>OY728121.1:60372180-65172180 GCA_963277665.1 Viscum album | reverse complement strand
CTGAATTATTGGGGATTTTCTAGATTATGGAGATGTACTTGTAGAAATTCCATTTAATGTTGTGGGATTCTATGATAATACATGACCTTTATAAATATGGTTCTAATTGAAATTTGATTGATTTATGAATTTAGATAAGTTTTCCTTTCTATTCAGAAACATAATATAAAAATGGAATCATCCTCTTCCTTAAGAATAAGAAATGTCATTGCAAAATTTAAAAAATTAGTATGGTTGAGAACTTCCATGGGTTTCCAATCCGCTAAAGCATTTGAGATGTTTGATAATGGATGGAGAACAACCAAATAAATCAGTGACTTGGCATTCATTTATGATAATTACTATAAAATACTTATTTATTCTTATGAATATGAAAACAAATTTCTTGGCATGGAAGTGAAATTTATTCAAAACTATAATCTAGTTATTGATTATTTTAAATCGCCACCTTATAAAAAATATTTTTCATCAAGACATTTCCTTTTCACATTTTGTTCATTAAATTGTATGGGTTATGTAACATTATTTTCAAAGTTATTCTGAATAAGAAATTATTAATGATGAAATATGGATATTGTTCCCTAGATGAAAATTTATTGTTTGATATTGAATAGTGAAACCATAAATAGGGTTTTGATGTATTTCCATTTTTTGATTATAGTATATATTTTAACATAACAGACTCTTTAAAAAAATTATGAATCATGTTGTTATCAATGATTTTGAGATTTCAATTACTTTATGGATGGACAATGATTCTGTGTATGTAGACCGTCATGTCAAACTGGTCAATCTATGCATTATATTGACATGAAATTGATTCATATAACTTCAAGAAATACTTTAGGAACAATTTCCTAATGAATCATGAAAATATGAGTGATTATCACTGCTGTGTAGAAGGTGATAATTTTTTTTACTAAAATTTCATTTCTAAATTAAAATCACACACAATAAGTCATACCTATCTCTTCATGTGTTTGATTGATGTATATCCATTTCCTAATAATCTCCAATGACATATAGATAATTATATTAAATTTTAAATACCATATTAAAATGTCTATTTTTAAAGGATAGAAATATAATTTTAACATAACTATAATTTTTTAACTGAAACCTCACATTTTAAGTCATATTGATCACACCATGAATCATATTAAGCTGTAGATGATTCCTACATGTCATAAATGACATAATGGTCACTTTTCAAAAGTTCCAAAACAATTTGAATGTGTATCTTCAATTTTGAGTATATCTGGTGAATTTTTTATCTAAATTTTATTTCATAAAAACAAACATTGAGTCAATAATAAATTTAAAACACACACTACCTAACATAAAAATGACATATATAGAATATAAAAATTTATGAAGTGAGAAAATAGTACATGAGTTCATTTTCTTTTTTAAATACATAGTTTAAAATATTTACCTATGATCAATTTGTTATTTTGATATTGCTAAAAATGGTTATATAATAATAATATAAATGAGTTCAGTTATTTATTATTTTCAAAAAAATTACTACATATGTATCAGATAAATATGATATGGAAATTAATTAAAAAAATAAACTAAAATAATTAAAATATGTATTAAATAAGATTTATAATTTCATGACCTCATGATGTCTACATAAATATTTACACAATTCTTTTTTCCATTAATTTAAAAAAAAACTATCATTCCTATTTTAAATAACATTTATATTTGTAGTCATCGATGTAATGAAAAGATATAAATAAAAATTTAATAATATGTTTTTTATATGATATTATAATTAGCCTTGAAAATACCTCATTGGGGATGCTAGTTTGTTGTTGGAAGAAAATATCATTCAAATATTTTCAAATGTAATAACCAAAATAATTTTTATTAGTTTTTTATATTCTCAAACAACATTTTCATATATTCTAAATTCTAAAATGAAATTTCTCCAATTAGTGTAGAAGATGTTATAACTTCTACCAAACTACCAAACAATTATTTCATATAATATCTGTATTTATGTTTTCGGGGTATAAATAAATGATGTTCTAGAAACATATCCATGGATTAATGTTTTAACCTAACAATGATTCTATTATATTCAAAATGGAAAAATTATGACTTCCTATAATATTATATCTAAACAATTATACATAAGAAAAAATAATAATTTATCATCCCATACATCGTAACATTAAAAATTAAATATTCATTTATATATGAATGAAACAAAATAACAACTATTTCCACATAAATTTAAAATTTTCAATCAATGGATAAAAAAAAATATCAACACCGATTCCAAATTTTTCCTTATATAATTATATAAAACATTATTTATTTTTGGTTCAAGATTAACCATGGTGGAAAGTCATAATTTTACAGCAAAACAGTCCATATAATGTGAGAAGTTCATTGAAAACCAAAAGTATTAAATATGTCAATATATAGCATAAAAATATGGTTTCGCATCTCGTTTACAATTTTAGGATACTCTTGATCATTTTTATTTCACTAAAGAGAGTCTACTGGGTGATATTTTTCCCAAATTTATATATTTTAACTATATACCATGCCAATTTTCTTTTATTATCATCAAATATGTATAGGTTCACAAACCATAGATTGATTTGAAATTACAATAAAGAATTCAATGGAACTGATTCATCATTATTGTATCGAGATGCACCAAATATGTGGAATTTTCTATGTAATTCATAGTTTTATAAAAATTGTATACAATCATTTATATAGGAATGTATTCATTCAATGATCATACCCATTGTATGTATAATTTTTTTAGTGAAATATTTTTATTAAGGAATCATATTACATTCTGGGATCATATATTTCAACAGTGAAACATGTTCAGTAAATCTACTATCAATCCATACATTACAACAGTTACACTATATTTCATCAATATGGTTTAAAATGATTAATATTTAATACATCCTGTATACATTGGTGACATTTTAACAACTCATTACCTTCAAAAATAGTTTTTTATGATCGTGTTTTCAATCTCCAGTTGTGTTTCTCCTCCCCTCGATATGATATTCCAAATAGTCACAACTATAATAATATCGTTTATGTGGTTATTATCATTTTCAACACTTCTAATCATATCCAATTAATCATAAAAGATAATTTTATACCTATAAATATATATTTTTAGTTTTTACATATGTTTACTCTCACATTTAAAAAATTTATATACTCCCTGATAAATCAAGGGTCTTTCCAACTCCTATTGAAAAATTAGTCTTGAATAATAACATTGTAAAAATATAAAATGTATTTGAGAAGGGTTATATTCTTGATCTTTTTATAATTTTAATAACCTAATCCACATAATCCTTTTTTCTATGATTAGAAAATTTCCATTTTTATTCATATTAATCCAATTCTATTCAACAATATTAATATTTTATAAAATAAATATTTACATTAACTGTATGATATTATAACCTTGAGTGGTGTTTCTTAAGCCATTATTTATGAAACTGAAATGTATATTTATTACATAATATGTGATTAATGATGTTAATTGAAATTGTTTTATAGTGTTGAAAACCATCAAAAAAATGGAATATCTGATACTTATATTGTTACAAATATTCTAATTGCATTTCCTTATATTAAAAAATAAAGAGATCAAGTATGATTTCTTTATATTTTCTAGGTATGGGTAAATAATTTGGGAGGTGATGATGTAAATACATTTCTCAACATGGAACATTGTAGACCCAGTGGTGTGTCATGGAATGGATAGAATAGAGATGAATTTCAAGTTTTATCATATGATTTAAACATTAATAGTGCGCAATAACCTAGCTGTGAGAATCATGAATTTAATTAGTCTATTGAAATTAATTGGTTATAGAGAATAACATTATGGGATTGTCTCAATGGGATAAACAAATAATGATTAAATAAAAAATATTAAAAAGGATGACATAAAAATCCAAGGGTGATATGAATGAATTCAGTGGGTGTGAAAGAAAGAACTCATTTAAACAAAATACCCAATTACAAATTGGAAAAATAAATGGGATGAATGTGGAAGTAATATTAAATTGGGTAAGACGGGGGATTAAAATAAAATGTTTGAAAATTTATTGACCAAATCCTATGAGGGACATGAATTTAGGTGATGATATTCCATAATTGGAATTAACACTACAACTCAACATCATTTGGACACATTAATTTTTGTGGGACGAGGCATTATTCCTTATGTTTACCATGTATGTTCATATTTCATTTATAATTAAATTTTTTAAATAAATTGATGTTTAATAAGTAAACATAGATGAAAAATTATAGTTGATAACTATCAAGGATGGATTCCCTCCTACCAAACAATAGGCTCTCTAAAGAGGCTAGAAGATGTAATCAAATGAGCCACCATTTTTTCATATCATTTAATAAAGGATAATGAACATGAAAAATAAGAGGATGAAATATTGTAGAAACACTTATACCAATGTTTTGTAACCCTTATTATAGGCCCCCAAACCATTTTTATATGTCATACCAACAGTTTTGGGAACCGTTGACATGTCTGTCATTGTATAGTCCAACAAAAATGGTTTTGGGAAACCATTGGTAAATATGGGATAAACTAATTATTTACAAAAACATGGTATATTTAAGATGGAATACCTATAAGAATAGTTCTCAAAAATGTTGATATAGCTAATTCAAAAACCCCATTAATTTTTTTGATCCTTGCACCTCCAATTAAATTTTAAACAAAAAACTACTATTACACAAAGTTTTTTAAGAACATTAAATGAGAAATATGTATACGTATATGTAATTTTTTTATGTATTAAATTTTTTTTGAAAAAATAATTTATTAAAAATAAGAAAAAATATCCCAACTATTTGGGAAACCATTAGTGTAGTCTCATACCAATTGATTTCAAAACCGTTGATATATGAATTTGCAATTTTGGGACGTGTACCAATGGTTTTGAAAAAACCATTACTCTAGGTACAATAAATGTTATATATACCATTGTTTTTGTATAATACATTGTTATATCAATCACATATTCCAATGTATTTTAAAAAACACTTGTATAATTTAATTTTTAATGAAATTCCAATGAATTTTATAAATCCTTAGGTATAAATATGACCTATAAAATTGGTTTTTCCAAAACCATTTGTATAGGGTCATTTTATGGTTTCCAAACAAATGGTTTTGTGTAAACAACTTTTATACAATAATATTATTGTACCTATACAAATGTTATCTCCAAAACGATTATTATAGGTCCAGTTTCTTGTAGTGATGATTATAGTTTGAACCTTCATAACCCAAAATCCAAAGTACTATAGATCAAACTATGATTAATTAATACAAAAAATAATGAAAATATAGTCTGATTCCATGATGACATATTTCCATCCTCTATCATGGGCGAACTTCAATCTAGTGACAAATTCAGGGGCTTCAGCCTCTCATTGATCCCAAAATTAAGGTTAGATTGAAATCATGAAAGTTGTTGTAATGCAACATAGATGATCACATACCACATTACCCAATCAAATTGAAAACCAAATGAATAATTTTGAATCCACATTAATATTAATAACATAGGATGGTGGTGTATCCACTAATAGATGTGATTATATGGGAAGTGGCCATCAAGATGAATCTCAATAGGCTTCCAAATATCCTTCCATGATATAACCTCCTTCACCTAAAAATAGCCAGGTTCATAAATGTTGTTAAAAATTAGGTAATATATTATCGCCCATTTAAATCATAATATTGAATATAGAGAGTTTATTTTATCTATGGGTATGGTATTATTCGACATTAATAATAGATTCACAAAACTGTTCACTATATGCACACCACTATATGCATTCGGGTTCTATGAATGTCATATGTTCCTAGCACCGTGATGGTAGAGCTTTGCATGATTAAAAGATTATACTTCACTAATGATTAATGGTATCAAATTATCATCTTTAATATGTTGTACCATTAATTATTACTATAAATGGAGTATTCCCATTCAATATTTCAATAAGAATTATCGCTCCACTCATTGGACTTATGGGTTCCATATGCATTACTATATATCATTATTTTATATTATATGAATTATTTGGGCCAACATATACCAATATTTCACCATATATGTTCCCAACCATTCATTATTAGATCAAAGTTTGTCCTGGTCAATATCTTTTATACACTGAATACTCACAATAACCCTATAATCCATTTCATTGAACTATACATCTAGTTTTTCATAACACTATAAATTATTATCATGATTAAAATGAGACAATATAGTGGCATAATCAAAATCAAAAACTATATCGGATGTGGCCATCAACACACATTTGTAAACAAGAAATGGGACCCTCCATATCATGATAGTGGCATAGTCTACATTTCTCCATAGAGTTCCTATCAAAGGAGAACACCGATTTATAGAGGAATCCCCAAAAAAGAAAAGGTGGGGGATAAGTGATACATCAGAAAATCCACTATGAGGGTAATGCTTGTATTCAGTGATCTATGATAATAGGGAACCACAATTATTAATCATTTTTTTATCAATTGATGTCTAAAAGAGAAATTTTTATCATGAACCTGTTTTGATAGCCCATTCCACCACAAGGTTTAGGGATGTATATATTATCCCAAGACAAAATATGGAATTTTTTTCTATAGTCCACACCCATAAGATCATGGTAATGTGACAGTGAATATTGTTAATCAAAAATTCAAATAGCATTGATAAATAAATTTTCATAATTGGAATCGACTGAGATACATCTTTTATAATTTAATCTTTACCTAATTTATATACCCACTTAAAATTACACCGCTAATTCTTTTTTGTTGGAAATTTCCATGATGTTTTCGAGAAAACCAATTTATTTTGACCAAAAATCATAAGGATCTAAATATATTTGTTATGTTTACAAACAACATGAATACCTTTGGTTGGGAAAATATCAAAATTTCTATAAGAAGTCTCACCTGAGTTTATAGAAATATTTTATTTGGAATAATTAACCATATTTTTGGATGCTTTATCATATATTTGGATAAGATGGAAAACATGTATGAATTATTAGTGACTAAACCATGAGAAAAATAAATCTACCATCTGAAAAGAATATATGGGAAATAGGTGGACTTCTTCTCTAATCCTTTAACCAATGAAATATGTTTTCTTTTGCTTCGATAGAAGTAAAATTAGGATAAAAACAACCATAAAGTTACTAAGTAAAGGGGAATGTGGGTCCCCCTATCTGACCCCTCTAGTATGCGTGAAACACAAAAAGGGAGTACCGTGGATATTGATCATGAAAAAGACTCAAGAATATTTTTTGAAGTTGCATTGGTTGAATAATATTATTAAAATGCACTGATGATTTAAATAATTATTTATGGAATCATGATTTGTAATTGTCCATTTTTACAAATTACAATGAAATAGAATTTATTAAATGAAGTTGAATGTATTTTATTTTGAATTATTGATACAGCTTGGAAGATTAGGTTGTTATTTATTGGTCCTTATTATAACATGCTAATCATTCATCTAGGCTTGGTTATGAAAAGATTCAACAAAACTCATTGAACTATAAATCATTATATAAAATGTTGGAATAAGAAATTTCATTTTTAAACCATGTTTGAATCATGGAGTATGATATTTCATATGCCTAAACTGTTTACTAAGAACAATATTGCTTGTAATGCATAATAAATAACAATTAAATGATGTTTCATGATATAAACTAATGTAACATAGGTTTTGAGTGGTTGGATTCATCCATGAACATTTAGTGGGTGTAAATAAAGAGGTTAAATCCATGAGAGAACTATAATACTAAAGAAAAACAAGTTCCCATAGTGCTGAATTTACATGACTAAGAAGGGTTTTTTCAGCACATTCCAAAAAGTGATGATAAAAATGAGTATTATTATTGTGAAATTAATAAATACTAAAAAATATTTTTTTATCTATGCTAAATATTTCACTTATAAATCTAATCTTTATCAGTTCTAATATCATAGGATATGAAACCTATAACTATCCGTACTAATATTAAATAATTTATATATATAGGTTTTGTGATCAATTTTTTGTTTATTTCTGTTAAAATATATTTAAAATATAATTATAATAATATTAAATGAAGATATATTAAAATTGAAATAATTATTAAAATAATAAAATAATTAACCTTATTAAAGAATATACAATCCTAAATGTATGGATTCCATAATTGAGAACAATTGAAATAAAAAATAAAATAGTCTCAAAGAATATTAAAAAATTGGATATGTTTTATGAAATATATAAATTATTTTAAAAAAATAAAAATGAATATATATAAAAATGAATATGATTAAATAGTAAAAATTTGAGAACATACTAAATACATAAAAAAAGAATTTGTATGAGTAATTTCATGAATTGGGAACATGTATAAAAAATTTATGAAACTTTTAATAAATGCATATAAATAAATTAATAATACATATTTCATACATTTTAAAAATATTAGAAATTAATATATAATATTGAATGAGAATTAATCATCTATAATTAAAATATGTTATGTATATTAAAACATAGTAAATAATTATGTAAAATTTTATAGGTTAATTAAATTTATTGTAAACACATACAATATTGTAGAGAATCTAAAAAATCATTCAAATAAATTAATAATATAAATTTTAAAAAAATTAAATGTATTTATCCATAATAAATTTATATTAATAAAAAATAATGATAAAATTTAAAAAATATATTATAATAAAATATTGAAAATAATTAGGTATAACTAAATATATAAATGAAAATTTCCAAAATTAATAAAAATAGCTAAATATTAAAAATAAATAATAAATATTGAATGAAATCATATTAAAAAGGCATTAATAAAATATAATAATTTAAATAATATTAAAATGATAATATATTAGATTAATTAAATAAATTACATAATCATAAAAACTAGTGATCGAGTCCTTTCATTCCCCTTGGTGGATTTGAATCGCATGTGCTAACTGAGGAAGGCAGTGACATGGGCATGATGTGGCCAGGTGGTGAAACATGCTTGATACAAGCCTAGTGACACATAAATTGTGTTGTAGGAATGAAACTACACCTATCCGTTCAACTATGTTCTTTGGATACATGGTCTTCTTCCCATGGGAAATGTAATGGATCATCTGTTACCAAAATAGAAAGATGGATTTACTTTCATAAAAAGAAAAAAATCCTATGTATAAGAAATGAATAAAAATTAATAAATAGATTATATATATATATATATTAGTTACTTTAGGATATAAATACAAAAAAACACACACAATCCACACCCACAAACCAATGGTCAGGTCGTATCCCTACAATGGGATATCACACCTATATTCAAAAGTCCCTTATACATCCTTTTTATTGATATTTTCACTAAGAACCTTATTAAATATGCCCATACCTCCATCTCTTATAAGACCCATCATTATCATTAACCGCTATTGTATTTATCATAACTTATTGGGCCTCCCTATCATACAAATGATGGGAAGGCCCCGACCGTGCCTTTTCATTATCTTATCTCGCTGAATGTCATGGTGGATTGTCCAAGAAGACCGTAGGACCACCACCCTCACAGTAAATCTGGTTTTTGAAGATCCTAATCACCAGTCAAAAAAGACTTCCACGACATCATCTCTCCTTGATTCATAGACAAGTTGAACATGAATCCAATGTTGTCACTCGACTCCTACAATGCCGATATTAACACTGCTTGAAGCCTCCATCACTGAGGGAGTTCCACCTCCATCGCTCCTTGGTTCACCGTGCAGTTATTCCCACAACATCGACATTGAAGAGTGGTCTCCACTCCTAAATCAACAATTCGTCCATCCAACACATTCTCCACCACCCGAAAATGTCCGCGAGAGATCTATAAGGATCCTTGCACCATTTCCACCTTCCAAAACTCTTCATCTCATCATGGAACACACTGTTGAAACTGAAAATAATGACCATTAACGACCCCATCAGTCAATACTAGTTATCATGAAGCACATACCCATAATTTATTTAAATAAACACCAATATACTTATAGGCATGGTGTACTTTGGGGTTCAATTTTAGGGAAATATTGTATAATTTGGGGATGGAATTATAGGAATCATTTATATAGATATCACACATATTAAAAATATTAATTGATAAAAAATTAAAATGAAGAAATATTAATTCTATTGATTAAATAATTTTTGAAAATATTAATTTTTAATTTAAAAATATGAAAAAATGATTACAAATGATTAAATTCGAAACACATAGAAATTTATTAAAAAACGTAAATTTAAAAAAAAATTACCGAAATAATATTTAAAATGAATTAATTACAGGAATGTAATTATAAAAAATTTAAAAAGTTAATACATAAAATTAGTTTCATAATTTTCAATCATATTAAATTGAAATAAATTAAATAGATAAATATTATTACTACTCATAATTATTGAATTATGCACACAATTAACTTTATATAGAGAAATTAATATGTCATTAACCAGTTTAATTTTTTTATAGTTGTTAAGATGTTATTGTTTAATTAAATGAATTCATATGTATACATGTATAAATATATAATAATATTGAATATGTTACAGAAATATCACATGATTATATATATAAAAATGAATAAATTATTGAAAATACTTAAAATAGGGAGATATTAAAAACCAATAAATAATATTAATTCAATAAATAGAGGTACATGTATAGACATACATATCCATAGACATACAATTACATATACCTACACAACATACACATAGAAATATTGGAAAACACATACTAATTCACTGACACATAGGCCTCAACATATAAACATACATATACATGTATGTACCCCTACACATACATACATTAACATTCCCATGTATGAAAATACATACATAGCTGTACATATGAATATATATGTACAAAAACAAAAAAACACATACCCATACCCATACCCATAATAATACACATCAACTTGTACATACATATTAAAATTTATATGCATACACATAAAAATGCATTTTCATATACACAAACATCCATACAATTGCATTCATGTGCATGAACATACATACAAATCTATAGATATGATTATATACACAAATACAAATTTAACATACTCATATAAACATATGAATGCACATATAGATGTACAAAAATATAAAGTCATACATACACATATACAAAAAAGCTCACATACATAAACATAGGCATATGTACAAACAAATAGTCATACATATACACGTACACATCTAGACAGTTTCTCATGGACATAAAAAACACATACACATCCAAATACACATATACATACAAATGTGGACATAAATATACATTCAATATTAATTTTTAAATAGAAACACCCATAAAGATATATATATATCTGTGTGTGTGTGTGTGTGTGTTTATGCATGTATACCTACACATACAAATACACGTACACATGTATATTACATACACATACAATGACATAAACACCTATGGACATATACATCCACATGAATAAAAAAATAGATGTACATAAACACACATAGACACACAACACAACATAATGGATGCATACAGAAACAACACATACATAAACACACACATAAAGACACAAATAAAACTGCATATACATATATTATTAAATTTTATATAGACCATTTATGTATATTATATTAACATATATATACTTTTTGAAATATAAATATTATTTAAAAATATAGGTGAATATATATATATATTCAAAGTGTCATTTAGAAACACTCATCAAATTGTGCTCATAATTGTAGGACATTTATAAGTGTTCAAAGAACGAATAAAGATAAGGAACCCTTTTATTAGTGATTTTTAGTAGCATCATTGAATATTGAACCACATGTAATACTATAACATGAAAATAAAAAATAGAGAATTTCAAATGGGAATTTTTTTTATTAAATGGTATGATAAAATTATATGAGAAATTTCAATTAGATATCTTAAAATCTTAAAGGGGTTGTCCCACATTGCGTGTTGTGTGGGAGGGAGACCTCACAAAGTTACCCTTTTTGATTGATACTTTAGCAATTGTTTCACTTATGGACTCATCCTATAACACTACCAATGTCAGTGTGCTATATCCACAGTAGTGGTGATAGAAAGGTAGGGTTAGAATGCATAGATTCCAATCATCTTAATCCTAATGGGTTGCTTCAAGGCTAAGGAATTACACACATGTCAGAGGATATAATCATATTTATCTTCCTATATCTAGAGTGGTAGGCATTGTCTATGGGGAGTCTTGGATGATACTCAGTGATAGGGTGGTGATGGTGGTTGGTGTTATCGATGGGGATCCATGTGAGATCGTTTGAGAAATGTAGGAATGGAGGGAAATAACGATTGTAGAATTGTCGATGGTGTGTGGTGGGGGATCATTAAGGAAAGGGAAGTGACAACAGTAGGATTTATCGATGATGCATTGTGGCTGGTTGTCTGAAAATGGTAGAAGGAAACCATATTCTTATTCCCCCTTTTTGGTCTGGTAGGCATTGGGGTTGGGGTGTCGTGACAAGTCGTGGTGGTGATAGTCTGCATAGGGGTGTTGATGGGGCATCATGGTAAGTATAAAGGGATGTGAGTGTGGTAGGTATTTCTCGACGGGGTGTCTTGTTTGGTCATTGGAGAAAGGGCAGTGACAGTGATATCTATCTTCCCCCCATCTGTACTCGTAGTCCATGTTGATGGGATGTAGTGGAATGATGTTTGAGAAATGGAGGTGATGGCCATTTCCCTATCCCCCAAATCAGGCCATGTTGGTATTGTCGATGGGGAAACATTGCAGGTCATCTAAGAGAGTTTATGGAAACTCGTAGGGATAGATGGAAACATGTTGAACATGGGTATGCCTCTGTGTAATGGTCGTGAAACATGATATAGCACAAGGGGTCTGAACACCTCATATAGAACCATCTTCATGGACCCTAACAACATATTCATACTCGACCAATGCTTCATATGAGTGTCAACCAAAACTATTTTTCAATATATATATCATGACACATAGACAGAATGGATTTTGGTAATTATCGACCCATGTGTTGGTATAGAATCTACAAAAGTGTCCACATACAATCTTAAACTAATTTCAATGCTCTCATTACGTTAATTTGTGTTTCTCTTTCCTATTATTTTCGAAAATTACTTTTTCATATTATGGATCAATGTGTTTTCACCTCATTAAGGCACATGGGTTGTTGTAGTAGCATCCCAGAAATACTTAACATTGATTAATTATTAATATATTTTATTAAAAAGATTTATGTATAATTAGAAAAAATGATGATATTATTAAGATGATTTTATTTGAAAATAATAAACTAAATTATGTGTTTTAAATATTTTGATTATTTATTAATCACAATACATATAATTAATTATACCAATTATTTATATTTTTAAAATTAATATTTTAAATAAATATATGATTTTCACTTCTAAAAATTATATTTTTAAGTAACTATATTTATTTAATATTTTTAGTAATATAAATATTTATTATAATAATAATTAAAAGTAAAAATGACCATTAAAAAATTATTATATTATGGAGATAATATATTATATAAATGTATAAGAGATATTCTGTTTTTGATAAAAATATAAATTATTTATATATATAATTATTATATTAATAAAAAACACATTATTTTTTTAATAAAAATATATTTCGAATTATTTATATTAAAAAAGATATATATATATATGTAGTAAAAATAAATGTATAAAAAAGATATTATACAACAGATAAAGAATGTTCAATCCATTATATTTAGAAAAAACTAAAAATTAAAAAAATGATATGGTTTAATAAAACCAAAGTATAAAACAAGAAAAATGTATTTTTAATAATATAATAAAAACATAATAATGGATTGGCCGCACGATAAACATTGAAGTAAATAAAGAGACATGATTAACTGACAAAAATAGAGTAATGATTTTGATAGAAATATGAAATAATGTAATGATTACTACATAAATTAATAATTAAGTAAATAAATATGGTAATAAAATTAATGAGGTTGAATTCAACTATCCGTCATTATAATCGAAATGAGAAATTCCTATTGTCAATCCCAAATGCCTACTTCTCATTCCATGGGTTGTCAAATAACTAAACTCTTCTATAATTTGGCGTTATTCATTTTTTATCAATGAATAATTTTTTTCCCAATTAGGGTATTTTTTTTTGAAAATTGACATATAAAAATAAATAAGATCTTTTTATTTAGACCCTCCCTTTATATATCAATGTATCTGACCCTCACCAACCTAAGATCCCCCATTTTGTTCTCCTCAATTTCTAGTGGCACCAAATCTCTCAATTGAACCAAAAATAATATAGGGTTCATTTCATATCATTAAAATTATTTTTATATAATGGGTTAAATGAAAATGTTTATATATAAATATATATTTACATATATAAACTTATACAACTATTGATTATCATTGTTTATGAAACGGGATTATTTTCATTTAAATTTAATTTCAATAACCGAATCCAGTAAAAGTTGAGGGTATGTAACAAATATAGTGTGTATTGTTAGTTATATTTATATTAAAAAATAATACACAACATTTATAATTGTTTAACCCTTGTTATGTGTTTGCGTTATTATACTAGGTATGATAGAAATGGTCTAGATAATTTTGGAAATTATATTCAAATTAATATTCTAAAATAGGCCTATTGTTTGAAATTATTTTCCTTATGTCCTCAAAGGAATTGCAAGGACATAATTCATTTGATGGGGAAATATGTAATAGCCACAAAATTCTAAACAATAGTTTTATTATAAATATATATTATTAAAGGGGTTTTTGTATAGTTAAAAAAAACATTTAACCATTTTATGACAATGTTCATTAAAAATAATAAATGATAATATAAATTTTATTTAATTATATTAATAGATAATTACAATACCTATTATTAATTAAACCTATTATTTATTTTCCCACATAATTTTAGAAATAAAAATATGGTTTTTCGTTATTGAAATGAATATTTTAAAATAACTATATTTATTTAATTATTTCTTCGAAAAATTATTTTTAATTATGTTATTAATTAAGGGTAATTTTTTCATAAATTATTATTATTATTATTATGATAAACTATATAAATAAATGAGATATATTATATTTTTTTTCAAATCATTTATAAGTAAGAAATATATATAATTGTTATATTATGAAAAACAAAAATTATATTTATGATTAAAATAAATATGAAATATTAAGTACTTATATTATAAAAAATGATATATATATATATATATATTCTAAAATATTAAATATATAATAAACGAATTTAGATAAATGTTGTAAAATGATCAAACCATTAAATCAACAAAAACATGCATGTTTTAAATAAATAAATGTTGGCATGTTTTGATTAAACAAAATGATAGGTTTTTATCTCCCACTGGTGAGATCGGCATTCCCTTAGTTTTTTAGGCATATATTTTTTTTGCATTCATATATGGGTTGTGTTTCTCTACCCAACCCTCTGGTCAATTATTCAAAGTTGGTTATTTTGGAAGACAATGAACTAAAACTTGATATCACTAATGGAACGATCTCTCACATTCAAAAAATGAGTAGTTGGACGTAATAGTGACAAAAGAATATGATGATTTCCTATTTCGGAAAATGGGAATATTGATGGTAAGAAAGATCGTGGTCAATTTATCTTTTAATATGTTTTTATTAAAAAAATACCCACCAAACTGTGTGGTTTCTGGAAGATGGGGTCACCATATGTGAGGTTGGTGCAAGTCTAATGGTGTATGAAATCATTAATGATAAATATAAGAAGATGGTACACTAGGGGAGGCCTTGAACATTTTATTACCTCTTATTTTTAATAGAATATCTAGACAACGATGGGGATCTACATAATATATCATTCTCCATGTCGCCATTTTGGATTTCTCTTATGGGCATCCCTATCTAGGAAGTTTAGAAGGTGTCCTTCTTTCTGTTGGGGGAAATATCAGATCCTTCATGTACTGGGATTGATCTGACCCCATATTTTGGGGGTCATATTTTAGAATCATTGTTTTTCATGACATGGAATCCCCCATACCTATTGGTACCATCTTTTCATCAGAAAATAAAAATATTTGGTTGTCATGTTAATATGATAAACTACGTATTTTTTGTTACTTATGTGGATGTTTTTGGAAATTCTATAAAATATTTTGAAAGAAAGAAATTTGGTTGGGATGGAATGATAGTAATTCAATTTTGTCCCTGGCTGCATGCCACGAATCGAAGGATACCATTTGTCCCAATATTGTAAAAACCTAACGAAAGATATTTGCTTACCAAATCCCTTAGAGTGCACAATAAATGAGTTTAAAGTAATATCATAATTATAGGGCCTCACAATTCATACCCTAATAATAAAGAGTAACCCATAATAGTGGGAATTATTCAACAGGTAATTTTACCCTCTCTAGTGACCTCATGGTTAACAAGTCCAGATGATTGCACACCCCATAGCCTGAAGAAAGAAACTTCTGAAGGGATGGTTGAAGGGGTAGCAGATAAAACCATATATCCACGCACACTGTATATAATAATCCCAAATCCCTCAGATCTAGATAGACCCTACCTAGGGTCCCCCATAGTCACCCATTAGATAAAATTGATGTGTTTATTTTTCTGATAATACTGGGTCCAAAAAATAATAGGACATGGAAGAGGACAACAAATGGGGATACCCAAAATAAATACTATGTGGTGGCCCCAAGTCTATATAAATTAAGGGCTACTAAATTTATACTAATTTAACAACATACTAATTGATGGAATATTGATAGACTTAGATCACATATCTATTTATCAGAGTCAAAGGTTGATGATCTTCAACCCTATGTAGACTAATGAAAAACATGTTCAGGATCTTGCGGGGACATAAAACCACCAAAAGTTTAGACGCTCTAGTTTTGGAGCATAAAATACTACCATGACATGATTTTTTTGTCCGAAAACTTTTTATAATGCATGGATGCTAGGCATTTGGGTCCTATGATCAGTTTTATTAACTTTTTTCAAGTAATGAGGCACAGGTACTGTGGTGGCCATTATCTCATGTAGAAGTATGGTCTTGGTATTTAAAAATCAAATTAATCTAAGGAACACATTATTATGATGGTGGAGGTGTTAGGTTATCCCCCATAGTCCTTCGTTGGGTTTTATGTGTGGCTATGATCATAGGAAAAGAGAATGTCTTATGAACTATTGAGGAGACTTCAGTCTTGATTTTCCATAACCCTCATAATTGTGGTGTTATATTAATGAGCTTCATTTTCCTAAGAAAATTATGGAGGGATTCAGAGGGGTGGAGTAGAAATAGAGGATATCTTGATATCTCTTGTACTAAATTACCTCAATGTCCTTGGGATACCTGGAGCATAGTTTACCTGGAATAGGTGATTCACTTTTAAGGGACTCATTACTAAGAGACCGGATAGACTCATGGGGTCTGAAAACAGGAAAAAACTATTTTTTTAACTAATCGGTTACTCACTTACAACCTACGACTTCTGATCAGTCCTAAATAATCCCCTCTACATTACATAGGGGGGATAAAAGGATGATTAGACACCCCTTTCATTATTAATGTATGTAGATTAGGGATATGAGTGGGAAAATGTGGATCGATCTACCTGGGATGGGAAAATTGGTGCATCGTGGTTTACATCAGATATATGTAGCACTGATTGAAAAAATGGAGATTGATGGAATTTAGGGATGCTGATGGACATATAAACAATGTTGAGGGATTCCTAAAAATTCTTGAGGACCTTAATTATAATGAAAATGTGTTTTGTAATATTTTTTGGATGAAATGAATATAAATGATGAATCAAATTATTAAGAGTGTTTGTAGTTCCAGATAGAGTGGAAATTTATCAATATCTATGGGGATAAAAACACTACCTATTTCCATGAATGAGAATCTAAGAGTTATAGTGAAAATTAAATCTCCAGGCTCGAAGATCTGGAAGGAATGTTGAAATAGGTTGCTGCAAGCATCCATTCCATAATTCTAGATTATTTGGGAAACTTTTTCAATGTTGACTATGTGGACATATATTCCTGTGTATCAAAATATATCTTGAGCATTTTATGAAAAATATAAACCACACTATGGAGAGGTGAATCACTGAGGAAGATGTCCTAAGGTCCATGAACCACATACACCCATCTAAAGATCAATGGAAGGATTGGTTCCATGAAATTTTATTCAATAGGTTATCACACATTATTTCATCTGATATGAACCCACTTTTGAAGTTACTATGGGATTATCATTATTGAATTATGGAAATTGATGAGACTATTATCACACTATTATAAAAAACATTATTTCCCTCTTTGTGACTGAATTTTAATGTGCGTGTGTTCCCTTGACATGAATCACTGATATTGCGACCATTGCATATGTGATTTTGTCTCCCTGATGTCCAATTCCTCGGCTAAAAATGGTTTGATGGCCTTGAAACATGACATGAAGATATCCTATGATAGGATCGAATAACCCTACATCAATAAGGTCCCCACATAGTTGTGGTTTGGTGGAAAATGGTTCCCTACCATTAATTATTTTTCCTCTTCTATGGAAAAATTAATCAACATTAATGGGATTCCCTCAGACCATTTTTCTAATTTGATAGTATTACATCAAATATACCCACTCTCTCTCATCAATTCTATCCTCATGGGGGATGTTTTTTCTCAACATTTCATTGACTCTTTGAGGTATGGAGTAACCCATGGGGAAATGGTATTCTATAGTGGATCTCGGGTATCTCAACATTTCAATAAAGACGACTAAAACCTGTTCTCATAGGACATCCCACATTAATCTCATGAAATTATAATGACTGTTGGAAATTATAAAAAGGAATTTGGGAAACGTCTTAATGATTTGAAATGAGATATGTCATTCAACAAAGGACATTTCCTGTCATGAAGAGAGATGATGCAATGGTTATATAGTTTCTACTTGGTCAAGTAGCACCAAAAGTACATGGGGCCCTTGACCTCTATAAATAAGATATAAAAATTAAGACTTTTCCTCAATTATAGAAAATGTGGAAAATCTGATTAGGTTCTGGTCCAACAGAATGATTTCCCTGGAGGGAATAGAATTTTTGGATAAAAATATAGCTGAATCCATTCATTCCTATGCTCTGACACTATTTAAATTTATGGATACTCTCATTTATTAGATCTACTCTGAAATGGATAGTTTTTGGTAGGGATACTCTATTTTAATCCATAATATTCATTGGGTGGAATGGGATAAATTATGTATCTCTAGTTACTACTATCGCCTCATATATAGGATCAGGAAATGCTTTGATGAATCTATTTTGGAATATCATGGCTTGAAACTGATGACCTAGACCACTAGACATTTCACTACAGTTTTCCATGAAAAATACATTTCCCATTCGGATCTCCTACATGATCATTTGGTTCTATGACCTAGATTTTTGTGGAAGAGTATCTAGGTGTCATTCAACTTCTATATAAAGGATTAATATGGAGGATTTAAAATGGATTCCTAGTAAACGCATGGAGGGATCCTTGGATTCATACAATACACTGCATAAATGTCTCAACATTTGTTGTATTGGGCCAGGAAACTTCTAGAGTTCATTATATTTTGGACGATTTGTTAGATGATTGGAACAAAAATAGAATTAATATCTAGATTAATTATTCTAATCAACATAAAATTGTTATTATCCCTCTTGCGACTAGGATGGGAATCAACCTAATATTATGGAATGAAGAGGCTAATTGGAGTGTTTTAGTATTATCTAGGTACAAATTTCATGTAAATGAGTTTTATTTGGCTCACCAAGATTATATGTGGAAGAATCTATGGACACTAGCTATGCCTCCAAAAGATGAATCCTTATAGTTTCCGGTCATCATGGGTGTGCTTCCCACTTGTTAAATCCTATTTAGATGTCATATGGGTGAGAAAACTGGTGCCCATTGTATTCTCAGAAATATAAAACTCCACATCAAGAAATAATTTTGTTTCGTGATGTGGTTGTGGGTATTAAAAGTGTGGTCCCAAGGGTTTTCAATGTTTTTCAACCCTATATTGATTTTATCCCAAAACATAAATGTTTTTTTTTCATCCCATGATTGAAATATGATTGTAAAAATCTGTAGGATTCCCTTGGTTGTGTGGATGAAAATTCATGTGTGTATATCCTATAAGAGATCAACAACTAACTGGAATTGGGTTGAGAGGTATTCAGAGTGGTTGAACCTCTAGCTTGCATTGGATTTGGAAAAATCATTATCCCATCGGCGACATTCAACATAATTTTTGGTCTTTCACAGCAGATGGTATTTCCTTTTATTGATATGGAGACTACATTATTACAAGGGAATCTTTTCTATTTTGATAATTCATTGAAAAAGGTGATGTTGGAGTCAGATTTCTTCATGGTTATCAATGCATTGGCTAAACGTTGGGAGGAATCTCAATTGTTGGAGGTTGTTTTAAAGTACATTTTTTCTATTTATGAAACTTTTTCAACAGGAATTTCTTCCCATATTGGTCATGTAGGTAACTATTTTTTCCATCATTTGGAAGGTTTTGGGTTGGAGCGTAGTATTCACTGTGGGGTTGTTTCTTTCCCTGATAGGCTTGTCTTGTCTGATTAGATTGAATAGTAAAATTGTCTCACGATTTGGCCTAAAAATTGATTAAAAAAAATATGAATTTATATAAATATAATAAAAACCAATCATGTATTGGACAAATGAAAATGGTATGATATGAAAAGTAATACATGACATTTATTAATAAAAAGAGTGTTATTATTTGGATAAAAAGTAGGGAAATTGTAATGATTACAACATAAATTAATCATAATGTAAAATATATATATTAAAATTTTTGAGTTTTTATTAAACATTACATTTGGAAAATATTCTATCTAAATTCCAAACATCAAACCTGAACCCCTCCATCCATCTACGTGTTGTCAAAAAATATACTATTTTTGAAATTATGCATCAATTATTTTTTATCAATGCTAAAATTTGTTTTCCATCATTAAATATGATTATTGAAACTTTAAATATAAAAATATATAATCTATTTTTATTTAGACCTTCACTTTTCCCATGAAAACATCTGACCCTCATCTCCCCATGTTCCCAAATTTTGTTCTGCTAAATTTCTAATTTCCCAAAATCCATCAATATACCCAAATACATGTAAGGGTTCATTTCATTTCATCAAATTTATTGTACTAAAATGTGTTATTTGTAACTATGTGTTATATATATATACATATATACAATTATATAACTATACATTTTTAGTATACATAAAATCGGATTATTTGGATTTAATTGTTATTTTACAAATATAGGCTGCTAGAAATTTATAGAATTTAAAAACAAATTTGTGTATTTTTAGTTATCTATTACTAAAAATATTTATTCACAACAATTATAAGGATTTATGACGAATTTTGAGTTCAGGTTGTTATTATTTTTAAATTACATTTTATATTAGTATACTTTTTGGAATATTTAACAAAAAAATCCCCGAGAAAACCAATTCAATGTGTGGTACTCAAAATTCACCTTGTATTATAGATTTATCCTTATAAACATAATATTATAAAAATTTGTTTAAAGGTACTATATCAATTATTTATTTTTATATGTAATTAAATATACATTATAAATCACTTATGATTCTTAAATCAGTGGAAATATTTATTTCTATTGAAATAATACATTATTATACAAAATTTATAGTATTTAATCAATTAAAATATTTATAATATATATATATATATTGTTTTATGTTCATCATTAAAATACAAGTGTTTCATGTATTTTATAAATAATAATTTTGAAAAATTTAAATATAATCATACAATGGGAAATCATTTATATTTTAAAATTATGTTGAACTCATTTTCACAATATTCAATACATAAAAATATTTTATAATATAATATATTTTAGTATTACAAAAATATTTACTCTAAATATTAATAGATAAAATTAAAAAAATAATATATTAATTTTATAAAATTATATTTATTTATGAATATAGTTGATAAAATAAATTAAATAAGTGATTCATTTTCCCTTATAAAGAAGTTTATAATGTTTCTTTATTATATACTGATGATAAAATATGATATTTATTTAATTTATAAATAAATATTATATCATAAAATTCGTATTTTTTCTACCAATTAATTAATTTTTTTCATAAATAGAATTTTAATTTTATGCATATTTACCATTTTTACAAGTTATGTGATGACCCTAAAAATTTACCCAACCCTTATATAACCATAATTTCAATAAAATTAGAAAACCAAATTTCAAATTGAAAAATATTTCTATGAATTTAAATTGATCCCTCATATTGGGATGGTAGGAGGGTGTGGTGGTTCTTATGAAGTTTAGGGGATTTATGACATATGCGATAGAATTATTAATTTTCTATAAAAGGTTTGGTAGTGATGGATGAAATGACATCAATACTATAATATGGACAATGTATCAAATCATGACCAATATAATATATTCTACTCCTTTTTGTATTGTTTTGGGTGTTTATGGTTGGATGGTCTTGGGATCTGAGTATATATTAGTAATTAGACGATATTTTTTGGTGATAATTGGTTATATGATGTTTTTAGATGAGTAAAAATAATTTGGTAGTTAAATACCTATAATGGTCTTGTTGTCATCATTTAATCATTTTCAAATTGTACACGATAGAATGGTCATGACTGAAAAAATTCATGAAATATTGACATTGAGATGTCCATAAACTAGATAGGATATCCATGATGATAAATTTATTAATAATACAAATTATATCTTATGAAATGAAAACTAATCATAGAAATCACCCTCAACATATTAATTAATAATGCATCACTCCTGAAGCACCCAATTTATCCATATTCTATGAAAAATTTATCTTCATGGTTTATGAAATACATAATAGTGTGTTAGACATGATACAAATCAATAATAATCTTATAAAATATATACCATTTCACACAATAAAAGATAATAATATCCAATGTCACATATGGATGGCCAATTCCTATTGGATGTACTAGTAGCATAATAAACCATATTAAATCATTCATTGTCAACCTCCAATCTATTGGGAACATAGATAATTTATAAAGAAAATTAAAAAATAATATATATTGTTATATGTTTTTAAAAATCCACATAATTTATATGAAAATACAATTTCTATGGAGGAGTAGTAAATATCACATTATTTTCCATTTAAAAAGTGCATCCAATGATGATAAGCACTGCATGATCAGTATATATAATTTCCAGAATAAATGAAAACAAATATTCCCATCATCATAAAATTAGATTTAATTTTGAATCCATAAAGGGAATAAATTATATTTGATAACATCTGGATCAAAATATCAGATGAATGGAATTGGAGATCATTAATCGAAGCATTCAAATCATGGATGTTGAGAAAAAAAATCCCACACATCTAACTTTCCCCTATGTTTATATTTTTACAAATCAGAAACTATAGTAATCTAGAGTAAAATATTATTGGAAATCATACTAAATCATTATTTTAAGTAGAATATCTCATTACACACAAGTGAAATATGGATCAAATGACTTTCCATATTCCTTCTAAAAGACATAGGTTAATGTACCATTTGTGTAATGTACATCTTAAGACATTCAAAAATCAAATATATATGCATACTATTTTAAAATATGTTACTAAAATACTAGAATCCTTGTTTGTAATAAAGCAATTTGAGATAGTTTTAATTTTATAGATTATTAATATTCTTGTATCTTGTAATATGATAAGTTAATTAAATGTTCATACCATCTATAGGGTATGTCTAAATTTATTTATAGATTCTATTATTTTATACAATGAATTGGAGTAAAAAATATTTAGGAATATCAATATGGAAAACTAACTCTTAAAAATATATGTTAATATCAATTTATAATTTTATTCTTCATTAAAAAATATGATCTGTTAGTGGGGGGTGATATCTGCTTAATTTAATCTTAATACCAATAATTTATCTTAGGGATGATTGACTACGAAAAGGAATTCATGTATTTATCAAAACTCTTTTATTTAACACTTAAAATATTGGAAGTCTTTTGTTGTCAATATTAAATAAAGGTGATCTTGAACTAGCTTGCATACATGGTTAGTGTTCATAATTATAATGTCTTCAAGTATGCTGGTGTTATTATTTGTATCCTACATTATATTTATTGAAAACATTCACTTGTATATACACCCTATTTTTTATCATTCATACAAGAATGTATTTCTTATTGAATACATTGTTTTATTTTTTTTAATAAATTTCTATCGTGGACATTCTGAAAAATGAAAATATTTAAATGATTGATGATCTTTATCCACGAATGGTTAAAAATTGTGATGATTTTTTTAATTTTTATCTATGGGAGAACTGGGGACACATGGAACATTGATAAAACTAACAACATCATAATTTTGGAAGAAGGAACACTTTGGTGGGAGATATGTATGATTACATTAAAAATTATATTTGGCATTCATATATTCCAATTATCTATCTCCTTAATAAAGAAATTCTAAAATTTTTGTACTAAATTATGGGGATAATTTCATTCTTACTTTTTAGACAGATTATAAGAAATGAAATATCAATATTCAAGACATATTTTATCATGTGTAAAAGAGGGAGTTATTGGAAGGGTTATACGAACAAAATCCCTAAAAACAAGCCTCTAAAAAAAATTGTATATTCCTCACAATTGGGGGAATTACTGAATGATGGAACTATTCTTGTTGAAATCCCATTTTTTATGTTTGATTATATAATAATATAATCCTCTAATAAAAAAGATCTACTAGATATTCTATCTGGTTATGAATTATGATATGTTTTTATGAATTTTTCATAGAATATTATAAAATGGATTCCTCCTCATCAATATCAATGTGAAATGACTTGTTCATACCTAAAAATAATGGTGTTTTCTAAATTCCTAGGGTTACGAATTCCATGATAATTTGGAATTTTTTGATATAGGTTGGAGATCTGAATAAAATTTCAGTGAAATGACATTTAATGATTATAATTACAATACAATGTAATATTTATTCATCTGAAGATTAAAATAGGTCTCTCGGTGTAGTTGTGGGATATATTCAAAATTATCAACTAGTAATTTTCTATTTGAAATCATCCCAATACAAATACCTTTTTTCTTCAAACATATTTCTCTTAATTTTTATGTGAAATAAACATTATGGGTTATCTAAGATGAATTTAAAAGTGAATCAGAAAAATAATTCTTCATGATGAAATATGTCTATTGTTACTACGATGATTTTTTTATTTGATCTTGAATAGTACCACCTTTGGAAGTTGTTTGATTGATTTCCTTTGGTAGATGAGAATAAAATTTTTAACATCAATGTATCTTGAAGAAAATGAATTGATGAAAATTGGTGTGATCATATATTTTGAGTTATTAATTACTAGAAGGATGGGAAATGTTTTTATGTATGTGGACCTTCAAGTCAAACTAGTCCCACTGTGCAATATTTTGACATGAAATTGGATTACAAATCATTAAGAAGGTCTTTTAGGTCATCGTCTGAATAAACAACACAAGTAAAAGTGTGATTGATAGGTTTTTAGAAATTAATAATCGTTTTAACTAAATTTTCATTTCTAAACTAAAATCAAACACATTAAGACTTAATGATATAATCATGTGTTGATTTGATGTTTAACGACCTTATAAACATCACATATAAATTAAAAGTTATTGTATTGAAGTATAAAAAATCAATGAATTGTGGTTTTTTCTATGATTGGCACATAATGTTAACTTAAATATAAATTTCAAACTAAAAAAAACACATTTAAGGTAATACTAATCACACCATGTATGATATTAATGTGTAGATGATTCATACATTTCCCAAATGACAAATGTGTCATTATTCGATTGATCCAAAACTGTTTGATTGTGTTTCCACATTTTTGAGTTTTCCAGATGCCTTATTTATAGAAATATAATATTAATCTATAGACTACACAATAAATACTTTAGAAATTGAAAACACACACTAATAAACACAATAAATACAAATTAAGATGATATACCATAATGGAGATAAAAAATAGTACATGAATGCATAATCCTTATTGTAGAAATTATTGAAAAAATTATTATAAACATTTTTTTATCTAAATACTTCACACAATGGATAATGAACAGTCAATTATTTTTGATTTTATATCCTCATGATATTTATCACAATTTACAAAATTAGTTTCATGTGAAAAATATAAGGAAATTTATTATAATAATTATGTAAAAATATTATGAAGTTAACTGAAGATGTTATATAATGTCACCTCTTTATGATTTCATCATACATCGTGAGATAAAAAATTTTCTCCATTAATTTCAAAACCAATCTAATAACTATATTAAAAAATTATATATTTAATGAATATTTATTAAATAAATAATATGAATATTAATGGATCAATATTTATTTTAAATTAAATTGTTACTATAAAAAACAATACATCATTGTTCATGATATTTAGTGATGGAATTCAATATAATTCATAAAATTATAAATCTAAAAATTATAATCATTTCCATTCTATTTTTACATTCCAAAATCAAATTTCCATATATTTTACATTATCAAACTAATAATCAACTATTAGTGGAGAAGATGTTACAACTTCTTCCAAACTCCTATAGAATTAAGTCATCCAATATCGTCATTTCTGTCTTCCGTGTAGAAATCTATGAATTCCACGAAGGATAGACATTAATGAATGATTTATCTTAACAATGAGTGTACCTTGTTTACAAATAGGGTAACCATGAGTTAGTCTAAGGGTATGTCTAAAAAAATTTCCATATGAAGAAAAAACAATTATCATCCCTTACTACAAAGATTTCAAATTGAAATATTAATTTCTATACGAAACATATAATATAAAAACATATTCCTAGTTATATTTGAAATTATCAGTCAACTAATCAATATAAAAATCAATGTAAATGCCCAATTGTTTTCCATATATAATAATATATAACAAATAGTAATTTATATTCATAATTATCTTTGGAGGAATGTTATAAATATTAAACATAACTGTCCGCATATTGTGATTACATATTTTAAAACCCAAAGGCTATCGTCCATTAGTAAGTAGAATAAAATGATTTTTTCACACTCATTTTATAATATTGTATAACTGTGATCAATTTTATTTTACAAAACATAGTCTACAGGGTAAATTTCATTCCCATATTAACATATTTTATCAATAATCTATATCAATTTTATTGTAGTTTCACCACATCCATAAAGATTTGGAAACCATTAAATTATTTGAATATACAATCAAACATTCAATGTAATTGATTCATCATTCATCTATCGTGATGCACAAAACATTTTGAATTTGTTAAATGAATCATAGTATATTCAAAATTATATAAAATAATTTAGAAGGGCATGTATTATTTCTTAGATCAAACCCACTGAATGATGAATTTATTTAGTGAAATATTTTTATTGAGGAATCTTATTATATTATGGGATCATATCATTCAACCGATAATGTTTTTCCATAAATATTGTGTCAATTCATATATTCCAATATTTTAAACTATATTGATATAGTGTGATTTTAAATGATTTATATTTTGTACAACAAGTATAAAATGGGGTGTTTGAAAAGCACTTTAATAACTAAAATAGTTTTTGGGATCATGAAATTAATATTTCATTTTTATTTTATTTTCCTTGATAAAATATTCTATATAATCACACATATAATCATATCTTCAATATGTTCACTATCATTGTTGGCAATTCTATTCATATATGATCCTTGAAAAACACAATGTTATCCATATCACTAGCTATATTTTGTTTTTTCCTGTGTTTACTCTCACATTTATAACAAAGATCTATTCTCTGATTGATCATGTGTTCTTCAAACTCCTCTAGGCTAATTAGTCATGAATAAAACAACAAAAACAAAGAAAAAGTATTTGAGAAGCAATATATGCATGATATTTTTCAAATTTGATGAACCCCATACTCATATCCTTTTACATATTATTAGAATCCATACTTATTTTATTCATATTAATATTATTAGATTCAATAATGTTAATATCAAATTAAATAATCAAATACATAAAAATTATGAACATATATCCCTGAAAGGTTATTATTATTGAATAATTTGTGCTACATAATTATATTTTTATAAGATAACAATTGATAAATTATGTTCATTGAGATTGATTTTTAGTGTTGGAAATCATTATAATATGGAATGTGTGATATCTATAAAGTTATATATAATCTAATTAAATTTTCATCTATTGAAAACTAATGATATCAAGGATGGTTTAAAATGATTTTCAATGTATGGGTAAATGAATAGGGAGGATTTGATGACCACAAATTTGATCACATGGTATGTGGAAGACCTATAGGTTTTTAGTGGTATGATACTTAGGAACTAATGTCGATCTTTTTTCAGATAATGAAAATATTGATAGGGCCCATTCACCGATCCTTGAGAACCTTTCATTTAATGAAACTCCTGAAATTTATTTGGAATAACGAATTCATTTTTGGGAATGTATCAATGGCATGAACCAATAATGTTAACTGAAAATAGGTTCCAAATGAAGAAAAAAATCAATTAGTGATGAGAATGAATTCATTGGGGATAAGAGAATGAACAAATTACAAATCAAAGACCCACATAAAAATTGGTGTTGAGGATGGGATGAATATTGATATGATTCTCAATGGGGTCATCAGGGTGAAGCAACTACTATGATTGAAAATTTAGATACCCCATCATCCGAGGGAAAGGAATATAGTTGATGTTTATCCCATAATTGGTATTATTACTGCAACCCAACATTGTTTGGACACATTCATTTTAGAGGGAGAAGAAATTATTTATAATGTTGAACTGATATAGTCATCATTTATTTCTAATTTTTAATTTTTTTTAAATATGGAATTTTAATATAAAATCATAGATAAAAAATTATAGTTTATATCTGACAAATAATGATATCCCCTACCAAACAACAGACTTTCCTGAGGTCCCAAAAGAGGTAATCAGTTGAGCCACCCTATTACCATCACATTCAATAAATATTTATATCTCTAATAAATTTTTTAATCCATCATTTTATTTGATTTTTGAAACATGACATATAAATATATATTAACATTATTTACTTAAACCCTCTCTTTTCACATAAAAACATCTAAGCCTCATCTCCCCAATATCATCCATTTTGTTCTGATCAATTTCATGTGGCCTCAAATCACTCGATTTACCCAAAAACAAGATAAGGATCATTTCATTTAATCAAATTACTTGTTTTACAATGTGTTATTCATATTTATATATATATTTACATATATAATAATATATAACTATCTAGTTTATGTTTATAAAAGAAGGGTTTATTTTATATAAAATTTTATCTCAAGAACCTAGACCATTAAACATTCCTGGAATGTAATAAGTGTTGTCTGTATTTTTATATATCATTTTATAAAAAAACATACACCACATATTTATTGGTTGTACCCAGGATGCAGTTTTGATCATCATACTTGTTATTTGGAAGCTAGTATAGATAATTTTGGAAAAATAATTCAAAATTAATAATATCAAATATGCCTCCGAAAACAAATTATTTTCCTTATGTGCCATTTATTTTTTGTAAGGACACAAATATTTTGTGGAGGGAATATTGTAACAACTAAGAAATTAAAAACATAGTTTTATTATAAATATATTTTATTAAATTTTTTTATGGAACAATAATCAAAACTAAAAATATTTAATCAAATATTTTCATCAAAAATAATAAATTAAAATATATGTTTTAATTGAATTTATTCTTTTTAATTTAAAAAACATAAAAATAATTATAAAAATTATTTATATTTTTAAAATAAATATTATAATGAAAAATATGGGGTTTCATTGTTTTAAAGACTAATTTAAAATAATTATCATCATCTAATTAGTTTTTGTAAAATAATTTTTTTATATTTTTAATTAATGGTAAACCATTTTTTAGAAAATTATTTTTATTTTTAAGCTTATATATCTTATAAATAAATGATATATATTATGTTTTTCTTAAATAGATTATTTAAATTACAAATATATATATTTATTATACATTCATCCAATGCACATTAATTTTATGTATTTAATAAAGAACAAATTATAAATATTTGTATTATAAAAAATAATTATATAAATAATTATTTTTATTTTTATTTTTAAAAATTTTAAACTTGTTATATATAAATAAATAATATAAAGGATAAAAAATGGTAAAACAATATTATGTATAAAACGATTTTTTTATATTAAAAAACAATTTTTATATGTCTTGATATTAAAATAAACAAAAAAATTACAATAATATAATTAATCGCCAATCATGGAATGGCCAAAAAAAAGTATGATATGGAAATAAAGTGATGTAATGGCCCAATATAACGAGAGTAATTATTTGGATTAATAGAAGTAATATTATCTTGATTACAACATTAACTAATAATAGTGTGTCTCCTTGGATTGGATTCAGCTTGGCTCCTAACTTGTGTGACCTCCACAAGCTTGGGAGCTCCATCGACGACTTATGCTTTTATCTCACTCGCGGTTGAGGTGTAAAAGGGGTTTTACAAAAAAATAACCTTGGAAACACTGGTCATACATGTTAACGAGGAGAAGGCTCACAGGACAACTTTAATTAAAAAAATAAACTAAAAGAAATCCTTCACATAAATAGGTCTTCTGCCATCTCATGATATTCCATTCAAGCAAGGATGTTTATGAATAAATAAAACTAGTATTCAATTCTTTAATGGTTCTTGTTTAAGATTAATAATTCTGGAATAAAGTAATTATCTTTAATTAATAAATCCTTTTATGTTAATCCATTTTTTTGAATTTCCTTCTCATTCTCATTAATCATTATTTTAAACATATAATTTCATTTAAAATTATCTTTGTACGTAACTTGTACCTTGACGGAAACCTAATGAATTCCCGTTAATATCTAAAAAATGAGTATAAATGAAAATTATGCATATATTAAATTAAACTCATATATATATATATATAACACCAATCACATGTGTTAACATAGCATTATTCCTTCACTATGATACAAATCTGAAGGGTTTGTATAATATCAAAATAAAATTTAATAAATATATGTAATTTGGATGAGTACATGGCGTGTAGTTCCGACTACATGGTGTGTAATTTTTTTCACCATCCATCTGATGTACATGCCCAAGGACATGTGCTGTATATGCAATTGAGAAATATTTGGAGTACATGGTGTGTTTAATGGAACACAATACATGTAGTATATGTGTTACGCGATTTCCAGCTGGGAAGGTGGTGTACAGGGTACACATCCCAACCCTAACCCGAATGGACTACATACCATGTTCAGTTATACAGATGCCATGTAATCCTGAAAACGTGTGCCACCTATTCTTGGTAAACACACAAAGTATTAAATACATTGCCTGGTTTGAAGGACCATCCCAGTGCATGGAAAATATACTACATGGTGTGTACTTCCTAATACACACCATGTGGTCAGGATGAGTACAGATATGATGGTTTGGCACATCCGGATGAGTTCCAATGTTTTATTTTATTCTAAATTTAAATACAAATTTGTTTCTATAAGGTGTGTGAGAAATGAAAGACAAGGAGTAGATCTCGGGATTCAGATTTATATTACTATTAACATGATTAGAAACAACTATATTATGAAATGTGTAAATCAACAATGAAAATATAAATAATTATAATAAAAAATATGATCCCTCTAATACGACTTGTATGTTCTGTGCACAACAGAAGTGTTTTGGTGTGTGTACCCAACATTAATTTTTCCACTACCAAGGATAAATCTAATATCCATTGCTATAACAAGAATTTTGATATTAAGATTAGAATGGAGAATGAAGAAATGTAAGGATCTTCCACAACCATAGAGAGGATCATAATATGTTGTTTATTATTAATTTAAATAAAAAATGAATTACCTTGATTTAATTCTCTCTTAGATGATGTTTTCAGTCACTATCATATGTGATCCATCATTGCATCGTATAATTCTAGTGTAGGGTTCCTCTAGTAGTGATCCACTCAAGCTCCACATATCTCTGGATGTCGTTGAAGGGATTTTTGGGAGCTATCATTGATTAGACTTCAATTGGGATGTCTGCCTTTAATCACCTAGAGAGTCTCATTCAAATCACTCTCCTTGATCAGGTGGAGGAGGATCTCTCTCGTAACATGGTGACGTTCTTGGATGAAAATAAATCTCTCTTTTCTTGTTATCTTTCTCTAGATCTTTTGTGCACAACCACCAAAAATGGATAGGCTAATGAGAGTTATATAACTAGTATTTTAATTACATATAATAATATAATGAATTCATCACCCTAAACCAATAATTCATTTCATTTATTTCACAGTAAGACACCACGTCTAATAATAACAGTTAGCTATTATTATTACTTTCCATGAGCCCAACAAATTACACATAATATTATTTAATAAAAAAATATTATTATTTCACAAATCCATAGAAAAAATAAATGGAATTCATATAAATTTAAATGACATTTACATTAGTTTTCCCATTTTCTTTATTTCCTCCCCCACACATATTAAACCAAGAATAACGACTATTAAAATCTTAAATTAATATCACTATATTAATCACAAATAAATATATTATTTTTCCAACAATATATTCTCTCATAAATCTAGTGTCTAAATAAACATGATTAGGAATCCTGGAATAATTACTAACCCAAAATCTCGAATAATCATTATTGAACTTGTTAAATTGATATTTAGTTGAGATACTTGAACACACTTAATCTGTGACCCTCTATACTTCTTTCTCAGTTCCATTGGGCGCAACCTACAAAAAGTCAAAGGTTAGAATCTAACAAAATTCCAAGGCATACATTGAGAATTAATTTAATTCCCCAATTACATATCAACATTTACGAATGCTTACAGTTATATGCAATCACTTTTTCTCAATATATCGAATCAAGAGGGTTTCATGCAACTTCCATCGAACAATGTCAATTATTTATTCATTGAATTTATGAAATTAAACTATCCCATTCTTTACCAGGGCCATTGATTTGTTTAATAAATATCTATTACATCAATGGGACTAAGATATCTACTTCTATTATGGAATATAAGGGGAAAATCATTCTCTCATTATCTTTTAATGTACTATTACTCGTTACGCACCGAATATATCCATCCTCACTACAATCAGTGTGTTATCAAATTTTTTTTCAATACATCGATGTGCGTAAGTTGTAATACCAATTAAAAACAATCCTATACATTATGGACTAATAAACAATGCCATATATAGGAACATCCAATGAAACAATGAAATGTGGATTTACTGCTCGTGGGTCTCATTCTCTAAATATCCTCCTGAATATTATCACGGGCACACACTATGAGAAGAATCCTCAATGTTTTATGAGCCATCACCCCTAATTGCCTATATTATTTGTGTCCCTCAAATAACATCATCCAGACATTGAACATATATATTCAAGAAAAGTGTTATGGATCTATTGGGTTTTCATCACAGCAGGGATCTAATATGACCTATTAACCCAATAACTATCCATAAGACATTATCAGATGCATTGTCATGGAGATGAAAAATCAAGATACGATGATGCATATATTAACAAATAAATTACAATGTAGATGGTTATAGGCCACTAAATATAAATGTATTGAGGGACTATATTGTATCTATGGGGATAAAAGTAGTCCACTTTGAGAATAGAGTCACAACACCATTTATTATCTCCAAAATAAAATTCGCATTCTGGTTCAATGAATGTCATAAGTTCAGGTACCCTTGATGTTAGAACATTGCATTTATATAAGTTTTGGATTCACTAATTATGAAGGGTACTCAATTATCATCATTAATATGTCATACCTTTAGTATCTACAATAAATGGGTTATTCACATACAAGATTTCAATAAAAAGTTCAGACTGTGGGTTGGATCACCAGGTTCCATAAGCGTTTACAAAAAAATTCACTCTCTTTTTTAAGTATTCATTTGGGAAATGTATCCTTATAATTGACCATATTCCATCCTAAACATTCATTATTCAAACATAATTTTTCTAGGTCTATATCATATATGCAAGAAGTATGAAATATAAACATCTAATGTATTTAATTAAATCATACATCAAGTTAATCATAACACCCTATATTATTATCATCATTAAAACATGATAAAACCATTATATCCTCGCAATCAAAAACCACCAGGTATTTGGAAGTCATCCCACACTAACAAACAAGCCAATGTTCCCTTCAAATCATGAAACTAGCACTGTCTCTTGTACTCCAAAAGAGTCCTTTAATATGTAGAACACCATATCCCCAGATGCATCTCCAAAAATAGTTAGGGACGGTATTAAGGGATACATCCTAAAATCCTATATTGGGGTATTATTTTGAATCGATTATTTGAGTTCATAATGAACCTTGTTTATGAATATAGTTCAATCCATTCTTTTCCAAAAGTGAAATGTTTATCAGACACTTGTTTTGCTTGCTCATACAAACATAAGGTTTTGGAATTCATATATTATCCCAAGCCAACTAATGAACTTTCTTCCAACATTCATACCCCACCAGAAATAAGAATTGTGAGAGAGAATTAGGTCATTCTAAAAGTCAGGTTCCTTAAATAAATACATTTCATTAACTAGAATAGATTGAAATACATCAATTTTAAGTGTTTCCTTCCCCACTATAGAGACCCCCTAACATTTGAATCCCATAATTTTTTACCAAATTGTCCAAGATAAATGAGAGAACCACTCTGATCGTTTGACCAAAAATTATAGGGATACAAATATATTTATTATGTTTATCATCCACTAGAATATTAAATGTTCATTAGTGATCATCCTTTCTACAAGAAGTCTCTCCTGAGATGAGGGAAATGACCAAATTCCCAAAATTAACAAGTTTTAGGGATGATTTTCCATATTTTTTGGATTAGATGTATATTATACATGAATTATTAATGAGTGTACCTTGAAAAAAATATATCTTCCATCGAAAAAGAAGAGATGGGAAATAGGTGGACATCTTCTCTAATCCTTCGCCCAATGATTTATGTTGTATTTATCTTCCACTTGAATTAAATTAGAAATAACATCTTCCATCATGAAATAATTGAAAGGGTAAAGTTGTTCCCACTATATGATCCCCATGTTATGGGAGAATAATTAAGATAGTGTACAATTGATATTACTCCTGAAGGAAAATCAAGATTGTTTTTGGATTTTACGCAAGTTGAATAATAATATTAAAATGCTCTGTTGATATAAATAATTAAGTATGGAACCTCAATTTGGAATTATCCATTTATAAAAATTATAATTAAATAGAAAAACTTAATTTTAGTTGAATGTATTTTATTTTGAAATATTGGTACTATTTGGAAGACTAGGTTACCATTGATTGGTCTTTATTATACTTTGTATGAGATTCACCGAGGCTCGCTTTTAGGAAAATTCAACAATACTCATGGAAGAGTATATCATTTTACAAAATGTTTACATAACAAATTAATTTTATAAACAACATATGAATCAGGGAGAAATGAATTTCATAATCATGAACTGCTCACTAAGACCATTTTTGCTTGCGAGGCATTATAAAAAACATGTACATGTAGTTTCATGAGATTATCTGACGTATTTTAGGTTATGATTGTTTTGATTCATCCAAGATGTTTGAGGTAGAGTATAAAAAAGGGATGACATCCACCATAGAGCTTGAATGGGAAGAATAATCAATTTCCCAGAGAATTAAATTTATATGACCGAGTCGGGTTTATCAGCACTTTCCAAAAAGTTCTGATAAATATGTGTTTTATCAGATTGAAATTAATAACTTCTAAAAGAGATGGTTTTTGAATGATATATTTTGATGTTATAAAACCTATATATAACATTGATAAAATGGATGCAGATAAAATCTCATTTATCAGCACTAAAATTATTGAATTGATATATATAGGTTTTTTCAACCCTTAATATTTTAGAGCTGATCAAAATATTTCTAGAAACTATTAAACTAATATAATTTAAAAATTAAATATTTAATAGAATGTTAAAATTAATTAATCTTTTTAATGAATATAAAATCTTAAATTCATAACTTTTAAAAATGATTGAAGTTGAATAACTAAAAATAAAAACACTCAAAAAATTAAAAAAATTGAAATCTTTTATTAATTATAAAAATAAAAAAATAATTAAAATGAATATATATTAAAATGAATATGAATTCATATTGAATATATAAAAAAGGAGTAAATACATATAATAAAATAGTATTCAATAATAATTACATGGAAAGTGAACACGTAAAAAAATTGATGAAAATATTAAAAAATGTATTTAAATAAATAAATTATATATATTTAAAAAATTTTAAAATTTTTAATAAATAATGAATATTATTGACTGAGAAATAACAATATAAATTAAAAACATTATTATAATATTAATACACAATATGTTATTACATAAATTTTGAATAGTCAATTGAATTTATTGCAAAAAAACCATAAAATTTAGAGATTCATAAAAAACACATTTAAAAAATTTGATTATATAAATATTAAAACAATTATGTAATTAAACATTAATAAATGAAATTGGATAAATATTATTCAAATATATAAATAAATTTTTATTTATTATCAAAACATAGCAAATAAATATGTACAAATTAATTTTAAAAAATAAATAAATTACAAAAATATTTATAAATTGTTAAATATTAAAATTGAATAATTAAAATTAAATGAAATCATATTAAAATTGAATAAATAAAATTAAATAAGTTTAAAAAAATTTAAAACTGAATCCATATGAATAATTACATCAATTAAAAATCCATATAAACCACGGTTCAAATTTTGGAAATCTCCTGATGGATTTATATTTGATGCAGTGACTCAGGAATGCAGTGGCATGGACATGATGTTGGAATTAGGAGATAAAACCATGACACATTCCTGGTGATGTTGTTAGGTTGATTCATGCATGACACAACATTGATCCTTTGGGGCATAATCTTGGGCTAGTTGGCCAGGGGCCTATGGGCAATGTAATGGATCTTCCTCTACCCAGATAGAAAGTGGCAATTTCTTTAAATAAATACATAAACTACTATGTGAATAAATTTGGAAAAATAGAAGATATATATATATTCAATGAGGGACACGTATACATTAATCACACACAAAACACACCCACAAACTAAATATGTAGGCCATATCCTCCCATGTGATAACTTGTATAATATCAAAATGATCATATACCTCCTTTTTTATTGATATTGGAACTATGACCCTTAAAACTATTTTCCAGACCATCATGAACAACAGGCCCCAACATTAACATGTAGCACTATAAGATTTATCCCAACTGATTCGGCCTCCCCAAAAACCAACGATGTACAGGCGTAGACCATTCTTTGAATTTCAGTTATCTCATCGAACATCATGACAGATTGTCATAGATGATCGTCCGACCCCCACCAAAACCATCAATCAGCTGTTTATAGATCCCAATCACAGGTCAATAAAGATTACCACCACATCATCTCTATATGCATCAATGACATGTTGACATTACATCGTGATATTTCACACTTCTCCTGTAATGTCGAAACTACCTCCATGTTATGTTGTCATCAGCAATGGATTGCTTCCATCATCCCTCTTGGGTCTACTATCAAGATGTTCCCATAGAATCATTGGTGAGTAGTTTTCCCACCTCCATCATTCAAAATCCTAATATCCCATGCATTCTCTGATGCCCCTGAAACCTGCAGCTCAAGACCCATAGGGACCCCTATGCCACAACCTCCATCCAACTCTCACCATCTCTCAATGGAAGACACTGTCGAGATTTCAAATCACAACCTTCAATAACCCCATCTATCATAACAACTCATCATGAATCCCATCCCCTCATTTTTTTGGTAAAATAATCACCTAAAGGTTGTTAGGAATGGTACACATTTTGGTTCGGCTCTTGATAATATGTATTGGATTGGAGATGGCCTTATTGGTATAAAATATATGTATTTTATGCATATTAAAAATAATAAATCATTATAAAAAATGATTAAAATATAATAATATAAATTAAAAAACTTTTGGAAATATTAATTCATGTAAAATAAATATTTATATATTTATTAAAAATGATTAAATACCATAAGTATTGATCATTCTTAAATATTGAAATAGATAAAAATGAAATAATGTTTAAAATGATGAAATTAAATGAAATAAAATGTGAAAAATTTTAAAATGTTAATTCATAAAACTATTTACATGAATTGGAAACATTTAAAATTGAATTAAAATAAATAAATAAATAAATAATATTACTCTAAATTATTGATATTTGTATTTTATTGATTGTATATTGTTAATAAAACATGTTATTAACCTGTAAATATTTAATAGTTGTTCAAATGATGTTGTTAAATTATATATTTATATATTTAAACATGTATAAATATATTTCAAAATTGAACATAGGAAAAATATATTAAATAATTATATAAAAAAGACTAATTTAATGAAATTACTAAAAATGGAGAGATATTAAAAAACAATAAATTATATGAGATCAAAAAAGAGACATACATATAAATATTCATAAAAAACACATATATACATACACATACTTAATAATATACACATAAAAATACAAACACATTCACAAAATCATGAAAGAATACATAAAATGATCATAAACATATATTCACATATGTGCACATACATATACATACAATAAAACCAAAAAAACATACAGAAACTCATTATCACACACACACATATATATTTTTATCCATATATACATACCAATACATGTACACATATGTATAATATACAGACAAAATTACATACTCACCTATTCACATATAAATACTCAAACATTCAAACAATAAACATACATAAACACACACATAGACAAACCAAACAACACAACAAACGCATACACAAACAACACAAACATAAGCACAGACATACAAACACATATAAAAAATGGAATATACATATATTATAAAATTTTATATAAAAAATTTATATAAATTAAATGTACATATATATAAATATTCAATTATAAATATTATTAATAAAATATATAAGAATGTGTATTTATATATATATATTAACTTCTTCAATGTGCCATTTCTCAACCCTAAACAAAATGTGCTCATAATTATAAGACTTTTATCTATGATATAAATAATAATATACCTAGGGAACCATATTATTTGGGTCTTTTAGAAGCATCATTTTATATTGATTAGTATGATGTATCGTAACCATAATATAAAAAATAAGGAATTGCTAAAGGGTGAAAATTTAAATATAATAGATTAAAAAAATTATATGTGATTTTTTAATTAGTATTGAATTGATAATAAAATAAATTATAAAATTATAGATAAATATAAAATATATTAATACATTAATTATTTTAATCCCAATTCAATACATAAATTAATTTTTAAAGCTGGTTGTTCATGTTAGATAACTCCACATCTTAAACAGGTAATTTGGTGTTGTTTATTTGGTGGCGGGAGTCGTCACAACATACCCCTTTTTCTATGATACTTATTTTGACATTTCACATAAGGGCTAAATATTTTATACTCTCGTTATTGGAGTGATTCATCCTAAATAGTTTTGAATGATAGGTAGCAGCTGAAATCAATGTTTCCAGACACCTCATTCCTAATGGGTGGATTCTGGTGTGGGGAATTACACAGATGGGTGCAAAAACCATTCTATCCAGACTTCCCCATCTGGAATGTTAGTAATTGCTAGTGGGTCACCATTGAAGATAGTCTATGAAAGGGTAGTGAAGGTGGTAGGTGTTGTCAATAGGGAACCGTGGAAGATCGTCTAATAAAGGGTGAGGATAGAGGGTGATTATAGTAGTAGGTGATATTAATTCTTTGTGGTGTACAATCGTCTCTGAAATGGAGGTGGATGTGGTAGGGGATATTGATGGGGTGATGTGGAAGGTTTTTTGAGAAACATCATTGATGTCCATATCCATATTTCCCATTTCCTAGCATGGTTGGTTTCATTGGTGGGCCACCATGATAGGATATGGTAAGGACTATCCATGTAGAGGCAGTAGATGGGGCATCATGGAAATTGAAAGGGTGGTGATGATGGTAGGAATTATGGATTGTGTTTAATTGAAGGCCATTTGAGATATGGTGGTGATATTCATATTTACGTTCCCCATGTCTTAGATGGTAGGAATTGTTGATGGGGAACCTTTCCAGTTTATACAAGAAACTGTGGTGATTGACATATCCATCTTCCCCATGTCGGGCCTAGTAGGTGTTATCGATTGGGAACTGTTGCAGGTCTTCTAAGGGAGTTATGGTAAACCCTTGGGGATAGATGACAACATTATACATGTGTTCCTAAATTTTTGGAAGGTTGAAACAACAAGATGTAGTATGTGTTGGGGGGGGGGGTGTGAAAACATCAAATTGAAACTTCATATGTAACCCTAACATCATGTAATGATTACAACATAAATTAATAACAATGTAAAAAATTTAATTTATTAAAAAATGTGATGATGTTTTAAACGTTACATCATGAAAATAATCTAGAGAAATTCCCACCATAATTCATGAATGACTCCTTCTGTTTCAATGAGTTTTCAAAGAACTCGACTATTTTTAATAATATTTCATAATTATTGAAAACATTTTTCAAATTTGTTTTCCTTAATTTTAATTATTTATCAAAACATTAAATATAATAATATATAAAATTATTTAATTTATACCCTCAATTTTCACATCAAAGCATCTGATACTCATCACCCCATGTTCCCCCATTTTTGTCAGTTTAATTTCATGTAGCCTCAAATACCAGAATTGAAACAAAAGCAGTTAAGGGTTTATTTCATTTCATGAAATTAATTTTTATAAAAAGGGATATATATATATATGCATATATAAACATATATAAAAATCTATTTTTAGTGTATACGAAAATAGATAATTTTGTTTCAATTTTTTTTCTAAATCATTGACCATTAAAAGTCCCTGATATGTAATAAATTATTGGAATATTTTTAGTTATCAATTTTTTTAAAAACTATCAAGTATTTCAAAGGGAAAAACCCATGTTTCAGGATTGTGTTGTTATACTTGGTATCAGAATAGTAGTCATGATTATTTAAAATTAGATCAAAATTAATAACTTCTAAAAGGCCTCTTGTGTATAATTTTGTTCATAGTTTTCTTGAAATAATTTCAATGATTCAATTAGTTTGATGAGGGAATAAAGTAACGAACCAAAAAAGAAAACATTTTTTATTATATATATATTATAAAAAGGATTTATGTATAATTAAATCAAACTGATAATTTTTTTAAGATGATATTATATAAATAATATAAATAAAATAATAATCTTTATTTAATTTGGTTATTGGTTAAATAAAACCCATATAATTAACAATACCTGTTATTTATAGTTTTCAAATGGAAATTATAATGACAAATATGATTTTTCATGGTTTAAAGGAATATTTTAAAATAACTATATTTATGTAATTAATTATTAATTTTTTTATAACATTAATTAAGGGTAAAAAATTTGTTTATAAAATTATGATTATTAATAATATAATAATCATAAAAAATATATGAGATATATTATGTTTTTATTTTATGAAATTTATAGATTATAAATATATATAATTTTTATATTATGAGAAATCCCACATTATATTTATGTTTTAAATAAAAATGTAAATTGAATGATTTATATTAAAAATAAATATATATATATATATAAAGACTAGATTTTAAAATAAAAAAATGATTTAATATAATGGTTATTAATGTTTTTAGACCATTTTATGAATAAAAAGAATCCTGCTTGAAAAAAATTAATGTTTATATGTTTTGATAAAAAAAATTATATATCAAAAAAAATATGAATTTATAATATTATTATAAACACAATCATGGATTTCCAAAAAAATGATAATATTAAAAAATTAAGAAGTTTTATTGACTAGAAAAAATGGAGTAATTATTTAAACGAAATGAAGAAATATTGTAATGGTTACGACATAAGTTATTATTAAATTAAAATATATAGTTATAAAAAATTGTGAGGTTATATTCATCCTTCCATTGTGAAAATATGCTTCAAAATTCCCACCTTAAATCCAGAAAAACTAGTCCCATTTCAGTAGTTCGTCAAACAACACGACATTTTTTTATAATTTAGAATCAATTATTTTTTTAAATTTAGTCAGATTTTTTTTCTATTAGTTTATTTGATTAGTGCAACATGACATATAAAATTATATGAACTCTTTTTATATAAAACCAATATTTTTAATTCATAATATCTGACTCACTTCTCCCCATGATCCCCAATTTGGTTATGCTCGATTTCTAATAACCTTAAATCCCTCAAATGACCCAAAAATAGGCAGGGGTTCATTTCATTTCATCAAATTAAATTTTTTACACATGGATATATATGCATAGGTATATATATATAAAAAATATACAAAAATATTACTATCGATATTTATTATATATAAAAGGGTTTTTTTGTTTTTAATTATATTTCCAGAACATTCTCAGGTAAAAGTTCCTAGTGTTAAATAATTGTTTCTTTGTTTGTTTATTTATATTTTGATAAAAAACAATTACACAAAATTTATATGGGTCGAACCTGAATTTTATGTTCGTCTTATTTTAGGTTTTTAATTACATTATAAACTTGTCTATTTTTTTGCACATAGAACAATAAAATCCCAATGAGAGAACAATTTCAATGTCAGTTACACAAAACAACACCTCACTACTAGATTTTTCATTACAAATATAACACCTTACAAATTACGTAAACATTACAATTTAAATTATGAATTTTGAAAATTAAACATAATACATATTCAATTACCTATGTTTCTAAATTTTTTATAATATATTTTTTATATTCAAATGACAACTTATTTTACATCAATGATAATTAATAAATCCGTTATAATATTTATTATATATATATATAATGTATTATGTTCTTCATTATAATAAAAAATATTCTTGTATTATTTAAATAATCATTTTAATCTATTTAAATGAAATCATAGAATATCCAATCATATGTTAATAATATGAAAAAAGAGTAAATTCAAAAAATATTTAAAATCATTATATATTAACAATTAATATTTAATAATAAATGAAATCATATTAAAATTAAATAAATAAATTTTAATTAGTTATTTTTTTAATTTGAACCATTAAGATTAATTATATAAATTTCATACACATATTATCTGGGGTTTGAATCTTAGAATCCCCCATGGGGTATTCACATTGCTTGTAGTGATAATGGGAGGCGGTGATGTGGGCATGATGTGGGTATTAAATGTTGCATTCATGATGCATGCCTTGTTTCATAGAGGGGATGATTTTGGCCTGACTCTACACAGAGCCATTATGCCATTTTCGTGGCCAACATGGCCTTGTAACTATGTGCTATTTAAGGGATATTCCTCTACATAAATATAAAGAGGACTTTTATTTCATAAAAAATTAAAAATAACCAACACATAAATATGAATAAAAATAAATAAATTGTTAATATATATTTATATATTAGGTACTTGAGAATAAAAGTACCCCAAAACACACCCATACACCTCACCCACTGGCCAATTGGCATGACCTATCCCCCACAATTGAAAACTCGCATATATTCAATAGGCCCACATACAGCCTTTTGTTATTGATATTGGCCCTAATAACCTTTCAACATTAGTGAATAACACCATGGCCCATAAGCCCCAACATTATCATAAACCACTATACAATTTTTCAGAACTAAGTGGACCTCCCCTGGAAACAAACGATGGAACATCCATGACCATGACCTGCACATCTATTATCTCAATGAACGTCATGTTGGAATATCATAGATAACTATCGGACCAACCCCCTCATTATCACATTTTTCAATACCAATAACCAATCAAAAAATCCTACAACAAAATTATGTTTCCTAGATTCATCGATAGATTGAGTAAGCATCAAATGGTGTCACTCCATACAAGCAATACTGACCCTACTTCCATGTGAGTCCATCCTCATCGATTGAATGCTGACACCGTATCTCTTGGGACCACTGTCAAGCTACGCCTACAACCTCAATGATTATGATTTTTCAGCACTCCGACATCCAAAATTCTTCCATAACAAACATTTTCCACAACCTGTGAAACCTGCCACTCGAGACCCATTATGTTCCTTGTGTTGACGCCTCATGACACACTCACAGTGTCTCAATGGTACACATTGTCGAGACTGAAAAGAAAATCTTTCAACAACCCTATCCATCATTACCCGTCATTGTGATCCACAACCACATAATTTGTGCTTGTTTAAATATACTGCTAAATGGTTTTAGGTATGGCGAATGTTGGGGTTCAATTTTAGGGGAAAGTTGCATGGGATGGAGATAGTCGAATAGGAAAATAAAACCTAATAAATAATAAATCCAATTAAATATAAAGTAATAAATATTAACCAGAAAATTTAAAAAAATCTTGAATGTATTGAAGCTTATTAAATAAATATTTATAAATTTCATAATATGATAAAATTCCAAAAATATCGAAATTTATTAAATTTAAAATATGGGAAAAAGTTTATTAAATTAATATCATAAATGAATAAGTTAAATTATATTAATACAAATTTTTTTGATATGTTAAATCATAACATTAAATATATTAATTTAAAACACATAAAATTTAATAGAATTAAATAAATAAAAATTATTATTACAAGAAATTATTAAATTATGCAATATATTAACTGTATATAGATATTATAATACGTTTTTTACATTTTATTAATTAATTATTGAAAAATGTTATTATTTGAATAAAAATATATACTTTGTAATGTCCCGGTTCTAGAATCCACTCAGAGGCGCCCAGTTCCCAATTGGTCACATTTCCTCATGCACATTTTCCCAAATTACAGAGCCTTCCAACTAGAAGTGAGGTCCTTGGTTGTGATAGTGGGGAAACTATGCGCTCATTGGCAGAGTACACAGCGGAAGAGAAGAAAAATAACACCAATAGTGGAAGTCGTATACATACATACAAGAGTAAATGACCAATGGAGGAAGACTAACAAAAAAACTAGAGAATAAATATATGTAAATGATGCATGATACATATAGGTCTAGGAAAACAGACAAAGAAGTCACAATGCTGAATAATGTACAAAGTAAAAGTGAAAAAGAAAAATAGATGAGCAACTTTTCAGCATTGCAAACCTCGGCTTGGTCTCATGATCTCCAACTCTAGTGGAATGAAGACCCTGAAGTATAAGGGCTCTTTACCTTATATATACCTGCAAAAATATAATATTTTTGGGCCAAAAGAATGACCCAAACAGGGTGTGAGACAAAGTCCCAATAGACAACCACACAAAGATTTGTGCCTAATTGTTAGTGAATATATCGTAGGAAAATTACAGTAAGCAACAAACGTGATAATACACAGCAGTAACAATCCACAGTTTTCAGCATATAATCTACAAACAAGAAACAACCACTCATGAAAGTAGATCAAAAAGTTAAAATATAGGTTGTTCTCACATCCTAAGCCCTACGGTTCAACCTAAAATTACTAGAAACCCTCTAGGAGGCACACATATTCTCACCCCTAAGGTTCAACCAAAGAAATAATGGACTCTCTGGGGAGGCACTCAATGTCAATTCCCCTTGTGGCCCATGTTGAGGAACTAAAGACTCTCTAAGGAAGAACTCAACGTCAATTCCCCCTATGGTCTCACATCGTAATTAAAGGCACTCTAGAGAAGCCCTTACATCCATTCTCCATATGGTCGACTACACTAGGTTCTCAAAACCCTGTGTATAACAACATGCATAGAACACGTATCTACCCAAGTAATCCTCAAGAACTAATTTACTATCATTCTAAGGCACTGCAACATAATATTAAAATAGTTCCACTATCTTACCATTAGGCCTGGCAACTCGACAAACGCCAAACAAGAAAAACAGGCATGCAAAAACATCCAGAGTACAGTAAAACTACACTATTCACATGAAATTACCACTAGTCAAGCAAACTATCAATGAAGGAAAATAAAAGGGAAAACATGAAACACACAATGCCTCATTCAAGGGTATTGGTGGAATTTGCACAAAATACTCACATAATTCCTAGAGAAAGGCACAAAACACCTACCATGATGCAAGGATAATGATATATGTGGACCAAAATTCTTGATTCTCATTAGAACGTCAATGTTATGAGAACAAGTCAAAAACCCTCAACCCATGACATCATGAGAAGTAGGAAAAATTGGAAAACAAGCCTCTCGAAGAAGGAATAACTCACCGCTATGGTTCCAACGCAATCGACAGCTGCTGAAACGAAGATCAGATGGAGGCTCGGGAATCCAAATTAGAATCGAGGTCTTATGGGTCGCTCTCAGATGATGACCCTGATGAAGAAGGGTGATCTGTCTGTCAGGCGTGACCCCGGTGCGTTTAATGAAAAAAGAATACAGATGGCGCGTACTTCTTGGGAACACAGTGTGTACATTGTTTTTCCGTACTCCTCTTTAAGCGGCCTTCACCTCACCTCTACACACCGTGTGTGTGGCCCGAACATGGCCTTCACCCGACTTCGAGCAGCAAGGGAGTACATGGCGTGTACTCATAAAGTACATGATGTGTACTTCACAAATTTCCAGAAAACCCATTTTTCTAAAAAACTCATGAAAAAGGAATGACATACCTGAAACGAAGGTCTGGGTTCTTACAAACATCCCCCCATAAAGAAATATGTCCCCAAATTTCCCAAACGATGCGAAGAAGAATCCCTTGAATAACTTTGGCCACTGAGATCATACGTCAGCCTACCTTTCCCAGGACTCATCCTGTACTCGCAAGGGTTGTCATAGCACATGTACTATAGGAACATACAAACCAGGGAGAACCTTCGTACTGCAATCGACAATCCTGATGGGATGATCTTAAAATGATGCTTCTTGCTTCTAGCTTAACCTCCTCAGGCTGAAAGTCATGAGACGGTTCCGAAAAGTATCTCCGGAGCTGAGAGAGGTGGAAGACGTCCTGCATGGCCCGATACATCTGAGGTAACTGCAATCGATAGGCAACCAGCCCAACTCTCTCCAATACCTCAAAAAGCCCGCCGTACGGCGGTGAAAGCTTACCCTATCTCTGAAACCTCTTATGTCCCAACCTCGGTGAGATACGCAAGAACACCTGATCCCCGACCTCGAACTCCAGGGGTCATCACCGCTGATCAGTATAAGTCTTCTCTGGAGACTGTGTTGTAGCCATCCTCTTCTGAATCAACTCTATCTGCTCTGAGGTCTCTTGATCAAGATGAGGTCCCAACAAAGCTACCTCTCCTACCTCCAACCTACATAAAGGTGATCAACATGGCCTACTGTACAAAGCCTTGTAAGGTGTCATCTGAATAGTCCCCTGAAAACTGTTGTTGTAGGAAAACTCCACCTGAGGAATATGCTTCTCCCAATAACCTCCTAAGTCTATAATGCAAGCTCTGAGCATATCCTCAAGCACCTAGATCGTACGCTTGGATTGGTAATCCTCCTTGGGATGGTATGTTGTACTGAAGAGTATATGTGTACCCAAAGCTTCTAAAACCCCTTCCAGAATCGAGAAGTCAAGCGTTCATCTCTATCTGAAACAATGGAGGGTGGAACTCTTTGCATACATACAATCTCTCAGATGTACAATCGTCCTAGATCATAAACACTAAAGGACTCTCTGATCGGTAAGAAGTGAGAAACCTTCGTAATCATGTCAATGACAACCCAAACTACATCATTCTCTCAAGGGGACCATGGCAATCCGGTCACGAAGTCTATCGCGACATCGTTCCACTTCCTCTCAAGAATTGGTAACTACTGTAAAAGGCCTACTGGTCCTTGATGCTCCGCCATTTACTACTGACAGGTAGAACACCACAAGACGAAACTGGAAACATCCCTATTCATACCTGGCCACAAGTACTAGCGATGAAGATCCTGATACATCTTGGTGATTCCAGGATGAACAACCCAAATCATGTAATGAAATTCCCACATCAACTCCATGCGTATGTCTGCAGGCACCAATAAACATCCCTGGAAATGCAAGTTTTCTTCCTCATCGATTGTCCATCCCGGATGAGGGTCCTCTCCCGACAAACCCTCCAGCAAGACTAAGCCTTATGAGTCTGATAGATACCTCATTCATACCCGATCACATAGTGTAGAGATAACATCTACAGAGGATATGTATGTTTGTCCTTGTCTGTTGTGCACCTCCAGATACATATCAGAGAACAGAGACATAAGCTACCACTCAATTCTAGACTCTTGAACTGCTTGAATCTAAGTTCTCTTGGTCATCTAATCTGCCACAACATTGCCCTTTCCTAGTGTATTGGCAAGATCAAAATTTAAATATTGAAGGTACTCAACCCACCTGCACTGTCTCGGAATCAGGTCATGCTGAGTGAAGATGTACTTGAGAATGTTGTGATCAATGAAAACAACAATGTGCTCTCCTAGAAGGTAATGACTCCAACAACATAAGTCCTGAACAACAACTTCCAACTCCAGATCGTGCATCAGGTAGTTCCTCTCATGTGCCCACAACTTCCAACTACTGAATGAAGCGTCTGTTGTATACATCAAGCCATAATAAACTCTGTACCTCAAAAAAATTCTTCGGCTACTCCCAAGAATATACAACTCTTACATTCTCTGGGTCCACGGACACTCCTGCCTCTGAGATGATGTGATCCTAACATTGAATCTGGTCTATCGAAAAGTGGAACTTAGAGAGTTTAGAATAAAGCTAATTTTCTATCAGTGTACTCATAATGATCTCAATATTGGTAGCATGGTCATGTTGAGTGTGAGAGTACAACTAGATATCGTCCAAGAAGACCACGACGAAGGAGTCCAAGTAAGGATGGTACACTCGGTTCATCAGTTCCATGAAATCTTATGGCGCATTTGTGAGACCGAACGACATAGCCGTAAACTCGTAGAGACCATAGCTGCTCTTGAAGGCTATCAGAGGTATATCTGATGGACTAACGCGCAACTAATGATAACCAGACCTCAAATTGATCTTGATGAACATACGGGCACCTTAATGCTGATCAAAAATGTCATCAATCCTCAAAAACGGTTATCGGTTTTTGACTGCCAACTCGTTTAGCATCCGATAATCCAAACTGTGTATAAGGGTACCTTTAGCCTTCTTCGCAAACAGGATAGGAAAAACCCAGGGAGACGTACTGGGTTGGATGAAACCCTTTTCCTAAAGCTTCTTCCACTGCTTATTGATATCCTGAAACTCAAGTGTAGCCATCATATAGGGAGGAATGGACACTGGTGCCGCTCCTGGAAAAAGTTCAAATGAGAAGTCAACCTCACGCTCTGGAGGCAAACCTGAAAAGTCCTCTGGGAAGACATCCCGGAAACGATATACCACTGGAAGAAATTCTAACTGTGAAGTTCCCTGATAATCCATATAAGGACAAGAAATCTGGGACGTCACCCTTCCTAGCCTATGATGCTCGAGTCCTTTTCGACTCACCTGAACATCCCATTCGCCTCTATGATGAAATGATTCTCCCTATGGTGAAATGAAACTCACCCAACGGTGATAAAAGTCGACGACTGATTGGAAGAGAACCAACCAACCCACCCCGAGAATGACATCATAGAATGTCAAATCTAGGACATAGAGATCCCATATGAAATGACACCCTGAAATATCGAGAGGGAACACTCAGCACTGACGTACACTAGATGTTCTCGTCCCTAAGGGTGTGTCTAGTGTCAACAAGTCGACAGAAGAATATATACAGAGCTTGAGGCTCTCCACAATAGAAACAGAGATAAATCTATTCGTAGAACCCGTATCGAAATGTGTTAAAGATAAAACTGAGGCTACTAAAATTGCACCTCTAATTGTAGAAGGTCTGGGATCCTTCTCCTGATAGGTCTACTCCATCACCAAAGTCTGACCTTCCCCGCTGTCCTATGACCCTACCGTACCACTCTGAGCTGATCCTCCCTACTAGAGGTAAATGACTGGTGACTTACAGCCATGTCCTTGACCTCCACCTCAGCTCGAACGACCGAAAGAACTCTATTTCCCTGAATTGTGAGAAACTGGCGCTACTGGTCCTTAACGAGGAGTCATGGAAGAACCCCCGTCACTAGCTACTGGTGAGGACACCTGGAAGAAACACTGAAGGTGACCCATCATAACGCATGCTCGGCACTCCACTGGGTCTCTCTAGCACATAGGCCTCATGTTCCCTACCCTTCCACACAGGTTGTATATGACATGGCTACCATAAGATTTATATTGCCTCCTCGGATCACCGCATTTGGGATCCCTACGATGCTTCATGCTTTCAACTAGAGGATCACTAGCTCTGGAAGCTGAAACGCCCTGGCTCGCAGCACTGGAGTCTCTCATATTACACTCCGTAATCAGTACCTGGTTGACAGTGGATGTTATAGAAGTCAACTGGATGATATTCACCTGCGAGCAGATCTCCCGCTTGAGTCCATCCTCAAACTTCCTTCTTAAGTACACCCCACTTCCATCCCGGAGGGGTGCGAAACGCTAAAACTCTATGAATAGAGAGGAATACTCCATGATTGAAACATTAAACTAATCAAGAATCATGGAATCTCAGGCTCGATCGGCCCTCAATGTCTCCGGGTTGATGTAGGCGTAGAACACCTGCTAGAACGCCTCCCAAGCCATGACCTGCTGATGACCCGACTGTGAGATCACATCCCACCACCTTTTTTTGGAGTCTCAGAGCATGTAGTTAGCGAGCATGACCAGACTCTCTAGAGGTGTCTTCAGATGATCGAAGATAGTCAGTATGGATTCCACCCATGACTCAAAAGCCTGTGGTCCACTTTCCCCCGAGAAAGTAGGAGATGTTTCTGTTGGAAAACCCGCGTCATGTCTACCATAGATGTGGAAGTAGGCAGTGCTCCCTGAAAAGTCTACATCATCCACATAAAACATTTCCTGAACTCCGCGTCTGCACCTGCAACTGGTATGACAGCCAGTGCCAAGGGTGGCCCGACTGGAGGATTGGCAGGAATTCCTGGATCATCCATATCTGGCATCTGATCGTTGCATGACAACTGACGTACCACCAGAGGATGTCTTGGAGGCATAGATCTGAAATATAGAAAGCATACCGTAGATTAGGAAAACAAGGATAGAGAACCATGGAGTTCAAAACAAAAAGAGGAGAAGGAAACACACAAGATTTACAAAACATGACTACATGGCATGTATAACTCTACATGGCGTGTACTTAACTCCACTCTCCTGCACATGTCTCCATGCATGGCTAACCCACACGGTCTTCTTTTGGTGAGACTACACAGCGTGTTCCCTGTTGAAACGGCGTGTAGTAGACAAGGTTTTAACGACCCATGTTGTTAGTTACACGACTGGAAACATGGCTAAGACTAAATGACGTGTTCCAAACAAACACGTCGTGTACTTGAAGATTTACCCAACTCGTGTTGTTTTCGACACAGATGGGTATTGAGAACGAGGATACACGGCGTGTTTATACACAACAGGGCGTGTATGACATGAGCATCCCCGACCCGTGTTGTTAGTTACACGGAAAGGTACACGCTTACTACTACACGACGTGTACCTACCATACACGGCGTGTTCCTAGCGATTTTCACAACCCATGTTTCTGGTCACACTATCAGTGAAATGGTTTAAAACTACACATCTTGTATATATAAAGTACATGTCGTGTATTCTGAGTTTTTCTGGGAAGTAGCTCTAAAACTGCACAGAAGCCTAGAAAACACTGAAAAACGAGCTTGAAAGTTCCAAATTCCGACTTGTGAGGGCCAATACTCCCCAATAATCAAATATAGGCATTCAATAAAGTCATATATAGGGAAAAAAATTCAATGATTAACCAGTTTCTGATTCAAGAGGGCCCATAACACCTCAAGAACCAAAAATTGGCGTTAATTTATGCAATGTATAAAACAATAACCATTCTATCAAACTGCAGATATTCTATCAAGATTCTATCACAACATCATGCATAATCTACACAAATCCTTTAACAACAACACACAATTGCTAATATACCCTAGATGGAATGGCAAGAATTCAAGGGATGTTATTTCCAACTAGTGCTTATATTATGCATTATATGGAATACCCTTATCTCATCGAGTTGTGACTGAAATAGAATTACAATATCAACAAAAATAACAACAAAAGGTATGTGAATCACTCTAGGTGAAATCATAACAACTGTAAAATCTCAAAACTAGAAAACTGCAATAATCGAGGTAGTATGGCTTTTCCCAGTACACAAGTTAGCTACTACCGAGCACAACTTAACACCAAGTATTGAATACATCTTATACCTAGGTAAAGGATCCAAATTGTAAATCAAGAGAAAAGAACCTTCCTCTGATACAACTTTGTAACGTACCGGTTCCGGAAGCCACCCAGAGGCGCCCCATACCCGATTGGTCACATGGACTGAAGTCCATTTCCCCAAATGTCAGAGGCTACCGACTAGCAGCGAGGGACTTGGGTGTGATAGAGGGGAAACTATTCCCTCATTGGCAGAGTATATAGCAGAAGGGAAAACAAATAACAACAATAGCGGAAGTAGTAGACATACATACAAGAGTAAACGATCAACGAAAGAATACTAACAAATAGTCAACTGAAGCGGACATATATGTAAATGATTCATGATACATATATGATTTGGAAATTAGCCAAAGAAGTCATAATTCTGAATACAGTACTAAGACAATGTACAAAAGAAAAACAGATGAGAAACTCCTCAGCATCGCAGGCCTCGGCTTGGTCCCATGCTCTCTAGCTCTAGTGCAATCAAGACAGTGAAGTAGTAAAGCGCTTACCCTTATCTATAAAAGCAAAAATATATTCATTTTGGGCCCAAAAGCATGACCCAAACAGGGTTTGAGACAAAGTCCCAATATGCAACCACCAAATGATCTGTTCCTAATAGTCAGTGAATGTATTGCAGGAAAAGTACAGTAAGAAGTAAACAAGATACTATAAATCTGTAACAATCCACAGTTTCTAGTTTATAATCTACAAACTAGAGAGATCCACTCAAGAAATTAGAAAAAAAAGGTAACCTCTAGGTATTTATCATAGCCTAAACCCTACGTTTCAATATACAAGTACTAGCAACCCTCTGTGAGGCACACACAATCTCACACCTAAGGTCCAACTAAAGAAATAATAGACTCTCTGGGGAAGCACTCACCGACAATTCCCCCTATAGTATAGTATCGTACTAAAGGATCTCTAGGGAGGCACTAAACATCAATTCCTCATGTGGCCCATTTCAAGGAACTTTAGACTCTTTAAGGAAGCACTCAACGTCAATTTCCCCTGTGGTATCACATCGTAATTAAAGAAACTCTGGAGAATCCCTTACTTCCATTCTCCCTATGGCCCACTACACTAGGTTCTCACAACAATATGTATAACAACATGCATAGAACATGTATCGGACAATGTAAACCTCAAGAACTACATGGCTATCATCTTAAGTAACAAAAACATAATAGTACAACAGTTCCATTATCTTACCAATAGGCATGGAAACTGGAAAAAGGCCAAACAAGAAAAACAAGCATGGAAAAATATCCAGAGTACAGTAAAACTACACTATTCACAAGAAATTACCACTACTCAAGAAAACATGAAAAGAATGAAAAAACAAGGGCAAAACAAGAAACAAGAAATACCCTGTTCAAGGGTATCGCTGTAATTTTCACAAAATACTCACAGAATTCATACAGAAAGGCCCAAACCACCTACCTTGATGCTAGGAGAATGATATACATGAACCACGATTATTGATTCTCCTTAGAACGTCGAATATATATGAAAACGTAAATAAAACTCATCCCATGTCATATTGAGAAAGATGAGAAATTGGAAAACAATGCTCTAGGAGAAGGAAGAACCCACTGCTGCGGATCCAATGCAATCAATGGTAGCTAAAACAGAGATCAGACGGAGGCTTGGGAATCCGGAGAAAAATCACAGCCGTACGGGTTACTCTTGGATGATGATCCTGAAGAAGAAGGGTGTTCTATATGTCACCCATGACCCCAGTGTGTTTAATGAAAAAAAGAAAATACATGACGTGTACTTCTGGGGTACACGTTTTGTACTCTGTTTTTCTGTACTCTGCATTAAGTGGCCGCCACCTCACCTCTACACACTGTGTGTGTGGCTCGGTCAGAAACACCACATGGCTTCGAGCGACTAGGTATTACACGACATTTACTCAGAAATTACATGCCGTGTACTTCAAATATTTCTTGAAAACCCATTTTTTTCAAAAACTCTAGAAAATGGAATGAAATACCAGAAACGAATGTCCGGGTTCTTACATACATAATGAAATATAAACCAATATATATATAAATTGAATATATTACATAAATATTAAATGATTATATAATAAATATAAATAAACAATTGAAAATACTAAAAAAGGATAAATATTAAAAACCAGTAATAAATAAAAAATCAATAAACATATATACATGTATACACATATAGACTCATAGACATTCGTGTACACATACATACATAATATACAAATACACATATTGGGAAACACAAACACAAACTGATACACATACACATGTACACAAACATACTAATGTAAATTCTTACACATACACATGCATTTTTATATACATACACATCAACAAAATTACAAACATATGAATGCGGAAACATTCAAAACTATACATATGACTATATACACACATAGACCGTTACGAAACTACTATACTCTTTCACATTCACATAAACAAGTACATAAACATAAATACATACATACACATTTTCATACATTCACACATACATAAAAATTAACATATATACTTACACATACTCATTTGTATACAAATACACATACAAACACAGTCGTATGAACATAGTGTGACACATACACATTCACATACACACATATATACATACGTGCACAAAAAAATACATAAAAATAAAATTTATAATTTCATACATAGATGTTTACACAACCACACACACACATATCCATATATACATGCACATACACATACACATAAACATATATATAACATACAAATAAAATTTCATACACACCTATGAATATATACATTCTCACACATAAAAAGCAGAAAAGTACATAAAAACACTCAAAACCCATCACTGCTGATGCATACAACAACAACACATACATAAACACACAGATACATACAAACAAATAAAAATAAATATACATATGTTATTAAAAGTAATATAAACAATTAATATATATTATATTTACATATATATACATGTTGATATAAATATATTATTTAAATATATATATATATTTAATCAATCACTGTGTCATCTAGAAAAACTAAAAAACTGCTCAAAAATTTAGGACTCTTATCAGTGTTAGAAAAATAAATATAGAAATGGGACCCATTTATTAGTACTATTTTTTTAGTGGTGTTGAATATTGCAATATATGCAGTAGTGTAACATGAAAAATAATAAATAAGGAACTGCTAAAGGGTGAAATTTTAATCATAATGGATTAATAAAATTATATTATAGTTAACGTATAATATTATGCTCACAATACAATGAATTATAACATGATAGTTAAATATTCAATATAACAACAGATTAATTTTTATAATCCATATAGGAAAAAATTAATTAATTTCTGTAGAACGTTGATCATGTTAGATAACTGAAGACATAAAATCCATTATCAGGTGATTTGTGTTGGGAGGGATGGGGTAGTCGTATCATGCACCATTTTGTATGATATATCATATATCATTTCACTTATGGAATCAACCATTTATCATTCTGGCGTTAGTGTGATTCATTCTTCTTAGTGGTGAAGAATAGGTATGTCTGGAATGTTATGATTCCAAACACCTCTATCCTAATTGGTTTCTTCTGTTGTGGGAAATTACACACTAGGAGGTGGCGAGTGTCATATCCATCTTACCCCATATTGCCTAATATGCGTTGTTTATGGGGAACCATGGAAGATAGTCTGAGAATGTTTATTGACAATTGATGGTGTTGTTGATGGGGAAGTATGATAGATCTGTTGTTAAAGGGTGACGACAAATGGAATTGATCATAGTAGGAATTTCCAATGTAGTGTGGTGTCATATAATTGGAGAAAAGGTTGGGACCACATAAGGCATTTAGGATGGGGCACTATTGCATGTTTTATTAGAAGGGTGGTCACTATAGTGTCAATCTTCCCCCACAATGCCAGTTAGGCATTTGGATGGTACCCAATGACATGTTGTGGTGGGGAATATTTATGTAGTGGTAGTTGATGGGGTTCCATGGAATATAGAAATGGCGGTGATGTTGGAAGGAGTTTTCAATGGGGTTTTGTGGTAGGTCGTTTGAGATGGGTGGTGATAGCCATATCTATCTTCCCCTTGTGTAGCATGGGAGGAATTATTGATGAAGAACCACAAAAGGTTTTTTGAGAAAGGGAGGTGACAGTCATATCCATCTTCCCCTCATATGGCCTTGTAGGAATTATCTATTGGGCATCTTGGTAGGACGTTTGATATAGTTTGGGAAACCTGTGGGGAAAGAGATCCACAGGCGACACCTGGGCCTATGACTATGGAATGGTGACAGAACATGTTGTTGCACAAATGGGGGGTTCTAAACACTCATATAGAACCTTCTTAAGATACCCTAACATCTTCTTCTTGCGCAAACAAGTAATCCTTCATCCATCAACCAATACTCCTGTTCTGAATAGAGAGATAAACACATATAAGGGATGGATTATGGTAATCCTCGACCCATGTGTTGGTATATATACACCTAACGATTCCACATACCAACATTTACTAATTTCAATGCTGTTATTACTTTAATTATTATTTCTCTCCATATTATATTGCTTAATATCATTTTTATTTTTAGGTTAAATGTGTTTTGACTTCATTAAGGCAAATGGGTAGTTTTTGTAACAACCCAAAAATTCTAAACTTATTTTTATTATAAAAATATTTTATTACATGGATATTTGTATAAATAAAACACAAATATAATATTTTTATAATGATTTTCATTCCAAATAATAAATGAAATTATGTGATTTAATTAATTTTATTATAATTCAAATACAATATTTTTAAATAATTATACCAATTTTTTATAGTTTTCAATTTAATATTCTAATGAAAAATTATAATTTTCATTGATTAATTATTATTTTAAATTAAATATATTCTTTTAGTTACTTTTTTTAAAATAGTTTTTATTATAATATTAAATATGGATACAAAAATTTATTTGAAAATTGAAATTATTAATGATATTAATATATATTTTATAAATCAAAAATAAATATTTTGTATTTGTATTATACAAATTATAAATTACAAATCTATATAATAAATATATTATGACAAAAATAACATTAAATTTATGTTTTCAATAAACATGAAATTTTATTTTTTTTAATATTACATAATGAATTATATATATTTATATATATTTATATATATTTCAAAACTCTAAAATATTATATATAAAAAACAATTAAATATAAGGACTAATAAAAATATTTAAACAAATATTGTAATAAAAAGATACCGGTTTAAAAAAATAAATTTCATATGCCTTGATAAAAATCATAAAAATACAATATATGAATATATAATAAAAAAATAACAAAATTAAGGATTTGGAAAAAGAAAAATTTATGAAAAAAAAAAATAAAGTGATGTGATTAAATAATCAAAATGGAGTAATGATTTAGATAAAAAGATGAAATATTATAATGATTACAAAATAGGTTAATAATAATGTAAAACATAAAGATATTAAGAATTCTGAGGTAGTATTCAACCTTCTATCGTGCCAATATTCAAGTGAAATGGAAAATGTTAATTCCAAATTCCTTTTTCCCTTTCCACGGTTTGTCAAACAACTAGACTTTTTTTTATATTTTTGCATCAATTAATTTTTTATATTTCATCAAATCATATTTCCATCACTTCAATTGATTATTGAATCATGGAATATAAAAATATGTAAACCATTTTTATTTAAAATCTCGCATTTGACATCAATAAATTTGACCTATATTTTCCCATGTTCTCCCATTTTTTTGCTCATTTACCAGTAGACTCAAATCACGTAATTGACCAAACAAATGTAATGGCTCATTTCATTTCCTCAAATTAATATTTTTACAAAGGTTTATATATATATATACATGTGTGTGTCTATGTATAAATATTTAAACATATATATAACTATCTATTTATAGTGTATATGAAAAGGGTGTATTTTTTTAAAATTTTATTTCTAGATCATAGGTTGGTAAAAGATCCTGGTTTGTAATAATTGTTGTCTATATTTTTTGTGAACTTTTTATATAAAAATACTCATCATTTATAAGAGTTGAACCCAGGTTGTGGTTACATGTCTTTATTGTAAGAGCCCATGGTTTTCTAAAAATAAATTTAAATACATGAAACATTTTTATTTTTATTTTTAGAATTATCCTTTAAACATAATTTTATTACTTCTATGTTTTGAATTTGAAAAAAAAATTCATCTAAAATTGTGATCAGTATGTTATTTAGTGCCTGATGAAACCAAGATGTTTTTTGGTGAATAGTAACATATTGTTATGAATAGAGACATGACACTAATAAATTTTCCAATTCTATTATTATTTTATTTTCTTTAAGCGTTAAGATAATGACATCTTGGTTAATTTTTCAATGTGTTATAAATGTAGTTATAGTATTTAAATTGTTACTTTTTTAATTAAGAATTATTTTATTTAAAAATTAAATTAATAATATTCATAAAATTATTATCAAAAAATTGATTTCATTTCATAATTCAACACAATAAAAATTGAAATGGTATATTTTTTGGATTTTTCTTAAAAAATTGAATTTTCAGTGTATAGAAAAAATACAGTTTTGAGTATTGGTGTGTTTAATGACATCATTAATAATGTTATAAGGATGTAATAATTCTGGTATACATGAATATAGTCAAATGAGATACAAGGTGTCCTGGGTTTCTAATACCATTGGAAAATAATCTGGTCATGTCCATTGTTATTCATATACCACTAATGAGGTGCCCCTTGAAAAAAAAATATTCCCAAGCTTTTGCTATATATACCATCCCATTCCTTTATTCCTTCCATTCCAAATTCTACATTGATGAATAACTGGACTCTATACCACCACAGTAGTCCTTCAAAGGATTCCCCAATATCAAATGGTCCAAACCATCTTTTTCTAGGAGTTACTCTACAAGGTAGGAGAATTATAAACATCTTACCTTTTTTCCATTCATGTTCTCTTTTATGTGGTATACCATTAATGTTTCCATACTATGTTCTTATTTGGTTTTTTTAATACATTCCTTATTCTATATTATGATTCATTTCTGGATGGGTGACCCTTTTCCCTCCTGTTTTTAATGTTTTCTAAAACCCTATTGCATTGCTGTTAGGCTGCTGAATTTTTGAAAGGGATTTCTCAACTATTAATTTTTATGAGATCGGTTATTATCTTATTCCTTCCTCATATTCAGTTATCCAATAGGCATGAATTCTCTAGGAATATTTTATAATTTGGATTTTATCTTGTTCATTGAAAATTAATCATCATTGTTCCTTCCTCTTCCACTTATTAATGGAATACATACATTTTCTGTGATGTGTCAAAAAACCAACATAGTTGATGATGTAATTTCAATTTGTATTAATTTCATAAATCCTGGTCATGAAACCATTTTATGGTTGAAAATAGTTATAATTAATGTATTATATCTTATGTATGGTTCGTGAATCTTTTTTAACACATGTTATCAATTTATGAAACAAATTAGTTTATTTCGATTGAAGAATCACTAAAATGACATAAACCAATATTAATAATGATTTTTCTTGTTAATCATCATCATGTAAAAATTGAAAATGAAAAATGGTATAATTTATGATACTGGAAATATTTATAAACTATAGAATCCCAATTATGGAGTTTCACATACAATTGACATGAACATCCATCATTTACCAATCATGGAAATCATGTAAAGAACATTCCTAAAACAATGGAAGGAACAAAATACTAACCGTTAAAGGGTGAATTGATGTTATTAGAAGATCATATAAGATCTTATAAAGATGAATTTGTTTCTATAAGACAATTATAACCCTATTTTGACAATTATATTAGAGGTTTAAATGATTTGATGTAATATAAACCCGAGTTAAGGGAATTCATAACCTGATTTCCATTCATTGGGTTAACCATCTACTTCGTTATTTATGTTGTATTAAAATTTTTTGGGTGATGGGTTATGTTTATATTTTGTATAATAATTTTTATTTATAGTGTATATACATATTCAATCAACTATATTATGTTTCTCATAAATTATATGATGTTTATAAGGGGATTTCATTTTAAAATACTCTTTTAAAATTCGGTTCTACAAAATTCAAAAGTATTTTTTTATTAAATTGTTCATGTTTCATGATAATTTTATGTTTCATGGTCATTGTTTATAATGAATACTGGAACCTATATTTCCATCCAATTCATTGGGTATTTGCATGTTGGAGGTTTTCAATATGGTTAATCAATGTGTAACTTCAACGGTTACAGAAGTTTTAAGGTAACAATGAGGGTTAATAATTATAACGTAGTCATGACGATTACAACGATTATGTAAGCAATGACCCATGTGGTTATATTTCTGTTGTTATGTTTTGTGGTAACCTTGTGTATATATCATGTTTCAAAAATTACGTATATATGGGTGACAATTATGTCTTTTGACAATAATTTCGTATGTTACAAGTATTCATGGACTAATTTTTTCTCTCCTTATTTTAGTATCGCTTACAGTGCTTTTTATGCTCATCCTATGTTTTTAAATGATTTTCATAGGTTATAAGGATTTTTAGGACACATAAGGAAGTCTTGTTAAATGGTTGAAAAATTATCAATGAGAATCATGTTCAATTTGAAATGTTTTATATTTTGGAAGAAATGAATAGTGTATTTATGGTATCCACTCTATATTAATGTATAATGTTATGAATGTATTATCCCCAATTTATATATATCTCTAAACATGGAATGAGAATCAATGTGAAAGGAAGTTACATATTGAGTAAATTCTATATTTTTAAATGTAATTAGTCTAGGTCCTTATAATTATACATGGTATCAGAGAAATGATCTAGAAATTTTTGGAAATTCAGATCGAAATTAATAATTTGAAATGGGCCTTGTCTAGAAATATATTATCCCAAAGTACCAAAATGAATTTTAAGGACCCAATTATTTTGAATGTGAATAATGTGACAAAACATATATTTTAAACATGTTTTTATTATGAAAATATTTTATTAAATAGATATATGCATAATTAAACCAAATTAATAATATATTTAAGATGATTTTCAATAATTATATTAATATAAATTAAATGTTTTAATTAAATTCAAAATAAAATTATTAAAATAATTATAATTAATTATACATATTATTTAGATTTTTAAAATTAATATATTTAGGTCAATGATGGTATTACTTTTTTAAAACGAATATTTTAAAGTAACTATATGTGTTTAATTATGATAATAAAATATAAATTTTTTGTTATAATATTAATTATGTGTAAACTATTTTTTAGAAAAGTATTATTATTGCCAAGATAATATATTATATATATATACATATAATATTAAGTTTTTGTATAAAATTTAATATTTTTAAATATATGTAATTATTATATTATGCAAAAAACACACATTATATATATGTTTTATATGAATATTTAATTTAAATTAATAATATTAAAAAATGACATATATATATATATTTAATAATTATAATGTGTTATATAAAAAATGAATTCATATAATGGTTTTAAAAAAGGAATAAACAATTATATGTACAAAAAGTGATATTTTTTTAAAAAAAAGTTGATATGTTTTGATAAAAAATATTTTTACAACGTTCTATGAAATTATAATAATATAAAAAATCATGTATTGGGTAAAAATGTTTGATAATGAAATAAAGTGATGTGATTGATTAATACAAATGGAGTAATGTCAAAATTTAAAAAGTAGAAATAATTTAATGATTAGATGATAAATTAATAAAAAACAAAAACATAAATCTATTAAAACAATTTATGATATATTTAACAAGAAATCCAAAATTTATACCAGTTAAATGCCCATAGTCAATCCCAAATGCCTCCTTCACATTCCACGAGTTGTTAAACAACTAGAATCTGTTTTATAATTTTGCATCATTTATTTTTTAACCATTGATCAATTTTTTCCTTCAGTGTATTTTATTTTATCATCATGAAAAATAAAAATATATATAATATTGTTATTTACAACCTCACTTTTCACAAAAAAACATCTGACCCACATCTCCAGATGTTCCCCAATTTTTCTTTACTCATTTTCAAGTAGGCTCACATCTGCTAGTTGACCCAAAAACAGGTAAGGGTTCATTTCATTGGATAAAATAATTTTTTTTCAAAGGGTTATATATATATGTGTTTGTGTATATACATATTTACATATATACATATATATCTCTAACTATATTCATTATATATTAAAATGTTTTATTTTTTAAAATTTTATTTGAAGAACCACTAGCGTTAAATGTTCATAGAATATAATAAATATGGTTATTATTTTCAGTTATCATTTTATTAAAAATATATATACACATACTTTATATGGGTTGATCATAGGTTGAGAGTTCAGTTCATTGAATTTTTTAAATTACATTATAAATAAATCTATTTTTTCTACCTAGAACTATAAAAAACCTAATAAAGAAGAATGTCAATGTGTTGTATAAAAACAATCCACTAATATCAATATTTTTCATTATAAATATAATACATTAAAAATTAGTTAAAATTCGATATATTAATTATGTTCTTTTTAAAATATACTTAATACACTATACATAATTATTTCCCTTAAATTAGTGAAAATATATAATTATTTTGCTAAGAAAACTTATTTTAATTCAATTATATTTACTAAATAAACATTAATATTTATTAAAAATATAAATATATACTGTAATAGTTTCTTTATTATTATAAACATTTCTTTTTTATTTTATAAATTAATATTTTATACTATTTAAATAAAAACATCAAATGAGCAATAATTAATATTTAAAAATTATTTTAAATTAATTTTAACCAAAATAAATACATATAGTTAGTTAATAATAAATATGTGTTAATATTTTAAAAAGAAATACTCAAAATCATATTTGATTTAAATAGTTATTAATATATGAATTTTAAAAAATTTCATTTTTTTATTAATATTGTAGATCAAATGAATTAAATATGTGATTGAATTTTTATTTATAAATATAGTCGATAAACATAATTTGCAATATACTCATGTTAAAATATGATATTAACATTATTAATAAATAAATATCATGTTATGAAATTAAAAGAACATATATCAATTAACTAATTTTTTCATAAATAATTTGATTAATATTTTCATAAATTACAATTTTATTGGTTATGCGGGAACCCTCACAATGGACCTAACCATTAAAACCCAAAATGGAAATTAATTCAGAAAACCAAATTAAAAATTGAAATGTCTTTGTGAGATTTGAAACTGAACCAAGATATTGGGTTTCTAGGAGGGTTTAATGTTTCCTATTTTGTTGAGGGGATTTATAGGACATGTGCTAACATTTTTTATGTCATTAGAAATGGATTGGGTGTGTTGGACGATACGATATCATTACTTGGATATCGATGATTAATTTAATCTTGATCATAATAAAAAATTATTCTCCTTTTGGTTTTTTTTGAGTTTTTTGTATAATGGTCCTAGGTTCAGAGCATCACTCATTCATTGGATTATATTTTTTGGTGATGATATATTTTATAAAATTATTCAGATGCAACATACAAGTCTGATGGGTGAATTATTGTAATGGTTTTGTCAGCTTTTATTCATTATTCACAAATTTTACCAGATGTAAATGTCATGACTAATACTATTCGATGAGATATTGACATAGAGAAATCATTAACCTGGAGAGGATATTCTATATGTTAATGTTATTATTAATATATATAATATCATAAGAAATGATAAAAAATATTCAGAACCTTCCTCATTATTTTAATTAATTACACATCACAAATGACACACCCAATTATCCATCTTCTATGTAAAATGTATCATCATGGTTTATGAAACACTTTACAGTTAGTGTGTCATGAAGGATATTAATAAAAATAATAATGCATATGGAATAGTACCCACACTGACAAATAATAATATACAATGACACGTAAGCATGAAAAATTCATATAGGATGGTCTATTATAATTATATCCTATATTTAATCCATAAATATAATCCTCTCAGCTATTGATAGGGTTGATATTTTTTTAAGAGGATGAAAATATAACTCAGAGAGATGTAATATTCCAGTCAATTCCCAAAATAAACATGACAAGAGAATTGTGGTGGAGGAGTGGTGAATATTGATTTAAATTACCCATGAAGAGTATCACCAAATTGGATCAACACCACATCGTCTCAATTTTTTTTCATTCTTCTTAGATGATTACTAATTTTCACATAATCATAAATTAATATTTTATTTATAAACCATCAAAGTAAATATGTATATTTTATAACATCTGGATGAATTTGACACCTGGCTAGCATTACAGAACATTAATCACAACATTAAATTCATGTATGTCGAGAAAAAAATAACCTCACATATTAATTTCCAAATTGATGAGATTTTTAGAAATAAAAAAATCATCATATCCAGAGTTTATTGTTTTTACCGATAAGTATAAATAATTATTTTAAAAATAATATATCATTTCATTAAATTAATATTTGGTTCAAAATATTTTCTATAATCCATCTATGTTACATAGGATGATGGATAATTGTAGGAATATCCTTCTTAAGTCCACCAAAATGGATATATACACAAAATGATTAGAAAAAAATAACTATAATTTTAGATCCATCTTTGAAATAATTCAATTTGATAGTGTCTGAAATTATATAAAAAAATAATTTACATGTATCGGGTTGAATCCTTAGTGCATTTAATGTTCAAACCATATATGTAACCTATATAAAAATTATTATTTAGAGCTTCTAATAATTCATTCAGTGTCTTCGTGATCAAAAATATAATAATAACTTATGAGAATCCTTCCCCTAATAATATTCAAGACTATCAATTTGATACTAAAATTCTTTACCAGAAATGAAGATATTTTGGATGATGTTGATAGCAGTTTTTTTAATCTTAATGCCCATCATTTATCTAATGGATGAGTAATTAGGAAAAAAAAATTTGTATTTTTCAAACTAGTTTTCATTAACCAAAAAAATATAAAAACATTTCTTTCTAATTAAAAAATAATTTGTTCTTTAATTGGCTCACATACATGGTTATATATTTTTTATATAAGGTATTCAAGTATAATGATTCTATTATTTATAACATTATTAAAAATGATCTGATAAAATTTCTTATATATAAAATATATTTTTGAATAATTCATTAAAAACTAATTTATGACTAAACAATAGATTTTTGGTTTATGTAGAAAATTTCTATCATGGATGTTCACAAAAATAAGAATATTAAATGTACTTTGGTTCTTCTTACAAGAATTTTTAGAAAATAGAATATTTTTTATTCTGGTCATTTGAGAATTGGGGATGCTTGGAACATATATATGATTAAAAATTGTATGATAATTTTGTAGGAACGAACACTTTTGGGGAGAGATATGTTATATTTCATTAAAATGTATTTTTGGGAATTAGATATTCCAATTATCTATCTCCTAGATGCTGTTAATCTGACATTTTTTTCATAAATTATTACGATAAATGCATTGGTTATATTGGTCGATATTTCATGGATAATAAATATCCAGGATCGAGACATGATTATATAATGTGTAATGGATGGGAATTAGTTGTAGGGTTATTTGTAAAAATTTCCTAAAAACATTCATCTATTTGTATATTCATCACAATGTAGGGAATTTTTGAAAGACGGATATATTATTATTGAAATTTCAAATATTGATGTGGGAATATATGATAATATAATCCCTTGAAAAAGAATTAGAAATATAAAATTTGAATGAATTATGAATTCAGATAATCATGACATTAGGTTTGATAACATATTATGAAAACAAAATTATCCTCTTCTTTATCAAATAGAAATGTTATCTAAAATCCTAAAAAATAATTCTAGGTGATAAAATCCCAGGGAAAATATCCCATTATTCTTTGGAGTTGTTTGATCAAGGATGTGGTGCCACCAAACAAATAAGTGATTTTACTTCCAATGATGAAAATTACTATGTAATATACATTTATTCATATGAATATGAAAACAAGTTTCTCTTTATGAAATTGGGATATATTTAACACTGTCATTTTTTATTGATTATTTGATATCATCACCATAAGGAAAACAATTTTCATATAACATTTTTTATTTTATTTTTAGGCGAATTAAATATTATGGGTTATATAACTATATTTTCACAGTGATTCAGAATTAGGAAATCATGAAGATGAAATATTGACACTATTCCTATGGTCAATGTTTCTTTATCATGATTAATTCCACCTTCATTAGATGTTTGATGGATTTACAATGGTAGATGAGAGGTTCTATTTGAAATCTGTAGTCATTAAAAATGAATTTATGATAATTGTTTAGATCTTAGATTTTATGATATCAATTACTTGAATGATGACAAATGATTTTGTTTATGGAGAGCATCTAGTAAAACTGTTCACATTGTGTGTTAGATTGCGTTCAATTGATTTAAACAATATCCTGAATGACATAAGGATCATTGTCCTAAATAATCACAAAAATATTATTGTTTTTGATATGTTTTTAGTGAGTGATATATATATTGAACTAATATTTAACTTCTAAAATGAAATCACACTGATTAATTTATAGTGATCTCATCATATGTTTGATTGATCTCAAACCATTTACTAAACATCACAAATGACTTATAGGTTATTTTTTAAAAATTATCAATTCAATATAATAATGTTTTTTGTTTTTATATGTATGAAACATTCATTTAACAGAAATATAAATTATAAAATATAACCATACAATTTTTGTCATACCAATCACACCATTTTCATAATAAATATGTAGATGATTTCTACATGTCACTAATGACATATGTGGGTTATTTCTAAAGTACGTAATCAATTTTAATTCATTTCCTCAATCTTGAGTACGTAAAATTCATTTTTTTAAGAAATTGAATTTTGAACTAAAAAAAACTCTTTGAGTCCCTTATAAATTGAAAACACATAGTACCGAAAATAAAAATGTTAAATAAAGAATATTTTTTTTTGAAGAGAACTAATAGTACTTGAGTGGATCATCCTTATAGTATCCATTGTTTATAATTTTTCAATAATTATATTTCCACATAATATAACACAAAATTGTTAAATAAAGTAAAATTGTCGAAGATGTAATTCCATCATGATATTGAGGAAAATTAACTACATAGGTATTAGGACAAAATAATATGTAAATTAAATAAAAAAATTAAGTAAAATGTGGAGAAAATTTACAAACGAAGTTGTAGAATGCCACCTCTTCATGATGTCCAGATACACTATGGGAAAATGCCATTTTCCATTAATTTTAACAATATATATTTAGTCCTTTAAATAAATTACAAAATGATAGCATTTATTTTACTCAAAAAATAGGAAAAATGGATTAATAAGTACTTAAAATGTAATTGTAATTACCATAATAAAAATATTATTAGAGATCTAGTTTATTTATGGAATACAATATCTATCATTTATTTTCAAATGTAATACCCAAAATCATTTCAATTATTTTTTTTACATTCTCAATTGACATATAAATAAATTTTACATTCACCTAATGAATTTCACCTATTAGTGTAGAAGGAGTTATATCATCCTACAATCTCCCATCAAATGATGTCTTCTAATATTGGTATTTTTTCATTTAGTGTCGAAATCAATAATGTTCTCGAAATAAATTCTTGATTATTTTTTAACATAACTGAGAGTGTATCTTATTCACCAATTGGAAAACATTGAGTTCCACTAATACTGTATCATAACAAATTACGATATGTGGATAAATACAATTTCATTCCATACTACACACATTTAGTAGTGAAATATTCATTTATATAGGAATCATAATGCTTATCAACTAATTCCCACATTAATTTCATGTTTTAAATACACGGATCCAAAAAAATATCAATATAAATACCTAATGTTTTTCATTATATAATCAGATACAAAATATGTTATTTTTGAATCATCATCAACTGTGGTCGAAAATTGTAATTTTGAAACATAACTATCAATATACTATGTGTACTTTTCTGAAATAAAAAATTATTAAATCCATAAATATATATCATACAAAGAACGATTCATGACTCATTTATAAATTTAGGATACTCATGGTAAATTTAATTTCATTGAAGAGAGTATACTGGGTGAAATGTTTTCTCATATTAATATGTTTTATCTACATAACATGTCAATTTTGTTTGATTTTCCTCACTTCTATATATGTTCATAAACCTTTTATTTATTGTAATGTACCATAAAACATTCAAAGGAATTGATTCATCAATATTGTATTTCTATGTACCAGACATTGGGAATATATTATGTCGTTCTTATTATTTTACAAACAATATACTATCATTTATATTTCCATGAGTTCATTGTTATATCATACAAATTGAATGTATAATTTGTTTGGTGGAATATTTTTTATTAGAACACTTATTATATTTTGGGCTCATATCATTAAATAGAGAAATTAGTTCAGTAAATATTGTCTCAATCCATACCTTACATCTATTACACTGTGTTACTTCTTTATGGTTTGAAATGAAATGTTTTTATTATAACTAGTATACATTGAAGTCTTTTTATAACTCTATAACTTATAAAACAATTTTGGTTGACTTTGAAGTTCATATTCAAATGAAATTTTATTTTCCTCAATACGATATTCGGCAGCATTACATATATAATCATATCTTCAATATGATCATTATCATTGTTATCACATATTATCATATCAGATTATCTGGAAAACAAAATTTAATCCCTATGACTAGCTATATTATGTTTTTACCTATATTTACTCCAAATGTTTTTAAAATTGATCTATTGTGTGAAATATCATGTGTTCTTCCAACTCCACCTGATTAATTAATATTGAACAAAAATATTGTAAACATAGAAAATGAATTTTAGATGGGTTATATGAATGAACTATTGAAAATTTGATGAACCCTACACATAAAATCATTTCTATATCATTAGAATCCAACCATTTTAGACATATTAATCGTTTTTTATTCAAATATATTTATATTTAATCAAATAAATAAATAATTTGTAAGAATGAACTTATAAATAGGAACATATATTATTAAGGAATTATTTACGATAAATAAAATCAGTTTTCTGTGATAGTAATGAATAAATGATGGTTATAGAGATTAGCTTATAGTGTAGGAAAACCATAAAAAACAATTTTTAATTACTATATTGTTACAAATAATACAATTAAAAATTCATCTATTGAAAAAATTATATAAAAGGGGGTTTCTATTGTTTTTCTCTGTGATACTAATAAATAGGGAGAAGTTTTTGTTCATACATTTCCTCAAATGGAACATGGGCTACCTAGTGGTGTTTCAATGATATGATACAAAGGATATGATGTTGATCATTTATCAGATGATGAAAACGTTTATATTTCCCAACACCATACCATTATAACATTAAATTTAATGAGAAACTATAAATTAATTGGGTATAATGAATAAAATTATGGATTTGTCTCAGTTGGATGATCTGATAATGTTAATGGAAAAAAAGATCAAAATTATTACATAAAAAATCCAATAGTGTTGATAGTGAATTTAGTGGGGCCAAGAGAAAGAACACATTAAAAATTAATACCAAATTACTAATTAGCACTAAGGATGAAATAATAGTTGAAGGAATCTTCAATGGGGTCAGTATGTGAATGAAACTAATATGAGTGAAAATTAACAGACCGTGTCCAATAAGGGAATGACATTTTAGTGATGATAATCCCATAATTGAATTCTTATTGAAACTCAAAACAATTTGAACACATTCATTTATAGGGGAAAGACATTATTTCTTATGTTGAATGGGTATGTTGAAATATTATTTCTAATTCATAAAAAATTTTGTTTTATAAAAAATTCATTTTTATAATGAAATGTTGATAAAAAATAATTACTGATAGAAAAAAGGAGGGATTCCCTCCTATAAAAGAAGTGGTTCTTGTGAGAGACCAGCAGATTTAATCAAATGAGACATCCTATAACCATTTGATTTAAAAAAGAAGAATGTACATCATTATAATAGGTTAAAATATTCTAGTAAATGTTATACCAATACTTGGGAACCAAGGGTATATGACCTAGAACCAATGTTATATGATATATAAATAGTTAAGGGGACCGTTGGATTTCCTTTTGTCATTATAGAACTATATAAATAGATTTGGGAAATAGTTTGTATTTTTGGGCTATTTCAACTATTTACAAACCATTGGAATATGTAATATGACATAGCCATACCAATAGTTTAATAAACCGATGATAATGGAATTCAAAAAACCCAAGTCGGTTTTGATCCATGCTCCTCCAATTTATATTTCAGAAAATTTACCTCTAAGCAATATATTTTTCTAGAAAAATAATTTGAAAAATATGTATATATTTTTTATAGGTATATTTTATATATTTAATGTTATATGTTAAAATAACTCACTAAAAATAAGAAAACAAATACCATCTGTTTTGAAAGCCAATGGGATAGACCTTTACCAGTCATTTTTGGAAACATTGATATATCTTGATTTTTTATACAATTACCGATGTTTTTTAAAAACTCGTGTGTAGAGGTTCAGTAAATGTAGGTTTTACCAATGCTTTAATCCGGACAATTGATATTTCCATCACATATATGAAATGTTTTGGAAATAACATTGTTATAATTTAATTTTTTTGAATAAATGACTACATTTTGTATTAAAACATTTATATAATTTTGATCTATATCAAAGAATTTTTCAAAACCATTGGTATAGGGTAACATTTTTCATTTGATACCAATTTTTTTTCATATCCACAATCCTTTCTGCATTCATGTTATATGCATGTAATGTGTTTCTGGCCCGTTGATGGTAGAACACTGCATGTATGGAAGTTTCAACTTTATTAATGAGGAAGGGTATCATATTATATCCATTAATATGTTATACCATATGGAACTACTTTAAATGTAGTATTCTCATGAAAACATTAAATATGAATTTTTAGACCATTGGTGGGACTTCCATGTGCCATAGGCATTTACAAAAATCATTATTTTCAGTTATCTATGTTCTGTCAGAAAATGGATACCTATAATATACATCATAGTCTACCAAATATTTTTTTATCAAACATAGATTTTCATGGTGTATATATTCTTTTAATGGAATACTATGAATACCCAAACAATCCATTTCATTGAACTATACATCTTGTTTAACAAAACTCAATGCATTATTAGCATCAATTGAATGGAGAAAACAATGGAATTATCTAAAATGATAACTTCTAGGGATATAATAGTCACCCCAAATTTATAAACAAGCCATGTAACCCTCTAGATCATGACATTTTCTCTTTCACCAGCCATCCTAAATTATCCCTTTTTATGATGAACACCCAATCTATAGTGGTATATCCAAAAAAACTTGGGATGTGGCTATGCGATACATCACAAAAGACAATATGGGGGTAATATTTGTTTCATTTATATCAGTGCATATTGAAATAGAGTTATGAATGTAGTTTCATCCTCTATTTTCTAAAAGAGAAATGATGATAATTACCATGAATTGATAGCACATACCAGCACAATGCATAGGGATTCCTTGATTATCTTAATACAACTAATGAACATGTTTACATCTATCATACCCCTCCTAAACATGGAATAGAGAGTGTTAATTTTTCAAATAAAAATTTTGGTAGCCAAAATAAATAATTATTATTAATTTGAATCTAATTATGTATATCTATTATATTTATTCCATCCCAACATTAGATTATTGAGAGAATAACTGTTACAGTTTAACCAAAAATCATAGTGATCCAACTACATTTATTATGTTTATCAACCACCTAAAAACTCGAGAATCATCAAATATATTCCTTTTAGTAGGAAGTCTCACCTCAACGGATTGAAATTTATGATTTTTAATATTTTACTAATGGTCTAGAAACATTCACATATTTTTGGATAAGCTCAAAAATAGATTCTAATTTTTAATTTGTGTACCTTGATGAAATAAAGAATCTTCCTTCAAAATAAACGAGATGAGAAATTGGTGGACATATTCTGTTAACTGTACACACATGAAATAAGTTTTCTTTTTCATCCACAAGAATTAAATAAGAAAAAAACTAGCCATCCAGAGTCATATTAAATAGAAAAGTGGATTCCCCTATCTGAACACCCTACTATGGGAAAATCATTGAGAGAGAGTACAATTGATATTAATACAGAAGGAGAATGAATAATTTTTTTATGTCTCATCAATTCAATAATATTATTATAATGACATCTTTATTTACAAAATTAAATATAGAATCATAATTTAGAATTTTCCATTTCTAAAAATTATAGTTATATATAAATTTTTAATTATCATTGTATTTATTTTTTTTAGTTATTAATACATTTTGACTATATATATTGTAATTGATTGGACCTTATTATCTTCACATGTGATTCATAGAAGATCTATTATGAGGGAATTCAAAAAATACATGTGTAAGAGTAAATTATAATAGAAATTGTGTGCATAATAAATTACCTTTATAAATAACATTTTAATCTGGGAGGATGTAATTTAATTATACTGAACATATCACTAATAACAATTTTATTTGTGATGAATAATAGAAAAAAATTACAAGAAGTTTGAAGAGATTAAATTACACACCATTGATATTTAGAGGTTAGATTCAACCGAGATGTTAGAGGGGGAGTGTAGAATGATGTTGACTTCTAAGAGATAGATTGAATGGGGAAAATAAACATTTGCCTATAGTGTTGAATTTATATGACCCAGATATTTTATCAATGGTTTCTAGAAAGTGATGTTAAATATGTGTTTTTTCAGTTTGAAATTAATAAATGAAAAAAAAGATAAGTTTTATCAGTGGTAAAAATTTGAGCAAATATAATCAATCTATATTAAAACAGAAATTGTAGAAAATAAAATCTATATTTATAAAAAAAGATATATATAGAATTAATGAGATCATTTTTGGATCGAGGCGTAGCATAAGCATGGATGTTGGGAGGTCCCAACTATTATTTTTCTATAATTTTTTATTAATATTGGATCAATACAATAATAAATTAATTTATCCACAGATTAAAATAAATTATTTAGAAAAAGTGAAGAAAATAACTAGATCTTAGAAAGATTATCATACACTTCATCTTAATAATTAATTTATAAATTTATGAAGGAATTATATAAATGGTTATATTGTAAATTCTTCATTGATGATTGTTGATAATTCCGAAATATCCTTCTGAATTTTCTTTGATGTGCTCACGAGGATCCAAAGTGCAATCCCTCTAGCATTGATCCAAATTTCCCTCAATGGTCTCAAGGAAATTCCATTAATTCTCCAGGTGCATGCACATTGAAGAAAATGTGTTGCATCGATCATCCTTGATCTCCAGTTCATTGGCTTGGAAAAACTCATCTCATTCAGGAGAGGGAGAGATGAGAAGAGTGGATAGAAAAAATGTCGGGCTCAATGTTTGACAATTCACATGGGTTTGGTATAGAATAAATGCCTTCATATTAATCTACATGAGGTTTTAGTTATAGTAATTATTTTCAAAATATCAATTAATGAAAATTATAGCTATTAGAGAAAACAGCTGAATCATAATAACAAAAATAACACCATTATTTATAGTGTGCCATCTTGTGAAAAATAGAATCCTAAATGTAATCCCATGACGCATAATGATAGAGATGTTTTCATTTTTTCTTGTTGTAATTGGATAAAAATTATTTACTGATACATTAATAATTAATTTACAAACCTAAAAAATCATGATATTTTCGAAAACCACTTCCATTTGCTGAACATAAGAATATAATATTTTGTTCTATTAAATAAGTATATTTATTTACAAACATGTAAATAAATCTTTATTAAATGTAAAAAAAATAAATAACTGTATCTTATTCATATTCCAGTGAAAAAATATTTATTTAATTTATGCGATCATTTAAACATTAATAAAATTACTCATCAGTTGTGAGAATAATATTTACTCCAATAATTAAATTAAAATATTATTTATTAGAGACCACCCGAAATACTTATTATGTGACCCTCTAGTATTTTTTCTCATTGAAATTATGTGATTATTCCTAAAACCTATTATTACTATCTAGTAATAGGTCAGGTAACCCAAGAGAATGAATTTAATATCACAACGATGACATCCACATATGAATGATGAATGTGTAATACAATCCCATTGTCTCAATATCTCATCACCCAGGTTTCGTGATACTTTCATCTACCTATATGCTTGATAAGTCATTCATTGACATCCTGTAATAGACTATCCATTACCCCATGGCCATGGAATTTATGGTGACATTTCTATTTCAATCAATGGGATTAGATATAAACGTACAAAAATGGTGGGGAAAATCATTCATTGACTAATCCATTAATAACATATCATTTGTGATGAACCCATCCAATGATAATTCCCACCATTATATGGCTTGATGTTTACTCATCAGTTAATCAATGTGTGTGATTCCTGACACTTAGTAATTATAATATGAATTTATATGGACCATGACACATGATAAATGTTATGAATATTTGATGACACAAAAAATGTGAAATTTCAACTTATAGGTATGTATTGATAATCTCCTATCATGGAAATTAGCATGTGAGAAACTCATGATAATATGTATCATCTGATTAACAGTACTCACACCTAATAGTTTATATAGTTTGTGTTCCATCATAGTATATCATCCATCTTCAAAACAGTATTTATGAATACTATCATAGCTTATCAAGGAACTCCCCATAGTGGATATTTTCTTTGACCTTATCAATGCTACTAATACTCTATGATATACTTACATCATATTCATGGATAATAATTAAAAATATGTAATAATATATTCATCTATTCAATGTACAAATAATTGGATCTAGGAAATAAACTCTAACAAACACCAACCAGGACTAGAGACAAGTGCCTACAACTTTCAGTCTTCTAGAACTCATATGATGATCATGTTTTTGCAGAGTTAAGTCTTTAGTAATGCGATTTAAAAAAATATATTCCATGGAAATGCTCCTCACTGCGAGATCAACTCTTTGAGTAAAATATATCAGTAGATGGTACCTATATAATATGTTCTTCATCCGCTGATGTAAAACCAGATATTTTAGAAGATCCATTGATGCAATATTTTCATAATAGAGTGTGACGGGATCTTTAGTGCTAGGATCCAAAACCTCCACTTGGATGAAGCTCCACATCCAAACCTAGCTTCAAGATTTTACTAGTCAGAAAACCTACATTTAATATGGTGATGTATAATATTTGTGACTACATTTTATACTGATCAGTTCAAAAACTAGAATTTTCATATATTAGGATGACTAGTTCCACATCCCCTACATAATACAAGAACATATCCTTAACATGATTTAGATACACGAGGATATTATTGACTTCAATCCAATATTGGTCACCTGTATCATCATGACATCTTCACAACACACTCAATGCGTATGAAAAATCTACCCTAGTACATAGCATATCATACATGATTGAACCAATCCCTAATGCACATGGAATCCTTCACATTCACCTTATTTCCTCATGCATTTGAGGACACCTTTTCATGGAATGATGAATTCCATGTCTTGATGACCCCAATCCCTTATTGGATTGTTGCATACTATATATACTAATATTTTAAAATATTTACGTTCACATAGTCCCAACAATATCGTGGATCAATAATGATGGATCTGAATAACATGAATATATTCTTACTTTGCCATGTCCTTCTTGGAGAACAATTTATTCACCCATGCATTAAAACACTACATGTCTTGTATTTCGTTTCCACACATTGATGCACATCAGTTATATCCACCAGTTTTCTTTCTGTGAGTCACCAGATGAGCTCTAGAGGCCTGATTCTCATTCTGGATGAAGTCTCACTCTTCATTGGTCATTACCTTCGATCTGTAGTCATCGTTTATGAGAGTCGCAAAATACAGTCTCATGATGTGATTAGCTCCAAAATCCAAAAATAATGCGGAGGGGTCGGGCCATGTTTGTTTGGCCCATGCCCTCCACGTTAGGGTGATATCAAGCATCTTCGAATTCTAACCCATGATGGAAAATGAAGAGCGCACAACGATTAGCAATCATGAACCCCTACCTCGAATTCATCGATGTCGGGAATGAATATGAAGAAGTCGTGGATGACGTCGTCGATGTTCTACAAGGATGGCACTTCCTCCCTTATTCCGGTTGGTGATCAAAGGAGAAGTTATTCATCATTGGCAGAAGATGTCCTTCGTTGGGAGGAGCGTTCTTCGTTGGGGAGAACAAGATTCTGCCAAATTCTCTCCTCCTCCCAAGCTCCACTAAAAAGAAAATGAGTCCCTCTACAAAATAATATATTTATCATATTATTAATTTTTGGCACACATTTCAAAAAGAATCAAATTAAGAATTAATTAGGCTATCCCCAATTAATCAATGTGGAGGATGGTGGCACTATTATGTTGTGAGCTCAAGATGATTCTCCCCACTTAATGGCGAGGTTAAGAGTTTAATTGCTCTCGGGTGGTCCCCACCAAATTAACTCCCCATGAAGAGGGGTTTTAGACCTCAGGTGGGCCCCACCACCATAACCTATCCTGGGAGGTTAAGGTGTGGTGGACCGCACCTCCATCATCCTCTTGGAGGTTTTAAACATCTAAAAATAAAAATAAAGGTAAAATATTATTTTTATTTGATTTATTCATAAAAACCCGAAAAAACTAACTTTCATTCCCTTCCATCTATTGTCGAGGTGAATGTCTTCTTTAGAAAATACTGGCACTGGGAGTTCAATAGTGCCCTCAAATTTTAGTTCTTAGCACCAGTTCAAAAGTTATTAAAACCCACATGTAGTTTAACTAATCGTACGTGACCAAATATTCATAAATTGATTCTGGGCACATCCGGCCTCGGAATCAGGGGCCGTCTGTTTTTGCAGAATTGAAAAAATCTAATGTATTAAAACCAAATTTCCACGGGATTTCTGGTCCTTTACATTCTCCCCACATCAGATATTTACATCCCCATTAGCTACAGATCGAACTATGGATACAAATGGGGGTACTGAGCATGCATTTGAACCCCCTGCTCCCATTTGCATTCCTAGAGGATACAGTGTTTGCAGGGTATGGGCAGAAGAGGTATATTCTATCTATGTAGGACTCGCTCAATTCAGTCCTCAATATCCAAAAAAAACCCTCTATAAAAGTCTCCCCATCATCGATGTCCACATCCCCATGGTTGATGATGTGAGAAGATTCATGCACATATCCACTCAACTGGGATATAGGGAAGAATTCGTGCACCTAGTGTAACTGAGGAGGAAGATCCATGTGGTAAGCCACATCGCCTAATTTATTGAGGACCAGGAACGGTACGATTAATCTTGAAGATAACATGTTGCCTCAGCCAAATCTCTATAGTCCTCGTTGAGTGAGAACTGTAGAAATATGTGGTCTCTATCCTCGAACTCTAATTGTCTTCGTCTTCTGTCGGCATATTACTTCTACCCACTCTATTTAGTCTTTATCTACTCCCGAATGATCTGCACCTTATCAGTGTTAGCTCATACTATATCTTGTCCCACTAGTACTGACTCCCCAAGGTGTGTCCAACGAAAATTTTATTTGAAGGGTCACTCGTACGATGCATAAATAGGTGTCAATCCTATTGTGGATTGATAACTATTGTTTTGTACAAACACTACCAAAGGATAGTGATCCTCCCAGCTGTGACCAATGTTGAGGACACATGTACGTAACATGTCCTTGAGGGTCTGAATGGTATGCTCTTTCTGGCCATCTATTTGAAGATGGAAGGTGGTGCTCAGACATAGTTGTGTACTGAAAGACTCTTTTAGACCCTTCCATATCTAGGAACTAAACCATGCATCAAGTACAAAGACAATAAAATAAGGTACTCCAAGTATCTGCACAATCTCCTGCAGAGAGAGCTGTCCCAAGCTCTCTACTAAACCCGGTTCTCTAATTGGTAGGAAGTGGGCCTACATGGTGAGTCTATCGCTGATCAACCAAATCGAGTTGTGACCCCTAAATATATGCGGAATACCCGTCACAAAGTCCATAGATATCTCATACCACTTCCACTCTAGGACCACTAAAGGCTAAACCAAGTCTGTTGTTACATGTTGGTCCACCTCCACATGTTGATAAGTGAGGCATCGTGCGACAAAATCTGGTACCATCTTCTTCATACCTAGCTACTACTGATATCGTCGAAGGTCATAATACAACATCACAACTCCTTGATGTACTGCTAGAGGGGAATTGACGAACTCCCTCAACACTTCCTCCTAAAGTGCTACTGGTACCATGGTACATCCTCTGAAGAGGATGACGTGCTCCCCACCTTCATAAAATCAATATATTTCCTGACCTAGCGATATCTAAGCACATCTTGTCTTGTAGTAATCGTAAAAATGTTGTGCTTCCCAGACTCGCTAAAGGAGTGGGGGAGTGACCATAATAGATTATAGAAAGGCTACTCCATATCTATCCATAAAGGATATCTTTAAAGAAGCTAGCTGCTCCATCACATCTTCTTGTATCTGTAGACAAGACCACCTGCTGAATGCATCTGCAACAACGTTCCCCTTCACAATAGTATAAACTATCACAAATTTGTAGTCTTGGAGGAACTCAATCAATCAGCGTTGTCTCAGATACATGTCCTTCTAAGAGAATATATACATGAGACTCTTGTTATGAGTACACAGTAAATTGTTCACCCATACGATAGTGTCACCACATCTTCATGGCGAATACCACTGCTGCTAACTCTAGGACATGGGTAGCGTAGTTCTGCTAATGTTGTCTCAGCTGAGAATAACCATAAACGATCACTTCTCACTCTAACATCAGGACACAACCGAGTCCAATCTCTGATGCATCACAGTAGACTATATACCCTATGAATTCCTCTGGAATCCTCAAGATGGGGGAACTAATCATCCTCTGCCTCATCTCTTGAAAGCCCTGCTGGCATCTCTTAGACCACATGAAGGGTTGTCCCTTATTCATCGAGGTTGATAGTGGTGCTGCAACTCTAGAGAAGTCTCGTACAAACCTCATTTTGTAACCAAAAAAACCAAGGAAACTTCGTTCCTCCATCATACTTCTGGGTGGATCTCAAGCATGTACCACCTCGATCAGCTATGGGTCCACTGAAACCCAGCCTCCGAGATGACATATCCCACAATGTGAACCTCTCAGATCCCAAACTAGAACATCTAGAGCTATCCATAATGTTTTTTCTCTTGGTGTGTGTCAATTACTACCAAAAAATGGTAGGAATACTCATCCTCAGTGGTCGAGTAGATAAGAATGACATTGATGAAGACAACCACAATCCGATCGAGGTATGGCTGGAAGATCTTGTTAATGAGTCCCATGAACACTGCCAGAGCATTGGTTATGCCGAAGGGAATAACCAAGAAACTATAGTGGTCTTACCAAAATTGGAAGGTCATCCTCTACACATCCTCATCTCGAACTCTGAGCTGCTGATAGCCTGATCTGAGGTCTATCTTCAAGAACCATCGTGCCCCCTTCATCTGATCAAAGAGGTCATCGATCCTCGGGAGTGGGTACGTGTTCTTCATGGTCACTGGATTCTTGAAACAGTAGTCAAGATAGAGTAGAAGGATCCCATCCACCTTTTAGGAGAACAGAATAGGGGCTTCCTAGGGAGAAACACTAGGCCAGACGAATCCCTTACCCTACAAGTCCTCCAGCAATACCCACAACTCACAAAGCTTAGCAGGAGCCATCTGATATGATGGAGTTATTATATGTGTCGTCTCTGGGTACATGTCAACATAGAAGTCCACCTCTCTGTGATGAGGTAGTCCTAGAACATCGTCAGTGAAAACATCCGTGTACTGGTCCACAACTAAAGGATATCTCAGACTCTCCACATAAAGTCCTCAAAGGGTAAGGCATGCCCACTATCGATTGATCGGCTACACCCTCTTCCGATAAGTCCATCCTTCTTTGAAAAGCTTCCCTTCTCATCGGTGAAGTTGAACCTTGTCCCATCCATGTGGACACACCACACATTTTTCCTAATAATGTAAATATGATCAAGGACATTAGATAACTAGTCCATATCCAAGATGACGTTGTAAGGCCTCAGAATAGCTACGAGAAGATCCTAGCGGAAACTATTGCCTCCAAGATTATGCTCTCACTACCGGTTCTAATGCGTAATCATCAAGTCTACTCCTGCAGGAGTCTCTAGACATAAGGATCGAGCCGGCTCTGTCACAATCTCTGAGCTCCAAACAAGTGTAGTGGTAATGAAAGAGCGACTGGAACCTGTGTCTATAAGAACAACATCCAAGTTTCATTAGACACAGATCATACCTCGAATCATCTCTAGAGCACCATGGTCATATGACTCAGTTGCCTCCAGGTGAAATCTACAATTTCCAACTTCTTCCTGTGGTTGGGGTAGAAATCCTTGTGGTGGATGTAGTAACTCCTCGAATCGTCATCCACCATAAGCTGCACAACCATATACTCTTCCATGTCCGCCTTCTCACTACGGTCTGCCTCGATCAAACCTCTGCCTCTACCTCGGAAGGTCCATCAAATGTCAGCAACTCATCAGTATGGTTGATCAGACAGTCACAAGCCATGTGACCCTACTCGCCACAAGAGTAGCATTGCCCACTCCTAGAATTACTATCTCTCTCTCTCTTGGGCCCCGCACAACTGAACTTGTATCATGAAGTCATCCACCCATCGGTCTGGCCCTCTTAGACCGTTGCGACATCTGTCCACTACCAGCTACAGAAGAATCCAGAGCATGTAGACTAGTGATGGGTCTCGCTTTGGGTGATTGATCAGCTAGGAAACTCTCTACTAGGAGGGATCTCTCAAACAACCCTGCATGCGTCTGGATTTTGAGGGAGATCATCAATGCTCTGATCTCTATCTTAGTCCCCTACTCGAAGGACTATGCCTTAAAGAATGAGTCATGCACTATATCCGTGGAGTAACGCGAGAGGTCTGTGAACCTTACTGAGTACTCTTCCACTGTCATGATATGCTGCTATAGATGCATAACTTTTATATCTGCACCACATGTAGGGTGGCTAGAAAAAACTCCCACAAAATAGTATTTTGAAGTCTTCCCAGAGTAGTTTCTCCTTGTTATTCACATAGAGCACAAGGATCCACCATCTACCTACTGCATCAAGAAGGAGACTTGTGGAAAGGATAACAATAAGGTCGGCTGGGATCCCTACCAGTCTAAAGACTCTCACCATTGTCTCCTGTCAATCCTTAGCTGCCTACGGGTCTGTCCTTCCCCTGAACTAGAGTGGCCTCTGGCATTGGAACTCATGCAACATGCTCAATTGGTGTTCACTCTCTGCTGCTGGGGATGGTGGCATCGGAGTCCCAACGGGTTGTGGTACTGCTGGTGCCTCCACTGTGATAGTGCCCTACACCGAGGCCTCGTCGCTCAGTGAGCTATCCATACGCACAACTCTCGGAACCCTGGATGCCTTTCTGCATGGAGTAATCTTATAAAAAAACAGGTTCACCACGATTAATAAGTTATACCAGGTGAGCTGACTCAATATAACACAATGAAAACTCTTGAAAACACACACAAAATTAGTGTTTTCATGAACTGAGTTGGAAATCAGAAGTCATGGTCCTCGTGTATGGGTATATCGGCTGCTACACCAACACTAGACTCCTTGAACGAGAAACAACACTCGGTACCCTTAACATTATTTCTTCACAGAAAAGAAAGATCAGAGTCTTGAGTTATGCGGTAGAACCAAACTCCCTCTGATACCAATTTGTCATGACACTTCCCCCGGGGCCCGTGCCGTGACTTCCCCATTCCCTCCTTCAGTAGACCAGGGGCTAGCAACCAGTAACAAAGGCGTATTTTGATAAAACATTGAAGGAATTTTATTTATATAGAGTAACCACCCACAACAGCATACGATCTAAAATAATTTTTTTTTGTAATGTTGTATACAAAAGAGTTCTGAAAAACTAACGAGGGCCGGAAGTACAAGCCCAACAGGAAAGTACAAGTACAACTGAACAGAAAGTACAACCAAAAAAATTTAATGCATCCATAGGGTCGTCCTCCTAGGTTCCAACAAAAAGGGTAGGTATAGATGGCCTCCTCAGCACTCCACTTCCGATAGTATCCTCTGTGCATCGACTAGTCTTAAGGTCCACCTCCTCGTACCATCAAATCCTGCTACATAGCCTCAGTAATCATTGTCCTTCGTCCGCATCCAACACAATGTGGTGCAGGCATAACCTGTGTAGGGGTGAGTGTAAAAATACTATGTAGGGACCCCGAGTCCCTCAAGGTCTCACAAAATCCAACATGGATAAACAACATAGTATGAAATCAATAGATAAACCCACATAGGTATATGAACATACATATATCTATGTTATTAACAAATCCATCTCAATCACGAGAAAATTCAAGAGTAACTAACTCATCTCACACAGGTATGCAACTTATGTATAGATATAGAGATGATCAGTTATAACCACTACTTCATCAGAGTTGTCGGACCAACAAATGATCCAGGACCAGTTATTCTATCGGACAAACACATGATCCAACAACATAAGTCAGAACTGCCGGACCAACACATAATCCAGGAACAGTCGTCAGAGCTGTTGGACCAATATATGATCCAAGACCAGCTATTTTTTCAGACCAACACATGATCCAGGAACATAAGTCAGAACTATCAGACCACACATTATCCAGTAATAGTCGTCAGTGTACATATAGCCACATGGTTTCCACATAATAAGATTGATTCTGTTAGAGTCTACTCCTCAAGCCAAGTTTTGACACGTCAACTACCACCAATTATGATAATAAATTATCTCAAATTTAAATCTCATCATAGGGGTCTCAACACAACAGGCGATGTGTTAATCGGAAGCCTGATCTGTGAGTTATTAGCATTTCTATTCTGAGGGCCCAGTTGGATTTACTTTTGATCCAACTCGAATGTTCCCCAACTGTGTCCAATCATTGAGTAGGGTATACCAAAAGAACTGTCTTGCTCCAAGATTTTTTTTCTCAATAGGTGGTTCATCAATCAGACACTCGTAGAACATGAAATGGGTGAAAGGTTGAAATCGGGTCAAATGGGTCTAGGTTAGGTTCGACCCATTCGGACCAATCCGGCCTGACCCGAGTTCAGACTGGGTCCGACCCAGACCGAGGGTCCGACCGGGCCCGAGGGGGCGGCCCGTCCCATACTGGCATCCCGACCTAGGCTAGGTCCGGCCCGACGGGCAATGGGGGCTACATCCAAGGGGAAGACTGCTCCCCCCAGTTCCCAAATGGTTTAGCCATTTGGGCAGATGGAACAGGCCACAGGCTGGCCCTGTTGTGTCATGTGGGACCAAGTAGTGTCCCAATGTATCTGGCTCGCAGAGCAGCCTTCCGAATCATCGCGCAGTGCCGGTTGTGTCATGCCTCATTCGGTGAGCCGACGGATCAGGCCACTGGATCTCTTCGCGGCCCTCCTTCGATACACCACGTGGTTCTGGTTGCACAATGACTTCCCTGTCGACCTGGTGACATGAGCCACTGGTTTCTTTTAAGGCTGGCCATGCACCAGATGCCATTACACCTCAATGTCCAGGGGCCGCGACCTCTCTTACGAGGGTGTGGTAGCGCCGCCTCCGCCACAGGTTGACGCACGTCGGTTCCATCTGTCACTGTTCATTACCCAAGCCACCAGACAGGTTTCGGTGGCCCGATTCATGTTTTGAAATAAGTCTCACTCTCCTCGGTTCATTTATTTCAATCCATGTTCATTGTTGACTAGATTCGCACAATCTGGTCTCATGCCGTGATTAGAATCAACATCCACAAAGAATGTGGAGGGGTCAAGACGTGTTTGTTTGGCCCACGGCCTCCGCGTTAGGGTGATATCATGTGGCTTTGAATTCTAATCCATGATCAAAAATGAATAAAACACAAAAATTAGAAAGCGTGAAACCCTACCTCGGATTCGTCGACGTCGGGAAAGGAGATGAAGAAGTCTCGGACGATGTCGTCAGTGTTCTACAAGGACGGTGCTTCCTCCCTTGTTCTAGTTGGATATCAAAGGAGAATATTCTCATTGTTCGTGGAAGAAGTCCTTTGTTGGGAGGATCGTTATTCATTGGATAGAACATGTTTCTTCAAATTCTCCCCTCTTCCCAAGCTCCACCAAAAAAAAAATCAGTTTTTCAACAAAATAATAGATTAATCGTATTATTTGGTTGTAGGCACAAAATTAAAACAGATTCAAATTATGAATTAATTATGGTAGCCCCACTGAATCAATGTGAATGATGATGTCACCATTAAGTAGGGAGCTCAAGAGGTTCCTCCACACTTAATGGGGAGTTCAAGAGTTTAAGTGGTCTCTGGTGGACCCCACCACATTAACTCAAAATGAAGAGGTGTTTTAGAACTCAGGTGGGCCCCACCACTATAACCACTCATTGTAGGTTACGGTGTTGTGGCCCCCACCTCCACCCTCCACATTGTGGTTTTAACCAACTAAAAATAAAAATAATTCTTCCACATTATTTTTATCTAATTTATTTATAAAAACCCAAAAGAAACTAACTTTCATTACCGACCATCTGCCGTTAAGATGAAACTATTCTTACGAGAATACCGGGACTGCGAGTTAAATGGTGCCATCAAATTTGATTTCCTAGCATTGGTTCAAACGTTATAAAATACCTCTCATATGTTTACTTAACGTACTCAAACATAAATTTAAGATTTGATTTCTGGCACACTAGGCCTTAGAATCATGCGCCGTCAGTTTTTGCAGACTCGTAAAAATAACTTGTATTAAAAAAATTCCATGGGATTTCAGGGACTCTACATGACACTGTAATATGGAATTATTTTATATAGTGATACATGTTAAAATTGGTCTTGGATGAATATTTTTTCAAATTTTTATGTGTTTTATGTTTCAATCATAGATGAATTATTTTTTGGAATTTTACAACATTGGATTATAAAATAATATTTGTTGATCTTTGGATATTACTGTTGAATTTTGATGATAAAATGTAGTACTTCCCAATATAAAGGATTATTCTTTTGGGTTATTATCTAATCCTGTACTAAAAATTTTGTTTTTGGTTATTTTTTAATGATACGAGAAATATATAGTTATTTTTTTATTAATAAGTTCATACTTCCTATATACTGATCGTTTGGATAAAGAGATGAGTTTGTGTTGTAATATGATTAATGGATAAAACTATACATTTCAAGTAATAAAATTTATTTATTTTCTTCTTATACGTAGTAAAATAACTCCACATATTTAATAAAATTTATTTAAAAATATGTTTTTTTAAATTTAATATTGGGAAATCTATGACAATTTAACATATCACAAGATTTTGGATTTATGATTATTAACGTTATCCTGATCATGTTTTCTATCATTATCTATCAGAACATGATTTTTTTTCTTCTATATACATGTGTTCCTATATAGAGTCCATATATGTTTTATCTCACGTGACCTTTTTTACATATATTTATATCTTTTAATGTTATTTTATTATTGTCGCTCTTTTTAAATGGGATTTTTTAATAAGTTACCACGCCTAATTTTCATATTGAGAGGATGAAATTTTCAAAAGGGGGATGGGTATAACATCCCTATTAATTCTAAAGGAAGTCATTTTCATATCAATTAATATTTCGAAATATGATATTAATATTATTTTATTGGGTATTCATTTTCTAATTGGTTTGTCGATACGTGACAACATGTTTCTCTGAAATCGAGCATTACACAGAACATTGAGTTATACCGAAAATTTTTACAATAATATTTCTATAATTTTAAATAGTATTTAACAACTACATATTTTGTTGGATATAATTAATTTATCTATGTAAAATATGATTAGAAATGTTTGTTAAATGTTTATACATATATTCAATAAATTTTATATGCATTAAATGAGAATGAATATGAATTTAATCATAAAATACTCTAATATTTTTTAAAGATTGTTTTACTGGCATTTGATGGGGAACCCATTTTAAATCTATTTTTTGATACGTTTATAGTTATATTTGAAAAAATAATCATAATCTCTGGAATTGGGACATAAAAATTTATATTGGATTAAATTTTCTATTTTTCTAAAATAAAACATTTTTAATGGATAGTTAAAAAACATCAATTTAATTTAAAACCTCTTTTTAGCTTAATATTTTATATATTTAGATTATCCTAAAAATTGATTTTAAAATTTAATTAGATTATGTTTTAATTATTTTATCCAATTTTCATGATTGGATGTAACTTCACATTTAAATTTGATATAAACAGATGTCAATGTCTTGATTTGTTTTCTTTTAAAATACATGTTTTCTCATTTTGACAATAATGATAAATTTTAAAATAATCTCTTTTAATTATGAATATTAAATTTGAAAAAAACATTAATCCATATTTTTAATCAAATGTTATAAATTGTGTAAATAGATACCATTTTTATTTATAAATTATGAATAGTATCTTTAGTAAATTTCTTATTTACCATGGTTAAGGAGAATATTAGGTAAAAAATGGGTGAAAAATAAGTTTATAATAATATAAAAATACCCTAACACATATCCTAATAAAATTTGATGTGATATGGTCTTCTATGATCATACATGGGCTGATTTTATGTCCCAATGGATCTATATGGCTGTGTTGGGGACATTTAATAATAATTAATTTAATATAAATAGAAATATAACAAAAATATTTGTCTTCTTATTAAAAAAATTTTAATATAGGGTTACATAAGTCATATACAATACTATAAAAAGTATTTTTAAATATAAATATATTTTCTACATCATTTATTTTTATTTATAATTTTTATAAATTTAATAAATAAATTTATTTATTACACAATGATAATTAATTGATTTCCATATTATTGAAAGATTCAAATAAATTATATTTTATATTTTCAATTAAATTTAATTTGAAAATAATTATTTGATAGAAAACTTTTATAGATTTTTATGAAATTTTATCTTTGAGTTACTGTTGTTTTTTTTAATGAATTATGTTTTTATGACATTAACATAAATCTATAATTAAATAGTTTCAAAATTGACTTAAATTAGTTTTAAAACAAATAATATTTAATTAAATGATATAATAGTTGTAAAAGTATTAGATGTAGAAAAATGAATCATATAATGATAAAAATTTCATTAATTATCCTCTCATGGTTCTCTAGTAATTGTACTGTAAATATATTAAAAAAATACTATAAAAATAAAAGAAGACACGATACGATTTAATTTATATATCTAAGGGTTAAAGACAAATGAATATGAAATATTTGAGAACTAAATACTCTTAAAATCTATTTATTGGTAGTATTTCTAACCATAATTATCTTATTCTCTAAATATATCACGTTTTGGATATTATAATTTGAAAATCAATTTATAATACAATAATATATCAATACTTTCCTAAAGTGTCTCTCCCCCCTCTTATAGAAGGCCACCTGCTCTACCACCTTAATCATTCCACATATGTCCCTTGGATCGTCTATATTCTACTCAAATAAGATCCAAAATTACCACAATTTCTCCTAGGATCATTAACATGGTTTGAAGCCACCTCTAAGAATCATTTTGGCACAAATAAATTTGAGTTACCGAGTTTAGAGGTAACGTCTTCTTTCAGACTCCTTTCATTAATTTTATTTCAACAAAACCAAAACCACTATTTATTGTCTTATTTTTTTAACTACACTAGTATCCTCAGTATACTAGGATGTTTTAATGTTATGTGTTATACCTAAACATACACAAACCTCTATTTAATGGAAAGATAATGTACTATTTCTGTGCACGCAGAACTACTACATCACGAAATGATGAGTGTTAAATTTTCTTCAACCATCTCGTATAGTAGAAATTATGAGGTAACTATTTTAATATTTTCTATATGTTATATTTATATTTTCTATATGATTTTTTAATGATTATTTACAAAATCTATTTATACATTCCATAACATGTAAATACCTTAATTTCATTTGAGGAAGCGTGTACTATCGCCCCCTCGAAGTGATGTGACACATTCCTTACATATATGGAACATATAAATAACGGTTTGAATTGAATTATGTAACATATATAACATATATATTGTATTTTATTTATTATATAACAATTTATCATTTTATTTTCATTCATTTTATATAACCAAGTAATGAATGTAGCATTCATCCATTCACACAACTTACCATGTCCATGGACGCTGCATTTCATTTATTATCTCCAACTATTAAGAAATATTAAATATATATATATATACTAGATATATATTATATTTAAATCATGACTAATATTATATAGAAGTCTTAATTTTTACAACACGGACATGTTACATTGAAAAAAGTTCAATTTTGACTCATGTAACGAATATCAACCAACCGACCTATATGAAATTAAATAATTTGGTAATTTTTATGACCACTTAATAAATGATATAAAAGGATAACTAAACATGTAAAATGACCTCATATAACTAAAAGTTAGTATATGTTTATTATTCAGAAACATAATGACTGTAAGTGATGAGTCAAACATAATGTTATGGAATTTCTAAACACAATTTCCACTCATTGGGTTTTATACATAATTCATTGATTATATTATTCAATGATTATGTGAGGAATCTATTTTCAATTATTTATGTAGTAATTTCAACATAATTTTATTTGGATATATGGTTGCAACATAGTATCACTCCATTGATAAATTCGTACATCATTTTTTGAACATTGTAAATGAAATGATAACTAAATCTCAATTCATTGAGTTATATATCAAAGTCCTTCGGTTTGTTTTTATTCAAGAACATGTGTGATTGACCCCTGATTATTATAAAATAAATATAAAATTACATTGGGTGTATTTTTATTTTTCACACATAATTATTTCATTTATTTGTATTTAATATGAGGATACAATATTTGAATGGAACAACATCTCAATATCCCTTCACTGAGGATTGTTTTGATAATATTAACCACCTTCTTTTATACGATGTTTAATCAAACCATTTCCCTTTTATATTAATTATATGTTTATCAACATGAGTATTTTTTCCTAAAGCGATTTAATAAAGTACAATAGGCAATTTTTTATGTACACAGTGATGATGACCTTTCCGCAGTCGTGAGAATTATTTTATATTTGTCTTCGTCTACATGAAATAATTTTTTAAAAATAGAAATTTAATTTCCAAATTATTTTTTATGTATTTTATAATTGAAAATGGTTTTGATAATTGATTTATTATATCAATATCATGAAATGATGTATTATGATTGGAATCTAAAAAATGTTATTTTTCCTTATGAGTTATCATGTGTTTTGATTATGTTATGGTTCATGGGAATTTCATTATAATATGGGGGTATCTATGATAATCTAGGGTAATGTGAGACAATGATAGATCTCTAATTAATTCAGTAGCATGATAGTGGAAAGTGTTATGGTTTTTTATAAGATATTTAGTTAATATACATTGTTTGGTATATCAAATGTAACCATGAATGTTATAACCTATAAAGTTCTGAAAGATAAAATTTAATAATGATATATATACTACAAATTAGATTTATGTTATATGATTTATATGAGGTTTTTTATGAATATTATGATTACTTAATGTAATATAAATATATTATGATTTATTGTTGATAATAATGATTTTTCAAATTATTTTCATTGGTTTTACATATTCACACAGTAACAGTTTTATTCATTAATTTATATAACTTAATAATATTTTTATGCTCATCCCTTTTTATGAAATTATTTTCACATGACATAAAGAATAATAGAGACATGTACGAGATCAACATAAATTTATGCTGTTAATTTATGAAATGAAATTTTTTTTTAAATGTTTTTGCATTATGGAAAAAATTAATTGTGAGTAGAAGTTTATACGTGTAACATTTATGTTGTTATGTATGGTTTATAACATAATTATCTACAGAAATAATCCATAAAATATTATCGATAAAAATTAATTTCAAACTATTGACCTATATCATGATTAAGTAATGTTTATGGATTTTTCAAAAAAAATATCATTGTCAATTAATGATATTTTTTGGTGATGAGGTGTTATATGTTGGTTTTAGAAGCAAAATAGGCTTCTAGTGGGTGAATAACGATAATGGATTTGTAGGATTCGATTCTATTTCGTATATTGTGCAAGACATAAACGTCATGACTTAAAAAGATGTTCCATAAAATATTTATATATAGAAGTCCATTAACCGGAGGGGATATTGTGCAGGTTGAATTTATTATAAATTTAAATCATATTTTATGAAATGTAACACCATCTTCAGAACATTCATTGACATATTAATTAATAATTAATCACTAATGAAAAACCAAATGTATCCATATTCTCCAAAAACTTTGTCATTATAGTCTATGAAATACATTTCAGTGCCTAATTCTTGATAGATTAATAAAATTCAAAAAAAAATGGAAAAATACAAAAACTAATAGATGAAAAAAATATAATGACACCAGAGAATGAGAAATTCATATATGAGGGTCTATTATCATTATATCCCATCCTTAAACCTTATTTTTACACCTCTATACATGTTATACAGTTGATAATTTTTGATTGGAATGAAAATATAACATCCAGATGGTGATGTTTCTCATCAATCCTCAAAATACATATAAATAGATAATTATGGTAGAAGAGGGATCTATTTCACTTTATTATCCACATTAAGAGTTCCACCAAATAGAATCAGCATGACATGGTCTATTTTTATGTGTTCCTTAATAAATGATAAAAAATATTCCATCATCATCAAGAATGACTTTCTTCTAAATCCATCAAGTGAAATAAATATATTTGATAAAATATTGATCAATGGGATAATTGGATGGCATTATAGAACACTAATAATTCTTTTAAAACATGGATGTTGGGATAGAAAACTCCCAAACATTTGACTTCCCAATATGGTTATAATTTTTTGAAAATCAACAATTCTACTTATATATAGATGTATATTGTCAAAGATAAGACTAAATAATTTTTTCAACAAGAAGATATCATTACATGGAATTCAATGATGTATCAAATTATTTTCTATAATCCTTCTAAATTACATAGGGTTATTTTTTTATTGCACTATCCAACTTGTGCAATCCAGAAAAGGGATATATATGCATAATATTTTGAAAATATTCACTAAAATATTATAATACTCTTTTGAAAAAAATTAATTTGATGGTGTTTTTAATTATATAAAATATTAATTTACATGTAGGGATTTTAATTATAATTTCATTAAACATTCATACCATATGTATGGTTTTTCCAAAATATATTATTCGGAGAATCTACAATTTCATAATGCTAATTGGAGTTCAAAAATTTAAGAATATCTTTATGGGAATCAAAAACCAAATATTATTTTAGAATATCAATTTGATAATTTTATTTTATACCAAAAATGAAGATATGTTGGATGCAGGTGATATCTCTTTATTTTTATCCTAATAAAAATAATTTATCTCTTAGATGAATAACTTAAAAAAATGTAATCATTTGTCTATCAAAATAGTGTTTTTTACCCCAAAAACACAAGAAGAAATTTCTTGTTAATATTAAAATAAGGTGATTTTGAACTGTCTGACATAAATGGTGAGATATTATTATCATAATGTCTTCATGTATGGTGATACTATTATCGGTATCCGACTTAATAATGATTCGAAACATTCTCTTATATACCCTCTACATTTTTATAATTCATAAAAGATGTTTTTTTCACTGAACATGATATTTATGATTTATGTCGATAATCCATATAATTGATGTTTCCAAAATTGAAAATATTAAAATGATTATGGTTATTAAACCAATAAATGTTAGAAAATGTTATGATTTATTTTTATATTTTCCATTAGATAATTTTAGATACCTAGAACATATATGAGATTAAAAACTCCCTAATAACATTGGAGGATTGAACACATTTTGGGGATATATGTTATATTTAATGAAAAAGTATGTTGGGGTTTTAGATATTTTGCTTATTCATCTCTGAGATGAGATAATTGTCAACGTTTTCCCTTAAACTATGATGATAAATTCATTTATTTTTTATAATAGATTTATGAGAAAAAAATATTATGATTCAATACATGTTTCTATCATGTGTAATGGAGGGTAATTGGTCGAGTTTTTATTTGAAAAAAATCCTTACAACGTGCCTCTATATCAAACATTTTTATGTTTTTCATGATTTGGGGATTTTTTGAATGATGTAATAGTTTTTATTGAAATTTCATTTAATGAATTAGTATTCTATGGAAATATAACACTTTGATTAAAATAGGTGCTTCTTGAAATTTGATTAACAAATTAATTTATATAATAATGTAAATATCTTTGAAAAAATATTATGAAAATGGAATCCTCATCTTCCATAACTATTAATAATTTCTTCTCAAAAAAAATTATGGATGATAACATACTAGGGTTACAAATCCCCTGATGCTTTGGATCTTTTTGATTTGGGTTGGAGAACATCCAAACAAATCCATGATGTGACTTTCCTTGACGATAATTACTATACAATAGAAATTTATTCTTCTAAATATTGAAACAATATTCATGATATGGTAGTTGGATTTATTTAGAACTATCATGTAGTTATTGATTAATTTTAATATTCCATTTAAAAAAACCACTTTCCATATAACAATTTTCTCTTTATTTTTATGTTTAGTAAAAAATATGAGATATCTCAATTTAATTTCATAGTGATTTTGATTCTTAATTTCATGAAGAAGATATATGGCTATTGTTCCCCAAGTGTATTTTTTATTATTTCTTGAATAGATCCACCTTCGGCAGGTGTTTGATCGATTTCCATTGGTATATTAGATTATATATTTGACCATCATAGTTTATTTAAAGATGAATTGATGATAATTAGTATGATCCTAGATTATTAATATATTAATTACTTGAAGGATTAAATTTGTTTAGTATGTGGAAATTTGAGTAAAATTGGTCTCACTATGTGTCTGATTGATAAGAAAATGATACATACAAATTTCAAGAAGGTAATTAGCACAAAAATTATCATAATATTGTTTGTCTATGTGAGGAATATCACTTTCACAAAGAGAGGTAACTATAATATAGAAATTTATTCATCTAAAAATTGAATCAATATTCATGATATGGTAGTTGGATTTATTTAGAACTATCATGTAGTTGTTGATTAATTTTAATCTTCCATTTAAAAAAGCCACTTTCCATAAAACAATTTTCTCTTTATATTTATTTTTAGTAAAAAATATGAGATATCTCAAATTTAATTTCATAGTGATTCTGATTATTAATTTCCTGAAGATGATATATGGCTATTGTTCCCCTAGTGTATTTTTTATTATTTTATGAATAGATCCACCTTCGGCCGGTGTTTGATCGATTTCCAATGGTATATAATTGGTATGATCATAGATTATTAATATATAAATTACTTGAAGGATGTAATTTTTTTAGTATGTAGACATTTGAGTAAAATTGGTCTCACTATGTGTCAGATTGATAAGAAATTGATACATACAAATTTCATGAAGGGAATTAGCACACAAATTATCATAATATCATTTGTTTATGTGAGGACTATCACTTTCACAAAGAGAGGTAAGTATATTTTTATATCCAAACCATATAGATGATTTATATATGTATATAATTTGTTATATATTATATACTGAATTTTATTTAAATATTATAACTATCTTAACATCAATTCATGAAGATCATTAAAAATAGAAATTCTACTCTTGCGTACATATGACCTACCACAGGAATGATCATAATGTACATCATTTTTCATAACCATATTTAATGAATTGTTTTAATAGTAAAATCCATGTAAAAATATAATCATTATGTCATCATTAATTTTAATGAGATTACGAAACTATGTAATATGTGTAGAAATAGATCATTAATTATGAAACAAGAATAAAAAAACAAGGTAATTAGCACACAAAATAATGAATATAATGTATGATTATAAATAAACGAGAGATAATATGTTTTAAAGGGATTAGATAAGTTATTAAAAATTGTAGTATGGTACTCATGTATTTTAATAACACGTTTAAAACCTCTATACAATAGGTTAATGAATGTTCAATCAAAATGATTTGTGAGGGAGGGAATTTTTAACTCAATTTTTATTCATTATGATAAAATTATAATTAAATTATTATGTAATTATATGATTATGTGTATAATAAATTTAGTTGAATTATGTTACATTTGCAATAGTTTTATGATTAGTTATTGATTATGTAGATATATGATTCGTTTATTTAAAAGTAATTTTCAACTAAAAGGTTTTTCAAAATGATATATGATTTCAAAAACGAACAATATATTTTCACCAAGGAAATTTTAACATATTTTTATGGAATTTCAATTCATTAGTTAAATCATAACTTTAAAGTACATACTATTAATTTGGTATATGTTTAATTTATATCATCCTTAAATTATCTATTAATTGTATATAATCAGTTTGATTTTGGATGTGCTATTTTTGTACCATTGATAATATTAAATATGTTGATTTATGATTTCTGGATTTTATTGACATATGTATTATCATATCATAAGTTAGATATTAATATTAATTTATATTCTTATTATGTTTCACACCATTAATATGTGGAATGAATTATACATAGCTTGTTTCGGGTGGGACCTGATTTAAATTTCCTATAGATGCATAAATAGATTTCATGTGACAAAATCTGTCATTGAAACGATATGAGTTTGTACAATGATTTATTAACTTGTATGTTGAATGGAATGTATTTTATGGGTCTTATGAATGGCCTTGAATGAATTGAATTTTCCATCCATGATGTGTTAGAAACTATTATATTTAATCTATCTTTTGAAATATATCCATAATTACATTCTTGTAAATTATCTTGATTGTAGGATTATTATTTAATACGTTATGAATTTATACATTTGGAATCCAATTATATAAATTAAATTTGATTATTAAATTAGTTATTCAAAACAAGTTTATGTGATTATTTAAAACAAATTATATAATCGTTATTAATTCATTCAAATTTTTCCCATATAATTGACTAAGTGGAATATTTTTTAGTTTTACACATTTACATATTTATTATTAATTATTAATTCCTTGTCAGTGTTATAAACATACCCATTTGGATCATTTGAATTCCCCCTTTATTATATTTTTCAAAAGGATACCAGGGAATAATGATATTCATGAATAAAATGTTATGTTGTAATTTGTATCGTCAAATGAAATATAGGAATCATGTACACATCTATTGTAACACCCCAAAATTTTCTAAATATATATTGAAATAGAATGAACATTTTTTATGTATATATTTATAACTATCCTTTATACATATTATTTCCACCTCTATGTTTTGAATTTCATGAAACTGTCAACTACAATTGTGTTAAATATGTAATTTGGAGTCCGATGTAACAAACTTGTTTTTTTAATAATAACATAACCTTAAGAATAGTAATATGAATATTAATGTGACACTAATGAATAGTTAATTTTGTTATTATTTTATTTTCACATGTATTTATGATAAGATCGTCTTGGTTAATTTTTCACATGATATAGAAGTAGTTAAAGAATTATAATTGTTAATTTTTTAAGTAAGTATGTATTTATTTTCCAATTAAATTATTAATATTTAGAAATTTATTTTCAAAAAATGGAAATCAGTTTTTATTTCTAAATGTATAAAAATGGTTAGGGAAAATTTTTGGGATTTTTCTAAAATTAATGATTTTTCTATGAATAGTGAAATACGATAAAATTATGTTTAATCCAACAATCGGTAAAATACACTATTTATGACATCATAAGTGATGCTTTGACACATGGTTCGAACTCACATACCATTATTTTTATTTTATGTCACATGACCTAAGAAAATTCATAATATTGGGAACAAATTTATAATAATTAATAAAAATAATGAAAAATACCCCCTCTCCTCCACTATAAATACCACCCTCACTCTCCTCTTATTCCAACACCAATCAAGCATTGATCCATGACTATATTTTTCCAAATACTCCTCCCAATCCACTTCCCCTCATCCTCATGCTATTGGTTTCACCAAAAGACCCAAACCAAATACCTTATGATGGATCACAAGGATAAGAGATCAATATGATAAAATCCACTTTTATTTTCATTATTTTCATGAATTTTATATTATTCACTTCCATTACAAATGGATTGTGTTGGGTTATTTAATTACAAACCCCCATTACATTCCATATTATTAATGATTTATGAGATATCACCTTTCCCTCATCAAACTGTTTTTTTAAAATTTTATGAGATGTCATTAGGATGCCGAATTTTTGTGAGAAATTTCTCATGATTTGTTTTAATTCAAGACTAATTCTTCTTATTTCCTCACCTCCACATATATAAGAGGATTTAAAGCTCTATAATCAGGTATATAATGGATGTTCTCATGTTCAGGGAAAATCCATCATCATTCTTCTACTCCACTATCACATATTCATGGAATTAAAATCATTGTCCATGATGAGGCGAATTATGAACATCCTGGAGGATGTGATTTCATTTTTCATTAAATCCTTCAAGTCTTGTCATGAAACCGATTTTATGGTTGAAACTGGTTATAATATATGTATTATCTACCATCAATGGTTCTATAATTATTTTTTACACATGGTTTTAATTTATAAAACAAAATGAGGATATTAATATCATAGAACCACTAAAATGATCTAAATGAACATCATTAATGTTTTAACATATGAATCATCCTCATGTAATTATTCAAAATAGTAAATGGTATAATTTTTTTACTAGATATATATAAATACTATTCTATTACAATTTTTTTTCACTACCAATCGACTCGATCATCCATCCTAAACCAATCTTCGAAAAAATGTAAAGAGCTCACCAAAAAACTGTGCAAGGGAAAAAAGAATAAAAATTAAATGGTGAAATAATGTTATGAAATGATCATATAAGATGTTATAAATATGAAATTGTAACTATATAATACTAGTAAAACTCTTTTAACCATTAACCATGCATTTTAAACTTGTTTTAAGTAAGACAAGCATGAGGTAAGGGAATTCTTAACCAGATTTCCATTCCTAGGGTAAACCTTCTACTTCCTTCTTTATGTGCAATTAAAATTTTTTATTTGTTGGGTTTTCAGTATATTGTATTTAATTATTTGTATTTATATTTTTTAATAATATTCCATCTAATCAATTATGTATCACTTCAATTAAATGATTTCAGTAAGGGGATTTTATTTCAGAATCATCTTTTTAAATTCGTTTTTACGAAATTCCAAAGAAATGTTTTTAGGAAATTATTCATGTAGTATGATTATTTTTTAGTTTTTGGTAATTGTTTATGATGAAAGGTGGGAACAATATTTCACTCCAATAAATTGGTTATGATTAATTTGGAGGTCAGCAGTTTGGTTACTCCATGTGTAACTGCAATTATTACAGAAATTTAAATGTAGTCGTGAGGGTTACAAACAATAAGGTTGTCGTGAGGGTTACAATATTATGTAAGTAATTCCCAAATATGCCTTTTCGATTATATTAATTTCTTAATGTTTTTTGTTGATCATGTGTAAATCTCATGTTACAATGTAAGTATATATGGGTGACAAGAATGTCTTTTGAAAATGCTTTAATAAGTTACAATTATTTCGTGGACTATTGTAATCTTTCGTTATTTTTCATCTGTTACTAAGCTTTTGTTCGCATCCCATGTTTTTAAATTATTTTCATATGATAATGGATTTGTATGAAAAAGAAGGAAGTCATGTTAAATTTTGATGAATTTTAAAGGAGTCAGGTTTATGTTTTAATTATTTATATTTTGAAAAAGAAATGGTAACAATTTTTTTATTGTATCAACTATGTAGCAATGTGTAATATTGTTAAGGTATTATGTCCCAATTATCTAAAGCTAAAGACATGAAAATATACTCAATGTAAGAGGAATTTTTATCTTTACTAAATTCAAGATTACGTATGTAATAAGGGTGAGTCCTTATAGTTGGTATGATATGATGGTTTAGGAAACATTAGGGGTTAGGATGATGTAAACAGAACACCATAAATGATTTTTACTCAATGATTAATGTGAAATGTTTTTGAATTTAATGATTACCATGTTGCTTCATATATTATATGTTTGTTCAGAATGGTTTTTCAGATAAAGAACATGTATGCTGGAGAGGGTAGGCACAAATAGAATGACATCATTTGGGATCTACAACCCGGAATTGTAGGGATTGGAACAGAGAAGTTTGTGAAATTAATGGCTCATCTAATTTGGAAAATAAATTGTTGTGGAATCCATGAACGAGAACAAATTTAGTAACCACAAAGATACATGATAGTAGTTGGATATATAATGAGAAAACACCCTCCTGATTTCAATGGTTTTTCTGACCCAGTAGTAGCTGAATGATGGATCAATGTCCTTGAAAAGATATTCAAATTTATTGTATGTTTAGACAGTCAAATGGTACATCTTTCCATTATTCGTTTTAAAGGGGAAATTGACCAGTGGTGGTCAATGGTATGTAATATTAGGGGTAGAGAGTATTTTGATGCCTTAGAGTGGGATGAATTTAAAAGTCGTTTCTTTTAAAAAGATTCCTAATGTGGTGTGACAAAAGATGGAGAAGCCATACCTTTAATTGAAGAACGAGGAAGAGGATTAAGTGGTTGTGTATGATAAAAAATTCACCCGACTAGAGATTTATGCTCCAAATATTATTCAAGATCTTGATAGCATAATTAACATATTTTACTCAGGACATTAAACCAATGTATCGAAGGGCGTTGGCCTCTGATAATCTCAATAGTTATGAGAAACTTGTCCAATGTGCTGAGAGGGTAGAGATGGAGTTTTCTGATGATCATATGCATTTTGGAAATAAGGAGTAGAATTGGACTAGATTATATGTGATGGGTAAGAATAAACAAATGAAATCTGACTGTAGGAAAATCCAGTTTCCAGTTTGTGAAATGTGTGGCATGAAACACATTGGGGTATGTCTTAGAAAAACTGGGATGTGTTTTAAATGTGGTAAGTTTTGAGATATGGCCCATGATTATAAAGAAAATCATCCAAAGGATAATCATTATAAGATAACTGAAAAGTGTTTTAAATGGGGTGAGATGGATCACTATTCAAATGAATGCCCAAAGTGAGATCAGAATGATGCAATGAAGCAAAACTACAAGCTGAAAGGTGTAGTGAGATCCTTTGCGACAATGTCTGCAGATGTAAGAACATCCAGTAATTATGTATTAGTTACACTGCTTGTTCACTCAGATTAATCTAAAGTATTTTTTGATATGGGGTCTACAAATTCCTTTATCTATGTGAAATTTTTGAGTTAATTATAAATATCACCTCAAAAAATGAAACAGAAACAAGTTGATAACCCACCAGTGGAAAATATTATAGAAAATTAGAATTATAAGAGTCATTCAATTGTGGTCTGTGGAAAGACATTATCTGTGAAACTTATTTTTTTCACTTAGTCATGGTTGATCTTATTCTATGAAGGGATTGGATTTTTGTTTGTCATGAAATGATTGACTGTTGAGCTAAATAAGATGTTTTTCAGAAAGAGTTAATGTTTTTATAAAATAATGAACCCATATGATTGATAACATATCAGTAAGCTAAGAAACTATTGATAGATAGAAATGAACGTTATCTTTCACATATTGATTAAAACAACTGAACTATTCAGATTAATGATGTCCGAGTGGTAAATGAGTACTTTGATGTTTTTCCTAATGAGTTACATAGTCTAATACATGACCAGGAAGTCAAATTCATAATTGACTTAGTTACTGGTAATAATCCAATTTCAAAACCCCCTTATCATATTGTTGAAACATAAATTCTTGAATTGAAAATTCTGGTGCCAAAATTTCTTGATAAAGCCATAATTCATCCTATCACTTCACTATAGTGAGATCCTATTTTGTTTGTTAAAAATAAAAATGGTTCCATGAGACTTTGCATTGATTATAGATCATTGAATAAAATCACTGTTAAAAACAAGTATCCTTTGCCTCATATTTATGACTTGTTCGATCAGCTCCAGAGAGCTCAGTACTTTTCTATGCTTGACATGAGATCTAGATACCATTATTTGGAGGTGAAGGATGATGACATCCCAAAACCAACCAATCATACTAGATAAGGGCATTATGAATTTTTTGTTTTTCCATTTGGATTAACTAATGAAACTTATGTGTTCATGAGTATTTTGAAAGGAGTATTTCACGAGTTCTTGGATAATTTTGTTGTTGTATTTATTGATGACATTATAGTGTTTTCAAAAAATAAAGAGGATCATGAAAAAAATATAATGGTGGTTTTAGAAACCATAAAAGAAATAATATTGTATGGAAAATTCAGGAAGTGGGATGTTTTGGTTGTAATTGATTTCTTTTCACGGGAATATTGTAAATAAGGGTTGAATAACAAATGATCCTACCAAAAAATATGTGGATGATGATTGGGAAAGGCCCACAAATGTTACATTGATTTTTAGTTTTCAAGGTTTATTATGTTATTATCAATGATTTTTAAATAACATTGCACAATTATCTAGACTGATAAATATGTTAATATAGAAAGGAGACAAATTTATATGGAAAATATAAAATGATGTTTTTTAGGAACTGAAGTCGAGATTGGAGAATGATCCACTTTCACCCATACCTTCCTAGAATTGTGTGTTTGTCATCTACAGTGACGCTTCTTTTAAGGGACATGGTTGTGTTTTGACACAGAATGATCAGGTAATTGCCTTTGCTTCAAGGCAGCTTAATCAACATGAGATAAATTATCCCACATATGATTTGGAAATTTTATTTCTGGTTTTTTTATTTGAAAATTTGGAGGCATCATTTATACGATGTGAAATGTAAAATATATGCTGACTATAAAATTCTGAATTATATATTCACTTAGATTGTATTAAACATGAGGCAGAGAAGATGTCTCGAACTGATAGAGGATTATGATTACACGATCAACTTCCATCCGTGAAATGAAATCAATGTGGTAGATGACTTTAGTTGGAAACCTCATGCATCATTAACCATGCTATGTTTGGAACATGATTCCAGGATTAATGATTTGATGAATTTTAGATTAGATGTTTTGGTTGTAGGAAATCCCTCCCTATTGTTTCTGGTTTTATTGTAGATGTCATTGTCGGACAGAATTAAGAGACCCCAAATGGGAGTGCATTAGAAATAGAAAAAGGTATAATTGGTTAAAATTGGTATATTTTTGGAATTTTACCTTGATAAAGATTGTGTTTTACGATTTTAAAAATTGTTGTGTGTGCCTAGTGATTCTTAGATGAAGAAATATTTGTTGTTTGAAGCTCATTGTTCTCCATTTTTTTCATCATTGTAGTACTAAGATGTATAGATACGTTCAATAGTATTATTGGTGGGATATAAGGAATAGTGATATTTCTAATATAACATTGAAATGTTGACATGTCAATATATTATAGAAGAGTGGTAGTTACCGATGGGGATGCTTCAACCTTTTCTAGTGATAGAGTGAAAATGGTAGAATGTATCAATCGAAATTGTGGTGGGGCTACCTATGAAATTTCTAGGTAACAATGTTATTTGGGTTATTGTTGATTGGCTGAAAAAATCTGTACATTTTCATTCTATTTGAGATATAATGACTTTTGATCAACTTTCTTGATTGTTCCTCAAAGAGACTATCAGGATACATGGAGTTTATCTTTACATTTCATTTGATTGAGATCATATGTTCAAATATATCTTTTGGAAGAGTCTTCAGATGTAATTGGGCTGAAAATTATATTTTAGTACAACATTTCATCCTCAATCAGATGGACAATCAGAATTACGGATTCAATATTTGGAGGATATGCTTTGTTCATTTTTATTGTACTACCAGGTATGTTGGGATCAAAATATTTCGTTAGTTGAGTTTTCATCTAATAACACTTTTCTTTCAAGTATTAAAATGGAACCTTTTGAGGCATTTTATTGGTTGTGGTGTCAAACTCCAACATTTTGAGATAAGTCTGTGAAAGGAATATGATGGGATAGAATTAGTAGAAGAAGTGGCTGAGAAAGTGAAGATGATCTAGTAGCACATGAGTACAACTCAGAGAAGGCATAAAATTTATTCAAATAACATATGGAAAGACTTCTCTTTCGAGGATGGTGACTATGTTTTCCTAAAAATCCCTCCATAGAGATGTGTGATGTGTTTCAGTACGAAAGGGATGTTATGTTCATGTTTTATCAGTTTTTTTGTAACCATGGAGAAAGATGGAAAAGTGGAAAACCACATAGCATGGCCTTGGAGTTTGTCTCAGGTACACAATTGTTTTTAATGTTTTGATGTTGAGAAAGTATGTTCTAGATTAATCACATGTTTTGATCCCAAATGCATTTTAGCAGGAAGAGAAAATTTCTTATGATGACAAACCAGTTCAGAATCTAGATCGAAAAGAACATTTATTGATGAATATTGTAATCTACCTGGTAATTGTTTTGTAGAGAAATCTCATGGTTGAAGAAGCAACAAGGGTTTATGTTAGTGCTATGAGGGGAAAGCACCGACAGTTGTTTAATATGTAATTAAAATTTCTAATATGATTTTTTAGAATGTGGGGATAATGTAAGACACCATGTTTTTCTAAAAATTATTAGAAACGCGTGGAACTTTGTTTTAAGTAAATATAAAAAACTAGCATTTAAGAATAATTTTCCCACTTATATTATTTGAATTTCATGAAATGGACATCTAAAATTGTTTTCAGTAATTTATATAGAGTCTGATGAATCCAACTTGTGTTTTTTGTTAATATTAACAGTCCCGTAGGAATCGTAATATGAATAGTAATTTGACCCTAATGAATAGTAAATTTTATTATTAATTTTTTTTGTATGGATTTAAGATAGTTACATCTTGGTCAAATTTTCATCTTGAAATATTAGTAGTTATATAATTAGTATTGTGAATTTTTCAATTAGGAATGCTCTTATTTAAAAATTAAATAAAAAATATTTAGAAAATTACTTTCCTGAAATTCTTGATTTTTAATCAATAGTTAAATAAGATAAAATACAGTATAATCATAATTTTAGTAAAATACAAAATTTATGACATCATAAGTGAGGCAAGGCCCCATGGTTTGAACTCACAATAATTTTTTAATATTTTATGTCTCATGAATGAAGACTATTCATAATCTTGGGAAAAAATTATAATAATGATTAAAAAATGAAAAATACCCCCTCTATTACACTATAAGTACCACCCTAACTCCCCTCTTATTCCCACACCTATCAAGCCTTGATATGTCCCTATGTTCTATACAATACTCCTCCCAGGGCTCTTCTCCATGTCCTAGAGATGCTGGTTTCGCCAGAAGTATAAAACCAAATCCCTTAACATGATCTCAAGGAGAATAGATCATGAGGTAAACATCCTCTTTTATTTTCTTTCTTTTTATTTATATTTTGATATTCATTACCATTACCATTGGCTCATGTTGATATGTTTGATTTTATATCCCACCTTATTATCCATATTATGTATGACGGATGATATATCCCCATTCACACAACAAACTATTTTTATGAAATTTTAATATACGTCGTTAGGATACCGAATTTTCATTAGAAATTTATCATGTTTTCTTTTATTTCAAGTTTCCTTGTTTTTAATTCCCCAAATTCTCTTATCAAAGTGAAAATAATGCTCCAGAATCATGTATATTTTGGATTTTTTCATGTTCTTGGAATATCCGTCATCATTTTTCTTCTCCTCTCCTGATTAATCAATGAATTAAATACATTGTCCCTCATGTATCAAATTACCAATATTGAGGATGATGTGATATAATTTTTTCTTTAGATAATTCATGTCTAGGAAGGAAACCATTTTTATGGTTGAAACAGGTTATAATATAGGTATTATGTCTCATCAATGGTTCTGGAAATATTTTGTACACATGGGGTTAATTTATAAAAGAAAATGAGGTCGTTATTATCAAAGAACCTCTAAAATTATCTAAACGAACATCATTAATGTTTTAACCTATGAATCATCCTAATGTAAGAATTTAAAATGATGAATTGTATAATTTATTTTAATGGATATATTTAAATACTAATCCATTAAAATTCTAGTGTTTCACTTCCAATCGACAGGAACATCCATCATGAAAAAATCAGGGAAATCATGTAAAGAACACACCAAAAAATAGTGCAAGGAGAAAAATATTAATAATTATAGGGTGAAATGATGTTGTGAAATGATCATATAAGAGGTTATAAACACTATCATATATCTATAAAATACTAATAACAATCTTTTATCCATTATACAGGATGTTGAAACATGTTTTAAGTAAGACAAGCCTGAGATAAGGGAATCCTTAACCCGATTTCACTTATTTGGCTAAATTTTAAAATATTGGATTTTGAATGATATTGATATGGTGGTCCTTCTTGAAAATAGATAAATAATTCTATGTTTCATATCAAAGATTGATTTGGGAGTAGTATGGTCCACCTCTCCTTGTATCTGCAAAAAAAATTGGTTTCACCTTTTCCAGTGGACCTACAACAACAATAATGATGACTATTTGAGAGATATTTCTAGAACTCTGGAATCAATTTCTAATCATGTTAATATATCGATTGCTTGGAAACTACTTAGGCCATTATATTGGATTGAATAGTTGGAATAGATCTATTTTTGGCATTATATATCTCCATAAATCTACATTGAAGTGGATATTTTAAGTCTTCTAGTTGAGTTCATTTGGATTGATTTTGGAGAAGAATTATGATACATGTAGTCAGTTGTATTGGAGTCTTGGATCGATTCTTGTCCCCTAGGAAAAAAATCGATCACTTGTTTATAGTGTGTGGACATGAGAGATCAAATTCTAAGGCTCAAGCAAGTAGCAAATAAGGTGTTGTGAATAGATCACATATTAGATAGAATGGACTCATTCTAATTTGGGTATCAATAGAACAATGTAACTATTTAGAGGTTCTATGCACTTGAACATAGGTGGTGTCACACCCCGACCGTGCGGTTATTTTTATTTTATGATTTCTTTGACTTTAAATTATATTGCTGCGGTTCGTGTTCAGTATCGAACCGGGTTTTTGAGCATTTGTTAAAATGTGCGCTTTTTGACGCAACGTCGTCAGGCGCGTGAGCGGAGCCTGTTCTGGAAACCCCGCTCTTCCTTGCCCGGTGTGTTTGCGAATCCGGTTGTCTTCAAATTTTTTTTAAATAGTCCTTATATTTAACGCGCACATCTATTAGTATAAGTTAATAATTATTTTTATTATTTAAGACGAAATGAATATTTTTATCATTTGATTATCATTATCATTATTATTTTTATCATTTTGTTATATATAAATAATTACTGAAAATTTAATGTTGCAGAAATAGTCTAACCGTTATTAAATATGATTTGATATTAATCTTTATTATTGTTATTATTATTATTGTAATTTATTATTATTATGATCATGATTTGTTTTATTTAATTTTATTTTTTTCTTTTTCTTTTATTTTATTTTTCTTCTAACCCTAGCCGGCCAACCCCCTTTATATATTTTTTTTCCTACCCGCGGGAGCCGCCGCCTCCTCTCCTCTTCTTCCCCCCTCGCTGTCCGCCTCGGCACCCCTCCTATCTCCTGGTGCAGCGCACGGCCCCCCGACCTCCTCTCCTCCTTCGCGCAGTGCCCTCGCCGCACCTCCCCTGCTGCACCCAGCCAACCCGCACCGGGCTTTTCCCGTCGCCGGCGCACCCTCCTCCTGCCTCGCTCCGCCGCGGTGACCCCCCCTCCCTCCGGTGTCGTTCCGGCCTCCGCCGCGCCACCTCTCTCCGACCCTGTTGCCGGCGCACCCTCCTCCGGCCGACCACCCTTTATCATCTCCATGCACCTCTCTCCTTTCCCTCGGCAGCGACCAGCATTCCTTGACGCCTCCTGCTCCCTTGCGCAGGACACAACCTACCTCCCGCAGCTCAGCTCTGCACCCGAGCCCTGCCTATCAAGAAGAACCGCCTCCCCTTGCTGCATTCGGCCTGCACCAATGCCGCAAGCCTAGCTCTCCTCCACCTGCACAATCGCCCCACAGCCAACCTGCCCCGGCTCTTTTCCTCTGTCTGCGGAAGCCCCCCCAGCTAGCCCGCTCAGCCTCCGCCATCTTCTTGTCGCACCACCGACGGCCTACCCTCCTCTACTTGGTGTAATGATCCATCCATAGCCCCCATCCGGACCCGCTGCCCTGCGTGTTTCGTCCAGCCGCCGGACACCCCAGCTAGAAGGAAATCCTCCCTTCTTGCTCAAAGACCCAGCACAGCAGCCACATTCCCTGCCTCCATTGCTCCTTTCTCAAGCCCGCACAACCCCTCGGATGGATCCCTCTAGTAGCCCGCCGCTGCTCCTTTCTTCCCTCTGTCCGCAGCAGCGAACCAGCCGGGACTCCCTCTCCTCCCTTGCTCCAGCCCGCACATCATCCCCCAACAAGTTTTATTTTATTTGGTTTTATTTAATTTTTCTTTTTATTATCATTATTAATACTATCATTATTATTATTATTATTATTATTATTATAATTATTATTGTTAATGTTATTATTATTAATGTTATTATTATTAATTTTTTTTATTATTGTTATTATTATTATTATTCTTATTAATATTCTTATTGTTATTATTATTATTTTGTTATTATTATTCTTATTCTTATTATCATTATTATTTTTTATTATTTTGTTGTTGTCATTATTATTATTATTTTTATTATTATTAGTGTTATTATTATTATTATTATTATTATTATTATTATTATTATGTTGTTATTATTATTATTATTACTATTGTTATTATTACTATTTTTATTACTGTTGTTATTACTAATCTTAATATTATTAGTATTATTATTATTATTATCTTTATTTTTATTATTATCATCGTACTCTTGTTGATGGTGGGTTTTTATTTGTTGGCTTAGGACTTTTAGGACCCGCGCAGGGCATTTCCAAGTGAGCGCCATCGTCGCGCCTTGTCTCCGAGGTTCCGTTGTTGTCGCGCTTTGGTTTCAAGGTGAGCGCTTATTCCCGCCGCTTGGTTTGGCATGCTCTTGTGAGTTTTTGGATGTGTCTGAGTCCTTGGTACTGACTATGCAGAGTGTCGGACTTTGTCACGTGGTTTCGGACACACGTCGTGTCATCGCGCCTTGCTTCCAAAGTCGTTTTGCCGTCGCGCTTGGTTTTGAGGTAGGTTCCCTTTGCACTGCTTTTAAAAGTTATGTTATATTATTTCATGCTGTTTGCGCACCCTAATTGTTTAAAATCAACATTTTATTAATTGTAATAAATATGAGATAATATACGATAATTAATTTTTAATATAAGATGGTTAATTTTTAAATGGTTATTTAATGTCAAAAGGAGCCGTTTATTTTATACACGACACATGAAACATCGTTTTGACGAGAGGACACCCAATAATGAAAGAATGCCCGTTTGGCTTTTAAACATAATTCACGGAATATAAAATAGAGTTCTGGTTTAATGAGAAGTGATTTATTTTGAAGCGTGAACAAATACATTGGTTCGTTTGAGAAATTGCCCGGTTGGCTCTTAAAGTTTATTTTGAAAAGAAAATGGTTTGGTTTGGTTTATAAAAATACTGGCAACCTGTGAAGTAGTGTTTTGTGGATTCTTCAAATAGTTTTAAACTGGTTTCGGTAGTAATTGTGAACTGTATTAAATGCCCGTTTGGCACTTTATGGAAAACGATGGAAATGTTTTTATAAAAACCCTCTTAGGACGACTCTCATGCCTTGGTTGCGATTGATTGTTTGGGAGGCCGCGCTTAGAGGCTCCCGGGTACTTGAGTAAAAAAAAGGCATGAGGTTGTTCCATGGAGTGGCTCGGGGAATGCCTGTTGTTCTTTATATATATATATATATCTGATTGGATGCTCGGTTGGCATCGGTTGGCTCACCCCCTTTTTTCTTAAACACTTGAGACATGGGAATCTGGCATATTGAGAGAATATACTAAGAACGATTGCTGCACTGGTAGGTTATGGTACTGACCAGTGGCCCATAGTAGGTGGATATATTGGGTTTATTACTATGGGATTTGCCCTCGACCTGCCTGTGAGTGGATGGTCGAGCGTTTTGTGCGTTTTGATTTCATCGTGACATGTCAATAAGGATGATTTCTCATGTATTGGTGTCTTCTGGTTTATTCTCGATCTCCTAGGTTCACCCATGTCTACTCAGCTTTTGTAGCTTGCAGTAATGATTATGATGCTCACGTGTATACTTACATTGCCCTTGCTGTATGTTTTACTTTGTGCATTCTGGAATATTGTTTTCCTTGGAAACTGATAAATTGCTTTATAATGGGTTTCTAAAAATTGTTTTCAAATGGAAGTGTTTAATCCCTTTTGTACAAATTTGAAAATTTAAACATCACTTTCCCCTTTTCCTGAAATGTCATTGGCACTAATGAAATGAACACGAATTTTGGAAAATGGCTAAGGGCAATGGTTCGTACATTGTTTTTAAGTAGAATATTATTAAAAAAAATACTTTTATAGATTGTAGTTCAAACTTGAAATGATGTTTCTTTTATTTTAAAGGTAGTGCATTGGGAATAGATATCGGGCTAGCCTACTGAGTTTTAATACTCACGCCTATAGTTGTTTTCTATTTTTAGTGTTTGTGCAGGCTATAGCTTGAGTGCGCTCGCCTAGGGCGACGCTTGATCGTTGAGTTGGAGAGCGACCCGCGAGGTCGCACGGAGTTTGTTCGCACGTCGTGTTTGGTTAGTTTGTTTCTTGTTTGTTCATGTTTAGTCACTTTGTTTAGTTTATCTTTTTTTCTGCGCTGATCTGTTTTATCTTTGCATTCTTATTTATTTATATTGGGCGAAATCATTCCCACGGTCTCTAATGATGCCCTGGCGCTTGTCGCCAGCCCGGGAGGATCGGGAACGCCTCTCGGGCCATGTCGCGGACCGGCTTGGGTGACCGGTTCAGGGTCGACCCGGGTTGGTTCGTGACAAAATGGTATCAGAGGAGGTTTGCTCTTAGCAGACCTCACTTTTCAGAGCGCCCTTTGTTATTTGGGATATCAAGGTAGATGGAGTCGGATTGTCGGGACTTGTGGGGTAGGTGCGAGAAGAGCGTCGCGAACTCTTGCCCGTACTGATCCTCAGGTTTCCATGGGAAGTCCAGTTTAATTTGTTTGTTTGGGTTTTTATGGTAATGTTTTGCGATTGGGGTACGACAAAGGGAGTTGGGCCATTAGTCCTCCTAACCCGCGCGGCCTGGAAAGCCATGTGGAGCTGGGGGCATGGTCCAAGAAGGCTCTTTGTGTCAGTGGCGTGTTTGGCATATTTGCTGCCAACCATATGGTCAAGTCACCCACTGACACTAGTCCCCTGTTTGATTTGTTTTGGGTTTCTGTTGATTTCTGAAAGTGGTTTGAATCAAAAAAGTTGGTTTTGAAAAAAAAAGTGTTGTTTGAAATGACATGTTTGATTTGCGGATTGTTTTAAAAGAAGTGGTATGAATAAATTGTTTTTGGAAAATGAAGTTGCTTGTTTTGGCCTTGGTGTTCCGATGAGTACTCACATGCATTTTGGTGTGTTGGAAAATGAGGATGGATGTCTGGTATGGTGGATGGATACCCCGGGTGGCACAGATACATGCATGTGAGTGAGACTCTGAGGGATACCAATGGCGAGAGTTTAACTTACCAAGATTGTTTTAAATTAAAGATGTTTTCAAAGAGAAAAGTTTTGATGTTATGATAACTTGTTTTCTCGGATTTCGAGCTTGTCACCTATGCAGTTTTTGATTTTGAGGTTGTTATTCATTTGTTGAGTTGGCGTTGATTGGGTTTTTGACCTTTCCTTGTCCAGCGGTTATCCCTTTGAAGCTTCGATGGGTGATCGTAGTGCGGTTGATCAACCTAAGGATTTTATGATTGAGTTTCGGAAGTTGGATCCACCTCTCTTTTATGGTCAAACAAAATCTTCCGTGGTAGAGGAGTGGATACGGAAGATTGAAAGGGGCTTTAACCTCATTGAGTTGCCCGAGTCGTTGAAGGTCAAATTTGCGACCTTCATGCTTGAAGGTTCACCGTGGATGTGGTGGAAGTCAGTGTCTCGGGGCAAGCCCCGTCAAGAGGTTACATGGGAGTTTTTCAAGGCCTCGTTCATTCGTCAGTACTTCTCCGAGGAAGAAAGGGTGAGAAAGGGGATGGAGATGTGTTGTCTGCGGCAGGGCGACAGATCCGTGTTAGAATATTTCCAGCGCTTTGTAGAGCTAGTACCTTATGATTCAGAGTATGCCACAAATGACCTCGTGAAGGCTCGACGCTTCGAGGCGGGTCTCCGCCCTGATCTGCAGTCGAAAGTTTCAGAGTCCAACCTGAATTCTTTTGTAGATGTGGCGAGACAAGCTTTTCGTGTCGAAGCCACGATGGCAGGAGTGCTCGAAGTAATTCTCCCTCCTTCGATCCCTATGAACAGTGGTGAAGATTCTGGAAAGGGAATGAGTAAGCAAATGGAAGTGTATGGATCAGGTCATGGAATCAAGAGGCCTCGAGATCGTTCATCAACCTCTTCGGAGCGAGATATTATTGTGTGTTATCAGTGTGGCAAGCGGGGTCACAAGAAGTCATCGTGCCCAAGCGCTCTGAAGCCCTGCCAGGCGTGTGGACGTCTGGGTCACTTGCGACGATTTTGTCGGGGCATTGCAAGAAAGCGTCGCAGAGGGTGTCCTCAGAAGTAATGTGCTATTGGGTCTTTATTCAGAGTTCTTGGTGTAAGTTTCCTTTCTGTTTAAGGGATCTTTTATCGTTGTAGTTATACTGGTGGTGTTTTGGGTTTGAATTGTATGGGAACTTCATGGGTCTTTTGACGAACCTCGTCTTTTAATGCTGGTGTGTTTTTAATTTTAAAATCTTGTCCTTCAATCTGTCAGATCAAAAGATGTATGTATCTCATTGGGATTATCAGAACCTGACTGCGAGGCAGGAGATGCTTCATCCATCAGAGCTCCAGCCAAAAGGTCTTGGAGTGAAGCCGACGCGTAGTCAGGAACCACCGGGAAAAATTTTAAAGAGTCCGGTTAAAGGCGCGCCTCTATCGTCGTGGTGAGATAGTTTTGGTGTTGTCGCTCTGGTTTCTCTGTCGTTTTAGTTCTCTCTTGTCGCAAAGTGCGTGATGGACTTATCCCTCATGTAACGTCAGGAATTGTGCCTCTTGGATGTAAGTTGCTGACCAGTGAATTTTCATGGGCCACTGATGTAAATCAGTTGCGGCCCTGGTTTGGGTCCATCCCGAAGTGATGGGTCGTGAGTAGTCATACGTCATAGTTTTAGTGATTTGATCCTTGGGCCCACCCTCCCTGCCCATGGGGTTAGGGTTTTAGACGCGCAAAGTATCCATTTAAGCTTCTATCCCTTTCGAACGGTAGTAATGGTTTAAATGTTTTTGCTGTGATTTTATAGCTTGAGTAAGGCCCGGTTCTGGCCTAAGTTGAATTTCTGGTTGGTCTCTAGGGGGTCAGTCCTTTTATGGTGGGAAGACCCACCATGAGTCTCGTTGGGTTTTCTCTTAAATAGTTATCGAATGCTAGTGGAGTTCTTATGGTGGGGAGCCCGTTCGGGCCTCCCTCTGTTGGTGATTCATTTCGGGCAATGAGGTTTCGTTCCGTTGGTAGTCGATATGATGTCCTTGAGATAAGAGGTTGGATCGTGTTCTGTGAAATCCTTAGGTGTTGATCGATCGACTGGTTGGTGTGGTGGCTTTCCGGGGGCGGAAAGCGTTATGGTGGGGAGAATTGTCACACCCCGACCGTGCGGTTATTTTTATTTTATGATTTCTTTGACTTTAAATTATATTGCTGTAGTTCGTGTTCAGTATCGAACCGAGTTTTTGAGCTTTTGTTAAAATGTGCGCTTTTTGACGCAACGTCGTCAGGCGCGTGAGCGGAGCCTGTTCTGGAAACCCCGCTCGTCCTTGCCCGGTGTGTTTGCGCATCCCGTTGTCTTCGAATTTTTTTTAAATAGTCCTTATATTTAACGTGCACATCTATTAGTATAAGTTAATAATTATTTTTATTATTTAAGACGAAATGAATATTTTTATCATTTGATTATCATTATCATTATTATTTTTATCATTTTGTTATAAATAAATAATTACTGAAATTTTAATGTTGCAGAAATAGTCTAACTGTTATTAAATATGATTTGATATTAATCTTTATTATTGTTATTATTATTATTGTAATTTATTACTGTTATGATCATGATTTGTTTTATTTAATTTTATTTTTTCTTTTTCTTTTATTTTATTTTTCTTCTAACCCTAGCCGGCCAACCCCCTTTATATATTTTTTTTCCTACCCGCGGGAGCCGCCGCCTCCTCTCCTCTTCTTCCCCCCTCGCTGTCCGCCTCGGCACCCCTCCTATCTCCTGGTGCAGTGCACGACCCCCCGACCTCCTCTCCTCCTTCGCGCAGTGCCCTCGCCGCACCTCCCCTGCTGCACCCAGCCAACCCGCACCGGGCTTTTCCCGTCACCGGCGCACCCTCCACCTGCCTCGCTCCGCCGCGGCGACCCCCCCTCCCTCCGGTGTCGTTCCGGCCTCCGCCGCGCCGCCTCTCTCCGACCCTGTTGCCGGCGCACCCTCCTCCGGCCGACCACCCTTTATCATCTCCCTGCACCTCTCTCCTTTCCCTCGGCAGCGACCAGCATTCCTTGACGCCTCATGCTCCCTTGCGCAGGACACAACCTACCTCCCGCAGCTCAGCTCTGCACCCGAGCCCTGCCTATCAAGAAGAACCGCCTCTCCTTACTGCATTCGGCCTGCACCAATGCCGCAAGCCTAGCTCTCCTCCACCTGCACAATCGCCCCACAGCCAGCCTGCCCCGGCTCTTTTCCTCTGTCTGCGGAAGCCCCCCCCCCAGCTAGCCCGCTCAGCCTCCGCCATCTTCTTGTCGCACCACCCACGGCCTACCCTCCTCTACTTGGTGTAATGATCCAGCCATAGCCCCCATCCGGACCCACTGCCCTGCGTGTTTCGTCCAGCCGCCGGACACCCCAGCTAGACGGAAATCCTCCCTTCTTGCTCAAAGACCCAGCACAGCAGCCGCATTCCCTGCCTCCATTGCTCCTTTCTCAAGCCCGCTCAACCCCTCGGTCGGATCCCTCTAGCAGCCCGCCACTGCTCCTTTCTTCCCTCTGTCCGCAGCAGCGAACCAGCAGGGACTCCCTCTCCTCCCTTGCTCCAGCCCGCACATCATCCCCCAACAAGGTTTATTTTATTTGGTTTTATTTAATTTTTCTTTTTATTATCATTATTAATACTATTATTATTATTATTATTATTATTATTATTATTATTGTTAATGTTATTATTATTAATGTTATTATTATTAATTTTTTTTATTATTGTTATTATTATTATTATTCTTATTAATATTCTTATTGTTATTATTATTATTTTGTTATTATTCTTCTTATTCTTATTATCGTTATTATTTTTTATTATTTTGTTGTTGTCATTATTATTATTATTTTTATTATTATTAGTGTTATTATTATTATTATTATTATTATTATTATTATTATTATTATGTTGTTATTATTATTATTATTACTATTGTTATTATTACTATTTTTATTACTGTTGTTATTACTAATCTTATTATTATTAGTATTATTATTATTATTATCTTTATTTTTATTATTATCATCGTACTCTTGTTGATGGTGGGTTTTTATTTGTTGGATTAGGACTTTTAGGACCCGCGCAGGGCATTTCCAAGTGAGTGCCATCGTCGCGCCTTGTCTCCGAGGTTCCGTTGTTGTCGCGCTTTGGTTTCAAGGTGAGCGCTTATTCCCGCCGCTTGGTTTGGCATGCTCTGGTGAGTTTTTGGATGTGTCTGAGTCCTTGGTACTGACTATGCAGAGTGTCGGACTTTGTCACGTGGTTTCGGACACACGTCGTGTCATCGCGCCTTGCTTCCAAAGTCGTTTTGCCGTCGCGCTTGGTTTTGAGGTAGGTTCCCTTTGCACTGCTTTTAAAATTTAAGTTATATTATTTCATGCTGTTTGCGCACCCTAATTGTTTAAAATCAACATTTTATTAATTGTAATAAATATGAGATAATATACGATAATTAATTTTTAATATAAGATGGTTAATTTTTAAATGGTTATTTAATGTCAAAAGGAGCCGTTTATTTTATACACGACACATGAAACATCCTTTTGACGAGCGGACACCCAATAATGAAAGAATGCCCGTTTGGATTTTAAACATAATTCACGGAATATAAAATAGAGTTCTGGTTTAATGAGAAGTGATTTCTTTTGAAGCGTGAACAAATACATTGGTTCGTTTGAGAAATTGCCCGGTTGGCTCTTAAAGATTATTTGGAAAAGAAAATGGTTTGGTTTGGTTTATAAAAATACTGGCAACCTGTGAAGTAGTGTTTTGTGGATTCTTTAAATAGTTTTAAACTGGTTTCGGTAGTAATTGTGAACTGTATTAAATGCCCGTTTGGCACTTTATGGAAAACGATGGAAATGTTTTTATAAAAACCCTCTTAGGACGACTCTCATGCCTTGGTTGCGATTGATTGTTTAGGAGGCCGCGCTTAGAGGCTCCCAGGTACTTGAGTAAAAAAAAGGCACGAGGTTGTTCCATGGAGTGGCTCGGGGAATGCCTGTTGTTCTTTATATATATATATATATATCTGATTGGATGCTCGGTTGGCATCGGTTGGCTCACCCCCTTTTTTCTTAAACACTTGAGACATGGGAATCTGGCATATTGAGAGAATATACTAAGAACGATTGCTGCACTGGTAGGTTATGGTACTGACCAGTGGCCCATAGTAGGTGGATATATTGGGTTTATTACTATGGGATTTGTCCTCGACCTGCCTGTGAGTGGATGGTCGAGCGTTTTGTGCGTTTTGATTTCATCGTGACATGTCAATAAGGATGATTTCTCATGTATTGGTGTCTTCTGGTTTATTCTCGATCTCCTAGGTTCACCCATGTCTATTCAGCTTTTGTAGCTTGCAGTAATTATTATGATGCTCACGTGTATACTTACATTGCCCTTGCTGTATGTTTTACTTTGTGCATTCTGGCATATTGTTTTCCTTGGAAACTGATAAATTGCTTTATAATGGGTTTCTAAAAATTGTTTTCAAATGGAAGTGTTTAATCCCTTTTGTACAAATTTGAAAATTTAAACATCACTTTCCCCTTTTCCTGAAATGTCATTGGCACTAATGAAATGAACACGATTTTTGGAAAATGGCTTAGGGCAATGGTTCATAATTTGTTTTTAAGTAGAATATTATTAAAAAAAATTACTTTTATAGATTGTAGTTCAAACTTGAAATGATGTTTCTTTTATTTTAAAGGTAGTGCATTGGGAATAGATATCGGGCTAGCCTACTGAGTTTTAATACTCACGCCTATAGTTGTTTTCTGTTTTTAGTGTTTGTGCAGGCTATAGCTTGAGTGCGCTCGCCTAGGGCGACGCTTGATCGTTGAGTTGGAGAGCGACCCGCGAGGTCGCACGGAGTTTGTTCGCACGTCGTGTTTGGTTAGTTTGTTTCTTGTTTGTTCATGTTTAGTCACTTTGTTCAGTTTATCTTTTTTTCTGCGCTGCTCTGTTTTATCTTTGCATTATTATCTATTTATATTGGGAGAAATCGTTCCCACAGTCTCTAATGATGCCCTGGCGCTTGTCGCCAGCCCGGGAGGATCGGGAACGCCTCTCGGGCCATGTCGCGGACCGGCTTGGGTGACCGGTTCAGGGTCGACCCGGGTTGGTTCGTGACAAAATGGTATCAGAGGAGGTTTGCTCTTAGCAGACCTCACTTTTCAGAGCGCCCTTTGTTATTTGGGATATCAAGGTAGAAGGAGTAGGATTGTCGGGACATGAGGGGTAGGTGCGAGAAGAGCGTCGCGAACTCTTGCCCGTACTGATCCTCAGGTTTCCATGGGAAGTCCAGTTTAATTTGATTGTTTGGGTTTTTATGGTAATGTTTTGCGATTGGGGTACGACAAAGGGAGTTGGGCCATTAGTCCTCCTAACCCGCGCGGCCTGGCAAGCCATGTGGAGCTGGGGGCATGGTCCAAGAAGGCTCTTTGTGTCAGTGGCGTGTTTGGCATATGGCCGCCAACCATATGGTCAAGTCACCCACTGACACTAGTCCCCTGTTTGATTTGTTTTGGTTTTCCGTTGATTTCTAAAAGTGGTTTGAATCAGAAAAGTTGGTTTTGAAAAACAAAAGTGTTGTTTGAAATGACATGTTTGATTTGCGGATTGTTTTAAAAGAAGTGGTATGAATAAATTGTTTTTGGAAAATGAAGTTGCTTGTTTTGGCCTTGGTGTTCCAATGAGTACTCACATGCATTTTGGTGTGTTGGAAAATGAGGATGGATGTCTGGTATGGTGGATGGATACCCCGGGTGGCACAGATACATGCATGTGAGTGAGACTCTAAGTGATACCAATGGTGAGAGTTTAACTTACCAAGATTGTTTTAAATTAAAGATGTTTTCAAAGAGAAAAGTTTTGATGTTATGATAACTTGTTTTCTCGGATTTCGAGCTTGTCACCTATGCAGTGTTTGATTTTGAGGTTGTTATTCATTTGTTGAGTTGGCGTTGATTGGATTTTTGACCTTTCCTTGTCCAGCGGTTATCCCTTTGAAGCTTCGATGGGTGATCGTAGTACGGTTGATCAACCTAAGGATTTTATGATTGAGTTTCGGAAGTTGGATCCACCTCTCTTTTATGGTCAAACAAAATCTTCCGTGGCAGAGGAGTGGATACGGAAGATTGAAAGGGGCTTTAACCTCATTGAGTTGCCCGAGTCGTTGAAGGTCAAATTTGCGACCTTCATGCTTGAAGGTTCACCGTGGATGTGGTGGAAGTCAGTGTCTCGGGGCAAGCCCCGTCAAGAGGTTACTTGGGAGTTTTTCAAGGCCTCGTTCATTCGTCAGTACTTCTCTGAGGAAGAAAGGGTGAGAAAGGGGATGGAGATGTGTTGTCTGCGGCAGGGCGACAGATCCGTGTTAGAATATTTCCAGCGCTTTGTAGAGCTAGTACCTTATGATTCAGAGTATGCCACAAATGACCCCGTGAAGGCTCGATGCTTCGAGGCGGGTCTCCGCCCTGATCTGCAGTCAAAAGTTTCAGAGTCTAACCTGACTTCTTTTGTAGATGTGGCGAGACAAGCTTTTCGTGTCGAAGCCACGATGGCAGGAGTGCTCGAAGTAATTCTCCCTCCTTCGATCCCTATGAACAGTGGTGAAGATTCTGGAAAGGGAATGAGTAAGCAAATGGAAGTGGATGGATCAGGTCATGGAATCAAGAGGCCTCGAGATCGTTCATCAACCTCTTCGGAGCGAGAGATTATTGTGTATTATCAGTGTGGCAAGCGGGGTCACAAGAAGTCATCGTGTCCAAGCGCTCCGAAGCCCTGCCAGGCGTGTGGACGTCTGGGTCACTTGCGACGATTTTGTCGGGGCATTGCAAGAAAGCGTCGCAGAGGGTGTCCTCAAAAGTAATGTGCTATTGGGTCTTTATTCAGAGTTCTTGGTGTAAGTTTCCTTTCAGTTTAAGGGATCTTTTATCGTTGTAGTTATACTGGTGGTGTTTTGGGTTTGAAATGTATGGGAACTTCATGGGTCTTTTGACGAACCTCGTCTTTTAATGCTGGTGTGTTTTTAATTTTAAAATCTTGTCCTTCAATCTGTCAGATCAAAAGATGTATGTATCTCATTGGGATTATCAGAACCTGACTGCGAGGCAGGAGATGCTTCATCCATCAGAGCTCCAGCCAAAAGGTCTCGGAGTGAAGCCGGCGCGTAGTCAGGAACCCCCGGGAAAAATTTTAATGAGTCCGGTTAAAGGCGTGCCTCTATTGTCGTGGTGAGATAGTTTTGGTGTTGTCGCTCTGGTTTCTCTGTCGTTGTAGTTATCTCTTGTCGCAAAGTGCGCGATGGACTTATCCCTCATGTAACGTCGGGAATTGTGCCTCTTGGATGTAAGTTGATGACCAGTGACTTTTCATGGGCCACTGATGTAAATAAGTTGCGGCCCTGGTTTGGGTCCATCCCGAAGTGATGGGTCGTGAGTAGTCATACGTCATAGTTTTAGTGATTTGATCCTTGGGCCCACCCTCCCCGCCCATGGGGTTAGGGTTTTAGTCGCGCAAAGTATCCATTTAAGCTTCTATCCCTTTCGAACGGGAGTAATGGTTTAAATATTTTTGCTGTGATTTTATAGCTTGAGTAAGGCCCGGTTCTGGCCTAAGTTGAATTTCTGGTTGGTCGCTAGGGGGTCAGTCCTTTTATGGTGGGAAGACCCACCATGAGTCTCGTTGGGTTTTCTCTTAAATAGTTATCGAATGCTAGTGGAGTTCTTATGGTGGGGAGCCCGTTCGGGCCTCCCTCTGTTGGTGATTCATTTCGGGAAATGAGGTTTTGTTCCATTGGTAGTCGATATGATGTCCTTGAGATAAGAGGTTGGATCGTGTTCTGTGAAATCCTTAGGTGTTGATCGATCGACTGGTTGGTGTGGTGGCTTTCCGGGGGCGGAAAGCGTTATGATGGGGAGAATTGTCACACCCCGACCGTGCGGTTATTTTTATTTTATGATTTCTTTGACTTTAAATTATATTGATGTGGTTCGTGTTCAGTATCGAACCGGGTTTTTGAGATTTTGTTAAAATGTGCGCTTTTTGACGCAACGTCGTCAGGCGCGTGAGCGGAGCCTGTTCTGGAAACCCCGCTCGTCCTTGCCCGGTGTGTTTGCGCATCCCGTTGTCTTCGAATTTTTTTTAAATAGTCCTTATATTTAACGCGCACATCTATTAGTATAAGTTAATAATTATTTTTATTATTTAAGACGAAATTAATATTTTTATCATTTCATTATCATTATCATTATTATTTTTATCATTTTGTTATAAATAAATAATTACTGAAATTTTAATGTTGCAGAAATAGTCTAACCGTTATTAAATATGATTTGATATTAATCTTTATTATTGTTATTATTATTATTGTAATTTATTATTATTATGATCATGATTTGTTTTATTTAATTTTATTTTTTCTTTTTCTTTTATTTTATTTTTCTTCTAACCCTAGCCAGCCAACCCCCTTTATATATTTTTTTTTTCCTACCCGCGGGAGCCGCCGCCTCCTCTCCTCTTCTTCCCCCCTCGCTGTCCGCCTCGGCACCCCTCCTATCTCCTGGTGCAGCGCACGGCCCCCCGACCTCCTCTCCTCCTTCGCGCAGTGCCCTCGCCGCACCTCCCCTGCTGCACCCAGCCAACCCGCACCGGGCTTTTCCCGTCGCCGGCGCACCCTCCTCCTGCCTCGCTCCGCCGCGGCGACCCCCCCTCCCTCCGGTGTCGTTCCGGACTCCGCCTCACCGCCTCTCTCCGACCCTGTTGCCGGCGCACCCTCCTCCGGCCGACCACCCTTTATCATCTCCCTGCACCTCTCTCCTTTCCCCCGACAGCGACAAGCATTCCTTGACGCCTCCTGCTCCCTTGCGCAGGACACAACCTACCTCCCGCAGCTCAGCTCTGCACCCGAGCCCTGCCTATCAAGAAGAACCGCCTCCCCTTGCTGCATTCGGCCTGCACCAATGCCGCAAGCCTAGCTCTCCTCCACCTGCACAATTGCCCCATAGCCAGCCTGCCCCGGCTCTTTTCCTCTGTCTGCGGAAGCCCCCCCCAGCTAGCCCGCTTAGCCTCCGCCATCTTCTTGTCGCACCACCCACGGCCTACCCTCCTCTACTTGGTGTAATGATCCAGCCATAGCCCCCATCCGGACCCGCTGCCCTGCGTGTTTCGTCCAGCCGCCGGACACCCCAGCTAGACGGAAATCCTCCCTTCTTGCTCAATGACCCAGCACAGCAGCCGCATTCCCTGCCTCCATTGCTCCTTTCTCAAGCCCGCACAACCCCACGGTCGGATCCCTCTAGCAGCCCGCCGCTGCTCCTTTCTTCCCTCTGTCCGCAGCAGCGAACCAGCCGGGACTCCCTCTCCTCCCTTGCTCCAGCCCGCACATCATCCCCCAACAAGGTTTATTTTATTTGGTTTTATTTAATTTTTCTTTTTATTATCATTATTAATACTATCATTATTATTATTATTATTATTATTATTATTATTATTATTATTGTTAATGTTATTATTATTAATGTTATTATTATTAATTTTTTTTATTATTGTTATTATTATTATTATTCTTATTAATATTCTTATTGTTATTATTATTATTTTGTTATTATTATTCTTATTCTTATTATCATTATTATTTTTTATTATTTTGTTGTTGTCATTATTATTATTATTTTTATTATTATTAGTGTTATTATTATTATTATTATTATTATTATTATTATTATTATGTTGTTATTATTATTATTATTACTATTGTTATTATTACTATTTTTATTACTGTTGTTATTACTAATCTTATTATTATTAGTATTATTATTATTATTATCTTTATTTTTATTATTATCATCGTACTCTTGTTGATGGTGGGTTTTTATTTGTTGGCTTAGGACTTTTAGGACCCGCGCAGGGCATTTCCAAGTGAGCGCCATCGTCGCGCCTTGTCTCCGAGGTTCCGTTGTTGTCGCGCTTTGGTTTCAAGGTGAGCGCTTATTCCCGCCGCTTGGTTTGGCATGCTCTTGTGAGTTTTTGGATGTGTCTGAGTCCTTGGTACTGACTATGCAGAGTGTCGGACTTTGTCACGTGGTTTCGGACACACGTCGTGTCATCGCGCCTTGCTTCCAAAGTCGTTTTGCCGTCGCGCTTGGTTTTGAGGTAGGTTCCCTTTGCACTGCTTTTAAAAGTTAAGTTATATTATTTCATGCTGTTTGCGCACCCTAATTGTTTAAAATCAACATTTTATTAATTGTAATAAATATGAGATAATATACGATAATTAATTTTTAATATAAGATGGTTAATTTTTAAATGGTTATTTAATGTCAAAAGGAGCCGTTTATTTTATACACGACACATGAAACATCCTTTTGACGAGAGGACACCCAATAATGAAAGAATGCCCGTTTGGCTTTTAAACATAATTCACGGAATATAAAATAGAGTTCTGGTTTAATGAGAAGTGATTTCTTTTGAAGCGTGAACAAATACATTGGTTCGTTTGAGAAATTGCCCGGTTGGCTCTTAAAGTTTATTTGGAAAAGAAAATGGTTTGGTTTGGTTTATAAAAATACTGGCAACCTGTGAAGTAGTGTTTTGTGGATTCTTCAAATAGTTTTAAACTGGTTTCGGTAGTAATTGTGAACTGTATTAAATGCCCGTTTGGTACTTTATGGAAAACGATGGAAATGTTTTTATAAAAACCCTCTTAGGACGACTCTCATGCCTTGGTTGCGATTGATTGTTTGGGAGGCCGCGCTTAGAGGCTCCCGGGTACTTGAGTAAAAAAAGGCATGAGGTTGTTCCATGGAGTGGCTCGGGGAATGCCTGTTGTTCTTTATATATATATATATATATCTGATTGGATGCTCGGTTGGCATCGGTTGGCTCACCCCCTTTTTTCTTAAACACTTGAGACATGGGAATCTGGCATATTGAGAGAATATACTAAGAACGATTGCTGCACTGGTAGGTTATGGTACTGACCAGTGGCCCATAGTAGGTGGATATATTGGGTTTATTACTATGGGATTTTCCCTCGACCTGCCTGTGAGTGGATGGTCGAGCATTTTGTGCGTTTTGATTTCATCGTGACATGTCAATAAGGATGATTTCTCATGTATTGGTGTCTTCTGGTTTATTCTCGATCTCCTAGGTTCACCCATGTCTATTCAGCTTTTGTAGCTTGCAGTAATGATTATGATGCTCACGTGTATACTTACATTTCCCTTGTTGTATGTTTTACTTTGTGCATTCTGGCATATTGTTTTCCTTGGAAACTGATAAATTGCTTTATAATGGGTTTCTAAAAATTGTTTTCAAATGGAAGTGTTTAATCCCTTTTGTACAAATTTGAAAATTTAAACATCACTTTCCCCTTTTCCTGAAATGTCATTGGCACTAATGAAATGAACACGAATTTTGGAAAATGGCTAAGGGCAATGGTTCGTACATTGTTTTTAAGTAGAATATTATTAAAAAAAATACTTTTATAGATTGTAGTTCAAACATGAAATGATGTTTCTTTTATTTTAAAGGTAGTGCATTGGGAATAGATATCGGGCTAGCCTACTGAGTTTTAATACTCACGCCTATAGTTGTTTTCTGTTTTTAGTGTTTGTGCAGGCTATATCTTGAGTGCGCTCGCCTAGGGCGACGCTTGATCGTTGAGTTGGAGAGCGACCCGCGAGGTCGCACGGAGTTTGTTCGCACGTCGTGTTTGGTTAGTTTGTTTCTTGTTTGTTCATGTTTAGTCACTTTGTTTAGTTTATCTTTTTTTCTGCGCTGCTCTGTTTTATCTTTGCATTCTTATTTATTTATATTGGGCGAAATCGTTCCCACAGTCTCTAATGATTCCCTGGCGCTTGTCGCCAGCCCGGGAGGATCGGGAACGCCTCTCGGGCCATGTCGCGGACCGGCTTGGGTGACCGGTTCAGGGTCGACCCGGGTTGGTTCGTGACAGGTGGGAGGGGATCAGCCCAAGAAGTTAATTGTTGGACACCCGACTAAACATGCAATTATATGTGGGCCTCAAAATGAGATCACAAACTAAATGAAGATTTCTATAGTATATACTGATCCAAAATTTGTTTAAATCTATATTATATTATTCATTGAATAGAAAATAACCATAGGTCATGTAGTGATTCAGTAGAGAAAAACACTGGGGGTTGACAAAGATAAATTTGTAGATATAAGGAATGGATGAGTCGGCACTTCGGGGGTTAATTCTGCTGGTGTTTTGTATTCCTTATTGTTCAATTTTATTGAGGGACCTTATAGTGGGGACATGTGATCTAGTAGTACATTCCACCACAAAGTAGAAATAAAAAATGATTCCAAGGGAGGTAGAAGGGCTCTGAAGGTTACATCCTATAAATATATTGTTGTTTATGTGTATGGAACTAGTGTAAGAAAGGATTCCAATGAGAGAGTGTCTATAAAACTCTTGGTAGTGGTGAAAAATGTGGCAAGGGAGGTTGTTCCATTTGGTGTAAAGGGTTATGAGTAGGAAATAAGGGGTTGGATGAATGAAAATTTCAACACGAAGAAGAGAATTTAAAAATATTATTTGAGGAAATCAATTCAGAGGTTTCAAGAGTGATGGGTCAGACCAGGAGTTTGATGTAACTCATGAAAAAAAACTACATTAATGAAAATGGAGAATCTGGGGATGAGTCAAATCATGAGCCATATTTTATATTCTCACAAATTAGTGATGAAATGATTCATGGTAGAGCTCTATGAAACCCGAGGATTAGGAAGGCTTGGAGAGTAAATAAGAATGATCAAAAGTAATATTTCAATTCACCCTTACCAATTGATACAAGAACTGCCAATAGGATTAATACCAATATTATGGTTGGTGATCTAATGTCTATTTTATGATATAATTGTACAATGGTTTTCGATCATGGGAGTGTTCTATTTGAGGGTTAAATATCTAAACAAAATATGGAGACAAAAAAATTTCAAGAAAAAAACATGACTTTCTTATTCATATTTGGGTAGAAATGTTGGAGGAGTTTATCATCATTAATGAAACACCATATGAGGAATATTGGATGATAAAATTATATGAATGTGTGGATATTAATTATGAGAAATGTTCATTTATGGAAAATTATTTCTTTATAATAATAATAAAAATATTAAATGTTGAGAAGACAAAAAAATGGTATATTCAATGGTTGCAAATACTGGTGTATCACATTGAAGAAAATATAATAGATGTTTCAGATATACAGGTAACCACTCAACTATTAAAATATTTTAGGATAATTCTTTAACGTATTCTTTTTTTATCCTTTAATAATTATGTTGTTTCATTTAGTGTTTAATAATCTTAAACATTGTGGTTTCTAACATTTTTCCTTAAATGTATTTTTTGACTATTAAATTGTTAGTTTTATAATTATATCTATGCATTATTTATTTTAATACTTTTGTAACATTAAATCTGTTCCATAATGAAATCATCTAATATAATTTATTGCATTTATTTTAATTAGATCCTAGTAAATGGAATGGAAAACACATAAATCCATGTAATACAAAGAGTATGAATGATCATTTCATTGATTGGTTTACGGAAATTTATTGAAAGGAAAATAGTTTCCAAAATAGTATCATCATATGATAAAATACTCAAACTTTAGTACATCTTTTAATCCTTAATCAGATGGGAAATCAGAATGAACAATTCAATCATTAGAGGATATGCTTCGTGCATGTTTGTTGTACTACCAGGTAAGATGGGATCAAAATATTTCTTTATTTGAATTTTCATATAATAACACTTTTCATTAATTTATTCAGATGGAAGCTTTTGAGGCTTTGTATGAGTTATGGTGTCAAACTACAAAATTTTTAGATAATTCGGTGAATGGAAGATTATGTGGCAATAATTAGTAGAAGATGTTGATGAGAAATTGAAGATGATCTAGTAGCACATGGGTAAAAATCATTGCGGGCATAAAATTTATTCAGATAACATAAGGAAAGACTTCTCTTTCGAGGTAGCTGACCATGTTTTCCTAAAAATCCCTCCTTAGATATGTGTGATGTGTTTCGGTATGAATGGGATGTTAAGTCTATGTTTCATTAGTTTTTTTTAAAATCATGGATAATGTTGGAAAAGTGGCATACCACATAGAATGGCTTCCGAGTTTGTCTCAGGTACACAATTTTTTTAATGTTTCGATGTTGAGAAAGTATGTGCCAAATTAATCACATGTTTTGAGACCAAAAGTAGTTTAGCAGGAAGAGAACCTTTAATATGAAGAGAAACCAGTTCAGAATATTGATCGAAGAGAACATGTATTGAAGAATATGTTAATCCACCTGGTAATGGTTTTGTAGAGAAATCACATGGTTGAAGAATCAATATGGGAGTATGTAAGTGCTATGATGGGAAAGCACCCTCAGTTGTTTAATATGTAAATAAAATTTCGAAGATGAATTTTGAAGAAGGTGGGGATAATGTAACACACCAAGTTTTTTATTGAATAATTAGAAATGCAAGGAACATTGTTTTATGTAAATATCTATAACTAGCATTTATGAATAATTTTCCCACTTGTATTATTTTAATTTCACGAAAAAACCATCTAAAATTATGTTCAGTAATTTATTTGGAGTCTGATTAATCCAACTTGTATGTTTTGTGAATAGTTATAGTCCATTTGGAATTGTAATATGAATAGTAATTTGACAGTAATGAATAGTAATGTTTATTATAATTTAATTTCTGTTAGGATTTAAGATAATTACATCTTGGTAATATTTTCATCGTGAAATAATAGTAGTTATATAATTTGAATTGATAATTTTTCAATTAGGTATTATTTTATTTTAAAATTAAATAAATAATATTTAGAAAATTATTTTTATGAAATTCTTGATTTCGATCAATACTTAAATACGATAAAATACATTATAATAATATTTTTAGTAAAATACACTATTAATGTTATCATAAGTGAGGCAAGGCCCCATGGTTCGAACTCAAAATCCTTTTTTACTATTTTATGTCTCATGATCTATGACTATTCATAATCTTTGGAAAATATTTTATAATAATGATTAAAATAATGAAAAATACACCCTCTCCTCCACTATATTTACCACCTTCCACTCTTATTCCCACACCTATCGAGGCTTGAGACATCCCTATGTTCTACCCAATAAAACACCCAAGGCTCTTCCCCACTTCTTAGAGATATTTTTCTCACCAGAAGCCCAAAACCAAAGCCCTTAACTGGATCTCAAGGAGATTCGATCAAGACGTAAACATCCTCTATTATTTTCTTTCTTTTCTTTCATATTATGTTATTCTTTACCTTTCCCATTGTCTTATGTTAAGATAATTAATTCTATATCCCCATTTATTGTTTATATTATGTATGAGTGATGAGATATCCCCATTCAAACATCAAACTATTTTTATGAAATTTTTATAGACGTTGTTAGGCTACCAAATATTCAAGAGAAATTTTTCAAGTTTTTTTTATTTCATGTTTCCTTGTTTTTATTTCATCACATTCTCTTAAAAAAGTTAATTAATGCTCTAGAATCAGGTATATTTTTTATGTTCTCATGTTCATGGAATATCTACCATCATTTTTCTTCTCTACTCCCAATTATTCAAGGAATTAAAAACACTGTCCCTCATGTATCGAATTACCGACATCGAGAACGATGTGATATAATTTTTTCTTTAAATCATTCATGTCTAATCAGGAAAACATTTTTATTGTTGAAAAAGTTTATAATATATATATTAAGTCTCATCAATGGTTCTGGAAATCTATTGGACACACAGTTTTAATTTATAATAGAAAATGAGGTCGTTATTATCAAAGAACATCTAAAATTATCTAAATGAACATCATTAATGTTTTAACTTATGAATCATCCTCGTGTAAGAATTGAAAATGATTAGTGGTATAATTGATGTTACTAGATATATTTAAATACTACTCCATTCAAATTCCAGTGTTTCACTTTCAACCGACAGGAACATCCTTTATGAAAAAATCATGGACATCATGTAATGAACACACCAAAAATAGTGCAAGGAGAAAAATATTAACAATTATAGGGTGAAATGATGTTATGAAATGATAATATAAGAGATTATAAACATGAATATATATCTACAAAATACTAATAACATCCTGTTAACTGATATACAGGATGTTGAAACAATTTTAAAGTAAGACAAGCTTGGAATTCTTAACCTAATTTCAATTATTTGGCTAATTTGTCAAATATTTGGTTTTGAAATATCGAGATAAGGGGGGGGGGATTCATGAAAATATATAAATAATTGTATGTTTCATTATAGAGAGTCATTTGGGACTAGTATGTTCCACCGATCCTTGTATCGGCAAAAAAAATCGGTTCTACCTTTTCCAATGGATGTACAAAAACAAAAATGATGACTATTTGAGTGATATTTCTAGAACTCTGGAATGAATTTCTAAACCTGTTAGTATATCGAATGTTTGGAAACCACATAGGCCATTAATATTGGATTGAATAGCTGGAATAGATTTATTTTGGCATTATATATCTCCATAAATCTACATTGAAGTGGATATTTTAGGACTTCTAGTTGAGTTCATTTGGATTGATTTTGGAGAAGAATTATGATACATGTAGTCAGTTTTATTGGAATCATTGATCGATTCTTGTCCCTCATGAAAAAAACTCGGTCACTTTTTTGTAGTGTGTGGACATGAGAGATCAAATGATAAGGCTCAAGCGAGTAGTGAAAAATGAGTTGTGAATAGATCATATATAAGTTAGAATGTATGCATTCTAATTTGGGTATCAATGGAACAAAGTAACTATTCAGTGGTTCTATGCACTTGAACATAGGAGGGAGGGGATCATCCAGGGAATTTTATTGTTGGACACCTGACTGAACACTCAATTATATGTGGGCATGAAAATGATATCACAAACTAAATGAAGACTTTTATAGTATATACTGATCCAAAATTTTTTGTCATCCATAATATATTATTCATCGAATGGAAGATCAAAATTAGGTCATGTGGTGATTCAATAGAAAAAACCCGAGAGGTTGAAAAAGTGAAATTTGTGGATATAGGGAATGGATGAGCCAGTACTTTGTGAGTTAATGCTGCCAGTGTTTTGAATTCATTATTGTTCCATTTTATTGAGGGACCCTATAGTGGGGATATGCGATATAGTAGTACATTCCACCGTGATGTTGAAACAAAAAATTATTCCAAGGGACGTGGAAGGGCTCTGAAGGTTACATCCTATGATTATATTGTGTTTCAAGTGAATGGAACTAGTGGAAGAATGGATTCCCATGAGATAGAGTCTATAAAAGGCTTGGTAGTGGTGAAAAATTTGGCAAGGTAGGGTGTTCCATTTGGTGTAAAGGGTCATGAGTAGGAAATAAGGGGGTGGATAAATGAATAGATCAACCCCAAGAAGGGAATTTAAAAATACTATTTAAGGAAATAAATTCAAAGGTTTCAAGAGTGATGGGTCAGACCAAAAGATTGAAGTAACTAATGAAAAAAACTACATTAATGAATATGGAGCATATAGGGATGAGTCAAATCATGAGACTTATTTTATATTCTCAGAAATTAGTGATGAAATTATTCATGGTAGGGCTCTACATAGCCTGAGGATGAGGAAGGCTCGGAGAAAAAATAGTAATGATCAAAAGTAATATTTCAATTTACCCCTTCCAATAGAAATAAGAACTGCCAATATGATTATTTCCAATATTATGGTTGGTGATCTAATGTTTATTTTATGATCTAATTGTACAATGGTTTTCTATCTTTGGATAATTCTCTTTGAGGGTTTTATATCTGATCAATATTTGGAGAGAACCAAATTTTCTAGAAAAAAACATGACTTTCTTATTCATGTTTGGGAAGAAATGTTGGAGGAGTTTATCATGATTATTGAAAAACCATATGAAGAATATTGGATGATAAAAACATATCTATGTGTGGATATTAGTGATGTGAAATGTTCATGTTGGGAAAATAATTTCATTATAATAATAATAAGATTAAATGTTGAGAAGATAAAAAATGGTACATTCAATGGTTTAAATACTAGTGTATCACAATAAAGAACTTATAATGGATGTTTCAGATATACAGGTAACCAACCTCCCTTTGTAAATTTTTAGGGTCACTGTATATAATATTATTTTGTTATCCATTAAATATTATGTGGTTTCTTTTAGTGTTTGATAAGGATGAACATTATGCTTTCTAAACATTTCACTTAAATGCCTTTTTGGACAATTAAATTGTTAATTTTAAAATTAAATCTATGAATTACTTATTTTACTAGTTTTGGGACATTAAATATGTTCTATAATGAAAACATCAAATATAATGTATTCCATTTATTTTAATTGGATCCTAGTATTTGGAATGGAAAACAGATAAATCCATGCAATCCAATGAGTATGAATGGTCATTTCAATGATTGGTTTAATAAAATTTATTGAAGGGTACTAGTTTCCCAAATAGTCTCATCATATGATAAATTACTCTAACATTATGAAATATATGAAAATTAATTATATGTGTATTTTTTCATTGAAGGTAAAATGTTGAATAAGAGGAATGGGTAATGGAAGATTAATAATCGAATGGAAGGAAGGGTTTTCCAAGATGTGATAATTGATAAATGAAACACTCATGTACTTTAATAAAAGTAATGTGGGTTTTCAATTTGGATGGAGATAAAGGACACCATTCATGTGAATTATAGGGTGTGAAAAAATATTCTAATGTAAAATTTTTTAACTATATACTGATAGGGAACTACACAAATGAATGTCTCCTGTGTCAAAGGAATATACATCAAGAGAATAAAAAGCATCATAGTCAATCATAGGTAATAACACTGAAGAAGAAGAATGATTATTAATCATGTGTTTTTATTTCATAATAATATTATTTTAGTGTTTTCTAAATGACATGCTGGTGATAATTATTATGAAATTAATATAGATTTTGTTGTTGTACTTTCTTATTCAGTATTAGAATGTGTATACTGAACAATAACGATGACCAAAAAATGATTCATTATCAAGTTGAAGCTATTTGAAAAAATGTTATTGAAGGATACATAACACTTAATATTATCTTAGTATATAGATAATTATGTTGTTATAAAATATTGATTGATATGGATAATGTAAAATGTATTGTAATGACTACTTTGGAAATGATTAATGATTTTTTTAAAAGTTTATCACACAATCAGTAATTGATTAAAAATAATTATTGTATTTATATAATATATCCAATAATATATGTTTTATTTATGTAATATAGAAACCTGAATGTTTTCAATAATTTTATATTGTTAATTTAGGTTACTTCAATATTTCAAGAGATTACCTAATTGATTTATTCACATGTATGGTCTTCGAAAATGAAGAACTAATTCATGTTGTTTTTGGGATTAATGAAAAGATAAATTTTGATATATTGTTATTTGTTTCTAATCACTACTAATAATTTGGGCTATAACCACAGACATATAGCAACAGTTTAATAGGTCTATGGCTATATATTTTTTATTGCCACGATTTAATTCAATGTTCGAGGCTAAATCAATGTTACACAACGCGCGTAATTTTATTTTTCAATCTGTATCGGGCTCCACCTCCTCCCTCGATCCACAACCCTCCTCCTCCTCCACTGATTCACACACCTATCTCTGCATATCCCTCCTCCCAGATGATGTCTCCTCCTCCCTACATCCCTCCTCTCCTCCCCCAATTTTCTTCCCTATCACCACGCATCACCCTTCCTCAATTGTGTATCCTTTTTCTGACATCCCTCCTCCTCCTCCCCTGATTCGCAGCCCTATCACCGTGCAGACCTCCTCCCCGACGACGTCCCCTCCTTCTGATGATCTCCTCGACGATCTCACCATGCATCCCTCTCTCATAGTGGCACCCTCCTCCTAGAAGAACTCTCCCACATCATCGACATCCTCCCCGACGACCTCTTCTCCACAGTCTCAGCATTTGCAGGTAGAAGAAAATTGCACTTCATGAAATTGAGAATAATTCTCTACATGAATTCAATTCCCTTATTAGATGTGGTCTCAATCCATGGACTACTGAATAAACCATATGCAGAAGCAAAATTTTTATGAAAATTAACATGGAGGGTCATCAAGATTGTCATGAAATGAGCACAGTGGCAGACATTACATGTTCAAAGGTGAATTATGAATAAGAGGTTACTCTGTTCCAAGGTCTCATATCACTTCTATTGGAGGGGGAAAAGCTGTTCATTGGAGATTCTCCTGGTCTTTACAATTATAGGCCAACATAATCCCAAGTGAGAGTTTTTTGTGTTCCCCTTTGTTTTATTTTTGTATGAAATTGGTTTGTAAATTCTCAGAAATATTTCATTTATATTAAAAATTAGGTTTTGAATCATGATTTATTCATCATTGGGAAATAGAACCAATCCACAATTTTCATACTTGACATTTTTAATATGATTTTTATTTCAGGTCTTGTGTGTGGTACATAATATATCAACAAAAGAAAAATTGTGAATGTATATTTCATTCAAATAAACATTAGAAACATTTTTCTTGTGGTACCATTTCAACTTCTTCTATGACCATTGTGGAAATTTTTTTGATGTTTGATACTTATGATGATCTTATTGTTCAGAACCATCCCTTTCATCATGAAAAAATAAGAAACATCTTTTTATGTGTGGGAAGAAGTTTTATGCTACTGAAATACCCATTTATGGGTCTCAGGAGTCACCTTTTTTGTAACCTAGTAGCATAGTAGGCATCCTTGTGTCTACATCCAATCATATCTTTTCCATATAAATTATTAAAATAATTTTTTAAAAAATATTGAGAATGAATTTTCAATTTTAATCACTTATATTAGATATATAAAACATTGAAATGGATATAGAAATCATTCCCACTGAGGACTACACTTCCTCAATATCTTAGACGAATCTTGTTACACAAAAACCTTTGACGAACAAATCAAAGATGTGACTATTCCCATGAGTGGGAAAACTATTTTAAAACATAAACCATTGATTAATAAACAATTAGATTCTTCAAAATCATTGGAAAAAACTAAATAACCAACTTTAGGAACTGAAAAATCGGAGCAGGATAATTAGTGAGTTGGTTAGGGAATGATGAAATTCAATGAGAGGAACGTGGGGAAATTGTTGATTAGTGATAAAATTTGGAAAACATGATTTTTTGAATTCAAAAGAGAAAATTTACATGTTGGAATGATTTTCCTAAATATTATTGTATTATTTTTGGGAGTAAAAAGAAAATATAGGAGATTTTAGAGTTCAGATAAAGACATAACAACCATCAAAATAGACACATGTAACCCATCCAATGAATAATGATATTGATCTATCGACACTGAAATAATAGGTGAAATATGGCCATGATGTGGTAATTTGATAAATAACCTCATTCCCAATTATAAATATTTTGGTCTTAATAAAAATTATAATATATCATAATGGTTTCTTATTTGTTGATTCTTTTATATGGTGATGTTTTTTAGACTACTATGGTGTGGTTGTGGAGGAGTCCCTCTATCAAAATCAACAGATTTAAATGAATTTATATTTTCATTTCTCTAGTATGAATTTCATGAAATCAGTATGTTTCCATATGAGTAGTAGATTATTATCTATGAACCTTTAAATTTTATCATTGTTACATCTATTAATTTGTCTTACACATAATAAAACAACAATTTTCATTTATTTATCATTTGACATAGGGGAGTGATGGGTGATAAAGGATTGATTAAGCCTTATTAATTACCATGGGTAAGTGAAATTAGTGTATCGAAAATTATTTTTTTTCGCTACCTAACCTAACACACTAATGAGAGAGTAAATGGATTGAGATCTTGAGTCATTTCAGGGTATTATTTTGGGGGTGAATTTATTTTATAATTTATTATTATATATTTAATCAGAGAATTATATAAAGGAACCATTCATTATATTCATAATTTTTCAATTTTAATTTATTTCGTCCATGCACTTGTGGTTCTTCTCCTTAATTATTTAATTATTTTCAAATTAATAGTTTTATAGTGTAGGTGTGATGGGAATGAATTATTATATCCTTCCATTCATTTATTGTTCCCTATCACATTTCACCATAAAATGTAGTTTTTTTAATTTTCTATTCTATTACAATTCCAGATTGGAGTTGCAAATTATTGGAAATCTTATATTGGTTCCGTATCTCTTTTCACTATAAAATCTAGTATTTTTTATTTTATATTGTATTAAATTTTGAGAATGGAGTTGAAAATTAGTGTAAATAATGTTTTTAGTCCTTAATCAGATCTACCAATTGAAATAGAAATCATTGGTGTTTTCCACGCTGCACATTGATCATCCATTTGTAATCATGCATTTGTTTAAGGAAATTCTTATAAAAAACTATCTGTTAATGCCTATCTAACAGAATGATTTAAATTTATGTTTCATATAATCATGCTTAGTGTAATATTCATTTGATTAACTTCGAAATAGGGCTAGCCAATGCTTATTTACATGATTGTTAGGTTGAATTATTTAGATTCTATGAAAATTGACGTCGTGTGATACAGAGGATCAGTGTTCCCAGATTGAATTTCTGAAACAAAATTATCATATGTTCGGTAAACACGTGAGCATAATTTTCTATCTTTTGAATCGTATAATGGATTGAAAACTTTATGGGACTGTTGAATACGCATTGCTGAGATTCTTTTAAATGAGACTTTACTTTGACCGCTGTAGGTCTGGACAAAAAGATATGTTTTGTTACTTTTATTAATGAAATGAAATAAAATTATTTTTTTATTTTATCATACTTTCATAACCTCCAATAGACAATAGGTGTGTGGGTTCAGAGGTTTTCCAAACCCTGAAATGGAATGACCATACAATCATTGTTACAACAACGATGGGAAAATTAGGAAGCCTCTTAATTAATAAGCCCTATTTACTGCAATGTCATTACATACCCTCCCCCTCTATTATATATTTGGAGCTTGGTGGGATGTACCAGCACACCATTTCCAAGATTCAATTTTCTGAAGTACTCCCACGATTCTAAAACCATGGAGGATGGAGCTAGTTCCAGTGAGCAGTGACAAGTGACATCGAAACCCTGAACCGAAGGATGATGTGCAAGCAGAGTCTTTGGTAGCCTATAGTGACAACAAAGATCACCATCCTACCTTCAACTGTGAGAATTTCTCTATTTATATGAGGTAGATTTTTTGAATTACTATTTTGAATTCAGGTGATTTTATCGAACCCCTTTATCCTCCATCACGTTACAAGCTAACGCGGAGGGTGGGGGCATAACGAACCTGGCCCAGACACTCTGCTAAATTAATACTCCCTTGTTCTCTCCATATGATTACTCTAACATGGCGACGTCTACTAAATATATAGAATGTCGTGTGATGACAAGCACTGAATAAAGGAGGTCACAATTCAAAGCCATGATGGTCATCAGAACAGTCGACACTGGCTGATTACGGAGGTGGTTGGGCATTCCGTCGCGCACCGCCGGTGAGTAAATGGTTGAAGATCGTCAGCCGTGGTGAACTGAGGATGTGGTCGGCTCATCGTTTGACATGTAAATGGGGGAGGTGCAACCACTGAACCACCGATGAGCAGGTAGAAGGCATGAGTAGTGTGCCGCCAGTGATTAGAAGCTGTAGTGGAGGCAGAACCCGCGCCACCGGTGGGTTCTACCGTGACCGGGTGGCACCCGCTTGTAGACACCTTTTCTCACAACTGAATAGCCCTAATCCATTCCCGATTTTAGGGGGGGGGATTTCCCCCCCTTTCCATCATGGTCTGCACTCCACCGTGACCTGGCCATTTCCCTAATGGGCCTCCGCCCTACCAGGCCAACAACTTGCGGTCTAGGCTATCCACTAACAGGTTTCCCCTTTCTGGGCCACCCCCTTGCTGGTCATGATAGACCTTAGGCCTGCGGGTCTATTCCACTATGTCCTAGCCCAGATCGGGTCGGTATGGGTTAGTCCGACTAGGTCAGATAGGACCCAAGACTTACTGGGCCCAGAAACATTTAAAGGGTCATAACATAGGAACCCAACGTCCATTTTACGAACCGTCTATGGCACTGGGGCCCTTGGATATAGAAAATACTTTTTGGAATACTCCACTTATGATTTGGAGATACTTGGAGTATGTACGGGATGGATCAAACCCAAATCCAACCGGGCCCCATGAGCTAAAATGCTTATAACTCACAGAATGCGCATTCGATTGACACACCGTCTCTCATAAAGGAACACTTACGACAAGGCCATCCAATGGGTATATCCTTTTTGGATATTATTGTGGTTTTGCTATGACTGATATCTCAATTGGAAGACTCTATTGAACTTGAGCGCACCAGGTGCGAGGAATCCAGTTGCTTACAGTGAGGCGGAGGATAGAGAGAGATCATACAATGGTTGGTACTGAGCGATACTATGTGGTTCATCACCTAGTGCTCCTATGTGCATTAGCTTATATGTCCTATGTTTATCAACACCTTGTGGTCCTCTACGGATCATCGCCTAGCTATCATTTGTGGATCAGGACCGAGCGATCCTATGTGGATGAGCACCTCACGACCTGCTGAACACCATCCTTTGAGCATCCCATCTTGGTTCAGCGATATATGAATCCTGGGCCGATCAGATCCAAACTGGGACATTGCAGGGGTTAATTACCTATCGATCTTGGGCGGATCTGATCATGTGTGGGTCATTACGTGGGTTAGTTACCCATCGATCCTATGTGGGTCAGACTCCGTATGTTCAGCAAGATTACCTCTTAGTAGAATAAGATGATATAGTTTCATGACTAATCATATATACGTTTATACAGTACTAAAAACATTTTTTGAGTTGAAGTTCTGTTTGAGATGTGTAAATTTCTTTGAGATTTATGTCTAAGGTCATTCTTTTTTCTTTTCCATTGTGTAATTCTAGGATACTTTTGGGGGTCTCGGGGCCCCTAGTGGGTATTTTTATACTCACCCCCATGGGTTTCACCCACACCTCGTTGTGTATCGTGCAGATGATGAGAAACTGGGGTGAGGTTTGAGGGAGCCAGGACTAGGCGGTACGGGGAGGACACAGGTGGACATGGGGTACTGATAAGGTGATATGTGCCTAAACATATTGTGGGATCCCAGTAGTATGACCTAATAACTATTTTCCCTTTTGCAGTATTATTGTTCTCTTCAGTTGTACTTATAATTTTATAGTTGAGCCTATATTCCGGCCCCCTTTACCTTTAGCACTCCATTAGTACATTAGTCTTTTCACATTTTCTTCTTGATGTGTTCTCGAAACGTGTTATTGTACAGGATAAAAGTCAATGCCTTCATGTTTTAGGTAATACTCCTTTTGGTGCTAGTTTCTAACCCCCAAACTATGGAATACGGGCTTGGGGTTGTCACTGAATGGGCCCAGAGGGACAAGTCGTGACAATAGACCCATGATGAAGATGTATAGATCATCATAAACTACCCATGAAAGCCCTATTATCAATGAATACCCTAATACAATTGCATGAGTTCACATGTAGAACCAGTGGATGACACCACTATCCAAATATAGATCAACCCAATATATAGGGGATCATATGATAATGATTTCACAAACCATACTCATACTAACAAAAAAATTTGGATAAACTCCATGTTCAGGGATATTACACTTATTACACAAACCCCAACTAGGGTATAAAAATGAGAGAGGATCATACTCTATTCCGATGAGAGGAAACCACAACTTAGTTTTATACTTGTCCTCCAGAGGGGATCACAATCCTATGAAGTGTATGTAAGCTTTAATTGTATCCTCTTGGAATGGAACTAGCGAACTGAAAAAACCATTATTTTCCTATTCTTTGGAATCAAATAGATAAAAACACACTTAATATGTGTTCAGGGCATGTAATATAGGTACAATGGGTGTCCAACTATCCCTATTTATTCCCATGTGGGAATGTCTTACAGGTCATGTAAAATTCAAAGAACATATTGTGTAGATATCAATTGTAACTGGCATATGTGGTACTATATTTGTTAGTGTACATTTTCTTGACCTTGTACCAAACCATGTACATGTGTTTGTGTTTTTGTACACCATGTTGTGTCAATGTCAAAGAAGAAGTTGTGCCTCCTGCATTTTCATTTTTCCCATGCCTTTGTAAATTACAAAAAAATATTGTTCCATTATAGATGGGTAAAATGTTATGTGATCGGAGTTCCAAACAATGTGATCCATAACCTCATCGCTACAACCCATACACTTCGGAAAGGGCCCTACATGGCCTTCCATTAGAAAATAACATATTGTCTTCCTCATTATTTTATAGAAACCCAGGTTCACATATGCATCATCCTCTGCTTCACATGAGCCACCTCGGGCACCAAAAACTCTATACCTAAGGTCGTCCCAGCTTCACCATTATAGAGATTATTAATCTTTGATACAAATAAACATGATAATAATCCATTAACACCATCCATTTTTGTTTCATTCACCTATATAAAATATAATGAACTCCAAATTCAGTCTCATTTTACATTAATCAATCAATCATTTTCATTGATTCATGAACTAAAACTTACATCACATGTTGTACAAACAATTTATATTCATTACACAGATGTACATACATTCAATAATTATAAACCATATTCTAGTCAATATATTGGACTAAATAAATTCCAATGATTATATGATGAAGAAATTGGGTTGTTAATCATAATCCATTAAACACATTGAATGAAACTCAACCATTTTTCATTTGTCCTTGATTAATTTTCATAGAATAATATTGATGATGTGGGATAAATAAAAACAAACAAAGAATAAATTACATTAAATTTATTCTATCCATGATGCATGTATCAATTCAATTTTTGGAATTTATCCTATTTTTAATAGGATTATGAAACATGATTGAAATTAAAAAATAAACATTCTACAAGTGTTTGGATTGGTCATTGAAAAATAAGTATTTTTTCAAATTCATTGATGAGTTCCACAAACTTTATTGATCTAATGATCCAAGATCCAATCGGGATATGTCATCATCCACAATTATTTCTTTCCAATTTTCTTCTAAAATTACATAAATTTAGAGTCCATCCATGAGGATATATTATAACCATATAGATAATGTATAAATCGATCTCTACATCAAAATAAAGACAATAAATAAATTAAATATTTTTTTAATTGAGCCCTCTATTAATTTTTCACATATGGCCCACACTAAAAAATATTTTTTCTCACAAAGGGTAAAATCAACATTCTAAACAAAACTGTATTCTAATATTAATGGTATGGTCTTCCATTTATGAGTTATTACTCATTTTCAGGAAAAGAGCATTCATGTGTTATTTAATATATCAATTTCCAAAAAAAATTAGGACGCGAAATCACTCATCATAAAAATCCGTAGTTTGAAAAATAATACATATAATTTCTAGAAATTATTCATAGAAAATATGATTCTGTAAATTCAACACACCTTAGGAATTTTTACCTAAAAAAGAGAAAAACCTCCTCAAAAAGTAGTGGGTAATGGGATCAAATCCAAGTCTCTCACTCATATGTACCCCCATTAGCATTCCAATTCTAATACATGATATGAAAAATGGGATTCCAAAACCCATGAATGATCCTATAATTTCGATCCACAGTGTCACACCACAGATTTCAATTCCATGATTTGGTTCAAATCATCTTTTAGTTCACAACTTTATCTTTGTTTCTAGGTGTTACAAGTTTGGAATTTTATTGTCTCTAGTGTTAATGATCTATTACCTTTGTCTTGGTGGAGTTTTGTGGTACTTGGACTCCACTTTATTCTAATTTATGTTACTAGGTTGGGGTGTTTTGGAGATTCTTTTGTGACACTCCTCGTGGCACCTCATGTGGGGTATGTTGTTGAAGTAGTTTGTACCCTTCAGATGGATGAGTCTTGGGGTGAAAAGGTGGTTTTATCTTGAGTAGTAGTTACCCTTATTCATGGCCTATATTTTCCCCTTATATTCCCCCTTTTAACCTCTTGAAATTGGTGGAGAATTGATGGTTTTAGAGTGGTCATAACATGCCTCACAGTTAGGCTCCACAATTTACTAAATTGTGGAAGAAAACTGTGTAAGGGTGTCCAAAACATTTAAATTTTATGTTTTTTTAACAATTTGGGACTTCCAAAAATAATCCAAATACACCCATATCTTCTCCAATTCATTATTTAACTCCATTTATATCCTCCATTCTCCCTCACCCTACAATGTAACACCATTTTGAAGGGAGACGTCATGGGGGAAACATAAAAATCATGTATGTATGTAATTCTCTCCTAAATTTCGTCCCCTTACTTATGGTTTCATTAATCCATTATTATGTTCTAAAAAGTCCGAATGTTAGGGTTCGTACCTAGGATTTAACATCATGTATTTTGGGTGAATTATTGGGGGTCAGGTTGGTTTTATCATCCATGTGGTGCAGTGGTGGTGCAGTTGATGTGTCACACCATGATATGATTGTTTCAACACATTTGGTAGGTGATTCCATGAGTAAATATTTATTTATGTGTTAGATTTATAGATTTACATATTTATCATGTTGTTTATGTGATGCGGATTGTACAAAAAACATTTTTGATGTACTTATTTTAATTCCCTAACCCTAGTTACATAGAGTCGGTGCATTATTACAAAACAATTGCATGATACAAGAAATAATGTTCCAAAAGACCGATCTATTTAGTATTATTGGAAACAATATACATACATATGTTCAGCATTACAACTTAAAAAGAAATATAAAAAATTTATTCAATAAGAAACTTCCAATCCTCCTAGATTTTTCCTACACGTCACTGATAATTAAATTCTTCATATCATGGGAAAATAAAACATAATAATGGGGTGACCTCAAATGCTCAGTAAAGGTAAGCAATACAATAGATGATTACATATAAATTAGGAATATTAAATAATTGAAAACACATTTCTTTACATATAATAAACATCAACACATTATTGCAGGAATATGAGATGTGTAAATAATGACCTAATAAAACATAGGCATGGGTATTCTACTTGTTGAATAACAACATAAAAAATTAATAATAATTTCATAATGAGGGAATGTATAATGTGGGAAATTCTGAAATATTTTGTCAAGGCGCCGACCTCGACATCTAAAAATGATTAAGGACTCGTCCAAAACCATATATCAAAATTGGTAAAGTCCACATCCATATACACATCTAATTGTCTCATGAGACCTACTAATGCACCTAAGAGCTATAGCAAGCTCAAACCGTCACCTACTAAGTCCAATACATTCTTCAGATTAGAAGTTTCAAATAGAACCTATATATTCATATTAAAACTACCATACAAAATTTCAATAATTTAACCCTAACTAGGAATGGTATAAAAATAAAACTTCAACTATCAAATATATTATAAAACCTTCAATACAATAATTATGATTTGTGTCATTATAAATCAATATCAAATTTGATTAAAATCCACCAAATGATGTTGACATAGATGAAATCAAAACTTTTTCAGAGTGATAACTCATTCAATTTTAAAATCATTTATAATTCATTTAATTATAAAAGTAAACATTTATATTCTTATAATTTTGTAATGGATGCATCAAAGGTGTTATAATGTTGGAAAATTACCGCACCCACTGTATAAGTTAAAAAACATTCCATCATTAATTTTCCGAAATGGTCATAATTTCCCTTATTTGGAAAACGATGGAAATAATCCTTTATAAAATAATTTTAAAAAGTAAAAAAATGGTATTAATGAATTTATGACATAGTGTAGGAAATAGTAATAATGTTTCAAAATATATTTTTTATGAAACACAGATGTGGATGATAATGTTGTCCTAGTAGACACTCACGTAAAACAACCATAAATAAAGAAGCGATTCTGGAATTAACCCTTTCATTGTACTTTTCCTTAGTCAATGCAATGTTAAAATCTTGTATAATAGTTAATAAATTGTTATAAAAATATTAATTAACAATATACATAAATATTATATCATATACAATGTTCTAAAATTTCTTTGTTAATAATATATTAGTAGTATCATCATTTCAGGTGTTAACTGATATGTTTTCCATTATATGATTGGTTACATAAGCCATGTTTTTTATGGATAGGATGTATTTGATTCATATACATTGTTTAAAGAAGTGCCGGTTTTATGTGAAACTGTTTTCTAATAAAGAGGCAAAGGACTCATTTGTGAAATGGTGGAACTAAATTTTTAGAATTTTGTTGAAATGGAAAATGGCGTGTTTAATTTTGGGTTGTCCACTGACCCTTAGTGGGGAACAATGAGGATAGTTTAGATATTAATTCTACACCATTTCCATTAATTGATTTAGGAGTCCTCATTTAGTTGGAGTGTGCTCGTGGATGTTTCAAAGGGACCTTAGTTTTTTTATGTTACTTGATTCATCCAATGTGGAAGTGTTCTGGGGTCGTCAGTGTTGATGGTGACTATGTTGTACTCCCAGTTTATTATAGTCTATTCGAAGAAGGGGTTTATGTAAAACCACCAGTGTGGGAATTCTAGCCTTGAGAGGATTTTATGGCCACTTTATGGAATATTGTAATGTTTGGGGATGTTGTATAAGTCACACCTCTATGAATTGTTCCATCGTGCCCAATGGTCAAGTTCGGTGATTCCTTGTGATGTTGTGTGCTCATTTTTCTATAATGATGAAGGTCTTGAAATCCCTTATGATTCTTAGTTATGTGGGGAGTATGTATCCCTTGGTAAAAAATCATTTAAATCCTATATATTAATTTAAGGTGTTTATATGCATCATTTCCTTTTGTTGTTTCTCACCTGTTGAAATAAGGTGTGATGTGGGTGCCTCATTAATGCCCTTGCTTTGGTGAAATGTTAGGTTAGGGTAATGTGAGTTTTGGAGTGTGATATGTCTTGGTGAACCCATATGGGTTTTCAGTGTAGTTTTTTAAGCGCTAGAAGAAGAAGTTCCATGTGGGGGTCTCAAAATCCTAACTGCATGGCCAAATATGCTTCAGTCAATTGTGCTCCAGCCATAGGTCACGAATAGAGGCTGACAGATAGTTAGGGGAAACCCTAGGGTCATTTAAAACCTTGTACATATTCATATATTACATATGAATGATATGGAATAGTTTAAATTGTTGGTGTCTCCATCTTTCTTTTGGTGTTCCCATTCGATAGAAAGACGTCAAAGGACCTTGTCTCCCTTTTATCGCACAATTTCATTCAGTCCCCATAATGATTCAATTGTGTTTTTGGGAAAGGATTGAAATATGGCTAGAAATGTTGATGAAATAGTTTTTCCATGATTAGTAGTGACCTGGTTCCAGGAATCCAAGCAGGCAGAATGATCCCCACAATTAGTGCATAGTTTCCCAAATTGTGTGATTCCTGGAAAGGGAGTTCATCTTGGTTTATCGGTTTGGATCAGTGTATGATTTTTGACTTTTTGTGGCTTTATAGAGGTTGAATTACTTATGGTGGGGTGAATTTTCACACGCTTATTTTCAATTCGATGATTTGGTACAAATCCACATTCGGTTTATTGCTTTCTCGTCATTTTCGGGTGTTCCAGGATTGAAATTTTGGCGTCTCTTGTGTTTTTGATTGATGAACATGGTCATGGGGTTCTTGTGTGGTACAAAGCCTACATTGTTTAATAATGGATTTTATAATGTTTTGGTGTTTTTGGATTTGGTTTTGTGACACTTTTAGTGGCACCACTTTTGGGGTAAGTTGTTGAAGTTGTTTGTTCCCTTGAGTTTGATGAGACATGCTGTAAAAAAGATTATTTATTTTTAGTATTACATCACCCTATTTTTGGATTATATTTACTATTTTTTCTACCCCTTGGATTATATTGAAATTTGAGGAGAATGGATGGTTTTATGGTGGGATGAATACGCAGCATGGTTAGGACACACAGTTTCAAACCCAAAACACCGATAGACTACGAAAATCTAAGAACAAAAGGCAGATTTGAACCAAGGCATGTAATAGAAAACCAAGTTTAGAAAATTCTTCCAAGAATAATACAATCAACACCAGGAATGAAATATCAAGGCGAAAATATTAAACATAGTATTTTCAATCACATTCTTTTTCCCAATTCCTCTTTCGTTTCATAAATTTAACTTTGTTTCCAGATGTTCCAGGTTTAAAATGTCGGTGTCTATTGTGTTGTTGTTCTATGGCCTTCATGTTATGGGTATTTTGAACTACATGTCCTCCTATTTATTGCAATGTATTTTATTTGGTTGTGGTCTCTGGAAGTTTCTTTTGTGACACTTCTTGTGGCACCACATGTGGGGTAAGTTGTGGAAGTGTTTTGTACCCCTGAGTTAGAAGAGTCATGGGGTGAAAAGGTGGTTTCATTTTGAGTGTTATTTTCACATATTATATGTATATATTTTCACCATTGTTTTCCTCATATAAACTCTTAATATTGGAGGTCAATTATTTGTTTTATGGTGGCGAGAACAACATATACATTAAGGCCAAAATTTTTACAAAACCATGTAGGAAAACAATGCAAGGGTGTACAAAACATTAAAATATGATCTTTTTTTTTCAATTTTTACATTATGAAAATAAGCCAAATCCTCCCCTATCTTCTCCATTATCTCCATGGACTTCCTCTAAGATCCCTAACCCACCCATGTAACTCAATATTTAATGGAGATTTAATGGGGGCATAATCAAAATAATGCATGTATGTAATTCTCTCTTGGATTACATCCCAATCCGAAGGGTTTATTTCAACCATTCTTGAGTTCTATAATTTCCAGAGGTTACGGTTCATACTTAGGGTTTATCATATGGTATTTTGGAGGATGAAACGGTGTTTTATATGGTTTTATCTTCCTTGTGGTGCAGCAGTGGGGCAGTTGATTTTTCAGACGATGATTTGGGTGATTCAACAGATTTTATAGGTGATTCCATGTGTAACAATATATTTAAGTGTTAGTTTGCATGATATAATTTTTTTACACCTTCTTTAATATTATGTTCATTATACGAAAACAACTTTTGATGGATTTTGTTAGGATGTTAATTTTATAGTTGTAGTTTTGCATCACATTGGGTGTTATTTATGGGTAACTCCTGTAGTAACACATGTGATTATGTTCTAAAATTGGAATGTGTGTAATTTAATGTTTATTAGGATTCAAATTATTCTTTGGTATGGTCTTTGTGTGGTTTTTGATTAAAACGTGGTTTTTTAAATGGGTTTCATGTGAAAGGCATGGGTATACTCTTTAGAAATGTTTTATAACTATTTTGAATGGTTTAATGATTTATGTATGAGATCAAATTATATCCGCTAACTGTTTTGGTAAGATTATATTCCTAAAAGCTCTATTTTATATTTTAAATGGTTGCTATTTTATGTGTATCATCATGGAAATGTTTTATAAAATTGTGTGATGGGTTTATTGAGGTGTGAATGAGATGTGAATGTGATTTAGGTTGTTTATGTAAGTTTGATATGAAAAATGATTTTTTATGAAACAAGTATTATGTGATATGTGTGTGGTATATAATGTGAAATATAATATCATGTAAATGTTTTGAAATTAATTTTAAATGATTTTTTGAATTGATAATGGGACGTGAATATTGTTGTGTGCTATTTTGGTGTGAGTTGGATTACAAAATCAATTTGAATGGAAAGGGGGATGATGTGACTAACATGATGATCATGTGGGATGTTTGGTGAATGTGTGATGTAGAAGTATTATTTTCTTCTGAAAATTATATTTCATTATCTGATGTACTTTTTTGAGTACAAGAGGGAATCTTGGTTATCCAGGAGGGTGGACGTGTACATGTATGCAAGTGATCCTAAGGGGTTTGGCCTTAGTTTTACGTAACTTGATTGACACATACAAAACTAACTAAAATATGATGATTATGGTGTTAATGGTGTGAGAGAACTAGGTCATGGGTAATCTTCCTACTAGTGGCTCATGTGCATGATAAAAAATATTGTTAAGGATACATTCATGGAGATACGAGGTTCATGGGTTCCACAACGAGCTAGTGCCTGAGTGGTTTTTTCTTGTTGCTTGTGCTCACATAAAATTTTGTGCTTATCATCGGCATAAGTTATAGTTGGATTGAAAATTCCATAGCATTGGATTCATTTTTAAATGTTTTTATTCATTAAAATAACCCACATGAATTTACATTTTATTTAATGTGGTATCCATTAGAAATTTTAACTAGCAATTCATGTTTTTTAAATCAATCATTAATTTTATCTTGGAATGTTTATCAGTTGTAATCAATTTGTTGTGGTATTCTACATGGATTTTTATGGAACCCTACTTACTCCTTTTGTTGTAAGAAGCCTTGGTTATTGTTTTCGTTGATCAGGGTAAACCTTTCATTCTAATGGATTGGGTTTCAGTAGTCCATCGTAATGTGGTGTTATGGAGATGTCTTGAGGGTGGTGCCTATTGTAATGTGGAGGTTCTTGGGATTTTTAATTTTTGGATGTGAACATTATTAATGGCCTTTTAAATTTTTTTAAAATTAGGTACATCCATTATGAAATTTCGTAATATAGAATTTTGTTTGAAAAATCCCAAATCATTTTTTGTTTTAGGATTATCAACATTGGAAAACCGTTACAAATTTTTTGTTTATGGTACCCATGATCTTATGAAATCCTGTGGGGTTTGGGAATGCACTTAGGTCCTTGTCACAGACCAGGAGTGGTGGTGGTTTTGATGGTGACTAGATTTGGTTCATGACACATTGTCTCCACTGTGTACTCAAAAAAGGTATCTCCATCCTCAATGACCAACTAACCCTAGACAATAACGAGTGATGGGTAATTCACATATCTCATCAACCATGAAATTTGGAAGATAACATGTACCTGATAAAATTACAGTTATAGGTCAGATGTGGCCTGCACTTGGTCAACTCTACTATAATTCAAACATTCATTGCAACCCAAATTACTATTGAAAAATTATCAAAATAGGAAAAATTGTACTTTTCCATAAGGACTCTACTAACCAAGACAACATATAAAAAACTAGAACCACCTATTAACGATACATCCCCTCTGCTTGATCCTGGATGAAGATAATTATAAAATTACTGATGGCACAATTAGGGATTGAGTCGAAGACCAATAGGATTTCACCCAATGATTCCATACCCACATGAAAATATCAAATTATATAGAAATGTGATTCCAATTTTAAATGTATTATGTTTGTTATTTCAAATGAATGTTTAACTAAATGATATTTTATAATTAAAAAATTGAAATACCTTAATATTTCATGAATCACATTTCTAATTATGGAAATACTTCTCAATTGATGGATTTACATTTACACATAAGGGTTCTATAAATCAATGACACAATTCACAAATGTCATAAATTAATTTATTCACATAAAAATATTTTATTAAAATCATAATTAATTGAAAATAGTTTACAACAATGTAATATATAAATTAGAAAAAAAAGGGATAAATATGGTCATATGTGTAATTAGGTATGATTTATCAAGGATATAGGGACCTAACACTATGAAATGAAAAAATGTTCATATGCCCCTTTGGGAATATGGACAATGATAACTCATCGCCATTGTATACGGGATGTTATGTATTGATGTTATGTTTTAAAACATTATATGTAATAATGTTCCTCTGATAATAACACACTAACCACCTATGTAACGTCCTGAATCCGGAGCCACATAACTAGTGCCCGTACCCGGTTCGCCACATGTCCTCAAGTGCATTTCCCCAAATGCTAGAGGTTTCCGACATGCAGCTAGGGTCTTGGTGAGTCTGTGGGGAAACTATTCCCTCATTTGGTAAAGTATATAGAAGAAGAATAAACACAATGATAGAAGAAGTAGTAAACATCATACAATAACTGAACTAAAATTCAAAGCAATGTCTGCTAAAATAATTATGCAGAATGGTAAATGTATCTATGGAAAGCAGTAATGAAAACAACATGCTGAAATACAACTGAAACCAAAGTACTAAACGTAAACAACGACTCTAGTAGCATTGCGAGCCAAAGCCCGATCCCTTTCTCTCCAACTCCAACCAGCAATCATATACCTGAGATAGAAGTGCCAAAATCAGTATCTACACCTGCAACCATATAATATTTTTGGGCCGAAAGGAAAGACCCAGACAGGTTGTGAGAATAATCCCAATAGGAAACCACCACATGATTTTTTCCCTACTGTCAATGAGTAATATAGAAAAAGTAATGGAAAATACACATAGTAATGAACTAGGAGTACACTAGTAAATAATCCCACCAATTACTATAGACATTTATTTAATTAATCAACCATGATGAACTAGTAAAGCCTTATATTCCAAGTTAAAGCAAGTAACATAGCATGTATCTCAATAGACTACATAAACACCAGTAGTACAAAACCCAAGCTTGTTCTTTGGCTGGGTGGACTCATCAAAAAAAATCATCAAAACACACACTAACTTTCTGGGTGGCTCAAACTATCAGACCCCTATAGTCTAGTAATCAAACAAGGCACAGACACTCTGGGAATATCTCACGTCAATTCCCCTATGGCTTTTCAACGATAGATACAGACTCACTGAGGAAGAACATACTTCTAATTCATCCTATGTTATCAATGCATGTGTAAACTAAGAAAACTCTTGGAAAGAACAAAGTCTGATTCTTGAAGGTCTTGCGTATGAATCTAAAACAAACAGACCCTCTAGGGAAGCACTTAATCGTCTATTCCCTCTTTGATCTCGCACCCCAGGTTCTCACAGGCCTCAGCAGTCTAGTCATGAGTAATTAACTGTCGGCATCCCTACGTAAGTTCAACAACTACATGGCTAATATATACCATGCATCAAAAGCATATAAACTCTAGGAAACACATGAAACATTTATATTGAAATAGAGTTTTTTTGCACAGGCAAACGGTGCCGAATTATAATAAACAGCCAAACTGGGAGAAACACTCATGGGTGATCCATAAACATGCATCCAAGCATATATTATCAACAATTAATAATAATCTGACAGGAAATCTAGGGAAAATAAACAATAGGATCAAAATCCTAAACCTGTGATACCCGATACATGGGTATCTGCCATTTTTTCAACTAAAACTCAAATAACCTCAAGGTAGGGAAACAAACCACCTACCCTGATCCTCAAAGATCGATATACTTGAACCTCATACCATGAATCGGCCTAGAATGGTGTAGATCTGCAAAAACGTCTAAATAATTCAACATCAAATAACTCACATGAGAGTAAGAATCAGGAAACGAGGCCAAAGATGAACCAAGAACTCACTTATGCTATTCTTCTGTAATCGATGGAGTTTGATTCGGACAATCAGTGACAGATCAGTGGCTCGGAGAAGAATCAGCCTCCTTGGATGCTCTGGACCAAATTAGGTGGAGAAGAAGATGTTTATGAGCATTATGCGTGAACCCGGTACAATTAATGAAATTAAATGAATGTACACGGAGTGTACTTTTAGAGTACATGTCGTTTAGTGGGTTTTTTTTGTACTCCGCCAAAATCAGCCTCCACGGCACCCCTACACACCGTGTGTGTAGCCTGGACAAGGCCAGCACATGGCTTCGTGCTGGTGAAGAGTACACGACATTTACTCAGAATGTACATGGCGTGTACTTCAAAAATTTCCAGAAACTCAATTTTTCTCTGACACTCCATAAAAATGAAAAACATACCTGAAACCAATATCCGGGTTCTTACAAACATCCCCCCTTAAAACAATTCATCCCCAAATTTCTCTAACGAGGCATAGAAGAAGAATCATCGAACAACTCTGGCCACGGTGATCGCATATCAGCCTCCCTCTCCGAAGTCTCGTCCTGTATACGGTCGTTCTTCCATAACACCAATACTAGAGGAACAAACCGACCACAGAGTACCTTTGCACTATGATCAACAATCATGATAGGATGCTCCTCGAAAGATGCATCTTGTTCCAAGTCAACCTCCTCTGGTTGAAAAACTTATGACGGGTATATGAAATTCAGTTGAAGCTAAGAAACATGAAAGACATCATGCATAGCCTGGTACCTCTGAGGTAACTGCACCCTGTATGCAACCAGCCTGAATTTCTCCAGAATCTCAAACGACCCGTCATATCTCTGTGAGAGTTTCCCCTATATTCTAATCCTCTTATGTCCCAACCTAGGGGTAACATGAAGGAAAACCTGATCTCCAACCTTGAACTCCAAAGGTCATCTCCGCTAATAAGCATAAGACTTCTTCCTAGACTGTGCAGTCGACATTCTCTTCCAAATAAAATACACCTGCTCTGCGGTCTCAAGCACAATATGAGGTCCCAGTTAAGCTACCTCCCCGACCTCTAACCAGTATAAAGGTGATCGACATGGCCTACCGTACAAAGCCTCGTAAGGTGCCATTTGAATAGTAACCGGAAAACTATTGTTGTAGGCGTACCCCACCTGAGGGATAAGCTTCTCACAAGTACCTCCAATGTCTAGAATGCATGCTCGGAGCATATCCTCAAGCACCTGGATGGTACGCTCGAATTATCCATTTGTATGTGGATGATATGGTGTACTCAAAAGTACATGTTTACCCAATTCCCTCTGTATCCCCTACCAGAAATGCGAAGTAAAATGTGCATCCCTGTCTGAAAAAATGGAGTGTGGAACTCCATGAAGATGTACAATCTCTCAGATGTACAACTATCCCAGCTCATCAACACTGATGGTCTCCTTGATCGGCAAGAAGTGTGCAAACTTCTTGATCATTTCCACTACAACCCACCCCCATCATTTCCTCGAGGTGATCTCGATAACCTTGTCAATAATTTCATCGTGAAATAATTCTATTCCCACTAAGGAATGGTTAGCTGCTGTAAAAGCCCTGCCGGACACTGATGCTCTGTCTTCACCTATATACAGGTGGAACACCACATAACAAAACCAGCCACATCCTTCTTCATACCTGGCCACCAATACTGACGGTGTAAGTCTCGGTAAATCTTGGTGACATGAGGATGAACTTCCCAAGCTGAAGCGTTAAACTCCCACATCATCTCCACACGTATGTCCGCAGAAATCCATATGTGGCCATGAAAACGTAGCACCTCATCATCCTCCACTGTCCACCCCGGAGTAGGGTCTCCATTTGAGACAACCTCTTGATGGACTAGGACTTCTGGGTCTAATAGCGTCCTCATTCGAATTCGATATAAAATAGTAGAGGTAACAACTATAGAAGAAATAATTGCATGTCCCAGGCGTATAAGCAAGATCAAAGTCGAAAGACAATATGTACTCGACCAAACTCCATTGTCTTAGATTAAAGTCACACTGCGTGAAGATATACCTGAGGCTCTTGTGGTCAGTATATATGACAAAATGTTCTCCCATGAGATACTGCCTCCAAAAATGAAAATCATGAACAACAACATCCATCTCCTGGTCATGCGTATGATAGTTCTTCTCATGGGGCCTCAACTGTCGAGATCCGTACGTGACAACACGATCCTCCTGCATAAGCACTGATCCAAGCCTGATGCTGGATGCATCGCAGAAAACTGTATAACTCATGCCTGGCTCTGGCAGAACTAGAATCAGTGTTGAGGTCAATCTCCCCTTCACCTCTTAGAAGGCTGAATGACAAGCTTCCGACCAAATGTACTTCACACCGCTCTTAGTCAAGCCTGTCAACGGGGCTGATAAGAGTGAGAAGTCCTGTATAAATTGCATGTAATAACCATACAGTCCCATGAAATATCATACCTTGAACATATTCTTAAGCTTATCCCAAGTAACTACTTCTCTCACCTTCTCTGTGTTTACTGATACTCTTGTCTCTGAGATGACGTGACCTAGGAAGTGAATCTCTTCCTTCCAGAAGTGGAACTTTGAGAGCCTAGCATATAACTAATTCTCTCTCAGTGTACTCAATAAGATCTCAAGATTTGTAGCATGGTCGTGTCGAGTGTGAGAGTACACCAAGATATCATCCACAAAGACAATGACGATCGAGTCAATGTGAAGATGGAAAACTCTTTTCATCAGCACAATCAAAATTGCCGGTGTGTTCGTGAGACCGAATGGAATAACTAGATACTTGTATAGAATATACATAATTTGTAAATATGTGAGTTGTATATCAGATGGTCAGACCCACAACTGATGTTAGCCGAATCTCATGTCGATTTTCGAGAAAACACTGGCTCTTCGAAGCTGATCAAAAAGATCATAAATCCTCGTCAATGGATATCAGTTCTTGACTGTCAACTGGTTCAGCTGTCGATAGTCCACATAAATCCATAAGGTACCATCCTCCTTCTTCTCAATCAACACATGTGAACTCCAAGGGGAAGTATTGGGTCGAATGAAGCCCTTCACCTATAACTCATCCAACTTCTTCTTGAGTTCTTGAAACTCAGGCGTAGCCATTCTATAAGGAGGTATGGATACCAGTGCTACACTCGACACAAGCTCAATAGAGAGATCTACCTCACGATCCGGAAGCATCCCTGAAAATTATTATAGAATCATAGCTGGAAAATGATCAACTACTGGAGGGAAGTCCATCTGAGAAGTCCCATGATAATCTAGATATAAACTAGAAATTTGGTCTATAACACTGCCCAAACCATGATGCTATGGTCTAGCTCTGCTTTCCTAGACATCCCATTTGACCTTATGAAGAAAAGACTCACCCTCTAGTGACGTGAAACTCACCATGCGGCAATAAAAATCGACAAAGGACTAGAAAGGAACTAGCCAGTCCATTCCAAGAATGACATCATTACCCATCATCTCAAGGACATAAAGATTCAACAAGAAGTGACATCCACAGACCTCATGGGGTCTCTCCATGCACTGACTTACACCATTAGTTATATGTCCCAATGGATTGTCTAGTGCCAATGTATCCTTAGAATTAAATACAGTAAGTCTAAGGCTCTCCATAGTGTGCATAGAAATAAAGCCATGAGAAGCTCCGGTATCAAAATTTGTAGAAGATAAAACCGACACTACTAAGATTGTTCTTTGAATTGTGGAAGGTCCAGGATCCTACTCTTGATGAATCTGCTCTTCTGCAAACGTCTGGCCAGTACTGAGGCCCTGTGTAGTAGTCTGATATCCCTGAGCTGATCCTCCCTGAGCCTAACCACCGCATCCGCGACCTCGACCCTGGCCTGATTGACCAGAAGAACTCCAGCCCCCGGTCTGATGTGCAACTGGTAATCCTACTCCTGTATGAGGAGTAGAAACCGATCCTCCTTCACTATCTACTGGAAGAAGAACCCTCCAAAAACACAACAGAATACTCATTTTTCCAAAATCTCAGCACTACACTAGCTCCCTTGGGCACTGAGGCTTATTATGCCCACTCTTTCCACACTGATATCACACCACATAGTTTCCAGATTGGAAATCCCATCTTCTAGAAGAATTACCTCGTTTCCTCGAGTCACCTCGAGTAGACCTTCGGTGGCGTTTCCTACTGTCAGTATGGAATGAATCAGCTTTGGATACTAAACAACCCTGGTCAACAGCTCCAATATCCCTCAGATTCTTTTTGGTGATAATCACCTGATTGACTATTAGGTTAATAGAAGGCCACTAGAAGATGTTCACATGAGACTTGATCTCTGATTTGAGGGCTTCCTCAAACATCCTTTCCAAAAACAGCTCGTCATTTCCCAGAATGGGAGTGAAATACTATAACTCAGTGAAACGAGAGGAATACTCCATATCTGATATAGTTTCCTACTATAGGTTCATGAACCCTCTTGCTCTGTCGGCCCTCAGTGTCACCGGATAGAAGTAGTCATAGAACATACGCAAGAATTCATCCCAAGACATAGTCCGTTGGCACCCTACTTGCAAGACTAAATCCCTCCATCTCGTGGAAGAATCTCGTAGCATGTAAGTCACAAGCTTCACCCTACTATCTGGGGGTGTTTCCAAATGCATGAAGATGGAATGCATGCTTTCTATCCATGACTATGCAGCCTGAGGTCCTCCATCCCCTATGAATGTGGGATGATGCTGTTGTTTGAAGTCTCGTATCAACTCTTCCATCGACGGGGCATGATGTTGAGCTCCCTGGAAGGACTGCTAGAACGTCATGAAACTCTCTATGAACTGATCATCGGCCCCAGTTTCTGGAATCATTGTAGGTTCCATGTACGGAATGATCGGCAGAAATTCTGGTAGTCCCCGGTCTGTCGTATCAGGTGTACTATCCATGCCTGGTTCCTGGCATGCAATGGGTGGACGTTTTGGCGGCATAGATCTGTGATAACAATAGAACACTTCAGATTTAGGATTAAAAAGAACAGAAGACACTATAATACAAAATGAGAGCATGATAGAGAAACAATTATGTTTTCAAAATAAGTCTACACGGCGTGTATTTAAACTACACGGCGTGTTTGCTATGCATTCTACCTCGACGTGTAACTGCCACCATTGGTCGCATAACATACCAGACTACACGGCGTGTTGTCCCAACACACTGTGTGTACATGAACTCTACTCTCCCTCCCGAGTCTCTTTACATGGCTAACCTACATGGTTCTCCTAATCCTAAACTACACGGTAAGTTCACTAAAGACACAGCGTGTAATGGACAGGTTTAGGTGACCCGTGTAGCAGTTTCACTATAGGCTACACAGCAAACCCCTACACGGCATGTTTCGAACAAACACGACATGTATATGAAAAGGTTACACTGACCCGTGTTGTTCATGACATGTCCAGGTACCTAGAAGAAAACTATACGGCATGTTCGATTGAAACACGCCATGTACTACTCGATTTTCCCCGACCCTTATTGTTAGAGACACAACTGGGTACATGGTTGAATATTACATGGCGTGTACTTATTGTACATGGCGTGTCCCCGAATACTCTCTACCACTATGTGTCTATGTTCACACTGTTAGTTACACGGTTTAAAAACTACACTGAATGTATTAATGATGTACACGCCGGTTATTCTGGGGGTTTTCGGGCAGTAGCTCCGAAACTGCCCCGAATGCTTGAAACACTGAAAAACAAATATATATGTGCCAAATTCCGATCCTTGGGGGCCCATACTCCCCTATAATCAAAGCTTAGCATCATAACACTGCATATAACAAGTAAACAGCATAAAAATACAATGATCCACCAAATTCTGATCCTCGAGGGCCCATAACACCTCTAATTCCAGAGCATGGCGTCGATGCTAAATTGGCAGTAAAATAAATAGTACTCTATCTGCACAACAAGAATGTCTACTGCAGGAACTATCACAATATAATGCATAATTTTTCACGGAATCTATCACAATAGCATGAAATTCTAATGCATCCTAGATGGCATGGTAAAATGCATGACATGTGATTTCCTACCTAGTACCTATATGATGCATGAGATGGCACACACTCATCTCATCGGGTTGCAAAAAAATAGAACCACAATTATATAATCTATAACATCACAAAACATATCCATCACCCAATTGTGAAATATAATAACCAGTAACACTTCCAAAAACTGAAAATTGTAATTACGAGCTAATATAGCTTTTCAATGTACAAGGGTTAATTACTCTCGTGCACAGTTAAGTACTAACTACCCATTAATTCTTATCCCTGTCTACTGTCGAAAAATAGTATGGAAATAGAAATGAAGAAAAATCATCTGATTCCACTTTTTAACGACTCGGATCTGGAGCCACATAACTGGTGCCCGTACCCGGTTCACCACATGACCTCAAGAGCATTTTCCCAAACGCTTGAGACTGCCGACCAGAAGCTGGGGCCTTGGTGGGTCTGTGGGGAAACAATTCCCTCATTTGGTGAAGTATACAGTGGATGAATAAACACAACTATAGCGGAAGTAGTAAACAGAATACAACGACTAATCTAAATGTCGAATCAATGTTTGATATAATAATGACGTAGAATGGTACATGTTTCTATGGAAATCAGTAAACAAAAAAATGTGTTGAAATACAACTGAAACCAAAGTACTAAACTTAAATAGCAAATCTGGCAGCATTGCGAGCCCAAGCCCGGTCCCATGCTCTCCATCTCCAACCAGCAATCATGTACTTGAGGAAGAAGGGACACAATCCATATTTAAAACTGCAACCATATAATCTGTTTGGGCTGAAAGGCAGGACCCAAACAGGGTGTGAGAATAATCCCAGTAGGCAACCACAACAAGATGTGTGCTCTACTTTTAGTGAGTAATATAGAAAAAGTAAAGGAAAATAAACATAGTAATGAACTAGGAGTACACTAATAAATAATACTACCAATTTCCAATGAAATTCATTTAATTATACAACCAGGAATAACTAGTGAAGCCTTCTATTCCATGTTAAATCAAGTAACACAACATGTATCTCAAATGACTACATAATCACAAGTAGTACAAAACCCAAGATTGTTCTTTGGATTGGTGGACTCTTCAAAACCAACCATCAAAATTCGAACTAACTCTTTGGGTGGAACAAACTAGCAGACCCCTATAACCTAGTAATCAAACATGGCATAAACACTCTGGAAATCTCTCACGTCAATTCCCCTATGTTCTTACAAGGATAGGTACCAACTCTCTGAGTAAGTTTTTACGTCTAATTCCTCCTATGGTCTCGATGCATGTATAAATAAGAACACTCTTGGGAAGCACAATGTCTGATTCCCGTAGGTCCTGTGTATGGAACTAAAACCAACATAACCTCTAGGGAAGCACTTAATCGTCTATTCCCTCTTTGATCTGCTGCACCAGGTTCTCATCGCCCTGAGCTGTCCAGTCATGTGTAATCGACTGTGATAAGCCCTACGTAAGTTGAACAACTACATGGATAATAGATACCATGCATCAATAGCATATAAACAACAGTAAACACATGAATCAATTATAACAAGTAAACTAGAAATTGTAATAGGGTATGCCTCACAGGCAAACAGTGACGAACAGTGATAAACAACCAAACAGGGAGAAACACCCATTGGTGATCCTCAAATATGCAACCAAGCATATATTAGCAACAATTAATCATAAGCTAATAATAAATCTAAGTAAAATAAACAATAAGATCAAAATCCTAAACCTGGGATACCCGATACATGGGTATCCTACACTTTTGCAACCAAAACTCAATGAACTTCAACGTAGGGCAACAAACCACCTACCTTGATCCTCGAAGATCGATATACTTGAACATCGGCCCGTGAATCAGACTATAACGGAGTAGATTTTCATAAACATATAAAAGGTTCAACCTCAGATAAACTCACACGAGAGTAAGAATCAGGAAACGAGGCCAATGAAGAACCAAGTAATCAGTGCTGCGATTCTTCTGCAATCGACGGAGTTTGATTCGGATAACCGGTGACAGATCGGTGGCTCGGAGAAGAATCGGCCTCCTATCACGCTCTAGACAGAATTAGGTAGAGAATAAGATTTTTATGAGCATTAGTAACAACCCCAGTCTGATTAATGAAATAAAAATAATGTACACAACATTTACATTTAGAGTACACACGTGTAGTGGGTTTTTCCGTACTCCACCAAAATCAGCCACCACGTCACCCCTACACACCTTGTGTCTGGCCCGGACACAGAAATCACATGGCTTCAAGTGGGAGAAGAGTGCAGGGCGTGTACTCATAATGTACACGGTGTGTAGTTAAAAAATTTCCAGAAACTCCATTTTTATCTAAAACTCCTGAAAAATGAAAAAAATACCTGATATGATGATCTGGGTTCTTACAACCTAATTATTGCATGTCCTAAAATAAAGAACAATATTTAAAATTTTATGTTATGATTGATTAAAAATACAATTATTTTCATTATCTTTTTAAATTATTCATATTTCATCTTTAGAACCATTTATTGGGTTATTACCAAAAATCCTTTATTTTTACAATGATTATACACTAAAAATTCTATCAGACACATTTTTAAATAGTTTTTTCAAATTATTATTAGAAACGAATTATACAATTTCACAATCATATTTCACAAATAAATTCAACGATTATAATTTCAAAAAAATCCATTAATTTCATTAAAATCACCCAATCCAGTGGAAATTTGGTTTTGAACCAATTTTTTCAACAAATAAAATATTGCTAAATTAAATGGAAGAATTTTAATTAAACAATTTCAATCTCAAACAAAATATAAATTTAGAAATTTAAATCTCCAAAATTTCCATAAACACACCACAATTTAATGAAATTGGAGGTTTTCCAATTTCATGTAAAAACCCATTTTTAATTAAAACCCCAAGTCAATGGAAATGTGATTTTCCATCAAACCAATGAAAAAAAATTAAAAAAAACAAATAAATTTCATTTGATTTTAATAATTGTATTTAATCAAATCAATTTAGTTTTTATTAAATTTGGGAATCTTTACAAAACCACCGTCCACATGATCAATAGATCTCAAATAAAAATGTGATACATAGAAAACTATAACAGAGAACGATGATAATAATTATCTACAGATTAATACATTTTTAAATCCATAATAGTGGGTATTAGGTTCAAAAATAAAATCTAAGATTCAAGTAAACCTATGGAGAAGAAGAAATACCAATGTATTTTATATAATACTATCTCGTGATGTGTTCAATTGATGTATATCCATTTCAAAAACATCCCAAATGACTTATTGATAATTTTAATTTTGTATTAAGATAATCTAAGCATGTTTGTTGGTTTTCTATGATTTACACATAATTTTAACTTAAATATTTATTTAAAAATTAAAACCCACATTTGATGTCATAAAAATCATACCATGTATTCAATTATGGAGAAGATTATTCCAACATGTCAAAATTGCATATAGGTTATTTTTGAAAATCACCAAAATAATTTGAATGATTATTTCCAATTTCAAGTTTGTGATATGATTTTTTAATGAAATATTATTTTATTTAGAATACATATAATTGAGTCTTTTTTAAATAGAAAACACAAATTACTGAACCTAAACATGAAAAATAAAGAAGACATACATTTATGATGTGAACAAATAGTACATGACTGCATAAACCTTATTTTATACAATGTTGATAAATTTTTTGTTATTTTTTTTATCAATATATAGCACAAAATTACAAATAATAAATAATTATCGATGAAGTTATTTCATCATGAACTATATAAAAATAAAATAAATTTTCATCTGGTAAAAAATACAATTATATTATTTAAAAAAAATATGAGAATATTTACTAAAGAATATGTTTAAATGAACCTCTTCCTGATGTCCTTATACATATTGACATAGTGTTTTTTGGCCTGTAATTTCTAAAAAATCCATTCTCACATATAAATAATTGTTATTTTGAGATAATATATATAAGAAAAAATATAAAAAAAATGTATTAATATTTATGTTAAATTAAATTTTAATGATCATATAAAAACATCTTTAGGGATGCATGGTTTTTCTTAGAATTAAATATCATTTATAAAATTTCAAATTCAATACCCAAAATCATTTCCATTAGTTCTTTACCTTCTCTAATTACATTTCCATATATTTTACATTATCAAACTAAATTTCACCTTTTATTGGAGATGGTGTTATATCATATTCAAATAACTGAGAGAGTCATGTGTTCCAATATCAGGATTAATGTCATTAGGGTAATAATATATGATGTCCAAAAATAGAGTCATTGATGAGTGTTTTAACCTAGAAGAGTATATACCTTGTTAAAAAATGTGACAACCTTCAGTTCCCCTAATAATATATCCATAAAATTAAGATTATTTTTAAAATCAGTTATCATCCCATTAAAAATTTCTTTCGGAAATGTAATATTCAATTTATTTATGAATCATACACCATAACAACTAATTCACCAATTATTTTAAATTTTTTTATCATTGGATCAAAGTAAATATCAATATCAGTAAACCATTTTTTACAAATATAAGATGAAACCACATATTGTATTTTTCCTTAATGCTTAACCATGGTGGAATGTTATAATTTTTCAACATTACTATTCTTATAATGTGTGTTCTTCATTGAAAACCAAATGGATTCACTTTGTGAATAGATAGAATTAAATGATTCTTTATAGACTCATTTAAAAATTAAGGATACTTATGATCAATATTATTTCACTATAAATAGTCTACTGTGACTTTTTTCCCATATTTATTTATTTACCCTATATTCAACAATTATTTTCATATAGTTTCCTCATTTTCATATAGGTTCCCAAACATTTGATTGATTATAATGTAAAATAAAACATTCAAATGAATTGATTAATAATTATTTTATTGAGATACACCACATATAGGGAATTAATTCATCATTCTTGTATTGAGAGGAACTATATATAGTGAATTTTTTATGTGATTCTTATTATTTTTAAAATTGTATATAGTTATTTTTATGAACATGCATTCATTCATAGATCAAACCCATTTAATGTATAACTAAGTAATATGAATATGTTTGTTTAGGATGATTTTTATATTATAGTCTCATATCATTCAATTGAGAAATTAGTTCATTAATGTTGGAATCAGTCTATACATTTCCTTATTTTACACTATATTTTTTTAGTAGGGATTAAAATAATTTATATTTTGTACAACCAGTATACAATGGTGTCTTTTCATAGCTCATTATCTTCAAAATTAGTTTTTGGAGATTGTGATGTTAATCATCATTTGTAATTATTTTCCTTAATAAATAAATTTTCTATCATCACACCAATAATCATATCATTAATATAATCATTATCATTGTCCACACATCAAATTATGTCATTTTATCCATAAAAAAATTGTTATCCCTACAAGAATATATATTATATTTTTACCTTTGTTCAGTATCACATTTATATAAATTGACATATTCTATGATAGATATTGTGTTTTTCTAACTCCACTATAATATTTATTCTTTAATAATAATAGTGAAATAAATAACAATGTATTTTACAAGGGTCAAATGCATGATCTTTTAAAAATTTAATGAACCACCGTACTAATATTTATTTATCATATGATTATCATCCATCTATTTTTTATTTATATTTATCCTATTTTATTCAAAAATGTTAATATATAATTTAAAAAATAAATACATAGAATATATGAACTTATAACACTGAAATGATATTTTTAAGGAATTTTTTATGCTACATAAAAAAAATTTCAATTATTACGAGGGATAAATGATGTTTATTGAGATAGATGTGATGTGTTAGAAATAATTTAAAAAAGGGAATGTGTGATATATGTAATGTTACAAATAATATAATTAAATATTCATGTATTTAAAAATAAATTGATCCCATATGTTTATATATCTTTGCTATGTCAGAGTAAAACAACATGGGGAGTTTATGTTTATACATTTCTTCACTTGGTACATGGTGTACCTGGTGGTGATTCAATGATCTGATTCATAGGAGATAATTTTTATTTTTTATGAAATGATGAAATCATTGATATAGCGTAATTAACTATCCTTGAGAACTATACATTTAATGAGACTCTAGAAATAAATCGGGAATAATGAATAAACAATTAAGTCTGTCTCAACTTGGTGAACTGATAATGTTATCTGAAAAAAGATCAAAATAGTGACACAAAAAATACTATAGCGACGAGAATGAATTCATTGGGTCATAGAGAAAAAAAAGTTATAAATGATGAAAAACATACTAATTGGAGATGAGTATGGGATGGAGGTGGAAAAAATCCTGAATGGGTTTAGTAGGGGGAAGGAATTAGTACGAGTGCAAATTTATTGACAATATCTTATTTGGGAATGAATTTTCGGTGATGATAATCCATTTATTGGAATTCATACTACAAAAAAATTGTTTGAACAAATTCCATTTATAGGGACAATACATTATTTATTATATGAACTATAATGTTTAAATTAAATTTATCATTCATGAAAATTTTCTAAAAATACAATGACATTTTAATAAAGTAAAATTGCTGAAAATGTATAGGTGATATCAAACCAGAATGGATATTATCCTACAAGACAAGAGGCTATCCAAAGATACTAGAAGCAATAATACAATGATAAACATGATTACCATCTCTTTTAATAATGGTGAATTATCATCCAAATAATAAAATGCAATATTGTAAAAATCCAAAACTAATTGTTTGGAACCGTTAGTATATGACCCAAACCATAGTCATATGATATACCAACTATTTAGGGGATGTTCAACATTTCATTAATTGGTCTAGACCTTTCAAAAAGGTATTGTTAATCCATTGGTCTAGTTGGGATATAATGAATGTTTATTAATTTTTTTTATAAGTAATATAAATACCTATACAAACAGTTTACAAAACCATTGATATTGGTAATTCAAGAATCCCCTTGTGTATTTTGATCCCCACACATCTGATTTATATTTAAAACACACAAAAACTAAGCTATGCTTTTTTTAGATTCATTAGATGATAAATATGTGTATGTATATGTATATGTATTTTTTATATATTCAATGTAATTTAATAAAATAATTCATTAAAAATATTAAAACCCATACCAATGGTTTGGAAAAAAATTGATATCGACCTATACCAATCGTTTTACAAATTGTTTCTATATTTATTTTGAATTTTGGGGCTATTACCAACTATTATGGAATTAAATTTATGACAATACCATTATATTTAAGATATAACGATGTTTTTTCAAAATGTTGGTATAACAATCACTTATAACATTGGTATTGGTAAAAATGATTTCATAAGATAATTTCATTTATGAGATGAGAATATTTTAATAAAATCATTGTTAAGTCTATTAATATTAAATATGGGTTTTAAAAAACAATTGGTATAAGTTCATATGATTGTTTTAATACCAATGGTTTTTTCGAAACCGTTGGTATAGGGTCAATTTATGGAACCTATACCAATAGTATCACCCTAACAAATGGTGTATGTCTGTTTTAATATGTCTCGTTTCTAGTAGATTTGAATTTGGATTGATCCTCCATAACAAGTAATCTTATGTATTGGAGGACAGCCATTGATGCATTAATACCATTAATATTGAAAATAAAGTCTAATTCCATGATGAAAATTTTTCAACCCCTCTCATCTGAGATCATAAATCTAATGAATAATCTGTGGGCTCCATCCATTGGTGGATCCCAAAAGGAATTGATAGAGATCATGAAATATTTTATATTTCATCCCAGTTGATCATGTACAAGATAAACCAATCCAAAAGAACATCTTTTGAATAAATTTTTTTCCACATTAATCATAAATACATTTGATTGTGGGGGATCAACGTACATAGGAAAGAAGGCAGTAGTGGGTTATCAAGCTTAATATCATTACGCTTCCAAATCTCCTTCCATGATACATCCTTATTCATGTAAAAGGAGAATGGTTTTTAAATCTTGTTTGAAACATGTTCGTATATTTTCACCCATATATGACATGATATGTTATAGAGGGGGTATACTATATATATGCGGATAAAATATTTACACATTGAGAATATAGACACAAAAACATTCATCATTCTAAAACCCTATCTACATTCTTATTTTATTCAGGTCACATTTTCCCTGTCCCATGATTACAGAATGTTGCATGGATAAAAGTTTATGTGTCGCTATTGAGTAAGGGAATCAAATTATCCACATTAAATTTTTTTACCATTAGACACAACATTAAATGAATTATTAAAATAAAATATTTCATTATTAATGTTTAGACATTTGGTTGGACTACCGGGTGCCATAAGCATTTCTAGATATGTTCATTTTCAAATATCTGAATTCTTGGGGGCTATCATATACCTATAATTCAACACATACCATCTCAAACAATCATTATTCAAACCTAGGTTTTCATGGTCTATATCTTCTGTCAATGTAAACCCCATATTAATCGTCTAATCCCTTTCATTATACCATACATCTAGCTAATCAGAACACCATTAGTTATTAGCATCATTAAAATTGTAGAAAACCATGGAATACTACCAATTAGAAACTGCTATTGATGTTGCCATCATACAACATTTATACACAAGCCCTGAGACTCTCCAGATCATGATGTTGGCTCAATCTCTAGCCCTCCAAAAGAGTCCCTTTTGATGTAGAACACCTAGTCCCTAGAGGAATCTACAATAAAGGTAGGTCATTTGCTAAATGATAAATCAGAGAAGCCCATATGGTGATAATATTTGTATTCAATGATCTGAGTGGATAGGGATCCAAGGTTATTAATGGGGATCCATCCATTCTTTTCTAAAAGGGATATGTTGATCATGAACGTGTATTGACTGTATATACCACCATAAGGTTTACGGTTCGATCAATTATCCTAATCCATCTAATGAATTTTTCCATCATTCATATCACTCCAGAACAAATCATTGTGAGAGTGAATATGTTCAATCAAAATTGTCGGAAGATTATATAAATAAATATTAATAATTAGAATCAATTGATATAGATTCTATATACGTTCATACATACCTTCAATAGAGACCCTATTAAAATGTCACCCATAAATTGTTTTTTATAACATGTCAATGCTGCTTGATAGTACCCCTATTTTTGTTTCACCAAAAATCACAATGATACAAATATATTTATTGGGTTTAATAACTATATGAATAATCAAATTTTGATAAAGATCATTATTTCTACAAGAAATCTAACTCGAGTTGATGGAAATTTCCAATTTGGAATATTTAACTTATTGTTTGGATTCTTTCTCATATTTTTTGGACAAGATGAATAATATATATGTATTTAGAAACAGTTTTCATTGAAAAAATGTAATAAACCTTCAGAAAATAAGAGATTGAAAATATGTTGAATTCTTCAATAAACCAACCCCCCGTGAAATCTGTTGTCTTTAACATCCATATAAATTAAATAGAAAAATCACAAGCCATACAGACAGAAATTATAGGAGAATTTGTGTCCCCTATTGAACCCCCTAGTATGGGTGAAGAATTGAGAGAGAGTACCATTGGTATTGATGAAAAAGGATATGCAATATTGTTTTTTTAGGTTGCACGAGTTGAATAATAAAATCATAATTCTCTATTGATATAAATAATTAATTATGGAATATTAATTTCGAATTTCCATTTCTAAAATTTATAATGAAATAGATATTCTTAATTATAGTTGGATACATTTTATATTGAGTTAATGATAAAATGTGGTAGTATAAGTTATTATTGATAGGTTCTTACTATACAACACAGTTGATTCATGAAATCTTTCTTATGAGAACATTAAAAAAATCTCACGGAAGAGAAATTCATTTTACAAAAATGGTTGCATAAGAATTTTCCTTTATTAACCAGGTATGAATCATTAAGTAGGGAATTTCATAAGTCTGAACTTCTCACAGTGACCAATTTTCTTTTTAATTCATAATAAAAAACAAGTACAAGTAGTTTCATGAGATTAACTCACATACCTTATGTTTTTATAGGAATGATTCATCCATGAAGTTCGAGGGAGAGTAGCAAAAAAGAATAACTTCCAAATGATAGTTCTAATGGGGGAATGAAACATGTTCCCTTAATGCTGAATCATTATGTACAAGAAGGTTTTATTATCATTTTCCAATAATTTATGAAAAATATGAGTTTTAAAACTGTGAAATTAATAACATCATGAAATGATATGTTTTTTCAATGCTAAATTTTATGTTGATAAAATCTATATTTATGAATGTTAATGTTATTATACATAAAACATAAAAATATCTACACAAATACTATAAACATAAATATATAGGTCTTCATTGCTTTTCATTTTAGAGATGATAAAATCTATTAAAAATTTAAAAAAAAATTATTAAATATGATTTAATTCTTTTAAAATTAAGAATAATTTTCCTTATTAATGAATATAAAATCATTAATCCATTATTTTAGAGAATGAGTGAAATTGAATAATTAAAAATCATAATATTGAAAAATTATATTAAAAAAGTTAGGTCTTATTAATAATATATATAACTAAAAAAATAAATAAAAAATAAATAATAAATTGGATATGAATTTACTATGAAAATATAAAAACCTATAAATTACATAGAAAAAACTAATTTCTATGTATAGTTACATGAATTGTGAACATATAAAATATTAATGAAAATTTCAAAAAATGAATTTAATTAAATTTATTATATAGATTTCAAAAAAATTAAAATATTAAAACTTTATAAAAATTATAAATGAGAATTAATCATTTATATTAAAAAAAAATAAGAATATTAAAATATAGTAAACAATTCATTATAATGTTACTAATTAATTGTATTAAGTATAAACATATAATAAAATGTAATGAATCATAATATTTTCATTTAAATAAATTAATTACATAAATTTCTAAATAGTTAAAGGCACTAAACATTATTAAATGAAATTAAATAAATATTAATAAAATAAATAAATAAATAAATAAAAATATTAAATCATAGTAAATAATTATTTGCAAATAAATATAAAAATTTAATAAATTCCTAACATATTAATAATTTATAAATATTAAATATGAATAAATAAATATTAAATGTAATCATATTAAAAAATAAGTAAATAAAATCGAATACTATAAAAAATATTAAAAAGTAACTCGTTACAATTAATTTCACCAATTATATAGAAATAAAAACTAGGGTTCAAATCCTCTAAGCACCTTGGGGGATTTTCCAAGCATGGAGGGACTCTGAAAGGTGGGTATGTGGGAATTATGTGGGAGGGTAGTGATACAAGCCTGATGCGGGCTTCATGACAAAAACAGGACATTATAGTCATGATGCTACACCAAGCCATCATCCCATGTTCTTGGGCACCATGACCTTGTGCCCCTTGGCCTGGGGACAATGTGCTATGTAATGGATCTTATGCTACCCAAATAGATAGAGATAAATTCTTTCATAAAAAATGCATACACATATAAAATGAAAAAACTTGTATAAATAGATTATATATATATATATTGTATTATACACCCACACACCACACCCACTGGTAAATGGGATGTCCATAGCCTCACCGAAGGATAAACCATCTCTATTAATTAGGCCCATAGTCCTCAATATTATTGATATTGTACATATGAAACTTCAAACATATGACTATACCACCATAGCCCATAGACCCCTCATTATCATGCACCATTGAAGAATTTTTCAGAACTTATTGGGACTCCCCTAAAAAGAAATGATGGATACGCCCTAACCATGTTGTTCCCTTCCATTATCATGATGAACATCATGGAGGAATGTCATAGATGACGATCGAACCACAATGCACATATTCAATCAAATGATCACTGATCCCATTCACAAGTCAAAAAATCTTACCATCACGTCAAGCTATCATCACTGACTGAGTGCCAACATTGTCTCCCTTTTTTCCACCATCAATACATTCCCATAGAATCAATGATAAAGATATTTCTCCCCTCATACATCCTCAATACTACCATCCCACTCATTTTCGTCATCACTGAAACATTTAGCTCGAGATCCATAGTGATCCCTACAATGACACTACTATCCCACTCTCATCGTTTATCGATGTTATGCACTGTCAATATTGAAAATAACATCCATCAATGTATGCATATTTCATTAATAGTATTCATGAAGCACATCCCTATCAACGGTTTTTATTTAAATAAACACTTAAATGGTGTAAGGTATAGCGTACCTTGGGTTTCAATTTCAGAAAATATGTTGTGGGTTAGTTGTAGTGACCCAGGAAGGATGTATATGTACATTACATTTATTTTGAGGAAAACATAATACCAGAAACAAAAATATTCTTAATGACCTTATTAATTTAGTGTATTTGGAAACATAGAACATATTCTTCTATCTTGGTTAAATTTATTGAACATATTCCATAATTTTTTCCCCATTAGTTTTCCAACCTAAATCATTTATTTATATCCTAGGGAAAAAATTAAAAAGGCTGATATTGAATTATCATTCAGGGTAATCTTGTATTAAATAAATCAAACCAAAAAAATGTGATCATAAAAAATAAAGATAATGTTAAAACAATAAAATCACTGGTCATGAAATAAATCATGCCAATTATTATGGAATAGATAAAAAAGAAACACATATCTAGAAAAATATATATGAATAAATCATGGAATATTTTAAATCCATTAATCACATAATATTATTTCTAATGTAGCCAATGTATTGCTGCCAAGACCATTATAGTGGATGAAGACCATTACTGAATTGGGTTTACATATCGTTCTAATAATGTACTGCTGAAAGAAATTTATTTTCATTCTTACCCTCCATTACTGAACCAAATGTATTTTTCCTACCAATAATGTCTATCTCATGATATATAAATCATTACCCAATTCATTTGAGGAAATTATATGTCCCACCCATCTCACAAGGAAATCATTATTACATGTTCCTCAAAAAAAATAATCATTCACCATAGCATAACACATGAAATAAAATGGGATTATTAAACATCATTTATTCAAACATAATCCATATAAGATAAATAGACATATTAAAAATAATTTCATGATAAAAACAATAAAATAAACGAAAATAGTAACACATAACCATTAGCTATTTCCACAATTTTATTTTCATTTAGTTTCTATGCATGTCAAACATTCATGACCCCGTGATGGTATAACATTGCATGTATAAAAGTGTCTTCTTCACTAATGTGGAATGATATCAAATTATCCTCTGTAATATGTTGTATAATTTTTAAATACATTAAATTTAGTATTCCAATCAAATCATTCAATATGAATGTTCAGACCTTGTGAGGGACATCCATGTTCAATAGGTGTTTCCATAAATCTTTTTTTTTCTATTATCCGTATTATGAGGGCCATCTATACCTATAATTCACCACATAGCTTCCCAAACCTTTATTATTTGTTCATATATTTTCCAAATATATATCTTTTGTCCATGTAATTCTAAAATTAACCCTATAATAATTTTCATTGAACCAAACATCTCGTTTATCAGAACACCATCCATTAATAGAATAATTAAAATTGGAAACAACTATGGCATACACAAAACCAAAAACATCCACGGACATGGCCATCATCTGACATTTATAATCAAGACATTTTCCCTCTATATCATAAAATTTTATCTTTCAGCAATCCTCCAAAATCATACATTGTGTTAAAGAACACATGATCCCTAATTGCATCTCTAAAAAAAGCTAGGGTAGGGGCAAAGTGCAACATCACAAAATCTCATAAGGGGTAATATTTGGAATCAATGATCTATGTTCATACAGAACAATGGATCAGAATATTTTTCCATCCTTGATTTTATAAAATTGTAATTTTTTTCATGCCCATTAATCTATAACCCATAACATCAAAATGTATATGGATTCATTGATTTTCCCAAGCCATCTATTGGACTTTTCAATCATTCAAAACCCACGAAAACTTTAAAAACATAAACTGAATTGTTACAATCTCAAATTTATGTATCATAAATGAATACATATAATTTATTTGAGTGGATTCCAAAACATAATTTTTATGTTCTTCCTCTCATACATTAGATACATTAATAAAATTTCATCTATGAATTTTTTCTATAACTTGTCCTTGATTATATATAGAACGAATCTTTTATATTGACCAAATATCATAAGGATATAAATATATTTATTTGGATTATCAATCTCATTAATACTCATGGTTCAAAATGATCATCCATTATACAAGCAGTCCTACCCCAACTAAGGGATATTTATTATTTCTAATAATTAAGTGATTGTCATTTTCTTTCTCATTTTTTTTGGATAAGAATTAAAATAGATATGCATTATTAAAGAGTATCCTTAGAGAGAAATAAATCTACCATCCTAAATTATGAGATGGGAAATTGGTGGAATTCTTATGTAAACCATACCCCCATGAAATCTATTATCATTATCATCCAAAAAAAATAAATTAGCCAAAAAATGTCGTCAAGACACAATGGGAAGGGGAAAGTGGGTCCCCCTATTTGAACCATCAAGTAGGAGTGAATAATTGAGAGATAGTATAATTGATACTGATACTAGAGGATACTGAATAAGGGATTGATGTTTCATCAATTGAATAATAATATTATAATGATATTTTGATTTTAATAAATAATAATTGTATAATTTTTTTTTAATTTTCGATTTCTAAAAGTTATAATGAAAAAAAATAATTGTAAATGAATTTATTTTATTTTTAATTACTGATATTGTCTTTAATAGTAGGTTTTTATTGATAGATCCTTATTACACTACCCAAGTGATTCATCCATTATCACATAATGAAAACTAAACAATACCCATATAAGATTAAATCATTTAACATAATGTTTGAATAAGAAATTGCCTTCGTAAACCACATAAGAATCATTGAGTAACGAATTTCATAAAATTGTACTTTTCAATGTAAACAATTTTTTTTTTAGATGTGTAACAAAAAACATGCACAACCAAGTTCATGAGATAAAATAACATAACTTAGTTTTGGAGAGGATTGATTCATCAATGATGTTTAAGGGAGAGTGGATGAATAAGTTGACCTCCATGACAGTGCATGAATAAGGAAATGTGACTAGTGCCATTTGTGATGAATTTATATGGCCAATAAGGGTTTAACAATTATTTCTAGAAAGTGATTATAAATATGAGTTTTTTTAGTTGTAAATTAATAACCTCTATAACGATAGGTTATAAAAATGCTAAATTTTTCACTGATAGAAAGGATCATTATCTGGGGTAAAATTAGAGCGGATTGAACATATATTTTTCATCTGTAATATTATAGCACATATATATATATATATATATATATATATATTTATTAGAACTCTTTAGTATCCATAATCATCATATGGCCAACTGAGGATCATTATAATAATGATTTCATGTTTCCATGGATTAAAATAAAATATTTAGCCATAGAGAATAAAATTGTTGGATATGAGAAATATGATCATGCTCATCATGTTTAAAATTAATTAAATAATTTTTGAAATGATTTACACATGGACTTTGGGTACTTCATTTTTTTTATTATTTTTGTTCATCTAGAATGACCCTTAAAGATTAAATTCATTTCCCTTGCATGGATTCAATGTAGAATCCCTCTATCGGTGATCCACATTTGCTCTGATAGTATACAAACAATGAAAGTCGTTTTATGGATTCATGCATGGTGATGATAATTTCATTCATTTATCTTTGTGAATCACTCATTCATTGGTCATAAATAACATCTCTCATATCTTAGAGGGATTGAAGAAAGAAGTCAAAACATAAAATATGTGGCAAAACAATTCTCAATTAGTAAGGGCTTGAAACAACAGATGTACCTACATATTAATTGTCATGGGGTTTAAATAATAATATTTAATTGTGAAACAACAATGAAATTGAATTTTAAATTTTATAGAAAACCAATGCCACATGATAACAACAATGACACCATTATTTTATTTCTTCCTACTTGTGCTAAATGGAAATATAAATGAAATCACATGCCACATAATGATAAAAATATTATTATTATTTCTTTCACCAACTAGACATACATTATTTTAAAAAATATAAATAAATAATTTATCAACAGATACAGTCTTGGTCAATTCTAAATCGGCATAAATTTATTGAACACCCATAAAATGTATATCACTCTATTAAATTAATATTTATTATATAAACATTAAAAAAATTAATAATTATTAAATGTTGAATAAAAAAAGAAATATATTCTGTTAACTATTTGATGAATAAATATGTTCTTAATTTATGTAATCTTTTATCATTAATATTATTATTCCTCGGTCTTGAGAAAAACATTTATTCAATTAATTAAATTCAAATAGAATTTCATCGAGTCCACCAAAAATACTGACTGTGTGACCCTCTATGATTCAATCTCATTGGAATTGGGTTGGATTTCCTGATCCCCAAGATTACCATATAATAATTTTATAAGTAACCCAAGTGAATGAACATAAGGTCCCAATGACTACATCCAGATATGAATACTCAATATATAATATAATCCATTTGTTAAAATATCCAATCAACAATGTTTCATGATATTGTTATCAAACTATATGCTTGATACACCATTATTTGACAACATGGAAAAAAACTCATTATTATACCATGGAAATGGATTTTAGGGTGACGGTTCTATTTCTATAATTGAGCTGATATATCAACATCTATAAATGTATGGGTCAAATCCTTCTTTATTATATCCATTAATTACATGTTATTTGTGATGCACCCAATATACACTACATCTGAGAAACATATGGTGTGACAGAATTCATTAGTAAATAAATGTTCATGAGTCTTGAAACATAATAATGAAAATATTAAATTCTACGGACAGTTACACATGTTCATAGATCCGAATATTAGACAATACAAAAACATGTAGAATTTATACTAGTGGGTTTTTTTCTCATTTTCTCCCATCTTGGAGATTACTATGTGTGGACATCATGTGTAGAAGTATCATATACTTAGGAGTAATCACAAATATCAGTTTGTATACTATGTGTTCCATTATAGTATTTCATCCAACCATAGAACTATATTTATGGTTTCTATCATAGAATATAAAATTTCTCATCAGAGAGCGGAACTACTAAGATATTATCTATGTGAAAAATACTCTACGAACAAATTAAATAATTGTAATTCATAAAAATGAACAATATGTAATTAAATATTCATGTAAACAATGTAAAAATAGTTGGTTCTATGATAAAAACTCTAACAAACACCCTCTTACACTGGAGTCAAATTCCTATAACATTCAGTCCGCTAAACCTCAAATGATGATCAAGTTTCTGCAGTGTCAAGGCTTTAGTCAAGGTGTCCTCCACATTATCATCCATTTAAATGTTGCACACTGCAACATCACCTCTCTGGGAATAATACCAAAATATATGGTAATTCCAAAATTGTTTTCTTGATCTATAGATGAGACCTTGGATTTTTTCTTAGTTCCATCATTTCAGTATTATCTAAATAATTTGTTATTGGATCATTACTTTTAGGAACAACAGATAGCTCATGGATGGTTCCCCAAATCCAAATTTCAACTTTTACTACAATATATGCTGCAATATTCTCGGAATCTACTATATAATATTTGATTTCACATTTTTTTGATCTCTTCCATCTCACAACAACTCCATTCAATGTGATCATGTATCCTGTATGAGACTTCATGTCATATTAATCATTCTGAAAACTAGCATCTATATATCCTCTGATGAATAGTTCCATATCTCCTCCCTAAAACAATAGAATATCCTATGAATTTCTAAGATACATAATGATTATCTTGACTACCATCCAATGGTGATCTTTGGGATCATCTTGATATCATCCTACAACACTCAATGCATAGGTGACATCTATCCAAGTACATTTCATGACATACATGACTAACCCAGTAAATGATTCTTATGGAATCCTTTTCATTATCATTCTTTCCTCATGTATATAAGAACAAATTTTATTATAATGTATAATACTATATTTTCCTAGCAGAAATCCCCCTCATGGATAATTCCATTCAATAATATCCTCAATATCATATCATTGTACATGCATTAACATCTGTCCAATAATAATTTGGATCTATCATGATGGATCTTGATCCTAAAAATATATTTTTCATCATCCATGTCCATTAGGGAGAATATTTTATTCAACCATGAATTTACAAAATACAAGAACTGTATTTCATTCCCAATATATAATATTCCATCAAAATATAACACTAGGATATCGATTTCACTCCCACTAAAATATTGGCTGATAGAAGACTCACATTCATTCATTGTAATACCAAATTCCATTATGTAATCTTCAAAATGAATGTTCCATGACAATGATTCTTGAATTAATCTATAAATGGATTTTAGCAACTAGTATATCTTATTGGCATCCTTTGGAGTCCCAAACCCTTCATGTAATGTCATACAGCAATCTTGCTAGATGTTCCCATTAAGTACATCTCTTTTGACATCCATTTTCAAAATCTCATAGCCATTGTAATAAGAAATGGATAGTATAATTCTAATAGATTTCATCATTTCTATAGGTCAAATGATTTTTTCGTAGTAAATACCTCGACGATGCTTGAATCTTTTTTCATCCAGTCATGACTTGATGGAATTAAATTTTCCTGCCATGTCAAATTTCATATTCAAATTCCATTTTCAACAAACAGTCATTACATATATCAGGGGATTTACCAATATACAAACATTGTTTGGCTACATGAAATGAATTTCATAAATCATATCTTCTTTCCACATTGAATTATATGTGCCACTAATTACATCCTTGTAGGTTAGAGGATCATTATTTGAAAATAATAAGGTATCCTAATCCTCAGTGACTAGAAAACAATACCATTTATGTTATTTAAAGACTCATGTACTCCTACACATTTATTATGTCTCTAGAATAGATTCTTCTTCCACGAGGTAATGAGGAATTTTCTCCTATCCAAACTATTGTGTGTGTAGTGTCTCAACATCATTGAAGTGTATCCCGCATCAACTATCTCTCTAGTAGATGCTCTCCCTCTCAGTGAATACAGGGAGCCTTTACACTATTACATTTTTTATGAGGGTTTTAATTGTAATATCACATTTTCCATGGTTTATCCTATAATTGTACAAAATACGCCTTTTGGTGTAAATTTGGTACATAAAGAGTCCTTACGAGATGCTTCTCCTACCAACACATGTAAATTAAATAACAAGAACATTCATCCACTACAAAATTCATATGGAATACCAATAATATATTTTTTGGTACTTGTTTCACTATGTGTTCCAATTTTTGAAATTAATATCCTCAAATGGATAATAGATTAATTTCATGACTGATCAATGATCTCGCCAAGTCCAACAAGGTGCAGTTCCTCCATTATCTTACAACATTCCTCAATGGTTTGTTAGGAAGAATGATTGGAAAACAATCACAAAATCCTGTATATATTTAATGACATATTTATTATGATATTCTAAACCTTATTCTGAGTGGTGTTTTATCAAAATCATTCCATGATGGTACTCAACAACATTCTTGAATTCCATGAACTTATGGAAATAACCAAACTTATACCTCATTAAATAGATTTATCCATATCAACTAAAATCAACTGTTATTGTTATAAATTATGAGTACCTAAACCAGGATTCAAATAGAAATGGTCTATAGACATAATTATGAACCAATTTAATAATCTCTTTTTCCCTTTCACCATTCCCACTAAATAGAGATTTAATCATATTTCCATGTTAACAAGCATGACATAAACCAAATCGTTTTAGATCGAATGAATCTAAATATCCATATTGATGTAATTTTTTCAAGTGTTCTCTTATTTACATGACATAACTGGTGATTCCAAAGTATGGTGTAGAACCACTAAAGTGAATAAAATTAATTATTGATTTCCATTACAATGTTACTGTAATCCTACACTGATAGAACAATAAAAAATATTACATACAAAAACATATGTTGTATTTATGAAGGAAAAATAAGTAATTTGAAAATTTGAAAATAAATCCATATGTATATAGTTGACAATGTGAGGTGGTAGTCCTTGATAGCTATAACCTCATGTATAGAGTTTTTGGATGCTTGTATATCTACCTACCTTTGGTTAATTTTCTTGATTATACATGGTTCCTATATTTGGAAGCGTATGTGAGCGAAAGAATCTGTATCTAATACCCAATATGTTAAAATAGATAAATTTCACTAGATAAGGAACTCACCTTAAGCATACCCTTTCTTATTTGGATGGGTGCAGGTTTATATCCAATGGCCCATCTTACCACATGAAAAATAGACATATTCCTATTCTATTTCCCAAACACTGATCATCATTCTCTTGGAAGGGTGTAAAGAATCATTGGACCTAATTATCTTTTCATCACATTCACCATAATTACGAATTATTTTTTTCACATCATTTAATTGTCCACTTGGAAACAGAGTATATGAAGATATGGTAGAGGCCTTTCAATGTCTTATATTGAAATTATCATAAAAAATAATGATGCTATGAAGGAGTGATATAAGAATGAAATCGGTACCCTATTCTTTGGGGTGTTTAAAAACTTGTACCTCCTGGTTCTCAATGTAGCCAATGAGCTTTCCTAAGTGATTCCTGGCTGGAGAGTCCCACTATGATTACTCTAAAAGGGTGACTTGGTGATCTTAAATGGTTATTATATTTCCCTATCTTGTAAAACACAATAGAAGTTCTATATAATGCTATATTGATTCTTTTATTTTCTTGTGAATTGATGAGTTCACTAAACATTGATGACATCATAAAATATTATGCGTTGACCACATTGTTCAAGAGATTATTATAGAACAGGATCTATGTGTCTGTCACCTATTGGTAAGGTGGATCATAAAATGAGGTCTTCCCCATGTAATATTTTTATTCAATGAATAGAATTACCTGAGGTGTCTGAAACATTCCATGAATTTACTACCAGTGTGTATGTTGGCTTTATACCTTATTGATTATAGGGATGGTGTGGTTGAATAGCTTGTCATGTTTATTATATTATTAAAGGAGAAGATAATTTGTACTTCATTAATTACATTTTATGAGAAATTATAAATTAATAGTATAATGTCCCCCACTATTTTATCAACTCTGAGTAGCCCACACCATTTAAATCAGAATGTCTAATTCTAATGAAATTCATGTGTAAAGGATCCATATTCTCCTTGTTATAACCCCCAAAAGGGTTGGTAATTCTATTTGACGATATTTATGTTTGTATGTGTCTTCAAACTACAGGCTTGAAACACTTTGATTGGTCGAGTGGAATCACATATCTCAAAATCTAGGAATTGGATTTCCTCAACGATTGCCTCCAAGTAAACACCATGTCGAGAAACAGATATTCCTTTGATGTAAAATGGTTAAGTCAACAAGAAACAATATTTTGATCATCCTATATGAATTTATGTGTCCTAACAAGGGATGGTCAAATACTTTCTCTTATTGAGTATTTCCCTTAATCAATTAACAGAAGGCTTTGTCTAACATAATATTTTATTGTTGAATTTTTATCTCTTATAAAGAAATTTCAATATTATCATTATCACGTTGTTCTTAATATTAATTGAAAAATAATTAAGTTACTAAACATGTGTATTTAATATTTACACATAAAAAATTTCTATATTAGTTTCCTCTAGTACGCTAGATAATTCATTGATTTTGTTTTCACGATAATAAATCCATAATAAAAAACCATGAAACTGAAAAAAAATAAAATATTGTAAAGGGGATGATCTTGAGGTATTCTAATGGTTAGTTAGACTTGTGGTTGAACAAATAACTACTGACCTAGGGGATAAACACATTGAACCATTTATAGTTTGTGGCTTCAACTTTCCACCTATCCACCATTGTACCTCCATAAATAGATTTCTCCTCAGCAACTTACTCGAACCACATCCACATGATTGGATATATCTCAATTACCTTTGATTTTTAATTCACATGAAGAAGAGGGGTTGAAAGGGGTTTTACAAAAAAACCATGGGCCTAGAGGCTGTAAATATTAATAATGAGATATGGCACATATGCAATAAATTTAATTTATTATAAATTAAATGGAAACCAATAGCATAAAATAATATTTTATATCTCATGATCATCCAAATATAATAAATTAATTACGAAATTGATAAAAACATTATTATACTATCAAATCATTCTTGTTAAGATAAATCTTGTTTTGAATTGGTTAATTATTATCTTTAATTAATCAATCCAATTATCTTAATACTTATATGAATTTACGTGAGATTATGATTTATAACCATGGAGGTAACATGGTGAACAACCATTCAAATCAATAGGATATGTTACTATGGACATTATAGAAACATTAATGTGTTAATTATGGGTAATTTTCTATGTTACCTGACATGTAGTTCTAAATACACACTTTGTACTATCATCACTATCTTGTCTAATGTACATTCCTATGGACTCGACATGTGAGGTGTAATTCAGAAATCTCAGAGTATATGTGGGGTCCAGTGTGCCACATGACATGTTTTCTCTAGGATACAGAGTTACTAGTCTGCTTAGCATTGTATGGTACACACAGTTTGACCCATTACTTGATGGGACTACACATTATAAGGCCCCAGCCTTAAACCATACTTAATCTTGAGTTATTACAAGATTACACATTGAGGATCTTTTCGGGTTTAGAGTTTTAGAGAATTAGATCATAAAACTTGCATTACATTCCACATATAAACAAAGTGGTTACATAAAGATAGTATTCTTAATTCCCATCAATGGAAACATATTTAAAATAAAACATGGATTATTTCTTGACACTTCCTTGACACTATCATCATATCATGTACCTTTCCCTTGACCTGTGAAAAACATTTCAAGAAAAACTTGGGATGTGCATAAAAAGCTCAGTATGGGTTTTAAAAACATGGAAAGGAAACATGAGTTCATATATACATAAGAATGAAATCATACATTACCCATAAAACATAGGCACTTTAACATACCTCATAAAATCATGAATAAATCATAGAAATCATAAGACATAAAGGTAACTTGAGGCATTCATAACATTCTTACATAGGGAGTAACCCTCTTGGTTACGTTTGGAATACCCATCACAGTATATTCCCTAAAATCTCTTCGGAGAAACCTTAACGTTTCACTCCTTCGCATTACCCAATGCATTGGAGAGCTATATCGGGCTCACCCGCCCTTAGTTTATCACGAAACCACCAGTCTTCATAATAATGCCCAAGAACCATAACATAATCGTATCACATAAAACACGCATAAAGGAAACATAACATTACCACATTTCAATCACAAGATATCAATAAAACACAAAAAAAACATTGTGAAAACCATTTTCAATACCAAAATAAAAGAAAAGTAAAACATGGTATTTATTTTTCTTTTAAAAAGAAGGTATGGCTTGTAGAGGAATCCGGAACTCAAATAACGGTCACGACGGCGGAGAGTCGTTGTCGCCACATACGTACGACAAAAACATTCCCTTTTGTCGTTTAGTAAATGCTTCGTATAAAAAATATTCCTTTTGAATAAATGTAAAAGTCAAAGGGGTTTATACACCATATAAAAGAAAGTTGTGTATAAAATAAAATATGCCTCAATGAAAGGAGATTGAGACGAAGTCCCATACCTCATATCCGACTTGACCCGACCATTCTTTAATCTCCTGAATAACAAACTTGAGTTAATATCTACTTGCTTATGAACCTTTTTCAATTTTATTATTACTTTTATACCATTTTATGATCATCATGTAATCATTTAAGTTAATAGTGTTCATTTTGTCGGTATTTGGTTCTTAAGTCAAAAATAGACTTCTTACATTTACATGTTGTTAATTTGGTCAAAGGTTAGTTATATCCAGAATGATATTAATGATTTGGATAACATATATATTCATCATATACATTTATTTATAATATTACATCACATTTAGAGGTTAGAAATGAAATGCACCGTTCATGGAGACGGTAGGCCGTACATACGCATGAAAGCTACTTCCATTTCTATTTCGTATTTCTGGAATGGAATCATAATTATATAAGATTATATTATAATTCCAGTATAATAACATATATAATATCATTAACTTTATCCTTTACACATCCCACATATGGTATTAACGAATCAAATCACTTTCAGGGGGTGGTAGTCCACACTTCCAAAAATGAAGATATCGTGTTTACACATAATGGAAACCATAAAGGTATGCCCAAAATGAAAAAAACAGAAGCTTAAGGAAAACATAAACATATTATATATCATATATAAAAATAGTGACATCATAATGGCCACCTTTGAAGGTGTTAAATGAGTATTGAACAATCATCGTTTCGGGAGGCAGAATTTCGCCATCCACGGAAACCGTATGTTCTTTAACCATTTGATGAATTTGTGTGAGAGTGTATCTCAAATAAATCTTATAACAACATCATATTATATTTAAGATACTGGTTTTGTTACAAAAGAAGTAAATAAAAAGAGTTTAGTGGGTTTGAGAAGCAAAATAAAACAAATGAACATGAGAGAATGAATTACCATTAAAAGTGTAACTCCTTTTGATTTGAGCCTAAAGGATTCCTTTGAAATGATTCTGCCCAAAGGGAATCCTCTAGGATGAGGATAGGGATATGGAGAGAGTAAATTGGGAAGGGGTTGGCCGAGCCAAAGATTTGAGGAGTGTGTGAAATGAGGTAGAGGTGGGGGCCTTTAATAAGAGAAGAGGAGGGGCACTTTTGGAAAGTAAAGATATATTACTTTATTTGAAAATGTGTTTCGGTTTTAAAAGGTCCCACATTAATATAATTCGTGGATAAGGTGACAAGGGTTCTAAATCCACTCATCCAATTGGTTTTGGACATGTGTAGTTCATAGGTTTTACAATATCTTTCCATTTTATTTAAATCGTCAAATAATGATGTCATCGCTGCATCATTATTATGACATAAATAATTTAATTGATTTAATGTCTAAAAATTATAAAAAAATACTACAATGTAGGAAATATTTTTATATTTCCAATTACTATTTATAATCAAAAATATGATCTTTATAACCCCACATAAAAATTGTTTTCGTAAAACATATTATGTTTGTGTCATTTTTACTTTTACATTAAATAAAAAGTTACTTATGTCATTTCCCAACCAAAGTGTCTCCATGGGGTCCCCAAGTTGACCCATGGCTTCTCTTGGTCGACCATGATACAACCAATGAGGGTAGGACATGTGTCAAGCTCATCTTATTTTATTAAAGAATTATTTTTACCTTAAACTACACTAATTACCACTAATCGCGATTAAGAACTTAATAAGTTACTATTCACCAAAAATTTATTATAATCTCATTGAACCACAATTTACTTCTTAATGACAACCATGTATGTCGGATTTTTGAAATTCAAAACACAATGATGGCAAAATTTCATTTAAACGGAAAATCAGTCTTTATAAGTACCACATAGTGGTTTCACTATTCATCAAAAATTGAAGTTTTTCAGAAAATTACCAAAAATTCACCCTAAGATATATTTGATATTACAAATTAAAAAATGAAGTCTGTTTTACAAAATTCAAAACATATAAGTCACATTAATTTATTTAATAATTAATTCCCGCTGTCAGAGAAAATAGCGTGTTTTTATGAAACAATAAGTATCAAAAGATTGACACTAGTTTAAGTCCGATTTCAAAGTGAAATTAATTCCAACGACCACTATTGGATTTAATGGTAAAAATATTTTCTAATTTCACTTTAAATCCAATTCAAAAGATAATCTAATCATATAAATAAATTAGATTAAAAAGCGGTTTTTAATTAAAATACAACATTTTAAACTATTCATTAAAAATGAACTTTATCAGAAAGGTACCAAAAATTTACACAAAGTAAATTTTGATGTCCCGATTCTTAAGAAGAGTTATATTTGGTCCAATAGAATTTATAAGATCGATCAAAACTATATTTAATGACAGTTCTCCGTCAAAAGGTGATAAGTGGATCTTTCGTGAAAATTACGGTATAAATGCCTAAAATTGAACTCTTTCCGTATTTTAAGCCTTTATCTTTTATTGGGTAAATGTAAAAACATTTAAAAACATATATAATCATATTTTAGTTATTTCTATCCATTCCCGCAAGTACAACGACTACTCGTTAACTAACATTTAAAATAATATTGTTTTATTACTTGTGTGCAACGTAAGTTTTCAAAGAAACCCCTTTACTTGGTGAATCACTTTATTTCGTAACACTTGCTGCTTGTGGTCAATAATCTGGACCGGTTGTTCCTCATAAGACAGGTTTTCTTCCTGCTGAACTACCTTTGGGCTGAAAACATGAGATGGATCTGGCATATACTTTCTCAACATTGAAACATGAAAAACATTGTGTACCTGAGATAAACTCGGAGGTAAAGCCACCCGGTATGAAACTAATCCAACTCTCTCCAGAATTTCATATGGTCAAATAATCCTTGGACTCAGCTTTCCTTTCCTACCAAATCTCATCACACTTTTCCAAGGAGAAACCGTGAGAAAATCATGGTCACCTACCTCAAAAGATAGTTCCTTCCTCCGGTTATACTCATAACTCTTCTGCCTGCTCTGAGCTGTTCTTATGTGCTTCTGAATCAACTGAACTTTTTCTGCCATCTCTTCTACCAATTCTGTTCCCATCAACATCCTTTCACAGACTTCATCCCAAAAAGTTGGAGTTCGACACCACTTCCCATATAATTCCTGAAATGGTGCCATCTGTATACTGGAACGAAAAATGTTATTATAAGAAAACTAAACCAAAGAAAGATGTTGGTCCCAACTTCCCTGATAATCCATAGAACAAGCTCGTAGAATATCCTTCAATGTCTGGATTGTTCGTTCTGACTGCCTATCTGATTGAGGATGAAAAGCTGTACTAAAATTTAATTCCGTACCCAACGACTTCTGAAGGAATTTCCAAAAGTTAGATGTGAACCTGGGATCATGATCAGATACAATGGAGAGAGGAACTCCATGTAACCTGACTATTTCTTTAAGATAAAAACTGGAAAGTTGATCAAGAGAGAAAGTATATCGTATAGCAAGGAAATGAGTAGATTTGGTCAAGCGATCAACAATAACCCAGATTGCATTATTACCTCGAGACGTCTTCGGTAATCCAACAACAAAGTCCATGGATATATTCACCCATTTCCACTCTGGCACTGGTAAAGGCTGAAGCATCCCTTTCGGTAACTGCAGCTCTTCTTTAACCTTTTGACATGTCAAACACTTCACAGTGAAATCAGCATTGTCTCTTTTCATTCCATCCCACCAGTAATACTCCCGCAGATCTCTATACATCTTAGTACTACCCGAATGAACTGAAAACGGAGAACTATGAGCTTTACATAACAACTCTCTCTTCAACTGTGAATCACAGGGCACACACAATATCTTCCCAAATCTCAAAACACAAGCATTATCAATGTTGAATTCAGGCAACTTACCTTTCTGAACCAGCTCTACCTTTTTCTGCCACTCACTGTCTTGCTTCTGTGCTTGGTTGATTCTATCTGATAGAGAAGATCTCACTGATACCTAAAACAAAACAGAAGCACTTACTGCACCAACAACTTCTATGCCAAAGTTCATCAAATCCGTAACCAAAGGATCACGTTCCAAACACAACATTGTTAATGAAGCATTACTTTTTCGACTCAAAGCATCAGCCACATTATTTGCTTTTCCCGAATGGTAATGAATTGTATAATCATAATCTTTTATTAATTCTAGCCATCTCCTCTGTCTCATGTTTAACACTTTCTGAGTGAATATATACTTTAAACTTTTGTGATTGGTATATATTTCACAGTTTACTCCATACAAATGATGCCTCCATATTTTTAAAGCAAAAACAACAGCAGCTAATTCCAAATCATGTGTAGGGTAATTTACCTCATGTGTTTTCAACTGTTGTGATGCATAAGCAATTACCTGATCATTCTGCATTAGGACGCAACCAAGTCCTTTCAATGAAGCATCACTGTATATAACAAACTCACCATTCCTGGAAGGTAGTTCCAAAACTGGTGCATTCACCAATCTTCTTTTCAATTCCTGAAAACAATCATCACATTCTTTTGTCCAGATAAACTTAACACCCTTCCGAGTTAGCTTAGTCATTGGACTAGATAACCGTGAAAAATTTATAACAAACCTTCGGTAATAGCCCGCCAAACCAAGGAAGCTATGAATCTCGGTTTCATTTGTGGGTCTTGGCCATTCTTCCACAACTTTCGTTTTTGCAGGATCAACATTTATTCCATCTTTAGAAACAATGTGACCAAGGAAAGAAATTTATTGCAACCAAAACTCACACTTGCTGAATTGCCCATATAATTTATTTTCTTTTAAGGTTTGCAAGATAACCCTTAAATGTCTTTCATGCTCCTCTTTACTTTTAGAAAACACCAAATTATCATCAATGAAAACCACCACAAAATTATCCAAGAACTCATGGAAAATTCTATTCATTAAGTCCATGAATACAACAGGTGCATTGGTTAGCCCAAAAGGCATTACTAAAAATTCATAATGGTCATATCTCGTACGGAACGCAGTCTTCAGAATATCTTCCTCCTTTACCTTCTGTTGATGGTACCCCGATCTCAGGTCAATATTTGAAAAAAACTGAGCTCCCTAGAGCTGATCAAACAAATTATCGATATGAGGCAAAGGATATTTGTTCATAACAGTGATATTATTCAAGGCTCTATAATCAATGCAAAGTCTCATAGAACCATCTTTCTTTTTAATAAATAAAACAGGAGCACCCCATGGTGATGTGCTAGGACTAATGAAAGCTTTCTCTAATAAATCTCAAAATTGCTCCTTCAACTCTAAAAGTTCAATTTGTGACATTCGATAAGGGGGTTTTGAAATTGGCTTAGCATCAGGAACTAAGTCAAAAGTAAACTCAACTTCCCGATCTAGTATTATTCCAGGCAACCCATCTGGAAAAACATCAGGATACTCATTTACCACTGGCACATCATTAATCTGAATAGTTCCTTTATTTTCAACGACATGTGTAAGGTAACATTCATTTCCATCTTTTACATGTTTCTCGGCCTCTTGATATGTTATCAAATGTAAGGGTTCATTCCTGTAAACAAACTAAAAGTCTTTCTGAAAAGAAACTTCTTTAGCTCTACAGTCAATCTTAGCATGGTAAATAGAGAGCCAATCCATACCCAGGATAACATCAAACTCTACTAGAGGTAGGACAATAAGGTTTGTAAGTAGGTTCTTTCCACAGATTAGGATAGGAAGATTCTTATAAATTCTTTTTGCCTCAACATTTCCCCCAGGTGTTTTTACCATAAGTTCATGAGTCATTTCATGAGATGGTATTCCCATTTTACTAGAAAAGGTTTCAGAGATGAAAGAATGTGTAGACCCCGAATCAAACAACACACTGGCATAATCTGAAAAAACAAACAAAGTACCTGATACAACTTCATTTGATGGCCCGACATCTGATGAAGTAGTTGCAAAGGATTTCACCACCCCTTTCTGCTTGTAGTCTAACTGCTTCCCATCACTCAAGCTCTTTGCCGGACACTAGTTTGAATAGTGACCCATCTCATTGCACTTATAACATTTCACTAACTGTAAATAAAATTTGTTCTTACCTTCACCTTGATACTTTTCAGTGCAATCATGAGCCTTATTCCCATCTTACCACATCGGTAGCACTTTCCAGAATTCAGAAGACATTCCCCAGCATGCCTTTTGCCACATTTATCACAAACTGGAAACTTAGTTCTCTTACCATCAGACTTTTTTGAAGAATTCTTACCTTTCTCCACCCACCTCGGTCTCTTCTTCTGCTGGTTGTTATAAAACAATTGGTCATCGGCAAACTCCATTTCAACCTTCTCAGCACATCGAACAACCTTTTCATAACTTTTAAACTCACGAGAAGCTAATGCCCTTCGATATTTTGGCTTTAATCCTGAGTAAAAACTATTTATTTTACTATCAAGGTCTCGGATAAAATTTGGAGCATGCCTTGCCAATCGAGTGAGCCTTTCTTCATAGGCAGCCACTGAGTCTTCTTCTTGCCTCAATTCCAAGAATTTATTTTCCATCTTATGTCGAATAGCCTTAGGAAAATACTTCTCAAGAAACATACCTTTGAATTCATCCCAGTCGAGAGCATCAATCTCATCGGCGTCCCTGATTTTTCTAACCATATACCACCACTGATCTACTTCACCCTCCAAACGGTAAATAGCAAGACTAACCTTTTCATTTTATGAACACCCCATGACATCAAAAATATTCTCCAGTGCTTTAATCCACCCTTCAGCTTGAACAGGGTCATATGATCCTCTGAATGATGGAGGATGTTGCCTCATGAAATATTCCACCACTGACATGTTCCTCTGCGGTTGATCTGGCTGATCTCGTGCATGGATACCACCACCATTTATAGCCTGAGTCAACTGTGCCATCACTGCAGGAAACTGTTTAGTTCCGATTCCGACCATCTCAGGTTGGTGATTTGGAAGGTTATCTTCCTCCTGATGTCATCGCAACATAGCTGCTTTGTTTCCTCTACGGAAAACCATTCTGAACATAGAAATATCTTAGGCGATGCAACATGGTAATCTGTAAATGCTATATAATTTCAATAATATTATAATTTAACACTTTTCTAACCCCTAAAGTTGTCTAAACCGACCTCTGATACCAACTATAAGGCCCCAGCATTAAACCATACTTAATAATGAGTTATTACAAGATTACACATTGAGGATCTTTTCGAGTTTAGAGTTTTAGAGAATTAGATCATAAAACATGCATTACATTCCACATATAAACAAAGTGGTTACATAAAGATAGTATTCTTCATTCCCATCAATGGAAACATATTTAAAATGAAACATGGATTATTTCTTGACACTTCCTTGACACTATCATCATATCATGTACCTTTCCCTTGAACTGTGAAAAACATTTCAAAAAAAACTTGGGATGAGCATAAAAAGCTCAGTATGGGTTATAAAAACATGGAAAGGAAACATGAGTTCATATATACATAAGAATGAAATCATACTTTACCCATAATACATAGGCACTTTAACATACCTCATAAAATCATGAATAAATCATAGAAATCATAAGACATAAAGGTAAGTTGAGGCATTCATAACATTCTTACGTAGGGAGTAACCCTCTTGGTTACGTTTGGAATACCCATCACAGTATATTCACTAAAATCTCTTCGGAGAAACCATAACGTTTCACTCCTTCGCGTTACCCAATGCATTGGAGAGCTATATCGGGCTCACCCGCCCTTAGTTTATCACGGAACCACCCGTCTTCATAATAATGCCCAAGAACAATAACATAATCGTATCACATAAAACATGCATAAAGGAAACATAACATTCCCACATTTCAATCACAAGTTATCAAAACAACACAAAAAAACATTGTGAAAACCATTTTCAAAAACAAAATAATAGAAAAGTAAAACATGGTATTTATTTTTCTTTTAAAAAGAAAGTATGGCTTGTAGAGGAAGCCAAAACACAAATAACGGTCACGACAGTGGAGAAGTCGTTATCGCCGCATACGTATGACAAAAACATTCCCTTTTTTCGTTTAGTAAACTCTTCGTATAAAAAATATTCATTTTGAATAAACGTAAAAGTAAAAGGGGTTTATACAATGTATAAAAGAATGTTGTGTATAAAATAAAATATGCCTCAATGAAAGGAGATTGAGATGAAGTCCCATACCTCGTATCCAACTTGACCCGACCGTTCTTTAATCTCCTGAATAATAAACTTGAGTTAATATCTACTTGCTTATGAACCTTTTTCAAGTTCATTATTCATTTTATACCATGTTATGAACATCATGTAATCATTTAAGTTAATAGTGTTCATTTTGTCGGTATTTGGTTCTTAAGTCAAAAATAGACTTCTTACACTTACTTGTTGTTAATTGGGTCAAAGGTTTGATATATCCAAAATGGTATTAATGATTTGGATAACATATATATTCAGAATATACATGTATTCATAATATTACATCACATTTAGAGGTAATAAATGAAATGCACCGTTCATGGAGACGGTAGGCCGTACGTACGCATGAACGCTACTTCCATTTCTATTTCGTATTTCTGGAATGGAATCATAATTATATAAGAGTATATTATAATTCCATTATAATAACATATATAATATCATTAACTTTATCCTTTACACATCCCACATATGGTATTAATGAATCAAATCACTTTCAGGGGGCGGTAGTCCGCACTTCCGAAAATGAAGATATTGTGTTTACCCATAAAGGAAAACATAAAGGTATGCCAAAAATGAAAAAAACAGAAGATTAAGGAAAAAATAAACATATTATATATCATATATAAAAATATTGACATCATAATGGCCACCTTTGAAGGTGTTAAATGAGTATTGAACAATCATCATTTCGGGAGGCAGAATTTCGCCATCCACGGAAACCGTATGTTCTTTAACCATTTGATGTATTTGTGTGAGAGTGTAGCTCAAATAAATCATATAACAACATCCTAGTATATTGAAGATACTGGGGTTTTTACAAAAGAAGTAAATAAAAATATTTTAGGGGGTTGGAGAAGCAAAATAAAGCAAATGAACATGAGAGAATGAATTACCTTAAAAAGTGTAACTCCTTTTGATTTGAGCCTAAAGGATTCCTTTGAAAGGATTCTTCCCAAATGGAATCCTCTAGGATGAGTAGAGGTATGTGGAGAGAGTAAATTGGGAAGGGGTTGGCCGATACAAAGGCTTGAGGAGTGTGTGAAATGAGGTAGAGGTGGGGGCCTTTTATAAGAGGAGAGGAGGGGAACTTTTGGAAAGTAAAGAAATATTACTTTATTTGAAAATGTGTTTCGGTTTTAAAATGTACAATATTAATATAATTCCTGGATAAGGTGATAAGGGTTCTAAATACACTCATCCAATTGGTTTTGTACATGTGTAGTTCATTTATTTTACATTGTCTTTCCATTTTATTTAAATCGTCAAATAATGATGTCATCGCTGCATCATTATTATGTCATAAATAATTTAATTTATATAATGTCTAAAAATTATAAAAAAATTACTATTTTGTATTAAATCTTTTTATCTTTCCAATGAATATTTATAATCAAATATATGATCTATATAACCCCATGTAAAAATTGTTTTCGTAAAACATATTATGTTTGTGTCATTTTTACTTTTACATTAATAAAAAGTTACTTATGTCATTTCCCAACCAAAATGTATCCATGGGGTCCCCAAGTTGACCCATGGCTTGTCTTGGTCGGCCATGATACAACCAATGAGGGTAGGACATGTGTCAGGCTCATCTTATTTTATTAAATCATTATTTTTACCTTAAACTACATTGATTACCACTAATCGCGAATAAGAACTTAATAAGTTACTATTCACCAAAAAATTATTATAATCTCATTTAACAACATTTTACTTATTAATGACAACCATGTATGTCGGATTTTTGAAATTCAAAACACAATGATTGAAAAATTTAATTTAAACAGAAAATCAGTCTTTATAAGTACCACTTAGTGGTTTCACTATTCATCAAAAATTGAAGTTTTTCAGAAAATTACCAAAAATTCACCCTAAGGTATATTTGATATTACGAATTCAAAAATGGAGTCTATTTTAAAAAATTCAAAACATATAAGTCACATTAATTAATTTAATAATTAATTCCCGCTGTCCGAGCAAATAGTGTGTTTTTATGAAATAAGAAGTATCAAAAGATTGACACTAGTTTAAGTTCGATTTCAAAGTGAAATTAATTACAACGACCACTATTGGATGTAATGGTAAAAATATTTTCTAATTTCACTTCAAAACCAATTCAAAAGATAATGTAATCATATAAATAAATTAGATTAAAAATAGGTTTTGAATTAAAATACAACATTTTACAATATTCCTTAAAAAAATGAACTTTATCAGAAAGGTACCAAAAATTTACACAAAGTAAATTTTGATGTCCCGATTCTAAATAAGAGTTATATTTGGACCAATAGAATTTATAAGATCGATCAAAACTATATTTAATGACGGTTCTCTGTCAAAAGGTGATAAGTGGACCTTTCGTGAAAATTAGTGTATAAATGCCTAAAATTGAACTCTTTCCATATTTTAAGCCTTTATCTTTTATTGGGTAAATGTAAAAACATTTAAAAACATATATAATCATATTTTTGTTATTTATATCCATTCCCGCCAGTACAACGTCTACTCGTTAACTAACATTTAAAATAATATTATTTTATTACTTGTGTGCAAAGTAAGTTTTCAAAGAAACTCATCGTTGCGTACCGAGTACGCTATTGAACGTAGAAACCCCTTTTAATTAAAATTAATATTTATTTCGTAAATATTAATAAATATGAAAAATCTTTATTCTTTATTTACCTTGGATGTTACACACATTGTGTCCATAGGGCCACATAATGGGTAGTCAGGCTGACCCTACAACAATATGTCCTACTAAACTTGATGTGTAAGAATTATCCTGACTGTGTGTCATTAATGCACATGGTTTGATTAATCATCAAATTAATCTCGATGCACTGAACACAACTACAAGGTGCATAAATTTGATTACATGACATGTAAGGTGGAATTCACGATGTGTAACTCTGAATAAAGGGTGTGTTCTGTCATGATACCTGGAATGAATCTACAGTGGATCCTGATGAGATCCTCCATTTAATTTATAACCAAAAAATTATTTTCTGTAATAAGATCAGTGAGAAAAAATATGGAATACTAGATATTGATTTTTAGATTACAAGAATAAATAAACATGAATTGAGAAACAAAATTATTAATGTATAAATCATCAATGAATTAAATAAATAGTTATAATCAGTGACGATCATAATCCGATAGATATTTGATGATCCAAGAAATGCAGAAGTGTGGTAGTTGGAAGGGCCCTACATTTCTTAATCCATAATCGATGACCTATAAAGGGTCTATATGGTGATGATCACCAGTGACCACGAATCAAAATCAATGATTTAGACAAATAGAAGAAATGTGTTGGATTTGAGAAAGAGGAACAATATCATCATGCTTATATTAATATATTAAATTTTTTAGAAAATAAATTCTTTGGTCTTTGGTACATCTTTCATTGATGATCGTTGATCATCTGGAAAAACCCATCCGGATTTTCTCCTATAAGGTTGTGAGGATCCAAAGTATTATCCCTCTAGAGATGATACACACAAGGTCCACATGTCACTAAAATATGTCACTTGTTCATTGAGTGATAGCATAGTGATGAAAATTCCTACAATGGATCATTAATGATCTCTCGTTCATCATTCTTGAAGAACATATTTCATTATAAATAGGGAGAGATGATAGGAGTTGGGAGGGAATTTGGTTGGCTTGACAATTCTCAATTCACCATGGTTTGAAACAAAAAACATACCTATCTATTCATGGAAATGGGGTTTCAGTTAAAATATTTAATTGTGAAATAACTAATAAATGAAATTAAAACTATTTTAGAAAACAGATGCCACTTAAAAAGACATACAAAACTATTATATATGGTGTATCAACATGCGCAAAACAGAACCATAAATGATATCTTTTTCCACATAATGATGAAAATAGTATTATTATTTATCACACAATCTAGATAATAATTATAATCCATCATGTAATAAATTATTTATCAATGGAATAGGTTTTGGTCTACCTAAACTCCTCTTCCATTTGTTGAACACCCGAATAAAATATTTAATTTTCCCATAAAAGTATTTCAAGTGATGGATGATACGACATCGGTACATGGATATGGATAATTTATCAAATTGTGACCAAGAATCAATATTCTAATCATTTTTGGTTTGTTTGGGATGTTTTAGGTTGCATGTTACTAGGATTAGAGAATATCATTTTCAATGTATAATTGGATTTGGAGTTTATGGGTTTTTTAAAGGTTTCAGTTACAACGAAAGTGTTTGGTGAGTGAATAACTGTACTGTTTTATTCAGGCTTGGTGAATCATTCTCAAATATTACAAGACACAAATTTCCTAATTGAAAAAATTTCCACAAAATAATGTCATATAAAATTAAATATCCTGGAGAGTATATTATTCCTTTAAAATATATTATGAAATTAATTGATATTATAAGAATTTGCTCCCCATCTTAAGAACCTACCTAATCCTATTAATTAATATCTTATCACTCATGATGTGCCCAATGTATCCATCTTCTCCATAAATTGTATCATTGTGGTTTGTTAAATACATTACAGTGTGTGAGTCCTGATGTTCACTAATTTAAATCATAAATTACATGGAACCATACACACACTTATAAATAACAATATCCAATTTCACATAATCGTGAACAATTCCAATAGGAGTTTCCATTCTCAAAATCACTCATCTTGAATTATTCACTGTAAACCTCTCAGAAGGTGATAGGTTTGATGATTTTCAATGTGAATGATTAAAAAACATGTAGAGGTAGAATTTTTCCATAAATCCTCAAAATAAAATGAAAAGACAATTTTGGGGTCGAGTGCCCAACTTCACATTATTTTCCCTTTTATGAGTGCCTCAAAAAATGTTCAGAACCACATGGCCATTATTTATGTATTCCAACTAAAATGATTACAAATTTTGACATCATAATAAATGTTGATTTTCCTTTGTATCCATCAAGAGAATCTTGTCTCTTTCATAACATCTAGATTAAATAGATACTTTTTTGTCACTACCAAAAACAGATCAATTCCTTTAAATCATAAATGTCAATACAATTAATTCCAAAACATTTAACTTCCATATATTTTTAGATGTTTACAAATAAATTATTATTCTTATCTTGAAATTAATATATTTAAATTAAATTTAAAAAAACTATTATATGTGGAATATATCATTCCTTGAATTTCATTAATGGAAGCAATTATTTTCCATAATCCCTCAAAAGTATATAGGTTGATCAATGATTATAGGAATATCGTACTTAATTCCTCAAAAAGGGGATATAAATTCATAATATTTTGAATCAAGATACCAAGTAATTAGAATCCTCATTTGGAATAGGGGAATATAATAGTGTTTAAAATTAAATGAATGAATAATTTTCATTTAGAAAGTGGAAATTTTAGGGCATTAAAAGTTCAAACCATCATAGCAGTTCTTCCAAAAATATTAATTTGGAGCATCAAATATTTCTTATAGTGAATTGGAGTTCATAAATTTATCAATATTATCAAGGAAAACGTACCATTGATAAAATATGTGAATATTAATTTGATGATTTTATTTTGTTGATCAAATAATGATATGTTAGATAATGGTGATATATGTCCATTTTTTTCATAATAACAATAACTATTATCAAGGATGCTTGACTGGAATAATTAATTCATTTATATATCAAAATAGTATTTGTTCCGCCCTTAAATAAATTATGGCATTTCATGTTAACCTTAAAATAAGGTGATCTTGAACTGGATGACATACATGGTTGGAGAATTTAATTATATTGTCTTCAAGTATACAAATGCTATTATCAGTAACCTATTTAATAATGAATGGAAAATTTTTCATATATATACACTCTATTAATTTTATCCTTCACAAAATATGTTATTTACGAATGATCTGAATATTTAGTGTTTGATTTTCAAATTCATATCATGGATGTTCACATAATGAAATTATTAAATGGATTTTGGTTCTTCATAATAAAATGATTAGAAAATTTGATTAATTTTTTTATTTTTTCCCATGGGAGAAGATGAGAAAACGGATCATAGTGAAGATTAACTACTACATGATAATTTTGGTGGAATGAACAATTTTTTGTGAGATAATATTGATTTTGTCAGAAAATATGATAGGTGTTCATATATTCCCAATATCCACCACCCAAATGCTGTAAATCTCTCATTTTTGTACTACATTAAAAATATTAATGCATTGGTTAATTTGTGATAGATTTATAGGAAAATAAATATTAATATTCATCATATGTTTCTATCATGTGTAATGGATGGGACTTGGTTGATGGTTTCGTTGAAAAAATTCCCTACAAATAAGAATTTCTGTAAAAAATTTATATATTCCCCACAGTGGTGGAATTTTCTGAGAGACAGATGTATTATTTTGGAAATTACATTTAATTATGATGGATTCAATAATAATATAATCCTATAAAATGGAGGTACTTTAAATTTGAGTAATGTTTGAATTTTGAAAGGAATGTCTATATGTTTGAGAACATCTTATGAATATGAATGCCTCCTCCTCCTAATTTATGATAACATTCCATTCAAAACATAAAAAATAATGTTGGTTGAGAACTTACTAGGGTTTAAAATCCCCCAAGATTTATAGTTGATTGATTAGGGATATAGTACCTCCAAAAACAGTGGTTGAAATAATTTCTTTGATTATAATTCTGTTATAAAATAAATTTATTCACATGACGATGAATGCAATTTTATTGGCATGACAGTGACATTAATTCAAAAATATCATTGAGTTTTTTATTATTTTAAATCAGCGCCTTACAGAATCCTTTTTTTCATATAACAATTTTAATATTCATTTATGTGAACTAAACATTGCGGGTTACCTATCATGATTTTCAAAGTGATTTAGAATATGATATTCATCATGATGAAATATGGATATTATTCCCTAGGGAATGTTTTTATTTTTATCATGAATAATTCAACATTAGGTAGGTGTTTTATGGATTTTCACTGGTAGATGAGAGCTTATATTTGAAATTGATATTATCTTTAAGAAATTAATTGATCAAATTTGGTGTGGTGATAGATTTTGAGTTGTCAATTACTTAAACAATTGCCTATGTTTTTCAATATGTGCACCATCAAGTCAAAATGGTCACATGTGCATTGTATTGGTATGAAATTGATTCATAAAACTTCCATAATTACTTATGGATCATTTTAAAAATGAATAATTAAAATATTAGTGTTTTTGTTATCCTTTTTGAATGTTATATATGTTTTTAATAGAAATTATATTTCTAAACTAAAATCACACACATTAAGTCATAAGGATGTCATCATGTGTTCAATTTATGTCTATCCATTTCCTAATTATCACAAATTATATATATATAATTGTATTAATGTATTAAGACAACATACAAATTTTTGTTTGTTTTTCAGTTACTGACACGTAATTTATTTTAAAAATCCATATTAAAAATTAATCACACATTTTATGTCATTCTGAAAAAATAATTTAATATATTAAGGGTTAGATGATACATATATATCAAAAATTGAATATGTTTTTTTCTCAAAATAACCAAAAAAAATGAACGTGTTTCCTCAATTTTGAGTATGACACCAGCCATTTATTTAGAAATATAAATTTTAATTGAAAAAAAAACAATGATCCATTATAAATTGAAAAAACACACTACTAAACAATGAAAGGACAAATAATAAAGAAATGTAAAAAAACAATATTTCTCAAATCGAAATTCCTTTCTTATAGATATCTCATAATAAAATGGAATTATAACATAATGAAATAATTTGTGCTATGTTACCCATAAATATATGTTTGTCACTTCTCTAATGTGAATTTTTAAAACCTGACAAACATGATTTCGATTAGTAAGTTATATATAGTCTGAAAAGAAATACATAATTTTCGGTGAATAGTAATGTACCCTTATAAATACTAACATACCCTTATTAATAGTGATATACCCAAATGATTTTTAACCTTACATATACTTGTATATAAATAATATTCAAGGGGAAGTACGATATACCTATGATTTGGAAAAAGAAAATAATTTTTTTTAAAATCATGTATATAGAATAATTTATGATTTTAAATAAATATTAAATTAATCATATTTAGTGAATTATTTTTGGAAAATGGACTACATTTTTGATTTCGACACTTAACAAAAATTTAGGGTGATTTTTTTTATTTTTAAAAGATACTCGATTTTTTTATGAACAGTGAAATACAGTAAAATACTGTATATTTGACATCATATGTGAGGTATGAACACTTGTTTCGAATTAAAATTCATTTATTACTATAATGTTTCATGTAATACTCACTATTTCATGTCTTGAAGAAAATTACTAAACTAATGATTATTGTTTTTGAAAATCCTCCACTCCTCCACTATAAAAACCTCCATCACTCCCCTTCTTTTCACTTATAAAAGCCTTTAATATCCTCAATTCTATACCCAATTACCCATACCTATAAAATCCTCACATCCAGGATGACATTGTACTTTCAGAAAGACCAATATACCTTCCATTATAGAGGTTTTGATGGAGGATATTTCAAGAGGAAAAGCACATATCTTTTACATTTAATTTTTATTTAAATTAATCTTATTTTGGTATCCTCTACCCACCTACTCTATCCAAATAACCATGATAACTCCGGTATCTTCAATATTCTGTAATTAAATCAAGTGGATTTACTAGCTATCATCTTTATTGTAACACACTATCCATTTCATTTTATAAAGGAAATCAGCATCCAAGAAGATCAAATTAATAACCTTTGTGGATAATGAAGTTTCGTTATTCGATTTCACCTTTATTACTTGTCATGAAACCATTTTTATGGTTCAAGAAAACTATAATAAATGTATTATAACATAATTAACACTCAAAAACCAGTATATGTACATTTTATTAAATTTTATGACCAAACTACTTAAAAATAATCAAAATACCGCTAAAATAATATAAGTGAATGTCATAAATATTTCTTATAATGATTTATCCTATTTCCATGTACCCAAAACATATAAATTACCATTAACACTTCTGTATGTTTATAAATCATATTTATTTTCGATTCTGATGATTTACAACGATTCCACATGAACTCAATAACTTAAAAAAAGTGAACTAAATAAGAATACTAATAAAATAAACACATTGGAATGAGAAAATTCAATATTATTACATATAAATAATGAAACAAATGATCTAAAAATATTTATGATAAAATAAATAGATAAATAATAGGTTCATAACTAAGTTATTATTAATAATTCATTCATATTCTCTTACATTAAGATTAATAGGGAAACATATTTAGACTTAAGGTAAGGGTTTCTCCACCCAAACCTCCATTTTCACTATGATTATAGTTATTTTCAAATTAACTATATGAAATTTTTTTGTATTACTATATTTAGAACATAAATTCGGTGAGAAATTTCTCTATATTTTTAGCAATAAGAATCCCTCCATATTCTATTGGTATTTTCACAATTTAAAATGACCTTTCAATATTTTGCCCGAAATACCAGCCATAATCAAGGGAATTTCTCAAATTCATTCCTTTATTCAATGTCACCATATAATCTGTTTTTCGAAAAAATTATCATTATAAAATATTTCATATTATTATTTAAACTCATTCTTACTTCATTTTTTGTTTAATACAAATATTTTTCGAAAATAACTCATCTTTTAAAATTAATATTGATTTTTTCTCAAGAATCACACAATTATTTTATAAGAGTATGTTCATCTATTTCAACACTATTATTTATTCTTATGTGTTATTCAGATTAATATATCATGGAATCATCAACCATATTTAATTTTATCATTTAATATTATTTTTCCTACTGATGTGCTATCATGGAATCTTTCCCAAATTTACATTGAATGGTTAGTGAGTATGCTTAATGTTTGGGGAATGTTATTTACATATCATATATTAGTTTCAATATGAATGTATATGTTTTTTATACTTATCCACATTGACATAAAGAATTAATTTTACATACAATGTGTCGGGTGGGGCCTGCAGTAGCCACTCAGTGCATTGGTAGGTCTAATGAGACAAAATACTGTCTTTCCAGAAGGCCTTGAAAAAATGATTATTTATGGTATTTTCATATGGCCTTGACAATATGGTTATGTTGTCCAGCATTATGAATTCCATCATTATGAAAATAGTATTTATTTCATGTGCTCATTCGTCTAGTATAATTCCCATGATCATGTTTTATTATTTCATTACTTACTCAGCTCTTATTCCTTTCATAACGTCTTCATGTTTTTATTAATGAAATATTTTTTTTGTTAATAAAATTTCCAAATTTTTATATATATCTTCATATTTATATAATAAACTTACTACTCATTTTAGATTACAACATTATTATGTTTTATTTTCTCCGTACATGATGATTTTTATTATGAATGTCCTGATAAAAATACCTAGGAGTTATGGATGTGGTCGAATGACATTCTGTGTTTTATTTATTTTCAAGTTGTAATGTATAACATTTGTATGTATATTGTTTCAAATAATACTAAACCACTTTTTCCTTTGGGATTAATATTCCTTTTTATATTCCAATCTAATAAAAAAAGCCATCGGCTTCAAGAAACTGAGGTCAAGTACATACAATATGTATCAAAGGATGTTTAGTATAAATTTTGGAAACAATATTTAGAAAACCTATATTAGGGAACAAATCCCTATGATATTCTATGAGTATATGAATATACGAAATTCCTTTTATTTTGGTAAGGAGTAGATTATATGGATTTTTCTAGAATATATATCCCTATCTAGATATAAATAGTTAGAGTTGAATCTGTCACAAATGTACCTAGGAGTGAAATCTATGAAACGGAGTTTTGGGATTGACCTGGGGTATCCTGGTACATGAAAATATACCTAGCTACCCTCTTGGTATTGACAATCATAGGGGATATTCTTATAATATTTCAAATTTTAATTACAAGCCATTATGAATGATTAAAATGTAAATTATTCATCAAGGATGTCATTTTTTGATTATAGGGATATCCATGCATATGATTTCAATTTAAGACAATTATTTTTCTATGTTATGATTATGATTCATAAAAAATATATTATATGCCATTATCTAGAGTTAATTCATAGTTTAAATAATGGAGACTGCATGAACGTGCATGTCCCCAGTTGTGATTTCCCTCCGATAAATGATATTGATGTTAGATCTGGTGTTGTGAATGGTTCTAAGAAACTTATTACTATTCAAGGAAAAAATATAATGGATATGGATGATAACCTTAACGGTATGGAGCATTTAGATCTACCACATGTAGGAGCTATGTTAGATATCATTACAAGACAACTTCCTCCATCATTCAATGGGTATACTAACCCTTTTGTAGTAGTGCAGTGGATATGTTCCATAGAGAAGATATTTCTTTCTTTGTGATGTAATGAATGAGATATGGTTTTCATGGATGTTTATCATCTATCAGGAGATTCAGATCAGTGGTGGTCATTATTTGAAAACATAATGGAGGAGGAAGAAATAGAAGAGACGGAATGTATGTATTTTAAGGAATTGTTCATAAAAAATATTTCCCTTGTAAATAGTGAGCATATATGGAGAGGAATTACTTGAATATGAGAGAGGATTATTGCAAATTTAGCAAGTATGAAGCTTACTTTACAAGGCTGGAATTTCATTCACTATGCTACATATTTAATACAAGGAGAAAAATCGAAAGACTCATTGATGGTTTAAAACCATTCATTTTAAGGGATTTAGTCTACCAATGTTTCTCATCATATGAATATATGGTCTCATGTCATATAAAACCAGAAAATAATTTTCCTAGTCTCAAAGTTTTTATGGTAAAAAAGTGATGAGGACGGATGTAGAGAACTATAGAAAAGGAAATAAGTAAATGGGGACGATGGGAAGAATTTAGTTTCCAACCTGTTGTTGTTGTTGGAAAAAACATCCTGGCACATTCTTGAAGGGAATGAGAGTATGTTCCAAGTGTGGAGAAAAATTCCATCTATATCTTGATTGTAAGGGGAATAAATAAGATTCTAATGTTCATTGCTACAAATATAGGGATATTGGAAATTATGCATATGAATGTACTAAGAGACAGGGGAACATTTCATAAAGAAGGCAACAGGATCAAGACCTAGATTACGTTCTCAAAACCATGGCTATTGAAGTTTCTAAAAAAGTGGTGTCAGGTATATAGATCATTTCAACAAATGTTGACAATTATTTATTTTATTCTTGATTTTCACATTCATTTATATTATCAAAGTTTTCAATGAAAATTAGAGACGTCCAATTTTACATAATAAAAGATCTATCTATCAAAATCTATAGTGAATGTATCATTGCCCCAATGGATTGTCGATTAGTCCCCCACAAGACACATAAAAGGGCATAAGTTTCTTACATTATCATTATATTATTGATTAAATTTGATATAATAATTTGTATGAATTGGTTGTCAAATTATGATGCGATGATCATTTTCAAGACGATGGAAGTTACAATTTTTTAGAATGTTGTTAAATTCCTTATCATTTGGGAAGAAACATCATCATCTGATTATCATCTAAATCCAACCCCAATATCTAAACTAAATAAAATTATTGGAGCTGAATGGAACCCAATATCTATGGGAAAGGAAATAAAGATTCAAATTGATGATGTGCATGTAGTTCAAGAATATATGGATGTACTTCCATTGGATTTTCCTTGACATCCACTAGAGCAGGAAATTGAGTTTTCCATTGGATTAATTCCTACATCAAGGCCCATATAAAAGACCCCTTATATACTGGACACTAAGGAGTTGGTGGAGATAATTAAACAACTATAAAAATTTAGAGATAAAATATTTATTCTCCCTGGTGTTTCTCTATGAAGAGCTCATGTATTTTTGTCAAGAATAATGATTGTTATATGAGGCTGTGGATTGATTATAAAGAAATAAATGCTATTAAAATAAATATTATGTATCCTCTACCAAAAAATGATGATTAATTTTGATCATCTTCATGAGAAAAAAAATATTCAATGATTGATCTTCGATATGGATATCATCAGTTTCATTTGAAGAAAGAATACCTTCCAAAAACAAAATTTTAAACCAGCTATGGGAATTTTGAGTTTACTGTAATGGTTTTTGAACTGACCAATGCACCATGTGTTTTCATGGATCAAATGAATAGAGTTTTAAATGATTATCTTGATGACATTGTAGTGGTGTTTATTGATGATATCCTAGTATACTCTAAAATATATAAAGATCCTGAAAATAACTTGCACACTATTCTAATGACACATAGAGGAGATCAATTAAATGGGATGTAACGAAAGGGGGAATTTTTTCTCCAATCAGTTTCCATTTTGGTATAAATTTTATCTATGGATGGAATATTTGTAGATCCTGTGAAGATAATGGATGTGAATGAATGGATTAATCAAATGATCATAAATGAGGTATTTAGTTTTATTGGTTTAGTAGGTTATTTTCAGAGATTCATTCAGAACATCTCCTATATAGCTAGCCCAATGACCATGAATACAAAAAAGGAGTAATCTTAATATATAAAAAGGAATATAGAGAATGTTTTGAAGGATTTCTATGATGATTAATGAATGATACAATCTTGACTCTACCATCAGGGAATGATAGATTTCTAATCATTAGTAATGCATCAAAGAAATAAATTGGTTGTGTCCTTGTGCAGAATAATAGAGTGATTTATTATGAATCTGGGTAGATAAGAATTCGTGAAAAAAAAACAATCCAACTCATGATATTGAGTTTCAAGTTGTAATCTTTTCTCTAATGATATGGAGAAATTACCTCTATGGTACAAAATGTGTGATATATACAGATCATATGTGTTTGGAATATATAATCTCAATGATTAAACTAAACATGAGAAAAATGAGATGGGTTGTGATAATCAAATATTATGATTACACAATACACAAACACACGTGGATGAAATATAATGTGGTATTGGCTTTGGGTGGAACAGATCACAGAATTATGAACAAGATGAGAGTTGAAAGGGATATTATGTTCATGAATCTAGTAATGATGGAAATGAAAATTATCATTGAAGGTGATTCATCTCTAATTTTTCAAATGGATTCCAAATTATATTTAATATATATTATATAATTTTTTAGGATGATGATGATATTTTTCAAAATAACATTAAGCTAATAAATGATAGGAAGTAGACTAACTTCGCATATGAAGGTGGTATTTTGAAATTCGGAGAGAGGCTTTGTGTTCCAACTTTCTTGAGCTATTGTGGGAACTATTGGATGATTATCATATATCTAATTTCACTATTCGGACATCTAGCACAATGATTTATAGAGTTCTAAATGTAAATTTTTTTTGTGGGAAAACATGAGGACGGAGATTGCTCTTTATATATAGAGATGTTTGGTTTGTAATCAAGTGAAGCCTGGAAGAAAACATTATATAGGATACATGAAACCCCATCCTATTCCTATGTGGAAATGGGATGATATTATGATAGTATTTATCATGGGTATACCAATGAATCCATGAATGAATTATTCTATATGGGTCATATTTTATCATCTTTAAAAATTAGCACAATTTTTTTATAAGAGAATATTTACCACTAGAAAATTTGTATGAAAATATATTAATGAAGTTATAAGAGACCATCGTGTACCCTTATCAATTATATCTAATTGTGATCCCCGTTTGGCATCAAAATTCTGGAAACATCTTCAAAAGTCCCCAGATACAAATATCTCTTTGAGCACATCCTACCACCCATAACTGTTCGATAGTCAGAATAGAGTATTCAAACATGGGAAGACATGTTGAGGTCTTGTTAACCTAAAATTCATGGTATGTGGGATCTATATTTATCTCTCATATATATTTCCTATCATAATAGATTCATATAATGTATTCAGATGGAACCAAATTATGAGTGATATTGAAATTGATGTTGTACACCAACATGATGGAATGATATTTTTGAAAGAAAGATAGTTTTCCCAGAGCATGTTGAGGAAACAATAGAAAATATGAATATTATCCAAAACCATATCAAAACTATTCAATGTAGGAAAATGAGATACGATGATAACCTAATAAAGGATTTTTAATTTAATGGTGATCACATTTTTTAAAAGTATCACCATGGTAGGGTATTATACAATTTGGAAAGAAGGGAAAATTAAGCCCTAGGTAAATCAGACCTTCTGAAATTCTGGATCAAATTGGAACCACAACATTATATTTGGAAGTCCTTCCATGTCACTCCATAGTTGAAAAATCCATTCCACGTATCAATGTTAAGGTAATACATTCCATAACCAACACATGTACTCAACTATGAAAAAACAGAACTTCAGCACGATCTGTCTTATTGTGAAGAGCCTATCATGAATCCTGATACCAGGGAACAAGTATTGATAAATCTTGTAACATTTAGGGTAAATGTTCTTTGGAGGAACCATAATATGGTGGATTCAACACTATATATAGAGGATCATATGTTGATGATGTACCCAAATATTTTCAGGTATCAATTATGTGATTTTGGAATAAAAAATTTTTGTATAGAAGAAATAATTTAACAACCCAATATTTTGTCACTAGAAATTTATTTCTTATAAATTTTTCATAATCAAATGAAATCAAATCATAATGAACTACTATGTCCTATTTGAACCTTATGGATATGTTTTTCACTTTTGTGATGAGAATTTCAAAAATATGACACACATGGTTGCGATCAATAATTTATTTGGAGTCTGTTAAAAAACATAATTTTCTGCGAATGGTTACATAATATTATTAATACTAACATATCCTTATTAATAGTGATAAATTATAATGAATATTAACATTTCCTATGATAATATATAAATAATATTAATGTTGAAGTATGATATAACTATGATTTGGAATAAGTAAATAAATTTTGTAAAACTATTGTTTTTTAAATTGATTATGATTTTAATTAAATATTAAATTAATAATGTTTAGAATTTTTTTTTTGAAAATTGGAATTATAATTTGGATTCTACATGTTGAAAATTGGATATGGGGAATTTTATGTATTTTTATGAAATAATATATTTTTTATTAATAGTGAAATACGGTAAAATACTATATATACAAATTATAAGTCAAATACACTATTTATGACAACATTAGTGATGTAAGTCCACTTGGTTAGAACTCAAATTCATTAAATACTATTCTTGGTCATAGAATAATCATTATTTATAGTGTTTAGGGAAATTAATAAACTAATTATTAAAAAATTAAGAAAACCATCCACTCCTCCACTATAAAAACCCCGCTTCACCCCTATTCCTTTAACTCCACTAAACCTTGATGATTCTCAATGATCTTCCCAATTACCCTTACATAGTCACTGTTGAAATCCAAGAAGATATTGGTCTTTCCTAAAGACCAAAATCCCTTCCCATATGGAGGGTCTCGACGATGTTATTTCTAGAGGTAATGCACCTTTATTATTCATTTAGTTTCATTTCAATTTATATTATTTATTTATCCCCTCCCCATGTCCTATATCAAAATGACAATGAAAAAACTAGTATCATATAATTATTATAATTAAATCAATTGAATGCATGAACCTTCATCATTATTCTTACTCACTACCTTTTATTTTAATAACGAATTCGACATCCATGAGTTTCCAATTTTTAACCATGGGTGGATGATGATGTTCTGTTTTTCAATCTAACTTTTATTACTATTCATGAAACCATATTTATTGTCTATAAAGAATATAATATATTTATTTTAACCTATTGAATAACCAGGAAACATTATATTTAAATATTATTATATAATATGACCAAACTAAATCTTAAAAATCAAAATGACTCTAAAATAATCTTAGTTAATCTCATAAATATTTCATTCAATGATTAATCATCTATCGATGTTACAAAATGATAGAAATTTACATTAATAGGTGTAGATTATCATAAATAATATTTAATTTAAAATCTATTGAATTACATCTATTCCACCTGATCTCTATTACTTGAAAACTAGTGAACTGATTATGAAAATTAAGAAAATGAACACTCAGGAATAATAGAATTCGGTATTAAAATATATCAATAAGAATATAAATGAATTAAAATGATTATGACATACGAAATACATGTCTAACATATTCTTAATAAATTATTAATAAGTATAATTTTATATTCTAGGACCTTATTTTTATGATGGGAACACATTCGATCTTATGGTAAGGGTTTCTCCACCCGAACATCCATTTTCATTCGAGTTATTTTTATCATCTAATTACCACAATGATTTTCATGTGTATTACTATGTACACATCATAATTTCTATGTGAGTGTTCTATATATGTCTACTAACCATAATCCATCATTTTTCTATGGGCATTTAATCTTTTTAAAATGAACATACAATTTTATTTCTAATATATAAGCCTGATTCAAGAAAATTTCTCAAAGTGTTAATGATTTTCATGGGCACCCAATAATCTGCTGGTGGAAACCATTATGTTTATAAAATACATAATTTTATTAAGAAAATAATATCATACATCACTTCTGGTTTTATACAAATATCTATCCAAAATAACTCTTTTATTCAATGTAAAAGGGTATTTATCTCAATAATTAGTCAGGGATTTTATAATAGTATCTTCATCTATTTAAACACTTGTGTTGGTTCATATGTATTATTGAGATTAATATTTCATGGTATCATCTACCATATTTAATTTAATGTTTTATGATTATTTTTTCTCTGTATGTGATATCTTAAAACCATTCTCCAATTTACACTAAATTGTCAGTGATTATGCTTAATGACTCGGTAAAATTATTTACAAATAATATATTAGTTTAAAAATGAATGTATATGTTGTTTATATTTATTCCCATTAATATGTGTAAATAATTTGTCATAGAATGTTTCGGAAGGGTCCCTCTATATCCCCTTGGTTAATCGGTAGGTCTCATTAGACAAACTACGGTCTTGGCACAAGGCCTTGACAAAATGATTATTTAGGGTCTTCCCACAATGCATTGATAGTATGGTTATGTTGTCCCGCATTATGAATTTATTCAATATTAAAATGTTATTAATTGTTAATGTGGATATTCAACTAGTAGAATAATCATGACTATGTTTTATTTTGGCATTACTTACCAAGCTCTTAATCCAGCCCTAATGTGTTCATGTTTTTGGTAATGGCATATGTTATTAACCATTAAACATTCATATTGTTTATATATATCATATGCAGTATTGTATACCATTAATGAGAATTTGATCTCACCCCATTCTTATGTTTAATTTTCTCAAGACACGAAGAAGTTTATTATGATTGACATGCAGAAATGACCTAGTAGTTATGGGTGATGTCTAACAGGTTTCTATGTTGTATTTCCATTCATGTTGTAATTTTAAACTTATGTATGAATACTGATTTCAAAAATACTAAACCACTCAGTCATTTAGGATTTGAATTCCTTGTTTATAGGACAATGCAATCAAATATGGCCTCAGATATGGGAAATTGGGGTCCTGTCCTTACATGATATGCCATTATGAAGTGAAAAGATAAGACAAGGGTGCATCATCCTAATTTTATTAATTTCTGGTAATTTTTTTCTACAGTCATTTTTTTCTCTTAATATAGAAAAATATAGTTATATAAAAAACATTTGATGAAAATACTTATTCTTGATCATTATAAAAATTAAATATATACATATTAGTGAAAAATTATAAGGATGTTATGTAAAAAAATTATGTAAAATGATGTGAAAATATAATAAAGATGTAGTATAATGTCACCACATTATGATGTCATCATACATTTGGATACAATTTATATTGGCTGCTGATTTGTTAAAAAAATTATTTTATCGAATAATTGTTATGTTGACAGTCAATGTAATTCCGAAAAAACATAAAAAATGTATTAATAATTATTTTAAATGAAATAGTAATTTAAATTGAAAATAACTCATTTGGGATTCTATTTTGTTGATTTAATTCAATATCATACAGAAATTTTGAAATTTAATACCTAAAACATTGTCATTAATTTTTTACATTCCAAAAAAAAATTTCTATATATTTTATACATTCAAATGAAATATCACCTATTCCTAGAAAAGGTGTTGTACCTTTTTACAACTCCCATCATATGATTACATCCAATATAGGTATTTATGAATTCTTGGTATAAATAAACGATTTCCAAGAAACACATTTATTTGAATGTTTTAACCTAACTGAGTGTGTACTTTGTTCATATATGGTACAACATTGAGTTGGTCTAATATTATTCCATGGCAAATTACAATATATAGAAAAATAATATTAAATCCCATAGATCATAGGTTTCAAAATTAAATATTCATTTATATAAGAACAATACAACATAAAATCTACTTAACACATTAATTTCAAATTTTAAATAAATGGATCCAAATTAAAATCAATAGAAATACCCAATTTTGTCGTTATATATGAAAATACAACATATTGTATTTTAGAATGATGTTTAACCCTAGATGAATGTTATAATTATTCAATATAACTATCCATATAAAATGAGTACTACATTGAATAAAAAATGATTCAATCCCTTTATTTATAACATACATTGATGTTTTCTCAACTCATTTCCAATTTAATGATACTTGTGAAAAATATTATTTTACTGAAGAGAGTCTATGGGGTGATTTTTTTCCCTTTTTTATATATTTTTTATATATGTAATGATATTTTTATTAAAGTATCTTCACCTCTATATAGGTGCCTAATCGTTTGATTGATTGGAATATACCATAAAATGTTAAGAGGAATTGATTCCTCATTAATATATTACGATGAACCACACATTGGAAAATTTTTAAGGTATTCATAGTATTTTTAAAATAGTGTGAATTAATTTATTGTGAATTTGTTCTTCCACATATCAAACCCATTTTATGTAGAAATATTTTAGTCTGATATGTTTTTTGGTGGAGATTATTATATTTTAGGATCAAATCATTAAATACAGAAAGGAGTTCAGTAATGCTTTTGTCGATCCATACAATGTCAAATTTTTAAATATATTTCTAAATTATGGTTTAAAAAGAAGTATATTTAGAATAAAAATTATATATTATTTCATTTTTGAAACACATTGACATCTAATTTTTTATGTGCATTCATGAAGTTAATCATCAAATGTAATTTACATTTCCTCAATAAGATATTCACCATCATCGCACCAATAATCATATATTCAATATTTTAATTATCATTATTCTAACATCTAGAAATATAAAATTATATATAAAACACAATCTTTTCCATTTCCCTTGTAATATTTAGTTTTTATGTTTATTCTCAGATTTAAAAAATTGAACTATTCCATGATAGATCTAGTGTTCTTCCAATTCCTCTTAACAAATTAGTCTTGAATAATAAAAGTGAAATCATAGAAATATTATACGAGAAGCCTTATATGCATGATATTTTGAATATTTAAGGAACCCCATCCACATACTAATTTTTCATATGACTAAAATCCTTCAATTTTTATTCATATTACTCATATTTGGATCAATATAATTTATATTTAATATAATAAATAAATAAATTGAACGTATGAACTTATATACCTGAAGGGTATTTCTCAAGGAATTATTATGCAACCCTAAAATAGTTTCAATGATAATAATTGATAAATGTTGTTTATTGAGAATATTTTTTAGTGTTGGAAGACATTTAAAAGGGATTTTTTGATATCTATGAAATTACAAATAATCTATTTAAATTTTCATCTATTGAAAATAATGTGATCAAGGATATTTTCTCTAGATTTTGTAGGAAGGGATAAATAAATAGGGAGGAGTTTCTATTCATAAATTTCATCATGTGGTATAATGGAGGGTTGGTGGTGTAACAATGATTGTATACATAGGTGCTGAATTTGATATTTTATCATATGATGTAAACATTGATAGGGACTAAAAAAAATTCCTTTATAACCTAATGTTTAACGAGACTCTTGAAATTAATTGTAAATAATGAATAAAATATTGGGGTTGTCTATAACTGATGAACCACTAATGTTAACTGAAAAAAGATCAAAGTGGTGACATGAAAAATAAAATTTTGATGACAATTTATTTAGTGGGGAGAAGAAAAATAAACCATTAAATAGAAAATCCCACAAACTAGTTGGAGCTGAGGATGGGATGAATGTGGAATGAATTTCCAATATGTTCAGAAGGGGGAAGATAGAACTATTATGAGTGAGAATTTACTGACACCATCTTATGATAAAAAGGAATTTAGGTTATGATAATCTCATATTTGAAATTCATACTTCCAAAATACATCATTTAGAGGCATTAATTTTATAGGGACAATACAATAGTTATTATGTTGAAATGGTATGTTTAAAATTCATTTACAATTGACGAACAATGTTTTCTTAATAAAAAATTGAATTTTATTAATGAATCATAGATAAAAAAATTTAGGTGATATCAATAAAAGAGGGATGTCCTCCTACCAAACAAATATGCTCTATAAATTGATTAGAAGATGTTATCAAATGAGCCACTATACTATCTTATATTTTAAAAAAAGGAGAATGAACATTCAAATAAGTGGATGAACTATTGAAATAAATCCTATAAAAATGGTTTTGAACTATTGACATAGGCCCCAGAATAGTTGATATAATCTACACCAATGGATTGGGGGACGGTTAGCTAGTATGTCATCGGTATTGATATATAAAATGGTTTCGAGAAATCATTATTATTTCTTCTTTCATAAAGATAGATTAAAAACTATTGGTATATGTAATAAGAAATACCTATACCAAGAGTTTGAAAACTCGTTGATATAGTTAATTAAAAATAAACATTTTCGAGTTTTTATTTCCAACCATTTTTTTAATATTTCAAACAACGAACCCCAATAAATAAATGGTTTTCAAAAACATAACATGATAAATATGTAAATCAATTTTTATATGTATTTTTTATGTATTCAATGTTATTTTATAAAATAATTCATTACAAATATGAAAATGTATACCAATTTTTTGTAAAACCTTTAGTATATACCAATTCCAATGGTATTCCAAACCATTAATATATGTATTTTGAATTTTGGGACCCTTACTAATGGATTTGGAAAATCAATTAGTACAAGTTCATTAAATTTATGCTATACCGACTGTTTTATCCAAACAATTATTATAACGAACATATATACCAATAGTTTTGGCAAACTATTTCTACAAGATCATTTTGTGGTACATGTACCAATGGTTACTCCAAAAACATAGGTATGGGTCTGTTGGTATTGTTCAAGTTTCAAGTTCTGTTAAAAATGGATTTACCCATCATTACTAGTATTCTGAAGGATTGGACACCAAACTATGATGAATTAAAACCATTATTAATGAAAATATAGTTAGATTCCACAATGAATTTTTTTCCTTCCTATCTCGAGGGATAACATCAAGCTACTGAATAATACTAGGGATTCAGCCAATGGAAGATCCCACAAATAAAGGACAAATATATTTAAAGTTGTCATAATGCAACCAAGATTATCATGTACTATAGGAACCAATAAAATATCAAATCTCCTAAAGGGGTAAGGTTTTGAAAAAATATTAAAATCTATGGAATATGTTTTCACCCATATAAGCCAGGATAATCTATATAGGTAGTATATAGTAACTGTGGAAATCGATGATGTATACATCGAGAAATGATACATAAAACCATTTATTGTCTCAACAGTCCTATCCGCATTTTGATTCCATGAATGTCAGATGTTCCTAAATGATTTATGGAAGAACTTTTTATATATATGAGTTTTTACTTCACTAATGAAAAATTGTATGAAATTATATTTTATATTATGTTGTACCATTAGAATCTTCTTCAAAAAGTGTTCTTCCATTCAATATTTCATTATGATGGTTTAAAACTGGTGTGGGACAACCAGATGCCAACGATATTTCCATAAAGCATCATTTACTATTATTTTTATTATGTGGGAAAATTATTATCTATAATTCACCCCATAGATTCCTAAACATTCATTATTAAAACAAAGTTTTCCATATTATATGTATTTTTTTGCTGGAATTATCTTAATAACCCTCCAATCCCTATCATTGAACAATACATAAAATATATTATAACAACATCTATTATTAAAATCATTAGAGAAAGAGAAAACAGTGGTATTATCCTAATCAGAAACCACCCGGGATGTGGACATCCTCCAAATTTTTTTGGCAATCCATGGGACCCCCTAGATCTAGACATTTGATTTATATCCGATTCTCTAAAGGAATCCCTTTGTTGAAGAACACAAAATCCCTAGAGGCATATACCGAAAAAAAATATAGCGTGGTTTCTAAATACAACATCTCAAAAGCCCATGTGGGGGTAATATTTGGAATAAAATAACTAAGTGATTAGGGAACCAGGGAGATTAAACTTGTTCCATCCTTGATTTTATAAAAGATAAATGTTGATCGCGAACATATATTTATATACCATACCAACACATGGATTAGGAATTCTTAGATTATCCCAAGCCTTCTAATGAAAATTTTTCCATCATTCATACACCACCATATCATGGAAATGTGACAGTGGGTTTGGTCAATCACAATGTTTGGTAGTTTGAATAAATTAATATTTATTATGGGAAATGATATAGATTCATCCTTTATAAATTTATCCCTACTTATATTAGAGAGCCTCTTAAAATTCCATCTAGTGATTTGTTTTTCTAATTTTTACATGAAGCTTTTAAGAACCACTATTCTAGTTTTACCAAAATCTAAAGGGATCCAAATATATTTAGTATGTTAATAAACCACTAGAATACTTGTGGATTGGAAAATATCTACCTCTCTACAAGTAGTCTCTCTAGAGTTGATGTAAATTTATTATTTTGAAAAATTAACAAATTATCTGGATTCATTCTCATATTTTTTGATAAGATGGAAAACATATATTCATTCACAAAGATTAGACCTTGGGGAATTAAAACATTCCATCAAAAAATAAGAGATGTGAAATAGGAGTAAATATACTATAAACCCCCCCCCCCCCATGAAATATGTTGTCTCTAACTTCCAAAAATTTAAATTAGATAAATCCCCTGTCAAAAGAGACATAGGAAACGAGAATGTGGGTTCCCATACCAAACTCCCCTTGTATTAGAGAAGAATTTAAAATGAGTACTACAAATATTGACCATGAATATGACTCATGAATGTTTTTTAATGTTTTATTAGTTGATTAATTAAATTATAATTCTATTTTCATTTAATAATATGGTATGGAATCAAAATTTTAAATTTTTGATATCGAAAAATTTTAAGGAAATTGAAAATATAAATTACAGATTAATGAATTTTATTTTGAATTATTTATATACTTCGGTATACTAGGTTGTTATTTATTGGTCCTTTTTATACTATTCTAGTGATTCATCTAGGATCACTTTTCAGAAAATTATACAATACTCGAAAAAGAGTAAATCATTTTATAAAATGGTTTCATATGAAATTACCTTAATAAACCATTTATGAATCCGGGAGTAAGAAATATCATCATACATAAATTCTCACTAAGGCCAATAATTTTTGAGATCCATAATAAAAATATGAATGATTAGTTGCATGAGATTGTGTTATGTACTATAGGTTTTGAGACGTTTGATTTTTCTAAGAAGTTTGATTGGGAGTGCTGAATGAGGTTCACTTCCACAAGAGATCGTGAATTTGGAAAAGAAACATGTTATTTTAGTGTTAAATTTATATGACGAAGAAGGGTTTATCGGTTCTTCACAAAAAGTGTTGATAAATTTGATTTTTATTAGTGTGAAATTAACTACTGCTTCAAAAATTATGTTTAATAAATTATAAATTTTTCACTAATAAATCCTATTAATATTGGTGTTAAAATTATAGTAGTTAAAACCTATATCTATCACATATAATATTATAGTGCTGATACATATATGTTTTATAAGGACTTTACATTTTAGAGGTGATAAAAATTATTTAATATAAACCTTTAAAAAAATAAATATATATTAAAAATGAAACTTATTTTAAAATATTTACAATAATTATCCTTATTAATTAATATAAAATCGTAAATTCATGATTTTAAAAAATGAGATAAATTGAATAATAATAACTGAATATACACAAAAAAATATTAAAAAAATGTACTTGTTTTTTTAATTTGTATAAATAAAAAAAAATTAATGATGAAAATATAATAAAATTAAATGGAATACACAATGAATATATTACAACATATTAAATACATATAGGATAAAAATTGTAAGAATAATTACATGAATTGTGAATGCGTAGAAAAAATTGATGAAAATTTTAACGAATTAATTTATATAAGTTTATTATATTGATTTGAAAAAATTTATAAATATTACAAGTTAATAAATAAAATTGAATGTTAATTAATCATATAAAATTAAAACATTTAAAGAATATTAAAACAAAGTAATTAATTATGTAAATGTTTAATGGTTAATTGAATTTGTTGAAATCACTTACAAAACTAATGAGAATCGTAGAAATTCATCCATTTAAATTAATTATATAAATTCCAATCATTTAAAAGGAATTAATCCTAAATAAGGGAAATTGTATAAACTTTTATCTTATTAATAAGAACCATTTTTTTAATGTCATAATATATTTAATAAATATGAATAAATTAATATAAAAAAATGAATATATTATAAAAATAATAAAAATATTCAAATATTTAAAATGAATAATTAATATTAATTGAAATTATATTTAAAATTAAGTAATAAAATTGAATAAGGTAAAAGAAAATATTTAAGTCTAAATTCATATGATTAATTATATCAATTACATACACATGGAAACCAGAGTGTGAATCCAAAGATTCTCCTTCTTCTATTTACATCCCATGTGGCGATTCAGGTAGGAAGTGATGTGGGTATGATGTGAGTAGGCGGTGATGCAAGCATGAAGCTAACCTGGTGATGCAGACATGAAGATTCATGCATGAAACAATACTAAGGCTTCATGTCACATTCATGTGCCACATGGACATGGGCCTACAAGCAATGTAATTTATCTTCATCTACCTAGATAGAAAGTGGCACATGCATTCATAAAAAAGTATAAAAAACATAAATATAAAAATGAATAAAAAGGTATAAATTGATTATATATATAAATTACTCAAGGGAACAAAAACTCCAAAACACACACCCACTTCACCCACTGGCCACTGGGCATTCCATACCCCCCAACAAGGATAACCCACCTATATTCAATATGCTCTTATACATCATTGTTATTGATATTTTCCCTAAGAGCGTTACAAATTTTTCCTCGATCACCATAGCCCATAGGCCCCTACATTATCATGAACCGTTATAGGTTTTATCACAATAGATTTTACCTCTCCTACAAACAAACAATGTAAAGTCACAAACCATTCCTTCTGCATGCATTATCTCACAAACGAGATGCCATATTAAAATAATTGAATGTCCCACCACCACCCTCACTCTAAATTGTTTTTTTACCAATACCAATAAATGGTCATCAATGTATACAATCATGTTAGTTATTCGAGCTTCATAGACACATCGACCTCGCATCCAAAGCTATATTTGATAGCTGCAACGCTGAAACTACAATCCCGTTAAGCACTCATCAGTGATAGAGCGTCAACACCATCAATCCTGGGTCTAAGGTCAAGTCATGCCAACAACATCGGCAATAATGAGTTTTCACTCCTCGAATGTCCCAAATCATGCAATCCCATGAATTTACCGCCACCCATGAAACCTACCACTCAAGACCAATATTGATCCTTGTGACGACGAGACCATCAAAATATCATCGTCTGTTAATAGAATTCACTATTGAGACAGAAAAACACAACCTTAGATTACCCATTTTGACATTACAAGTCCTTGTTAAGCATATCCCCATCATTATCATTTTAAGAATAAACATTAAAATGGTGTTAAGGATAGAGTGTTGTGAAATTAAATTTCTCGAAAATTTTATGTGGGACAAAGATTGTCTTTTAAAAAACAATTATATGGACATCAACCATATTAGAAATAATAAAACAGAGTAAATAAATATTAACAATATACATTAAAATTGTATTTAAAATATTGAAGCTTATTAAAAATTATGTAATTTTTTTAAAAACAGTAAAATTCACAAAATATTAAAAATTATTAAATGAATAAAATGAAAAATAAATTAATGAAATACTAGAAAAATGGAATAAATTAAATGAAAAAAATAACAGAGAAAAATTGAAAAGTTAATTCATACCATAACTTATTTGAATTGGAAACATATAAAAACGAGTAAAATTAAATAAATTATTTTTATTATTACCGATAAATAGAATATTGCACTGTATTGATTGTATATAGAAAATATGATATGTTATTATTATTCATAATAGTTAATAATTGATAAAATTTCATTATTTAAATACATATATACATATTGAAAAATATATAAATAAATATCAAAATTTTATATATTACCAAAATATTTAATGATTATATAATAATATTGAATAAATTATTGAAAAAACTAAAATTATAGAGATAATAAAATACAATTAATAATATTAAATCCATAAATAGTCAAACTTGTACACATATACATACACATAAGCCAACATTTACACATGAATACACAATATAAATATACAAATATTAGAAAATAGATACACATACAAATTCACAGAGGCTTAGTCATACAAACATGCAGATAGATGTTTGTACACATACACATACATTCAATGACTTACCCATGCATGCAGAAACATACATATCTATTCATACGCTTATATTCATACACATACAACACAAACATATACATATACCCATACACATTCTAATATAAATACACATGTCCATACACATAAAAATGTATATAGACGCACACAAAAACACACACACACACACACTTTTTGTTGCATATATATACAAATTCATACAATTACATTCATGTGTTGCGCATACATACACATCTATACATATGACCATATTCATGCACAAAACAATAACATACACATATTCACATACCAATGCATATATACTTAAACATATACATAATGATTTAAATACATGTATACATACATGAAATCATAGATAAACCTACACATATATAGTTACAAATACTCACAAATATATAAATACAGATACAAACACATTCACATGAACATACAAAAATACATTCACATGCACATACACACATATATATAAGTGCACATACATATAAAAACAGTACAGATTTATTAATACATACACAAACATATATACATATTCCAATATTGATACAGAAAAATGTATTTGTTAACATATGTATAACATATACATAAAATTACATACATTCATATGAACATATACATACACACAATTATGAAAAATCAACACACATAAACACACACACACACAATACAACACAACAAATTCATACACAAACCAAACATACCTAAACACACACATACATGAACATATACACAAATGAATATATATATATATTATTAAATTTTATATAAACCATATATATATATATATATTATACATATATATACTTGTTGAAATAAATATATTATATAAAATTAATTAAGAATGTATATATATACACGTATACTATATCATATTGAATGTGACATTTTGAAACCATTTAAAATTGGTCATTGTTGTATGAAATGTATCAGTATTAGAAAAAATCATAGAGAATGGAAACCATTATATTAGAGATGTTTTAGCATCAGCGGGGAATATTACATCATATGCAGTAGTGTAACATGAATATAAAAAATAGTGAATTGATAATGGGAGAAATATTAAATTTAATTGATTGATAATGTTAAATGTAAAATATTTTTTATATTAAATACAAATTTAATGGAGTTATATATTGATATATTAGTATAACATATGAAAATAAATTATTATTTTTAATTCTTATGGGAAAAAATACATTAATTTGGACCCCTGGTTGTTCTTTTTAAATAACTCAACATCTAAAATTGGTTTTATATCATTGCATGTTCGGAGGGAGGGATCCATCATAGTCTGCCCCGTTTTTTCTGATACTATAGTAGTTCTGTCACTTTTGGAATCATTCTTTTATACACATTGATTCATTGTGCTTCATACATAGTGGTATTGTATGATTGGTGTGGGGGGAATCATCTATTCCAAACACCTCCATTATAATGGGTTCATTCTGGTGAGGGGAATTACAAACCTAGGGGTGGTGACCTCCATTTCCATCTTCCCCATTTCCCCATATCACATGGTAGGCATTGCTGATGTGATGCCATGACATATTGTTTGAGAAATGTAAATGCGGGTGGCTGATGATTTCATTGGGGCACCATGGAAAATCATACAAATGGGTGGGTGACATTGGGTGATGAATGTTCTAGGTGTTTCTAATTTAGAGATATGGTAGATTGTTTTGTAAAGGGAAGTGACAGTGGGAGAAATTATTGTTGGGGAACTTTGACAGGTTTTCTGTGGAAGGGTGGTGATGACCATAGTTTTCATCCCAATATCTAGCCTATTATACATTGTATATGGGGATATTTGAAAGGTTGTTTCAGTGAGTGTTCGCATTGTGGTTGTTGGTGTGGCCCCATTTCTTGTAGAAACGGATGTGATAATGGTATATGTTGTTGATTTCATGTCATTTGATGTCTTTTAAGAAATGGTAGTCACAATTAGAACAATCTGCCTCATATCTATCCTTGATGGTGTAGTAAATGGGTTGATGTAGATGGTTTTTTGAGAATGGGTGTAGATGGTCATATCCATAGTTTTCCCAGCTGGCCTGGTATGCATTGATGAAGGTTTTCGTGGAAGGTTATTTGAGAGTGTCTGAGGAAACCTTTTGGGATAGAGGGAAACAAGATACACATGGACCTATGTCTTTGAAGTGATAACGCAACATCATGTAGCACTAAAGGAGGATTTGAAAACCTCATATAGATCCGTCTCTAGGGACCCTAACACCTTATTCATGCTAGACCATTGTAAATTTCTTCAACCATATCACTGGTTCAACATTTCCATAGGAACTCTTAGAAAATATGGATTCTGGTGAACCTCAACCCATGGGTGTGTGTGTTTATATACAACTAATCATTATACATACAATCATTTACTCATTTCAATATTTTAATTATTTATCTTTTATTTCCCCTCATCATTATTTTCCATAATTTATTTTTTATTTTATGTTTCAATGTGTCTTGAACTCATTATGCCACATGAGCCATTTTTTATAAATATTATTAATACATCTATTCTTTTGTACATATAAAAATAAAAACCCAAGAGAAAGGAATGTCAATTTTTGGAACCCAAAACATTCATTGACTTTTAGTTATTAATTATAATTATAATACATTATTATTTTTAAATCTTTCAATATCAATTATTTTTTTCCATATAAACATAATACAATATAAATCAATTATGTTTCCTAAATCACTTATTTTTTTATTTATATATCAATTATAACTTATTTTAAATCAATTATAAAATTAAATAAACTATAATATTTATTAAAAATATAAATATCAAATTAATTATGTTCTTCCTAATAATAAACATATCACTTTATTATATAAATAATTATTTTAAATGATTTAAATATAAACATACAATGTTAAATCATTTATACTGAAACATTATATTAAATACATTTTAACCAAATACATTCTACAAGATTTGTTTATAATATAATATATGATAATATTATTAAAAATCATTATAAATAATAATTGATCTAAATAAGGAATTAAATATTATTATTATTAAATTATATTTGTTTATGAATATATTTGATAAACTTAATTAAATATTTGATTCATTTATATTTATAAATAGAGAGTATAATGTTTATTTAAATTATATTGATGATAACATATGATATTTATTTAATTTATAAATTAATATAATATCATGAAATTAATATATTAAATATCAATTACATATTTTTTTTTTCATAAACTACTTTTTAGTGTTATATTAAATACCATTTTTACAGGTTACGTAGATAATGTGTCAAATCATGGACAAGATACAAAATTCTACTCTATTTTGATGTGTTTGGGAATTATTTGGTAGAACGTTCTAGGGAATAGTGAATTTCTATGTCATAGGATGGTATTGTTTAGTACTGAGGGGTTTTATTATTTTTTCAGATGCATTGGAAGCATCTAGTAAGTGAATAACTATAATGGGATTTTGGGTTTCTATACATTATTCTTAAATTGTACATAGCAGAAATTTCATGTCTAAAAAAATTCCATTATATATTGATATTGAAAACTCAATAACCAAGAGATGATATTGTGGATGTTAAATTTTTTATTATTTTAACTCATATCTTAAGAAATGATACTTCATCTTATGAACATTCCCCAACAAATTAATTAATAACACATCACTGATGACACACCCATTGTATCAATCTTCAACATAAATTTTATTATTGTTGTTTACGAAATAAATTATAGTTCATTAGTCATGATAGACATTACTAAAAATATTAAATCTATAGGACCATTATAGACACCAACATATAACAATATCCAATGACATATAAGCATGAAAAATTCATGTGGGAGGGTATTTTCTCATAATCCACCATCTTGAATCCTTTGTTGTACACCTCTCTATATGTAAGAGGGTTGTTAATTTTTGAAGTGACATAAAATCTTTAATTTAAAAGTATAATTTTCCTTCCAGTCCTCAAAATAAATTTGAAAATAGAATTGTGGTGGAGGAGTTGTAAATATCACTATATTTTCTCTTTGAAGAGTGCCTACAAAGAGGAAAATCACCACATGAACTCTATTTATGACTTCCCTCAGGAATGATTAAAAATTCTCCCATCATCATCAAAGTAGGTTTTCTTTTACAACCATAAAGAGAATGATGTATATTAGATAACATCTGGGTCAAAGGGATACTAGGATGGAATTGTTGAACATTAACTAATGAATCCAAATCATGGATTTCGAGATAAAAATTTTCCCCATATTTTACTACCCCGTTTGTTTATATTTTTATAGATAAAAAACTCTTAATATATTTAGTTATTTATTCTTAGATATAAGATGAAGTAATTATTTTACACAGATTATCCCATTCTATAATTGTCAAGACTTGATCAAAATATTTTCCATTTTAGTTATAAAGTGCGTTTGTTGATGCACAATTATTGGACTATCCTAATTGGTCCACCCAAAAGAGAAATTTATGTATAATATTTTGAAACATGATAGTCTAAAATTATAATCCTGATCTGATATAATGGGATTTAATGATTATATAAATTATATAGTTAATTAATATTCATTTATAAAGTTGAATTCTTAGTGCATTAGGACTTCAAAAAATCTAGGTGGTTTGTGTGAAAATGTATATATAGAGATTCTAATCATTCTTACAGGGATTTATACTTTAATATTTTTAAAATAAAACAATGGTAAGTATACCCTTTATAGATATGTTGAATTCTTAGTGCATTAGGAATTCACAAATGTAGATATGTTGGATCATGCTGATATATATTTATATTTAGATTAATATCTATCTTTTACCTGATGGATGATTTATTGAAAATAAGAATTCAATTATGTATCAAAAAACATTCCTTTAATCCAAAAAATCAAAGGATGATGTTTCTTGTTAATATTAAACTATGGGGATCATCAACTAGCACACATATATGGTTAGAGTTTCATAATATAAGGTCTTGAGGTATACTGATTCTATTTTTGGTAAACATATTAATAACGATTTGAAATATTATATTATAATAATACTCTATTTTTAATCATTCATACCATAATTTATTTCTGACTGATTTCAATATTTGAGGTTTTGGTAGAATATTCCAACCATGGATGTTCACAAACCAGAAAATATTAAACGGATAGAGATTATTCTTCATAGAATGGATAAAAAATGTTACGATTTATTAATTTTTCCTATTGGATAAGTGGGGATTCATAGATCATAGATATTATTAACAAATTCTTGAAAATATTAGAGGTAGGAACACTTTGGGGGATATATGTTATATTTAATTATAAACTATGTTGGGGATTATGATATTACAAATAATTGTCACATATATGTTGTAATTATCACATTAATTTCTTATATAATTTATGTAAATGAATGGGTTCTTTTGGAATATATTTGTATAAAAATGAATATCATGATACTAGACATGTTTCTATCATGTTTAATGTAGTAGAAAGTGGATGGATGTTTATTTGACCAAAATACATACAAAGAGGACACTAAATCAAAAATTTGTATTTTACTCCTAATGAGGGAATTTATGAATGATAAATTTTATTTATTTAAATTACATTAATTGATATGGGATTATACGACAATATAATCCATTGATAAAAATGGTGCTACATGAAACTCATGTGATGAATGAATTTTGATAAAAATGTTTGTATTTTTTGATGGAATCTTTTGAAAATCGAATCCTCCCATCATTAAAAAATAGAATTTAATTTTAAAAACATAATAAATAATGATTGGTGAGATCTTACTAGGGTTAAAAATACCTTTATGCATTGGTTTTGTTTGATCAGGGATAAATCATTGCCATTCAAATTTTTCAAATGTATTTCACTATTGATAATTACTATATAAAATATATTTAGTCATAGAAATATGAAATCATGTTTCATGGAATTAAAGTTGGATTTATTCAAAACTATCATCATGTTATTATTTATTTGAAATCATCACATTAAAAAAACCATTTTTTATCTAACACATTTATTTTTATTTTTAATTTCATTAAACATTAAGGTTAATCTAGATATATTTTCTTAGTGATTATTAATTAGAAATTTATGAAGATGAAATATGGGTATTTTTCATCCGGTGAATATTTTTTAATTGATCTTCAATAGTGCCACCATAAGTATGTGTTTGATGGATTTCCATTTGAAGATGGGAGGTTATATTTGAATGTCATAGACATTTAAAAAATGAATCCATGAAAATTGTTGTGATAATATATTTTGAGTTATCAATTACATAAAATATTTCCTATGATTTTGTCTATGCAGACTATCGAGTCAAACTTATCACACAATGTGTTATAATGGCATGAAATTTATTCATAGAACATCATGAATGACATAAGGATCATTGTCATAAATAATAAATTATATATGAGTGTTTTTTAGGTTTTTAGTGTGTGAAATATATTTTTATCAAAAGATTCGTTTCTAAAATATAATAACCAATATTTATTCCTATGAAACACATCATGGGGTCGATTGAGGTTCAACTATCTACAAGACATAATAATTGAATTATAAATAATTGTTTTAAATTATTAAGTCAATATATGCATGTAATTATTTGGAATGAATTGAAACTTTCATTTAGCTAAAAAAACATTTTGAAACAATAAACCCACATTAGATGTCTTACTATCCCCACAAGTAACCATAAGATTAATGTAAAAATGATTTATACATGTCACAAACCTCTTTTCACATAAATATAATTTTAAAATCAATAAATGAGTCCTTTATAAATCGAAAACACACACTACTAAACATAAACTTGTCAAATATATAATACATTCCTCCATGAAGATTATAAATTTTTCTTGGGTGAATCTTCCTTATTGTACACTATGATGAAATTTTTTTCCTCTGATAATTGTTTCTCAAAAAATATAAAAAATTTATTAAATAAAATATAATTATCAATGATGTTATTTTATTCCTTTTCATTATAAAAATTAATAGCATAAGTATATACAAAAAGTGATATGATAATTAACTAAAAATATAATGTAAAATGATGAGAATATTTATTAATTAAGTTGAATAATGTCACCACATCATGATTTCTACCTAGATTCTAATAGAATGTTTATTGGCCATTCATTTCTAAAAAAATATATTACATCATTAAAATATATGTTATGCGTATAGACTTTATATTATTGAGAAATTAGTAATAAAAATGGATTAATATGTATTTTAAATGAAGATGTAATTATCCTAAAAATAATTCATTAGAGATGCTAAATTGTTGATAGAATATATTATCTTTACTGTATTTTCAAATTTATTTCAAAAAATTATTTTTTATAGTTTTTTACATTTTCAAAATAAATTTTGACATATTTTAAAATATTAAACTAAATTTCACATATTAAGAGAAAATGTGTTACACAACATTCCAAACACCCATAGAATTATGTCATCCAATATCTGTATTTATATATTTAGGTTAGAAATGTATGATGTCATAGAAACACAACCATTGATTAATGTATTAATCTAACTATGTGTGTATCAAGTTCACAAATGGGATAAATTTTGTGTTCCTCTAATTCTATATAATAACAAATGAACATAAGCCAAAATTCACCTATCGTATCATACAATATTGAATTCAAAATAAAAAAATAATTTATGTATGAATCATAAAACATAATAACTTATTCCAACAATAATATCAAATTCTCTATCAATTTTTCCTAAAAATATCAATATCAATACCCATTTTTTAAAATATAAGCATATACAATATATCCCATTTTAACAGCATGATTAATCATGGTGGAATGTTAAATATTTGAAATATAACTATTCATATACTATGATTACAACTTTTAAAACAAAATGGATTTACTCTATTAGTAGTTAAAATAAGATGAAGGATTGTCGACTCATTTCTATATTTCGGTTACATGTGATCAATTTTATTTCCATGGATAGTGTCTAATAGGAGTATTATTTTCCCATATTTATATACATTATCTACATTCCATGTCAATTTTCTAGTAGTATCATCACTTATGTATTGATCACTACTAATTGGATTGATTGTAATGTACCATACAATTTTCAAAAGAATTGATTCACAATTTTTGTATCATTATCCTACATAAATTTTAGTTTTTGAGCTATTCATAGTATTCTCATAATAGTATAAAATCATTTAGAAGGAAATAGATTATTCATATATCATACAAATTGAATGTATAATTTTAATAGTGTAATAAGTTGGATGAGGAAGATTATTATATTTGGGAACATATCTTTCAGTAGAGAAATCAATTTGGTAAAGCTAGGATTAATCCATACATTTCAAATTTTTACTCTATACTACATCTATATGATTTTGAATGATTTATATTTAGTACAAAAAGTATACATTGTTGTCTTTTTGGAACACATTATCATCTATCATTGTTTTGGGAGATCTTGATGTTAATATTCAACTATCATTATCATTTCTTTAATATGATATTCACTATCTTGACACCTATAATAATTTCCTCAATTCAGAGATAATAATTTTTCACACTTATAATAATTTTTTAATATTCATAAAACACATTTTTATACTTATAACTATCTATATCTAGTTTTACATTTATTTACTGATACATTAAGAAAATTGACCTATTTAGTGATTGAAAAATTATTTTTCAACTTCTCTAGAACTATTATTATTGAATTATAGTAGTATAAATATAGAAATTGTATTTGAGAAGGGTTATGTTCCTGATAATTATTCAAATTATATTAACATTATCATCATACAATTTTTTCTTAGGATTAGAATCAAACCATTTTTTATTCACATTTATCCTATATGATTTAATAATATTAATATTTAAAAAATTAAATAAATACATATAATGTTTGAACTTATAAAAATGAAATCTTCATATTATGAAATTATTAATGTTATATAAAACTATTTTTCTAAGATAATATGGTATATATGATGTTTAATGAGATTGTTTTATAATTTTGGAAAAACAATTATTATGTAATATATATAATGTTAAAAATAATCGATTTAAATTTTCCTATATTAAAAATTAAATAGTTGAATGATTGTTTCTATACCTATTCTAGTAGGGAGTAATGAAATAAGGAGGATTTGATGTTCACATATTTCATCAGTTGGAACATGGCACACCTGCTGTTGTCTCAATGATCTGATTCATAGGAGCTGATGAAGATATTTTATCATATGATGTTAAAGATGATTGTACCCCAATCACCTAGCCTTGAGAATCATAAATTTAATAATACTATTGAAATTTATTGGGTATAATGACAAAATTAATTTGTTCTCAGTGGGATGAACAGATAATGTTAACTGAAAAAAGGTCGAAATGGTGACATAAAAATTCCAACAATGATGGGAATGAATTTAGTGGTCCAAAGAGAATGAAAAAATTAAAAACCATGACCCACTTACTAATTAGAGATGAGGTTGTTATGAAATTGTAAGGAATACTCAATGGGATTATTCGGGGGAAGAAACTACTATGTGTAAAATTTTACAGACCCCATCATATGGGGGAATGGATTTTTAGTTATGATAATATGATACTTGGAATTCATACTATAACTCAACATCATTTGGGGTCAATCATTTTCGAGGGGAAATATATTATTTATTATTTGAAAATGGAATATTAAAATTTCATTCTGAATTCATGATCAATTTTTTAAAAAATAAAATGAAATTTAAATAAATCAACATAGATAAAAAAAATTTGGTTATATTAAAAAATGTGAGATATCCTCCAACCAAACAAATGTCTATCTTTAGAGACTAGAAGTGGAAATCATATGATCCAACCTTTTTGAATCTCTTTAAATAAAGTATAAAGAACAAAAAAATAAGAGGATGATCTATTGTATTATATTTTATTCCAAATGTTGGAAACAATTGGAATATACCACAACCCCATGGGTATATGCTTTACTAATGGTTCATGGGAACATTGTCTTGTATTTTTTCGTCATATACCTATAAAAATGGTTTTGGGAATCCATTGGAATAGTTGGGATATCAAAATAGTTTACAAACCATTGGTATATTTTATATGAAATAGAAAAACAATTTTTTTTTAAAAATATTGATATTGGAAATTCGAAAAACCCCTTATGCTTTCTGATCCTCACATCATCGATTTATATTTCAAAAATCCAACCACTATGATACAATGATTTTTTGAAATATAATATTATACATATTTATATTTTTATCTATATCTATTTTTTATTATTCAATATAATGGATAAATGAATTCAGAAAATGATTTAAATCATTTACTAGAGGTTTGGAAAACTGTTTTTATAGACCAAAACAAATGGTTTTCTAAACTGTTGAAATATGTATTTTGAAATTTGGAAAAATTACCGATGGTTTTTTCAAAACCATCAGTGTAGGTTCATTAAATATAATCTATACTAATGTTTTTATCCATACAATTGGTATAAATTTATTTTATTAAAGATATTCTAATTATTTGTATAAAACTATTGGTATAAAAATGGAATATACCAATGGTTTTTTAAAAACCATTCATATAACATCATGTGAAGGATTTAATAATAATTAGTTTATCCAAACCGTTGGTATATTTTCATTTTATGGAACATATACGGACAATTTCTCAAAAAAAACATTCGTATAGGAAAGTTGGTATAGGTCGAATTTTTATAGAATTGAAAATGGACTCAACGTTCCTAACTAGTGAATTGATGTACTAGAGATGACACAATGATGCATTCATACCATTAATAATGAGAATATAGTTTGATTTTATGATGTCATTATTCCATCATCTCTCATTTGAGAAATTCAATCTAGTGAATAATGCATTGGAATTAGCCACTTGTGGATCCCAAAAAGAATGGATAGAAATTAAGAAATATGTTATAATTAAACCCAGTTGCTCGCATACTATAAGGCAGAATCCAAGAGAATTTCTTCTGAATATATATGCATCCCAAATAATCATAAACACATTAGATTGTGGGTTGCTCCACATACAAAAGTGAGATGATAATAAGGGGTTATCAAGATGAATCTAATTACACATCCAAATATCCTTCAATGATAGAGCCTACATTATCCAAATAGAGCAAGGTTTTAAAATCTTGACATTAACGAGGTCATATATTTTCACCCATATAATCCATAACATGATATAGAGGGAGTAAAATATATCTATGGGGATGGAATATGTCCACTTTGAAAATAGAGACACTAACCCCTTCAACATTTAACCCAATCATATCATCATTTTGGTTATATTTATGTCATATGTTAATGGGAACTTTATGGTATAACATTTCATGTAAAGGGATTTCGGGTACACTAATGAGGAAGGGTATCAAAATATCCTATTTAATATGTATTTCCATTAGGATCTGATGTAACACCCCATCATTTATTAAACTAATTTAATATTGAATGAATGAAACACTATGTATCTATGAAACACAACTTTTTTATAACCTATAAAATGTCAATAAATTTTCCACCTCTTGGATTTGAATTTTAAAAAACTGACATAAACTGTTGCATTAAGTAAGATATTTAGAGTCTAATTAGATAATATTATTTTTTGGTGAATTGTAATATACACTTATAAATATAAATAAGAATACTAACATGACACTTATAATTAGAAAATAGTATTATGATTTTATTTGTCATATGGTTGTAAGATAATGAGGTATTGATTAATTTTTTAATAATATATAAACGAATTATTCTTTTAAAATTTTTATATTTTTAATATATTATTGTTTTAAGTAAAATTTAAATTAATAATATTTAGAAAATTAATCTAAATAAATGTAGTTCCTTTTGAATTGTACGAATTGAATGTATATTTAGAGTGAATTTTTTGGATTTTTCTAAAATACATAATTTTTGGTTGAATATTAAAATAAGTTAATTTACCTTATATATACATTATCAGTTAAATTAATTTTTCCTACAATCATGGATGATTTAATTAAAATTGTTTCAAGCTCACATGAACGTTTAAAAACTGTGGGTAACATGTTTAAACATTATTGGTTGTCTTAAGGGATATAATTAAAAAATTAATAAGATATTCACAAAAAACCCCGCTCTTATACTATAACCCCCACTAACACCCTCTTCACTTCACTTCATTGAAGACATGTTACTTATATAACATATTCTAAAATATACTCCCATTATCCTCCCACATTTCTGTCATCCAATTCTCATAAAACAGATGATAAACACTACCTTAAAGAGACTCCCATGGATGTTAACTTCAAGAGGCAATTTCATATTTTAAATTTTTTTCATGTTACTTTCTTTTCATTTCATTTACTAAATTCAATTCATCCAAATTTTATGATAACTCTAGTACCATGCAAGTTATTGATTTTTATTATTATTATATAATAATTCATCATCATCTCTCTTTTCCAATTATTTTATGCTTGAAATGAAAACAACATCTAAGATGTCTTAATTTATCAAATTCAAGGACAATGTGTTTATGATTTATATTAAAATATTTATTTATATTAATGAATCCTTTTTTATGGTTGAAATAGACCATAATATATGTATTTTAACTTATATGAGTTTCTAGAATACATCTGTACACATGAAATTAATTTATTAATCAAAATGAATTCATTGTGATTAAAAGACTTCAACTAATGCAAACAATTTCCATTACTATATTATATAATGAATCATTTTCAATGATAATAATCAACTGAATTTTATAACCTTGTAAACATGTGGTTGTTCAATAATAACATTCAACATATATTCTTTAAATCCATTCTCATTCTACAAGATTATACTCACGTGAATATAAGTAAACCAATCATAAAAATCACGGAAGAAAAAGTTCCGAAATAATGAATTTGAATCAATTAACCCATAAAAAGGCCACGAATTATCCTAATAAGGATATAAAAAATCAATTGAATGAAAAGGAGGTTCTTGAATTTTCAATTTATGAAACTAAATTTGATCATCCAGGTCATTAAGATCATTTGACTAACACCTTCAGACAGTGGGAAAGGGTTTTCCTCCCAAACATCAATAATCATTCAAATTACATTTATTGTCTACTTAATTAAATGAAATACTTATGAATTATAATATAATAATTATAAATTATATTTGAGTGCACTACATATATTTATCAAACCTAATATTTCTTTATTATATGAGTAATTACATGTTTTTAATGGAATGTTCAAAATTCATTCCAAAATACATGCCCAATTCAAGAAAATTTACTGATGTTTCTCTTCTTACATGGGAATGAAATAATTATTTTATGGAAAAATTTATTTCTCTAAAACATTAAATTTATTATTAAAAACTATATAATTTCACTTTTAATTTTGGAAACTAACTTTTCTAAAAGAACTCTAGTTTTCAATGTAAAATATTATTTTTCTAAAAAAGTACTTGATGATTTTATAAGAATATATTTATTTGTTTCAGAAATCATGTTTAATAATATGTATCATTGGGAATAATTTTATTTGATATATTCTAACATATTTAATTGAGTTTTTTATGATTTCATTGGATGTTTTTGTTAAATATTAAAACCATTCACCAATTTTCTCAGCATAGTTTGTGATTATGCATAGTGTTCGAGGAAGGGTATTTATATTTCATATTTTATTTTCAATATGATTTTATATGTTGTTTATATTTATACCCACTCATATGACAAATGTATTAGACTATATAAGTGATTGTTAGGGCCCTCTATAGACCATTGATGAATCGGTATGTATAATAAGACATACTACATTAATGGTACTAGTCGTTGACAAAATGATTATTTATGGTCTCTACATGTGGCCTTAACTATATACTTATGATATCCATAATTATTTAATCCTATATTATGAAATTGGTAATTGAATGTCAATGAAGTTATACAACTAGTAGAAAACCCATGATTATTATGTATTCTGTTATTTTTTATTCAACTCTTATTCATACAATAATGTGGTCAAGTTCATTTTTAAATGAATGTGTTTTTTTATTCACCATGCCTAATGGTAGTGTTTATGATATCTTATGAAATATTTATTACCCTTACTGAGAATTTGAGACCACCCCTTAGTTATGATTCATTTTCTAAGGACATGAAGAGTTATTTTATGAATGACATACAATCATAACCTAGGAGATTTGGATGTTGTGAAGCGGGTTTCTAAATTGTTTTTAGTTTCAATTTGTAATGATAAACTTATATATCTATTATATTTACATTGATACAAATCTAATATGTCATTTAGATAGAATATACCTTTTTCATAAGCTATAGTAATAAAATTACGCACTATCCACAAGAAACAAGGGTCTGGTCTATAATGTTGGTATCAAAAGTATTTTACTAGAAAACCTAGAAACTAGATTTTGAAAATGAATATTTCAGAACAATACCCTATGATAGTCTATGAGGATAAAATATTCAAGAACATCCTAGATTTTTTGTTATGGAATAGATTATCTTGATCATTCATGGTAATTCATCTCTCTATGGATACTAAAATTGGATGTAGTTATGGAACATATGTAACTAGTTGTTAAAGCACTAACATAGAGTTATTATATTGAATCAAGGAACCCTAGTACAAGAAAACGAGCCATTTCACGCAGCTGGTTTGACACTACTGGGTGATATGCCTGAGATACTTAAAATTTTATTTTCATGACATTATGAAGTATTTAAATGTAATTTTTTTTAAATGAAACCATTTATATGATTATGAGATTAGCTATGTATATAATTTCAATTAATGATAATTATATCACTACGTTGAAATTATACTTTATGATTTATAAACTAATTTGGTGTATGTCATTATCTAGAAATGGTGAAAAGTGGATGTAAAGAAAATTTCATGGACATGTGTTTACCATGTAAGGATTTCCCACTGATGCAAGATAATTATGTTGGATCCAATGTTGTGATTGGTGCCAAGAAACTTATAATTGTACCGGGAGATCTGAATAATGTTATGAATAATACCTCACCTGTATATAGAATCTGAATCGACAATGTGAGGGGGCTATGTTAGACCTCTTTATTTAATAGAACCCTCCATCATGTAATATGGCGACAATCCCATTCTTTTTAGCGTAGTGTAAAAGTTCATTAGATTTTATATTTCTCACTTTGGGATGTAATGAAATAGGGATGTTTTTTCAAGTTTTTTATCATGAGTTGGGTGCTGTGAATTAGTGGTGGTCTATAAATCAAATAAATGAAAGGAATGAATATAATAAATAGAATGGATGTATTTTTAGGAATTTTTCAATGAAATTTACTTCCCCCATGATCATCGAGTAGATAAGGATGGTATGTTACTGAATCTAAGGAAAAAGTGGGTGAGATTTTTCATAAGTATAATGAAAACATCATAAAGATAGAAATACATTCCATAGACTACAAATGTAATGTATGGATCAAAATTAATTAATTGATTTATTGTTTAAAATCATTCCTCTGATGGGTTATTGTATAACAAACTTTATCATCCTAGGAAGACATAGTATCAAGTTCTATCATGATGAACAATGTATTATCTAACTCTTATTATTTTACGGGATAAATGAGAAGAACATGGATGAAGATAACTCTGGAAATTTAAATAAGGAAATGGCGAAGAAAGAAATAGTTGACCCACAAACCAGAGATAATTATAAGAAGTGACACCCTGGTACTTCTCTGAAGGGTATGGGTGTTTGATACAATTGTGGAGAAAAAGACAACCTATACCACGACTATAAAAGGTAGAAAGAATATAGAAATTTTAAATGAAACAATTTAAATATGAGAAGACAATATGAACATTATTTACCTTCATGTCACTAGAATGTTCTCCAATGAAGGCCAAGGGATAATGGGGAGCCATATTTGGTAAGAACCACAGAGGTTGAAGTCCCTAATGATGTAGTGAAAGGTACATTAATCATTTCCTAAAACATAGAAAATTAATTAATTGATTCTATATCATTTGATTCATACCTATCATCAATGTTTTTTGTGAAAATTAGATATTTCTAATTTTATTTTATAAAGGAATTTTCAGTCAAAACTCCTAGAGGATTTATCATTGTAGTAATGATGTGGCGATCAGTCCCCCTGATGACACATAATAAAGGTTTAGTATTTATCCGTGACATCATATACATTGTTTACATTGATGTAATCATTAGTATGAGTTCAAATACATTTTTTAAGTGATGTTATATTTTATGAAGTGGGATGTTATGATATTTATGAATGGTGTTGAATCCCTTATGATTGGAGTAAAAACCATGCTAGATGCTTCTTATCTAGATCCTCCCATAGTAGGTCTATAGAATTCAATTATTGGGGATGAAGGGAATGAAATATATACAGGGGAGTAAATGATTTTTCAAATAGAGTACATAACTATTCTTCATTATTATATTGATGAGTTTTTAGAGGATTTAGATGGGCACTCTCCATTGTGGGAGGTTGAGTTATCTATTTATTTAATCCCAGGTTCAAGGATAATATCAGTGAATCCTTATAGAATATTCACAGTGGAATTAGTTGTAATAATGTAAAAACAACAGGAATTGAGTGATATAGTATTTATTCTCCCTAGAGTATCTCCATGGGGTGACCATCCTCTTTTCAATAAAAAGAACAAAGTGTCTATGGTGGTTTTCATTAACTATAGGATGATTAATGATATGAAAAATAAAGAAAAAGTATCCACTACCTTAAATTGATGATTTATTTCATAAATGTCATGGAGAAACTCTCTCAATTTTGTATTATTGTGATCAAAAAATTACATAAAAATCACGAAATTTCATTATAAATCTTTTGATACTAAGCTTTGTTTGAGTACTTATTACGATCCAAAAACTGACGGGAGATTAGAAAAGATGATAGAAACTATAGAGGACATGTTGAGATCATGTTCACATGACATTAAAGGAATGGGGGATCAATATTTACCTTTAGTAGAGTTTTCTTTAAAATAATTGATTCCATTCGAGTATTCAAATGGATCCATATGAAGCATTGAATGGATAGAGATGTCGGAAACAAACATGTTGTGAAGAAGATATTTAATGAAAGCTACTGATACTAGAGAATGTGGTGGAAACAACAGTAAAGATAATGACAATTAAGAGTCATATCAATGAAGATCCAATATGTAAAACATGTTATGTTGAAAATAAATAGTAGGATTTGAAATTTCAAGTAATAGATCACATTTTTTAATGGTATATCCATGGAAGGGTGTTGTAAGATTAGGTAAGAAAAGGAAATTGGGGCCTAATTACATTAGAAAATTTGAATGCCAAGGGATTATTGGAGCTATTTCATATCATTGGGATATGATTCCTAGCCTATCTAATGTACCACAAGTTTTCAATGTCTAATTGCTGAGAAAGTACATGCAAAACCCAAAACATGTCCTCACATATGAATGTATAGAATTGGAAGCCAAATTATCTTACTGTGAGGATCCTATCCAGATTATAGACACTATAGAACATTTGTTGAGGAATTTGATGAATCGAATGGTAATGATACATTGGAAAAATAATAAAATCGAAGAGGCAACATGTGATCTTGAGGATCTAAGGATGAAGACCTACCCAAATCTATTTATAAGGTATTATTTTTGAGCTGTTAGGATGATATATTTGTAAAGGGAGGATAATGTAACCCCCCATGACATTTCAAATAAATTTAATATTGAATGTATGAAACTGTGAATCTATTAGAGAATCCACTTTGTCATTACCAATCCAGAAAATATAAATTTTCCACGTCTATGATTTTTATTTAGAAAAATCGTCCAACACTATTTCATTATGTAAGATATTTAACGTCTCAAAAGAAAAACATATTAATTGATTAATTGTAACATAGACATAGGAATAGTAATATGAATATTAATAAGGCCTTTAAGAATAGTAAATCATATTTTTATTTTATTTTCGTATGTTTATTTGATAATGGGATCTTGATTAATATTTAAATTTATATTAATTGAAAATTGTTTTAAAATTGTTATTTATCGAATAAATTATGGTTTTATTTTTAATTTAAATTAATATTATTTAGAAAATTATTTTCATAAAATTGAGTTCATTTTTTAATTTTACATGTCAAAAATTTATATGGGTGAATTTCAGAGATATTTCGGAAATACTCAAATTTTTTATGAATAGTAAAATACAGTAATTTGTGTATATATACATTATCAGTTAAATTAACTATCACTAGAATCATGGCTCGTGAATAAACACTTTTATTGAATTTAAATGAACATATTACTATTATGGGTAACATTAATCAACACTATTTATTGTCTTTAATGAAATTATAAAATAATGAAAAAGATACTCACAAATCACCCCTCTCCTCCACTATAAAAACCCAACCTCACACCATATTCACTACATTTCCTTAATGGAATGTTCAGTGTCTGAATTATAAGAAAATAACCTCCCAATATCCTCCCCCATATCCAAAATCCCTCTGTATCATTACAATTCCTAAATGTCTCCCCAAAATTGGATCTCAAGGAAGATATCATCAAGAGGTAATTTTTACATTTAATTTCTTTTATTTCAAGTTACTTTCTTTTATTTTTCATTAATCACCTCATTTCATCCAAGTGTAATGATAACTACAATACCTTAATGTACAATAATTTTTTTTATGATAATGGAATAATTCATCATCATCTTTAATTTCCCATTATTTTATGTTATAAATGAAAATACCATCAGAGATTTGTTAATTTATCACTTTCAAGGACAACATGTTTCCTATTTTATTATCATCTACAATTATGTACATGAATATATTTTTATTGTTTAACCAATCCTTAAAATATGTATTATAAAATATTTCAGGGTCTGTAATCCTTTTTATATATTGTACTATTTATAAATCAAAATGAAAATGCTGGGATAAGAACATTATATTAACCCAAACAATTGTCATTAATGTTTTATATAATGTTTAATCTTCACTAAAAAATAAAAAGTGGAATTGTATAACAATTTAATCAACTATTTGTCAACTAATAACATAAAACCTATATTCATGGCCACTATTAAAATTCTACATGTTTACCCATACCGGAGTTTATGTAATCCAATCCAGGAAACCATGGAAGAAAACACTCCAAAATAATGAAATTGAATCTCTTATCCCATAAAAAGTACATGAAAAAAACAAATTTGGTTATAATAAAAAAATGAAATGTATATTATGTTCTATGGTTATTGATTTATTAACCTCAATTTTATTATTCAAGTGATTAGTATCATGTGAGTAACACCTTTATACTTAATTTAAAGGTTTTCAAGCCAAATCTCCATATTCATTTGGTTTACTTTTAATATATACATACGTCAATTAAATTTTTGTGTATTATTATGTACTCATCTTAATATTTTTTAGTGTACTCTATTTCTTTATCTAGAAGAATCTTTATTTATTATATGGTATGTTACAAGTTTTAAAATGAAGCTTCAAAATTCCTTCAAAATTAGATACCTAACTGAAGGGTATTTATCAATTTCTTACATATTTCAGGGGAAAACAAAATTATTTCTTAAGAAAATATTATTTTTATAAAAATATTCATTTTTTATGAAAAATGATATTATTTCACTTCAATTTTTAGAAAAATATTGTTTCCAAAAGAAAGCTTCTTTTCAAAGTAAAAGAGTATTTATCACAAAAATCAAAAGATGATTTTATAAGAGTATCATCATTTGTCTAAAAAATATAGTTGATTATAATGTTTTTATTCGATAAATATTTTATGATATCAAATACCATATTTAATTTATTTTTATAGGGTTATTTTGTCTATGAATTTATTATCATAAAACCATTATCCAATTTACTAAAAATCGTTACTGTTTATGCATAGTGTTCACAGAATTTTATTTAAATTTCATATGTTAGATCCAAAATGTATCTATATGTTGTTTATATTATCCTTGATCGTATTATGAATTCATTTTACTTAGAATTTGATTAGTGCAGCCCTCTATACCCCCTATATGCATCAGTTGGTATAATGAGACAAACAACAGTCTTAGCACATGGCCTTGAACAAATGATTATTTAAGGACTTGTCATGAGTACTTGAAGGTATGGTTATGATGTCTGAAATTATAAATTTCGTCAATATTAAACTGTTAATTTAATGTTCATGATGTCATTCAACTAGTATAATACAAATGATTAATCATTATTGTGGAGTTAAGAATTAATCTCTTATTCTTCCATAATGTGTTCAAGTTTCTTTCTAAAGGAAGGTGTTTTTTATTATTCACCATGTCTGATGATTATTTTTATGATATCATTTTCTATATTGATTACCAATACTAAGCATGTGTGCCAAATGATTTCTTTTGTTTCATTTTCCCATGACCTGAATTGGTATTTTATAAGTGACAAGTAATAATAACATATTAGTAATGGATATTGTTAAAGTATTTTCTAAATTATTTTTTCACATTTCATGTTTTAATGTGGAACTGATGAATGAATTGTGTTTCCAAATCTACTAAACTACACTATACATTAGGTTTCATATTCTTTGTTTATATGCCAATTTTATAAAATTACACACCAGCTCTAGGAAAATTGGGTCAGATCATTACAACTTCATCAAATGTAATATTCCATTGCAATCCATCAATAAGAATGTTCATACCATGTGTGGGACTTATAGGTGCAATAAGCATTTATCGAAATCAAAATTTTTTATAATCTATATTCTGTGGGGAAATTTAAACCAATAATTCACCTCATTACATCCCAAAAAATTAATATTCGAACACATATTGTGCTGGTCAATATCTTCTTGCAAAGAATATAGCGAGAATCCTATTAATACATTTCATTGAACCATACATCCATTCTCTCAAAACACCATCATTTATTAGAATCATTAAAATGGGATAAAATAGTTGTATCCTCCAAATAAGAAACTACTATGTATGTTTCCATAATACCACAATTATAGATAATCCATCAGACCTTCCAGGTCCAAACATTGGCTACATATATATTCATACAAAATAGTACCTTCTAGAGAAGAATACATAATCCACATTTTCTTCTCCTGAAAATTATATGGTGGGGGAAAAGGGCTACATTTCAATAGGTAATATATGAGTAATATTTGGATTCAATGATCTATGTTCAATGGGACTAGGTTTATGAATCGTTTTTCATCTTTAATTTTATAATAGAGAAACTATGATCATCTAAAAGTATTAATTTCCCATACCATCACAAGGTTTATTTTTGTATTGATTATCTGAGGACAGAAAATTAACTTTTTTCCCACATTCAAACCCCCCAGAACATTGAAAGGTGAGAGTGAATTTGGTCAATCCCAATGAATGGTGGCATAAATAAACACATATTATTAAATGGAATTTATTGAGATACATCCTTTATTAGTGATCCCTTCATACCTTATAGACCCATTTAAATTCCATCATTGATATTTTTTGTTATACATGTCCATATTTCTAGAGAGAACTACTCCATTAGTTTGACGAAAAATCACATGGATCATGTTTATTTAATATTTTAATCTACCACAATAATAGTTGAGTTTTGAAAATTTTATTCTTTTCTTCAATCTATCTCACCCGAACTCATAGAAATTTATGACTTTGAATAAATAAATAATTGTGTGGATGCCTTGTTATATTTTTGTATAAACTAGTCAATAGAAATACATTCCTAAAAAAATTTCACATAGAAAAAGAAATCAACTATCAGAAAAGAATATATACGGAATAGGTGGATTGTTTCTAATAACAGTCACTAGATAAAATTTATGGGCGTTTCCATCCAATGAAATTAAATTAGAGAACAATATTACCCATCAAGACCCAATGGAATGCAGAAAGTGGGTCCCCTTATCTGGACCACCACGTATGGGTAGTACATTGAGAGAAAGTACTGTTGATATTGTTCTATAATGAGACCAAATAATGTTTTTGATGTTATATAAATTAAATAAAAATATTATAATGATATGATGATTTAAATAATCTAGTACAAAATCAATGGAATTTGGTGTTATCACTAATTTTATTCCAAAGAACCCATTTCCTCAATTAAATAAAAGAATTTAATTGAAATAATTTCAATCAATCTCAAAATTTAAATTTTGAAATTTAAATCTCACAATATTCTATAATAACTCCCCAATTAAAAGAAATTGAGGGATTTATATTTTCATGCCAAACAACCATTTTTCCTTACAACCCCAATTCAATGCAATTTATGTTTTCCAAAAATCCAATAGAATGAAATTTAATAAAACCTATAAATTCCAATTAATAAATATAATTGAAATTCAAAATAAATTAGGGTTAATAAATAATCGACATTGTAATGTAAGAACTATCATAAGGATCAACAGATCTCAAATCACATTTTCATAAAATGACAACTCCAACGGATAACGAAAACAAGAAGGATCATCAAACTAAACAAATTATTATATCTATATAATTGTTATTATTTCCAAAAATCAATATGGATATTCAGGGAACCCTAGGTAAAAAAATATATTTCAAGAGAACGATAACAAAAACAGGATACCTACTAGTTGGAGATTAAAGTCATTCCTCATGAATTAAATCTCATCATGGATGGTATTGAAAGACAAAAATTCCTTCTTGGTATATCCAAGATGGTAGAAACGGAAAAAAGGACTTAGTGGTCATTCGAGTGACGAAATACAGTGTTTGGAAATTCTTATTTAAATTTCAGATGACAATAAAATATGTGTGCATAGTTTCCTAGGAAGAGGCACACGGTATAGTCAAATTGTACAAAAGACATGCACCAAATTTAAATTGGATGGGTAGTTTATATAAAATGGGTGCATTGTTTGGTAAATAGTGCCCAAAAATTATGAACCCCACTGTATAATTATTCTAAATAGTTGTTATAGGGAACACAGTTTGGTCAACCACGTGCCAGCCGTGTGCCAATGGTGTACTATCTCAAAAACATCCAAAAACATTAATATTTTTCAATAATAACCCCAAAAAATTGAATCCAATTAATTTTCAAATGGATGTGTTTATAAAAATATTCAAATAATAATATGTTGTTATTACCTCCACACTATAGAATCATTCTATCCATAGAGAACTTATGATTGATATTTCCTGTCAAAATGATGTGGCCACTATTCACTCAAGACTTCCTCCTTCCCCTAGGTCTCAAGATTAAAAGAACAATATTTACATTTCTCATGAGCCGTTTTTATCATCTTCCCAAAATATACCATGAATTCAAAATCAACTATCCTGACTAGTCGTTCAGTAATGGATATATCATGTTCCACTACAAAATCACTCTAGTTCAGAAAATGAGATAGATCAGAATGATAATATATTATTTGTGATACATTTAACATGTTATGGATCTAAATCATCAGTTTTGGTTGATCTAAATGGAATGAAATAATCCCCTCCATTAAAAAAACCATAAAAGGTTAAAAATAATTGAGTATCAAGATTCATGTGGCTCCCAAACCATTGTTGACACAAGATCCACCAAAGATGAGAACACAATCTCAAACAATATTATCATAAATCAGTTGATCTATTTTGTTGTGGCTATCCATCTTTCTATGGTATTATATTTTGATATAGATATGGGATCCTAATTGATATTGAAAGAGTCTTTAACAAATGGGATGTGAACCAAGGATCCTGATTTGTTACAACCAAAGACGGAAGTCCATCAAAATGAATAGTATTTTTCACATAGAGGATTCCAAACTCCGATACATTGGTTATATCATTAATTGGTATAATGTGATAATATTTCATTATCCTGTCAAACAAAAACCATATTTCATTCATCATACATTGGGAATATGGATTCCCAGTCAAAAAAATCCATATAGGATTCATCTCAATTCCAAGTAGGTAGTGGAACTAGTTGGATGAATATCGATGGTTTCTATTGCACATCCATCACCTATTAGAATGAATAACACATACATACAATGACCTCACTGTCCCATATCATACCTGGAATCAAAAAATACCACATCATGTCATAGATCTACTTCATGGGTTTGACCTTCACAACCCACTGGTAACTAAATAAATTCATTATAAGATATTTCATTATGAGAGATGGTTCAAAAAATGGTTTTGAAATCTTATAATGACCTCTTTGGAGAAAGACCAATAATCAAGGGTCACTGCACATAAAGAGAGTCTCTAATTATAAAGAAATCCACATCAATCTATTATTCCTGGTTAATCATATTTATAAGATAACAATCTATTGATCACTTGCCTAGGAATCCTTTACCCTTGATTCTCGTACTCTAATATGAAACATTTCATAATGAACCATCATGTTCTACTATTCTGATGATTCTTTCTCAACATATGTTAGTTGTATCCTTCTAAATGAATCTTCATTGACATTCCCATTCCCATGTTTATAGTTTTATTTAAATCAAATGACTGTGGGTATTCCATAAATTTCATTTATTAATGATTTATATCCTTTTAATAGAATATATAAAAAATATATTCTGACTAGAAAACATGGATATCCGTTTTAATAAAGCTAATTAGATATACTTGTAAATTCATTCATTATATCTGAATGTTCAAGGCCATGGGTCAGATAATTTTTTAAATTTGGCCTAAGCTGAGCAGATCCTTAAGCAATAGAACGATCTCCCCACATAAGAAGGCATCTAAATCCTAAAGACGATACATCATGAAAGACTATGAAGACCAGCTCAGCCTATGGAAGACTAAACACTAGTGCAGTAGTAAAAAAAATTATGCTCTTAAAATAAAAAAAAACATTTATCATCCTAGGTAAAAATGAATCCCATTCAAGATAGTGTATTCATCATAGAATCCATCATCGATAATTCCATCTTGAAATGGTCATAATATCTAGCTAATCCCATGAATCTATGAATCTCAATGTCATTTTATTGTTTCTAGTATGTATAAATAATGTTTAACTTCTCATGATTAGCTGATATTCCTTGTTCATATACCACGTTTCACAATAACATCACTTATTAGATCTGGAAATCACATATCAAAATCCTGGAATAGATTTAGTGATATCATAGAAATATCAGAACTATAGATTGTTGATGAAAATGTTCCTCATCACAAATATAGAAAATGATGATTTCATCCACAAAAACTACCACAATGAGATCTAATTACTGATGGAAAGTAATACTCCTGAAATCCATGAAAACAACAATATAATTGGTTATTCCAATGGGTCACTACTACAAAATAGGATTTTATTTGCACAATAAATGTCCTTTATCTTGACAAGAAAACTGGTGCATGCATGATCAAGGTTAAATGCCCTGGTATTTTTTCTTGTGCCCAAAGGGGATTATAAATTATTCATTTATTTACACTATAAATTTGATAAATTGAATTTTTATAAGTGCTTCTAAATGAATTAATACTGGTTTCATTTATCAGTGCATTAATTTAGCACTACTGAAGTATCAATTTATCAGTTCTTTAAAAGCACAGATTGAGGGGCTGTTATCTATTCTTATCGATGTTTTGGTAAAAAGTATTTTATCCCACTTATAGACGCCCCACAAATGTAAAACTTTATCTACTCTTATAAATGAGCTTATAATGGAATTATTATCAGTGCTTCTATGACTGCTAATAATGAAGACCGTTGTTGGTGCTTTCAAAAGCGCTAATAAATGTGGCCTTTATAAATGATTTTAAAAGCAATAACAATGTTATATTATCCAGGGTTTTATAAAAACACACCATAGAACAAGAAATATAACAGATATAAACGAAAATATATCCCAATACATAATTTATATTTGATGATATTTATAATACAAAAAGTAGAAAAAACACTATATTATTGAAATTTCAAACATTTGGTGATAAAATTTCATAAATTTATAATATTGCATTCATTAAAAAACATAAATGTTCATTCACCATTTTATCTTGACAAAAACCATGACATTTCTAAACAAACCACAACTACTTGAGAAAGAGAACAAACCTATACATGAAAATAATTCTTATTTAAGTATTATCATATCGAAATATATCAACATATTGTGTTAATTTAAATAATATAGATGTCAATGTAAAAAATATATATTCACATGGAGTCATATAATTGATACTATTCATCACATTGAAGTGTGGAAGCTTCCAAAAATTCACAAATGTCATTTTGACCATTTCCCTAATTTAAAAAAATAATATGAAAGTGTTTGTTTTTTTTTTCCAGTGTGTTAGTTTAATTCTTTACTTAAATGTCATTTTAATTTGAAATCAAAACTGTTGAAAGAATCTCATCACATCCTTTAATAATTTGATGTGAAAATTATTTCTAAATAGAAATTAATTTTTATGAATCTATTCCATATTTTATCAATAATTAATGAGTGTGTTTGATTCATTTTTAGCGAGTGATAGTTTTTGAAATATATTATCAATTAAAAATTGAGAAAAGTCACATGGATTCATTCCAGACACATCATGTATCAAATTAATGAGAGTTATATTCATACATGTTTGAAATGACTAATGAATCATTTATGTAAATTATAAAATCAATATGAATGTATTTTTATTGGTTTGATTATGAAATTTGTCCATTTTATAAAAAAATGATGTCAATTTTAAATATAAAGACGCACTATGAGTCATATCGGTCACATCGTACATCATATTTTTGTGTAGATGATTACTATGAATTCCATATGGCTTATTGATCATCAAAAAAATGTATCAAAATAATCAGAATGGAATTTGATCATTTCGAGTATGTATCTTTTCAATTTTTACTAAAATTAAATTTCAAAATTTGAACAAGAACTTCGAATCATACCAATCACATTGGGTATTAGATTGAGGTGAAACTGTTTCCTACACATAATAATGACATATGGGTTATTTAGCAAATACATTTCAACATTTTTATTGTGTTTTCTAAGTTTTGAGTTTGTTAGTAGGCATTTTTTCTAAAATTGATGTCAATTCTAAATATAAACATTCACTTTGAATCATATTAGTCACATCACGTGTCAGATTGTGGTGTGGATGATTCCTACAAGTGTCAAATCCATAATGGATATTTTTTTATATCATGAAAACAATATTCTTCTTACTATTGAATATTGAGTAGGTTTGTTTGATTTTTTTAGAATAATTGATTACAATTTTATATAAAAAGTAACAATTGTAGTCATACTCATCACACCGCGCATTGGATTCAGGCATGGATAATCACAAAAAGTCTCAAATGACATTGGATCATCTTCATTTAGTATCAATATAATGTCAAAAGTTTTCTTAGTTATTGGAGTGTCAGTTATATATTATAATAAAATGACATTTTAAATTGGAAACATGAACTTTGACTCATACTAATCACATTGTGTATCATATTTTGATGTTGATGATTCACATACATCACAAATGACTTATTGATCATTATCAAAAATTATTTAAACAAATTGAATGTGTTTTATGTTTTCAAGTAGGATATTTGACCTTTTTAATAAAATTGATTCAAATATTAAATAAAAACACCCACAAATAGTCATTTGAGTCATGCCATCTGTCAAATTGATGTGAATCTGATTCATACATGTATCAAATGATGTATTGTTCATTTTCCTATGGTATCAATACAATCTAATTGTGTTGGTTCAGTATTGAGTATGTCAGTTTTTTTACTAGAATTTACGTCAATTTTATAAAAATATTCAAATTAATTCATACCGGTCACACTATACATTATATTTTGGAGTGTCTAATTCCAACACATTAAAAATAACTAATTTCAGCGAGTTACACATTTCAAAGTAACGAGTCGATTTTCAACTAAAAACATAAACATTGGGACTGTATAATTTTTTACTAAAATAAATATTAATTTTAAATAGAATGTAGTACATGGAGTCATACTGGTCACATAATGTGTCAAATTGTTGTGTGGATTCTTCCAATAAATCACATAGTCCCAATACAATCCCGACATCCAAAGTCACAATGATATACATTGAATTTATTTTACAAAAATCCAGCATTATAGGAGAATATTCATACAATCCCTAGAAACTCAATAAAAACAATCCACCTATATAAAAAAAATAATTATGTGAGTAATCCTTAAAATATAAATTAAATAGAAATATGAAAAAATATCATAATTCAATTGAATTTTTTTAATATTAAAACATATTGATTACCACTGTAATTGATAATAGACACCATCATTTCCCTTCTTGTAACGGACATGTATTGATCGTGATGTAAAGTGTTAAATTTGAACAGTACATGATTGAATGGTTTTGAGGGAGAAGAATTATGTGGACATTTTGGTGAAGAAAGGCATGAAATTTAGACAGAGCACTCCAACTTGACCAACAGAATGCACCTGTATAAAAAAATATATATTATGTGTGACATAATAAAAATAAATATATTAAAAAAAGATGAAGAAATATATTAATTCTATGAAAAATTATTTTACTGTCCAAACAATCAGATTTCCACTATAATTGAGAAAAATCAATGGTATTTATCTTCCTACAATGTTGATGGAGAGAAAATGAATGAATGTGATAGTTGTACAACTGAAGTGGTGAAAATATTTTTAGGGATATGTATTCTATGGATGTTTTGATGATAAAAGGGATGAATAATGAATATGGAACCCCAACTCGAACCATGGAACCCACCAGTATATGTAATAAATTATTATTTGAGTTATAGTAAAAATGAAAAATATTAAATATTAATATGAAACTATATAGAAATTATATTGAAGATGATTTTATTTTTAAAAATTAATGATTAAATTTGTAATTAATTAGATGAATAATAATTTCTATTCCTTCAATGTTAGTAGAGAGAACATGAAATAAATGGATAAATGAAACACTATAGGGGTGAAAAGGATTTGTGGGTAAAGATGATTGTGGTTATTTTGATATAGAATTATATGAAAGATAGATAGAACACCCCAGAAATAAAAAATACAATTCTAGTATATTGAAACAATTAAAATGTGATTAAAACCATAAATAAATAAACTATTCATAAACAGGAAACAAAATATTAATTCACAAGATAAATAATTTATTATGGTGGAATTAATATTACGTATGTGAATGAGCATAAGAAGCATCTTTTCTATTCTTGTAAAGGCATGAAGTGTGGGGGGAGAACATATTTAATAAAATATATTTGATATAAAAATCTTTATTCATATTTATAATATTTTTTTCTGTCCATAACAGTAATGCATATACATTAAAAAAATAAGCAATCTGGTTAATGAATGTTGTACATTTTGAGGAAGAATTCTATGGAATGAAACAAGCATTAAATCATGCATGAAAACATGGTAGTCGTGTGATTTTAGTCATTGTATCATAAAATTAGTCATTGAAATGTCATTTTTAATATTTTTTTGAATTCCCTTTTTGAATATTTAGATATGTATGGAAGCGGAATAATTTAAATTTTTAGTATGTGATTTGTTTTATTACTAAAATATCATTTTATACTCCAAACATGCAATTTTACCAATGCTGGTCGGATCATGTATTTGTTACACATGATACAGAATCATATATGTCATAATGTACACATGGATAGAAGTCCTAAATTATCAGTAAAATACTAGTTCATTTTGTTGGATTTCAGTGAGTGAAATGTTTTTAACGTAACTGACAATTTTAATCATATTATGGACACAATGAGTCTTAATGGTCACACTATGCATTGAATTATTGTGTGGCGGATTACTACACATCAAAAACTACATATGAGTATTTTTAATAACAGTGAATGATGTAAACACCTCCATAAACAGCATTTTCCCAACATATAAAACCCTATAATTGATATAATAATATATAACCTATTACGAAAACATGTTTTATTAAATATATTTATATAAAAAATCCTCAACACATTATTTTTTAATTTTTTATTACGATCTGTTTAGATAAATTGTAGGATAAAAATGAAATTAAATCACCCCTAACTGCGCATCCACTTCATATAAAATAATTTAATTATAGTAACAGACACTCATCAGATGAAATTATATTAATGCAACACAATTACCCCAATATGTGTTGCACTATATTTAGGTAATATGATTCTTCCTTCTCCACTCGCTCTATTTTTTTCCTTAGATCTCTCTATCATTACTCAGGTCATGTGCGGAATTGATCTAGAAGGATGTTGTGTAATGGATGCATTGAGTTAATAACTACTGTTAATGGTGTAATTATGAAAAATGGAAGGATTTTTTCCTTTTAGAGAACACAATGAATTATAATTCTCATCCTCATCTAAGCATCTCCCAAACATTTATCATTTCAATTATTTTATTTGACCCACATCATCCATCTCTTGTGGACATTAAACTACGATTCATTAATTACTCTAACCAGCATTCATCCATGGGATGACTAACATTGATAGTAGTATAAGAAAATTTATATATATGAAGGAAGAGTATCAAGGATTCAAAATGTAATAATAAATATTCAGGAGATTAAGCTAATGAGGATGAAAATTGTAAGTCATTAAGTTCTCTAAAATGGGAAATGCATTCCATTTGTGAGAATTACACCATTGGAACAAGTAATTAATTAGACACCTCCATTAAAATAATATATTTCTATATAAAATCTCAACACAACCATTTATGTGATAGAGTAAAGGGAAATAAAGAAATAGAGAGGGTGGAGATGGAAGAATTAGAATTCACAACTCTACTGTTGCATAGCCTGATGGTCTTGGGATTTGACAGTGTAATTTTACGTGTCAATTGTATGTTACTAAACATAATTTATTTCAATTGACATGGAGGTAGAGTTAATGATGAATTATATACATTTTAGTCCCAAAATTTATCCACATGAATCTGAATAAAACATTATTAAAATAATTATTTGTTTTTTTGTTTTTTTGAGAAAATTATATTTTTCAATAGGTTTTATTTTATTAAAAATATCATGGTTTTTTATGATTAGAAAAAGTAGTCAATGTCGGTGTGTTCTTCGATCACACATACCTAATTAGGCAATAAACCTGAACGGGTTTCACACCATCCATCACCAGATACTATAAAATTGAGGTCAATCCTCTTCAATACTACTGTTTTCTTTGGCGTGGGATGCGATATGGATCAAAGGCTTCTTGGGGATGTATTGTGAGGCGTGGCGAGAGGTGTTACTAAGTTAAATTCCAAAAAATATAGATATTTATATATATGTATATTATAATTATTATATATATATATATATATTAATATATTATATTTATTTTTCAAACAATTTTATTTATTTTACTTATTATTACAATTACATAGATAATAATGTTTTTTATTATATTTATTATTTCTTTTGTTTTTTATTTCAGTTTTGGCTATGGGATTCCTTTTTATGAAGGAAGTCACAAGGTCTTCTTCTCTAGTTAGAGATCATGATAGATTCTATAAAAAGGCATGTGATATGGAGTTCTTTAGTGGGGGTTGCACATATAGGGGTTTAATATAGCCATTATTTCCATGATACCATGCAAACAAGATTTCCATCCATTCTACCAAACATGATTTCTTTTACCCTAACCACTATTTCTCTAATCGTCTTTTACCATGATTTCTACTTCTACATTGGGCCTTTACCACTCCTGGCACTACATCACCTCTTATGATGGAAGACGATAAATTCCCTTCATTGATGTCACACCATGTGACTAGTGGTATGCCACAACTACTGTGCCTCACCCCACCTCACACAAATGCATGCTGAGGCTCTCAACATTGACAACATTTATCGATACATATGCAGATAAAGGGAATCTACCTAAATATTATATATATTTATATATGTTTTATATATATATAAATTTATAATATTAGTAAATTTATTTGAATATAATTTTATGTCTATGTATATATTATTTACCAAATATAATTTTATTTAAATAGAAAATATCTTATTTGATATATTTATATATATATATATATCTATTTATTTTAATGAAACTAAAAATTATTTTTAATATTAATTTTAAAATTCAATAAATTATAATTAATATTTATAATCTGTAATAGTCTATAAATTATAATTATTTTAATATTGGAATGTTTTTTATATCATAAAAATGAATATATAGTTACCTAATTTTGTTATTTTGAATGAAACATGAGTTTACAATATTTTACAGGATATTTAAGAAATAATTTATTATATGTAATTAAATGTATATATAGACCATAAATGTATATATATACCAAAAATGATTAATACATAAGTATAATTTCAAATATATATAATTTGATAACATCCATCATATTTTCATGGAAGAAATGATGTAGCTACAAAAGGAATCTTGGGAGACCATCTAATATGCATTGAACCATCCATGAGATTTTAGAGACCTCCATAAAGATGATGGCATGAAGAAATAATAAATAACAAAAAATTATATAAAAGATAATAGAGAAAATTCCATCAATCCTTTCAATGTCTATCACAATAACAGTTAATGATATATATATATTTGAAATATAATATGAATAAAAAACTCAATGACAGGAATTGTGTAAAATCATCTTCTACTATTGCATAACGCAATCATCAGACTGAGAATTGGGTTTCAAAATCAATTTTCTCATTCTTTTATGGTTTTTATATCCAAAACATCCATTGTTTATACAGTGGCATAAATATTTATTTCATTCAAATATCTATATAAATGAATTGATTCACTAATATTTAGAAACAATTAAAAAATTAAACAATCATAGAATGATGGAGAACTATTATAGATAGTGACAAATATTTATTTAAGATAATTATTTAAATTTCCAAAACAGGACATCCAAATTAGTAGCCATGAAAACACCAGATCATAAAAAAAGAAAAACCATATACACTTACTAGAGACACAATACATAACCTACAATGTAAAATAAAAAACCCTCATATTTATATCTTGAATCAAAAATATCGAAATAAAATATGAACCTAAAATGTAAAACATAAGCCTAGCTTGTATGGTTGAATTAAATCCATGACCCACAGGTCTAGATCTCTATTTATTCTTTAGAAACCATAACTACAATAGAATGTTGGACCAATGATGATGTTCGAGAAACATGAGGATGTGGGATTGTATGATTTGAGTGGGTTTGTGTGATTTGAGCTTTGAATAGTTCCAGAAGAGATTTGTCATTCCATGGCTTTTGCAGAAATCTTCTGATATCGGGATAGGTACACAAAAGGTTAGGGTTTTTTAATTATATCACGAAACTATTATCAACTCTATTTTAAAATCACAGATACTAAGTCATTTTATCATGCTATATTATTTTAGCGATTATAAAATGTATATTTATATGTGCATTTTAGAATTGATAATGATATATTTTATCATTACTTATTATTTAAATGAAGGTAATGGATTTATAAATATAATTATAAATAAAAAATATGTATTTAAATATCTACGTAATCAATATATGTAAAAATAAATATAGTAATTATACACTTTATTTAAATATATTTATTATTAGCTTCATTATTTTTAATATATAATAATTTATTAATAATTATACCTATCTGATTGAAAATAATTAATTATATCATTATATATATATATATTATAATTATATATATAAATATAATATATAATAATAGTAAATATATTCATAATTTATGTTTATTAAATATAAATTTTACAATTATTTAATTATATATTATTATATAAATATAATTATTGAAATACCATTAAAAATATTTACTTATTTATAATCATAAATAAATAATATTATAATTGTTGTCAAATAATTTTTAAATATATTTATTTATAAATTTACTTTTAAAATAAATTTTTACACTATTAACTAATATTTAATTTTATGTGAATGTCTGTTAATAATTAGTGAAATTGAATTACTTAAAATTAAATATGATTTATTAATATTGAAAAAAAGGATATTTTTTGTGGACATTTTATATAAAAATGAATTAATTAATCATATGTTAAAAAAATAGAACACACATTTGTTCAATGTTAAATTGAAAAATCAAACAAAATTAAATTATATGTCCATTAAATTATACAGTTAGTTAGTATTTTTAATTCAGATAAATTTTTAATTATAATAAATTTTTCAAAAAATTAAACACATAAAATGTTGCACTGCTAATTAGTGTCCTTTATCAGTACTAAGAATAACGACATTAAAAATGGAAACATTTTTAATTGCTAAAAATAAACCGTTAATAAATTGTACTCTTAATTAGCACTACAAATACGTGATGAAAAAAGCATACATTTTTCAAGGATTTCATTAGCCTTGATAAATATCACATTTATCAGTGTTTTTTTCCTTGTACTGATAAATACATGTTCTCTTAATTCCATTTTTGTAGTAGTGGGCATTACCAGGTTCTTGTTATTACCATACCTACATCAAAATATAGTATTTTTAATACTAAAATATATTATTCTCATCAAATGGTAACCAGATAAAAGGTTGATCTTTGAGAACCACATTTCCAATATCAACTGATCAAATATATCATCAATCTATTTGAAGAAGATATTGTTTTATATCGTCACACAATTTTGTTTTTCATAATAAAAACTTTGGCAATGTAAACCCTATTATTTCTATGTAATGAGTACGAACCCTGCCTAAGGAGACATGACCAGATGATTAAATCCTTTCTCATGATTATGATATAGTTGGGACATCAGATCATTCATGTCAGTCAGTGCCCTATAGTATGAGGGAATAGAAACTGGTTGAGTACCATGCACTAAATAAATAGAAATCTCAACCTCCCAAACTATGGGAAAATGAGTGAAAACAATAATAAACACATAAAAAAAATTGTCGATAAATGGGGATATCAAATATAAAATATCCCCAAACCATATCAAAGGAAAACTTAGATATCACATTAAAAAACTCAAGTTAAGAAAGTCTAACTCTACTCGACCTTGGGACCCATTCTCATTAGAAAACAAGACACATATCATCAGGAGTAATAATGGTTATTCATCAAAGATATCAATCAAAATTGGATTTATTGGTGCTAAGCCAGTCCTTCCTAATGATTAAATCATGAGATTTCCTATTGAGAATCTAAAAATGACAAACTAATATACATGTGTTGTTGATAAAACATAAGTTGGGTTATTGATACCCTTCCCTCTTTTTATATGAAGTGGTATATTAAAATCTGTTTCAAAATATAAAATATCCATTGGAATATTTATCAAATTTACAATACAGGATGGAAATAATGAATGAGATGTACCTTGGTAAAATGGAGATGTCAATAATTATTAAGTTATAGTGATGGTACATCTCAAAGTTGGTGGAAAATTATCTTTTTTTAAACTCTCCTTTTACTTGAAGTCCCATCATTCTAGTTCCTTATCGATGAGATCCTTTTTTATGTGATGAATATGATTGTGCCACTGTTTTAAAAGTTCAATATGATCATTTTCCACTATGTGGTGTGAAAATGATATGGGTGTACCTCTACATGTGATCAGATCATCCAAAAGAACAACAATTATCGGGTGAGTAAGTGAATACCATATTTTGAAGTCCTACATTATGACAGTAGTAGAAGGTTATAGGATATTTTCAAGGTACTACACAGGGCTTGGAAATTCCCTTAAATCGAGAACCACCAAGAGTGTAAAAATGATTTCACATTCCCATAGATTTATCCATGCTACCACTTGGAGTGATGTAAACTCCAAAAATCCCAAACTAACCAGCCAGGTCCATCTCAACCATCAATGATCTATAAATTACCTCAGTTTAATAAGGAATATTCATAATGAAAATACATGATAAAATAACTTGATTAATTCCAAAATAAATCCAATGAGACATTAATTTACCATTTTATAATATCTCAGATGTGATATTCAAAAGCTCAACTAAAGGTTTTTCATATTCTGTCATGATCTAGTCATCCAATTTGTGTTTTAAGAACTTATTTGGCATGGATAACAACATCATCTCTAGATATATGTAATCAGTGAAAATAACCCATATTTTTTCCACTATAAATTCCCATGCATAATTTTCATTTCCATCCTGTTCAAGAATCTACTAATATTTTTTTCTAGCATGAAGTTGTAACACATCACATTAATTTCATTAGGGTTTTCCAAGAGAAAAACTGGTATTCCATTCTTCTCAACTACTCCTTAGTCTCTTGAGGATTGTTGGATCCCTAAAATAGTTCAATTTTTTAGAGAAGGAAATCATCAGAACTAATCTGGGAAGAACCCTCTATGGTTCCACAAAAGGGTCCTGAATGGGAACTATAGCTGATGAATTTACCAATGCATTGACTATTTGTACAATCAAATCCACTATAATAAACCAACAATAGAATTTACTCGATATGTTTGAACAAAATAATCCTCCTATATATAATTTTCGTCACTTATATGAGGTATTATGGTACAAAACATCTATGATCAAATAAAAATACCCTAGATTTACCATCCAAATAGAAGCAATGGAAAAAATAATATCAATAAATACATGAAAATGATTTTTTTTTCAATTTATCCAAATTAAAATAGAGAAAACCACTATTTTGAAAGACTTCTTTCTCAAACCACAAAAGAAGAAATCAGGTCTATTGCTATGAGAAATTTCCATGAACTCAATAGAAACTACTTCCCACATCCCAACATGATTTCAGAAATTAATATTGACTTAAAGACAATAAGATTTACCTATATTGATACCATTTTTTCATGATCTATCTATGATAACCTAGTAAATCGATTTCCTAGATGACCCTAAATATTTTGGAAGGACTTTTCTAAAACCCATAGGTTGAAAACTACAACCTGACATCATAAAAAATGGATTTAGGAACAATTTTTTCACTAACAATTCAAAAGTATACCAGACAAGTCTATAAGGACTACAAAAGAACCTCCACAAGGAGAACTACACCAGAATTCAAATATAAATTATACCCTAATGTACTACAAAAAATGTAACAAAAAAGATTAAAAACTACCAATGTCTCTATGGAAACCACTCACAAATTCTACAGATTAATAACTAGAACAATCTCCAATTGATCTATTACACCAACTCAATCCTAGATGAATATAATCTAGAAACACTCAATGCCACAAATAGGGGGTGAGACAAATCACAATTTTAATTCACCCGAAGATTCCATAATATGAATGAAATAATAAATTAACAAATAAAGATCAATTTATTTTCAAATAAATAGTTTTGACATTTTAAAAAGCATATTTTACCAACTCTTTTTTTTGAATTAAAATACAGAAATACATTACAAATTTATGCTTCACATTTCAAATAATGGAAATAATTTTATAATTAAATAATTACCTATAATCAAAAGGTTTTATTACAAAAATTTATTTTGTCAATAATGTCTTAAATAAACACTTTTATATATAAATACTTTAAATTAATAAAACTGCATGTTAAATTGTTTACAACATAGGAATTATTAAATTTGAAATACCAACAAGAGAAAACATTGTCATATGACTAATTAGGTATCAAAATATCAGGCTATAGATACATGACACTATGGAGTAGAAAATATTTACATAATCACATTTGGGCTTAGAGCTATGGATGAATTCACCATTCCCTATGTGATTTGATGCACTGATATGATTTTTTAAAAAATTGAAAGTCGTAACGTGGCTTACAAAATAAACCACTAACTACATAATTCATACAAGTTCTCCATTAAAAAACAAAGATGATAATTTTGTTTTAATACTGCATAAAAATAAAATTAAATCCAATTTTCCATTTCAAATATTCCAATATTCTATATAAAAACCACAATGGGTTTTAAATTAAAAAGATATAGTTTTACTAAGTTAACCCCCTAAGGATTATATAAAAAACCAATTTAATTCATTATACATTAGTAAGTATTTGAAATAAATTACATTGTTTTAAAATCCATTATCAAATTAAATTCTATAATTTAATTTTCATCACAATACATCAATTTTATAATAATCTTCCAATTCAACAGAATATGTATTTTTACATTTCTTCCTCCAAAACTATTTCCTCAATTAAATAAAATAATTTAATTAAAATTCCATCTATCAAATACACAATATAAATACCTCAATATAAATATCAATATTATCCGTAAACCCAACCCAATTCATTGAAATTTTGTGTTTTCTAATTTCATAGCAAAACAAATATTTCCTTAAAAAGTTTTTCCTTAAAACTCATATTCAATGGAATTGGGATTTAGAAAAAAACAATTATAAATCCACATTATCAAAATGAATAAATTTAATTTAATATTATCTATTAAAATTAAACAAAACAATTTATGGTCAATTCTAATTGTGCGTCGTAATAGAACCACTTACATCGAGATTAACAATTCTCAAATCACAATGTCATGAACAAAAAATAGCAATAGAGAATAACAAAAACATTTCTCTATGAATTAAACCTATTTTTAGATACAAAATATTGGTCATTTTATCTAAAAATAGATGGTGATATTAATGGAACACTATGGTGAAAAAGAGAGAATGTAGAAGAATAAGAATAGAAAATGGTAACCTAACATTTGGGGATCTAAGGCCTCTCCTCTAGCATTAGATATATTTTCGAAGGGATACATGGGGGACAAATAATTCTTGGGAGATCCAAGTATTTGAGTAAATTATTTTAGGTTGTACCAGTCCGAATTGGGCCTAAAGAAGATGTTCATGGAATTTTATTCAAATATCAGATTATGTTAAATCCTATCTGAACTATTTCTTAGAGAGAGGAACACTTTTTAGTAAAACTATTTTCACATAATGCACTTATTATAAATTGGTTTTGTGGTTTCTACAGATAGTTTAAATGGTTCTTTAAACAACACCCAAACCTTGCAAAGTTCATAGTCAACATTTTCCAAAATAATGTAGCACTATACATTGATTGGAGAACCATTGAGAAACAAAAAAACATCAAAAAACATGTATACATGTCCTATTGTAACCCCCATCGAATCACAAAAAAGATAATTAAAAATAATGGCTTTAAGAATACATGATGATTATAACATGATGATATAATAAATGTCATGTATTCATTTACAAAATCCTCCATTCATATCAAAATACATCGGATGGATGGGGTTTTGATATTAATTCATTATTAAGTATATAAATAATAGAAAAAAATAATATTGTTGTTTCAATCAACATTAAATTATTATTATTGATTTAAAATAGATACCATCATTCATGTTAAGAGTAAAAAATTATTTCATTATTTTTTAGGTAGGAAGGATTTTCTACATGATGATTTTTTTCTGCAATATGCTATTGTTTCAAAATTAATATTTCTTAATAAACATAAATAGAACCTGCATTTTCATATAATTTGTTAAAAGAAACCATGTCACTAAAAATATGAGTCCTTTTGATGACTAATAAATGAATTAAATTTATCTAGGTTTATCAAGTGTGCATGAATTTTTTGATGATTCTATTTTAATTTCACCTTTAAATCCAATAGATTATTTTTCTTTTGATATGTTTGTAAGAATCTACGATTCTTTCAATCAAACACTAATGTTCATTTCATTTATAAATCATTTATAAATATTTCACTCTAACATGGTTAATGTAGATTCAATAAATATATGGTTAATTTTGTTAGAAAAATTAAGAAATTATTTCATAATTTTACACTAATATTTTCAATAATTATTACTATATGAACATGAACAACATTTTGAAAATTATATACATCAACTGGAATGTGAAATTTTAGTATTGGTACCATTGTAACTAATAAAAATGGTGTTTTGGATTGTATTATGTCCACATGCATTCCATCCATCCTCAAATTTTAATATTCTAATTCTCACCTTAATTTTTTCTATTAACATTGACATTCTACGATGCATCTATTTTTTCGGTACATAGGTTGTTCCCCTAAAACTATTTCATCAGCATAGAAATCAATTATATATGGATAATCAATATTGTTAGCATTGTTAAGTGATGAAAAATCTCATATATTATACTAGAATCATAAATATGTTCAGAAACCTATTTTTCATTAGGATTAGGAGCATCAACATTTAGTGAAACATGTTGTTCCTCTATTATGGTTGCATCAGCATGTTTTGAAACCCATTATTTACCAATAATGGGTGAATTGGAATGTTCACATTCAATTTTATATAGAAATTATTGAACAATTAATATATATTAGGTAAATATACTATTTTGATGATAATAATAAAACGTAACATAGTTTATATTAAAATAATTAAATGAATATTGAAATCCCTTTTTCTAATAAAGGATAAATGGATTTTACTCATTTATTGTGGATCCAAATCAAATCATCATTGAATATTATGTCATAAAATACCTCATGTAAATTTAATTTTACATAAAAAGATTGAGATATATCAATGAAAGTGTGAACCAAAATTAAATTTAAATTAGACCCTTTAGTGGTTTTGGTCAATAACTAAATAGTTGACCACTTTCTATTAGCCGGAATTGAAACCTGAAATAACAATATCACATGTTATTATGTTATAAATTTTTAATAAATTTAACCATCTATACAGAAAACCACTTTTACAAATATGAAATCATTAATTCTAATTAAATTATATTTATCAACCAACTTGCACTAGTATATCATTACATAGAATGTTGTATAATCCAAAATCAATATTATGATTATGATGGAAATGTATTTCATACACACTAATATTTTATTTCACTTCATAGTAAGAGATAAATTTATTTCATCTTCCATATACGTAATAGAATTATTTTTATATTATTTTATTTATCATGTTTGTCTGTATAGAATGCATTACCATTAATTACCTAATCATTAAATGATAATAATTTTAAACTTTATCCTCTACTAGACATCAATGTAATTAATATATTGAAATATAATTTTTATATGACTCCTAATAAATATATTCTCTTAACAATCCTTTAAACTTTTGATTATTTGTTTTTGATATCTAAATTTCATCACTAAATAGATTCAAATACCCAAGAATTACATTTTTGGATTTATTATATGGTGAATCCATTAAACTAGTATGATATATTTTTTTGTTGTACCTACTCCTTTTTGTAATAGTAATTGCGACATAAAATATTTTTAAAATTCATTGACACACAATATGCCCGATGTGATGAGATTTGGCATACTAATGTGTTCCCCATCAAACTAGTTGTTGATATTAAATTCAACAAGTTCCTCCACAATATGTCACTCTGCAATAAAAACATATGAAAATAATCAATATTTAATATACACGAACAAAATCCTTATATTATTTTTAGTTTCAGACATCTATCTATAACATACCTGACCACTTAGTTGAATTTCTATACCCATGTGAACCATCAAGTCAACTATCTTTTCAAAGAATTAATATAGGAAGAACATCTAAAATTCACATAATATGAGAGTAATTTCAATTTCCATAGTTTATTTTTACAGACCTATTATTTTTTATATATAATTTAATAATAAATAGGACTTGGTTAATATATTATGAATAATATTAAATTAAATTCATTCATAAGAAACTTGAATTAGAACATGAATCAAATCATGATAGTAAATTAATTTCAGGCCCTTTAAAATTAAATTAGTCCTAGACATGGTATTATTGAAAGATTATGAATACCCATATATATTCATTACATCTTCCATGATGTTGAAAAACTAATAAATCTCTTGCATGAAGTGAGTGTAAGCAGCTAGTGGAAGAAAATCTATCATTCATCCATCACTTTACCCAAATTTTTAGGTTTCCCCATGTTAGTCCTTTCCAACCCAGATAAAATGTAATTGTTAGATTTTATTAAGTTCATTTATTATTTTTCTATTATCTCATACATTGTTTTCCAAATTCATGACATATATAAAATTTATAATGTACAAACAATTCAATCATTGAAATTCAAAAAAATACCTCTTTTTTCTAACTAGATTTCACAAGGCTTTTCAAAGATGTATTACCAAAAGAATTTTTAATATAATATACATTCTCAAACAAAATATCACTTATTAGTGGTGAAGGTGTTATACATTCTTCCTAACTCTCATTGAATGATGTCGTTGTAGGTTCCAGGCACAGCTGATGCACTTTGGTGGTTATACCCAACATTAATTTTTTTCATTAACAACGATCAATCAGGGATCCGTCACGATAATAAAATGGTGAATCATAGAAATAGAATGAATAATGAAAATGAAATAGGGGAGACCTAGAAACATAGATTGGATCATCAAATTTTGGATATAATTAATTTAATTAATTTACATGTATTACATTTATGGAATTCATTCATCGTTAATGTTTCCGGTCATGATATGATGTGATCTGTCATTGTGTCATAGAATCCAAGTGTCGTATTTCTCTAGTGGTGATCCAAATGTGCCCCACAAATCTCTGGATGTCGCTGAAGGGATTTATAGGTATTAGTGCGGAAGATCCCGCACTAGCGATGTTTTTCTTCGATCGCCTTGATCCGATGCAGGTGGACCACTCTCTTATAATTTGAAATCCTTCTAAGTGGAAAAAGAATTCTCTCTTGGCTTGAGATCTATTCCAATTTCATTGTTCACAACCACACAAAATGGATAGGCAAATGAGAAATATATAATTGTGATTATTAATTACATAGAATAATAAAATGAATTAATTACCCGAAATCATTTATTAAGTTATTTTAATTATTAGTAATAACCCATGTCTAATAATAACAGTTGAATTTTATTATTACTCAACATGCACCTAGTGAATTACACCTTATATTATTTAATTAAATAAATAATATTATTTCTCATAAGATCCCAAAAAAATACACGGTGTGTACTTTTATTTTTCCATTTTTCTTTATTTCCTCCACCTCATTTATTAGACCATGAATAATTGCTATTTATTTCAAAAATAAATATCTCTACATTACTCGCTATTAGATATATTATTTCACCCACAATATATTATCCCAAAAAACTCGTGTTTAAATAAAGGATATCAACCATACATAAATAATTATTAAACCACTATCATGAATAATATTTATTTATCTTGATAAATTAATATTTAACTAAGACACATAGACACACTTACTGTGTGACCCTCTAGGCCTCTTTATCAGTGGCATTAGACGGATCTTGCCTAAAGTCCAAGGTTAGCACCTAGAAACACACCAAGGCACCCATGGAGAAATATGTTAACACAGAAATGATTTGTCACCACTGACAAACATTTACATTGTAATATAATCCCTTTGTTTCGATATCTCTAATCAAGCGGGTTGCATGCTTGTGGCATCAACCCATGTACTTGATTATTCATTCGTTGACTTTCAAAATTTGTACTTTCCCATTAATAACCATGGACATAGATTTATTTAGACTATATAAATTCCATAAAATGGACTATGATATCTACTTCCATTATGGAACAGATGGGAAACATCATTTCTCGCATTATCTATTAATGTTGTATCACTTGTGACGCACCCAATATATCCCATCTCACTGCGAATAGTGTATCTTCATAGTTTTCACCAATACATCTATGTGCAAGAATTATAATACAAATTAATAATAATCCTAATATATAAGGACCAATACACATGTCTGCTGATACGAAAATCCAATGACATGAAGAAATGTGGATTTACTACTGGTGGGTCTCATTCTAATAATATCCTCCTAGATCGTACCATGAGCACACACCATGTGAAGGTGCATCAATTTTTTAGGAGTCCTCACCCCTATTGTCCTGTATTATTTTTTCCCCTCAAATAACATCATCCAACAATAGAATATATATTCAATAATAGTGTTATGTCACTTCCGGGTTCTCATCATAGTAAGGATCCAATATGAACCTTTAATTCAATAGCTATCCTTTGGACATTATCACATTCATTGTCGCAGAAAAGAAAAATTAAGATATTATAAAGTATTTATTAATGAATAATGTACAATGTAGTTAGTTCAAGGCCATCCACTCTAACAGAATCTAACATGTACTAGATAAAACTGCTAAAAACCTTTAACCCGCTAGACCTCATATGATATTCATGATTCATTATAGATCAGTCTTTAGTCATGGGGTGTTCCACTTTCTCTTCTATGGACACTATAATCACTAAAACTTCACACCATTGATAGAAATACCTCAAGAGGTGATAATACATGATTATGTGCTTCCTACATTGATGTTACCTTGGTTCTTTTTCAAGAGCCACTGCTACAGTATTATCACAATACTACACTATAGTGTCTTTACTACAAGGCACCACACCCCTCTCCTAAACAATGATCTGATTCTAGATGGCTTCGTTGGTTGCATCAGAAGCCACTACATATTCGGACTCCCCTGTAGAATCGGAAACAATGTCCTCCTTTGATTTCTTCCAGCTCACATCTCATTAATTGAGATAGAAAAAATATCCATATTGTGACTCTAGATCATTATAATCTATCTGAAAACCATCATCAACATAACATCTGATGAGATGATACATGAATCCTCCATACACAAAGAACATATCCTTATATCTTCACATATATTTAAGGATAATATAAACAACATCCCAATGTTGTTCTCCTGGATCTGCTTGATATCTTCCGACCATGCTCAGTGCATATGAATCATCATGCCTAGTAAATAACATGTCATACATGATGGATCCTAAAGACAAAGCATATGGGATATTACTCATTTTATCATTCTCTTGTTGTGTCCGAGGACACAATTTCATAAAATAATGTAGGCCACGTGAAACTAGATCCAATCCCCCTTTGATTATTCAATACTAAATCTCTTTCTTATCTGGTCAATGTAGGTAGTCTGACTTATTTCATGCAGCCTCATGGATCTATAACAAATGATCTTGATCTGTTGAATGTTTGATGCTTCACCTATGTCCTTTATGGATAAAAACTTTTTTACGTAGTCCTTAACTGACTATATGATTGGTACATCATTCCAATAATCAATATGTCATAAACATATACTACTAGGATAATGATTTCATTCCCATTAAACTTCATATAAATACATGGCTCATATTCATTCTTAATGAAACCAAATTCCTTTATGGATTCATCAAATAGAATGTTCAATGAACTGTATTCTTTCATTAATCCATAAATGGATATCTGTAACTTGAAAACACATTTGGCTTCACCCAGTGTCCCAAAGCCTTCTGTTTGTTCTATATAGATATTTTCCTAAAGGATCCAGTTATGGAATGTTGTTTGGACATCCATTTTCTAAATATCATAGTCATAGTAACCTTATACGGCATGTATGATTCTTATGGATTAAAAAATGAAAAATGTCGAGAAGATTTCCTCATAGTCAATTCATGGATGTAGTCTGGATCTTTTTTCCACTATCCTTGCTTTATAGTTGTTAACATGACCTTCAATGTAAAATTTTATCTTGAATACCCATTTGCATCCTATATGATTTACATCAAATGGCTCATCGACCAGATCCGAAACATTGTTCTGATACATGTAATCTATCTTATAATTCTTAGCTTCTAGTCATCTTGCAGCTTCTGAACATTCTACTAATTCCTTTTAGGATAGAGGTTCATCATTTTCCAGTAATAATTATTCACCATCCCTAGTGACTAGGAAAAAAAATCTCTCTGGTTGGCTTACCACTCTTGATATACTACACAGTACTTGTGTTTCTGGAACCACTTCCATGGGGACCTGTGGAACTTGTTCCTGTACCAACTCTGGTTTATCTTGAGCATCAACTTAAACGAAGTGAACCTTGCTCCCACTATCAATTTTTAAAATGTTCTCCCTCTCACGAAAAACAACTTGTCTGGAGATAATCACTTTTTTTCTGAAGGTTTATATTTGTATTATCATTTCTTTTCCATGGGATATCCTAAAAAGATACACTTCTTCCGCTTGGGTGATAGTTTATTTCCTGATATTGACTTAAAAATGCCTCATATACCTATACACGCATGTGTGACAAAATGGGTTTCTTTTTATTGCATAACTCGGAGGGAATTCCATTTTCCACCTTGGTTGGTACTCAGTTCAATGTGTATGATGTATTCTATATCTCATATCCCCAAAAAGATAATGTATGATCTACATGACTCATTATAGACCTCACCATGTACAACAAGGTGTGGTTCCTACTTTCAATAGGACCATTACACTATGGTGTATAAGGAGGTGTGAACTATGATAGAATCCTAGACCCCTGATGAATATCGATGAACTCTTGGTTTAGATATTCTCTGGCTAGATCTAATTGTAGCTACATTATCCGGAATCCATGCTGATTCTCTACTTCATTATTGAATTCCTTAAATTTCTCTAAGGCTTCTAACTTTTACCTCATTATGTAGACATAACCATATCTAGTGAAATCATCATTAAATGTAATGTAGTAATAATAATCACCTCTAGCTTCTACTGGAAATGGTCCAAATACTATCGTGTTCACCAAACCTATAAGCTCTATGGCCCTTTCTTCCTATCCTCTGAAAGGTGGCTTTGTCATTTTTCCTTGTAAACAAGTTTGACATATATCATGTGTTTTTAGCTTAGTTGTGTATAAATAGCCGTCTAGGTTGAGCTATTTCATGTGATTCTCATTTAAATGACCTAGACTGTGATTCCACAACTAGGTGATGTATTAGTTATGTGATTTTGTATCATTACCGATTTCGAACGCATGGATTTCGTAATTTAATGCAGACAAATAATTTTTTAAATGCACCATACCAAAACATACAGTGTTGTTATAAAATAGTCAACCCTTATTTTCAATCTTTAAAATAAATACATCAATAATCAAACAAGATAAATAAATTATGTTCTTGTAAATACCTGGCACATAATAACAGTTATGTAAAACTATAATCCTTTTTTTTGAAATGAAAGGTGGTAATTTCCAATGGATAACGCTGCCAGCCTCATGCCATTGACTACTCGAAGCTCCACCTCTCCTATTGAAATCTTTAAAAATATACTAGATTCATATATTTGAATACAGATGTGATTCCCACAAGCTGCATCTAACACCCAATGTGTAGAAATGGTAATATTACACTAGATAACGAATACACCATTAGCATCCCCATGCTTCTGGGTGTAGTTCCTTTTTTAGTGGCCTTGCTTTCCATAAGAAAAATAAAATGCCTCCCATTCCAAGCCCTGCTTCTAGATCATCCCCTTCTTAGAGGGACGACACTGGATGACTTTTGACCATTTATATGTATTTGGACCCTTTATGTTGTCCTTCCATTTCTTATTCACCATAAGGATTGTGGTTTTGTGATGCCCCATGTCCTTGTCTACATAGATAATTATGGTCAGATGTTCTGATACACTCTTCTCGTTGTTTCTCATGTTGTATTTGGAATTAGTGTTGGAGATGGTCGTGGGAAGTTATGATAGGATGAGATCTTTACGCAACTCATCTGGGAAAAAAATACCTATGATGTCCAGGAATTCAATGTATCCAATGAGCATGACTACATGAGGCCCAGATGGTGAATAATCTCCTAGAATAGTTGTAAACAATGCATTGGAGATCTCATATCTATCTGATCTCTCCATCTCCTGATAGGGATCTTTAAGGTGAGACATCATGCTATACACGTCCATGATTTCATGTTTCTTCAATATATCATTGGACATGGATGAAAGCATGAGAAGATGGACATCTAGTGTATCATCCATGTATTTAAAACCGAGAGATAGTTCTTCATCCCTGGCCAGTTTTCCAGGCACAATAAGAATAGGCTCTTCCATCACATACATTTTCCTCTCGTGGTGAAGGATGACGCGTAAACGCTTATGACAGTCATGGAAATTGGTGATGGTGAGAAGGTTTTCCTTCTCGAGTATATTTTGTAGTCATATGCTTAAAAAAGTTTTTCTTTCTATTTCTAAATATTATATTGACCAATGTTTTAGTACTTTCTTATGATAAAACTGAGAGAAATATATAAATTAATACTCATTGTTCTCCCACTATTTTATCAATTCCAAGAGCCCTCACATTGACTTTAGAATATTTTGTTTCCTGAATATTCTTGTGGGAAGGATCCGTATTTCCCATCATGTTACCCCAATTTGGGTAGTTCGGTCAACTTGAAGGATTTTAGGTAGGCATTCTATATTCCAACAACATTAACTCGTTGCTCCAGGATCTGCTGAATGGACTCCCAAATCCGGAAATCCTTTAATTTTTGTATTTCCTCAACCTTTCCCACTTGGAAACACCACGTCCTACTATGTTAGTCAACCCTTGATTCAAACCAAATCATGTAAACCCAATACCATGAATTAGAATTAACCGGAAATTGAAAGTACCCCAACTTGGGTTAGTCAAGCACATTGAACTACGGTTCAATTCTATGAATGATTATGGAATGCTATACCGACATAATATTTCATTGAGAAATTTTATCATCATACATAAATTTCCATTTTAATATCAATGATTACATGCTTGTTAATATTATGTGGGATATAATTATGTAATTAACCATGTATAAGTTACTATTTTACACATAAGACTGTCTTATTTTTTTCTATCTTTCATGTTTGTTTAAATCATCAATTTTGTGAATGCGACAACACAACCACAAAAAATAAACATTGCAACTGATATAAATAAAATAAATGGTATGATCATAATATTTTTATATTGGTTTTTTATCTCGAAGTTGATAAACAAACCCATGACCTAGGAGAGAAACACCATGATCCTTTTAGGTTCATGTTTACAGCATTCCATTTATCCACATTTATATCTCCATGGATTGGTTTCACATTGGCTTATAACATTATCCACCTCCAATTTTATGGGAGCTCCATCTATTAAATATTCTCTTATCTCACATACTGGTGAGGGGTAAAACAAGGATTTATATAAATGAAACTTTAGGTGAGCATGCCCTACAAATTAATGAGGATACGTCTCGCAGGCCAACAAATTTTATTTAAACAAATAAATTAAAAGAAACCATTCACTTAAACTGGTTTAGGTCTATCCCATGATCATCCATACATGATAATATATTTAAGAAAAAATAAAATTAGCATTCAATTCATTAATCATTATTTTTTAAAATAAATCACACCTTAATTAATTATTTACCTTTAATTAATCAATCTTTTTTAAACCATTTCTGAATTTCCCTTGAGGGGCTCATTCAACATAAATTTAAAAAAATAAATTCTTTTAAAATTATCTTTTTATGTAACATGTACCTTGGAGGATACATGGTGAATTCCTGTTCATAACCCCCCAGTGATTAGAAATGAACATTACACAGATGATAAATTGAACACATATATATAACACACCAATTTTGTGTTGTGACTCATATTTACTCCTACTCTATGGTACACGTCTCAAGGGTTTTTATAATTTAATAATATATTTTAATAAATCTAGATAATTTGGATGAGTACACAGTGTGTAGTTTCGGCTACATGGGATATACTTTTGTAAACCATCCATCCAATGTACATGCCTCGGGACCTGACGTGTGGAGGTACATCAAAAAATTTTGGAGTACATAGTGTGTTCAACATGACACATGCCATGTAGTATCCGCGTTACACATTTTCTAGTCGGGTAACCCTTGTACGAGGTTCATGGTCCAACCCTAGCCCGAAAGGGAATACACACCATATTTATTGGACCACACGGTGAGTAATCTGGAAACCATGTGCCACCAGTCCATAGTCAACACACATTGTCTATTTTGACTTACGAATACTCCAAAACATGACCTGATTTGGTAGATCTGTCCGTTGCATTTAACCTTGACTACACTGCGCGATCTTCCATATACACGTCGTGTATTCTTGTGTTGTACATCTAGGATAATTTTACACCTCTGTATGAGACCCTTTATTTAATTTTAATCAAAATTAAATGAAAAATTCATTTTATTAAGGTGAATGAGAAACGTGAGAGGAGAAATAGATCTTGAGATTCAAATTTAAAAGAATGATTAACATGAATTGAAACAACTATATTATTTAATGCATAAATCACCAACGAAAAACATAAATAATTATAACCAATGATATAACCCCTATGATTAATCTTGTAGGTTATGGGTGTAGCTGAATCGTGTTGGTGGCTGTACCCAACTATAATTTTATCGTTAACAACGATCAATCTGAGATCTATAATGATAATAAAACACGAGATATTCCAAATAGAATGAAGAATGAAAAAGAAAAAGGGCAGTCTTGGAACCATATATTGGATAAAATATGATGTTTAAAATTAATTTAAGTAATGGACAAGAATTAACTTGATTGAATTATTTCTATGCTAATGTTTCTGGTCACAATCCGATGTTATCCATTATTGTGTCGTAGAATCAATGTGTGTGATTCCTCTAGCAGTGATCTACACATGTTCCATGAATCTCTTGATGTCATCAAAGGGATCTTCGGGTGCTACCATAGATGAGCCTTCACTAGTGATGTATGTCTTCAACCATATTGATCCGGTAGAGGTGGATCTCTCTCTCGTAGATTGAGATTGATCTTGGTGGGAAAATAATTCTCTCACGACTTGAGAGCATTAACAAATTTGAGGTGAAAAGCCAGACAAAATTGTTTGTATAATGAGAAATATATAATTTTGATTTATAATTACATAGAATTATAAAATTAATTAATTACCTGGAAACATTTATTCAGTTCATTTAATTATTAGTAATACCTCGTTTCTAATAATAACAGTTTACTATTATTTTTACTTAACATGCGCCCATCAAATTACACATAATATTATTTAATTATATAAATATTATTATTTCTTATTAATTCCCAAAAATATACCTAGCATTTATATTTAATATACACAGAATGTAGATTTAGTTTTCCATTTTTTTTTTATTTCCACATCCACTTCTATTAGACCATGAATAATGGAAATTTTTTTCTAAAATAAATATCTTTACATTAATCGGTAATAAATATATTATTTCTCCCAAAATATATTCTGTCAAATTACTAGTGTTGAAATAAATGTGATCAGCCATCCTTAACTAATTACTAAACCACAATTGATTAAAATCATTATTTAACTTGTTAAATTAAAATTTAACAGAGTTACATGGACACACCTATCATGTTACCCTCTAGGCCTCTTTCTCAGTGGCATTGGACGGTGCCTACATAATGTCTATGGTTAGCATCAAGCAACACTTCAAGGAACCCATATAGATAGAAGTTAATGCCACAATGACGTGTAACATCCTATGAACGATTTTTGTGTGATATAATACCTTTGTCTCGATATCTCAAAACCATTGCGTTGCATGCTAGTCCCATCAACCCATGGGCTGAATTATTCTTTCTTTGACATTCATGTTTTGAACTTCCCATTCCACTCCATGGACATGGATTTATTAAGGCTATATCAATTCTATAAAAGGTCATAAGATATCTAACTCTATTATAGAATAGAAGGTAAAAATCCTTTCTCGCATTATCTATTAATGTAATATCACTCGTGACATACCTAATGCATCCTAATTCACTGTGAACTGTGTGTCATCATAGTTTTTGTGGGTACATCTAAGTGCACAAGTATAAATACCCATTAAAAATAATAATAAAGTATAAGGACCAATACACACATCCACGTATAGGAACATCTAATGACACAATGAAATGTGGATTTCCAAATGGTGGGCCTCGTTCTCATAATATCCTCATTGATCTTACCAAGGGTGCGCACCTTGAGATGGTGACTCAATGTTTTTTGAGTCCTCACCCCCAATGGACTGTATGATTTGTGTCCCTAACATACCATCATCTGGCCATAGAAAATATATTCCAGAACATTTTTATGGCACTTACAGGTTCTCATCATAGTAGGGATCCACTATGACCATTTAATGAAACTTATAACCTTATGACATTATCACATGCATTTTCACAAAAAATAACAACTAATTTGTGATAATTTATTTATTAATGAATAAAGTACAAAGTAGTTGGTTCTAGGCCACCAAATCCAATATAAATCCACTATCTATATTTATACCTATATGGTAGATATATATAATGTTCTTAAAACAATATTTTTGATTAATGTTTTAAAAAAATTTACTGTGAACCATTGTGATGACCCAAACCGAGATCCACTAAATGATTCCCGAATCTGATTGGCCACAATCCCTTAAGCGTGCCACCCTGTATGCCAGAGTGTTCCAACTAGTATTGTGGATATGTCTTGTCAGCCTTTGGGAGACAATACCCTCTATTATCAGAATAAAACACCACTGGGAGAAAATAAAAGTAACAGTGTATGGAAGTGTATAAATAACCAGGAAAATACCATGACATATGATAGTATAAATCAGAAAATACAATACTGAAATGAATGGTAAAACATATATGAAAAATAAAGTTCCTAGTTTCAACAATGAAAATAACTGTCATGACATACAAACTCAAATATTGGTCCCAATCTATTTTTGTTTCCCTCTCCCATGTTCCAATCCCAAACAGCAACCAATCCTATAGCCATGATCTTATCATATTCTGTAAAAACAATTTCTTATGGGGTTTCAATCTAGCAGCCCAAATAGGGTGTTATAATAACTTAGTAGGACACCACCAACGATGATTAAAACATTCCCAATCAAAAGATTGTGCATGAAAAAATATTAAGTATTAAATACAATGCATAATTTTAATTGTAATCACATTTTTATTTTGTCATTAATTATCACATTAGGACAAATGAACTCATGTTTCCCATTTGAATAATAATTCATTATTATCATTCATTTGGTGTAGTTCATCATTCATATCACCCAAAATCTCATTTGAAACATCATTCATTATTACCATTCATTCGGTGTAGGTCATCATGCCTAGAACCCCAAATCATGTAGTGTGTAATTTGTCATCCTGAGAACATCTTTTCTCAATCGGTGTAGGTATTCATATCAAACACACCATAATATCAATATTTGATACCTATTGGGGGGGACACCACTTCAATGTCCAATATTTTAATCAGTCTAAGACATTATGCCCCGAACCTCAAAATTACTACGATTTAATAATTTTTTTAAGTAATTAGATTTTTCAACATTATTAATTTTCTAATAAAATGATTATTAATACAATTTAAAGGCCATTAGTTAATTAAAAATTTAACTAATCAAATAACCCATTAATTAATTCATCATTTCCTTAATCAATAAAATCAATTCACATTCCATAACTAATTCATCACAATTAATTATCCAAATCAAATCCTAATGAATCATAATTAATTTTAATAATTAATTATCTTAGTTTACATCATGACACATAATTATTTATCAAAATTAATTATCATACATAGACAAGAATAGTTCAGAAATTATTTCCCCTAATTAATTTTATTAATGTAATCAAATCAGAATCACAATTAAAATATATCAAATACAATATATCAAACAATATTTAATCATAAAAATATTAATTTGGGCATGCCGCCATTTTTTGTTCCCTGATTCAATGACAAATTCGTCTCCAAAGAAAATTAAATTTAATTCCACATTAAAAATTACTCTAGTTTTGGAAATAAACCATCATGGGAAAAATAGAAAATCATAAACTCACATTCTCATATTATAAATCATGATGAAGTGAGTTCTATTTAGACCACCTACCTCAGTCTCTTCATGGATGAAAACCCAATCGAAATCCTCAAAATCTGAGTGTCACAACAACGTCAATCATGCTACGAATATAAATACATAAAACAAAAATGAAGATCAAAGGCATGAAGTTCATGAAAATCTTGATATAGATCTATAATCCAGGATTTAAATCATAAATCATAGGTTTAGATCCAATAAAATGATGGAGATATTCTATGAAAATATATAGAAAAGATTAAATAATTCAAAGAATAATCATCAGGATGAAACACAGTAACTCGGAGTAGAGTTAATCTTCTTTTTGGGGATTCAATTTCGAAGAACAGTGTTTAGATCACCTTGGAATGTCTCCGAGAGGCTTTGTAAAAACATATAAATCAACATTCATGAGCCAAAGATGAAAATATTGAAGTCCTAGGGGGTTTGGGTGATTTTATAGGATATTTGGAAATAAAATCCCTCATGCACATTTTCCTAGTCAGAGACACAATTGCTAGGGAAAACTGTGCGTCAATTTTGTGCACCTCTCTATATAGTTTTTCATGCTTGGAATAGTTTTTCAAACTTTGTGAAAACTATCTACCTCCCAGTGTCCTTTATTATTTCTTAAAATTTTACCATAACTCACCCAATTCCACTACTCCAATTTAATGGTACTTAAAATATTCAACATTTATCTCAAAACACACCCAATATGACTCCAGCGAAGGCCATGATCATACAAGATCCCCACCTTATTAATAGCTCATCCTCGAGCTGGACTCCCAAATATCTCAATGATTTTGGGGCAAAACTATTGGGCCATTGAGACCTCGTGTATACTTCTATTTCCCAATATTCCTCTTGAACATTTCCATGTATTCAAAACACATGAACTAATGACATGGTCATTCCATGACATAATTTCTCACGGTAACCCAACAAATGTAATAGAAGCTCCACAAATGAGGAATCTATATCAATGTCATCCTATTCCATGTCAATATGATGAGATGGGTCAGGATGATACCATCATAGTTGTGACACATGGATGACATTATGAAAATTGTTGTATTTCAATGAATGTGCCAATCAGTACACCACCTGCCCGATTCTCTCAATCACCTCAAACAATCCTACAATCCTATGCGCTAAATTGCCCTACCACTGTATCTTATAGTGACCCAATATAGTTGACACATAAAAGAATACACTATCACCCTCTATAAACTATAGAGGGAGTATCCGTGTATCCACATATGTCATCTACCTACTATGTGCTATAGCAATATTCTTTTGAATCAACTCCACCTGCTCTGATATCTCCCTAATGAGAATCATACCTAACAGCTCTGACTGACTGGCCTCTAGGCAACATATCGGTAATCTACAATGTCATCCATAAATTGACTCTTATGGTTCCATATTTATATATTACTGATTAATTGTGTTTTTTGTAGAACTCCACTAAATACCTGTTTTTTTTTCAAGAACCTCATAATTCAAGCAGGCATGCTCGCAAAATATCCTCTAATAGCAGTATGGTACGCTCCGACGTCCCATTTGTTTGTGGGTGGAAGGACTCACTTTACATATCATGTTTAACTAAAACCCTTAGTATGCCATACCATATGCATGACGTTTAACATGAATTGTGATCTAAAACTATATTTTGTGGAACCCCGTGAAAATGAACTATATCTCTCACGTTCAGTTCTCCCAACTTCTCTTCACTAATGGATTCATTTATAGTCATGAAGTGTGCAACATTCGTTAGTCAGTCTACAAAAACCCAAATATAGTCATTATTCTTAATATTATTTTTACATGAAACAACAGAATCCATAGTCATATCATCCAACATTCATTCTAGAATAAGTAACTGTAGTAGTAGGCCTCCTTGTCATTGATTCTATGATTTCACCTACTAATAGGTGTAACATCTTATTAGAAACCATACTATATATTTTTTCATTTTTATCAAACAGAACACTCATCGATGGACACATCACATTTTTGTCACTCCAGGATATACCACCCACATTATATGCATGAAATTATCACATGAGTTCTTCTCTCATACTTTTAGAACCAAAAACATACTTTTTCAAATAGATTATCTCATCATATCCTATTTTATAGTCTAAAGTCATCTCCCCAAAATCAAGGCTTTCCCTCATGGCTAAACACATTGTATAATTGTACTACCTTTCCCCGATCTATCTCAAGAGTGTATAATACCATGATACTAACACCAGACTCATCATATCCTAATTCTCATAAACTACCACATCCATTTCCGCCAATATAGTCATCATCTTCCTCTCTGCACTCAACACATGTACCAATGGAGTCTGAGTTTTTCAGCTCCAAGAATATACCACATTATTCCCCTTTCTGGGTGTATATGCCAGTTCGAAATCAAAGGACTACATATACTCTACTTATCTTCACTGCTGAAGATTCTTCTAACCATGTGAAATGATATATATAATTATTTGGTGATCTATAAAAACTTGAAATATTCATAGAAAAATCAGGGTCACCAACACATAAGATCTTAAACCACCGATGCCAACTCTAGGTCATGAATAGGGTAATTCCATTATTTTAGCCTTAACTGCCGAGACCCATTAGTAAAAACTCATTCACATGAAATATACACAAATCTAAGCATGATCCTAAATAAACCTCCAATATTAACCAGATAATCCCAAAATCCTTAGAATAGAAGAGACATTTCGTTGAAGCTCCTTAGAAACCGCCACCTAAATTTGTTATGGGTTCTATTCCACACCATTATAGTGGATGATGTTCCCAACAAAGTGAACCATGTCCACAAAAAACTGACATTTATATAGCTTGGAGTATATCTGACGCTCTCTTAGTGTAGCTAGGATGATGTCATGATGTTGGTAATTATCGTCTTGAGTCTTAGAGTACACTGAGACGTTTTCCACCAACACCATCACAAATGGACCTATATACGGATGAATGATCATGTTCATCAAATACATAAACACTAAGAGAGCCTTAGACAATCAAAACGAAATTATAAATAACTCATAATGCCCATACATGAAACTGAATGCAGTTCTTGGTATATCAGTGGTCTGAATTCCCACCTGCTGATAACCTATTATCCGAACGTTCATTGAGAACCCACTATCCCCCTCCATATTTTCAAAAAAATCATTTATATGTGGAAGAGGATCTATGCTCTTTACAATCAATTTGGTAATCTTTTGGTAATCAATCCAAAGTGCATACTCTCATTGGACTTTGTTGCAAACAAAACATTTGATCCCCAAGGTAACGTACTTGGATGGATAAACCCTATATCCTCCAAATTCCCCCACTATGTTTTGAGCTCTTGAATATGAGTCGGTTCCATTATGTATGGTGGAATAGTTACTAGCTAATCAGATTGCATGAGCTCAATACTAAATTCCACATCTCAATCATGTGGAAACACTGAAAAGTATTCAGGAAAGAAATCGTGAAATAGTTCTACTACTGGAGGAATGACATCTTGACTACCAATCTCATCATCCCACATATGTCCAGAAGCATGGGCCATGAGCTCTTCTAGATGAGGAATAATTGGCCCCACTATAACTACATGGATATCCCATTATCCATGAAGTACATATTGGTCACTCTATGGATATAAAAAGTCAACTATCATTTAGAAAAATTCTATGTGGGCTTGGTATGTGACTATCCAGTTCACACACATAATTAGGTTATATCAAGTTATATCATGGACAATGATATCCCAAATGAAAATATACTATCTGATCTCTAGATATCATCCCATGCATAAACAAACATCCCTAGTTTGTTTTCCCAATGGTGTATTGATGTTCATCATCCAGCTTACAGACTCCACATCTAGGCTCTAGAAAGTAAAACGTTTTTATTATATATTAATGAATGAGAGGAACCAATATCAAACAATGTAGTATCTAATGTAGAAGAAAGTAGAATAGTACCTCACATTGTCGATGGAACATACTCACTCTCCACCAGTGGAGGTCGCTCTTCCTCTATCTTTCTTTCCCCTCTACCCTATGGGGTCATATTGACTCCACTGAGTAGCGCCATTATGCTGATACATGCACTCATACCCTAAAGCCGCACATCAACTACCTCTACCGCCTCTTCTAGTATAAATCTATCTTCCAAACCTATATGGTTATAGATATACATTCCCACACTCTGACTCTGAGAAACTTCTCCCTTAGAACCAGTCCGTCAATGCTTCCTTTAGAACTTCTGTAGGCGCCCTTCTTATGACAAAACCAGAACACCACAGGTAGTCGACGAAAATGTTTACTATCTTTCTCCATCCTACCACACTTGTAAGACAATACTTGAGAACGATGTTGTGTAACTCATTCTCAGGGCTATCTACCTTTCATTCCATTATCTTCACTTGGATTAACATGATGACGCTTCCTTCTCTCATAAGTCACACTCGCTGATCATCCAGCTATTTTTCATGTACTGAAATCCTCCTTCTATTTCCCCAATTAAATGAGAGCCAAATTAACCAATTCTAAAAATTTCATTTGCCTAATGATATTCACCTTAACCTAATTACCCATTTATTTCCAACCAATAGATGTTTTCCTAAAGAAGCCTCATATACCACCAATGTTGAGAAAAACATGTTAAATATGTTAATACTTTTTCATACTCTATTATTGGCAATATTCCTTGTGTCCGATGGAGAAAATATGAAGCCTTCTCTTGCCTCAGTGTGTCTGTATAGAAGTGTTGTATGAACATCTCCCAAAATTCCTTCCATAACATATTGTTGGTCTATTGATAACATATCTGAATGTCCCACCAGCGCTATGCAGAACCCCAAATCCTCGAAGAAGTAGTCTTGACCATCTGCTCAGCCAGAGACTCCAAATGGTCAATTATTGTCTCAATTGATTCCATCCATAATTAATCTCCCTCAGGTCCACTCTCATTAGTAAAATTATGAGGGTACTCCATATAAATCTCCCTTGACTACTAATTTTTTTTTCTGAACCCTTCCTAGGTCTCTCTCCATTTATTGCATGAAAAAGCAAAATTTTACTCAGAACAATTAAACGTCATTATTTTCTCGAACCAATGGTGCCTCAAAACTCCCTATCTAGAAGCTCATTCCAGGCTATACCCCTCAGTCTCACACTCAACAAGAGTAACAGGTCAATACTCCTACAAAGTCAAACAAATGTATTAGGTCTCATAATAGAACCTTATAACATTTATATATGAGGATAAACTAATAAAAAAATATTCATCATTTCATTCCCCCTTTTTTCTCATCACACTGTCAACAACAAGAACTTATCACTTCTGTTAACCATAATACTCATAGTTATTGGTTATGATATTTATATTCATTCTAATTAATTATTTTATCCATTAATTAATAACATTATCTCAAATTAATTAATTAAGAAATTAATTAATTAATCATTCCCATTTCATCAATCACGGATCTATTTAGAAACCCATTTATTCTCATTTTGAATCATCATTTTAATATCAAAATAATAACAATTTGTTCAGGTTTGACAAAATATCCATAAACTATTTTGTCATTGGTGTATAGAACGATACATGTTACGTCAAACCTGATTTACTAGTATAACTCTTGTGCACTAAACTATAATGCCACTTTAGGACAAGAAAAAAAATACAAAAATTAAAAAAAAACACATCACACCACAAGTGCATCACCCACAGGGAAGTAATATCTAATTGTAACAACAGAAAGCAATTACAACAATCCTATACTATGTACTTAGATTTTCCCCCATATATGGGTTTTCAAATCCCTTTCATAAGCTCTTTAACATGCTTCGAATCTTCTTATTCTCTTTCATACCATTCCCAAAATAGTATGAAAATAGAAGAAGAATCAAATGAATACTCATAGAATGACACATTGTGACTTCTAGACTCAGGATCAACAAAATGATTCCCTAAGCCGATTGGCCACATGCCCTCTAGTAATTCAGTCTATGGGATATTATACCCTATGTTATTGGAATAGAATAGCAGAGAAATAAAATAAAAAAAACCATTTACGAAAGCATATAAAAGACTAGAACATTATAATGACATAAGATAGTCAATTCATAGTAAAACAATACTAAAATGAATGGTAAAACATGATATGGAAAATAATGTTCCATGTGTCTACAATAAAACTCAATTTAAAGGCCCAATGACTACAAAATGAGTCCCAAAATGCATTTGGTTCCCTCTCTCATGTTCCAATACAAAACATCAAATTATCCTATGTCCTAGACCTTACCTTGTATTACAACAACAATGTATGGTCAGGTGCTGATCGGGCAGCCTGAATAGGGTGTGAGTAATGCAATGTTGGCCACCACCAACAGTGTCAAAAATATGTCCTGTCAAAATATAGTGCATAATTTTTTTGATGAAATAAATGCAATTCAAAATTTTAATAGTAATCACAATGACATTTAATCCTTAAGCATCACATTTGACTTATTTAATTCATTTTTCCCATTTGAATCATCATTCATTATTATAATTAATTTGGTGTAGGACGTCATTCCGAGAACACAAAATCCCAGTTGAACCATCAATCATTGTTATCATTCATTGGGTGTAGATCATCATGCCTAGAACCCCAAATCTCATTGACTGTATGAGATAATGCCTAGCACATATTTCCTTAATCGTTGTAGATCTTCATTACTAATACCTCAAAATCTCAAGCTTAGATAACTATTATAGAGGAACATAATGTCGATGTCCCAACTTCTAATTGGTCTAGGACACCATGCTTAGCACCAAATAATCTATGCCACTTAATCATTATTTAAATAATAATTATTTGAAATTTTTTTATTTACTAAATCCATTATTTCATATAATTAATAATGGAAATTAGTTAGTTCAACAGATAACAAATAATATAACCCATTAATTATTTCATCAATTAATTAGTCAATCAATAAAATTTTCATTCAATAATTAATTCTTAACAATTAATTTTTAAAATCAAAACCCAATAAATCCTAATTAATTATCACAATTTATTATCATAGATCATTACATGGAACATTATTTATTTTCACAATTAATTATATTTCATAGAAAAACAAAGTTCAATAATTAATTAGGCCCAATTAAGTATCTTATCACAATAAAATAAATATTTCAATTACAACATCTCTAATTAAATATCTAAAATCATGTTAAATCTAAAAAACATTCATTAGGGAATGACCCCTCTGCCCCAGTTAGTTTTGTGATTCAATAACCAATTAATCACTCATGGAAACTCTATTCAATTCTACATTCTTAATTAATCCAATTTAGGAAATCAATCAATAATGGAAGTCTATAAAATCATAAACTGAAATTCAAATATCATAAATCTCGACTATGGGAGTTATATTTAGACAACAAACCTTAGTTTCATGACGGATGTTAGCCCAATAATAATCCACAAAATCCGAGAGGCACAACATTGTCAATCAAGTTCTGAATCTAAATCCCTAAATCTAAAATTATGATCAAATGAATCCAGATCATGAAAATATAGACATAGATATTCATTTCTAGATCTATATCTCAAATCATAGTTTTATATCCATGAAAAATTTGGATAAAATTCATGAAAAGATATATAAAATATAAAAGATATTACTAAAGATGCCTCGAGATGAAATCCACTTACTAGGAGGGGTGTAGATATTCAATTATGCCATTAATTCTCAATGAATGGTGTTTGGGACTAGTTGGAATATATTTAAAATGATTTGGAAACACATATAATTCATCAATACTGAGCTCAAGTCGAAAATATGGATTTCTGAGTTGTGTGGTTTCACGGTTAGTCAAACTGTGTGCCAACCTTGTAGCCCTCTCTGTCCTATTTTGCATACATGGCACAATTTTGTCGAACATTTTTTAAATCTGTTCTCAAAACATTAAAAACCCAAAATCCTTTATTTTTTCATAAAAAATCACCCAAATTCACCCCGTTACACTACTCAAAGATAACAGTATAAAAATGATTTTAAATTACATAAAAAACTCTTAATATGACTATTGAAATGTCGGGATCTTACAACCTTGTTCACAATTAGTACATCGTTTAATTCGTCTCTTATTATATCATAACAAATTAGGATAAACCGGAAAATAATTTACGATCCTAGAAAATTTATCTTACAAAATGGAATATTCATTTCATTATGAATCATAAAATAATATAAATAATTACAATATTAATATTTTTTTGTCACTTCATTCATATAAATATAAATATGAATTGCCAATTTTTTCCATAAATATGAACACAAAAAAATTGAATTTTCACTTCTTTATTTAACATGAAATTAGATAGTAATGTTCCAACATAACGTTCCATATACCATGAGAGGTACTTTTAAAACATAAAATATACTGAATTTCTATAGATAGCATATGATAAAGGTTTCTCAACTAATTTCTAAATTCTGGTTACTCATTATCAATTTTATTTCACTCAACAGATTCTATTTGTTGATTTTTATTCTTATTTATATATATTGTCTATATGACATGTCATTTTGTTAGAATCCTCACTTCTGTATAGGTGCATAAACATTGGATTGATTAAAATGTACCATAAAACATTCAATGAAATTGATTAATCATTCTTCTATCAGAATTCTGCATACATTGGAAAAAAATTCATTGAATCATAGTATTTTTAAAATTGTATAAAATTATAAATAAATGCACATAATATTTCTTAGATCATACCCAATCAACATATAATTATTTTTGATCTAGATGTTTGGTGAGTAAGGTTATGATATTCCCGGATCATATCATTCCATAGATAATGTATAGGTTTTACGAGATTTAGTATCGGCCTCCTCAATCCCTCACATGTTGTCCTTCATTTATGATCTGATAAAGACTATTACAGACTTTGGGTCAAACGTTCATGGTATTTTGGGGTATACAACAGGAAAATTCTTAAATGGACTCTGGATTTTGAACCACACCTAGAACCCCCAATTGTGCCTATTTTGGTTGGACTGCCTGATTTTCCATTGCATCTTTTCAAACAACAGGCTCTTTTCCCCATTTCCAGTCTTATTGGAAACACCCTGAAACTGGATTCAGCAACAAAACTACTATCTATACCTTTAATAGCTCGAATCTATGTAGAAATAGATGTATCACAGTATTTTCCTGACCATATTTGGATTCAAAGTGGTGAATTTGGTTTCTCACAAAAAATTGTCTATGAAAGTATGCCTCACTATTGTCAAAGCTACCTTAGGCTTGGTCATTCCACAAGAAACTGTGGAATGAATTCTGATTTACCTAAAAACTGGAATTTTCGTTGGATTATATAGGGTAATGAAGATCATAAGGACATTGCTGGTCCTTCTGGCTTTTCAAAAAATGATTCGGTCCCTATTTTCCCTTCTAATTTAGTTTGTATGGAAGCAATTACTGTGGCCAAAGATGTAGAAAATTCCCCTGATTGTGTTATCAATGATCGTGATGAGGGGGAAAAGGAATGTATGAATTCTCAAACAATTAGCCATCAATTTTACGACTTTGTGAATGAAGTTCTTGTTGTAACCAAGCAGTAAGATAAACTTGAAGCTGATAGGAATGATACCACCCACCCAAACATGATGGAAGTCTCAATATCTAGGAGTCATGTTATTAACAAAGCTGCACATACTGATGAATCTCTCCAACCCAAGGCGGGGGAGTTTGTCCATATGAATGATCGAAAAGGTAAAAAAATCATCATGGACTCGGATGGTTTCATCACCCCAACTGCCAAGAAAATTAAAAATAAAGAGGCAATGTCAATTATGAATGACCTATCATCACAAAATAATTAGCTGCTAGAAGCCCTAACATTGAAGTGCCTCCCCAACCAGTCCCTCTGGAGCCCTTTTTGGATTACACTGACTGCTCTGATATAAGTTCCTCTTTGTGATGTGAGGCTCTGGTGGTTTCCTTTCAACGATTTTGGTCTATCTTTGATGTATACTTTATCCTGATCTTGATCTTGCTATTTATGATTTGATTTTTGGGTTGCATCTTATATGGGATCAAGTTATCTGGAATTGGTTCCTTGTTCTTGCTCAGTTCTATTTTCCCATTCCTTGTTTGGGTGCATATTCACCAATCTGAATGTTTCTTCTGGATGTTTAATCTCTTTGGATATTTTTAATGTTGTACTAGACTGTTTTGAAACTGTCCTGAGATCTGGGCTCTGATTTTGTTCTTCCCTGCTCATTTGACTATGACTGAGCTTGGAGATTCTATGGAATCTGTTTGATGGGATCTTCTTTGCTACTTCATAAGTGTTATATATGAATTTTCTTTAATTCTCCTGTTGTTTGAGACTCACTTGCACAGTTCAAAATTTCTTCTCAGTTGAAAATATGTTTAATCTATGCTGTCTTAAGCTCGATTTGGCCGGAATACTCAATTTTTGTTTTCGATTTCTGCTGCTGGTCTTTCGTTACACCTATATGGTTGTGGAATTGCTGAGATGATGTACTGATTGAATCATTTATGATTGGACAAGTGTTGATCTTACAATGGATGTTGATGTTCCAGAATGCTGAAGATACGGTGGGGATGATCATGAAGATATTCTTCTGGTTTTGTGATGTTTCTTAACCAGTTTATAAAGTTGTATCCTTGTTGGTCTTTTCTATGTTTAAGATGGTGTTTTCATTTTACACCTCAGTATTTTCTTGTAGCTTTTTTATCTTTTTTATTTAATAAATTTATTTTGGCATGGATTGGGTAACCAATCCTTGTTGACTATTTAAAAAAACAAATATAATTTTTTTATTTAATATGATATTAACAAACATAAATCCTATAATATTATCTTCAATATGGTCATTATAATTTTTCCCAATTATAATCATATTCGATTATAAAAAAATAGAATTTTATCCTAGTCACTAGATATATTCAATTTTTACATATGATTTCTCTCACATTTATAAAATTGATCTATTCAATGATAGATCAAATGTTTTTTGAACTCCTATCAACTTATATGTCTAGAATAATAATAGTGTAAACAAAAAAAATGTATTTTAAATTGATTATATGCATGTTATTTTTCAATCTGGTTGAACCCTATCCTCATTGAAAATTTTCATATGATATGAATCCATCCATATTTTATTCAAATAAATCCTATTTGATTCAATAATTTTAATATTTAATAATATAAATAAATTCAGAGAAGGTATGAAAACATAACCCTAAAAAGTTATTATTAAGGAATTATTCATACTACATAAAACGATTTTTCTAATATAATATGGGTTAAATGATGTGTATTCAGATAGTTTTTTAGCTTTTGGAATCATTAAAAAAGGAAATGTGTGATGCCTATAATGTTAAAGATAATAAAAATAAATTTTTACATATTGTAAAAATGATGATGGATTATTTCTGTATATTATCTATGTAGGAGTAAACCAATATGGTTGAGTTGATGTCCATACATTTCATCACATGGTACATGGCAGGACAGGTTGTGTTTTAGTGCAGGGATACATATGATCCCATGTAGATCTTTTATCAGATATTGAAAATGCTGACAGGGCCCAATCACCCAACCATTTAAACCATACAAATAATGAGACTCATGTATTTAATTGTGTATAACAAATAATATTGTTTTTATCCCTCAATGCGACGAATCTAAAATGTTAAATAAATAATGTAAAAAATAACAACCTAAAAAATAAAATATTTATGATAATGAACATAGTGGGGTCAGGCTAAAGATCACATAAAAAATAATGACTCGCCTAGAAAATGTTTATGAGGATGAGATGAAAGTGGTAGGAATCCCTAAGAGGGTCAGTAGGGGGAGCAGCAGCAATTAGTGAAAACTAACTATCCACGTATTATGAGGGAATAAAATTTAGGTGTTGTTAATCCCATAATTGTATTTCTTACTACAACTCCACATCCTACATATATATTTATTTTGTAGTGATATGGTGTTATTTTTTAGCTTTAACATGTATTTTTAAATTTTATTTCTATTTAATTCTCATTTTTTTTAAAAATTATATTTTAATAATGGATCATAGATTATAAATTTTAAGTGATCTGAAACAAGGATGCATGTCCACCAACCAAACAAGACGATCACTAGATAGACCCTAATAGGCAATCAAATGAGCCACCATAATACACATTCTTCTAACAAATTATAATGATTATTCAAATAAGAGTATGAAGTATTGTAAAGATATTATACCAATGGTTTGGAAGCCTTGGAATATGACCCAAAACCATTGTTATAGGTCATATTAATGGTTTGGGGGATCGTTGGCTTGTCTATCATTTTTATAGACATGTACCAATGGTTTTGGGAAACCTTTCGTATAGGTGGGATATAAAAACAGTTTACAAAATGTTGGTATATGTAATATGAAATATCTATACCAAAAATTTTCTAAACGGTTAGTATAGGTAATATGAAATCCTATACCATCAATTTGGAATTACATTGTTATAAAAATATACCAATTTTTCCAAAAAACTGATATAGGAATTTTGAATTTTTGGATCCTTACCAATGCTTTTGAAATCATATTAGTATAGGGTTATTATATGTAAGATATATTGATGGTTTTATCGAAGCATTATTGTAGACATCACATATACCTATGGTTTTGAAAAACCCAGCTGTATAGGGTCATTTAATTGTAGATATCTCAGTAGATGGTAATGATCCATTAATATAGATATGAACAATACAAAATTAATTTCCAAAACCATTTGTAATGGGTTATTTTATGGTTTTCATAAAAATTATTCGATACACAAAGTAATATCTGTTGAACAAATAACTCATAATGACCACCATTGTATAACAATTCATCAATAGATATTTTATCCCATATCAGATAAAAATGAAAACTAATTGTCATAGAAGTATGGATAATGTCACCCTAAATAATATTGTTTCCATAAAGTATAGATCCATAAACAGAGTCCATACCCTTCTTGTCCAGTAATTTTATGGTACCTATCTTAATGGAAACTCCAATTCTATGGGCATCGGTTCATTCATAAATTTCTTGATTCTTGTAGTGGTCAAAATTAATTGAACCTTTATAACCCGAAAGATGAAAAATATGATACCAAAATATGATTCTATATTAACATTAATAATGATAATTCAATCTGATTCCATGTTGACATTTTATCATCCTATCTCAAGGGAGAACATCAATAAAATGAATAATATATTGTCTTCATCAACTAGTCGATCCCAAAAAATAAAAGACATATCTCTTTTATGTTATTATAATGCATCCCATAAGACCAGGTATCACAAGCCCCTATCCAATAGAACCTATTTCGAAGATAGCTACATCCACATTAATTTTAATCCCATTGGATGGTGGGGGATTCACATTACTAAGATAGAAAGTAAGAAGGGGTCATCATGCAGAATCTCATTATGATTCCAAATCCTATACCAAAATACAACACGAATGATCCTAAAGGTGTCTAGTTTTGAAATCATGATCAAAACTGGGACCAATATTATCATCCTTATAAACCATTATATGGTACCTTGTGAGTATACTATATTTTGGTGGATTAAGGATGACCACTTTGAGAATAGAGACACATCACCATTCACCATCTCTATAATCATATACACATTTGGATTTTATGAAATTTAGATGTTTCAGTCGCCACGATGGTAGAATATTTAATTTATAATAGTTTCTAATTCACTAACGAGGAAGGGTATGAAATCATCCCCAATAATATACCATACCATTAAGAACTATTTTAAATGGTGTATTCCAATGAAATATTTTTAAATTAATTTTTAAACATTGGACGAGATTACTAGGTTCCATTGGCATTTCTAAAAAACATTATTTATTTTATCTGTATTCTTGGGGAGTATAAAATTCTATAAATCACTAAATTTCATTTAAAACATTCATTATTAAAAAATTTATTTTCTTATTCCGTATCACTTGTTCTTGGAATACTCAGAATGATTGTCTAATACATTTTATTTAACCATTATTATTGTCAATCATAATACCATCCATTATTAGCATTATTAAAATGACAGAATATTATGGAGTCCTTCCAATTAAAAACATCCAACGGTATTTCCATCATCCCGCATTTACAAACATTCCATTGTGACCATCCAAATCATATCTTTATCTCTATCTCAAATCCATAAAAAAGACTCCCTTTCGAAGAAGAACGCCAGATTCCCAGATTTATCTCTAAAAAAATATATGGCTGAGGATAATGACTATATAACTAATGAAGGTATCAAGGTAATATTTGGATTCAATTGCGTGACTGTATAGGGAACCATGAATATAGATTAAATGTCCTCCTTTTTTTATAAAAGAGAAATGCTGATCATGCACATGTATTAGTAGCCTATACGAGTATTTATTTTAGGGATACATGTATTATCCCAATCCAATTAATGAACTATTGTTCCATAATTAATACCCCTTTAAAACTTGTCAAAGAGATGGTGAATTTTTTAAATCATAAGGCCAGGTTTCTTAAAAAAATATAAATAATATATTTAAATCGATTGAGAAACAGACATTGTAAGTGCTCACTCCCAACATTAGAGACCATATTAAAATTACATCCCTAATTTTTTTTAATATCTAGTCCATGATGCTTGAGTGAAGCACTATTTAAGTTTATCCAAAAATCACTATGATCCAAATATATTTATAATTTTTATCAACCCCCATAACACCCAACGTTTGGAATATATATTCCTTAATTCTATTAGTGTGCTGCAAGATGATTGAATTTAGGTTATAGAATAATTATCCGATTGTCTAGATGCTTTCTCATATTATTTGATAACAAAAAAATTATATGCATTTTTAAATAGTGTCCCATTGGAAAAAGATATCTACCATCAGAAAAGATGTGTTCGAAATAAGTGGACTTCATCGTTTAACATTCCATCATGGAGGATGTTTTCATTATAATCCACAAATGTTAAATTGGAAGAATACATCATCCATCGAGACACAAAAGAAAGGGGAAAATGGGTAACCCTATTTGAACCCCTTGGTCTTATAAAATAATTGATAGAGAGTACCATTGATAGGAATATTGATATATACTAAAGAATATTTGTTGAAGTTCCATTAGTTGAATAATAATATTATATTACAATATTGATTTAAATAATTTTAAACGGAATCACATTATGGAATTCTCCATTTCTAAAAATTATAATGAAAAAGAAGTTATTATTTAATGATGCATGTTTTTTATTTTTAATTATTGATACAGTTTTTATATTGCATTCGAATTGATTGGTCCTAATTATACTACAAAACAAATTCAACTAAACTAACTTATGGGAACATTCGACAATACTAGTGGAAAAAAATTTATTTAAAAATTTGATGCATAAGAGAAGAAATTTTTAAATTAGGTATGAATCATGGATTGAGGAATTTAAGAAGCATTAACAGGTCACTATAATTCATTTTTTTTATGATAATAAAAAACAAGTACAAGAAGTTTCCTGATATTAACTCAAATACCTTAGGTATGAGTGGATTTATTCATCTGAGAAGTTCAAGGGGGAGTGGAAGAAAATATGTCAACATCTGAGAGAAATCAAGGATGGGGAAAAGAAATGAGTTCCAAAAGTGATTAATTTATATGAACAAGAAACCTTTATCAACACATTCCTAAAATAGATGACAAATGAGAGTTTTATTACTGTGAAACTAATAACCCCTAAAAAGATAGGTTTTTTCAATGCTAAATTTCACATTGATAAAACCTATCATTATAAATGTTCAAATAATACAATAAAACATATATTAATCAACACAAATATTATAGTGATTATATATAATTGTTTTATTAGAAATTTTCTTTTTAGTGTGCTGAAAAACTATTTATAATATAACAAATAAAATACTAAATAAATAAATAAATAAAATAAATTAATTTCTAAAAAAAATTAATCATAATTTTTCTTATTCATGAATATAAAATCATAAACTAATGATTTTATAAAATGATTGAAAATTTAAAAAAAGAATAGACTCAAAAAATATATAAAAATTTGATAAGTTAAATTAATCATATAAATTATTAAAAAAATAAAAATTTAATACATAATAAAATGAAGATGAATTCACTATGAAAAATATTAAAACATAATAAATACATACATATAAGAGAATTTTATGATTAATTACATCAACTACAAACATATATAAAAAAATTGATTGAAATATTATAAAATGCAATTAAATAAAATAAATATATATATTTCAAACATTTATATAATATTATAACTTCATAAACAAAATTTAATTATAATTAATCATAGAACATAAAAACATTTTAGTTATAATGAAAGATGGTAAATATTTTAGAAAAATTGCAATGATTAATTGATATAATATTAAAAATAAATAAAATGTAGTGAATCATAAAAAATTAATTATGAAACATTATTTATATAAATTTCAAAAAAATTAATGGAATTTCAAATTAATAGGGGAAATTAAATAATTATTATTCATATATATATATATATATATTATAATTTTTAAATAGAGTAAATAATAATATGTAAATAAATATCAACAATTGAATAATTCCCAAATATATAAAATATTATTAAATACTACAAATTATTAAAAATTATTAATTGAAATCATATTAAAATTGAATAAATGAAATTGAATAAGTTAAATATAATATTCAAAACATATTATACATGATTAACTATATCAATGATATAAACATAGAAAATAGGGGTTTGAATCCTTACATGCCTCTTGGGGGAATTATGTCACATGTGGTGACTCATGTAGGTGGTGATGTGGCTATGATGCATGTAGGTGGGGATGCAGACATGATGCAGAACATGAGACATAGGTAGGATGATGCAGGCATGAAATTTTTCTAATCCTTCGGGCCACGTTCATGGGTCACAAGGCCATGAACGTATGTGCAATGTAATGGATCTTCCTATAATCAGATTGAAAGAGGCCATTTCGTTTATAAAAATAAGAAGAAGAAAAATACGCATAAAAAATGAATAAATATTAATAAATGTATTATTTATATAAATATATATTTAGTACTCGAGGATACAAATACACAAAAACACTCATATAAAACTCACACACTGGCCAATGATCCAACCATATCACCCAATGGATAAAAAACTCTATTAAATAAGCCCATTGTCCTCCCTTTTTTATTGATGTTTCTACGAATACCCTTGAAACGTATTCCAAGACCACCATCGACCACATGCCCTAACATTATCATGCACTGCTATAGGATTAAACAGAACTGATTGGTCCTCCCCTACATACCAATGATGGATAGGCCCTGATAATTTCATGTTCTTCTATTAACTCTTAAAACATCCTGGATGATTTCCATATATGACTATCTGATCACCATAATTTTCGTCAATCGACTGTTCGTTGATCCCTATCACATGTCATCAAATCATACCACAACATTAGCTATCCTAGCTTCATAAAAAAATCGACCATATGACCAAATTTGACACTCGACTATTACAATGCTAACACTACCACTGTGTGATGTTGAAATCTATGATAGAGTTCCTTCGCTGTCACTCATGGGTCCACGGGCATGTTATTCCATTAACCGCAGTGATGATGTGTTTTCTCCCGTAATACACCATCAATCCTACCATCCCACATGTTCACTACCATACATCAAACCAACTGCACGAGACAATGTAGTGGTCTGTACGCCGATACCTAAATCCAATTCATGTAGTCTTCTCATCGAATGCACTATTGAGATAGAAACGCACGACTTTCAATTACCCCATCCATCAATACCAGTCGTCCTGAAGCACATCCACATCTTTTACCTTGGTTAAAATAAAAACCTATATTTTGTTTAGGAAGGCATTCGTTGGGCTTCAATTTCAGGGAAAAATATTATGGGTTTGAGAAAGTATATATTAATCAATTATATGGATTTCGAACTTATTAAACATAATAAAACATAATGAATTAAAATGAATAAATATTAATCATATAAATTAAAAACATATTGAAAATATTGATACAAATTAAATAAATTTGAATAAATTTTAAAAAATGATTAAATTCCCAAAATATCTTTAATTTTTAAATTTCATAAAAAAATAATTATGAAATAAAATTAAAAAATAACAAATTTAATGAAATTAAAAACAAAAATTTTAAAAAAATTACTTCATATCATTAATTTAATTAACAATAAACATATATAATTGAATAAAATTAAACAAATTATTTTTATTTTTATTTTTAATTATTGAAGATAGCGCTAATTTTATTGTATATAGAAAATATAATATGTCATTAACAATTATAATTTTAAATAATTATTAAAATGTAACTATGTAATTATTTATATATTATTTAAACACACACACACATATATATATATATCAAAATTGATTATATTTCAAAAATATTAAATGAATATATAATATAAATACTAAAAATGGAGATATATTAAAAACCAGCATATAATATTAAATATATAGGTAAACATACATTTAACCACATATATACTCATAGGCATACATGTACTCATACATTCACAACATTCACATACACATATAGGAAAACAAAAACACAAACACATAAACATAGGAATAGGCATATATACATTGACATAAATATAGTTATATACACATGTTAGCACAATCATACTTATTTATACATTCACATATATAAATAAACATACAACATAAAAAAATTCACATACACATACACATATGCATAAACATATACATGTACATACACATATAGATGTATATGAAAACACATACACATGCATTTTCATATAGATATAAATCTATAAAATTACATACTAGTTCATGCTCATACATACAAATCAATACATATGAATATACACACACATAAAAAATTAGCGTACACATATACACATACACATGAATATAAACATGTACATAAATATAATGACACACACACATATATATATACATGAACACATACCTAAACATACACATATATTATCACACAAACTCATACATATATAAAATGGAATGAAAACATATTTGCATTCACATTAAAAAACATACAGATACACATGAATACATACAAACAAATGTGCACATACATATACAAATAATACAAATTTATACATACATACTCATGCACACACACATACATAAAAACACACACACACATATTTATGTATATATATAGACACAAACACATACACATACATGTACACATATGTATAATATAAACATAAAATTATAGACATGCCAATGGACATATGCATTCAGACACATACCAAAAAATAGTGTTACAAAAAACAAAATTCCAACACAATACAACCGATGAATAAACAGACAACAAATACATAAACACACACATACAAACACAATGACAAAAATGCATATACATATACCTTTTAATTATTTAATATGAATGTAAATAAAAATATTCTAAAATTAACCACGTATTTAAATTAATATATGAATTTATATATCAAATAATTGTTTCAAAATAATATTAACAAATCCAATTTATATTAATTATATAAAAATACATTCAATTAATGAATATAATTTTACTATTATACGTTTTTCTTCTCTAATATAATTTTCGTTATTTTTTAAATTATAATATTAGGAAAATAACATTCAGTTTTTATTAAATGATATATAATCCATTTCTATATACTAAATTTACAAATATATAGTTGCTGAAATATATGTATTATATAAAAATATATAATAATGTCTATATATATATATAATTTTCAATGAATCTTTTAGAATTACTATTCAAGATGTCTTCATAGCATTATAACTATTATAATTGTTACTAATAATCATAGAAAATGAAAAAACCAATAAATTAGTGATTTTAAAGTAGTAGTGTCGAATATTTCTTTATATGTTATTGTGTATCAAGATATAAATAATAGGGAATTTCTAATCGGTGAATGTCGTAATTTTATGGTTTGATAAATATAAATGATAATTATTTATAATTATTATATTTATAATATAATGAATTATAACATGATAATTAAATATAAAAAATGAAAATAAAATAATATTTTAAATACTAATGGGAAAAAATAATTTAATATCTACAGTCACTTATTCATGTAAGATAACTCATCATCTGAAATCAGTAGCTCAGTGGTGGGTATTGGTAAGAAGGGATCTGTTGTAGCATGCCCCATTTTTATGATACATTTGTAGTTGTTTCTATTATGGAATCAGCATTTTATCATCACGGTGCTGGTGTGTCTCATCCTATGTAGTGGTGAATAATATTTGTGGGATGAGAGGATCATATCCAAACAACATCATTTTAATGGGTTTCTTCTGGAGTGGGGGAATTACACACCTATGTGTAGCGATTTTCATGTCCATCGTCCCTCATCATGCTAGGTTGGTGTTGCAAATGGGATGTCATTGACGGTAGTCTATGAATGGGTGATGTCAGTGGCATGTTTTTTTGATGGGGCACAATGAAATATATTTTGATAAAGGGGGTAATTTAGTGTGGTGATGGTGTTAGGAGTTGTTAATAGGGTACCGTGGGTAATCATTTACGAAAGGGTATTGATTGTCGTAAGAGTTTTCGTAGGGGAATCATGGTAGGTTATTTGAGAAAGTGTATGGAATGCAATTTCCATATTACACCTTTCTAGGATGGTAGGAATTGTGTATAAGGCACTATGATAGGTCATGGAGGTTACTGTCACAATAGGCATTATTGATGGGGCACTGTGGAAAGATAAAAGGGTAGTGATGGTGGTAGGCATTGTCGGTGGGGTTTTATGGGATTTTGTTTGATTTTGATTGGTGATAGTCATATAAATCTTCCCCATGTTTGACCATGTAGTCATTGTTTATGGGGTTTCACAGTATGTTTTTTGAGAAAGGGTGTTGATTTTAATATCTATCATCCCCATGTTTGGTCAGGTAGTCATTGTCGATGGGGGAATCGTGGAACATTATCTGAGAGAGGATGTGGAATCTCATAGGGAAATAGGGCAACATGCAGGATCTAGGATTTCATATATGGAATGGTAATGAAACATGCTATATAAAATAGGGAGGGGTTTGAAAAACTCATATAGAACCCTTTTCTAGAACCCCAACTTCTTCATCATGATCGACCAATCCATCTTTCTTTCATCAACCAAAAAAATTATTTGCTGTAGAGACAAAAACTCATAGTATGGATGGATTTTGGTAATCCTTGACAGGTGATAGTGTATATATACAACTACCGAGTCCACATACGACTGTTGGAAAATTTCAACGATGTCATTACTGTCACTATTTTTTCACCTACCAATTATTTTACATTGTTTTTTCATTTTATGTTTCATTGTGTTTTTACATCATTATCTCACATGGGTCATTCTGTAATTACATTTTAAAATATTATATTTTTTCATAGAAGAATAAAAAACATGAGTAATGCATGTCAATGTGTGATACACAAAACACCCCTAGAGTTTTGTATTTTTTAGTATAAATATAATACATTGCTAATTAGTTAAAATTTACTATATCAATTATTTTTTTTAATTATAAAATTAACACATAATAAATAAATTATGTTTTATAAATAAGTGGAAATATATATTTATAATTTGATGATTCATTATTTTACATCATTTTCATTTGTTAAATAAAATATAATATTTATTGAAAATAGGAATATATAATTTATTATGACTATCATTTTTATATAAATAAATCGTATATTATGTAAATAAACATTCACGTTGATTTAAATATAAACATACAATGTGTAATCAATTAAATATCTACATTATATTAAATTCATTTAAAAATAATTCAATAATTATAATTAATCTATAATTTAACATATTTCAGTATTATAAATATATTTATTCTAATTAATAAGAGATATAAATATTTCATAATATATTAATGTTATGAAATTAAATTTATCTATGAACATAGTCTAACTGATGAATTAAATATGTTGTGCATTTTTATTTACAAACATAGTCGATATCATTACTTTTTAATTTATTAATGTCAAAATATGATATTAATTTTATTTAGAAATAAATATTATATCATGAAACTAATATATTATCTATCAATTACATAATTTTTTTCCCTCAAAAATACATTTTTTTGTGTTTTCAAAATTAACATTTTATAGGGTAAGTGGGGAACCTCACAATGGCCCCAACTATAAAAATACAACAATAATATTCAAAGAGAAAATCAAAATCCAATTGAAAATACTTTCACTGATTTTAAACTAAACATGGATATTGTGTTTGTGGGAGGGTGTGATATTTCGTATGTTGTTGAGGGGATATATTAGATATATGCTAGCATTGTTTATTTCCCTTGAAACGAAATGAGTGTGATGGATGATATAGAATCAGTACTCAGATATGGATTTTCTATAAAAACATGAAAAATATACAATATTCTAATCCTTTTTGTTTTTTTAGTGGATTTATCGGTAGTTTGGTATTGGGCTCCAAGAATATATTGTTGGGCATCAGATTCAAAATAAAAATGAGTTGGAAATGCCTCCGAAGATCCCCCAAAACATTACTTTCAGGGACTAGAATGTCCAAGAACCTTAACCACCGAACCCATATTTTCATTCATATGGATTAGGTACTCCCAATGTATTCATTCTTAGTAATGAACAAAAGATCACAATATGTAAACATGCATGAAATAATAATTTACAAAACAATTCCCAATGAGATTATGTGGATTAGACATTCATCATAAATTCATGAGAGAAAAGATACATCACATTCATTAAATTAGGAGTAACATCATGGTTACATGAATTTCCACCATTCAGATCTCTAGAATGATCACAGGAAGATGATCCACCAACATCATTCGACCATCAAATCTTCTAGATCCCTCCTTCTGGTCTTTTCCATTGTGGGTAGTTACCTCCACCCTTGGCTTCAGTGCAAGTGTAATGTCTGCGCCTAGGTTGGATTGCCCAAAATGGGATCCACCTCATCCTTTGTTAGGCCTTGAAATTTTCTCGTTATTCATACTCAAAAAATGTGTTGTAATCAATTTATATAGACACCATGTGCATTTATCCAATTAATGCAGTCAACATTATTTGTTACATCAACTAATATTGAGAAATAATTATCTGTTAATGATGGGAGAAAATTCAAGATTAACGATTAGATAAATATCTTCATTATTGAATTTCATTCACCCCAATAAATTGGGTGTTGCCAAATCAATTCATTATTTAGAATATTATTCACACTATGAGTCTAAAAATCTCCCACTTGATGTCTAATCTCATGCTCTCACAAATTTCAAAAATGATCCTATATCCATTCAACATTCTTCTGTGTTGCCTATGTCATTCCCTCCACCATTCTATTTCAATCGTCCTTCCTCTAAATAATGATTTTCCTCATCATTCATTTAGAACCAATATCTAGTCGTTCCATAGTCTAAGTGAAATGCATCTCAATTCCCCCATGTAAAATTTCAATAATGAAATCAGCAATGATTTTCCTTCCTCCGATTTTTTGGAAGATCCCTTTAACAAGTAGTGTTGTGAACCAGGTCCATGGAAGAACACTATTGATCATCTATAAAATTTTGAATAATCCACAACTGAGACTCTTCAACTCCCAAGATATTTTTGGTACACCTAACTGTATTGACACCATCAGATCCGACCTACATCTACTAACCATAGCTTCTCGAAATCTATTGTTATCAGTATGACAAACTTTGTTTGAAGATTAATTCAGTGAAACCATGGAAGTATGGTCCATTGCTCACAATACATCATGCCTGGTTCTATCTCTCTGATAGCCCTACCTTCATCATTGATGGTCCATCCTTTTCTCTACTAATCTATAGAAAGGTCATTGTCATTGAGTCAAAAACATAAAAATCCCTTCTCCATCTACAACATATTTCTGAACATGGGATCTAACATAATCTTCCATTTACATAAATTGGAAACTGATGACTTCATATGAATTATATGTCATTGAGTCCTTACAATAATGGTATCATTGTATTATTTCCTTCTGTAATTTTAGTATCTTTGATCCATGGTCCAAATTTCACCCAATGAGCCTAACCAACCACATAACACCTATGAAAAAAAAGTCATTCGACATTATAGGAAAATTATTGGTTCCACTTAATCTTATTGTGGAATTCATATTGATTCCTGATATACCACCTATCTCACAAAAGCCCTATATTCTTCAACAAAACTATGACTATCAGAAAAAATGGAAGATGCCTCATGACTCATGATGGCCAATTGGGCTTTGAATACCCAAGATACACCTCTTGTACTGTTAATCTCTTCCAATACCATCATTCAAATCCTTGAAAAATTTCTTCCCTATATTCCTTCCACATTTTCATATAAACAAAAACATCAACCATCATCTAGTAAAACAATTTGGGGATCATAGGTCAAATAATAATGCCCAAAAAGTGCTCTAGAATATCCCCCATGTCATTGGTTTATAGAAATGGGATGTCCAGGAACCCCAACCACCACACTGAGTCATTTTTGAATCTATTTCTGGTCAAATTATTGACTTCGTTCCATGAAATGAAAAAAAGTTCCAAACATAAAAACACACAAGAAAGCACAAATTACAAAACAATAAAAATAGGATTAAATGGTATGAACATTAATCCAACATCCATGAGAGAACAATGATATCACATTCATTCAATGTGTAGAAACATCATTGATTCAAGAATTTCTACAATTCATAACACTACATTGTCCTCCTAAACATGTACCACCAACATCATTTGGCCTTCAAATATTATGGCTCCATCCTTATGTTTTCCTCCATTATAGGTCACTATCATCCCCATTAGCTCTAGTGCCTTGGATTTCTACATGCCTAGATCAACTTCCCATGAATCGGAGCCTCCTTCTACTTTAGGAGGCCTTGTCTTATGCTTGAGAGTTGTAGTCAATAAATTTCACAGCATCCCTTTAATATAGGCCCCAAGTCCATATCATCATATAATAAAGTCAACATTCATTTTTTCCGTTGATTTATTTTTAGAATTAATTTTCAATTGATGTTTGGAGAAACACCAAAATTATGGTTGAGATAAATATCTCCATTAATTATTTTCTCACATTCCAATAAATGGGGTGGAACCAAATCAATTATGTATTGAAATCATATTCATAGGTTGATTCCAACAGCTCTTAGTCATGGGAAGGTATTGTTTAGTGTAGAGGGGTTTTATGATGGTTTCAAATGTAGCTGAAGCTTCTGGTTGGTGAATATCCATAATGGTCATAAATGATTCGATGCATCCGTCAAAAAAGTGTAAAAGATGTAAAAATAATGACTACAAAACTATACAAAATATAATGCTATAGAAAATTCCATAACCCTGAGACGATATTTTGCATTTAGTAATTTATTATTATTTTAAATCATATCTTATGAATTAAAAAATGATCTTTGGATCCTTCTTCAACATAATATTCAATAACTCATAACTCATCATTCACCCAATGTATCTATATTCTCTAAAAACTGTATCATAATGGTTTATGAAAGATATTTTTGTGTATGAGTCTTGATGGACATTAATATAAATCTTAATACTGATGGGCCATTACATATACAGACATAAAACAATAACCATTGATAAATAAGTATGAAAATTACTATATGAGGGTATATTCCCATAATATCTTATCCCGAATCCTACTCTATTCACCTCTCAACAGGTAAAAGAGTTGATAATTTTGAAAGAGAATGAAAATATATCAAGTAGAGGTATATGATTCACATAAATCTTCAATATAAATATAATAATAGAGTTATCATAGAGGAGTGGTCTATATCACTTTATAATACATTTTAAGAGTGACTCCAAGTAGTCTTATCACCACATGTTCCTTATTTATGTCTTCCCACATAAATGATTAAAAAATTTCACATAATCATCAATGTAGATTTTATTCACAACCAATCCTGGGAAACATGCATATTTTATAACATCTATATCAAAGGGATACATAGCTGGATTTACATAACAATAATCAATGCATTCAAATCATAGATTTGGATATAAAAAATTGTCACACATTTAACTTTTAAATTTGTTATGATTTTAACAAATTAAAATATTCTTCTATATATTGTGATAAATATTGTTAGTGATAAGACTAAATAATATTTTATGTAGAATATCTCTTTACATTCTTGTCTATGATGAATAAAAATATTTTATATAATCTAGTAAATTATGTTGGTTGTTGACCGATTATTCTAATATCATGCATGAATCACCCAAAAAATGTATTTATATGCATAATAATTTGGAAATGTATGTTACATATTAGAATAATCATTTTACATAAATTAATTTTATGTATAATTAATTATATAGAAGATTAATATTTACATGGTTAGTGGAATTATAATAGCATTAAAAGTTCAATACATCTATGTGGTTTGTCTAAAAATGTTTACATTGAGCATACAATATTCCTTACAATACATTGGATTAATAACTATTATGAACAAATTATGGGATTCATACCCTTGAACATATATGTTAATATTAATTTGATAATATTATTTCTTATCACACAAGAATATATGTTTTATGGTGGTGATATATATTTATTTTTCGGTTAAAATACATTATTTATCTCAATAATTATTGACTGGGAAAAATAATTCATGTACTTTTTAAAATATTGTTCTTTATCCCCAAAATCAAAATAAGGAGATATATGTTAATATTAAATTATGGATATCATGAACTAGATTACATAATAAGTGAGAGTTTCTATCTATAATTTCTCCATGTATGATATTTCTATTACAAGTAATATACATAATAATGATCTCAATTATTTTCTTATGTAATATATAATTTTAAATAATTCATAAAAGAAGGTATTTCTAACTGATCATGAGATTTGAGGTTAGTGTAGAAATTTTATATAATGGATGTTAAAAAATGAAAATATTAAATAGATAGTTCTTATTCTTCCTAGAATTGTTAGAAAATGATTTTGTTTAAAATTTATCCATTGGACAAGTAGCGATGCATGGATCAAAGTTAATATTAACAACTCCATTCTAATTTTGGAGGAAGGAACACATTGGGAAGTGTTTTGTTAGATTTCATTAATATGAATGTTGGGGATTCAGATATTCCCCTTATTTGTATAATTGATGTTACATTTCTCTCATTTTTTTCATAAATTATGATGATAAAAAATTATTTCTATTAAAACAAATTTATAAGAAATGAAATATCAAGATTCCATATGTCGTACTATTATGTGTCAATGAGGGGAATTGGTTAAAGGATTATTTAGAAATATCCATACAATAGGCCTCTATATAAAACATTTGTAGGTTCTTCACAATGGGTGGAATTTTTGAAATTTTGATCTATTCATAATGAAATTCAATTTATGGATGTGGGATTATTTGATAATAACCCCTGTTGAATAAAAAATTTGATACTCAAAATTAGTTTGAGGTATCAAATTACATTGTTCTCTTTGTATGTTTGAGAAAATCATATATAAATAAAATCCAACTATTAATTATTAAAGAAAAATGTATTTTGAAAACATAAAAATTCATACTGGATATGAACTTCCTAGGGTTAGAAATCGCCGGAAGCATTGATTTTATTTGATAAAATATGATGCCCCACACAACAAATCAGTGACGAAACATTAAATGATGAGAATTATTATAAATTATAAATTTATTCATATGAATATGCAAAAATTGTTTCAAGGCATGAAAATGGGATTTATTCACAACTATATTCTAGTTGTTGATTAGATGAAATCATCACATTAAAAAAATTTAAACATAAAAAAATTCTTTTTAATATTTATGTGCATTAAAAAATATTGGATATCCTAATATATATTCATAATGATTCAAAATAATAAATTCATAAAGCTGATATACAACTACTATTCAATATGATAATGTTTTTTATTTGATACTTAATAAAACCGCCTTTGTAGGTGTTTGATAGATTTTCATTGGAATATTATAGGTTATATTTGAACTCCATAGACTCTATAAAAAATAAATTGATGAAAATTTGTGTGATATTGGATTTTGTGTTATTAATTACAAGAAGGATGGCATATGTTGTGTGTATGTGGACATTCAATTCATACTGGTCGCACTATGCATTATATTGATATTAAATTGATTCAAACAACATCAACAATGACTTTTGTAACATTTTCCAATCTAATCACCAATATACAAGTATTTTTTTTGGCCTTTAATGATTGAAAAATGATTTTAAGAAAAACTTCATTTCTAATAAAAAAATTACATAACTTATGTAATACTGATCTCAACTTGGGTTTGATTGTTGTCGGGCCATTTCATCCACATCATCAATGAATTATAGGTAATTATCATAATGTATTTAGAAAATATAAGAACCATTGGTAGTTTGTAGTGATTGAAACATATATAGAACAAAAATATAAATTTTAAACTAAAAAACACATTTTAAGTCATAAAGATCACAACATTTATCATATAATTATGAGGATGATTTCTTTCATGTCAAAAAAATTTATTACATTGATATAATTATAATCTAAAGATAAAACATCATGTCCTCAATAAAATTAAAACAAATAATACTGAATAGAAATAATTCAATTAAAGAAGACATAACCCTATAAATTGAAGAAATGGTACTTGAGTACATCATCCTTATTTTAGAAATTGAGGATAATTTTTTTCAGCGATCATTTTTCTATATTAATTTTATAAAAAATTAAAATAAAAAAAATTATTGATAATTATATTTATTAATGATCATTATAAAAGTTAACTATATATGTATTCAGTTAAAATGATTAGAATGTTAATAATAAATATATAATAAAACGATTTGATAGTTTTCTAAAGATGTTGTAGAATGTCACATCTAAATGATGTCTGTTAAATTCTGTGACAATATATATTGGCCATTAATTTCAAAAAAAAAAATTCAGCTTTTAAATATCTTTTAAAATTTATTGTACATTCATTTAAAATTTATTTCCTCTTTTAAATATCTTTTATATTATTATTATTATTATTATTGAAAAAATATAAACAGAAATGTATTAATATATATTTGAAATGAAATTGGAATTATCATCAACAATACCTCACTAGGGATGCTAGTTTGTTTATAGAAAACATAATGTTTTATAAACATTTAAATGCAATACCCCAAATCATTTCCATTATTTTTTTTTGAATTCATTAGGAAAATTGAGTTATATTAATTTTATATGATATATGTTTTTATAGTGATATATTATTATATATAAGCTAATACTTATGTAATTTTATAAGTAGATCGGCTTGTTGTGCTCAAGGACTATCCTCATTCCTTGATTTTGATGATATTTAAACACTATACTATCATAATATCCTTATTCAACCATAATATAATATTTATAACATGTTTTTGAATATTAAAAGTATTCATGTATAGTATAGATAATTCCTAATCATCATCATTTGTTGTTAGTTTTGATGATCCTTTGGGATGTTTTCTAATAAAGAGGTTTTATTTTTGTTTAAAACTAGGTTTTTATAAAATATGGTTTTCTGAAATATTGTTAAAGATGTTTTTCCGAAATTTTATGACATGTTTGGTTAATTTTTTTATGAAAATTGGGATTAAGAATGTTTTATTGCAATGTTTGTGATCAGATGCACTTGTGACACCCTGAACATCTAAAATAATAACATTATATTCGATATAATATAAACCACATGACAAAAAAAATCAAAGAAAATAGAACACACTAATACATTGTGATATATTTATTTTAAAAAATAATAAATCTTTTAAATAAATTGTGTAATGTGAAACTCTGATTTTATCATGAGTAACACACAATGACTTTTTCAGCTTGAGTTACATTCCACATCCTATTTCAAATATGTTTGAAATATTATTAATATATTATTATTCCCCAAAAATGTAATTTTTTTGTTAAATTTAAAGGTATGAATTGTAGTTACAAAATTATGAATATTATTTTTATTTATTAATTAGGAATCAAATATGAGTTTTTTTATGAAAATGACTTGTTTTCTAATTTTTTTTATAAAAGGGGATTTAATCACGATTTTTACACATAAAATTAAATTAATTGATAAATATTTTATTAAATTTATTTGAAAAAAATTGAAATAATAATAAAAAATATATATTGGGTGTATATTTTTTTGAATTTTTTTAGAAGATTCATTTCATGATGAATAGTGAAAAATATACATATTTAATAGAGAAATAATATTTTGGTTTAAACTATTATTAATATTTAATTATATACAAGATTAATTTGAAAATTTACTATTTTCAAATTATTTTTCATGTAGTCCAATTTAGTTCTTTTCAATCATTTTAATATTGAAATTGTTTTCATAAAATCATTATATAATTTTCAATTTTTTTTAATTAAAAAACATGTTTTCTCCTCAAATCCGCAAGATTAATTTGTTGTTAAATTTTTTGAATTTATTGAATTGAATATCTGAAAATTTATTGAATATTTTTAATAATTATAAATTATATTTTATAACAATTTAGCCTTATTTTTTCATAATATGAATAGTTAAATCAGTAAAAACTCATTACCGCATTTAGAAAAAAAATTGTTTTATTGGCTATTAAACATATATGAAAACGGATATAAATGACCATAAAATATTTACAACACCCATTAGTGATATATATTTTAACCTTATCTCTTATAGGATCAATAATTAACCATTTTGGATAATGTTTTCTAGAAGAAAATGGGTGTATTGTTGAATATTATGAGAAACTTTAAAATTATTCCAATTGCAGCATTTATTTAAGGGAACTGTATATCTTCAATCCTTAATAGCTTAAAATATATTATTTTCAACCAATCCACACCCAAATCACCTCCCAATATCCATAAAATGATCCTAAAATCATTATTTTGTCAGAAAGCCATCCTTGGAAGCATTTAGTGAATACCTAAGGAGGTTTCCCAAATAAGAGGAAATGTTTCTCAACCAGTATCATTATATTATTTTTTCTACATCTCCATAAATTATAAATAGATCATAATGATATAAAAAATGTTATTCAATATAATGGGATCTTTTCATAAAATTTTCACGATTCTCCAAAATTTCAAATTCCATCGAATGATTTATGAAGTCACAGTTTGTGTGTACCACAGACTACCAAGTCATGAAGTGATGTCATTAATTTTTTTCATTACAACCTCTTGAGGTCAGATATGAGATATATATATATATATATATATATAATGACACAACCCACTCCCTTCAATGAAAACCCTCCCAGACAGGCAATTCAGAAATGGAGAAAATGATCCCCGAGTCCGGCCTCTTGACGGCCCCAAGGGGGCGACTAGAACAAAGTGTTTTCAGAATAAAAAATGTGTAAAATTTCCTTTTTTATATGAACCAATATCAGGATATAAGATGAATAATCCCCAATCAGACTCTATGTCATAATATAAAAATAAACAAAAATCCATTCCTGTGCATGAGTAAAATAGATTGCATACAAAAAAAGAGTCTGATAATTATATACCAAAAGTTATGATTATAAGATAATAATCATCTATCAATATTTTAGCATTAAGGATCATCACAGTTCATGAAATCCTCCTAGAAACAATAAAATAGATTAATATTCTTTGGCTGAGAATTTTAATATACTCAGTAAGAATGAACATAAGCCTCTCATCTTAATGGGAAATGAAGCATACCAATTTCCATGTGAGAAAATAGTAGAACCAAACATCACCTAACATGTATATTAACCATACTAAACTCAAGAAGGAACACTTTATATATAATTTAATCCATATAATTAAATGTAATTCACATCGATGATAAGGTACCCCCACTCCACATCCAATAAGTTTAATAACTCGTATCTGATGACAAACATCCTCATACTCCCACCCTTATGAAAGATCATTGTCACAACCAACCCACACACACATATTATACATATAATAATTATATTTTGTTCACCTCATCCATGATGCACATCATATCCCACCCAAAGAAAACTAGAAAAAATCTACCTCAGATCATTCTCATGAAAATTGGCGCAACAAACCACGTCACATCTCGTCATAGACACCTATTCCACAGACAACACCACTTCTCGTCCATAGACAACTAGGCCAAAAAACACATCACATATCATCCTTAAGACACCTTCGAGAGCACAAAACATCTCATCCGGAATACACCTATGATGGAACAACAAATCACATCCTGAAGACAACTCGAAAAGAACCATATGCTTGCACAAAACTATCCCTCACAAGGTACATCCTACCAGAAGAATGCTTGTCTATAACCACATGGAAAAGGGAGAATATTGGAGAGGGTGGACATCCATTCATCCTCCCACATAGAAGTTTTTGAATGAAACCCACCCCCTTGAGGATGGGGGATATCAGCACATAGTGTTCAACTATTGTGGGTACATATAAAAATACCATGGAAAATACGTGTATATACCTATAGGATAAAAAACACTCAACCTATATTATTGGTTCCCAAACAATTACCATCCCTCAATATGGAGAACAATGCAGGTACCACTAAATTTACAACACAATTCAATAATACACAAACCCAATTCATATTCCCATCCAATTCATTTAACCAATTTCACTCTTTGATTACCACTTCTTTTGTTCATTCTGATGACCAATGAAACCCGAATAAAATTCCTAACATTATTATTCAATCATTTATAAATTCATTACATTATTATCATTAAAATAACTAGAACTAGACACTACCAATATCACTATGAAGCAAAACATGGAGATACACTAGGAGAATATCTCATTCCAACCATCTGTACCCATTATAAATGTCATTCTTCCAAACATAATCCACACACAACCACATTCAACAAAATATTACCATATAAATGGATCATAGATTTTCTACACAACACTTTTCATCTACTCAATAATCATCTAATACCTCAACCATAGATTCCCCTACACGGCTAGATTGATGTATCTTTAACATGTTCATACAAAACACTTCCCAAACCAACCAACAACACATACACATGAATAAAATAATAGACCGCAACATGAACTAGAGTGAACCCAAATGTCACAACAAAGACACTCCACCTCTTGTCCATACCGTACACACAACTACACCTACCCCTCACAACTAAATCACCCAATATTCTAATCCATAAAAATTTTCATATTTTGCAAGGAATTCTTTATTGGGATTCATTTCGTATTTTAGGGGTTATCAAAAAACTGGGAAATCCTAGGGAATATATTAATTATAAAAGTTTATGTGACATACCAATTCCATATACAACCCTTCAATAGGAACAGACCAATATTCAATAAATTTTGTGTATAAACATGGACCAACAACCACCATGATTTTCACAAGGTCATTCTGCCCATAAAATTCACAACCTCTCAACAAAATAAATAAATAAAATAGGTAATTCAAATCCATATACACCATTCAATATCATTTACACAAATATTATCATTGATTAGTGTGGAAAACCATTATCCACTAGAAAGAAAGAGTGGATCCCTCCCACATGATGCACAATCAATGTGTAATGATTGAAAGTACCTACATTGAGGGGTTGTCAACCATCTTGATGATAATATTGAAGAAAAAAATCCCTTAGATGTCCGCTCCCTTGAATTATACTCCAAACTAGGGATATAGAGGCACCAACACACCAATCAACAACTGAAGAAAAACATGTTAGAAGCAATGAAGAATGTCTTCCATCACCTGTAATGAAGAGCAGGAGGGAATGAGGGACCAAAACAAAATAATTCACTGAATCAAATGATTAAAATACCTTAGATCAAATATAGATCACTAAATATTAATGAAAGATGATCAGTGATGGATCTGGAAAATGGGATCCCCAAAAATACATGGAAGGGATTTCCAGGTCACCTACTATGAGAGAGAGCTATGCAACCATATGTATTGAGAAAAATTGGGTGGGTGGAATGTTTTAAATCATTACAGCATTAGGGTATTACATGAAGTGTAATTCCCTTTCACTTCATTTAACACATTGAGTTCCCCATCCATAAAAATATGTGTTGCCTCCATATTTATTATATTTTTCAGACCCTAAAGTATTTCAATCTATGAAACTCCCATGAAAATAGGTGAAATAGAATTTGACACGGTGATACACCTTTACATGATCTTTAATCTGTCTGCATGAAGCATTTAACAACTGAAAATCTCTAATATCCCTACATGAGTCACACAAACACTTCCAACAACCTAATACTGTAATGTAATGGACTAGGAGAGCACAAAATATTACATTAGATACCTCTAAAATGTTTCCAATCATCGAAAATCCAATACCAGTCCCAGAAGAATGAGGGGTCCAAACAACCACCCACCGATATACCTATCAAGGATCTTTCTATTCATAAAACATAGATAACTACTATACACATAATTATTCAATGGAAAACCACCCTATGTTGTTCAAATGATTGAATGAAATCCTACCCATATTAGAAAACCTCTTTGGCTTATTAACCTACACATCCACACAACAGACCAAAAATACCTGAAAAAATCATCATATGAACGAAATAATAGGGAATCATCCCATATTATATCCAATAAGGCTCAAACATCAAAGAAAAATAAAAAGTAGAGTGATAAAGAACTAAAAAAATGTTTTATTGGTATCCCATCTATGCTTCTTGCTCACATGTACTATCCTATTTGCCACCATGCCTTCTCAACACACACCAAAGGAATGGTCTATCCATGCATCACGTTATCCTGATTATCATGGATATATACTAGTTATTCCATAAATTTTCTGTCATCCTAAATGTGAAATTCTACCCAATCAATTACATAATAGTAATCAGGAAGATACCGATGATGCTGGGAGAAATGAAAGAAATGGTAGATCAAATCAAACCATTGTTGAAATTCTAAACCATATTTCACCTAACCAACTCTCCACAACACTTCAAAGGGCCCAAAAACCCGAGGATAAAGCTCCCTCCCTATTAAACCCTCTTCATCACATGCTGAGGGGAATCATTAAAGAATTTAATGTCACCAACTTCATACTCCATGTTCCTACCCCCTAAAATTTAAATATGACTTAAACCAATATTGTTCCAATTTAATCCCCTCTCAAATGAGTTGAACGTTCTCAGTTGTGTTCTTTACCACATCTAGATAAATAATAGTTGTCCACAAATAGCTTTCTTACACAACGAATAATAAAATCATCTCACATATTGGGCCACAAATGTATCCATTACAATGGAATAGTGATAGATATTATTATAATGTCACTCCACTATGGGAAGATATCATACCCGAGATCCCCCGATGTCTAGGACACAGACCTACGACATATCATCTAATGTCTGGATTGTTCGATCTGTCTGGCCATCGGTCTAAGGTTGTAAGACAACGTTGAAACATAGATGGGTTCAAAAAGAATCTTCTAACCCCCTATAGACTCGTGTGGTTAAACCCACATCCTGATCTGAAACAATGGATCTCATAAATCCATGATACTGCAACACGTCATATATGTACTTACTAGACAAGTTATCTACTATGCCCAATTCCTTGATTGATATGAAGTGGGTTGACATCATCAAATGATTCATTATATCCTAGATAGCATCATATCCTCCCAAAACCATGGTTAACACTATGATAAAATCCATCGATATTTCATCCCAGTTACACTCTATGACGTCAAAAAGATGAAAAAAACAACAAGGAACACAACGCTCATAATTTTCCATCAGGAAAACCATTCACTTAACCACAAACACTGCTGCTAACCATTTCATCACTGGCCGTAATAAATTCATCCTCAAACCATGTTACATTTTGGAAAGTTGAATGTTTATTACAATTGGTGAGCTATGAAACACATAGAGGACTCTCTCAAATATTATCAGTAGAACAAACAACATTCGCTAAAACAATATCTAGTTGTGATCATCTAATGACCATCCCTTTGAAAAACCACCATGGGAAACATAGTCATGAATCACCTCTGCCTATGAGTCTCAAACTAAGAATCCACCCCATTCAACATGATATATGTCTACAATATCATTTGAAACAAATATCCTCTATGGATATACACCCTTGCATCGATGTGCAAGGCCGTTAACTCCTCAATTTCCTTCAATGAATACAATGATTCTAACCCCTCCCCCTCCCCCCTCTGTGACATCCTACTCAAAAAATCATCCATAAAATTTCACTTTACTATGGTGTATGAGATCATAATATTATATTCCTAATGAAACTCTATCCAAATCACCTATCACAGAATGAGGCCATGTTTACAAAATATATACCTCATGCTCTTTTGATTCGTAAGGACCATGATGAAATCCACAATAATGTAAGGATGTCACACCATTACCACAAACACAACTACAAAAAACTCTATATCATAGGTGATATATTTATGTTGATGGGTACATAACTTCCTTAACAAATATGATATCATTATAGACTATTGCATCATCATGCATCCCAATTCCATATGGGAAGCATCATAAAACACATAAAATATCACCCATTCATCTGGAAGATAAAGAACTGGAAAATTGACCAAATTTACCTTTGGATAGATTATTGCTAGATGGAACTACTCACTCAAGAAAATTCATTGGTCCTTCTATGTCATACATGTCATCTGAGATGAATCTCGAGAGCAATATGGTACGAACCACTGATAATAGCCCAGTAGACCAAGAAAACTCTCAACTTATTCAACATTCAATGGTGCTTCCCAAGAAACAAATGATTACATTTTTTTGTGTCCACTCCATCACCCTAATGGGACACCACATGCCCATGTAAAAGAAACACTGGTGTATAATACTCTAACTTGGATAACATTCACTAAAGCGGGTGGCGTCGAAGGACTGGAAAAATAGTCCTATGATTACCAATATTCTCCTACTATTACATTGAAACAATCATGATATAATCAATGAATATGATGAAAAACTAATCCAATTACACAAGGAAGATTGAGTTTATAATCCCCATGTACATGGATCGTGCATTTGTAACAACAAATGATATATCTATGAAGTCAAATTTCCTATACCTGCATTTTAAAGAAGTATTAAAGTTGACACCACACTTAACCCTCAACTAGTGAAATCTAGAAAATAGGGAGTTTATTGAAAACCAAAATTCCCCTATCATTTTTCTTAATAGATCATTATCATAAGATGTGGTTTACAGTTCTTGACCGTCACCAGATTCAGCCTCCTATAGTTTATGGACAACCTAAGGCCACAATACCCCTAATTCACAAACATAATTGGGGAACCCCATGGTGATATAATGTTATGGATAAAACCATTCTTCATCATATCATTAATTTTAATTGTCAAATCCCACAACTCCAAAGGTTTCATCCAATAAGTTGGATTTTAAATCAGAGTAGCATCAGGATACCAGTCTATCCTAAAATCAATATCACATTGATTTGGAAGGATCACAACCAATTTTGGGAGAAAGTCCAGGAACCCCCCAACAATCTTGGGAATCTCCACATTATCACAATCTACTAATTAAACTCATACACCAGATAATAAAGAAACAAGAGGATCGACATCCTGACTGGAATCCCGGAAACCCTGATCACAAATGAAAACAATATACTAAACATCCACATTTAAAAAAACCACTCTCCTCTTAATGAATTCGATAAATACATCCATAGAAGACTAAAATTCCAGACCAGTAATTAAATAATATGTCTATATCTATAAAAAGAAGAGATACCCATGTGATTTATGTGGTCTCATCATTAGTCCACATCCCCGACGCACATCAAACGATATGTTCCTTCTACCTAATGGAATTCATGACAACATGGGAATATGAAACAACCCTATGTATATTCTAGGAGAATGGGATATAGAGGGTGGAAAATTGGAGTTAGAAGCTCTCAGACCAAACATTTCACATTCCATTGTACTAAAACAACACATCATACATCTCAATATCACAATCCATACTAGAACTATGTCCTTTACTACATACAACTAACCACACCCAGCTCCCCTACATCTTAGAGGTTGATCGACACCATGACCATGCATGGGTCATGGTACAAAATAAAAAAGGACATGATGATGTCACCCTCTACCCACTCCATCCCCCTTCATTAGAGAACGAGTCTATTGTCACGACTGTTGAAATTTCCTGGCCAACAACTTTTAATGGTCCTAGTATACAACCTACCTACATACAAAATAATATTCTTCAATGACTATAGGGAATTAAATCAGAATATGTAAATAGACTCCATTGTTAAAATACTTTAGCACCATGTCCCTGAAAGGGGAACTTAAACTGATGGAACTAGAATCCACGAAAAGAAATTGTTGAGGTAAACTCCCTACCAGTCGAAAACAATATGGTCCTAGTTCCTGTGGCCTTCCACCGTCAATCCTACTTCTCCAATAACTCTTTTCGATCCACTAATTCATTACACCTCTCTTTGAGTATGTCCTCTCGATCACCTTGACCTAAAAACCTCTAATTGGGTGGTCAATGTAATGGGAGTAACAACATATTTCATTGAACACCATTATTCCTTCTCAAGATGTCTCTCAGGATACTCCTCATCCAAAAAGAGATCTGGGGAGATGATAAAAAGATCCTTGAACATGATTACAAGCTCCCTTATTTACACACATCCTTGATGGAGGGTGAGTGACTCCTTCCTCTTCTCATCCTCATGGTCGATTAATCGAACTCTGTAGAGAGATTATTCTCTATATCGACCGATAGAATGTCAACATCCTTCCACTCCCTTATGTATAACATTCTCCAATTATTCACATCTCCATACATTTGGATCACTTACAAAGGAACACAATACTATGTCAGAGCGAGAATCAATCTGATGTTGTTCCCATGATCATCAAGCCATCTATCAGTCTTCATATACAAAACAATTCCCTCATATGTTCCCAAGAGCTACAAATGAAAAGCACACACCAACATCTTCCAAAGATCTCCATACTCTACAGGATAAATCATATTTCGATTAACTGTTTCCACGTACAAATCCTCCACTACCAATACCACACACGAATAATGAACAAGATCCATTACAGAGAGGAGAACGAAGAGTTCCTATGATCGAGTAGTATGGTATTTTATTTAATATTAATTTTAACACATTTAAATCATTACTCATTTTATATTTCCCAAAAAACCAAACTTGATCAAGAAAAAAGCATATTAATACATTTACCATTCCTAGGGAATCTACCTCACAAAAAGTGTTGACTCACTTGGACATTTGGAAGGCTCAGAGTCCTTACATAAGATCAGAAGGGGCCCAAACATCTCATGTCCTAGATGGTCCTCCCAATACATTTTAATGAACCATGGTCACCTAACACTATTTCCCTTACAAATAATGAAATCCTCATTTTTCCTAACCCCAATATCCCTCATATCTCTCAACAATCATCATTGATACAATTCTGTCAATACCCCCTGCCTCTAATGCATTCCCACCTTGGATGGAAATCATGAAATGATGATAATGACACCCCATGTAAAGACTCATATATGCCCTAGGGTGGAAAACAACACAAAGGATATACAAACTCACAAAAAGAGAGGCATTATCATTTTTATAAGAAACATGATCTGTAGATATGATGAATAATATAGAATGAATCTCCATGATATTATATAAAAAAAATCCATCAGACATGATTGTGTAAAACTATAATTGATACAAAAAAAGATCATCAAGAGAATGTACCAAAATTAAGGCATGGTAGTGACACAACTAGTCTGAGATCCAATCTTGCTTGCTCTAGCATGGTCTGTGAAATTTTTTCGGAAACATGAAACTAGTTTTATTTACATAGAGTGACTATACAAGTATACATAGTAGGAAAGATCTCAGGTCTCTCCTATACATGTGTTTGGAAGCATACTAATGTCCCTATGAGATAACATTAGAACCAAATAGCACCTAACATGTATAATAACAATACCAATCTATGAAAGGTAATCTCCTATAATAACAAAATTCATGTAATGTAATTTAATGTACACCAATTAAATGATAACCCACACCAATTCCCACTGTTATACACACTCTTTACAAATGGAAAACACCCCTATGCTCCCACCTCTTGTAAAGAACCACATAAAATCTCTCAAGTACACCCATGGTACCCAAAAATGAATCTCTTCCTATCAAATAGTCTTTGAGCCCCGTCACAACCCTCCCACAAACATCTGGGCCACAAACCCAAAAACATCACACCAGTAAACACCTTGGACATAAACCAAATCATATCATGCCTAAATAAACTTGGGTTAAAAACCACATCAAATAATACCTACAGACACCTACGCCATAAATCAAATCACATATTATCCTGATGACAAATGAGAAATCATAGCACATCTCATCCTGAATACAACTAGGAAAACAAAACACATTTTATCCCGAAGATACCTTGGAAAATACAACACGCTCTCACATAGCTTGTCCTCATAAACCACATCCTTTCCAATGAGTTGTGGGCTATCAATACATGTAAGAGGGTGCAATGGAGAGCGGGTGGTGAACCATCCATCTCATGATTTGGTTGATTTGGTACTACACCCAGCGCCATGATGAAGGGGGTGTTTGGAATATAGTACCCAATTAGAGTGGGTCCATATTAAGATCACATGGAAAATACATATTTATACATATTAGATACCAAACATTCATCCAATTCTATGGGTTCTAAAAAAACCATCCCCAGATATGAAAAACATTGTTGATTCCCCTAAATTAATAACACCATATAACAAGTTATAAACCCTATTCTTATTCCCAAAATAATCATTTAAACGAATCCACAATTTTTATAAAAATTCATTTATTCATTAATTTGAACATACCATCCAAATATATTGCCAACCATTATTTTTCCATCATTTAGTTTTTAATTAAATTAATTATGGGAAACTACCAAACACATCACAAAAAAATAACACAACAATTCAAATCAGAGAAATACTCATGGAGAATTTCTCATACCACCATTCGCCATCCTTCCTCAATTCCATTCCACAAAAAACCATTTGCACAAAGCCACATTCAGAAATATAAAACTTCACAACCTGATCACAAACCACCTACAAAACACATATCATCCATTCCATAATCATTCAATATCTCAACATAAGATTCCACAACATGGTCATGTTGATGTATCGTCTACAAATTAATCCACAACACCACCAAAACCAACCCATGACAAATACTATTTCTTCAAACCAAGAACATAGTATGAAACAATGAAAACCCACATGTCAGAACATTTATAATCCTCCTCCTTTCGGCCACCTGCACACAACTAAAACTATCCATCACTACAAAATCACCCCACATAACAGAGAATATCAAAATTATGGATTTAACACGGAATTCCTTATTTAATTTCACTTGATAAATAATGGGATATAAAAAATAGACAAATTTTGGAGAATATATTTATTATCCATGTCTATGTGATTTACCAATTCCATATACAAGTTTTAAATAGGAACCTACAAACAAGAAATCCGTTTAGTGAGAAAACAAGGACTACAAACCACTATAATTTTCATGGGGGCATTTAGCCAGTACAATTCACAGCGACACAAAAAATTTCAGCGATAAAACATGTAATTTGAATCCCAATAACCCTTTCAATTTCATTTAAAAAAATCTTATCAGTGATTACAGTGGCACAACCATGATCCACACACAAGAAAAAGTTGATCCCTCCCACATTATGCACAATCAAAGTGGAAAAAGGAAAAATACCAACCTAAATGGGGTTTCACTTCTCATGGTATGGAGATGGAACACTAAACATTCATTATATTTCTTCTATATTAATATCATAACCCTCATAATGATGTAGAGTCACCACTACAACAATCAAAAACTGAAGAAGAACATGTATGAAGTGAGGATGAATGTCCAGCGTCACATGACAAGATGAGTTGGGGGAAAAGAGAGGATAATCCGAAAGTAATGATTGAAACATTTCAATAAAATACCCTGGATCAATGATGGATCACTATCGATTGATGACATAAGCTGGGTGATCAATTCAAGTCCATGGGATCCATAAAAATTGAAGTAATGGACTTCGAGGCCACCTAAGATGAGAGAGAGTAGTACATCCAGAGGCTATGTGAAAACCCATCCAGCTGGAATATTTTAAAATGCTAATGAAACGATGTGTTACATGATGTGTAATGAGGTTTCACGTCTTGTAACACCTCAAGTTACAATTCCACCAAAAATACATCCCCTATTAATTTATTTTATGTTCGTACCCCAAATTATTTCACTCTGTAAATCTCCTAGGATTACCCACCAATCAAAATTTCACATCATGTAATCCCATTACATGACGTGTAATTCGCCTACTTCCTTATTTTATCAATAAAAGTCCTCTTATATCCATTCGAGCCTCTTCTGAACACTCCCAAAAACCATATCCCAAAATGTAGCAGACCCAGAGGACATATACCATTACAATATATAAGATATTTATAATATTATTATACCTCCATTGTTATAATATTTAATATATCTACTTAAATAATATTTCGTATGATATACAATAATGTCTCGCATGTTTATGATGTACTTCCTTCTCATAAGGCGATGTGAGTTCCCTTTACATAACATTCCACATGGGAGGGAATAAGAATAATGATAATGATTATATGAGATATGCATGAAATAATTATTATATTAGAGACATATTTTTAATTATGATAATATAATATATCATTTTCATTATTTATTTTCACATAGATAATTATTATAACATTGTTCAAGTACATGTGGATTATCAGATTTAGGAAGATATGTGACTCTATTTTTTATCACCACACAAAATAGATAATGTATATAAGTTAATAATTAGTTATATATTATATAATGGGGTTTTCAATATTATTTTAACTTACTTATCTTTATTACATTATGATATTTGTAAAATTGAAATGTTAATCTTGTATATGTATGACCTACAATATCCATGATCATAACGTACTTCATTTTTCATAACCATATTTAATTATTGGTTTTAATTGTAAAATTCAATATAAAATATGATTATTATTTCTTTATTCTTTTTATTGAGATAATGAAACTATGAAATATGTGTAAAAATTGCATCTTTAATGACCAAATATGGATAAGAAATCAAGTCATTTAATAAAAATGATAAACAATATAATTAATTATTACCAATGAATGAGTGATAAGATGTCAAACAAGGATTGTAGATGATATTATAAATAGTAATATCTATCTCGTTTATGATAATAACATGTTAAGAGCCATTATACAAGAAGGTAATTTATGATCAACCAAAATGAAGCATGAGGGATGGTATTTCATGGATAAATTTCCATTTAATGGGTCAAAATTAAATTTCACTGTTTAGATAAATATATGATAATTTTTATAATAAATTCGATTAACATATGTTTCATTTACACATGAATTATGTATAATTATTGTTGAAACAAAGAATTCATTCATTTATTAACTCTAAATTCATTTTTATTATAATTGTAAATGATTATTTCACAATCTCATTCCATTTTATATTGTTTATTATAGAATTTCGATTTGAGGTAATCTATTTCCTCAAAAAACCATATTTTCATAAATTGGTATAAAATAATTTGTTAAAATTTTCATATTTTTTAGGATTTGAAACCATTTATTAATTATAATTGTTTGAAATGGATATTCTGTTGATCTCAAAAAACCTACCCATTTGGATATTATCATAAATTTGAATAGAATATTCTAGTCCTTCTCAATTCACAAATCATTAATATAATATTTATTGTAAAAAAGTTAATGTTATTTTTGACTTGTAAAACCAGTATGGAATTAGACTGTATCATTATCGTAAATTCATTGAGGCTTAATTTTTATATTTATAAGGATAAATTTAATGTATTGTTATCATAGTATTGTAAAGATTATTAGATTTTAAAATGCGATTTTCTTAAAAAAGGTTTTCCAAAATGATTTTTTATTCTCTAAACTAATATGATATTTTCCCCAATAAATAATTAAACATAATTTTTTTGGAATTTATATTTATTAGTGACATAATATCCTTAATTTAATTAGTATACATTTGGGATATGTTTTATTAATATTATCATTATACATTCTATGGATGGTTAATGAATAGATTGATTGTGGATGTGCAATTTTGATACCATTCAACAAATTATATTGGATGGATTATGACTTTATTTATTTTATTATTTTTTGTATTAACATTTCATAAGATAGTTTTAATTCTGGTTTTTAGGGTGAATATGTTTCACCACATTATTATAAGGAAATTTTTGGACTTTGTATGTGTCTAGTAAGGATTGAAATAGATAGTTCCTTGATGCATCTATAGATCTGATGTGACAAAATCAGTTGTTAAAACCCTCTGACATTGTAACCAGTAGTTTAAAAATTCCTTGTGAAATGAGTTTATAGTATGTGCCTTGAGAATTGTCTTGATAAAATTTAGATGTCCAAACCTAATGTGTTTGGAAAAAATACATTTAAAATATATAATTAAATGAAAAAACAGTAATGTTCTTGTAAAATATATTTATAGTATGATTATAATGACCGAAATTATGAATTTCCTCATTATGAATTTTGTTATAGAAATTCAGTGTGACTATTCTATAAGTTAGAAAATACATGTTTATGTTCTTATTTAAATGGAATGAATTTATTAGCATTGATTCTTATCTTGTTATTCCCATGTTACATAAATTTTGGAATAGGATTCATTAATAGGAATTTCCATATTGATTTTTCCCTTTTAATTCATATCCTCTTCTATTCACATATTCAGTAAAATTTTTTGAAGTCATCCAAATATTTTATTCTCTAGGATACAAGGGAGTATTTTAGGATTAATATGCATGGATGTTCTAGAGGTAATACTGATAATATTGAAAAAATAGTATATTGTAATTTGTGTATTCATATTTATTAAATGAATCATTTATATATATATATATATTAAAAATCCTATTAAACTATTTGGCCCTTTAGGATTTGATTACTTTTATTTTATACTATTTTAATATTGTAGAAAGTAGATCTGGGAAGCTATTCTTTGAGACATTTTAGTTGTTATCAATGAATATTTAGTATAATTCATGGGAATCATATTTTGGAAAATAGAGTTATGTATCATATCCATATGATAAAATTTAAGGATATGTATATAATAACATCATTATGTTTTTGTAATGTAGAAATTTTATATTTTTCCATTCAAATACATCCACATATATATTATATAATGATAAAATATTTTGGTATTGTTGAACCTAGGGGAAATAACTATGAAGAGGGTGGATTATGCTTGAACTTTTTATCATAGGTTCAAAAAAAATTCCTTTTGATGCACCTATTTTTCCACTCTTATGGGAATTATTTTGATAATTACAAATTTATATACAACACATTACGAGGGTTTTGAAATAGTTACATCCCCAAATGTCCAAAAATCATTATTTTAATACTAGATATTGGGAATATCATAGTCTACAACTCCCCATTCCCTAAAAGATATTCCCCATATATCGGCCCTCCCCCTTGATGGGGGAGGGCCCTTCGTCATCATTCATGGATGCTCAACCCCATTACATCATACACATTTCTAACCTCAACTAATTACCTCATTCCCATGTGATCCCATTTATCCCCAATGACCCATATTTATTTGAATGGTACCTAAAACATTTTATCACACCCTTTGTGTTCACAGATTCATAATATTTTCATTAATATGACAACTGATTTCAGAAATAAATCATCAACATACATATATCGAATCATTTTATCAATTTATTTTTGTATCATGGGTTTTTTAATGATAGGGATAAGATGGGACACAGTAAAAATATAAACATAATGGTAATGTTCACTTAAATGAGTGGTTTGGTTCTGGCTTTGTCCACCGCTCCCCATATCAACAATGGATTTTAGTTATTATTTTTCTGATGGACCGACGACTACCACCTTAATCATTATTTATCCCAACAGAATATTTTTATAATATTTCTTGAATTAAATATTCATTTCAATTCCATTTGATTTTTAAAATTCTCATATATCTTGTATACTATTTTATTTTCTCAAGTAATGAGAATAGATTTATTTTTCATCCAATTTCTTTATGAATCAACATTGAAATGGTTGTTTCATTATTTCTTATTGAGTTCATTTAGGTTGGATTTGGAGTGGAATTTTGATACATGTAGTTAGTTTAATTTAAATTATCTTTTGATTTATATCCATAATGCATGATATAGGGGCACTCATCTATTAGTGTATAGATGGTGGAGCTCGAATGCTAGGGGTTAGGAGAATTGTGAAAAAGGAGTGGTTCCTAGATCAAGTAAAATTATGGATAAACAAATTCCATTAGTGGTTTCAATGGATCTATGCACATACCTAGAGGTTGTGCACACTAGAATATAGGATGAGGAGGAGGTGGCTACAAATTTTATTTCCGGACACCCATATGAGAACTCAGTTCTATGTGGGTTAGAAAAGGTGATCTGTAACTAGAAGAAAACTCATACCATATATACTAATCCAAAGGTTTTGGATATCTATAGTATATTATTCAGCGAACTGATGTGCGTAACAGGTCATGGAGCATAAAAAAAAGAATAAACATTAGAGGATGAAAATGAAATTGTTGAGGATATAGGGAATTGATTCGCCAATACTTCATGGGTTTGTTCAATTGGAGTTTTGATTTTCTTATCTTGTAGTTTCATTGAGGGCTAGCATAGTGGGGATTTGCGATCTGGTAGTAGTATCAAGCATGATTTGGAAACAAAAATGTCTTCTAACTGAGGTTAAACTTCTCAAAAGGATATATCATATAGTAATATTCTTTTCTCACAATATGGTACCAGTGGAAGAAAGGGTTCCAATGATATTGAGTTTATGAATGGATATGTTGTGGATCATAATGCAGTAAGGGTGGGTGTTCTATCATTTGAAAAGGGTTTGGAGTAGGCCATAGGATGGAGAACACAAGAAATTTCAAGTTGTAGAAAGAAATTTACATTTATTAATCTTATAAATCAAATCAAATGATTATAGAGTGAAGTGAAAAAACAAGAATATAAAGAAACTATGGTAGAGAACACCATTCCTAAATAGGGAGTCCCTAGGGATGAGGTCAGTTAGAAGTATTCTTGTCAGTTATCCAAAGAGTGATTTTAGGTCCTTTGAGATAGATGGATTCCCATCACATATATGAGGAAGGGATAGAGTGTCATTAGTATGGGTTGAATGGAATATTCATATTTACTACTACCAATGGAAACAAGTCCCGCCAGAAGGTCCAAAGCCAAGATGACATATGGTAATCAAAAGGATTTTGTGATTTCTAATTGGTCTGAGGATTTATATCATGGGTAACTCTCTTTGAGTGTGTTCTAATTGAATAAAAACATTATACAAGAGCAGTTTCTGATAAAACACAACAATTTATCTTGCATTTCTTGGGAATACATATTGGTTGAGGTTATCATGATTAAAGAAAATACATATAAAGAATATTGGAAGATAAAAAGATCACAATACATTGAAATTAACCATGAGTTGTGTTCATGGATTGAAAAAAATGATCGTATAACAACAATAGTAATTGATGATTTTAAAATCCACAAATAGGATTACATTCAATCATAGAAAAAATAAACATATCAATTTGAAGACCTAATAAAGGAAAACCCATATATAGAGGTAACCACTCAGTCATTGAATTTTTTTAGGGACATTGTTTCTACTAGGATTATGCTATCCTTAAATAATTATATGGTTTCATCAAATGTTTTTCCAATTTGATCCTTATGGTTTCTCACTTTTCCCCATAAATGATTTTTTTATAAAAAAAAATTGTTAATTTTCAGATATTAGCTATGCATAAATAATTTCACTAGTTTTCGGATAATCTTGATTGTTCCATATTGACATAATTAAATCAATTGAAGTCCGTTATTTATAAATTTCTCCTAAAAAAAGGAACGAGAAACACATCAATTCAGGTAATACCAATAGTAATAGTGTTCATTTCATTAATGGGATTAATCCAATTTATCTAAGGGTCATAGTCTCCAAAATATTATCATCATATGAGGGAATACTATCATGTGATGACATGGAAGATAAATAATTTTATATGTATTGTGGCTTTGGAGGGAATTAAAATAATATGTGGAATCTAGGGAAAATGGAATATAAATTATTGAACCAAAATAATTGTTATACAACATTAGAGAATTATTGAAGGAAACACCCTTGTAATTTATTAAAAAGAAATATATTTTTCTACAAGAGTAGAGAGAAATCTCACTGGGGGTGTGACTACAAGGGTATGGAAAATAGAGATAGGTCACTACCAAAATTAATGTCTCAAGCGTCAAAGGAATATACCACTATAAAATCTGATGAATCATAGTCAATCTGATGTTATACAATAGAATATGAATAATCTTAATATTCATGTGTTTTATTCAACAATTACATTATTTCAGTACCTTATCAATGATATACAACTAATAATAATTATGAAACATGTAAGGATTTTACTATAGTAATGTTTTATCCGGTATTTTAATATGTATGTTGAGTAATACTTATGACCAAGAAAAATGATCCATTGGAATGTTGAACTTCTTTAAACACATGATTGATGGATAGAAAACCCATAATATGTTCATGGTGTTTAGACAATGATTCTAGGAATCAAAGATGATTAATGTGGATAATGTTAGATTGATGGTAGTGACTCCTTTGGAAATGATTAAATATTATTTTGAAAATGTGGTTCATGCGATCATTAATAGAGTAAGCATATTTTTTTATTTAATTAATGTATCCAATACATTATTTTTTACTCAAGTAATATATAAGAATTCAAGTTTCCAATGTTTTTTTGGGTAATTTAGGATTTTTTTTGTTTATGTGGATTACATAATGAATGTATTCACATATTTGGTATCTGACGATTATGAACTTATTCATGTTGATTTAGGGATTATTTATAATTTTATATTTGAAATCTAGTGACCTAATTTCTATAGATCTATATATTTTGTGAGGAACAAATGGACTAACTTCAATGTTCGGATCTGATGATGTCTAAACCCTGATTACCCTAATCCCACCTCCAGTCGGCATGTGGATGGAGACAAGGGCAGAGTAAACATATCCCATAAAAAGGAAAAAATTTCGTAATGTACATGTACAAATGTCCATATCACCAATCTCGCACAATGATCACATGTAAAATGATTGAAACCAATGAATGCATACTGTCACGACCCGCCCTCAGGGTCCGTGCCGTGACTACCCCAAGCCCGCCTTCCATAGGCCAGGGGCTGGCGACTAGCACCAAGGCGTAAATCCTGGTAAAAAGGGAAGGCATTGCCTTTGAAAAGTAAACAAACACCACAGAGTAAGCAAGCAGAAAGTAAACACTAAACAAAAGCAGAGTACAACTGAAGTGTGGAAAAGTAAATGGGCCAGTATACAAACCCAAACTGAAAGTAAAGTACAACTCGAAAGGAAAAACAACAACTGAAAAGTAAAAGCCACAACTCCGAGCTGTCCACTGGAAATCCCACCTGAAGGGTGGGTACAGATAACTCCTCTGCTCCACGGGTCCCGCCGTCCGCTCCGAGCACGTCACGCCCAGTGGTCCACCTCCGGGTACCATCCCGCTCTGCAAGCCTCAGCTAAGGTCAACGCTGTCCGTCGTCTGCAACCAACACAACGTAGTGCGGGCAAAGCCCGTGCAGGGGTGAGTATAAGCTACTCAGTAGGGACCCCGAGACCCCTGAAGGTCTCTCAAATCCACAAAGGATAAACCATGAAGAAAGGAACAAACACGAAGTAATAACCGACACTGCTTAGGTATATGCCCATACATATACCTAAGTCATCAATTTCAAATACGCTCCAACCTCCGAGCCCAAGTACAACTCAGTCCACACAGGAAAGTAAACGTATTCCACGCAGGAAAGCAAAACGTAATCCACACAAGATTGAACAACACAATCCACATAGGAAAGCAACAGATTTCAGCTCACACAGGTATACTTCTTCAAAGGACGATAAAGATGATCTCTGATCCATCTAAGTCATCGGACCCACGATGGATCGATAGGTAACTAACCCCCGCAAAGACCCACACAGGATCGGGCCCACACAGGACCTGTAGGCGCTGGTTCACACAGGACGGCTGAGCGCAAGGACCCACACAGGATCGGACCCACACAGGATCGGGCCCACATAGGACATGTAGCACTGATCCACGTAGGATCGATGAGGGCTGTAGTCGTCGTCGTCGAATCCACACAGGATCTCTGTACTGTCGTCGTCGCAGTCACAGTAGCAGTAGTAGCAGTAGTAGTCACAGTAACAGTCACAGCCAGCACTAGGGTTCCCGCACATAGCAAGCTCGTTCGGAGGGTCCGCTCCACGAGCCGAGAGGCTGATACATCAACTGACACAAAGTCCAGAGTTGATGTATCCAAAAGTTCCGTATCATCAACAGGAACTCAACGCAACAGACGGCGCGTCGATCGGACGCCCGGTCTGAGAGTTATTGGCATTTTCGTCCCCGGGGCCCGGTTGGTTTTTAATTCAAAACCAACCCGACCGTACTCCACCTGCGTCCAAACCTCGGGCGGAGTATGCCAAAAGATTCGTCTCACTAAGATGAACACAACACAGCTGACGGCACGTCAATCGGACATCCGTAGCTCAAGATATGAGCGTTTTGGCTCCGAAGGCCCGATTGGTTTGGTGAAAGAACCAACCCGGCCGAACTCAAAGTAAACCGAAACCTTGAGTGTGATATACCGAAACGACCGTCTCGATCCAAGGATCGCGTTTCCGCATACGGTTCGTCGATCGGAGGTACGTGGCTCATGTTATGGCCAAAAGAACAAAACTGTCTCGAAACGGGGGGTCTGGGTCCGGGCCGACCCGGCCCGACCCCCCCCCCCCCCCCCCCGGGTCGGCCCGAACCGGGTCGACCCGAACCGGGTCCGACCCGGGCCGGCCGGCGGCGCGGCGGCCCGGCGGCGCCCCGCCTGGCGCCGCATGGAGGCAGCACGCGCGGGGGGGCAAAGCCCCCCGCTTGATTGGAGGCCGCGCGGCTTTATAGCCACGCCTGTTTGTAAAACCCCCCCCCCAACGTGGGGGGCTTGATTGGTAGGAAACGTGGGGGCAAAGCCCCCCGCTTGATTGAGAGGGGCGGCGCGGCATAGCCGCGCCCTTTGTAAAAAAAACGGCCCCCACGTGGGGGCCGGCTTGGAGAAAAACCGGGGGGCTGCTGGCCCCCTCTTCATGGAAACTGCCCCCCTCTTTATGAGGGGGGTTTTTTGAGCTGGCCGGGGGATTAATTTCCCCCGGTTCATTACCATCTGGCCGGCCAGCTAGCCGGCCGGTTTTCTCCAACGGGACCGGAAAATCCAATCCCCTCTTCGGCTTCCGACAACGGCGGCCCGGCCGCCGGTCTTCTCATTCCGCCGCGGCCCGGAACCGGCTGCGGTGTTCGTCGTCCGGCGCGGTGCGATGGCACCGCGCCCCTCCGCCGCGCCTTCGATTCCCCTTGATGCGGCGCGGCGGCGTCGCGTTCTTGAAGATTCTTCCATGGCGCACGCGCGCGACGGCGTCGTGCAAGATAAACATACAAATATCCGCGTGGTGCGACGGCACCACGCCACCTTGCTTCCACCCGCAAGATAAAACAACATGAACGATGGAGGGGGTTCGGCCGTGTTCATGCGGTCCGGCCCCCCTCACGTTAAATAATAACACAACTTAAAATATTCAATTGCCTCACGTTAGACATGCTAGATCCACGATCAAGAATGAAATAATTAAACAATAAATCAACAACCCCTACCTCGGGTATAGGTTCGATGATTTGACAACGTCCCGCGGAAGACAGCGTCGCGGAGGTCGTTCGTCAAATCCGATGACGAAGAGGTGCGTCCGATGAGATACATCGTTGGCGATACTTCTTATGTCGACGAAGGGAGTCCGAGGAGGAAGCGGCGTTCCCTCTCGTTGACACGGAAGACGAAGAAGAGCGGAGCGGCGTTCTTCGTCGAAACTTGAGCGTTCTTCGTCAAGTTGAGCGTTCTTCGTCAAAGCTTGAAGATGAAGGAGAAGCTCTCAAAATCCTCTCAAGAACAAAGGAAACCAACCCCACAAAATAAAATAAGCTTAAGCTTATTTTATTACACAACCCTCCTCTTAGAATTTCAAAGGATTGAAAATTAAATTAACCCTCTTCAATTAATTAATCCAAGTTGTCAACATTAATTGAAATGGGTTAAAGGGGAGGTTTTGAGAGAATGTGAGGAGTTGGGTTTCGTGTGGGCCCCACCACACTTAATCCTCCCAAGGGAGGTTAAGTGTATGTAGGTCACACTCCCAACTCCCTTTGGTAGGATTTATCTAGTTAAAAATAAAATTTGTTCTTCACAAAATTTTATTTAACTTAAACTAAAAACCCAAAAACTAACTTTCAACCCGCAACAAACGCAACTTCCGAAAAGGTCTCTTTAAGCGAAAATCGGCGCTGCGAGTTCATCGGTGCCCTCAGATTTCAATTCCGAGAACCGGATCAAAATTTAGGAATTCCCGCTCGTTCGTTCACTGAACGTACCCGAGCCAAACTTCGGAAATTGATTCCGGGCACTCCGGGCCTCGGAATCAGGTGCCATCTGAACCCGCGCTCTTGTAAAATTCTAAAGAAAATTAAGAAAAAAATTTCCCTTGAATTTTACGGGTCTTTACATTACTCCCACCTCAGGGCTTTACGTCCCCGTAAAGATACATCAAAAACTAGGGAAACAAATGAGGGTACTGAGCACGCATCTGAGCCTTCCGCTCCCATGTGCTCTCCTGGAGATTTCTGTGCTGCCATCTGATGCGCACAAGAGGAATCGGTCGCCCACGCAGGACCCGCTCTTGTCGATCCTATATCTCCACCGGGACCTCCGTAAAAGTCTCCCCATCGTCAACGTCAAGCTCCCCATGGTCAAAGATGTGCGTCGGGTCGTGCATGTATCTCCTCAGCTGAGATACGTGGAAAACGCCGTGCACCCGGTGCAACTGAGGTGGTAGAGCCAAGCGATAAGCCACCTCGCCAATCCTGCTGAGGACCTGGAAGGGTCCGATGAAGCGCGGAGATAACTTGCCGCCTTGGCCAAATCTCCGAATACCACGTCGAGGTGAGACCCGCAAGAAGACGTGGTCACCACCCTCGAACTCCAGTGGCCTCCGCCTCCTATCAGCAAAAGGCTTCTGCCGGCTCTGAGCTGTACTCATCCGCCCCTGGATGACCTGGACCATCTCAGGTCCCACAAGAGCTGCAAGATTTCTTCTTTGCCGATAAGAGAAATCTGGTCTCATCCCCTGGATGAACCACATTCTTCTCCTAATACAGTCAATCCTAACATGGATGATACTAATCCATACCAAGGATGACGTCGTAAGGCCTCGACTCTACTACTAAGAGATCCAACAGTTACTCTCGCCTCCAAGTGTTGAGTCACACTGTCGGCATCAGTGTGTGGTAACTGGGTCTCCTCCAGTAGATGTATCACAAGTGAGGGTCAAGTCAACAGCCAAAACAGGAACCTCTTAGTAACATCACGAAAAAGGAGAGGAACGAAAATATCACAAAGGTATGCGTCTTTTATTATTGCAGCTCATAATACAAGACGCTACACAAATGCAACAAGGAACCAAAAGTACAAAGGATGTATCCACTAGTTCTGCTCCTGTCCATCGTCTCCCAGAGCTCCATGATCGAAGGCCTCGGTTGCCTGAAGTTGAGCTCTCGCGTCTTCACCTACTCCCTGTGGTCGGGGTGGACCTCCTGGTGGTGGTGGTGGAAGAGCCTCAAAGCGTCGCCCACCACCGGCTGCTCGTCCAGCTCCTCTGCCTCGTCCGCCTCCTCCCTGCGGACCGCCACGGTCGAACCTATGCCTCTGCCTGGGAGGTTCTTCACTTAACTGCTGTTCATCAGCATGGAGGGTCGGACAGTCAGGAGCCATGTGACCAATCCCGCCACAGGAGTAACACTGACTGTCTCTCGAAAGACTGGCTCCGCGCTGTGTGCCCCGCACTGCTGAGCCAGTGTCCTGAGGTCGTCTGCCCGAAGGTCTGGTCTGTCTGGACCCCTGAGTCATCTGTCGACTGCCTTCTGCAGAAGACTCTACCACGTGCCGCCCTGCGGGGGGTCTCTGTGCTGGTGTAGACTCACCAAGGAAGCTCTCGATCAGAAGGGCCCGCTCCAGTACTCCTGTCTGAGTCGGTATGCTGAGGGAGATCAGTGATGCCCTGATCTCGTGTCTCAAACTCTGCTCGAAGGTCCGGGCCCGGAAGAATGGGTCCCGTACCATGTCGGTCGAGTAGCGCGAGAGATCGGTAAATCTCGCCGAGTACTGAGCGACCGTCATGATGCCCTGCCGCAGCTGTAGAAGCTCCTGGATACGCACCGCACGAAGGGTGGCTGGGACGAACTCCGAGCGAAAAAGGCTCTCAAAGTCCGTCAAAAGTAGAGATACCTCATCGTGCACCTGGAGCATCAAGCTCCACCATCGTCTTGCTGCTGCGTGTAGTAGGCTCGCAGCGAGGATCACCATGAGGTCTGCTGGTGTCCTCACTTGCCTAAACACTCGTACCACTGCCTCCAGCCAGTCCTCTGCTGCCTGGGGATCCGTCTCCCTGCGAAACCTAGGCGGTCGCTGGCGCTGAAACTCATGCAGTGCGCTGAGGCGACGTGCATCATCAGCGGCTGCTGCTGGAAGCATCGGGGGCTCGGAGGGTAGAGCTACCGCCGGTGCCACTGCTGACAAAGGGCCCTGCACCGAGGCCTCGACGCTCGGTGGGCTGTCGTCACACTCGACTCTCGGAACCCTAGCTGGCTGCCGTCGTGGGGCCATCCTGAATAGGAAACAGGTGCGCCACGGTCAAACAGTATACCTGGTGAGTTGACACAAAGAAATCACAAAGAAAACTTTGAAACACACACGCAATCAATGTTATCGTGCATTAAGTCGGAAATCAGAAGTCAGGGTCCTGGTGTACAGATACGTCGGCCGCCGCATCAACACTGGACTCCCTGGACTGATAACCACACTCAATACGCTAAACATTATTGCTTCACATAGAATAGATCAGAGTTCGCGGTAGAACCGAACTCCTCTGATACCAATTTGTCACGACCCGCCCTCGGGGTCCGTGCCGTGACTACCCCAAGCCCGCCTTCCATAGGCCCGGGGCTGGCGACTAGCACCAAGGCGTAAATTCCGGTAAAAAGGGAAGGCATTGCCTTTGAAAAGTCAACAAACACCACAGAGTAAGCAAGCGGAAAGTAAACACTAAACAAAAGCAGGGTACAACTGATGTGCGGAAAAGTAAATGGGCCAGTATACAAACCCAAACTGAAAGTAAAGTACAACTCGAAAGGAAAAATAGCAACTGAAAAGTAAAAGCTGCAACTCCGAGCTGTCCACTGGAAATCCCACCTGAAGGGTGGGTACAGATAGCTCCTCTGCTCCACGGGTCCCGCCGTCCGCTCCGAGCACGTCCCGCCCAGTGGTCCACCTCTGGGTACCGTCCCGCTCTGCAAGCCTCAGCTAAGGTCAATGCTATCCGTCGTCTGCAACCAACACAATGTAGTGCGGGCAAAGCCCGTGCAGGGGTGAGTATAAGCTACACAGTAGGGACCCCGAGACCCCTGAAGGTCTCTCAAATCCACAAAGGATAAACCACGAAGAAAGGAACAAACACGAAGTAATAACCGACACTGCTTAGGTATATGCCCATACATATACCTAAGTCATCAATTTCAAATACGATCCAACCTCCGAGCCCAAGTACAACTCAGTCCACACAGGAAAGTAAACGTATTCCACGCAGGAAAGCAAAACGTAATCCACACAGGATTGCACAACACAATCCACATAGGAAAGCAACAGATTTCTTCTCACACAGGTATACTTCTTCAAAGGACGATAAAGATGATCTTTGATCCATCTAAGTCATCAGACCCACGAAGGATCGATAGGTAACTAACCCCCACAAAGACCCACACAGGATCGGGCCCACACAGGACCTGTAGGCGCTGGTTCACACAGGACCGCTGAGCGCAAGGACCCACACAGGATCGGACCCACACAGGATCGGGCCCACATAGGACCTGTAGCACTGATCCACGTAGGATCGCTGAGGGCTGTAGTCGTCGTCGTCGAATCCACACAGGATCTCTGTACTGTCGTCGTCGCAGTCATAGTAATAGTAGTAGCAGTAGTAGTCACAGTAACAGTCGCAGCCAGCACTGGGGTTCCCGCACACAGCAAGCTCGTTCGGAGGGTCCGCTCCACGAGCCGAGAGGCTGATACATCAACTGACACAAAGTCCAGAGTTGATGTATCCAAAAGTTCTGTATCATCAATAGGAACTCAACGCAACAGACGGCGCGTCGATCGGACGCCCGGTCTGAGAGTTATTGGCATTTTCGTCCCCGGGGCCCGGTTGGTTTTTACGGCAAAACCAACCCGACCGTACTCCACCTGCGTCCAAACCTCGGGTGGAGTATGCCAAAAGATTCGTCTCACTAAGAGGAACACAACACAGCTGACGGAACGTCAATCGGACGTCCATAGCTCAAGATATGAGCGTTTTGGCTCCGAAGGCCCGATTGGTTTCGTGAACGAACCAACCTGGCCGAACTCAAAGTAAACTGAAACCTTGAGTGCGATATACCGAAACGACCGTCTCGATCCAAGGATCGCGTTTCCGCATACGGTTCGTCGATCGGAGGTCCGTGGCTCATGTTATGGCCAAAAGACCGAAACTGTCTCGAAACGGGGGGTCCGGGTCCGGGCCGACCCGGCCCGACCCCCCCCCCCCCCGGGTCGACCCGACCCGGGTCCGACCCGGCCCGGCCGGCCGGCCGGCGCGGCGGCGCGGCGCCTGGCGCCGCATGGAGGCAGCACGCGCGGGGGGCAAGCCCCCCGCTTGATTGGAGGCGGCGTGGCTTTTTAGCCGCGCCTGTTTGTAAACCCCCCCCCCCCAACGTGGGGGGCTTGATTGGAAGGAAACGGGGGGGCAAAGCCCCCCGCTTGATTGAGAGGGGCGGCGCGGCATAGACGCGCCCTTTGTAAAGAAAACGGCCCCCACGTGGGGGCCGGCTTGGAGAAAAACCGGGGGGCTGCTGCCCCCCTCTTCATGGAAACCGCCCCCCCTCTTTATGAGGGGGGTTTTTTGAGCTGGCCGGGGGATTCATTTCCCCCGGTTCATTACCATCCGGCCGGCCAGCTGGCCGGATGGTTTTCTCCAACGGGACCGGAAAATCCGGTCCCCTCTTCGGCTTCCGACGCCGGCGGCCTGGCCGCCGGTCTTCTCATTCCACCGCGGCCCAGAACCGGCCGCAGTGTTCGTCGTCCGGCGTGGTGCGACGGCACCGCGCCCCTCCGCCGCGCCTTCGATTCCCCTTGATGCGGCGCGGCGGCGTCGCGTTCTTGAAGATTCTTCCATGGAGCGCGTGCGCGACGGCGTCGTGCAAGATAAACATACAAATATCCGCGTGGTGCGACGACACCACGCCACCTTGCTTCCACCCGCAAGATAAAACAACATGAACGATGGAGGGTGTTCGGCCGTGTTCATGCGGTCCGACCCCCCTCACGTTAAATAATAACACAACTTAAAATATTCAATTGCCTCACGTTAGACATGCTAGATCCACGATCAAGAATGAAATAATTAAACAATAAATCAACAACCCCTACCTTGGGTATAGGTTCAAAGATTTGACAACGTCCCGTGGAAGACAGCGTCGCGGAGGTCGTTCGTCAAATCCGATGACGAAGAGGTGCGTCCGATGAGATACGTCGTTGGAAAAACTTCTTATGTCGACGAAGGGAGTCCGAGGAGGAAGCGGCATTCCCTCTCGTTGACACGGAAGACGAAGAAGAGCGTAGCGGCGTTCTTCGTCGGAACTTGAGCGTTCTTCGTCAAGTTGAGCGTTCTTCGTCAAAGCTTGAAGATGAAGGAGAAGCTCTCAAAATCCTCTCAAGAAAAAAGGAAACCAACCCCACAAAATAAAATAAGCTTAAGCTTATATTATTACACAACCCTCCTCTTAGAATTTCAATGGTTTGAAATTTAAATTAACCCTCTTCAATTTATTAAGCCAAGTTGTCAACATTAATTGAAATGGGTTAAAGAGGAGGTTTTGAGAGAATTTGAGGAGTTGGGGTTCGTGTGGGCCCCACCACACTTAATCCTCCCATGGGAGGTTAAGTGGATGTAGGTCCCACTCCCAACTCCCCTTGGTAGGATTTATCTAGTTAAAATAAAATTTGTTCTTCACAAAAATTTATTTAACTTAAACTAAAAACCCAAAAACTTACTTTCAACCCGCAACAAACGCAAATTCCGAAAAGGTCTCTTTAAGCAAAAATTGGCACTGCGAGTTCATCGGTGCCCTTGGATTTCAATTCCGAGCACCGGATCAAAAGTTAGGAATTCCCGCTCGTTCGTTCACTGAACGTACCCGAGCCAAACTTCGGAAATTGATTCCGGGCACTCCGGGCCTCGGAATCAGGTGCCATCTGAAACCGCGCTCTAGTAAAATTCTAATGAAAATTAAGAAAAAAATTTCCCTAGAATTTTACGGGTCTTTACACATACATCTAATATCATACAACAGAGTATGATTATATAGTTCTAAAAGGCAAAAAGAGGGTAGAGTAAATTCCTAAGAAAAAACTGGAATGAGTCAGACCGACTCTAAGTGAAAGGACTAAATTAAAAGTAATATCTTGACAACAACATCTGTCTGACCAGATCAAGCTATACTCCACCCACTCCCTATCCTCCTAGGATCCTTCCAAATTATATTTTGTTTGTATATAACCTCACACATGAGTGAAAAACCCCATGTGGGGCTAAGGATAACCATATCTAGTAGATATCTCTGAAAACACTAACAACGAAGCACCAAGTTTAATCATATCAACAGAAGATATAATTAATGTAAATAATAAAAACCTATATATACTCATGAAATACATCGTGTCACTATGCCCAAATATCCTACATCCATCTATAAGAGTATACTCCATTCAACACTAAATTGTGATGTGGGGTACCCCCTAAAGGATCTATCATATCATCAGTGACAGTAGATGATGAGGTATAGATCATTGGGAACCACCCCGGAATGCACACTGGTCTAAGAAGACCATAATGTATAGATAGGGGTCATAGCCAGAACCCCTGGGGACACCATGAACACAATGTAGATCAGCCCTCTAGGTAGGGGATTGTATGATAATAATATCACAAACCCTGCCTATAATATCTAACAAATATGGGATAAACTCCCTAAATAGGGATGTCACACAAACGACACAATCCACAACTACGGTACACATACCATTTAGGATCATACTCGAGTCTCATGGAGGGACACCATATCTAAATTTGATAATCTACCATTGGAGGGCATCGCAATCTTGTGATGTGGGGGTAATGTCACACTTTATCCTCAATGGTATGTAATAAGGGAACACAATAAACCATGATCTACAAAAAATATGAAAATTAATATCTATAACACTCTTTAAGGTGGGTTGTGGTGTGTACCAGGGGTACAATATATGACTAGGTAACCCCATGTTTTCCCATGTGGTAAATCATTACACAACATTTAAATTTCATGATTCAAAAATTGTAGATAACATGTGGATCCATCCTGGGTGCTGGTGGATACGTCTGTGTACCATTAATTTCCATGGAACCAACACAATTTTAGGTGGTTGTGTCCATGTACACATATCCATTTTGGTGCCCCTGTATATTATGTACCCTTGGCCGTGTACATCTTTCCGTGTCCATGTACTTTCTTAAGTACACACTGAATAGTGACTCCTGGGCCACATTCCTTGAGATAGAGGTCATACATCTTGTGATCCATAACATAATCCCAAAACCCTAACCACAATTGTGTGGTGCCGACATCAAATGTAATCTTGAAATACACATCATGTTCTAGGGGATTTTATAAAAACCGTCATTCTCTTCCTTGTAATTCACAACATCACCAGAGCCATCTCCCTTAATAGATACAATAGGTTTGGGGTCTAACTACCATCATGATAGTCGAGATTATATATGGAGGTTTCAAATCTACATGTTAATAATCAATTCACACCATCAATAGCTATGTCGTACGTGTCTCTGAAAAAATGAAAATGTCCCAACATAGTATCATTCTTCAATGATTATCCATCTTCATCATAAAATCATGAGACGTAAACTCTACCGAATAGTGTGACATAAATTTTGATTCATTACCATGATGTATATTCACACATTCAATGAGTCACCATTTCTCATAGGCTTGAGAGTTCAATGAGTTGTTACTAGTCCTCAAGAGAAATACCAAAGATGCCAAAATTTGGCAATAATGCTGAAGGGTCTCAAATACAAGTGGGGGGAAATTTACCCTTAAGAAATAAACCAATAATCCTACCATAATTAACCAATAATTCACTATATGATGCACAAAAAAATGATGGACAACTCCACATCTTTAGTAACTCAAAACCACATCAATTTAAAATAGTACAAAAGGATAACCAAGTATCAGAGTACATAGTGGATAAACTACAAAAAACTCTCCAAAGACGCCAAGACTCCATGCTCCATATGATCGAAGCTCAAAAATATCTTAATAGCCCAGAAATCATGAGGAATTTCTCAACATGTGTGAAACATTACCTTTTCCCCTATCCAAGAATATTCCATTAGCAAAACCACCAAATTTCCAATTCAGGGGTGAGTATCAAACTCAGTAGGATTTCCCCAATGAATTCCCTACTCAAACCACTAAGATAGAAGAGTTATATAAAATTATATAAAATGGTCCATATAAAACAATTTCTCAAAAGTAGTTTATAACTAAATATAATCATGTTTTCAAAACAATTCATTACCAAAATCGTACAAGTGCAATTGAAACCAATTTTCCCAGCAAGATATTTTCCATGAAAAATAACTAAACAATATTTACAATAATTACCCTATATCCCTATATCAGCATACTAAACCATTTCTCAAACCCATGCATACATAAATGCATGAAACATTATGAAAATTCTATATTCATGAGTAATTTCTTGTCGATCTATCAATTCTTCACAAGGTAATTGTTTTCCATGTTCCATTAATCTTTTGGCACTGAGCCCATGTTCATAATTCAACCAAGCCTCGTATATGCTATTACCACGTTCCATTAAACCTTTGGCACCATGAAAAATGTCTTATTTCATCCAAGCCCCATATATAAAATTTTAACATAGAACACATATGCCCAACAATCAAGGTAAGATAAACCTTTCAATAAAAACACCTTTTTATTGAAAACTATTTCTGTCAAAACCATTTCAACACCAATCCATTTAAACAAAAACCATTTAAATAAAATTCAATTTGTTTTGAAAAAATTTCTATTGAAACCCCAGTTTTCATCATTAATTTTTCAATTCCAGAAAGTCCATAATTTAATATCCACATTTTATGTTAATCCCCCTTTTTCACAACTATTCACCTAAATCAAGAAAGTTTACAAAATAAAAATAAAACAACTCATATGAATATTTTTCATTAATTTCAGAATAAATAAATCTATCTGAATCTAAGCCAATCAATTCTAGAAAGAGGGGTCGAGAGAGAAGCCTCCTACATCGAAGTTTTGGATGAAACTTTTACTACAGACGAAGAATGCACAAGGAAGAAGGTTGATTCCCCAAGAACGACCTTAGTTCTCTTAGCCTAGAGAGATCCCAACACAAAATTGTACAATATAGAATCGAAAAAAGTAGATATACCCAACATAGGTTCAGGTATTTGAATGAATATAGATCATAGAAGTAGATCTAAGAAGATCATAGAAAACATGACATATCCAGAAGGAATGGTGACATACCAAGAAAACCTAACTTGAAATCATGATGGGAAGGATCTGGGATGGCTCTAACTCATGTGGGGAGGGTTCTCATGCCATATAAGGAGAGTAATGTTGACATTGGGGTGTTTTGAAGAAAAAAATATATAAAGTAAAAATGAGTAAGCTCCTAGAAAATTGGATATTGATTTGACCTCTACGTAAAGTTTGACCACACGGTTTTTGACAACCGTGTTTGAATCGCGAGACCTTACTTTTGGACCCAACACTCCTTATAGAACCCCCAAACACTCCAATCCTTGACCCTTACCCTATTATGGGAATTTTTTTTGGAAACATTCCACTTTATAAAACACCCCACATTATGGAAACAACACATATTATGGAAACACCCCACTCTATGGAAACAACCCACTTTATAGAAACACCCCACATTATGGAAACAACCAAAATTAGGGAGAAAACCCAATTTATGGAAACACCCAACTTCATGGAAACTCTCTATATTATAGAAAATTTTATTTTATGGAATCTCTCTATTTTATGAAAACACTCTATTTCATGGAAACACTATCTTTTATGGAATGTCTCTATTTTATGGAAACTCTCTATTTTATGGAAAATCTTTATATTATTGAAACTCTCTATTTTATCAAATCTCTATATTTTATGTGAATCAATTAAATATATGGAGGAAATGGGTTATTTACCTGAAATTGGTGGTACTACATTCTCCACACCATTGGTATTTCCATCCTAAGAAAGTTGAAAACCCCCGCTGGACAAAAAAAGTTCCAGCCACTACTATTTCATTTACTTCTCACATTCCCAAGCCTCTTCCTATATCTGAGTATGTTTCCATAAATCTGACACTGTACCAATTATTTTTCCAATAAAGACATTATCTTGTCTATCCTTGATCCACACTAGGATATGTACCAGTGATGCATTCGGTTATAGCTCAAAGTGACCTCATATGATCCCATTGTCAGGATCGGGATGAAAAATTTTCAACTAGGATAAATGGAAGACATTGTGCAAGGAACTAAATTATGGTGTTAATTCCAACCAATATTTTTCCTCTCTAACCCATTCTAGTATCTCAAAAGGTTTACTGTATCTTGGATATAACATTCCATGCTTCCAGAAAATATGAAATCCAATCCATGAAGATATCCTTAGGAAGAGATGATCACCCCCAACGATTGACAACTGTCTTCGATGGTGATATACATAAGATTTCGGATGACTCTCAGCCGTCTACATCCTCTTTCTAATAAGATGGATCTTCTATATTGTTTCTTCGACAAGGCATGGCCCGACTAGTGATGTTTCACCCATTTCCACCCAGTATAGTGGGGAACCACTAGGATGCTGATACAATGCTTCAAACATAGCCATGTGTATCGAGGCATGATAACTATTAGTGAATGAGAACTCCACTAAGGGTATATCCTCCTTCCTTGAGCCATCAAAATCCATTACAAATGATCATAACATGTCTTCCATCATTTTTATCGTCCCCTCAGATTGCACATCCATCTGAGGATGATACACCAAGCTCATAGTCAACTGAATCCCAAGGGATTTCTGTAAGGATTACCAGAAACGAGATGTGATCCTCAGATATCTATCTTTGACAATTGAAACTGGAACACCATTCCCCTTTACCACTTCTTAGATATATATTTTTGAAAGGTCCATCACCGTATGAGTTTCAAAAACAGGGATGAAATGGGCCGACTTGGTTAGACGATCCACTATCACCCAAATTGATTCATGTTTCTAGACTGTTTTTTGATGAATCGTATCAAAATCCATTTCTATCTAATCCCATTAATGCATTGGGATGGGAAAATATTGTAACATAGCAGCTGGCCTCAGATTCTCTTCTTTAACATGATGAAAAATTAAGCACTACGAGATGAACTCGACCACCTTCCTTTTCCTGTCGCTCCACCAAAACAGAGCCTTCAACAACTTATACATATTCTGTGTACCTGGATGTATAGAAAAACATGAATAGTTTTTAGTTTGAAGGATTTATTCTTGACAAAACATATGGGTATCTATATGATAATTGAAATAATAAATTGAACCCCCATGAAGATTCCTGCCCTCATTGACCTCTCCGCCATTGAGTATTGAACATACAACCAAAAAATCTGCAGCAGATGTTTACGCCTCTTTGATCAATTTTACAAAATCATGAACATCCATAGTTGTGATGAAAATTACAACTTCACCTCGATCTTCACATTCCATATGCGTTTCAATTAAGACTGACATCTACTATCATTCATGTAAAGATTCTTTCTCTAACTCAATGCAACCACCACCGAGTTTCGATTCTATGGGGGATACATCAAGTCAAAGTCAATAATTTTGAGATATTCCATCCATATCCTTTTCCTCAGAATTAAATATCACTATGTGAAAATTTGATTCAATATTTTTTTACCTATAAAAATGGTAAATTTGACACCAAAGAGATAAGGCCTCAATAATTTCAATGAATTGACAACTGCAGCTAACTCCAAATCTTGTGTTGGGTAATCTACTCATGGAACCTCATCTTCCATGAAACACAAGACACCACATGATCTCTTTGCATGATAACACAACTCATCCCTAATCCTGAAGCATCAAAATACAGCACATACTCAAGTCCCGATTATTGCAATATATAGATAGGTGCTGATGTATGCCAAACATTTAGTTGCTGGAATGACTTATTTCATTCCATTATCTATTGGAGTGGATAATTCATATTTATTAAATCCTTCATTGGTGAATCTTGTCATGATAAATCACTCAAACATCGTTAGTATTAACAAAATAAACCAAGAAAACATCATATCTCGAACACATTCTTTAGTGGTTTCTAAGAGATAAGGGCTTCTATCATTTCAAGATCAACATAAATGGCATCGTCATAAATAACATGGCCACAGAAATGTACGTCCTCTATCCAAAAATCACTCATGATCATTATTTTCATTAAATAAACCAAAATGTCATCCACAAACAGAACAACAAAAAATCAAGAGATTATTGTAATATTTGATTCATCAATTCCATGATGACTGATGGTGCATTCGTCAGACCAAAACTCATGGCTACGTATTCATAGTGGGCATATCTACTTCTGAAATCTGTCTTAGGAATATATTCTTTCCAAATCTCAATAGGTGATATCCTGATCACATGTCAATCATGGATAACCCCTATGATTCCCTTAATTGACCAAACAGATCATCAATGCATGGAAGTGGATATCTGTTCTTTATAATAACTTGGTTAAGCTTACAATAATCAATACACATACAAAGAGTTCCATATACCTTTTCCATGGAAAAAAATGGTGCAACCCATAGAGAAAAACATGGTCGAATGAAACACTTGCATTCAAGATCCTTTAACTACACATTCAATTCCCTTAACTCTGTTGGTGCCCTCCTATAGGATGAAAGGGAAATAGGACTGGTCCCTAGAAGGAGATCAATCGTAAACTCCACTTTCATTTGAGGTTGTAACCCTGACAAGTTCAGGGTAATGATATCTCGAAATTGACCCAAAATTGCTAGAAATATATCTTCCTCGATCTCGTAAATTGACTCTAAATTCACTGCTACCAATTGGTAAAAGATCGTTCCCCCCATTGGTGCCAACAAGATCTTTTCAACATTTCTTAAAATCCTCTATCCTCTAAAGGGATTCTGATTGCCACCCCTAATCATGAAACATTATGTTCTCCTCTGATAGTTGATTTGACCCTTGAATGGCGTCACCCAATCCATACACATGATTACATCATATACATCCATACCCAGCATCATGAAGTCCCATTTTAGCACATTTCTAGAAATAGTTATAGCACATGATCTACACACAAAGGCTCGACATTCTCTTTCACCAAGTGGAGTTTGCAGTCTTATCATAGAATTCGTCATTTCAAGTTTTAAACATAGTAAATAGCTTCCCACATCCCCATCATCTTAGTGATATAGTTATCATCTACTATAGTGAAGAAAATCATACTTCCTCTACTTGTATTTTCACTAGTTAAAAAATATTGTAAACAGGGTATCTGGTTTTAGAAACAACTCAATGATTTGAACAGCCTGAGTGATGCTTTAGACCTATGTGTTACACCCCCAGCATCCACGGTATGATTCCCTTTTATAATGCAATATCTTGCAATATATGCAACTTCAATATTCTAACACACCATGAACAATCAATCTAGCCGTTATGAATAGTAATAACAACTTGTTGAAATTTTATAAATTTTATCCTTCTAAACGGACTTCATTTTTGGATCTGGAATATCGAAATTATCCTAGGGTGAATTTTTTATATTTTTCTAAAAACATTTATTTTTTGATGAATAGTAAAAACACTAATTTATAGTTTAAATCAGAATTTTTATTTAAATAATTTTTTATTTTATTTAAATTTATTTTAGGTCAAAATAGATACATAATATCTATATATGTTCATTGTAATTAGTTGGATTTAGTTTATAATAATTTTAGATATATTATAATTTTATTGAACATTTCACCGTCTTTTACCACCTTATAGGATAATTTGAAAATTCCCATAAAACATAATTTTACCACTTTTGTGACTGGAATTTCAAAACTCCTAGAGACATGGTTGATATCAGTAAGTAAAATGTGGTTCAATAAAATGAAATTTTTTGTTGATGAATAGTAACTATCTACTTTTATTTACCATGTTTAAAAGTAAATTGAGAAATTGAGGGTAAAAATGACATTATTATTATCCTAACATGTGTCCTAATTGAATTGGATAAGTATAATTCGACCAAAAACCACCATAGGAATAAAATATTAACAACTAAGGTACACATAGATTATAATAGGACACTTATTATTATTTTATTAAATAAAGAGTTAAAAGAGTTAAAATCAATGTTTAATAAATAAAAATTTTATAATATAGGTTTATACATAAGATAATTTCGACTATAAATATTAATTAGAAATATAAGATGATTTCTTACGTAATGGTATTTTATTTATAATTTTTAGAGATTAAATAATTTAATTTATTTATGACACAATGATGATGTATTAATTTCCTAATTAATAAAATATTAAAATAATTGATATTATAATTATCCAAATAAATGAAATTTGAATATTTTTACGAATTAAACTATTTTTATAGGTGAATATGACATATTAGGGTTTGTTAGATGAAATTTTCTATCTATAATAATGTTGTTATGAATTTAGAAACAAAATACCAAATAATGTCAACATTGACATAATTTTTTTTAAAACAAATATTATAGTATTATTTGATATTCTATTCCTAAAAATCAAAGGATCGACCAAAATACTTATATAATGATAGGTGTATCATTAATGAGCCACTTGGGGTTTTCTTGTATGTATATAATATTTTTATTAACCATATAATACAAAAATATATGGAGACATGGTAAAAGTGAAACTATTTAACAAAGAGATAAATCAAAATGATAAAGTTAATATAATGACCCAAACCATTATTAAACCTGTTGGTTGAGTGGTTTTCGACCCATACCATCATTATCAATTAAATAATCTAATTTTGAGCAATTAGAATCTGAAAATGACTTTATTATAAAATAATATTTCTATCTTTTTCTAAGGAGCCCCTCACCCCACTTATAAAAGGGCACTTACCCTTCCCTCTAATTCATAGAATAAAAGCCATTTGGCTTGGCCATCATCAGACCAATACCCTTTTAACTGTTCTCCCTTCATCCTAGAGGCCTTCCTTTACTCAGGAATCCATCCTATATAGCCCTTTTGATCAAATCAAAAAGAAGAACCCAAAGAAGAGGTAAATATCCCACCACATCATTCAAGTTCCTTTCTTCTTCAACTTCATTTTTATTTGTTTTTTCCATTATAAAATAACAAATATTTTATATTATATATAATATGATGTAATTATAAATATTGTACGATTAAATTAATTATTCTATCCATCCTTTCATTTACATGTCACCATACGTGCGTACGTACGGCTTACCGTCTCCATGTCGTGGTCTAGTTTTTATTCAATAAATTATTATATGTATGGGTATAATAATGATGTGTAATTGAGGTAAATCATAAATATAAAAATATAATTATTATTTATATATGATAAAAAAATACTATTATATATTATTTTAATATCAAAATAATGATATTGTTGCTCGTGCATACATTTGGATTACCGTCTCTACAAACGTGATAAGATTCATTCCCCATCGTATCCATTCAAGACTAATTTTAATTAGATGATTAAAAATAATTTTTAAAGACCAAATATAATTCTGAATAAGAATAATATACATTCAATTTATAATAAACATTAATATGTAACAAATCATATAAAGGAAAATGAATTAGTTAACACTCGAAACCACAATAATAGTAAGATATTATTAACAAATAAATATTAAAATATCATATATGATATCATATTAATAAATATGATTCTTGTATAATTTAAAAATAAATATATCCCCTATTAATATAAGGTTAACCAACCCTCGACCAAGGAAAAGTATAAGGTAAGTGTTAATTTCCCAACCTCTTTATTATCCATGGTTGTGTATACGTAATTATCCACTAGGACCTCTTTATCATCCAAATCCATGTTTCTTAAAAACACATATAAAAACATTCTTAATATTTGATAAACTATGGGTTAAAGTCATTTATACCATTTTTTATGTTTATATGATGTTTGTAAAGGAATCTTTCAATCATTTTCCAAACATGGTACTTTATGACCATTTTGACAAAATTATGGTAGGAATGTTTTTTAGCTTATACAGAAGGTGTGATTATTTTCCACCATTATAACGTCATCAAATCATCCCTTAATCGGTTATAAGAATATTTCTAAAATAAATGTTTTATATATAATTATTTGACTCTAATATTTTTTCAAAATAGAAATAGATATTTCTCTAAAGAAGGTTTTGATTTCATCTATGTAAAAATCCATTGATGGATTTTATGATTATTTGAAGTTGATTTATTATGATAAAAAACCTCAATATTGTATTGAAGGTTTTGTGATATGTTTTTATATGTATTGGCTATTTTTATACCAATCATGGTTTATGTTTAATGTATTTGCTTTTTATATTATAGTTTTAATACGACTATTTATTTTATATTTCAAACATTTCATATGAGGAATGTATTAGACTTAGTAAATGATGGGTGGATCCTATTATAGCTCCTCAATTCATCGGTAGGTCCCATGAGATAACTAAATGTGGAATTGGCCGATGTATTTCCCAATTTGATATATGGTTTTGGACAAGGCCTTATTCATTTTTTGGTTTCTTGGATGAGTCCTTGACATACTTTTTCAGATTTTTAGACATTATACATTCCCTAATTATGAAAATAACATTGATTGTTCATGTGGCCATTCGGCGAGTAAAATACCCATTATTATGTTTTCTTATTGCATTATTTACTCATCTCATATTCCTACCATAAAATTATTCTTGTTTATTGTTGATAATGTCATGTGGTTTCAATTAGTCACCATTATTAATATTTATTTTATTTTCCTTAGTATTGCATACCCTTACTGAGCATTTGAGAACACCCATTTCTTATGTTTCATTTTCCGAGGATTAGAAGTAGTTAGTTATGAGTGGATTTTTGGCATAATATAGGAGGCATGTATCTTAATAATGAAATATATTCGGGTTGAATTTCATTTCTAGATGTAAAGTTGAACATATATATAAATCTTGTTTCCAATAATACAAAACTTATTAGTCTTTCGAGACATGATTTTCTTGTGATCATGCCAATGTTATGTAATAATTCACTAAATCTCGGTAACGAGGGCCGGGGCGTTACAATTGGTATTTGAGAAAATTTAGTACAAACCATGGAAACAAGATTTAGATAAATTCTGATTAGAGATCATTACCCTAAGATAGACATTAATGATTATTATAGAAAAACATCCTATAATTTTGGTATTGTCATGATTTTGTGATTCTTCCATGAAATAAATACATGTCTGGATATGATCTGGCTGAGGTGGATCTGGTACATATGTACCTAGGGTTAAAACTCGAAAACACCACATTGACCTAGACTCGAACGGGAATTGGTGCAAAACAATGGGCCTCACTGCACTCTTGGTTACAACCCTCCCGTTGGATAATCGTAGGATAATTATCATTTTCTTTACAAAACATTATTAAGTGTTTATGAATATATAATATCTCAATGAAAATATTTTAATTATTATGGATTATATCGATAAACTACTCAATTTATGTTAAGTGTTTAACAAGTTTTGTTTTTTGTATTTTCATTCATAAATTAATCTAGTGTATTACATTGTTTATAAATAGAGCCTAGTGGAAGGAATGGAAACAATATCAGTGCACACACTCCATGAAGGGATTTCCCTCTTGATCATGATAATTATTGTGGAGCTGGTGATACAACTGGTGTTGATCAGCTTATCACCATGCTGGGACAACTCACACAGGTTATGAATAATAACCTTACCTGTAGGGAGCACCCTGATCCATATCTCAGAGGATACAAGTTATAACGATTCATGAGGAAACAACCACCAACATTAAATGGGGCTACAAATCAATTAGTAGCTTAGAAATGGATAAATTGCTTAGAGAAAATATTCCACATCATGGGGAGTAGAAAAAGGGAAAAAGATGGCATGGCCGTTTTCCACCTCACTAGAGAAGTTGATAAAACACAAAGGAAGATGATTAAGTATCAAATATGGAATGGAGTGAGTTAAATGAAATTTTCATATAAAAATACTCTCATCATGACCATCTAGAAGATATGGAAATATAGTTTCTAAGTCTGAGGTAAAAGGATGATGGGAATGTCACAAAGTATGAAGCTAACATTATAATGTTAGTGAGGCCTGCAATAGATTATATACGTTACCCAAGAAGTAATATTGATTGTTTCTTTAATGAGTTAAAACCATTTCTCTATCAAGAATTAGTATCACAATCCTTCTCATAATATGAAGATATTTTCTCGTGTTCTATTATGACAGAAAATGAATTCTATTAGTCTTATGACTTTAACAAAAAGTAAGAGAAGAAGAGATCTGCTGAACAATATGGGAAAGGAAATAATGAGACAAGGAAGAATGGAATAATTGAACATCCATTTTGTGATAATTATGGAAGGAAGCACCTTGATGCATGTCTAAAAGTAAAAGGGGTATTCTATATATATGGACATAAAGGCCATCATGCTGTTGATTGTAAGGGATAGAAAGATGCTACCATGGTTCAATTCTAGGATTTCAGAGATATGCGACGTTATGAAAATGAATGTCTTAAGCATCAGGGAATCTTACATCAGAAAAGGACATGGGATCAAGGGCAATCTTAAGCAATCATCACTACAGAGGTTGAAACCCCGAAAGACGTGGTGGTAGGTAATTTAATGGTTTCCTCAAGTTAAGACAATACGTTATCTGATTCTGTATAATCTCATATTTTCATACCATCCCATTTTCCTATGAAAATAAGATATTTCCAATTTGATTTAATAAGAGAGTTGTTAGTAAAAAATCATAAGGGATGTATCATTGTAACAATGTTTTGTGAATCAGTCCCCATTAGGTCATATAAATGTTCTTTATATGCTGATCTCATCGTCATACCCATGATTGAATTTGATATAATCCTCAGTATGGATTGGATTTTGGACCATGATGGAAAAATTTATTTTATGAAGATGGAGGTCACTATTTTTGATGACAATAATAAAGAACATATTTTCTATAGAGAAGAATCTACCGCACCTATTTATTATTTATATCCACCATCAGAAGCTCAACTAAATTCAATTATTTGGGAGGATGAAAATGAAATAACTGTGAGTGAGGAATGAATAGTTCAAATAGAGGATTTACCTATTGAGAAAGAATATGTTGATGTGTTCCAGAAGATTTACCTGGACATCCACCAAAATGAGAAATTGAGTATTCTATTGATATAATTGCTGGTTCAAGGACCATATCAATGACCCCTTATATAATGGGCACTTTGGAATTAGAAGAACTAAAGAAAAAACCAGAGTAATTGAGTAATAATGGATGTATTCGCCTTAATGTTTCAACAAGGGGAGCCCATTTTGTTTTTTTATGAAGAAATAAGGATCTATGAGGTTGTGCATTGACTACAGTGAGATCAATGATATAACCATAAAGAAAAAATATTTCCTTCCTCGTATTGATGATTTATTCGACCAACTTCATGGAGGTCAATACATTTCAATGATTGATCTTCGATCTGGATACCATCAGTTGTGTGTGATGATGGTTGACATATCAAAAATAGCATTCCAATCCAGGTATGGGCATTAAAAATTTATAGTAATGCCTTTTGATTGACTAATGCACCCTCTTTCATCATGGATCTAATTTATAGAGTTTTCAAATAATATCCAGATGGATTTGTAATGGTTTTTATTGATGATATCTTGGTATACTCAAAAGGATACACTGATTGTGAAAATAACTTGTGCATTATCTTGAAGTCTCTATGAAGACATGAATTATATGGGATGTTTTGCATGTGTGAATTCTGGAATCAATATATTTTATTTCATGGACATATAGTCTCCAAGGATTGAATATCTACTGATCCTTCTATGTGAAAGGAAATCAATGAATAGTCAGCATCGACGGGTATAACTGAGGTATGAAATTTTATTGGTTTGGATGGTTATTATCGAAATTTCTTCCAGAATTATCCCCGGTTGGCTAACCCATTAACAATGCTCACACGAAAAGGGGATAAATTTTTTTGACAAAAGAGTGTGAAGAATGTTTTTAAGAACTAAAAAAATATTAGTCAATTGTCCTATCTTGACCCTTCCATTGGGGAATGATGGGTTTGTTATTTATAGTGATTCACCGAAGAATGGACATGGTTGCTTCCTTATGCAGAATGATAGAGTTACTGCCTATGCATCACGACAACTGATAATTAATGACAAGAACAATCCAAATCATGATCTTGAGTTAGCAGCTACGATATTTTCTTTGAATATTTGGAGACACTATCTCTATGGTGAGAAATTTGATATTTATATTGATCCCAAGAGTTTTAAGTACATTTTCTCATAGAATGAACTCAACATGAGGCAAAGGAGATGGCTTGAACTACTCGAGTATTATGATTTCACGATACACTACAACTTGAAGAAGGAAAATAGGGGTGCAAATTCTTTAAGCAGAAAGTATCATGGAGTTTTAAACACGATGACAGTTGAAAAGGATCCTATATACATGGATCTATTAATGATGGATATGAGAATCACCATGAATGGTGAAACATCAATATTTATTCAAATGTTTTCCAAACCATCTTTACTAGAAATGATAAAGAGTTCTCAGACAAATGAATACAAGTTTCAAAAGATGATTAAAGCTGTGAATGATGGAAGATTGAGTGACTTTGTGTATGAAGATGAAAATTTTAAATATGGTAAGAGACATTGTGTTCCCGATATACCTGATCTTAAAAGAGAATTGTTGGATGATTCTCATAGTTCCAATTTCTCTATACACCCTTGTAGCACCAAAATGCATATATATTTGAAGGAACATTTTTTGTGGGGAAACATAAAGATAGGGATTACTGATTTTGTGTCAAGATTTTTGGTTTGTCAACAAGTGAAAGCAAGAATGCAACAACCTATAAGAGTATTTCATCCTCTTCCCATACCTGAGTTTAAATGGGATAATATTACGATGGACTTTGTCATTGGACTTCCAAAGACACATAGAAGGAACGGTGAAATATGAGTCATTATTAATCGTCTTACCAATCCACCACATTTTCATGCTATAAGGAAGATTTTCCACTTGAATGATTAGCAAGACTATATATTAATGAAGTTGTAATACTTCATGGAGTACCACTATCGATTTTTTCTAATCGTGATCCCCGTTATAAATCAAGATTATATAAAATACTTCTGAATGCCCTAGATTCTAAGATTCGTTTAAGCACTGCCTACCACCCCCAAACTGATGGACAATCATAATGGAAAATTCAAACCATAGAAGACATTTTGAGATCATGATCACATGACTTTCAAGGTATGTGGGATCAATATTTACCTTTGCTATAATTCTCCTATAACAATAGATTCCATTCATGTATTCATATTGCACTATATGATGTGTTATATGGAAAGAGTTGTCGCACACCAACCTGTTGGAATGATGTTGGTGAAAGAAAACTCGTTCACCCATAACTTTTGGAGGAAATGATGTAAAAGGTGAAGGTAATCCAAAACCACATCAAAAATGCTCAAAGTAGGCTGAAGAGATATGCTGATAACCGTTGGAAGGATTTGGAATTTCATTTAGGAGATCATGTTTTCTTGATGGTGTCTATATGGAATGGTGTTATATGTTTCGGTATGAAGGGAAAATTGAGTCCTAGGAAGATCAGACCATTCGATATTCTAGAAAGAATTGGGCCTATAGCTTACCGGTTGGAAATGCCGCCATGTTTTTCCAAATTCCACGATATGTTCCACATATAACTATTGAGAAAATACATGCCTGACCTAACACATGTACACACCTATGAAGAATTAGAATTGGAACCCGATCTGTCTTATTGTGAAGAACCTGTCAAGATTCATGATACCTGAGAACAAATGCTGAGAAACAGGAGGACTCCTATGGAAAAAGGTCTATGGAGAAAATACTAGATGGAATATGCAACGTGGGAACCTAAGGAACCTATGATGAAGAACCACCCGAGTCTTTTCATGTGGTAGAATTCTAGAAATTTTGAGTACGAAATGTTTTGAATGAGGGGAGAATGTATCACCCCATGCTTCTACAATATGTTTCCCTTTGAACAATGCAATAGCTTGCATTGTACGCAACTTCGAGATTTGAACAAATTGGGAACAATCAAACTAGCCGTAATTAATAGTAATACCCACTTATTGAAATTTTATAAATTTTATCTTTCAAAATGGACTTATTTTTTTATTCGAAATATTGAAATTATTCTAGGGTGAAATTTTTTATTTTTCTAAAAACATTCAATTTTTCATTAATAGTGAAAAACAATGACTTATAGTTTAAAATAGAAATTTTATTTAAATAATTATTTATATTATTTAAATTTATTTTAGTCCATAATAGATACATAATACCTTTATAATTTCAATGTAATTCATTGGAGTCAATTTATAATATTTATAGTTATATAAATCTTTTTTGAACGTTTCACCGTCTTTTACCCACCTCCTAAGTGAATTTTCTAATTGATATAAAACTTATTTTTACTGCATTTTTGAGTGAAATTTCAAAAATACAAGAAAACAGTTGATATTAGTATGTAAAATATTGATCAATAAAATGAAAATAATTATTTGGTGAATATTAACGTTTAACTTTTATTTACCGTGGTTAAAAGTAAATAGGGTAATTAAGGATAAATATGATATTATTATTACCATAACACATATTTTAATTATATTAGATATGTATAATTCGACCAAAAACAATCATAGGAGTAAAATATGAACCTCTTTGGTCTACTTGGATTAGATTAGGACACTTATAATTATTTTATTTAAAGAAGAGTTAAAAGAGTTAAAATCAATGTTTAATAACTATAAACTTTTAATATAGGGTTATACATAAGATAAATTTCACTATAAATATTCATTATAAATAAAAAATGAGTTCCTACATAAGGGTATTTTATTTATATTTTTATACATTAAATAATTTAAATAATTTATGAGACAATGAAGATGTAATAATTTCCCAATTAATCAAATATTAACATAATTTATATTATAAATATTAAAATAAATATAATTTTAGGATTTTCATGAATTCCACAAATTTTCTAGGTTAATTAGACATATTTGGGTTGGATGGATGAATTTTGTTTCAAATAATAATGCTGTTATGAATTTTGCAAAAACATAATACCAAATAATGTCAAAATTGACATAAAATAGTTTTTTATGAAATATTATATTATTAATTGACATTCTATTCCTAAAAATATAATGATCAGAAAAAATACTTATATAATAATATGTGTATAATTAATGAGCAACTTGGGATTATATATAATGTATATTGTATGTTTATTAATCATGAAATATAAAAATACAATGTGAGATGGTAAATGTCAAACTATTTAAGAGTAATATCTAAAAGATAATGTTAGTATTATGATCCAATCCTATCTAGAACCTATTGGTTGGGTGTTTTTCGACCCATACCCACCTATCCTTTAAATAATCCATTTTGGAGCCATTATAAATCGAAATTTATGATATTATAAAATAATATTTCTATCTTTTTCTAAGGCACCCCTCACCCCTCTTTTAAAGGGGAACTCCAACTTCTATATAATTAAAACCTTAAAATCCATTTTGAGTAGCCATTCCCAGACAAAATAACCTATCAACTGTCCTCCCTTCATCCTAGAGGCCATAATTTAGTCAGAAATCCATCTTATGGAACCATTTTTATAAAATCAAATGGAAGAACCCGAAAAAGAGGTAAATATATCACCACCTCATTCATGTTACTTTCTTCTTCCTTTTCCTTTTTCTTTGTTGTTTCGATTATAAAATAATAACTCAAAAATCTACTATATAATGTGATGTTATTAAAAATTTGTTACAACCATATTCATTATTCTATCCATCCTTTGAATAACATGTCAACATACATGCGTACGTAAGGCTTACCGTCTCCACGTATTGGTGTTATTGTAATTCAATACATTATTATTTGGATGGGAATAATAATGATGTGTAATTCATGTACATAATAAATATAAAATGATAATTATTCTTTATATATGATATACCATCCAATTATATATTATTTTAATATCAAAATTAAGATATTGTCGCTCGTGCATATGAACGGATTACAGTCTCCACGAATGCGATGAGATTCATTCTTAATTGAATCAATTCAAGAATATTATTAATTATATTATTAAATATAATGATTAGAAACTTAATATAATTCTGAACATGAATAAGATACATTCTATCCATAGAAAACATTACTTACATACCAAATAAAATAAAGAAAATTGAATTAGCTAACAGGAGAAACAACAATATTACTAAGATATTATTAACGATTCAATATTAAAAGATCATATATGATATAATATTAATTTATAAGATTATTTTTTAATTTAATATCAAGTATTTCACTAATATACATGAGTTTGACCTACCCTAACTAATGAAATATACAAGGTAATGGTTAATTTCACAATCTCTTTATTATCTGAGGTTGTTTGTAATTAAATATCTACTGGGACCTCTTTATCATCAACATCCATGTTTCTTAAAATCATTTTTCAAAACATTCATACTATTTAATTGAATATGGGTTAAATTAATTTATACCCCTATTTGACTTTTTAAATATGTTTATAAGGAAATCATTCCGTCATTTTCCGAAAAAGGTACTTTATGACCATTTCGACAAATTTAAGGTAAGAATGTTTTTTTAACTTATACAGTGGGTGCAACTATTTTCCATCGTTATAACATCATCGAAGCTTTCCATAAAAGCTTATAAGAATATTTTCAAAATAATTTTTTTTATTTATAATTATGTGACTCCTAAATTATTTCAAAATAGAAAGATAAATTTCTCTAAGAATGGTTTTGATTTCATATATGTCAACATCCTTTGATGGATTTTATGATTACTTGAAGTTGATTTAATATGATAAAAAACATGCATATTGTATTTAAGGTTTTCTGATATGTTTGACTATGGATGTGCTATTTTTATACCAATCAGGTTTTATGGTTAAATTATTGACTTTTTTTATTCTAGTTTTAATTATAATGTTTATGTTATTTTTAAAACTTTTGGTAAGAGAAATGTATTGAACATAGTAAGTGATGGGTGGAGCCCGCTATAACTTCTCAATGCATCAGTAAGTCTCATGAGACATCTAGACGTGGAATTGGATGAGGCGTTTCCCAATTTGATATATGGTTTTGGCCGAGGCATTAAACATTTTTAGATGTGTTGGCCAAGGTCATGACAAAATGTTTCAGAATGTCCGACATTATACATTCCCTCATTATGAAAATTATATTTATGGTTCATGTGGTCATTAGACTAGTATAATACCGTTGATTATGTTTTATTATGGCATTATTTACTCATTTCATATTCCTTCCATGAAAGTAATAACGATTAATTTTTGTAAAGGCATGTGATTTAAATTATTCACCATGTTTTATATTTACGTAATTTATCGTTGTATTGCGTAACATTACTGAGCATTTGATCTCACCCATTTCTTATGTTTCATTTTCCCAGGATATGAAGAAGTTAGTTATGAGTGACTTGCAAGCATAATATAAGAGCCTTGGATGTTTCTAATGGAATATATTCTTGTTGTATTTCATTTCAATCTATAATGTTGAACATATGTATGAATCTTATTTCCAATAACAGTAAACTAATCGGCCATTCAAGACATGATTTCATTGTGATCATGCCCATGTTATGTAATAATGCACATACTCAGGTGAAACCAAATTCTCAACAGCCTATTCTGACTAGTTCTTATTACACATATCATGTGCTATTTGATAACACAACAACAAACTATACATGTCACACTCTCTAGCAATTGATGTCTTAGCATTTCAAATTCTATCAAATAATCTATCTCAACATTGTTTCCAAAAACAAACTTTCTCCCACGTTCAACCATTTTTTAAAAAAATCACAATATTTTGAAAATGTATGCATCTTAAAAACATGGCAACCATTCACTTTTATGAAATCATTCATTTGATAAAAAATTCCATACTTTTTTCAAAAATTACAACACTTTTTTATCACAACATGAATCATTCCATTAAATGATGTATGCACTAATAGTGAGAATTCATTCATCTACAATTCATGGCACGCTCGTCTCATTGGCTAATACCAAGTCAATGAGGATTCAAAATCCTAGAAGTGTCTCCAAATACTTATTAACACAACTCCCTGGTAACGTGAACTTCAACATTAAAGGGTAAGATACGTCCATTTATCCTATATATTTCATGTTCTGAATATCCAAGTCATTTATAATATTCCCACCCCAGGAATACACAAGAAGGGATGGCATCTCAAAAACATGGAACATCGATGACTACTTGTTAGGCTAGGACCAAACAAGCTGATACCATTTGTATTGTCCCACGAATTTCCATTGGCTTCAGTGTACAACGAGTGATTACTTGGAATTAAGCGACATCCCCATGACACCAAATTCTAGAAATAAAAGGCGAAGGGTTTCAAATACAGGTGGGGGAAGATTTATCCTTTAAGAAATAAACCAATAAACCTACTAAAAGTAACCATAAAATCACTGTATGATGCATGAAAAAAATAATGACAACAAAACAACTTCATTCACTCCAACCCACAACAAAGTAAGCAACAATTGAATGATAGCCATGTATCATATTATATCCAAAAACCTCACGACTCCATGATCCATAAGCTCCAAGATCCAAAATATTTTAATACCCCAAACATCATGAGCTAGTTCTAACCACGTGGGAATCATTACCTTTACCCCTATCCTAGATGATGACATATCAAAAAAAAACCAACGTTCTAAAGCAGGGGTGAGTAAAAAACTCAGTAGTTTTTCCCAAATGACTTCCCTACCAACAAACTAGGATAGAAGAGTTAGAATCAATTATATAAAATGGTTTACATAAAAAAATTTCTCAAATGATGTTTATAACTAAATATAAACATGTTTCCAAAACCATTCATTACCAAAATCCTACAACTACAATTGAAACCATTTTTCCTAGAATGATATTTTTCCAGAAAAATAACTATTCAATCATTAAAACTATCCCCAAATTTTCTTATATCTGCATAGCCAATCATTAATCAAACCCATAAAACCAACCATGCGTGCTATGTTATGACATTTCCATTCTCATGAGAGGTTTCTCATCGATCTACTATGTCATCATAGAGTAATGGTCTCCCATGTTCCATTAATCTTTTTGGCCCCAAGCGCAAGTTCATATTTCAACCAAGCCTTGAATATGAAATTACCATGTACCATTAAACTATTGGAACTAAGTACAAGTTCATATTTCATCCAAGCCTCGTATATGAAATATAAACACACAGAATGTATGCCTAACGATCAAGCCAAAATAAACCATTCAATGAAAACACCTTTTTATTAAAAACTATTTTTGTCCAAACCATTTCAATGCCAAACCATTTCATCTCCAAACCATTGTTATAAAACTCAATTTTTTTGGAAACCATTTCTATTGAAAACCCCTTTTTCATCAAACATGTATCAATTCTATAAAATCCATAATTTAAAATCACCATTTTAAATTAAACCCCATTTTTCACTACTATTCACCAAGATCACATCGTTTCAAAAAAATCATAAATCATCACAAATGAGTATTTTCCATTCATTTCACAATCAATAAACCAATTTTAATCAATGACAATGAATTGTAGAAAGAGGTGTCGATGGAGAAGCCTCCTACATCGAAGGTTTTGATGAAACATTGACAAGAGATGAAGAATGCACAAGGAAGCAGGTTGATTCTCCAAGAACAGACATAGTTATCCTATAGTAATATTATCACAATTCAACATTGAACTATTTGGAATCAAAAAATGTAGATATTTGCACTATATGTTCAGATATGAGAATGAATGATGATTAGGGAACTAGATCATTTCCGATCTAAGAAAACATGACAAATCTAGAAGAAATGGTGACATAGTAAAAAAACCGGACATGAAATACCCTAGTGTAGGCTCTGGGTTGTCTCAAAATAATTTTGGGAGGGTTCTCTATCCTTATACAGAGAGTATTGTCAATATAGAGGTGTTTTGACTTGAAAAAAATATACAATGAAAAAATGAGTAAGCTCCTAGAAAATAGGATCTATATCTGACCTCTACGTGAGGATTGGCCACACGGTTGGGGCCAATAGTGTATGGATCGTGCGACCATCCTTATGGAACCTGTAGTCATTATAAAACCCCAAAACTCTCCCATCCTTCACTTATACCCTTTTTATGGAAATCCATTTTTTTGGAATAATCACACTATATGGAACACCCCATATTGTGGAAACAACCCAATTTATGGAAACAAACCACTTTATGGAAACAAGCCACTTTATGGAAACACCCCACATTATGGAAATAACCCACTTTATCGAAAAAACAACATTAATCAAACACCCAACATAATTTAAACTCTATATATTACAGAAACACTTTATTTTATAGAAACTCACAATTTTATGGAAACACTCAATTTTATCAACTCTCTATTTTATGGAAACTCCCTATTGTATGTAAACTCTCTATTTTATCGAAACACTTTATTTTATGAATATGAATTTAAATGAAATGAAGAATGGGGCTTTGTACTAGAAACCATAGGTACTACAACACAACTATCAGAAATTAAGTATTTCTGGAACAAGTGGAGAAATGAAATACTAATGATTATATAAAAAATCAATATTAGAGAAAACCATAACCCTAACACGTGATGAATAAACATCAAAAATTATTTTATCTCCTTGATTCATTATCATATAAGATGATATATTAATATGGATAAATCAAAACTGAAATTTAAAAAAATTCAATGAGTTTAATAATAATTAAGATACACATTTCAATTTTTTTGTCGAATTGATCCATCTCTATAAAAGGTTATGAAACATAACATAAATTATTAAATCAAATATCTTATCTTGTGTTTAGAATTATCATTGTTGAGGAAAATTTGGGTCTCCTTAATTGTTTAGATCCAAAAAATCAATTGGTGCAATTATCCATGAACTGATGCTAACCTTTCATCATTCACCATGAATTCAATCCAACGGTCATATAAATTTTTATATTTTGGTCATCCATCCATAAGTAAATATAATAACCTTATATATTTAGAAGAAATCATTCACTACAAAAAATAATAATAAAATATTAATTATTTTTTCATGATTACGCCCTCCATGAACATTCCACTAACGGCCCATGATAACAATGATTATATCACACCAACTGAAAAATCCATGTTCGGAACTCAACTATGTGCTAATTTTTCTGTCATAACATTCCATTCTATAGTTATTCCACATATTCTAGAAAATTGAGTGTCTTTTCTATTTAATATATTTTATATATTACAAAAAATTATTAAGGACATGGAATGACACATTATTCTACTCTAAAAAACAGTCCATATAATTTCAACAAAATTAAACACAACAAATATTTTTCATTGCATTATCACCACCTAACATATTTTGATCATAAGAATTAAATCACCTACCCGAAATGACGAATTTCCATTGTTCACATCTGGGACTCCCACTAATAAGAACTCTAATTAAGATTTTCATTCTTATTCAAGATAGTCATAAGGGGAATCAAATAACAATGACAGATCATCTCCTACCGGTCTTTAATCTACATAGGGTACTCTACAAATGTAGATTTATCATCGATGTCCATCATTCCTCTATCGATAATAAGAGATTGTTCATACTCATACCTCCTAAACAAAGACATGTTGAAGCCATCTTGTACTCGATCCCACTATTGTGGTAGAGATAAGTGGCATTCCATCTAAAAGACTCTATATATTATCCAGAAAGGACTAATAAATATCACGGATAACATTATTCCAATGAAAAATCTTCAAAATCCACATCGATGTGATACCAATAGGAATACATGGGATCCCTCATCAATATTCAGATCTATCCATCATCCGTCTATAGGTAAATTACTGGCTCTGGATCCATGTAATTATGCCATTGTCCAGTCGGTCACTTGAACACTAGTGCACCTCCTTGTATTTAATAGGGTACCAACTAGCAGCGAGGGTATATTATTGTTCAGTGGGAGAAAATACCATCCTAATCCATATAACGCGACAAAAGGAATAAAATAATCATCAAATATTGATTATAATATCCAATTTGATATTTTATCACAATTATGAAAATTAATATATAAAATGTAAAAAACTAAATAGTACACATTACATGCTAATGTAAGAGTCAGGTGTTAAAATTAAAACCCAAAAGTAAAGCTAGTGACAACTCCAATGTGGGACCTAAACCACATTCATTTCACATATCCATGATCCATCCCAAATTTTCCATCTAAAAAAAGGCCTTTGTACTTATCCTATATAGAGAAAATAATGTCTATACAAGTACCGTACAGGTAGATTGAGTATGGTTTGAGTACAACACAGTAGGCCCCCACTAATGACATCTAAAATGAATCGGTTAATAATATTGAATGCAGTTTTAAAAAACAACCATGTACAAAGAATAATAACACAATTATCTACACTAATAGTTGTTCTTTAATTAACCACATAAAACATTGTGTCCCAATATACACTAAACTCTCAGTTATTTCTTTAGCCTGTGGAAGATTCTGAACTACCCCAAAGGGATGTTAGATTTATAATTTTCCATGTCCATTATCAATTTCATATGTGAATGATTGTGTTATCATTCACCCCTCTAATAATTGATTGACCATGATGTCATTCCTGACTTCATATTTTAATGTTAATGTAACAAGTTACCTCCTTTCGTCATGGATGACATTGTAATATTTATTATCTTCATAATAGAAATAACATGTTACCATTAACCACTTTAATCATTATATGACAATGTTTCCATTCTTGTTACTTGGACAAATTTTCATGATACCATTCACTATTTAAAAACAAAAAATGGAATGAACATGTCTCCATTTATAACATAGGTCCAAATGTCTATGATCATACTAACCATTTAATGTATCAGAGTTCATAGCCGAATGTCCATGTTACAATTAACCATTATGTAATACATAACTGAATGTTATTTTTAACAATCATAACACTTTCATGAATTTTCATGATACCATTCACCATTTAATAATACAGAATTAATTAAACTATTAATTATCCTAACAATTTTCATTACTAATACAACAATTAGTCAAACAAAACATTTCCAATAGTTAACTCAATAATTAACCAACCACCTAAATAAAATTAATTAATTAATTCCATTAATTATTCACATATACTTGTTTTTTAAATTAAAATAATAAATAATCACATAAATAACATTAATTAATTTTAAAATCATTTAATAAAATAAAATTTTCTAGTTAATTTAATAATTAAGTAGTCACATAAAAAATGTTAATTCATTCTATCTCTAATTAATCAATTCAAATAAAATATTAAATTAAAAAATTAATTAATCACATCCATTCTATTAATCAATTCAGTAATTAACTATTCACATAAATATCATTATTAATTCAATAATTAATGTGTGAAATAAATCCAATTACTTAATTCCAAAATTAATTAAGTACTAAAATCCCATTAATTAAGTTATCAATTTATTAAATAAAATCCACAATCTAAAAATCCCATAATAAATCCAAAAATTATTTATCTCATTCACAATCTCAGTGTTTTCTAATTAATTCAATAAATAATTATTGAAATATTAAATCAAAATATGTCATAGATAATTCAATTATTATTTACTAAAAAAATATATCTAATATCTCATTATTAATTCCAGAATTAATTATCCAATTCACAAATATATATATCCTGAAATTTTGTTAACAATTAAATATCCTATTATCCCAATTTAATGTCCCAAAAATGAACATTAAATAATTTTATAATTAATTGATCCTTTTCGGTCAATTTCATCATCCAAACTACCACATTTAATTAATTCACAAATTAATTAATCTAAATAATTAAATTTCATCAACACAACACTCACAGATAATTACATCACAATTTAAATAATTAAATCAAATCCACTAACTAATTCCACAATTAATGAGTCACATTAAATCCCCAATAATTAGTTCACCGATTAATTATTCACGTCAAATACATTTATTAATTAATATATAATTAATCAGATTCAATATAATTATTTAATTCAATAATTAAATATTCACATTACTGTTAATATTTAATCGTTTATTTAATTAAAAACATCCATCACATTATTTAATAAAATAATTATATAATTAAATTACTACTATTAATTAATTTATCCTTTAATTAATCCATTAGTTCTGTAAATTTATTCCATAGTTAATTAATGTCATTCAAAATCCCTAAATCCCACTAATTAATATATATATTGATTATTTCGAATAAACAATACACAATTCCCAATTAATTTATATATTACTTATTATAACTCAACCAAATTCAACACCTCGAATTAATTCTGTTAATATTTTTTCTAACTCAAAATATTCAATATTTTTATAATTAATTTCACTGTTAATTATCCAAATTCTCAATCTCAATATACTCATAAATAATTTAACAATAAACTATTCATGATCTAAAACCCCAATACCACAATTTCACATTTTCAATAATTAATTTAATCACAAAATTAATTATTTTAATCATGATAGAAATGAATAAAAGTATAATATAAATTCTACAACTACATATACATAATTGTAATTAATGAAATTTAATATCCATTATAGACCACATACCTCAATAATGTGGACGACGAACACTCACTAATTGAAAAACTAATTTCTAACGAATAACGATATAGAAGGAGATCATGATTTCATTCATAGATACACGATTTAAATGATAAAATATATAAAAATACCAGATATATATATATATATATATATATATATATTATCATATTTACGTCCCTATTTTTTTGTAATGATGATATGGAGAGAAAGATAGATCTCAACTTGAAAAACAACTCACCGTGGGAGGTGCAGATCTTTAATCTGCCCATCAATTCACCTTGAAATGAGGTTTTTTGGTCTTGTAATCCATCTAAGAGCCACTAAAATTGAGATAAAATTTCATTGGGAGATTTTTCTTTATATAGGGTGTAATATATGGTGTTTAGAAAATTAAAATAAAAAACATCTTGTTAATTAAATTCACACACACAATATGCTAGGAAGGATAGCACAGATTCCCCAAACCGTGAAACTTATCTGAACACTTATTCACGTGGTTGGATGGTTTTTCAAATGAGTAAACATGTTTAGAATAATCATGTGAAATCGCTTAAAATCCCCATTGTCCATTGATGCACAGTTTGATGGGATGGGGAACATGGTTAGGGATAATTGTGTTCCTGTAATGCACTAACCTATTTCATTCAATTTTCTAAAATAAATACACCAAAAGACACCCAATGATAAAACAAAAATGGAAGTTAATCAACACTAAAAAAATATTACATGTAAATGATACTGGGATATCTCTAAAAATGAAAGGATCTAACATTTTCTCTAATAAATAATACCTCATCCTCGAGCCATACTATCAATCATCTCTAAGATTCTGCATAAAAATGTATCAACCTAATAATCATTAATATCTTATTCTCTATCCCATGAATAATAAAGATCCATTCCATGATTCCACAATACCAGAATATTTAGCACATTCATTTCCCAAAACACTTTCTCCCTATGATCTAACACACGTGTTAGATGTTTCTAAAAGCACACATCAGTCTGAAGATCTTCTTTTACAAATTACCTGATGTTCTTCCAAACTCATAATTAGAAACAAATATAAGAACACCATCTATAATTTTCACTTTTCCGGTCCATAATAAATTTCATTGAAAGGAAGACATGTCCCACCTCCAAGGACCACATAGCCCTTCCATAATAAACTCAAACATTCTCTTTCCTTTTTTCCATAATTATAATCTATCTATGGTGTACCTCCTTCCACCCATATAGATATATAACACTTCATATGTGCAAACTATATTGTTCCCCATATCCTACCTAAACATATTAATATATTTAGGTGTAAATCCTGACCTTTTTAAGCATACACTGGATAATTTCATGTTATCTGAAAAGATCATCACTAATTTATGGTACACTATGTAGTTATCATTGAAGAAAAAAAAGTCATGTATCACTGAATTCAAAACCTACTCTGGAAACACCATAACATTTTGAATGTATAAGGCTTTGATGACCTCCAATATCTCACCTTAAGATCCAATACCAGACAGTCCCCTGAATGACCTACAACTGTGTTCCCAAACAAAAAAAATTCTAACTAACCAAGTCACCCACATGAGTGGAAAATAATTAATAAATGATTTTCAATTAATGAAAATGATCTTTTTAAAAAGTTGAATTAAAGGGAAACCATACTAAGACATTATCCCTTTTTCCAATCGTACTGTCAATACTCAGGTAATATAACTACCACGAACCATCGTACACAATGGTCTTGGTGAAAAAGGTTAAATTCATTATCATTATTAATGTTTCACATTTATAAACTGATTTATTCTCATGATTCATGACATATATATATATATATATCAATTTGGTGGAAGTAACTATTTCCATTTAAATTGTACACGAAAGAAGATACAGTTCATGATCATCAACTAACCGAAAACATTTTTTCCTATTCATACATAAAATGATGTATATAAAAATAACCCCATTTTCCTATAATGATGTATTAAAATGAAAATCTAGTGCCATACCAAGACATGATTCAAATATCAACTAATATATGAAACATATATCACATCTCAATAGAAGTGAATCAACATAGTTTGAAGAACATTCCATATTATCTACACACATCGATAACTGAATACCCACCTGGGGTACATGGATTTTACACTTATACATGGGGTAGATACTACCATCCAGAAGCTCATAACCGAGAACAGAATCTTCATATTCTCTTGTATACCATTCCCAAATATAATTTAAAAACAAAACAATATACACAATACTTGACACCACTTTGTAACATCATGTATCATGTGTCTGGCATCATTGCCCCTAGATGGTTGTTCACAAGGCCTCAAATGAACATCCCCATACATTATATTATATTGACATGTATAGAGGGACTATTGTCAATCATAGGAGTATATACCATCACTATCAATGTTGAAAAAAAATAAAAATAAAATAATAAACAACAAAACCATATATTGACTATTGTGATTGTAACATCCCAAGTATGTAATGAAAAATAGATATTTTTATCTGTGTCTATTAATGAATTAGATAGTGTTTTAGAGGATTAAAATGAAAATAAATCCAATCGTAAGCATTGAACACACTAATATTTTTAAAAGATTGTTTTACTGCCTTTTGATGGAAAACCGTTTTTGAATCTATATTTTGACAATTTTATAAACTATGTTTGTGAAAATAAACTTATTCATTATGATTGGGACATCAAAATTTACTTTGTGTGATTTTTTGGTATTTTTCTGACAATGTTCATTGTTTAATGAATAGTGAAAATTACTGCATTTTACATCAAAACTGCTTTTTAATCTAATTTATTTACGTGATTAGATTATATTTTGAATTGGTTTTGAAGAGAAATTAGAATATAGTTTTACCATTTAATCCAATGGTGGTCATTGGAATCAATTTCACTTTGAAATTGGGCTTAAACTGGTGTCAATATTTTGATACTTATTGTTTCATCAAAACACGCTATTTGTCATGACAGCGGAAATTAATTATTAAATTAATTAATATAACTTATATGATTTTAATTTTTTGAAATATACATTATTTTTGAATTCAGAATATCAAATATAGCTTTGAGTGAAGTTTTGGTATTTTTCTGAAAAACTTCAATTTTTGATGAATAGTTAAACCACTAAGTGGTGCTTATAAAAACTGATTTTCCATTTAAATGAATTTTTTCCACCTTTGTGTTTTGAATTTCAAAAATCCGACATAAATGGTTGTCATTAAGAAGTATAATGTGGTCTATTGGGATTAAAATAAATTTTCGGTGAATAGTAACTTATTGAGTTTTTAATCGCGATTAGTGGTAATTAGTGTAGTTTAAGGTAAAAATAGTGTTTTAATAGTATGAGATGAGATTCACACATGTCCTACCCTCATTGGATGTGTCATGGCAGACCAAGAAAATCCATGGGTCAACATGGGGACCCCATGGAGCCACTTTGGTTGAGAAATGACATAAATAACTTTTTATTTAATGTAAAAGTAAAAATGCCACAAACATAATAAGTTTTAAGAAAAAAAATTTAAATGGGGTCATACAAGTCAGATTTTTGACTATAAGTAATCATTGGAAATATAAAAATATTTACAACATCATAGTAATTGTTTTATAATTTTTAGACATTAGATAAATAAAAGTATTTATGACATCATAATGATGTAGCGATTGCCTCATTAATAAAGGATTTAAATAGAATGAAAAGATAATGTAAATTCTATGACCTAAACATGTCAAAAACCTATTGGGTGGGTATATATCGAAACCTTATCACCTTATCCTCGAAATATATCATTGTGGGACCTTTTAAATCCGAATCTAATTTTCGAATAAAGTAATATTTCTTTACTTTCCAAGAGTGCCCTTCCTCTCCTCTTATAAAAGGCCCCCACCTATACCTCCTTACCCACACTCCCAAAGCCTTTTTCTCGGCCAACCTCTATCCATATTGTCTCTCCCCTTCCCTCTCTTACTCTTTGAAGCCTCACATTGGGCAGAAGGGTTCCCTAGGAAGCCTTTGAGCTCAAACCAAAGGGAGTTACCCGATTTTAAGGTGTTGTATTCACTTTAGTCCTTTGGTTTTATTTTGCTTCTCCAACCCTCTAAACTATTTTTATTCATTTCTTTTGAAACAACTCAATTATATTAAATATACTAGGATGTTTTTATAATAAGGATAATAGCTACACTAACACACACCTACATCTAATGGTTAATGAACATACTGTTTCCGTGGATGGAGAATTTTTGCCTCCCGAAACGATGATTGTTCAACATTATTTTTACACCATCAAAGGTGGCCATTAAGATGTCACTGTAATTATATATGATATATCATATGTTTATGTTTTACTTAAGAATCTGTATTTTTCATTTTGGTTATACCTTTATGGTTTCCATTATGGGTAAACGCGATATCTTCATTTATGGAAGTGCGGACTACCGCCCCCTCAATGTGATTTGATTCGTTAAATACCATATGTGGGACATATAAAGGATGGAAATATGATATTATATATGATATTATACAAGAATTATAATATTCCTTTATATCATTATGATTCCATTCTATAAAATACGAAATATAAATGAATGTAGCGTTCATGTGTACGTACAGCTTACCGTCTCCATGAACGGTGCATTTCATTTCCTACCTCTAAATGATTATGTAATATGATAAATGCATGTATATACTGGATATATATGATATTTACATCATGATTATAATTCTGGATATAATGGATACATGAACAACTTCTAATTATAAAGGGTTTATTTTTTACTATAGTACCAATGATCGTTAAAACAACTGTTATTAACTTAAATAATTATATAGTTTTCATGACATGGAAATAAGTGATATAAAAGGAATAATGAACTTACAAAAGGTTCTTAAGAAATTATAAATTAACTCATGTTTATTATTCAAGACATTAAAGAACGATCGAGTCAAGTCGGACCCGAGGTATGGGACTTCGTCTCAATATCCGTTCATTGAGGCATATTTTGTTTTATACTCAAACTTCTTTAATACGGTGTATAAACCCCTTTGACTTTTACATTTATCCAAAAGAAATATTTTTTATATGATTCATTTTACAAAAAGACAAAAGGGAATGTTTCTGTCGTACGTATGCGGCGACAACGACTTCTCCACCGCCGTGACCATTATTTTAGTTTCGGCTTCTCTACAAGCTATACCTTCTTTTTAAAAGAAAAATATATACCATGTTTTACTTTTCTATTATTTTAGTATTGAAAATGTTTTTCATAATGTTTTTATATCAATTTGTTTTATTGATATCATGTGATTGAAAGGTGGAAATTTTATGTTTCCTTTATGCATGTTTTATGTGATACGATTATGTTGTGGTTCTTGGGCATTATTATGAATACAGGTGGTTCCGTGATTAACTAATGGCGGGTGAGCCCGATATAGCTCTCCAATGCATTGGGTAACGCGAAGGAGTGAAATGTTAAGGTTTCTCTGAAGAGATTTAGGGAATATACTGTGATGGGTATTCCAAACGTAACCAAGAGGGTTACTCCCTACGTAATAATGTTATGAATGCCTCACCTTACATTTATGTATTATGATTTCTATGATTTATTCATGATTTGATGAGGTATGTTAAAGTGCTTATGTCTTATGGGTAAAGTATGATTTCATTCTTATGTATATATGTACCCATGTTTCCTTTCAATGTTTTTATATCCCTTACTGAGATTTTTATGCTCATCCCATGTTTTTTTGAAATTTTTTTCACAGGTCAAGGGAAAGGTACATGATATGATGATAGTGTCAAGGAAGTGTCAAGAAAGAATCCATGTTTTATTTTAAATATGTTTCCATTGATGGGAAAGAATAATACTATCTTTATGTAGCCACGTTGTTTATATGTGGAATGTAATGCATGTTCTATGATCTAATTCTCTAAAACTCTATACCCGAAAAGATCCTCAATGTGTAATCTTGTAATAACTCAAGATTAAGTAAGGATTAAGGCAGGGCCCTTATAGTTGGTATCAGAGGTCGGTTTAGATAACTTTAGGAGTTAGAATTCTTTTAAATGTTTATCCAAAAATATTTTTTTTGAAGTGATATAGCATTTGAAGATTACCATGTTGCTTCATCTAAGACATGTTTGTTCAGAATGGTTTTCCGTAGAGGAAACAGGGAAGTAGTGCTAGGACAACATGCAGAAGGAAATAACCTTCCAAATCAGCATCCTTAGATGGTCAGAATTGGAACGGAACAGTTTGTTGCAGTAATGGTGCAGTTGACTCAAGCAATTAATGGTGGTGGTATCCATACATGAGATCAGCCAGATCAACCGCAGAGGAACATGATAGTGTTGGAACATTTCATGGGGAAACATCCCCCATCATTCAGAGGATCATCTAACCCTGTGCTAGCTGAAGGGTGGATTAAAGCACTGGAGAAGATTTTCGATTTTATGGGGTGTTCATAAAATCAAATGTTTAGTCTTTCTATTTACAATTTGGAGGGTGAAGCAGATCAGTGGTGGTCGACGGTTAAAAATATCAGGGACGCTGATGAGATTGATGCTCTTGACTGGGATGAATTCAAAGGTATGTTTCTTGAGAAGTATTTTCCTAAGTCTGTTCGACTTATGATGGAAATACAATTCTTCGAATTGAGGTAAGAGGAAGACTCAGTGGATGCCTATGAAGAAAGGTTCACACGATTAGCATGGAATGCTCCAAATTTTAGCTGAGAACATGATAGTAAAATCAATCATTTTTACTCAGGATTAAAGCCAAATTTTCAACGGGCATTAGATTCTCATGAGTTTAAAAGTTAGGAAAAGCTTGTTCGATGTGCTCAGAAGGTGGAAATGGAGTTTTCCGATGATCAAGTGTTCTATAACAACAAACAGAAGAAGAGACCTTTGTGGCAGGAGAAAGGTATGTATTCTTCAAAAAAGTCTGATGGTAAGAAAACTAAGTTTCCAGTTTGTGATAAATGTGGAAAAAGGCATGATGGGGAATGTCTTCAAAATTCTAGAAAGTGCTACTGATGTGGTAAGATTGGACATAAGGCTCGTGATTGCACTGAAAAAGATATGGGTGATGGTAAGACAAAATTTGATTTACAGTTAGTGAAATGTTATAAGTGAAATGAGATGGGTCAGTATGCAAACGAGTGCCCTACAATGCGCTTGAGTGATGGGAAGCAGTTAGGCTACAAGTATAAAGGGGTGGTGAAATCCTTTGCAACTACTTCCGCAGATGTCGGGCCATCAAATGAAGTTGTATCAGGTACTTTCTTTGTTTTTTCAGATTATTCCAGTGTGTTGTTTGATTCGTGGTCTACAAATTCGTCAATCTATAAAACCTTTTCTAGTAAAATTGGAATACCATCTCAAGAAATGACTCTTGAACTTCTGGTAAAAACACCTGGGGGAAATGTTGAGGCAAAGAGAATTTATAAGAAATTTCCTATCCTTATCCATGGAAAGAACCTACTTGTGAACATTATTGTTTTACCTCTAGTGTAGTTTGATGTTATCCTGGGTATGGATTGGCTCTCTATTTACCATTCTAAGATTGACTATAGAGCTAAATAAGTTTCTTTTCAGAAAGACTTTAAGTTTGTGTACAATAATGAACCAATACTGTTGATAACATATCAAGAGGACAATAAACTTGTAAAATATGGAAATGAATGTTATCTTGCACACATCGTTGAAAATAAAGGAACTGTTCAGATTAATGATGTGCCAGTGGTAAATGAGTATCCTGATGTTTTTCCTGATGAGTTGCCTGGAATAATACCAGATCGGGAAATTGAGTTTACTATTGACTTAGTTCCTGATGCTAAGCCAATTTCAAAACCCACTTATCGAATGGATCAAATTGAACTTTTAGAGTTGAAGGAGCAATTGCAAGATTTATTAGAGAAAGGTTTCATTCGACCTATCATGTCACCATGGGGTGCTCCTATTTTATTTGTTAAAAAGAAAGATGGTTCTATGAGAATTTGTATTGATTATAGAGCCTTGAATAACATCATTGTTAAGAACAAATATCCTTTGCCTGATATAGATGATTTGTTTGATCAACTCCACGGAGCTCAGTTTTTTTTCAAAGATTGACCTGAGATCGGGGTACCATCAGCTGAAGGTAAAGGAAGTAGATATTCCAAAGACTACGTTTCGTACAAGATATGGTCATTATGAATTTGTAGTAATGCCTTTTGGGATAACCAATACACCTGTTGTATTCATGGAATTTATGAATATAATTTTCCATGAGTTCTTGGATAAGTTTGTGGTGGTTTTCGTTGATGATATTTTGGTGTTTTCTAAAAGTAAAGAATAACATGATAGACATTTAAGGGTTATCTTGCAAACCTTAAAAGAAAAGAATAAATATGGAAAATTCATCAAGTGTGAGTTTTGGTTGCAAAAAACTTCCTTCCTTGGTCATATTGTTTCTAAATATGGAATAATGGTTGATCCAGCAAAAACAAAAGTTGTGGAAGAATGTCCAAGGCCCACAAAGGTAACCGAGATTCCTAGCTTCCATGGTTTTGCAGGATATTACCAAAGGTTTGTTAGAAATTTTTCATGATTATCTAGTCCAATGACTAAGCTAACTCGGAAGGGTGTTATGTTTATCTGGAAATAAGAATGTGATGATTGTTTTCAGGAGTTGAAAAGAAGATTGGTGAATGCTCCAGTTTTGGCACTACCTTCCAGGAATGGGGAGTTTGTTATATACAGGGATGCTTCATTGAAAGGACATGGTTGTGTCCTAATGCAGATTGATCAGGTAATTTCTTATGCTTCACGACAGTTGAAAACTCAGGAGGTAAATTACCCTACACATGATTTGGAATTAGCTGCTGTTGTTTTCACTTTAAAAATTTGGAGGCATCATTTGTATGGAGTAAAGTGTGAAATATATACAAATCACAAAAGTTTAAAGTATATATTCACTCAGAAATAGTTGAACATGAGACAAATGAGATGGCTAAAATTAATCAAGGATTATGATTGTACAATTCATTACCATCCGGGAAAATCAAATAAAGTGGCTGATTCTTTGAGTCGAAAAAGTAATGCTTCATTAGAAATGTTGCGTTTAGAACATGATCCATTGGTTAAGGATTTGATGATATTTGGAATAGAAGTTTTTGGTGTAGGATGTTATTCTGTTTTGTTTTAGGTATCAGTGAAATCTTCTCTATCAGACAGAATCAAGAAAGCACAGAAGCAAGATATTGAGTTGCAGAAAAAGGTAGAGCTTGTTCAGAAAGGTATGTTTCCTGAATTCAACATTAATAATGATTGCGTTTTGAGATTTGGGAAGATATTGTGTGTGACTTGTGATTCATAGTTTAAGAGAGTGTTGTTATGTGAAGCTCATAGTTCTCCATTTTTAGTTCATTCAGGCAGTACTAATATGTATAGAGATCTTCAGGAGTATTACTGGTGGGATGGAATGAAAAGAGATATAGCTGATTTTTCTGTGACGTGTTTGACTTGTCAGCTGGTTAAAGCAGAGCGGCAGTTACCGAATGGGATGCTTCAGCCTTTACCAGTGCCAGAGTGGAAATGAGAGAATATATCCATGGACTATGTTGTGGGATTACCGAAAACATCTCGAGGTAATAATGCAATCTGGGGTATTGTTGATCGCTTGACAAAATCTGCTCATTTCCTTGCTATACGAGATACTTTTTCCCTAGATCAACTTTCCCGTTTGTATCATATAGAGATAATGAGGTTACATGGTGTTCCTCTCTCCATTTTATCTGACTATGATCCCAGGTTCACTTCTATGTTTTGGAAAGGCCTTCAGAAGTCGTTGGGTACTGAATTATATTTTAGTACAACATTTCATCCTCAATCAGATAGGCTGTCGGAACGAACAATTCAGACCTTGGAGGATATGCTATGATCTTGTTCAATGGATTATCAGGGAATTTGGGACCAACATCTTTATTTGGTTGAATTTTCATATAATAACAGTTTTCATTCTAGTATATAGATGGCACCATTTGAGGCGTTATATGGGAAGTGGTGTCGAACCCCAGCTTACTGGGATGAAGTGGGTGAAAGGAAGTTTATGGGACCAGAATTGGTCGAAGAGATGGTAGAAAAAGTTCAGCTGATTTAGAAACACATGAGAACAGCTCAGAGTAGGCAGAAGAGTTATGCGGACAACAGGAGGAAGGATCTCTCTTTTGAGGTAGGTGATGATGTTTTTCTCAAAGTATCACCATGGTAAAGTGTGATGCGGTTTGGTAAGAAAGGAAAGCTGAGTCCAAGGTTCATTGGACCATATGAAATTCTGTAGATAGTTGGATCAGTTTCTTACCGAGTGGCTTTACCTCTGAGTTTATCTCAGGTACATAATGTTTTTCATGTTTAGATGCTGAGAAAGTACATGTCAGATCCATCTCATGTTTTGAGTCCAGAGGTAGTTCAGCTGGAAGAGAACCTATCTTATGAAAAACAACCATTCCAGATTCTTGACCACATGGAGCATGTGTTATGAAATAAGGTGATTAATAAGGTAAAGGTTTTGTGAAAAAACCACATGATGGAAGAGGCAACATGGGAATCTGAAAATGCAATGAGGGATAAGTACCCCCATTTCTTCGATAAATAAATAAATTGCGAGAACGAAATTTTATAAATGGGGGAAGGATGTAACATCCCATGTAAGTAATGAATAATATATATTTTTATGTATGTCTATTAATGAATTAGATAGTGTTTTAGAGGCTTGAAATGAAAATAAATTCAATCATAAGCATGGAATACAATAATTTTTTTAAAAAATTGTTTTACTCCCTTTTGATGGGAAACCATTTTTGAATCTGTCTTTTGACAATTTTATAAAATATTTCTGTCAAAATAAACATATTATTTATGGTTGGGACATCAAAATTTACTTTTTTTGAATTTTTGGTATTTTTCTGACAATGTTCATTTTTTAATGAATAGTGAAAAATACTGCATTTTACATCAAAACTGCTTTTTAATCTAATTTATTTATATTATTAGATTATATTTTGAATTGGTTTTGAAGTTAAATTAAAATATATTTTTACAATTTAATCCAATTGTGTTCATTGGAACCAATTTCACTTTGAAATTGGACTTAAACTGGTGTCAATCATTTGATACTTATTGTTTCATAAAAACACACTATTTGTCATGACAACGTAAATTAATTATTAAATTAATTAATGTAACTTATATTATTTCAATTTTGTAAAATAGACATAATTTTCGAATTCAGAATATCAAATTTAGCTTTGAGTGAAGTTTTGGTATTTTTCTGAAAAACTTCAATTTTTGATGAATATTGAAACCACTAAGTGGTACTTATAAAAACTGATTTTCCATTTAAATGAAATTTTGCCACCTTTGTGTTCTGAATTTCAAAAATCCGACATACATGGTTTTCATTAAGATGTAAAATGTGGTCCAATGGGATTAAAATATATTTTCGGTGAATAGTAACTTATTAAGTTTTTAATCAGGATTAGTGGTAATTAGTGTAGTTTAAGGTAAAAATAATGTTTTAATAGTATGATATGAGCTTGACACATGTCCTACCCTCATTGGATGTGTCATGGCCGACCAAGAAAATCCATGGGTCACTTGGGGACCCCCTGGAGCCACTTTGGTTGGGAAATAACATAAAAAACTTTTTATTTAATGTAAAAGTAAAAATGACCCAAACATAATATGTTTTACGAAGACAATTTTTAAATGGGGTTATACAAGTCAGATTTTTGACCATAAATATTCATTGGAAATATAAAAAGATTTCCTATATCATAATTTTTTTTTAATTTTTAGACATTAAATAAATAAAATTATTTATGACATCATAATGATGTAGCGTTTACCTCATTAATAAAGGATTTAAATAAAATGAAAAGATATTGTAAATTCTATGACCAACACATTTCCAAAACGTATTGGGTGGGAATATTTAGAACCCTTATCACCTTATCCTAGAATTATATCAATGTGGGACCTTTTAAATTCGAACCTCTTTTTCAAATAAAGTTATATTTCTTTACTTTCCAAGAGTGCCCCTCCTCTGCTCTTATAAAAGGCCCCCACCTCTACCTCCTTACCCACACTCCCAAAGCCTTTGGCAATGCCAAAATCTACCCATTTTGTCTCTAAACTACCATCTATTACTCCTTGAATCCTCACTTTGGGCAGAAGTCTTCCAATGGTGGACTTTGAGCTCAAACCAAATGAAGTTACCCAATTTTAACGTATTGTATTCACTTGGGACCTTTTGTTATATTTTGCTTCTCCAACCCCCTAAACACTTTTTATTCAATTCATTTGTAACAAATCAAGTATCTTAAATATACTAGGATGTTGTTATAATATGTATTCGAGCTACACTTACACACACCTACATCTAATGGTTAAAAAACATACTGTTTCTGTGGATGGTGAATTTATGCCTCCCGAAACGATGATTGTTAACCATTATTTTAACACCTTCAAATGTGGCCATTAAGATGTCACTATATTTATATATGATATATAATATGATTAATTTTTACTTAAGCTTCTGTATTTTTCATTTTGGTCATTCCTTTATGGTTTCAATTATGGGTAAATGTGATATCTTCATTTAATGAAGTGCGAACTATCGCCCCCTCAAAGTGATTTTATTTGTTAAATACCATATGTGGGACGTATAAAAGATGGAACTATGATATTATATATGATATTATACTGTAATTTTAATATACCTTTATATAATTATGATCTATTCTATAAAATATGATATATAAATGAAAGTAGTGTTAATGCGTACGTACGACTTACCATCTCCATGAACGATGCATTTAATTTCGTACCTATAAATGATTATGTAATATTATAAATTCATGTATATACTGGATATATATGATATATACATCATGATTATAATTCTGGATATAATGTATACATGAACAACTTGTAATTATAAAGGGTTTATTTTTGACTCAAGTACCAATGATCGTTAAAACGACCGTTATTAACATAAATATTTACATAGTGTTCATGACATGGAAATAAGTGATATAAAAGGATTAATGAACTTAAAAAAGGTTCTTAAGAATGTATAAATTAACTCAAGATTATTATTCAGGACATTAAAGAATGATCGAGTCAAGTCGGACCTGAGGTATGGGACTTCGTCTCAATCTCCTTTCATTGAGGCATATTTTGTTTTATACTCAACCTTCTTTTATATGGTGTATAAACCCCTTTGACTTTTAAGTTTATCCAAAATGAATATTTTTTATACGAAGAGTTTTACAAAACGACAAAAACAAATGTTTTTGTCGTACGTATGCGGCGAAAATAACTTCTCCGCCGCCGTGACCATTATTTGAGTTTCGGCTTCCTCTACAAGCCATACCTTCTTTTTAAAAGAAAAATAAATACCAAGTTTTACTTTTCTTTTATTTTAGTATTGAAAATGTTTTTCATAATGTTTTTATATCAATGTGTTGTATTGATATCTTGAGATTAAAAGGTGGAAATTTTATGTTTCCTTTATGCATGCTTTATGTGATACGATTATGTTGTGGTTTTTGGGAATTATTATGAAGAGGGGTGGTTCCATGATAAACTAAGGGCAGGTGAGCCCGATATAGCTCTCCAATGCATTGGGTAACGTGAAGGAGTGAAACTTTAAGGTTTCTCCGAAGAGATTTAGTGAATATACTGTGATGGGTATTCCAAACGTAACCAAGAGGGTTACTCCCTGCATAAGAATGTTATGAATGCCTCAAGTTACCTTTTTGTCTTATGATTTCTATGATTTATTCATGATCTGATGAGGTATGTTAAAGTGCTTATGTTTTATGGGTAATGTATGATTTAGTTCTTATGTATATATGTAACCATGTTTCCTTTCCATGTTTTTATATCCCTTACTTAGCTTTTTATGCTTATCACAAGTTTTTTTGAAATGTTATTCATAGGTCAAGGAAAAGGTCCATGATATGATGATACTGTCAAGGAAGTGTCAAGAAAAAATCCATGTTTTATTTTAAATATGTTTCCATTGATGGGAAAGAATAATACTATCTTTGTGTAACCACTTTGTTTAAATGTGGAATGTAATGCAAGTTCTATGATCTAATTCTCTAAAACTCTAAACCCGAAAAGATCCTCAATGTGTAATCTTGTAATAACTCAAGATTATGTATGGTTTAAGGCTGGGGCCTTATAGTGATACTGCATCATAAAATGAGCAAATGTAGGAAATACAACATCAGAACTGAAGAGTAGACTTGTCATGCTAAAATACATTCCATGTGTCAAAATTAAAAGTTAAAATTAAAGACAATCAAAAATAACAAGTGGGTCCTTAACCACATTCATTTACATAATCCATGATCCTTAAAAATCAAACATATAATAAAAGTTGGGTACCATTAAACAGTCTAGAAAACAAAATGTCTCCTGGGTTTCCAATCTGGAAGCTAGAGTAGGTTGCGAGTACAACTCAGAAAGAGTCCACCAATAGCATCTAAAACAAATCCAATCAATAATATTGTATTAGTATTGTAAAGAATAAAGTAGATGAATAAATAAACTAATATCTCACATGTTAATTATTCTCTAATAAACCACATAATCTATTGGGTCTCTAACGATGCCCAACCCTCAATACCGTCTTCACCCTATGTTGCAGTCTGAACTATTCCCAAGTGATATCACTTGTCTGAAAGTCCATGTCACCATTCATATTTTTATAAGTGAATTACCGTGTTACCAATTACCCCTATCATCACTAAATGTCCATGTTAGAATTCTTGTTTTCATATTTGAATGACCAAGAAACCATTCCCCCCATTTCATATTTGAACGTTAATGTTATCATTTTTTTCATTATAATTGAATCACCATGTTACCATTCACCACATTCATCATTGAATATCCATGTTACCATTATTATAGCATGACAGAATTCCCATGTTTCCATTCACTATTTAACAATACATAATTTAATTAGCATGTTAGTATTCGTAACTCCTCGTTGAATGTCTATGTAACCAATTAACATTAAATCTCACATAATACTTTGTTGAATGTCCCTGTAACCATTATAAATTAAATAATACATAATTTAATGAGCATGTTTCCATTAATAACACATGGTCTAATGTTCATATCACAAGCCAACATTTAATAATAAATAAATAATTCAACAATTAATAATCCAAACAAAGTCTATTAGTAATTAAAAAAAATAGTTAAATAGAACATTTCAATTCGTTAAATCAATTAATCATATTTTTAACGTTAAATAATTAAAACAATTAATTACTAGCATTAATATATCTAGTTAATTAATAAATCAACGAATCAAATCAGTAATATTTACAATTTCAGATATTAATTAACCACATCAAACACATTATTTAATTAAAAAATAATAATTTATCATATAAATTACACTAATTAACTCAAAAATTAACCAATCACATCAATAACATCAATTGATTTTAAAATTAATTAATCTCCTCAAGTTATCTTTCCTATTTAACAAATAAATTATAACATCAATAATATTATTTAAATAAAAAACTGATCATTTTCTTCAATTACATCAATTAATTCGATATTTAACTAATCACTTCAATTATATTATTCAATTAAACAACAATCTAATAAAACCAATTTAATTTATAATTCCTCGATTACATTATCACATAATCACACTTAATTACTTCAATAATTAATTATTTAAAAAAATATAAATTATTAATTCAACAAATATTTAATTGATATCCACATTCTCAAAATCCCATAAATAATTGCATAATTAATCATATCATTAAAAATCAAAATACATCAAAATTAATTCCACAATTAATTATATTACTTATCAAATCTCAATATGTCCTAATTAATTAATCAATTAATTATTTAAGTCAATAATCCCATTATCAAAATTAATTCATAAATTAATTATTCAAATAAAGATTTTAATTATCTCATAGTTCATTAAATGATTAATTATTCAAAAAACAATCAATCTATTATCTCTTAATTAGTTCAACAAAAAATTATACAAACCATCAATCTCATTATCCCATTATTATATTTAATATTAATAATACAATTCACTCCATTAAATATCGCAACAATACATATTAATTACATCACCAACCAATTTGTCCAATTAATTCAATTCTTCCATCAAAACAATCCACATTAATTAATTCATAAATTAATTATTCTAACCAATTCAATTCTGTCAACAAAAATATACTTATTAATAAATTCACATAGTAATTAATCAAATAAATCCATTAACTAATACCACAATTATTTAGTCACATTCCATCCCATAAAATTAATTAACCAAAAAATTTTCCCATCAATTGAATTATTTAATTGATATTTAATTATCGACACTAAATAAATTTTTTTAATTAAACAGTTTAAAAATCTTATTATTCAACTTAATTAATTCAATAATTAATTAATCCCTTCAATCCCATTATTTAATTTAGCAGTTAAATAATCACATTACTCACATTAATTATGTCATGAAATTGTTAATCAAAAAAATTCCTATATTTAGTTCATCAATTATTGAATCTAATACAAAAATCCAAAATCTCCAAAACTAATTCATCAACTAATATATTTTATAAATAAAAAAATATTGCCAATTAATTCATAAAGTAATTATTCCACACTAATCAATTTCAATAACCATAATTAATTCAATGATTCACTGTTCACATTCATAAAATTCAAAATTTCTGAAATTAATCTTACAATTGATTATATAACAAAAACATTTCTATTCACTCATTATTAATGTATGAATTTGTTATTAAAGATCTAAAATACCAATAACCCCATTTTAAAATTACATAAATTAATTAATTTAATCGAGATTTCAATTGCTAAACAACTAACAGAATTTCTAAAATTACATAATAATATATCTAATCATGACTATTGGATTTTAATTTTTACCACCTAACTCAAGAACAATGATTATGTACACTCTCCAGTGTAAAACTCCATTTTTATTTGATTATTGTCATAGAACGAGATCATGATCCAATTTATTCATCAAATATTTAAATTTATGATGATTTAAAAATTAAGGATCTTAATATAGTCCCAATAGCATATTTTTACCCCTCTTATTTTCATATAGGGGAGCGAGAGGGATGTAGAGATCTAAATGGGAAGAAAAAATTTGCCTAGGGAGGTGCGGCTATTCAATTCACCCTTTTATTCCTCATAAATAAAGGTTTTAAGGTCATGAAAGCCATATAGGAACCTAAAAATTTATCATAAAATGATTTCGGGTGAGTAGGGTTTGAATTTGGTTTAGAACAAGGCATTAGGGAAATTAAAACATAATTTCTCTTGATAATTAAATCCTCGCATATCATTGATTGTTTTGGGGTGCATAGTTTCCCATAACCATGTATCTCTTCTAGGGGTGGTCATGGATTCTCCTAAGAGGATGCATGGTATAACAATACATGTGAAAACTGTTCAAATAACCATAGTCTAGGATTCACATTCTTATGGTATGGGATGCATGGTTAGGGAAAACTCTGTTTCCACCATAAACATCCCTATTTTATTCACTAAAAAAACACAAATATGCACCCCGTTATGAAACCAAATTGATGGTACTCAACTCATAAAAAATTAGTACCTTCAAAATAGTTTGAGAAAACTCCAAAAAATGTTGGGATCTAACATAGTTTAAGACATCAGATGACTTTGTGCATCCCTAATATGATACTAGATGATATAGAACTTCTGTATAGTTTCTCACACCAGCTCCAGACCCATGAGTTCTTGAATCAAATGGATAATTCCACCAACGTGGTGACCTATTCGGTCACCCAAATAGATCAATGAAATGTTCCATATTAATGGTGGAATATTAGATGTTATTTTTTCAAAATTACATGATGGGTAGATGATCTGAAAAAATATTGAAAAAGTGAATCATTAATCCCATATAATGTACTCTTTGACATGAATGGACTACATTTATTTGAAAATATTCTATTTATGAAAATTTTCTCTCAATCATAGGTCAGTTCCAAAGGCCTCCTGTAATCCTCTCTATAACTAAGATGTGACATGAGCATCACAGTCAGATTCAATTGTTATGGGAACTCTATGAAGTCGTACTATCTATAGTATATAGAGGTGTCCGACATTTTCTACTGAACTCTACACATTGATATCTTGGAAGTGGGATGACCTGGTGAGTTAATCTTGGATCACCCAGATTCCTTCATGGCCCTTTATATATATGGAAAATTCAACACGATGTACACTGAAAAATCATTCCAATGGAGCTCTGGATCTTTAAGGGGTTATAATAAACCTATTTAAACCGTGATTGATTCCTTCCACTGCACACACATGAGGAATAAAGAGACAAAATTTAAAAATCCCTTCTGTATGATGGTTAACAAAACTAAAATTAGAGGCCCTAGTAGTACATATCCACACATTGATGTACTACCAAAGGAGATGTATTAAAATCTGACAACACCTCCACACGCAACATAAAAGGCATTTTCATTCATCCTATGAAGAGGATAACATGCTCCCCACAAATTAGAATATCCCATAAGAACATGTAATGGGGATATATGAGTATTAAAGTTCTCATAGTATGTATCTCTACAATGATCATCCTTGGATCACTATATATTGACTAGTGTAAAAACTATCAACTGATGATATGTGGAACAATCGACATCCACGAATAAGAAATGTAATCTGGCTATCTACTCTGATACCACAGAAAATAATGGAGAACATGATCTCCTACTAAGTTCTTATTTTTCCACAACCATAATCCCTAGAGTATATAATACCATGTAGTCATTTTCTTATATGAACACTATCCATCACGTCTATCTCATGTGAAGATCTTTTAGGGACAAGATAAACATGACACTCTCGTGGTTGGTCTATATGATAAAACCCTTTCCCATAAGGCATTGTTTCAACATATTCAATGCATATACTACTGATACTAACTAAAGATCATGGGACATATTGTTATACTCATGTTGTATCAACTAATGTGATTCATATGATTCAACTACCTACCTCTATATAACAGCACATCAGACTCCTATAACTGAGGTATTTCATAACACTACATACTCGACACCCACCACTAGAAATATATATATAGGAGCACATGTCATCCTATTCCAACCATATAAAAATAATATATGGGACCATTTCATTCATATCAAAGAATTCAACTTCCATGTAAAAGAATCCATGGTTGTGTCCAATCTAGATTGATTAGGGAAAAACATCTAATAGTACCACATCGACCCAAAAAAAAATTCATCTCAGTAACACTATTAGGTGGATCCCATGAAAGCATCACCCCATCCATTTTTTGGGTCCACTACAACACCATCCAATAAGAAGAAGTGTCCTAGAATGTGGACCTCTTAAATACAAAATTAACACATAAAAGTGGTTCTAGTAAATTTTGTACTCTCAGTTTGTGTCCAAGACTATCCTTAAGTGTCTCACATGATCCTCTTTATACATGTAATACATGAGGTTTTTATCCATGAATACCAACATGAACTGTTCTAAAAATGGCGAAAGATCCTACTAATGAGCCCAATGAAAACTAAAAGGGGTCCTTCATACAAAAAATCATCACCCCGAATACATTATGATCATAAGGACATTTTAATTTTATCTTTGGTACATCCAAATATAGTACCCATATCTAGTGATAGCATGATCTATGATCAATCTTTGGGAACCATCATTCCACACCCAATTGATCAAAGAAGTGTTTGTTCCTCACTAGTGAATAATTATTCTTCATAATAACCTAATTTAGGAATTGATAATCCATGAAAAACTGCATGCTCCCACCCACCTTATTTCAAAACAACACTAGGACTTCCTCTTGGGAAATGATTGGTCTCACAATTCCCTTCACCAATATGTCCTCCCACTATTCCAGTACTGCTCAATTCTCAATAAGAGTCAACTGATATAAAAGTACAGATGTATAATCCTTCATGGGTTTTAAATTATTGTGTAATTATAGATCTTGATGCAGAGGAATACTAGGTACATCCTCAGGAAATACTTCCTCATACTCTTACACCATTGTAGAAAACTTCTAGGTCATTGAATCCACTACTCCAAGAGTCATTATAGCCTATTGGAGAGTAAATGTTTGAACTCTTCTATGATTGAGATCATCCTTCTCTAATAAGGTTTCATATTCACCCAAAAATTGAAACACTAAATCCATCACTATAGAAACACCACATCCTCCACCAAAAAATTCCCAATCAATGAAATAACGTTGGATAGCCAATCCATACATAAAAGACTTTATAAGGCATAATTTTTTAAACAATGTTTCTTAGGTAAATGTTTCACCTCTATGTTTCATATTTTACTATTATTACAAGTGTTATCTAACTGGTTCACAACATTCTAGAATATCTAATTATAATGGTCGATCCAATGGCTCAACCAGAATATCTTTGTCTCGAACCATTAAAGATTCCATGATTGATTTACACACTCATGCCTATGTCAACAATATATTTAATGTTTTAATAGAAAATAGAATACTTCATATCATCCCTATATCTTTATTATCATAGGACTCAATAGAAAATAATTGTCTTTATCATAGTCCATGTGCTCCTCGAACAAAATGTAGACCACTTAGGGTGGTGTTGGTAATAAATCCACATTATAACCACCTCTTAATTATTTTACAACACAACATCATGATATAAAACATGATCATTGAGCCACACCCAAGTAAAACATGATCATTGAGCCACACCCAAGTAAGATTAATAGTCTATGGAAACAATAATAATCTGATAGGGGACGCACAAAAAACCATTGGTGGACACCACAAACACAATCTGGATCAACACTATATGTTGGTGATCATAAGAAAATTATTTAAAAAGCCCTATCAATAAGGCCTTCTCAATTGAGGAATAACGTCATTCTCAGGGAGGTCATTCCGATTAAACAAACCCCACTGAGGTTATAGATATGATAGAGGATCACACTCTAGTACCATGTATTTAAACCTCACCACTATAAGAGACTATTCCTATAGAGGGTATCCCAATCCAATAATTATTTATTAATTACACAAACAAACCTCAAGGAAGTGGAAATAGGATACACATTCAATGATGATTGGTCCAAACTATGGAAATGAAATGCTATAAAAACACATGATTAGGGTACACAACCAATCAATCTACTCCCGTGACACATGATGTGTTAGTGCCTCACACAACATGTAAATATCAATATACATGGTCTATAGTTATCACATTATACATTCACTGGAGTTGTTGGACATGTCAGTTTACATTGGCCAGCTCATGTACCAGCCCATGTATCGATGTCTATGTCTCTATACTCCTCCCTGAGTCCTTGTCCAAGTATTCGGTGTGCCTTTGTCCATGAACTTTTTCCCATGTATATGTACATTATGGAATACATTTTCATCGACCAAAGAGGGGTCACATTATTTGTGATAGGAGTCACATGAATGTTGACCATTCGCTTCCTCCTTAAACCCACCATCTTATTGTGGGCCCCACAAAATCTGTATTCCAGAAATACATACGAGGTTTCATAGGATATTCTAGAAACAATGGTTATCTTTTGCATCTTCTACCACCTAAAAAGATCCACCATAAACATTTTAAATAGTATATACATGGTCAGTGAGTCCTCCCATCGGTATCTATTTTAGATCTAGTTTTGGAATCTACATAGGAATAATCCTTTCACACCATCAATAGCTGCATCGTCTATTAGTAGGGAAAAAAATCACCTGATTGAGTATCATTCTCACATGATACATCCATCACCATCATTAAGTCTTGAGCCTCATTTTTATTCGGATTCTATACCCTTGGAATAGATTATTTTCACTAATGAACAGTCGTTCAATGATTTGAAACATGGTATTTATAGAACTATTGGCCAAATCAAATACCAATTATGACCGATTAAAGAAATATAGGGGAAAAATCTAATCTATAAAAAATTAGGAATGAACCAAAACCATTATTAATTTGTAGTAATATTTTTATATTGGATAAAAAATTGAACAACAATCATTTCATTTACATTTTTGACATGATCCATGAACTCTATTGGCATAAAGATCCACGATCTGATCCTGATCTATCATTATTCTCCATGAAAGCTCTCCAATGGTCATCTGAATTTCCAGGTATTGAGAGCACAACTCTTTGTAAAAATTATTACAGTATACATATATGATAAATCACCCACATCATAAAAATTAAAAAAATCAATAAATTTAATTAATTATATTTTTAATTTATATTCATGATGAGTTTTTTCATAAATTTCCCACATTGAAAAAGATTCTATGGTTCCCAGTGTAAAACATATATTTTGAAAGTGTTGTGATATTTTTGATATGATTATACATGTTGGTGTTATTCCAAATTTTACATAAAAACAATGCAGACATTATATTTAATATATTTAATACACTTCAAACAATTTTTATGGGCACATTGTGACATGGAATAACACTCTATCACATGTCCTAGTCTCAAAAATAATCTATATAAAACGCAAGAAATAATACAGAAAAAATCAAAGTCATTACATAAAATATTATGCAATGGTTTATGATTATCATTGGATATGTTTACACGGATTAATGTATTATAATAGATATCTTGAGCTAACCGTACCAGATTTAATAAATAGTTATTGATATATGGAAATACATAACACACTGCAATTAATCTAATGATCCATTAAAAGTTAATTTTTGTGATTTAGTTGTTATGAAAATAATTTACAGATATACATTTTTTATTGTTAGTTATGAATTAGAAATTGATTATTTTACAAACCAAGCATGGAATTATTCTAATGTAATTGAAATGTATAATATATGTATATTTCCATATCTATATAGATAGAAAAATAATTCCTCTTATATCGGTTATGGTTCTTCTAAATAAATGTTCTCCTATTACATTCATAAAAGATGAATCAGATGGGTTTTTAAGAAAATAGAGACGTATGTTTTTTGAGGCACATAACATTCCACTAATCACACACATTGTTGTTCACAATGACCTCCATATATCTCTATAATTATTTACACTTTTTGCATATGTCCATATTTACTTGTAACCAATTATCTCCAATGTTTAAATATAGTTACATGTTTTTCAGTATGACCTATGTACATCCCTTCCTATCATATTAATGGTATATTTTATAAATTCTTTTTCATGATTTCTATTTTCCAAAAAATTAATTTTGAAATATAAAATTCCTAATTAACAAGAAATTTTTTAAATTGTGATGATTCAAGTAATTTATCATGGAAAAAATGTAAAACACCGAAATTATAATATAAAAACATTTTATTTGGTAACATATGTGACATGTTACTCCTTGCCTAACAGAAAATATAGCACCCCATGGATTTGGGATATAATTTTTTTTTGTAAATAAATAGAATATATTATATTGATTTTACTATTTGATACTATAATATTATCATTAATTACCAAAAACACTAAGTCTATCTTGTGTCACATGAAACACTATGTTTAAATGTGTGATGTCCTGGACCCAGATGCCACCTAACAGGTGCCCCATGCTTGATGGGACACATGGCCACAAGAATATCTTCATAAATTCTAGAAGCTATTAACTACAAGTGATGGCCTATGGTGTGTCTGATGGAAGAATATGACCCCATTATCAGAGTGTAGCCAAATTTATTGAATAATAAAGAATAATAAATAGTGGAAGAAATATAAATTATATATATAAAAAGAAGAAAAAAGCTGTTGTGGTAGATAAACTAGAATAATTAAAATTGTATCAACTGGAATAGTGTTGATTTAATGTCATGACTCTAGAAAAATGAATAAACAAGGATACATGATAATAGGCATAGACATTCCACTATGTAAAAAAAACAAAGACTACTCTAAGAATCCTGATATCCCACTCGGTCATTTGTTTTCATGATCCATCCTAACAGCCCAAAATAATGTAGTGGAAGCTGTATGCTATCCTTTTTCAAAATATGCAACTGTGTAATCTATTTTGGGTACAAAACATCCCCCGAAGAGTGTATAAGATAAATCACAGTAGGAAACCACAAATCGTTCCATTAACATCTGGCCCATGTAAGAGAATATAGTACTGTCTATGCATTAATTTTTAATGTTATGCAAGTAGTACAATAACTAAATACCTAGTACCTACTTCAGGCCTTGGATCGTGTCTGAACAAGTAAACAGTTCATAATTTATCCAATTTCCATTTATTTTTAATAGGTCACAGAGTGTAAATCATGCACTAACATCTTATGATGATAATTTAAGTATTGATGTTTGCATGTGGTTATAAGGAATCATGACATTGATATCTGGTGAGGGGTTCTAGGTTAATAACCAAGGTAATTTAAATCTCACAAAACACTAACATAGTAGTCTCTAAGTCTAGATTCAGGATAAGAGTGTAATCCAAGGAGCATAAACAACGGAATTCCACAATATGGTTCCTACAAGGTCCATGTAGGTCGACCCAGGTAAAATGGGGAAAACAAAGGCATATCCTTATGGGCTTTTACCATGACACCTTCATTTCAATGTTACATCCAAGGAGTGTATCTGAGGTATCATGTAATAATATAATGAACACTTTGGTTATAAACCGTGCATCGGAGGAATACAAAAGAACTAGAGTCTTGGTGATTATCAACTTATACAAATAGTATTATTGAATCAGAATGGGGTTCCAGATACCCATGGGATTATCCTCAAAGAATCCAAGGTTTTCTCGTGTTAGTCCATTCATATTTGATTATTGTAATCATGTAACATTTCATTTGGTTCAATTCCTTCATTTCATTAGTGTGGATAGGTCATGTATATTTGAAACCATTAAATTATTTTTCCATGTCTTTTCCACCATTTGTGTTGGTAATACTAGTAGCATTGAAAAAATTTAATGTAGTCTTAAATAACTAGTAAGTCATATTAAATTATTGAGGTTCACTCCTGTACCTTCCATCCACCTGGAAATAGGTTCTATATACATGTATCATTTATTCAATCTATTTTAACAATGTCATGTTTTATACATAATATACATTCTATTCCACATTGATCATTTAATAATCAATTATAATTAACATACCTTAGGTAGGTAATGTGATGAACATACATGGTACATGACATTATGAAATTGTTATTAAATAACAAACCATTTATTGTAGGAAGGCTCACCTTTTAGAAGGTCAAGCTAGGGAACACCTGAACTGTGGCTCAAACGTGCCAAAACACTAAAAACCATATTTGGCATATCCATCAACATGAGAATGATTGAGTTGGGGGGTTTAACTGCTCACCACTTTTCACTTATTTGGTAAGATCATATCAATATTATAATATATTGTATAATCCTGGAATACAAATTTTAGAAATGACTTCCAATGATACTAGTGGGCCCTAGAAAAACATTCCTCAAACAATGGAATTTAATGGAAATGATATAGACCACCATCCTTACGGTTTTATGATCCATATCCACTCGTATCATCCCTTTATTATCCTTAGATAAATGTATATATGAGAAATGGCAGAAAAGGATCACATTGTGATATCTATGATTAGAGTGAAGTAGAAGAAGAACTGCTCAAGGGGTCTCAGGTTTATACTGTTTCACACCTAAAGTGATGAACTGAAGCTCGATCAGATGCAAGATGAAAGAGATATCTTGATTCCATGTTTAGATATTCATGAAAAACCAAATTGAGACAGAAATATGACTATATAATTTAAACTCTTATTAGTGTTGATTGGTGAAATAATTATATAATTATGATAAAACTAGAAAATATCCTAGAAAAATTTCATGTGAATGTTTTTTCTACATTGATTGTCATTATATTTTCAAACCATGCAAGAAAGATCTATATGAATGGTTTGGTCTACACTGTTTATTAAACCATGTGCAACCCTTACATGATAAAATGAGAGTAGGGGAACTTGAATTATTAAGTTTCATGTCTGTGCACTAAAGGGGTGAGGTGGTTTCTCCAGAAAACAACATCCACATGACTTTCCACTGCAAGGAAAATCATGAAAAATTTACTCAAAATTGTGTGATAGGTCTTCATTCTCCAAAAAGATTGGTTCCAGTATCCAAACAAGCCACATAAAACATTGGTAACATTACTAAGTCAATAATCATACAATATAGGTCCAATGTAACAATTTATACCAAAAATTAATAGATACGTTCCAATGTGAAAACTCGGGTTCTTATAGTCTTCCCCACTTAAATGAACATACCCCTAACTTCTTTGTCTAAGGTTAAAGGAATATTTTATTAGAAAAACATTGGACACTGAGCACATTAATTATATTTCCATCCCCATTTCACATCCAATACACTTTCGTACTTCTATTAGACATGTAAGAGAGGGACAAACATAACTTTGAGAACCATCATGATTCAGTCAACTATGTGAATTAAATAATCTTCAAAGGTAGAAAAGAAATCTAATATGACATTTTCATGATCAACGTAATGAGACATGTCAGTATGATATTGGAGATGTTGTGAGACCTGAATGATGTCATTCACTGAATGGTACCATTGAAGTAGTAGCAACTGATAGGCTACTAGTCCCACACACTATATAATTTTAGATGGCCTGACACAACTAGGTGACATGTTTCTATGCTTCCTTAATCATAAATTCTATTGACTGGGGAATACATGATGAAAAAACTGATCACCAAATATGAACTCAAGAGGACATTTATGACGTTCAACAAATTATTTCTATCTATAATGAGCAGTACTAATACACATAAAAATCAGCTGGACTAGTTCTAATGTCTCCCAACGAGATGATGTCCTAGTAGGGATACCTCACATTCCTCTATCCAGAACAAGGATGAATGGAATGGCCTACAATAGAAGGCCTCAAAAGTATCCATTTGAATAGTCACCTAGATTTTTTTCTATAAGTAAACTCAATTAGAGGAATATGATTCTCCCAAGAACGGCCAAAATCTAGGACACATGCTCAGAGCATATCCTCTACAACATGTATCTTCTATTTCGATTGTTCATTGGTATGAGGGTGAAAAGTTGTTCTTAGAAGCACCTGAGTCCCCATATCATTCTACAAAACCTTCCAGAACCATGAATTTAAATGAGCATCCCAATCAGAAATGATTTAATGTGGAACACAATGCAGTCGTATGATATCATGGACATACAGTCTTCACAATTCATCTACCGAGAAAGTCTCCAAAATAGGAATGAAGTGGGATGATTTCATTAGTCTTTCAATGAAAATCCAAATAGCATCACTACTTCTCGGTGACCTAGATGTATTGACCAAGAAATTCATAGAAACATCTTCCCATTTTCATTTGTTAACTAGAATCCGGTGTAACAATCTTGTATGTCTCTGGTGATCTGCCTTCACATACGGACAATTTTAACACCTAGAAATGAAGCCTACAATATGATTTTTTATTCCAGTCCACTAATACTGGTGTCACATTTATATATACATCTTCCAGATGCCTTGATGAAATATCCACTAAGATGCAAGGGGTTCTTTCATCAACTCATCTCTCAAATCTCTAGAAACCAAGACAAGTCTACATAGTCACAGAACATCATCTCTGTCCCCAAACCAATCTGAAGATGGGTTATATCCTTCTATACTCTCGTGGAGATCCAAACCATCATGATTTGAAAACACATAAATATTTACCTTCTCTAGGAGGTAAGATGAAACTATTAAATATGTGATGTATGACTTCTTGTGACTGTCGTTAAACTATAGATTAGATTATAAAAGAGTGTAATTTACATCAATTATACATAGGATTCCTATAAGGCATGAATTTGTGCTTTTCGACTCAATGTATTAGTGACCACATTACCCTTTCCAGGATTATATGAATGACAAAAATCAATGGATAATGGATATTAGACCCAAATCTATTGTATGTAGTTCAACTAAGACTATGAAAAGATATATGTGAGGCTCTTATGGTCTGTATAAATCATAATGTGCTCACCCAATATATAATGTCTCAAGCAATGTATGTCACAGACAACTACTGCTAGATCGATGTCGTGCATCATGTAATTTCTCAAGTGAAGCCTCAATTATCGAGATATTTATGCAACAAAATTGACAGCATACATAAAAAATGATTAAAGTCCGATTCCTGGTGCATCACAGAAGATGGTATAACCTTTACCTAGTTCCAGAAGAATCAAAATTTGTGCCAATACTAGAATCCCTTTCAGGTCCTAAATGGATTTATCAAATTCTTTTGACAATAGAAACTAAACAAATTTCATTGTAAGACAGTTAATAGTTGGATAAAGTTACGAGATGTCCTTTTTTAAATGCATGTAATTTCCTGAAATCCCTATGAAACAACATATATCAATCTAATTCCTGGGATGATCATAGGAAACTAAATCACTAAACTTTTCATGGCCAATATAAACTCCTGATTATGAAATAATATATCCAAGGAAGTATTATTTGTCGATCTAGTTGTTTCATTAAGCAAGTTTCACATAAATATGATTCTCTACCAGTGTACTAAAAATGATCTCATGATGTTTGGAATGGTCGTTACGAGTGAGAGAATACAGCAAGATGTCATCCACAAACACCACAACCAAAGAGTCCAGATAGGGGTAGAATACTATATTCATCAAATACATGAAAATGACAGGCATGTTTGGAATAACGAAGAGCATAAAATGATACTTATACAGACCATATATTTTATAGAAATTTGTACAATGAATGTCTGATGGTGAAACTCAGAACTGATGATTACATGATCTCATGTCCATAATAGAGAAAAACATTTCTCTTTGGTGAAGGTAAATGAGATCATCTATTCCAGGAAGGGTATAGTATTTTGTGATCAAATTATGTTTTAACCATCTATCAACAATTAATAGATGTAAGGTTGCATCTCCCTTCTTGAAAAAAAAACATGGGTGAACCACAAGATGATAAACTAAGCTGTATAAGGACTTTGGCATCTGGGTCCTCTATCATCCACCTGAGCTAGTGAAGCTCAGTAAGAGACATCATTTATGGTGTAATGGAAACTGGAACAGCTCCTAGAACAAGATCAATTGTAAACTCTACTTATTTCATAGGAGGTAATCCTGAAATGACATCAGGCAAGACTTCCATGAAACAATGAACTACAGGAGAGAAAATATATTTATGTAAACCCTAATATTCAATATAATTATTAGAAATTTGGATGGTAAATTCACATAGCCCATAATGATTTGGTTTCGATCTCTAAGCCCAGACATCCCAATCACATTTGAAAAGATAACTGATGCCTTCTTGTGATATAATAGCAAACTTGTGGTGATAGAAATCTAGAAAGGCATGATATTGGTCCAAACAGTCCATACCAAGAATTAAATAGCATCCTATCATCATGAGAACAATGAGATTCTACACTAATGGGTAACTTCCTACCTCAACAGGACAGTCCTTGCACTGGTGTATTCCCTTCATCCATATTCACGACGGTGTATTTAGGATCATTACAACATTGTGATAATGTATCTTTATTCTGATGATTTATACAATATATTCAAAAATTATAGTGATGGAAGCACCTATATAAATCAAATCAGTGATAATAGTAGAGGCTACAATAATAGTACATTGTACTGTAGATGGTACCACAACCCGATCCTAGGGCACTAGCAATTAATCTTGTAGCTGACCTGATCCACAACCCTGTGCAACAGATGTACTACCACAATCATGACTGATCTGCTGGTGATGCTGAGGATTTGGGGTCATACTATCATGACCACGACCTAATACTCATCTAGACCTTCTAGTGCTACTCCAACTCCCCAAATGACACTTTGAAAAAGAAAACTCTCCTACAGGTTGAGGGGAAGCTGGTCATTTTCCACTGGAAGTTGGTGGAAAGGTCCTACAGAAACAATGAAGATGAGCCATTCGGCCCCAATCCCAACACTCTATAGGGTCACTATCTCATTAAATTTACTTATGACTAGTTCGTTTACTATGATCACACATTACAGAGCTATCAAACTGGTTACTCTAGAAACCACGACCTTGAATAGAAACATCAAAGTAATATATCATACTACTAGAAGAGCTACTGGCCTGACGCGGCACAGATCCTTTGAACCCAGTACTTGTGTCATCCCATAGGATACATTCATTGATAAGTTCCTGATCAATTATAGATGAAATGGTTGGATTGTGAATGCCTTTCACCTGGGTTCAGATGTAACATTTGATCCCATCCTTAAAACATCTTGCACACAAAAGTTCATCACCAGCAAAAAGCGATGGAAAGTACAGTAAATAATTAAAACATTCTAAATATTAAATAAATTACATATAATCCTTCTCTAGATGCATGAAATATTTGTCTCAGTTAGATCTTAGTGCTTTTTTTAAAGAACTGATCATAGAAAGAAGTCTGGAAATCCTCCGATAAGATTCCCTCATGACGACTGGCCTAGGTAACCACATACCACCAATTCATGGATGAATCCAAAAGCCTGTCTGTAGTAATCCTGACTCTCACCTATAGAGGTGTTTCAAGATTCTCAATGATATACAACATGGAATCTATCCTGGCATAAAGATCCTATGAAACACTGTTCCTTGTGAACGATAGAGGATGTTGCTACTGGAACTCACGGGTCAGATAATTTCTCATTGGTGAAACCCATGGAACATCTTTCATGTACTACATTAGAAGTAGGAATCTATAATGAACATTGTAACCTATTCAATGATTATGTACAAAAAGAGGTGCCTCATGTGGAAGCATTGGAAATAAGAATGGAGGATCAACTCCCACCATGTCTTGAGCATGGTCTCCACATCCATCATCGAGAACGACACAAGGATGACACTGTGGAATTGGTCTACACATTTCAAGAAACAAAACATAGGAAATGCATCGATCCAAGGATATGAAATCTCTAATGGAATCTGAACATAAGTAATAACACTAACCATGGAATAGTACCCAAACCACCAGCATAAATGGCTATTTATGGGTAAGTGTTCAAGAATATTTTTCATATCATTTTATAGTTAATTCTCAGGTTAACTCATTTACATTTCATAAACATGAAATGTAAGGATAAGGATGTGAATCCAATTTATTTTAGATTTCCGTATTCATATTATAATGAATATCCATTTCCGATGAATCAGTTCCAATAAACCTATCACTAGAAATGACCCCCATTTATTTATGGTATAATGGCTCAAGTCATTAAATTACTCATCCCAACTCATGTGGGATCATACACATCATAAATTGAAACAGTAAATCACTCAAGCGCATCCAAAGTAAGAAATGTACATGAAAACTATCAAAACATAACTCAACCATCACAAGCATATCATACAATGAATGTAGTGATATGCACATATATGGAATAGAAATATGCATGACATGTGATACCCGAGTGCCTATAATGATGCATGTGAAAATGATCCTTGACCTCATATAATCAAGATTCGGATGAAATTAGATACTCCAACAAAGTAATAGTCAAGAGAAGCATAAAACAAATGTGTCACCCAATGGTGAAAAAAAATCAACTATTAGAGGAAAAATTGAACAACTATAGAATTATTGGGTAATATGGAAATTACGGTGATCATGGGTTCATGATGCCCAAGAATGACTTATGGAAAAGTCCCAATCATTATTATTCTACAATCTAATGTCTCCAAATAGTTAAAAATGAAATTAATCCATCTCTAATACCACATTGTGATGCCTGATACCCGAATTCCACTTAACGGGTTCCCCGACCCATGTGGGACACATAGACACAAGAACATTGTCCTAAAATTCTAGGGGAAACCTACTAGTAGCGAAGGACTATGGTGTGTCCATTTGAAGAAAATTCCCCCATTAGAACAGTGTCGCATAGTAGAAGGAATAATAATGAATAGTAATATGTAGATGAAAAATAAATTATTTAAATAAATAACAGAAGCAAGAATATGTACTAGATAAAAGTGAATAATAATAGTTTTACCAATTTTATCATTGATTATGTAATGTAATGTCCCTAGAAAACTAAAAAAAATTAATATAAGACAATAGGAATAAACATTCTAGAATGTAAAAAAACAAAGACCACTCATAGAAACCAGAGATCCCTCTCGGTCATCTTTTGTCACTCTCCATCCCAAAAACATGCAATCAAGTTGTGGAAGTCGTATGCTTCCCTTTATCAAAACCTACATCTATCTGCGTACCAAACTACGCCTGGGGTGGGTTTGAGATAAATCTCAATGTGACACCCCCAAGGTTGTATATAACTTCCAGATTGTGTAATAGAATATAACAATGATAAGGAATGCATATATTATGTAAAGAACGAAGTACAATAACTATATTACAAATGCCTTCTTCAGACCTCAGTTGGTGTATAAACTTGTAACAAGTTCATTAATTAATCAATTTCATTGTAATGTTAATAATTCACATAAGGCATATCAAACACTGGCATCTCCTTAGGATACTATATTTAGTGAAGGTCCTAATATGTAACAAAGAATCCTGACAAAGATATCTGGTGAGGGAGTTCCTGGGTAATAACCATGGTAACATAAATCTCATGGAATGCGGACTCATTAGTATCTTAGTATATCAAAGGGGTAAGAGTGTAATCCAAGGAGCGTAATACGAGTAATTCCACCATAAGGTGGCTACCGAATCCATGGTGATCAAGAAAGGAAAAATAGAGTTAAAAAAGACAAATCCATATGGGCATTCAACATGGCCCCGGCTTGTCAATGATAGATCTAATGAGTGTATATGAGGTATCGTGTAATAATGTAAAGGACCCTATGGTAGTATAATGGGAATTATAGAAATAGACAAGACTCGGAGTATAGGTGGTAATAAACCTAATAAAATTGATTCCTTGAATTGGAATGGGGTTCCTAAGATCCAAGGCATTCGACTCTCAGAATCCAAGCCTTGCTCATGTACGTCCATTCCTATTTTACACTGTAATCATGAAAAAATTAATTTGGATCAATTTTTTCCCTTCATTCCTGTGGATAGGTGCAGTAGAGTTGAAACCATTTATTTATTATTCCATGCCTTGTCCTCAATTACTATAGATAGTCTATGTGTATTCCCAACCATTTAAGAAAGTATTAATTATCCAACAGGGAATATTAAATTATGGACATTCACTTCGCTACCTTCCATAAACATGGAATAGGGAAGTATGGACATGTAACTATTATTAATTCTCTTTTGATAAGTCCATGTTATATATTTCGTACACATTCCATTCAAAATTGCACATTTAATAATCTATTTGAAAGTACATAAAATATGTTGGACAAGTGGTAAGCATGCATTGGTCATGAAATTAACGAATTCTCATAAATAACAGACCATTTGATAAATTAATGCTCACCATTAATAAGGTCATGCAAAGGAACACCATAATAATGGCTCGAATGTTCCAAAACACTAAAAAACCAATTATGTCTTAACATTTATCATGAGCCAGATTGAGTCATGGGTGTTACTTCTGAAAACTAATCCCATATTTTGAAAGATAATAACCATAATATTCTATCATGTATAATCATGGAATGTGAATTTTATAAAAGGATTGAATCAAAACTAGTGGGCCTAATGGGGAAATTACAAGAACAACGAAAATTAGGGATAAGTTATAGACCACCCACCATAGGGTTATACGTTCCTTATCCTCAAGAATCGACCCATGTTTTTAATCAGATTAGAGTAGATACTAAAAAAGGCAAAAAACAAGCACATTGAGTTATCTAGGTTTAGAGTGAAAGAGAAAAGTAGCGGATTAAGGGGACTCAATTAGGTACCATTTTTCATCTAACGTGATGAACGAAAGATCAATAACATTCCAGCCAAATGAGATACTTGATTCCATGTTTTATTCCACAAAAAACCCCAAATTAATAGATGAATATTAAAATCATGTATAAACTCATTCATGGGAGGTAGGGGTGCATAATTAAATAATTGATGGAAAAAATGTAAATTTACCAAGAAAATTAGCTTGCGCACAGTTTGTCAAACCATTCACAAACAGTGCGGGATGGATATGCCTGAACTGTTTAGTTGGCATGGTTTATCAAACCATGTGAAACCAATGTAAAAATACCTCATAAAAGGAGGCACTAACACGATTAATCATCAAGGCCATTTGCCAACAGTGCAAGGTGGTTAAGTCTGAAAAAACAATATCAGGACGATTTACTCTATACCATGTGCCAGGTCTATTTTCTCCAAAATGATGGGTTCTGGTTTTTAAACAAGCCCAAGAAAACCTTTAATGAATTAATATTCATTTTTAATCCAAAATATGTACAATGAAATGATTTTTTCTGATAATTAAAGGATGCATACCTAAGGGAAAACTAGTGTTTAAAAAAAATTAAATGTTATTAAAATATATTTATTTAATATGTTAGTTATAAAAATTCTATTAAAATGGATGATATGAACTGTACTGACTAAATAATAATAATTATAATTATCTATTGATACCATATATATAAGAATCATTTAAATGATAAAGAATGTCTTTTTTGAAAAAACTATGTTGTTTAAAAGATGGATTAATCTTGCATTATGAAAAAAATAAAAAATAAATTTTATCACTTCTAGAATATATTTTAAAAAATATTCATTATTTTTTAAATCATAAATCCAAAATAATTTTAAGGAGAAATTTTTTATTTTTCTATGATGATTTATTTTATGATGAATAGTAAAAAAAATATTGAATTTTAAATGAAAATTGCCATTTTATTTAAATTAATTATAATTATAAATTTTATTATGAATCCGTTTTAATGTAAAATTAGTCCAATAATATATTATGTATTCCAATTTAGGTCAATGGAATAAATTGCCAATTCAATATTTATTAAAATACATTGTAACGTCTTTATCATCTCCCCTTTAATTTTATTTCTCATCACAGCATATAGATAAATATTAAATATAAATTTCCACATTCTATGAATTTAATTTGAAAAAAATGATTTAATATATTAAATAATAATAATTTGAAATATATAAAATTGTATATATAATTTAGTTTGAATATGATTACTGATAGAATAGAATAAATTACTGTAATTACTGTTAAAATAGATTTATCGCTGGTAAACATAGCATATATTTGTGTAAAATGAAATAAAATATTTTAAAAAATGAATTATATTTGTATATATATATCTAAAAAAAATAGAGATAATAAAGATCTATTTTTAATGTTTTTTAGGATAAAAAATTTGTATTTTGGAATCTTTTCAATAAAAATTACTAGTGTTACACTCACCTCGCTTATAAAAGGTAACCCATCTCATCTCTTATCCGAACATAAAAATCAAATTGGATCAAAATATTACCACCATAATCACTTCTAAAAATCCATCCCTTCATTATAGAAGTCATATTTTTGAATTTAATCCATCCTATGAATGGTTTGGTGCAAAAAAATAAGGGATTACTAAGGAAGAGTTATTATTCATCAATGAGCCACTTTATCTTATTTATTTCTACACCTACCTTAATTCATAGTCAACGTTGATGGTATAATAAAATCCATATATCCCATATAATATGATGTTTTTATTGTAATATCATTACCTACAATGTAGAAACCCGAAGCATGACATACATGGACATTACATTACTTTTGAGGAATACTTAATACATAATAAAAACCGAAACACAAGGACCGTAATAGTTTAGTGTCTTTGGAAACTTGGAACGTAATCTTCTAATCGTGGTGAAAGAACTTAAACATCTCCCATAAATATCTTCCACTTTTTGTTTCCTGACTTAAAACCTTTATTTTGATCCTGGGGGAAAATAAATCATAGAAAGGGTGAGCTCAAATGTTCAGTAAGGGTAGGAATGGATAAAATAAATCATACCATATACATTGGAACCTAAAAACATGAACATAATGTTTAAAAATTAAAATCATTAGCAACGACATAAAACATGGAAGTACATAAGGCATAGATCATAATGGAACATAAACCATGATAAAATAGCATGGGAATAAAACATGACATTGTGTAATCCATTATTCACATGTAATTATTTCCATAGTAGCCAAGGAATTGCTGCCAAGACCATCTTTGTGGACAAAGTCCCATTCTGAATCGAGTCCACTCCTCGTTTTAGTTCTGTAACACTGAACCGGATTAAGATACCATTCCATCCATGTCTATCTCATGAGATATAAAATCTTTACCCAATGCATTGGAGGGAGATATAGGTCCCACCCATCTCATAATGGAATCATTCTTATGTGTGCCACAAAATAAACATACATCATTCATAATAACCCATCAAATAAAATGGGTTTCATAAACATCATACCATCATCACATAATCCATATTAATGAAATGGATATCATTTCATAATCAGAAAAGTGAAACCACATAAATCATAGAGACATTATACATGAAACATACACATATGAAATAATTTCATCTTAGATGGAAAATGGTTTTGATAAAACACTTGAGATGAATTCTTGAGGAAAATATCCTTTATTCTTCAAAATGAATTTCTTTTCACAAAAAGTCATGCAATTTTGAAAGAAATATATTTTGTTGAAAATAGTCATTAAAACATTTGCAAGAAGCATCATGAAAATAAGGCTTTATAAAACCGTAAAAATCAATTCGTGCCGTATAAGTTAAAAAAACATTTTTTTCGTACTTTTGCCAGAAAAGTCAAAAAGTACCTCGTAACATCAACAAAAGAAATACTCATTACATACTATGTAGTAAAATTAAAAAATGGGTAAATATGACTTTAAAAATACATGAAAATACTTTTATAAAACATGTATATTGATGATAGAAATAACTCGAGTAAATCCTTACGAATATGCAATCTCGGATAAAAATGAGATTTGCAAAATTATCCATAACCTTTTGTTCAGTATGCTTCTTATGTATCTGAACCTCCTGTATAATGATTTACATAATGTTATTTAATTATTACAGAAACATATTCATTGTAATGATATCATATATGGTTCACTTATGACTTTATATTACCCGTTCTTTAGTAAATTCCATGTTAAAGAGTGTATTGGGTAAAATCATTTCATTTGTCGTCCGTGATTTGACTTGTAATTATTCATATGATTACATAGATCATGATTACCTAATTACAGAATATAAAACATGATTTATATATAATATATGTTCAGAATATACAAATATATATTAGATCGATAAATGGAAAGAAATACACCGTTCATGGAGACGGTGGGCCGTACGTACGCATGAACGCTGTTTTCGTTTCCTTATTGAGTTGAATAGAATTAAGTATATTACATACATATATACATAAATACATTATATTTATAATGTCATATATTTAATTATTATTTCTTATATATTCTTTATAATAATTCTTAAATGGTTAACATGGAGATTGAATCTCATCGTGTCGTGGAGACGGTAGTCCGTACGTACGCACGAGCGATGATATCGTTTCCATAATTATTTAATTGAATTGGATTGGATGATACAATATATCAGAATCAGTATAATATTATAATAACTATGTATAGTTATTATTTAACCCATTACACCCATCCATGTAAGGTGTTGGTGGAAAAACTGATTACACCACGGCATGGAGACGGTATTCCGTACGTACGCACGCGCGGTGATTTTGTTTTCCATAGGATGGATAGAAGGTGAAATGGGGTTGTTTCATATTTATAATAACAAATAAGTATATTAGTGATACTGATGTTATTAATTTATAATGAAACAACTAATTAATAATAAGTTGAAAAAGAAAGAAGCTAGGAAGAATCGAGAGAAGAAATTACCTCTTCTTTGAAACGCCTCTTTGAAACCTCATCTTAGGGCACTAATATTGGTCTTTAAAGTAGACCGGAGCATCTAGTATGTTTCTAGGTAATTTTATAAGATAATATTTTAAGGTTTGGCCGAACTTGAAGGCTCAAATTGGTTTGAGGAGGAGAGGGAGGAGGTCCCCTTTTATAAGGGAGGAGAGGGGCACCTTTGGAATTCTTTAAAATATCAATTTCTAATAAATCTAACCCCACTTAAAAACCTCCAACAATGGCTCATATCCAAATATTAGATGAGATATGGTTGTAATCTCATCAAAAAATCAAATTTAGACATGTTAGGTATTTATTTTAATCATTATGAACTTGATTTATCCTTATTTAGTCAATTTAATTTTATTTGTGGTAATAACATTCTAAAATTTAAATTATAACAAATAATTACATATTTGTTGTGAATTGTCCATAATTGTTTACTTTATAACTTTATAGACCATATAAATTTAAATTTATAATTTTTAAATATTTTTGTGATTTTTAAACAATTTTATAATATGTTATTTTATAAAATAATAATACTGTCAATTTTGACACTATTCATTTATTTGAAATTAAATAAAATATATACATAAGATATGTTCGAACTAAAAGCTTTATAGATTCATAAAATGTCCTATGTATCTAGAAAATTAGTGGATCACATTAAATAGTTTATATAAGATTTATTTTATTATTTTTAAAAACATTTATTTGATATTTTAATTAATAAAATAATTTCAACATCACTATTGTGTCATAATTAATGATGATTATTTAATCCATAAAAATTATAAATAAATTCCTATGATGTAGATAATTGTATTATCTATCTATAGACTATTCATGTTCGAAGTTTTATGAAGTTTATATCTAAATTAAAATTATTATACTTATAATATTTAAGAAAGTGACATGTTGTCACATTCTTTGGTTTTAATAATAATTAAATTTTTTTCATGGAAAAAAGTAAATTAAATGAATCTAATCCGACCCTTAGGTGATATGGATCGACGTTTAGTCATCCAATAGGATTTTTTAGGTGTTAGGGTAATTTTATAATCTTATATTTATGCTTAGTTACCCGATTTACCTTTAACTATGGTAAATAAAATTTACCGTAGTTACTATTCATTATTTCCAAAAATAACCAGTAGCATATTAACATAATTTGGACCCACAGATTCCAAATATGGAATCCATTTTTCCAAATTAAATACAAAAAATTTTCCAAAATTAAATTAAAATTAATCTCGTTGTGGAAAGAAAACAGGTTTTCCTTTAAAACATTGCAAAAGATTGAATTGATATAACCTACGAATTCAATGTATAATCAATGATAATGACATACATTATATTAAATGGTAAAAATATATTCTATTTATACTTTAAAATCACTCAATATTATAAATTATCCATATAAATTATTACGATGAAAAAATTTGTTTTTAATTAAAATATAACGTGTTTTTACTATTCATCAAAATATGAAAGTTATCAGAATAATATGAAAAATTTATCCAAAGTAAATTTTTATATCCTGATTTAAAAAAAGAATTTTATTTTTTAAAATTGAACTTATAAAAATTTCAACAACTAGATTTAAAGTGGGTACGCCATCAAAAGCCGGCAAAACTGCATTTTTTGAAAAATTCATATTTTACCCGAAAAATTTATTTTGTTCTTATACCATGTTTTATAAAATGTGTAAGATGAATAATAATGTTATAAAATTCAAAATTTATTTAATAATTTTCATAAAGGATAGTTCATATTAATATTATAATAATATATCGTTGTTTAGTAAAACCCGGTATTGCGTACAACACACGCTATCAAGGAAGGTCGCGATTGCGTTTAATGAAAGAGAAGTCAGGGTTGCGTGTTGTGAAAGAATCCTTCGTTGTTTCTTATAACATATTCCAACCATATTTCATTTATACGTTGAATATATGTATATATATATATACTCAATGTTGCGTAGAATAACTATAATCAAAATTGTGTGTAACACGATCCAAAAATAGTGTTGCGTATACTACAAGCTAATACAGTGTTGTGTATAGTTCAAGGTAATCTTGGTGTAGCATAAAACACAATAAATTAAAGAAATTAAGAGAATATTTTTCATAAAATCTCAGGGTGTTACATTCTACCCACCTTAAAATGAATTTCGCCCTCAAAATTCATCGGGGTTATAAATGGTTTACTACTCGAATGATTGTTTAATAGAAACCCACATCGTAAAAAGGAATACCAAAACATGGCTTAAAAAACAAAAGTATGAAATGTAACGGTTACCCAAAATAACTCATCACTCGGTTTCCACATAGGAGAACATCAGTGAAAATATGGATATGGAAGGAAAATCTAACCATCAGGTTCTGATAGAGATTGGTAGAGAACATGGATATGAAAAAGCCAACAATCACAAAGCTATAGATTTTTGGTGATCTATGGTACCATCTAATTCATCAGATATAAGGGAACTAGGAAAACATTTTTTGTTTTCAAGATCATTTCCCTAAAGATGATGAATTAAAAGAAATACATAAAGAAATGAAGTTGAATTTGTTATTCGTGATGTGTTATCAGATCATGTGATAGAATGATGGGTCATTCCATCTCTTTCAAACAAAAGGTTAGCGAATGTTAAAAGTCCATATTATGGTTAGATTAATCGTATATAGTTCTAAAAATGAACTTATACATCATATATCATAACACTTAATAAAATAAAACTATTTTCTACTAAATATGGACTTCTTATAAGCCAGTGTTAGGAGATAAAGGCCAGTTGCACGTTGGTTGTGTTTTCGATTCCCACGGCCTTGTCCGACGCGATGGGCTGTCGCCCGTCCTGCAGGTTTTCCTTTTTCTAAAACTATATTACTATATCATCCCATCAATAATATCGAAAAAAATTCTATCCTTAAACAATACTAACTTATGTCCAACATAATCCATTCCAATCTTTAGGATTATCCATAATACTGCAGTACACTCTCATAATATAGTGAAAACGATTACCAGAGATTTAATACCATAATTGATCCCCATATATCATAAGATATGTCTTGTTGGTCACATTCCAAACATTCAAAGGCCTTAATCATGTATTCTCTTGAAAAATGATACCCATTGAACCTTAGTGAAAATATGAATGCGGTTAAAAGTTAACACTTTCCACATACCAAAATCCTCAAAATTATATATACTCAAACCATGATATCACTTAGTCCCTATATCAATCCTGAGGTCATGAATACAATCAAACATCTCATTATCTTCTTATTCATTCATTATGCATATATCATCTACTTTACAAAAATATCTGAATAACATTCCATGGTTACTGGTACCATTCAACATATACTTTCAAATATTTTTAGGAAAAACAATAGTGTAACAATCCTTAGATGATTCTTTATTCCATAGTACCGTTATCTATACAACATAACTCTCGATAAACATACAATCATTCCACTGCCTTCTAAAAAAACCAACTGTGCTTCAACACTTCTTTCAACTCATATATAATTTTTAGTCTCCTCATCATCATCCACATAAATACTACCCATATGTCCATGCTGATTTTCATCATGATATTTTCCATTAGGGAGTTGGTTTGCATAATACCTATACATTCCACCTTTAAAACATCTAATCATTTTTGATGTCGTAGCAATACCATTATCCTTGTCCATGTTGTTAACTGAACCTTTTCTTTTGCACTTACTGGCTTTGTTTCCTTCTTTTACACACCCAAAGCATCATCCAATTCGTGTAAAACAATCTCCCTGATGCCTCTTCCCACATGATTTACATGAGGGAAATTGAACGTTCTTTCCTCTATGATCATCATGAAACTCCAACTTTCACATATTATCTGAATCAGAAAACTTACCAAATTTGAGATTATTGATCATATTATGAGATTTATGATTAGGCATAATAACGATGCTTGGACTTCCAGATCCCGTTTCATTTGGTTTCTCCGGAAAAAAAATCATTCCATTGCTCGTCATATCCTCCATTATCATGAATCTTGCTGTTTCCAGCCATTTTCTAAAACTCAAAAAGAATAGTGTGAGAGGAAAAAATCATGCTATGGAAAAAAACATAGTAATGGGGGAGTACCCTCAATATCTAACATCTTAGGTTAAATTCTATGATCGTTAGCGTAATTCTAGTACTATAACCTATATGTATACATAACCTTAGAGACTTCCCTAGACATACCGTAGAAATATCCCTAGGGATCTCACTAACATTTTTGCATCCTAGTTTCCAAAGGTTGACTAAACCTTTCCTCTGATACCAAATGTAGAAACACGAAGCTTGACGTACATAGACATTACATTACTTTTGCGGAATACTTAATACATAACAACAAAAGACACACAATGATCGTAATAGTTTAGTGTCTTTGGAAACATGGAACATAATCTTCTAATAGTGGTGAAAGATCTTCAACATCTCCCATAAAGATCTTCGAATTTTTGTTTCCTGGCCTAAAACCTTTCTTTTGATCCTGGGGAAAAATAAATCATAAAAAGGGTGATCTCAAATGCTCAGTAAGGCTAAGAATGGATAAAATTATACATACCATATACATTGGAACTTAAAAACATGAACATAATGTTTAAAAATTAAAATCATTAGCAACGACATAAAACATGGAAGTAAATAAGGAATATATCATAATGGAAAATAAACCATGATAAAATAGCATGGGAATAAAACATGTAATTTTGGCATCCATTAAGCACATGTAATGATTTCCATAGTAGCCAAGGCATTGCTGCCAAGACTATCATAGTGGACAAAGTCCCATTATGAATCGAGTTCACTCCTCGTTTCAGTCCTGTAACACTGAACCGGATTAACTTACCCTTCCAGCCATGTATATCTCATGAGATATAAAATCTTTACCCAGTGCATTGGAGGGAGATATAGGTCCCACCCATCTCATAATAGAATCATTCTTACTTGTGCCACAAAATAAAGATACATCATTCATAATAACCCATCAAATAAAATGGGTTTCATAAACATCATCCCATCATCACATAATCCATATAAAAGAAATGGATATCATTTCATAGAAACGAAAAGTGAAACAACGTAAATCATAGAGACATTATAAATGAAACATACACATATGAAATAATTTCATCTTAGATGGAAAATGGTTTTGATAAAACACTTGAAATGAATTCTTGAGGAAAATATCATTTCTTCTTCAAAATTAATTTCTTTTCACAAAACATCATGAAATTTTAAAAGAAAGATATTTTGTTGAAAATAGTAATGAAATATTTTGGATAAGCTTAATGAAAATAAGGCTTTATAAAACCCTAAAAATATGTTCGTTCCGTATAAGTTAAAAAACATTCTTTTCGTACTTTTGATAGAAAAGTAAAAAATTAACTCGTAACATAAACAAAAGAATGATTCCTTACATACCATGTATTAAAAGAAAAAAATGGGTAAAAAGGACATTAAACATACATGAAAATACTTTTATAAAACATGGATATGGATGATAGAAATAACCCCAGTAAATACTTACAAATATGCAATCTCCGATAAAAATGAGTTTTGAAAAATTATCCCGTACCTTATGTTCGATATGCTTCGTATGTAATATAAACTTTTGTATAATGATTTACATAATGTTATTTACTTATTACAGAATCATATTCATTGTTATGATATCATATATGGTTAACTTATAACTTTATATTATCCATTCTTTTATAAATTCCATGTTAAAGAGTGTTTTGGGTAAAATCGTTTGATTTGTCGTCTGTGTTTTGACTTGTAATTATTCATATGATTACATAGATCATGATTACTTAATTCCAGAATATAAAACATTATTTATAAATAATATATATTCAGAATATACATATATATAATAGATCAATAAATGGAAATAAATACACCGTTCATGGAGATGGTAGGTCGTACGTATGCATGAATGCTGTTTTCGTTTCCTTATTGAGTTGAATGGAATTAAGTCGATTACATACATATATACATAAATACAGTAACTTTATAATGACATATATTTCATTATTATTTCTTAGATATACTTTATAATCATTCTTAAATGGTTAACATGGAGAATGAATCTCATCGCGTCGTGGAGACGGTAGTCCATACGTACGCACGAGCGATGATATCGTTTCCATAATTATTGAATTGAATTAGAGTGGATGATACAATATATCATAATAATTATGATGTTATAATAACTATGTATAGTTATTATTTACACCATTATACCCATCCATGTAAGGTGTTGGTGGAAAAACAGATTACACCACGGCGTGGAGACAGAATTCCATACGTGCGCAGGCACAATGATTTTGTTTTCAGTAAGATGTATAGAAGGTGAAATGGGGTTGTTTCATATTTATAATAAAAAATCAGTATATTAGTGACACTGATGTTATTACATTATAATGAAACAACTAAAGAAGAATAAGTTGATAAAGAAAGTAGTTTGAAAGAATCGGGAGAAGAAATTACCTCTTCTTCGATACGCCTCATTGAATCCTCCTCTTAGGGAACTAAGATTGGTCTTTAAAGTATACCATAACCTCTAGGATGCTTCTAGGTAAGTGTAGACGCCAATTTTTTAGGGTTTTGCCAAGATTGAAGGCTCGAATTGGTATGAGGAGGATAGGGAAGAGGTGCCCTTTTATAAGGGAGGAGAGGGGCACCTTTGGAATTATTAAAAATATTAATTTATAATAAATCTAACCCCACTTAAAAACCTCCAAAAATGATTCATATCCAAATATTAGATGATATATGGTTTTAATCTCATCATCCATACAAATTTAGATATGCTAGGTCTTTATTTTAAACATTATCTACTTGATTTATCTTTATTTGGTCAATTCAATTTTATTTGTGGTAATAACATTCTAAAATTTAAATTAAAACAAATAATTACTTATTTGTTGTTAATTGTCCATAATTGTTTAATTCATAACATTATAGACCATATAAATTTAAATTTATAATTTTTAAATATTTTTGTGATTTTTAAACAATTCTATAATATTTTATTTTTATAAAATAACAATAGTGTCAATTTTGACACTATTCATTTATTTGAATTTAAATAAAATATATACAGAAGATATGTTCAAAATATAAGCTTTAATAGATTCATAAAATGTCATATGTATCTAGAAAATTAGTGGAGCACATTAAATAGTTCATATAATATTTATTTTATTATTTTTTAAACCATTTATTTGATATTATAATTAATAAAATAATTTCAACATAACTAGTGTGTCATAATTAATGATGAATATTTAATCCCTAAAAATTATAAATAAATTCCTATGATGTAGATAATTGTATTAGATTTCTGGAGACTATTCATGTTCAAATTTCATGATGTGTATCACTAAATTAAAATTATTATACTTATAAGATTTAAGATAGTGACATGTTGTCACATTCTTTGGTTTTAATAATAATTAAATTATTTTCATGGATAAAAGTCCATTAAATGAATCTAATCCGACCCTTAGGTGATATGGGTCGACTTTTAGTCATCAAATTGTATTTTGGAAGGTTTTAGGGTAATTTTGAAATCATATATTTACCCTTAATTACCCGATTTACCTTTAACTATGGTAAATAAAATTTACCGTAGTTACTATTCATAAATCTCAAAAATAAAATGTAGCTTATTAATATAATTTGGACCCACTGATTCCAAATATGGAATCCATTTTTCCAAATTCAATACACAAATGTGTCAGAAATTAAATTAAAATTAATCTCGTTGTCGAAAGAAAACAGATTTTTTTTAAAACATTACAAAAGATTGAATTGATTTAACCTACTAATTCAATCTATAATCAATGATAATGACATACATTATATTAAATGGTTAAAATATATTCTATTTATACTTTAAAACCACTCAATATTATAATTTAACCATATAAATTATTACGATGAAAAAAGTTGTTTTTAATTAAAATATAGCGTGTTTTTACTATTCTTCAAAATATGAATGTTATCAGAATAATATGAAAAATTTATCCAAAGTAAATTTCTATATCCTGATTTAAAAGAAGAATTTTATTTTGTAAAGTTTAACTTATAAAAATTTTAACAACTAGTTTTAATGTGGGTGCGCCCTCAAAAGCCGGCAAAACTGCATTTTTTTAAAAATACATATTTTTCCCGAAAAATTTATTTTGTTCTTAAACCATGTTCTAGAAAATGTGTATGATGAATAATAATTTTATAAAATTAAAAATTTAGTTAATACTATTAATAAAGGCTAGTTCTTATTAATATTATAATAATATATCTTTGCTTATTAAAACCCGGTATTGCGTACAACACACGCTATCGAGGAAGGTCGCAATTGTGTGTAATGAAAGCCAAGTCAGGGTTGCGTGTTGTGCAAGAATCCTTCGTTTTTTAATATAACAGAATCCATCAATATTTCATTTATACGTTGAATATATATATATATATACACTCAATGTTGCGTAGAATAACTATTATCAAAATTGTGTGTAACACGATCTATGAATAGTGTTGCGTATACTGCAAGCTAATACGGTGTTGCGTATAGCGCAAGGTAATCTTGGTGTAGCATACAAGTCAAGAAATTAATGAAATTAAGAGAATATTTTTCATAAAATCTCGGGGTGTTACATACAACAACATCCACATCCATCAAATTTCATAGGAAATCATCATTCATGTGTATGGTGGACTATCGCCTCTCGAACTGATGGCATTCGTTGTAAGATGACCAAATATCACTATATGGTATGATTATGAATGTAAAGTAAATATATAATATTTATACATATATATAGCTATAAATTCATTATATCACACATATATTCATAATGTAACACATATAACAGATACAATAACATACCTTATGTGTATGATGAACTAGCACCACACGAATTGATGTGATTTTTCATTTAATAAAAATTCATAAAGGAGGTTATGAAGATAATTTTAATGATACTAGGTGATAGAAATTTAATAATTTTTATGTTTATTAAATATTTATTATTTTTAATTACAATATAAATTTTTTTCTTACCTTTTTTCACTTAATAATTATTAGATCGTTTGTGTATGTGTGTTATACTACGATCACAAAGTGATGCAACTCTATTTTAATCACCACACCAATTGGATTATATTTTTAAGTATATAATATATTATATATGATTTTATGGTAGTTATATAAAAAATATATATTAAATATCTTCTTTCCATAATGATCAGTGAATAATGTAAATGTTACTTAATTGTACAAATGACCAACATTTTTAATGATTATAAAATACATCAGTTTTCACAACCATATTTCATATTTTTTTTAAATATAAAATTTATATTAAAACATCATATGAAAAAAGTAAATTAACACCTGAACTAATATAAATAATGATCGATTATCAATGAAACTGGGATTATATTTTATTACCGGATCATATATGATATTATAAAAATTAATACAATTCTATTGTAATTTTATAACATGTTTCAAAACACAATAAACATGGTTTATGAATGTTCAATAAAAGTGAAGCATAATTTAAGTGATTTATTAAATCAATTTTGACTTATTAGTTTAAAAGTCTAATTCATTGATTGCATAATTCTATGAATATGTGAAAAATATATTTTCATTACTCTATATAGTATTTCAATATTCTTTTGTGTATTTAAATTTTAAACAAATAATAGATTTATTTATTAATTCCTACCTCAATGTGATTATCATTGTATTTGTTTATTTCATAGTCTCATTATAATCCTTATTGTTTATTCCTGAATTTTAGTTTATGGAAATTATTTGACCATTTCAAAATAAAGTCATTAAATTTTATTCTCCACCAGTTATAACTCATTTTTTCATGTAATATAATCATTTCCAACTATTTAGAATCAATATTAAGTTAAAAATGATGGTATGACAGTCAAACATCATTTTTATCTTTGTTTGGAATTCATGTTTGTTACAATACAATGATTACATAAAATGATTTCAAAAAAGTGTTTAAACATTCCCTAATGATTTAATAAAATAACCGTAACCATTTTTACTATTTAGAAAATATTTTCAATATATTATTATGATGTTTTAATACAATGTATGGGTGTATTTTACTATAAATGTTAATAGAATATTCATATTTTTTCAGAATAAGAAACATTCTAATCCTTTTTATAGTGAAAAGGGTATTTTATTTTTTATATGAATGTCATGTATATAAATAATAACTATCATCATTGTAATTTCATTGATTCTTCATTTTCATGATTTTATTGAACTTCATAAAGAAATTTTTTTCCCTAATATTCTAAAATATTTATTCATTTAAAAGTTATTTTCGAAGAAAAGTGTCCTCATAATGTTTTATTTTTTTGAAAAATCAAAAATATTTTAAAAACATTGGAAAAAAATATTTGTACATTATTTCTATTAAACAATGGAATCCACCCATTAATGTACTTATTCCCCACTAGGGATATTTAATATTCATATCAACCAGTTTCTTTCAATGAATGGTTTATTATTAGTTTGTATATAGATGTGATATTTATATTCCATTCACCATACTCTTCTAGATGGTTTATAATTTTATTTATTTGATTGGGTTATGTATTAAATATTTCATATGATAATATTTAATATGAATGATTATGTTGAAAACTTTTTTCCAATTTCATATAAGAATGCATTAGACATATTATGTCATGGATGGGGACCTATATACATAACCACTTGATGAATACATATGTATCATGTTGAAAAAATGTTATCCAAACTCATTGAGTTTGTACCTAATACTTATAAAGTATTTTGTGAATTTTCTTGATAGTATGTGTCTTATGAATCATCATGACACAAAATATTTGGACAAAATGGATTGGTTTGAAACAAGATGATTTAATAATTTTTATAAATAGTTTTAAAAGTAACTATCTTTTGAAAGGTCATGATGGTATTATTTTGATATCCAAAATTTAGAATTCCTTAATTTTGAATTAATTTATTAAAATTCCCTTTTATACATCACTTTTTTAACATCCATAGAAATGTGCTTATTTATATGGAATTATTTGACCATCATTTTGTCAAATGATGGAGTTATTATTTATTAAATGTGTTTTTCATTTATTAATTACCTTTCCATTATGTCTATTCTTTATTTATTCATATATTACGATGTATTCCTAACCTTTTGAAAATTTGATCACACACCATTAATATATTTTATTATGCATAGTATTATCAAGAGTGTTTTATGATTGATATATTGGGATATTATAGAACAAATATTTATATTATTAAAAAAATAATGATATTTTTTGTGTTTTCAAATTTAATATGGGAATCAGATTTTTATCTTTTATATCATGAATAAAAATTCATTATATCATTCTGGATGTTATTCCTTTTCTTTCATTACATTTTAATATTGAATACAATGCCTTGAAGAAATTTGAGACTTGGCCATCACTACACCAAATCATCCTACGCTCAATAGACCTGATAATTTATGAATACGTATGCAGATGAAATATATCAAACAAGGAAGTCAATGAGTTTGAAGATATCTAATTAAGGAAAATTTATAAGTTGTTTAAATTAATCTAAATTTAAATTCTTTGGAACATTAAAAGATTGAATTTCATAGAAAATCAAATGCATCTTTCATAATTATTTCATATTCCTTCATGATCCTATGAAATCATAAAGGTCTCGTGATACATTATGATGTTTGTAGAAGGAATGAGATTTATGATTTTAAAAATTCTATAAATTTTATTTTATTAGGATGAATATAATCATATTATGATTCCTAAAGCACAAAATATTTCATAATATTATATATATGATACTAAAGACGTTTGGGAGTTTTCCTATATGCTGATAGAATGGGTTTATTGACACTGATCCCAGAGACTGGTTTTTTAAACTTGTCTATCAGAATTTTTGTTGATACTGAAGGTTTTTACACTAAAAATGGATAACTATCATTTTTAAGTGTATATGATTTTAGATAATTTAGGAATATTTATGAATTTTATAGTGGTTAGCGGAAGAGTTCATAAGAGATGAATAAATCAAAGAAAGTGATCAAATAAACATGAACTTCAGAGATTGGGAAATTGGTTGAGAAGGAAAATAAATTGGTGTTCTTGGTATATCATATAGATATACTATTCCATGTGAGATTAAAAAGAATATGGGATAAATAATTTGTTTCAAAAGATGTTTCTAAATAGAAAATATTTTGAGAAATATGTTTTCCAAACAATAATGTTTCATGCAAAAGAAGAGTTTCAAAATAGAGGGTTGTGATTATAATATTGAATTATATATAGCTTATTTTACTGGAAAGAGGAAATCCAAATAAATAAATTAGTATATTATTTATGAATCTATTTCATAATATCAAAAAAATTATATAGAATTATCTAGATGTTATGGAAATTTCTAGATCTTGAATTAGACCTTATACAAAAGCAACTGCATTGATGTCTTCTGACACTTGAAAATTGACCATCGGTAGTTGGGATACATATTTAAAAATAAAAATTTGATGATCAATTGTAAGAAGATAAATATTTTCTTGTGGATCAAATTATAATAAAGAAAAAAATTAATAACTGATTGGAAGATGAATAAAAATTTTAGTTCATAGAAAAGAAGGTATCTAATAAGATTTCATAGATGTTCTACTCACCTAATCACAATATTTAATTTCCATAGAACTATGGTAGTATATATGGTAAGGAGGTAGGATCTCACATAGAGTCTAGACTATGTAAATCCAATGTCAAATATACACTTCTTTTTTTTCTTTCATTGTAGTATCCTAAATTATTATAAGGAATAATGTATAACAAGTTAAATGGTGAAGATTCAAAAAGATGATATTTGTAAAATGGAAAAAAAATAAATCAACCCTTATATCTATATTTTTCACTGATCAACTAGAATATCTAATGTTATTGGGTCTAGGTTCCTCTATATTGTCCATATCATGTACAATATCAATTCAATCAAAATTTGAGGAATTCCAAAATATTGGTGGAAAAATATCGGGATTTGAAAAAATGATGATTTTTGAATCGCTCGAATAATTTATATGATAATATTGATACTATTATTGTAGGTTATACTATGATTAATAATGACGAGCCCATGGGTTTTGATGATGAGAGAACTATTGAAGGCATTGCAAAAGATAGAAATCTAATCTCTTATCCCTCTATCATAAATTTTTATATAAGGGTTATGGGTATTGAATTAGTAATATGTATGTGTAGAAGGATAAAATTATTTTCAATGTGAATATGAAAGTAATAGTATCAATTCTATAGATTTTGAGTATAAATTTTTATGATATAATAATGGGATATGAAGAAACTATTTGTAAGTACAACTCCAGAGTCAACGAATTGTTTTCCAAAATAAAAGTTTTGGAGATTTCCTAGATGATTATACAAATTTTATGATATTATTAGTGTAATTAAATATATATTTTATTATAATATTTTTTATTTAGAATATAATGATGAATAACTCTTGAAAAAAATTTTAATATTAAAATTTCATATGAATTTAGATAATCAACAATGTTCAACAACAATTTCACATAGGAAATGGATTATTAATCTAATATAAAGATGAAAATTGATGTTTTTTATGATGTTGATAGATATTTTTACGATGATAAAGGGGAAAATGAGTTGAATGAAGAAGTCATGTCTCCCATCTATAAAAATTATCAAATAAAATAATTTATGTATGAAGGAAAACATTCTCTCAAAATTTATTAGTATTGTAATGTTGAAAATTTTTATATGATGTTATCCCAATATATTTTTAGAGAATTTAAAGATCATTCTTAAAGAAAACATTTAAGGAAGAATTTTAATATTCAATGAAGAAATAAATTAATTTCATTGGTGGAACGATGAATATCACTGGAAAAAAATATGTATACGAATTAAGAAATCCAAATTAATATCAAATGAAAACCATTATTTAGATTATTAATGTTCTGAAAAATTCATCACATACATTAAATAACAAGAGAAAACAATATATTCAACACTTAGTAATGAAAAATATTGGGTAGGAGAAGAATATTACAAATATTGTCAATATAAATTAGATCTATTTGCATATATTTAGAAATATTGAACTCAAAAAATTAAATATGAATGATGATTAATTATAGTGGAATATATATAGAGGGAATAAAATATTTTTATATGATAGAAAATTACTACATTTTTGCAGATCATAATTTATAATATGATAATTAATTAACAATGATTGTTGACTGATGACCTTAGTATTATGTTCGATGCTATGATATATGAAGTTAATAAGTCTCAATAAAATATTATTTAGGACAAATGTAATTTATTAATGTTATATGATATATTCAACATGGATTGAGTAGTAAAATCTATATCTTCTATAGCCATAAAAAAACCTCACTCTATGAATTTGGTGTATTTCACAACCAAAATACTAAAATTATTGTTTTTTTGTACAATTTCATGTGTGAAGAAATGTGTTCTAAACACATGTGTTGATAAGGGATGTGGAAAACCTATCATATATATAGTAGTTGAAAATTAATCCTAGTGTAATGTTTCGACATAGCTATATGAAACTAATTAAGGAAAATATTATGAACCTCTTCAATCATACTATTGGGAGAGATCATTGATCTATAGAAAACCATGATTTTATGAGTTTTTTTTCAATTCTATTAATTGTGGTCACATATCATGCAACTGTTAACTAAATGTGTCTCTTCCAAGAAAGTTGTTTGATCAACATGGACCAAATGGTTGAAAAATTTTCTTTACCATTGCAATGTCATAGAATGTTAGAAACATAAAATTTCATGATGTTAGAAATTTTCCAACAAAAATTCATGTTTATTATCTTTTGAAAATCAATCAATTATTTTACTTAACATAAAATTTTCTGCATAATTTAATAAAATAATTCCATAAAAACATTATAATAAAATAAAATAAAATGATAACGTAATAATCAAATTAGGGTGAAAATAATTTTTTGTCGATACACATTTGAATACTAGAAAAAAATTATCATCATAGAACCATGGTAGAGGTTTTCATTCATACTTGACAGGATGCAAAAAAATCATGTTGTGGGAGTATTTACATTTAGAAGTTATAGTTCAATGAAAATTTGAGGAATATAGGATGTGGCGATGAACACTATAAACTAATTTCTAATGATGTTATATGTATTGATGGAATTAAAAATAACTAACTTCGTCTGATTGATCTTTGTGATGATTCGATATAATTTGTAATCATAAATGATTCTTTTATTATCAAATGTATTGAAAATAGAAAATTATTTTATAGGGGAGAACAAACCAGTGAATATTTATTTCAAATTGGGGATCCTTACAACTCCTATAACTTGAGTGATTAACATGAAAATAAGTTGTGTCACTAAACGCATTGGGTTATTGGATATAAATTCATGAAAAACATTCAATGATGAGGTAGTATTAAGTTATCATCAATTAAAAAGAATAGAACGTTATTTTTGAATAAAATTTTAAATATGGAATGCATCTAATAAAAGTCATAAGGATGATGAAATGTATTCAGAGAAAATATTGAACATTTGAAATTCAATTTATGTGGGATAATGAGGAATCATTCATTAAAAATACATTTTTATTCAATCACATTCCTCAATGATTTCACCCAGATGAACAACAACTTATTTATAAAACATAAATTCGTGTATTTTGAAATGTTTAATTTTTTCTTAAAGTATATTGATAGATAGATTGGATTTTATATAATTATGTTAAGAAATAATAATTGTAAATAATTCACATTATGTAATTTTAATTCATATTAGATAAAGCATGGAATCCAATATATGGACAATTCTCCCAACACCCCTAACAATGTGGAGTAGTTCAAAGGATTAATAGATGATTTGTTGAATATGAACGAGCATGATATCACAATTAAAACAATCAATTTTATATTTGAGGCTATCTATCAGTACTACTATAAATCTTAAAAATAATGTTTCTTGAGACCAGAATCCAAAAAGGCATACAAAAGAATTTATCATAACAAAAAGACATACTTTTAGTAAATTAATATTTTTAGAATCCCTAGTTTACTAAATAAATCCAAATCATGAAATATTTTATGATAAATAAGAAAAAGGATGTTTCAATATATATTAACCCAATTTAAGAAGTTACAAATGTCAGAATAAATGATTACAACACTTTTTGGATTCTTATGATGTTAATGTTATCCAAAATCCAAATTCTAATGAAAAATTTAGCGAGAATGTTGGGGATGAAAAAAACATATTTTTTTTTTAAATGATAGTGAGTCAAAACCATCATATCGTGTTTTAAAGGAATCATGGGATGAATAATGTGTAGCAGGAATAGACTTATTAATGTTTCCAAAATGTAAACAATATTTGGAATGTAAAAATATTTTTGGGAGCCAGAAAGCTCATGTTTAGGAATGAAAAACGTTCATATTTGAAAAGTATACATCACTCATTTCCAAAAATTAACCATAGTGAACTTATGAAATAACTGAAAACAATTAATTATTTGATGTAATGAATGAAGAGTTTGATCATATTGAGAAACATATACAATGTAGATTCATCAAAGAGCAGTTAGTTAATATATAATTGGTATAAAAAAGGACTGTATAATGATGTTAAATGAACATGAATAAGGTTAATTAAACAAATAAGTAATTATTTTTAATTTTTATTCATAGGTGGAAGCATTTTATTTTGATTTAACAATTTCCATGGTATCATGATTATACACAAGAAGAATATTTCTTGTAGTTTATACACATTGAAATTTCAATGTTTTTTAGATAGATGTAATGTAATCATTTCTATAAAGTCAAATTATTTTATAAGATCACATTAATAACTCTTATGGTTTTCTTCTTTATAACGATTGATTCGTAGTTGGAAATTGGAATAAATCCTTGAATCGTTTGAACGAAGCCCCAAATGCTTGTTTTTACGAACAATAAAAATACCATAAAATATAGATTTTTATTGGGAAATTTTTATTTAAACAAATATTTAATGGATTTTATCTCAATAATGATAATTTTATTGTTTAATGTGCATGAAGTACTGTTTTTTTGTGATTTACAAAAAATATATAAATATATTTCAATGTATGAATTTTTTTTGAGATTTCATTTTTGGAAGAATTAACATTTATCTATCCCGTACATGTTCAAAAAGAGGAAAAATAATTATCCATATATCATGATTATTATAAAATGGAAATGATAAAGTAGTTTTTTATGAAAATCCAATTAATATTATACATATATTTTAGTGAGAAAAACGTTGATTAAATATGAGACAAGGAAATATGTGAATCAGAATGATTTTCAGTAGCACATTAAATGTTTTATATATCTCACATCATGAAGACCAGATATTTTTAAAGTCAAATCCTTGGGTTCTAGATATTTTATTGGTTCAAAATAATCATTTTTTGGTTTAAAATCTAACTTTGACTTCTGTAAAAGGAACTACAATACCTGGTATATTATAAATTATTATTTGTGAAATGAAATTTCTAGGTTATACTGATGCAGATATGGATGGTGATTGAAATTATATCAAATAAACATCAAGATGATTTTTTTGGTATAAGTTTGTGTGCGTTGTAATTTTAATAAATATTGTTTGGTTACCTTGTGCTTAAAATAATAAAAAAATTTGTACCTATATAGGCTTGTACTCAAATGTTGTGGATGAAGGATTAGTTGGAATAATTGTCAGATAACGATTTCAAACCATTAAAGATACTATGTGATAAACATAGAGTAATTTTTTATTATAAAAATACAATGAATTACTCAAGATAAAACATTATTGATATTAATTTTTTATTTATAAAAGAAAATGTTTCTATTTTATATGATTTAAATGAATATATTTCATTCAACTATCACATCATAGAAATTTTCACAATAAAAATGTCCAAATAAATATTTGTATAATTGTGGTAGAAACATTATGTTTAGTCCCCACTAAATGTATCATAATAAAATATGGAATACCATACTATTTTTTGTATACTATTTACAATGGGGTATGAATTGAACAAATTTATCTAGAAGTGTAAATTGATGTGGTTTTTCATAGTAAAATGAATCTTAATATTTATTTATAATAAAATGTCGAAGAAAATGAAAAGTGAGAGGATAATATAAAAAATGTTTATGATTGTATATAAAAATGGCTACAAATTTTTGTTTCCCCAATGAATGGAATTGCCTAAAAAATTATTTATCAGTTTCTAGGGATTTATGAGACTCAAATCGACGAAACAATATTTTTAGGTAAATGTAAAAAATGAGTTTTGAAAAATTATGAGAGATGAAAATGTGGTGTTGATTATTATGATAATTATAATTTTAAAAAATTACAAAGTGTTATATTTAATATCTTTTTTAATTTTTTTTTAACTTTTTTTGTTGGAAACATAGTTTTTTAAAAATAATGTTTTATTTAATTTATTGAAAGTTGTGTGGGAGGATGATTATGAATTTTTTATTGAGATGATGCTAAAAAATCAGAAAAAGTATTTTTTCCGGAAACGTACCAATCAAATACACTAGATTTGAATTATCTAATATTTTGTTATAATTTATGATTCCGAATGAAATTTTTTTCAATAGGACAAAATATTTATTGATTTATTAGTATTCAAAATGAATCAAATAAAAATATGTGGAAATAAAATTAGATCGATGGTTATTGGTAATTGAGAATATATAATGTCATAGACCTTTTAAAAGTAAGTGAAATGATGTTTTGTTATTCATTTAATTAACTATGAAATCAAAATAATGTCATGATACATAAAGAATTTTGTATAAAATATCTGATGTTTGTGTTTCTGGAATTTCTAAAGTTGAAGTTATTTAAATGTAGATAATTAGATTCAGATGCACAAGAAGATGATGTTTTTAGAAGACTATAAGAATGATGTTGATTATTTTTTCAAGTATGATGAGTTTTTTATCTAATTATATATTTACACTGATCACGTAGACAATTTTTTGACACAAATTCATTCGAATTGTTTTTAATAACAAAATGAGAATTTGACACTGATAATTCTATAAATGCCGAGTTTTATCTGAAACTATTTCATCAGATGAAATGAGTTTATGATTCATTGTTAAGAAGTACAGAGAATAGTTAAATATATGTAGATGATGATAATTTTTTAAAGGATTAAATTTTTACAAGATAGTTGTTTCACGTTTCAAATGAATTTAGATGTTGAAGCCATGAATTCAACCATTTTCAACATACTCAAAAATCAAAGTGAGAATTCATATTTTTTTCAATGGAAAATAGGAAAAATATGTTCATATATTCAATTAGGTTAAGGGAAATTGAATGATAAAAAACATTTAGACTGACATGTTATAGGCATACAATTCACGGTCATAGCCTTTAAAAATGTGAGATAATGATAGAGACGATTGTATTTCACGAGGTCCAAGTGGAAAAAACCAATGAATAGTATCTGAATCACCTATTTCAAAATAGTTTTTTTCCTTTAAAAATCTATTTATATAATTTTTATATACAATAATCCCAGGATGTGTTTTGGAGATTCACGATGTTTCACGAATTTATCAGATTCGTTAACAATATTTGATTTTGTCACGGATGAAGCTAAAATGAATGTGAGTTTTTGAGAAATGGATTTTGAGTTACTAGAAAATGAAATTTAATTCCATCCATTTTCAACCATGGAAACCTATAAATAATAATTTCAATTACATATTACTGATTTATTATTCAGAGTGTGACAAAATGAAGAAGCGATGAATCTATTATGCCAAAACCAAATTTTGAATATTATTTAAATTCATAACTATGTTTTCCATAAAAACATGTTTCATATGAAAATATAAATTTTAGATAGTGTTTTATAGTCAGAATTTTATATAGGATATTGTACATATTACCTGTTATAGGGTATCCATTTTGTGTGAATTGAACTGAGCATTGAGAATTTTTTTATTAGCTTAGATTTTTTATACAGTTAGATGAAAAAGAAATGTAATTACATAGATTTATAGATATGACATAGGAATATGTCTATCAGACTAATGTCTTCAGACCCTAGTGTATTGAATAGAGGAATATTAGACTATGATTAAAAATATATCTATAGGGGACATTTTTAAATAGGATTCATATATTTTAGGTGAATCTAATTTCATTATACAAAATATTTCAAACAAATGTGAGATTGTATAATATTTCTTATTAGGAGATATAAGGTGTCTTACAAAATTTAACAAAATTGTATTCTTTTCATCATAATAATGATAGTCTAAAACCATGGGAGTGGCTTTGGAATGGATGAATTTTTCACTCTATGAATAAACTGTATTAATTGTGTGTTCTTTGTTTACATATCTATTTCATCATGTATTAGAATGCACTAAATGATGATAAGGAAGAAAATATAACATCGAATTAGGGTTATGATTACAAAAATTAAAAATTTTAAAATGGAAATAATTTCTTCACCCCCCCCCCCCACTTCTATAATTTTCTTTGATCTATTTGAACATCATGTGTTTTGGGTGTCTATGAATTGAATCCCACAATTTAGTTTATAGTGTATCTAAATTGATTACAATGAATAACCGATCATTGATATATTAAAGAAATTAATTAATGGAATTAAATGTTATAGCATATGAAAAAATACAATAATTTTACCCCTACATGGTTGTTATTAATAAGAGTATTTAATCTTTATGATTTTTTTTCAAACATTTTGGCCATTTTTTAAATTTTTTCCATTGTTAATGAAAATTAAACATCTCATAATTTTGTTTTTTGTGTATATTTTATATATTCTATAATGATCCATGTTTTCATATACGGATTTTCCCCAAATATATTTCTGATATGTTTCCCTAAAAGTATGTATTGAATTTTATGTTACATATCATAGCTGATTAGCTATGGGAATAATAATTATGAAAACACGCCTCCTATATACATTTAAAAAAAACTCTTAGCGATTCAGGATTGAAAACATCATATTAATTGTCCTGAATAATAATTTTAATAATGTCCTCTCGGTATACTTTCTCATCAAATTTAGTTATGGTAGTATCCCCATTTCTGACTATTGAATCCACATAAACTTATAATGATTATAAATGAGAATGTTGAACTCATTGGGTAAAGTCACTATCAAATGTTGTGTGCGATTGATTCGTTTAAATTATATATTATTTTGATTCAACTCTACATATCGACACTGACCTATCACAATTAGGATCCATATTCATCAATTCAGGCAGTTATTCAATAATTATTACTATTTTGGAATATATAATAATATAGAAATGAATTCCTTATTGACGACATGTATTTTCTCAACATCAAATAAAAATGATATAATTTTTCCAATTGAATTATATACCATTTGAAAATAAATATCATAAATGGTAATATGTATATCCATTCATAGTATATGAGAAACCTTAATCCCCACTCTTATAAGAAGATGTAGATATTTACTATTGTGTATTTCATCTCATTGGAAATTATACCTTGACCCCCTTTCACAAAAAATATGGGTGTTTTATAATTGATATAATTTAAAATAATTTTCACCAAGTTGAATATCAATACATTAAAGATATTAGTTTCCTCCTTATTAAATTTTTATATAAATAGTTAAGAAAAAAATATTAACTATGGAAAGGATAAACCATGAGGGGGATGGCTCATCATTTTAATAGTGGGAGGTGTGGGGTCGACATTTAAGGGTTATTTTTCTATTATTTTATATCTATACTATCTTCCCAGAACATTCTATAAAAACATAGACTCTCCATTATGTCTAAATAAGAATAGGAATAAAGGGGAATCCGTCATCATCATTATTTAATATTGATTTAATATAGGTAAAAAATTAATTATTTCTTATTTTCACATTGTTCCAATAATTTATATTGTACCCCTTTGTTGCTTTAGGATATGTGTATGGTGGCTGTCCTACATGTTTCCTATTTTCAGCACACAGTTGTGGATTCATAAATTAATATTTCATAATAAATGTGACTGACACCTATGTTTTTAACTAATTTCTAAACAATCCCACCGTTCTATAAAATACACCTCATCACGATGAAAAATAATTGCAATCCCCGTTTCAGGGATTATAAGGTGTGCATAAATCATTAGAAGCTGTCAAATTACATTTCCATTAAAAACCATGAGATGATAAGACTTGTGATTTGTCTGCAACCCAATATGAGAATTTGTATTTATCCTTAATAACAATTTAATTTAGAAATTATCTTTTATAAATGAACTCTAAATTCGATAATGAAGTGAAAATCAACATTAAATTATATTGTTTTTTCGTAAAATAATGAATTTTACTCATTACATTACCCTAATAGATTACAATATTTCTGTCCCAAGAACAAGCATACAGTTTTTCAATGTATCTACATGAGACTGAATCAAAATTGAAGTGGTGATACAAATTTAAGTAATGCAAATGAACATTTTGTTCTTATTATTATTGTCACGTGGATTATATCCAACTGAAAATAGGAAGCCTAGAATTCTAACCATTGGAGTTTTTTACACCATCATGCTACCAAGCTCTTTCTTTGTTTGGGAAATTGGGTTTTTAGCTCTAAATTTTTCCTCGGCATCAAAACATCAATATTTTATTACACATGATTGGTAGGGTTTTTATATGTGGAATCAAATTATTACACTATAATGGATGATTTTAGGACCCGAAAAACAGTGTAATTTTTTTAAAATTATATGGAATTATTCTGATTCGACGGTTTCTTACGACATGTAATTTCAAGTCCGGGAGTGAATGGAATGTTTTTACGAAGCCTTTAAGTATGTTTAGTGAACTTTAGGGTGGGTTTTGTTAACTTTAGAACTTGTTCATATAATAGAAATCTCAGGGAACCATTAAACTTCCAGTGCCAGTGATTGCTTAAGGGGACATTCAACTCAGCATCGTTTGGTAGTGAACGGAAGTTGTTTTTACAACCTTCTGTTGAGGATAAAAAACGTGGAATAAAATAAAAAAATTTTAAACAAATATTTTATTTTATTCAATTATTTTAATTAATGTGGGGTTGAACCAAACTAAACCCCCACATTAATTCTTTCCACCCCACCCTTCTTCATTAAATGAAGAGATTATGGGGTGACTCCTCAAATTGATTTGTTTCATTTCCCCTCCTTTGGGAGTTGCGGGAATTGGTGTTTTGGCTATTGGAAGAAACCTTGGACAAAGAGATCTTCTTTCGCCATTGAAATAAATCTTCTTCTTCTATTATCTCCTACCGGAACAAGGGAGGAAGCATCATCCTTGAATAAAACTAACGATGTCGTCCTTAACATCTTAATCTTATTTCCCGATGTCAACGAATCTGAGTTAGGGGTTCTAAATTTGTTATTTTTTTCTCGTTATTTGTTTTCCTCCATGGATTATGATTCTAAGCCGCATGCCACCACTCTGACGTGGATGGGTCAGGGCTGAATGAATACGACATGACCCCCCACCCCCACCCCCCACCCCCACCATTCTTTGTGGATTATGACGCTAATCGTTGTATGAGTCTGGGTTGAGAAATTTTCATCAATGATGGTGTCAAATCGATAGCGACGACGTGAAGAGCGTGCGGCTACTTCGAGAATGAGAATTTGGCCACTTGAACTTGTACGATGACATGAAGAAGGTTCGTCGGCGGTCGAAACACTTGAACGTCACTGGTAGAACGAAGAGATGGGTGGCCGGAACTCCAACCCGCCATGTGGATTGAGGCCATTAAACCGCGCTTCCATAGGAGTGGGCTGTGTCTGATTGGCTGCGGTGGTGTAGCGACGGCCAGTGCAAGGATGATCGCAAGAAGAACCGACGGCTCGGGCTAATGGGTTCCCGGGGAATGTGTGTCGCAACGCGCGCTGCGTGGTGGAGTGAGGGTCCATTGTGATGGAGGATAGGTTGTCAGATCTGTTGGCTGCCAGAGGAGGCATGGAGCAACCACACCGCACGGGAGGTGGCTGGATGCTTGGCCAGCCTGGACCAGCAGTACCCACCATGTGGGTCTCTCGTGACATGGACCGCCACCACATTGCCTGAGATTTGAACAGCCTGAACAGATAAGCCATTCAGGACTCCATGGGGCATGACCTCATCCTTGGACACAGATAGAACGGACCCCACGGGGACTGCCAACTATGGGCCCAGTGCGAGCCGGACCCAGCGCAAGCCAGACCTAGTGTGGGCCAGAACCAGCCCAGGCTGGATGCAACATGGGAAAGACCCAGCGCGGGCTGGGTTGGTTGCCACGGGCCTTGTATGGGCAACACCCAGCACAGGTCGGACCCAGCATGGGCAGACCAAGCCCGAGTCAAGGTGGCCCCTTGGGTCAGGCCGCCAACTTAGACTGAGCTCCCCCCTCAACTCGGGTCGATCCCTATTCAGGACCCATGTTGGGCCGGGTCGGGTTGAGTCGGTCATACCAGCTCAGACCATACCTGGACCGCTTAAACCTGTTTCCACTCTTTTGCCCATAACATGAGCTACTGGCATCTGATTGATGAACCATCTACAACTATAGAAATAATGAATTTAGATGGTTATTTTTTTATAAACCATTTGAGGTATGGACCCATTTAGGTCATGGCTGGGTTGTACAGTACATAAATCCAACCAGGACCTTGAAACGGAAATGTCAATAAGTCTCAGTCCGGGCGTCCGATTGACGTGTCGTCTATCGTGTTGGGTTTCATAGGAAATAAGGATCTTTTGGACACAAAAAAGTGATTTTTTGGTAGTTGAGGTATAGAAACAAGGATTAATTACTGGAGACCCCCAGAATCATGCAGGCTTTGTGAGGAACCCTATGGATGGTTGTGTTGTGATAATGGGATCCAAAGTGTGTTCGACAGTACTGGATACTATTCCAGGATCATACGTTGGTTTGATCTCTTCAACAATTGTTCCATGATCCTACACGGTTTCTATAGGACTGAATCCTCTTCCGGGATCCTATGTTGGTTGGATATATCTGAATACTATTCTAGGATCCTACATGGGTTTGACAGCTCTGATTTCTCTTTCAGGATCCTACGTGGGTTCGACATCTCTGATTACTATTCCATGATACAACGCGGGTTCGATAGTTCTGATTAATGAACCAGGATCCTACATGGGTTCGACAGAATAAATGATTCAATGGCTATATCTAATCATTTATATCTCTCTACATAAGTTTTATATCTGTATGACCTGATCCTTGACTATGTGTTGTTATCAACGAGTTATCATTTTTCTTTCATGGAACGGGTTATGCATGGGCTCAAGAGTTGGAGCTAGTTTGTATTTGTTTAGTTAGGTTTATGTGTTTTCATTTACCTACGTTGGGTTGGATCATACTTTTTGAATGAATTGTTACTAATTGGGTTTATCCTTAGTGGATTCTGGGAGACCTTCGGTGGTATTGTGGTCGCATCTGAGTATCGTTACACTCACCCCTGCACGGGTTTTGACCATACATTGTTGTGTACTTTTCACTCAATGGACAATATTCATCGAGTCTAAGAGAGATGCATGTGAGGCTTCTCAGAGCTGGACTTCTACGAGACATACCTCGGGGACGAATTCATCAAGATCTTTACATACCCTTCAGGTATGATTTTCTAGTGGACGATCCAGGAGATGTTTTCCCTTCTTCATGTACATGTACTTTAGTTGGGCTTCTATTTTTGACCCCTTTTAATTTTCAACACTCTTTTGTTATAAATGATACCTAGTGTTCTGTATCTAGTTGTGTTCCTTATTGTGTTTGTATATAGGTTATAAAGGAAATGCCTTCCCAGTTTTAGGGGATTAAGACTTTGGTGCTAGTTGGGAGCCCATGGAATATGGAAGGCTAGTATGGGGTACTCCCGGCACAGGCCCCGAGGGAAGGGTTGTGGAAAATTGGTAGCAGCGGTGTTGGTTCTTCCGTAGAACCTTGGAATATAATATTTTGACATTATTAGTGTTCAGTGTTTTGGTTGTGGTTATCAGTTTAGGGAAACCGTTGATGGTGTGGTAGACGACGTATCCATATACTAAGACTATGACTTATGATATCTAACTCAGTGAACGAAAAGAACAATTGTGTGTGCATTTTATTTGAAATATTTTCATTGTGATCTCTTTGAGTCCGCTCAACAGGTATAACATATTGACTATCGTGCACGTGTATCTTATCAGGATGGTCCCACGGAGAGAGCCTGCCAGGGTTCTAGGCATTGTAAGAGATGGCAACACAATGACCGACGTGGCCTCATTATAGGGCCCTATCACAGTAGAGGAACCAGCTATACCACTACCTGTTTGGCCAACGATTCCACTAGCCCCAGCTGAAGAGATTGCATGCCGCCTGAGCGCATTCCATGATTTCTAATTCTAGAGGCCACCCAGGTTTAGGGTTTAGACGGACCCGCATGCATCATAAGATTGGCTTGAGGATGTGGTGAGAGTCTTCATTTTGGTAGGGACACCAGCCGACCATATGGGGATCCTTGCAGCGAGTCTCCTTCAGGTAGCAACGGGAAGATGGTGGAGCCTGATTCTCTAGGTGCATGACAAGGAAAAACATCTCTAGGAATATTTCGAGAGCAAGATTCAGGAGGAGTTTGTCCCAGCCACCATACTTGAAGTACAGATAAAAGAGATACTTCATCTATAGTAGGGTATCGTGATAGTGGCACAATACATAGCGAGGTTCACCGACCTCCCTCAGTACTCCACAGATATTGGGTGGGTCCCATTCGATAGGGCCTAGACCTTTGATCAGGGGCTCAGGTGGGAGATCAGGGCTTCGATGATCTCCCTCAGCATCTCGACATAGGTGGAGGTGATGGAGCGAGCCCTCTTAGTGGAGGGTTTACTTGCTTAGTATTTACCAGCAGTGAGACCCACCACCATACATCACATAGAGAATTCTTCTGCAGCTAGTAGAAGAAAGATGTCACAGAGATCCATGTGGACTAGTCCATTCGGTCAACATCCTCAGGATATGGGTTCGGTGGTTTGGCGAACATGAGATAGAGCCAGTCATACGAGGAGCAGGCAGTGCAACGCATGTGACGGGTAGGGGCACATGGTTCGTGACTGTCCAAACTGCCATGACGATGATCAGCAAGCGGTCAATAGAACACCCAGGATGAAACAAAGTTTCGATCGAGGTGGTTTGTAGGGAACATGTGGATGTGGTTTTGGAGCTGGTTGAGCATCTAGTGGTGGGTGACATTTCGAGGTGTTACTCCCACCTCTACAAGGATTTCCACCCCGACCACAAGGAGAAGGTGGGCATAAAAGAGCTCAGCTCCAAGAAGCTGATGTTTACGATCATGGCGCTCCGCTGATGATTCGACGTACAGTCTGTGTCTACTCCACCATAGTTTCCATACTAATAGACACAGGTCCCAGTCACTCTTTCATTTCCACTGACCTTGTTCGATGCTCGGAGATTCCAACGGAGCCATTGGCTCTATCATTATGGGTAGAGAATCCTACTGGAGAGGATTCAAAAATTATGCACTACTGTCGATAGTGTGTGCTTACATTAGGGGGATAGAGCATCAGTTGGGATCTCATAGTAGAGGCATTGAGGCCTTACGATGACATCTTGGGTATGGAATGGTTATCTACAGTCCATGCTCAGATTGATTGTATTAGTCATAAAGTGTGTTATGTCCACGAGGATGGGACTTGGATTACCTTCACTAGTGAAAAGGGAGCATTTATAGCCCATGTTGGACTTACCCATAGGAGGGGGCATTCGATTACTCAACAGTTGGCCAGCCTTATCCTTAGAGCGGTTGATGTGGAGAATCTAAGCTACCCTATTGTGGTGGATCATTAAGCTGATATTTTTTTGATGACGTTCCATGACTAACTCCTCACCGATAGGTATATGTTTACATATACATGTATCTTGGGATGACATAGATATATATGCCCACGTATTGGATGGCTCACACAGAGCTTCGTGAGCTGTGAGTACAGCTGGAGGACTTGTAGAGAATGGGAATCGTCAGATGAAGTGTTTCATTTTGTGCAGCCCCAATTTTGTTCACCAACAAGGTGGGCGAGAGTTTGAGGCTCTGTGTTGAATACAAATCCCTGAAATAGGTGACCATAAAGAACAAGTATCCACTTATGAGGATTCATGATCTCATTAATAAGATGAAGGGAGCATTTTGGTTTTCAAAGATCGACCTCTGATCGGGCAAACACCATCTTCGATTACGAGACAAGGATGTGTAAAAGATGGAATTAAGATTTAGGTATGGCCACTATGAGTCCTTGGATATGCCATTCGGCCTAACCAATGCACCATCTATGTTCATGGGACTTATGAATAGGATCTACAATCCATACCTAGGCCGATTGGTTGTAGTCTTCATCGATGACATTCTGATCAACTCGTCTACCGAGGAGGAGCATGCCTGTCATTTGAAGACACTACTGGACACAATCCGAGAAAACCAAATTTATGGGAAGCTCTTGATGTACCTGATTTTGATCTAAGAGGATAAATTTCTGGGACATGTCATCTTAGAGTCTAGAGTTAATGTGGATACAATGAAGATTGAGGTTTTTCTAGCTTGGGAGCCAACCAGGAGTGTAAAAAAGGTACGTAGTTTCCTGGGTCTGGCCGATAATTATCAAAGATTTGTGCGAGACTTCTTCAAATTTGATGAACCCATTTCGGCATTGACGAATAAGGGGAAACCATTATTGTGACCATAGTGGTGCAAAATTAGTTTCAGGAGTTGTGTAATAGGATGGCTAGTTTTCCAATCTTGAGGCTACCGGAGTTGGGCGTTTGGTATGTGGTCTACATTGATGCATTAGGGAATGGTCTCAGATGCATCCTGATGTAAGAGAGGGCAGTAATAGCTTATTATTCTATTCAGCTGAGACTGAATGAGTAGACCAATGCTACCCATGACATGAAGTTATCATGAGTGGTCTTCACCTTAAAGTTGTGGCGACACTATCTGTTGGGCGATCATTACATAATCTACTCTAACCACCTGATTCTCAGGTATATTTTCAGGAATAAGGACAATAATATGATATAGAAGTGTTGTCTTGGGTTCCAACAGGACTATGATTTAGAGATATTCTATACATATATAAAGGGGAATGTTGTAAAAGATGATATCGGCAAGAGATCATGTATTCAGTTACTAGGAGGGGCAACTGAAAAGCTGGCTGCTTTGTAGATTTCATATGTGGACCAAGATGGAGAAGCTTTCCTGTAGTCTCCTACAGTCACAACCCCACTCCATCTGAGATTTCGTGATTCGCGGTGTAGTGATACTGATTGCGAGGCTCGACGTGCACATATATCTATAGGTAAGACAAATGATTGATTTTTTTATTGGTGGGGGGCACATAATCCTCTGCAGAGGATGTACAATCGTACTAGCGTCGCTTCAGGAGGTAGTGTTGATTTTGTTCCACACATCTCCTATATTGGTACATCCATGTGTGGTGAAGATGTACCATGACCATGGATAACAGCATTAGTGGCCCTGTATGAAGATGGCAGTAGCGGAGTTTGTCTCTCAATGCCTCACTTGTCAGCAAGTGAAGGCAGACCACCAGGTACCAGTAGGCTTGGTTGAACCTTTAGAGGATCCATAATGGAAATGGTATGGGATATCCATGTACTTCATGATAGGACATCCACGTACTTCAAGGGGACATGAATCGATTTGGGTGATCATCGACTGACTCATGAAGTCATCCCACTTCCTACCGATCAGGGAGCCGACTCTAGTAGAGTGCATGGGATGACTCTATGTGAAAGTGATTGTGGAGAGACATGGGGTAACTTCGATGATTTCTTCCGATCGTGATGCACATTTCACTTCCAGGATATTGAAGTGGTTGTTGGAGGCTTTCAAGTTGTAGCTTCATTTGATCACCGCCTTCCATCCTCAGACGGATGGCTAGACTGAGCGGACCATTCAAACACTTGAGGATATGCTTTGTGAATGCATCCATGACATCATTCATAGATGGGGGGACCACTTGCCTTTAGTGGAGTATTCATACGACAACATCAGTCACTCCAACATTGGTATGGAACCTTTTGAGTCCTTGTATGGTCGCCTTGTAGATTACCACTGTGCTAGATAGACCCACTGGAGTTCACACTTATGGGACCAGAGATGGTACGGGCTACCAAAGAGAAGGTGAAGATCATCCAGCAACAGATGAAGACTGCACAAAGCAGGACGATTTTGTATGCTGATATGATGAAAAGACCTCTAGTGTTCATGGATGGAGACCACATCTTTCTATGGGTCTCACCTCAAAGAGGTCTGTGGAAATTTGGATGAGGAGGAAAGTTACCTCAAATATTCATCTGACTGGCCAGTTCTTCAACAGAGTCAGCGAGGTGGCTTACTGCCTGACACTTCACCCTCAGTTGCACAGACTGCACGATGTTTTTCACGTATCCCACCTAAAGAGATATGTGAATCATCCTAATCACATCATAGACTAGGGTGATCTTGACATTGACAATGGGGAGACTATTTCGGAGGTTCTAATGGAGATATAGGATCGACAGGAGAGATTCCTTCGTGGGATATCGATATCTCTAGTACAGGTGCAATGGCACCCTGGAACCTCGAGCAGAGCACATTTGAGCAGGAGGCTCATATTCATGCTCAGTACCCCAATTTATTTTCCTTTTTTTATGTTTTGCCATTCGAGGATTCAAAGCTATGAGGTGGGGAGAATATAAGGATCCAAAAATCCATGTAATTTTATTCAATTATATAGAATTATTCCATGTTTTTGGAATGTGAAGGCATGTTATCACAAGGTACGGAGTGCCCATAATGTTTTTACGATGTTTTGGAGTACGTTTAGTGAACTTAAAAGTGGGTTTTGGTAACATTAGAACTGGTCCTCAGAATTAAAATTTGAGGGCACCATTTAACTCAAAATGCCGACAATTAAATTAGGGGAACTTCACCTCAAGTGCGTTTGGTTGTGAATGGATGTGAGTTTTCCATCCGTTCATGTAGGATAAAATAAAGGAAAAATAAAATAAAATTGTTGACACTTAAGTTTAATTTGATTCAAATGTTTTTGAATTAAAGTGGCGTCCACCAAAACTAAACCACCACATTAATTCCAGAACACCCACCCTCCTTTATTAAATGAAGTGATTAGGTGGATACTCCTCATATTGATGTCTTGGTTCCCCTACATTTTGTGTTATGGGATTTGGTGTTTTGGCTGTTGGAGGAATCCATGGAGGAAGAACTCTTCTTTTGCCAATGATGAACATCTAATTCATCTTTGATCTCTTACTGGAACAAGGGAGGAAGAATCGTCCTTGATGAATGTCGACGACGTTGTCCTCTACTTATTCATATTTGTGAAGGACGTTGAAAAATCCAAGGTAGGGGTTCACGCATAGCTATATGTTTTTTGTTATTAAGTTTTCATCATGGATTTAGATTCGAATCCATATGCTATGACTCTAACACCGAGGGTGCGGTCCGAACGAACACGTACCAAACCATATGCTTTACTTTGTGGATTTTGAGGCTAATCACAGCACTAGTCCGGGTTGAGCGATTTCCATCAATGATGGTTGCGGATCGAAGGTGACGTCTAGGGGACTGCGCGACTACTTCCTGAACGAGATTCGGGCCACCAGAACTCTTTTGGTGACCTGCTGAAGGTTCGCCGATGGTCGGAACTGACAAACGTCACTTTTATAATAAAGGGATGGGTGGCCGACACTCTGGACGACCGTGGGGACTGTAGTGGTGCAACTGCACCACCGGAGGAGTGGGCCACCTGGAGAAGAACCTGCGGCTCAGGCCGCTGGGTTGTTGCGGAAGGCATGGTGCAACAGCATTGCACGGGAGGAGGTCAGCCCCTTGTCCAGCTTGGAATAGCGGGACCAGCTATGTGGTATCGCGTGACATGGACCAGCGCCACATGTTGTTGGATCTAAACTGCCTGTATCGCTAAGCCATTTTTGAATCCATAGGGCCCGACCTACCCCTAGATGCGGTAAGGGAATACCCCATGGTGACTACCAGCCACGACCCCAGTGCGGGCCTGGCACAGCGCGGTCCAGACCCTGGGTGGTCCGGACCTAGCGCGAGCCAGACCCAGCATGGGCCATACCCAGCGCGGGCCGGGTGGCCTGCCGCAGGCGTCACATGGGTCGCGTCCAGCATGAGCCAGACCTAGAATGGGCCGGACCCTATGCAGGCCAGACCCAGCATGGGCCGGACCCAACACAGGCTCGACCTCCCTCGCGGGTCGGGAATCTCCCTCAGTCTGGGATGCCCTCACGTTGCAGGTCGGACCCATGGACCACGTGAGAACCTAGTCCAGACCCGGGTTGGGCTGGGTCGTTTCGGGTCTGTCTGACTGGGCCGGATCGGACCCAGACCCGCTTTGACCTATTTTCACTATTTTTCTGATAACATGATGTACAAGGGTCCGATTGACGAACCATATACGGTGACCGAAACCATGCAGAGAGACAGTTATTTTGGTATACCCCACATGATTTTTGGACTCAGTTGGGGTACGGTCGGGTTGGATTGAACGTAAATCCAACCATGCCCTCGAACAGAAATGCCAATAACTCTTAGATCGGGCATCCGATTGACATGTCGCCTGTCGTGTTGGGTTTCATATGGAAAGATGGATATTTTGGATACATCAACATGGGAATTCATGGAAGATGATGTATAGACACTAGGAATGAGAAGTTCTCCCACCCAGAATCAAAGGTGCTTTGTGGGGAACCCTGTGGAAGGATGCATTTTGATAAAGGGATCCTTCGTGGGTTCGACAGGACTGACTACTATTCCAGGATCCCACATCGGTTCGATAGCTCCAACTACTATTCTAGGATCCTATGTTGGTTTTACAAGACTAACTACTATTCCAAGATCCTATTTTGGTTCGACCGCTCCGACTATTGTTCTAGGATCCTACATGGGTTCGACAGCTCTGATTTCTCTTCCCGGATCCTACGTGTGTGTGGTACCTCTAATTACTATTCTAGGATCCTATGGGGGTTAGAAAACTATAATTACTATACCAAGATCCTACGTGGGTTCGACAGAATTGATGATTCAGTGGCTACATCTAATCATCTCAATCTCTATAGGTATATTATATACATGTGTGAGATGAGACTTGACTCTTTATTGTTATCAATGAGTTATCATTATTCCTTCGTGTAACAGGTTATGAATAGGATCATGAGATGGAGCAGGTTCTTATTTGAATACTTAGGTATGTGTATGGTCATATAAATATATAGGGTTGGATGATACATTGTGATTTTATTCTTACAACAGTGGTTTATCCTTAGTGGATTGTGGGAAATCATTAGGGGACTTGGGGTCCCTACTGATTATCATTATACTCACCCTTGAATAGGCTTCGCCCATACATTTTTGTGTCTTATGTAGATGACGAACATCAGTGATCGAGGCTGAGATAGAGAAATGGGAGGGTTCTTGAAGCTGGAATTAGACGGGACATACCTTCGGGATGACTTGATAGAGATATGTACCTACCCATTAGGTAGGATTTTACAGTGGATGATCTAGGATATGATTTCCATTTTTCATGTACTTGTACTTCAGTTGGGCTTGTAATTCCAGCCCCATTTATTTTTCATCACACATTTGATATACAGGTTTCCTTGTGTTTTTAGTCTAGTTGTGTGATATGTTGTGTGCGTATACTGGTTATAAAAGGCAATGCCTTCCCAATTTTGGGGGATTACACCTTTGGTGCTGGTCGCCATCCCCTAGACTACGGAAGGCGGACTTTGGGTTTGTCACAGCACATGCCCTGGGGAACAGGTCATGACATAAGCATAATCATGTTGATAAAAAATCACTTTTGTAGGTTGAATAGCATCAACATGTGCAAAAACATTTTTTTATCCATCATTGGGGGCATCAACATGTTTAGAAACATGTTTTTTTACCAATATTGAGAGAATAAACATGTGAAGAATCCATTATCAAAAGTAATTAATGATCATTTTTTATTAAGTAAATTCAGTTGTAAATATATAATAATATGATGTAATACCATGTATATTACAAATGAAATATAACCTGAATATTGAACTTCAGTGTTTTACATTATGGGTTAAAATAATTTAAACTCTTCATTGTGGATCTAGATCCCATAATTGGGGTCTATTATAACATACCAGACCCCATCTATATTAGGATATCCACAAAATGATTCAAATGTCAATAGAAAATCAATATCCTTAAACTAATTGACATCTAACCCATTTTGTGGCTTTAGTTGACAAAAAAACAATTTTCGACATTCTGTTTGATTGAAATAGAAAATAAAACACCTATAATCCATGTGATTCATTTGTAAATGGTTCTTCTATGTACCCTTAATTATTGAAATAATCATTAAGGATTCATAAATAAACAAGTTTTACACGCCTCGGGTTATAAACCAAGATTCACTCAAATATCAGCAGCACAAATGTTGAACAATCCAACTCCAATATTTTGGATGGTTCCAAATTATTTCATATTCACATATATTCGATTTACATTCATGGTACATTATATATTTGTAGCTTCATCTACAAGTTTAACTCCACTATTTTTATAGGTAGTTCATTCATCACGTTCATTTATAGGGAAATAATTACCCTTAAATACGCAACCATTATATTCTAATACCTACACACTTGGACCTCTACCTATATGTTGAATTCATTCCAAAATTGAATTTTTATTTTCGCATGACTCCTAAAAAGATAGCCTCAAAACCATACATTAAATTATAGTTTTTGTGTAATTTATATCAAGATTTCATCGACTTATTTATTCAAAAGAAAATAATTACACCGTGGAATTCGACAAATGATGAAATTAGTAATATGTTATGAACTTCACAATGTTTTTAATCTACCATCATTGTATTATTTATTTTGATAACATGTTTTCATAAAATTTCTTTTCCAAAAAGATACCCTATGTGCCCTGATATTGGTTGGATTGGTAGTTTGTATAGAATTCAATATATTCCTCAAAAATATTTCACTCAAAAACAAACAAATTTAGATGAATTTTATTTTTAGCATTCTATTTTAAAATATTAATAGTATTTTTAATAGGATACATATATCTATAATGTAGAGGACTACATATCTGAATCATTGAAACCATACGAACCATCTAGAAAACCATCATTTATATGTTTGGTAGTGGAATGATGATATCCAATTCACATAATATAATAACAATTTCATTTTATAATGTTAGTAATTTCCATAGTCCTATTAAATTAATCTATATTCAATTTAATGATAAATAAATCATTATTAAAATATTATGGGAATTTTTATGAAAAATGTAACATTAGAATATATGCATTATATCAAATTTCAAAACAATATAGTAATTTTCTTTCTAACCATTTATCATCAAATGATTATCTTGAATAATATTGTTGTTATTTTTTGAATACCCTTATAGATCCTTCAAATTAATCTTGATGTTATGAAACTAAATAAATTTATACCTTAAAGAGTCTAAGAAGATAGAGGAATAAAATACTCTCACTCACCCTTTATAGACAAAAACTCTTCTCATATCCTCATATCAATAATGTCAAACCTACTCATAATTTTATCCATTGTTTTTAAGACTAAATTTTGTAATATTTCAACGATATTATCTCATATATATTTCCACATGCATGAAATCAAGAAATTTTATAACATTCAAATAATATCATTAAACTAATTAAAAAAACTGATCATTTTTTCAATAGGGGTTTTTAATTTTTTTTATATGTTATTCCAAAATTATTATCATTTTATCTTACATTCTCAAAAAAAATGTCACATGTTAGTGGATATGTTATTGAAAATTCTTCTAAAATCCCATCAAAATATGTTTTCCATGATTTTTATTAATGTATATTGTAGAAACATATTTTTCACTCTAGTATGGTTCATTTAAATTTTGATCTAAATCATTAATTTGGACCTTATATGGATTCATAATGTGTTAGAAAAAAGTATCAACGGAATCCGAGGAATGTTTAATGCTCGGAACCAATTTTTTTGGGAAAAATAGGCTGGACACGCTGTTTGGAGTTAACCGTGTAGGAATTCTCCATGTTACAAAAAACCGTAAGAATTATTTTTTTTGGATATTTCCACATCGCACGGTTGGCACACAACCATGTTGCCCAATCATGCGAACACCCCCTTATTCCCAGGTACTCGTGCATGTTTTTCAAACGGTAGGTCGAAGTGTGCAGGCAACCCATGCACAAGCTAAATTTTAAATAAATTTGTATTTATTCCCTTAATGATCAAATTAAGCACCACCCTTCGTCCCAAATTTTAGTTTAGGTGTGATTTCCATATTTCTCTATCTATTTGTTCATTTTTGAAGATCTAAACATGGAATAAAGATATCTCCATAATCCAAACATGGATAAATCTTTTGTTTGTCGCTATGGATGCACTATGTATAGTAATTGAGTCCTCTAGAGTCTTTATCCTTCCCTTTTATCTCTACTGATATATCATTGTATAAGATTTTTCTCTTTTTATAATATCTAATATGATCTAAGAAAAATCAAGGAAAAACACTGAATGATGTGATTCATACAACCCTATGGTCGGTTGTCTATAGCTCATCACTATTGTTCATTGATTTTGGATTTGTCGTGTGGGGCCCATGGATTTCATCAGGTGACATTCAGTTAATTTATATGCCTAATTTATAATCATTATAAATATATAGTCATCCAATTATAAAATATGTGATTAAATAATTGTTCTTTTGACCACAACCACAACCTTCCCATGTCAATGGTTATTCCATATTTGATGTTCAGTGTTTTGATGTGTTTTCATTACCATTTGGGTTTTCCTTAGCATGACCACAATAAGGGTAAGCTTTTGTGTATTAAATAGAATGACTTATATTCCGCATTTCATAATAGAAAGTACCACTTTTGAATACTAGTTGATCCACCTATGGTATGTGCATCAAATTAATACTGAAATGAGATTGATTAATTTGTTAGACATCTATAGCAACCCATACCACATTAATGGAAGATAGCAAAATGATCCTTAAATTTTCGAATAAGCCTTGGATGAATTAAATTAATGGTTTCATTCTAAATGTCCTAGTCACACAGAAAAAATGAAAGGTCTAAACCAAATAACATGATAAATGGATTTAATGTTACATGACCTTACCACCCTAATGAATGGAAATTCATGATCTGAATGAATTATTACAATAAATCGTAATCAAATAGCAATTCCCTGATTCAAGCTTGACGTCAATTCCGATAGGGGAAATCCATGAGCATTATGGGACCCCACTCCAATTCATGGATATATATGTTAAATGTTGACAACCACCTAGATCATGATCCATTTCTATTCTTGTATGCACAATATGACACTATATGATCCCCCATAATATTACATAATTATACAGATAAACTCCTTGCATTCAGCATTGAAATGCATTTTCAATGATTACAGCCCAAAGGGCCCTATCGTAATTTAGAACTATTATAACATGTATTATCACCTTGGATTTGGTAGTAACCTTATTGTGGAATTCCAGAGAATATGCTCCTTGTATAACACTCATATCCCATTCTAGTCTATAGTTACTACAATGTAAGATAACCTTGAAGTCTAAATTGCATTTGTAATTGACTTTTAAAATTCACTATCTACACCATCATAATAATATTTCAGTGCTGGAATTTCCACAAATGACCAAAAAATATAAACCTGTAATTTATTATTAAATGATCTGGTTATATCTTCATTCACTAGCCATGGGAAGAATCATGTACAAGAGAATTTATTTACATTATACTTCAGTTGTTTATATATGCTTGTCTACAAACTATTACATTTCAATAACACATGACATGTGTTATAGACACTATTTGTGGAGGGCCAAAATGATTTATCTCACACATTCATTGGGTTCATTTAGAGACCCAAGGTAGATTACATGGTTGAATGTGTTGACAAAGGGAAGTAATACAACTTCAAACACATTATTTCTTACTAGTTAGTATGGATTTTGATAGTAGAGGAATTAGTTGGAACTCGGGATGCATGGTAATGTCTTCGATAATCATTTTAAATAAAGGATGATGTTATGTTGTTTGATTCTATCCATGATTTTCAGCATTTTATTAAATGAAATATAATCATATGTTGTTGAATGTGATTAAAGTTTATTCAGTAATTATTACTAATGTCTCAATATTTTGTTTTGCCTTATGATTTCACATATTAATTACACTATATAATAATGACTACATTCAACTGAAGCAATACACATTGGTATTGAGGGAATAATCTCCCCATAGACACACCATAGGCCTTCACTACTAGTCGGCAGCCTCTAGTGTTCGGGGAGATGTGCCAGAGGCCATGTGGCCCAACGGGCTTAGGAACCCCTTATGTGGCATCCGATTCCAAATATATCAATGTTTTATTAGATGTTTTACCATTAATTTCCATACTACTTTGAGACTATAGATTTCATTTTATGAATGATGATGAATTGGTCATTTTCCATGCTAGGGCGTCGCAAACTGGTATTCTGGGTAAAATCCATGCTACCAAAAATTTAGTTGTTGCTCTTTTTTTCATATTACAGTTCATATTATTTAACTATTGGGTGACACACTTGATGTGTGGTGTAGTTGAATAGTACTCTGATTGTGGATATAATTCAACATTATCTTGATGAAATGAGGTAAAGGGGCATTGTAACATGAATAATTAAAATCTCCTAGAATTCACATGTCATGCTTATTACCATGCCATATATGTGTATTTAAACACTTTTAATTTATTGATATTATTTTGGTTTTTGAATGATAATGTTGAATTTTTGTTTTACTTGTATTACTATAGGTTGTGACTGATTTATTTTTTGTCTCAATTAATTAGTTTTATGGGCCCTCAAGGGTTTTGATGGGTAATATACTGAGTTGAGCATTTATTATATAAATAAATTTTTGTCCTTTGTTGTGATAGGTGAATGGTCAATACTTCATTGAAAATCACTATCCATTTGAAGGTGAATCTAGAAATATAAAATGAATTTTTCACACATCCTTATTCATCCATATCAAGTTAATGAAATGTAAATGATTGAACGTAAGAAATTAATTGAAAAATGACATGAAACATTTACATGAGCACATACCAATATAAAGTCGTATAAATAGGTAGTTTTGGGGTAGTCTTCATTGGGTAGTGTGTTTTCTTAAATATATCTTCTACAAGTCATGATAATATATTGTTATAATAATTTTTTGAGGAGTTTTCATTGAATTTTTCAAACAATGTTTCCACTATATCCTCATGTCATTCTCCAGAATGGTGGCACATATCTTGGTTAAGACGTGGTGGGCCTTGAGCCTCCACTCATACCTCCAAGAGTGCCACATGATTCATCACCAACTGTACCTGATATAGAAACTAATTTCTATTTTTTTGGTAGTTTCCTACATCAGATGCAGTCGATGAATTGTGCTCCATGGATTTCACCCATGATGGTCAATCGTACTTGTGATTCTAGTAACATCATTCACCTAGCTTTTTATGGGATGGATGCGACTTAATCTTGTATTAAAGCCACCCTTTATATAATTTATCATCTAGATATTCCTCTATAATAGAGGTTCAATATTACCACATACATGCTTTAGGTTTCATTGTAGAATAAATGGGATGGGATTACTATGTCTGGTTGTCAGTAGGGAATTTTATGGGATTATATCCTAAAATCCTTCTTTGATATGTTCATTTCATAGACATTGGTAGATGATAATGCCTAAGACTTCTGGAATCCTATGCTGGGTTTGATTTTAGTCATTGAATATTCTGTATGTTTCTCAGAGTTACAGCCCATTGCACCACTCTTAGTTGGAAATGATTATTTTGGTTCTAGGAATTTTGAGGTTGGGATCCATTATTCCATCAGTAATTAGGTCAATTTCATTTTCATACAAAATTTTTCTACAATATTCAATAATTCTCTTATCATTTAGTGTAACCTAAGGGATGGAAATAGTACCAGGCATTGAGGATTAGTGCCACGTCAGGAATGTAGTTCTTCCAGTTGATGAAAGCATTCCCTTGAGCTTTCTTATCAGGTTTGTGACTACAACAATACCAATTTATATAGTTCATTGGTGTGTCATCATTATGAATGATTGGATAATTAGATAACTCAGTTTGATAGAGACCAAATGGAATTAATGATTTGTTAAATTATGGGGAATCATCTATGTTTCTGTAGGACCATTCCACCAGCTTGAAGTAGAAAATTTAATCACCACCTCAACATTCAGGAGTGATTATATTTAAGTCATTTCAAGTAGGGAGTTTGAATATCACCAGAAGGTCTGGCCGAGGAATGGTTTGTGGTTGTGGTATCCATACCCCCAATAAAAAATAGTGCCATCATAAAAGTTGGGATCATGGTAGTCTATTTGTTTCATAGGGTTGTGGATCAGAATAGATGCATGCCGATTAGCCAATACCTGAGAATCATGGTGCATGACCATCTATAGTTTGAGGTACTATTCCAGTATCCTATACTATATTATCTTCTTTATATGACACAGATTCATTGAACTCTTTTATCACGATATCTATTGTGGAATGTCTCGTACTATATATATTATATTACAATGGTGTAATGACACAATATATGTAGTTAAGGGTATGAAAAGAGGGTATACGCCAGTGTAGGGACTATCCCCTTAAGGTTGGATATATACCTTTCTTATGGATTATATTTGTTATATCGATGATGTGGTTTAATGACATTCTTGGAATAAACTCATTAGTTCACAATCAATCTATTATTGACTTCTATGATTGTAGATAATATTTTACATGACCAGAGGGTAGTAGATATCTACATAAGTAAGAGTGGGATGTCCAGGAAGGTAGAGCTAGTCCTGATCATCATGGGTTACATGTAGAGATGGCCCAAATATAAAATCTCTTCATGATGGATTAGGTTTTACATCTTGATGATTCTCCTCTAGTGGAAAATCGTTTTAGGGATATTATTCTGTAATATTTTTAGAGATTACCTCTAGAGATATGTGAAGAGATTATAATAGATTATGTTCTAGGATAAGCCCAATGTCAATTCTTCCTTACATGATGGATCCTACATAGCTCAGGAGCTCAAGAGGCAGTTATAGAATTCAAAATTAAATGTTTTCATATGGCCTAATACATCTTCATGGGGTTCGCCTATTCTTATCTCCCATAATGAAGATGAATCATTACGTCTATATGTGTATTAAAGGATGTTGAAACAACTTACAATCAAGAACTGGTATCCACTGTCTTGTACCAACCATGGAAAAAATATTGAGATCATTATGAGTACATTGAAAGGGGGTCAGAATTATGCCATGCATGATAAGTCCCACATCATGATCTATAAATTCCTCTTCATGGGTTATATTATTTTAGAATCAGTAGTATCTGTTTAACATGAAATGTTTAGTGCTGTAGTTTCCTAGGGTCATCCCATGAACATGTTTGATATAATATTTTCTTTAGGGCAAGATTTATATTACAGATATCTCTTATAAGTTATCTGATGTCTTACATCACATATTATTTGTCTAGCAATGGAGGGTGTCATGTTCACATGATCAGAAGCTTGTGATAAATCCTTTCCGGATCTAAAAGGTATGTTTGTATCAATAAAAATTAGAAATGATCTCGATCCTGATATAGGTTATACTATCTTCTATGATGCATTATGAATTATAATAACTAGATGTATGATTAAGGAAGTCTAAGTCAATCCATACATATCTCTGCAGCTAAGGTCTCATGTGAGGAATTTACAAACACATGACCTAGGGCAAGCAGTAGTAGTCTATTCCATTTGTTTCTAGACACACTATCTTTTGTTTGAGTGATTTGTGGTGTACATGGATCCCAAGATCCAAAAATATATATTTTCATATAATTACTTGATCTCCGGTCAGGGGATAAATGTTGAATACTTTTAATCCTTGGTTTTATAGCTATCACATAGGCCTAGGAAAGGTAATATAGTCACTGGTGTGTTAAGTCAGAATACTCAAACACTGGGTGTACGAGAAGCCAGTGACTAATTGATGTTAGTGGACTTATTTTTGGAGCATCATCTAGAGATTAATGGAAGTCGTGAGATATCTCACTTATATGGTATGAATAATTCATATTCACACCTTAAGAAGATGTAGAGTTAGCATGTTTCAGATCAAGAAGTCTTGGTTCTCCGTGAGGTTTTATTATGTGATATCCTACCTATATATTTTTTGTGGGGATAGAGATTTCATCATTCATCAATGTGGATGTATCTGGCTTCCTAAAAATATGAATGTATAGTTGATGAAGGAGTCACTTAATTCACAATGGTTAATTCATATAGGAATCTTGAAAATGTATCGAGATATGCAATGCCATTGTTGGTGTCCTGGGATGATACATTAGATAGTAGGTTTTATCACTAGGTGTTCCACCCATAATTATGTGAATATAGAGAAAAATAGACTTGCAGGGTTGATACATCCCATTCCAGTCCCGAAATTGAAATGTGAATATGTTGCTATGGAATTCGTAGTTGGCTTACCTAGGCCATCGATGGGGAGATATGCTATCTAGGTGGATGTTTACCAGCTAATAAAATCATCCCCCATCATTCCTATATTAGAGACATTATCAGTTTAAGAGTTGGGAAGTTTGTAATTATGTGAGATTATATGACTACATTGGATTCCATGTACTATCACATTGTATAGGGATGCTCATTTCACATCCTGGTTCTAGAATGTATCGTTGAAAGATATTGGATCATAGGTGATTCTAAGCATATCATTTCACCTTAAGACCCATGGAAAATCATAATTTACAATATATGTTCTATAAGATATGATCTGAGCATGTGTTCATGATTTTGGTGGTTCTTGGGAGAAGAATATCCATCTTATCATGTTTTCCTACAATAACATCTTTCAGGGGACAATTCAGATAACCCCTTTTCAAGAGTTATATAGTAGGCCATGTTGTTCATCCTTGTGCTACATAGTGATAGGTGACATATTTATATATGGTCCTCATCTCATTTAGGTTACATTAGAGAAAGGTCAGCTAATTAAAATGCGTCTGACTACTGCTCATTTTGGTAAAAAATCTTATGTGGATTGTCTTTGATGACATCGTGACTTTGAGGTCTGGGATCATTTTTTTCTTGAGGTATCACCTAGGGTAGGTCATAGATGGTTATTAAGGTAGCATATGTTCTCCCCTTGTTCTATGGGGCCTTTTGAAATTCTAGACCGATTCATGAAAATAGCCTTTTGGTAGCTACTACATCAAAGGTACCACAACTTTCACGATGACATTCTTGTTTCATAGCTTTTCCAATAAAATCTGGACTCACCACATACATTTTACCCTAAGGATGTAGAGTGATATGATGATTCGTTCAATTAGGATCATTAAAAACACATCATCGACTGGAGAACGAAGTCTCTTTGAGGGTAGTCTCTTCCACTAGTATGGTTGTTGTTGATGCGAAACTGAGTATCGAATAATACATGAGAGCGGTAAGCGGGAATATGTACACAATGGGAACAGTTATTCAAAAATAATGTTTCTAAAACCTTGGATGGTGATGTTGGGGATGACTTATTTTATGTGTGAAAGATTGTAAGGGCCCATTTTTTCACTCAGGTATAGATCCGAAAAAATTATGTATTAATATTTAATATAGAACTAAAATAGATTTTTGATGTGATAGAAATGGAATAATGGGTGTTTGGGGAATTTTCTAATCATAGAACCCATCTTTTTGTTAAAAATAGTCTTGGAACATGGTTCATAATATACCGTGTAGAATTTTTTTCCCACACAGATCTACCTCGCATGGTTCTCACACATCCATGTGGCCTCACCATGTGAGCTCCCCCTTTATCCCATGTTCCCATGCATTCACTGTGCATAGATAGTCAAACCATACAGGAAAACCGTTCATAGGCTATATTTTGTGTAAAATTATAGTTTTTCCATTAATGATAAAATATAAATCCATATTCTTTCCCTATTTCGAGTACATTTATGATTAACTTATATATCACATTATATTTATCGTTTTTCATGATATAAACTTGGAATCATGAGATCTCTCTCATCCAGTAACCAATTGGTCTTTCATTCATCACGTTGCATGCCCAATGGTTCGTACTCGAGTCCTCTAGAGCCATTATCCTCCTCTTTTTCTATAAATAATGATATTGGGGTATGTGTAATTTTTCCATTTTCCATGATCTAATCTTGTCAGAGCTAGATCAAGCACCAGTACTAGAAGAAAGGAGTCATTAATGCCTATAGTGGGTGGTCTAGAGCTCATCCCTGTAGTCCTTTTGTTATAGATTTTTCATTTGGGTCCCTCCAATTTCATCGATTGTCATTAATAGAATTTATAATATATGTTTATAATAATTATAACCATATGGTAATCCCCTTTTCAAATATGTTATAAAATTTATGGGGGTTATGACAAAAACTCCATCCTTCCCATGAAAAAAATTTTGACATATTTTTTGTTTAAGGTTTTGAAACATTTACACCACTGTTAATGTGTGACATGGATTGACCACTATATGTATTTTTATATATATTAATAACCATTAATTATATTTTGAATAGCATAATATCATGTTCTAGGAATGAGTACCCCATGACCCATCTAGGTTGTGTGTTTCAATGCGATAAAAAAATGTGAATTAATAATTGGTTGCATATCCCTATCACCACATTCCTCATTATTGTAAGGCAAAATAATGAAGCTTAAATTATTGAATATGACATAGATAAATTAAGCCAATGTTTTCTATCCACATGGAAATTTCACACTACTGAAAGACAATGTAGGAACCAAATAAATTGATAATAAGGTTTTATGCTAGTTTACCTTATCACACTACTAAAATGAAGGGTGTGAAATGAACTAAATTTTAAAAGTTTTCATAATCATATATGAATGTCTTAACCAGAGCTCAACTTTTATTATGATCAGGGAATGCAATGGGAACTCAGGAACCCCACTAATTTTCGAACATATAATGTGATTGGTTTATGAAAAACCGAGATCCTAATATTTTTCTTGTCATTGATGCCTGGTATGACACAGTGGGATCCCTCTATATTATTACAGGATTCCTCAAATACACTCCTTGGATCTCTCATTGACATGTTTCCACAGTCACATCCCATAGGGACCTGTCTCTACATAGCCCAGTTTTACCATGGATGGTCACCCAAGATTCTTTAGGAACCACATTGCGGAATGACTTGGAATATGATATTTGGATTACACTCATACCCCATTCTAGGATACATTTACTACTAAATTTGTGACCCTTTAGTTCTACATTTCATTGGTCATTAACATGGTATGTTCACTATCTACACCATCATGACACTATGTTATTGACAACAATGTATCAAGTAAAATATTAATATAAATCAATAATTGATTAATAATATAACCAGTTATATGTTCAGAAACCAGCCAATGGTTGATGTATTTACTTTGGTATTTAGTGACATTCCACTACATTACATTATATATCAATGCCATTAAACCATTACATTTCCATTACATTGAACGGATGACATCGACATCATTTGTGGTGGCCCACTGAGAATTATCTCACACCCTCTCTTATATACATTTATTACATGGGGAAGATTTCGTGGCTGCTGGTGTTGAAAAAGGGAAGCATATAACTTTTAGCAAATTTATTGCTTATTGTATAGTATGAACATTGATAGAAGAGAACTATGCTGGAAATCATGATTCATGGGATAGTCCATGATTTTTGTAATACATTGTGGAACATTATATGCATGTTGTTTCAATCAGTGATTTATATATTTCTATTACATTTAATATCATCATTTATTTTTTAATGAGATTATAGTTGTTTTAGTAACCATTAAAATAGTCTCTTTTTTTATGTCTGTTTAAATATATTTATTCTTCTATTTACATATGTTTACATTCACCGGATGCACTATACTAATGTAATGAGGGAATATTCTCCCCATGGACATAAATTATACCCTCACTACTATTTGGTATCCTCTAGCACTCAAAAAGAATAACATGAGTCCATGTGGACCATCAGGATCAGGGAACCCCTTATGTGGAATCCGAGTCTGGGGCATAACATATTTGGGGTAGAAGTATATGTTGTCCTAGAAGCCCAACCTTCAATGAATGTTTAGACCTAACTATGTGTGTACATCGTTAAAAAATGGGACACCCTTCTGTAATATTATGTCAATATCCCTAAAAATTTATATATGGAGAAAATAATTATCACCCCTAAAACAATCCTCTTAATTTAAAATATTAATTTTTGTATCCATCTTAAAATACCGCTCTTAAATACCAAATTAATTTCAAAACATTGATCAGTGGAGAAAATATATATCAATATCATTAAAAAATAGTTGTATACATTCATTAGACGGGAAAAAAGTGTTCTCTCTCTTAATGGAAAATGATAGTGGGAATTAATTATTTAGAGAAATAATCAACCTCGTACGATGAGTTCTTCATTAAAACCAAAAGGACTCACTATATCTATGAATAACACATTAAAAATATTTTTTGACTAATATAAAAATACATGATATGCATAATCAACATTATTTCAATGTGGAGAGTATAGTGGGTGATGAAGATAATCATATTTATTTCTCATATCTGCATTCCACATTAATTATATTGATGTATCCTCTGGAAAATATAGGTTCCTAACCCATATATGGATTGTCATATACAATAACAATATAGAAATCCAGTATTATAATTTCTTGTTTAACGATTCCACATCTTTTGGAAACTTTTAAGTGACTTTGTATTCATCTCGAATTAATATACAATAATTATGAAGAGATTTTATTATATCATAGATTATACCCATTAAGGATAAAACAAGTTTAGTGATATATATTCTATGAGGATTTTATTATCCTCCTTGATCATATCATTCATGATAGAATAAAAGTATGTACAGTTGGTGTAAATCCATCATTTTCCTACATTTACATTTTATAGAGTTATTAATGTTGACAATTTTCTATATATCATACAACAAATATATATTGGAAAATTTTCACATCTATTTATCTTCTAAAATGGTTTTGGGAATTAATGATGTGAATAATCCATTTTCATTATCATTTCATCAATAAAATATTCCTCATCAATCACACCAATAATCATATAAATGATATGGAAATTATTATTATTTACACTTGATATCATATAAGGTGATCCATACAGAACTGTGTTATCCTAATAACTAGAAATATTCAATTGTTCCCTTTGATTAGTAAAAAAATAGGGTTTATATATTCATTAATAGTTCAGGTGTCCTTCCAATTCCTCTAGACTTACTAGTCTTGACTAGAAACAATTTATACCTCTAAAAAGGATATCATATTTTTCATATGTATGATCATTTGCAAATTTGATGAACTCCGTCATCATTGTATTTATTAATCATATTGGAATCATTCGATATTAGATTAATAGGAATTATATTTTATTTATTAATATTAAAATTCCATGAAATGAATAAATAAATAGAATGTCTAAACATAGAACCCTAAATGTCATTCATAATGAGTTATTCTGGCTACATGATTCCATTTCTCTATGATAAGGACAGTTAAATTATGTTTATTAAGATTGTTTTGTAGTAGTGGTTAAAACTGAATGATGTGAATTTTTAATATCCACAATTTTACATAGAATATAATTAAATATTCATATAGTGAAAACATAGAGATAAAGGATTGTTATGTCACATTATGAGGTGAGAGTACAACATAAGGGTGATTTTTTTATTCATTTCGTCACTTTGAACATGGAAATACATGTGGTGTTTCAAAGATATGAGACATATGAGACAAATTAGATCTTTGTTTAAATATTGAATTTTTTCATAAGGATCAATAAACTATAATTGATAACCCAAAATATGATGAAACACTACATGCTAATTTGGGATTGAAGAAGAAATTTATTTTTGGGTTTTCTGGAATGGGATGAAGAAAAAATTATATATAGAAAAATGGTCAAAATGAACACATAATGAAATAAAATGGTGATTAGAATGAATAATTGTGGGTACAAGTCCAAGAATACAATAAAAATAAAGGAACACATACAAATTTTATCTGATTATGGTATAAATGAGGAAGTAATACTCTATGGGGTTGTTTGGGGGAAGAAAACTCTATAAAGAAACTCTCCAGTGATACAGTGAGAGGAAATCAATGGAATTTGAAGAAATTATCAAATATAAAATAATAGAAGAGACATAAACCAAGGAAGGAGGTCCTAAAACCAATTAAGAAACTCTCTTGAGATTCTAAGAGTGGAAATCAAATTCGCATCATTATTACCCACTATTTTAATAAAGGATAATGAACTTTTATAAAATTGGATGGAATGGATTTGAATATTCAAGGCTACTATGGAAAATTATTGGATTCCAAACTCAATTAGGCTAATACAAAAAATAAATGTATTAATACATGACCCGATGATGGAGCATTTCTATTTTATAGCATTGGAGAACTTCAATACAATATTTAATGGATGTGGTTCAACCACTGGTGGATTCCAAAAATCATATATTGAACTATGAAAAACTATGATAATGTGATCTAGATGATCATGTACCATAAGACCCATGCAAATAGATCTTATTCATGTGATAGTTACATCCACATACATTTTAATCAAATTGGATTATAGGGGTCCAATTATAGAAGAAATAGGATTGGAAGGCTTCAACATATTGAATCGCATTAAACATATAAATATTCATCAATGTTATAACCCACTCGATAAAAAATGTGTCAGTTTTTGAAAATGATTAAAACCAAGTCATATCATCTCACACATAAAACCAGTGCATGGTATAGAGGGATTCTACCATCACCCTGGGTGGAGAACACTTACAAAACACACAGATGAATCCATTTTCCATCTCTGAAAATCTATATATTTTTTTCATGAATTATTGATGTTCATATACCCATAAAAGTATGATTTCATATTTATATGAGGTTCCAATTCACCAATAAAGATGGCACATGAGTTATCTTTTGTAAAATGGAATATCCTTAAGGAATCCATTATTGGGAGGATTCATGTGGATGATTTCAACCAGAAATATAAAATAATTAGACGTACTACCAATATTAGCAAATGTTTCTAGAAATATACATTCTACGTGTTCTGCATTTTGAGTGTTAATCAATACCAATATTTCACATTGTATCATCCGAATAATTCATTATTCTAAATCATTTTTTCCTAGCCCATAAAAATATTCCATGGGATACATAGAATAATTATCTTATCTCTTTCATTATACCATTATTCATGTTTATCATAACACCATACATTAAAAAATCACAAAATTGGGATAAAAATAAATATCCCTCATGACTATGAACCACTAGGATGTGTTTATAATCCAAAATTTATCAATGAGACACCAATACCACCAAATAGTGTTCATCACTATCTCTATGACCCTCTAAAAAATACCCTTTTGACGAATATCATACAATCTACACAGGCTTATCCATAAATACCTTGGGTGGGGGACAAGGGTAGAATCACAAAATCCCATAGGAGGGTTATACTATGATTTATTGATGTGTGAACAGAGGGATCCCAGGTAACGAATTAGCTGCAACCAATTCTATTCCCATATTTCTTTGTTGAACAGGTGAATATCTTGAAATCCAATACCACCACAGGAATTATGGATTCACCATTATTAATAATCCAACCAATGAACTTTGATTTTTTACATCATTCATATCGAAAAAAAGGAATACATAGAAGTGAATTAAGTTCATCAAATTGAATATTTTCTTAAATAATGAATTTAAATATGTTTATGTAGATTGACTCATGTGAATTATATGCATTTCCCTCCTTTCATGAGAGAAACTCCAAAATTCAATTACTTCACTAGTGCAGAAAACGTTTTTTACGTCACCATTTTTAACATCGGTTATATATAACTGACGTAAAACATGCGGTGAGTAGCTTTTTAACGTTAGTTATTTTCATAACCGACGTTACAAATCGCACCTGTTCGTATTTTTACATCAGTTATCCTATAACCGACGTAAGAAACCAATGCGCGTGGGGTTTTTTACGTTGGTTATTTGGAAACCGACGTAAAAAACCAAAGCGCGGGGTTTTTTACGACGGTTATTTTATAACCGACCTAGAAACCGAGATGTCTACGGGTTTTTTACGTCGGTAATTTTAAAACCGATGTAACCCACCCCCCCCCCTCGTTCTTTGGTTTTTTACATTGGTTATTTGATAACCGATGTAAAAAACGCGTAGATATCGGGTTATTTATGTCGGTTTCCAAATAACCAACGTAAAAAACCTCCTGCGCAATGGTTTTTTACGTCGGTTATCTTATAACCGATGTAACAAACGAGATATCTACGCATTTTTTAGGTCGGTTATAAAAACCCGACGTAAAAAACCAAAGCACTAGGGGGTTTTTTATGTCGGCTTTAAAATAACCGACGTAAAAAACCCGTACATAACTCGTTTTTTATGTCGGTTACAAAATAACCGACATAAAAAACCAAATAGAGGGGGTTTTTTTATGTTGGTTTTAAAATAACCGACGTTATAAATTTTAAAAATAGTTTATAAAGTCAGTTATATATTAACCGACATTATAAAACTCTAAAATAAATTTATGCCCCATGCACTGTCATTTATGATTTTTCGATTGACAGTCCGCCGACTCGTCTCTCTCGGGCGGTAAACCCTAATCGGCTCGTCGATCGACTTGCATTAAACTCATTTTGGCTTCATTGTTTATCTTCTTCACTCCTCTCGGATCTATCATCACAACTCACAACATTCAAGTAAGCCTTCCACGAATTTATTTCGTTATATTTTCTTCACGGATATTCTATAATAATGTTTTGCGATTTTTGTAAATTTAATGTAAACAAGATGCAGTGGTTTCCAAGTATGCAGCTCATTACTATTTTGATAAGATGGTGATGATATAACCTAAGTTACATAGGATTCATTGATGGATGTGATACAATTTCCCATGGTGTAGGATGATTTATGGGCGGGGTGAGACAATGACATTAGCATTGGGGTGTGAGAGGAAAACTAGTGGAGAAGTGGTATCCAAGAACCTTAATTTTAATATATATATATATAATTTTTTATATGAAAAGTTTTATTTATATGAATTATTTTGTGAGTGATCCATAGTGAGTATATGAAACTATTTTTCCTTGTTTAGGTGATGATTTAGATTCATTTTTTCATATGGCTTTAGTGTGCTTCCTCAACATTTTCATGATATGTTTTAGGGAGGATCATACTATGTATACATGTTATGCCCACCATACATAAATATAAACAATTTTATTGATTTTTGAAAGCAATTTGTAGTTTTTTAAAGAAGTTAGTAGCATGGAAGTGTTGTGGAGTAGCATTCATGAGTATATAGAGTTTATTGTTTCTTCCTAGTTTTACTTTTAGTACTAGTAATCTTCATTTTGGTTTATGTACAACAATACTTGTATGAATTCATGCATAATTATATAATTTATTCATTTGGAACTAAGGAGGGATAATTTTGGTGGGAGAAGATCCTAAATGATATGGTATGAATTCATTCTATCATAACCATAAATAAAATATAGTTGTATTTTATTTATCATATACATCAACTTATACTCTTCTTTTTCTTCACAAACACTTTGAGAATAGAAAACCAAAAAAAGGGCTTTGGTATCCACATTGCCTTTTGTTATAGAATATGGGACATCAAAATCAAATGATTGATCATTTCCTCCCAAAAACACTTCCATTGATTTTTATAATTGTGTGAAAATATTTACCAAATGGATTTAGGGTCTACAGAAACCATTAATAACATGTTAAATAGGTATTTTATCTAATATATTAAATCATCAAAACTGCAATCAATATTAAACAATGTAGGCCTCATGGTTTTGTTTGATTCAATGAAATTTAAAACTGTTATATCTAACTATATTTTGTTTAAAAATAATATTCAAGCATATTTTTTTAAAATATCTATAGATTTGTTTTATATTTTAAATTGTTTTACATTCAAATTATGATTTTTTTCATATAAACATATGTTGGTGAGGATGAACATGATGAATATGCTGATTTATGTGAGATCCCTACTTCCATGGAAATATTAATAGAACATAATGATGATCATGTTGAAGACATAGTTTGTGCCATAAGGAACGATCACGACGAAGGAATTTGGGAAAACAATCCATTTGTACATTCCTAAAATTACAGGAAACATATGATTATTTCTTGTTTACATTTAATTTTTCCATAAATGTTAGATATTGTAAGTTTGTTATTTATTAAAACATGTTTTAAAATAAAATTAGTATATGTTTTTGTTTGTTTTAAGTTTGTTTAGTTTACTTTATCATGTTTATAACCATTACATGAATTTTAAAATTCTTATTTTTGTTCACTGACAATTACTTTACCATGTTTACAATGTTTACCAGGTTTACCATTTTTACCATTTTTACCATCTTGACCATCTTGACCATCTTTTCCATCTTTACCATTGTTTAACATGTTTACCATATTACCAATGTTTACTATTATGTAACTTAGTACACTTTTCTATTTTCTGATTACAATAGTATTATAATATTTGAATTTTTATATTTGTGAACTGACATTTGTATTTTTGATTTGATGGATAATGACAGATCATTTAGATGATCAACCACATGATTCTGGAGAGGAGCATATTGCTGGTCATACCTCTAGGGATGAACATTCACATGCTCCTATTATGACAAAGATTTCAAAGTTTGGTAAACGTGGGTGCACACGTTTACCAAAATTATCACTTGCCCGTACGCAGGATTAGAGGATAGTCATTGAGTTTGATGATGATGATATTCCTAGAGGTCCGAATGCCAATGATTTTAAGAGTTTTGTTGCAACTCAGGCTAATACCAAAGTAAGCATTCTGTATGATGATTGGAGAGGTGTGGATAAAGTGATTATCTGTCAGTTGTGGGAGACGATTTTGGTAAGATCTTTTGTCATTTTTGACTATTATTTTAATGTTTATAGTATATATAATATGTTTAGCCTATTATTTATCAGATGACATTTGATATTCCTGACACTAGAGGAATCGGGAAGAAATGCTTATCTTTGGCTGCTAGGAGATGGAGGGATTTCAAATCAACCCTCTCATTTGAATTCATTTATGGTCATAAGAGTCATGAAAATCCATGTCGTATATATCCTTTTATAGATGAAGACACTTGGAGACAGTTTTTTGAACGTAGAAAAAAAGAGTCATTTCTGGTAAGGGCAATTTAAACTTTTATAAACTTTCTTATATAAATGATTTTATTAATGTTTTGTTAATGATTTCTTATTCTTAAATTACAGCAAACAAGGAAACATCATCAAGAGATCCAATCTAAAAATTTATACCCCCATAGATTATCTTGGGGAGGGTATACATTATTGGAAGAAAAAATGATGGCAGAAAAATTTCAACAACTAAGAGCTGAGTCTTCAAGCTCTAGAGAGGTGGCCCCTCCATCCCCTCCATCTAGACATGAAAAATGGAAGAGAGAACTGAAAGGAAAAAAGGGCATTATCTTTCGGATGAATCGAGAATCATAGCTGAGAGGATTGTAAGATATCTATTTAATTCATTTAAGTTAACTTTTTCCATCATATAAGTTTCAATCATTACAGAAATGTTCAATAAATTAATACATGACTCTCTTGAGGAGCAGAGTTCAGAGGGGACATTTACAACTACTGGGAGAGAAGATATTTTATTTGCAGCATTGGGAAGGCCCGAACTTCCTGGTCGTGTAAGAGGATATATGGCAGATGTATCGGAAAGAAAAGTGTTTCCACGTTCTTCAACATCTAACATTGAGGGGGTTTATAAAAAAAATAGAATCCTTGGAGGATGAAGTTAAAAATATTAATGCGACGATGGAGGACATGATTAGAGAGTCGGTGCAGTCTATGTTGGCAGAAATGCAATGACAATTTCAGACTGCAGCTCCCACTCCTCCACCTCCCCCTGTAGACCCCATTATTTATCCTCCACCTTTTCTAGTAGCTCCCACTCCCACACATCAACCTTCAGACTGCATTTTTTATCCTACGCCTCCGCCGCAGCTTCCTACATATTGCGAGTTGTATATTGATGATTCTCAACATCATATAGTAGCATACTGGTCGGTATATTGTATAGGAGATACTGTTCATCATCAACAATTAGTGGTATAGAATTAAAGGGTCACTGTACATGATATAATAGATAGATCAGCTAGGGTACAAATACCTACAGATGAGGTGGCGACAGTTGGACAGAGTATCAGACATTTTTTAGTTTGGCCATCCAGACTTGTATGACTCATTACCATAGTGGTATGAGTGTTATATCTTTTATTTTATTTTTTTATTAAAGTTGTTTTATCATTTGAAAACTACTGTATTTTTCAATTTTTTTCACAGGAAGACTTCAAAGGTATAGAAATACTGTATAGACAACAAAAAAGACAACAGGCTATGAAATCAGATACAGATTCCAGTGGTCTTGACAGATTGTCAAGATATTCACATTTGTTGTTGGGTTTTTATGAGTTTCCAATAGAATCTCATGTCTGTGGATGTGAAATAAGTGTGGGGATTAGAAAATCTGATATCATGGAGCTTGTTACTGGACATAAGTTGCGCATCAACGTGGTGAATTTTTTTCCATATATGTATTAACACCTTTTCCCTATGTTATATTTATTAAAAATGTATACTTATGTATGTATTGTATTAGGTATCTTTATAAAATTTGTGAGTGGAATGAGCTGACAGAAGTATACGGATTCATGGATCCACAATTGATTTCCCCTAAAGCATGTGCATTGAATGAGGAACAAAGAATAGTTTATATTTCTGAAAGATTTGAAAAGAATATAATAACACAATGTTGGATGATGCCTTTTTGTGAGAGGTATGGAACACATTTCTCTAAAAGAGTTAATTATCTTTTAACATAAAAAACCAATAACATTAAATTTCCTTTTATTAGTGATCATTGGATGTTAGGGATTTTTTTCCCAAGGGAGAAAGCTCTTTATTGGATATGCTCTGTTCATGGTGATGTGCGGGAAAGTTTTAAGAATATATTGGAAAAGAAAGTTTCAATTTCTCAATAGTTTTATATATTATAATGAATTTTAAATTTACCCCATTCGTATTACGTTCTAACAGTGCATGGGTCTACTATCGAAAAAACCCGAAGGAAAAAATGAAAAGATCAAATATGTAAATGCGAAGGAAAATTTCCATTTATAATTTGTACTTTTTGATTTATTAGCTAAAAATAATATATTGAATTTACTCTCATTCAAACAGAATTATCATGAACAACAAGAAGTCATCAAATGCGGATATTATATGTTAAGATTTATGTATGAAATAATAACAACGGGGACAGTTGTGAATTTTGACCTGGTACGATTTCATCATAAACTTTTCCATAATATTTCAATTTGATTTATTCATTATACACGTTAACTATATTCATTTCCATTTGTAGCTTTTTGGTGACCCTCAACCCTATATAGCTGAAGACATCAAACATGTACAAGTGGAGTGGTCAAATTATTTTACTGGTTTGATTTAATTTTAGTTATTTGTAATGTAAAATTTAATTTTGAATATTGTCGTTTTAATTTTGTATTTCGAACTTGTTTAGGTTGGATTTAGTTTTTTTTAAGTTGACAGTGTAAGTTTTCAATGTTATATAAGTGAATGTTTAATTTTTCTCTACTTATTATTTTGGTATACTTTTGATGGTTTTTCGGGTATGGATTTGGGTCTGTGGGGGTGGGGTTCCAAGGGTGTGGGGGTGTGTTCAGTGGGGTTGGGGGGTGTCCAGCGGTCTGGGAGGGCAGTCCGGTGGGGTGGGGTGACAATATTTGGGTGGCATGGATGTCCAGGGGTGTGGGAAGGCTGTCCAGGGGTGTTAGTGTGTTGTCCAGGGGTGGGGGGGGGGGGGTTGTCCATGGGTGTTTGGGGTGTTTGGGGCTGTCCAAGGGTGTGGTGGGGGCTATCAACTGGGGTGAGGGGGTGCTGTTCAGGCGGGTGGGGGGTTGTCGAGGGGTGTTTGGGGGTGTCTGCGGGTCGGGGGGTAGTCCAGGAGTGTGGTGGGGGCTCCAATGGGGTGGGCAAGGGTTGTCCAAGGGGTATACATGAGGGTGGAAACTCCAATGGGGTTATTGGGGTGGGGGGATTTCCAGGGGGTATACATGAGGGTATGGGCTCCAACGGGGTGTGGGAGGGCTGTCCATGGGGTATAAATGAGGGTGGGGGCTGTCTAGGGGGTATGTTTTATCCAATGGGGTGGGGGAGGGCTATCCAGGTGGTATACATGAGGGTGAGGGATCCAACGGGGTGGGGGAGGGCTGTCCATGTGGTAGAAATGAGGGTGGGGGCTGTCTAAGGGGGTACGTTTTATCCAATTGGGTGGGGGAGGGTTGTCCCTGAGGTATACATGAGGGTTAGGGCTCCAACGGGGTGGGGGAGGGCTGTCCATGGGGTATAAATGAGGGTGGGGGCTGTCTAGGGGGTACGATTTGTATGTTATCAATGTACATGCTTAATTTTGATCTACTTCTATTTTTGTGGTACGATTTCTTCATTTGTTTTCTGGTTGATTCTGGTGGAGAGAAGATGACTGCATTCTGTTTAAAACAATTGGGTTTATCATGTTGGTTATTACATAACCGACGTGATAAAATGCCTAGAAAATAGTTTATCACATTGGTTATTTAATAACCGACATGGTAAAAGTCATGGAGAATGGTTTATCACGTTGGTTGTTTAATAACTGACGTGATAAAAGGCCTGGAGAATGGTTTATCACGTCGGTTATTTAATAACCGACGTGATAAAAGGTGTGGTCAATGGTTTATCACGTCGTTTATTGAATAATTGACGTGATAAAAGGCCTGGACAATGGTTTATGACGTCAGTTATTCAATAACCGACGTGATAAACCACCTCCTGCGGGTTTATCACGGCAGTTATATAATAACTGACGTGATAAACCCCCCTCCCCAGGTTTTTCACGTCGGTTTTATAAGAACCGATGTGATAAACCTCCCTCACCCTGGTTTATCACGTCGGTTCTATATGAACCGACCTGATAAACCCCCCTCACCCCTGTTTATCAGGTCAGTTTTTTAATAACCGACGTGATAAACCATTTTCTAGGCCTTTTATCACGTCGGTTGTTAAATAACTGACATGATAAACCATTTTCCAAGCCTTTTATCACGTCGGTTATTAAATAACCGATGTGATAAACCCTTCCCATTTTCATTATCACATCGGTTATTTTAGAACCAATGTGATAAACATCGTGATTTTAGGTTTTTTACGTCGGTTTTTAAATAACCGACGTCAAAAAACTTTTTTATAACGTCGCACGTATTAACGTCGGCTAGAAACCGACGTAAAAAATGAAAAATAACCGACGTAAAAAACGTTTTCTACACTAGAGCTTACTTTTTACATGTCCACGATTCCTGAGAAAACTTCTCTTTTAGAACAAACAAAAATATTAGGGAGTCCATGATATTTATTAAATTGATATTCCACTAGACATATTGAGGTTCTCTAAATATCTTTCATTCTTTAAGAATCCCCTCAAGAGATAAATTGTTTTTTGGAATTTGTATAATTAACTGATATTTTGGAATCTTTCTTTTATTTTTGGGAAATAAGTAAAATTGAGATTAATTCATTTATAGTTTCCAATAAAAAAAGTAAGATACAATCGGAAAAGAAGAGATAATAAATAGGGGGACATCATATGAAATTCTTTTCCCTGTGAATGATTTTTTATTTTTCTGGAATTCAAATTAAAATGTCAAAAATAAACATCCATACACATGAAAATGAAGGGGAAATGGGGATCCCCTTATCTGATCCACCTAGTAGAGGAGAATAATTAATAGAGTGTTCCATTCATATTGATCCTCATAGAGACTCAATAATTTTTTTTATGTTTCTTTAGATAAATAATAATAATGAAATGCATTGTAGAATTTTATAAATATGTATTGAATTAAAATTTGAAATTTCCCATTTCTACTAATTATAAGGATACAGAAAAGATTAATTTTAGTTTAATATATTTAAATTTTAATTATAGATACTTATGGGAAGATTAGGTTTTTACTGTTTGGGACTCATTATGCATTATAGGTCATTCAACAAGGATCATGTATGAGAACATCATGTAATACTATTGTTTGAGTAAATAATTTTACGAAATGATATCTTATGAAATTAACTTCACAAACAACTTATGATTTATGAGGTAAATAAATTTCATAATCCTAAACAACATTCAAATGATCAATGTTCTTTGTGAAGAATAATAAAAAAACAACAAGTAGTTTCATGAGAATAACACACCGACCATATGTTATGAGAGGTTTGATTCATCTAAGATGTATGTGGGGAAGTGGTGATAGATTTCGACTTTGGAGAGAGTTCTTGACTGCCTTAGAAGTGAGTTCCCATAGTATATAATTTTTATGATAGGAAAGGGTATTATCATCACATTTACAAGGTGCTTATAAATACGATTATTATCTATGCCAAATTAATAACCCTTGTAAAAGATAGGTTTTATCAATGCTAAAATTAGCACTAATAAAACATATTATTACTAGAACTATAATTAAAAAACATAAAACCTATCTCCATTAGTGAAAAAATTATAGTACTAACATTTGAGGTTTTATCATCACGTTGAATAATAGCAATGAAAAAAAATAAAAATAAAATACAAAAATATTAAAAAAATGAATATAAAAAATGATTTATTTTCTACAAATTAATATATAATAAACCTTATTAATGAAAATACACTCTTAAAAGCGTCATTCTAAAATATGAGTGAAATTGGTAAATTAAAAATGAATAGACACCAAAAAAATTAAAATATGTATATAATGATTAATTATATAATGTATTAATAATATAAAAATTGTATATATATTTAAACAAATATAAATACACTATGAAATTATAAAAACATAGTAACAAGTGAAATATGAATTGTTGATATGAATTACATAAATTGTGAACATGTTCAAAATATTTTGAAAATATAAAATACCATATAAATTTATTAATAATATATATTTCAATCATATTACAAATATAACAGTTCAAATAATTATATTGAATAAAAAATAAACAAAAAGTTTTATGAAATTATGAATAATAAAAAACAGTAAATAATTATGTACAATCTGAAAGATAAACTAAATTTATTGTAAACGAATACAAAAATGAAAATAATATAAAAATTTGAATTTTAGAAAATTAATTATGTAAATCCCAATAAAATTTAAACACTACATCCTTTTTAAAAAACCTGTTTAAATGTTAATCATAGAAACAATGAAAATTTTATAATATAAAAACAATGTAAATTATTAATAATAAATAAATATTAAAAATGAATAAATTTTAACATTTATATAAATTAGAATATATTACAAATTAAAAAATAATATTCATTGAAATAATATTAATAATTAATAAATAAATTTGAATAAATAAAAAAAATGTAAAATTGAATTCCTAACTTCATTTAAGTGAATTACATAATCATAAATAATGAATCATAATGGATAAATAGATAATATTAACTTAAAAAAATTAAAAAATACTAAAAAATAACGTTGACAATACATAAGTTATAATTCTTAATTAAATCAAATAAAATTAAATTTAAAAATATAATTAAAATTAATAAATTAAAATAAGTTTGATTTTATGATTTTATTAATTAAGTAAAAAATATAATAAAATAGTTAAATAATATTTTCATTTCATATATTAAAAAATGTATTTAATTTAATTCAAAAATTACTTAAATGAACATCGAAATGGTGATCAGGAAAGAGTATAATGGTGATTAATTTGATGGAAAAATTGTGAGGGGTGGCTATATCACCCTGAGCTTCTATGGTACACTTCTATTTGAATAATGCAATAGTTTGTGTTGTACGCAACATCGAGTACTAACACACCACAACCAATCAAACTAGCTGTTATGAATAGTAATACCCACTTTTTGAATTTTATAAATTTTATTTTTTAAATGGACAACATATTTGGATTCGGAATATCGAAATTAACCTAGGGTGAATTTTTTGTATTTTCCTGAAAAACTTCATTTTTTGATTAATAGTGAAACCACTAAGTGGTAGTTAAAAAACTGAATTTTTTATAAAATTTAATTTTACCGCTTCTGTGAGTGGAATTTCAAAAATCTGAGAGACATAGTTAATATCAGGGACTAAAATGTGGTTCATTAAGATTAAAATAATATTTTGTGAATAGTAATTTTTACTTTTATTTACCACGGTTAAAAGTTAATAGGGTAATTAAGTGTAAAAATGATAATAATATTACCCTAAAACATGTCCAAATTCTAATGGATAAGCTTATTTCGACCATAAACAACCTTAGGAATAACAAATTATCATTTAGGTCCACTTGGATTAGATTAGGACATTTTTTATTATTTAATTCAAAGAAGTGTTAATAGAGTTAAAATCAATGTTTATTTACTAAATCATTTTTAATATAGGTTTATACATAAGATAAATTCTATTGTTAATATTTATTAGAATGATAAATAGATTTCCTACATAATGATATTTTATTTATAATTTTTAGACATTAAATATTTTAATTTATTTATGAAAAAATGATGATGTTGTAATTACCATAATAGTGAAAAATTATACTAATTGATATTATAAATATACAAATAAATATAATTTGAGACTTTTTATGAATTACACTAATTTTATAAGTTAATATGAATGGTAGGAATTATTTAATTAACTTTTTTGATGTAATCAATCTGTTATGATTTTCACAAAAATCCATTTTCCAAATAGTGTTAAAATTGTCATAAAACAGTTTTTAAAAAAATATTATATTATTAATTGATATTCAATTCGTAAAAATCTAAGGCTCGGCCAAGAGACTTATATCATGATAGGTGTATCATTAATGGAACACTTGGGGGTCTCTTGGAATTTTATAGTAAATTTATTAACTATATAATATAAAATACAAAGTGACATGGTAAGTGTCAAACTAATTAACAAAGAGTTAAAACTAAAAGATAAGGTTAATATAATGACCCAAACCTATCTAAATTCTATTGGTTTAGTTTTCTTCGACCCAACCCAACCATAACCTTGAAATAATCCACTTTGGAGCCTTTAGAATCCGAATATGAATTTATTATAAAATAATATTTCTAGCTTTTCCAAAGGTTCCCCCACAACTCTAATAAAATGACAGTCACCATTCTTGTTAATTCACAACGTAAAATCCTTTTGGTATGCCAAACTCTGCCCAAATACTCTCTCAACTTCCCTCACTTAATCCTAGAGTCCTTACTTTAGTCAGAAATCCATCCTAAGGAGCCCTTTTGGTCTAATCAAATGGAAGAACCTGAAGAAGAGGTAATGATTTCACCACCCTTTTTCAAGTTCCTTTCTTCTTCCACTTCATCATTATTAGTTATTACCATTATAAAATAATAACTCCAGTATCCTATATATACTGTGATGTTATTATAAATATGGTACAATCATATTCAGTATTCTATCCATCCTTTGAATAACATGTCACCACACGTGCGTACGTACGACTTACCGTCTCAACATCGTGGTGCAATTGTTACTCAATAAATTATTATTTGGATGGGTATAATAATGATGTGTAATTCATGTAAATAATAAATATAAAATGATAATGATTTTGTTTATATGATATACCATCCAATTATATATTATTTTAATATCAAAATAATGATATTGTCACCCGTGCATACGTACCAACTACCTTCTCCACGAACGCGATGAGATTCATTCCACATCGTATCCATTAAAGTATAATTCTCATTTGCTGATTAATAATAGAATCTAAGGACTTGATATAATTCTGGATATGAATAATATACAACCTATGAAAAACAAACATGGCTTATTTAACGAAACATATAAAAGAAAACGAGTAAGTTATCACCCGAAACAACGATAATTCTAAAATGTTATTAACAAAGTAATGTTAAATGATCATACATGATATAATATTAATATATATGATTCTTTTATAATTTAATAAAAATTATTTCACCATTATACAAGAGGATAAACTACCCTCATACAAGGAAATGTACAACGTAAGGGTTTATTTCACATTCTCTTCATTATCCGAGGTTGATTATATGTAATAATCTACAATGGTCTCTTTATCATCCACATCCACGTTTCTTAAAAATGTATCTCAAATTTTTTTTACTAATTACAATAATATGTGTTAAAGTCATTTGTACACTTGTTTGACTATTTAAAAGAGGTTTATAAAGGAATCTTTCTGTCGTTTTCCAAACAAGGTTCTTTTTAACCTTTTTGACATAATAAAGGTAAGAATGTTTTTTAACTTATACGGCGGGTGAAGCTATTTTCCGCCGTTATAAAATCATCAAAGCTTCCCTTATAAGATTATAAGAATATTTTCAAAGAAAATGTTTTATTTTATAAATATATGAATCTTAAATGATTTCAAAATAGAAAAAGATATTTCTCTAAAAATAGTTTTGATTTCATCTATGTCAACATCCTTTAATGGATTTTATTCTTATTTGAAGTTTATTTATTATGATACAAAACATCTATATTGTATTGAAGGTTTTGTGATATGTTTGACTGTGGATGTGTTATTTTTATACCATTCATGATATATGGATGAATTATTTACATTTTGTATGCTATTTTTAATATGAATGTTCATGTTATGTTTAAACCTTTTCATATGGGAATGCATTGGACTTAATAACTGACAGGTGGAGCCCGCTATAGCTCTTCGATGCATCGGAAGGTCTCATGATACAAACTAGTGTCTTTGAACAAGGCATTGGAAAAATCTTATTTGTAGTCTGATATGAGGCCTTTGCTATGTGGTTATGATAGTCTGGCATTATGCATTCCATCATTATGAAAGTTGTTATTGATATTGCATGTGATTATTCGATTAGTAGAATATCCACGTGAATCAGTAAATGGAATTATTTAATTTTATTTTTTCAATACTGTGTTGATGTTCAAGTTTAAAAGGATTTTGTTCTAGTTATACATTTCCTTAAATGTTTATTCTTATTTATGAATGTGTCTGCTATATTGTTATCCTTACTGGTCATTTGAGCTCACCCCTTTTCTATGATTTAGTTTTCCCATGATGTGAATAAGTAAATTATGAATGACCTGTGGGGATATTATGAGGGGATAAGAGTGTAGACTATGGAGACTATGTTGTTGTAGTTTTCATTTTTATGATGTAATATATATCTTTATGAATGTATCTAATGTTTCCAAGGCTACTAATCTAATCGGCCTTTCAAGATTTGATCTTTCTTATGATCATGACAATGTTATGTAATAATGCACCGACTATAGGTAATTGGGGCCGGGGTGTTACAGTTGGCATCAATGGAAGTTTAGTACAAACCTTTGAAGCTATATTTAGATAAAATCGAATTAGAGCACATATATTTGAGATGGACTTTGAGGATTAGTATATAAGAACTTCCTAGAATTTTAGTATTGTAGAGATTTTGTGAGTTTTTTGAGCTATACATCCCAGTTTGGATATGATCAGGTTGAGGCGGCTCTGGAACAAATGTACCTATGGGTAAAACCAGAAAACACCGCTTTGAGCTGGACTCGAACAGGAACTGGTGCACGACAACAGGCCTCGCTTCACTCTTGGTTACGACACTCACGGGGGATATGCTTAGGATAACTTTCATTTTCTTTACAAATCATTATATTGGGGTTATGAGTATATAATTACTCAATGAATTTTTTTTATGATTATGGATTATATCTATAAATATTTCAATTTATGTTAAGTGTTTTATAAGTATGGAATTATGTATTTTGATTCATAAACTGATCTAGTTTATTCCATTGTTTAGAAATGGCACCTAGTGGAAGAAATGGGAACTGTTTCAATGCATGAACTCCATGTAGGTATTTCCCTCCTACTCAAGATAATTATAGTGGAGCTGGTGATAAAACTAGTTCCAATCAACTAATCACCATACTGGGACAACTCACTCTGGTTATGAATAATAACCTTACACGTATGGACCACCCTCATCCACAGTGTAGAGGATCAATGTTAGATCGCTTCATGAGGTAGAAACCACCAACATTAAATGGGAGTACAAATCTATTAGTAGTTGATCAATGGATAAGTACCCTAGAGAAAATATTTTAGGCCTTGGGATGTAGTGCAAAGGAAAAAGTTATCATGGCTGTTTACCGCCTCACTGGAGATGCTGATAAATGGTGGTCATTGATTCAAAACATGAAGAAAGATGATGAAGTATCAAATATGGAATTGAGGGAGTTCAAAGATCTATTTTTAGAAAAATAGGTTCCTCGTGACCATTGAGAAGATATAGAATGACAATTTAGTAAATTGAGACAAAAGGAGGATGAGAATGTCACAAAGTATAACAAGATGTAATATTGATCATTTCTTTTATGGGCTAAAACCATTTCTCCATCTAGGATTAGTCTCACAATCCTTCTCATCGTATGAAGACATTGTCTCATGTGAAATCAAGAGAGAGAAAGAATTTTCAATGTCTTATGACTTTAAAGCAAAGCATGAGAAGTAGAGATCTACTGATCATTCTGGGAATGGAAATAAAGGGTTGATGGGAAATTTTGAATATCCATCATGTAGTATATGTGGGAAGAAACACCCCAGTACTTGATTAAAAGGAATGGGAGTCTATTACAAGTGTGGTGAAAAAGTCCACCAAGCTCGTGATTGCAAAGGGAAGAAAAGGCCAGGGGATCAATTCCATGCTTATGCTATCACTACTGCTGAGGTAGAATCTCTGAAATACGTGGTGGGAGGTAATTTAATGGTTTCCTCAAGTTTAGAAAATGCATTATATGATTCTGGATCATCATATTGTTTCATTTCTTCCCAGTTTTCTATGAAAATTAGATATTTCTAATTTGATTTAACAAGGGATTTTTCAGTAAAAACTCTTAAGGGAAATAACATTGCAACAAGGTTTTGTGAATCAGACCCCATTAGAGCACATAAATGTTCTTTATCCACTGATCTCATCGTCATACCTATGATTGAGATTGATATAATCCTCGGTATGGATTGGCTTTTAGACCATGATGCGAATATTTATTGTAAGAATAAGGAGGATAAAATTTTTGATGATGATGATAAGGAAATCCTTATCTTTAGAGCATAATCATCACCACCTAATTCTTATCTAGATCCACCCCCCGTAGCTCAACTAAATTAAATTATTCCGGAGGAATGGGATTAAATGACTGTGGTGAGGAAAGGAATGTTCAAATAGATGATGTACCTATTGTGAATGAATATGTAGATTTGTTTCCGGAAGATTTACCTGAACATCATCCAGAACGATTAGTGGAGTTTTCCATTGATTTAATTCCTGGATCAAGGCCTATATCAAAGTCCCCTTATAGAATGGCCACTGTAGAATTTACTGAACTAAAGAAACAACTAGAGGAATTGGGTAATAATGGATTTATTCACCCTAGTGTTTCTCCATGGTGATCACCTATTCTGTTTGTTAAAAAGAAAGATGGATCTATGAGGTTATGTATCGACTACAAGGGCATCAATATTATAACAATAATGAAAAAGTATCCCCTACCTCGCATTGATGATTTATTTGACCAACAACATGGAGCTCAATACTTATCAAATATTGACCATCGATCTGGATACCATCAGTTGTGTGTGAAGAAGAAAGAAATTATAAAGACAACATTTCGAACCAGGAATGTGCATTACGAGTTTACAGTAATTCCTTTTAGATTGACTAATTCACCCATTGTATTCATGGATCTGATGAATAGAGTTTTCCAGGAATATCATGATGAATTTGTGGTGGTATTTATTGATGATGTCTTGGTATTCTCCAAAAGCTACGAATATCATGAAAATCACTTGCGCATTATCCTGAAGACCTTGAGAAGACATGAAATATATGGGATGTTTAGTAAGTGTAAATTCTGGCTTCATGAGATTTCTTTTCATGGCCATATTGTCTATAAAGATGGAATCTCTATTGATCCTTCTAAGACCAATGCAATCCACGAATGGAATGCACCTACGAGAATAATTGAGGTACACAATTTTATTTGTTTGGTAGGTTATTATTGATGTTTCATCCATAATTTTGCTCGATTGGATAACCCATTAACGAAGCTCACACGTAAATGGGTTTAATTTGTTTGGAAAAAAGGGTGTGAAGGATGCTTAGAAGAACTAAAGAGAATATTAGTCAATGCTCTTATATTGACTCTACCATCGGGGAATGATGGGTCTGTTATTTATAGTGATGCATCGAATAAAGGACTTGGTTGTTTCCTTATGCAGAATGATAGGGTTATTGCCTCTACATCACAATAGTTGAAAAATAATGAACAAAACTATCCTACTCATGAACTTGAGTTAACAGTTGTGATCTTTGCTTTGAAGATATAGAGGAAATACCTCTATGGTAAAAAATGTGAGATATATACTGATCACAAGAGTTTGAAGTATATTTTCTCACAAAAATAATTCAACCTGAGGCAAAGGAGATGATGTGAATTACTCAAGGATTATGATTGCAGGATACACTAACACCCGGGGAAGGAAAACAAGGTGGCAGATGCTTTGAGTAGAAAATACCATGGAGTTTTGAACAATATGAGAATTGAATGATTTTTCAAATGGTTTCCAAACCATCTTTACTATAATGGATTAAGAGTTCTCAGACCGATGATGAAGAATTTCAAAAGAAGATTAAAGCTGTGAATAATGGGAGATTGAGAGACATTGTGTATGAAGATGGAATATTGAAATTTGGGAAGAGACTTTGTTTTCCCAATATACTTGATCTAGAAAGGGAATTGCTGGATGATTATCATAGTTTAAATTTCTCTATACACCCTGGGAGCACCAAAAAGTATTGAGACTTGAAGGAACATTTTTGGTGGGACAACATGAAGAGAGAGATTGCTGATTTTATGTCAAGATGTATGGTTTGTCAAAAAGTGGAAGCTAGAAGGCAATAGCCTGGAGGATTCATGCATCTTCTTCTCATACCAGAGTGGAATTGGATAATATTACGATGGACTTTGTCATGGGTCTACAAAAGACTCATAGAAGGAATGATGTATTATGGGTCATTGTTGATCGTCTAACCAAGTCAGTACATTTTCATTCTATAAGGGAAGATCTACCAATGGAACGTCTAGCAAGACTATATATTAATGAAGTTGTGAGATTTCAGGGAGTACCCCTATCGATTATTTCTGTTCATGATTCCTATTTTACTTCATGATTCTGGAAATGTCTTCCAAAATCCTTGGATACTGAACATCATTTCATCATTGTATACCACCCTCAAATAGATGGAAAATCAGAACGATCTATTAAAACCTTATAAGGCATGTTGAGATCCTGCTCACTTGACTTTCAGGGTATGCGGGATCAAAATTTACCTCTGATAGAATTTTCTTATAACAATAGCTTCCATTAGAGTATTCATATGGCACCATATGAATCGTTATATGGAATGATATGTCGCACACCAACCTGTTGTGATGACGTTGGTGAAAGAAAACTTATAGGCCCATAACTTGTGGAGGAAACGATGGAAAAGGTTAAGGTAACCCAATACCATATCAATGAACCTCAAAGTAGGCAGAAGAGCTGTCTTGATAATCAAAGAAAGGATTTCGAATTTCAAGTCAGTGATCATATTTTCTTGAAGGTATCTCCACCAAAGGGAGTCATACGTTTTGGGAAGAAAGGTAAATTGAGTCCCAAGTACATCGGACCATTTAAAAATCTAGAACGAATGGGGGATCTAGCTTACCGATTGGAAATCTTCCAAGTCTCTCCAAAGATCACGATGTGTTCCACGTATCTCTGTTGGGGAAATACATGCTTGAACCAACGCATGTAGTCACCTATGAGGAATTAGAACTGGAACCCAATCTATCTTATTGCGAAGATCCCATCAAGATTCTTAATATGAGAGAACAAGTACTGAGAAACCAGACAACTCTTCTGGTAAAAGACTTGTGGAGAAACCATAAAATGGAAGATGCAACGTGGGAACCCGAGGAACTTATGATGAAGAACCACCCGAGTCTCTTCATGTGGTAGTATTCTAGAAAATTTGAGGATGAAATTATTTGAAGGAGGGGAAAATGTAACATCCCAAGATTCTACAGTACGCTTCTCTTTGAATAATGCAATAGCGTGTGTTGTACGCAACATCGAGTTCTAACACACCACAACCAATCAAACTAGCCGTTATGAATAGTAATTCCCAATATTTGAAATATTTATATTTTATTTTCCATAATGGAAATCATTTTTGGATTCGGAATATCGAAATTAGCCTAGGGTGAATTTTTGGTATTTTTCTGAAAAACATCATTTTTGATGAATAGTGAAACCACTAAGTGGTAGTTAAAAAACTGAATTTTTCATAAAACATAATTTTACCACTTCTGTGAATGGAATTTCTAAAATCCGAGAGACCCAGTTAATATCAAGGACTAATATGTGGTTCATTGAGATGAAATTTTTTTTGGGTGAATAGTAACTTTTTACTTTTATTTACCACGGTTAAAAGTAAATACAGTAATTAAGGGTAAAAATGATATTAATATTATCCTAAAACCTATCCTAAATCTATTGTATAAGCTTCATTCGACCAAAAAAAAAATTAGGAAAAAAATATTATCATTTAGGTCCACTTGGATTAGATTAGGAAATTTTTTACTATTAAAATCAAAGAAGAGTTAAAATAGTTAAAATCAAAGTTTATTTACAAAATCATTTTTAATATATGATTATACATATGATAAATTCTTTTTTAAATATTCATTATAAATATAAAATTATTTTCTAAATAATGATATTTTATTTATAAATTTTAGACATTAAATAATTTAATTTATTTATGACACAATGAAGTTGTTGTAATTACCATAATAGTAAACAATTAATATAATTGATATTATAAATACCCAAATAAATATAATTTGAGACTTTTTATGAAATAAACTAATTTTCTAGGTTAATATGACATGTTAGGAATTATTTAATTAACTTTTTGTGAAGTAATAATTATTATATGATTTCCAAAAAAATCATTTTTCCAAATAGTGTTAAATTTGACATTAAAGAGTTTTTAAATGAAATATTATATTATTAATTGATATTCAATTCCTAAAAATCTATGGTTCGGCCAAGAGACTTATATCATGATATTTGTATCATTAATGGACCAGTTGGGGGACTCTTGGATGTATATAGTGTGTTTAATAAATTTGTAATATTAAAATACAATGTGACATGGTGAGTGTCAAACTAATTAACTAAGAGTTAAAACTAAAATATAAGGTTAATATAATGACCCAAACCAGTCTTAATTTTATTGGATGATTATTTTTAGACCCATACCCAAATTAAACTATAAATAATCCACTTTGGAGCCATTAGAAACCGAATATGAATTTATTAGAAAATAATATTTCTAGCTTTTCCAAAGGTACACCCCACCCCACTTTTAAAAGGGAACTCCCCCTTCTCATTAATTCACACCATAAAATCCATTTGTCACGGAAAAACTCTTCCAAAATACTCTCTATACTTCCCCATATTAATCCTAGATGCCTTACTTTAGTCAAAAAGCCAAACGAAATAGACCTTTTGATCAAATCATAAAGAAAGAACCCGAAGAAGAGGTAATGATTTCACCACCCTTTTTCAAGTTCATTTCTTCTTCAACTTCTTCTTTCATTGTTATTACCATTATAAAATAATGACTCAATTATATTATATATAAATTTATGTTATTATAAATATGGTACAATGATATTCATTATTCTATCCATCCTTTGAATAACATGTCACCATACAAGCGTACGTACGGCTTACCGTCTCCACGTCGTGGTGTAATTGTTATTCAATAAATTATTATTTGGATGTGTATAATATTGATGTGTAATTCAAGTATATAATAAATATTACATGATAATTATTCTGTATATATGATATACCATCCAATTATATATAATTTTATTATCAAAATAATGATATTTTCGCTCATGCTTACGTACGGACTACCGTCTCCACGAAAGCGATGAGATTCATTCCCCATGGTATCCATTCCAGTATAATTAACATTTGATGATTAATAATAGTATCTAAGGACTTGATATCATTCTGAATATGAATAATATACAACCTATTCATAACAAACACGACTTACATAACAAAACATATAAAAGAAAACAAGTAAGTTAACACCCGAAATGACGATAATTCTAAAATATTATTAACAAAGTAATGTTAAAAGATCATATATGATATCATATTAATATATATGATTCTTGTATAATTTAATAACAATTATTTCACCATTATACAGGAGGTTAACCTACCCTCAACCAAGGAAAATTACAAGGTAAGGGTTTATTTTACAATCTTTTCATTATCTGAGATTGTTTATACGTACTAATCTACTGGGATCTATTTATCATCCACATCCATGTTTCTTAAAAATGTATTTCCAATCATTTTTACTATTTACATGAATATAGGTTAAAGAAATTTATACACTTTTTTGAATTTTTATACGAGGATTATAAAGGAATCTTTCCATCGTTTTCCAAAAACGGTGCTTTTTAACCTTTTCGACAGAATTACGGTAAGAATGTTTTTTTTACTTATAAGGCGGGTGCGGCTATTTTCCACCGTTATAAAATCGTCGAAGATTACCTTACAAGATTATAAAAATATTTTCAAATAAAATATTTTATTTTATAAATATATGACTCTTAAATGATTTCAAAATAGAAAGAGATATTTTCCTAAAAAGAGTTTTGATTTCATCTATGTCAACATCCTTTGATGTATTTTATGCTTATTTGAAGTTGATTTATTATGATATAAACATTCTATATTGTATTGAAGGTTTTGTGATATTTTTGACTATAGATGTGTTATTTTTATACCATTCATGGTTTATAGATGATGTATTTACATTTCGTATGCTATTTTTAATATGAATGTTTGTGATATGTTTAAACCTTTTCAAATGGGAATAAATAGGACATAATATGTGACGGGTGGAGCCCGCTATATCTCCTCGATCCATCGGTAGGTCTCATGATACAAACTTGTGTGTTGGCACAAGGCCTCCGCAATATCTTATTTGTATTCTTGGGATGAGGCCATGGCTATGTGGTTATGATAGTCTGGCATTATGCATTCCATCATTATGAAAGTGGTTATTTATATTGCATGTGAGTATTCGATTTGTAGAATATCAATGTGAATTAGTAAATGGCATTATTTCACTCAAATTTTTCCATTCTATGTTTAAGTTCATGTTTAAAAGGATTTTTTTATAGTTATACATTGCCTTAAATGTTTATTCTTATTTATGAATGTTTCCACTATATTGTTATACTTACTGGGCAATTGAGATCACACCTTTTCTATGTTTTATTTTTCCCAGGATGTGAGGAAGTAAATTATGAATGACCTGCAGGGATAGTATGAGGATGTAATAGTGTAGACTATGGAGACTATGTTGTTGTAGTTTTCATTTTTTTGATGTAATGTAAAACATTATGAATATATCTAGTGTTATAGAGGCTCCTAAACTAATCGATCTTTCGAGATTTGATATTTCTTGTGATCATGCCAATGTTATGTAATAATGCACCGACTCTAGGTAACTGGGGTCGGGGCATTACAGTGGGAATGGTTTTATATGATTCAATTTTATATATTTCACCCATATTATAATTTTTAAAGAATAATAAATTAAAATAAATAAATTTTAATTATATAAATTACAAACGTTTAGAAAATATTGTTTCCCTCTAAAAAATTAATTTATTTTTTTATAAATAATTAAATTATGAAAAAAAATTAATAAATATTTAAATAAGAGGAAATATTTAATAAAACAATGTTAGAAATTAATTTATAATGTTAAATACTTGATAATTGTTTTTAAATAATGTTAATTTGGATAATTAATTACATGAATTGGATATATTTAAAAAATATTCCATTAATATATACAGTAAAAATTGAATCATTATTAATTGTAAAAATATTATTTTCATTAATATGTACATATAAAAACATGTATAACTAAATTTTAAAAATGAATATATTTAAAAAAAATCCATTAATATATATTGAAAATGAAATTTATTTTGAAAATACTAAAAATGGAGATATATGAAAAACTAATAAATAATATTAAATCAATAAACATACAAACATGTACACACATACACACACATATACATTTAGGTACACATACATGTAAACCCAAAAATAATGATATAAACATGCACATACTCATACACATACTCATACTCATATATATACAGTAACAAATACACATATAGAAACACTTTCATAGACACAAACAAATATGCACACACACACACGTACACATACACATACACACATACAAACATACATAAGCATAAACATGCATTAAAATCGGACTTACAAATACACATAAATATATATTCATACACAAACACATGATTAGATGCATATAAACACCAAAATACATATCCGCATGGAATATTCAAACTAATACACATACATACACATACACATAAATTCAATTACATAAATGTGCATGGGCATACATATATGTCAATATATATGCATAAATACATACATTTTCTTAATAAATATATACATATACACAATACAATATAAATACACATTTTTATACACATATACATGTATATTCATACACATAAACATGCAACAACATATACAAACACAGACATGTATACGGACATAACAAAACATGCTATTACATGTATTTTCGTGCATGTACATACACATCTATACATATGAAAATATATATACACCCAAATAATACACATACATAAACATATTCAAACACACATGTACTAACTCAAAAAAACATGCAACACATGGAAACACATGAATGGATGAGGGACTTATGGGCCAGAATGTTGGGTTCAAAAACGCATTACCCATTGGATGATAGGGACACTCAGGTGGACTTTTCCTCATGTGGAAGGAGGACTTTGGGGTCAAGATCTATAATTACTCACGTAACCACATTGTTGTGACAGTTATAGGCCCAAGGGCTCCTACTTGGTCATTTTTTGGGTTCTATAGGTGGCCGAGTGGGCAAGATAAACACAGATCATGGGCCATTTTGAAGCAACTGCAAGATTCCCTTCCTGGACATCTCTTTATTGGGGGGGGGGATTTAACGATATCATGTCTCGCCATGAAAAAAGAAGGGGGATGTGTGAGGAGTGGTGCTGTAATGAACTATTTTATGATGTCTCTTATTTCGAACTCTCTTCATGACCTCAGGTTTTCTGGCTCGCCGTTTACCTGCCATTGGTGTAGGCCATTGGAGAACCACTTGGCAGAAAGGATAGACAGATTTGAGGGAAATGATGAGTGGACCTCTCTTTTCCATTCCTTCTCTATCATCCACCTGCCTCTTGTCTCCTCTTACCACTACCCAATCAAGCTATCAATAGTCTCACAAGTGCAACAGAGGGGACCAGAGTGAACCATCTGATTTGAAAGTTTGTGGCTCCAAGATAGTGATTGCGAAAAGGTGGTTCAAGCGGCATGTGAGGGATCAAATAAGTGCATTATTTCAATTTTCTGCACTGTTGTGCCTTGCCTTCAGGTGTGGAGCTCTACTAGGTTTGGTAACTTTGACCGATGTATTAAGGAGGCACAGAATCAATTAAAGCGACTCCACTAATATCCATGTTGCGACTCTGTCCTTATGAACATCGTTGTGGAAGAAAAGAATCCCAATGCAGCGCTGAGAGAGAAAGAGAGTTTTTGGTTCATTTTGGCATGAGATTCCCACATCAGATATTGTGATCAGAACACCAACTTTTTTCAGTAACGAGTGTCTGCATGGAGAATGAATAATCATATTGCTCATATGGAGGACCCCACTGTAATAGTTTCACATGACATAAATGACATTCACTCCATTATCCTGAAATTTTTCAGCAACCTCTATTTAGCAGAGAGTATTAGAACTCCCTCATGCCTGATTGGATGCATCCCAAAGTTGGTTATAGAAGACATGAATCAGCACCAAGAAAGTGACTTGTCTAAGGAGGAAGTGCTTAGTGCCCTACATCATATTCACTCTACCAAGGCACCGGGGCCTAGTGGGTTTCATGATCTATTCTTTAAACTATTTTGTCATATAGTGGGGACCAATGTGGTGGCCATAATGAAGGAGGTGTGGTCTGGAAGAGATTCTCTTGATTCCCTCAACGAAACTCTTATTACTCTTATCCCCAAATCCCAGTGCCCTCAAAAAATCTTAGAGTTTCTGCCAATCAGCCTGTGTAATGTGATTTAGAAAATTTTCTCCAAAATCATGGTGGCCAGACTTATGAATATTCTCCTTCAGCATGTTTCAGATAACCAATGTGTCTTTGTTCCAAAGAGATCTATTACGGATAATGATGCCATTTCCTTCGAATTTTTCCACTCTATGAAAACTATCTCCTCATCCAAGAGTGTTAACATGGCAATTAAACTTGATATGATGAATGCTTATGAATGAGTTGAATGTCCTTTTCTCGAATTTGTTCTATTGAGGTTGGGCTTTGGGAAAAAATGGATCTCTAATATCATGAATTGAGTTATGTATGTCTCCTATAGAATCAACATTAATGGGGTCCCTTCAGCGAGCTTTAAACTGTCAAGAGGCTTAAGACAAGGGGACCCCTGTCAAATTACCTTTTTATTCTAGTAGAAGACGAATTTTCTCATCTCATCCTCAAGGTGGAGGATCAAGGAGTTATCCATGGTGCTAAGGTATGTAGAAATTGTCCCCTATCTCTCATATCATCGTTGCAGATGATAGCCTCCTCTTCACGCGTGCTACCGTACAAGAATGCAGTGCAGTGCTAAATATCATCAATATGTATGAAACGGCCTCTGTGAAACGTCTTAATTCTTCGAAATCAGAGTTATCATTCAGTAATGGAGTCCCACAAGCTAAGAGATAGTAGTTGCAGTGAATGTGTGGGTTTCCACTGGTTAATAAGAATCATATGTACCTGGGCCTCCCGACCCTAGTGGTTAGATCGAAGAAACAAGTTTTCGGCGTGATTGTGGATAGGTTGGAAAATCTGATTTGTTTGTGGTGTAATAAGATGATTTCCAAGGCGGGAGAGGATGTTCTCTTGAAGTAAGTGGCCCAAGAAATATTTTCTTATGCTATGTCACTCTTTAAATTCCACAAAACTCTCATAGATCAACTCCACTCCCGGTTGGCCAATTATTGGTGTGGCTCCTAGGAGGGAAATCATAATTCCCATTGGATGTCATGGGAGAAGTTGTGTGTTTCTAAATTTCGTGGCGGCCTCGTAATCCCCCATATTAAACGGTTTAATGAGTATCTTTTGGAAAATAAAGGATGGTGCCTTATTTCCAACCCAAATTCCCTGGTCTCAAAGGTGATGTGAGCTATGTACTTCCCTCATTCTGACTTCTTGCTTGCCCAGTTGGGGCCACAACCGAGTTTTATGTGGAGGAGAATTGAGTGAAAAATCTCTCCTTGACTTGGGATGCATGTGTAGAATTGCTGATGGAAAAAATATTATCATTTCGAATGATCTGTGGCTAGCAGAGGGTGCCAATCATTAGGTTTCCTCACCGATTGTCACTGGCTTCATAGTTGCAAGGGTACATGACCTACTCGATGACTCCCTTGAAGAGTGGGATCGGGAGAAGCTTTGTTGTTGGTTTAACTAAGTGGATCGGCTGGTCATCCTCGGTATACCTATCACACCAAGAATGGGGATTGACCAGATTTGCTAGACTGGGGAACCACATGGGACATATTCTGGTCGTTCAGGTTACAAAATGAGGGTTCATGGTCTTGCCCCAGCCTTTACCAATAATATGATGAAGCACCTCTAGTCCCTCACTACTCCCGCTAAGGTGAATGTTTTTTTTGTGGAAATTCTGTGCTGGGGTTCATCCAACCCGTGACATTCTGGTGCAGTGACATTTGGTGGAGGATGACACTTTTCCTTTGTTCCTCCATGACGTGGAATCCCCTCTACATGCAATTATTTCCTGTAACGGGGTGGAAGGGGTGAGCAAGGTTTGGAGGCCGGATTTTGGTACATTATTTGATCCTTCAATTGGGTTGGTCCCATACCTTACTAAATGGGTGTCTTCTCTGGAACCAAGAGTGGTAGGGATGATATGTACAATTTCTTGGTTGGTGTGGACTAGAATAAATGAATGCATTTTCCAGACGAAGGTGATCCCTGATCACCTCTGGGTGGATCGAGCTTTGGTGTGGATGAATGGTTGGAAGAAAAGTGATGCAGGGTATTCTTTGAGCCACACTCGACGCGCGACTCCCTCTTGGTCTCCCCCCCCTGAGGGCTTATTCAAGATTAATACGGATGCTATCATCTCTGCTAATTCAATGGTCGGTATTGGGCTCATTGCTCATAACAGTTTGGGCCAGATTGTGGAAGCCCGGAGTAGGGCAGTTCCTAACTCATGGTGCCCTGTGGCGGCAGAGGCCTCAGCCATCATCCAGGGGCTTCTCTATGCCCGTTCAAAATCATGGCCTAAGATTTTTTTGGAATCCAATTGGCTCGAAGTGGTTAATGCTATCTCAAAAATTGATTAGGATTCCAAGCATTATGGCCTCATCCTGAGGAAGATCTGGTCGCTGACCAATGGATTCGATGCATGCAAATTTTCTTTCATCAAAAGAGATGGTAATTCAATGACCCATTGTTTGGCTCGTTTTGGGAAACATTGGGGTAATCATCGCTGGGTGAACTCATTACCTGATTGGATTTGTAATCCCAACTTCATTGATCAGTAATATATTTTTTACTTCAAAAAAAAATATTAGGTATTTGGGGGTACAATTACATTAAGAAACACTACCACCCCACATACGTTGGCCATAAAGTCATGCCAGAGCCCCATTTGGGATAGCCCACTCATCAACACATTTTTAGTTTGTATATGGCCTGTAGGCCCATTAGACATGAAGCCCAATATATGTTGTGAAATACAATGGTATAATCATACCTTCATTATATTTCCTACATCATTCGACATGCATCGTGGTCACTTCACCGCCTGCCTGCATCATTGCGTGCATCACCACCTGAATAGTACTATAATTATACCGATGACCAACATGGATTTAACCCATGATCACATCGAATGAATGTAGGTTCCTTTACACATAAAAATACATATAGACATAATAATACGTAGACCTAAAAATACACATACACATACACATACACATACACATAGACATAATCATACACAAACTCATAGACATACACATACACATAAACATTCACATATACTTCCACATAAACAAACTCATACACATACACATACAAATACATAGAAACCCACACATGCACAAATACATACACATACACATACAGATATCGATGCACATACACACATACACATATACAAATACAGATACAGATACAGATACAGATACAGATACACATACACATACACATACACATACACATACACATAAACATTGACATTGACCCACAAATACACATAAACATAAACATTCACATACACATACACATACACATACACATACAAATACACACACACACACACACACAGACACATACAAATACACATACACAAACACATACACATACACTTACACATACACATACACAAAAACATACAAATACACTAACACATACACATATGCATAGACATACAAATACAAATACACATACACATACACATACACACCTACATACATATTTACACATTCATATAAATAAAATAGAATATATTTACACACACATATACATACACATACATAATCATTCACAAACACACACACACACACATATTTATGAATATATACAAACATATACACGGGCATGTACATGTATTTATACACATACAAATACAATTACATACACATCTATTCACATTCCCAGGCTAACACATTTATACAAATGAATGTACATAACCACACAAACACACAAAACACAACAAATGCATGCACTTAAAACACATACTTAAACATGCACATAAAGACACACACACACATCCGAACATATACTCATCCATGAATACAACAAAAATAGATATACATATGTTTTTTAATTAATATATATATATATATATATGTAAATTCAAATATTTATCATAATTTTATAGAAATATATTCATTTATATATTATATAATTTTTCCATTAAAATAATTATATGTCATATTTATATAAATTATTTAATTATTTTTGATTAATGTATGTCAACTTGTATTATAAATTTATATGGAAAAATATTAATTTGATTTTTTATATATATAAAATTATCAAAATAATTTTAATTTTCTAAAAATATTTTTTATATATTATATTTACATTTATATATATAAATATTGTAATATAATTATTATTTAAAAATATATTAACATTAATATATATATATATTCATTGTGGCATTTATACAATAAAATCAAAAAATGGCTCATAATACATGGACTCTTATCAGTGATAGAAAAACATTTGAAAAAAGATCCCTTTTTCCAATACATTTAGAGCACTTAAAAAACATTTGTAAGAAATATTATTTGTGATGATAAAAATCAACACATTATTAGTGTCCTTGGTTCAATGATGGTAAAGGAGATCAATATATATCACACGATCTGCAGTAGTCTAACATGAATATAAATAATATAATACTGTTTGTTGGTAAAATTTAAAATTTAATGGATTCATACAAGTTAATTAATAATGATCAATTAGTTTTAGATTTCTAATAAAATAAATTAAAATATGATATTTTAATAAATCATATGATTATACATAAAAAATATTTGATACTCCTTAGTTTAAAATTTTGGAAATAATATTTAATATTTAATATAATTAAAATATAATAAAAAGTTATTATAGGATAATTCTTTAATATTTCACACATATATTATAAAATGAGATTAAATTAATATTTTAATGTTATATAAAACGAAAAATTATGGAAAATTCCTATTTTAAAATAATATAAAATATTCAAATATAATTATTTACATTTTTACAAGAGAATTAAAGATATGTTATAAAATTACTTTTCAAACAGACACTAAAATAGGGTCACGCATTATTTATTGTGATTTAAAATAATTTTAGTATTTTATTTAATAATAAATTTATAGAAAAAATAAATTGTTTGTTAATTTATTAAAATCTATTGAGTAATTAACTTACAAAAAAAATGTATGTGATAAATATCATTCATCAATGAGGACTGATAATGTTTATATTTAAAAGTATTTTTCATTATTAATTTTTTAAAATTATACATCAACAATCAAATTAATTAAATAATAACCAATATTTTTAAAATAAATTGATTCAATCAAAACAAAATAATTAAGAAAAAAAAGTAATTTATTAAAATTGATTCTACATACATGTTTAAAAAATGCATAATTATTATATTATTATGTAAAAGAATTTTAAATTTCTAGAATCATGGATTACAATTTAATAAGATACAATAACATGGTAGTTTCTTTTTCAATGATCTCAGTAATCCTTGAAATCCGTAAAATAATCGAAATCATATACCAATTCTATATACATTGGAGTTATACAAATGAGACGGTCCAACATAACTCAGTTTTAATTTGATCATCTTAAGATGATGAAATAATAATGATAGTGGTAAATAATGAATGTGTCATTTAAAAACCCAGATATTTATGATATTTTTACATGAATCAGTGTTTCATTCATTTTATTATAAGGAATAGGTATACATTATGGATCACAATTTGTAACTAGTCCTATGTTTTTCCTCCCTATGTTCTAGTGGGTTCTTCTGGGAGAATATTATGTAATCAAATAACTAGAGAAATAAGTAAAATAACTTGTTTTGAGTATTAAATAGGGTTTATAAAATTTATGATATTAGAGTGAGTGTATGGATCCATCCATTAACATTACATATTCTTTTTATTTTTAACTAGAATCTATATGTTTACATTCTAAAGAATATTTTTTAGTTTAGAGTATTAGAAAATTTTGACATTATTCATACATTAAAACACAAATTTTAAATTAGAAACATAACCTCAATATCCAATTTTATATAGAAAAACATTTCAACAATAAAACATGGTTTATTTTCATGATCTATCTTCATAATTTTCTTCTTTTCTTAATATTCGTCCCTAATCATCCATTACCTTCTTAAAAACATTAAAAACCTTCTATGATAATATATATATATATATAATACATATATTAAGGTAAAATGTTAAATCGTTTAAAATCAATAATATAATTTTCATATAACTAATGATTTTATTGATAGGAATGAAATATCTTTTAAAAAATGGTCTTTACCAATCCCCTTTAAAATATAATTACGTTCATGAGAAATAATTATTATGAATAAAAAAATCAGTATATAAATTGTTACATAATCTTCCATATCGATCTTAAAAACCTTATAGCACTCAATGCTACCAAGGGTGATTCCATCATTATTAAATTTAATATAATCACTCAAATATTATTCCACTAACTGGTTAGGAGATACCAACATAGACAGATCAATCAAAATAAGTAATGAATTAGATAGATATAATAGGCTCACCCACACTCAATTAATCATGAAACCACTCATACTCATGATATATTCATAAGAACTGTTATATAATAATAACACAAAAATAATTGTATGATGAAAATTTCTTGAGAAAAATAAATTTATATTTTAGAAAAAACGTTTAACATTAAAAAAATGCACTCTCATATACCGTGAAATGTTAATTGAAGAAAAAAATTATATAGGATGTTTAAATACATCATAGAGAAATTATTATTGGAAAAATAAATCTGGTTTTATAAGTGGAAAACGTTTTCCCTATATTATTGTCAACAAAGTCACAAAATATACTTTACAAATAGTATAAATTAAAAAAATTCAAAAAAGTGAATGATAGGAAAGAATTAATTTAAAAAAATCAATTGATAATATTTAAAAAATTTCAAGAAATAATTTAATAAAACATGAACATGGAAGAAAAAGTGTGCTTATGGGTTACATTAAAGAGAGTATTTTTAAAGGAATAAAACATAAAATTATCATATTATTGAATGAGAAATTAATAAAATTAATAGAATAAGTGTATCCATTATAACATCCCATAAATATAGTGTAAATATGTCAAACGATATTAAAAATCCATTTCAAACGTAATATTATCATGACTTGGTGAGGAAGAATATGTCTTGCCTAATGAATTCTAATTGGGTTATGAAATCCCTTACGACATTGTGATGAATCAAATAAACTTCCCTATAAAAGAAATACTTATCAAAATATATTTTATACCAATAATATAATTAGATTAAATATTGGTTGGACCAAAGGGTTTTACATACACAACACACATAGATTATGTTGTGAATAATGAATATTTCTCAAAGAAGAAAAATGTGTGATGATAAATCCCCATAACATACATTCAACTTCCTTAAAACTCAATCAAGAAATTTGTACAATAGTTTAAGGAATTGTATTAATTATTTAAAAAACTAAAATGATATTTAAAATAAATTATTTTATGAAATTTTAACATCTTATAACCCATTCATTTACTATAATTCAATATATTCATTTTTTATGTGTTTTAATTTCATAATTTCATTTTTAGTTTTACTTTTATATAATTAAGGATGTTCCAATAAAATATAATTTAAACTCAATATGATGAATGGTATAGTTTCAATGATCTCCTAGATTTCAATACAGTCCCATAAACCATGTTCATTTCATATATAAGGGTTATTCATTATATAATACCTTAATTATTAATGTTTAGATTATTTTGGAGGTTTTTCGATATCATGACCCCGATTTATATTATTTAATGTTATGTGCATATTATTGTTACATAACATGAAATATGTTATAATATAAAAATTTAAATATAATCAATACATTATTACACTTACTAGACCATAAATTAAGGTAGAAATGAGAATCAAAAGTCAATATTCAAAGAGTTCCTAAACTGACATAATTTTAATTATAGTTTCATTTCATTGAATAAGATGAGATGAGAAATGATATGGATATGATATATTACATTTCAAACAAAAATCACTATTATATACATGATTTTTTAGTTATCATTCCATGATTGAGGAATGTGGTGAGGGGACGTATAAAATAATGAAAATTTAGAGGTGTACATTGAGAAATTATCGTCTTGAATAGCACCTCCCCAAGAGTCCCTTAAGGACATTGTATTTGGTAATTTTTTTAGATCATAATCACTATGAAATGGATATAGTGATAACTAAACTATTGGGTCGATATGTAATGAAATTAAATTTATTTTTTAAAAAATTGTGTTGTATTTATACTTTATGAGTGGTGGGATTATTTGATTAAAATTGTGATACATTTATATTTATATACAACCTCAATATGAGGGCATTATTTTAACTGAATTGGATTATTAATTAATATTTGTAACACTGGATAGGGTCAACCATTTCCTGAATTCATCATTTTTATTTTATTGAATGTTTATTCTATTATTTTACATAATAACATTAATCTTTTTCACTATTTTTCATACACACCAAAAAAATAAATTTTTGTAGGATGGTAAACTTTTTATATATAAAAATGATTCTAAATTTGAAAATGGAATGTTTATTATTCCAAATATTTAATTTATTTTACCAAATCGAATTCAATTAATTTGTAAAAAATACATTTACAATTAATCTCATTGACACAATGAAGAAAATGAGTTTTAATGTTAATATTACAAATTGTCAAAATGTTATTTTATCCAATTTTAAATTGAAATTCAGTTAAATTACCTAATATTTTAATGGATTAATAATTTAACCAATAATAATTTGTAAGAAAATATCAATTCTAATATATATATTAATATATTAGATGAAAAAACAGTTTCTAATAAAATGCAGAATTTTTCACTATTCATTAATAAATAAATTGTTCAAAAAAATTATTGAAATTAAAAATAATATAATATTTAAATCCCAAATTAAAAATGAATTTTTTTTATTTTTATAATATTTATAAATGTGTAAAAATTTATATTTAAAATTTGTGGACATTTAAATAGAGGAAGAATTGTTATTTATAAAAAGAAGCATTATAATCTTAAAACATGTTTTATTCTTATCGTATAAAGTAAAAAATATTGGATGAATTTTATAAAATTATATAATATATATATTGCAACATCATCAATGCCATCAAGAATGGCAACATCCATCTAGCCTAGACTCTTACCGCTCGTTGGATGAACTGTCTGAACTTGCTTCATGGGATCGATTATATAGCTACTCAGGCCTACTGTGAAGCGAATTCTATTTCTGATGCTCTTTACCACAAAGGCGTTCATCATACCTTGACTTGGCTGGACTCTATTCCTTCTGATTTATTATATCTTTTTGATAGAGATTGTAAAAAAATCCAATCCTTTTGCCTCTTGTAATCTTTTTTTGACTATCAATAAATTATGCTTTGGTCATTGACCAAAGCATTACCTTTAAAAAAATTTATAAATTATATTATTATCCATTATGAAATGTTATTAATTGATTTTATTATGATAATATTTTATTATGGTAATTAAAATGTTTTTTTTAAGCACTTTTTTTAATCAATTATATTTTATATTTAATTTTTAATTAATTCGAGTCCAATTAAAACATTTTTTAAATATATGTAATGTATTTATTTGTAATTTGGATAATGTTTTTCATTACCCCACACAAATTTCCATGTGATAACTATCACATTTGAATAATTATATATCATCACTCATTTATGATCGATATTATGTATCATGTATGATTCTTTAAATAGTGTTTCATTTTAAAATTATTGGGTGCTATATTATCCACTCTTTTTTAAACTTAATCACCAAAATTTAACATTTTGATAAAAAATGGACGTTTGAATTTTCAAAATACCTTTCATGAAATCCAATAATAGATAAGCTCCAATAAAACCTCAATTTGAAAATGAAACTAATAATATATGAAGGTATCTTGAGAGATCACATTATAAGTTTTCTTGTATGAAAAAATGAACCTGGAAGATAAAATATAATGTTAAAGGAAAGATTGAGTGTAACCAAGAATATGGTTGTATGGAATATATTAGTCACAAAACTATTCATTTGGGATAGATATAAATAATATTTATTTCTATGATATAAAATAAATTAGATAACGTTCTTTTTTTTGAAATAATTTATCTCTTGTTGGAGAATAATTTTACTACCTATAGTTCCAATAAAATTAAATATACAAATATTAATTGAAAAATTTCATCAATTTATTCTCATTAACAGATAGGAAATCAAGATTAATTATTATACCATAATCTTTAGAATTAATTACTATGTCTGGGAAATTACATAAAACTATAAATATATATTTAACTAATATTATACAATTAACAAAAACAAAAATAGATATTAAAATATTATTTATTTTATAAAAAATATGAAAAATTTATTTGATAATAAAATAAATTAATCATCAACATTTTAGGGAAATACAAAAATTTCAATAATGATTATTCAAAATATATCTACACTTAAAAGACCTCAATGTTTTTGTGAACAAAATTGAAACCCAAAAAAATCAATTTTATTTGATAATTAAATCTTCTAAGATAACTATATCATAAATATAAAAATAATATCGATCACTCTCAAGGTCTCATACTAAAATGTAATTTCCCTAGTGAGATAATCATTTCCAAAAATAACATGAATCACAATAAATCATGTATTATTAAAAATTATAATTAATATTTTTTGCTGAAATATAATATCATAGTATAAAATCTACCAATATTGTATAATTTTTCTAAAATAGTTAATTATTTCTAAAATAACATTAATTACTTAATCCCCTAATTAAATTTCAATACTATGATTATCATCATGATAAAACATATGATCCCGAAATAAAATATTTTTCATTGATCAAATAATTTACCTATAATTAAAAATTTTATACTAACTGGGAAATCATGTTGGAAATTGTTAATCGATTCACCCTTGTTGGCCATAAATTTTCAGATCTATTCCCACAACCATGCTTGACGTGACAAGTTGTAGCCATCCTATGAGTAGTTCTTTTGTAAGAATCTGATAATTTAATCCCAATAAAAGTTTCAAAACATCATCAAAATAAGATTAATATATCATAACCTAAATAATTTTCTAGTAACATTCATTTTTCTACCAAAAAGAAAGAACCCATAATTAACACAAATTTTGAGATCATGAAAATTAAAAATGCTTCCAATGCAATTAAAATTATGTCTAAAAATTGTAAATTAATTTTTTTCCATAAAATAAAATTTATCATAACATTAAGTGTTACATATTACTTAAATATTATCTTCTCTACCCAAAATTTTAAATGTATCCATTACAAAAAACATATGTATCAAAAATAATGAATTCAAATCCAATTATAAATAACACCATAGGCATAACTTGATTGAAACAGTATTTTAAAATACCAATACATTATAAATTTTTCAAACTTAATACAGAAACATGTATATAATTAAACATCCTTTTTTAGACCATAAACGATTCTTCCTCATATTATTTCTTAATAATTTATTCCTATAAACATATATATGAAATAAATAATTATGATTCATCAATATCAACAAATGAAAGTTTCAAACATAAGTTATAATAAAATAATTCCTTCCTCTATTCTATATTTCAAGAACTTATTGATATTCTCTTAATCATTTGACATGTTTTCCTACATTCAAAAATAATTATTCATGACACTTCTGGTATTTCACTTTTCAGTAATGTGGGATGTGTTTAGAACCTGAAATAAAATGAAAAATAAATCATGACCCATAATGTTTTTATAAGAATTAATTGTGGTTCGATAACTCAAAAAAATTCTTGTATGTAATCTAAATACTCATGAAGCAGTACAAATTATTTGAACAAACTTGTCCATTATAGTAATGATCAAATCAACAGTGAGTGTTATGAAGATTGTGGATGATCTCTTTCCATCCGTTATGATAAACTATACATAATAATTTATAAATATCATAACATAAATATGACATAAATTATTAATGGAGAATATTACAGCATAGGGTAATGTTAATATAATAAATGTTTTATAATACACTAATCATTCATTACCTTTATACAACAGATGATGTAGGTTTTTATCAGATCCACCATAATTATTATAAAGCTTGATAATTCTCTATCTGATGATAACCCATATGTTTATAGTTGAAATTTTAATTATGATAAAATAAAATTCTAAACTCTAATGTAATTTACACTCTTCTCCCAAAACAATTATAAGGACACATCCTTAATAATAATATATTCTTGAATTATAAACTAGAAACCATATTATATCATACACAAGAATCTTTTGGAATTGGGTTTTTAGAGATTTATGAAATAAATAATTCATAAAAACAAAAATATTTTAAAGTATACAAATCTACTAAGTATACATTCCTTTCCCAGAACACAACATTTGAATAATAAAACGTTGTTCTTTTTCATTCTGCATCATCAGAATATTCCTCATATCCCCATCTTCATCCATAATCATCACATAACACATGATTTATTTAAAACATGGGATGATAATAGAAAGATATGAAATGTGCATAAAGTAATGGAATGTGTTATTTCAGTAAAAATAAATAAAAATATCATAAAAAGTATAATTTTATACAGAAAAAGAATCAACTTTTCAAAATGGTTCATTATAATACTTCTTGAAAATCAATATATTTTCATGAAAATTGATTATCATGAATTAACAAACAAGTTTGTTACGTGGAAATTCATCATCTATATTACTCTTACAAATTTTGTAGCTCTATCAGTTACATACGAAGTATACATCATAGTTACATTTGGAATAATCATTGTAGTAATATTTTAAAAATATCGTTGGAAAAACCTATGTAGTTAATTGGGTCCCATTACTCAATGAATTAGAGTGATTAAAAAGTCTCTCCCACCCAACATTTTTCATGGAACCATGAATCCTTATGAAGAAATTCCATGTACCACAACATAAGAATAAAACATAAATCTTTTTATAAAACAAACATTCTTGAGGAAATTAAATTTCTTACTTTGAAATCATTATTTATTTTTTGATTATTCTTTCACTAAAAAATTAATCCTTATTATTGTTGATTTATTTTAAAATGTGATGTATTATTTACATCAAAAATGTGTAATGACATCATGAAAAATTATGAATTTTGTGTCAGTTATGAAAAATATCATTTTCATTATATTGTCGTAAAAGTCATAATGAGCCTTATTTTATAAAATGATAAAATAAATACAATAAATAATATTTTAAAAATATCAAACATGAGTATAAATTAATTTAATGAATTATTTCAAATATTAAAAAAATTAAATAATTTTTTAAAATATGGACTTGGAAGAAATCATAGGTTTTATGAGTAACATTAAAAAGATCATTTTTAAATCAATGCCCCTTATAATTATTATATCGTTGATGTGGTAACAAATAAAATGAATTGATTATTTGTATCCCCAATAAATCCACATAATAAAGTTTAAATACATCATAATTTATCAAGAAGACATTTCACATGTATTCTTATCTCCACATGGTCAAGAAGTATAAGGTTAATTCGATATATGGAAATTGGGTTCAGGAATATCGTACTACTTTTTAATCAGTAAAATAATATTACTAATAAAGGAAATAATTATCAAAATATTAATTTCATTCAGAAATGATAATGATATTATTTATATGATATAGAAATTGGATTAAAAACACCAATCATTATCATTAAGTGATGAAAAAGGTTTATATCTCAGAGAAATAAAAATTTGTGATGTGAAATCCCATCCACTAAAGTTATTTATCCATAAAACTAATAAAAAAATTATTTTTAATTATATATGAATGTTATTAACTCATTATTGAACTATTTTCATATTTATAATTTCTTATGTAATGATTTTAAAACCTCTTTTCTAACATGTGTATTATTGAGTATAAATAATAATAATGATAAATGTTTAGTTTATATTGGTTTTTTATTCCACAAACACAGAACTAGTTTCATTTATTGTATTATTATGTATATATTAGTTCTATAAAATTAAATATGTTGTTATATAACTACAGAAATAAAAAGAAATTTAAAAAAATAGTTATTATTACATCATGTTATTATTTTCAGTTAATTTTAAACCCCTCTTTTGATCATGTATTGGTTGGGTTTCATTAAGGGGTGTCAAAATTAAATATTTGTAAAATTATTATCTCTTATTAGGTCGTTAATGGTTTGAACATGGTTTTCATAAACTATGCAACTTATTAGGGAAAAAATTGAAAACGTAGGTTTTGAGGGTTTTCACAGTTGTCAGATTGTGCGATAAGAAATGCACCCATTTAGTAGAAACAGAGCATCCCAACAAACATGGGAACACAATTAAGGAACACAGTTTATAAAACCATGTGGCCTCTCTTGAAAAACGATCAGATATTATTTAATTAATAAGATTTTTTAAAATCCACAAAACCTTATTCTTACGTGCCTCACATTCATATACAAACCTATTACCTTTTCTTCTTCCTTAGAGGCTTCAATGTGGTAATTTTTCAACAATGAGACCCTTATAGAATTGAATCAAAGATATAAGAATGATAATTGATATCATTATTAAAAGTATTCTTCCCTTACTCATTATTATATCATCCCTGGGAATTATTACATATCCATTCTATTAGTGGATATAGTCGTTAAAATTTGGATCTGGAATTTAGGTTCAAATCTCATATCATCATTGTCAGTGTTTTTTCTATAGAGTTTATAATTTATTGATTTTTTATTGTGATCCCATAATCCCATGGAAGGAGGTTCATTCAGTAATTTCAAAAATAATGTAACCCTAATTTTCATGATTTATGTTCAATTATTTTATTTAAGTTAAATTTCAATCATTTGAATTATAAAACTCCAATTTAAAGTAATTGTAGAATTGTATCTGGTTAGGAATATAACTATTAAATAATCCCTATTATATACAACTGGATATTTATTGTGAAATATGATTTTAATTGATTAATATTAATTGGATCATTTTTATTAGGAAATTTAATTTTGAAAAACAATTAAAAAGCATTACAAATTTGTATTTGATAAAAATGTATTAAAATTTTAGATTTATACCCAGTGGTTAATCATGGAAAAAGAATGATTTTAAAAGAAACCCAAGAACTTTTTTTAAATTGAAATTAGATTATTTAAATTTTAATGAGTTTAATTTTTCAATAGTTTTTTTAATACATTCAAAATTACTAATTGTAATTAGCTAACATAAAAGAAAATAATGATAGTGATTTATTTGGAAGAAACAGACATGGTTGGAATATAACTATAAACATATTAACAAATCAAAATTATAAAAAAATAGTTTTGAAACATCTTATTCCCATCTATGATGTCGATAAGTCCTCTCTGACCAGTGTCGAGGGAGGTGTTTAACATTATCGTTCTTATCACATAATGGTGTACATATTCCAAAACCAATAACTATCAACCTATTTGAATATGACCATGTTGTTCATTTATTAATATGTAAAATATAATCCCTTATTTTTTAAACTATTTTACACATGCATTATGAATTTATAAAAAAATTATATTAAATTTTAGTTAATCGATTTATATATATTATTTATATTAATTGAAATTTAATGAATGATTTGATTTTATTATTCTATTAAAATGATATATCCATAAACATTAAAATTGAGTGATTATTTCTACAAATTTATTATTCTATCTTATTACAGACTCCTTGGTGAGACCGTACTGGGAATTTAGTTTACAACCTACCAATTCCTTCAGGTGTTTCTAGATTATCCTTTTCAAGTTTTATCATGGGAACGACACTATATAGAGGTTGTTAATATTGATTTTTTACTATGTTTTGAGTTTCATTCCATTTCACTATGGGTTTTTTAATATTTTTCCTAGTATATTGGTCATGTACTTTTGATTTTCCTACGTGTTTGACAAAGGGTACTGTTATCCCAATGGATTTTTACTTATATGAATATAGACATGTATCTCAATCTTCTGTTGTTTTCCTCAGAAATTTTTTCCAACATTCATATTTATTGATATATGTTTCTTGTTTCTAAACAGTGGGGATCAAGAATACCATTATAGCTAGTTCACGACTAGATTATATATTTCGGTACATGGGTATCTAGGATATTTCATGGAAACGTTTTTTCAATGTTATTTGTTTGTCTTAAGGTTAGTACGCAAATTGACTAATCTTACTGAGATAGAGGAGGACGTTTTGATTGATCACCCTGCCATCTCTCCCCAAAATTATACTCAATTCACTAGGGGTGGTTTGGGAAGTGGGTTTTATGGATTTGTTTTAGACTTTCTACCATATTTTATTAGGATTGCATGACACCGAAATCATAGGTTCTTACTTGATGGGGGTTATTTCTCTTGATGATCTGTTTGAGTGTTAACATGGTGTATTTGATAATTATTGATGATGTTGTGTAGAATCATGCCTTTAAGAAGGAATGATAAAATGTAGTTTGAGGAATCTACTAAAAACCATTGTAGGAATTCTTCTCATGGACCAGATAATGGTGGATATTATTGTGTGTAATATCAAAACTATGGGACAGGCACCAAAATTAATTCCCATTTAGGTTCCAACTGCGGAACCTGGGAGATATAGATTGTGGAAATAATCATAGGAGTTCCATCAGAAGTATAAAATATAGTTTATAGGTTGTAAATATCATCAAGAGGCAAAGCATTGGTTGAGAATGATTGAATTGTTTTTGAGTTCTTGGATACACATGATGAAATCAATGTGAAACGTGACACCATGATAATGAAGGAACCTAGAAAGAGATAGTGGGACATGATAGTGATGGAAAAAAAGCACGCATTATTCATTTGGAAGGACTTCATTTATCTTTTCATCTACTTGTGCTATCCAAATTTGATAGTTTCAGACAAGGATATTTAAATTTTCTAACATGACCTATCAGATATGAACAAGAATGAATATAAAAATTAATTTTTTAAAATAATGTAGTTTGCATATTAAATTGTATATAACGAGAAGATAAATAAATGATATATTGATATGTGTTATTGAACTAATCTCTATTCTAATTTTTTTAACTTATGATTCCATCTTATGTTTATTAATTAGACAAAGATTAATTTTTTTAAGTGGACCTAGATTGACTTTCATGGTCATTGAGAGTTCCTTTCACATGAGTAATAGTAAAAATTACTATAATGGGATGAGGATGTGTCATGATTATTATGGAGTCTCTCAATTGAAGGATTTTTATAGACATAAAATATTTCTTGGAAGAGGACCTTTGATTTTGTACATGTATTGTAAGCCATCAAACTCAAATAGGGTTTGCACGGAGGAACCCAAGGTATTTGGTTCCTATATATGCTCAGATCACCTGTAGATGTTTTTAAATATGTATTCCCCATTGTGTAGTTCACATGGATCATTATCTCATAATAAAACAAGGTATTAATTATATGATTCATATAAAAGGGTTTTCTTACTATATACATACCTAATGAAGCTTCGTCACATAGTGGAAGAGTAATCAATAGATGTTGAAATAAGTCTGGTGACAAAGAGAAGTACCATAACTATAGTTTCAATTTTCGTGACTAAATAATTTTATACTAAGGAATTGAAATATTTTATTTCACCACCTATTATAAATCTACATAATAATTATATGGATATTTTATCATTTGGGATTTATATTACCTCATATATCAAAACAAAGTGAGAGTAGGGTCTCTGTAGTCTTACTTTTTTGTTATCTCTATGAGATATTGAGAATACATTATATTTTTTGATCTCAACATGAAATAAATTTATTTTATTTTCGAAATGGATTGCATCATTATTATTAAAATCCAAATTGATTGTTATCATTGACAGGTATCGATTTCTACACTTGATGAGGATTTATTGATATTTTATGAAGAGTGTGAAATGAAGTTGTTTAGATAATTACAATATTATATTGATTTTGTGAATGTTATAACTATTTTTTTTACCATGGAGTGATAATCCTTGATGGGTGATCTCCTCTAGTCATTTCATTGTTATTTGATTGTTTTCTTTCCGAATTCTATAATTTTTCACTACTAATGGAGTTACTGTTTTCTATAAATTAAGTGGATGGTACTTAACAAATATATATTCTATCTTATATAATGGAAGTAGTAGAAATTAAAGAGTTTAAGACTCGATTGTATAATATTTTAGATAAATGATTTATATGCATGAGTGTGTCAACTTTTATTGAACTAGATCACATTACTAAGAATGATAATGGATCACATCACCTATGTGTTGATTATGGGAAACTAAATACAGTCAATGAAATGATATATTTTCTATTTCCCAAAATTTATAATCTCTTTGACCAATTTAAAGATGTGTAGTGGTTCAAAAATATTCATATTTGATATGGTTACCATCAGTTTAAGAAAAATTATAATGATTATCATTAAACTAACATTCAGAGAAGGTATGACCCTTATGAGTATGTTTTCCCACAATTTATTCTAAACAATGTTCCTATAAAATTTATATTAGTTTTGAAAATAATTTTTCATGAGTATGATTATACCTTCATGGTGGTATTTTTTAAGGCATCCATGTTTACAATATGTTTGTTTCAGACAATGTGAGTCTTATGAGAGCATTATGGAACTGTAAATACATCATCGAATTTATAAAGAGCTTTTATGATGTGAGTTATGGATAATATAGGTAATGTTTCAAGGAAACATGTTGTTGGATCATGGAAATTTTTTTGATCCTAAAAAGGTAATTGTTTTCAAGGCATGGTAGAAACCACATAATCCTTTTGTGGTTTTGACCCACCAGGGTATAGCTAGGTAATATCACCAGTTCATTAAAAACATATCAATATAGTATTATCTTTGAATGACTCCAACTAGGAATGGAATATATTTTTCTTTAGATTTGAAATATCATAATAATTTTGGTTATCTAATGAATCATTTGTCTACTGAACCAATGTTGACTCATCCAGAGGCTGGGAAAGGCTATGTGGTCATCTATGACACATTGTTTTTAGTTTTAGACTTCATTATTATTTATCGATATCATTTCATATCTTATAGATCTTGGTATTTAATTCCACATGAAGGTAATTACCTAGCCCATGACACCAAAATAGAATTTTTGATTTATATTATTAGGAATTAGTGTCATTACATTTTCATATAATGGTTTACTATGTATTCTATCAACAAGACCATGATTTATATATTCTCCCAAAAATATTTGAATCTCCACCAAAGACATTGTTTGAAATACATAATGAATTATGAAATCTACATCACCAAATTCCATTGGGAAATGTAATTTCATTGCAGATGATTTGAGATGGAAAATCTTGAACCATGCCGTAATGGAATCGATTAGAGAGTAGAAAATGATGGATCTTTTTTCATATATGCATATATGTGTTCAGGAATAAGTAGATAATGTATCATTGACCAGTGTTTAGTTGGTATCAACACTTCTTGAGATGATTATTTCTAAACAAAATATTGTTGTTGTGCCCCAGAGCATTAAAGACTCGCTTTATGGTAGGGAGACAATTGATGAATGGTCATTCTCCAATGTTGGAATTGGATGTTATCATTGTCATTTTATGGTATCGTTGTTGATCAATAATATATTGATAGAGTATTTCTATAATTCTTAATTGGGAATACACCCAATATGAACAAGGATGTTCCGTGACATGTTTCATATACTATGTTGGCTATATGTGAGATAAGGAACTACTAATTTTTTCACTCATTGTTATATGTGCCAGTAATTCAATGTAGAGCACCATGAACCCATGAGATTACTTCATCCATATGTGATGCTGACAAGGAAGTGTGATGAGATATTTTTGGAAATTGTGGTTGGGATTCGTCATACCTATTTAATGAATAATTTGATATGGGTTTTTATTGATAGTCATTCCAAATATTCTCACTTTATTCCCATTCTGGATACAACCATAGATGGGGGGTTTTGAAATATATATATATATATATGGAAGATATTTTTCATTATCTTGGAGTACATTATTATATTTTCTCTGATAGAGATCCTTGCTTCACATCATTCCCTTGAAGAATCCTTTATGTAGAACTGGGATATAAGTTTTCTATATCATGGAAAATCATCTGTAATTTAACAGACATACTAAAATATTTACATGAAATTTTGAGGACATGTTCCACACCTACATTATTGACTTTTTTGTGGATTGGGATGACCACTAAAGGATGTTTGAATTTTTTTATAACAAAAATAACCAGTCTGAAAAAAGAATGCCTCATTTTGATGATTTTTATGAATGTCCTTATATATATGTTTTGTTTATTGGAGATTAGTGAGTGTTCAATGGTTGGAAAAATCCAAGTTCAAGAGTAAACATTTATGATTTAGTTGAAACAAAAAATTATGTTGACATAACATAGTTGTCATAAATATTATTTATATCATCAATCTATACCATTTTGATTTTTTTTTGACCTTATGTTCTTGAATTTTTAAACTAATTTTAGTCAATGATGGAAGAGGAGGTAAGGAAAGCTACATCGTCATTTTGTGGGACCTTTTTATGTTCCTTCAAATTTTGGTAATGTGGATTACCAATTTAAACTTCCTCCACAAAAATTAGGGATACATAATGCGATCCTTATATCTCAGCTCCAATAGTATCATTCTTATACATCACATGTTATGATTTGTAGTGATATTCACATTGATCCTTAATTATCAATGACTAAATAACCAATCATGATAATTGATTCTGAAACCAAGTTGGGCCATGGGAAGAAAATTCCAATTTTTTATGTTCTATAATAGCATTGTTCTGATTGTGATGGTATGTGGGGGACAGTGGCTCTTTTGAGAGGGTAGTGAACTCATATTTTTGAAGAGGAATCATTTTAACATTCATTCTAGGGATAGAAATAATCTATAAAGGGGATTATGTAACAAACATTAAATATTTTTATGTAATCCTAAACCCCCCAAGTTGATCATACATTGGGTGGGTTACAATTAGGGGGGTTTTAGGTGAACAATTATATTATTTTGGAAGTTATTGGCCTATGAATGGTTGGTGAAAATTATTTCCTAACCATACTCCCTAATACTAAAAACCCTGAAAAAAATATAGTAAGGGATTTAAAGATTGGTTCATCATTTGGAAAACAATTCTCCTACATAGTATAAACTAGGAAACCCCTCCCGTAGGTGTCCAAAATTAAGGTGAATGTTTTAAGAAACCATGTGGCCACTCTCGGACACCATGATTACATGATTTATTTAATAGAAAAAATAATTTTAAAACCTAAATAACAAATGTTTATGTCTTGGATATTCTTTTACTAACCAATTTTGTTTTCTTCTTCCCATGATGGTCCCATGATATAGTTTTTGTCACTATTACATATCTTTGTAAGAGAATCAATTCTAAGAAAATAGAATTCTATGTATTCCCAATCGGACTAATTCCCTTGATATCACCTCTATCCTCCCTGGGGTTTATTATATCGCTTTTTTTATGGAGGATCTAATCTATGGTTTTTTCGATCATTAATATCAGTTACATTCTCGGATCATCATTGTCAGTATTAATCATTTCTGTTTACTAATTAGGGGTTACTGTTTCATGATACCATAATCTTATGAAATATGGTTCCATAATTGATTGGAATATTGATTTAACCATATATTTATTAATTTAAAATCAATTTTATTATTTATATTTTATTTTTTTAAATTGTTTTACTCAAATTATGATTCTCGTGAAATAGTTATTTTTATCTGATTTCAAATTAAATTAGAAAAAATCACTCATTCAATTGAATAGGGGATTTATTTTGAAATTGGATAATATTTTTTAAATTTGATTTGTGTAATTAATATTTTGAAAAAGTATTATGAATTTTTTTTAAATTTATTTCAAATTTTTATTTGATTAAATTAGATTAAATATTTTTGATAGAAAGTGACAGGTTTTATCTTGAAAATGCTTTATTTTATAAAAAAAATTCATTTATTATTAAATGAAGAATTGAATAATAAAATGGGGAATTGAAATAATTTTATTTTGAAATGTTTTGAAGTAAACTTACCATTACTTTTTTTATTAGTGAACATGAATGTAGTTGTTGTTATTGAGTCATTTTTGACAAACATTCTAGGTTTGAATTTACCTATCAAATAATTGATGCTTTACAACTCTGAATAAAATTATTGGAACATAACATTAACTATGGGGATGGTGATGAGTCATCAATTATCAGCGTTGAAGGAACTATTTGATTATTTACCTTACAATAACATATGTCTGTGAGGATCTCAGAACCTCGATCTATCGTAGAAAATTGAATATGACAATGATGCTAATTTATTTAGATTGGAAATATATTCTACTATTTCATAATCTGTTTAACATAAGAAATTAGAATACCTATAATATTATAAATATTAAATGATTATTAATCAATTTTTAATGTTTTTACATCAATTGAAATTTATTACATGATTTGTTTTAAATATTCTTTTGAAATTCCATTCAATTTTATATTAAAATTGAAATATTTATTTAGTTAATTAATAATTCCATTTTATTATGGAATACAAGGGGAGACCAAAATGGTATTTTTAATCACACCCAACAAGTACCTTCAAGAGTTGTTAGATTATCATTATTGTGGTTCAGGAAAGAGAAATGCACCAAATGATAGTCCTTATTGATTCTGAATCATGGCATTAGAGTTCTTGTCTATTTGGAAGAGGGATTTTTATCCTATTATCTAGAACATTGATGATTTAAATTGTGTATATTTACTTTTTTTAGATAAATTATAATTCCTTACATGTTATTTTTCCTATATTCATACTAACATGTATCTCTATCTTCCAATGTGTTTGTCAAAAAAATTGTTTCATCATTCATACTTATGTATGCACATATAAACATATGTATACTCATACATATACAGATATAATAAACATACAAACAAAATTACATGAACATACAAATACACATACACATTCACATACACACATATATATACAAAAAATACAATTATATATATATACTTATAGAAGAAAATATATATTCACATACGCATACATACACATAAACAAACACATACATACATATTCAAATTTATGTGTATATACATACATAGACACGTACACGAACACATATTTATAAACATAAACATACAATTACATACAGAACCATGCACATAGACACTCACACACACATACATATATCAAACGTACATAAACTCACACACACAACACAATAAAAGTATACAACATAAAAAATAAAAAATGGATATATATTAATATGATTATGAAAACATATTCTAAATGTAAAAACATATAAAACATGAAATAAATTACATATTCCTAAGATTAATTACTAGAATTGAAAACACATAAAAAAATGATGATATTTTTTAAAAGTGTTTTTTAATAATATATATTACAAAAAAATTAAAAAAAATTTCAGATAAATAAATAAAAATGAATAGAAATAATCAGATAATTTTAAAAGATTTTAGGGATATTATAAAATAGTAAATAATTATGTAATATTTTAAAGGATATTTTAATTACATTTAAACAAAAATAAAAATATAATCAATGTTAAAAAATTAATTAAAAAATTCATTCATATAACTTTCATATAGTTTAAAAACATTACAACCTATTAATTAAAATAATGATTATCAATCATATAAATAAAAACATATAAATAATATTAATCCTTATTAAATAAATATATATAAATTTATAAAAAATTATTACATTCAAAAAATATAAAAAATTATTAAATATTACATATGAAAAAAATTTATTAAATGAAATAATATTATAAATGTATAAAAAAATTTATAAACTAAAACCAAATAGGAATCTGAATTTATAACATAAATTACATGAATTATATAATCATTAAAAATGAATAAATATATATTATTAATTATATTTTTGAAAACAAAATTAAAACGGAGTTATATAGACTCATGAAAAATTTAAAAATTTATCTAATTAAATTTTAATTAAATACACCGACATATATTAATAAAGATAAAACTAAAATAATTTTGATTGCATGATATGATTAATTAATTTAAAAATATGAAAACTAGTTATATTATACTTACTTTTTATTTATTATATATTTTATTTAGTATAATAGAATATTTAACTACAAATAAAATGAAATGGTTCTAGGGATCGAGTAAATTATGGTTCAATATCTTACCAATGTGGAGTGGGATGGAGATGTTCATATAGGAAAAAATAAATGGATTTAATATTTTTTATAAATACTTAAAAATTATGAAAATTGAATAAATATTTATCATAAAATTTACAGACATAAGGAATATATTCAATCATAGTGTTAAAATATGTATAAGTTTTCAAAATTGTTTAAATGACAAATATAATGAAAATTATTAAATATCATTAATGAAAATATAGAGAAATTGTATTAAATATAAAAAAAAATTAATATAATTAAAGACACAAATATATTAAAAAATATAACTCATATCATTGACTAAAATAATTTCCAATAATTAAAATGAATGAAAATATATAAATAAATAATATCGTTGTTTCTATTTATTAATGAATGCACTATATTGAATGTATATTGATCAAATAATAAATTATTAACCATTACAAATATTAACAATTTTTTAAATTTTGTAGTTTAATTTATGATATAGATATTAAAACATGTATAAATGAAATGAAAAATTGAATATATTAAAATATAGATAAATTAATACCTATTAGAAATGATTACATTATGGAAAATAAAAAAAAATGGATAGAGATTAAAAACTTTTTAATAATACTAAATCAATATAATACATAATTTTACACACATGCATACACATAGACATACATGAACACATACATATACTAATAGAAATACACATACACATAGACAAACACAAACACATACACATACACATACACATACACATACACATACAAATACACATACACGTACACATAGTCATAAAAACAAACATAATCATAAATATACACATACACATAAACATTCAAATACAAATACACATACACACATACACACAAAAACACATACACACATAAACAAATGCACACATTCACACATACACACATTCATATACATAAACACGAATATTGATGGTTACATGCACAAACACATACATACATATATATATATACATATTAATACACGTACACATAGAAATATTCTCATATGCATACACATACACCTGAATATTCAAATAACTACACATATATATGGATATTAATTAAAATAAACATAAAAAACCATAAAAATTCATAACTACTCATGCTTATAAACACACATATATACATATGAATATATAAATTAAAATACCAAAATGACATACCCAAATACACTTATACATGCACGTACCCATTATTACACACAAAACACATAAATATACATACACATAAATGCGACGTACACACACACACACATATATATACTGACAACAATATGTACATATACACCTATACATACATATACAAACACATTCACATTGACATACACAAACACATATACAAGAACATGCACACACACATAAATATGTATTAATATATATAAATAATTTAAAAATATTTACATGCACATAAAAATACACATAAAAAATATATATAGACACATACACATACACATACACAAACATTCATATCTTTATTTATACATATTTATATTCACATACACATACACGTACCCATATCTATACACATAGACCTATAATTGAAAACATAATTATGTACATATATATACTCACATATATATATATATAATAAACATACATTAACACACACACAACTACAGACATACACATGCATGTATACAAATAAAAATGAATTTTAAAAGAAATGAATTATTTAATATGAGTTTAAATATAATAATTTAAACCTGAATAAAATATTTAAATAAATATATTAATTTATAAATTATATTTTTTTTAATAACATATTATTTTATAACATCTACAACATTTTGAAAATAATTTTTTAATTAATGTCTAAAAAATTACTATTATACATTTTTATTAGCTAATAAATGGTTGATTATTTTTATATATAAAATTATGAAAATATGACCCATTTTGTTAATAAAATTCATATAAATAAAATTTCTATATTATATATAAATATAAATAAATAAATTGAAAAAACAATTAATTAAGAAAATAATATGTATACATATATATATATAAAATAAATTTTTCACTTTGAAATTTCACAATTCAAATTTAAATATATAAAGATCTATAAATAATGAAGAAAATGTCAACCAGAGATTTTTTCATATAAAAACAAAGAAATATAAAAGGTTTTTACTCTAAATTGAGTTTATATAATTTTATTATATGTTAGAGTAATATATTAGGGATAATAATTAATTCCTAGTCTTATGTGTGTCCTGCCAGTGTGCCAGTGGATTCTTCATAAAGAATACTAAGATAAAAATTAATAATTAAAATAATATAATTTTTTTTTGTTTTAAATGGTTAGTACATATAGTATCTTATTAGAGTTAGGGTATTCAATGATCATATATAAATGGTTTAGGGATTCATTAGGATTTAATTTAAATGGGTTAGGGTTCAAGTACCTCAAATGAACTGAGTACATGAACAGTTATCACCCCATGTATATAAAGTACTAATAACAAATGTTATATATTTAAATAATTTAAATCCAATGTTTTTATTTCCCCGGACTAATTGTGAATGGAAAAAAAAAATTACACTATTTTCATTGGATATAATTAATTTTTCTCAATCACTTCATTATCATTACTCATCATTCCACAAAAAATTCCCATCCAATTCATTTAAACAATAAGTATCAATCATTAATACCCCCATAGTAGGAGAATATCACATAGTGTTAATATTTTATAATCTCACCATGATCAAGATGAGTGGTTCGTCCTCTAAGATGACATCCATTACAAAGCCTTAATCATCTAAACCCCTTCATGGTGATTCATCCTCGGCCATATTAGCTAAATCCCACACGCATAAGCTATAGAATTGTCATAGAAGAATGTCTTAACAACTAAATTCAATAATCCATTGGACATTACCCAGACTGTTTTAGTGGGATAATTAATAATTTTAAATTAAATTGAAAAAAATTGTGACACAATACTCGACAATTGTAATTAGTGGATATTTGTGGGATATGATAGTAACCTTCATGTAATCAAAATTACCTATACCTTTTTCTCTAATATATTAATCTTAGAGAAGTTATCTAGATAGAATGTTTAGATGGATGTATCCATGATAGTTGAAAATCAAAAACATTCCCTCTTGGGGGAACACTATGATGGATATCCTATTATAGCTTTTTGACCAAGATAGATAACTCAACATCCCATATCTACATGCCCCTTTCCTATCGACACAACCTTTTAGGTAACTATTAGAACAAATACCCATTGAAAAAACTATAAATCAAACCATTTATTGATCTAGTAAAAGTCATTTATTAACAACATAAATGAACTGATATTGTATGTGATGGTAAGGGGTTAGCTTAAACGACACTAATAAAAAGTAATTTATAGTGGGAAATTTTTAGAGATCTTCCCCTCCCTGATTATCAGTGCTTCCCCTGCCCGTTTTTTAGCTCTTGAGATACTCGCACCCAAAGTGCACCCAACTGCATCCAGTGAGTTTCGATCCTCAGAACCCCATCTTTCACACCTTCAAATTTTCCATTACACTATCATGTTTTGTTTTACATTATATGATATGTATATACAAATCCATATATTTTGTTATATTTCTTTATCCATATAGTTATATATTTTTTTATATTTCAATTAATATATATTTATATACATATTTTAAAAATAATTATTTTTATATATTTTATAAAATGTAAATTTACTCATAAAACCATAAAAAAATATAAATACTAGGAAACTCTACACCCAAAACCGATGTAAACACAATAAAATCTGACCTAGGTGTCAATTTAAAGTAAAAAAGTCAAATTGAAGCTCATGATATGATAATCGATATGATATGTAGTTAATGATAAATATACTCCTGGATAAATTTTTTTAGCCATTTGAATTTTAGAATATAGTGGTCGGTCACAAAAAAAAAATAGTTTTGGAGGCCTTTTAGGCCTTTTGAGAATGTAAAATTGGACACAGATCATAATACTTGATTCCTGACCTTTTATTATATAAATTTCACCACAAAATTTTATATTATTTGTTGTAGAACCCAAAATTTCATATACAAAAAATGGTCTATCCATTTGATGTTCGAATTTGATTACAATCTTTTTAGAAAATATAATATTTATTATTCCATTATTTATCAAAATAATTATATCTAATGTGATATTTATCTCATTTTACATGATATTATTTGACTATTTGTGTATTATAAATAGAGTTATATATTTTATGTTATGATCTATTTATGTTTTTTAGGTTTTATAGGGATTTTCATGGATTTTCATATTTGAAGACCATTCAAAAGGCTAAAACATCTGAACTAGGTGTCCATTTTTTCACTACTACTTATCATATCAAATATTTCGATAATAACTATTCCTTGGTGACCTGTAGGAACCATTTATCACCTCTATTGGGGCCATAAAATCCCATGTAGCTTCCAAATGGAAAAAACAATTTCTACTAGTGTCTGTTAATGATGTATTTTATTTAAAATATACCCATTTTCAATATTATAAAAACACTAATAATGGGGGGATTTATCAGTGCTTCAAAAAAAGTGATAAAGAACACCATTTTATTTGTGAATTTTTAGAAGCTTCGTTATGATATCCCATCACCAATGCATTTCTGAAACATTTATAAATGATAGTTTTATCAAAAAATTATTACAATAACTAATAAATGGGGGAATTTACAAGTGTTTTTTATATGAGATTATAAAAGGCATCCATTAATAGAAATTTTTTTATACATATTAATGAATCCCTTTGAAAGCAGTAAGAAAATCAATGTTAAATAAACCCTTTAACAATGATTTTTCTACCATGGATAAAACGAGATTTAATAGCACTTTTTTGGTGCACTGTTAAAATCATATCACTGGATAAACATAGTTTGGTAGTATAGTTAGAAATATCATTTATAAAAAAAAAATTTGATAGTAAATAATGGTAATAATCCAAGGAGACTGAATTGTGAATATAATTAAAGATAAAAATACATATTGGAAGGTACTTAGCTATCCATCGAGAACCGTCTTGGATTATCATAAAAAAATAAAAATACACATAAGAAGGTATTTTATAAATCTAGAGAAGCCCATTTACGAATTTCACTTGTCCATTAAAATACCCACTAATTTTGGTTATATTATGCATTTTGCATTCTAATTTCAATAATATAAATCTACTATAACTAGTACATGATTCTCTATCATAGGTTCTTGGATATGGAAGATTCATCTTATCTTGAACAAGGTACAATATTATACTCCATATTGTTTTTTTGGTACCCTTTTGGTAGGATGTCCATGGGATCAATTAGCCTCTTAGTCATAATATGTTAATTTTTGGCGATGAGTCATTATTTGAATGTTATAAATATAGAAGTTTCATTTTTTGGGAGAATAACTATTATAGTTTTTCAGATTCGATGGATCATTCTAAAATTGTACAAGACATAAATCATAGGGAAAAAAATATTCAATCATAAACTGAGATAGATAAATCCAAAACATAGGGAGGATATTTTTAATATTTAATTTATTACTTATTTAAATATTATGGTATGAAATTTTACCAAATCCTTGGAATCCTCCTCGACATAATAATTAATAACACATCACTCATGACACACACAACATATCCAACATCTATATAGATTGTTTCATCATTTTAAAAATATTTTATCATATTGTGTGAGTCAAGATATACATTAATAAAAATATTAAATCCTAATAACCATGACACATGATTTCAAGTTTCAATATCCAATGACAAATAAGAATTCACAATACTTATTGGTGGGTCTGTTATCATAATTTCATATCTTGATTCATTAATTATACACCTCTCTGCTGGAGTCAAGGATGATAATTTATGAAGATAATGAAAATATTACATGTAGAGGTAGAAGTTTCATGTAAATAATAAAAAATAAATATAAATAGATAATTAGGGTGGAGGTGTAGTCAATATCACTTTATTTTCACATTGAATAATGCATCCAATCGGGTATACCCAATCAAGCCTCTAATCATATCTTCCCACATTGATGATTAAATAATTTCCCATCATCATAATGTGAGATTTTATTCTATCTCCATCATGTAAAATTATTTTATTTGTTTATATCAGTATCAAAGTGATTATTTGAGTCCTTTAAAAAACATCAATGCATACAAATCATGTATGTCGAGTCAAATAAATCCCACATATTAAACATCAATAATATGGTTATATTTTTATAATAAAAAACTATTCTCATCTAGATTTTAATATTTCTAGATATAATATTTTGTTACTATCATTTTGGAAATATCAAATTCCATGCATGTTAAACACGGAAGGAAATATTTTCTATATTCCTTAAAAGGTGCTTGAAATAGTTCCTGATTTTTGGAATATAATAATTACTTCCCACAATAATTGATATATATGTATTATATAATGAACCATGGCTCAGAAATATTAGATTCCTCTTTTGAGATAACTGAATGTTATGGTGTTTTAACTATATAAAACATTTATTTTATTATAGAGAGTGGAATTATATATGCATGAAAAGTCTAAAAAATCTATTTAATTTGTGTGAAAATTTTTATTTTCCACTTATAATTATTTTTACAGTGAATTGAAATTCGTAATTTATGAATACCATCATGGGAATCACTCATTTTATAATATTTATGTATATAAATTTTAATTTATCATATAGTAGAATTGATGAAGGTATTTTAATTAGGGTTGTATTCATATAATTATTGATTAATACAAATAATATATCACATGGTTGACTGACTAGAACAATTAATTCACTTATATATCCAAACTATTTTCCTTAACCCTGGTAGATTGGCGGCCAGCTATTGTAAAACATGACTGTAATTGATACTAAACTAAAACACATACATAGTGAGAGTTTAATATAATAATGTAATCAGTAATGATTATTCTTTTATTAGTTACATCCTTAATATTGATATGAATAATTATCACGTATACAATAAATTTTTGTATCATTAACACAATATAAATATTCTTACTAAACCTGAAATTTGTGGAATTTATTGAAAATTTCTATCAAAAGTGTTGAAAAAAATTAAAAAATTAAAATAATTATGGTTCGTGTTTGTCATTACATGTCCATAGGTTCTCATTCTATGACTTCCCCATGCACGCCATCCATAGGTCATGGGTTGGTGACTACCACCGGAAAGACATATCACTAACGGGAAGGCATTTACATTAAACCTAAAGAAACACACATATCTAATATCACAACAAGAGGAAACCAAGAAGTAAACTATTGAAGTAAAAAGTGTGATGAATGTAAAGGGGATGGAATAAAAGCCAAACTGGAAAGTAAAAGTATAGGTAAAAAGAGAAAAATAGCTCCAGGATCATCCAGTGAAGATCATACCAGAGGGGTAGGTACAAGTAACTTTTAGTAGTCTTGTTTCACGCCAAGTCAAATGGTTCACCGATGAGAACCATCATACCTTAGAACCCTTATCCCTAATCAACAATTTTCATCATCTGCACAAGACACAAAAAGTTGCGGTTGAAGCTAGTGGAGGTCTGAGTATAACAATACTCAATAGGGACACCAAGACCCTCGATGTTTCCCCAGAGTTACAAAATGGAAAAACAACAAAGAAATACCTCAAGTAAAAAGACCTAAGAAGTCATCAACACTACTTAGGTATATTTCCATACATATTGCTATGTTATCAAGATAATCTCGTATCATACATGAGGGAATAATATCACAATGGTGACCCCATAAAGGTAAAATTACCACAATGTTAACACCACGAATATTACACCATGAACGTAAAAGTAACACACTGGTAACACCACAAAGATATCAACATTGATGTAAAATTACCACACATGTGTCACCATGATGATATCACTAATAAGATAAAATAACCACACTAATATCAATTATATGATATCACCATGAAGGTAAATGTACCACACAAGTATCACTACAGAGATATAACTATGATGTTAAAAGTACCACATAGGAATCAAAATGAAGGTAATAGACTCAACTCACACTATTATTCGGGATATATAAAATTACACATGATAATTCGTGATGATAGATCATATTATTCTTTTAATAGGTACTACTGCTGACTATAGGGTGATTGTATAAAACATGATCGATATGTATTGATCCCCGTAATGATCCACCCAGGATCCGACCCACCCAGACTAGATAGTTATTTACCCCCATAATGATCAATGAATAATCTTACCCACATAGGATCAGAATACATAGACCCACATAGGATAGTTGAGTGTTGACCCACAAAAGATTACACACACACATGATCAATGTTGAACCACATAGGATCGCTCATAACTAGCCTCTGTATGATCTGTCGTCAACCTCCACCCCACTACCTGCCACTGGATTTCCACACATAGAATGATAGATTCTATGGGATTCTCTCCTCAATTCATTCTTCATACTTCAACCTCTACGATTCCCCATGACGAAGAATCCCAAATAACTGTTATTTTGTAAAGATTCCAACGCCACAGATGGCAAGTTCATCAGACGCCCGATATGTGACATATTAACATTTTATTATTGAGGGAATGGTTGGATTTATATTCAAACCAACCTAGATATAATCAACTCTATCCAAATCTCATGTGGAGTAGGACAAAAGGACCACCTCATCCTAAGGTTTCCAACAACAAAGACAATTATTCAAACAGACACATGGTCTATAATTTACACCTCTTTATAAGAAATGGGGGTGATGTCACCTTAGTCATTCTGGCTCGATAGGGCCCACTAGAATAATCCAAAGGGACCTCTTCCCAAAAGGGATTCCAATGCCACTGACAGCGTGTCGAACAGACACTCAGTTTGACAGTTACGAGTGTTTAATTATCCAGGGATCAGTTTGATCCGGGCTCGGTCTGACATTATTTTACTGGCCAAAAACAATGGGTCATTGGGTCCACCTGACCCCACTCGGGTCTGACCCACTAAGGATCCTCCCAGTTCGGTTCTGTGGTCCGAGCTATGGTTGTCCAAGCTCGTCGGACGGGGCTTGAACCACATGCATTTTCCCACTATTCCAGGGGTGCTGGGCCATTACGGCCAACTCTTGGGGTGCTACCCAACCACGTAACGGTCATACATTTTGCCCGAATAGGTGTCCGCCGCCAGGGTGGCGGGAGGAATGCACTACTCTCAGTCTGTCGTGTCCTCATCCAGTGGAGGGAAGCAAAATGCCGTTCCAACTTTCACTGTGGCTGGTGGGTGAAGGCCACCACTACCTACCACAACTACATGCCCCCCCTTGTCCGGCTGTGCGTGATGGCATGTCGCAGCCTCCATCAAAGTGGGTAAAGCTAGCTTCCGTCTTCACCCGCCACAGCTATGGATGGGACCATCTTCACTGGTGATGTGCAATGGTGTGCCGCTATCTCATCTGCAGTCGGACATTCCCAGCCGCCGCCATCCTCGTTTCCATCAAACAATAATGGAATGCTCGCGAAAATGGAAAAAAAATTCCAAAAATGGTGGACGGTCAGGGCCTTGTTCAATTTACCCTCTCCCTCCATTTTATCTAGATATCTTCATGGCGTTATAATATTTATCAACTTGTGAAATTAATAAAAAAAATAAACCACAACTCATGTTTGTTGGAGAGAATCCATGTTTTCTAATGTTCCACTATTTGTCGTCCCCTCAACAAGCCACCTACATTGTCGCTAAAATGCCACCCTTTAGATTGTGATTCAGTGTCACCCATCACCGCCTACTGGAACTGGCTTCATCGTCCAAGTGTTGGGAATCATGGAACATAACTAAATCTTCATCGCTCGGTGAAACTGTAACAATACCACCTCCCCAAGCAACATATAAATAGGAGAGATGGAGGGTATGTAACTATCATGGAGTTAATGTGGATTTATTTAATAGGAACATTCATGTATTTTAATGAATCTATCACTTAGGATTTTATGGGACAATCCATTTAATGGATTGACTCACAACTGTTCCCACACTACCGATTGTCTATTAGAGGAAAAGAAAAGAAGCAAAAAAAATTATTTTATTATTTGTTTAAAAATAACAAAATATATCTTTTTCTCTAGACATTCTATGGTCAATTTGAAGCCTACCTAAAGTGAATCCTAGTGCAAAAGATTCAATTTTACCCTTGGATTTTTAATTCTAGAACCAATTAAAATGTTATAAAATGCCTTCCATAGTTTTACTGAACGTGCCTTAAAACTGTTCACTAATTATTAACATTCACCCATGACCTGCACCAGCTGAGTTTAGAATCTACCAAAGGGAAAAAGACCCCAACTAACCCAAAAAAACACTCATATTTTTAATCTGAATTACCAGTTAGATGCCGTTGATTTTTTAATAAAACAATTTTCAAATAATCATTTTATTTATGGATGAAAACTAACTTTCACTAGTGGCCCGTATCGGCCAATGTTTGTATCATCCAAAAGAATGCATACCCTCACAAGTTCTGCGGTGGTCTCAGATTTGCAATATGACTTAATATATGTGAGTTATAATCATTTGAAACCTAAAATAATTTTTATAATTATTTCATTTATGGTTTTTCCATTTTAGGATACCTAATGGAGGAATGTGCCAATTAAACTTATGTCGCACCAAGGGTAAACCCACCATCATAAATGCAATGGTGCCCACAGAATTGTTATACGGGAACTCGTTTAAGTGTTATTCCACTTTTTCAGGAATACCAGTGACATGTTCTATTTTTAATATTTATAATTTTTGATGGATAATTTTGGGCACCCTTGGCCACGGAATTACGCACCATCAGATCTCACTGTCTCGAAATTATTCCATATAAATTAAAAAAATTGAACAAATATTCTGGGACATTACATTCTCCTTACCACATGGATTTATGTCCATGAAATCTCAAAAAATTAAAACCAAACAAATGTGTGTTATGAGCAGGAATATGAGCCCCCCACTCTGATATGCTCTCATAGAGGTTCTCGTGCAGCCACAAACTAGCACTAGGGGGATCCACCATCCACAAAGTACAGACTCATGTTGATCCTCTATCTCTACTGAGAACTCCCAAGAGTCACCACATCAATAAGCCCAACTCGACCCAGTCAATAGCATGTGATGGATTATGAGAATATCCACTCAGCTCTAGAACATGTGAATCATTATACAACTGGTGCATCTGTGGGGGAGGTGTTATATGGTACGACGCATCACTAACTATTTTTGAAATTCTGGAAAGGACTGATGAACCTTGGATAATGTTTTTCACCCCAACCAATCCATTGTAATCATTTTTGGGATCAGACACATAGAAAGGCATGGTATCCCTCCTCGAACTCCAAATAAATTCATCCTCTTGGAAGAATACTTTTTCCGGCTCTCTACAGTCTTTATTTTTTAATGAGTGAGGCATTGTGATAAAAAATATCCCACTTATCCATCATCCCTATCCACCAGTACAGACGATGGAGGTTATATTAGTATCTTATCCAGTCATGGATGTACTGTTACCATGGATGTATGGATCTCCCTCAACACCTCCTCCTGAAGCGTCACATGCGCCTTGGTGCATCCTCAAAAGAGGATGATGTGCTCCCAACCTTCAGAAAATAAATCAGGTTCCATTCTTGAGGATATCTATGCACATAGAGCCCCGCATTCAATGTCCCCAAGTTGTGCCTCCCTGACTCATTGATATATTGGGGGAGTGACTATCATATACTGGAGATATGCTACTAGAACTATATTCTCAAAGGATATCTGTAGTACGACTAGCTACTATGTTGTCTCACTCAACAACTCTAGACCAGACCTCCTAATGAGCGCATTTGCTACCACATTCCCCATCCCAGATATAGAGACTATATTAATGACATAGTAATGGAGTAACTATAGCTGTCACAATTGTCTGTTGTTCAATTCCTTCTGTGAGAATATATACCTCTGAATCAAGTAATCAGAGTAAATAGTAAATTGTTCACCAATAATGTACTGCCAACACATCATTAGGGAAAATACCAATGCTGCTAGCTCCTGGTAATGGCCTCATCAGGTACACTCCAGATGGGGGAACTTGTTATTCTCTATCCTAGATCCTGAAAGCTTACTAACAATTCCCCATCCAAAATAATGTCTCCCCTTCATTCTTCAAAGCTAACAAGGGTGCCTCAATCCTAGGAGAAGTTAGGTACAAATCTCTTGTAGTACCCAACCAAATCAGAAGTCCCTCCCCCCTCAAGGAGGTATTGCTAGAAAAATATTTTGAAATGATGTCCCCACAATCTACCCATACTGTTAGGAACTGTAAACTACAAACTCCTACTTCCACGAGGGTAAATTTGGCACAATAAAGAGTGATCGGGTGTAACCTCCCATGCATGATCTTATTAGGTTCTACCTGGGTTTTCATTTTTTTCCGACCAAAGAAAACCCTATCAAACATTGTAGATACACTAAAACATTTTTCCCTAAAACATTTAATATGAGTATGAACTATGGATGACCAGTCCATAGACAAACTAATTTTCTAACGCCTCTATTCTGAAACCATGAGGCTCCAACCGTATCTCTCACCACAAGGGCCAGATCACATGGTTGGAATAAGTGTGATTATCGAGTCCTCTCAAAAAAGTATCTCCAAATATAAGTGTCATGTCAGCAGATTAACCATAAACTCTAGTTCATGAACATTATTCATGGCTAGAATAAATGATTAGTAGCTATGTCTATTAATACGATAGCTAGATGTAAACATAGATGGTTCTTTGAATCATTCTTGGAGACCATGGGTCACACCCCTTGACTTCATGTAGATACTCCCATACCCTTTCCTCCAACTCCGTGAGCCTGGTGGTGACCACATTGGTGTGGTGGTTGTAACATGTTGAATCATATACCACCTCATGATGCTCTCATGGAGCCACATCCACATCTGATACCCCGCAGTGTCATCCACCCCTATCACTTCCTATTCCCAAAACATTTTACACACATAAGTCTTTGAGACTGGAATTTGTTTCCTGCTTTCACACTACTAACATTCATAGGATAAATCCTCCTAGAAAATGAAAATTTAACTACCAAGGTTTTCTCTAGAACCCTATCAGAAATTTGAATGAATTGGGGAATTGTGTTGGCTCAGATTTCCCTAGACACACCTATCTCTATGGTCCGAGCCCTGAAGAACTGACCATACATTAATCATCGAGTACCTTGGTTAGTTGGTACACCTCGATAAATACTAACCTACTGAAATTTAATCTTGTCTATGATGTAGAATCCTTAGTCAACACTCATCCCTTAGCTCTTAATGTTACAATACCCTCTTACCTAAGGATGGATCACATTTTTTTCCACATAAAATGTCATCTCTTTTCACAATCAGGGTAATCTAAACACTATCATCATCTTACTGAGTCATATAGAAGGCTCTCTACGAGGACCTCAGTTAGATCGAATGGTGCCCTGGCTATATGGTATCTCAGCCACCTTCTCAAGCCAGTCCTTAGGAACCTGTGAGTTGAGATCACCTCAGAACATGAGGGGTATCAGATGATGAAAAATGTTTATGGATCCAATCTTATACATGTCCTATACTGGTACCAATGATTGTATCATCTGATAAACAAGTACTGATATTGGTGTTTCACCACCTGAAGGTGCTAACGCAGTAAGAGGGCTCTATACCGAGGACTCATCACTCGGTGGGCTGTCATCATGTACTATCTAGTGAATCCTAGCCGGCTATATATGTGGAGACATCCTGATAAGGAATAGGTGTGCCATGATCATTATTTTATACCAGGTGGCCTGACACTAATGAAACCAACAAAAACAATTCCAAAAACACACACAATCAATTTTTCAGTGCATAAAGTATGAATTTATAATTTAGGGTCCTGGTGTAAGGAGACGTCGACCATGGAACCAACACTGGATTCCCCAAACTGAAAACCGCATTGATAACACTTAACACATTTTTTTCTTTGAAAAGATCCGAGAACAAGTGCTTTGTAGATCTGACTCCTTCAATACCATGTTGGCATGACCATTCCCCTAAGGCTTAGGCCATTACGACCCCAAGTTGGCCTTCCATTCACTAGGTGCTAGCGAGTTTCACTAGAATGGCATATCCTTAATAGGAAGGAATTTCCATTAAACCTATAAAAACACACAAATCAAAGAGCACAATAAGAGGCAACCATGAAATAAACAACTGTAGTAAAAAATTTGCTTAATGTTAAGGGGCTAGAATATATACCCACCTGGAATGTATTCGTACAACTAAAAAATGAAAAATATATCTTGAATCATCCACCAATGATCCTAGATGATGGGTACATAAAAATCACAATCATTAGTATTGGGTCAGACCACATCAAATGGTCCACCTCTGAGCACCATCCAGTCTTGGCTCATATAGCCTCGATCATCACTGTTTGTCGTCTGCACAAAACAATACAATGTGTAGGCGATAATAGTGAAGAGGATAGTATAATAATACTCAATAGGGACCCTGAGACCCTCAGAGGTATCCTAGAGTACTACAAAGGAAAAAAAACAAAGAAAGACCTCTATCACAATGGATGAAGATGTCATCAAATCTACTTATTTATATTCCCTTACATATACCTATGTTATCAATAATATACTCATCTCGTACTTGTGGGAAGAATATCACAAAGGCAACAACAAGAAGTTAACACCGTGAAGGTAAATGTATGAAACATGTAACACCATGAAGAATAAACCATGAATGTTAAATTACCGTACATGTAACACCACAATGATATCTCCACGAAGGTAAAAGTACCCCATTGGTATCACCAGGAAGGCATCACCCCGAAGGAAAAATTACCACACATGTATCACTGCAGACATACCACAATGATGAGAAAAGTACCACAAAAGTATCACCATGATGATATCACTATGAAGGTAAAAGTACCACACATGTATCACCACGATGGTAAAATACTCATCTCACAAAGGTATTAGTGAATTATAGATGTACCAATGATCAGTCATGAAGCTGCATCATCTTATTCCGTCCAGAGGCACTAATTCTGACCAAACAAGGTTTATCCCCCTTATGTTCTATAGGTACTACCCCCCCCCCCAATGATCCACATAGGATCTGACACTCCCGGAGTCGATAGGTATTAACACCCAAAATGTCGCACATAGGATCTGACCCACATAAGATAATTATACACTGACCCACACTGGATCACTGAGGGCTAACCCACACAAGATCATTATGCACTGACCCACACATGATCATTGATCACTGACCGACACAAGATCTAACCAACATAGGTTTGGCACTGACCCATGGAGGATCACTCACTACTAACCTCCGGGTGATCTATCTCTATCCTCCACCTCACTATAGCCAATGGATACCCTCTCATAGTACACATTCTTTTGGGAGATCCTCTTCTCAATCCATAGTTAATACATCATCATCCACTAGTCTCTATTAAGAAGTATCCCAATAAACTTCCATGTTGTATGGGTTGCAAGGTGATATGCAGTGATTCAATTAGACATTTGGTTTGTGACTTATAAGTGTTTTAGTTCCAAGGGCCCGATTGGATTCAGTTCTCATCCAACCCGGCTGTACTCCAACATTATCAAAATATCATGTTTAGTATACAAAAAGTAATGCCTCATCCTAAGGGTTCCAATGATGTTTATGGTTCATCAAATGGATGCCTGATCAGTTAGTTATGGACCATATTGAAAAATTGGGGGGGGGGGATCAATCCATGGTCCAGCCCAGCTCGGTTAGTCTCGTTGGAAAATTCTAAAGGGACCACTTCCCAGAAGGGATCATATTTCCACTGATGTTGTATCAAACATAAACCCGGTTTGTTAGTTATATTTGTTTCATTATCTTGGGACTGGTTGGGTGTGGGCTCAATCTGACTTGCTGAGACTGGCCTGACACAACGGGTCTCGGGGTCCACATAACCCTGCTCGGGTGCAACCAATTAAGGGTCAGCCTAATTCAGTTCTCGTGTCCTAGTCGTGGTTGGCCCAACACATTGGTGGGTCCGACCCACATCCACTAGAAGGCGAACCAGTTTCTCCAACTGGACCTATGTGTGTGGGGCTGTTTCAGCCAGCCAGTGGTGCATTTCCCCACTGTGTAATGTTTAATTGTAAATTCTAATGGTGGTCCGCTGCATGGAGTGGTGTGAGGTCCACACCGCTCTCAACCTACCACTTCCTTGAGATGCTTCCTCCTCAACAGAGCACAATAGCACGCCTCTCCGCCTTCCTCTACGGCCGGCCGTTGCCGGCTTTCGCCACCCACCATAGCTATAGGGCCCCCCATTGTCCGGCGTAGTGCGAAGGAATGTCGTTACCTCCTTTACGGTCGACCGAGCAGGCCATTGTCATCACCCTCCCCGACTCCGGCCACATCCTTCTTCACTAGCGATGCGCGCATGTGGACCAATATCTCCTCATCCACTAGTTTTTTCCAGTGGCCACCATCCCAGGTTACATCCAACCAGAATGGAATGCTCTTGAATGAATGCACCAAATTTCAAAAAAAAAGTAGGATTGCCAGGGCCTTGTTCTTTGGCTCACTCCCTCCTCGTTATCTTGATATCAAGATGGTGGTAAAATATTTATCATCTCTTGAAACTAAACAAGAATAAAACCCTACATCATGTTCGTTGGAGATCTTTTGTGTTTGGGGTAGTGTCGGTTTTCGTCATCCCCACAACAATTCGCCAACGTTTTCACTCGAACGATGTCCTCTAGTTGGTGATTTGGGGTCGGTCATCACTGCCCACTAGAACCGACTCCATCCTCCTTATATTGGGTGTCGTGACACATTATTAGAGCTTCATCACTCATTGATGATGTTCCAAAACCTCCCCCCCATATTTCCTAATAAATAGGAGGTGGGGGGGGGGGTATGTAATGTTCCTGGAATTTATGGGGCTTCATTTATTATAAACATTTCAAAATTCCAAGGATGTTGTTACTTAGTATTTGTAGTGTCATTCCATTTAATTCCTTGACTCGTCGATGTTCCTACACTACCTCTTGTCCATTTTATGAAAAGAAAAGAATCAAATAAAATAACAATATTATTTTATTATACTTTTAATGAGTCCAAAATCTGAATTTTTCTACATTCATACTATGGTCGTAGTGAATCCACCCTTAAGAAAATCTTGGTGCTTCGGATTCAATGGTTCCCTCAAATTTTTAATTCGATCACTGATTCAAAATTTAGAAAATGTTGCCTGCATGTTTACTAATCGTACCCTAAAAAAGTTCAATAAATTATTAACATTCACCCTCGACCCGCGTCAGTCGAGGTTGGGATCTTCCTAAAGGAAAGACACCACAAGAAACCCAAATGTACTCTAAGATTTTTTATCCGGGTTACCATTTAGATGTTATGTATTTTACAATAAAATAATTTTCACTTAATTATTTTATTTACTACAAAAAAGTATCATTCACTGGTGGCCCACACTGGACATTGTTACTATCAGCCTAAGGAATGAATACCCTCCCAATCTCAGCTGTGGTCTTGGATTTTCAATCCGAGTTACAGTTGTGAGTTATATGAATTTGAAAAATAAAACACTATATAACTTCTTTCGACCAGACCCCATGGATGAAATATAAAAGTATATAATTTATAATATATTATTTTAGTATTATTTTATAAATATATAACATTACATAACTACTTTCCATAATGATCATTGAAAAATTATAATTCTACTCTTTCATTTGTGTGAACTATCGTTTCCATGATTGAAACATACATCATTTTTTATTTCCACCATTCGTGATTGTTTTCAAAAATTAAATTTATATTAAATGTTGTAATAATATCAATATTATTTTTATTTCTATTATGAAAAATTTATTTTTTTTAAAATAATGATTTTTAATTACAAAACAACAATAAGAAAATATGTCAATTAAGCCCCATAATAATGTAAATAATCATTGATTAAATGTCACGACCCGTCCTCGGGGCCCGTGCCGTGACTACCCCAAGCCCGCATTTCATAGGCCAGGGGCTGGCGACTAGCACCAAGGCGTAAATCCTGATAACTGGGAAGAAATTGCAGTTATAAAAGTAAAAAAAACACCACAGAGTACAAGCAGAAGTAAAACACTAAGTACAAAAGAACGTTCTGAAAAGTAAATGGGTAAGAATACAAACCCAACTGAAAGTACATCTACTATTGAACGAAAGTACAACAGGAAAAGACAAATAGCTGAATAAACAGAAGCAACTCCTGGGGCATCCTCATCGGATCCTACCTGAAGGATAGGTATAGATGGCGTATCTCCTAGATCGTCCACCACGAATCCTACCTGAAGGGTAGGTACAGATAGCCTCCACAATGCTCTCGCTCGTTAACCTCCTTCAAAAGTCGTCTCGCCGTGAAGTCCACCTCCATATACTGACTCGTCGTGTAATCCACCTCTGGGTAGCATCCAGTCCTCAAACTCTAGGCCTCCGTCAGCACTGCCCGTCGTCTGCAACCAACACAATGAGGTGCGGGCATAGCCCATGTCGGGGTTAGTATAATGATACTCAGTAGGGACCCCAATACCCTCAAGGTCTCACTAAAACCAACAAGGATATCCACAAAGAAGATCTCAACAGATAACCTCTATTTAGGTATTTTCTCATGCATATATCTAATTTATCAAGTAACTCATCTCAATCATGAGGAAAAACACCAAGATCATGAAATCAATGGATAACCACTACCCAGGTATATGCCCATACATATACCTAAGTTATCAAGTGACCCATCTCATTCATGAGGTAAACAAAAAGGTCATACACTCAACTCAAACAAATATTTTCATTATCGAATCTGTAACTGCTGTAAAGCTCCATCTCTGAAGTGTACAGTGGTCCTGTCATGACTCCGAGGTACTTCTCACTAACCTAAGACTTCTGTGGTACTACTCCTGTCGATTACCGCGGTTCTGCGGCCAACTACCGGGCGCTCCGTCCGCTGAGGGTCTGTCGCCAAATACCGGGCGCTCCCCCTAATAGACTATAGAGGTACTCCTCCTGTCGAGTACCGTGGGTCTGCGGCCAACTACCGGGCGCTCCGTCCGCCGTGGGTATGTCGCCAAATACCGGGTGCTTCGTCCATTGGGTGTGTCGACTCACTCCAAGTCGAGTCGGTCAAGCAGTCGTCAGGTCTCAGGCGGTTACATGGTCTCCGTACTCCGTACACTCGTATCCGGGAGGGTCCGCTCCACGAGCTACAGGTCGATACTCCAAGTATCACAAAGTCTCATGAATAAGTATCTCAAAGGGCCGCCTCGTCATAGGGGTCTCAACGCATCAGTCGGCGCGTCGATCGGACGCCCGGTCTGTGAGTTATTGGATTTTTCGTCACAGGGGCCCAGTTGGTTTTGTGAACGAACCAAACCATCCCTAACTCAATTGTACCCCGAAATCTCATAGGGTATACAGATAGGGACCGTTTCGCAATGTGATCACCAACGCCGCTGACAGTTCATCAAAGGGACGTCCTGTCTGAAAGATAACAGCTTTTCTGTTCCAAGGGCCCGGTTGGATTTCGGGTACAAACCAACCCGGCCACTATCCAACAACAACCAAAACTCGGGCAAAGTATGCCAAAAGTTCTATCTCATCATGGAGAAAACAACGAGATAGACGGCGCGTCAATCAGACGCTCGGTCTGTGAGGTATTGGTTTTTTCGTTCCTGGGGCCCGGTTTGTTTCGTGAGCGAACCAACCCGACCACACTCCGACGACATCAAAATCTCAAGCGGATTAAGCCAAATGATCCGTCTCACTTAGAGGAATCGAACAAAGTCAACAGCACATCATTCGGACATCCGGATCTCAAGATATAAGCGTTTCTGCTCCGAAGGCCCGGTTGGTTTTGTATCCGAACCAACCCGGCCGAACCCAAAGTTTTCCAAAACCTTAGTGCGATACAAAAAAACTACTATCTCACTCCAAGGATCGCTACTCAACTGACGGTGTGTCGATCAGAGGTCCGTAGCCCAAGATATTGGAAAAAGACCAAAGAGGTTCGGAAAACGGGGGGTCTGGGCCCGGACCGACCCGGCCCGACCCCCCCTGGGTCGGACAGAACCGGGTCGAACCGTCTAGGCCAGGGTCCGACCCGGATGGGCCCGGAGTGGCCCGGCACGACCTACATGGTCCGGCTCGATCGGCCTGCCGCGGTTCGGCCAGCACGGCCGAGCGGAAGCTGCGGGTGGGGGTGTGCGCGGCCCGCCCTCACCGCTAATTGTGGTCGTCGGCGCCACCGCGCCAGCGGGGCGTGCCACCACCGCCTTCCGCGGACCACCAGACGTGCTCCTGTGGTATGTTTCTCCTTCTGTCTTCACCAATGGTCCTCCCGGGACCCGACCTTCACTGCGAAGGGATTCAAACACCATAGCACCCTTCTTGGTTATCGTCTGTCGATCCGCACAATGATAAACAAGCTGCGGAGGGTTGTCGGGACGTGTTTGTTCGGCCCGCACCCTCCGCGTTAGGTGTTAACAATTGGCAAATAGTAAAACATTATTTTAATCATTAAAGAGGGTATAATTTATCCAAAATAAATTATATGAACACCTTGCAATAAAAATACCCACGCACGAGGGTTTAAAATTTTGAATGCGCGGCATGATGACATCGCACATTCTTGCCGCTCAATCCCGCGTGGCGTGACGATGTTTCACATCCTTGACGTTCTTTCCCACATGGTGCGATGACACCGCGTCACTTTTCTTCGAACTGCAATGACAAGAAAGAATAAAAATGGAGGTGGATCAGACGTGTTCGTGCGGTCAGGCCTCCTCCCGTTGAACGATAACAAGGGGTTCTCAATACTCGTATAAAATCAAATATAGAATCAAGATCAAAAAGAAATGAACCCCTACATTTGATTCGTCGATTGACATCCGTCGTTCATTGATGGTGTTGAGGAAAGAAGACGATGAAGTTCATCTTTCACCACGTCCGTCACACACTCCCAATCCTGAGCTACGTCAGTTGTGGAAGACACTACACGTCGGTAGGATCCAGGGGAGGAAGTCGAAGAAGGTTGTTGACGTTCGTCGCTTCTGTCATTGTAGAAGTGAACCCAAAGAAGAATCAGCGTCTCCACTCTTGTCGCATGAAGAAAAGGATAATGGGTGAGTCATCTTCCTTCATTGAAGAGGAGTCGTTCTTCGTTGAAGATGAAGTTCTTCAAAAGAGGGAAGAGCTCTCTTCCAAAATATCTCACACAACCAAACTACGAAAATAAAATAAGGCCTCTCCTTATTTAATTATTTTTCCATGGATTCAAACATACAAAAATTCAAAACCTAATTCACTTAATCAATTAAACAATGAGTGTTCTAATTAATTATGTGATAGGTTGGCAAGAATTTAAGAGGGAGAGAGGGGAGAGGAAGAGTTACACAACATAAGTGTGGGGTTTAGAGGAGTTAGGGAGTTATGGGGAATTTGAAATGGTGGGGGCTCATGTGGGCCCCACCACACATTATCCTCTCATTTATCCTCACATGGGTAGTTAGGTGCCACCCCACCATCCCCATGTATGATAAAACTACCATAGACTTAAGAAATAAAAATTTCTCACAATTTTATTCATTCCTCAATTAAGCCACAAAATTTAACAAATCCTCCTGTGAAAACGCAACTTCGGAATAGGCATTCCTAAGAAAATACAGGCGCTGCAGTTCAATCAGTGCCCTCGGAATTTGATTCCAAGCACCGGTTTCAAAGTTAGAAATTCCCGATCGTTTGTTCACTGAACGTACCTGAGCTAAACTTTGGAAATTGATTCCAGGCACACCGGGTTTCGGAATCAGGTGCCGTCAGAAACTGCGTTCTTGTAAAATCCCAAAGAAAATTAAGAAATACTTTTCCTTGAATTTTGCCGGTATTTACATTATTAATGAACGAATTTTAATATAATATAAAGGGATTTAAAATGATAATAAAAATATTAGTATGTTTTCCTTTTAATATTTTATAATGATTAAATGAACTATAAAATAGGTTAAAGAACAATCAATGAAAAGTACCCAAGAGGTATGATATTTCATAATGCAATCTCTAGTCTATTAGTTAAATGACCCCTTCATTCATAATGTCATTATAAGATTATGTTTAAGGTATGTTTGATTTCATTATATAGTATATAAAATTATTAATTTTGATTTATTATAATATATTTTTTTGAATTATTTACAATCCTTTAAATGTTATGGTCATTCTATGTGTTTTTTTTACAATCTCATTATTATCAAGAGTGTCTATTCATTAAATTCAATTTAATGAATATATACTGAAGATTACTAATAAGAAATTTCATATTATTACTTGATAGTTTGTCATTATAAATTCTTTTAGTAAATCCATTTTCATTTAGGTTCGTAATTATATAATTTAGAATTCAATTTTACAAATTTCGACGTCATTCCACTATTAATAAAAATTAAATATGTATCTTATTGTAATTTTCTAAACAGGCTCATTCATATCATTTCTATAGTGGAATGATCTGTCTAAGGTGTAAAAAAATGTACTGAATTACCCACTTTCATTACTATCAATTAATTGAAACTTATATTTCATGTTTATAAGTATAATTTTAAATAAAATTTTCCTAATATTCTCACAATTATAAATTTATTAAAGTTACTATCAAAAAACTATGTTTTCAAAATGATTTGTGATTTTCTAAATGAAAAGGATATACTTCTCAATAATGATATTAAATAATTGTTCTATATAATTTATATTCATTAGGGATATTAATATTTTAATGTACATATCAAACATTTGGGACATATTGTATTAATATCAACCTTATTCATTCTATCTATGGTTTATAATATGTTTTTTATGGGTGTTCCCTTTGGATACCATTCACCCTATTAATGTGTATAGTTTTTTATTTATTTTATTTTATTTTGGTATGTATTAACATTAATATGTTTATTTTTAACAAAATTATTTATGTTGACCTTGTTTTGACCATTTCATATGTGGAATGCAATTAACATAGTAAATGTCTGGTGGGGCCTGATATAGATAGAACCATTATGATCAATAGGTATAATTATAAAAAGTCAGTTGGTGAATCTCAAAGAGTTTGCAAATAACTTTTTTAATTTTATTTGTAAATGGCCGTGATAATATGTTTCTTATATTCGTTTTTTTAAATGAATTGGCCGAACCCGATGGGTTTGAAAAATTTGTATTTAAAATGTATTATGAAATTTATTGAAAGTATTTATCATGTAAAAAGTTTTGAGTGTTTTATTATGATGTATGAAATTTAAATTTACTCATTATGAATTATTTATTTTAATTACATGTGATTATTCAATTAGTTATAATATCCATGTTTATGTGATTATTTTTATGGAATTATTTTATCATTATTTATTCCTTCTCGATTGTTCTGATCTTATTTATTAAATAAAATAGTATTCAGTTATTTAAATTTATGTATTGATTATTACTTGTGATGTTAAATATTTCACCAAACACATACCATTCCTAGTTGTTTTAATTCACCCCATTATTCATGTATTTTTCAAATAATGCGCGAGGAGAAATTAACGATTTATATGTACGAATATCCTAGAGGTAAAAATGATATTCATGAAATAATTTTTTTAAAAAAAATAATTTAGCATTAAAATGTAATATATGAATCATTTATGTATTTATTTTACAACAAAAAAAATATTCAGTCATTTGGGAAGTGAATCCTTGTATTATATAATGTTGTAATGAAGCTAACACTGACTCATAGATTCTGAAGTACAAAATGTTGCAGTTGGTATCAAATAATGTTTAGTAGAAATTGTGGGATCTAGATTTAGAAAATAATATATTATTGATCATAACACTATGATAGGATTTGAGGATATCTATATAATGGCATCATAATGTTTTAGTATGGTAGATATTATAAGGTTTTCCAAGGGAATACATCACTTTTGGGATATTATTAGTAGATTTAGTTCTAGAAGAGATGTACCTATGAGAAATTACTCTAAAAATTTTGCATTCGGCATAACCCAATCATAAAATTTTTCTTGAAAATAGGTCATACTAGACACATGATTTTAAACTCTATGAGGATATTATTATGATCAATTAATCCTTATTTTAAACCCATAACGAATGATAAGAAATATATACACCACCAAATAAATAATGTATATGATTTTTTAATTATTTATGCATTAATTATTTCATTACTATTATCATTATATATTATTATATATTAATATATATTATAAATTATTTTATTCCAAAATATAAAATTTATAGTAGTATGAAAAATTGGAACTTCATTAATGCATGTAATAGAAGACTAATAATGATTGTTTTATGAATGGTTCAAGTGAATATTTCTAATAGAAGTAGTATCTGAGACATTATCCTATTATAAAAACATTGAATCATGTGATAAATTGGAAGTGAATTAATTAAATAAGTATTATGGATTCAGTGGTAAATAATATAGAAGGATGAAGATTGGGAAAATAGAAAATTATTTGAAGAAGGGAATGCAGGATTCCCCACATGTGATAATTGATGGAAGAAACAGAATTGTACATTGTTGTATTAAATGAGGTATTTTTCAATTGGGGAGATAAATTACACCATCCAAGAGAATTCAATGATATAAAAAAATTTCCAATGTACAACCCATTATTTTAAAAGAGATATGGTACTAAAAAAATATCTCAAGTGTTAAAACATTATAACTTAGTAGAATATAATGCATCAAGGTCAATCATATGTCATACTATAGAAGAAGATGAATTATTGAAGTTCAAATAATTTTATTCAAGAATTATTTCACAAGAGTATATCATCAATAATATTCTAATAATAATTATTATTAAATTTCGATGGATTTTTCAATTGTACACATTTATTATGGTTTTGAATGTTTGTTTTGAATTATATTTAGGACCAATAAAAATGATTTAGTGGAATGTAGAACATATTCAAAAAACATGAAAAATTGAATGATAAATATTAATATTTTTTGGTGATGAGGTATTGAAAATGTGATAGAAAGATGATTGGAATATATAAAATAATTTGGGTGGAATTGACTAACATGGAACTGATCAACAATTTCTTGAAAAAGTTTTTTCTTCCTTCATTAGTGGAATAAACCACATTTTTGGATTTATGGAATATATATAATAATCACTGTTATACTTATGTATAATATAATCATTCATTTTTTTCAATAAACAATAATTTGAAACAATTTAATTTTCATGTTTCAAGATATTAAATTTTGAGTTATTAAAATTATTGGTATGTGACTAGTAATAAATACATCATTTTGTTTTTTTGGAATAATGGTAAGTTAATTTTGAAAATTTAGTGACCTTTTTTTATAATGATTTGGATCAAAAAAAATTTGGATGAGTTAAATGAATTATCCATTTATAAAATAATTTATCTTGAATATCAGATAATTTTATATAGATTAATGCATTATATAGGATAATTTGTGTTAACCACACAAGTTTTTTTAAAATTTTACTGATATATGGGAACACTACCCATAGTTTTATCGATTTTACAAATCAATTAATAGAGATTTTTTTATGAATGAAGAATAAAAAGGAACTTATTGATATTCATTTATTTTAGTATGTTATGAATTTTAAATTGATCATAGAAAAACCAATGTATGAAATTATAATTGTGGAATAGAAATATATTAATTAGTTATATTTCAATTTATTCTTATATTGTAATAGATTTCCTCAAGCTTAGGAGAAGGATATAGAAAAAAAAATAATCCTATTACATTAATATCTAACTAATCCAATGGAATTTGAAATCATTAATTATTTTTAGTTCTGAGGACCTTTACTTTCAATTGATCTGTAAATTTATTATAATCAACAGCCATTATCACTCACCAATATTTTTTAAAATTTTCATTCCAATCCGTTTAAAATAATTATTTTTTTTATTTTTGATAAAAAAATTTTGGTTTAGTTGGAATCAAATTAGATCTAATACCAATTCAGAAATGAAACACATACATCCAAAAATTCAATTATGGTCACATGAAAATTGTTGGGATTTCACCAAATTCAAAATTTGAACAAAAAAAGTGTCATAGCACTATCGTGGACCATAAAACATGGGCTATAACTCACGTTTCAGACTCTAACACACCTAATTCACCATCATCATCTATCTTAACATTAATAACTTCCAACAAGAGACTTTCATCCTTGTCATTGGAACCTCTACACCCTTGCCCGCAAAAAACCCCCCTTCTTTATAGTTGATAATAACTTAAACCATAAAAAACTAAAAATGATGAAAAATAGTCCCTTAACCCTTATCTTTAAAATCAACATTGACTCCATCACCACAATATAACCTTGTAACTCCAAAATAGATACATGAATGTCCAACTTCACTGAGCGAGAAGAAAATAATGACCCACAAAATAACACAAAACACCTTCAATGATAGTTTATTAGATGAATCCCAAAGAAGATGAAACAAACCAGGAATAATCATCTAATGAAAATTACAAAATAGGTCACACCTATAGACCTAAAATACACCTATCAATGCATCCCAAATCCCCATATATACTGACTTACTTTAGCTTGTGTGACATGAAAAATTGCGTTTAACTATTTTTGAAATATTATTAAAATTCTATAATTTCATATAATAGTTACAACTATTCTATTTAATAATAGCGAATGCATATTACATATTAAATAATAAAATATATGTTTATATATTTATTAGGAATAAAACAAGACTCATATAATAATTGAAATGTTATATGTAAAACCATTTTTAAAAAATGGATTAGTTGTTCATAGTGCACATAATTTACCGTAAATTTCAACAAATTATAAAATATTTATTTGAAATTGTAAAATTATTTTTTGAAATAACAATAATTATTTTTTTATTGAAATGGTTTATTTCCCAATGAATAGTGTGAAATAATAAATTTTAAAATAAAATTGAATTTTCCTTTAAATTATTTTGAATGTTATATTATATTATTAATTGGTTTTGAAGTAAAATAAGTTCATTTATATATAATTAAATACCTTTTTAAGTTGGAATTAATTTCATATTGAATTATGAAAAAAATGTAAATTTCAATACAATGTATCTTTAAAAACATAATATCCCAACATTTCTACATGATTATTTGTACATGAAATTTTTCCACTTCAATGAATTACATTTCGAAAAATGGATTCCATATTCAAAGACATAATTATTTATAATTTCAAATATTGGAAAAATACTTTTATTCCATCATAAAGAGTGAAAAAAATAAAAACTAATTTTCTAGGATTTTTTAAAAATTAATTTATCCCTGAGCTAGGGGTGATCTAAAAATATAATAATTTATAACGACATAATAAATTTTCCACCACTAATTTGTTGTCCCTATTTATCCCTTAAATATTTTAGGTTTGTAAATTGTATATTTTAATCATTTATCTTGAAAAAAACATGGGTATTATTGAATATTATAAAAAACATAAAATTGGGCCACTCACCTCTCTTATAAATGGTCACAATATATCTTCATTTTATCACACCCAGATAGAACATTGGATATGAAAATTAATGAAACAATAACATCTCAAAAATAATCCCCTAATATTTTAATTAATAGTATTGTAAAAAATCACACCAAGGAATAATTTAGTGTAAACCTAATGAGGATACAAGTAGAATAGGTAATGTTCTTAAAACAAGAATCTTTATAATATTTCATTATATACCTCCATAAATTTTATTTAAACAATGATGATATAATAAAATTAATAAAATAAAAATAAAATAATATATTTATAATAATTTAATTTCATTAAACCTTTTCATATTCATCAAATTGGTTATGAAACCATCCCTCTATTGTACGACAGACTATCTCCAAGAGAATAAATACCATTATATTTTATAGTATCTCCTATCATAATGGTGTATACTGAAATATATAAATTATATATATGAAAATTATAACATATTTATAACTCTAAATTCAGTATATCATAAATATATTCTAATGATTCCTTCTATAGTTTATTCAATAATGTCTCTCATGTGTACAATATACTACTACCTAATGAAAGAAGTGATTTGTCATTCAATAATCCTTTACATGTATGGGGATAAGGATAATTTTAAATATTTATGTTGATTATTTTTTAATTATTATATTTATGAAGTATTTATTATTTTTAAATATATTATTTGTACAATTTATTACTTTTTCACTCACATAAAGATGATATCTTCATTAGTGTAAGGGTAGACTACCTCTTTCATGATGTGAAATAACATTATTTCATCACCAATCCACATGTATTATATATATATGTAAATAATATGTTATATATGATATTATTATCATTATGGAAATATTATATATTACATTACATCCTTCCATAATGATCATTCATAAATGGAAATGCTACACATGCATAATTTTAACCTATCATTTCCATGAAAACAATTTACATTAGTTTTCATAAAAATATTTATAAATGGTTTTTAAAATAAAATTCATATAACAAATATGATAATTTTTTTATATTTGTATGAACATCATAATTAATGATAATAAGTGATAATAAAAAAAGTAAATTAACACCTAAAACATTGAAAATAATTTATTATTTTAATTGAGTGGTTTTTATAATGCTATAAAAAATAGTATATTATATTATAAATATTTATATGGTTTTTTAGTAAATAACACTTATAAAAACACTATTAATTAATTTTATGAATGTTCAATCCAAATGAATCATGAGGTATTGTATTTCATTAATCAATTTACATTTACTAGTTTAATCATATAATTCATTGATTTTTTCAATTTATGATTATATATATAATGATTTTTTATTACCTAAAATAGAATTTACACATATTTTATGTTCATATATATTTGAAACAGAAAAGAGTGTAGGTTTATGGAGGATCATTGGGGATATTATACACCATATTCAGAGTATTTCAAAATGGAAAATAATATAAATAGATATAATAAATAGAGAAAATAGATTAATAGACAACTTGTATCATTGAAATAATGTAAACAAGATGATATTTTTATAACAGTAAGATGAATAATATACATGTCATACAATTGTTCAATTAAAATTTTAAAAATAAAACTAAAAAAGGATCCTAAAAATGGACCTGAGTCTCCTCCCGGTCCTCACATCCCTTGATCCAACCAAATATCCCATGCACAAACCATGCCTTAGTTCCTTCTCATGGATCTAAATATGAATCAAGGGGCATCTTCTTGTGTAACCAATTTACATGGTGGAAAGAGCAGGGTGTGAGTACAACTCTGTAGTCCACCCACAATGGTGTATATGGAAATTACTAGTTGAAAAATATATAATGCATATATCCAAGTGGAAAAGGTATAAAATTAAAAAATATATGAATTTAAGTAATTATAAATTATTTGTTTTATCCATTGAGTACCCTGGGGTCCAATAGTATGAAACTAATTTTTGGTCACAGTAGGACTATAATAAAAGGCACACAACAAATCCATGTGCATAGAATTATTTATCCATCCAACAAATATACCACATAAAAACCCAAATCCACTAATGCACATCTAAATAACATTTTAATTAAATTCATTACATAACACTTTAACAAATATACCGTTCAAATTAAATAGCACATTTATCAAAAAGTACCATTCTCACGTGATAGAATATTAGGAGGAATTGATCACTTATTTTTAACCCATTTGACATATTAATAAATTCCAATATGAAAACCCACATAACCTATTTATAATTTCAAAATCCCTTAAAATTTTACCATTTTATATCCACATTACTTTATATACTCTTCAAAGAATTTCATAATGCATTTGAAAAATACCCACATTAACACAGTTAAATAATTTTTGTACCAAAAAATAAATTGTCCATATCATTGTTTAAATAAGAAATTGAAAATAATTATTTGAAATAATTGTGATGTCACCCTTTAAAACTCATGTATTACACTTTGAAAACTAGACCATGGACCAAGGCCTCATTTCCCATTTCATCCATTCAAACAATCATTAATCTTTTTCACATGGATGGGGCCAAAAACCAATTTAAAATTATAAAATAAAATAAAAATATTATATAGCCATTAAAAATTAATTGAAGTCAATACCATCTTTAAAAAATTAAAAAACATTCAAAAGCATTTTTCCATATTGAAATCCATGTTCTGGTCAAAACCCCAAAACATAGCTTTTAAAACCATTTAGAAATCCCTTGGGGATCCTAAAAAATTTATCAATAATCACATTAATGTACTCATTAACCAGGAAACATTAGAAAATAAAAATATCAACCCGATTTATCTATTATTTCACATATCATAATTTTTAACAATTTATTTAATAGATTCAATGGATCAACACATCCCATGGGTTACCGTATGTTCAATCACACATTATAAATGGTCAAAAAAGATTCTTTGAAGGGTTTCAGTCCTTCAACTAATGGAAAAATCACTCTCTCTAACTAAAGGCAAGGGAACACATCATGGAACAAAATGAAACAACCATATAATCATGTTAAATATCCGACTATGGGAAAAAGATTAATGGCCACCTGACTCATGCATGATGATGATTACAATCCCAAAAAAAATCCCTTGATTCAAACTCAAATGCCCATTAAAACTCCAACAAAAAATCTATTATAAAAGTGTGGTTTTTATGGATTTATATTAATATGAGATATTCTACAGGAACTAATTTATTAGATAGAGCTAGTGGTACTGTTATAATCACATAGATCTTTGAATCACACAAAACGAAATTCAAAATGACTTTTAATGGACACATGGTTGGGATGCAAGGTTTGAAAACCATGTTCTAACATTATGGATCCCTCTATCTAAGAGATGAAAATTCAAAAAAAAAGGCACTGATATGGTTGAAAAAACTATGCGGTAACCATGTACTAGACACTTCCCAACAATTTATCCATGCCACAGAGTTACATTGGCCACGTGCACGGTTTGATGCTACCATGCACTAAGAATTATCTTAACATTGTTTGGCCAATTTACCCTACTTCCATCTCTTGAACCCCAAGGAAACCACCAGAACACATCAACCATTCGAGAACCATATTATTGATAAAAATGTAAATTTAACCAAATTTTATACAAGCTCATTCCATCATGAAGGGTTGAGATCTTAATTCAAGAGATGTTGGTAGGATGATTCTATCATGATTCTACATTTAGCCTTCATTCCATGCTCATGGGACACTTATTCTTGTGCCAATGTTTAATGTAATGGTCTTACTAATACTCAGATAGAAATAGGTCTTTTCATTCATAAAAAAAAGAAGAAATAAACATACACAAAAAATGGAAATTGTGAATAAATTGATAATATATTTATATTTTAGGTACTTGTGGGTAAAAATAAACCAAAAAACACCCAAATCACCACCTCTATATAGTGGTTTGGTTTAAAACCCACAAATGGACAGCAAAAATATATTAAAGAGGCCCAAAAAACAGCATTTTTTATTAATACTGGTATAAATACCATTAGAACATATTCCTACACTACCACGACCCTTAGACCCTAACCTTATCCTATCGTGCTATAGGATTTTTCACATCTGGTTCCACCTCCCTTACAATCCAACTATAGAATCACCTTGATCATAAAGTTGTTCTTTCATAATCTTTTCTTACATCATGGATGATTTTCGAAGGCAACTGTCAGACCCCCACCCCGACCATCTAGATGTTGTTAACCATTACCAATCTCAAGTCAAAAAATCCTTCCACCACATCAGAGCTCTGTGATTCACAAACACATAACCTCTACATCCAAATCTATCTCTCAACATCATATTTGAGAAATTTCCTACATCATGAAACCATCATCAACAATTTATTTCCACCTCTATCTCTTGAGGGCCATTCATTAATCATTGCCAACATGATTGGCAATAAAGAGATGATTCCCTTGGTAGATTCACCATCCTTTTATCAGACATATTCTCTAACATCCCTCAATCCCGCATACAGAGATAAATAGTGCTCCTTATGCTGATGCCGCCGTCCAACTCCCTTCATATCTCAATGGTATAAATTATGAACTCCACAATGCACTACCTAAAATGACCCACATCGTCATTTCTATAATTATATATATAGTTATATATAATTTAGAGAATATCATTATATAAAATTTAATAAGAATAAAATCTAATTTTAATAATATATATATATATATATTTGATTATCAAATTTATATTATCCTATTAAAAATATATAATAGTATATATATAAAAAAAATTAAATTTTTTTTATATAATTAATAAAAATATTATATATTATTATTTTATAGAAAAAATTATGTAATATATAAAAGAATAATTTTTTTTTAAATATATCATTTAAAATTGAATTTAAATATTTATATTGATATTAAAAAATTCTAAAATTTATTTATATGCATTTGTGTTGCATGCATGCATGTGTTTGTGTGTCTGTATATGCACCATTATGAACATGTTTTTTGTGTGTGTATGTGTAGTGTTGTGTGTGTGTGTGTGTGCTTGTTTATAAACGTAATCTGTGTGTGTGATTGTTTATGTATGTATATATGTGTATGTAATTTTATGTGTATGTGTATAAATAAGTGTATGATTATGTTTATGTGTATGTATATTAATGTGTATATATGTGGATCTTTATTTTATTTTATGTATATGTATGTGTACATATCAGCGTAAGTGTGTACGTGTATGTGTATGTATATGTGTATGTGTATGTTTATTGTATATGCATGTATGTGTATGTGTATGTGTATATGTATTTTTATATGTAATTATATATGTATGTGTGATGTAAATTTTCAAGTATGTCTGTGTGTTTGTATGTGTCTATGAGTGCGTACATGTGTATATGAATTTTTATGGTTATTTGTGTATGTAGATATGCATATGTATAGATTTGTACATATGTGAATGCACCTATATATAATTTTATGTATTTTATGTGTACATACATGTATGTGAATGTACATGAAAATGCACGTGATGTTTTATGCATATACATATATATATGTTTATGTACATGTTAATGAATATGAGTATGTACATGTTAATATATATGTGTATGTGTATATGTATCTGTTATGTAGTATGTGTATGTAAAAATTAATCTGTATATATATATATGTATATAATTGCAAGAACAACTATGTAATTGAATGTATTTTATGTGTGCATACATGTATTTGTATGTATATTCATATTCATGTTTTTGTGTATTTAGATGTGCATGGGTAGGTATATATATATACATACATGTATGTGTATGTTGATTTTTGTATTCATAACCATGTTTATGAATATGTATGTGTGTATGTGTATGTGTATGTTAATTAGTATATCTATATCGGTATGTTTGTGTGTATATGTACATGTGGGTATGCATATGTATGTGGGTACACATCTGTCTATTTAAAGATTGAATATTATTTAGTGTTTTTATCTCATCATTTTCAGTATTTTCAATAATTTAATCATTTTTAATATATAATCAATTAATATATGTTTTAATATATTATATTTTGATAGTTATATATAAATGATAAAATATATATAATGAATAAAATAGAATATTAGTAATTATTCATAATTCTAAAGGATAGTAGTTTATTTTATTTTCAATATAAAATCAGTACAATGTGTACTTCAAAAATTATGAATCATTATAATATTGTTTATTTCACTTTTATATGATTTCAAATAATATATATAATGTTTTGAAATAATGTTTTTTAATTTTTATTCAATTTTAATGTAATTTAATTATTTATAATATTAATTCATAACATATTACATTCATTGATATTTATGAAATTTAAATATTTTAGGAAATAATAAAAATTTTAAAATATATATATATTTATTTACTAAGTTACAATATTTTAAATATGTCTGTAATATATATTATAATTTTTATAATTTTTTTAGGTTTTAATATTTTTAATATATTTGAAATCTATAAAATTTCTTCATATATGATAATATCCACCCACACCCTAGTGGTGTGAAAATGAACACTATTTTGCAACTTCTTAGACACAATTTAGATGTTTATATAGCTAATTATTCTACTATTGTAAATACTTTTTTTAAAAGATAAAACTAAATATTATATTAATTCTTTAAATTATTATAATTAAGTAATATAATCATGTAATCGTACTTAATTTAAATTTTACATTCAAAATATATGTGGGTCTTTTATTGTTTTATTAAATTAATTCTTAACATTGTTTAGTCAATATAATCCATTTTTAATACATTTTCCTTTTATAATATTAATTTTATCTATTTATTCATTTTATATGTTTCTATAATCCAAATAATAAATGTTTCCAATTCAATTTTTTTTTATTTTTCAACAAATATTATTTATTCATTTTTAAAATTATTTCACTTAATATTATTTATTAATTTGAAATAAGTAATAATTTTTTATTTTTTTAATTTAATCAGTTTTTATTATTTATTAAATCATTATTATATATTTGGTTTCTCTATTCATAATACGATAATTATTTTAAAGATTAAAAATTACTCCATATCATTTATTAGGCTGTAATGCTTATTAATTTTCTGAAATTTAAATAAATAATTTATTTAAATGCATTTTGTGACATTGTCTACATTTTTTAAATTTTATACAAATATTCCAATTAATATATTAAATTATAAATAAATATTTACTATGATTTAATATTATAAATATGTTCTTAATTTTTCTGATTAATTCTCATTCATTTTTATTTATTACATTGTAATATTTTTAAAATGATTGAAATCTATAAAATTAGTTTTTTAAAATATAATTTTAAATTTTTCTTCCTTTTTGTACATTTTCTCATTTAATGTAAATAATATCCCGAATTCAATTTTTTACATATTTACTATGTTCTAAAATTTTCATAATGTATTTCTCTTCATTTTAATATATATTCATTTTTAATTATATTAATAATTTACAAAATTAATATTACATAGGAATTTTATAATATTTTTATAGTATATGAATTTTATATAATTCAATTTAAGTCATTTTTAATGATCATTCATTTAATATTTTATATTAATTAATAAGGTTAATTATTTTTTATTTTATTTGAATTTTTTTTATCAGTTCTAATATACAAATTGATGATAATAGTTATAAATATTAGTGAGATAATATTATCGTCGATAAATATATGTTTTATCATAACTAATTTAAGATCTTATAAATATATGTTTTATTTTTGAATCATTTAATATTAATAAAACCTATTTTTTTGTTATTATTAATTTTTTGAGATAAAATTAATATTTATAAGGAATTTTTGAAAATCATTGATAAAAAAATCCCGAAATTATAAATTCAATTATATTGTAACTCACTCTATAAAACAATTCATTCTCCCCCACAGATGTCGAAATCTATCACCAATGCCTCTCATACATCTCGAACGAATCAAACCTCTCCTAACCAAAGGAATGTGAGATATTCTTATCAAATTGCTTGTGCTTGTATTTTTATTATGCATCAAGAACTAAATTATTCATATATGATAAGTACATTCTTATTAATTCCTTTCAATATGATTCATTCATTGTTTATGATGGCAATTTATTATGATTCCATTCTTTAAAATGATTTCCCCTTGCATGACTATTGTTGAATGTTGTCATTAAAAATCTAGGATGAATAACTAGCGTACCATAATATGGCTCTTTCAATGAAAATAATATATTTATATTGGTTTCTATTATTAAAAAAACAACATTTTACTACAATCAAAAAATTATGTTTCATTATAATTTTTAAAAACGGAAATTTCTAAATATTTATTCCTTACTTAATTATTAGAATCAGTAGAACATCCAAATATTATTATTCAGCCTTCGAATCATCATGAAATCTTCATCAGTCTCCAAAGGGATCGATATCTATGGAACTCACTAAATGACTTTCCCCCACTAGTGTAACCAATTGGTGGACCCACATTCCCCTTTCCTTTTTATCATGGTAATTGATGTTTTTAAAAAATCAATTTAAATTTAAGCTAAAGGAAAAATCAATTGGGGGGAAAATGGTTTTGGAATAATTCCACATTATTCCCATCTCGCATTTTATAATGAAACCATTCCTTTTTCTATGTCTACTCTAATATAAATAATATATATTATCCAACATTTCCTAAAAGATGAGAAACAAACAAAACAATCGGGTTATTATACTAAATAAAGAATTTCCATTAGCCAAGGTGTGGTGACATGCAAAAAGGATTATCTCTATAGAACCTCAAGTGTATAGATGGTTTATAAAATTATAAAATATATTGGTCTTTCTATATATTTTTTCCAATCTAAAATAGAGTTTTTCTCAATAATATTTGAATATTTAGACCTGAAATTATTCTTTTGATATTTTATGAGTGTCTCAAATGTAAATATTGAGATTAAAATAATAGAAATGGATCAATATATTACAACATCTATAGTTTATTTTTTATTATCCTTAGTTTTTTATTGACTAAATTCACCCCAAACTATTCATGAACTGGTAGGGTTTGAATGATGGGGAAAAGTTCATTGGCTGGATTGTGATAAAATATGCATCCCTAAAGAATTTGGTTCAATGTTCTTTTGAGATATGTGAATTTTCAAGACATATTATAAGGGATTTCGTGGATTTAAACTAATTCATAACTCTGATTCTATATTTTCATAGACAATTAAATTCAAATATTATCATCCTTCTTGGCTTTTTTGACGTATCACTTGTCCCCACCATGGATATTCATAGAGAGGCCTCCAGTGATCAGGTGATCTTATTCAAAAGGGACTCCTTTAGTGATTCTTAGAGATAGGAATGTTCACAATTTTTAGGGTCTCGTGGCTTGAATATAATTTATGTATCATGGAAACATTCCTCATTGTTCACGATTGGGTTTATTCTGTAGTTTCCTTTATTTTTAATGATGATGGTAATGGATTGTGTTTTGATAATCACGATTTATAGTCTATGAAAGTGATTGGAGGGTAACATTATTTATCCCCTAAATGGATGACCTCTGACAGAAACAACTATGTTTAAAAAATAAATTTTTTAGATGAAACACATTGTAATAAGTTTATAAATTTTCCATCGAAATTAAGAAATTAATGAATGAGGAATAATAGATACACATGTGGAACCTAGTGGTCCAACAGAAAATCAGATTTCACTAATAGTAATCATTCACGAGGTTAATTACTTCAGTGGATTCCCAATCAATATTCCTTATTAAAAAATCTAATTCATGTCCCTTATACATTGGTGTATAGGAAACTCATATGCAAGCGTTGTTATACTTTAATGGGTCCTGTAATGTCTAGAATGAAAACAATCAAATCATTTATGGGAATATATATATAGGGAATAGATTCATCTATCTACTCTATATGTTTAATTCTTCAACCTCATAGATGGTACACCCCCCCCCCCAAATACCATATTGTGGATTATACTAGTGAGAAGAAATGTAGTGGTTTTTAAACCGAATAACAATACATGACTCATTTTTGATAAAGCGGTCTATATCATGGATGGATATCTGTATGTGTAAGGAAATTTTTATTGATCACCCCATCACATCCTCTTGATTCTGTAATTGTACCCCCTTACACCTAATGTGTTTAATATTAATGTGGATGGAGCTATTTCTAGAAGATGTTCTGTTAGATTGGGTCAAATGATACAAGATCATATGGTTCTCATTATATCAGATTTACAATGTAGATTGCATGATGTTTGTGATCCAAAAATGGTGAAATACCATTAATTATGCAATGTATTGGTGTTCTCCCTTGAGAAAGGATAGAAATATGTAATAATGGATTCCAGATTTCATACCATTATTAGTGGAATTAATCCAATGGACTATGGTATGCAATCCAATGGGTTATTGTATATGAACATTCAATTCATTTCCATCCTCAATTATTCTTGTTAAATATAATTATATAAAAATGAATGAAATAGGAAGGAACTTTTTTCCTATCACAATCTCCCTAGATTGTTTCTTTTTTTGGTAGGAGGACATCAATAATTGGTTTATATCTCTTCTATTTTTTTAATCATTGGCCATGTATTGAATTGTTTTTTGGAAAAAATGTTTTGGAATTTTCAAATAATTTTAACATACAATTCCCTCAATACTAAAAATTTATTTTTATCCAAATTATTTAATTAAAATTATTTTGAGGTTTATTATACATTCCAAATATAGGATCATCGTCACCAAAATTCCATTCAAATAAAGAATGGGGACTTTAATTATTCCCTCATATTAGATGCTCCACATTTTAACCCCATTGAATTTTCCTTACACATTCATTCAATCCTCAAATCCATTTACTATATATTTCTTTCTATTTAATTCATTCTATATTTGGGCCCCAAGTGAATTCATCTTTATCAAAATTGGATTTGATTGTGTTTTTATTTTTACTTCATCTAGTTATCATTATCATTTATTTCCATTGAGGATAACGCAAAATATTATTCTCAAAAATCCAAATAACCTCAAGAGTTTCATAATATTATGGGTTCTCAAGAATATTTTATTGGGAAATATCAACATTTTCAACATATAGATAATGATACACATCATATCCTAAGTATCCTATCACTAAAACACTACCTATACCTCCATCTACCATGCAATGAAATTAATAAACATCTAATCCTCCCTCTTTTTGAACTCCAAAATAAAAATTCATAGAATACATCCTTGAAATAATTGGTTTTAAATAGAGTAAAATATTATTACAATCCTTTCTTAATTATATATATCACACATTCCATTCCATCAATAATATCCACCAATAATAAATATTATTAATACACCTCAATTAACTCTTTTTATATTTGAGAAATTTCTTCCTGTAGATTCATAAATTCGATAATAATTACCGTTTATGGTTTAATGTACATAAATTCTATATATGTAAAAAATTTAATATATTTTAATATTACTAAATCAAATGGTATTGATACTAATTGAAAATTGATGTATTATAATCTTATGAAAAAAATATTATGTGGATGTTGTTAAAGAAATTTTTAAAAGAACATGAATATGACCCCTATAAAATAATTTTTCTATGTTCATGTTGTCATTTATATAGACTACCTATTCAATAGTGTTTGAATGAAGACAATATCTATTATGTAATAGATTAGACTTGTATATGTTCAACTAAAAATAGGGAAAATTGAATATTTTCTTGACTTGGATAACACTATGATTGAATGATCAATAGATATGATTATATGATCGAACAATGAAGATTAATGTTTCATGGATAAGGTTATATATGTAAATGATGTTGAATATATTTATGAGGAATTGAGAATAATAATTTATGATTAATTTCATGATTTCCGAAAAAATGTTTTAGATATTAAAGTGCATTGTAAAGATTCTAATGTATACTGGTTGTACAAAATATACATCATTGTCACCCCTAGGGAATATATATAATTTAAAATATATATAATTATGGAGTGAAAAATTCTATACTAAAGTGGATTTTCTCACTAATGATATTCTATAGGATTATATTAAACATCCTCAACGATCATATGGCACTAAACGAATTCATAGTTCCAAGGGTAAGATCTATAAAATAATAAAATCCATTATAAAGTATTTTATAAAATTATCGAGGACTATGAATCACTTTATAAATTCCCAAGGTGTGGTTTATCTATATACCATAATTTGGAATCATGTCCACTTTATTTTGAATGGTGCATTCCAATCAATTCAAGGATTATAAAACTATTTTGTCTTGCGGAGACATCAATAAAATTTTTGTTGCATTTAAATACATGAAATAATTATCGGTTTCTTTTTTAACAATTACACTCTTCTTAGTGGAATAAAATTTATCATTTGTAACCATAATTTTGAGATGTTTTAAAAGTCATTAATTATGATATATTTTGAATGTAGTGTGAATCCTATAGGTTTTTAATGTAGTAATCCTATTGTATGGTTGGATAATTTTCTTAAATATCACTTTACACTAGGGTTTTCAATGAATTGTAAATACATTGTGTTGTCACATCATATAGTAGAAAAAACTAATGGGTAATGATATTGATATTTATTTTGATCCATTGATCAAATGATTTGAAATTATTGTGGGATTCCAGTGTTATATTTAATGAATCATACAAAAAATAATATTTTAAATTGAGTTCTATTTTGTATCAGAAGATAACTTATTTTAATTGGTATGTAAATTTGATTGTATATAGAATAAAATAATCTCATGGTTTTCAAATTTGTTAACAAGTGAGACAATCAATTAGTTAAAAAAAATATTTATTGTTTTTTTCTAGAAAATAGTATATTTGTATCTAAATGAACTGAATAGAAATAATAAACTTTAAATTTTTATGGAGATTAATAATAAGTTTCAAATCTATATTCACTAATAGGTGAAACTCATTTGTTAATGTAAAAGATACTGATTCTAATTTTTTGAAAACCACTTAAAAATTTAAATACATATGGAAAAATGTAAAACATTTTTTTTAAATAAAATTTGGGAAATATTTCTATAATTTATTTTATGTTGATGGTATGTATGTGTAAAAATATTATCATACATTTCTAAATTCAAATGGAAAAATAAAATAATATTATGTCTATAATGGACATGATTGACATTGGAATATTGGAAGAGATGCTGATAAGGAATGGTGAAATATATAATTTTTTCCCACTATTGTGCAAACCAATTTTCATGTATGAAGGTATTATATTCATAACATATTTTTTGATTTAATGGTATTATAGTGTTTTTTTAAAAAAAATTCAATTATATCATGTCAATGATGAATGAAATGATAATTAAACATAAGTGAGATAACTATAATGATTACAAGCATGATCTAACGCATGACGATTTAGGTTTCAATTTTTCTAATAAATCAAATAACATATTAACCAATATCACATATTTTTTCAATTCAAAATGAAATAAAGTGTTATGGATGATAAAATTAAAAATTAACGAAATGCAAATTTCAATTAAATTAATTGAATATAATATGTTATCATCGATATTATTTATATAAATAATGGTTTACATAATGGATCTGATGTTTATAGTTATTTGGGAATGTGTTCATATACATTGTTGAAGGATATATCTAACTGAATATAATATTATGATTTTGAAATGGTATGATAAAAATATAAGTCATCTAGAATGTTGTATTATTTATAGATATGTTATAGAGGAATTTTTTTGATTTCATTAGGAACTACCAGTCTGATTTGGAAATCATTTATCTACAAAAATATATTCACATTGGTAATCTTTTTTGTAAATAAATTTAATGAATAAAAGTTTCCACAATTACTCGTACAATATAACAACATGATCATCATTGCATTTTTCATAAGGCATTATAGGTTTCCTTATTTGAAGATTATCACATACTAATTATTTTTCATTTGAATCAATCAAGAAATTAAAAATGAATAAAAAATAAACATAAAAAATAATTTATATGATGCTTTTCATAATATATTTTTTATGAATCATATAGAAATTATAATTCAATTTTGGAATAAATTATATTTATTTATTGAGGACCAAGTGATCATGTATTATATTATAATGGTATTTTACATAATACTAATTCATTCTCTATAAATGAACATGGTGAATTTATTAACAAGAAAAATAATATAGTACCAATTGTGGATGATGTGAAATATATATCTCGTACCAAGGAAATAAATCCAATATATGTGAATATTCCATATTTTTTCATCATTAAAAAAACATTTATGTAGGATTATATAACATTCCATGCACTGATAATTTGTACATTTAAATTGATAACATGAGTAAAATTTAGACTGATGATTTCATATTCAAGAATGTTTATTTCCTAAAAGATGTGTACAAAGAAGAACAATTTATAATGGAATCTCATGTATTGAAATTATTTTTTTCCTATATAAATCAAACATAATGTGGCCAATTATTATGTCATAATCTAATACCACTGATCGGTCAGATGTTAATTCATCTATTTATAACCATTAATGTGGATGTAACAATCATTTTGTCACAATAGCAATGTTGATGGGGTCTAGTATGTCAGAATAGACTAAAATGATAGGATGTGGACCCTCAATACAGGGTTCAAATCCTACTAACCATTAATTGGAGAATGTGAGGTCAATATTCTTGTTAAATAATTTAATATTATATAGTATATTACATTGTATTATTATATATTTAGTATTATATTTTGAAAATAATAATAAAATTTTCATACATTTTAGATGATAATGGATTATTCTCTTGCTGATTCCCAAAATCCTAGAAAAAATCATGATTCATAACATGGTGATACATCAAATGTTGAGTAAAAATAATTTTCATGACTTGTTGATTCTCTTAGTCCAGTTGAAAAATAGGTTTCTCTATATTTTGATTCTTTCATTTCATAGTAACAACATGATCCTTCATATACCAATGCAATATATATTAAGAATAACAATATTAATGATGTTGATATTATGGAAATAATATAATGTGAAATAAATATGTCCCATTAAAAAGGAACATCATAGAATGATGTTGAGAAGAATATTCCTCCAATTCAAGGCTGGATTAAATGCACATAACTAGCTTGAAATGAAAATAAATGTGAATTTTCAGTTGTTTCTTTGGGATGAACTCAAAAATTCACATTCTGGATGATGTGAAATCTATGGAACATTGATGTGATTTTATTTAAGAAATTAATTTTTCAATACATTAGGGTAATTTTATTATATAAACTGTTTATTTTACCTGAAATATATGAAATATTGATTTACTATTAATTATCCCTTTTAGAGATCACAATTTAAATAATAAATGAAAATTAAATAAGTATTATTACACATGTAATTGATCATAGAGGCATTCATAAAATACATAAGAAGTATTATCTCATGAATTATGGAGGGAAAAGTGACCCAAATCAACAATTGATTTATGCACACATTATAAACCAAGAAAAATTGAATGCATTCATTGTTCCTAATTTTGTTTCATATTTTATGGTACATATCTATTTATAATACATTATATTATAATATAGGTATTAATCCCATTGATTAGGAAATATAAAAATAAGAAACAATAACAGAGTGCTTAGAATAATTACCATATAGAAAAAACCATCACACCCCAACCATAAAGGTACTATGCGATAAAAACAAATTATGCGATGAATGTTTATGTATGAAATAATAATTAATTTCATAACATTAAATCATTTTACCATAAATAACCTCACTTAGATTCCTATAAGTTTAATTTAATTTAGATAAGGGAATCACCACCAACATTACCCGATGAATGGCTACTATTAGTCACCTTAAATCATCTAGAAAAATAACAACACACCAGAGGTGTGAGTTTTGTTGTTTCACCCATATCATATTTTTATAAATGAATTTCATAGGGGGATAAAGATAAAAAAATTGATGAGTTTAATACATGAACAACTTCTCCAGAAAAAAAATTATTGGAACTAAAAATTGTTATTGAATCTCCAAGGAAGGCATAAAAGATTGGAAACAAAAAAAAACCTAGTACATTTATTCCCCAACCTACAACTATCATTGTGGGGATGCATTCACGTCACATGTCAATCATACCACTGTTAATAAATTTTTTTCATAACTAATTATTTTAAATGTGAATCAACATAAAACTGTTTCCTTTATAGTGATTATATTCAAATGGGTGAAAATGATTGTGATTTATTTTGATTATAACCCCACAATATCCAATTTTCATAATGAATAATGTTTAATATATGAAGTGATATTCTACACATCAAAAAAAAATTCTTATGAGAGTGGTGAATTAGGTATCTCTAGAGAAAACAATGGGTCAATATATTCTACTTGATCACTCAAATGTTCGTATGGTAGATGTTTCTTTTTGAAAATTGGTTTCATGTCTATTTTATGTTGAAAAAATATATTTCCGCAAGGGGGTATTCCATTTCAGTTTAATATTTATTAAAAAAAATCAATATTATTTAAAAAATTACTTAAAAAACAATTGTTATTACTAATTTGGAATGGTTAGTGGTGAGATTTATTGTCTAAAAAATAAAATCTAAAGGAATAAAAATGTTCTATTATACCATTAGATAGTGCCTTACCTTTGGAGTTCATTATTTTCATTTAAAATCCTTAAACATACAAATGGATAAAATATTCAATTTTGGTAATGAAACCATAATTTATTTTGATGAAAAATATACAGAGAGTCCATTACATGCTTTCTTATTCATCATTATGTAGATGAGATCATCTATCATGAAGGACAATGAGAATTAGTATTGAATGTATATGTGACGTGTTTTTTCATAGAATTATTATTTAATAGCTAGTCCATTGTATTAATTAATATAATATTACATAAATATATTAGTAATACTTTATTGGGAAAGCCTGTGAATAATACATTTTCCTAGTAGTCCTCACACCACTTGTACATAAAAAACCATTTTAACAAAATTGTAATACTTATTAATAATTGAATAAATGGAATTAATTTTTAAAAAAATCATATATATGACATAATCATATGAATAATGACAATGTAGGGTTATAAATATAATATTCAATCATATCAAATATTTTTTCATTTCCTTTATTTCTTATTAGTTTATTTATTTTTGGAATCCTTGGTTTCTCATTGTAATCAATTTTGATACAACAAAAAAATTATTTTTTTGGATTCGGTGTATAGAAACCAAATAATCAAGTTGTTGTAATTTATTGATCGAAATTGTAGATAGTGGGGTGTTGAATATGTTGTTTCATTTTTAAAAATTTAAAAATCATGGATCATTACTCCTTCAACATGTTAAATTTTATTCCTTATTTTAGATTTTTAATATTAAAATACAAGGAGAAATAGAAAATGAAAAATTGAAAAAAAAATTATATATAGGGATTTAACTTCTTATGAAATCCTAGGTCCTATCATATCCACTCACATGGGACTATGTATATTCATTTTTATAATGAATTGAATAATAAATTTTTCAAATCCCACTAGAAACATTATATCTCTAGATATGAATGGTTATACAATATCCCAACATATTAAAATATTTTTTTTAAAAAAATATTATCCACACATAAAATATGTTACATATTGAATCTACTTAACCAATGGTATCTTTATAATATTATGTCAGATATTCATGTATAAATTCTTTTGGGACCAATTGGTTCAGTTAATTGCCTTATTTCAATGTCCTAATCCATAATATATGCAATTATATACCTATTTTATCATGCTGTATAATGAAATTTTGTTTCTCACGTTACTTCTCAAAGCATAGACTGTATCAATTAGTTTGATTTCCACAATCTGATAAAATAAACAATCTATAATATGATCAAATGATCATGGAATCCTATAGAGGAACTCATCATCATAATGAATCATATGTGGTTTAAAGCACCTTTATTAATGAAACTGAAGTTAAAAAATTTCTTCTCACATAAATGATTAAGCAGTTCCACATTTTTGTAACACATAGAACAATAAATCTGAAAATTTTATTCCGATATTTTATTCTTCTCAATAAGGAGAAAATAATTGGAACCCCAATTCTTTTTCAATCACCCAAATTCATAATGTCTAAAATTACTATTCATTATAGTTTTATTTTTATCCAATTAAAATCATCTCAACTCTCTTGATGAATTCTAAAAAAACAATGGATCATCAAAAAACATATCAATTTAAATGTATATAAAAACGTTAGAAACTAATTTTTAAAGAACACAACATCTCTTTGGAAATGTTTATCTAGAAATAATTTCGTCATATTTAGTCCTCTGGGAATACCTGAAATAAAAAACTCTCAATTATCTGATGACGCATTTTAAACGGCCAATCCTGGAATTATATTTTATGAATATCTTGATTTGAATCATGATTTATATTCCATTTATCACAACCCAATGGTAATAATGAATATAAGTTTCTCCTGATCCATTAAAAATTTTGATTCCTCACTCAAATTCTCAAATCCAATTTAAAATTATTCAATACATTTTTTTACATTTATGTACTATAAAAACCTAAAACACATGTTTTCTAACAACATAATCCTTTCAATCCTTTACCAAATTTGAATAATTTCAACCATTGTAATTCATTATTCACCAATCCTAAAAAATTATCTTCATCTAAAAAATATTTGACTAATGGGACTCTAAATATAATTTATTATAGATGTAAAATTTGTGATTGACATAAAAACAATATCTGATGGATTTGTCTATATTTTTTTTTATCCGTGTCGACTACATTTTCAATCAAAATCATTTCAAACTCGTGAACATCATCAACATCATACATCTAGTATTCTAATAACATCTACATCTGGTGCTTCTAGATCAAATAATCTTTTTATAGAAAACAACAAATTTTAAAATTCCTGAAACACTCGCATTTATTTTCATCTAAGGAATTCCAAATATTTATTGAACCCTTCATTATTTGATAGAAACTTGAATAGAAATTAAATAATTAACCGAAATACTATGTATTGTTCTAGGAGAACCCATATTGTCATTTCAAAAAAACATCAATCAAATTTATGTTAATAAAACAATACTTTTATTCATTATAATAATGTAATTTATTTTATTTTATTTGTCATATTTTTGGATGAAATATAGAATTTTATCAACACCAGGGGTTGATTTGGAATGTAATTCATAGTCCCAGATGGCCCATAATAAATTTTATAAATATATTTAATTTTATAACTAGCACACACAAAATGATTTCATGATAATAGAAAATAATATCTAAATGTATGCCCAAAACCGAAATCTGAGGCCACTATTGAGTATAGAATTTAGAGTTTATTGTTGGGGTTAGTGTACATTATTCATTGTGGGTAGTTTGTGTTTTTTTTTCACAATAATAAAGTATGTAAAAATAATTCAATAATATTATTCCACTTTTTTGAGTCCTATTTGTCACTTTTTAAATTAAATTATGGAAAATTCACATGGTTAGCCACAAAACCTATTGGATTTGAAGAGAGTTATCGGTGCGTTTGAGGAGACCCTATTAGACGTTGATGACAGATGATGGATCAATGATAAACACCAAAGGGGTTTGAATTATCACATTATGTACTACGATTACTCATCTTTTATGATTAGTGATTGATAAAAGTTGAGTTAGGGAATGATTTTTGTTTTATTTCTACACTGTTATGGATTTCCATGATGATCCCAAACCAATCCATGAACAAATTTTTTTGTGGTTTGATCATCCTATGTATTGATATGTTTTATGTTTTTATCGATAGGTAATATTTGAGATTTAATTAATATATTATCATATTGATGTAAATGAATAAATATTGACATGAAATTCGATTGAGGTCCATTCTTCTCATTTGATTTGGTTGTTTTCTCCCCCACATTCTCCATTCATTAGGGAATTGTTCGTTATGCCACAATTATACATATTAAATATTTATTGACTGTTGTAAACACATATCATGTCATAATGATTTGATATCATAAATGTGATATAGATTTAATGAAATGGAAGTTTGACTATAGTTGTGGTATCAGATCAAGTGACATAGATATTGATTTTTTAATTCTTCAACATGAAATATAGAATGATGCATAAATAAAAATCAAATTAGATTAGATGAATACAATTTTTGATTGAGTGAGGGAGAAGACTGAATGTTGTAGATCACTGAATCCTAGTGATATTCAAGTCAGATTACAATGTGGTTGTGGCACAGTTATCCATAGAATGATGATCTAGAAATCTAGAATATCTAGATCCACGCGACATGTAATTCAATATTTCATGATGTATGGGATATTATATGAATTGGGTAAAGTATCTGTTTGGGGATAAGTATCACACGACATGTAGGTCATCCTACACTCTGTGTCTCTCTCTTTGAATACTAGGCATGTACACTGTAATTTACATGGATAAATGGTGGAGTACACAGACAGCCTACATAGTGGGTACTCACCTACACAGAAATGGTTTGGACTAATTACATGGGCTAATCCATGTACATGAATAGGGGTAGAGTACATTTTATTCATACATGTCTTATACTAATACCTAGAAACAGTTTGATGACTCATGCAATTAAAAAAGACATGAAAAATGGTAAATAGACATGGCATGTGACACATACTACGTTCCAGGTACTCCATTATAAATTCCATGGATCACTTTTCCTCCATATCATGTAAATTTTTTGTTAGGGTTCATTCACCTAAGAATTTCCATGAGGTTTAGAATGTAATCATATCCTAATCCTATAACAGTGATCAAAATAATAGAAAATCATCAATAAATTTATTGGAATCCATCCATGAGGTCCATATTGAGATCCTCTATTCATAATTGTTCCATTACTGGAGTTCTTGTTATCATTATGACTCAGATTATTTGATTTTTGATCCTCTATATAGCTGGTGAATCCAGATTTAGTTGTTGGTATAACACCATCCCCTAGGTGGTGATCTTCTTATGGGTATTGAATTCACGTTGGAATATCATTTTGCATTCTATTAGAAAGATATGATGAGAATCAACTATTTTACAGACATAATCAATTCCATCAGTCCTAGGAGTATGTTTTATTTTATTAGTGATTCTTGGTAACATCCTGAATGAGGTAACATGCTGGGGTGCCCCAAGCTAGTTGGTTTTGAGACTCTAGGTGCACCTCCCCAGGTTCTATAGGTAACCAACTTACGGTGACAGTCTGATAAGTCAACCATGTGGAGACTATACCTTATTTTATCAGAGTAATATAATAAAATAAATATCCAAGAATAGTTTAAGAAATAAGTGTCAATGATCAATACATACAAAACATGATAGTAAATGCTGAGAATACAATATCCAACTGAAACAGAAAACATGTCATGACAGAGTTCATGTCAAATGATAATGACAATAAATGAAAATAAATACACTAAAAATTGAAATGTGGGTCCCAAATCATGTATGATACACACGTACTTGATATATCCCAACACATCAATATAATAGAAGACCTTTTTATTTCACATGTTCTATATCCATGAAATCAATCCTGGTATAGATCAAGAAGACTATGTAGGATGAGAAAAATTTAATTGACCACCATTAATGGTGTCAAAAACATATATAGTTAATACCAATTGTATGATGTTTTATAAATAAAAATGTACAATGAACATGTAAATAGTTATCTCATTAATAATTATTCTTTATTTAACTAGATAAACCTCAGGTTTGATGACATCACTCGTACCTCAATACCTTCTTCATCCTATGCTAGAGTCTAAATAATTTCATAATATAAATTAAAAATTCATTAAATAAAATGGATTTCATTATTTAGAATATTCATAACAATAAAATTTATAATTTTAACAATAGTAAAATAATATAATAGAAGGTCTATATCATCATGTCTGGAGCACCATATTAATTTGAATAAGAAATAAATGACCCACTACTCATCTACCATTTAATCACACAAGTGAGTGTTGGAAGCAACAATTTATGTCCCAAACTCGTATATCATTATGGGTTTTAGATGTAGTAGACCATGTCCCACATATGATTATTAATTTATCACTATGAATTTCCGATGAAGCAGACCATATACTAGATATATTTGTAAAAAATTTAACAATACCATATTTAGATGCTGCAGACCATGTCCCGAACATGTTTATCACACACAAAAACACAAACACACACACAAACACACATAAATATCACATCTACCACATTAATCATGATTAATAAATATTTATTATATTATCAAAATTATCTATCACAAAACATCAATTAATTAATTCTAAATTAATTAATCCTAGATCATTTTGTTATTGAACAATTGATTAATAATTTTACATCCTGAAATTATATATATGATTAACTAAATACATAAATTTCGTTAATTAATTATGGAATTAATTAATCATTCCATTATATCAACAACCAATAATTAATTCTACAATTAATTTTCCCATATTCATAATTAAACTATTCTTATAAATTGATTTGAAAAAATAGTTAGTAAAATTAATAAAATCATCTCATTTCATAATCTATTCAACATTTAATTAAATAAAATTTTATTCAAATATATCCCAATATATTTCCCTTTTAATTATTCAATTCATCAATCTATAAATAACACAATATAAAAATAATAATGAAAAAAAATTACAACACTTATAAGATAAATGAGTGATTAATATTTCTATGAAACTCTAAAAATTATATTACTTGCACACCTGAAATAAAATAACAAATAAGTGATTTTTAAATTAGACCACCTACCATGATTTTCTTATGAAGATCACCCAATGGAATCCCAAAAATTTCACAGCACAATGACAATGATTTGGATACATATCAAAAAACCACAAATCAAAATTAATGAAATCAATATCACATCATAATAGATCCTGATAGAAAATCAATGTTTTAGAACTATGGAAATAGATATCGATTTCATAAAATAGTGGTTATATTTTAACAAATTATTGATATATGGAAGGAGTAAGATGAAAAAAAACATCGATATGAGGTCTACATATAGGGAGAGGAGAATATCTTACATTCGAGCTTCGAAACACAGAAACTAGTAGTCAGACAACCCTGGAAACTATTCAAAAATCCCTAAAACCATCAAAAATTTGTTATTCCATGTTTGGGATGAATGGGATATGGTTTGGGGTTGTAGGGAATTTTGAAACTAATTTTTAGGGAAATTATTTTTTTCAAGCATTGTTTCTTGGTTAGGGGTGGAAGGTTTTTCCTAACTGTGCACCATCTGTACACCAATTATTCTTAGGTTATACAGTTATCCAAACTATGATTCATCAATCTGAACCCTCAATATCCATGGACACACAGTTTCTATGAATACACACACATTTATCTCTATTTGTGTTCCAATCATGCACAAACCAGTTTTCATTTATCTTAATTTTCATCCAAACACACCCGAGGGTAAAACCCAATCATTAATTTTGAAAGTAAAAAAAATCATTTCTGAGTCAATTATAGAAATAAGAGGGATCATAAAATATCATAACCTTATAATTACACATCCTCAATCTTCACTCCCATTATTTTATAAAAATTTGACCCAAAAATATTTATCCACTCAGCCTCTATATCTACTTACATGTCACATGTTTCCTCTTACACCTTCACATGTTTCCACAATAAATGAACTATCAACACAATCATTCCCCCAAAACAAAACAACAATATGATATATAACAGGAATAATATGATACTCAAAAGAGTCAATTACCTCAATATAAACATCATCCCATCGATCACATGATGAGGGTCGGGTTGATAACATGATAACTGTGATACATGGAAAACATCATCCATAGTTCTCTATTTCAATGGATGTGGAAATCATTATTCCACCTTCCTGATTCACTCAACAACCTGAAATGGTCCAATAATCCTAGGATCCATCTGTACCTTTCTTCATATGTGTCTGTGACCCATTCTTGGAGACACTAGAATGAATATATGACCATCCTCTATATACTATATGGGTTGTCTTCTTCATTCAAACAAAAATATAACCCCATAATATGATTTATCCATATTTTTCTAAAACCGCTAATCCTACCATGATTCAACCTACACGTGACATAGTTCTAATAGCATATACTCACTAGCCTCTATCCAGCATAGTGGGGATCTACATGGCATACCATAAGGTTCCTTGTATGGTGACTTATATATAGTTTCTAGATATCTATTTTTTATAGGAATTAATTTGTAACGCCCGGACCCCATAATTCCGGTGTCGGTGAATTATTTTAATACATTGGTATGATTACAAGTAATAAACTTTCAAAGGAATCATCCGTTTATCAGTCTTGGAAAACACATTACATATATGAATGTTATGTTACACATTTTATCATAAAACACAACATAAAAAATCATTTATGAATGTCATTATTATATTAGATTAACCCCGCATATCAATAAAAACACACTTCTTGGAATTCTGGGAATAATAAAACATAGGAAGTGGTGAGCTCACATGCTTAGTAAGGAGACCAATACAGCGTAAACATTCATAAATAAGGATGAACATTTATGGAAATGTATATGACTAAAACAAAAGCCTTTTAAACATAAACATCATCATAATATGAAAAATATAAATCAAAATAATGGCATTTAAATACTCATATGTATACTCTACTAGTCGAATAATCCCATGCAATATCAATAGCCACATTTATAATTATGGAATGCATAATTCTAGTCTTTCATAATCACATAGTCAAGGCCTTGTGAAAAGAATACAAATAAGATTTTTTCTAATTCTTGTGCCAAGTCACTAGTTTGTCTCATGAGACCTACCGATGCATTGAAGAGCTAGAGCGGGTTCCATCCGTAACTTACTAATTCCAATGCATTCCTCATATGAAAATCATTAAACATAACATAAACATTAGTATTAAAACTGGCATATGAAATGTCAATATTTTGTCTATAAACCATTAATGGTATAAAAATAACACATCCACAGTCAGAAAAATCACAAATCCTTCAATACAATATGATGTAATTGTATCATAATAATTCATCTTCAAAAAAGTTTAGAATCCATCAAAGGATGTTAACATAGATGATTTTTTTTTGTAAAACTCTTTGAGAGAAATATCCATTTTTCATTAAAATATTTAATAGTCACACAATTTAGAAATGAATACATTTAAAGACAATTTGGAATCTATGTGTCCCATACCACCATGAATATTTTCAAAGGAACTAACAATTTAAAAACATTCATGTCTATATAAATAAATCCTGAAAACCCATTTTGAAAACATGGACATAATGAGAATGATTTAGAGGAGTAAATATTTAAAACATTTAAAATGTTGTTTTAGTAAAAAAAGACCCTTAAATGAATCCCTTTGAAAACACTTTCATGAAACATGGACATGGATACTAAATATGTCCTGTAGATACTTATGTAAAAACAAACTCAGATATTAATGAGATTGTGAAATTAACCCTTACCTTGAACATTCCTTTAGTCGAGGTTATGTTTAACCTCATGTATGAAGAACATAGAATGTTATTAAACAATAAAAAACCATATTAATATTTATGATTTCATACATGATTCGTTTATGACTTTATACTACCCATTTAATAATAATTTCCATGATAAATTAACATTTTGTGTAATAATATCATTCTTTATCATTCATGTTTTAACTTATTATTCTTGATTGCATAACTTATATATGGATTTAAATAATTCCCTAATATAAAACATGATTTATATATAATATATATTTATAATATTAATATTTATAATAGGCTTATATATGAAATGGAAATCACCGTTTATGGAGACGGTAGTCCGTACATACGCATATATTTTGTTTCTGTTTTCATATCGTATTGAACAGAACTAAGTGAATAAGATATATGTAAGTACACACACACACACATATATATACATTAGAATTATTATTTCCTATATAAAAAACTTATTAATGATATATATTTTTAATCATCATTGAATGGTGAACATGGAAATGAATCTTATCACGTCGTGGATATGGTAATCTGTATGTACGCACGGGCGACAAAATCATTCTATTGTTGGAAAAATCATATGTAATTGTATGTTATATCATATATACAGAATCATTAACATGTCATATTTATTAATTACAACATTTATACTCATTATTATACCCAGCTAAATAATGAAGTGTTTTGATAATGAACACACAACAACGTGGAGATGGTAATCTGTACGTACACACGTATGGTGACTTTTTCATTTATAGGATAGATATAATAATGAATATGGTTGTACCATTTCTAAAATAATATCAATGTATTTATAATGTACTATAGTTATTATTTTATAATGTAAACAGCAATGAAAAAGGAAGTAGAAGAAGAAAAGAATTTGAAAGAGGTGGTGAAATCATTACCTCTTCTTTGGGTTATTCCATTTGATTTGATGAAAAGGGATCATTAGGTTGGATTTGATATCACACAAAGGCCTATAGGATGAGTGGAGGATTTTTAGGAGGATATTTGGTCATGGTTTGGCGGATCCAAATGGCATTGGAGGTGTGACTTTGAGATTAGGGGAAGTGCCCTTTTGTTAGAGAGTGCGGGGAAACTTAGGAAAAACATGAAATAATATTTTACAATAAAATCATATTCAGTTTAAAATAGCTCCAAAATTTATTATTTAAATGATAAGGTAGGTATGGGTATTACACCACTCAACCAAAAGGTTTTAGATAGGTTTGGGTCACTATATCAACCTTTTCTTTTATATATTACACTTATTTACATAGTTTGACATTTACTATAATGGCATGCACCCCCTGGCCATTACATTTCCAAAATATGGCTCCAAAACAAAGGTGGAAACATGACGGTGGCACCATGACGGTGACACCATGATGGCGGCATCATGTCCTCACCTAGCCCTCTATTTTCTTTTTCTAGTCCGACTCCCGCAAACATAATTTTTTGACGTAAAATAATTCTTTTACCATTTTTAAAGCCATCTAAAGCCCATAATTAATTCCTAAAAATCCTTATAAACCTCTCTAATGGGGGGGGGGGGGGTATTAAATAAAACCTTAATAAAATCGTGTGTAACTTCCCACCTGCATAGGAAACCGCGATCCAACCTTCCAAGAGTTCAAAATTCCATATCTTGTAATAGTAGGATCTCTTCTTTATATATCCCGCAAGAGTTTCTTGTTTTTTTCTTCATGGATGGATTCATTTCTTTTTCCTGGTGAGCCTGTATTTCTACTCCTCCCGTGTCTTGTGGTGCACCTCTACTAGAGCTTTCTACACCACAAGGAGTCCACAGAATTCCTCCCCTGAAAGTCGTGCATCCCCTGTTCTTGGCGTGTGGAGAAAAACATCAATATTTGATCAACCAGGCTAGGATTTTCCTTCGACTCTCATTTCTATGTATCATGTGGGGTGGGTGAACTACTATTTTTGTGGGATTGGGTAAAACCAATCCTTAATTATGATAACAAATGTACTTTAAATAATGAAGGTAAGGGGTTTGAACGATGTGCTGTTGATCATTTTTTCTTCTCTTCCTTGATGCATATATTGTGAACTGTTGTGCTATGCTCACTGAAAATCGTGGTCATTGGGGGTCTGTCCTTACGCACTAATGAACCCTTTACTTATGTGATGATTAAATGAATGTACCTTGGAAATTGGTTAATCACGTAAACTCTCTGGACTAAATGGACGCCCAGTACACATAATGCCTTGTGTGGTAACCCCAACTAACCAAAAGAATGAAAAAAAATAATGAATGATGTTCTTGAACATGGATTTTTCCCTAATCTTTTCTAGTAGTAAGTTTGTTGTTATTTTTGATTTCCAATTGATTGATGTGGGTGAGGATGGGATACTCTTGGGTGTGAGTCATGAAACAGTGTGGTCTCTCTGCTTTTGATATGAATTTGGGTGAACCCTCTATTGTTTCCATATCATTGGTTCATGTTTTTTGTAATGTGTGGCTCTATCATGATGCCTTCTTTGTTTCCAATACATTGAGGTATCTCACTTTGACTTCTTTTGTGGTGTGGGGCTGTATCATGAGGCTTGGTTCGGTTCCAGTACTTTGAGGGATCTCACTTATCCCTTTGTTGTTGTGAATTCACAAGAGAACTTGGTGTGAAGGCTTAAATTGTTGTTTGGTTGTTTCTCTTTTCCTGGCTTTTGGATGTTTCTATTAGTTTACTAGTAGATCCAATCTATACTTAAATGGGATCACCTGAACATGCTGAGAAGAATGGGTTAAACGGGGAACTGGTTTTGGGAACGAGTTGTGACTCGGATGTGAGTAGTGTGCTTTATTTGAATAGTGACGAGTGTGTTTGTGCTTAGGATAGCCTTGGAAACACTATAATGGGATGATTACTTATTACCTACATATATATAATGTATTTCGTACATTTATTATTTGTGCCCTACCCAAGATGAGCACTTTGTGTCGAAAACCACCATTCAATGGGGGAGGTTGTTTTTTCCAACACTCCTATGAGTGGTTGGTTATTAGCTCCTTTTCTGATCCCTTTCCCGAAAATCCCAAGTCTCTTCGGGTAGGCTGTGATGGCTTGAAGTCCATTATTAGCCCAAGAATATATAGGCAGGGTAGTTTTGGTGGTGGGCCCAGGTGTTTGTGTGCAGTTTGTTTCCCAAATGTCTTCAGGATGAGGCCCAGGTGTCTTCGAGCGTGGTAGTCATTGTTCTGACTTAGGTGTTTGCGCGTGTGGTTGTGTGTTGTTGTTGTGGCCTAGGTGTCTGCGGGCGGGATGTGTGGTTCTAGACTAGGTGTGTGCGGGCGGGGTGTGGGGGTGGGACTATGGTGAGAATGGTTTGATGCGTAGGATGTCTTAAATAATCAGTGGGAATGTGGGGTGGGGTACCCAAATATCAATTTGTTATTACTATACTTTACATGACTTGCGTTATTTAGGGTGTGTTCCTTGGTGAGGCTTCGGTGGATATTTTTCCTTTATAGGTGATTTGGTTCTCTCCTTTTTCTCACCTGGTATTAGAATGACTCCCCACTTGTGCACGAGAGTCTTTGGTTTTCCCTACTGAGTATACTTGTATGCTCTCCTATGTATATAAAACTGCTTTCAGGTATCCAGGGGGACTTCAGGGATCGTGCAGGACCATACTAGCTCAGACCTTGGGGTAGGTTATGTTGTCATTTTCCTTTTCTTTGTACTTTACCTTTGGAGTTCCCGTGGCTTGTATATTTTACATTTGAACATGGATATGGGAATGTTTTACTTTCGGCTTTATCTTTACTTTCAACTTTGGTTTTGTTGGAGTTGTTATCTTTTCTCTAGATCTTATAAAAAAGGGTAATTCCTTCTATCTTGTTTTTGATTCCATACACTTGGTGTTGGTCCCCAATCTGGGACCTATCAATGGTGAGTCTTGGGGGTCATTATCTATACTTAAACTTAAATAAGGAAGGGTCTAGCAATCTGTTATCCATTCTCTCCTTTTGGTTAAGGAGTTTCGTGATAGAATGGTATCAGAGGTGATGGTTGAGGGATAGGATGGAGTCCAGAGTTAGGAATGGTGAGTATTGCATGGGATGTTTGGGAAACAGTGTTGGGTGACCTTGGTGAGTGAAATATGCCAGGGAAAAACCGTCTAGGACATGGGATTTAAGGCCCCCCCATGATCTGATGCAAGGAAACTAGACCTACCAAACGGCCAATTGAGGCTACACTGATTGTAGGGTAGAGACCATATGAAAGGTACATTGAACATAATGACTTGAGTTATCATCTTTCTGGGATTTTTTGGGGATTTAAAGAATTCTAAGAAAAATTTCTGAACAATATTATGCACTACTCAGGCTTAGGAATTCCATGTTAACCTTGCTGCTATGGCTCTTAGGAGACGACCATGAGTAGTGTGGGAGATCGTGGGACAAGAGGTTCACTTGGCCGATCGACAAAGGATGGACCTATAAGTGGAGGATGAATAGTGGTAGAAGATGCTTCGTGCCTTTCAGCGGAAGACCCTCAGGAAGTATGAGGGAAGCTACTCTGACTTAGAGACATATAGCTATCTATAGGAGATGGTTATAGCTTTTGGCTTGATCCAGGATCTAGTAGAATATTGCGTTCCTTTATAAGTGATCTAGATGTGGGGAGTGTCGTGTCAGTGGTGGATGCTTTACCTTCGGGAGAAGAGGGAGGATGATGTGACATGAACTGATTTCGAGAGGGAGTTCCTGGTGGAATTCCTCTCTTCCATGATGAATGCTGAGAAGAGGAAGTAGATACTCTTCCTCAAGCAGGGTAGCATGTCAGTAAGAGAGTTTTAGATCAAGTTCAAGGATTTCCTCCACATTGCACCAAATCTCTTTCAGGATGAGGAGTCTCGGGCGAGACGTTTGGATGAGGCGCTTCGACCATCTCTCTAGTATGATGATAATCACTTCACCCTACCAACGTACATGGAGTTCTAGAAGAAGTCTAATGTGGTGGAAAGGATTCACACACTGCGAGGTGTACCGTGAGAAGGAATCCAGTTGGGCTCGTCATAGGGGTAGGTCGTTAGCAACAGGCCTCTAGCATCAGGACCCTCTAGTTTTCGACCAACAGCAAGTAGGCCTCACCTGTTCCAGTTATTATCCCATGGTCCTCGTCCTTTTCATTCAGGACTATGACCAAGGTTCTTCATTTGTGGTATCCATGGAAACATTCAGAATCAATGCTCAGATAAAGTACAGTACAACGGGGGTGGTCAGGTTTAGTGCCCACCTCAGCCGCAACAGTTCCAGCTAGTCCCCTTCAGTAGCAGCAGCTTGGATATCTGGATCCCACCCCTCCGAGACCAGATGATTCGGGAGGAGGCCGACCTCAGGGTGCCCCTCAGAGACCTCAAATAGGGTGTGGCTGGGGAGTCGGCCGACAGACGAGAGCTAGGGGAGCTGGATGTGGACAGTTTCACGCCATAGAGGCAGTGGTTCCAGCTGGGCCATAAGTCATTCAAGGTATGATCAGCCTATTTAGTTCTCTTTCTGATGCCTTGTTCGATACATGAAATTTTCACTCCATTATTGCACCCAGTACGACACGTTCTCTGGGTTTAGATGCTGAGATACTTCCAGTTCCCCTAGTGCTGACCACCCTGTTCGGAGGTCATACCATCTTGTCTTATGATTACCGAGGGTGTAGACTGATGATAGGGTCACATAAGTTAGTCATGGATCATAAACTATTGTAGATATATTTATATGATGTAATCCTAGGAATTGAATGACTATTCTATGTATGATCCGTCATTGACTGCTTAAGAGGACGGGTCGTGTTTTCAGACTTGGGAGTCCGATGTGTAATGTTTATCGGTGAGCGGGTTGACCCGAAGAGATCAGGTGAGAGGAACACCACCTTTCCTTGTTAGCTGATCTTCCAGTGGAGTCAGTGGAGGCAGATATGGTGGATGATCCAAGGGTCGCCAATTAGTTTATAGATGTCTTCCCTGAAGAGATGAAAACTCTACCCCCTAGATGAGATGTTGATTTTTAGATAGACTTGCAACCTGGTTCTCGTCCAATTTCGATGGCCCCCTACAGAATGGCACCTTCTGAGTTATGGGAGTTTTGGATTCGGATTGATGATCTGATGGAGAAGGGTTTTTTTCAACCAAGTGTATCACTATGGGGTGCTCCAGTCTTGTTCTAAAAGAAGGAGGATGGTGGTCTCAGGCTGTACGTATACTACAGGAGACTGAATCAGGTAAAGATCAAGAATATCAACCCTCTTCCATGGATAGACGATCTCTTTGACCAGTTGAAGGGTGAAGAATGGTTTTCCAAGATATACCTACATTAGGATATCACCAGTTCATGGTGAAGGAGGGTGACATCTCGAAGACAGCCTTCAGATGTAGATATGGGAACATTGAGTTTGTGGTCATGTCGTTCGGTGTTACAAAATATCCAGTTGTATTCATGGGGCTCATGAACTCTGTCTTTTCAGTGTATCTGGGCCAGTTCGTTGTCATGTTTATTGATGACATCCTGATCTACTTTAGATCAGAGGATGATCACGCTGAGCACCTGAGAACAATTTTAGAGGTCCTCTGACAGCACCAACTATATGGGAAGTTGTGCAAGTTCATGTTCTAGACATGATAAGTACACTTCCCTGGGCATGTGGTGTTCGTGATGGAGATAGTGGTGGTCCAATCGAAGGTCAAGGTTGTTGTGTCTTGGAAAGAACACAGGCATGTGGAAGAGGTTCATAGTTTTCTTGGATTGCATGTTTACTATCGGAGGTCCATGCCCAACTTATCTCTAGTTGTATCACCTTTGAAATCTTTGACCATGAAGTTCTAGGCTTTATTGTGGAATGGGAAGCACCACGTAGCCTTTATCTATCTATAGGATAAGTTGGTAAGTGCCCTAGTGTTGAGGATGCCAGAAGAATGGGCGACATATGAGGTGTTCTTTGATTCTTCAAGGAAAATCATCAAATGTTTGTTGATTTAGTGTCATGGGGTAATCTCCTATAGGTCTAGGAAGTAACGTCCTCATGAGAATAATTATGCCACCCGTGATCTGGAGCTTGTGGCCGTCGATTTTTGCTAAAGTTTTGTCGGAATTACCTCATTGGGGAGCACTTCATGGTATTCAACGATCACAAAATCTTGATGTATATATTCTCCCAGCGGGACTAGAACATGAGGCAGAATAGGTGGGTGGAGTTCATTCAGGACTACGACATCGATATTTTATACAACTCAAGAAAGGGTAATGTGGTGGATGATTCCTTGAGCAGGAAGTTTCAGAAGGATGTGGTTTGAGATTCGGCAGATTCATGGAATGCAATGGAGGTGTTGGATGCCCTACACCTGGATGCAAGGACCGATGGTGGTAGAGGTTTCCTGTATCAGATGGAAATATGGTCTTCTCTATTACGAAATTTGGAGGAGTACCCATGGGGAGACTCAGAAATTGAAGTGATGCATGATCGGGTTAACCAAGGTGATGCTTCGGAAGGGTGGACGGATGATGGTCATAACCAGATGCTTTTCCGAGGGAAGTTGTTTGTCCCTGAGGCGATGCGCATAAGGGTTCTGGGTGAGTTCCAAAAATCATCCCTAGTAGTGAAACCATGAGTTTTCAAGATGTACTAGGGCTTGAGGGGTCAATACTGGTGGTCCAGGGTAAAATAGGTGGTGGCAGAGTTTGTGGCCAGGTGCCTACTGTGTTAGTAGTTGAAGGCTGAACACCATGTTCTAGGAAGCTTGTTGCATCCTTTGGATTTCCTCGAGTGGAAGTGGGATGGAATCTCTATGGATTTGATCACAGGGTTACCCAAGGTTCAAGGAGTCTATGACACTATCATGGTGGTGGTGGACCGGTTGACAAAATCAGCTCACTTTCTGGTGATCAAGGAATCAGGAATAGTGGATTCCTTCTCACGGTGGTATGTGGATGAGGTGGTTCGGTTGCATGGAGTTCCGATATCCATAGTCTTGGATAGGGATGCATGGATTATCTCATGAGCCTGGATGGGATTGCATCATTCTTTTGAATACCAGCTACATCTTACCACTGCTTTCCATCCCCAGACAGATGGACAGATAGAGAGCACCATCCAAACCATAGAGGATATGTTGTGGGCATGTATACTAGATTTTGGGGGATCGTGGGTGCGACACTTGCCTCTGGTGGAGCTTTACTACAATAATATATATCAATATACCCTTAGCATGGCTCCGTTCAAAGCCTTGTATGGAATTACATGTCCCTCACATGTGTGCTGGACTGAGGTTGGGTAAACAACAGTTCATAGCCCAGTGGTGGTGCAGAGCACGACGGAGAAGGATTAGCTTATACGGGAGAGGTTGAAGGTGGCTCAGGACCAACAAAAGTCATATGCCGATAACATTAGGAGGCCCTTGGAGTTCGGGGTCGGGGACCACGTGTTCTTTAAAGTCCCGCCTTGGCGTGGAGATCGAAGGTTTGGTAGGGGGTGTAAGATATCTATAAGGTTCATCAGACCCTTCGAATTATTGTGGAGGGTCGGAAAAGTGGCCTATCAGCTAGCGTGACCACCATCGCTACTAAGGAAACGTGAAATCTTCTATCTGTCACAACTCTGACGGTATCTGCACGATAATTCACATGTCCTCGACATGGGAAAGCTAGGCATCGAGGCCGACATGACTTTTTGGAAAAGGCCAGCAAGGATCTAGGAACGTGGGGAGAAGGTTCTCCGTGTATGGACCATTCCTTTAGTTCGTGTGTTGTGGAGGCCTGGAAGGCTCGAGGAGAGTACCTGGGAATGGAAGACGCAAATGTGTGCCCAATACCTATGGTTGTTTTGAGTTATGGTTCTGTTATACTTATTGTGATGGGACACGTTATCTTTTTAACTATGGAATTTATGTTCTTCCTTATTCTCTATATACATGTTATAAGTCCGGACTGCAAGGAGGGGATGTCCTGATCCCAAATCAAGACGCATTAAGGTGGATGCGATTAAACCCATGCGGGCGAGTCAGTGACACCCAAAGAGGATCATATCTTGAAATGGGGGAAGAAAATCTATAACCCATATGACTGGATAACTTTACCCTTTAATTTTGCATGGTTTCTTGGGGGTATATGTGTTTCTAGATGTCGAAGAGGTTCACTCCTAAGAGGTATCTTTCGAGGTGGTTATTCAGAACCTCTCATTTTTCATCTAGATTGGTTTTAATTATGGAGGGAAATAATAGTTTAGAGGTATCGGATGTAATGGACCAGACCCCCCCGGGACCTTAATTTTCCAAAATAAGGCTCCACCAAAATGGTTGCACCAGTCACGGTGGAACCCTGATAGTGGCACCGTGTCCTCACCCAGCCCTCCATTTTCTTTTTCCAGTCCCGCTCCCGAAACATAATTTTTTTATGTAAATGAATTCATTTACCCTTTTTAAAGACATTTAAAGACCATTATTAATTACTAAAATTTCCTAGAAACCTCCCCGATGGGGGGGTATTAAATTACACCTTAATAAAATTATGTGTAACTACTCAGCTGGATTTCATTCTTCTTCCTGGTGTGACTGAAGTTCCTCTCCTGAAGTTTCTTGTGGTGCGCCTCCGGTGGAGATTTATACACCTCTTGGAGTACATGGAATTCCTCCCCTGAAAGATGTATATCCCCTGTTGTTACCGCGTGTAGAAAAAATCAATCTTTGATCAACCAGGTAAGGATTTTCCGTCATCTCCCCTTTGTGTGTATTATGGGGGGTCGGTATGCTGCTTTTTCTGTGGTAGTGGGTGAAACAAAACCGTAATGAATATAAAAAATGGACATTAAAGAGTGAATGGAAGGGGTGTGAATGATGTGGTGTTGTTCTATTTTTCTTCTCTTCCTTGATGATTATGTTGTGAACTATTGGGCAATTCTCACTGAAAATCATGGTCGTTGGCCGTCTTTCCTTACACACTAATGAACCCTTACCTTCTATAATGATTAAATGATTGTATCTTGGAAATTGGTAAATCACGTAAACGTTGTGGATTAAATGGAAACCTAGTAAACATAAATCCCTGTGTGGTCAACCTGGCTAACTAATAGAATGCAGAAAATATTGAATTATGTGCTTGAACCTGGATGATTCCCTACTCTATTTTGGTAGTAGGTGTGTTGTTCTGTTTGATTTCCAATGGGGTGATGTGGGTGAGGATGGGATCCTCTTGGGTGTGATTCTGAAACTGTGTGGTTGCTCTGATTGTGATACAAATTGGGGTGAATCCTATACTATTGGAATATCGTTGGTTCATGGTTTTGGGAATATGGGGATGTATCTTGAAGGCTGCTTTGGATGCAATACATGGAGGGATCTCACTTTGACTTATTTTATGGTGTGGGACTATATCTCGAGGCTTGGTTTGGTTCCAGTACTTGAGGGATCTCCCTTATTCCTTTATTGTTGTGACCTCACAAGAGAACAGAGTGTGAATGATTAAACTGGGGATTGGATGTTTCTCTTTTCATGGCGTGTGGTTATGCATGTTAGTTTCCCAGAAGTGAAGGACTTTAATTAAATGGGATCACATGAACAAGAAGACATGAATGGGTTAAATGGGGAACTGGTTTTGGGAATGAGTTGTGACTCGGCTATGAGTAGTGTGATTTCTATGGATAGTGAATAAAGTGTTTGTTCTTTGGATTATCTTTGAAACCCTATGATTGGATGATTACTTGTTACCTACATATATATATTGTAGTTCTTGCGTTTATTATTTGTGCCCTACACTAGTTGAGCACTTAGTGCCGAACTCCTCCATTCCATTGGGGAGGGTGCTTTTCCCAACACTCCTATGAGTGGTTGGTTATTAGCTCCTTTTCTGATCCCTTTCCCTAATATCCCATGTCTCTTCAGGTAGGTTGTTATAAGGCCCTAGCCTTAAAACTTACTTAATCTTGAGTTATTACAAGATTACACATTGAAGATATTTTCAGGTTTAGAGTTTTAGAGAATTAGATCATGAAACTTGAATTACATTCCATATTTAAAAAAAGTGGTTACATAAAAGCTAGTATTCATTATTCACATAAAGAAAAACATATTTAAAATAAAACTTGGATTCGTTCTTGACACATCCTTGACACTATCATCACATCATGCACCTTTCCCTTGACTTGTGAAAAACATTTCAAAAACATGGGATGAGCTTAAAAAGATCAGTAATGGTTATAAAAATATGGAAATGAAACATGAGTTCATATATACATAAGAATGAAATCATACTTTACACATAAAACATAGTCACTTTACCCATAAAACATAGTCACATTAACATACCTCATCAAATCATGAATAAATCATAGAAATCATAAGACATAAAAGGTAACTTGAGGCATTTATAACATTCTTACGTAGGGAGTAACCCTATTGGTTACGTTTGGAATACCCACGACAGTATATTCCCTAAATCTATTCGGAGAAACCTAAACATTTCACTCATTCGCGTTAACTAATGCATTGGGGAGCTATATCGGGCTCACCCGCCCTTAGTTTATCACGGAACCACCCGTCTTCATAATAATGCCCAAGAACCTCAACATAATCGTATCACATAAAACACGCATCAAGGAAACATAACATTCCCACCTTTCAAACACAAGATATCAATACAACACATTGATATAAAAACATTATTAAAACCATTTTCAATACCAAAATAAAAGAAAAGTAAAACATGGTAATTATTTTTCTTTTAAAAAGAAGGTATGGCTTATAGTGGAATTTGAAACTCAAATAATGGTCACGGCGGCAGAGAAGTCATTGTCGCCACATACGTATGACCAAAAAAACATTCCCTTTTGTCATTTAGAAAGACGCTTCGTATAAAGAAAGATTCCATTTGGATAAATGTAAAAGTAAAAGGGGTTTATACACCATATAAAATATAGTAGTGTATAAAATAAAATATGCCTTAATGAAAGGAGATTGAGACAAAGTCCCATTCAAAGACGGTATCCTTGGTTTAAGGAAAAATCAATTAAATAATTATGTGTGACAAATGAATACATAAAATATAAGTGGATATTAAGTTTAAAATAATCAAAGGCCATTCACACATATTCATAGGTTGACATTTCAATAACTACATGTTGAACCAAAAGAAATCGAAATTGGGTTAAGAAGTTCAATTGATAGCCTAACGGCGTCACATAAAAATGAGTTGATGAGAGATAAAAAGTGTATATCATCACTTGGACATAAAATTTAAATCAATAAGGATATATGAAAACATATCCCAACATAACAATATGTAAATTAAAAGACCCAACAAAAGAAGACTTTTAAAAAGAGGAGGGTGAAAGGTGCCCTTACCGACCTGGGTATCTTTCAAAACATACACCCCATGAAAGAAGGACAATACATAATTTATGTAAATACTCATAAACGAAATTATATTACACAAAGAGTAGAATAATGGGCAGTAAGTACACCACTAAAATAAAATTGTGGCAAATGTAGCAAAAATCTCACAGGAATAAAAGTGAGATGAAAAATCCCTTATGAAAACTCGGCAGCCTAACAACACCACATAAAACTTACAAAAATGGATTGATGAGATCAAATAGGGTATCACATCATATTAAAATAATGTTTAGAGAAATAATAATATAAAATAACATCCCCCAACATAACAAAGAGGATCTTAAAAGAAGTGACATAATGGAGAGTACTAAAAAAGAAAGAGAGAGGTTAGATCTCTTACGAAAATTCGGCAGCCTAACGGCGCCACTCAAAACATCCAAAATGGATTGATGAGAGAGAATAGGGTCTATCATCACTTCAAAATTAAAACTAAAGAAATATTAATATAAAATAACATCTCAATAACAAGAAATATGAGCTTTAAAAGGAATGACATAAAAGAGTGTACTTAAAAAGAAAGAGAGGAGTAGGATCCATTACCTCAGGTCTGACTTGACTCGATCGTTCATTAATCTCCTGAATAATATACATTAGTTAATTTCTACTTCCTTAAGAACCAATTTTCAAGTTCATTATTCCTTTTATATCACTTATTACCATGTCATGAACACTATGTTATTATTTATGTTATCAATGGTCGTTTTAACGATCTTTGGTACTTGAGTCATAAAAATAAACTATTTATAATTAAAAGTTGTTCATGTGGTAAAATATCCATTATATCCAGAATTGTATTACTTATGTATATATCATATATATCATATATATCCAGTATATTCATGCATTTATAATATTACATTACATTTAGAGTTAAGAAATGAAATGCACCGTTCATGGAGACGGTAAGCCATACGTACGCATGAACGCTACTTCCATTTCTATTTCATATTTAATGGAATTAAAAAATATTGATACATAATAGTATTTTATTTCCAGTATGGTATCATATATAATATCAGTAATTATATCCTTTATACGTAACACATATGGTATTAACGAATCAAATCACTTTGAGGGGGCGGTAGTCTGCACTTCCTTAAATGAAGATATCGCGTTTACCCATAATGGAAACCATAAAGGTACGCCATAAATGAAAAATACAAAAGTTTAAGTAAAACATAAACATATTAGATATCATATATAAATATAGTGTCATATTAATGGCCACCTTTGAAGGTGTTAGATGAATGTTGAACAATCATCATTTCGGGAGGCAAAAATTCACCATCCACAGAAACAATATGTTCTTTAACCATTAGATGTAGGTGTGTGTATGTGAAGCTCGAATCCTTCTTAAAAAAACATAATAGTATATTTAAGATACTTTATTTGTTACAAAATAATTGAATAAAAAGATTTTAGGGGGTTGGAGAAGTAAAATAAATCAAAAGGACTCAAGTGAAGACATTACCTTAAAATCGTGTAACTCCCTTTAGTTTGAGCTCAAAGGCATCCATGGGATGGCTTCTGCCCAAAGTGAGGATTCAAGGAGTTATAGAGGGATTTTGAGAGACAAAATGGGCAGGGGTTGGCCGAGCCAAAGGCTTTGGGAGTGTGGGTAAGGAGGTAGAGGTTGGGGCCTTTTAAAAGAGGAGAGGAGGGGCACTCGTGGAAAGGTATAAAATGTTACTTTATTTTCAAAAGAGTTTCGGATTATAAAGGTCCCACATTGATGTATTTCTAGAAAAAGGTGATAAGGGTTCGAAATCCACTCATACAATAGGTTTTTTACATGTTTAGGTCTTAGATATTACATTATCTTTCAATTTTATTTAAATCGTTAAATAATGAGGTCATCGTTGCATCATCATGATGTCATAAAAAATCTAATTTATTTAATTTCTAAAAATTATAAAAAAAATAATATGATGTACGAAATCTTTTTATATTTCCAATGACTATTTATAGTCAAAAATATTACTTGTATAACCCCATGTAAAAATTGTTTTAGTAAAACATCTCATGTTTGTATCATTTTTACTTTAACATTAAATAAAAAGATATTTATGTCATTTTCAAACCAAAGTGGCTCCATGGGGTCCCCAAGTTGACCCATGGATTTTATTGGTCGTCCATGACACATAGAATGAGGGTAGGACATGTTTCTAGGTCATTTAATTTTATTAAAACATTATTCTTACCATAAAATACACTAATTACCCTTAATCTCGATTAAAAACATAATAAGATACTATTCACCAAAAAATTATTTTTATCCCATTGAACTACATTTTACTTCTTAATGACAACCATGTATGTCGGATTTTTGAAATTCAAAACACAAATATTGAAATATTTCATTTAAATGGAAAAATCATTTTTTATAAGTACCACTTAGTGGTTTCACTATTCATCAAAAATTAAAGTTTTTTCAGAAAAATCACAAAAATTCACCCTAAGATATATTTGATATTCCGAATTCAAAAATAGAGTCTATTTTAAAAAATTCAAATAATATAAGTCACATTAATTAATTTAATAAATAACTCCTCCTGTCAGAGCAAATAGCGTGTTTTTATGAAATAATAAGTATCAAAAGATTGACACTAGTTTAAGTATGATTTCAAAGTGAAATTAATTCCAACGACCACTATTAGATTTAATGGTAAAAATATATTCTAATTTCACTTTAAAACCAATTCAAAAGAAAATCTAATCATATAAATAAATTAGATTAAGAAGAGGTTTTGAATTAAAATACAACATTTTACACTATTCATTAAAAAATGAACTTTATCAAAAAGATACCAAAAATCTACACAAAGTAAATTTTGATGTCCCTATTCTTAAGAAGAGTTTTATTTGGTTCAATAGAATGTATAAGAGTGAAAAAAACTATATTTAATGATTGTTCGCCATCAAAAGGAGATATGTGAACCTTTAGTGAAAACTAGGGCATATACGCCTAAAATTGAATTCGTTCCATATATTAAGCCTTTATCTTTTTTTGGATAAATGTAAAAACATTTAAAAACATATATAATAATATTTTAGTTATTTCTATCCATTACCGCAAATACAACGGCTACATGTTAACTACCATTTAAAATAATGTTATTTTATTATTAGAGTGAAAATTAAGATTCCCAAGAAACTCGTAGTTGCGTGTTGGGTACGCCATCGAGCATATCATCTCCTTTAAAGTCATATTTTTATTTTATTAACAAATGTGGATAAATATGAAAATTTCATATTCTTTATTTACCTGGGGTGTTACATCCTTCCCCCATTTTGGGAAATGTGTCCTCGCAATTTTAAAAATTGAGCTTGGAAACATCCTTGAAAGTCCCACATCGGAACAAGAGTCGATAAAACAATCACTTTAAAATAAAGGAAGATACGTACAGAGGTCACCCGAGTTAACCCATACTATAAATCCATGTAGAAAAACATGGAAATGGAGGAGAAAACATAGGGTCATGTTCTGATGGAGAGTGATAGAAAACATGTTTAGGAGAATGTTAACCACAAGAAAATCACAAACTTGTGACGGGTTAAACAGTATTCGATTCCCTAGTAGGAAAAGTTAATATACAACATTTATGTTTGACGTTACTTTTTATTTTGGAACTTATTCATAAGGAAACATAATCAGTTATCTTGTTGACTTTCAACTTTTATTAGATTCCTTACACAAACTCATATTTTCTCCAAAAGACGAGTATTTAGGGAAACTTGTTCGCATTAAGAGTCCTATAACCAACTTCTAGAGAATCACCTAATACACCAAAGATAACTATATACATCCCATATCTTTGGACCTTAACCAAAACCAAAACCAAAAAGGTTAGTACAAGGTATGATAATCCAGAAATGGATAACCCTTTAAAAAGAAAATCTATGCGTAATCTCCAAAATTTGTCCAACAAAACCCAAAGTTCAATGAGGACCATCCGATAAACAATTTTTCCATAAAATTATTCAATGTAAACCAATATACGATTGAAACCCAAATATTTGATGGATTTAGTCACATTGTTTTCCAAGTTTAATCGTAACATTTATCTCCAAACAACATCAGTTGCTCCTAAAGTCTCGTATTGAAAAGTAATTAACCTAATCACATATCCTCCATGATAGGTTAATCATTTTCATAAATAACCCAAAATCAACTTACTCTTAATTCATAAAATATTATAACTAAAAGTAATCAGTCAAACAAACTAGGGACTTCACGTAGTCCAGTGGTAGATGATAAATACCAGTCGCGCTTTGGTTGTGGGTTCGATCCCTGCATCTTTGTCCGACGCGACGGGTAGTCACACGGTCTGCGTGTTTTCCTTTTTCCAAAACTATATAATTCTCAAATCATTCCCGAAAAATAAATAAAATCATCAAAAATAACCATAACATAATTTAACCTCAATTTTATCTCATCCCTTTCACTTCCATCATAACATATAGTAACCCATAATTACCTCAAACATAAGTATCATATAAACTCTAATGGTTACCTTATAATTATTACCTGAACGTCCACATCGATTGGTCATCTCGTACACGATGCATTAAATATCATACAAAGGTTCAAGTGGTTGATCATGACTCCTTGATTGTTGGTTTAGAACAACCACGAGTTTCCTCATTGAATCCCCTATTTTATCTAGTATCTTAATAATAGAACCACCATAGTCCTTCAAACCTGTTGTCTCGTTGGTGACTTCTAGATCTATACATTCACTAAAAAAAGAAATGTCAGTGTGAGTATATCAACAAAACCATCATGTACTAGTGAGGAAGTTAAACACTAAGATACAGTTACTCATTCACTTTATCTAAAACAAGGACTCTTTCTGAAATCCTAACCATTATGGTAATGTCAATTATTCTTCAAAAAAAACCCTAACCTCTAAATTTATCTAAACCGACCTTTGATACCAACTATAAGGACCAAGCCTTAAACCTTACTTAATCTTGAGTTATTACAAGATTACACATTGAATATTTTTTCAGGTTTAGAGTTTTAGAGAATTAGATCAAGAAACTTGCATTACTTTCCACATTTAAACAAAGTGGTTACATAAAATCTAGTATTCATTGTTCCCATCAATGGAACATATTTAAAATAAAACATGGATTCTTTCTTGACATATCCTTGACTCTATCATCACATCATGTACCTTTTCCTTGACCTGTGAAAAACATTTCAAATACTTGGGATGAGCATAAAAAGCTCAGTAAGGGTTATAAAAATATGGAAAGGAAACATGAGTTCATATATACATAATAATGAAATCATAATTTACCCATAAAACATAGGAACATTGACATACCTCATCAAATCATGAATAAATCATATAAATCATAAGACATAAATGTTACTTGAGGCATTCAAAACATTCTTACGTAGGGAGTAACCATCTTGGTTAAGTTTGAAATACCCACCACAGTATGTTCCCTAAATCTCTTCGGAGAAACCTTAACGTTTCACTCCTTCACGATACCCAATGCATTGGAGAGCTATATCGGGCTCACATTCCCTTAGTTTATCACGGAACCACCCGTCTTCATAATAATTCCCAAGAACCTCAACATAATATTATCACATAAAACGTGCATAAAGGAAACATAACATTCCCAACATTCAAACACAAGATATCAATACAACACATTGATATGAAAACATTATGAAAACCATTTTCAATACCAAAATAAAATAAAAGTAAAACATTGTATTTATTTTTCTTTTAAAAAGAAGGTATGGCTTGTAGAGGAAGCCGAAACTCAAATAATGGTCACGGCGGTGGAGAAGTCGTTGTCGCCGCATACGTATGACCAAAAAAACATTCCCTTTTGTCGTTTAGTAAAAAGCTTCATATAAAGAAATATTCCTTTTGGATAAACGTAAAATTCAAAGGGTTTTATACACCGTATAAAAGAATGTAGTGTATAAAATAAAATATGCCTCAATGAATGGAGATTGAGACAATGTCCCATACAAAGACGGTATCCTTGGTTTAATGAAAAATCAATTACATAATTATGTGTGAAAAATGAATACACCAAATATAAGTGGATATTAAGTCTAAAATAATCAAAGGTAATTCGCACATATTGAAAGGATGACATATTCAATAACTACATGTTGAACACAAAGAAAACGAAATTGGGTTAAGAAGTTCCCTTGACAGCCTAACGACGTCACATCAAAATGAGTTGATGAGAGATAAAAAGTGTATCTCATCACTGGGACATAAAATTTACATCAATAAGGATATATGAGAAAATATCCCAACATAACAATATGTAAATTAAAATACCGAACAAAAGAAGTCTTTTAAAAAGTGGAGGGTGAAAGGTTCCCTTACCGACTTGGGTATCTTTCAAAACATAAACCCCATGAAAGAAAGACAATACATCAATGATGTAAATACTCATAAAAGAATTTATATTACACAAAAAGTAGAATAATGGGCAGTACATACACCACTCAATGGAAATTGTGGCAAATGTAGCACAAATCTCACGATTATAAAAATGAGATGAAAAATCCCTTATGAAAACTCGGCAGCCTAACGGCGCAACATAATACTTACAAAAATGGATTGATGAGATCAAATAGGGTATCTCATCATATTAACATAATGTTTATAGAAAGAGGAATATAAAATAACATCCCCCAACATAACAAAGTGGAGCTTAAAAGAAGTGACATAAAGGAGAGTACTTCAAAAGAAAGAGAGATGTTAGATCTCTTACGAAAATTCGGCAGCCTAACGGCGCCACTCAAAACTTCCAAAATGGATTGATGAGAGAGAATAGGGTCTCTCATCACATGAACATAAAAACTACAGTAAGATTAATATAAAAGAACATCCCAATAAAAATAAATATGAGCTTTAAAAGTAATGACATAAAATAGTGTACTTAAAAAGAAAGAGAGTAGTAGGATCCCTTACCTCGGGTCTGACTTGACTCGATCATTATTTAATCTCTTGAATAATAAACATGAGTTAATTTCTAGCTCGGTCCTTAGGGAAGTTGATGATGTCATTTTTCTTTTTCTTGGTAATTTACCTTTGTATTTATTGTGGCATGTATCTTTTACATTTGAACATGCATATTAGAATGGTTTACTTTCGGCTTTACCTTTACATTCAACAATGGTGTTGTTGGAGTTTCTATCATATCACTCGATCCTATAAAAATAAAAAGGGTAATTCCTTCCATCTTTTGTGTGATTATATACCCTTGGTGCTGGTCGCCACTCCAGGACCTATCAAAGGTGGGTCTCGAGGGTCATTTTATGTCCTTAAACTTAATGAAGGATGGGTCTGGCAATCTGTTATCCCTTCTCCCTTTTTTGTGACGGTGGGTCGTGACATTTACCATGTCTCTTTTTATTTTTATACAATATGGTTAATAAAATTACAATAAACATCCAAGAGAACACGAAGTTTTTTATTAATGACATATATAATTTTATTTAGTACCGTTGTTTGATCCTTAGATTGTTATCAATATACCACTAATAAATAATATAATATTTGATTTAAAAACTCTTCTTTTTAAATTTTGACAATATTTGGTATTTTGTTTTTTCGAAATTCATAACAACATTATTACTTAGAAAAAAACAATATAACCAACCCTAAAATGTCATATTGACCTATAAAATTTGTTTAATTTATAAATTTATTCAAATTACATTCATTTATATATATAATGTCAATTTATTTTATCATTCATTAATACGATAATTACTACATCATCATTGTGTCATAAATAAATTCAATTATTTAATGTTTAAAATTTATAAATAAAATACTGTTTATTTATGAAATTGTTTGGGACTTCTAATAATATTTATAGTTGAATTTATCTTATGTTTAACCCTATAATAACAATTGTTTAGTTAATAAACATTGAATTTAACACTTTTAACTCTTCTTTGAATTAAATAATAATAAATGTCCTAATCTTATCCAAGTGGTCCTAAAGGAACATATTTTTTTCCTAATGTTGTTTTTTGTCAAATTACATTTGTCCAATTGAAATGATACTTGTTTTAGTGTAATAATAATATCATTTTAAACCTTAATTACCATATTTACTTTTAACAGTGGTTAATAAAAGTAAAAATTTATTATTCACAAAAAAAAATATTCATCTTATTAAACCGCATTTTACATACTGATATGAACCATGTATCTTGTAGTTTTGAAATTCAACTCACAGAAGTGGTAAAAATATTTTTTATGTTAATTTTCAAATTCTCCTATGAGGTGGTTAAAAGACGGTGAAAATATCAATAAAATGTTATATATGTAATATTATTTCGGAATGATTCCAATGAATTACATTGAAAATAAATAGATATTATATATTTATTTTTACATAAAATAGATTCCAATAAAATAATTAATTATTTAAATAAAAGTTCTATTTTAACTAATAACTCAGTATTTTTCACTATTCTTAAAAAATTAAATGTTGTTAGAAAAATACTAAAATCTCACAGAAAGATAATTTTGCTATTCGGAATTCAAAAATTTATTATATTATACAAAATTCAAAACATAGAAGTAGTATTTATTAATTTAAAATTAATTGCCATTGTTAAAACCAAAAAGCGTGTTTTTAAGAAATAATAACTAACAAAAAATTGATACTTGATTATGTTCAATTTAAAAGTGAAATCATTTCCAATGAATAAAATTGGATTGAATGGTAAAAATAAAATTTATTTATACTTCAAAATAATTAAAATGTATAATTTAACATGTTGGATTTAAAAAGTTTTCTCCATTAAATGGCACTAAAGTTGCATTTTTTAAAAAAATCCTTCATTTATCCCAAAAAATTGATTTGGTTTTTATTATGTCTAATAAACTCATAATATGGATTCTAAAATTATAAGGATTATATAAAGTTCAAAATTTATATAATACTATTCATAACCTATTTTGAACGGATACTTTGGTATGTTGTGGTGTGTATCAACTCGGTGTTGTGTGTCGTGCAAGTTATTGAATTACATTGAAGAAGTAGCGTACTATGAAATCATGGGGGGTTAAATTCTAACCTCCTTCAATAAATGTTTTCCTCACAGTTTAGAATGGTTCTTCAAATAGAAAATTTTGAAAAAAGAAAATAACATTGTGGGAAAACACTCATATGAAATTTAGTTAAAAACATTTTCTTAATATAAAGAAAAGGAGAATAAAAAATTCACCACGAAATTGTGACCTCGATTAGGAGAAAATTGATAGAAATTTGAGATACATAACTTCTGGAAAAACATAAATATTTTTAGGGAGTGATTGAGGCCATCAGTTACAAAAAATTGTTGAATTGAATGCCTCAAAGCCATCAATCTATGAAGATTTAAAACATAATCAGTTCAAAAAAACATAATGTATTAAGATAACACATTTAATGTTTTTAGATAAAATAAAATAATGTTTAATAATTAATTTCATCATATAATAATAGAATAACTAAAAAATAAATAAATAAATATATATACATGGAAAGTAGAGTTTATCCTTAAACTAATTTGTACCAGAAACTCATATTTCACTCTAAAAGATTATAGAACATAAGAAAGTATTCTATTTATCCTATTTGTGTAGAGATACATAAAATATGAATTTATAATTTTCCTATCAAATCCTTTAATAAAATAAAGTACATTATACAATTCAGGGACTTCACGTTGTCTAGTGGTGGGCGATAGATCCCAATCACACTATGGTTTTGGGTTCAATTCGCAAAGCTTCGTCTGACATGATTGGTTGTCATAGAGTCTTCATATTTTCCTTTTTATAAAAATCAAAAAATAACATTAAAAATTGTATCCAATTTCATACATACTCCATGCCAACCTTTAGACTTATCCAAAATAATTGTTTCGAAACACACAGTCAAAAATTGATATGGAAGTTAAACACAATGAAGACCCTTTATGCCACATAATAACATGTGAACAACTTCTTCATGTATTATTTTAAAACATGGAAACAACCCGAATTATCATTAAACCTTATTGATTACATCCATGTTCTTTTATCCTTTATATAATATTAGATATATTCATTATAGACAAAAATATTGAATATTCCAACAATGATGAAAAAGGAAACTATTAATCAGTTCCATGGATGTGAAGAATATCTAATATATTTTGTCCAAATCAATCATCTCTTATTCCAAAATCACTGCCTCATTATTAGGATAATGATAATTATTACTTTTACATCAACCATGTATTTTCCAAAAAGTTTAACATTTTTGAAACACTTTTCATAAACCCATTTAATCTCAAATCCTTAATAAAATTGTAATGCAATACAATCATTATTTATCTCTATAATTCATATAACCAGTATATTGTTGATAAAACACTCGAATGAAATGATTTTATAATAAAAACATAAGAACACTTTTAATTCCTCTTTATCTGAGGTAGTATAATAACATTATTATTATCCAAAAGCATCATTCGTAGTATACTCTGATGACTGGGACATTGATTCGCGTAGTGTCCTAACGCCCTGAAAATGAAGCATTTTCCATTTAAAATTTTCTTACCCTTTCAATCATGAACTTCATGTCCATTTTCTCTATACATATAAAAAGACTCACATTCCCATCAATAATTTTACAATGTGATTGTTTCGACAGTTATCACGTATGGGAAAATATTTCTTTCCCCTCTTCCCTTTATCCATCATTCCATATTCCATACTTTTCTTCCCTTTCATCCCTTCAATGCCATATGACTCATGTAATTCATTACTTATCTTATTAACACATTATATAATTTCTTCATATGTTGAGAATACAACGGAGAATATTTCCTTTCTAAATGTTGGCATAATACCATGAATTAAATGATCTTTATAACACTTTAGATCATACGTATTGTTGGAGTTCTCATTCCTTCTACTAGGAACCATTTATATACAATGGATTACACTAGGTTAGTTTAATAATCACAATGAATAATTCCAAACGTGTAAAATACCTTACATAAATTGAAAAAATTATGTATATAATCCATTATCATCAAAAAAATTTCTTTGAGGATGTATTTAATCCTAAATCCCACATAATTTCTTGTAATGAAAATGTGAATTATCCTAAGAATATCCCAAATGATTTTCGTAACCAAGAGTGTAGCAAGGCCATTTTTCAAGCACCAGTTCCCATTCGAGTCTAGATCAAAGAGGGGTTTTCAAGTTTTACACCTAGGTACATTTGTGATAGAGCCGTCTCCACCTGCTCGTATCCAGACAGGGATGTATTGGTTGAAAAAACCCACAAAAACTCTACATTACCAAAATTCTATGAAGTTCTATTATACTAATTCTCAATGTCTATATTTGGGTAATATTTTCTAATTACATTTTATCTAAATATTGTTTTCAAGGATACTATTAAACATCCTATGATACCAACTATAACACCCCGACCCTAGAGGCTTAGAGTCGGTGAATAATTTTAATGCATTAGTATGATTAAAAGAAATTAAGTCCTGAAGTACTGATCGGTTTAGTAGTTGTGTAAAATAGATTACATATATGAATGTTACATTACACTTTATAACATACATCAAAACATAAATAATAATTTATGAATTCCATTATTCCCTTATATAAACTCTACAAATCAATCACAATGAACTTCCTGGAATCCTGAGAAAAATAACACATATAAAGGGGTGAGATAAGATGCTATATAAGGATAAGAATAATGATGAAGCATTCATAAATAATAATAAAAATTTAAGGAAATGTATAATACTAAAACAAAATCCTTTTCATCATAAACTTCACAATAATATGTAAAATATAAATCAAAATAATTCCATTTACTTACTCACATGGATACAATAGTAGTCGAATGATCACATGCAATATCAATATCCAAATTCTTAATTATGGAATGAATAATGCCATAATTTCATAACCACACAGTCAAGGCCTTATTCCATGACTAAAAAAAGGATTTATCCAAGGATTTTTTCCAAGACACTACTTCATCTCATGATACCTACGGATGCATCGAGGAGCTATAGCAGGCTCCATCCATCACTTAGTAAGTCCATTTCATTCCTCATATAAAAAGGATTAAACATAACATATTCAATCATATTAAAACAAGCATACGAAATGTCAATACATTATCCATAAACCATGAATGGAATAAAAATTAAACATCCACAGTCAATCATATCACAAAAATCTTCAATACAATATGGAATATTTGTATCATAATAAATCATCTTCAAACAAGTTTAAAATCCATCAATGGATGCTGTCATCGATGAAAATGATTTGTAAATCACTTTGAGAGAAATCTCCAATTTTCATGAAAATATTTTAAAGTCAATCTATTTACAAAGGAAGTCATTTAAAGACATTTTTTAATCAATGTATCCCATACCACTTTGAATCTTTTGAAAGGAATTAACATTTTAAAAACATTCATGTCCATATATATAAATCCTTAAAACCCATTTTGAAAACATGGACATTATTGAGAATGATATATAGGAGAAAATATTTAAAACATTTAAAATTATGTTTTAGTAAAAAAATTCCCTCTAATGAATCCATTTGAAAATTATTTAATGAAACATGGAAATGGATAATAATTATCTCCTAGTAGATACTTATTTAAAAAAACATCATATAATAAATAGATTGTGAAATCAACCCTTACCATGAAATTTGGTTTAGTCGAGGGTACATTTAACCTTATGTATGAAGAACATAGTATGTTATTAAAATATACCCGAACCATATTAATATTTATTATATCCTACACGATTAATTTATGAATTTATACTACCCATTTAATAATAATATCAATGTTAAATTAACATTTTCGGTAAAAATTACTTTCTTTATCGTACATGTTTTAACTTATTACACTTGATTGTATCACTTAGATCAAGATTTAAATACATCCAGAATATAATACATGACCTTAATATCATATATATTTAGAATATAAATTTTTATAAAATACATATATATGAAATGGAAAACACCATTTTTGTAGAAGGTAGTCCGTACGTACGCATAAACGTTGTTTCTGTTTTCATATCATATTGAACGAAACTAAGAGAATAAGATATATGTATGTACATATATATATATATATATATATATATATATATCCAGTAGCATTATTATGTAATATATAACATTCTTATTAATGATATATATTTTATAATCATCGTTGAATGGTGAACGTGGAAATGATTCTCATCAAGTTGTCGATATGGTAATCCGTATGTACGCACGGGCGACAATATCATCATATTGATGGTGAAATAATATGTAATTGGATGGTATATATTATATAAATAATCATTAAAATGTTATATTTATTATTTACATCAGTTATACTCATTATTATACTCCTCCAAATAATGATCTGTTTGAATTACAAACTACACCACGAGGTGGAGACGGTAATCCGTATGTATGCATGTATGTTTACTTTGTTATTTATAGGATGGATAAAATAATGAATATGGTTGTACCATTTATATTATAAAATAAATGTTTATATCATATACTTGAGTTATTATTTTGGAATGGAATCAATATAGAATGTGGAGGTTGAAGACGAAAAGAACTTGAAAGAAGGTTGTGAAATCATAACCTATTCTTCAGGATCTTCTATGTTATTTTATCAAAAGGGATATTTACGTTGGCTTTATGATTAAAATAAGGACTCTTGGATGAAGGTAGTATTTTTGGGAGGATATTTGGGCAGGGGTTGGACGATCCAAATAGCTTTGGAGGATTGAATTTCAGAATATGTGAAGTGCCCTTTTATAAGAGAGTGAGGGGCAGCTTAAGAAAAAATTAAATTATTTTTTTATAACAAAATCATTTTCAGTTTAAAATGGCACATAAATTTATTATTTAAAGGATATGGTGGGGATGGGTCTAACAGAACTCAACAAATAGGCATTATACTGGTTTGTGTCCTTATATTAACCTTATCATATATATATTTAACTCTTAGTTATATAGTTTGTCATTTACCATGTATTTTTGTATTTTTATATTATATGTTTAATAAAAATACTATAAGCTTCCAATAAATTCCAATGTGGTTCATTAATGACATATATAATATTATTTTATCCCTTTGCCCAAACCATATAATGATATGAATATAATAACAATTAATAAAATAATATTGTCTTTATAAACTCTTTTATGTCAATTTTGAAAATATTTTGTTTTTTGTTTTTTCTAAATTCATAGAAGAAATATTAATTAGAAAAAAAATAATAAAACCAACCCTAAAAAGTCATATTGACCTATAAAATTAGTTTAATTTATAAAATGTCTCAAATTACATTCATTTGTATATACATAATGTCAATTATTTTAATCTTTCATTAATTCAGTGATTCTTGAATCATCATTGTGTCATAAATAAATTCAATTATTTAATTTGTAAAAATTATAAAAAAAATTAAAATTATGTATGAGATATTATTATATTTATGATGAATATTTATAGAATAATTTATCCTTTGTTTAACCCTGTATTAAAAATGGTTTAGTTATTAATCATTAAATTGACAACTTTTAACTCTTCTTTGAATTAAATATTATTAAATATCCTAATCTATTCCATGTGGACCTAAAGGATCATTTTTTAATTCTAATGATTTTTTTGGGTCAAATTAAACTTTTCCCATCGAATTGGAACATTTTTTAGGGTAATGATAATATCAGTTTTACCCTTAATTACCCTATTTAATTTTAACTGCCGCAAATAAAAGTTAAATGTTACCATTCACCAAAAATTATTTTCATCTTATTAAACCACATTTTACTTAATGATATCAACCATTTCTCTCAGAGTTTAAAATTAAACTCATAGAAGGAGTAAAAATATGTTTTCTGTAAATTTTCAAATGGTCCTACGAGGTGTGTAAAAGGCGGTGAAAAGTTCAATAAAATTTTATATGTCAAATATTATTGAAAAATGATACAAATGAATTAAATTGAACATATATAGGTATTATATATCTATGTTTACCTCAAATAATTTAAATAATATAATTAATTATTTAAATAAAAAGTCATTTTTAACCAATAACACTATGTTTTTTAGAATTCATCATAAATTGAATGTATTCAGAAAAATACTAAAATTTCTCCCTAAGATAATTTTGATATTCTGATTTCAAAAATTATGTTTATTATACCATATTAAAAACATAGAAGTTTTATTCATTAATTTAAAATTAATTCCTATTTCCAAACCAAAAAAAGTGTTTTTAAGAAATAATAAATAACAAAAGATTAATACTTGATTATGTTATATTTCAAATTGATATCATTTACAATGAATATAATTGGATTTAATGGTAAAAATATAATCTATTTATACATAAAAACCATTAAAATTAATAATTTATCACTACACACTATTTTTATTAAAAAAGTTATTTTCAGTTAAAATATAGTATTATTCACTATTCATCCAAATATGAATTTTATCAGAAAAACACATGAAATTTATTGAAACTAAATTATTTAGTCCTGATTCTAAAAAAAAATTATTTATTCAAATTTAATATAAAAATGTTTCAAATATTGGATTTAAAAAGGCTTCGCCATCGAATAGCTATAAAATTGCATTTTTTAAAAATATTCTTCTTTTATCTAAACAAAATTAATTTGTTTTTTTATTATGTATAATAAACAAATAATATGGATAATAACATTATAAGGATTATATAAAGATCAAAATTTAGTTAATATTATTCATAAAGTCTTTTGAATGGCTAGTTTGTTAAGTAGTGGTGTGCTTGAACTCAGTGTTGCATGTAGTGCAAGTTATTGAATTTCTATGAAGAAGTAACGTACTATGAAATCATGGGGTGTTAGAACATTCCCTCTTTCAATAAATTTAGTCCTCTAAATTTGAAATTTTTCTTCAAAAATAAAAGGTTGATAATAGAAAATAACTTTGTGGGAAAACACACATTGGAAATTGTGATAAAAAATGTAGTCTTAATAAGAGGAAAAGTGGAATCAAAACGTCACCACCAAATTATGATCTCAATTAGGAGAACATTGGTTGAAATTATAGACACGTAACTGGAGGAAAAAATCCTATATTTATAGGGAGTGACTAAGGTCATCAGCCACAATTAAATTGTATAATTGATTGCCTCAAAGCCATCTATCTATGACGATTTAAAACATCATAGAATCAACAAAACATAAGGTATTAGGATAATAAATCATATTTAGGATACCGTGAATAATGCTTAAAAATTTATTTCTTCAAATAATAAAGGAATAAACTAATATATATATATATATATATATATATATATATATATTCAAGACAAGTAGAGTTCCATCCTTTAACTAATTTCTACCACAAACTCATATTTCACACTAAAAGATAATAAAACATAAAAAATTATTCTATTTATCATTTTTTATATACATCCATAAAATATGATTTTATAATTCACCTATTAGACCCATTAAGAAAAGAAACTACCTTATACACTCCAGGGACATCACGTAGTCCAGTGGTGGGTGATAAATCTCAATCGCACAAAGGTTATGGGTTCAATTCACATAGATTTTTCCAACGCGATGGGTGGTCATAGGGTCTGTGTGGTGTCCTTTTTATAAAAACCTAAAAATAACATTGAAAATAATATCCAATTTCAAGCATAATTAAATTCCAACCTTTAGACATATCCATAATAATTTTATCTAAACACATAGTAAAAAATTTATATGGAAGTTAAACATAATGAAGATCCTTTTTCCATGCAATAACATGTGGACACCTTCGTCAGGTATTTTTTTTAAATATGATAACACCCTGAATTACCACAAAACCATATTGATTACATTAATTCTCCCTTATTCGTTATATAACATTAGATATATTCCTTATATACAAAAATATTGAATATTCTAACAATGATGAAATAAGAAAACTATTAATCAATTCCAAGGAAGTGAAGAATATCCAATATAATTTACACAAATCAACTATTTATTATTCCAAAATCACTACCTCATTATCATGAACATATCAATGATTACTTATCGTTCAACCATTTATTTTCCAAAATGTTTAACTTTTTGTTGAGTCATTTTTCATAAAACAATATAATCTCAAATACTCAATAAAATAGTACTGCAGTACAGTCCTTTTTTTTCTCGATAATTCATAAAACCAGTATATTGTTGATACAAAACTCAAATGAAATAATTTTATAATAACAACAGAAGAACATTAGTTATTCCTCTTAATCTGAGGTAGCATCATATCTTGATTATTTTCCAATGACATCATTTGCGGTATACTCTGCGGACTAGAACATTGATCTGCATAATGTCCTAACACCATGCAATTGAAACATTTTACATTTGAAAACCTTTATCTTACCCTTTCAATCACGTATATGGTGTCCTTTTTCTCTATACTTATAAAAACACCCATTCCATTCAAGCATTTACCAAGGTGATTCTTTTCACATTTATCACATTTCGGAAAATCCCTTTTTCCCTCTTCCCTTTATCCATCTTTCTCTCTTCCATACCTTTCTTCTCTTGATTCCCTTCAATGGAAAATCAATCCATGAATTCATTACATATATTATTAACAAGTGATATTATTTCATCATATATTGATAATACATGGGAGACTATTTACCTTCTACGTGTAGGCTTAATACAATGAATGATATGATCCTTCTTCCTCTTTAGATCATACATATTGCTGGAGTTCTCATTCCATATACTGGGATCCATTTATATACAATGGCATAGACTAGGTAAGGTTATTAATCGCAATGAATAATTCCAAAATTGTAAAATACCTAACATAAATTGAACAATTTATGGATATAATACATAATCATAAAAAAAAAATTTGAGGATTTATTTAATCCTAAATCGTTAATAATGACTTTTAATGAAAATGTGAATTATATTAAGAATATATCCCAGGAGTGTCGTAACCAAGAGTGCAGCAAGCCCCATTGTCATGTACCAGTTCTCTTTCGAGTCTAGCTCAAAGTGGTGTTTTCGGGTTTTATCCCTAGGTACATCTATGCCAGAACCACCTCTACCAGCTCGTATCCAGACATGGTTGTGTTGCTTGGAAAACACACAAATACTCTACATTACCAAAATTTTAGGATGTTCTTCTATACTAATCCATAAATTATATCATTGAGTAATGTTCTCTAATCATATTATATCTAAATCTAGTTCCCACAGTTATTTCAAAACATTCTATGATACAAACTATAATTCCCCGTCCCGAAATGCTCAGAGTCGGTGTATTATTTTAATGAATTAGTATGATTACAAGAAATCAAGTCCTGGAGGACTGATCTGTTTAGCAGTCGTGGAAAATAGATTACCTATATGAATGATATGTTTCACATTATAACATACATCACAATATAAATAATAATTTATGAATTCCATTATTCCCGTAGATTAACCCAATATATCAATCAAAATGCAATTCTTTGAATCCTGGGGTAAATTAAACATAGAAAGGGGTGAGCTCAGATTCACTATAAGGATAAAAATACAGTAAAAACATTCATAAATACGCATAAACATTAATGGAAATGTATAATACTAAAACAAAAGACTTTTCAACATAAACTTCATCATCTTATGTAAAATATAAATCAAATGAAATTTACAAACTCACATGGATACTCAACTATTCGAATATTAACATTCAATATCAATAGCCTCATTAATAATTATGGAATGCATAATTCTAGACATTCATAACCACATAGTCCAGGCCTGTGGCCAAGACTAAAAATAGAATTTTTTCAAGGCCTTGTTCCAAGACCCTAGTTTGTCTCCTGAGTCATTCTGAAGAATCGAAAAGCTATAGCGGTCTCCATCCATCACTTACTATGTCCAATGCATTCCTCATATGAGAAGTATTAAACATAAAATAATCATTCGTATTATAACTAGCATACAAAATGTCAATACATTATCCATAAACCATGAATGGTATAAAAATAACACATACACAGTCAATCAAATGACAAAAATCATCAATACAATTAGGAATACTTGTATCATAATAAATCACCTTCAAACAAGTATAAAATCCATCAATGTATGTTCACATGGATGAAAATGATTTTTAAAACTCTTTGAGAGATATATCCCTTTTTCATTAAAACATTTAAAAGCCACATAGTTTTGAAATGAATACATTTAATGACACTTTTAATCAAAGTTCCCCATACAACATTGAATCCTTCCAATGGAATTAACATTTTAAAAAAATTCATGTCCATATATATAAATCCTTAAAAAATGTTTTGAAAACATGGACATTAATGAGAATGATTTAGAGGAGTAAATATTTAAGGCATATATAATTAATTTTAGTAAAAATTGTACTTCAATATAATCCCTTTGGAAATTCTTTCACGAAACTTGGACATGGATAATAAATATTTCCTACAAGGTACTTACTATAAAACAACCTCTAGTAATAAAGAGATTGTAAAATTAACCCTTACCTTGAAAATTTGTTTAGTACATGGTACGTTTAACCTACTGTATGAAGACATTATTATGTTATTAAACTATTCCATAACCTTCTTAATATTTATGATATCATACATGATTCATTTATGACTTTATAATTACAATTTAATAAAAATTTCAATGTTAAATTAACATTTTGTGTAATATTTACTTTCTTTATCGTACGTGTATTTACATGTTACACATTATTGTATCAATTAGATCATGTTTTAAATATATCCATAATATAAACAATTATTTATATATCTTATATATTTGGAATTTAAAAAGTTATAATAGACATATATATGAAATTGAAAACACCATTTATGGAGACAGTAGTCCGTACATACGCATAAATGATGTTTCCTTTTCATAACGTATTGAACTGAACTAAGTGAATAAGATATATCTAAGTACATAAATATATATATATATCTATAAGAATTATTATGTCATATATTACATTCTTATTAATGATATATATTTTATAATCATCGATGAATGGTGAACGTGGAAATGAATCTCATCACGTCGTGGTGATGGTAATCCGAATGTACGCACAAACGACAATATCATTATATTGATGGATAAATAGTATATAATAGGATATTATATCATATATAAATAATAATTAACATTTTGTATTAATTATTTACATCAGTTATAATAATTATTATACCAATCCAAAGAATAAAGTGTTTGAGTAACAAACTACACCAGGACTTGGAGACGGTTATCCTTACGTACACAGGTATGGTGAATTTTTCAATTATAGGATGGGTAGAATAATGAATATGGTTATACCATTTCTATAATTATATAAAATTATATATAATATACTAGAGTTATTATTTTATAATGGAAACATCAAAGAAAGAGGATGTGGAAGAAGAAAAGAACTTGAAAGGGGGTGGTGAAATCATTACCTCTTCATCAGGTTCTTCCTTTTTAATTGATAAAAAGGGATCCTTAGGTTAGATTTCTGATCACAATAATTCCTATAGGATGAATGGAGGATTTTTGGGTGGATATTTGGTCAGGGGTTAGAGGATCCAAATGGATTTGGATGTGTGAATTTGAGATAAGGGGATGTGCCCTTTTATAAGAGAGTGAGGGGAAGCTTAGGAAAAACTTAAAATATAATTTTATAATAAAGACATATTCCGTTTCAAATGGATCAAAAATGTATTATTTAAATTATAAGTTGGTGAGGGATCTAGAACCACTCATTCAATAGGTTTTAGACATATTTGGGTCACTATATTAACCTTATCTTGTATATTTAACTCTTAGTTAAATAGCCTTACATTTACCATGTCTCTTTGTATTTTTATATTATATGGTTAATAAACATACAATAAACTTCCAAAAGATAAAAAATTCGTTCATTAATGACATATATAATATTATTTAATCCCTTTTTCCGATCCTCGGATTTTTAGGAATATAATAACAATTGGAAATATAATTTTGTTTTAAAAAACTCTTTTATGTCAATTTTGACACTATTTGGTATTTTGTTTTTTCTAAATTCAATACATCATTATTAGTTACAAAAAAATTCATAAAACTAACCCCAACATGTCATATTAATCATTAAAATTATTTTAATTTATAAAAAGTATCAAATTACATTAATTTGGATATATATAATGTCAATTATTTTAATCTTTCTTTAATACTTTAATTACTGCATCATCATTGTGTCATAAATAAATTTAATTATTTAATATCTAAAAATTATAAATAAAATTTAATTATGTAGGTAATCTTCTTGTGTTTCTAATGAATACTTACAGTCGAATTTTTCCTTAGTGTAACCGTATATTAAAAATGTTTTAGTTATTAAACTTTGAATTTAACACATTTAACTTTTCTTTGAAATAAATAATAATAAATGTCATAATCCAATACATGAAATCCTAAAGGATCATATTTTATTCATAATGTTGTTTTTTATCAATTTACACTTATCCCATAGAACTGCATCATGTTTTAGGGTAATAATAATATCTTTTTCACCCTTAATTATCATGTTTACTTTTAACCGTGGTAAATAAAAGTAAAAACATACTATTAAAGAAATATTATTTTCCCATTATTTAACAAAATTTTAGTTTTTTATATCAACCGTGTCTCTCGAATTTTTGAAATTCAACTCCCATAATAGGTAAAAATATGTTTTATGTAAATTTGCAAATGCTCATAGGAGATGGGTAAAAGACGATGAAAAGTTAAATAAAATTTTATATATCTAATTTTATTACAAAATAACTATAATTAATTACATTATAAATATATAATTATAATGTATCTATTTTGAAAATAAATAAATTTAAATAATATAATTAATTATTTAAATAAAATGTCAGTTTTGACCAATAACTCAGTGTTTTTCACTATTCATCAAAAATTGAATGTATTCGGAAAAATTATAAAATTTCACCCTAAGATAATTGTGGTATTATGAATATAAAATTTAAGTCTATTATACCATATTCAAAACATTGAAGTTGAATTTTTTTAACTTAATATTAATTCTCGTTGTCCACACCAAAAAGCGTGTTTTTAAAAAATAATAATTATCAAAAGATTGATACATGATTATGTTCAATTTCAAAGTGAAATTATTTAAAATCAATAAAATTGGATTGAATGGTAAAAATATAATTTGTTTATAATTCCAAAACATTAAAATTTATAATTTAACGCTACACACTATTTTTATTAAAAACAATGTTTTCAGTTAAAATATAGTATTTTTCACTATTCTCCCAATTATGAAAGTTATCAGAAAAACACTAGATATTTATTGAAACTAAATTCTTATATCGTGATTCTAAATAAGAAATTTATTTTGTCATATTGAATATATTAATATTTAAAATATTGGATTTAAAAAGGGTTCTCCCTTAAAAGGAGGTAAAATTGCATTTAAAAAAAATACTTCTTTCATCTTAAAATAAAAATAATTTTGTTTTTTATAATATCTAAGAAACTATTATTATGGATTCTAAATTTATAAATATTATATAAAGGTAAAAATATAGTTAATACTATTCATAACCTCTTTTGAATGGCAAGTTTGGTATGTCGTGGTGTGCTTTAACTCGGTGTTGCATGTAGTGCAAGTTATTGAATTATGTTGAAGAAATAACGTAATATGGAATCATGGGGTGTTACATTCTTCCTTCCTTCAACAAATTCCGTACTCACAATTTGAAAAAAAATTCAAAAATAAATGGTTTAAAATAGGAAATAACTTTTTGGGAAAACCCCCATCAGAAATTGTGTTAAAAATGTAGTCTTAATAAGAGGAAAAGGGGAACAAAAAAGTCACCACCATGTTATGATCTCAATTAGGAGAACATTGGTGTAAATTAAAGACTCTTAACTGGAGTAAAAACCTAAATACTTATATGGAGTGACTAAGGTCATAAGTCTCAATCAATTGTACAATTGAGGGCCTCCAAGCCATCAATCTATGATGATTTAAAACATCATTGATTCAACAAAACATAATTTATTTGGATAACATATATTTTTTGTTAAGATACCTTAACTAATGTTTAAGAATTAATTTCATCATAGAATAAGAGAAGAAACGAATATATATATATACATGATAAGTATAGTTACATCCTTTAACTAATTTCTACCACAAATTCATATTTTACTCTAATAGATAATAGAATATAAAAATATTCTATTTATCCTATTCATATAGGGTTACATAAAAAAAGAATTTATTATTCATCTATCAGACCCTTTAAGAAAAAAATACATTATACAATCCAGGGACTTCACGTAGTCCATTGGTGTGCAATAAATCCCTGTCACATTATGGTTTTGGGTTCAATTCACGCAGCTTTGTTCGATGCGATGGGTTTTCATACAGTCTGTGTGTTGTACTTTTTAAAAAAAATCATAAAATAACATTAACAATAGTATCCAATTTCAATGTTAATCCATTCAATACTTTATACTTATCCAAAATACTTCTATCCAAACACGCAGTCCAAAATTTATAATGTAGTTAAACATAATGAATATTATTTTTTCACGTAATAACATGTTAACACCTTCATCATGTATTATTTTAAAACATTGTATAATCCAGAATTACCATAAAACCATATTTATTACATTCATCATCCCTTATACATTATATAATTCTAGATATATTCCATTTATCCAAAAATATTGAATATTGAAACAAAAAATAAATAAGAAAACTATTAATCGGTTCCAAAGAAGTGAATAATATCCAATATAATTTAAACAAATCAACAATCCCTTATTTGAAAATCCCAACCTCGTTATTAGGACCATACTAATGATTACTTTTCCATCAACCATTTATTTTCCAGAAAGATTAACATTTTGTTGACTCACATTTCATAAAACGATAAAATCACAAATCCTCAATAAAATAGTACTGTAGTACAATCCTTATTTATCTCCATAATTAATATTACCAGTATATTGTTGATTCAAGTCTTAAATGAAATAATTTGATAATTACAACATAAGAACACTAGTCATTCAACTTCATCCGAGGTAGTATCATAACATGATTATATTCCAATACCATCATTCGTAGTTTACTCTGATGACTGGGACATTGATTCACCTAGTGTCCTAATGCCTTGAAAGTGAATCATTTTACATTTTAACTTTTTTCATACCCCTTCAATCATGTACATGGTTTCCTTTTTCTCCATACATATAACAAAACTTCCATTCCCTTCATGCATTTAACAAGGTGATACTTTCCACATTTATCACATATGGGAAAATCCTTCTTTCTCCTCTTCCAGTTATCCAACATTCTCTGTTCCATACTTTTCTTCTCATACTTCCCTTAAAAGACATAGGACTTAGGGAAATATTTACTTATCTTATTAACACCTGATATTATTACTCCATATGTTGAAAATAAATGGGTTACTATTTCCCATCAAAATGTTCTCTTAATACCATGAATTATATGACCCATCTTACTCTTTGGATCATATGTATTGTTGGAGTTCTCATCCTTTCTACTGGGCCCCATTTATATACAATGACATTCACTAGGTCAGTTTATTAATCACAATGAATAATTCCAAACTTGTAAAATACCTAACTTATATTGAACAATTTATGGATAAAATTCATAATCATAAAAATGTTTTCTTTGAGGAAGTATTTAATTCTGAATCCTTCATAATGGCTTGTAATGAAAATGATAATTATCCTAAACATATCCATCAGGAGTGTCGTAAAAAAAAGTGCAGCAAGGCCCATTGTCGTGCACTAGTTCTCATTCGAATGTAGCTCATAATGGTGTTTTTGGGTTTTACCCATAGTTATATCGGTACCAAATCCACCTCTACCTACTCGTATCTAGAAAGGGATGTATTGTTGGGAAAACTCACAAAAACTCTACATTACCAAAATAATAGGAAGTTATTTTATAATAATCCTCAAAGTCTATCATATGGAAATGTGATATAATCAAATTTTATCTATATATATTTTTCCAATGTTATTCCTAAACATCCCCTGAGACCAACATTAACACCCCGACCAAAGAAGCCTGGATTCCGTGCATTATTTTATTGCATTGTTATGATTATAAGAAATCATTTCCTGAAGTATTGATTGGTTTAGCATTATTGGAAAATATATTACATATATGAATGTTATGTTACACTTTATAACATACAACCCAAAATAAATAATCCTTTATGAATGCCATCATTCCCTTAGATTAACTATACATATCAATCCCAATGCACTTTTTGGAATCCTAGGAAAAATAAAACATAGAAATGGGATAGATCAAATGCTATGTCAGAATAACAATACAGCAGAAAAATTCATAAATAAGCATAAAAATTTATGATAATGTATAAGACTAAAACAAAATCCTTTTCAACATAAACATCATAATAATATGGGAAATATAAATCAAAATAATTCCATTTAATTACTCACATGGTTACTCTACTTGTCGAATAACCTCATGCAATATGAATAGCCACATTCATAATTATCGAATGAAAAATGCCACAATTTCATAACCACATAGTCCAAGCATTTTACTATGACTAAAAATAGGATTTTCTCAAGGCCTTGTGCAAAGATACTAGTTTGTCTCATGATACCTACCGATGAATTGAAGAGTTATAGTAGGCTTCGTCTTTCACATACTAAGTCTAATGCATTCCTCAAATGAAATGGTTTAAACAGAACATAAACATTCGTATTAAAAAAGCATATGAAATGTCAATTCATTATCCATAAACCATGAATAATATAAAAATAACACATCCATAGTCAATCATATCACAAAAATCATAATTACAATATGGAATATTATTATCGTAATAAATCATCTTCAAATAATTTTAAAATACAACAAAGGATGTTGACAAGGAATAAAATCTATTGTAAAACTCAATTTGAGAAATTTACCTTTTTCATCAAAAAAATTAAAAGTCACACTATTTAGAAATAAATAAATTTAAAATCGTTTTTTGATCAAGTTTTACCATAATAATTTGAATCATTTGAATGGAATTGACAATTTAAAAACAATCATTTCCAGATATAAAAATCCTTAAAAATTATTATGAAGACATGTAAATTATTGAAAATTATTTAGAGGAGTAAATATTTAAAACATTTAAAATGATGTTTTAGAAAAAAAAAAGCCCCTAAAATTAATCCCTTTGAAAACTCATTCATGAAACATGTACATTGATAATATATATGTCCTAGTAAATACAAACGTAAAAACAACATTGGATAATAATGTGATTGTGAAATTAACCCTTACCTTTCACATTCATTTAGTCGAGGGTACGTTTAACTTCATGTATGAATACCGTACTATGTTATTAAAATATAGCAGAACCATATTAAGATTTATGATAACATACATGATTCATTTATGTCTATATACTACCAATTAAATTATAATTTCAATGTTAAATTAACGTTTTGGGTAATAATCACATTCTTTATCGTACGTGTTTTAACTTTTTACAGTTGATTGTACCACATAGATAAATATTTAAATACTTCTAGAATATAAATCATTATTTCTATATCATATATATTTAGATTTTAAATACGTATAATAGGCAAATATATAAATAAAAATCGTTTTTTATGGAGATGGTAGTCCGTACGTACGCATAAATGTTGTTTCTGTTTTCATAGCATATTGAATGGAACAAAGTGAACAAGATATATGTAAGTACATATATATATATCTCCAGTAGAATTATTATTTCATATATTACATACCTATTAATTATATATATTTTGTAATCATCATTGAATGGTGAACATGGAAATTAATCTCATCACGTCGTGAAGACGATAATCTATACATACGCACGATCGACAATATCATCATATTTGTAACACCCCGAGATTTTAGGAAAAATATTATTTTAATTTCATTAATGTCTTGTGTTGTATGCTACACCATGATTACCTTGAGCTATACGCAACACCGTATTAGCTTGCAGTATACGCAACACTATTCTTGGATCGTGTTACACACAATTTTGATAATAGTTATTCTACGTAACATTGAGTATATATATATATATATATTCAATGTATAAATGAAATATGGTTGGATTTTGTTATACGAAACAACGAAGGATTCTTTCATAACACGCAACCCTGACTTGGCATGCATTACACGCAATCACGACCTTCCTCGATAGCATGTGTTGTACGCAATACCGGGTTTTTACTAAATAATGATATATTATTATAATATTATTATAAACTAGCTGTTATGAATAGTAATAAATAAAACTTGAATTTTATAACATTATTATTCATCTTACACATTTTCCAGAACATGGTATAAGAACAAAATAAATTTTTCGGGTAAAATAAGTCTTTTAAAAAAAATGCAGTTCTGCCGCCTTTTGATGGTGCACCCACATTAAATATAGTTTTTGACATGTTTATAAGTTCAATTTGAAAAAATAAAATTCTTATTTGGAATCAAGAAATAAAAAATTTTTTGGATAAAATTTTCGTATTATTCTGGTAACTTTCATAATTTGATGAATAATAAAAACACACTATATTTTAATGAAAAACAACTTTTTTAATCGTAATAATTTATATGGTTAAATTATATTATTGAATGGTTTTAAAGTATAAATAGAATATATTTTTACCATTTAATATAATGTATGTCATTATCATTGATTTTACATTGAATTCGCAGGTTAAATCAATTCACTCTTTTGCATTGTTTTAAACAAAAACTCGTTTTCATTCGACAACGGGATTAATTTTAATTTAATTTCTGCTACTTCTGTGTATTGAATTTGAAAAAATGGATTCCTAATTTTGAATCAGTGGGTACAAATTATGTTAATATCCTACTTTTTAATTTTTGGGAATTATGAATAATAACTACGGTAAATTTTATTTACCATAGTTAAAGGTAAATCGGGTAAATAAGGGTAAATATAATATTATAAAATTACCCTATCACATTCCAAAATTCTATTGGATGGATAAAAGTAAACTCATATCAACTATGGGTCGGATTAGATTCATTTTATGGACTTTTGACCATGAAAATATTTTAATTATTATTAAAACAAAAGAAATTGACAACATGTCACTCTCTTAAATCTTATAAGTATAATAATTTTAATTTAGTGATAAACAACATAAAACATCGAACATGAATAGTATAAAGATAGAAAATAAAATTATCTATATAATGATAATTTATTTATAATTTTTAGTGAATAAATAATAGTCTTTAATGGTGACACATTAATGATACAGACATTTTTTATTAAGTGGAAAATAAGTAATATAGTTTTTATTGAAATAATATTATCCAATAAAAGTCCCACAAACCTGACCAAAACATATTGGTAGTGTATATATACACCATAATCATCCAATTACTTAATATATAACCGTTTGGATCCTTATAAAAGTGATTATGACACTTATATTATTTTATTTTAAATGATTCCAAAGTTGTCACCTTCATAATTAAATAAATATAACAATTTAAATATTGTTATTTTAAGATGATAAATTCGAGTAAAAGTATTATTGTGAAAGGTAATAGATTTATCTTCTTCATATGATTTTATTTTTAATTTTTATGAAACAAATCAGTATATTAATTAATTATACAAAAATGTTGTAGTAATTATTTTATTAAGAGACAAACAAAATAAATGGTTTCAAGAATAATAAAATAAATATTATATGAAATATTTAATGTGATAAAATAATTTCGTAGATACATATGACCTTTTATGAATCTATTAAAGTGTTTAGTTCGAACATAACTTCTCTATATATTTTATTTAAATTCAAATAAATGAATAGTGTCAAAATTGACACTATTGTTATTTTATAAAAATAACCTATTATAAAATTGTTTAAAAATCACAAAAATATTTAAAAATTATAAATTGAAATTTATAAGTTCTATAATGTTATAAAGTAAACAATTATGTAAAATTAGCAACAAATAGGTAATTATTTGTTATAATTTTAAATTTAGAAATTTATTACCACAAATAAACTTAAATAGATTAAATACGGATAAATCAAAATGATAAGGGTTAAATTAAGAACCAAACATGTCTAAATTTGATTGTATGATTATATTACAACCCTATCTCATCTAATATTCAAATATGAGTATTTTTTGGAGGTTTTTAAGTGGGGTTAGATTTATTAAAAATTATTATTTTTAAGAATTCCAAAGGTTCCCCTATCCTCCCTTATAAAAGGGCATCTCATCCCTCTCCTCTCACACCAATTTGAGCCTTCATGCTCGGCCAACCCCTGCCAAATTATCTTCTCCACTTTCCTAGAAACATCCTATAGGTTATGTTCTACTTTAAAGACCAATCTTAGTGCCCTAAGAGGAGGTTTCAAAGAGGCGTATCGAAGAAGAGGAGGTTAAGGTAAATATGAAGCATATCGGACATAAGTTATGAGATAATTTTGAAAATCTCATTTTTATCCGATATCGGTTATTCGTAAGTATTTATTGGGGTTATTTCTATCATCCATGTACATGTTTTATAAAAGTGTTTTCATGTATGTTTAAAGTCATTTTTATACATTTTTGACTTTTACTACATGGTATGTAAGGAATCATTCTTTTTTTACGTTACGAGGTACTTTTTTGACTTTTCCGTCAAAAGTACGAGAAGACTGTTTTTTATCTTATACGGCGTGAACAGATTTTTACGGTTTCATAACACCTCATTTTCAAGAATCTTTCTCTACAAGACTGCATGATTATTTTCAACAAAACATTTATCATTTAAAATTTCCTAGAATTTTGTGAAAAGAGAGTGATTTTAAAGGAGAAAGGATATTTTCCTCAAGAACTCATTTGAAGTGTTTTTTCAAAACTATTTTCCATCTAAGATGACATTATTTCATATATGTATGTTTCAAGTAAAATGTCTCGATGATTTAAATGGTTTCAATTTTCTTATGATGAAATGATATCAATTGTTTATGGATTATGTTATGATGTCATGATGTTTAAGAATCCCATTTTATTTCATGGGTTATGCTATGATGTATGATTTATTATTTTGTGGCACACGAAAGAATGATTTCATTATGAGATGGGTGGGACCCATATCTCCCTTCAATGCATTGGGTAAAGATTTATATCTCATGATATAGACATGGCTGGAATGGAAAGTTAAACTGGTTCAGTAATACAGGAATGGAACGAGGAGTGAACTCGATTCAGAAAGGGACTTTGTCCACAAAGATGGTCTTGGCAGCAATGCCTTGGCTACTATGGTAATCATATCATGTGCTTAATGTTTTCCACAATTACATGTTTTAATCCCATGAAATTTTATCATTATTAATGTTTCATTATGATCTATGCCTTACGTACTTCCATGTTTTATTTCATTTCTCACGCTTTTGATGTTTAAACATTATGTTCATGTTTTTAAGTTCAAATGTATATTGTATGTTTTATTTTATCCATGCTTACCCTTAATGAGCATTTGAGCTCACCCTTTTTATGTTTTATTTTCCCCAATATATAAAGAAAGGTTTTACGTAAGAAAAAAAAGGGGATGATCTTTATGGGAGATGTTGAAGATCTTTCACCACGATTAGAAGATTACATTCCATGTTTCCAAAGACACTAAACTATTACGGTCCTTGTGTGTCTGTTTTTGTTATGTATTAATTTTTCCGCAAAATTAATGTAATGTTCATGTACGTCAAGCTTCGGGTCTCTACAGTTTGTATCAGAGGAATGGTTTAGTCAACCTTTGGAAACTAGGATGCGAAAATGTTAGTGAGATCCCTAGAGATATTTCTAAGGTATGTCTAGGGATGTCCCTAAGGATAAGTATACATATATGATATAGTCCTAGAACTACTATAATGATAATAGAATTTAACCTAAGATGTTAAATATTGAGGGTACTCCCCCTTTACAATGTTGTTTTCCCTAGCATGATTTTTTCCTCTCACACTATTCTTTTTGGGTTTTAGAAAATGGATGGAAACAAGAAGATTCACGATAACGGAGGACATAACGGACAATGGAATGATATTCTTCATGAGAAACCAAATGGAACTGGATTTGGAAGTCCAAACATCATTATTATGCCGAATCATAAATATCATAATTTGATCAATAAACTCAAATTTTGTAATTTTCCTGACTCGGCTAATAAGAGAAAGAAGGAGTTTCATGATGATCATAGAGGAACGAAATTTCAATTTCCCCTATGTAAATCATTTGGAAAGAGGCATCAAGGAGAATGTTTCAAAGGAAATGGAAGATGATTTGGGTGTGGAAATGAAGGACATAAAGCCAGTAAGTGCAAAGTAAAAGTTTCAGTTAACACCATGGATAAGGATAATGGTATTGCTACGACATCAACAATGGTTAAATTTTTTAAATGTGGAATGTATGGGCATTATGAAAACCAATTCCCTAAGGGAAAGTCTCATGAAGAGAATCAGTACGGTCGTATGGGTAGTATTAATGTTGATGATGATGAAGAGACTACAAATGATATGTGAGATGAAACAATTGTTGATGCTCGGTCAATGGTTTAAGAAGGTAGTGAAATTATTGCATTTTTATCAAGTGTAATGTTGTATAAGTAATCTCATGGTACTATGGCATAAAGAGACATCTAAGGATCGTTACACTGTTTTCTTTCCGTAAGTTTTGAATGTGTGTGATGAATGGTACTAGTTTTTTTGGAAAGTAGATGATATGAGTATAATGAAGAGATAAGGATAAAATTATATGTTTGATAGTATTCATGAGGTCATGACTGATATAAGGAGAAGGTTATATCATGGTTTGAGTATATAGAATTTTTGGATTTTGGTATGTGGAAAGAGTTAACTTTTGACTGCATTCATGTTTTCACTAAGGTTTAATAGATATTCATTTTTCAAGAGAATACATGATTAAGGTATTCGCATGATTGGATGGTGACCAACATGATAATGGGGGATAAATGATGGTTGGTTGATGACATTTCAAGTAATCATTTTCTTTATATTATGATCTTGGACCGAAGTTTTTTAGATAAAGATTGGAATGGATTGTGTTGTACATAAGATAGTCTTGCTTAAGGATAGACGTTTTTTTCTATATTATTGATGGGATGTTATAGTAATATAGTTTTTGAAAAAGGACAACCTGTAGGACGGGCGACGACCCATCGCGTTGGACAAGGATGTGGGAATCGAACCCACAACCGAAGTGCGACTGGCCTTTATCACCTACCACTGGCCTACAAGATGTCCCCGGTTAGTAGAAACTAGTTTTATTTTATTAAGCTGTATGATATATGAAGTATAAGATAATTTTTGGAACCATATACGATTAATCTAACCATAAGATGGACTTATATCATTTGCTAACCTTTTATTTGAATGAGATGGAATGACCCATCATTCTATCACATGATCGGCTAACACATCACGAATAACAAATTCATCTTCATTTCATTAAGGGATGGAGTAGAAATTGTTCAATTCATGAACAACAGTGAGATTGTACCAAAATCTTGCAAGTATTACTTTTAATTCATCAACATTAGGAAAATGATCTTGAAAACCAAAAATGTTGTCCTAGTACCCTTATATCTGATGAATCAGATGGTACCTTAGATCATCAAAAATCAATAGCTTTGTGATTGTTGGCTTTTTCATAGCCATGTTCTCTACCACTCTCCATCAGAACTTGATGGTTAGATTTTTCTTCTATATCCATATTTTCACCTATGTTCTCCTACATGGAAACCCAGTGATGAGTTAATTTGGGTAACCGTAACATTTCATACTTTAGTTTTTAAAGCCATGTTTTAGTATTCCTTTTTACAATGTGGGTTTCTATTAAACAAACATTCGAGTAGTAAACCATTTATAACACCAACGAATTTCGAGGGAGAAATTCATTTTAAGGGGGGTAGAATGTAACACCCTGTGATCTTATGAAAAATATTATTTTAATTTCATTAATGTCTTGTATTGTATGCTACACCATGATTTCCTTGCTCTATACACAACACTGTATTAGCTTGCAGTATACGCAACACTATTCTTGGATCGTGTTACACACCATTTTGATAATAGTTATTCTACGCAACATTGAGTATCTATATATATATATATTCGATGTATAAATAAAATATGGTTGGATTCTGTTATACAAAAAAATGAAGGATTATTTCACAACATGCAACCCTGACTTGTCTTGCATTACACGCAATCGCGACCTTCCTCGATAGCGTGTGTTGTACGCAATACCAGGTTTTACTAAACAATGATATATTATTATAATATTATTATAAACTATCTGTTATGAATAGTATTAATTAAAATTTGAATTTTATAACATTATTATTCATCTTACACATTTTCCAGAACATGGTATATGAACAAAATAAATTTTTTGTGTAAAATAATTATTTTTCAAAAAATGCAGTTTTGCCGCCTTTTTATGGTGCACCCACATTAAATCTAGTTTTTGACATGTTTATAAGTTCAATTTTACAAAATAAAATTCTTATTTGAAATCATGAAATAAAAATTTACTTTGGATAAATTTTTCGTAATATTCTGGTAACTTTCATATTTTGATGAATAGTAAAAACACGCTATATTTTAATGAAAAACAACTTCTTTCATCGTAATAATTTATATAGTTAAATTATAATATTGAATGGTTTAAGCGTATAAATAGAATATATTTTTACCATTTAAATTAATGTATGTCATTATCATTGATTTTATATTGAATTCGTTGGTTAAATCAATTCAATCTTTTGCAATGTTTTAAACAAAAACCAGTTTTCATTCGACAACGGGACTAAGTCTAATTTAATTTATGCAACTTCTGTGTATTGAATTTGAAAAAATGGATTCTATATTTGGAATCAGTGGGTCTAAATTATGTTAATAGGCTACTTTTTATTTTTGGAAATTATGAATAGTAACTACGGTAAATTTATTTTACCATAGTTAAAGGTAAATCGGGTAATTACGGGTAAATATAATATTAAAAAATTACCCTAACACAAGAAAAATTCTATTGGATGGCTAAAAGTAAACCCATATCAACTATGGGTCAGATTAGATTCATTTTATAGACTTTTGACCATGAAAATAATTTAATTATTATTAAAACCAACGAAAGTGACAACATGTCACTCTCTTAAATCTTACAAGTATAATAATTTTAATTTAGTGATAAACATAATAAAACTTGGAACCTGAATAGTCTCAAGAAATACAATAAAATTATCTTCATAATGATAATTTATTTAGAATTTTTAGGGATTATATAATTGTCATTAATGGTGATATATTAATGATACAGAAATTATTTATTAAGTGGAAAATAAGTAAAATAGTTTTTATTGAAATAATAATATCCATTAAAAGGCCCACAAACCTTACCAAAACTTATTGGTAGTGTATATATACACCATAAGCATCCAATTGCCTTATATATAACCGTTTGGATCCTTATAAAAGTGATTATGACACTTATATTATTTTATTTTAAATAATTTCAAAGTTTTCACCTTCATAATTTAATAAATATAACAATTTAAATATTGTGATTTTATGATGATAAATTCGAGTAAAAGTATTATTTTTAAAGGTAATAGATTTATCTTCATCATAGGATTTTATTTTAAATTTTTATTCAAAAAATAAGTATATTAAATAATTATACAAAAATGTTGTAGTAATTATTTTATTAACAGATAAACCAAATAAATGGTTTTCAAAATAATAAAATAAATATTATATGAACTATTTAATGTGATACAATAATTTTATAGATAAATATGACCTTTTATTAATCTATTAATGTTTTTATTTCGAACATATCTTTTTTATATATTTTATTTAAATTCAAATAAATGAATAGTGTCAAAATTGACACTATTGTTATTTTATAAAAATAACATATTATAAAATTGTTTAAAAATCACAAAAATATTTAAAAATATTAAATTTATATTTATATGATCTATAATGTTATAAAGTAAACAATTATGCAAAATTCACAACAAATAAGTAATTATTTGTTATAATTTAAAATTTATAATTTTATTACCACAAATAAACTTAAATAGATTAAATAAGGATAAATCAAAATGATAAGGTTTAAAATAAGATCCAAACATGTCTAAATTTGATTGTATGATGATATTAAAACACTATCTCATCTAATATTCGAATATGAGTCATTTTTGAAGGGTTTCATGTGGGGATACCTTTATTATAAATTAATATTTTTAAGAATTCCAAAGGTGCCCCTCTCCTCCCTTATAAAAGGGAACATCCTCCCTCTCCTCCTCACACCAATTTGAGCCTTCAAGCTCGGACAAACCCTGCCAAATTATCTTCTCCACTTCCCTAGAAACATCCTAGTGGTTCTGTTCTACATTAAAGACAAATCATAGTGCCCTAAGAGGAGGTTTCAAAGAGGTGTATCGAAGAAGAGGAGGTTCGGATACATAAGAAGCATTTTGAACATAAGGTAAGGGATAATTTTGCAAATCTCATTTTTATCTGAGATTGCTTATTCATACGTATTTACTGGGGTTATGTCTATCATCCATGTCCATGTTTTATAAAAGTGTTTTCATGTATGTTTAAAGTCATTTTTACACATTTTTGACTTTATCTACATGGTATGTAAGGAATCTATCTTTTTTTTACGTTACGAGGTACTTTTTTGACTTTTCTGGAAAAAGTACGAGAAGAATATTTTTTAATCATATACGGCGTGAACGGATTTTTACGGTTTCATAACGCCTCATTTTCAAGAATATTCCTCTACAATATTGCATGATTATTTTCAACAAAACCCTTATCTTCTAAAATTGCATGGAATTTTGTGAAAAGAGAGTGATTTTAAAGAAGAAAGGATATTTTCCTCAAGAACTCATTTCAAGTGTTTTTTCAAAACTATTTTTCATCTAAGATGACATTATTTCATATGTGTATGTTTCAAGTTAAATGTCTCTATGATTTAAATGGTTTCAATTTTCTTGTGATGAAAGGATGTAAATTGTTTATGGATTATGTTGTGATGGCATGATGTTTAAGAATCCCATTTTATTTCATGGGTTATGCTATGATATATGATTTATGATTTTGTGGAACATGAAAGAATGATTTCATTATGAGATGGATGGGACCTATATCTCCCTCCAATGCATTGGGTAAAGATTTATATCTCATTAGATAGACATGGCTAGAATGGAAAGTTAAAGCGGTTCAGTGATACAGGACTGGAAGGAGGAGTGAACTCGATTCAGAATGGGACTTTGTCCACAAAGATGGTCTTGGCTGCAATGCCTTTTCTACTATGGTAATCATATCATGTGCTTAATGGTTTCCACAATTACATGTCTTCTTCCCATGCAATTTTATCATTCATAATGTTTCTTTATGATCTATGCCTTACGTACATCCGTGTTTTATGTCATTGCTCAAGCTTTTGATGTTTAAGCATTATGTTCATGTTTTTAAGTTCAAATGTATATTTTATGTTTTATTTTATCCATTCCTACCCTTACTGAGGATTTTCACTCACCCTTTTTTTGTTTTCTTTTCCCTAGTATATAATTAAAGGTTTTAGGTAAAAAATGGGAACATCTTTATGGGAGACGTTGAAGATCTTTCACCACGATTAGAAGATTACGTTCCATGTTTCCAAAGACACTAAACTATTATAGTCCTTGTGTGTCTATTTTTGTTATGTATTATGTTTTCTGAAAAATTAATGTAATGTTCATGTACGTCAAGCTTTGGGTCTCTATAGTTGGTATCAGAAGAAAGGTTTAGTCAACCGTTGGATACATGGATGTGAAAATTTTAGTGAGATCCCTAGAGTTATTTCTATGGTATGTCTAGGGATGTACCTAAGGATAATTATACGTATATGATATAGTCCTAGAACTACAGTAATGATCATAGAATTTAACCTAAGATGTTAGAGATTGAGGGTACTCCCCCTTTACTATGTTGTTTTCCCTAGCATGATTTTTGCCTCTCACACTATTCTTTTTGGGTTTTAGAAAATGGCTGGAAATAGGATGATTCACGATAATGGAGGATATAACGGACAATGGAATGATATTCTTCATGAGAAACCTAATGAAACTGGATTTTGAAGTCCAAACATCATTATTATGCCGAATCAACAATCTCATAATATGATCAATAAACTCAAATTTTGTATGTTTCCTGACTCGGCTAATAAGAGAAAGATGGAGTTTTATGATGATCATATAGGAAACAAAGTTCAATTTCCATATGTAAATCATGTGGGAATAGGCATCAAGGAGAATGTCTCAAATGAACTACAAATTCTTTGGGTGTGGAAAATAAGGACATAAAGCCAGTAAGTGCAAAGGAAAAGGTTCAGTTAACTCCATGGATGGGGATAATGGTATTGCTATGACATCAACAATGGTTAAATGTTTTAAATTTGGAATGTACGGGCATTATGAAAACAAATTCCCTAAGGGAAAGTCTCATGAAAGGAATCAGTATGGTCGTATGGGTAGTATTTATGTTGATGATGATGTAGAGACTACAAATTATATGTGAGATGAATCAATTGTTGATGCTCGGTCAATAGTTTAAGACGGTAGTGGAATGATTACATGTTTATCAATTGTAATGTTATATAAGTAATATCATGTTACTATGGAATAAATAGACATCTAAGGAGTGTTACACTGTTGTCTTTCCTTACATTTTGAATGTGTGTGATGAATGGTACCAGTATTTTTGGAAAGTAGATGATATGCGCATAATGAAGAGATAAGGAGAAAATTAAATGTTTTATAGTATTAATGAGCTCATGACTGATATTAGGAGAAGGTTATATCATGGTTTGAGTATATAGAATTTTTGGATATTGGTATGTGGAATGATTTAACATTTGACAGCATTCATGTTTTCACTAACATTTAATAGATATTCATTTTTCAAGAGTATACATGATAATGGTATTCACGTTATTGGAAGGTGACCAACAAGATAATGGGGTATAAATGATGGTTGGTTGATGACATTTCAAGTAATAGTTTTCTTTATATTATGAGCATGGAGAGAAGTATTTTAGATAAAGATTGGAATGGATTATGTTGGACATAAGATAGTATTGTTTATGGATAGATGTTTTTTTCGACATTATTGATGGGATGTTATAGTAATATAGTTTTAGAAAAAAGACATCCTGTAGGACGGGCGACAACCCATCGCATCGGACAAGGCTGTGGGAATCGAACCCACAACTGAAGTGCGACTGACCTTTATTTCCTACCACTGGCCTACAGGAAGTCCCTGGTTAGTACAAACTAGTTTTATTTTATTAAGCGGTATGATATATGAAGTATAAGTTAATTTTTGGAACCATATACGATTAATCTAAACATAAGATGGACTTATAAATTTTTCTATCCTTTTGTTTGAAAGATATGGAATGACCCATATTTCTATCACATGATTGGCTAACACATCACGAATAACAAATTCAACTTCATTTCTTTAAGGGATGAGGTGGAAATTGTTCAATTCACGAACAATAGTGAGATTTTACCAAAATCATGCAAGTATTTCTTTTAATTCATCAACTTTAGGGAAATGATCTTGAAAGCCAAAAATGTTGTCCTAGTTCCCTTATATCTGATGAATCAAATGGTACCTTAGATCATCACAAATCGATACCTTTGTGATTGTTGGATTTTTCATATCCATGTTTCCTACCACTCTCCATCAGAACTTGATGGTTAGATTTTTCTACCATATCCATATTTTCACCTATGTTCTCCTACGTGGACACCCAGTGATGAGTAAATTTGGGTAACCATTACATTACATACTTTAGTTTTTAAAGCCATGTTTTGGTATTCATTTTTACAATGTGAGTTTCTATTAAACTAACTTTCGAGTAGTAAACCATTTATAACCCTGACGAATTTCGAGGGCGAAATTCATTTTAAGGGGGGTAGAATGTAACACCCCGAGATTTTATGAAAACTATTCTTTTAATTTCATTAATGTATTTTGTTGTATGCTACACCAAGATTACCTTGCGCTATATTCAACACTGTATTAGCTTGCAGTATACGCAACACTATTCTGGGATCGTGTTACACACCATTTTGATAATAGTTAGTCTACGCAACATTGAGTATATATATATATATATATTCAATGTATAAATGAAATGTGATTGGATTCTGTTATACGAAACAGTGAAGGATTCTTTCACAACATGCAACTCTAACTTGGCTTGCATTACACGCAATCGCGACCTTCCTCGATAGCGTGTGTTGTACGCAACACCGGGTTTTACTAAACAACGATATATTATTATAATATTATTATAAACTCGCTGTTATGAATAGTATTAAATTTTTTTTGAATTTTATAACATTATTATTCATCTTACACATTTTCTAGAACATGGTATAAGAAAAAAATAAATTTTTCGGGTAAAATAAGTATTTAAAAAAAATGCATTTTTGCCGCCTTTTGATGGAGCACCCACATTAAATATAGTTTTTGACATGTTTATAAGTTCAATTTGACAAAATAATATTCTTCTTTGGAATCATGAAATAAAAATTTACTTTGGATAAAAGTTTCGTATTATTCTGGTAACTTTCATATTTTGATGAATAGTAAAAACACACTATATTTTAATGAAAAACAACTTTTTTCATCATAATAATTTATATGGTTAAATTATAATATTGAATTGTATTAAAGTATAAATATAATATATTTTAACCATTTAATATAATTTATGTCATTAGCATTGATTTTACATTGATTTCGTAGGTTAAATCAAATCAATCTTTTTCAATGTTTTAAAAAAAACCCGTTTTCATTCGACAACGGGATTACTTTTAATTTAAGTTCTGCAACGTATGTGTATTTAATATGAGAAAATGGATTCTATATTTGGAATCAGTGGTTCCAAATTATGTTAATAGGCTACTTTTTATTTTTGGAAATTATGAATAGTAACTATGGTAAATTTTATTTACCATAGTTAAATGTAAATCGAGTAATTAAGGGTAAATATATTATTATAAAATTACCCTAACACATGCCAAAATTATATTGGATGGCTAAAAGTAAATCCATATCAACTATGGGTCGGATTAGATTCATTTTATGAACTTTTTACCATGAAAATAATTTAATTATTATTAAAACCAAAGAAAGTGACAACATGTCACTCTCTTAAATCTAATAAATATAATAATTTTAATTTACTGATAAACAACATAAAACGTCGAACATGAATAGTATCAAGAAAGAAAATAATATTATATACATCATGATAATTTATTTATAATTTTTAGTTATTAAATAATTGTTATTAATGGTGATACATTAATGATACAGATATTATTTATTAAGTTGAAAATAAGTAATATAGTTTTTATTGAAATAATAATATCCATTAAAAGGCCCACAAACCTGACCAAAACATATTGGTAGTGTATAAATACACCTTATTCATCCAATGGCTTATTATATAACTGTTTGGATCCTTGTAAAATTGATTATGACACTTCTATTATTTTATTTTAAATGATGCGAATGTTGTCACCTTCATAATTTACTAAATATAACAATCTAAATATTGTGATTTTAAGATGATAAATTCGAGTAAAAGTGTTATTGTGAAAGGTAATAGATTTATCTTTATCATAGGATTTTATTTTAAATTTTTATGCAACAAATCAGTATATTAAAAAATTATACAAAAATGTTGTAGTAATTATTTTATTAAGAGATAAACCAAATAAATGGTTTTAAAAATAATAAAATAAATTTTATATGAACTATTTAATGTGATACACTAATTTTATAGATACATATGACCTTTTATGAATATATTAATGTTTTAATTTCGAATAAAGATTCTGTAAATATATTTTATTTAAATTCAAATAAATGAATAGTGTCAAAATTGACACTATTGTTATTTTATAAAAATAACATATTATAAAATTGTTTAAAAATCACAAAAATATTTAAAAATTATAAATTTATTTTTATATTTTCTATAATGTTATACAGTCAACAATTATGGAAAATTCACAACAAATAAGTAATTATTTGTTTTAATTTAAAATATAGAATTTTATTACCACAAATAAACATAAATAGATTAAATAATGATAAATCAAAATGATAAGTTTTAAAATAAGATCCAAACATGTCTAAATTTGATTGGTTGATGATATTAAAACCCTATATCATCTATTCTTCGAATATGAGTCATTTATGGAGGTTTTTAAGTGGGGTTAGATTTATTATAAATTAATATTTTTAAGAATTCCAAAGGTGCCCCTCTCCTCCCTTATAAAAGGGAACCTCCTCCCTCTCATCCTCACACCAATTTGAGCCTTCAAGCTCGGCCAACCCCAGCCAAATTATATTCTCCAATTACCTAGAAACATCCTATAGGTTATGTTCTACTTTAAAGGCCAATCCTAGTGCCCTAAGAGGAGGTTTCAATGAGGCCTATCGAAGAAGAGGAGGTTCAGATAATTGGGAAGCATATCAGACATAAGGTAAGGGATAATTTTTCAAATCACATTTTTATCCAAGATTTCTTATTATTACGTATTTATTGGGGTTATTTATATCATCTATTTCCATGTTTTATAAAAGTGTTTTCATGTATGTTTAAAGTCATTTTTACCCATTTTTTGACTTTTACTACATGGTATGTAAGGAATCATTCTTTTTTTAACGTTACGAGGTACTTTTTTGACTTTTATAAAAAAAGTACGAGAAGAATGTTTTTTAACTTATATGGTGTGAAAGGATTTTTACGATTTCATAACGCCTCATTTTCAAGAATCATCCTCTACAATATTGCATGATTATTTTCAACAAAACCCTTATCTTTTAAAATTGCATGGAATTTTGTGAAAAGAGAGTGATTTTAAAGAAGAAAGGATATATTCCTCAAGAACTCATTTCAAGTGTATTTTCAAAACTATTTTCCATCTAAGATGACATTATTTCATATTTGTATGTATCAAGTAAAATGTCTCTATGATTTAAATGGTTTCAATTTTCTTATGATGAAATGATATCAATTGTTTATGGATTATGTTATAATGGCATGATTTTTAAGAATCCCATTTTATTTCATGGGTTATGCTATGATGTATGATTTATGATTTTGTGGCACACAAAGGAATGATTTCATAATGAGATCGGTGGGACCTATATCTCCCTCCAATGCATTGGGTAAAGATTTATATCTCATGAGATAGACATGGCTGGAACGGAAAGTTAAACCGGTTCAGTAATATTGTACTGGAACGAGGAGTGAACTCGATTCAGAAAGGGACTTTGTCCACTAAGATGGTCTTGGTAGCAATGCCATGTCTTCTACGGTAATCATATCATGTGATTAATGTTTTCCACAATTACATGTTTTATTCCCATGCAATTTTATCATTCTTAATGTTTCTTTATGATCTATGCCTTATGTACTTCCATGTTTTATGTCATTGCTCAAGCTTTTTATGTTTAAACAATATGTTCATGTTTTTACGTTCAAATGTATATGGTATGTTTTATTTTATCAATGCTTACCCTTACTGAGCATTTTAGCTCACCCTTTTTATGTTTTCTTTTCCCCAGTATATAAAGAAAGGTTTTATGTAAGAAAAAAAAGGGGAAGATCGTTATGGGAGATGTTGAAGATCTTTCACCACGATTATTAGATTATGTTCAATGTTTCCAAAGACACTAAACTATTACGGCCCTTGTGTGTCTATTTTTGTTATGTATTTTGTTTTCTGCAAAATTAATGTAATGTTCATGTACATCAAGATTTGTGTCTCTACAATATTAATGGTGAAATCATATTTAAATGGATGTTATATCATATATACAGAATCATTAAAATGTTATATTTTTTATTTAAAATAGTTATACACATTATTATTCCCATCCAAATAATGAAGTGTTTTAATGAAAAACTACACCACAACGTGCTGACAGTAATCCGTACGTTCACACATATGGAGACATTGTCATTTATAGGATTGATTGATTAATGAATATGGTTATAACATATCTATAATTTCATCACAATATATATAATATCATATATTTATTTTTTTATATTGAAAACAACAATGAATGAGGAAGTGGAAGCAGAAAATAACTTGAAAGTGGGTGGTGAAATCATTACCTCTTCTTGTGGTTCTTCCTTTTGATTTGATCAATATGGCTGCATAGGTTGTCTTTCTGAACCAAATAAGGACACTGGGAAGAAGGGATGATAGTTGGGAGGTAATTTTGACCAGGGCAGGCCAAGCCAAATGGCTTTGGTGATGTGAATTTGAGATAAGGTGATGTTCTCTTTTATAAGAGGGATCAGGTGCACCTTAGAAAAAATATAAAATATTATTTTATAATAAAATAATTTTCGGTTTAAAATGGCTCCAAATTGTATTATATAATGGAAAAGTTTGGTATGGATCTAAATATACTCAACAAATATGTTTTAGAGAGGTTTGGATCTCTATAATAAAATTATCTTTTATATTTAACACTTAGTTAAATTGTATGATATTTACCATGTCTCTTGGTGTTTTTATATTTTATGGTTTATAAACATACTATAAACATCCAAGAGAACCTCAGGTGGTTCATTAATGACATATATAATAGTATTTACCTCCTATTTCTGAACCTTATATCTTTAGGAATATAATTCAAAATAATAATATAATATTTTTAAAAAAAACTCTTTTATGGTTATTTTTACACGATTTGTTATTTTTTTCTAAATTAATAATAGAATTATTACTTAAAAAAATCATATAAAGAACCCTAATATGTCATATTAACTTAGAGAATTTGTGTATTTTATAAAAGGTCTCAAATTAAATTCATTTGGAAATTTATAATGTCAATTATTTTAATCATTCATTAATACGGTAATCACTGCATCATCATTGTGTCAAAAATAAATTAAATTATTTAATGTCTAAAAATTATAAATAAAATTACATTATGTTTTAAATATTTTTATCTTTATAATGAAAATTTACAGTCCATTTTATCTTTTGTGAAACCCTATATTAAAATGATTTAGTTATTAAACATTGAATTTAACACTTTTAACTCTTCTTTGAATTAAATAATAATAAATGTTGTAATCAAATCCCATTGGACCTAAAGGATCATATTTTAATCCTAAGGATTTATAGGTTGAATTAACCTTATCCAATAGAATTGTGACATGTGTTAGGGTTATAATAATATCATTTTTACCCTTAATTACCATATTTAGTTTTAACCAAGTTTAATAAAATTAAAAAGATACTATTCACCAAAAATTATTTTAATCTTATTTAACCATATCTTAATTACTGATATCAACCGTGTATCTCGTATTTTTGAAATTCAACTCATAGATGTTGTAAAAATAATTTTTATGTAAATTTTCAAATTATCCTAGGAGGTAGGTAAAAGACGGTGAAAAGTTCAATAAAATTATATATATAAATTATTATTAAAAATGGCTCCAATGAATTAAATTGAACATATATAGGTATTATGTATCTATTTTGACCAAAAATAAATTTTAAAATAAATAATAATTATTTAAATAAAAAGTCAGTTTTATCCAATAACTCTGTTTTTTTCAATATTCATCATTAATTGAATGTTTTTAGGAAATTATGAAAATTTCACCCTAAGCTAATTTTTATATTGTGAATTAAAAAAGTATGTATATTTTGCCAAATTTAGTACATAGAAGTTTCATTTATTTATTTATAATTAATACCCATTGTCAAAATAAAAAAAAGCGTTTTTTTAAGAAATAATAACTAACAAAAGAATTATACGCCTTTATGTTCAATTTCAAAGTAAAATTATTTCCAATTAAAACATTATTTTGAATGGTAAAAATATAATCTATTAATACTTCCCACAAATTAATATGTATAATTTATCAATACAAATTATTTTGATTAAAAAATTTGTTTTCAGTTAAAATATAGTATTTTTCACTATTCACCAAAATATGAAAGTTATCAAAAAATCACCAAAAAATAATTGAAACTAAATTCATATATCCTGATTATATTGAAGAAGTTTATTTTGAAAATTTTAATATATAACAGTTTCTATTATTGGATTTAAAAAGGGTCCTCCATTAAATGGCGGTAAAATAACATTTTTAAACAAAATACTTCTTTTATCTGAAAAAATGGATTTGATTTTTATTATGTCTATGAAACTCATAATATGGATTCTAAAATGGTTTAGTTATTAATCATTAAATTGACAACTTTTAACTCTTCTTTGAATTAAATATTATTAAATGTCCAAATCTATTCCATGTGGACCTAAAAGATCATTTTTTAATCCTAATGATGTTTTTGTTCAAATTAAACTTTTCCCATAGAATTGGAACAGTTTTTAGGGTAATAATAATATCAGTTTTACCCTTAATTACCCTATTTAATTTTAACTACCGCAAATAAAAGTAAAATGATACCATTCACTAAAAATTATTTTCATCTTATTAAACCACATTTTACTTAATGATATCAACCATTTCTCTCAGAGTTTGAAATTCAACTCATAGAAGGAGTAAAAATATGTTTTCTGTAAATTTGCAAATGGTCCTACGAGGTGTGTAAAAGGCGGTGAAAAGTTCAATAAAATTATATATGTCAAATATTATTGAAAAATGATACAAATGAATTAAGTTGAACATATATAGGTATTATATATCTATTTTTACCTCAAATAATTTAAATAAAATAATTAATTATTTAAATAAAAAGTCATTTTTAACCAATAACTCTATGTTTTTTACTATTCATCAAAAAATTGAATGTATTCAGAAAAATACTAAAATTTCCCCCTAAGATAATTTTGATATACTGAATTCAAAAAGTTTTTTTTATTATACCATATTAAAAACATAGAAGTTTTATTTATTAATTTAAAATTAATTCATGTTTCCAAACCAAAAAATGTGTTTTTAAGAAATAATAAATAACAAAATATTAATACTTGATTATGTTATATTTAAAATTGATATCATTTACAATGAATATAATTGTATTTAATGGTAAAAATATAATCTATTTATACATCAAAACAATTAAAATTAATAATTTATCCCTACACACTATTTTTATTAAAAAAGATATTTTCAGTTGAAATATATTATTATTCACTAATCATCCAAATATGAATTTTATCATAAAAACACATGAAATTTGTTGAAACTAATTTCTTTAGTCCTGATTCTAAAAAAAATTTATTTATTCAAATTTAATATAAAAATGTTTCAAATATTGTATTTAAAAAGGGTTCACCATTGAATAGCTATAAAATTGCATTTTTTTAAAATATTCTTCTTTTATCTAAACAAAATTAATTTGTTTTTTTATTATGTATAATAAAAAAATAATATAGATAATAACATTATAAGGATTATATAAAGATCAAAATTTAGTTAATATTATTCATAAAGTCTTTTGAATGGCTAGTTTGTTAAGTAGTGGTGTGCTTGAACTCAGGGTTGCATCTAGTGCAAGTTATTGAATTTCTATGAAGAAGTTACATTCTATGAAATCATGGGGTGTTAGAACATTCCCTATTTCAATAAATTTCATCCTCTAAATTTGAAATTTTTCTTCAAAAATAAAAGGATGAAAATAGAAAATAACTTTGTGGGAAAACCCACATTGGAAATTGTGATAAAAAAAGGTAGTCTTAATAAGAGGAAAAGTGGAATCAAAACGTCACCACCAAATTATGATCTCAATTAGGAGAACGTTGGTTGAAATTATAGACACGTAACTGGAGGAAAAAATCCAATATTTATAGGGAGTGACTAAGGTCATCAGCCACAATTAAATTGTAGAATTGATTGCCTCAAATCCATCTCTCTATGATGATTTAAAACATCATCGAATCAAAAAAACATAAGGTATTAGGATAATAAATCATGTTTAGGATACCGTGAATAATTCTTAAGAATTTATTTCTTCAAATAATAAAGGAATAAACTAATATATATATATATATATATTCAAGACAAGTAGAGTTCCATCCTTTAACTAATTTCTACTACAAACTCATATTTCACTCTAAAAGATAATAGAACATAAAAAATTATTCTATTTATCATTTTTTATATACTTCCATAAAATATGATTTTATGATTCACCTATTAGACCCATTAAAAAAAAGAAACTACCTTATACACTCCAGGGACATCACGTAGTCCAGTGGTGGGTGATAAATCTCAATCGCACAATGGTTTTGGGTTCAATTCTCATAGATTTTTCCAACGTGATGGGTGGTCATAGGGTCTGTGTGGTGTCCTTTTTATAAAAACCTAAAAATAACATTGAAAATAATATCCAATTTCAAGCATAATTAAATCCCAACCTTTAGACATATCCATAATAATTTTATCTAAACACATAGTAAAAAAATTATATGGAAGATAAACACAATGAAGATCCTTTTTTCCATGCAATAACATGTGGACACCTTCGTCAGGTATTTTTTTTAAATATGATAACACCCTGAATTACCACAAAACCATATTGATTACATTAATTCTCCCTTATAATTTATATAACATTGGATATATTCCTTATATACAAAAATATTGAATATTCTAACAATGATGAAATAAGAAAACTATTAATCAGTTCCAAGGAAGTGAAGAATATCCAATATAATTTAAACAAATCAACTATCTCTTATTCCAAAATCACTACCTCATTATCATGACCATATCAATTATTACTTATAGTTCAACCATTTATTTTCCAAAATGTTTAACTTTTTGTTGAGTCATTTTTCATAAAACAATATAATCTCAAATACTCAATAAAATAGTACTGCAGTACAATCCTTTTTTTTATCGATAATTCATAAAACCAGTATATTGTTGAAACAAAACTCAAATGAAATAATTTTATAATAACAACATAAGAACACTAGTTATTCCTCTTAATTTGAGGTAGCATCATATCTTGATTATTTTCCAATAACATCATTTGCGGTATACTCTGAGGAGTGGAACATTGATCCGCATAATGTCCTAACACCATGCAATTGAATCATTTTACATTTGAAACCTTTTTCTTACCCTTTCAATCACGTATTTGGTGTCCTTTTTCTCTATACTTATAAAAACACCCATTCCATTCAAGTATTTACCAAGGTGATTCTTTTCACATTTATCACATTTCGGAAAATCCTTTTTTCCCTCTTCCCTTTATCCATCTTTCTCTCTTCCATACTTTTCTTCTCTTGATTCCCTTCAATGGAAAATGAATCCATGAATTCATTACATATCTTATTAACAAGTGATATTATTTCATCATATATTGATAATACATGGGAGACTATTTCCCTTCTACGTGTAGGCTTAATACCATGAATGATATGATCATTCTTCCTCTTTAGATCATACATATTGCTGGAGTTCTCATTCCATATACTGGGATCCATTTATATATAATGGCATAGACTAGGTCAGGTTATTAATCGCAATGAATAATTCCAAAATTGTAAAATACCTAACATAAATTGAACAATTTATGGATATAATCCATAATCATCAAAATGTTTTTTTGAGGATTTATTTAATCCTAAATCGTTATTAATGACTTTTAATGAAAATGTGAATTATCTTAAGAATATCTTCCAGGAGTGTCGTAACCAAGAGTGCAGTAAGCCCCATTGTCATGTACCAGTTCACTTTCGAGTCTAGCTCAAAGTGGTGTTTTCAGGTTTTATCCCTAGGTACATCTATGCCAGAACCACCACTACCAGCTCGTATCCAGACAAGGTTGTGTTGCTTGGAAAACTCAAAAATACTCTACATTACCAAAATTTTAGGATGTTCTTCTATACTAATCCATAAATTATATCATTGAGTAATGTTCTCTAATCATATTATATCTAAATCTAGTTTCCACAGTTATTTCAAAACATTCTATGATACAAACTATAATTCCCCAACCCGAAATGCTCAGAGTCAGTGCATTATTTTAATGAATTAGTATGATTACAAGAAATCAAGTCCTGGAGGACTGATCTGTTTAGCAGTCATGGAAAATAGATTACCTATATGAATGATATGTTTCACATTATAACATACATCACAATATAAATAATAATTTATGAATGCCATTATTCCCGTAGATTAACCCAATATATCAATCAAAATGCACTTCTTTGAATCCCGGGGTAAATTAAACATAGAAAGGGGTGAGCTCAGATTCTCTGTAAGGATAACAATACAGTAAAAACATTCATAAATACGCATAAACATTAATGGAAATGTATAATACTAAAACAAAAGACTTTTCAACATAAACTTCATCATCTTATGTAAAATATAAATCAAAATAATTAAATTTACATACTCACATGGATACTCAACTATTCGAATATTCACATTCGATATCAATATCCTCATTAATAATTATGGAATGCATAATTCTAGACATTCATAACCACATAGTCTATGCCTGAGGCCAAGACTAAAAATAGAATTTTTTCAAGGCCTTGTTCCAAGACCCTAGTTTGTCTCCTGAGTCCTTGAGATGCATCGAAAAGCTATAGCGGTCTCCATCCATCACTTACTATGTCCAATGCATTCCTCATATGAGAAGTATTAAACATAACATAATCATTCGTATTAAAACTAGCATACAAAATGTCAATACATTATCCATAAACCATGAATGGTATAAAAATAACACATACACAGTCAATCAAATGAAAAAAATCATCAATACAATTAGTAATACTTGTATGATAATAAATCACCTTCAAACAAGTATAAAATCCATCAATGTATGTTCACATGGATGAAAATGATTTTTAAAACTCTTTGAGAGATATATCCCTTTTTCATTAAAACATTAAAAAGCCACATAGTTTTGAAATGAAGACATTTAATGACACTTTTAATCAAAGTTCCCCATACAAAATTGAATCCTTCCAATGGAATTAACATTTTAAAAAAATTCATGTCCATATATATAAATCCTTAAAAAATGTTTTGAAAACATGGACATTAATGAGAATGATTTAGAGGAGTAAATATTTAAGGCATATATAATTAATTTTAGTAAAAAGTGTCCTTCAAAATAATCCTTTTATAAATTCTTTCACGGAACTTGGACATGGATAATAAATATTTCCTACAAGGTACTTACTATAAAACAACCTCTAGTAATAAAGATATTGTAAAATTAACCCTTACCTTGCAAATTTGATTAGTACAGGGTACGTTTAACCTCCTGTATGAAGACATTATTTTGTTATTAAACTATTCCATTACCTTCTTAATATTTATGATATCATACATGATTCATTTATGAATTTATAATTCCAATTTAATAAAAATTTCAATGTTTAATTAACATTTTGTGTAATATTTACTTTCTTTATCGTACGTGTATTGACATGTTAAACTTTATTGTATCACTTAGATTATGTTTTAAATATATCCATAATATAAAAAATTATTTATATATCTTATATATTTGGAATTTAAAAAGTTATAATAGACATATATATGAAATTGAAAACACCATTTATGGAGACGGTAGTCCGTACATACGTATAAATGATGTTTCCCTTTTCATAACGTATTGAACTGATCTAAGTGAATAAGATATATCTAAGTACATACATATATATATATGTATATCAGCATTATTATGTCATATATTACATTCTTATTAATGATATATATTTTATAATCATCGATGAATGGTGAACGTGGAAATGAATCTCATCACGTCGTGGTGACGGTAATCCGTATGTACGCACAAACGACAATATCACTATATTGATGGAGAAATAGTATATAATAGGATATTATATCATATATAAATAATCAATAACATGTTTAATTAATTATTTACATCAGTTATAATAATTATTATACCAATCCAAATAATAAAGTGTTTGAGTAACAAACTACACCAGGACTTGGAGACGGTTATCCTTACGTACACAGGTATGGTGAATTTGTCAATTATAGGATAGATAGATTAATGAATATGGTTCTACCATTTCTATAATAATAGAAAATTATATATAATATACTAGAGTTATTATTTTATAATGGAAACAACAATGAATGAGGATGTGGAAGAAGAAAAGAACTTGAAAGGGGGTGGTGAAATCATTACCTCTTCATCGGGTTTTTCCATTTTAATTGATCAAAAGGGATCCTTAGGTTAGATTTATGATCACAATAATGCCTATAGGATGAATGGAGGATTTTTGGGTGGATATTTGGTTAGGGGTTAGCGGATCCAAATGGATTTGGATGTGTGAATTTGAGATAAGGGGTTGTGCCCTTTTATAAGAGAGTGAGGGGAAGCTTAGGAAAAACTTAAAATATAATTTTATAATAAAGTCATATTCGGTTTCAAATGGATCAAAAATGTATTATTTAAAGTATAAGTTGGTGAGGGATCAAAAACCACTCAATCAATAGGTTTTAGAAATGTTTTGGTCACTATATTAACCTTATCTTGTATATTTAACTCTTAGTTAAATAGTCATACATTTACCATGTCTCTTTGTATTTTTATATTATATGGTTAATAAACATACAATAAACTTCCAAAAGATCAAAAATTCGTTCATTAATGACATATATAATATTATTTAATCCCTTTTTCCGATCCTCAGATTTTTAGTAATATAATATCAATTGAAAATATAATTTTGTTTTAAAAAACCCTTTTATGTCAATTTTGACACTATTTGGTATTTTGTTTTTTTTTAATTCAAAACATCATTATTTGTTAGAAAAAAATTCATAAAACTAACCCCAACATGTCATATTAATCTTTAAAATTATTCTAATTTATAAAAAGTCTCAAATTACATTAATTGGGATATATATATTGTCAATTATTTTAATCTTTCATTAATACTTTAATTACTGCATCATCATTGTGTCATAAATAAATTTAATTATTTAACATCTAAAAATTATAAATAAAATTTAATTATTTAGGTAATATTATTATGTTTCTAATGAATACTTACAGTCGAATTTTTCCTTAGTTTAACCATATATTAAAAATGTTTTAGTTATTAAACTTTGAATTTAACACATTTAACTTTTCTTTGAAATAAATAATAATAAATGTCATAATCTAATACATGAGAACCTAAAGGATAATATTTTATTCATAATGTTGTTTTTTATCAATTTACACTTATCCCATAGAACTGCGTCATGTTTTAGGGTAATAATAATATCATTTTCACCCTTAATTATCATATTTACTTTTAACTGTGGTAAATAAAAGTAAAAACTTACTATTAAGGAAATATTATTTTCACATTATTTAACAAAATTTTAGTTTTTGATATCAACCGTGTCTCTCGAATTTTTGAAATTCAACTCCCATAATAGGTAAAAATATGTTTTATGTAAATTTGCAAATGCTCATAGGAGATGGGTAAAAGACGATGAAAAGTAAAATAAAATTTTATATATCTAATTTTATTACAAAATAACTATAATTAATTACATTGTAAATATATAATTATAATGTATCTATTTTTACAATAATTAAATTTAAATAATATAAATAATTATTTAAATAAAATGTCAGTTTTGACCAATAACTTAGTGTTTTTCACTATTCATCAAAAATTGCATGTATTCAGAAAAAATATAAAATTTCACCCTAAGATAATTGTGGTATTATGAATATAAAATTTAAGTCTATTATACCATATTCAAAACATAGAAGTTGAATTTTTTTAACTTAATATTAATTCCCGTTGTCCACACCAAAAAGCGTGTTTTTAAAAATTAATAATTATCAAAAGATTGATACATGTTTATGTTCAATTTCAAAGTGAAATTATTTAAAATCAATAAAATTGGATTGAATGGTAAAAATATAATCTTTTTATAATTCCAAACCATTAAAATTTATAATTTAACGCTACACACTATTTTTATTAAAAAAAATGATTTCAGTTAAAATATAGTATTTTTCACTATTCTCCCAATTATGAAAGTTATCAGAAAAACACTAGATATTTATTGAAACTAAATTCTTATATCGTGATTCTAAATAAGAAATTTATTTTTTCATATTGAATATATTAATGTTTAAAATATTGGATTTAAAAAGGGTTCTCCCTTAAAAGGAGGTAAAATTGCAATTTTTTTTAAAAAAATACTTCTTTCATCTTAAAATAAAAATAAATTTGTTTTTTATAATGTCTAAGAAACTAATAATATGGATTTTAAATTTAGAAATATTATATAAATGTAAAAATATAGTTAATACTATTCATAACCTCTTTTGAATGGCAAGTTTGGTATGTCGTGGTGCGCTTGAACATGGTGTTGCATATAGTGCAAGTTATTGAATAACGTTGAAGAAATAACGTAATATGGAATCATGGGGTGTTACATTCTTCCTTCCTTCAAAAAATTCCGTACTCACAATTTGAAAAAAAAATTCAAAAATAAATGGTTTAAAATAGGAAATAACTTTTTGGGAAAACCCCCATCAGAAATTGTGTTAAAAATGTAGTCTTAATAAGAGGAAAAGGGGAATAAAAAAGTCACCACCAAGTTCGGATCTCAATTAGGAGAACATTGGTGGAAATTAAAGACTCCTAACTGGAGTAAAAACCTAAATATTTATATGGATTGAATAAGGTAATAAGTCTCAATCAATTGTACAATTGAGGGCCTCCAAGCCATCAATCTATGATGATTTAAAACATCATTGATTCAACAAAAAATAAGTTATTAGGATAACATATATTTTTTGTTAAGATACCTTAACTAATGTTTAAGAATTAATTTCATCATAGAATAAGAGAAGAAACGAATATATATATATATACATGATAAGTATAGTTACATCCTTTAACTAATTTCTACCACAAATTCATATTTCACTCTAATAGATAATAGAACATAAAAATATTCTATTTATCCTATTCATATAGGGTTACATAAAAAAAGAATTTATAATTCATCTATCAGACCCTTTAAGAAAAAAATACATTATACAATCCAGGGACTTCACGTAGTCCATTGGTGTGCAATAAATCCCAGTCACATTATGGTTTTGGGTACAATTCACGCAGCTTTGTTCGATGCGATGGGTTGTCATATAGTCTGTGTGTTGTAATTTTTAAAAAAATCAAAAAATAACATTAACAATAGTATCCAATTTCAATGTTAATCCATTCAATACTTTATACTTATCCAAAATACTTCTATCCAAACACGCAGTCCAAAATTTATAATGTAGTTAAACATAATGAATATCATTTTTTCACGTAATAACATGTTAACACCTTCATCATGTATTATTTTAAAACATTGTATAATCCAGAATTACTATAAAACCATATTTATTACATTCATTATCCCTTATACATTATATAATTCTAGATATATTCCATTTATCCAAAAATATTGAATATTCAACCAAAAAATAAATAAGAAAACTATTAATCAGTTCCAAAGAAGTGAAGAATATCCAATTAATTTAAACAAATCAACAATCCCTTATTTGAAAATCACAACCTCGTTATCAGGACCATATTAATGATTAATTTTCCATCAACCATTTATTTTACAAAAAGATTAACTTTTTGTTGACTCACATTTCATAAAACCATATAATCACAAATCCTCAATAAAATAGTACTGCAGTACAATCCTAATTTATCTCCATATATAATATTACCAGTATATTGTTGATACAAGTATTAAATGAGATAATTTGATAATTACAACATAAGAACACTAGTCATTCAACTTCATCTGAGGTAGTATCATAACATGATTATATTCCAATACCATTATTCGTAGTTTACTCTGATGACTGGGACATTGATTCACATAGTGTCCTAATGCCTTGAAAGTGAGTCATTTTACAGTTTAACTTTTTTCATACCCCTTCAATCATGTACATGGTTTCATTTTTCTCCATACATATAACAAAACTTCCATTCCCTTAATGCATTTAACAAGGTGATACATTCCACATTTATCACATATGGGAAAATCCTTCATTCTCCTCTTCCAGTTATCCATCTTTCTATGTTCCATACTTTTCTTCTCATACTTCCCTTTAAATACATAGGACTTAGAGAAATATTTACTTATCTTATTAACACCTGATATTATTCCTTCATATGTTGAAAATAAATGGGTTACTATTTCCCATCTAAATCTTCGCTTAATACCAGGAATTATATGACCCATCTTACTCTTTGGATCATATGTATTGTTGGAGTTCTCATCCTTTCTACTGGGCCCCATTTATATACAATGACATTCATAAGGTCAATTTATTAATCACAATGAATAATTCCAAACATGTAAAATACCTAACGTATATTGAACAATTTATGGATACAATTCATAATCATAAAAATGTTTTCTTTGAGGATGTATTTAATATTGAATCCTTCATAATGGCTTGTAATGAAAATGATAATTATCCTAAACATATCCATCAGGAGTGTCGTAAAAAAAAGTGCAGCAAGGCCCATTGTCGTGCACTAGTTCTTGTTCGAATGTAGCTCATAGTGGTGTTTTTGGGTTTTACCCATATGTATATCGGTACCAAATCCACCTCTACCTACTCGTATCTAGAAAGGGATGTATTTTTGGGAAAACTCACAAAAACTCTACATTACCAAAATAATAGGAAGTTATTTTATACTAATCCTCAAAGTCTATCAGATGGAAATGTGATATAATCAAATTTTATCTAAATATATTTTTCCAATGTTATTCATAAACATCCCCTGAGACCAACTTTAACACCCTGACCAAAGAAGCCCAGATTCAGTGCGTTATTTTATTGCATTGTTATGATTATAAGAAATCATTTCCTGAAGTACTGATTGGTTTAGCATTATATGAAAATATATTACATATATGAATGTTATGTTACACTTTATAACATACAACCCAAAATAAATAATCCTTTATGAATGCCATCATTCCCTTAGATTAACTATACATATCAATCACAATGCACTTTTTGGAATCCTGGGAAAAATAAAACATAGAAATGGGATAGATCAGATGCTATGTCAGGATAACAATACAATAGAAAAATTCATAAATAAGCATAAATATTTATGATAATGTATAAGACTAAAACAAAAGCCTTTTCAACATAAACATTATAATAATATGGAAAATATAAATCAAAATAATTCCATTTAATTACTCACATGGTTACTCTACTTGTCGAATAACCTCATGCAATATGAATAGCCACATTCATAATTATGGAATGAAAAATGCCAGAATTTCATAACCACATAGTCCAAGATTTTTTCTATGATTAAAAATAGGATTTTGTCAAGGCCTTGTGCCAAGATACTAGTTTGTATCATGATACCTACCGATGAATTGAAGATTTATAGCAGGCTTCGTCCTTCACTTACTAAGTCTAATGAATTCCTCAATTGAAAATGTTTAAACAGAACATAAACATTCGTATTAAAAAAAGCATATGAAATGTCAATTCATTATCCATAAACCATGAATAGTATAAAAATAACACATCCATAGTCAATCATATCACAAAAATCATAATTACAATATGGAATATTATTATCATAATAAATCATCTTCAAATAATTTAAAATACAACAAAGGATGTTGACAAAGAATAAAATATATTGTAAAACACAATTTGAGAAATTTACCTTTTTCATCAAAAAAATTAAAATTCACACTATTTAGAAATAAATAAATTTAAAATCATTTTTTGATCATGTTTTACCATAATAATTTGAATCATTTGAATGGAATTGACAATTTAAAAACAATCATTTCCAGATATAAAAATCCTTAAAAATTATTATGAAGACATGTAAGTTATTGAAAATGATTTATAGGAGTAAATATTTAAAACATTTAAAATGATGTTTTAGAAAAACAAAGTCCCTAAAATTAATCCCTTTGAAAACTCATTCATTAAACATGTACATTGATAATATATATGTCCTAGTAGATACAAACGTAAAAACAACCTTGGATAATAATGTGTTTGTGAAATTAACCATTACCTTTCACATTCATTTAGTCGATGGTACGTTTAACAGCGTGTATGAATACCGTACTATTTTATTAAAATATAGCAGAACCATATTAAGATTTATGATAACATACATGATTCATTTATGTCTATATACTACCAATTAAATTATAATTTCAATGTTAAATTAACGTGTTGGGTAATAATAACTTTCTTTATTGTACGTGTTTTAACATTTTATAGTTGATTGTATCACATAGATAAAGATTTAAATACTTCTAGAATATAAATCATGATTTATATATCATATATATTTAGATTTTAAATATGTATAATAGGCATATATATAAATAAAAATTGTTTTTTATGGAGATGGTAGTCCGTACGTACGCATAAATGTTGTTTCTGTTTTCATAGCGTATTGAATGGAACAAAGTGAATAAGATATATGTCAGTACATATATATATATCTCCAGTAGAATTATTATTTCATATATTACATACCTATTAATTATATATATTTTGTAATCATCATTGAATGGTGACCATGGAAATTAATCTCATCACGTCGTGAATACAGTAATCTATACATACGCACGATAGACAATATTATCATATTTGTAACACCCCGAGATTTTAGGAAAAATATTATTTTAATTTCATTAATGTCTTGTGTTGTATGCTACACCATGATTACCGTGCTCTATACACAACACCGTATTATCTTGCAGTATACGCAACATTATTCTTGGATCGTGTTACAAACAATTTTGATAATAGTTATTCTACGCAACATTGAGTATATATATATATATATATATTCAATGTATAAATGAAATATGGTTGGATTTTGTTATACTAAACAACGAAGGATTCTTTCATAACACGCAACCCTGACTTGGCATGCATTACACGCAATCGTGACCTTCCTCGATAGCGTGTGTTGTACGCAATACCGGGTTTTTACTAAACAATGATATATTATTATAATATTATTATAAACTAGCTGTTATGAATAGTATTAAATAAATCTTTAATTTTATAACATTATTATTCATCTTATACATTTTCCAGTATATGGTATAAGAAAAAAATAAACTTTTCGGGTAAAATAAGTCTTTTTCAAAAAATGCAGTTTTGCCGCCTTTTGATGGTGCACCCACATTAAATATAGTTTTTGACATGTTTATAAGTTAAATTTGACAAAATAAAATTCTTCTTTGGAATCAGGAAATAAAAATTTTCTTTGGATAAAATTTTCGTATTATTCTGGTAACTTTCATAATTTGATGAATAGTAAAAACACACAATATTTTAATGAAAAACAACTTTTTTAATCGTAATAATTTATATGGTTAAATTATAATATTTAATGGGTTTAAAGTATAAATAGAATATATTTTTACCATTTAATATAATTTATGTCATTATCATTGATTTTACATTGAATTCGTAGGTTAAATCAATTCACTCTTTTGCATTGTTTTAAACAAAAACTCATTTTTATTCGACAACAGGATTAATTTTAATTTAATTTATGCAACTTCTATGTATTGAATTTGAAAAAATGGATTCCTAATTTTTAATCAGTGGGTCCAAATTATGTTAATATGCTACTTTTTAATTTTTGGGAATTATGAATAGTAACTACTGTAAATTTTATTTACCATAGTTAAAGGTAAATCGGGTAAATAAGGGTAAATATAATATTATAAAATTACCCTAACACATGAAAAAATTCTATTGGATGGATAAAAGTAAACCCATATCAACTATTGGTCTGATTAGATTCATTTTATGGACTTTTGACCAGGAAAATAGTTTAATTATTATTAAATCCAAAGAAAGTGACAACATGTCACTCTCTTAAATCTTATAAGTATAATAATTTTAATTTAGTGATAAACAACATAAAACATCGAACATGAATAGTATCAAGAAAGAAAATAAAATTATCTATATAATGATAATTTATTTATAATTTTTAGTGAATAAATAATTGTCATTAATGGTGACACATTAATGATACAGACATTTTTTATTAAGTGGAAAATAAGTAATATAGTTTTTATTGAAATAATATTATCCAATAAAAGTCCCACAAACCCGACCAAAACTTATTGGTAGTGTATATATACACCTTAATCATCCAAATACTTAATATATAACCGTTTGGATCCTTATAAAAGTGATTATGACTCTTATATTATTTTATTTTAAATGATGCCAAAGTTGTCACCTTCATAGTTAAATAAATATAACAATTTAAATATTGTGATTTTAAGATGATAATTTTGAGTAAAAGTATTATTGTGAAAGGTAATAGATTTATCTTCTTCATATGATTTTATTTTAAATTTTTATGCATAAAATCAGTATATTAAATAATTATACAAAAATGTTGTAGTAATTATTTTATTAAGAGACAAACCAAATAAATGGTTTCAAGAATAATAAAATAAATATCATATGAAATATTTGATGTGATACACTAATTTTGTAGATACATATGAACTTTTATGAATATATTATTGTTTTTAGTTCGAACATAACTTCTGTATATATTTTATTTAAATTCAAATAAATGAATAGTGTCAAAATTGACACTATTATTATTTTATAAAAATAACCTATTATAAAATTGTTTAAAAATCACAAAAATATTTAAAAATTATAAATTGAAATTTATAAGTTCTATAATGTTATAAATTAAACAATTATGTAAAATTAGCAACAAATAGGTAATTATTTGTTATAATTTTAAATTTAGAAATTTATTACCACAAATAAACTTAAATAGATTAAATACGGATAAATCAAAATGATAAGGGTTAAATTAAGAACCAAACATGTCTAAATTTGATTGGATGATGATATTACAATCCTATCTCATCTAATATTAGAATATGAGTAATTTTTGGAGGTTTTTAAGTGGGGTTATATTTATTATAAATTATTATTTTTAAGAATTCCAAAGGTTCCCCTATCCTCCCTTATAAAAGGGAAACTCATCCCTCTCCTCTCACACCAATTTGAGCCTTCATGCTCGGCCAACCCCTGCCAAATTATCTTCTCCACTTCCCTAGAAACATCCTAGTGGTTATGTTCTACTTTAAAGACCAATCTTAGTGCCCTAAGAGGAGGTTTCAAAGAGGTGTATCGAAGAAGAGGAGGTTAAGATAAATACGAAGCATATCGGACATAAGGTAAGGGATAATTTTGCAAATCTCATTTTTATCCGATATCGGTTATTCATAAGTATTTACTGGGGTTATTTCTATCATCCCTGTACATGTTTTATAAAAGTGTTTTCATGTATGTTTAAAGTCATTTTTTCACATTTTTGACTTTTACTACATGGTATGTAAGGAATCTTTCTTTTTTTACGTTACGTGGTACTTTTTTGACTTTTCCGTCAAATGTACGAGAAGAATGTTTTTTTATCTTATACGGCGTGAACATATTTTTACGGTTTCATAACACCTCATTTTCAAGAATCTTCCTCTACAAGATTGCATGATTATTTTCAAAAAAACATTTATCATTTAAAATTGCATGGAATTTTGTGAAAAGAGAGTGATTTTAAAGGAGAAAGGATATTTTCCTCAAGAACTCATTTCAAGTCTTTTTTCAAAACTATTTTCCATCTAAGATGACATTATTTCATATTTGTATGTTTCAAGTAAAATGTCTCGATGATTTAAATGGTTTCAATTTTCTTATGATGAAATGATATCAATTTTTTATGGATTATGTTATGATGTCATGATGTTTAAGAATCCCATTTTATTTCATGGGTTATGCTATGATGTAAGATTTATGATTTTGTGGCACACGAAAGAATGATTTATTTATGAGATGGGTGGGACATATATCTCCCTTCAATGCATTGGGTAAAGATTTATATCTCATGATATAGACATGGCTGGAATGGAAAGTTAAACCGGTTCAGTAATAATGGAATGGAACGAGGAGTGAACTCGATTCAGAAAGGGACTTTGTCCACTAAGATGGTCTTGGAAGCAATGCCTTGGCTACTATGGTAATCATATCATGTGCTTAATGTTTTCCACAATTACATGTTTTAATCCCATGCAATTTTATCATTCTTAATGTTTCATTATGATCTATGCCTTACGTACTTCCATGTTTTATGTCATTTCACAAGCTTTTGATGTTTAAACATTATGTTCATGTTTTTATGTTCAAATGTATATTGTATTTTTTATTTTATCCATGCATACCCTTACTGAGCATTTGATCTCACCCTTTTTATGTTTTCTTTTCCCCAGTATATAAAGAAAGGTTTTACGTAAGAAAAAAAAGGGGAAGATCTTTATGGGAGATGTTGATGATATTTCACCACGATTAGAAGATTACGTTCCAAGTTTCCAAAGTCACTAAACTATTACAGTCCTTGTGTGTCTATTTTTGTTATGTATTAATTTTTCCTCAAAATTAATGTAATGTTCATGTACGTCAAGCTTCGGGTCTCTACAGTTTGTATCAGAGGAAAGGTTTAGTCAACCTTTGGAAACTAGGATGCGAAAATGTTAGTGAGATCCCTAGAGATATTTCTAAGGTATGTCTAGGGATGTCCCTAAGGATAAGTATAAATATATGATATAGTCCTAGAACTACTATAATGATAATAGAATTTAACCTAAGATGTTAGATATTGAGGGTACTCCCCCTTTACAATGTTGTTTTCCCTAGCATGATTTTTGCCTCTCACACTATTCTTTTTGGGTTTTAGAAAATGGCTGGAAACAAGAAGATTCACGATAACGGAGGACATAACGGACAATGGAATGATATTATTCATGAGCAACCAAATGGAACTGGATTTGGAAGTCCAAACATCATTATTATGCCCAATCATAAATATCATAATATGATCAATAAACTCAAATTTTGTAATTTTCCTGACTCGGCTAATAAGAGAACGAAGGAGTTTCATGATGATCATAAAGGAAAGAAATTTCAATTTCCCCTATGTAAATCATTTGGGAAGAGGCATCAAGGAGAATGTTTCAAAGGAACTGGAAGATGCTTTGGGTGTGGAAATGAAGGAAATAAAGCCAGTAAGTGCAAGGTAAAAGGTTCAGTTAACACCATGGATAAGGATAATGGTATTGCTACGACATCAACAATGGTTAAATTTTTTAAATGTGGAATGTACGGGCATTATGCAAACCAATTCCCTAAGGTAATGTCTCATGAAGAGATTCAGTATGGTCGTATGGGTAGTATTAATGTTGATGATGATGAAGAGACTACAAATGATATGTGAGATGAAACAATTGTTGATGCTCGGTCAATGGTTTAAGAAGGTAGTGAAATTATTGCATGTTTATCAAGTGTAATGTTGTATAAGGAATCTCATGGTACTATGGAATAAAGATACATCTAAGGATCGTTATACTGTTTTCTTTCCTTATGTTTTGAAAGTGTGTGATGAATGGTACTAGTATTTTTGGAAAGTAGATGATATGAGCATAATGAAGAGATAAGGAGAAAATTAAATGTTCGATAGTATTCATGAGGTCATGACTGATATAAGGAGAAGGAAATATCATGGTTTGAGTATATAGAATTTTTGGATTTTGGTATGTGGAAATAGTTAACTTTTGACTGCATTCATGTTTTCACTAAGGTTTAATAGATATTCAGTTTTCAAGAGAATACATGTTTAAGGTATTCACATGATTGGAAGGTGACCAACAAGATAATGTGGGATAAATGATGGTTGGTTGATGACATTTCAAGTAATCATTTTCTTTATATTATGAACTTGGACCGAAGTTTTTTAGATAAATATTGGAATGGATTATGTTGGACATAAGATAGTATTGCTAAATGATAGACATTTTTTTCGATATTATTGATGGGATGTTATAGTAATATAGTTTTTTAAAAAGGACAACCTGCAGGACGGGCGACAGCCCATAGCGTTGGACAAGGCTGTGGGAATCGAACCCACAACCGAAGTGCGTCTGGCCTTTATCGCCTACCACTGGCCTACAGGAAGTCCCTGGTTAGTAGAAACTAGTTTTATTTTATTATGTTGTATGATATATGAATTATAAGTTAATTTTTCGAACCATATACGATTTATCTAACCATAATATGGACTTATAACATTTGCTAACCTTTTATTTGAACGAGATGGAATGACCCATCATTCTATCACATGATCGGCTAACACATCACGAATATCAAATTCATCTTTATTTCTTTAAGGGATGAAGTAGAAATTGTTCAATTCATGAACAACAGTGAGATTGTATCAAAATCTTGCAAGTATTTCTTTTAATTCATCAACATTAGGGAAATGATCTTGAAAACCAAAAATGTTGTCCTAGTTCCCTTATATCTGATGATTCAGATGGTACCTTAGATCATCAAAAATCAATAGCTTTGTGATTGTTGGCTTTTTCATAGCCATGTTCTCTACCACTCTCCATCAGAACTTGATGGTTATATTTTTCTTCTATATCCATATTTTCACCTATGTTCTCCTACATGGAAACCCAGTGATGAGTTAATTTGGGTAACCATTACATTTCATACATTAGTTTTTAATGCCATGTTTTGGTATTCCTTTTTACAATGTGGGTTTCTATTAAACAAACTTTCGAGTAGTAAACCATTTATAACACCGATGAATTTCGAGGGAGAAATTCATTTTAAGGGGGGTAGAATGTAACACCCTGTGAATTTATGAAAAAAATTATTTTAATATCATTAATTTCTTGTATTGTATGCTACACCATGATTACCTTGCGCTATACGCAACACCGTATTAGCTTGCAGTATACGCAACACTATTCTTGGATCGTGTTACACACCATTTTGATAATAGTTATTCTACGCAACATTGAGTATCTATATATATATATATTAGATGTATAAATAAAATATGGTTGGATTCTGTTATACAAAAAAATGAAGGATTATTTCACAACATGCAACCCTGACTTGGCTTGCATTACACGCAATCGCGACCTTCCTCGATAGCGTGTGTTGTACGCAACACCGGGTTTTACTAAACAATGATATATTATTATAATATTATTATAAACTATCTTTTATGAATATTATTAATTAAAATTTGAATTTTATAAAAATATTATTCATCTTACAAATTTTCCAGAACATGGTATACGAACAAAATAAATTTTTCATGTAAAATAAGTATTTTTAAAAAAATGCAGTTTTGCCGCCTTTTGATGGTGCACCCACATTAAATCTAGTTTTTGACATGTTTATAAGTTCAATTTGACAAAATAAAATTCATATTTTAAATCATGAAATAAAAATTTACTTTGGATAAATTTTTCGTAATATTCTGGTAACTTTCATATTTTGATGAATAGTAAAAACACGCTATATTTTAATGAAAAACAACTTTTTTCATCGTAATAATTTATATAGTTAAATTAAAATATTTAAAGGTTTTAACGTATAAATAGAATATATTTTTACCATTTAATTTAATGTATGTCATTATCATTGATTTTATATTAAATTCGGTGGTTAAATAAATTCAATCTTTTGCACTGTTTTAAACAAAAACAAGTTTTCATTCGACAACGGGACTAATTATAATTTAATTTATGCAACTTCTGTGTATTGAATTTGAAAAAATGGATTCTATATTTGGAATCAGTGGGTCCAAATTATGTTAATAGGCTACTTTTTATTTTTGGAAATTATGAATAGTTACTACGGTAAATTTTATTTACCATAGTTAATGGTAAATCGGGTAATTACGGGTAAATATAATATTATAAAATTACCCTAACACAAGCCAAATTCTATTGGATGGATAAAAGTAAACCCATATCAACTATGGGTCATATTAGATTCATTTTATAGTCTTTTTACCATGAAAATAATTTAATTATTATTAAAACCAATGAAAGTGAAAACATGTCACTCTCTTAAATCTTACAAGTATAATAATTTTAATTTAGTGATAAACATAATAAAACTTCGAACCTGAATAGTATCAAGAAAGAAAATAAAATTATATACATCATGATAATTTATTTAGAATTTTTAGGGATTATATAATTGTCATTAATGGTGATATATTAATGATACAGAAATTATTTATTAAGTGGAAAATAAGTAATATAGTTTTTATTGAAATAATAATAACCATTAAAAGGACCACAAACCTGACCAAAAATTATTGGTAGTGTATATATACACCTTAAGCATCCAATTTCCTAAGATATAACCGTTTGGATCCTTATAAAAGTGATTATGACACTTATATTATTTTATTTTAAATGATTTCAAAGATGTCACCTTCATAATTTAATAAATATAAAAATTTAAATATTGTGATTTTATGATGATAAATTCGAGTAAAAGTATTATTGTGAAAGGTAAGAGATTTATCTTCATCGTAGGATTTTATTTTAAATTTTTATTCAACAAATCAGTATATTAAAAAATTATACAAAAATGTTGTAGTAATTATTTTATTAAGAGATAAACCAAATAAATGGTTTTCAAAATAATAAAATAAATATTATATGAACTATTTAATGTGATACAATAATTTTATAGATAAATATGACCTTTTATGAATCTATTAATTTTTTTATTTCGAACATATCTTCTGTATATATTTTATTTAAATTCAAATAAATGAATAGTGTCAAAATTGACACTATTGTTATTTTATAAAAATAACATATTATAAAATTGTTTAAAAATCACAAAAATATTTAAAAATATTAAATTTAAATTTATATGATCTATACTGTTATAAAGTAAACAATTATGAAAAATTCACAACAAATAAGTAATTATTTGTTATAATTTAAAATTTATATTTTTATTACCACAAATAAACATAAATAGATTAAATAAGGATAAATCAAAATGATAAGGTTTAAAATAAGATCCAAACATGTCTAAATTTGATTGTATGATGATATTAAAACACTATCTCATCTAATATTCTAATATGAGTCATTTTTGAAGGTTTTCAAGTGGGGATACCTTTATTATAAATTAATATTTTTAAGAATTCCAAAGGTGCCCCTCTCCTCCCTTATAAAAGGGCACATCCTCCCTCTCCTCCTCACACCAATTTGAGCCTTAAAGCTCGGCCAAACCCTGAAAAATTTTCTTCTCCACTTCCCTAGAAACATCCTAGAGGTTCTGTTCTACATTAAAGACAAATATTAGTGCCCTAAGATGAGGTTTCAAAGAGGTGTATCGAAGAAGAGGAGGTTCGGATACATAAGAAGCATATCGAACATAAGGTAAGGGATAATTTTGCAAATCTCATTTTTATCTGAGATTGCTTATTCATACGTATTTACTGGGGTTATGTCTATCATTCTTGTCCATGTTTTATAAAAGTGTTTTCATGTATGTTTAAAGTCATTTTTACACATTTTTGACTTTTACTACATGGTATGTAAGGAATCTTTCTTTTTTTTACGTTACGAGGTACTTTTTTGACTTTTATGGAAAAAGTACGAGAAGAATAATTTTTAATCATATACAGCGTGAACGGATTTTTACGGTTTCATAACGCCTCATTTTCAAGAATATTCCTCTACAATATTTCATAATTATTTTCAACAAAACCCTTATCTTCTAAAATTTCATGGAATTTTGTGAAAAGAGAGTGATTTAAAGAAGAAAGGATATTTTCCTCAAGAACTCATTTCAAGTGTTTTTTCAAAAATATTTTCCATCTAAGATGACATTATTTCATATGTGTATGTTTCAAGTTAAATGTCTCTATGATTTAAATGGTTTCAATTTTCTTATGATGAAATGATGTAAATTGTTTATGGATTATGTTATGATGGCATGATGTTTAAGAATCCCATTTTATTTCATGGGTTATGCTATGATGTATGATATATGATTTTGTGGCACATGAAAGAATGATTTCATTATGAGATGGATGGGACCTATATCTCCCTCCAATTCATTGGGTAAAGATTTATATCTCATGAGATAGACATGGCTAGAATGGAAAGTTAAACCGGTTCAGTGATACAGGACTGGAACGAGGAGTGAACTCGATTCAGAAAGGGACTTTGTCCACAAAGATGGTCTTGGCTGCAATGCCTTTTCTACTATGGTAATCATATCATGTGCTTAATGGTTTCCACAATTACATGTTTTATTCCTATGCAATTTTATCATTCATAATGTTTCTTTATGATCTATGCCTTATGTACTTCCATGTTTTATGTCATTGCTCAAGATTTTGATGTTTAAGCATTATGTTCATGTTTTTAAGTTAAAATGTATATTTTATGTTTTATTTTATCCATTCCTACCATTACTTAGGATTTGCGCTCACCCTTTTTTTCTTTTCTTTTCCCTAGTATATAATGAAAGGTTTTAGGTAAAAAAATGGGAACATCTTTATGGGAGACGTTGAAGATCTTTCACCACGATTAGAAGATTACGTTCCATGTTTCCCAAGACACTAAACTATTACAGTCCTTGTGTGACAGTTTTTGTTATGTATTATGTTTTCTGCAAAATTAATGTAATGTTCATGTACGTCAAGCTTTGGGTCTCTACAGTTGGTATCAGAAGAAAGGTTTAGTCAACCGTTGGATACTTGGATGCGAAAATGTTAGTGAGATCCCTAGAGTTATTTCTATGGTATGTCTAGGGATGTACCTAAGGATAATTATACGTATATGATATAGTCCTAGAACTACGGTAATGATCATAGACTTTAACCTAAGATGTTAGATATTGAGGGTACTCCCCCTTTACTATGTTGTTTTCCCTAGCATGATTTTTGCCTCTCACACTATTCTTTTTGGGTTTTAGAAAATGGCTGGAAACAGGATGATTCACGATAATGGAGGATATAATGGACAATGGAATGATATTCTTCATGAGAAACCAAATGAAACTGGATTTTGAAGTCCAAACATCATTATTATGCCGAATCAACAATCTCATAATATGATCAATAAACTCAAATTTTGTAAGTTTCTTGACTCGGCTAATAAGAGAAAGATGGAGTTTTATGATGATCATAGAGGAAAGAAAGTTCAATTTCCCTATGTAAATCATGTGGGATGATGCATCAAGGAGAATGTCTCAAACGAACTACAAAATGCTTTGGGTGTGGAAAATAAGGACAGAAATCCAGTGAGTGCAAAGGAAAAGGTTCAGTTAACTCCATGGATGGGGATAATGGTATTGCTACGACATCAACAATGGTTAAATGTTTTAAATTTGGAATGTACGGGCATTATGCAAACCAATTCCCTAAGGGAAAGTCTCATGAAAGGAACTAGTATGGTCGTATGGGTAGTATTTATGTTGATGATGATGAAGAGACTACAAATTATATGTGAGATGAAACAATTGTTGATGCTCGGTCAATAGTTTAAGATGGTAGTGGAATGATTACATGTTTATCAATTGTAATGTTATATAAGTAATCTCATGGTACTATGGAATAAATAGACATCTATGGAGTGTCACACTGTTGTCTTTCCTTACGTTTTTAATGTGTGTGATGAATGGTACCAGTATTTTTGGAAAGTAGACGATATGCGCATAATGAAGAGATAAGGAGAAAATTAAATGTTTTACTGTATTCATGAGCTCATGACTGATATTAGGAGAAGGTTATGTCATGGTTTGAGTATATAGAATTTTTGGATTTTGGTATGTGGAATGACTTAACTTTTGACAGCATTCATGTTTTCACTAACATTTAATAGGTATTCATTTTTCAAGAGAATACATGATAAAGGTATTCACATTATTGGAAGGTGACCAACACGATAATGGGGGATAAATGATGGTTGGTTGATGACATTTCAAGTAATCGTTTTCTTTATATTATGATCTTGGAGCGAATTATTTTAGATAAAGATTGGAATGGATTATGTTGGACATAAGATAGTATTGTTTATGGATTGATGTTTTTTTCGATATTATTGATGGGATGTTATAGTAATATAGTTTTAGAAAAAAGACATCATGTAGGACGGGCGACAACCCATCGCGTCGGACAAGGCTGTGGGAATCGATCCCACAACTAAAGTGCGACTGGCCTTTATTTCCTACCACTGGCCTACAGGAAGTCCTTGGTTAGTACAAACTAGTATTATTTTATTAAGCGGTATGATATATGAAGTATAAGTTAATTTTTGGAACCATATACGATTAATCTAAACATAATATGGACTTATAAATTTTTCTAACCTTTTGTTTCAAAGAAATGGAATGACCCATCATTTTATCACATGATCGGCTAACACATCACGAATAACAAATTCAACTTCATTTCTTTAAGGGATGAAGTGGAAATTGATCAATTCACGAACAACAGTGAGATTTTACCAAAATCATGCTAGTATTTCTTTTAATTCATCAACATTAGGGAAATGATCTTGAAAGACAAAAATGTTGTCCTAGTTCCCTTATATCTGATGAATCATATGGTACCGTAGATCATCACAAATCGATAGCTTTGTGATTTTTGGATTTTTCATATCCATGTACTCTACCACTCTCCATCAGAACTTGATGGTTAGATTTTTCTACCATATCCATATTTTCACCTATGTTCTCCTACGTGGAAACCCAATGATGAGTTAATTTGGGTAACCGTTACATTTCATTCTTTAGTTTTTAAAGCCATGTTTTGGTATTCATTTTTACAATGTGGGTTTCTATTAAACTAACTTTTGAGTAGTAAACCATTTATAACCCTGACGAATTTCAAGGGTGAAATTCATTGTAAGGGGGGTAGAATGTAACACCCCGAGATTTTATGAAAACTATTCTTTTAATTTCATTAATGTCTTTTGTTGTATGCTACACCAAGATTACCTTGCGCTATATTCAACACCGTATTAGCTTGCAGTATACGCAACACTATTCTGGGATCGTGTTACACACCATTTTGATAATAGTTATTCTACGCAACATTGAGTATATATATATATATATATATATTCAATGTATAAATGAAATATGATTGGATTCTGTAATATGAAACAACGAAGGATTCTTTCACAACATGCAACCCTGACTTGGCTTGCATTACACGCAATCGCGACCTTCTTCGATAGCGTGTATTGTACGCAATACCGAGTTTTACTAAACAACGATATATTATTATAATATTATTATAAACTAGCTGTTATGAATAGTATTAACAAAATTTTGAAATTTATAACATTATTATTCATCTTACACATTTTCTAGAACATGGTATAAGAACAAAATAAATTTTTCGGGTAAAATAAGTATTTTAAAAAAATGCATTTTTGCCGCCTTTTGATGGCACACCCACATTAAATATAGTTTTTGAAATTTTTATTAGATCAATTTGACAAAGAAAAATTCTTCTTTGGAATCATGAAATAAAAATTTCCTTTGGATAAAATTTTTGTATTATTCTGGTAACTTTCATATTTTGATGAATAGTAAAAACACACTATATTTTAATGAAAAACAAATTTTTTCATCATAATAATTTATATGGTTAAATTATAATATTGAATGGTATTAAAGTATAAATATAATATATTTTAACCATTTAATATAATTTATGTCATTATAATTGATTTTACATTGATTTCGTAGGTCAAATCAAATCAATCTTTTGCAATGTTTTAAACAAAAACCCGTTATCATTAGCCAACGGGATTACTTTTAATTTAAGTTCTGCAACGTATGTGTATTTAATTTGAGGAAATGGATTCTATATTTGGAATCAGTGGTTCCAAATTATGTTAATAGGATACTTTTTATTTTTGGAAATTATGAATAGTAACTACGGTAAATTTTATTTACCATAGTTAAAGGTAAATCGAGTAATTAAGGGTAAATATAATATTATAAAATTACCCTAACACATGAAAAAATTATATTGGATGGATAAAAGTAAACCCATATCAACTCTGGGTCGGATTAGATTCATTTTATGAACTTTTTACCATGAAAATAATTTAATTATTATTAAAACCAAAGAAAGTGACAACATGTCACTCTCTTAAATCTAATAAGTATAATAATTTTAATTTACTGATAAACAACATAAAACGTCGAACATGAATAGTATCAAGAAATAAAATAAAATTATCTACATCATGATAATTTATTTAAAATTTTTAGGGATTAAATAATTGTCATTAATGGTGATACATTAATGATACATATATTAGTTATTAAGTGGAAAATAAGTAATATAGTTTTTATTGAAATAATAATATCCATTAAAAGGCCCACAAACCTGACCAAAACATATTGGTAGTGTATAAATACACCTTATTCATCCAATGGCTTATTATATAACCGTTTGGATCCTTATAAAAGTGATTATGACACTTCTATTATTTTATTTTAAATGATGCGAATGTTGTCACCTTCATAATTTACTAAATATAACAATCTAAATATTGTGATTTTAAGATGATAAATTTGAGTAAAAGTGTTATTGTGAAAGGTAATAGATTTATCTTTATCATAGGAATTTTTTTTAAATTTTTATGCAACAAATCAGTATATTAAAAAATTATACAAAAATGTTGTAGTAATTATTTTATTAAGAGATAAACCAAATAAATGGTTTTAAAAATAATAAAATAAATATTATATGAACTATTTAATGTGATACACTAATTTTATAGATACATATGTCCTTTTATGAATATATTAATGTTTTAATTTCGAATAAAGATTCTGTATATATTTTTTTTAAATTCAAATAAATGAATAGTGTCAAAATTGACACTATTGTTATTTTATAAAAATAACATATTATAAAATTGTTTAAAAATCACAAAAATATTTAAAAATTATAAATTTATATTTATATTTTCTATATTGTTATAAAGTAAAAAATTATGGAAAATTCACAACAAATAAGTAATTATTTTTTATAATTTCAAATTTAGAATTTTATTACCACAAATAAACATAAATAGATTAAATAAGGATAAATCAAAATGATAAGGTTTAAAATAAGATCCAAACATGTCTAAATTTGATTGGTTGATGATATTACAACCCTATATCATCTAATCTTCGAATATGATTCATTTTTGGAGGTTTTTAAGTTGGGTTAGATTTATTATAAGTTAATATTTTTAAGAATTCCAAAGGCGCCCCTCTCCTCCCTTATAAAAGGGAACCTCCTCCCTCTCATCCTCACACCAATTTGAGCCTTCAAGCTCAGCCAACCCCAGCCAAATTATATTCTCCAATTACCTAGAAACATCCTATAGGTTATGTTCTACTTTAATGGCCAATCCTAGTGCCCTAAGAGGAGGTTTCAAAGAGGCCTATCGAAGAAGAGGAGGTTCAGATAATTACGAAGCATATCGGACATAAGGTAAGGGATAATTTTTCAAATCACATTTTTATCCAAGATTTCTTATTAGTACGTATTTATTGGGGTTATTTATATCATCTATATCCATGTTTTATAAAAGTGTTTTCATGTATGTTTAAAGTCATTTTTACACATTTTTTGACTTTTACTACATGGTATGTAAGGAATCATTCTTTTTTTAACGTTACGAGGTACTTTTTTGACTTTTCTAGAAAAAGTAAGAGAAGAATGTTTTTTAACTTATATGGTGTGAAAGGATTTTTACAGTTTCATAACGCCTCATTTTCAAGAAGCATCCTCTACAACATTGCATAATTATTTTCAACAAAACCCTTATCTTTTAAAATTGCATGGAATTTTGTGAAAAGAGAGTGATTTTAAAGAAGAAAGTATATTTTCCTCAAGAACTCATTTCAAGTGTATTTTCAAAACTATTTTCCATCTAAGATGACATTACTTCATATGTGTATGTTTCAAGTAAAATGTCTCTATAATTTAAATGGTTTCAATTTTCTTATGATGAAATGATATCAATTGATTATGGATTATGTTATAATCGCATGATCTTTAAGAATCCCATTTTATTTCATGGGTTATGCTATGATGTATGATTTATGATTTTGTGGCACACGAAGGAATGATTTCATTATGAGATGGGTGGGACCTATATCTCCCTCCAATGCATTGGGTAAAGATTTATATCTCACCAGATAGACATGGCTGGAACAGAAAGTTAAACCGGTTCAGTAATACAGGACTGGAACGAGGAGTGAACTCGATTCAGAAAGGGACTTTATCCACTAATATGGTCTTGGTAGCAATTCCATGGCTACTACGGTAATCATATCATGTGATTAATGGTTGCCACAATTACATGTTTTATTCCCATTAAATTTTATCATTCTTAATGTTTCTTTATGATCTATGCCTTATGTACTTCCATGTTTTATGTCATTGCTCAAGCTTTTGATGTTTAAACATTATGTTCATGTTTTTGCGTTCAAATGTATATGGTATGTTTTATTTTATCCATGCTTACCCTTACTGAGCATTTTATCTCACCCTTTTTATGTTTTCTTTTCCCCAGTATATAAAGAAAGGTTTTATGTAAGAAAAAAGGGGAAGATCTTTATGGGAGATGTTGAATATCATTCACCACGATTAGTAGATTATGTTCAATTTTTCCAAAGACACTAAACTATTACGGTCCTTGTGTGTCTGTTTTTGTTATGTATTAAGTTTTCCACAAAATTAATGTAATGTTCATGTACGTCAAGCTTCGTGTCTCTACAATATTAATGGTGAAATCATATTTAAATGGATGTTATATCATATATACAGAATCATTAAAATGTTATATTTTTTATTTAAATTAGTTATAAACATTATTATTCCCATCCAAATAATGAAGTGTTTTAATGAAAAACTACACCACAACGTGCAGACGGTAATCCGTACGTTCACACATATGGAGACTTTGTCATTTATAGGATTGATTGATTAATGAATATGGTTATAAAATATCTATAATATCATCACAATATATATAATATAATATATTTATTTTTTAATATCGAAAACAACAATGAATGAGGAAGTGGAAGCAGAAAATAACTTGAAAGTGGGTGGTGAAATCATTACCTCTTCTTGTGGTTCTTCCTTTTGATTTGATCAATATGGCTGCATAGGTTGGCTCTCTGAACCAAATAAGGACACTGGGATGAAGGGAGGATGGTTGGGAGGTTATTTTGACCAGGGTAGGCCAAGCCAAATGGCTTTGGTGATGTGAATTTGAGATAAGGTGATGTTCTCTTTTATAAGAGGGATCAGGTGCACCTTAGAAAAAATAAAAAATATTATTTTATAATAAAATAATTTTTTGTTTAAAATGGCTCCAAATTGTATTATATAATGGTCAAGTTTGGTATGGATCGAAATATACTCAACAAATATGTTTTAGAGAGGCTTGGATCTCTATAATAAAATTATCTTTTATATTTAACTCTTAGTTAAATTGTATGATATTTACCATGTCTCTTGGTGTTTTTATATTATATGGTTTATAAACATACTATAAACATCCAAGAGAACCTCAGGTGGTTCATTAATGACATATATAATAGTATTTACTTCCTATTTTTGAACCTTATATTTTTAGGAATAAAAATCAAAATAATAATATAATATTTTTTTAAAAAAATCTTTTATGGTTATTTTTACACTATTTGGTATTTTTTTATAAATTAATAATAGAATTATTACTTAAAAATCATATAAAGAACACTAATATGTCATATTAACTTAGAAAATTTGTGTAATTTATAAAAGGTCTCAAATTAAATTCATTTGGGTATTTATAATGTCAATTATTTTAATCATTCATTAATACGGTAATTATTGTATCATCATTGTGTCAAAAATAAATTAAATTATTTAATGTCTAAAATTTATAAATAAAATTAAATTATGTTTTAAATATTTTTATCTTTATATTGAATATTTACAGTCGATTTTATCTTATGTGATACCCTATATTAAAATGATTTAGTTATTAATCATTGAATTTAACACTTTTAACTCTTCTTTGAATTAAATAATAATAAATGTTGTATTCAAATCCCATTGGACCTAAAGGATCATATTTTAATCCTAAGGATTTATAGGTTGAATTAACCTTATCCAATAGAATTGTGACACGTGTTAGGGTTATAATAATATCATTTTTACCCTTAATTACCATATTTAGTTTTAACCATGTTTAATAAAATTAAAAAGATACTATTCACCTAAAAATATTTTTATCTTATTTAACCATATTTTAATTACTGATATCAACCGTGTATCTCGTATTTTTGAAATTCAACTCATAGATGCTGTAAAAACAATTTTTATGTAAATTTTCAAATTCTTCTATGAGGTAGGTAAAAGACGGAGAAAAGTTCAATAAAATTATATATATAAATTATTATTAAAGATGGCTCCAATAAATTAAATTGAACATATATAGGTATTATGTATCTATTTTGACCTAAAATAAATTTTAAAATAAATAATAATTATTTAAATAAAAGGTCAGTTTTATCCAATAACTCTGTTTTTTTCAATATTCATCAATAATTGAATGTTTTTAGAAAATTATGAAAATTTCACCCTAAGCTAATTTTTATATTGTGAATTAAAAAAGTATGTATATTTTGCCAAATTTAGTACATAGAAGTTTCATTTATTTATTTATAATTAATACCCATTGTCGAAATAAAAAAAGTGTGTTTTTAAGAAATAATAACTAACAAAAGAATTATACGTCTTTATGTTCAATTTCAAAGTAAAATTATTTCCAATTAATAACATTATATTGAACGGTAAAAATATAATCTATTTATACTTCCCAAAAATTAATATGTATAATTTATCAATACAAATTATTTTGATTAAAAAATTTGTTTTCAGTTAAAATAAAGTATTTTTCACTATTCACCAAAATATGAAAGTTGTCAGAAAATCACCAAAAAATATTTGAAACTAAATTCATATATCCTGATTATATTGAAGAAGTTTATTTTGAAAAATTTAATATATAACAGTTTCTATTATTGGATTTAATAAGGGTCCTCTATTAAATGGCGGTAAAATAACATTTTTAAACAAAATACTTCTTTTATCTGAAAAAATGGATTTGATTTTTATTATGTCTATGAAACTCATAATATGGATTCTAAAATTATAAGGATTATATAATGTTAAAAAACATAGTTGATAATATTCATAAATACTTTTGAATGGCTAGTTTGGTATGTCGTGGTGCGCTTGAACTCATTGTTTTGTGTAGGGCATGTTATTTAATTACAATGAAGAAATGACATAATAAGAAAAATTGGGGTTTAACACCACTAAATTATAGTGTTTATCCCATGACCAAATGAGGCCAATAACTTGTGTGTCCATCATACCATCAAGAACCCATATAGTACACTTTTACAACACATCTATCTTTGGGTGGAAAGACGTACTCAATAATACATGTGTACTAATCTCCTTCTTCAACCCCTTTTGGATGAGTAATGTGAAACGTGTGTCATTAAATGAAACTATAGTCCATGGAACCCCATATTGGTGTAATATATAATGAACATAGAAAACATCTCGTTGTTCCATTGAGATTTTCTCATGTACGTGCATAAAATGCATTGTTTTCTGTCAGTCATTCCACAATAATCTCGATATCGCTATTATTCCTACGCGTCTTTGGAATACCTACCATAAAATCCATTTTCACATCATCCCACATCCATTTTACAATGGGAAATGTCTTTTACAATACACTGGGACATTGAAGATATTTATTCACCAACTAATAGGTGACACATCATTTAACGTTCCTTTCTATCTTCATTTTTTGGGTCATACACAAAAACTATCACCGCGAGTCATGGTCCATATTTTCAGGACTAATTGTGCCTCCCACTTCGATGCATGAAATTAATAAATATTATCTTGTCACATGTTTGTTGGAAGAAAACCAATTCATGACATAGATGATCTCATCCCCACTTCTACTCCTATCAGAATATGACTCCCCACATTCATGAATATCTCACTAGTTCATGAATTATGGGTCCACATACTGCCTATCCATGATCCATTCCAACAGTGTAGAATCTTCTAAAAATAAAACCACAGTTACATTTTCCTAACTCTCCTGAACCGCTACAAGCATCTAATCTATCCACATCATCATATTACACTCATCCCAAGACCTATGAACCACCCAAGTCTGAGATTTCCAGCTCAAAGCATCATCCATACTATTTCCAATTCCAAGTGTATATGCAAGTTTAATATCACAAGACTTCCAATACTGAACACATCACCACTATCACATATTTACATATACCGACAATAATATGTAATTGAATCATTCAATGTATGTAAATATTGATAACACATCATCTAACATATGATCTCACCAACACATCAGTGAATAAACCAACACTCCCAACTCGAGGTCATGTGTACGGTACTTCTGTTCATTTCATCAAAGCTATTGAGACGCATATTCCTTGAATCAATTTCCTTACACCAACACAGCTTCGACTGGGTTCCACGATGCATCACAATACATTATTTACTCAACACATGTCTTCTGTATGATCAACATTTGTGAAAATGTGAAGTTATTCATCAACTCCCAGAAGGGATTCTCTTATGCTTCCGATCATTAAAGTGATATTCTATTTTTGGTCAATCCCTAATGTGGTGGGGTTAAATGGAAAATTATCATGATGAATCTCAGATAATATACATTTATCCCAAAAATTTACATATATCTGTAACATCCCAGGTAAATAAAGAATAAAGAATTTTTATATTTATTAATATTTACGAATTAAATATTAATTTTAATTAAAAGGGGTTTCTACGTTCGATAGCGTACTCAGTAAGCAGCGATGAGTTTCTTTGAAAACTTACGTTGCCCACAAGTAATAAAATAATATTATTTTAAATGTTAGTTAACGAGTAGCCATTGTACTAGCAGAAATGGATTTAAATAACTAAAATATGATTATATATGTTTTTAAATGTTTTTACATTTACCCAATAAAAGACAAAGGCTTAAAATATGGAAGGAGTTCAATTTTAGGCATTTATAGCCTAATTTTCACGAAAGGTCCACTTATCACCTTTTGACGGAGAACCGTCATTAAATATAGTTTTGATCGATCTTATAAATTCTATTGGACCAAATATAACTCTTCTTTAGAATCGGGACATCAAAATTTACTTTGTGTAATTTTTTGGTACCTTTCTGATAAAGTTCAATTTTTTAATGAATAATGTAAAATGTTGTATTTTAATTCAAAACCTCTTTTTAATCTAATTTATTTATATGATTAGATTATCTTTTGAATTGGTTTAAAAGTGAAATTAGAAAATATTTTTACCATTAAATCCAACAGTGGTCATTGGAATTAATTTCACATTAAAATCGGACTTAAACTAGTGTCAATCTTTTGATACTTATTGTTTCATAAAAACACGCTATTTGCTCTGACAGCGGGGATTAATTATTAAATTAATTAATGTGACTTATATGTTTTGAATTTTGAAAATTAGACTTCATTTTTGAATTCGTAATATCAAATATTTCTTAGGGTGAATTTTTGGTAATTTTCTAAAAAACTTCAATTTTTGATGAATAGTGAAACCACTATGTGGTACTTATAAAGACTGATTTTCCTTTTAAATGAAATTTTGCCATCATTGTGTTTTGAATATCAAAAATCCGACATACATGGTTGTCATTAAGAAGTAAAATGTGGTTCAATGAGATTATAATAATTTTTTGGTGAATAGTAACTTATTAAGTTATTAATCGCGATTAGTGGTAATTAGTGTAGTTTAAGGTATAAATAATGCTTTAATAATATGAAATGACCTATAAACATGTCCCAACCTTATTGGTTGTGTCATGGACGACCAAGAAAAGCCATGGGTCAACTTGGGGACCCCATGGAGACACTTTGGTTGGGAAATGACATAAATAACTTTTTATTTAATGTAAAAGTAAAAATGACACAAACATAATATGTTTTACGAAAACAATTTTTATATGGGGTTATAAAGATCTGATTTTTGATTATAAATATTAATTGGAAATCTAAAAAGATATCCTACATCATAGTATTTTTTTTATAATTTTTAGACTTTAAATAAATTAAATTAGTTATGACATAATAATGATGTAGCGATGACATCATTATTTGACGATTTAAATAAAATGGAAAGATAATGCAAAATATATGAACTACACATGTCCAAAACCAATTGGATGAGTGGATTTAAAACTCTTATCATCTTATCCACGAATTAAATCAATGTGGGACCTTTTAAAACCGAATAACATTTTCAAATAAAGTAATATTGCTTTACTTTCCAAAAGTGCCCCTCCTCTCCTCTTATAAAAGGCCCCCACCTCTACCTCATTTCACACACACCTCAAGCCTTTGGCTCGGCCAACCCCTGCCCATTTACTCTCTCCACATCCATCTACTCATCCTAGAGGATTCCCTTTGGGCATAATCCTTTCAAAGGAAGCCTTTAGGCTCAAATCAAAAGGAGTTACACTTTTAAAGGTAATTCATTCTCTCTTGTTCATTTGTTTTATTTTGCTTCTCCAACCCTCTAAAATCTTTTTATTTAATTCTTTTGTAACAAAACCAGTATCTTCAATATACTAGGATGTTGTTATAAGATTTATTCGAGCTACACTCTCACACAACTACATCAAATGGTTAAAGAACATACGGTTTCCGTGGTTGGTGAAATTCTGCCTCCCGAAACGATGATTGTTAAATACTCATTTAACACCTTCATAGGTGGCCATTATGATGTCACTATTTTTATATATGATATATGATATGTTTATGATTTCCTTAAGCTTCTGTTTTTTCATTTTGGGCATACCTTTATGGTTTCCATTATGGGTAAACACGATATCTTCATTTAAGGAAGTGCGGACTACCGCCCCCTCAAAGTGATGTGATTCGTTAATGCCATATGTGGGATGTGTAAAGGATGGATTTAAAGTTATATGATGTTATTCTGGAATTATAATATAACTCTATATCATTATTATTTCTTTCCATTAAAGTATGAGATAGAAATGAAAGTAGCGTTCATGCATATGTACGGCTTACCGTCTCCATGAACGGTGCATTTCATTTCATATCCCCAAATGTAATGTACTATTAAAAGTACATGTATATAATGGATATATATAATTAATGATATATCTAAATGATGAATATAATTATGGAATTAATATATACATACCTCTCATTTAGTTTTAATTCCATTAATATGACAAAGAAATGAAAGTAGCGTTCATGCGTACGTACAGCTAACCGTCTCCATGAACGGTGCATTTCATTTCTTACCTCTAAATGATTATGTAATATTATAAATACATGTATTTTCTGGATATATATGATACATATTATATCCAAATCAGGAATTTCATTCTGGATATAAATAACCTTTGACCACACGAACAACATGTAATTGTAAGAAGTCCACATTCGACTTAAGAACCAAATATTGAAAAAACAAACATTATTAACTTAAATGGTTACATAATGATTATAACATGGCAATAAGTGATATAATAGGAATAATTAACTTTAAAAAGGTTCTAAATCATGTATAAATTAACTCATGTTTATTATTCTAGGACGTTAAAGAACGATCGAGTCAAGTCGGACCCGAGGTAAGGGACTTCGTATCAATCTCCTTTCATTGAGGCATATTTCGTTTTATACACAAATTTCTTTTATACATTGTATAAACCCCTTTGACTTTTACTTTTATACAAAAGGAATCTTTTTCTACGAAGCATTTTACAAAACGAAAAAAGGAATGTTTCTTTTAACGTACGCGGCGACAACGACCTTTTCCGCCACCGCGAGTATTATTTGGTCATTGGCTTTTTCAACAAGCCGTAATGTTTTCAGAATAAAATAAATACCATATACTCTTTTATGTATTTTGGTATTGAAAATGATTTTGAAAAAGGATTCTATTATGTCAATATATTTATGATATATTGTGATTGAAATGTGGAAATGTTATCATTCCATTATATTGGTTTTATGTTTTATGATTTTATCTTGGTACTTGGACATTTTAACGGGTGGTTACGTTATAAACCATATGACGGGTGGTGCCGTGAATACCAGGACGGGTGGTTACGTTATAACCTCCAATGCATTGGGTATGGAAGTATGCCGTATGGCTATTCCATTAAGTATGTATGGAAATTGGCCGTATGGCTATTCCATTAAGTGATATGTGTGGAAGTCGACCGTATGGTTATTCCACTTAAGTATGTTTATGTCCCAAGTTACCTTTATATATGTTATGTGTTCTTTTTATGGATTTTATGGTAATCCTTTGGTTACAAAAAGGTAAGTAATGATACATTATTTAGTGAAGAGTTTTTACTACTTCATGAAGGTGAAGGTATTACTTTGATAGAGTATATATGGTTTATTTGATGTTTGAAAAACTAACTGTTTTCATTCTTTCTGTATCCCGTACTGAGCTTTTTATGCTCACCCCGTGTTTTTTTTTTGAAATGTTTTCACTGGACTTAATGTGGAATAACGTCAAGGATTGGATCAAGGGAATGTCATCCTATATAAAACATGGAACTAGACACATTTCTTTTTAAGAGTTTTTTTTATTATGGAAACTTAGTAGAAGTGACTACTTTGTAATCTTTTGAGATGTAATAGTTATGTTCTAATTCTCTAAAACTCTAAACCTGAAAAGATCCTCGACGTGAATTATTCATTTAATTCACTATTAAGTAAGGTTTAAGGTCGAGGCCTTATAGTTGGTATCAGAGGTCGGTTTAGACAACTTTAGGAGTTAGAAAAGTGTTAAATTATAATATGATTGAAATGATATAGCATTTACGGATTACCATGTTGCTTCGCCTAAGATACTTCTGTGTTCAGAATGGTTTTCCACAGAGGAAACAAAGCAGCTATGTTGGGATGACCTCAGGAGGAAGATAACCTTCCAAATCGGCAACCTGGGATGGTCGGAATCGGAACTGAACAGTTTGTTATAGTGATGGCACAATTGACTCAGGCTATAAATGGTGGTGGTATCCATGCACAAGATCAGCCAGATCAACTGCAGAGGAACATGTCAGTGGTGGAACATTTCATGAGGCAACATCCCCCATCATTCAGAGGATCATCTGACCCTGTGCAAGATAAAGGGTGGATTAAAGCACTGGAGAAGATTTTTGATGTCATGGGGTGTTCAGAACATCTAAAGGTTAGTCTTGCTTTTTACCGTTTTGAAGGTGAAGCTGATCAGTGGTGGTCGATGGTGAAAAATATAAGGGATAGTGATGAGATTGAGGATCTTCACTGGGACGAATTCAAAGGTATGTTTCTTGAGAAATATTTTACTATGGTGGTTCGTCTTAGGATGGAAAAACTGTTCCTAGAATTGAGGCAGGAGGATGATTCGGTGGCTGCTTATGAAGAAAAGTTCACTCGATTGGCAAGGTATGCTCCAAAATTCATACGAGATATTGATAGTAAAATAAACCGTTTTTACTCAGGGTTAAATCCAAAGTATCGAAGGGATTTAGCTTCTCGTGAGTTCAGAAGTTATGAAAAACTTGTTCGATGTGCGGAGAACGTGGAAATGGTGTTTTCCGATGATCAGGTGTTCTATGACAAACAACAGAATAAGAGGTCTAGTTAGAAGGCAAAGGGGAAGAATTCATCAAAGAAGCAAGGAGGTAAGAAAACCAAACATCCATCCTATGAGAAGTGTGGTAAAATGCATCCTGGAGAATGTTTATCCAAGTATGGTAAGTGATTTCGGTGTGGTATGTCTGGTCATATTGCTCAAAACTGTAAGGAAGATGATCAAGCAGGAAACGAAAAGCCAACGGTAAGATGTTTTAAGTGTATTAAATTGGGTCATTATGCAAACGAGTGTCCAACGAAGAACATAACTAGGGGTATGCAGCCAGACTACAAGCATAAAGGGGTGTTGAAATCCTTTGCAACAACTTCAGCAGATGTTGGGCCATCGAATGAAGTGGTATCAGCTCCAGGGAGCTCAGTATTTTTCGAAGATTGACTTGTGGTCGGGGTACCATCAGTTGAAATTAAAAGAAGCAGACGTTCCTAAGACTACGTTCTGTACTAGTTAAGGCCATTATGAATTTGTAGTTATGCCTTTTGGGTTAACCAATGCACCTGCTGTATTCATGGACCTTATGAATAAAATTTTCCATGAGTTCTTGGATAAGTTTTTGTTTGTGTTTTGAGGTTTGGGAAGAGGTTATGTGTGCCTTGTGATTCATAGTTGAATAATGAGTTATTATGTGAAGCTCATAGTTCTCCGTTTTCAGTTCATCCGGGTAGTACTAAGATGTATAGAGATATCCAGGAGTATTACTGTTGGGATGGAATGAAAAGAGATATTTCTGATTTTACTGTGAAGTGTTTGACATGTCAAAGGATAAAGAAGAGCGGCAGTTACCGAAAGGGATGCTTCAGCCTTTACCAGCGCCAGAGTGGAAATGGGAAAACATATCCATGGACTTTGTTGTTGGATTGCCGAGGACATCATGAGGTAATAATTCAATCTGGGTTATTGTTGATCGCTTGACCAAATCTTCTCATTTCCTTTCTATACGAGATACTTTCTCTCTAGATCAAATTTCCCATTTGTATCTTAAAGAGATAGTCAGGTTACATGGAGTTCCTCTCTCCATTGTATCTGATCGTGATCCCAGGTTCACATATAACTTTTGGAAAGTCCTTCAGAAGTCGTTGGGTACTGAATTAAATTTTAGTACAGCTTTTCATCCTCCATCAGATGGGCAGTCAGAACGAACAATTCAGACCTTGGAGGATATGATATGATCTTGTTCGATGTATTATCAGGGAAGTTGGGACCAACATCTTTCTTTGGATGAGTTTTCTTATAATAACAGTTTTCATTCTAGTATACAGATGGCACCATTTGAGGCATTATATGAGAAGCGGTGTTGAACTCCAGCATTTTGGGATGAAGTGGGTGAAAGGAAGCTGATGGGACCAGAATTGGTAGAAGAGATGGCAGAAAAAGTTCAGTTGATTCAGAAGCACATGAGAACAGCTCAGAGCAGGCAAAAGAGTTATGCGGATAACCGGAGGAAGGATCTATCTTTCGAGGTAGGTGATCATGTTTTTCTCAAGGTTTCTCCTTGGAAAAGTGTGATGAGATTTTGTAAGAAAGGAAAGCTGAGTCCAAGGTTTATTGGACCATATGAAATTCTGGAGAGAGTTGGATCAGTTGCATACTGGGTGGCTTTACCTCCGAGTTTATCTCAGGTACACATTGTTTTTCAAGTTTCGATGTTGAGAAAGTATATGCCAGATCCATCTCATGTTTTGAGTCCAGAGGTAGTTCAGCTGGAAGATAACCTATCTTATGAGGAACAACCGGTCCAGATTCTTGACCACATGGAGCAGGTGTTACGGAATAAGGTGATTCATCAGGTAAAGGTTTTGTGGAAAAACCATGTGATTAAAGAGGAAATGTGGGAATCTGAAAATGCTATGAGGGATAAATACCCCCACTTATTTTGATAAGTGAATAAAATTGCGAGGACGCAATTCCCAAAAGGGGGGAAGGATGTAACATCCTAGGTAAATAACGAATAAATAATTTTCATATTTATTAATATTTACGAATTAAATATTAATTTTAATTAAAAGGGGTTTCTACGTTCGATAGCGTACTCGGTACGCAGCGATGAGTTTCTTTGAAAACTTACGTTGCACACAAGTAATAAAATAATATTATTTTAAATGTTAGTTAACGAGTAGCCGTTGTACAGGCGGGAATGGATAGAAATAACTAAAATAGGATTATATATGTTTTTAAATGTTTTTACATTTACCCAATAAAAGACAAAGGATTAAAATATGGAAAGAGTTCAATTTTAGGCATTTATACCCTAATTTTCACAAAACATCCACTTATCACCTTTTGACGGAGAACAGTCATTAAATATAGTTTTGATTGATCTTATAAATTCTATTGGACCAAATATAACTCTTCATTAGAATCGGTACATCAAAATTTACTTTGTGTAAATTTTTGGTACCTTTCTGATAAAGTTCATTTTTTAATGAATAGTGTAAAATGTTGTATTTTAATTCAAAACCTCTTTTTAATCTAATTTATTTTTATGATTATATTATCTTTTGAATTGGTTTTAAAGTGAAATTATAAAATATTTTTACCATTAAATCTAATAGTGGTCGTTGGAATTAATTTCACTTTAAAATCGGACTTAAACTAGTGTCAATCTTTTGATAATTATTGTTTCATAAAAACAAGCTATTTGCTCTGACAGCGTGAATTAGTTATTAAATAAATTAATGTGACTTATATGTTTTTAATTTTGTAAAATAGACTTCATTTTTGAATTTTTAATATCAAATATATCTTAGGGTGAATTTTTGGTAATTCTCTGAAAAACTTCAATTTTTGATGAATAGTGAAACCACTATGTGGTACTTATAAAGACTGATTTTCCGTTTAAATGAAATTTTTCCATCATTGTGTTTTTAATTTCAAAAATCCGACATACATGGTTGTCATTAAGAATTAAAATGTGGTTCAATGAGATTATAATAATTTCTTGGTGAATAGTAACTTATTAAGTTCTTAATCGCGATTAGTGGTAATTAGTGTAGTTTAAGGTATAAATAATGCTTTAATAATATGAAATGACCAAGACACATGTCCCAAACATATTGGTAGTGTCATGGCCAACCAATACAAGCCATGGGTCAACTTGGGGACCCCATGGAGACACTTTTTTTGGGAAATGACATAAATAACTTTTTATTTAATGTAAAAGTAAAAATGACACAAACATAATATGTTTTACGAAAACAATTTTTTACATGGGGTTATAAAGATCTGATTTTTGATTATAAATATTCATTGGAAATCTAAAAATATTTCCTACATCATAGTATTTTTTCTATAATTTTTAGACTTTAAATAAATTAAATTAGTTATGACATAATAATTATGCAGTGATGACATCATTATTTGATGATTTAAATAAAATGGAAAGATAATGTAAAATCTATGAACTACACATGTTCAAAACCAATTGGATGAGTGTATTTATAACACTTATCACCTTATCCACGAATTATATCAATGTGGGACCTTTTAAAACCGAAACACATTTTCAAATAAAGTAATATTTCTTTACTTTCCAAAAGTGCCCCTCCTCTCCTCTTATAAAAGGCCCCCACCTCTACCTCATTTCACACACTCCTCAAGCCTTTGGCTCGGCCAGACCCTACCCATTTACTCTCTCCACATTCCTCTCCTCATCCAAGAGGATTCCCTTTTTGCATAATCCTTTCAAAGGAATCCTTTAGGCTCAAATCAAAAGGAGTTACACTTCTAAAGGTAATTCATTCTCTCTTGTTCATTTGTTTTATTTTGCTTCTCCAACACTATAAAATCTTTTTATTTAATTCTTCTATAACAACTCCAGTATCTTCAATATACTAGGATGTTGTTATAAGATTTATTTGTGCTACACTCTCACACAACTACATAAAATGGTTAAAGAACATACAGTTTCCGTGGATGGCGAAATTCTTCCTCCCGAAACGATGATTGTTCAATACTCATTTAACACCTTCAAAGGTGTCCATTTTGATGTCACTATTTTTATATATGATATATGATATGTTTATGTTTTCCTTTAGCTTCTGTTTTTTTCATTTTGGGCATACCTTTATGGTTTCCATTATGGGTAAACACGATATCTTCATTTAAGGAAGTGCGGACTACCGCCCCCTCAAAGGGATGTGATTCGTTAATGCCATATGTGGGATGTGTAAAGGATGGATTTAAAGTTATATGATGTTATGATGGAATTATAATATAACTCTATATCATTATTATTTCTTTCCATTAAAGTATGAGATAGAAATGAAAGTAGCGTTCATGCGTACGTACAGCTTACCGTCTCCATTAACGGTGCATTTCATTTCTTATCCCCAAATGTAATGTACTATTAAAAGTAAATGTATATAATGGATATATATAATTAATGATATATCTAAATGATGAATATAATTCTGGAATTAAAATATGCATACCTCTCATTTAGTTTTAATTTCATTAATATGACAAAGAAATGAAAGTAGCATTCATGCGTACGTAAGGCTTACCGTCTCCATGAATGGTGCATTTCATTTATTACCTCTAAATGATTATGTAATATTATAAATACATGTATATTCTGGATATATATGATACATATTATATCCAAATCTGGAATTTTATTCTGGATATAAATAACCTTTGACCACACGAACAACATGTAATTGTAAGAAGTCCACTTTCGACTTAAGAACCAAATATTGAAAAAACAAACATTATTAACTTAAATGGTTACATAATGATTATAACATGGCAATAAGTGATATACAAGGAATAATTAACTTTAAAAAGGTTCTTAATCAAGTATAAATTAACTCAAATTTATTATTCAGGACGTTAAAGAACGATCGAGTCAAGTCGGACCCGAGGTAAGGGACTTCGTCTCAATCTCCTTTCATTGAGGCATATTTCGTTTTATACACAACTTTCTTTTATACGGTGTATAAACCCCTTTGACTTTTACTTTTATACAAAAGGAATCTTTTTCTACGAAGCGTTTTACAAAATGACAAAAAGGAATGTTTTCTTTTAACGTACGCGGCGACAACGACCTTTTCCACCACCACAATTATTATTTGGTCTTTGGCTTTCTCAAAAAGCCGTAATATATTAAGAATAAAATAAATACCATATACTCTTTTATGTATTTTGGTATTGAAAATGGTTTTGAAAAAGGATTCTATTATGTCAATATATTTATGATATATTGGGAATGAAATGTGGAAATTTTATCATTCCTTTATATTGGTTTTATGTTTTATGATTTTATCTTGGTACTTGGACATTTTAACAGGTGGTTACGTTATAAACCATATGACGGGTGGTGCCGTGAATACCAGGGCGGGTGGTTACGTTATAACCTCCAATGCATTGGGTATGGAAGTCGTCCGTATGGCTATTCCATTAAGTATGTATGAAAATTGGCCGTATGGCTATTCCATTAAGTGATATGTGTGGAAGTCGACCGTATGGTTATTCCACTTAAGTATGTTTATGTCCCAAGTTACCTTTATTTATGTTATGTGTTCTTTTTATGGATTTTATGGTAATCCTTTGGTTACAAAAAGGTAAGTAATGATACTTTATTCAGTGAAGAGTTTTTACTACTTCATGAAGGTGAAGGAATTACTTTGATAGAGTATATATGGTTTATTTGATGTTTGAAAAAAATAACTGTTTTCATTCTTTCTGTATCCCTTACTGAGCTTTTTATGCTCACCCCATGTTTTTTTTGAAATGTTTTCACAGGACTTAATGTGGAATAAGGTCAAGGATTGGATCAAGGGAATGTCATCCTATATAAAACAAGGAACTAGACACGTTTCTTTTTAATAGTTTTTTTATTATGGAAACTTAGTAGAAGTGACTACTTTGTTATCTTTTGAGATGTAATAGTTATGTTCAAATTCTCTAAAACTCTATACCTGAAAAGATCCTCGACGTGAATTATTAATTTAATTCAATATTAAGTAAGGTTTCAGGCCGGGGCCTTATAATATCAAATATGTTATTGTGTTTCCCCCAAGAAAACACATCATGGTCCTTCTTTAGGTCTGTTGACACTCCATCATAGATGATGGGTCCCAAAAAATAGTATCTAATCAATCCCCAACAAAGAAATTAATATTATTCCATATATAATGGTTTATATTAGTGTACTGAATACGATGTAAAGATGGTGGGAATGATACTCATGTGACTTGTATTACAACCGGATGTCATCCACAAGCACAGCAACAAATAGATCCATCTACTAATGAACTATTATGTTAATCAAGGACATAAAAACTATTGTTGAATTTTTTAATCCATATAGTACTAAAATGAACTCAAATAGGCTAAACCTAATTCAAAAATAAATCCTGAATATATTAGAAGTCTGAACACGTAAATTATGATACTCTAATAGCATGTCACTCTTCGAGAAAATAGAAGCTACCTAAAACAGGTCAACAAGATCATCACTACACATAAGTGGATATTGGTTCTTTATAATCATGTTTTTTAAATTCCAATAATTGTGACACATGAAAAAACTTCATTCATACTTTATTGAAAATATCAGAGGTGATGCCCATAGTGACTTGATTTTATTGATAAATCTCTTATCCTCCAACTCCTCCCAAAAAGTCATGGGTTCTAAAATCTTAATCCCCTCCATTCTATACGGTGTAACATATAATTTCTCAACCAACAATATGATCTCAATAGTAAAATCAACATCTCTATATGGTTGAAACCTTGATAAATATTCTATAAAAACCTATATAAACAATTCAACTATAGGCGGTAATATTTTATTCTTTACTACATGATCATCCAGTAAAATATTAGTGACCTGGGAAGTCACCTCTCACAGTTTCTAAGTGATTTTTCTTTATCATCTATCATGGATATCCCAATCTACATGGTTAATATAGTTTTAAACCCTAGGATATATATACATTATTCACATATTATAGAAATCAATTTGATCTTGGTCTATAATAAGACATTCCATATCTATTATTATGTCAAAGCCATTCATGTCATGGATATAAAGATCCCACATAAACTGATACTCCCCAACAACAAGAGGACATCCCCTAAACCTCAATTCCATGCTCAAACCACTAACCAATTCATATGATTTAAAAGAATCTAAGGCACCATTATCAAATTATTCAATATGTAATTTACATTCTATAATAATTGTAAATCTCACCATCGATAGCCCAAACTCACTATCCACAAGTATATGATACATGGTAAGAAAGTATCCTAACCCCATTTCATGTGATGCCATCCCACTCCTTTGATTAACTCCACTCATATGATGTGGGTGATCTTTCCAAGATGCACCATGTCCACTAAATGTAATGCCTCAGCCATGAGAAGTCCAGCTTCTAAAATGATATGGTGTAGAATATCCCCTCCATACACCCAGGTTATCTCCCGCTCTTCCATCACTGGATATCTATGTCAGGTTCATATACAACCCATATATAAGTCCCTAATTGTATAAATTGTGGCACCACACTAGTGGTATTGGGAAATATTACCAAAAAATACCATCCTACCACATTAATGGAAAAACACATTTGGACATGTGTACCTGTCATTCCCCCTAGACATCTGTTATTGAAACAATTCTATGATAAATTCATATACATAGAATCCTATTAGTGGTAGTTGCACTTCATGATCTTGTAGAATATGCCCTGTGTCCACCTCCAAAATCCTCCGTTAGGTTTCCCTCAAAGATGAGAACCTAAATTAACACATCTAAAAACATATTCATCCAAAAGATATTTACTTGTTAATTAAATTCACAATTATTTCCATTTTGATATAGTGTTTCCAATGATCCCTCATTTCCTAAAAATGTGGAAAAAAAGGGTTGATGATCTGTGAAAAATCTTCCATAGTCCATAACAAACATATTCTCCTGAGTCAACTTCATGAATTCAGTTTCACTCTCAGGCATGTGATTCTATAAATAAAAGTTCTCAAATAAATTCTATAGAATGGCCTTCCACACTATAGATTCCATATTTCATTCCCGATACTAGATGTCCCACCAACACTTCCACAATCCATGTGAAATGAAATCATCCATTTGACCATTATTTTTTAGGAGTCTCTATGTGTATACTATAGTATTGAAGAACTCATCCAGAACACATATCTCTATGGTCCACCCTCTCTAGTAAATGGTATATGTTGCTGCAGATGAAAACTACCTCTTTAGAATGGCCATGATTTTCACAACCATACCATGGTCTAATTCTATTAATTTCATGATGTGAAAATTATTCTCTTGGAACTGCTTCCCTGATTTCTCACCCGACACTATCATTGCCTCAGGTTCCACTAATGGAATGTCATATTCAACCATATCCTCTATTAGCCCTCTCAAAAATCATTTTCACGAGTCCATAAAACTATAATTCCAAACACACATCTTTGGACTCATAAATAAATTTTAACACATCTATGTAAGAGGGATGAAATAACATGTCACATCATGTATATCCCATCTATCTCTCCATGCATTAAAAATGAGGTGGTAAACTACCCTTTACCATCCTACAACTAGGTCCTTATTGATAGTTCAAATCAAATTCTCATTATTAAAAAAAATTTAGACACGTATTTATTAACATTTTTCTTAATTTTTCAATTTTCATTTTCATTTTAATAACCTTTTTCAATTCGATTCCATAAAAAATTAAAATTAGTTTAAGATTAACAGGTGTCCCATAACATTATTCCAATGCGTTAAAAAATTGATGCATGTTACAAAATACTCTTCAGTGCTTAGAATTATGAATGTAGAATCAACACTTATTCCATATTGTGACACAAAAAATTTATAAAATAATAATAAAATATATTACCACATTAAAAAGTGTGTGTCACATAGGGTGAAATAATATTCAACAATATCAATAAAAAATAATAACATCATTTCAACATGGAGTATATGGGGTGTACCCACGTACAAGGGTCTACAACTCCCACACATGAGCTCATTTCCAAGCCCATAACTCTTCCTAGTATCCAATTTTCCATTACTAAATATTAATACAAATTAATAATAATGAAAATTATGTCATTTCGTACAACTTTTTAATTTCCTTAAATGGTTTCCATATAGTTGTGCCCCAAGCTGGTGGGTTACATGATCACATGCATGCCTCCCCAAACACTAGAGGTCACCGATAAGAAGCAAGGTTATAATAATTAGATCATGGTTAGAATATAAATTCTTTTATAAGATCAATATATTAGATTATATGTAAAAAAATATAGGATGAAAAAAAAATAATGAAAAATACCATCATCTGATGATTGTCAAAGAAGATAATACAATCTCCATCTGAAAGAGAAAACACCTCAAACCAGAGTATGTTTCATGTGTATATAATGAAAAAATAAATCATAGTGACTAACTAAACCAAATAGGGACCTAGATCACATCATTTAACCTCATCCTTGATCCATCTTAACACAACAATCTAGCAAGATCAATTTTCCGTTAACTTGTCCTACATCAATGAAAAATATGCCAGTACAGATAAGGTATCCCAAGTAGGATGTGAGTAAAACTCAGTAGGCCACAACCATTAGTTTCTAAAACAAATAAAATCAATAAAAATTGAATTTCACTATATAATTAAACAACTACAATGAATATGTAAATAGCTATCACATTTACGACTAATTTATTTTAACAATAGAAGCGTGTTGTTTCCTAGGGACATCCATACATCAATACAAGATCTATATCATGCAAGATTCTAAAACATTTCACATTATCCATTAATAATTCAACATAAAAAATATATTTCATTATACATTATATTTCATAAAATAAAATGGCTACTTGGATCCATATTCCAATGAAAAAGAAATTTTTCCTGATTGTCAAGTCTAGAACCCCTTTTGTATTTGATGAAGTTGTATGTGACCCAAAAATAATCTTCCATTCAATCACATAAGTGGGTGAACAATTTAGTAGTTTGTGTACCACAATCATTTATCCACAATATGATTTTGATTCAACAGACCATGTCACACACTTGAGTATCAATTTATCACTATGTGATTTTGATGTAGCACACCATGTCCCACACATATTTGTCTGCAATTTTCAACTATTTCCATTGGATGAAGTATACTGTTTCCCACACTCATTTATCACAAAATAATTTATATATATATATCAAATAAACCATTATTAATCAAAATATATCCTCTTATCAAAATTAACTATCATAAAATTCATTAATTAATTAACAATTAATTAATCCAAGGATATAATGTAAATAGAATATAAATTTATTTTTTCACATCCATTATAATATTCAATGATTAAATGACCATGTAATTTCCATTTAATAATATAGATATTAATTAATCTTTCCATAATAGAGACATACAATAATAAGCTATCAAAATAATTATCTGTGATTCCCAAATCAATAATAATCTTAAATTAATTAAATAATTAATTTATATATATAATAATTTTCATACCTCAATAATTTATTCAAGAATTATTTATTTAATCATAAACTAAAATATCACATAATTAAATTCCTTAATTATTTATATAATTGAAAATCCCTAAGTAAAAAATTTTCACAATTATTATAATTAATTAATTTTCCAATAAATTAAAATATCACAGCATTGGTATGTTGAAATTACACTACTCACCTCACTTATTTGATGACTATCACCCAATAGAATAAAAATTATTTGGTAGAATAATGATGTTGATTTGGGTCTAAATATAAAAACCCAAAATCAAAATAATTCATATAAATAACATTCCAATGATGATGTATATCAAGAATCACAGTTCCTGATATCATAAAATAGACATAGATAAGTACAATATTAGATATATTCTGCAAATTGAATGAGTCATTTAAGGAGGAATATCGAGAATGCATCAAGATGAGATCCAATTATCAAGAGTGGAAAATCGTTGATTTTGGTTTTGAATCATAGAGAATAGAGGTTAGAGGACCATGGAAATAATTTGAAAATCCAAAAAGTTCCCAAAAAATGAGTTGTTTAGAGATTTGGTAAAATTAGGGATTGTTTGATTGTTCGGAAAATTATAATGAAAATTTTTAGTAATTATATTTCATCAAGGGTAATTTCCATTGTAGGGCCACACAGTTTTCCCTAACCACGCACCAATGATTCAAGGGGTGAATAGTTTTTATTTTTAGGGAACATAGATCATAAAACCATGTTATTGATATGAAAACCTTCATTGTCTTGGGATTCATAGTTTCATAAGCTGTGTGAAAATTTTTCGTTAACCTTGAGACAACCATGTACAACTCCAAATTTTGTTACTTTTATCAAAATTTTCAACCAAACGCACTTATAGGTAAAACATAATCAAAAGGTACATATATAAAAGAAAAAAGTAGATTAATTCATTCCATATTAAACTCCTAAAAAAGGGATATATCTTATATTCTTGGATCCATTAGATGAAATATTAGTGTGTGTATATTGTGGTTATGAAATAAATTTAGACAATGTGTCTATGTTGATTATATATAAATATTATTGTTTTATGTGTTGTAAATATATTATTTTATAGAGATAACTATATTTACTTTTTTGTATGCTTTTTAGTTTTAGGGTGTCCTATTTAGTAATGTTATACTCACCCCGAGACAGGGTTTTCTTGTGCGTTATGGGTTTTTGGTAGACGATCGACCTCTGGATAATTTCCTAGAAAGACCATGATAAGATGTTAGTGATAATTGATAGCCAGAGATGAGTTCTTCTAGCATCATACAGAAGCTAATTTACTATCATGATGGTATTTTGTTTCAGAAAAATTGTGGACAGCTTTTAAATGGCCTAAATAACATATTTTTACTTCTTGTCATACTCTTGTTATATGATTTTATTTATTCATTCTTGTTATTTTGATTATTTTTACATTACATTATTGTATAGTCTTAGAGGTTTGTGGGTGTGTTTAGGTACATAAGATATGGCCTCTAATTTCTGTGACATGCCTTCTAATTAGTAATTGATGGACTATATCCAGGCGGGAATGTTCTTAGATTGTCATGTCATAGGACCCACTTGGATGAATTATGATATATTTGTATCAGATTATTTAGATATACTTTAGGATCATAATTATATAATATTTGTATGGGTAATAGGAGTTACATTTTTTTTTATTTAAGCATCTATGATTGGGGATTCAATGTTAGTGTGGAGGTCAATGAATCTATAAACAAGGACTTCGACAACGATCTATTTTATAGGATACCTGAGAGAACTAGTTTCCTAGAAATCTATGCTACAAGCATCATATTTGAATTAGTTGTGGTATTATTTCCTTATCGGGCCATCTCTCTAAAAACACATATTGATCATGGTACATAATGATTATTTTGAGGATTCATTTAAAATGTATACCATATGGGATTTAGTAGGATGATAATGATGATGAGCCCCCCACATTGATGAGTAGTTGATATAGGGACCATTTTTTGAAATGATACCTCCGGTGTTACACCATACATAGAAGTTGTGGTGAAGAACATGGTACTGAAAATACAATTTGATGAGTTGCGCAGACTTATCATTCTTTAAGAGTATCAGATATAGATACCACTCAGGATCAGAGTAAAAGCATGAAACATATGTGGTTGAGGATTATCTTGAGGTGGTGACCTAATTAATAATCAATTTCAGTCCACCAGTAGATCAGATGGAGGTTTTGAATGTTATCATTCTTCCTGGATCAACAAGGTTATGGGGGATTTTTAATATCATGTCATAAATCAAGGAAAAGTTACCATTTATATATTTTTAATGTCTCTTTAGAGAGGATTTATCTTTAGCTATGCTGAGGGATTTAAGTATGAAAAATATACACCAACTCATGAATGGAAGCGTTGTAGAAACCTATTATTCATCGTGTTTTACAATAAATTCTAGGTACTTGATTGATATGTTTGAAGATCAATTATTCTGGGCTCGATCCATTTATTGAGGTATATAGAGAGAAATTAGATCTAGGGTTATCACTCTATGAATTCCAACCTATGTTCAGATGATAGTGTGAGATATGTTGGTTAAGAGATTCTTATCTAAGAATTTACTATTCGGATATTTCAGCTTCATTCATACAGAATGAGATAACTTAGAAGTATGAATCCAACATCAGTCTCTATGATGAAGACATGTTATACGTTTTTGGTGGTTGTCCCATGATAGTGGATCTATCGTTAATAGATAATAGGGTGGGTCCAATCAGCACAGATAGAGGAGGTGAAACTCATTGTTTGTAGGGGACATCTCTCTCAAGATAGTATGACCATCCTATAGATGAATGGTAAACTATATATAGAACACCGATATAGAAGTAGATACAATAGTAGGTAGGTTCACAGTGTGGAAGAAATCGAAGATGAGATGAAAGCATAGATGGAGATATTCAACGCGTTGAAATGTTACCACCGCCACCTTTTGGTTGGTCAAAACTATGATCAAGGATCTGGAGGATATAGGATAGGATAACTGTAGGTGGTCAAATATTAGGAATCATAAGGCTCTGATAATAATATGATGTATGATTAGTGTCTTTTCTACCTTATATACAGTAATGATAGACAAAGGTGATAGTCATTACATTCTCAACGCATACCTTTTTCAAGAAATAGATATTCCACTTGATCCTCCAGCTCAACGATTGTTCATGGATACAACTACTGGCATGATTTACCAATCAAACACTTCTTCCAATAGTTTTTTATAATACATTGATGTAATGGTTTTTTTGGGATCTCTTGGTAGAAGTTATGAGGCCATAAGATGTCATTCATAATATGGTCATATTATCTAATGTTCATTTTTCTAATGAATCTTATAGGTTTGCAGTGTGGTGTGTATGTAGTGATGAAACTAGGTTCTCATTTGTGAGGTGAAGGTAAATCCATGAATCATCGTATTGTATCATAAATTGGAGGATTCTTTCAACTACTCATATGTTGTCTAGCCTAAACCATGGTGTAGTTGATGTAATGGTTATCCAATATATTGAAGTGGTAGTAGAGTTTGAGGATGCCCTCTTTTTTAATGTTTCTAGATAAAATCCTTATAGAGAGATAGACTTATTAATTGATTTAATCCCTTGAATTTTATTAATATCTATCCCAACATCGGCTGGATGCCATAGATCATCATTTGTTGAGGGTGTAGTAGGAAGACTTTTAAAGGATGGTCTTTATTAGAGCAATTGTTTCTCCCAAGGTATCCTCAATTTTGTTTTCCAATAAGGATGATGGGTGTTTGAAGATGTATTTTTATGACCAATTAATGAATCATGTGACCATGAAAAACGCATTCCCACTACTAATGATCAATGATCAATTTGATCAGTTGATAGTGGAATGATGGTTCATGAAGGTTGATATTATATCAATATTTCAGAAACTATGATTATGGGACACAAATATACAAAAGACATAGTTTTAATGTCACTAAAATAACTATGAGAATTTGGTGATTCACTTTAGAATCAATAACTCCCAATTAGATTTCATTGGACTCATGAACTAAAACACATTGGATTTTGTAGACCATTTCATGTTATTCCTCATCAGAAATAACATTTTTTCTCATAATCAGATGATGAGAGCACTATACCTTTGAGGGTGGATCTGGATGTACTCTGAGAGAACCAAAAAATTTAAAATCACTCAAACTACCAGTTTTGGAAATAGGATTTCCACTTTCTAGGAAATGTAATCGCCATCGATTGATTTGCAGTCCACCCAGAAATGGATGAAATAGTGTTTTCATTGGAGCCACCCAAGAGAACAATAGAAGTGTGGTGCTTCTTTTGGATTACATGATCTTACAATTGATTCATTCCTGATTTCTCTGGGATATCAGCAACCCTTCCAGCTTTTAATGGAAATGGGTAATCTTTTGTGTGGACAGGGAAGTAGTTAAAATAATTTTAGTGGTTGAGTTAGAGATTGGTGTCCACTATAATTAATGGATTACCACAGGATTGTGTTGATTAGGAATTGTATTTTGATTAATCAATGATTTGGATTGGTCATGTTGTAATATAACGACATACAATGATTTTATATGGTTCATGCCAATTGAGACCACATCAGCTAAACTATGTGACCCATGATAATGAGTTAAAGGAGGTAGTATTCACTATAAATATGTTGTTACACTATATGATAGGCACATATTTTATCATCTACTATGACCGTAAGGGTATAATGTAAAACTTTTCTCATAAGGATCATAAATTGATGGAGGGGGGATAGCTAAAGATCCTCCATGATTATGACATAGAGATAGTCTATAATCCTGGGAAGGGAAACGTGGATGAAGAAGCTCTCTACAAGAGTCCAGGTTCATAGTTGTTGAATGATGTTTCGAATAAGTTGTCCCATTTTAAATTTTCTTTATGGATTGAGTTGGATAAGATTACCTAAGTTACATTGTAATTACCCCTCTCCCTTTGAAACAAGTGAGGGTGTCTTGACTTAGGGATGTCACATGTGAGGCCCAATAAACTTTGATATCCACTAGTTATGTTCTTGGGGAGCATGTTGTTTATTTCATAGGTCACAAGACAGTTCCAGTGATGTTGTGGGATGTGGATGAGATAGTGTATCATAAAACTCTATTAGTGGTACATCAATGCATGGATCATATAGTTGGTCTTCTTGAATGAGAATTTCATCAATCAGAATCGTGTGGATGATAGTTGGTTGAGACTACCTGGTTGTGTGATGTATTTCCGTAAACATTATGGTTTTTTAGTTGTAAAATGTTTATTATAGAATTTATTAATGGTAAATTAATTATTTCCTCATGATTATTGTTTTCGGTCTGTCATAATGGGTATTTCAATAATCAACCAATCATGGGTGTTTTCTGTATGTGTCATGTCTTATGAAATCGATGACACGTTTGGTGGTTTCTAGGGAGACCATGAAGTTGGTGGAGAATATAATGTTCTTTTTAGGCAGAGGTAGTTACCGAGTTACATCATATTTATTTATTACTTTCCCTTATAGCATTTTTGAATCATCGCCGGTTTTTAGTGTGCATATATTTTTCCACTTTCTATGCTTTCAGAAATTTACAATCCTACTATGTTATGGGACCCACGATGTATGCACGAATTGGATTCAGATGTTTTACATTCAATCATTTTGTTCCCTTGGAGATGTGTGCATGTTTAAATATACAATAAGATAATTTCTTCTCTTTGAGTGTTAGGCCTATACAACGTTAGTCTGAGTGAAATAGCCTATTCGAGGTGGTATTGGTTCATGGACTTGATGTTGGAGGGTTGAGATGTGAATGAGTGGTAACATAGTTGGTTGGTTGAACCTTTTCACTAGAGTATCTATGTTGGGTTCGGGGAGGCATGCATTGTTGTATCAATTTTATCTTATATCCCCTGGACATCATTATTGGTGTGGCGGCCCACGTATCAATACACAAGGAATCCTATCACACTCCTATCAACTCAATAGAATTAAAAAATATCTTAATTATTTAAAAGAATCATATATGAATGGATATATTTTCCATTTACCTCTTAATATACCACCACTAATATTCTCCTTTGATTGTTGTACATCATTTTTATTTTCTATATTCCTTGAAGAAGATATCCAAATAGGATTCACATTCAGGATCATGAGGACGACCCCCCTATTGATGAGGCTTCAGTACATGGGAATGAACTATTGATATCAAATATCTGTATTTTACCAGTTATATCACCCCATGGTGAGTAGAATATATATTTTTAGGTACCATAAGAGGATTCACACGTGTTAATTTCATTTCATGAATTTCATTTTAAGTGATCTTCCATAGTTTGAGGTTGGATAAACCCCCAGATAGTAGAGGAAAAGTGAGAGGTAGTCACTCAAATTTTCAACACATTGTGGAAGTAATTATATCCCATAGATTTCCTCATGCAAACTCGTCTTCATTTATATATTTGGAAGTGGTTGAGTTTAGTTACTCCTTCACTCAATGTGAAATATCATATCTACTCAGACATTGAGTGTATCTTTTGGGAGGAGTTCAGTCCTGAAATTTTATGAGAAATATGCATATAAGAACTTCTTCATATTCATCAGGTATGTATGGTTGTGGAGGAGTAATCAATGTGGACTTTTGATATCTTATTTTAGTCATTCGATACATTTTGAGGTCAGTTTTTCATAGATCGTCAAATGGATTTGGGATTTAACTATCACATCGGGGCTTTAATAGTATTTGTTTATTACTAGACAATGATGGTGATCATTAGAGAGCCTCGTTAGTGATGAATATTATGGTGGATCAGAAACATACTTTTGGTTACCATACTGGGATCCCATTTTTAGATACCTCAACATTAGGCAGCTAATGTTTGTCACAAGGATCCAATCATGTTAGATGATTTATTATTCAATCCCTGGACTCTGGGATAACAATGCAGAGATATCAGGGCTGCTCTAATTATCCAATGGACATGATGTGTTTTAATTGAAATGATCGGGGATGTCTTGTTCAAGATTGTATGACCCACAATACAACTAATTGAGAGAAGTTCAAGGGACCACTGAGATATTGATAGTCAAAGATGTTCGATTATTTTTCACTCCCAGTAGGAAGATGTAACAAATGGTCAAAATGATTTGTAGGAAGTGGTTGAAGGTTTTACATGTTACCACCCTCACCCCTAGGGGGTTCTTGCTTGGCTCAGAGAGGTGGTGTAAAGGGGTGTGGGGAGATTCATGCTATGGAAGACAATGTTTCCCTGGCTCTTAGGATGGTACGATGTAATATACGTGTATTATTTAATATAGTTTATGTATTGATTGACACACATGGATGTAATTCCTTCCATACAACTTTTCCAGTTTCAGACATAGAGTTTCCAGTTGAATCATTAGCTTGACCAATAGAGTTAGAGACTCTAGAAGGTGGTATCCTAGTATATTCACACCTGTGTCGATAGTGTGATCTAATGATTTGTGTTTAGATTTTGTTTTGTGATCTATTCATAGCGGCAATGAGTCCTTATGACATTGGCTAAGGTATTGACTATGTATTCATAGTTAATTAAAATATGGAATATTATAGGTCATCATGGTGGTGTTTCCATAATGAAGGAGTGGATTTTTTCTTCATGGGATAAAATAAAAACTTTCTGGGGTAGGAAGATCTCAGGCATATATGAGATTTTAGGCGATTACAGTCATGATTCCTTGTATGACTCTTGGAGTTGTTGACGATTTGGCCAATCAATTTTCTTTTGTGGTGTGGCAGTATGAGGACATATATTGTAAGGATGTACTAGGTTCACCTCCCCACTAAGACATAGACTTGTAATTTCACTTGATTCCGGAGAAGTCCCCAATATCAACAATAGCATATTGAATGACTCCTTCAATGCTTTGAGATATAATGTTCTAGTTGGATGAATTGTAGGTGAACACATTATGGGACATAGTTTCCACCTTGTATGTCCGGATGTTTTTTTCCAAAAAGTTAGATGGAATCTTGATTTCAATCATCGATTATTGGAATTTGAATTAGTAGAATGTGAATGGTATCTATTCACAACTAATTAATGATGAACTATTTGACCAGTAGAGTGGGACGCAATGTTCCTTGAAGGTTAAAATTATATTTGGATATCATCGGCCACGGGTAGAAAATTATGATTAACTGATGACCACATTTAGATTTTAGTACATCATTACGAGTGAATTTTTATGTCATTCATCCTGAATAATTCCCCACCTCTATTCATGGTGTCATGAATATGATAATTAATCTTTTTTAGAATGCTTCAAGGATGGTCTTATTTGATGACATTTTATTGTTTTATGAATATTTAGAGGATATCATGATAATAATGAGGACAATAATAGAGACACATTGAGAGAAACATCATTATGGGATGCTCACAAAGTGTTAGTATTGGATTTTCGTGGTCCATTTTCTGGCACACGACATCTCAAAGGCTGCAGTGGAAGTGGACCTGACAATGGATTATGAAGTGCTTACATGGGAGATGACATATATCGTAACTTATTTGAAGAGATCCACTCTATGAGTTAGTTATTATCGAAGGGTTATACATAATTTACCTAGAGTTTTACACACATGATTAACTTGACCCCGAAGTGGAAGCCTTTTTTGGGAATGAAATCCGGTACTAGTGCATGCATGAGCTATTCCAATGGTATATGTGCTCTCCCATCATGTGATTTCATGATGTCGGTATTTATCATGTAGTTTTAGATTATTTATTAGGGACCAGATTCAATTTTATATCGATGTATTGAAAATGGTTATTTGCTATGTCTCATGATTTTCGAGACCATATGAGAAAAACTACGAAAACTACAATATGGAGATAACAATCGCATTCTTATCACGAAAGATATGTTAAAAATAGAATATTGGTGAGTATTATATCCATTAATCTATAAAAAATTGTTCATGAACAAATTATTATAGAAGGGTGTTTACTTGAGATAGAGGTCAGGGATAGAGCTCTATCCAAACTATGAATTTTAGATTTTCCATACTCTAGGGATGGGGAAAATGGATAGAAAATCTTTCTACAAGAGATATTGTTCATTGTTATTGAATGAAGGATTATAGTACTTAACCTCATTGTAGTATATCATCATGGACCTGGTTTATGCTACATATCATCAGTTGATGTTTGTTACCCCATTACATTTACATTTTATTATGGATTATCAAAATAAAGATATAGACTTTGAGAACATATATACATATATATCCACAAGACATGGTCTGAATAGGTATTTTGATGGTGGAGATCACACTATCCTTTTACTACAATGGACTATGTTATAATTGAAATTTTGGGAGGAGGCGTTGAATAAGTTTAATAAAATCCCATTTTAATTACATCCATGTGTGGTAATGTTTTACCAGTACCTATGATATCAATTTTTGTGGCTAGATATGAAAATTTGAGATGTACATTTTTTCTTTTGATACCTCACATTTGAGAAGATGAAGGCATAATAGCGGGTTCATATGAGTTTATCTCAACACCTTGAGGATTAAAGTGGATGTGGGATGTGATATCAGTTGAAATTATGACATTATTAACATGTACGTCTACAATATATGATGTCATCTTGGTGATCTTAGACTTACTCACCATGTTATCGTACATCCTCACTATTTGAGAGGATATTTCAGTGGTGTACTTATATAGCCTCTATGTGAACTATATAGTCCAAATCCATGGTGCCCCCTTGATGATTATCTTGGATTTTGATTCTCAGATCACATATCCATTTTGGATACAATTAAAAGAGGCCTTTGGAACTACATTACGATTGGTCACAACCTCTTCCCCCAAGACTGATGTCCAGATAGAGTAAACAATTATGGTCTTTAAGGATATATTTTGATATAGCAATTAAAAATGTGAAATTTTTTGGAGTATTTTATACCATTGGTGGTTTTTTCATACAAAAATACCTACCATTACATCATTGTTGTTTCACCATTCATGTTTTTTTTTCTGAAACCCAAAATGTTAAAACTATATAGGACTTAATTGGGAGAGTCAGAACTTAGGATCCAATATTTGGATTAAGGTATTACAATTAAGGGGTATACTAGACTTTATTAGATGATAAAAATAGTTTTATCAAAATTATAATGTGAATAAATGATGGAAACCGTTAATTTTTGAGGAGGGTGACCCTATAGTCCTGAATGTCTCACGACGACATTGATTGAAGAAATTTTCCATGGAAAAAAGATAACTCTGAGTTTCCTGGGACCATTCCAAATAATACATAGAGTTTATAAGGTTGTGTACCGCATAGCTCTACTGGAATAGTTAGACTAGGTACACGGTGTATTTAACATGTCATGATATGGGAGGTACATGATTGAACAATCAAATGTTATCAACTTTGGATGGCTATATTTCATGTTATGGAATACTATTTAGCATACCCAATAGAGATTTATTATCAAAAATAGAGGATCCATCATGGGAATTAAATTCCAATTTTATTTTTCTAGTGGCATCATGGGAGTATTCAAGAGATAACCTTATGGGGGGAGAGCTTAATTACAAAAATCATTTTTGAATTATTTAATGATATTATATGGATTATTTTTTAAACTAGTAGTTGAGAAGGTATTCGATTCTGATGCCCAGTGTGCCTGAAAAAACTATTTGAAATATATTAAATATATTAAACAATAGATTCATATATTTTTCTTTATAATTTTGAATAACACGTGAATGTGGATCACACAAAAAACATCATAGCATGCTAGACTTCAAAATTCATGTTTTTTAATTGGTGTGGTGTTATTTTTTTGGTTTTATACCTTTGTGAAGAAATAATAATAGGAATATATAAGAAAACAAGAAAATTATTTTAATTGAAAAATTAATGATTATATCTATAAATATAAAATATTGTATTTATTCAAGAATGGATGCTTAATCCTTATTGACACAGACTACTAATGGAGTACCTTCTTGGAGAACGACGATTGATTTGGATTAGATCATGGATCATTTCTCCAACAGAGTTTGCGAATCTCGCTCATGACAATAACATCATAATTTTTCATCAAAGATCATTAAAAATAATAATAATGTACAAATGAAAAAAATGGATGTTACATTTGAAAAATATTTAGGATTATGGGTTTTGTCCCTATTTAATCATTCAATCATCATTTGTTTTTCATATTGCCAAGGATTTGAAAAATTCAACGATTCTGATCCTAGTGTGATAATAGATTGGTGAAATGAAAAAAAAAGGATAGAAATACAATAAAATTTGTGGATAGAGAATTCATGATAATGATATATTAATCAAGGGAGAATAAGAATGAAATGGGTGTTATAAGTTTTTCCCAGGAAATAAATGGTGAAACTATCAGTTATCCAAACAGATGATTCCTAAATAGATTCGAGACCAAAAACTAAGATTACCAACAACTGACGGCTTGGACGACCTAGGATATATATTTTATGATGTGGGTTGAGGCTCCAGTGACATGGAAGAGAAACCCTAATTTTTAGAAATATATGGAAACATGTAATGTGTTTTAGGACTACACACCATGTGGGACCCTCATAGTAGTAGCTAGGGTTCTGGAAAAATGTTAAGGACCACACCACATATGAAACCAGTCACATGGTGTGTTTCCCATCAGTGATGGGTAATAGTGTAACATGAATCATACATAGACATAATATTATGGTCACGACTATAAGAATTCTATGTGATTGGACACAGCCCTGACCGGATCACCCAAACATGTCCACCTATAGGTGGTTTGGTACACATGGAGGCCAATGTACAATTAATGTAACAGAACACAGAATCAGGTTTAACATAATATCTACATCTTACCTATCTTTATACTTAAATTTTTTGTGAGTATTTTGAAGATGAGTGATCATTGGCCTAACAACAAACATTGGGTACAAACTAGTAAACATTGTGTTCCTACATAAAGTGATTTTTAAATCCACAATTAATATAAATGGACCAATCATGTTTAATTGTGTTCTATTGGTCCATTTGATCAAGGGTACAATGTGACATTATATCCACATTAGAATATTTTGATCTACAATAGAGGGAATGTCTCAGATAAATGTTTGTTGCCACTCTATGAGAATAAAGTGTGATCCTCGATCATCATTACACCAAATGTGGGTTTTTTTTGGAATTGTTGTGTTCTGAATGAGACGGGAATTAATCCAATATCTTATAATTCATATATATAGTTTTCATGATATCATTTTCATATGATCCACCACATAGTATGTTGATCTGTATTGGGTTCTTGGATTCCCCCAGTGGTTATTGGAAGGACCCAAAAATATGACTATCAGGGACTTAATGGAACAATTATATTGCCTAGGTGGGTCCCAATGATCTACACATCTTCATCAACTAAATCAGTTGATATCATGGCTCAAAAATTTGTCCCTGATAGAATTATCATTTCAGTATAGAAAATCATGTGATTGAAAATTGTAAATGACTTCCTCGTGACATGATGTCTCCCCTGTGTTAAAATTTATGTTTCTATTATACATTGATATATAAATATTGTATTGAGCGTACATTAAATGGTGCTTCTTGTTTATTGTTTTCATGTTTTACTACTGGATAATGATATACTCACAAAACTATTCCATTTTATAGCTTTCATAATGACTTATGTTGAAAAGAGATCATTTAATGGTGTTCTGGGAGGATCAGTAGTGGGTTGAGCATAGATTGAGATATTCATAACAATGTGGTATCATAGAGTTTCCATTTGATACTAGTACACTACCTTATTACTAGTTAGACTATACAATGTTTTTGTTTTGTATATTATTTTTCCCCTTGATAAAAATTCAATGCATTAGTATCATACTATATTTTGGGATCATAGATTTATGGATGAATTTGTTTCAGATGTTTCTCATTTAATCATTATATGGTCTGGAATGTTGAGTGTGTGTGACCAATTGCCTTGGGCTAATTCCTACCAATTCTGGGTTGTTCCAAATAGTTCTTTGTCACCAGCCCCTGGCCTATTTGAGGTAGGCATGGGCTAATCATCGGTCATACATAGGTGGATTGGGTAGTAAATGAGTGGTATAAGAAGTTGTTATTCATACATATTTACTATATTATGGGTGTTAGGTTTAGGAAAAAAATGTTTAATAAATATTGTATTACATTTAAGAAAAGGAATGTAGTTATGGTGTGGTGGCTAATGTATCAATACACCATGACTCTGACCACTAGCCTTTAGAATTCATAAATGTAAAAATTATTTATAGGGAAAATTTTTGGTATATTCGACATATAGAATTTTTTTTCATGTCTATCTTCAGTCAACTCATAGGAAATACTCAACTGACATTGGTAAATCATGATTAATTTCAAGACGCCTCTACACAGATAGAAAACATGGATTCCCCTGAATATCCCTGAGGATGAACCATCTTGTAAAGAGGCATTGGTACATGGGCCTATATACGAGATATCACATTTCTGTTGTTTATATGTTATACCACCACACTTTGGGTAGCAGCAAGTCCCAAAAGTACTATATGAGGATGCATGAATTATTAGAGTTTAGTACCAGTATCAATGGATATAAACATCCATGTTTTATGGTGGGATATAACCTCATGTGGATGAAGATTGAATATATATTCATTTAATAAAATTTTCTCCTTTTGGGGATCCTAATGATTAGATACAGTTCCTCACCACAGGTCTTATTCAAGTCACTATTTAGTAATGGTGGAGGTTAGAGACTCTAAAACACGATTATACATCTCTCCCCAATTAATACTATAAGGGTCACATCAGGGAGGGGTTCTTTCCGGACACATTAAAATCAATACATATAATGGAGTTTCTACTTCAATAGTAGGGATGCAGGACCATTGAAGTTATCCGATGATGTAATTATTGATCTCTCATGTAACTATTTGTATATAGTGTGAGACAATTTATTTTGATCATATGGCATTGAGAAGAGATTACACTGGGAAATAATAGGGTTTTTGGTTTCCCTCTACATTCCCCATGATTTTTGGGTTCTTGTGATATTATGGGTAGGGTAGAGATTTATGGATGAGAAGGCACACAGAGTAGATGCTAGTAGGGGTATCCCATTACCTAAGACACTAGAAGAAGACAACAGATGGTTTTCAAAGCTATCAAGTAATCTACGAACCTTTAGGAGGTGATCTTATGATTCAGGATTAGAATTTCATGGATCTCAAGGTAGCTCAAATCATACAAGCGAGTGATAGTGTTTCACCTTTTATGGTTGGGGAAATTTGGATCAGGATTGTCCAAAACGTTATACAGATTATTGTTTGATGGTCTAGGGAACACAATGATAGAGATAGATGCAGGATAAGGATGTTCTTCATGGTGTTTAACATATGATAGGTGGAGATAGAGTTGTAGGAGTTGTTCGATTGTTTGATCAGTTATCACCACCACCCCCATGTGCTTTGTACATGGCTCAGGGAGCAGGTGGATAAGGATGAGGACAAATGAAATCAATTTGGGCCTAATTCCCAAAGGTTCCAATAATTATATGAGGTAATATATAACAATTTTCAAAATTTATTTTTTTTCTATAGCCACATGTTCATGTCATTCATTCCATGTTACCTCACTGATTTCTAACATAGAGATTTTGGTTGATCCATTGGCTCGACCCTTGTGGTTGGAGTCTCCAATATGGAGTGGCCTAGTGATTTCACAATTATACCAACCATGAGATATTATACATAACGGAATGGGTTTTTATGGGATCCAGTTATATTATCAAAGAGATATTATGAATTCTTAATTGGAATGGATTGTACATCCAATTGTAATACCCATATTGACTATATTAAGTGGATGATGTAGTGTGTCTGTAGTTATAGAATGTTATTTTTCATTCTGGGTGAAAAGGAATCCATGGTGGAATAGGATGACCTCCAAAATAGGAGAGTGATGAAGATTACACACCTATTATATTGCATTATTCTTGGAGTAGTTAATGATTTAAACTATCAGTTTTCGGTGGTGAGGGTGGAGTATGATATGTATTTCATGTGGACACACATGGTTTTAATACCCAATGATATTAAGGTATCATTATTTTCTTGAATTACAGGATGAAACAAATATATGCAACATCAAATTAGATGACTCCCTTATAGAATCATGAGAAATATGTGATGTTAGAGGACATGATGAAGAATGGATTTGTGTGACCTATAGTTCCACCATGCACATCCCTAGTGTTGTTCTCCATGAAGATGAATAGGAAAGTGTGGTTATGAATTGATTATCATAATATAAATTAGATGAATCTGAAAAATATGTACTAAATTCCAATGACTGAATAATAATATGACATGATAATAGGGTTGGGATGGTTCTCAATTATTGACATCAATTATGGATATCACCTACTATGGTTATTGTATATGCCTCATAAGGAGTAGAACACAGAACATCATAGTATATTATTGGACACAAATTTAGGGAAGTATATTTATGATAATCACTATATGTGTTAGTTATTGATTAAATAATGCCACATTCTAGTACACGTAAGTACAAAAGCCTCATCCAGTTGGTGAGGACTTGACAAGTGCATACAAAAGACCCAATTTCAAAACTAGGTGGAGATATATTTATTGGTACAATTGAGTTAGAGTAGCAGGAATTATAATATGTATTGTAGCCTCTAATGTAGTTGATACTTTTCTGTAATGTAGCAGCTAGAACTATTCATCTTTTTATCCTTTCGAGAAACTAGTTTGTCCCTTCGGTCCTTTAAGGTCTTCGGGCCACCCAAGGACTTCTAGTCAATAATTATTTTGGTACTTCTCAAGGCTTTCAGGCCCCATCAAGGTCTTTGGGCCACCTCAAGGCCTTTGTGCTGCCTCAAGCCTTTCGGGCAACCTCAAGGACATTGGGCCACATAAAGGCCTTCAAGAAACCTGAAATTTTTCATAAATTATTTTACATATTATTCATGGAGACTACTCTAGATAGGGATTTAGAGAAATAGCATTCACTAGATCTGAAACTAAGATGATTTTTTAGAAAGAGTGGGTATTTCATTTCCATCAAGACCAGCCTGTGGTTGATAGGATGCTATGTTGAACAACCATGTGAATGTGGAGAGATGATATCATGATGATGAAGATGGGAGGAGGATTTCGAAGTATATTCTGTATATTTCATAATTCATTTGGGTCATGTAATCTCTAATGATACATGCCTTGTATGGGTTCCTCATCATCGCATTAAAGGGGGGTTATCAAAAATCAATACAAAAAGATGGCCTTCATGAAATTCAGGATAACACACATCATATAAGAGGCCAGAGTTGGAGTTCACCTGGAAGAGGATGAGGTTGTTCTTTCATGGGAGTCACATAATAGTATCAACCAGGTATAGTGTTTCCTTCTGTTGAAGGGTTCTATAAGAGGTTTGTACCCAATTTCTCAAAAGTGGAAGCACTCTAGATAGATATGACCTAGAAGGGACATAATTTTTCGTCAAAATATTGGTTTAGAAAATGATATAATCATAGGAGACTTGTTTTACATGGGATAAAATAATTATATATATAATGTAGGTTATGGATTATGTGGTGTTCTGTGATGAATCTGGTCCCAAAAATTGTTCTTTATTGTTGAAAAAATAAGAGGTTATTACCAATGAATCACATATGTTGTGACTAAATGTGTGGAAATACCTAACCCATGTTTATCAAATAGTTGTGGTAGTCATTGCAATGAATATGTGACTTAAAATCCTTATGGGTGAGTGGTTTTTCCATTATAATGACCATAAGTGAATCAAGTATAACTTATTGTAGAAGGATCCTAAATTGATTCATTTCTTATGGATAGACTTCAAGCTAGACAATGACTCTATGATTTCCTATACCCATGGGATGGGGAAACTTGTGGAACACACTTTTACTAAGATACATTTTTCTTTATTGTGGATTGTTTTTTCTGTGTAGTTTGTGTCACTAAAGTTTTCCATCAGCGACAAGGATTGGGCTCCAAATATACATTTGATTTTTTTACCCCACAACATTAAATCATGTCAGAGATAATCAATATATAGATACCTATTGTTATAAATTACGTAAACAGATATCCACTTGACGTGTTTCTAATTGATATTTTTATGGTGGGAATAATGTTTTCCTATCAATATATTAGGTTATTGTAGGATTTATTTTGTTGTAGGATATGGTTATTTTATTTCAAACATACACATTGGGGGTATATCCAACTGTGGTGAAGATGTGACCATACATATTATTTCAATTTTAGTTGTCAGGTGTGAATATATGAATTATAGTGACATATCTCAATGCTTCACAGACCATCTTCTTATGGAAGAGCACCATGTTCTAGAAGTTTTTTTCTACCCATTGAGGATCCAAATTATATGTGGGATGGGATATCAGTGGAAATTGAAACATTATTACCATGTACATCCATGGGACAAGATTCCATCTGGGTGATCATAGACTGACAAATAATGTCGACCCACTTGTTCACCATTTTAGAGTATAGTTCATTGTAGATCATAAGTATCCTCCATGTGATGGAGATATTCCTAATCCATTGAGTCCCTTCAATGATTTTCTCTAATGGAGATGATCACATCCCATATTTGTTTTTGAGAGTATTATGGGAGGCCTTTGGAACTCCATTACATTTTAGAATAACCATTCTCTCCCAGACTGATGACCAGATAGAGAAGACCATCCATGTCCTAGAGTACATGTTTCAATCATTCTATTGGACATTGGAAAATGATTTTATGATCAACTACACTTGTTGAATTTTGAGTACAATAACTTCTTCCATTCCACAATTGGCATGTAGTATAAGGGGATTTGTACGGGAAACCCTATAGGTGTCCAAATTTTTGGATTGATACAAGATATATGACACTCATGGGCCTGGAGATATCGTGAGGTACTATAGTGATGCTGCAAGGTATAATGGAGTTGATGAGGACTGGACAGATCATTCAAATGTAATATGTGAATTGATTATTGAATCCTCAGGTATTTGGTGATGGAGAACATGTTTACCTGAGTGTATCTCCTCAATGTGGATTACAGAAATTTGTATAGGGAAGAATGTTATCTACGTGATTCAATGGTTCATTGTAGATACATCGTAGTGTTGGTGTGGTGATGTACCCCTTAACTCTACAAATGCAGTTGGATCGGGTAAATGATGTGTCCAACAATGTTCATTATACGAGGTACATGAATATATCACCATGCATTATCGACTAGGGCGAGATGGAATTTAAATATGGTGATTAATTTATAGTGTACCTAGTAGAGAAGAATGATACAATGTAGAGAATCAATCATGGGTTTTCAGTTACCCATGTTCATGTCCGAAGGAAGAATTAGAATCTTGAAGAGGGGACATGGGTGCAGAGGACCAAGATGTGATCCCAAAACCCTCATCATTTTGAGTATTTTTTTCACTTTTGGTGGTGAAATATCTAATTTTTTTAAAATTTAATGTTTGAAAATCATTGTGTATTATTTGTAGGGATTGCATGGATTGTTTTATAGAATAGTCACTTATACAGTCTTTGATTTTGAGGCCTGGTGTGGCTAGGATATTTTTTTAAATAAACTAAATATATTAAATAACATATGTGACAAATTTTTTATGAAATGTGGAATACCACAAAAATAGTGGCACAATTCAAATATATTAGGGGACAGTGGAGTTTAGAAAAAGGGGTTTTCTTTAGTCATAAGAAAATCATTATCATCATGATCGATTTTTTGAAAAAAAATTCATAGGTGTAAATATATAATATTATTCAATATATTTATCTATATTTTTTATATTGACATAGTGATTATGTATTCTTATATGTATATGGTTTTATGATTTCATCAGGGTAGGTTTCCCAAAACATATATATTCAGATAACCGTTAGAGATAATTCATAGAGAATGATGATGGACCTGGATCAGATCATAGATCATTGAACTAATAGATTTTTCGGATCATTTTAACAAATTAATTGATATTATTATTTTTCAAAAACCAATATAAATTCCCATTAGGATGTTTTATTTTTTAATTTTTCATAAATTTCCTTATCGTAGATGAATGAATATCAATTCCTAAAAAATAATTGATATATGCAAGATAAATATTATTAAATTAATGATAATTTTTATTTATTCCTTTTGATTTATACCATGTAATTTTAGTTCATCACCAATAATGAATTGATACCATGAAAACAATAACCAAGTATTATTCATCATGTTTTAAGACATATTTTTTTCCTATGATTCATCATTAGATCATATTTGGTATTTATTTTGCCCCACACTACGATCATTATTTGATATATAATCCTTAAGTAACCATTATTATTCATAATTAATCAATCCGATTGGTAAAAAATGAGATTGAATTTTTATGTTTGTGAATAAATGATGGCGATGGACTGATAAATTGGGTATGAGAATGAATAAGGTGTTATTATTATATATCGTGTGACACATGGCATGGCTTTTGATGGGGAAACCAAATTATTCCTTAGTAGTTTCAAATCATTTATCTACAATATAATTTGTTGTAAGTCTTTGATGACCACATTTATATTGTTTACAATGACTGAGGTGGCTCTGAGGATGCATTTGATGTCACAATGAAGAACTAGGGTTTCAATAAAATCCTATGGAACATGGAAGGTATTTCTGGATTACAGATAATGTGGGGCCCTCAAAGTGCAGGATAGGTTATTTGGATGTTATCATCGATTTCATGGTGTGTGAGACCTCCATGAAAGAATACATTGTAATTTTGAATATACCTTTACGCATGAAAAATTACATTGACTATGTAATACCATGAATATGGATACTGACACAACTATGTGTACAAAGTCGTGGACACATGTACACATGTTAGTAAACATAAAACAAAATGTAAACATACATGTCCATAGAAACATGAGAAACTTCCATGTGATTTCAACATACATTATATTTTTGGTATTTCTTTGATGCCCAAAAACCTATTTATCAGGTAACAATAATATAATAGTTTTATTTTGATTAATTTTCACGTCAACCAAACAAAAAATTGAATTTTTAACACAATTGAATTTTATAAATGTAATCACTGAAGTGATTACATTATATTAAGATAAAAGGAATGGTATAATATACAAAAAATCCTACTAAAACCCTATCAAAGACAAAAAATACCACCTAACACCCCGGAATGTCCCAGTAAATAATGAAGTTCCATCAGGTCAGTCATAACGTAGAATATCTCATCCAGAATCATCGAAACTGTACATAGAATCAGTGATATAGCAAGAACCATATTCATATATTTTTTTGAGTTTAAGACACCCATATTTTTGGGTTTATAAGGCATCTACCTAACCGTTACATCTTTGGTGACCATTGGAAATGCTAGAGATTGTTGAACTCTGACGGCTATAATTATAGTCATTGGTCTTTTGGTGGATTAATTAAAAATATCAAAGTATAATTTCATTTTATAAAAAATAATTAATTTATAAGCAGATGTTATAATATATCCTATTTTAAGGATCATAATATGGGAAATGGTGTAATATTTTTTACTACACATAGATTATTTTAAAATTATATGATTAATTCAAGAATCTATCAAATTTTTCAAATATCTTGTAAAATTTTTCCTTCTTAATTCTTAAACCATGTTTTAACTAAAATATGTATTTATTTCTATAATATAAGTATAAATAGTTTACATATAAATATATTAATGTTCTATTTTTGTGTTTTAAATATTAAATGTATATAAAACTAAAGGAATTTTTATTTAGAAAAGAACCTATTTTTGTGTAAACATTGTATTAATGTTTATGAAAAAAATAAACCCCACAAGGGGATTTCCCTCAAGCCAGACTGAGGGAGGTATCACGTGCTTGGCGGCTAATCCTAGCCATCATATTCAGCAAAGGTTGGCCTGAGCTGGGGGAATGGATTCCTGAAGGGCACAAAATATTGCATAAGCGAACCATAGGCACCACCTTGTGGGGTGACACCAAGATGTGGGTGGGTGACAGAGTGTGATTGAAGAACCCGGTACAAGGCGGTACTAGGAGGGGAGGGAGGAGCTTTCTGAGAGGTTTATCAAAGTATAAAACATATAAATAAGCCACCCAGGTCACTCCATTTTGATGTTGGATGAGAAAAATCCTCCAAGATTGAGTCTAGGCCGTTAGATATCAACGTGTGCGATCTGGGCAGTCCATTTCGAGCCAATGATTGATCCTCAGTGGCCGCAGTTTATTCCTGTATTTTTGTGTTCCATTCAATATGACATGGATTGAATCTCAGCAGTCCAAAAATAATTTTTAAATGTTTTCTCACCCTGAGTCATTAGATCTCATACGTTTTAATTGTAGTCGTTTGATATTTTTAAAAAACACAGCATTGATCTAAGTTGTTTGATCAAACCTCTATCTAATCGGAGACGTCCATCCATTATTAAATCTATGGATGTTCCTACAAAATTGAATCAATATAAATTTAACCCCATCCATCCAATATTTTTCCATTTTTTCTTCCCATTCCATCTTTTTTCACTCCCACCTGCGCAAGAGCAGTACCATACTCCTCCCTTTCTCTTTGTTTTCCACACCCGCGACCCCACTGGACCCATCCACTCCTGTGTTTTACACAACGAAATTAAAATGGTATTTTAATAAAAAATATATTAATTGGTTCTATTCTAATCATAGAATTAAATTATTCATCATATTTTATACATCATATAGTTTATAAACAACACGGTTTCACCCATTCCATTGGTTGTCCCTCCTTCTCCTCAAACACCTGCAAGACTCCTTTGATGATTTCCCCAGACACTCCTCTTCAAAACATGCTATTCAATTTACGTTATCCTTGTTTTGTTAAAGGGTTATACATATATATATATATATACTCATATACATAAGTATATATCCTTTCAGTTCAAAAATATACCCTTCTAAACCCATTTCAAGACTTCTGGATTTCGGGTTTACGTGGTATTATTAGACCCGATGAAAAATTTGTACCATTCAAAAATGTTTAAAAACCATATATATATCTTTATAGTTATATATATACAACAATACTGTTTTACAAAAATTTTCATTATATCCCGTTTTACGAATTTTAAACATTGAGTCCCGTGTTGAAGTAGAGTTTTAAAGAATATGGAATTTTGTGTTGTACAATATATATATATACGTATGTATATGCATAAAAGATTGTATATAATTATATAGTATGTATAACTAACATTCTAGTCTAGTTTTTAGTCTTTAAACATTTAACTGATATATCTAATTTATGGTTTTTTAAATAAGATTGTGCCAACTATCTTTGGTGTAGGGCTCGGTAATGAAAGCGCATTACATATGTTAATATAATCATTTTAATAAAATTATTTAATAAATTAACCATTTCAATATTTATATAATGATTTAATGTTTTCGGGACTCATCATAATTAATGTGACCATTATATTAATGTCATAAAGGTGTTAATTGATTTTTCGTTTTACCCCTTTAAAACATAATGTACATTCAAATATGTGAAAATATGTTTATTTAGATAAACTTTTATGCTCAATATTACTTAAAATTATCCAAGGATAAATAATAAAAATTAAAACCCGTGTTTCCAAAATATTTTATTGATTTAAATAGTTCCCTTTATATTGACCCTGTTGTTTGAACAATTTAAACAAACACTAATGCAGATATTCCAAATATTATACTTATGTTGTGTTTAGTAACTGTGGAGGGTACATGAGTATTGTATTTGGGGTTTGCAACTTTTATATCCATTTGTATGAAATATGTGTATATTTATATATTAAATGTTGTTAGTGACGGTTGAATCATGTTCATTACATTTTTAAAATTATTTATACACTTTGGATGTTTCATACCGAAGCATTTGAGTAACAAATGTTTGATAATATATTAGTTTAACACCACACCAAAAATATTTGATTTATATTTTTAATTGATAATGGATCCAAGTGAAATTTTATTATGTATTGATTAATAGCGTTTTATAATAATTGGGTTTGCATTTTATGTAACAATACTTGTCTTTCTATTAGTGCATTCATTGTCATCTCATAAGCCATAATCATCTAATCATAATCACCAAACAATGATTTAGATATTCAGTTGATAGTTCTTTATTTAATAAATGTATTCATGATTCACAATATATATGTAATTACCAATGAGTGTAATTATAACTCTTATGACCATTTATGTAATTATGAATTAAATTATTAAAGTTCCACGGGTCACCTTGAATAATATGAAATGAGAAAATTAAATATTCCAAGTGTTATGGGACATTTTGAATATATGAACCTTTTTGGAATATAAGGAATGTAATATAATAGGTATTACTAGTAGGGGACATTTTAATGAAAGACCACCGATGAGTCGATAGTTCTCATGAGACAATCATGTCATGGAAGGATGCCATTGACATTTCAGAATCCTGACATGAGGTCTTGACAGTGTTGGATATTATGCATTCCCTCATTATGCATATGGAAGTTAATTAACCAAGTGGATTTTCGAAAAGTAGAATATACATGGTTACGAGCCATTACAAATGAGTATCAAAAAAAGAGAATTCTTATGTCATGACATTTCATTTTCACTCTGTGATTTAGTAACCACTATATGGCATTGAAGTTATTACTTTTATGCGCAACTCTTATTATGTATTACTCTTAGTTGTTAAATTTATATCTCCATATTCATATGTCATACATAATTAGAATTTATTTTACTTATTACTATAAACGATCATTCGTATAATTGAATCATGATCCCATGAAATTCTGTTATTACGCATTGAATTGTGAAATTTTATTAATATGATATGTTTCATGTGATACATATTTTCTTTACAAAAACGTTTTATGGAATTTTTTAATTAATTTATTCAAAAGATATAATTTGTATATTAAGATATATTAAAACCCTTTACTGGTCACTTGTATGCTCACACAACAGTTTTGTACAAAAATTTTCAGGTGACATTTTTCAACTAATGAAGCATGTCATATGTTGCTAGTTTCCCAGATCCTGAACCGAATCAATCCTCTTTGTGTGACACGATGTGTGATATATCAGTCCATGTTTTGTTAAAAAAATGTCACACATCATGGTTCAAGGCACCGGCTCGGGTTATTTTGGGGTCGAGCTATCATAGTCAGTATTAGAGGATTCATTTTAGATAACTCTGGATAATTAGATTTGAACAAAGGAAAAATTACTTAATCATTACTATGTATGATTTTTTTGTAATATTCAGATTGAAAACTGAAATACCAGTCTTTTTTCAATTCCTATTGCAGCCCTAGAAACAATAATTTTTGTAGTTAGACAGGATAACTGTGTTGACTATGCCCATATTCATATGACATGAAAAGACCTATAGGACTTGTCGATCTCTCCCAGTGTACTTCAACTCAATCGAGGAGCAGGTTTGGACTACCTCTTTATGATGCAAACCCAATTTACTTCATTCACATTTCAGGGAATGTACTACAATGGAATTTTTAGTTTATTCACCACAGCAGAAGCCTTCCAGTCCCTTATGGATTTCCACGAAGATGCAGCTGCAGGAGACCTCTGTACATCGTATAGGTACCAAGTCATCAACTATGGACATTATTGTCATGTAATGGACTTTTAGATACTTGAATTTGATGCCTCTCGTTCTATGTATTGACATCATGTACATAATGATGTCACTCAGTTATACATCATTCATTTCACACTCTAGATACACCATAAGTTCACTCACACGATTGAACCAGACTGGTCGAGTGGCATTTGGTTCAGGGAGATTGAGTGTTTAGGAATAGTTTTGTGGATTCATATAAAGGGGATCATGTAATCCATTAGTTATCGGTGTAATGTACCTATTGCTTTAGGATAATAAAATTTGTTCTTTCTTTTACCTTATCAGTAGTGGTGTTTCACAAAATGTACATTCATTAAAAATTTATATTTATTAATGGAAGGAAAAAAACGAACATTTTATCTATTCCTGTTGAGGTATTGGAGGATATTATGGCCAGAACCTGTTAGGAAGAAATCATTCCCTTAGAAAAACAATGATGAACATGAGAACATATTTATGAGATATTGAATAGTCCAGACATTCTCCCCTTATACAAATGGAATGCCTTCATCTACCACCATATATCCAATTCTCATCTTACAGAGTATAGGCGGAGGGGAATGTACCATGACAAATATTTTCTATACATCACCCAGTCTTGAAACATCACAGTCAGGGTAATGATTCCATATGATTCATTGGATTTGGACCTACACACATCCTACATGTAAAAAACTTGGAGCATCACTTTGTAGGACCACATCGATGTCATTAACATTCTCAGATGAGAGATGGTCAGGCTAGTCCATAGATATTTTGTCCATTCAGAAGTCGCTGGACTCTATTCCATTTGAGCCTCCCTCTGGAATCTCGAGTGATCACTGCATGAGTTTAACCCATACTGGTTGTGGGGAATTTGATCCAGGGAAGAAAAAGAGTTGAACACGAACATGGTTATTCAACAGGCCACACCTGAGGATCCTCCCTGATGGAGGATATGGTAAATAATATTTGATATTTTATTTTAGTGTGGTCGTATGAAATGAATTTCGAGGAAAAAATTTATTTTATAGTTGAATAATATGACACCAAAAAAATATTTATCATAAAATAACAAATTTATAGTTTTATTTTGATTAATTTTCATCTCAGCCAAACAAAATCTTGCAAATTAAATAAAAAGACATTATATTAAATTAAACACCAGAGTGTTCACATTACAAAAATATCAAAGGAAATATATAATAACCAAAAACACCTACTAAAAACCCTATCAATGTCACAGGGAGACCACCTATCAGTACATGGAGACCTAGTAAATAAATAATATCCTTTGGGTCCTTTATAACAGAGAATATCTCAACCACAATCATGAAAATTGTACTAAGCATCTGTGCTATAGAAAGAACCATAATATTCTATTGTATTGAGATTAAAACACCATATTGTTCTGTTTTATAAGTTTTCTACCTGACCATTACATCTTCAGTGACCATTGAAGATTCTTTTGACCAGTGAGTTCTAATGGCTATAAATATAGTTGTTTGTTATTGGTGGATTAATTAATAATAACAAAGTATAATTTCATTTTCTAAAAAAATTATGTTGTGAATTGAAGTTATAATATTACTTTTTATTATGATCATTAGAAGGAAAACAATGTAATATTTTGAACTACACATAGGTGACTTTAAGATGAAATGAGGATTTCAATCATCTTTCAAATATTTCAAATATCATGTGAAATTTTCAGTCATTATGCATAAACAAAGTTTTATCTAAACTATGATTTGATTTCTATAATACTAGTATAAAGAGTTTGCAGATTTATATATTAAAGTTAAAAGGTTGTCGTATAATACATTAGTGTTTATAAAACTAAATTAATTTTTTATTGGAAAATCTCCTACTTTTGTGTAAATATGGTATTATTGGTTAACAAAGAAATAAACCACAATAGGGGCCGACCTCTATCTGGACCGAGGGAGGCCACACTCATAAGGTGGATGAGCCTAGCCCTCAGCCTATGTATAGGCCGGCATGGGTGGGGAGCATGGATAGACCGATGTGAACAGAGGAGAACACGAGGGTACAAGACGCACAACCGTACGAAGTGGCCCATATGCATGGGTGGTAGCCAGAGAGCGCTTGTAGAACCAGATATGTGGAGGTACTGGGTGAGAAGGGATGTGATTTCAAACTGGGTGATCATAGTATCGCGCATATAAAAAATCCACACATCTCTCTCAGTTTTGATATGGGATGTGGAAACTCATCTGGGATTGAATCCAAGCCGTCAAATCACACCATGTGCGATCTGAGCCATCAATTTTAATCCATCTATCTATCCTCAGCATTCGCGGTTTGGTACCACATTTTTGTGAACCATCTGATCCAACAAATATCTCATATCAGCCCTCCGAGAATTATTTTAAAACTTTGCATCTCTCTGATCCATTGGATCTCATAGGTTTTAATCGGAGCTATTTGATATTTTTAAAAAACATCACGATGATTTAAGCCATCTTATTGAACCTATATCTAATCGAATAAATCCATTATTTTTTAAATCTATGATTTATCCTCCACCATTGGATCAATCTACATTTAATCCCAGTCATCCAATATTTATTTAGTTTTTCTTTCCACACCGTCTTCTTTTTTTTCTGGCTTATGCCCAAACAGTACCCTAATCCTCCATATTTATTCATTTTCAACACATGTTACCACGCTATCCCCCTCCATTCATGTGTTTTCCACAAGGAATTTTCATTGGCCTTTTAAAAAATCATATAGTTCTGAGGTTATTCACAGTAGTAGAATTAATGTATTCATCATATTTTATACATAATATAGTTTATAAACAACCTGGTTTCACCCATTCCCTTGGTTGTCCCTCCTCCTCAATCCTCAACAAGCCTCCTTCGATGAGTACTTGTGCCACTCCTCCTCAATACAAGGTAATGGAATAAATCATTCCATGTTGTGTTGAAGTTGTGAACATATATATATATATACTCATATACATATTTCTAATACCTTTTGGTTAATATATAAAACCTTTTATACTCGATTCATGAATTCTGGATTTCAGGTTTTTGTGGTATTATTATTCCTAACGAAAAATGTACACCATGGAACAGATGTTACATATATTATATACATTCTATTATGTATATATATATATATACCACCATATAGTTTTACATAAATATTTATTATATCATGTTTTATGACTTTTAAACATAGAGTCTCCTGATTATGTAGAGTTTTAAAACATAAAGAATTATGTGTTGCAAAAATAAAATATATATGTATACATACTTGTATAAATGGTTGTAGATAATTATATAGTTTGAATTAATCATCTTCTGGACCAGTTTTAAGTCTCTTGACATTTATCTTCTATGATAAATTTCTGTTTTTGGTAAATTTGTATGTGCCAACTAACTTTTGTGCAGGACTCAGTTACACATGTATGTTACTTATATTTGCATAAAAAATTATTGATGATTTTTAATAAATAAATCATTTTTAAATTTATATTATTATTTACTTAATTAGGGAATGATTTTAATTAACATGACAAATATATTAACGTCATAAAGGATTCAATCGATTTTTGGTTTTAACCCTTTAAGAAATAATGTGCATTTGCACATGGGAAAATATTTTTATCTAGACAAACATTGATCCTAAATTTTACAAATAATATTCCAAGGATTACCAATTAAAAAGAATTCATGTGTTTTTAAAATATTTTTTTTGTTTAAATTATTACTCTTTATATACACTATATTGTATGAACAATTTACACAATCCTGAATTGTGGATATTCCTAATATTGTAGTAATGATGTGTTTAGTTATTGTAAAGAGTACATCGGTGTAATATTTGGGGTTTTCAACTTTATTATCCATTTGTAGTAATTAATTATATATATATATATATATATTAAATTGTGTTAGTTATTTTTCAATCACATTCATTCCATTTTTAGCATTATGTATACCATTGTGAAATGTTATACCAAAACATTTCAGTGTTAAATCTATAAGAATATAATTGTTTAATACCCCACATGAAATGTTATATTTACCTTTTTAATTGATTAGGAAGCTAGGTGAAATTAAAATACGTATTGATTAATAAGATTTTTAGAATTATAGGGTTATCATTTCTTTTAGAAATACTAATATTTTAAATAGTGCATTAGTTGTCATCAAATATTCCATAATCTAATCATCATACTCACTAGTCAATGATATAGCCATGAAATTGATATTACATTAATTAATACTTATATGCCTCATTCACTATATATATTTAAATTCTAAAAAATATATTTAGATCTATTATATGCTTTTAAGTAACATTGAATTAAATTATTCAGTGAGGTATGTGACACCTTGAATAATATGAAATGTGAAAATTAAATATTCAAACTGTTATGGGAAATTTTGAATATAAGACCATTTTGGAAGAAGAGGAATGAAGTTGACTCAATATAACGCGATGGGGACAGGTTAATGGAAGCCCCACAATGAATCTATAGTTCTCATGAGTCAATCAGGTCATGGAACCAGGCCATTGTCATTTTAGTGTATTTCCATGAGGTCTTGACATTGTCTGATATTATTTGTTCCCTCAATTATTAATTATAATTAATTATCCATGAGGATATTCAACTAGTATAATATCCAAGTTTAGGAGCTAGTACATATGAGTATTATAACAATTAAATTCTTAATGCAAGACGTTTGTCTATAACTCATTGATTTAGTAACCATTGTGGGAAATTGATGTTATTACCTTTATACACAACATTGATCATGTATTACTCTTAGTTGCTGAATTTTCTCCTATATATTCACATTTCATAAATATTTATAATATCTTTTACATATTACTCTAAATGATAATGCATATAATTGAATCATGTTCCCCTGTATTTCTGTTAGTATGCTTTTAATTGTGCACTTTTATTATTATGATATATTACATGTGTTACATCTTTTATTATGAAAAATGGTTATGAAATATTTTAAAAAATGGTTTAAAAAGTTATAATTGTTATATTATGTTATTTTAAAACACCTTCTTAGGCATTTGTATTCTCTCCCTATGTTTTTGTACGAAATTCCTTATGTGACAGTTTTCAACTAAAGAAGCATGTCAAAAGTAGTTGGTTTCCCAGAACCTAAACTGAATTGTTCCTCTGTATGGAATATAATGTGCGATATATTAGTTCATGTTTTTTTTAAAAATTTACAAATCATGTTTCAAGGAACTGGCTTCGAGTATTCTGTAGTCGGGCTGTCACAATTGACATGTTTTGTGAGTATTTAAAAAATAATCAGTCTTATTGATAGCTAGACACATAGTGTACGACTATTACAAGCTATGTACCCTATTCGAGAGAGTTTTTAGATATTCATTTCCTTAGTAAGGACATGTCATGGTTGAGTGTGTTACCATGGTATATTACCTTAAGGGTACATCGTGGAATTACATCCATATCATTGGATTGTGATCCCCTCTAGTTTCCTAGACATAGATAGAGTTTTGCGTTTCTTTAGGAGACTGATGTTTGATACACTATAATCATTATTACCTATAAGGGAATTCTGGAATTAGTGTGACCTCCATGAGTTGGGAATGCATCCTATATAATGAATTACATATTAGATAGCTTCATGATATCATTGACATATTATCTAATATGTATTGTTTTGATCTATATTGGTTTCATGTTGTGCTACATTTGTTTTAGACATGACCTCCTATTTGAGTACCATGATATTCCAGGACCAGTAATATTTAGTAGGTGGATCCTAATAATCTATACATTTTCATTGAGTTTCTCTGATTATAGCTTTTCTCCTAGAGTGGGTCCTCCCTGATGAATAATTGAATCAAGAAAAATCATATGGTTGACAATCGGTTTTGACCTCATAGTGGCACGATCTATTTCCTGAGTATATATAGATTTAGTCGATACATTTATTGATATATATTTTACATATATGACTATAAATGTAAATAATGTTTATTTTATATGGGTTTCTAAAAAGGGGTTTTGGTAAACACCCATTTTTGGGCATTGCCTCCACATGTCATGGATATGCAGATGATGGCCCATTTGACAATGTAATTAAAGGACAAGGAGCATGAAGATTATTTAATTGGCTTTTATAACATAGGTTTATAACTAGATAATTCATTAACCTTTGTTCTTATCCATTGAAGTAGTATAAAAAATATCTAGTTTTTTTACTATGTATTTGACAACATTTTTTACTTTCACTAATTTAGAATCATACATAGTTGGGTGATCATAGATGTTTGTATGAACTAGATTTAGATGTTTAAAATTTTATAATTATGTGGTATTGGATGTGTGTGTGTGTGAATTTGTAATTTATGAAAATACATCCAATATTTGGGAAATTTGCACTATGTGGTAGTCTCAAGCTCCTTGCCTATTGCAGGCAGGCCTGGGGTAGTCATATGTCAGGCATTGAGGGGTCGGTTTATGAACCCTAATCCTTATAACACATCAGAAATATTTATCTCCAAGGCATTAGTAACTCTAGGTCCAAAAATTTAAAAAAATTATATACTCATTAATCTCTATGAAATGAAGTTGTTCTTAATCATCTGACACCAAACATGTTGATACCTTCATCAGGTAATCTTTTGAAAAAAATAACATGATTTACCATAAACAATTATTAAAAACATGAATTATTACATATTCATTGAATAAATAACATATTATTTGATTTAATAAATAACTAAAAAAATGATTTACCTCTAAAATTGATAACCTAAACCACTTATTAAAAAAATTAATTAGTAAGAAAGTTGTTAGTAATATCAATTTTACATAATCCATAGAAATCATCCTTGAATGACATTTTCATTATCTCTATAATATGAATTTTATAGTGGTTATCATTCAAAAAATTGTGTGTTATCAATGAAATTCAACCTACGACTGAATCATTTTACTTGATTATCATTATAGTTAAATATAAAAATTCAAATCCTAAAAAAAGTAATTATGTACAATCCTAATACATATAATAATTTTTATAAAATTTGTATATATGATTGAGTAATAAAATAAAATAATTCATGAATCCAAAAATATGAATAGTTGTTATTCATCATCTACTGTGGTATAACATAAGCTTATCCATGATTCATTAACATCACTTGAATTATATTATTTTGTCACTTTAGGCATTGAATTGTGTAACACCTTATCTCTATACTGTTTAATCATTCTACTTTGGAACATTTTGTCATGCCTTTTTCATCACACAGATAGATTCCATTATCTACACTAATATAGAAATCTCCATTATATTTAATAACGTACCAGATTTCTTCGTTCATACCTTATCACTTGTTGGAAAAAACATCATTCCATTCTCCCATTTTACTACCATTTTCCCCATCTTCATCCTCTTAAATTATTTCCCATCAATGCCATAATACAAATTTAATTCATTTACATAGTCTATATAATGTGATACAATTTCGTCATATGATGATAATTTAAGGTATATTAGTTCTTATTGAATTATTGGATTAAACTCATCAATGAAATGATGTTTTCTAATCAAGGGATTAATTGTATTATTGTAGCTCCAAATACTTCTCCTAGAATCCACTTATAAATGATGGAATAAACATGATTTTATGATGTAAATATGGATCACTATGTATAATCCAAAAATTAGTGTATTATTTAATGTGATGATAATATCAAAATCATAAACATAGATTCTTTAGGGATATCTCTATTTCAATCATTCATAATGTTTTTTTGGGAATTGTGAATTATCATAAGCATAACCACTGGGTGTGATAAACAAAGATCATATTATGTCATGTTTTCATGAACCACATGATGATCACGTAATACACAATGATCCGTCATCATAGTAATGTTCCATAACTAAAAATGCACTAGAACCACTACTACATTTAGTATACATAAAGGGATGTATTTTTAGAAAAAACACATAAACTCTACCTATACTAAACTAAAAAATAATATTATATATTTATCCTCAAAAAATATAATAGGGTTTTGGTCCATAACCTCTATCCTCCTAAAACTAGACCTCATGTGTCTTCAAATAATTCATTGATACCCACTGCAATGTATGGGACGCTCTAAACCTTGATCCAATGTATACATTATTACCTTTTTACAGAATACAAGGAATCACATCACAATGTTCAAAACCGTTTAGTATTCTTGGAATAATTGATACAGACATGATTTCTATACATCATACGTATAAAAAATTTAATTTTTTTAATAATATCGATTTCCATCTATCATATCAATTAATATAAAAACTAAAATTATCCTTGGTATCCTACTGAGAAAACATAAGAAATGGGACATTTCAAATGATCAAAATAGATATGTTTATTGTATAATCTATGAATCAATAAAGAATAATAAATAGAGAGAGGTAAATAACTAATTCATATTCCAATAAATAAATAAAATGATCATAATATTATTTTATTTATGGATTATCAAATAATTCCATATAATTAATCACATAATTTTGGAAATTTAAACTAATAAAATAATTGCATGTAATATCTATATTAAAATTCTTAATGATGTAATTTATAATTTTAGACATGATAATAATGTTGACAAGACCTTTTAGAATAAATATAGTGTCACATACCATCAGAATTAAATTTTAATCTGTGGTTATCAAACACATTGGGAAATTTCAACTCATTTATGTCAAGATATTTTAAATGAATCATATTGTTATGCACATTCATAGGAAAATTTACCACTTTTATCGTCTAATTTATATGGAATCAGAAAATAATTTTTCTCATGAGTCATTTTTTTTCGAGGAGATATCTATATCATGCACACCTAAAACATACTATGTCCAATGCATTCCTCATATGATTGGGTTGAAACATAGTCAACCTAAAAATTCATATTAAAAATAACATATAAAATGTTAATACATACCCTAATCATATGAATAAACTAATATACAATATAGGGTAACACCGTCAATGGTATCAAAATAGCACATCTACAATCAATCTAATCATAAACCATCAATTGAGAAATAATGTTGATTTAAATAAAACATATCATAAATGGATCTCTTTTAAATTGCATTGATGGTGTTACTAATAAATATAAATACAATAAAATATCATTAAAAACATTCTTGATGTTTAATATCACCATTTAGAAAATGAAAATTCACATTTAAAATGATAATCATTATAAATATAATTTATAAAACCAAAAATTTCATGATTATTAGAAATAACAATTCATCATTAAAATTCTTATGAACCTAATATATAATCTAAAATAATATATTTTATGGTTGAAGGTAATTATTTACATGTTTTACATGTTAAAAATGGCATTATAATTTCAGTATTAAATTAATATGAAATATACATCTTGGAAAAAAACAAGAATATTCCATTCACATTTTCAGTAAATCTCAAACATGATTTTTAAAAAACAAAATGATATACCAATGAAAATTAGTAAAAATAAAATGTGGAAAAATAATTTTAATAAATAATTTTGAAAATGTTAATACGATTTTTGAATCAATTTTTTTTAAAAAAATGTACTTATTTACGACTAAAGTGAGAAACGATGTCAAATATTATTAAAAAAGATTTCTCAACTATGTTATTTTAAAAACAGTTCGAAATTTGGTAACATTACATGAATATATAATTAATAACCAGAGGATAATAAAATGAATTATTATTTTTATGAAATGGTTTAATATTTTTCTTTCAAATGGAAATCTAGAATAAAAAATCTCGATTTGAATGAGATTATGAAATAAATTCATAAAATGGTCATAAAAATAATTTGACAGATAAAATATGATTCAATTTTTTCTCTGAAATATAAATACACATAAAAACGGTTTAAATAAAACATAATTATTAAATAAGTAATACACACATGATCATATAATGAAATAATCAATGCAATATAATATTAACTCAATGAATGGAAACTGAGTAATTTAATCCCGTACCACATGAATCGTTTATATTTATCATTAATGATCCTCTTATACAGTGGTTTTATAATATTTATTATCATAATCCAAAATCATAATCCATTTTAGAATAACTTATGTAATATCTTTATAAAATCATATCACCCATTCATTAATAGTCTTTCATGATGGTCATAATTTTTTATATAATTTTCTTATATTAATTATCATTTTTTGTCATTAAATATCATGTTTTTACACAATTACATTATTTTATAATCAATGGAATAATAATAATGACATAATGGTTATGATTTTAAATAAATATTAGTTTTATAAAAAATCCTGAAACATGATTATGAAATTTGATGTACATTACAATCATGGAATCTATAGACCCACATATGTATGATGTAAATTTCAATTTTTAAATGATTATGATGTTAAGATGTTATGTAATATATAATATTTATACAATCATCATAATATTGTATATGGAAAATTATATAGTTATATATAACATCCTTGTTGTTTTTTGAATAATTGAGTATCACATCACTTTGTGATGATGGTAATCCACATGTTCAAGAATGATGTTATGATCTTTTATTCATTGAAAATAAAATAAAAAAATTTATATTATATTTTCAGAATGATAAATTAGACTTGAATATGAATATTATTTCATTTATATCATTTGTAATCTATAATGGAAAATATGTTATATTCCATGTGTATTGTTAGTGAAAGATGACTCACATCACTTTCTGAGGTGGCAATCCATCGTACACACGATATATGTTGTTATACCTCTAATAAAATAAATTTTCTAATGATATATATATATATATATATTATAATGACTCCGGAGCTTTAAAAATATTATAATTCTCGTAAATATACATTATATATATCATCATACACTTCAGTAAGAGAGGCTAATTGAAGAACGAATGACATCATCTCAATAGGTGGGAGTCCTATGTAGATAAGAACAATGCTTTCATAACCCATTTAATAGAATAAAAGATTTTCATTGGCCATACACTTATTATAATAAAATTCCGATAAATATATGATTATTTCAATATTATATCAGCATGAATTAATAAATGAAAATTACGGTGGAGAAATAATAATATAAAGATGCTCGTTGAAGAACATTACCTCTTCTTCTCCAATCCTCCTAGGTTTGAAATAGAACCTTCCAAGGATGGATTTATTCCCCAAAATAGGCTTCTTCGATAGAGGGACAGATTTTTTTATATGACTTGGTAACGTATTGGTGGAAAAAAGTGGTTTGAAGATGTGAAGAGAAGAGTATAGGGGATCCCATTTATAAGATAGGCTAGTGGCACAATTTTAATTTTTTTGAAATTATACAATAATCGAAACATTTTTATCATGATTATATGCTTCCAAAACCAGTCAAAATAGAACCTATAAGTGATAAGTCCAAAACATTAATATCAAATTTTAATTGGAAAAGTTTTTTGGTTATATTTAACTATTACCTTCTATGTTTAATCTACTAAAGAAATAAATTTTTACTATATAAATGGTAATTAATTCTTAATATTTTCTATTCTCATTAACAAAAAAGATCAGTGTCTTCATAAAAATAATTTAAAATTATTTAAATTCATAAAATATAATATATTTTTCAAAATATAATTTAATTCTTTGAAAAAAATTAACATAAATTAATATCAAAAAATGGGATGACAAATGATTATTTAATAGGGAAAATGGCCAAAAGTATACAAGTATTATATATATATATATATATTATATGAAAATGATTAAAATTACATAAATTGGATTCCATTATATAAAATTTATCAAATATTAAAATAAAATAAATTCAAAATATATTTAATTATATGAATAATTTCAATTGAGAAATCAATTTTCGATTAAAATTCACGATTTATCACTATTCTTCAAAAAATGAAATTTCTAAAAAAATCCCAAATTCTAAAACTGATATAACTTTTCTTTCAATTTTTTTTCATCTTATATTCCAAAAGTGGTAAGAAATATTTTAAAATTATTAGTAAAAATATTTATTAAATTTACTTTTAGAAAAGAACTATTTTATACTTAACATTTTTTGTATCTTTAAAATGATTCTTATTATAATACAAATCAATATATAACAATTAATGACATATTTTAGTTAGTAATATTCATATTATACAATTTAATTTCACTGTAATAAGAATTATATTAAATAAATATATATTAATAATACATCACATTTCATATTAACTCGATTTTGGTTGTAATTCAAGCAAAAAGGGTGTTGCCTGTGACAGAAGACACACATAATGTTTCTTGTAACGTGAGTTAATGAATAGATTTAAAATAATTAAATATAAAAATATAACTTACTGTATCATGTTTTAATACTATCATATATTCTTGTTGTCAGATGTTATATATGCTATCAAATATTGTGGTCATATTTAATAATTTTTGGGGTTTATAGGTGAGTCTGATCACCAACATTGAAAAAAAAATTTCATTCACAATAGTTTTTAGAATCATTTAATAATATGTCATAATATTAAAACAATATTTATTTCACATAATTTAGATAAAAATTCTTCTATAATCAAATTTGTAAAAAAAAGATTAAAACCAAATATCATAAAGGATATTCAAAATTAACTAAATGTGATGATGTTTTTGAATATTTAATACAATAAATGCATCATTTTTGAAATAAAATTCGGGTTATATATATTATATTATGGTTTAACAAAATTATGATAGGGTATTGTTTAAATATAATAAAAATAATCCTAGGAGGAAAATTAATGAACAAAAAAAAGCATATCAATATCTAGAAGATGATATGAATTAAGATATATATAATAACATCTCACTGTAAAAAACAAATATCAAATCAAATTACTTATTTAACCTTTCTGAAAAATTTGTATAAAACTAATGGAAAATATTTGTGCTATTATAATTGAATATTTATGAATGATATCGTCTTTCCTGAACAAACTATCATCCCCAATGAGGTATTTATAAAGATAATTAAAATTTCATTGAAAATATTTATTATTTATTTTTTGTATATAATATTTAGTACTACAAATACTTTTAGTATTCCATGTTTTAATGAAATAGAATTTATTTTTATAGAAATTAATGGGGAAAATATTGTGCAGAATGTATCCAAACATCATGAAGAGGTGACATTCTATAACACATTTATTAAATCACCTCATTATTATAACTAATTTTTGTAATTAATATCTCTATAATTTTTTGTGATACTTATGTGTTTAATTATCAATGATATCAGGAAGAAATTAATTTGTCAACAAATATTTTTTCTATTACTATTTATTGCTAAATTATGAGAAAATATATATTAATGAAAAAAAATGTTGACCAAGATTTAAATAATGATGAGGAAGTCATGTACTATTTTTTTTCATAAAGGTGGTTTTTCTATATTTTATCAGGTTATGTTATGTACTATTTTTTTCTATTTATAATGGAATAAATTTGTTTATTTTTTGGTGAAAATTATTCTTTTCTATATAATGGAACATGACATACTAAAAACAGAGAAAACTCAATCAAAATGTTTTTATAACATTAAAAAGTGAGCCATATTTCATTTTTGACATATAGAAATCAGCAACAGCTCAATATGATAAATTCTCTGAATAGTATGGGAATTTTTTTTAAAACATGTGTCACTAACAGATGATCTCTAAAAAACACTAGTTGTTTTATAATTAATTAGAATACTAATGCTTAAGTCGTTATTTATCCGAATGAAGACACTGCTCTTCATTTTCAATGCAAAATGTCACCAGTATAACTTGATGGTCCACATACAACAAAAAATGCATCCTTTATGTAATTGATTACTAAAATTCAATTGTAACAAAAATTATTTTTAATTCATTTTTATATATAGATTGTTATGTTCAAATATAAACTCTCATATACCTAGGTAATCCATCAAACACCAAAAAAATGTGGCACTATAAATGATCATATAAAAAACTATCACACATGGAATGGTATCCATATATCAAAATAAATAACATCATATTTTAAATCAATATTAATATCATGTTATATACAGAATAATTTTTAATGCACTTATGAAATGTTTTTGTTCTAAGTTTTTTTATGGTTCTTATTAAAAATAACTAATTAATTGATTATTGTTTTGAATAATTCAAGAAATCATAATATACAACATGATTTCATCTTCATAAAAATAAATTTTTATTCTAGAGTAATTTTCATCAATGATAGACACTTCACAAATATTTTGGGTGGTGCTCTAGCACCAATAAAACAACACAAAAACATCAAGGTATTTGTAACCATGGGAATTTCTCTCCCATTTTCATTTTTTATATTTCTAAGATAAATTTCACTTTTTTAGGAAGAAGAATATTCCATTTTTAGTAGATGATATCAAATATTCGACTTTCTTCATTGAATTCATAACACAATCAAATTTAATTGATTACATTTCAGAATCGAAGGATTAGATTATCATACAATCCCACATCATTTAAAATGAGTAATTAGATATTAATAGAATCATTTATATTATAATTATAAATATAATACATAATATATATATATATATATTATATATAAAATTATTGTTTATTTAATAAATATAATTTATTTAAAACATGTTATCATTACAAAATAAATAAATATTTTCACACATATATTAATGATAAATGATTTATAATTTATTAAATTCATATTTAAAAAATATCATAATATATATAATAATGTATAACTGAATTTTATGGTATTATATTTACAATAAAAAATATAGAGGTCAAAATACGATTTATGTACCACACATTATCATGCATTACTAGTGGGTTTATCTTTTTTTTACGAACAATGAAATTGAAATATTTATAATTTATTTAAAAAATTATTCATGTTCCTTCATGAGGGAAAATGCATTCAACCATAAAATGAAAAGGTAATAAATGAACATAATGGTGTTGAAAATAATTAAGAATGTAAAAGAAACATTAAAATTCGTCAACATTTGTATATGGATTTTTTAGGTGTATGTATACATACCCATAGGTAGTGATTTACCAAAATCATTCTTTTTTTGGAATTGTTATGTCTATATAGAATTATTGTTGTTTTAGATTAATGAAGGATTCATTGGTTGATCATGTAGAAGACAGATGCATTAGAAGATCATGAAGGACACCTCTATGTCTCCGATAAGGATTGAAATAGAGGATTGGATGATATGAGTGGAATTTGGGATATATAATTTGATGTGGAAAATTGTTTTCTGGTTATGAGGTAGGTAGCTAAGTGGTTAATGATGAAGGGCGAATCGAGTTCATGGAACATTAGAAATATAAGCATGACAAGAACATGCCAAAAGAAAAAAAATACATCCTTCGTTTGTCTTCATAATTGAAGAAAAATTATGTTAGAATCATAAAATCTATTATGGAAGAACAATGCTGGTTACTTATAATCATCAGATGGTATTGTTATATTTGAATTACATTCAAAAGAGGTAATTATGGATGGAAACTGTGCTATTCTATGGGTATTGTAATATATAAATGATATTCCTAAATGATTCAATTAATGTCTAATTTATAGTAATATGAGTATTTTTATGTTGAAAAGATATTACAAAATGGGGGGAGACCATACCCGGATATTGGTAGTAATTATAGGACCAAAAAGGGAAAACTGATTTAAAATGTGTATTTATCTAACATGAATAACTTTGTACTCAATGAATGCCATCCCAATGGTCCCTCAAATGATGAGATTACATAGAAGGTTAATATATGTATAATGATATATATCCCTCAATCCCAATAATATGTTCGAGAAAACTTATTTTAGATTTATATTTTTGGGAGGAAAGTATATACTATATTTATTACTAGATGGGGTATCTCAATCCTCTAGAGTGTAGGGGGGCTAAAAAATCGAATCTTTGTAAGATTTTTCTCCACTATATGTTTTGAATATTAATTGATAATGTATATTAGAATGTGATGGGATTTTTTTGTTGATTATGATTTATAATAATGTATTATTTGAGGTAATAAATTATATCCAGTGTGATTTATATATTTGTTTTGTCCCATTCATTGAATTCAAAGGAAATAAATTACATAGTTTTAATTTTATGAAATATAAAATACTTAGTATTAGTATTTTATATACTAGTGATGAAAACTGGTCATGTACATAGTTATTTTGGGATAAAAGAACCATAATCCATTTAAATTATACATGGTAAACACCAAAACACTTCATATATGATATTCGAAAGCCATAACTATAATATGATGAATTAAATAGTTCATATTCAATACTTAAAGCCATTTATTTTATTTATTTATTAGAATAAAATTTTAACATATTATTCTACTTGTAGAGGCCATCCACACTTATGTAGAAATATTCATAGGACAAGGTAAACATTTCTATCTCTAATATATACATCCCCCTTATAATTAAATCACATAAACTATGTTTTCAGTAAAACCCATTCATATTTATAGTTTTGAAGATGACACGTACTTTTTTTACATATAAAATCATTATTTCACCATTAATATATATTCAAATTAAAAATGAGTCATGTTTTATTACATCCTTCTCCAAAATAGAATGGTCATAAATGTAATATATGTTTTTTTACTGATTTAAATGTGTCATTATAGCTTACAAAAAATATTCAAATGTTACATTCTTAAATTAAATCAAAAACCATGATTATATAAAATATAGCTTCCTATGTTCAATGAAACTAAATATATCCATTTATTATACATGATCAAGGAACTAAATATATTTTATTATTAAACAATTTAATTATTTGTTCTTGATTTCTCAAATTTATTTTCAGAAATTTTTTGCTATTGTATACATTTGTTTAGGTTCTTAATAGTTTAAAAAATAAAAATAAAAAATTAAATATATTCTAGGATACACATGTAGAACACTTCAATAACTAATGTTCTTTATATCATATATATAATTCATTGGTTCATTGTTATTCAATTTCATAATTTTGAAATTTTATTAAAATTTGGGTTTTATACAACATACCAGTTAAATAAAATATACATATTAATTAAAATGACATTAAATAGAATTTTCAATTACTGATGTGTATATATTTTTTAATTTCATTAATTATTATCTATATGCAAAAGATCATTAATTTTATCCCACAAAATTTTTTATAATATTTTCATCAGATTATAAAATAAATATTACTACACCAATTTTCACATATGGATTAAAAAAATTGTTTTATATTCAAATGGATTATTTAACAATCATTCTATTATTCATTGAATTCAGAATTTAATCTTAATTGATTATATTTAGTTATTTTTAAGAATCTATTAAAAAAATATAAACCATTATCTGGATAATAATTTTTTATTCATGTTGCACTAATGAAAATCATGTGATATTCATCTATGGATTTTAAGTATATAAATAAAAAACATCTATAATGGGGTGACATTTATCAGCACCAGAGAAAATAACTAATAACAATTAAATATATCAGTTTTAACAAGAACCGATAAATGTGATCCCATTATATTTGATTTTTTAAAATAATGATAAATGTTCTACCATAATGAACACCTTTTGTTTAGAATTGATAAAAGTCACATGAATATGATTATATATATAACTAATCATATATTTTTAAATAACATTAATATTAAAATATGTATATATATGTCCATATGTTTTATAAAACTTATTTCTATTAGTTTGATCAAAAATTGAATATTATTTTAAAATTTTAATATGTAAAAAATAATGAAATGTATATTAGTCAATTAAAATGTAAAAAGAAAAAATCAATACTTTAAGTATAAAATTTGGATATAATTATTATAAATATAATTTAATATTAACTTATTTAAACAATTATATGATATATAATTGAATATATTTCATTAAATATGACATTAATATTTTAATTTTTATATTTATATTCATCTAAATAATTGAATAAAATATGTACAATCATTCCTATTTGTACGCATGCAATTTTATATATGTGGTTGTATATGTGGGTGTGTATTTATGAATTTATGAATCTGTTGTATGTGTATTCATCATTTTTTTTTGTTCTCTGTGTCTGTGGGTGTTTTTGTATTTATGTTTATTGTATGTATGTGTGATTAGGTATATTTGTATAGGTGTGTATGTAATTTTCTCTGTACGTGTATTATATGTGTACATGTATGTGTATGTGTAAGATGATATCAATAGATATGTATATTTATATATGTGTATGTGTTTGTGTTTGTGTATGTATATTTTTGTGTTTGTGTATGCGTATGTATTTATATATTTTTATTTTTAGTATATATGTGTTCACATAGGTATGTATAATTGCGTGTTCATGTTTAGGTGAAATTGAATGTGTTTTTAAATTTATGATTATGTGTATATATAAGTGTATGTGTACGTGAATGTGATTGTGTTTGAGTTTGTGTATATTTATATGTATGTTTATGTGTTAAGTTATGAATATAAGTGTATCTATATATATTTGTGAATTAATGTATATGTGTATATACGATTCGGTTCATCCTTGGGGATTTTAATAGGAGATAAGGGATCTCATTAAAAATTCAAATGGTTATAATGGATCTTATGAATCCTCCACATTAGAAGATTTTCCATTATAAAAATGATATGTGATGATTTGTTTATACATCATTATATCATTTCAATATTTCGTCGGTTTTCTCAACTAATATTTTTCAAGAAATATTCTTCCAGAAATCATGATTCAACCCAAAAAATTGTGTCAATAAGGTTATGAATGGTTCTTGATGATAAAATATGTGTGATTCCTTCCATGGTATTTATTCCCACATTTAAGTGTTCAATATAAGAAAACTATTTTACACTTTGATGGAAATGATTTAAATCTATTCTCATCAATCATAATATAGTGAAGTAATTGATGAAAAAATATGATATATCGAAGAGGATGAGTGATGTAGATATCCATGATATGAGATAGTTTATGAAAAGTCTCATTTAGAGGTAATATTGTTAAAATAAACTATGGCAGGTGATGAATCTGACATATCCATTGGAGACCTATAAAAACCATGAAATCATGTATTAATCAATATCCACCACATATCATTAAATCTAAAAAACAGTTTCCAAAATAGTGAATTCTCTAGAATGGAGGTTTTGGTAAACATATCGATTACTTCACCAAACATATTGTGAATATGTATTTGGTGGTGGCCATGATCAATGATAATGTTAATGTGGTACCTATTGATATTGAAGAATAAGACAAGGCCATGCTTCTATTTTATTTGTTACCAGATTCATATGATAATTTCATAAACAAATTGCTGATCGGAAAATACACAGCAATGTCGGGTGATGTGATTTCATCATTTGTGAGGAATGATCAATTGGGAATAACCAATGCTGTAGATTCTTTAGTTAATATTTGACTTCATTATATTGAAAATTGATTTAGTAAACAGGTAGGTTGGTAAGAGATAAGAAGAAAAGATAAAGTTCTTATTTAATTACAATGTGGGTTATCAGCAATGACAATGAAATGACATAAAAAGAATATAGGAAGAAAAGAAGGAACATGACCCCAATTATATGGATATCGACAAAATTATTTTTCGGGGTGAGGATAACTTACATTAAATTGAAATTTATTTTCATAGGTCTTATTTTTAAAATGAATGGGTGGTTGATTCAATATAAACGATCAGTATTACACCATAGAGGGATTTATTTACGTCATATGTATAATGATAAATTTTTATATTTGAGATGGAAAATGGAGATTATGTTGATGCTATTATTGTTGGTGATATTTTTATAACTAAGACTTCCATTTTTATACTAATGTTTAAGGATGAGGGGCATGTTCCATGTATACATAATAATTGTTTATCATCGTTTACTCTAGATAATGATGGGTTTTGGAGTTTATTAATGGGTGGAAGATGACCTTTTCTAGTGGATTGAATATTTTTTGATGAGGATTAATTGATGAAACACTCTGTAGGATACATGTAATGGTGTATCATGACGTGACAAAACCAATTTCGAAGAGGAATTCACCATATTTGTGTAACTTCTGATTGGCATGCATCAATTGATGTCTGTAAATGGAGAAGAAGACGATTTGAAATACGTTGCATGTGTGGTATTATTTTTATGATCATACACCTAATTTATTACCTTATATAGTTCCACTAGTGATAAATGAATTAAATTAATTGATCTGTGTTATGGTCTCAGTGTTTCAAATTGCTTTTATGATATTGAGTAGAGGGAGGAGATAATTCATACAGGTGATCTAGATTATGTGGAGATCAAAATTATTGGGGATCTAGTTATTTATAATTCTAGCATTTAAAGTCTAGAAAAATGTATCATGTAGAATTTTATATTTATATATCTATTGTTCGGAGGATATTTCAGGATTCCATCAAAGATGAAAAAGAGTGACATTATATTTTCTACAAATGAGGATGTTTAGTTCGATAGATTTCCATTTTCATTCTATGAGAGATTATTGGATAAGTTAACCTTCATTGATTGTATAGGGGATATTTTTGGGGTTCATCTTTCATGTATTTTAATTAGGGAAAATGGTAAAATTTAAAAGTTAAAATAGTGGTTCCTTTTTCATGATTTCTATGTTCCATGATGATATATAATTTAAATATTTTTTATGATATATTTTTCTAAAAAAATTAATGATACATGTCGTGAGATATATTTTGAAATATAAACTTAAACTAGATATGAGGGAAAATATGTCATATAAAAAGAGAGTCATGCATCAATTGTGTATGGTATTTGATGATTGGGTGACAGTTTCTGGGCATGGGTATTAGTTAGAATCCAAAAATTGGGTTGTTCATCTTGGTCCAACAATGATGTTGTGTGTTCGGTATTGATCTCCAAAGGGTTATCTCTTATTAAAATATGATTATCTGAGGGGTGTTAAAGGTGTATCAGGGATTGAATTTAACAGATATTATCTAAGATATTTTTGTAATTTATGTTTGTGATATTTATTAGATTTTATATATTATTTGATTCATTGTGGGTTCGCTCAGCTATTCCCCCTTGGGTATTAATCCTCCACATTGGATAGTTTCTCTATGTTAAAAATCCAATGTGATGAGTTATTTATTATTCTATTTATCTCTTCTATATTACATGTTTTTTCTAACCAACTATTTTTCAAGAAACATTACACGAAAAATTTGGATTCTCCCCCACATGTACGTGTTTATATTTATAGACATGTGTATGTGCATGTGTGTGTGTATAGGTATATGTTTATGTAGTAATCTAGTTTATTTTTCAATTTTATGGATGTGTATGTATGTGAATACACATTTCAATAATTGTATGGATGGGTATGAATATTCATATTCATGTGTATGTATTTGAAAACACATGTGTGCCTGAATGAACATTTGAATGCACATTTATTTTTGTATATGTATATGTATTTGTTCATGTAGTATGTGTATATACATATGCATATATATAGATTTTCATGTATGTGAATGTATGAGTATATAACTGTATATTTGTGTATGTTTACAAACTTATATGTGAATGTATATTTGTATTCACATGTATGTGTTTTAATATGATTATATTCCTATGTGTATTTGTATGTATATATATATGTTTGTGTGTTTTATGTGTATATAATTATTCATATGCACCGAAATGAAAATGTATGTCTTTATGTGTTTATGAATGAGCATGTGTATGTCCAGATGTGTCAGTGTATATGTATGTGTGTGTATGTGTACATGTATGTGTATGTGTATGAATGTGGGTACAAGGATATCTTTTTATTGATTTAATATTATTTAGTGCTTTTAATATCACTCCATTTTTGATAATTTCAATATTTCATTCATTTATATATATATACATTTAATACATTTTTAACATTTAGAAAATTGATTGTTATTTATACATATATAAATAAGTATATATTATATTATATATTGATACTGAAAAAATTATTAATAAATATAAAAGAAAATAATTTGTTATATTTCATTATAAAATCAATGCATAGCAATCATCAATAATTAATAATAATTATAATTATAATTTATTTACTTTTATTTATTTTTATATTTATGAATTAATTTAATTAATGTAATGAAATATGTTTTTCAGTTTTTTGGAAATTATGAAATTTAAATTTAAATTTTTAATATAATTTCATTAAGTATTTATTTATAGATTTTGATATTTAACAATTATCAATCTTTTTAGAAAATAATAATTAGTAAAAAGATATACATATTTTTTTATTATTATCTCAATATTGTAAATATGTTTGCAACATATATGTTTATAATTTAATCATTTTTATTTCTTAGGTTTTACCATTTTCAATATGTTTAAAATTAATGTAAATAATTCTAAAATGTCCATATCCAACACACATAATTTTTTCATAAAAATCATCCCGTCATTAAAAATCTATTACCCCATTTAGATGATTATTTTTAAAAAACATATGTTGGTGAATGGATTCATAGTGACTGGTCATGAAGGTTGTTGTAGTTTATCTATGTAATCCGAATATGCATTCAATCAAGCGACATTGAAATTTGGATGGTTGCGTTGACCCATGGATAAATATGGATTTCAGGCTGTGGGTTTTATGGATGTAAGAAAACACATGTCATGTTTGGACAGTTGAAATAAGGGGAGAAATAATTCTTCTCTACTAATTCACTGGGAATAGCATGAGGATGGACCCTCGACCAATGGTTGATGAACTCCATTGCTGATGATGGATAAAAATAGTACAATGTGTTGATGATTCAAGATGGGAGAAATAAAATTGGATATATTGGAGATGTTTATGCGTATCTTTGATTTCTGATGTGGTGGTTGGCTTTGTTTACTGGTGATTCAGATCTGTGGACACATATATGAAATTGTGCTGGTCATCAGGAAGCCATCTATGGAAATCGGTCATGACATTCAGTGGGATGTTATCAATGCATGTCATGATCTAGGGCATATCCATCATGTGTTTTTAGGATAGTCCCAATCAATGGTGTCTAATCCTACGAAATTTTAGGCTAATGTTTGGAAATTGGTCCATGGTGGTGTGTACATATGTTGTAATTCCATATAGGCAAATATTAGCAAAAATTAGAAGTCTATAGTCCTATTTATATTGGTGGGTTATACCTGGAAGATCAATTTCTATCCCATTGGTCAATGGGTGAGTCCTGTGTGTGTTTTATTTTGTTGTTACCATGTAGTACCGATAATATATTTAATATATGTATTCATTTAATTTTCATTTTTTATGTGTATGGATATGTAAGTGTATGTGTATATTTGGGTGTATATATATGTCGGTATTGTACTTGTATACAATTGTACATATGTATGTATGGGCATGTGTATGTTTTTGTATATGTGTATGTGTGTGAGATTTTTTTTGATTGAGTATGTGTTTGTGTATCTATATGATCATGAGTAATTATATTTGTGTATATGTAGGTATATAGCATTTATATCTCTGTACATATGTTTTTATAGATATTCAAATGTTTATGTGATTGTGTATGTTTTTTTGTGTATGTTTATGTAGTATGTGAATTTATAAATTCATATGTACACATGTGTATGAATGCACATTCACATGTATGTAGTTGTATAGATGTGTATGTATACATATTTTCTTATGTATTTGTATGCACAAACATGTGTATGTCAATGTACAAGGGTAAGTGCTTGTTTATGTGTATATGTATTTTTTTTGTAGTATGTGTATCTATATATGCATATTTATATACATGTATCTATGTTAATGTATGAGTATGTACCTATATGTATTTTTTTGTACATAGGTGTATGTGAATGAATATGCATATCGAAGTATGTGTGTATACATATGTGTATATGCCTATTTTTATGTGTATGTATATGTATGTACTTGTATGTGTATGTGAATTTAAGTATCTATATTCATGTTTTTTCCTATGATTACGTGTATGTATCTATGTGTGTATGTGTATGTGTATGTTTATATATGTGTATGTATGTGAACATGTATTTCTATGTGTATATTTTTGTGTACATGTATTTTTGATTCTTCATTTAATATTGTTTTTGGGTTTTAATATCTCCAAAATATACGTATTTTAAATAATTTATTCATTTTTAATATTTACCCGTTTAATATATAATTAAAATATTCAGTTTTTATATTTTTTTATTAAACTATATTAATGTATATATTTAATTTAATAATAACATTTTATCAGTTATTAAAAATAATAAATCCTGGTAATTTAATATATATTTTATAAACAATCAATATAGCACATACCACAATAATTAGAAGAAATAATTTAATTTTATTATTTATTAATCTTCATTTCTTTACATTTTCAATTCATGTAAATAATGTAATGAATTGACTTTTTGAACTTATTTAATCAATTTATTTAATTTTAGTTATTCATTTTAATTAATATTTCATTTTTTCATTTTTTAAATTTAAAATTTTCAATATATTTTTAATTTAATAATTTTATAATAGGAATACATATTTTTATAGTACAGACCAATATTTTTAGTATATTAGTAATTTAAATGAATGATATTAATTTGTTTTTATTTCTTATGTTATAATATTTTTAATACTTTTAAAATATCTCAGGTTAATTATTATAAGACTACCACCATCCTACCACATTTTGGATAGAAATTGAACCCCAACAAATGTCATCCCTATCATAGTTTAGGTGTTATATAGTTAATTATTAAATTATATTAAATAAATATTTTAATATATGTAAATTAAATAATAAAAAAATATTTTTCAATATTTTTTTTTTAATTTTATAATCACATCTTGTAATCATATTTATTTTAATTTATAAATTATTAATATATGTCTATACATTTAATTGAATTTGATTTACGTATTTAATATTATTTTTGTATACTCTATTTATTTAATTTATAATATTTATTTCATTTATATAATTAATATTATATATTAATCATATTTATTGATTTTTTTGTCCATGTAATTCATGTTTTCATTTTTATTTATTAGATTTCATAATTTTTTTAACTTAATAAATTTTATTTAATTATATTTAATATTATTAATTTAATATTAGATATGCATTTATATTATTTAAAAAAATTATATATTTTTGACAGCAATTAAATTCTTAATATTTATTTATACATAGTTATATACTATGTTTTATTATTCAAAATATATATTTTTATATGATTAATATCTTTTCAATTTCATTTTCTTGTTATAATGTATTTATAATTTCAGAATTATTATATATAGTTTATTTAAATGATTTTTTAAACTTTCTCTACATTATATTATGTGATTACAATTAATTAAATTAATAATTAAAATATCCAAGAAATAATTATTATGTTTTATTATACGTGATTTCTTTTTAATTTATGCGATTACATTTCATTAAATTATATTTATTATGTTATAATGTATTTAAAAAGAATGAAATATATATAATTAATTTATATTAATAAATTATTCAATATTTTCATCATTTTCATAATTGTCCATAAATCATGTAATTTATATTACAATTATATTTTTAGGAATGTTTTTTTGTATTTACAGTATGTATTAATCTTTATTTTTTAAATATTCATTTTAAATTTATTAATTTGTATCCATGTGTTCTATCGTGATTGTGTGTATCTTTGCGTATGTTTAATGAATATAGTTGTGACTTTGTATATGTGAAAATTTGAGTATGTAATTGTATTTATATGTTTATACTTTCAAATATGTGTACATGTATATGTATGTGCATAAGGATAAATTTGAATATATATTTTTTTCTATCTATATGAGTCTGTCTATGTGTGTTTGTGTATGTGTATTTGTATGTGTCTGTGTTCGTGTGTATATATATATTAATATATATATTTGTATTTTATATATATGAATGTTTATAGTTGTATGCGTGTGTGTATGAGAACGTGTATTTGTTTACATATTTTTTTTTGTGATTTTTTCTGTATGTGTATATGTCATTGTATATGTATGTTAGTGTGCATGTATGTCTATGTGTATGCATGTGTTTATGAGTATATACATGATTATGTTGCTGAAAATATGTATATTTATATGTTTATGTTTTATTTTAATGTATATATTCATATTTTTAGATGAGTATGTTTGTTCATGAACATGAAATTGAATAGATGTGTATATATATGAAAATTAATGTGTATCTGAATACATGTACATTTGTATTTGAATATACTTGTGTATGTATATGTGTATGAGTATAGTTATTTTTTTATGTTGTTTTTGTATATATATATGAATATGTATATATAGGTATGTATGTGTATGCATGAGTTTGTAATTGTATGTATGTTTATGTATACATATATACACACACATATATATATGTATTTATATGCATGTTCTTGTGTATGTGTATGATAACACATATTTTTATGTATGTCTCTCTCTTTGTTTTCCAATTTGTCCTTCGGGGCTGATTGTTGTTACGATACAGAGATCCATTGTAGGAAAAAAAAGGACATAATGCTCACAAATATATAAATGATTGAATTAATGGATTCCATGAATTAATGGGTTATTTTTTAATACATGTTCATGGTAAATTGATAATCGTTAAAAGGGGTTTGTGTGGAATAATGGTAAAATATTATAAATTCATTAAAATTGCACACCAGGAAAAGGGATTAAATCTGATGTAAATGTTCCAAGGTTTGTATAAAATAAATCCAAGGCGATGTGGTATTTTGAATATTCTATGTAAAAAATTTACATTGTGTGTATCTATATTACATGTCATGTAATTTCATGACCTGATATTTGAAACTTGTTGTCTGTATTAATTCAATAATGTTTTGTCTTCAATTCAAATCCTCTGAATGCATGGGTTTTTTTCCGGTGTCTTAGGAGTGAATTCCCCAATTCTAGGAACCCTGATAGCATGGTAAATCACATTTTTGTCATTTTGGTTATGTTTTTCTTCTTTCCCGTCTCATCCATACATTGTGGAGAAATCCATTGACTTATTTCACTATTTGTTGTGATCATTATAATTTTCATCTACAAACATATTTTCTATCATCCACAATATCATCGTAAATGGATACTGCCATTGGAAGCATTGTTGGATCGTATTGATTTCTGTAGGTGGTCTAAATCATAACATGTTGGGTTGATAATTTTTGGGTTTACGAAATCTCTGATGTAGTGTGTTCAATAATTAATTCATTAATTTAGTTGTATTACTCCTTGAATCCCTTTTTTTTAATTAGATTATGACCTGGCATATGGCTAGAAATTATGTGAGATGACCATCAATATAATTGAATTTGAAATATCATGATCTTGTGTTTAGCATTACATGTCACATAGGGTGATTGCTTATTTTAGAAACACTAAATTGTGACTTAATTCTATATATATAATTTTAAATCGATTGTGAATTAAATTTCATGTAGAATATGAAATAAGAATGGTAATTTAAATAAATAACCATTGATAAATGTGACATCATATTGTGATATCCATGACGTATGATAGGAGTTGAGTATAATACTACAATGCTTATATATCACGATTACCCTAGAACATTCACACTTATATGATGCAATGTTGTTATTGAGTGGGCTCAGCCTTGTGCATGCTTTAATAGGTAAATGTACAGTTTATTCCTTGTACAACGTTGTGATGCTAACAGGTATATAACTAGTATGATGTAATGCCTATAGGGCATTGACCTAGATTTTTGTGACAATACAGTGGTTATATTGTTGTATTTTTCATTGTTATAAGACAAGATTCAATATACTCCAAAATTGCAGAACGAAATGTTATTTTACCATGGTTATATTGTGGGCATTGGAAAGGTAGTATGACCTGCTCAATGTTATTCTAAAACGGGTTCAAAAGTGAAATTTGTTTTTTTATTAATTTCTGAATTAATTGATACACTGGTAAATATCATTATTTTATCCACTTCATAAAGGATGGGTTAGTTTATACATGGTGGTTTCTACCAACTATGATTTATTCAAAACATATTCCGGCCACCACATGGTTCCCATGTAGATTATGTTGATTCATGTTTGGACATGTGAACATAAACATATAGAATATTGGTGTCTATTTTATGTGATGGAGTATGGTGATGGGACTTTAATGGTGTTTGACACATAGGACCTTTGAGTTTTTTTTGTTTTTTACTAGCCTTTTACATGTATGTTCTATCCTAACATTGTGTCATATTCATGCACGTCATTAGATTATTAATTAATTGTTTTTTTGTTTGATTTTATTATTGGTTTACATTATGTTTATACATTGTTCTCATTCATTTGAATGGATAGTTTTCTATTTTTATGAAACATCCTACCAAAGAGTATAGTATCCCCATTATTAATTTTACACAACCACTACCTATTAGTAGCCTCTGGTATATTGGTATGTGCACATGATGTCTCATAAGATACCTGTTTTGGAAACATGATTGAGTGCCCGATAAGGGGTGTTAGAATTTCATACCAAAGGGACTTGTTTTCTTTTAATCTACTTTACTATTAGGTAAATGTCGAAATAAGACTAGGATGAGTCACTACATGTTAATTTTTTTAGGGGAGAAACTAACCCATTTATAGGGGAAAATCGAAGAGCCTACGAATTGTAATATTTATCGTGTTGTGTGATTTTTGTAGTAGATTCTTTTTTATTGAGGGTGATTATCATGTTCAGTGAGGCGATCATTTTATGATGTTACAATTTCTTGAAATTATTAATCATTGAAGTGTATACTATGATAGAATAATAAATTAATCATAATAGGCACATAGGGATATATTAACATGCATTTTTTATGTTAGGGGTATATCTATATTCATGTGATATAAACATATCTGATCAACAATGATATGATATATTTGTTCAACTGAATAAATGAAATTAATTTATGTGTCATTCTAACACAATTTTATGTGATGATCGAGTAACATAGATTTTTTGGTTCTCAATCATAGATCTGGTTGAGGTTGATCTTGTTTCTATCATGTTCTCTATGTTTTTCATTTTTGATAGAGATAAGAAGAATCCCCATCTTATATTACATGATAATTAATATAGATTCATTCCTCAGATACCTATCATAGAGGAACTAGAGATTCAGGTGGTACTTTAGGTGAAAATTGATTTTCCGCTTCGTGAGAGCTTCTTGACGGTTATTTGTTCAATGGAAAGGGAGACTGTTTGTAATGTTTTGTCGATGTCTATAATGATAAGATAGTTTCATCTACAACATACTCCATTTTTTAATAGAGTACTACCCCAATAAGTCATGTTTTTATATAGTTAGTCTCTAATATCTTCTAGTATCTTGAGACACCTAAAATAGTTGGTTGAATCTTGACGCAAGTATGATTCGTAGACCAACTAAGCATTGATAGGATATTCCGAGCCATGATGAGCTCCAAGAGGAGATATATTTTGAGGACATTGAGTTGAAGTTAATAATTGAATTCAATCTGATGATATTTAGTGATGAAAATTTATAATATTTCATGTATCTAATGTAGGTGATAATGTCAATATTGGACAATGAGGAATGTTTCGATGACCTACTGTTCAATACACCATCATAGGAAGCAGATGATATATCCATAGAGATATTTTTTTGGATGGTCATCACTATGATATTAGGTCTCTAGTAAGCCTTATGAATCTAAGAATATTTGTGGATGTTTTTTACCAAGAACTCATCAAGGAACAAAATCTTATAGAGGCCCCGAGTTGTGGCCAAACTGTTTTAGTAGGGAGATCTGGGATCTCTTTATATATTTTTAAGAAGAAACACTATGATAGTGTCAAAAAATGCAGTTTTGGATAGCCATTTAGGACAGTTGAAAATGACATCAAGACATTTTAAAAATATAGTGTTATATGTTTGCCATGTTTGGACACAAAATCTGAATATTTCCATACCCTACAATGCAACATTTCTTCTACAGTAGTCTATGTCATCTTAAATAGTTAGTTGTGAGATTTTTTTTGTATACCAATGAAAGGGTACTAGAATAGAACTATTGACCTGGAAATTCCGTGTTATTTATTATTAATTAAATTGGAATATTACGAGTCTACGGAAATTGACGGTGCATGATTCTGTGGCTCGTTGTGCCAGTAAATATAATGTCTAAGAATTTCCATTTAAATATATTTTTTAATTATATGGGAATTTTATGAGTCCATGAAAATTGACTATGTGTGATTCCGAGGACCGGTGTTCCTGAATGAATTTCTAAAATTTTTTGGGATGTTCTCTAAACATTCAAGTAGGTTTTTGTAACTTTTAAACAGGTGCTCAAAATTGAAATATGAGGGTATGATTTTTTCTCTCAATGACGGTATTTCCATAAGGAGACTATCCCCTGTATGGCAGTTGGTCGAAGGAGAATGTTAGTTTTTATTTTATTCATGAAAGAATAAAATTAAATAAAACTGTTTATCATTTTAATTTGTTATAACCTCCCACGTGGGTTTTGGTGGTGGGGACCACCTGAACTAAAACCTCCCACATGGGTTATGGTGTTGGGGACCACTCGAGCATAAGAACCCCCAATTGTGAATATATAATGGTGGGGCCACCCGAACCCTCATAATGGGAGAGCCCCTTAAAATTCTGCTTAAATATGGGGAATCCACTTTAACATCCACCATATTAATTGTGAAACCCCCTTTGATTAATTATACCAACTCATCAATTAATTAATTAAGACAATCTGAAATTATTCCAACACATATATAGATAACATATTCTTTTATGTTGTATATTTCATTTTTGTTGGGGATTGGGGGAATGAATTTGGAAAAGGAGAAGGGCAGTGCTTTCGGGAGGGTTTCACTTCTTCAACAAAGAACATCTTCCATGATGAATTCTTCTCCAATGACAAACATCGAAGTTCCCGAATGTCTTCAACATCTTCTTGGGGACACCATCCAACGTTGGAAATCTTCAATCGACGACCGCCCTTCACTCCTTCCAATGTCAACGTTAAATCAAGGTAGGGGTATGTATTAAAATGAACAATGTTAAATTTACTCTCACATTGAATCATTTCCCTTGATCCCCTTGCTTCCACCCTAAGGCGGAGGGTACAGGCCAAAGAAACATAGACCGAAACCTCTTCAAACCATATATTTCTTTTATGTGTTCTTTGACATGGTGATGATGACCGGTGCTGGAATTTGAAACCAGTGGAACTTGAGAAACGAAAGCCGAAACCACGGTCGACTACGAAAAAGGATACAAATGTAGGGTGGTCGGTCAAGCAGGTCACCAGCGATGGAAAGACGTGGGACTGAGGCCCCACGGCCTCACAGAATTCGCTTCCCCGTGGCCTCACCGCCCAGCGGCCCTATGACCTTTGATGCCCCACTACCTCACATCACCTTTACCCTCTGCGGCCCCCACGGCCTCACCGCCCCACATCCCTCTGCATCCCCTACCGCATCGCCACCCTACAACCCTTCATAGCCCCCGCAACCTCCACCCCCCACCACTTCCCTTTGTGAAAATGCATCCTTTTCCACCTCGTGGCGCTCCGCGGCCCCTGCGGCCTTGCATCCCAACAATCTTCGCGGCGTCCACTCTGCCCTCATAGCCTCATGCTGCTCTGCGACCCCTGCGCCTCCAAGCAGTAGCCGGGCCAGACCTGGTGGTTCAGGACTGACCAAGTGGGCTGGGCCTGACCTAGTGGGCCATGTTGACCCAAACAGGCGAGGTTGACCATGGCCTAGTCGGCTGGGATCGGTCCGACCAGGTCAGACTGGACCCAGAGCTGTTTTGACCGTAAACTTACTTTTAGAAATAACATAGGCATCGAGAGTGCGTTTGATGGACCATCTAAATTTCCAGAAACCATTGAATGTGACCTTCCCATTGGTATACCACACATGAAATTTGGATAAATATGGGATATAGTTGGGTTAGATCTAGCATGAATCCAACCGGGCCCTCAGTATTAGAAGGCTAATAAAATGCAGACCGCACATCCAATTGACTCACCATCAGTTGCATTGAGACACCTATGACATGGTGGTCCACTAAGATACTTCATTGTGGGACTTTCTGATAGTTTGAGTATCGAACTGTGCTTAAGGAGTGCACCCTCCCAATGACGAGAAAGTGTGGGAACCTAGTAGATGGATGTTCCATGAAGAATGAAGAGTGATCATGTGTGGGTTCACACCATACTATCTTGTGTGTGTCAAAACCGAGTGATCCAATGTGGGTCAACACATAGTGATCTTGTGTGGGTCAGCACCGAGAGATCATGTCTGGGTGACCACCGTGTGATCCTGTTTGGGTCAGCACCAAGCGATCCTCTGTGGGTCAGCACCTAGCAATCCTCTAGAGGTCAGCATAAAGCGATCATGTGTGGGTCAGAAGCAGAGCCTCTTAATAGAATAAGATTATCTAGACATGAAATAAACATTTGTACTTCTATACTAATGTTATATCTAGTGTTAGTAGAGTTTGAACCTTTTGGTACATTCCTTTTTTAAATGCCTTGGTGGTATCCTTCTGTGTGGAATGCCTGGGTGGTACATTCCTTCGTAGTATTCCTTCCATTTCAGAATAGTTGGGCTTTGGGAGTTCAGTTGGACTCTGCATTTTCCTCATGATTGGGATGGATATTCTCGATAAATTAGATATATGTATGGGTATATATCTAAGTAGGGTTGTTAGTTGATTTCATGCCTTGTGGTTTATCTATGGTGGATTTTGTGAGACCTTGAGGTTATCGGGGTCCCTACTGAGTATCATTATAGTCACCCCAGTATGGGGTATGCCCAAACATTGTTTTTTTTGGTGAAGATGACATACATCCTTGATCGAGGTTGATGGTACCAGGGCTAGACGGGGCCTAGAGGTGGACCATATTGCATTAAGGTTGGCAGAGGAGTCATGTGATCGGGGAGTTATGAAGAGTTGATCTGTACAAACCCTTTTGGTAGGAACTTCAGAGGACAACCCAGTAGTTTCCTTTCATTTCATCAGTTGTATTGTATTTCGTTTGTACTAGTACTATTACTTTAGGGCTTGTATTTGAGCCCCTTTATACTTTCAACACACCTTTTCCTATACAGCTGACTTTTGTTTGTCTCTTACTGTGTGTTTGAGTGCGTGTTCTTACAAGTTATAAAGGAAATGTGATCCCGGATATAGGGAATACTCCTTTGGGTGCTAGTCTCTATCCCCTGGAATTTTGATGGGGGGTTTGGGGTAGTCACGGCAAGACCACTGGGGGACGGTTCGTGACAAATTGGAATTAGAGGAGTCAGTTCTACTATAGAACATAGTAATCTAATATTTATTTTATGGAAATTGTGTTATCTGTTGAAAGTGTGGTTATTAGTATAGGGATTCTAGTGTTAGTGTGGTGACTGACGTATCCATAAACAAGGATCCTGACATCTGATTTCTGACTCAATGTATGAAAATATAGATTCTGTGTTGGTTTTGATGAGTTTTCATTGTGATCTCTTTGAGACAGGTCAACAGTTATATATTTTTGGTCATGGCACACCTGTTTCATTTCAGTATTCCTCCATGCAGACATCCATCTAGGGTTCTGGATATAGTGTGCACTGATAGCCAACCATGCGGTGAAGTCTCGGTGCAAGAACCTCTTCCTGTACAGGGACTAGAAGAGGAACCAGTGGTAACATTACCCGTTGGTCCATAGATTCCACCAACCCGAGAAGCAGAGGGTTCATGCCATTTGAGCACCTTGCATAAGTTCCAGCACCAGAGGACACATATGTTCAAGGGTGAGATGAACCCACATGGTGTTGAGGATTGGCTGGAGATCATGGTCAGTGACTTCAGACTAGTAGGGACACTGTTCGATCAAATGGTGATGATTGTCTCCAGGCTACTACCAGATGTAGTAGGCAGATTATAGAGAAACAATTTCCAGGTTCATAACGAGTTCATGCTTCTTTGGGCAGACTTCGCGAGCCTGTTTTGCTAAGAGTTTGTCCCAGTGACTCTTCGTGTAGTGCGTGTACCTGAAATTCAACATCTGTAGTAGTGTAGCATGAATGTAGCTCAGTACTCACTGAGATTCACTAACCAATCAATCTACTCCACTGATAAGGTGTGAGACAAATTCTTCCGGTCTCGGACCTTTGAGCATGGGCTCAGGTGAGAGATTAGAGAATCAATTATTTCCATTATCATCCAAACATAGGCAGGGGTGTTAGAGCTATCACTCTTAGTGTAGTGTATTCTTGTTGAGCAGTCACCAGTAGCGAGACACACCACTAGAAATCACATAGATGAGTTTTTTGTAGCTGGCAGCAGATAGATGTCACTGAGGTCCAATAGGACTCGACCTACATGTGGATGGCCTCATGATTCAGGGTCGGTTGTGGGGGGCACCCATGTCAAGAACCAACCCGGGTTGACCCTGAACCGGTCACCCAAGCCGGCCCGCGACAAAGCCCGAAGGGCGTTCCCGATCCCCACGGGCTGGAAACTAGTGCCAGGCATCAAAAGTAAATAGCTGGGAACGATTTATCCCAAAATAAAAAAATAAATTAAGCATAAGAAACAAATGGTACAAATACAAATAAAGAAAGAGCAGCCAACAACGCCACTAACCTGACCACAACTAAAACTCCAAGTGACCCCTTGGTCCACCTTCCAAAACCACAACCAACATCGCTCAAGGCGAACAACATAATCTGGAACCTAGAAAAGATCTAAAAACAAGAAAACACTATAGGCGTGAGTATTAAAACTCAGTAGATAGGCCCGAATAATTATATCCCAATGCTCATACCGATAAATAATGAATTTATCAATTCCAGGTTTGAACTAAATTATATAAAATATGGTTTCCACACACATTAATTTCTAAAACAAGTAACAGTCCATTGCCATTTTTAATTTAAAAAAAGTTTAATGTTGAAAGAAACAGGTTAATTGCATTTTTAAAACATTTTGCGAACAATTTAGAAATCCAAACTTCAGTTTTTATTCAAAAGGATAATCACACACAACACACACTAAGGGAAATTGTAAAACTGGCACACATGGGTCCACAACCGAACTCGACCTCTCAATCATCCGCCACACACAAATAAACACTAAAATAAACATGGGTCGAACCTCGGAGATCGTGAACACTCCAGAACGTACTATACATCTGACTCATTCTAAAGGCATACCCTAAATCGATGATTTCATAACGCCCTAAGGGCCGACATAGCCCTGCATGTACTAACCGAGGGGCTCAATCCCCATTGCAGCAATAACACAGTATTCCCCTGCTATGGGGCCACTAGCCAGTGCGTAATCTAAACTAGTGCTTCAATCGTTCTCAGAAAATTCACTCAATATGATAGGTTCCCATGTCATCACAAGCAATAAAAAGGGGTGTGTCCACAATGTAAATTAATCAGTCACGATGCACCAACATCACATACAGCTCACGAAAACAACTCACACCAAAGATCATCCCCGAGTGGGTTTTCCAAAATAATCTATTTTTATTAAAGTGCCAAACGGGCCTTCGCCAATTTTAAAGTAAAACATCATTTCTCAAAAAGCTCAAAACAATTGTTCAGAATAAGTCATTTATCTATAAATCTATAAGTTCATTTGAAATTCCGTGAATTATGTTTTAAGGCAAAACATGCATTCTTTAAAAACTGGGTGTCCACCCGTCCGGAAAATGTTCCAAGAGTTCGGTATAAAATAAACGGCACTTTCACACTAAATAACAATTTAAAATTTCATTATCTAATATTATTTATCATTTATTAAAATTAACAAAACATCAAGGAATTCATAAATTCTAAATTTAAAGGTATGTGCAGTGGGGGACCTAGCTCAGCTCGCTGTCCAAACATAAGGGTGGGTCACGCCCCGCAGAGACGCACAAGAACGCACTAGTCGATGACTAAAATATCCTGGGTTTACCTCACAGACAACGCGCTGCAACAAAAGCACAACAACTAAAAACCCACCACCACTGACTAAAAACAAACCAGATGAACATACGACACAAAAAACACCTCTACAAACTTTAAAAACATAACCCATGCCATCGATACTATTTAATAATTCATTTTAAAATTAAATGAGCACTCACATCACGCCAAAATAGAATGTACACCAACTCCACAGTTAAAATAACAATTTACACAACTTATTAAAATTCCATCAAGGCTAAACCAGTCTGCATACACGTTTATGAACAAGCAAACGAATTTCTAAACAATTTTTATAAGCATACCAAACAACACATAAACAGTCTGTATAATAAAAACACACAATTTGTTAATGAGTCAATAACTAGGTCAAATAAGTTACCAAATTCTAAAAAAACTCCATAAGTACACATAAATTTAACCAGAGAAAAGCACTTCGAACTTATTTCTAACAAAGCCAATAAATTGGACAACACTATACCATATTATCTAATTTCATTTAGAGAATGCGAAACAAGTCAAAAATTTAACTAGACACAACTCACACCTCATAACCAACCCACAGTATGAAAACAAGAAGCAAGACTAGAATTCTAAAATTATTAAATAACGTCATGGTCAACTATTTAATTCACGAGAAACAATCAGCCACAAGAGATCAATGAAGTTCTAAAATTAAAGCGAAAGGCAGAGGGATATTACCTCAAACGATGAAGAAAGTCTGAAAAAACAGAGAAAGACCCCATGCGCACCTCAAACGCATCTGCGAGAAGCTGAAATTTGACCCGACACAGTGAAGGTGGTTACACCATTTTTGGAAATGCACACAAAAATCATACCCTAACCAAGAAATAACCTTATATCAAAGGATGGAGGGGAAAAGAATACCAAAGAGGGGGGCTGCAGGATATGTGAAACCGGATAGGGATCGTGCACGCCGGTGGGAAAAATGGGATCGCGGGTCGTGGGTGGTAGGAGGCTGGAGCACAAGACGGACAAGGGTTAGGCACTGGACAAGGGGGTGTGCTGCAGGAACTAGGGGAGGTGGTCGGTGTTGTGGCCAGTGTAGGGAGGTCGCCCGGAGGTCGGCGGGGGCGATGGTAGGGCACTGGTAATATGGAGGTGTGCTAGCCATTGTAGGCAGGGGTATCAAAGGGAGTCTCGTTGATGCGGCCGAGGGCAGCGGGGTGCGAGGCCGAGGGAGAGAAGGGGCACGGGAGCCGGCTGGGGTGGCTGATTTGCCCGAGCAGGAGTAGGGGAGCCGAGAGAGGAGGCTTGGGCGCAGCGGGGCGAGGTGGAGAGGAGTGTTGGGCGCTGCAGGTGGCACGAGGAGCGGTGGGTGAGCGCCAGCAAGGGAGAATGAGGTCTGCGGCAGGGGTGTTGCAGGTAGCCGCATTCCAAGGAGACGACGCAGGAAGGGGGCCACTCGGGGGATTGCAGATGGGGCGGCGTCTAGCAAACAGGATGAAGAGGTGGGTCGCGCTGGTAGGTTAGGGTTTTGACAAAATAATTTTTTTTTTGTAATATCAATAGTAAAAATAATAATCACACAATAATAATAAAAATACAATAATAGTAATAATAATAAAAATATCATTAATAAAATTAATACACCTAGTAATAACTTTAATAATAATATAAACAACAATGTAAAATTATTACAATTATTATCAAATGTTCTTTTTTAAAAAACTCAACTGTTTATTTACCATACTCTGTAAACCAGATCACCATGCATTCGGCAGACAACTTACTAATCCACGCGCATGTTGCGCGCCCCAACTCATACTGCTTGGGAATTCGCACAGGCCCCTGGGGTGATCGTTAGGCCACCGCCTACCATGTGGTGACCGCGCATGGGCCCGAAACTAGCTAAAATATTTAACGACAAAAATTTTAGTCTGAGACCCAATATGGGCCTTGGCGCGAGAACCCGAAGCCAAGATTTAAATAAATAAAGATGAATTAATGGTCAGGGTGTGACAATTCTCCCCACCACAGACACTTTCTTCCCCCAGAAAGTCACCTAATCGAATGATAGGCGAAATAAGAAGACATACCAAAATAAAACCAGAAGAAACCACAACATAAGAGAATGGGAGAACACGAGTGGGTTCTACCCACCACAAGTACTCATCAAGTGAGGAAATTCAACACCCAAACATACCATCCCACAAACGGGGGCGACATGGGAACTCCCAGCTGATCCAGACTAACCTTTATATCACCAGCGAAACAACAGCTCCGCTAAAACTTGGAACTCTCGACATAGACCAAAATCCTCAAACACTAGAGAGAGACTCTCGAGAATAACATAACCCATGAAGTAAACTCGATCATTACCAGAAACGTCGATCCTTCCATAGGCCCTTATACCTCCAAACAAAAATCGCCAAACCAAGGTTAACCCACGCAAGGTACAAACATACCTCTAAGAAAAATGCACGATCCTAAACACCATAATCCGACAAACGAGACTGTTTGGATTTCAAACGAATACGTTCATCCCAACCTCACGACGACAAAATGAACCGACAACAACGCCAAAACTTTAACAGTGAAAGAATGAGAACGGATGGACATTTAATGTTTTGTTGGAAACACTAACCACCCAAACTCGAACTGAGGCTTCACACCTCCAACAAATCCTGACTGTGCGCGAGGTTCACCCCAAGACCTATGGCTGGGGCTCTGATTGTTGATGTATCTCCTACCTCATAGCCAGGCACTGGAATCTTCTAGTCACAGTGTCTTCCTCATGCGACGCTTCCTACAAAGCTTCCCTAGAGGATCCAGAAACCTGCAATGATGGCACGTATTCGGGGGGTGTGATATAGCGGCTCGTATTCCCTAACCATCCATACTGACGGTACACCATTAGACGGTCCGACGAACTGGGGGTTAGAGCCACTACAAAGAAATATTTAAAAACAAATTTACCTGACACACTCTACTCATCAGATGGGGTACATTCACGAACAACTAGATACGGTGGATTGTAAACTGTTTGCGCTCCAGAAACTAACTCATCTAAGAACACCTCATGCACCAACTTCTCAAAAGTGATGCTCCCAAAATAGGGAGGACTCACTCCTTGATCTCTAGAAGAAGACCCCTGATGAAGGGATGAGTCTTCACCTAGTCCTGCAACACTACCCCTGGAAAAAGAGACACAAGATCCTTGAAATAGTCGACATATGCTTTCACCGTCTGCTGGCCATGTTGAGCACGCATGAGCTCTTCTATTTCCTTCATCCTCACCCCCAAAAGTAAAAACCATTGAATGAAGATGACATTAATGAAATTCCACATCATCCCAAATTGCCGAAACGATGGGCGTACAACTCCTACTCATCCAGAGCTGGACCTTCAAACCGACCAAAAACAATACACACTCAGATCGCTTCGGGAGTTCCCAATACCCTGAAGACACGCTTGACTTCGTCAAGCCACTATACTGACTCTAACAGACTCCAATCACCATGAAGGACAGACAACGTCCGAGATAGACCAAAAACTGGGAATGACTCATTAAAACACTAGGGATCTATCTGGGCAGCATTTCTGAACAAGATATATAACACCAAGATGAAACCAATATCAATCGAAGCAACATAAAAAAAGTGTCTTCATCAAAAACAACCAGCTCAAAAGAAACAAACAACCGCAAACATAACCCAAAATTCCCTGTCTAAAATTCCTATGTCATTTTAGATTCCAAAACCACTTCTTTTTAAATTCTCGTTTCAAGACCAGTTTCCAAATACCAAATCCCTTTCAAACCAAAATCACTTTCCAAAACCATTTTCCTCTTTAAAATCCAATTTAGAAAAACATAGTCAAGCCTTTAATTTCAAATAAACACCCAAGTAATCTCATGACCTGTTGCACATGTCATTATCCACATTCCATTCATACACGCACCAACATGCAATTTCTATGCATTCTCTCACATGTGCAATCGTTCATAAGGAGTACCTGCGGTTTCATCCCAAACCATTCTCGACCAATTTCCAAGAAAAAACCAGTTTTTCCAAACCAAAGGCTTTCAGTTTTAAAACTCATTTCATAAATTTAATATCATTTAAAGGGAATCAGTCCCATTTTTCAAAAACCCTTTTTCACTTCCAAAAACGCACTTACACTAACCAAAACTAAAACGACACTCAACTCGCATCAAACCATCAAGGTGAGGGACCAGCGGTCACACATAACATGGAGACATGATAGTGGGTCGTGCCCCAGGTAAGCGTCAACCACTAGGTGGAATTAAAACCATGTACCCAGACATAACATGGGTCACTACTCCATGTGAGATCACGATGTAACATCGGTTTACCTCCGTTGTCATCCCTCAATACAAAACAAGCCAGAATGAAACAAAGACTCAATTCCCGAACTGTCCCGGGCGACTTGAGGTGCGGAACGGGCGAGGGCTCATGACATCCTTCCCGTACCTACCTCTCGAGTCCCAACAATCCAAATCTCTTTCTACCGGACATCCCAAATAACAAGAACAGCCTTTGATACCATTTTTTCACGAACCAACCCGGGTTGACCCTGAACCGGTCACCCGAGCCAGCCCGCGACATGGCCCGATGGGCGTTCCCGATCCCCACGGGCTGGCATCTAGTGTCGGGCATCAAAAGAAAACAGGTGGGAATGATTTAGCCCAAAATAAAAAAATAAATTAAGCAGCAAAAACAAATGGTACAAATTCAAATTAATAAAGAGCATCCAACAACGCCACTAACCTGACCACAACTAAAACTCCACGTGACCCCTTGGGCCACCTTCCAATACCACAACCAACATCGCTCATGGAGAACAACAGAATCTGGAACCTGCAACAGATCTAAAAACAAGAAAACACGATAGAAGTGAGTATTAAAACTCAGTAGGTAGGCCCGACTAATTCTATCCCAATGCACATACCAATAAATAAAGAATTTATCAATTCCAGGTTTCAACTAAATTATATAAAATATGGTTTCCACACACATTCATTTCTAAAACAAGTAACAGTCCATTTCCCTTTTTAATTTAGAACACCTTTAATGTTGAAAGAAACATGTTCATTGCATTTTTAAAATATTTTTTGAACAATTTAGAAATCCAAACATTAGTTTTTAGTCAAAAGGAGAATCACACACAACACACACTAAGGGCAATTGTAAAAGTGGCACACATGGGTCAGCAACTGAACTGGACCTCTCAATCATCCGCCACACACAAATAAACTCTAAAAGAAACATGGGTCGAACCTAGGAGATCGTGAACACTCCATAACGTACTATACATCTGACTCATCCTGAAGGTATTCCCTAACATGATGACGTTATAACGCCCTAACGCCCATCATAACACTACATGGCCTAACCGAGGGGCTCAATCCCCATAACAGCAATAACACTGTATTCCCCTATAATGGGGCCACTAGCCTGTGCGTAATCTAAAATAGTGCAGCAATCGTTCTCAGAAAATTCACTCAATATGCCAGGTTCCCATGACATCACAAGCAATAAAAATAGGGTGCGTCCACAATGTAAATTAATCAGTCACAATGCACCAACATCACATAAAGCTCATGAAAACAACTCACACCAAAGATCACCCCCGAGTGTGTTTTCAAAAATAATCTATTTTTATTAAAGTTCCCAACCGGCCTTCACCAATTTTAAAGTAAAACTTCATTTCTCAAAAATCTCAAAACACTTATTCAGAAGAAGTCATTTATCATTAAATCTAGAAGTACATTTGAAATGCCGTGAATTATGTTTTATGGCCAAACATGCATTCTTTCAAAACTGGGTGTCTGCCCGTCATGAAAATATTCCAAGTGTTCGGTATAAAATAAACGGCCCATTCACACTAAATAATCAATTAAAATTTCATTATCTAATATTATTTATCATTTATTAAAATTAACCAAACATCAAGCAATTCATAAATTCTAAATTTAATGGCAAGTGCAGTGGGGGACCTACCTCGGCTCGCTGTCCAAACATAAGGGTGCGTCACACCCCGCACAGACGCACAAGCACACACTAGTCGATGACTCAAAATATCCCGGGTTTTCCTCACCGACAACGCGCTGCAACAAACGCACAACAACTAAAAACCCACCACCACTAACTAAAAACAAACCAGATGAACATACGGCACAAAAAACACCTCGACGTACTTTCAAAACATAACCCACACCATCGATTCTATTTAATAAATCATTTTAAAATTAAATGAGCACTCACAACACGCCAAAATAGAATGCGCACCAACTCCACAGTTAAAATAACAATTTACACAACTTAATAAAATGCCATCAAGGCTAAACCAGTCTACAGACACTTTTATGAACAAGAAAACCTATTTGTAAACAATTTTTATAAGAAAACCAAACAACACATAAATAGTCTATATAAGAAAAACACACAATTTGTTAAAGATTCAATAACTAGGTCAAACAAGTTACCAAATTCTAAAAAAACTCCATAAGTACACATAAATTTAACCAGAGAAAAGCACTTCGAACTTATTTCTATTAAAGCCAATAAATTGGAAAACACTATAACATATTAACTAATTTCATTTCGAGAATTCGAAACAAGTCAAAAATTTAACTAGACACAACTCGCACCTCATAACCAACCCACAACATGAAAACAAGAAGCAATACAAGAATTAAAAAATTATTAAATAACGACATGGTCAACTATTTAATCCACGAGAAACAATCAACCACAAGAGATCAACGCAGTTCTAAAATTAAAGTGAAAGGCAGAGGAATATTACCTCAAACGATGAAGAATGTCTGAAAAAGTAGATCAAGACCCCAGGAACACCTCAAACGCATCTGCGACAAGATGAAATTTGACCCGACACAGCGAAGGTGGTTACACCATTTAAGGATATGCGCACAAAAATCATACCCTAACCAAGAAATAACCTTATATCAAATGAAGGAGGGGAAAAGAATACCAAAGAGGGGGGCTACCAGATATGTGAAACCAGATATAGATCATGCGTGCCAGTGGGAAAAATGGGATCGCGGGTCGTGGGTGGTAGGAGGCTAGAGCACAAGCCGGACAAGGGTTAGGTGCTGGACAAGGGGGAGCGCTGCAAGAACAAGGGGAGGTGGTCGGTGTTGTGGCCAGTGCAGGGAGGTCGCCCAGAGGTCGGCGAGGCCGACGAGCGGGCACTGGTAAGAGGGAGGTGTGCGGGCCGTTGTAGGAAGGGGCATCAAAGGGAGGCTCATGGATGCGGCCGAGGGTAGCGGGGTGCGAGGCCGATGGCGAGAAGGGGCACGGGAGCCGGATGGGGTGGATGATTCACCCGAGCAGGAGCAGGGGAGCCGAGAGAGGAGGCTTGGGCGCAGCGGGGTGAGGCGGAGAGGAGGGCTGGGCGCTACAGGTGGCACGAGGAACGGTGGCTGAGCGCCAGCAAGGGAGAGGAAGGTCTACGGCAGGGGTGTTGTGGGAAGCCGCATTCCAATGAGACGACGTAGGAAGGGGTCCATGCGGGGGCTTGCGGATGGGGCAGAGGCTAGCAGACATGATGAAGAGGGGGGACACGCTGGTAGGTTAGGGTTTTGAAAAAATGATTTTTTTTGTAATAACAATAGTAATAATAATAATCACACAATAATAATAATAATACAATAATGGTAATAATAATAACAATATCATTAATAAAATTAATACTCCTAGTAATAACCTTAACAATAATATAAAAATCAATGTAAAATTATTACAATTATTATCAAACGTTATTTTTTTTAAAAAAAAACAACTGTTTATTTACCATACTCTGTAAACCGGATCACCGTGCATTCTCCAGACAACTTAATAATCCACGCGCAAGTTGCGGGCCTCATCTCAGACTGCTTGGGAATTCACACAGGCCCCTAGGGCAATCGTGAGGCCACTGCCTACCATGCGGTGACTGAGCACGGGCTCAAAACTTGCTAAAATATTAAACGACAAAAATTTTAGTCTGAGACCCAATCTGGGCCTTGGCGCGAGAACCCGGAGCCAAGATTTAAATAAATAAAAACGAATTAAAGGTCAGGGTGTGACAACCTGAGGAAAATCCATTCATTCCATGCATGGGCATTGTTACACATGCGTCGTGTAGGGTCACATGGCACATGACGGTCTGAAACGCCTTACAAAGGATCTACATACGATTAAATGACAACACATCTAGAGATAGTGGATCCACTGAGGAGGTCTGCATGGAGAAGGCAGTCATGGCATAGGAGTTGGCCGTGTAGCTAGCATTGTGAGACCATTCCTTATGTTACCACCCCTACTGCCAGGAGGTCCACCCCGACCACAAGGAGAAGGTGGATATGGGCCAGCTTAGCTCCAGGAAGCTGAGGCCTATGACCATGGTTCTCCGAAGATGTTATGAGGTATGATATGTGTCTACAAACCTTTGCGGCAGTGCTTATAGACATAGGTACTAGTAATTATTTTATTTCCACTTCTGTTGTTCAGAGCACAGAAATTCCTATGGAGCCACTGTCTCGATCCTTATGGCTAGACACTCCTACGGGGGTGGATTCAATGATTACACACTGGTGTCGGCATTGAGAACATACTCTAGGAGATGAGATCTTCGGTTGTGATATCCTAGTAGTGGCATCAAGTCATTATGATTTCATATTGGGTATGGACTAGTTATCTACAGTCAATGCTCAGATTTACAGTATTATGCGCAAATTGTGGTGTGTCTGCATAGATGAGACCAGTTTTACCTTCAATGGAAAGAAAGGAGCCAATGCATCATAGGATTGACTTACCCAAAGGAGACTGCAGCCGATCACTCATCAGTTGGCTAGCCTTACTCTCGGTGCAGTTGATGTGGAGAGTCTGAGATATCTTATAGTGGTGGACTAGTACATGGATGTATTCCCTGATTAAATTTGAATCTACCTCTTTGCAGATATTTGGAATTTTGCATTGACTTGTACCTTGGGACGGCTTCGATATCTACATCAACGTATCAAATGGCTCCTGCGGAGCTTCTTGAGCTACCAGTATAGATGGAGGACTTAAATTAGAAAGGATTTATTCGGCCAAGGGTTTATCCTAGGGTAGCCCCATTTTTTGTTCGCCAAGAAGGTGGATGTGAGCTTGAGACATTGTGTTGACTATCAACACCTGATCCAGATGTCTGTGAAGAACATGTACCCACTTATAATGATTGAAGACCTCTTTGATTAGATGAAGGGAGCATTGTGGTTCTCAAAGATGGACATTAGATCAGGCTATTTTCATCTTAGTGTTCGAGATGAGGATGTGTTGAAGACAGCTTCTAGATGTCGGTAGGACCATTACAAGTTCCTGTATATGCCATTTGATGTAACCAATGCTCCAACATTTTTTATGTGACTCATGAACAGTATCTTTCAGACATACCTTGATCTCTTTATAGTAGTCTTCATCAATGAAGTTCTGATCTACTCGACTATTGAGGAGATGCATGCCAATCATTTTCAGTTAGTACTGCACACACTCCAAGAGCACCAACTTTATTGTAAGCTCTCGAAGTTCCAATTTTGGATCTGAGAGGTTCACTTTATGGGACATGTCATATCAGAGGCTGGAGTTGATGTAGATCCAGTTAATATTGAGGAAGTACTTTCTAGGGAGCCACCCAGGAGTGTGACGGAGGTACAAAGATTTATAGGTTTGGAAGAAATCTTCCATAGATTTTTTTCCTGATTTTCTCTAGAGATTCAGCACCTCTATCAGCATTGACGATGAAGAGGAAACCCTTCGTGTGGTTGGAGAGATTCCAGTAGATTTTTCAGGAGCAGAGTCAGAGGATGACTGGTGCCCCCATCATGAGGCTACTGGAGGAGGGTGTAGGGTTCGTTGATTTCGGAATCACATTAGGGACCAAACATAGATGTGTTTTTATGTAGGAGTGAGCCATGATCACTTATGGTTCTCGATAGCTGAGGCAACATGAGCAGAACTATGCTACCCATGACCTGGAGATAATAGCAGTGGTCTTCCCCTTAATGATGTGGTGACATTACTTTATGGGTGATCATTTTACAGTGTACACTACTCACCAGAGTCTTAGTTATATCTTTTCCATGAGGACATGAACTGGAGACAACGAAGTGGGATTTAGTTTCCCTATGTAGCCCCGCAGCCTCACTGCCCCATAGCCCTCCGCAGCCCCGCAGCCTTCACCGCCCACTCAGCATCACCGCCTCATGGCTCCACCACACCATGACCAACCACAGCCCCTATGGACTCACCAACCAGAGGCCCTCTGTGGCCCCCATGGCCTCGCCACCCCTCCACCCTCCGCGACCCATTTGGAATCACTGCCCTGCCGCCCTCTGCGGCTCCTGTAACCTTGCAACCCCGCAACCCTCACTACCCTAGTGTCCCTCTGCAGGCCCGTGGCCTTCGCCACCTTGCGACCCTCCATAGCCCACATAGCCTTCCCCACCCCACATCCATCCACAGCCCTCTCGGACTCCACACCACCCTCATGTCTTCGCCTCACTCCACAGCCACCACACCGCCCACCACGGGCTAGGCCAGACACGGTGGGCCGAGCCGGACCAAGCGAGCCAGGATGGGCCCGACGGGCCAGGTTGATCCAAACTGGTGCAAACCCAATTGGCTGGGTCGACCAAAACTGGGACGGGTTGATCTAGTCCTGGTCAGGCCGGGTCGGTCCGAACGAGATGGACTGGACCTATACTAGTTTCGTCCCTATACACTCTTTTGGCCATAACTTCGGCATCGAGCGTCCGTTTGACGAACCATCTACGGTGGTGGAAAACATGGAATGAGACATTCTAATTGGATACCCCGCATGCAATTTGGATAATGTTGGGATGTGGTCAGGTTGGAACGAGCATGAATCCAACTGGGCCCTTGGTACTAAAACTCTAATAACATGCAGACCTGGCATCCGATTGACGCAATTAATGTTGTGTTGAAACCCCTATGATGTGGTGGTCCATTGGGAAATTAATTCATGGGAGTTCATGAATATTGGATTATCAAATAATATTGAGGTACAGAGCCTCCCAGAGATGAGAAATTGTGGGAAACTAGTACCTAGCTTTGACGTGAATAATGAATAACGTTCCTGGGTGGGTTAGCAATAAGTGATCTGGTGTGGGTCACCACTGAGCGATCCTGTGTGGGTCAGAACCTAACCATCCTATGTTGGTCAGCACCATCTGATCATGTGTGGGTCAGTACTGAGTAACCATGAGTGGGATATCACCGAGTTATCCTGTATGGGTCAACACCCAACGATCCAATATAGGTCAGCACCGACCGTTCCTATGTGGGTCAACAACATAGCCTCTTCATAGAATAAGATGATCTATCCTTTGACTAATCATATATACTTTTTTACTTAAGTTATAAGTGGTGTGAGATGAGTATGTACCTTGTGGTACATTCATTCATGGTAATTCCTTGGTGGTATTATTCTGTGTTGTGAACCTGTGTGTACATACCTTCATGGTATTCCGTCCTTTGTGGAAAAATTGTGATTTGAAAATTGAGTTGGACTATGTGTTTTCATCATGATTTTGATCGTTATTCTTCAAAACTTATGTATATGTATGTGTATATATCTAACTAGGGTTGTTAGTTGATTTCATACCATGTGGTTTATCTACGGTGGATTTTGTGAGACCTTGAGGGTCTCGGTGTCCCTACTAAGTGTTATTATACTCTCCCCTACAGTGCCTATGACTTCTCCTTGTTGTGTTTGGTGAAAATTACATACAATGGTAATACACGATGAGGGTACAGGGGCTATATGTGTCTCGGAGGTGGACCATAGGGTGTGACTCTATGCAGATGAGATGGGAAGACGTGGTGGGATGAGGAGGCGATCAGTACCTACCTTCTAGTCGGAACCTCAGAGGATGTCCCTGTAACTGCCATTATTTTTCTTCAGTTGTATTGTATTTCATTAGTACATCTAATATTACTATTGGGCTTGTATTATGTCCCCCTTTTACATTCATCATTATCTTTTCTATATAGTTTACTTGTGCTTGTATCTACCTATGTGCTTGATTGTGTGTTTTTACAGGTTAAAAAGGCAATGCCTTTCTAGTTATTGGGAATTCGCATTTCAGTGCTAGTTGAATGCCCATGTCCTATTGAAGGCAGGTTGGCGGTAGTGACATCGCAGGCCCCAGGTGGACGGTTCATGACAAATTTGTATAAGAGGTGTCAGTTCTATAGTAGAACATAAGACTCTAATCAATATCTTTGAAAACAATAGTGTTAAGTGTAGTGAGTGTGGTTATCTGTTTAGGGATTCTTGTGTAGATGTGGTAGTCGACGTATCCATACACCTGGACCATGACTTCTGGTTTCTGTCTTAGTGAACGTAAACACAAATTACATGTGTGTGTTTTTAAGAGTTTTATTTGGGTTCTCTATGAGTCATCTCACCAGGCATAACTTTTTTACCATGGCACATCTTTTTCTGTTCAGGATGCCTCCACGTATACAACTAGCTAGTGTTCTGGATATAGTATGCATTGATTGCCCACCATGCAACGAAACCTCGGTGCATGACCTTCTTCTAGTAGTGGCACCAGTGGAGGCATTAGCAGAACCAATACTCGTTGGTCCACATATGCCACCAGGACAAGCATTGGAGGGTGCATGATGCTTGAGTGTGTTAAACGTGTTCCAGTGCCACGGGCCACCCATGTTCAGGGGAGAGATGGACCCACATGTGGATGAGGATTGGATGGAGGCCTTGGTGAGAGACTTTGACTATTAGGGATAGTAGATGATCTCATGATGATCCTTGAACCCAGTATACTATATTCAGTAGCAGGCAGATAGTGGAGCTTGATGCTCCAGGTTCACAATGAGGTGACACAACTCTAGGCAGACATCGAGAACTAGCTTCAGGAAGTGTATGTCCTTGTGACTCTTCTCACAGTTCCCATACAAGAGCTTCTTCATCTTCAGTTGTGCAGCATGAGTGTTGATTAGTATCAATTATATTCACTGACCTCTGACACTACACCACTGATATGGTGTGGGACCCATTCTTCCGGGCTCGGACCATTGTGTATGGTCTCAGGCGAGAGTTCAGGGAATTGATGTTTTCTCTTAGCATCTCAACGTATGAGGGGTTTTTAGAGACATCCCTCATAGTGGAGAGTTTTATTGCTGAGCAGTATCCGACAACGAGACCCACCACCGGACAACACATAGAATAGTCTTCTATAGCTGGCAGCTAACAGATGTCGCAGAGGTTCAAGAGGACCACACCTACATGTGAACAACTGCTTAATTCAAGGTCGGTTGTGTGGGGGCCCTGAGGAAGATCTAGTCATCCCAGGAGTGGGTTGTGTTACAAATTTTGTGGGAAGGGTAACATAGATTTTGAATATCCAATCCTCCATAAGGATGACCTACATACGGTTGAAGGACCACCCAGGTAGAGACATAGGATCAACCGAGGAGGTCCGCAGGGAGCATGTAGAAGTGGTATAGGAGTGGGGCGTGCAACTGCCGGTGGGATATGATTCGAGATGTCACCGCCACAGCCAACAGGATGTCCACCACAAAAATAGGGAGCATGTGGAAAGGGGTGAGCTCAGCTCCAGGCAGCTAAGGCCTACGACCATGTCACTTTAGAGATGATAAGAGGTATGATATTTGTCTACTACAACTTAGCTGCAGTACATATATCCACAGGTTCTGATAATTCTTTTATTAGCACTACCCTCGTTCGGATCTCGGTGATTATGATGGAGTCGTTGGATAGATCCTTATGACTAGAGTGTCCTACGAGAGTGGATTCAATAATTATGCACTAGTTCCTAATGTGAGATCTTACTATATGAGTTGAGAGCTACAGATGGGATCTCCTAGTAGTAGCATCGAGACCTTACGATGTCATCTTTTTTATGGAATGGTTATATGTAGTCAATGATCATATTGAATGTATTAGGAACACTATTTTGTGTGTCTCCACGGATGGGACCATGTTTACCTTCAACAATAAGAAGGAAGCCTATGCAACATAGGATGGTGTTACCAGGAGGAGAGTACAACCGATAACTCATCAGTTGGCTGGCCATACCCATGGAGCAGTTGGTTTGGAGAGTATGAGATATAATGTAGTGGTGGGAAAGTACACGGATGTTTTCCCTAATAATGTTTTTTATCTACATCCTCTTATATAGGTGGAATTGTACATTTACATGTACCCTGGGACGACACTGATATCTACCCAGTGTATTGGATGGCTTCTGTGGAACTTCGTGAGCTTCAGATGAAACTAGAGGACTTACATGGGAAAGGGTTCATTCGGCCCATGGATTCTCCTAGGGAAACCACGATTTTGTTTGACAGGAAGGAAGATGGGAGCTTGAGACATTATGTTTACTATCAGCTTCAGAATAAGATTTCTGTGAATAATAAGAACCCACATCTGAGGATTGACAAAATCTTGGATCAGCTGAAGTGAGCATGGTGGTTCACGATGATAGACCTTAGATTAGCCTATCAGCCACTTAGAGTTCGAGACAAGGATGTGCGGAAGACGACTTTCAGATGTCTGTAAGTCCATTAAGAATTCTTGGATATTCCATTCGGTTTAACCAACCAAAAAAAAGTGTTCATGGGATTCATGATATGATCATTCATCCATACCTTGATGGCTTTTTAGTAGTATTAAATGATTAAATTCAGATCTACTCGACCACTAAGGAGGAGCATGACTATGATTTTCAGGTAGAACTCGACACACTCTAGGAGCCCCACCATTATGGTATGCTCACGAAGTTCTTGTTTCGGATCAGAAAGGATGATATTCTGGGACATTTCATATCGGAGGATAGAGTTGCAGTTGATCCAGTGAAGATTGATGATGTACTTTCTTAATAGCCTCGCAGGTGTGTGACAGAGGTATATAGTTTTCTAGGGATTGGTCTGATACTACCAGAGTTTTGTGCCTGATTTTTACAGAGTTTCAACACCATTATCGGCATTGACGAAGAAGGTTAAACCCATTTTGTGGTCAAAGATATTCCATCATAGTTTTAAGGAGAAAAGGTATAGGCTGACTAGTTCCCCCATCATGAGGCTATCAGAGGAGGGCATATGGTACATAGTTTTCTGGAATGCATTAGGGAATGGCCTCAGATGAGTCATGATGCAAGAGAGAGTAGTGATCACTTAAGGTTCTCGAAATCTGAGACGACATGAGCTGAACAACACTACCTACGACCTGGAGTTATAAAAAGTATTGTTTACATTGATGAAATGGCGACATTACTTGATAAGAGAGCGTTTTACAGTGTACTCCGATCTAAAGTGTCTCTGGTATATCTTCTATTAGAATGAAATAAACCTGATACAATGATGTTGGATTGAGTTCCTCCAAAACTATAACATCAAAATTGTCTATACTCATAAGAAGGTGAATGTTCTAGTAGATTTACTCACAATGAGGTTTGGTATACAACTACTAGTTGAGGTGGGGGAGCAGCTGGACGCTTTGTAGATATCCATCGTGGAACTTGATGGAGAAGATATCCATCAGTATCTTATAGTCACTCCCACACATTTTCAGCAATTAAGGGAGGAACATCACTAGAACAAAAACTGCGAGGATCGATGTGCTCAAATATCCACATGATAGGAAACTATTCAATTTTTTTAAGGTCGGGAGAATGTCATCCTCAACTAAAGAATTATCATGATACCTGTGTCTCATTCATAGAAATTGATGATGGATTTCCCCAAATCCCATCTAGCGGTACATCCAAGAGTGGAGAAGATGTACAAGGATCTCTGACGACATCAGTGGTAGTTGGGAATGTATAAAGCAATTGCAGTGTTTGTCTCTCGGTGCCTTGCTTGTTAGAAAGTTAAGGTAGAGCATCAGGTACCAGTAGTGTTGTTTCATACATTAGAAGTATCAGAGTTGAAGTGGGATGGGATATCCATAGAATTGTGACTAGACTTTGACGTGCATCCAGGGTTCATGACTCGATTTCGGTGAATGTCGACTTACTCACCATGTTGGACAACTTCCAACCGATCACCGAGAAGGATTTAATAGAGGCCTTGGGAAGCCTCTATTTGCAAGAGATTGTATGGCTACATGGATTACCCTCAACGATTGTCTCCGATTGTGATGCATGTTTTACATCCCAGTAATGGAAGATGTTGTAGGAGGATTTCGGGATGCAGCTTCACTTGAGCACCACCTTACAACCTCTAAAGGATGGCCAGACTATGCAGACCATTCAGACCCTCAAGGACATGTTTCATTCTTGCATACTCAACTTCGTTCACAATTGGGAGGATCACTTACCATTGGTGGAGTTTGAATAAAACAACTGATATCAATCCACCATTGGGATGGAACCTTTATAGGCATTGTACGGGCCACCTTTCATATCATCATTGTGCTAGACTGGCGCAGGGGAGTCAGAAGTAGTGGGACCAAAGATTAAATGGGCTACCACAGTGATAGTGAAGAACATCCAGTAGTGGATGTAGACTACATTGATCAGGAATTAGTCTTCTGCCGATAGGAGATGTAGACCACTAGAGATAGAAAATTATATCCATGTCCTTCATCGGGTCTCAACAAAATTGATATTTGTGGAGATTTTTCCAAGGTGGAATGTTATCCCCAAGGTTCATCCGACCCTTCCAGTTCCAGAGCAGAGTAAGAAATTTGTCTCACTACATAGCTCATCAACCTACATTTCACCGGATGCATGACGTCTTCCTCGTATTCCAAATGAAGATATACATTCATGAAAATTCCAAGGTCATCGACCACAGAGATATGGACATTAAATATTGGACATATTTTACAAAGGATTCAGTTGAGATTGAGGATTGACAAGAGCGAGTCCTTTGTGGATGGTCAATACCTCGGGTGTGCATTCGTTCACAGAACAACAACCTCTAGGAGAGCACATTGTAGTGAGAGGCTCAGATATGAGCTCAATACCCCCAATATGTTCCTTAGATTGTGTTGTGGCTTATGGGGACACAATGATCTTAAGTGGGTAGAATTTAATGACTCGGAAATTCTATGTAATTTTTTAATTGAATGGGTATTTTTATAGTAAGATAAGATTGACACCGCCTGATTCCGAGGATTGGTGTTCTGAAAATTAATTTCTGAACTATTTTTCTGATACATTCAGTAATGGTGCTAGTAGGTTTTTGTATCTTTTAAACCGGTGTATAGAATTAAAATATGATTGCACCGTTGAACTCGTAGCACTGTTATTCGTTTAAGGATACTTTCACCTCGACAACAGGTGGTCGAAGGTGAAAGTTAGTTTTAGTGTTTTTTTATAGAATAAAATAAAATAATAAGGTTTAAAATTTATTTGTTAAAACCTCCCACATGGGTTATGGTGGTGGGGCCCACCTGAACTATAACCTCCCACATGTGTTATGGTGGTGGTGACCACCCGAGCCTAATAACCACATGTTTTGAATTCTTAATGTTGGGGCCACCAAAACCCTCATAATGGGAGAAACCCTTAAACTCTCTCTTAAATGTAGGGAAGCCTCTTGAACATCCCCCATATTTATTGTGTCATCCCCTTTGATTAATTATGCCTACTAATCAACTAATTAATTAATCCAATTTGAAATTATACGAACAACTAAATAGATATCATATTTTTCTATGATGGCTATTTCATTTTTAGTGGGTATTGGGGGGATGTATTTTGAAAAAGAGATGGGGTGAACTTTTTGGAGGATTACACATCTGTATCAAAGAACATCATCCATGAAGAACACATCTCCAAATAAGAATGCAGACATTCTCCAATGTCTTCGACTTCTTCCTCGCGACATCCTCCATCGTCAGACGTTCTCAAATCATGTTAGGGGTGTGATTTAAATTTATCAATGTTAATTTTACTCTCATATTGTATCATTCCCCTTGAGCCGCTTTCTACCACCCAAATGAAGAGTGTACGGACCAAACAATTCTGGACGGACCCCTCCGCAAACATTATCGTTCTATATTGTGATCATCATGATGTTGACGGTGACCGGTGCTGGAATTTGGCACCGGTGGAACTGGAGATCTGCGGCTGGCACCATGTTCTGCCATGATGAAGGTGACAAAAAAAGGGTGGCTGGTCGAGCCGGCCATCATCGAAGGCACGACACGCGACCTAATAGCGCGGCTCGCTGTGGAGGACCTCCACCCCCATCCCTCCACCTCCATGTTCCCTTTCCACCCTACAACCCTCTATGGCCCCGCAGCCTTTGCCGCCCAGCGGCCTAGCCGCACTGCAGCCCTCTGTGGACCCATGACATTCACCGCCCTGCTGCCTTGCCTCCTCGCGACCCTCCGAGCCCCCATGGCCTCACCGCCCAACAGCCCTCTATGGCCCTGACGGTCTCACCGGCCCATGGCCCTATGAGGCCCCGAGGCCATCACCAACTTGCGAACCTACGCTACCTTCACTCCCCAATGGAACACTCTGGCCCTCGAGGCGTACGATCCTCCCTCATGGCCTCTTGAAGCTCTGCTGCCCCATGCCGCCCAGCGTGGCCCGAGCTGGACCCTGCGGTCTGGGTCGAACCAATGCTGTTTGAGTCAACCTAGGCCAGGTCGAGCCGGTCAGGCCGATCCCGAACCAGTTTCGACCCCATACTCTCTTTTGGACATAACTTTGGCACCAACTGTCCATTTGACAAACCATTTATGGTGCAAAAAATCTTGTATAGAGCATGTCCATTTTGGTATACCCCACTTCAGATTTGGATAATGTTGGGATATGTTCGAGGTGGGTCGAGCACGAATCCAACCAGGCCCTTGAGACTAAAACGCTAATAACATACAGACCTAGCATCTTATTGACACACCGTCTGTTGCGTTAAGACCCCAGTGATGTGGCGGTCCTTTGGTATACTTCTTCGTGGGATATCATTACAGTTTCTGTATCGACTAGTTCTTGAGGAACGGACCCTCTTAGATATGTGCAATTTAGGGAACCATGTAGCTAGGTGTGATGTGAAAAATGAAGATTGATCCTGTGTGGGTCAACAAAAACAAATCCTGTGTGGGTCAACACTGAGCGATCTTGTGTGGGTCAGCCACAAGGGATCCTATGTGGGTCATCACAAAGCGATTTAATGTGGGTCAGCACCGAGCGATGGGTTAGCACCGAGCGATCATATGTGGGTCAGTAGTAGAGCCTCTTAGGAGAATAAAATGATTTATCCTTCGATTAATCACTTGTACATATTTACTTATGTTATACCTAGTGTGAGCTGAGTCGGTACCTCGTGTTGCTTTATTTCATTATAATGCCTTGGTATTATTCTTCTGTGTGGCATACTTATGTTGTAATTACATTCATGTTATTCATTCATTTGAGGTATAGTTCAGCATTGGGCTTTGAGTTGGACACTTTGTTTTCTTCAATATTGAGATGTGTATTCTTGATAACTTAGTTATATGTATTGGAATATACCACTGCAGGGTTGTTAGTGGATTTCATGCTTTATTGATTATCCATGGTTGATTTTGTGAGACCTTGAGGGACTCGAGGTCCATACTAAGTATCGTTATACTCACCCCTTCATTGGTATATGTATACACAATATGATGTTTGGTGTAGATGACAGATAGTGCTGATTGGAACTGAGTGTACCAGTGTTAAACGGGGCCTGGAGGTAGACCATACGGTGTGGCGGTATGCAAAGGATACGTGCGGATGTGGAGTGATGAGGAGGAGATATATACCTACCCTTCATGTAGAAACCTCAGAGGATGACCCAACAACTGCCTATCATTTCCATCAGTTGTATTGTATTTTAGTTGTACTTGTACTATTTCTGTTGGGATTTTATATTGGCCCCCTTTTTTACTTTATGAACTCTTTTTGCAATATAGTTGAATTTCGTTCGTATCTTGTTGTGTTATGGGTTGCGTGTTTTTACACGTTATAAGGGGATTTCCTTCCTGGTTATAGGGAACACACCTTTCAGGGATTGTCATCAGCCTCAGGTATATTGAAGGCAGGATTGGGGTAGTCACGACACGGGCCACATGGGACAGGTTGTGAAAATAGACACCTGTGTCGGGAGTGGAGTCAGCAACTCTTAAGCCGGAAGGTAGTTGTAGTTCCACTTGTCTATCATAACATGTAAGGGGAAAGGGTACCCCATTGCTTGAATTTTAGTACCATGAAATAGATATTATTTTGTGTAGTGAAATTGGATCTTGGTAAGAGGGAAAAGTCAATTTCATTCTATGCAGACCACACCATCTAACATGGATGCATGACCATCTATTGCATGAGTTCTGATTATTGTATAATATACCAATTCCTTAATTTTTTGATATAGTAGCATCATATTATTTTCTATATGCAGTTTTTGAAAATGGATAGTCCATGTATGTTGAATTATTGGATGATTTTCTAACCATTGATACACCATGGGGAGTGTAGTTAGACATAATCTATCATCGCAAGTCATGTTCTCTAGATAATAGTGGTTAGAATTTCTTTTGAAAACAAATCATGATGGAAATGAAAAAACTCAAATTTATACATTATATCCATTGGATAGATCTATATGAAGATAATATCGACTATTATAGTATAATAATTGCTTTATAATATATATAAGGAGGGAGATATTATTATCATGGAATGATTGATCTTCATAGGTGTTCTAACATGAAATATTAATCACAGATTCGATTGTCTCATGTCACAAATAGATGGTATATCTCTAGATAATGGTGTAATGTAGTAATATTATTTTATATCTATTGTAAATATTTTTAGGATGTGTTTCATTATGTGATCGTTTTCATAACACCCAAGGGAGTGATAAAGTTTATAATCGATTTGGTGCTTGGAGTTGAGCCACTTTCTGTCACACAATACAGAATGGTAGTGGATGATCTACATAAAATTAAGGATTAGATGAAATATCAAGATTCTATGGGATTCAAATTACCAATTATATCTCCATGGGGTTCCCTATTCATATTCGATGTGAATTATAAAGTATCATTTTTTTGTGGATTACCATATGTTGACCTAGATGACGGTTGTAAAATTGTATCCTCATTCATGCATTAATGATCATTTCAGTATTCTGAGAAGTGATATGAACTTATCAAATACTTACATTAGATTACTATTTCATCAATTAATGGTGAGACTAATAGACACACCATGATAATATTTCATGAACATGAATTATTTTTAGGAATTCATTGTGTCATAGTTTGGGCTAACTATTTCACCTATGGAATTCATGGAAATAATGAAGATGACATTTCATCTTTTATTGTGCCAGTTGAGAGTGGATTATAGTGATAACATATTAGTAAAAAGCTATTCATTATAAGATCATAAAAAACAAATTTTGATCGTATGGTGTACATTGAGGGATCATCATATATATTCCAAGTTAAAAAAATATAAATTATAGAAAAATAAAGTGGACTTATTGGGCCATGCAATCTCATTGGTTTAAATGTCAATTCACATAATTAATATTCCACCAATAGTATTGTGGAAGAAACCTATTAATTTAATTTATATTCTCTGATTAATGGTTTTAGAAGGTTATTGTTGATTCTTTATCCATACATTATTCCACTTGGTTGCACCAATGTTAGGGATGACCAAAAAATGGGTGAAGTGTCTTTGATCAAAAAATTCTGTGAAATCAGTCTAGGATCAAAAAAGAAGGACGAACATAGAAGCTATTATCACATGAAATTTTTATGTTAAGAAATATATTGTGTAGTGTAACACATATGAAGTTTTACTCGATGAAATTTTAATGAAGGTGGATCAATTGATTGCTTATGGCTCGGTCTAGATGATACTGAATGAGAAAAATCACTATACTCATGATATTTAATTATATACAGTTGTATATAAAATTATATGTTTGAGTCAATATGTCATGGTAATGGTGATTTTTGAATTAAAAAATAAATGGATTCTCATTTACATCATTTAATTGAGAATCCTGAACCTTCAGTAGAGAAGGTGGGTTGAGTATCCACAAAATCTCATCATTAAATTTGATTATGCACTTGGAAAGGGAGATTTCCTTACCGATCTATGACCAGAATAAACCATATAAGGGAATTTTAGGATTCATGTTATGAGTGGCAGGTAATAAAACATTTTCAAAAAATTAATATTGATGATTATGAGCCTCATATATGGATAGCTATGACATCAGCATTTGTTTCACCCATAAACATTGAAAAGATTATGACCAAGAGTTTTTTATGATCTATAGGGAATTGTTTTGAATGAAAATTTATATAGTCTGTAGACAAAATCTGGATGGTCTCAAGAATTTTAAATTCTCTTATTTTCTATCGTTGCGTATTTGTTCTTATGGTATATCATGCTGAGAGGATGAATAATTCTTATTGTTCAAAATTAGTTGTTTATCCTAATTTTAAGAAGACATAACATGATCTCAATAAAGAATAAAGGTTATTAAGAATTAATATTGAGGTGAAAAAATTCATTACTAGATACTTCTCTTATTTTCATGTAAAAAATGAGCATAAAAGGGATGTTGTCAGTTTGTAGACTTTTACCATTCCAAATTAGAAACAAGATGATGTCACGTTGTATTTTAAAACTAGATTACCATAGAAAACACATATGAATGATGTTTTATGTCTAATATTAGATCAAATTATTACTGTATCCCACCACATAACTATTAGAGAATCATTCAAAGTTGATGATTGGGGTAGTATTTACCTGCATGTGGTGGTTCTGTTTCATGGTTTTATGAGCTGTATCATTTTTGATTGATACCTAATTTGACATCGAATTTCTAGAATGGTTTTCTGATGTCATTAGGATCATTATTTCTTTTAATCAGATATTGTCATCAATAGAATGTTGTCTAATCTATGTGAAATCTTATAGTTACAGAGTATAAGTTACAATCATGTGTTTTGGATTTTTTTTATAGGAGCATCATATGACACTCCTAGAGTGTGAATATAATAGAAGATTTCATGCATAGATCCATATAGAACCTTTTCAGGCCTTGTATGGTAGGTTGATTCATTCACCACTTTTTTGGGTTGAGACTAATGAGTTAGTAATTGTTCGGCCCCTTCTCGTGCATGAGTTAACTAAATAGTAATAGAAGATTAAACATTTATTGGTGACAAATTAGAGTATGTAGAAATCATTATAATATCATCAGAGATGACCATTATAATTCATGTTTGTTATTCATGATTTTTTGGGGTGTCACCAAGGATTTTGAAAATTCCATATAATGAGAAATGGAAATCCAGGTCCCTGGTTTTTTAGGCCATTAGAAATAGTTACAAGGATAGGTAAAATGGATAACAATTTATCCCTTCAATAGAATTATAGTGAAATGAAAAATGTGTTACATTTTTCATAGATAAATAGATATAATCTAGACCTATGACATGTGATAAAAGTAATATATTCTGAGCTTGTTGTTGATGAATCATTTGGGGAGCATATGAAAGATGGTTTTTAAAGCCGTTTTTTGTGTAATGTATAGTAGTTTTTTAAAAAACGGTCACACCAAGTGTTTGGTTAAATATTACACTATATTTTACAACTATTTTGTGACCTTTATAACCTAGATTATGGTATTTAGTTATTTTTATAGTATCTATAATAAAATATTGCATGAAATTGGTGATTTATAACTTTTCACATTCTTAAAATAAAATGTTTTCATTGAAAATGGCATTTCATGTGTTCGGTAAATTGCCGGTTGGATTTTATTTCTGATGTGTTACTTAAATTTCTTTTTGACTTATAAATGAATTGGAATAATGATAAAATGTATGTTTGTGTATTTATATGGATTTCCTATTTGAATTTGGGTTTACAAAAAATATGTTTTGGTTTACAACAGTTTTTGGCCCAAGTAGTTGGAAAATGGACAGTTTTACATCCTAAAAAATGGTTGTGATTTGAATATGAAACCTGAGTTTTTAATAGGATTTACAAATTTTGTTTGTTACTGTAAATTTAGTTTATAAACTTCCTTAAGAATATTGAAATGCATACATTTTTCAAATGTTATTTTTGATAAAGGCTTAAAGGACTGTTTGATTTTTTTTTATAAAAATGGTTTCCATTACTATTTGATCTTATATCATTTTGGGGAAATTTCATAGACTGAAAATTGATTTATTAATTGGTTTTGGGATTTATAATATGGTTTGTTATGTTATTGATAGGTTTTTGGCCACAAAATACCATTTTTTAAATAATTTTTTGTGCAAGGCCTCGTTATACTCCCTTAGATTGTTTTATGAAACATTTTAGTGGTTTATTGATTCATGAATGAAATGTGATGCATTTTTGCAGGATATTTGTGTTTATATGGTTTGTTAATGGAATTTTTATTTGAAAAGTGTATTTGATAATATGTGTATCTTGGTTGAGCACTAAATGGATTCTCGGGTATCTTGGTTGGTGGACGAGTACTAGTATGCTAATGATCTTGTGGGGTTTGGCATTAGAGTCAAGTATAAAGTTTGAAAATTACTACACAATCTAAAATTTGATTATAATGATGTTGGGAGACAACTAGGTTATGTGTATGGTCCTTACTAGTGTCTCTTGTAAAAGATAATTGATATTTATTATGTTTATTTTAACCGATATTAGAGGTTACTGGGGCCCACAACTAACAAGTGCATAGGGGTGTCCCGTGAGTTGTGCACATTGGCTATTTTTAACTCACCATCGACATATGTTGTGTTTTGTGGATTAATTAATCTATTTGTGATTTATTAAAAATTGAAAATTATTTAAATGATCCCTCTTGAGAACTATTCTCATTTTGATGTTGCTCAATAATGAAAATTGTTTATATCTTTATTGTTTATATAACATGAAATTTTTTATGGAAAAATTTTTATATAGAAGAGGACTACATTTTAAAAATAATTCCATTATATTGGTATTTAAAACATGAAATTGATGTTTCATTTATTTTAAAGGATTTGAATTTTTATTAGAATAACAGGCTAACCTATTGAGTTTTAATTCTCACACCTACATTATTCTTCTATTTTTTCCCTTATGTAGGTTTCAGCTAGAGTTTGATCGCCTTTGGAAACATCTGATAATTACGTTAGAGAGTTATCAGAGTGGTCACAAAAACATAGTTGGTTATCATGTGTGGTCATATGAGTTATCGGTTTAATTCTACCTTCAGTTTCTTGTACAAATAATGTTCTGTTCAATTTTTAAATAAATGTATTTTGTCTTGTCCATTTTATTCTGATGTTTGTATGATTGTTTATATATTGGTTAAATCTTTTATTTGTGTACTCTATTGATGCCCTTAGTGCTCGTTGACATCCCGGGAAGATCGTGAATGCCACTCGGGACTTATTTCGAAATGGTCTTTGTGACCAGTTTATAGTCGACTCGGGCTGGTTCGTGATCGAAATACATACACCACCATTCATGAAGATAATAAGAAATTTATTTTTCTTTATAAAACATGCCATATTATCTTCTTCATTATCCATCATATAAACATAGCGGCATATACCCCAAAAAAAATTTCATTACATAAAAACCTGGTTTAATTTAAGAATATATATATGTAGATTCCCAATATAAAAACACACCATTGTGATAACTTCAATTTTTATTGATGAGTACATCATTAAAAAAACATTTAGACAAAAATAAATTCCATCAATAATATTTTAAATATGATAGTAATCATAAAAATAATTGGCATAATATAATCAAACATTTAAGGGATTTAATATGCCTTAAAAGCATTTGACATTATAATGAATATAATATAAACCATATTATTATGTTTTCCATTATGAATTTTTGTATAATGTAATTATTGAGGATCATACATCATATATAAATTGACCATTAAAGTGAAAAATGGTATAATAAATAAAAAATTATTCATTTCATGGATGCACATGTATTTGATTTAAAAAAATTTCATACTACATTAGAGACATAATTGATATATATAGAGTTGTTATATTTTTGTTTGTATGAAATTTTGTAACAAAGAAAGATTTAAAGAATAATAAGGATAACCACAACAACGTTTCCAATTTTAGATGAACCTAGGAATTTCAATGTTGATAGACACTATTATATGTATATATATATTTTTTAATTTATTTATGTATCTTTTAAAAGTTAATGTAACATATATTGTTAGAAACATTTGTGGAAATGAAATAATTAGGATTGAAAATAATGTAATCAATTTTATATTAAATTTAATTCTTTATTTTTTCACAAGTCTTAAAAGGAGATTATATTTTTTGAATTGTTACAAATCATTGTAATTTCAAATATAATAGAAAAAAATTAATATATTAAAAAAATAATTTAACATTTAAGGTCTAATCAAAGGAATAATTTTTTATAGGATATGCATGAATAATTATTACCACAAAGTATAGAATTTATTGAATGATTTCTTATTATGATACATATAAATTAAATTTATTTCTGAATTTAAAAAAATTCCAAAAAGTACTTATAAATAATTTTAAATAAAAAATATTATATTATTAAAAAAAATATGAATAATACTATAGACTGTAATAAGAATATTTTTATCAGGTAATACATATGCCTGAGAAGATAGATATTAACCTACACACATGATCAATATGAATAATGAAAAAATGATTGAATGAGATAAATATTACTGATTTTTTTCTCAAATAAATATAATTTTTGTTAAATTAATCAACAAGAATTAATAGAAATAATAATTTTATAATTGATGAACCAATCAATTAGAAAAATTATTAGATAGATATGAAACACTAATTATATTAACTGTGTTCTTTATTAGTTCTGTCATTTAATAATCCAAAGCATTAATGAATCAGTAATTGGGTCCATGGATAATGAAAAAAATCATCCCATCCACATTTTGAAATGGTTTGGGCAAGTGTTTTTTTAAAATTTCCTATGTTGTGACAATTAAATTATTCCATAAAAATTCCCTGCATAGTTTAAATACCATTCCATATTTTACTAATGGAACATGCGTAGATGAGGACAACAATGGGAAGGTACGAAATGATAGATCCCCTCAACATCTCAATAAATGACATATTTTTTCTTTCTTGAATGACCTGTAAATGAAATATGCATTCTATAACAGTAACAAACTGTCAATGAAAAAATTTATTAAAAATGATTCTCTTCCATTAATGAGAAAAAAATTCACTGATAATTGAATTGGGATTAATGGAATATTTTGTTTTTTATTTCATTTTGTTGGAATGGTCTACTGAGAACCTATAAATTGTAATGAATGTAATGAAATTTGATAAACAAACAATCATTTTTTTTATAGTACATATTATTATCATTATAATTCAAGATTAATATCCCTCTCATGTTTCATAGAAAATCATTAGTCAATGAATTATATCTCTATTATAATGGAAATAACAAAAAAATAAAGAATCAATGTATAAATTTATTATATAATTTAGTATAAAAACCAATTAATTTACTATACACACCTATAATATATGATTTCACTTTAAAAAAATGGTGAAGAACATGTATTACTGACTTGAAAACCATTTATTAATGCACATGAGTTATGATCATACAAAACAATAAAAATAAGTTGATAGTTATTTGAGTTCCTCACATGATTATAATAAATATAAAATGTTTAAAACCATAAATATTCAATATAAAATTAAAATTAAATGTCAATTAAGGATTCAATATCTCTTATTTTTATAAAGTATGGTCAAATTTGATATATCCAATACGAAAATGAAATTATATAACAAATCCAATAAATGAAAACAATTTAATAAATGTAATAATGGAATCACATTTAAAACAACATAAAAACTATCAGAGTCACATCCACAAAATTTTAAATACAAATGTTATAAGACTCCCATCATCCAAACGTTAGATGAAATAATATTTTATATGATTTTTAAAAAAAAATATTATAATTGAACTTTTAATGACATACATTCTGAAACAATTATTTTCAAACAATTATTATAAAAATTGATTGAACAAATAGAAATATACCTATAAAATTCCAAAAAAAATTATGTCGATGCATTCACTTTTATAAATTTATCTCATAATGGTTTGACACTCAATCATAGATTATATCTACTAGTAACTACTATGCTTTAATGAAAATGTATTTTTTTGTTTATTAATTAATACCTTATGAACCGTCAATCCCATTAATCATTCATCCTTGAATATGAAAAATTATCTAACCTAATATATCATTAGGATATGTGGTTTCTTTGAAAACTCATATACATGATAAATATATGAAAAATATATAAGAAACATTATTTCTTATATAAAATACAAAAACCAAAAACTAATAAATATATTTATTACATAACATACATTATTAATATATCTGTATCCCTCTTATCACCTGGGATAATTAGTTTGAGAAAACATATAATGGTGTTTTATTTTTGAAATGAAATTAATTTTATAACTATAATTTAAAAGCATGGAAATAATTTTTACTAATGGATGGAGAGTAGATTTCTGTTTAAATCAACTTAGGTATATGATATTAAATCAAATTTTTATGTAAGAGGATGTCCATCTAATACATTTTTACATATGATGGGTGACGAGCTAGTAATAGAAATATAAAAAAATTAAAATATCAAATTTTTACCATTTTAAAATTGATATCTTATGAGGGATGTAATGAACTAGAATTGGAAAGTGGAAAATACTTCATGGGGTGATCTATGAAATCATGTGGTCAACATTAGTCTATATAAAAATTAATAATAACTCATATGATGGAAAACAAATAAAATAAAAAACTAGGATGGAATATGAAGTATACTAGTTAAAAAATAAATATAAATATTTGAGAAATAAAAATTATATAAATTAAAATATGATAATGATTTGTATATAGAGAAATAATGTAAAAATTTATATTTAAGTGGAAATAAAATAAAAAAACTATATATTCATATAAAAATTATATTTATAGGTAACACACTTGTTTAAATATTTAAAATAAATTAGAAATTAATACATAGATAGAGTCAATATTATAGCAATATATTTGTAATCAAAAATTAGATTATGATAAATTTCATACACTATGAATTTGAAGGTAGTAATTTAGATGAAAAATAAATGACATATGGAGTCAATAATTAATACTTAAAAATAAAACAATAATTGAAAAAATACATTGAACATTATGATCAGCTAAAGGAATAGAGAATTATTAAAATTTAAACCATTAATTGAATGGGAAATAATGTACAATTTTGTTTAAATATATTTGTCACTGGAATAAGAAATACTATGAAAAATATAAAAAATAAGTCAAAAACATACAATTAATTATATATATAAATGATATAAAACATGATTTGAAACAAAAAAAATACATATTATTACAGTAGTATCATTCATTAATGTATAATTCCTTCCATCTCTATGCATACCCTGATCTGTACTTATTGAAAATATTAATTTAAATACAACTAAAATATTCTGAATACATTCCTAAAGGGATTGATAAGCCATAAATGTTATTATAACATATGATATGTGAATATACAAAAACATGAATCAATGGAATAATAAGTTTGTATGAGATATGATTATATAGAAACTGTGTGTAAAAAATAAATATGGTAAATGATACCATTAAATGTTCAGTAATGTAAGGGAACATAACTCAGTAGTCTATACAGGAATAATATTCATCTTTGTGTAATGGAAATTATGAATATTGATTCCATTGATTTTATTAATGGAGAGAATATAATATCAAGATTGTCTGATAGGATTATACATGAAGTATATATAGAATTACCTAAATAAATTCCACAATTACCAGTTCAGTGGTGGAAAGGATCTTACATCAGTAGGGTATATAAGAAGAACATTCCTAACTATATAATACTCTTAGATTATTGAATCCATTGTGTTTATAAAAGAATAAAATCTAAAAAATGTATTATAAATGTACATGAAAAACATGGTGCTGTAATTATAGAAAGATAAGAGGCCTAGAAATTTTATAATAATAATAGTTGATATCCATAAAGGATAGGGATTGATGACATTGATCTGAAAATAGAAAATATGGCTAATGTATCATTTATTGCAAGAGGATTAAGTACTCGAACTGGATTCACCTATTGATTTACATATTTCAGTGACGAATATACAATTTCAATAGTTAAAATAAATCATTTTTAATGGGTAGATAAAATTTTCATGGTCAGTGTTCAGATGGATCTGATCTTAAAAATGAACTATAAGAGGAAATATGTTTCTACTTTATTTTTTTTGTAAATAAATTTATTTAACATTATGATAAAATGTTTGTGATAACATTATACATGAAATGAATAATTAATACACTTAAGGTAAATTCCACAATTACCCATTCAATGATGGATGGGAACATACCATCGTAGGAATGACATAAATAATAGAATTAATTGTGTAATGCAATATTAATATTTAATCAATTTGGTTTATAAATGAAGAGAATACAAAATCTGTATGGTATAAGTACAATAAAAATACTCAGGGTTATAATAATAGTAAGACAAGAGGCATAAAAATCAATAGAAATTTTATTTAAGACCCAGGAAGGATAGGGTTTGTTGACCTCAAAATGAAATGGAAAATAATGTTATCAAACCATTGGGGTGAAAAGAGGTAGTATCCATATATGACTAACCCATATATATATATATATATATATATATATATATATATATATTTCTATGATAATGATATGTTAGTAGTGGGAAAAATAAATCACCATTAAGGGGAGTTGTATTCATTGCAGTCAGTATTTAGATAGAGTAGATCCAAATAAAGAATTAGTTGATGTACCATGTTGCTGTGATTACCATCAAGAAAAGTTATAAGGAACAATTGATCTTGACAGAGGGATACGATATCAATGAAACCCCACCTAATATGATAAATGAGATACTGATGTCGAGGAGGAGTTACATGTGATGAACAAAGTAAATAATGATGCATATAATGATGAAAATAAGGTCATTGATAGAGGAAAAGTCATAGTCAGAGGAACGAGAGGTTGAGACTTATTTATAGGGGTAGTTGTGGTTGGAGGTGAACGAGGAGACTTGGGTGGAGGAGGAGTTGTAGGTGTTGATGTTGAATGTGAAGGATATTGATGGGTTTTCATAGGATGAGATGATGTCGGAGGTAGAGACTAAGGTGGAGGTGAATGCAGTGGATGTGGAATAGGATGTGGAAAAATATTTTGTATACGAGAGTAACGATTGAACATGATGAGGAAATTGTAAAATGTATATTGGAGGCTATGTAAGGTAGAAGGGTTTGGAGGTGACATATGTATGTAAAATTATAATATCTAGTCCACATAATAGATATTATCTATTTATACAGTTTTATTCTTTTTTATGTGTCTCCACTATATGTATTTATTATTACAAAATCTTTAGTCAATTGAATTATATATTATTCATTTTTAAATATATTATTAATTAGTATGTAATTTTTAATTTCTTGTGTTTTTTGAATTTACTGATTTTTTAATATGTAGTGTTCAAAATTTAATTAAATTATTTTTATATTTTAAAAATGACAATTATTTATATGATTATTATTTTCTCAATTTCATTTATTTGATTTTAATTTTATTAAAATTAATAAAATTTTTATAATTAATTTTTTTAAAAGATGTTTTTTAATATTCTCCAAATTTATTTATTTGTTTGAATTTAATTAAATTAATCATTATAGGGTTTTATAATAATTTACCATGTTTTTATAATAATAATATGTTTATAATTTATATGATTACTTGTCAATCTAGGTTATCTATTAAGTTTTCATTTTTTTATATATTTAGAATATATGTAAGTAATTTACTTAAATTTATTTTCATAATATATTAATTTTTTATATGTGTTCATAATTCATCTAATTAATCCCATTAAATATTTTTATTTTTCATTTTTAAAATGTTTTTATATTTTCACACATTATACATCTTTATTTAAAAATATATTAAATTTTAATATTTTCAATAACTTATATAATAAAAAAAACTTATATATGTTTTAATATTTATGGATTCAATTAATTTTTTTTATAAAATTTATCTAATTTATAAAATGTAATGCTTTTATATATTATATTAATTAATAATGTTAATTTTAGTAGTTTTTTTTTGGAATAATTTGTTTTTATTAGATATTTGTTTAATATTGTGGTGTTTTTAAAATTATTTTAATTTGATATAATATAAAACGTGCTGGAAATTCCTCTAAATATCAGTGCTATAATTTTATCACAAATGATGTTAGGTTTTATATTCAATAATTTAATGGTTTAAATATATGTTTTATAAGATCTAAATTCATAGTTTATGAAATATATTTCTTCCATGATTACTAATTTACCATAGATAAAACACAAAATTTTTCACTTCTTTTTTGAATGAATTAGTAAAATCCTTGTTGATAATATAAATTCATTAATAGGTGAAATTAATTTTCCGTGTCTTTCTTTCTATCTAATGAAATTCAACCTTTATTTCCATGGTCCCTCAAACATAAAGGATGAATTAGACCTCTAAAAACCTATGGTACGTGAGTTATTCTCATAAAATTCTTCTATTATTTATTTATTATGAATTACAATGTAACATGTTCTAATGTGATAATGTTAGGATTATTAAATTACTTACACAATGATTCATGCAATGTTTATGAAGTTAATTTCTTATGAAACAATTTTTGTAAAATAATTTACTCTTATATGTGTATTGCTAAATGTTATCATATGTGAACTAGGATGAATCACATGTTTTACATAATAAATCTAGATCAGTATTAAACATATCATCTAATCTATATCCATAATTAAATTAAAATTAATTCCACTATAATTAATCATTTTTGTTCAAATATAATTTTTATAAATGAAAATTTCCACAATTGTGAACCCATGTTTATTTATTAAAATCAACAATGAAATTTAAAATTATTATTCAACTAATGAGATATAAAAAATTACTATCAATATCCATAATGATTAATATTAATGTAAATATCTCTCAAGGATTTTCCATTTCATGGAGGCTCAGATAGGGGAACCCACTTCCCCCATTTCTTTTATCTTAGGTGCTGATGATTTTCCTAATTTTATAACAGTGGTATCTAATGAAAAAATAATAATTATAGAAATATTGTGGAGATTAATTCCATCAGTTTATCATCACTTATTTTGGGTTGATAAATTATTTTTATTCATTTTCTACTCATGAATAATGAATCACTATATTTCTGATCATCCAATAATATTAGGGATCATTATTGCATATAGGTAATTATACATAATAAAAAATTTCCATTAATATATAGGTGAATATTATAGAAATGATGAACATTGAAGAAACATAGATAGTACGAGAGTCCATAATTATATTAAATATCATTATCACCATAAATTTTTTTTGATTTTAAATGGATGTGTTTCCAAACATCCTACTTATGTTAGACAAAAAAACAAGGATGTTATTTTGAGAGGGTATCTAAATTATGGAGATATGTTAGTATGATGAAAATATTATAATATATTCTAGACCATATTATATATTTATTAAGGAAAACCAAATTATATTAATGGATAATTTCACTCACAATTATTCAAGTTTTGGTGGGGTATTAATGATGGAGTCAAACTCCATTAGATGGATTGAGATAAACTGTATATCCTTAAAAATGATGTGGTATGGGATTTTGAGACATTAATAGATTGAAAATTTGTATTTCCAAAAATAAATAATAATGAATGATTAATAAACCAGGTTCCCTACTCCATTATGTTCATTAAATTTAAATATTACCCTCATACAAACTATTACGATGAAACACTTAGCCCCACCCAAGATTTTCCAAGAAAGGAATCTGAGAATCATATTATATTCTCTGAAATGGAATTCTTTAGAGAATTGATCATAAGGGTATGGTAAATATTTTTATGCATCCATGCATTTTAAATAATTTTGTTATTATTTCCTCTTTCCCTGGGGTTCCTAATTTGGAAGAAGGCACAATTTCCATGATTTTAATTGATTCATGTAATGGATATTTATTTGAAAAAATAGGTGAATGGTTAAATGAAAGAGAAAATAGGGTTATTATGGGTTTTCATTTTTATAAATATATGGTATTGGAAAAACTCTATTTCAATAATCAATTTTTTGGATGCTAAATGATGAAATATGGGTATATATTGGCTTTATAATTTATATAATAGAGAATGATGTCATTTGGAAACTACTATGTCACTGAGTGGTCCTATCCACAGTCCAATATTTTGAATATAGATCATTCATGTAAATCAACTAATAAATGTATTCCTGTATAATACATCATATTAAGAAAGTTAATTCATTTCTCAACTGCATTGCTTAGGTTGATACTCATTTAAATGAAATCTATTATTGTCAAGGTCCTAGATCATCGGTCATGCATCAAACTGAGGAACTGACAGGCTTATGAATATAGTGAATGTTTTTGTGTCTTTATTATAAAGATAGACTTATTTACACCCACATGTAAATGGAATTCTACCTCAATTCCATGTCTTAGTATACATGGTTGACAAGAAGAAACCTAGTTTTTATCAAAATTTCAAAATCTGACTCCTTTTTTATCGATTAAACATTATCATTTATAGAGATTTAGATGATTAATGATATTATTCTTGATGACCCCATCACATCCTCGTTCTTCTATAACTAGACACCCCGCCTCCTAATGTTTTTAAAATCAATGTTTTTTTATATATCACAGAAATAGGATCTATTGGCCTATGTTTTTTGGTGCATGATCATCTGGTTCACATTATCAATGTTTTCCAGTGTTCGATCATTGATTTTTCAAATACACTAGAAAATGAATCAAAATAATTATACATTGCAATTATGTTCTCCTTTAAGAGAAGATGGAAAAATATGAATGTAGAATCAAGAAATACTACTATTATTTGTGGTGAAAATGTGTGGTAATATGGCAATAGATTCATTCAGTTATTAGTTATGACGATTAAATCCATATCTCTCATTTATTCTATATGTTCATTATCAATTTTATAAATTGTGGTTAATGGGTCAAATGATTAAATTTCCTCACATGGTTTATTTTGGAGTGTTTCTTTTTTGGTTATAGGACATCCCTATATGGGTTATATATATTATATATTCTTATCTATTAATATTTATTGAAATTACAATAATTTTCTAAAAAAATGTTTTCATGAATTTTCATTGAAATTTGAACAAACTGGTTTAGCAACATATACTATTTATTGTTTTTATAAAATGAATGTTTAAAATATTTGATATGTCCTACTATAAATTCCAATTATATGATTATCCTCAAATATATTCTATTAAAATTAATCATTTGTCCTTTAAATTTTCACTCGTTGTATTTATTTCCAAGTGAGGACCCAATTGTGCGTTCCATCAACTTTTATTACATCATTGTATCCAATTTGTTAGTGGGACGTTATTTTTAATGAATTATTTTTCATGTACCTACATAAATTAATTATGATCCCGATTATATATTATTATGTAACCATTTTAAAATTATTTTTTTATAGTTTACTTTTTTAGTCCATCCAACTGAGAATGACGTGTAATTTAATCGGTCAAATGAAAATTAGCTTAATGTGTTTTATAAAATGTTTTTTTCCCAAGAATATTTGATTGGGGTTGATCTCATTTTTAGAATTTGAAAAAATATCCCCCTCATATTATATATATCCTATCACTAAAACTCATTCTCTCCCATTATGTGCCATATGAAGAAACAAACAATCCTTAAAATATCAATTTTATTGTACTCCAACATAATAAGGTAAAAAAAAATATTTCATTTTATTGTTTTTTAAATGAATAATTTTCCATTATATTTGTGGTAAACCTATAGATATCACACATTTCCTTACTTTAATTTTATCCACAACTCCAAAACAATATCAATACACATCCATTGACTATTAATATCTTAGAGAAATGGCTGCATGTATCTTAAATAATTCATTATGAATAATAATTAATTTTTATGTGATGATTATTTCTATGCATGTATTTATTATATTAAATAATAATATTACTGAATCCAATATGATGGATATTAATTGAAATTGGATGGATTACAATTCAATAAAAAGTGTTTGAGGATGTTGTTCATCAAATTGGTTTAAAAAATTAATATGAACATTCTCAAATCCATTTTCAATGTTTTTATTGACATTTTTCATGACTAATCAGTCAATATTAGTTTTAAGAACACCTGATCAATTATTGAATAAATCAAAATTATAAATTATTGAATAAACAATAGAAAAAATGAAAACTGCTAGTGACTGTGATAACATTGGGTTTCTTGGATCTTATGGTATTATTACATGAGCGAATATTGTTTATGACTGCATTATTGAAATTATTACTTGTGTTAATTATAATGAAAATAATATTAATGAAATGAAAATGAAAAATACTAATTAATTTCACTATTTCCCATAATGGTTTAGATGTTAAATAGTTTTCCAAATATGAAAATTTATACTGGTTGAACAAAGTATATATTATTGTGATCCATATAGAATCTATATAATGATAATATAGAAAAGAATGATGTTACACAATCATTAATGAATTGATTTCTATATTAAATTATATTCTATATGAATATAATAAGAATCCTCACCTAACATATTGTATTAAATGAATTCAAAATTCAATGTATATGATCTATAATGGAATAAAATAAATTCCAAAATATGGTGTACTATTTCTCATTGACTGTTAATCACATAAAAATTACCAATTTGTGTTGCATCTTGGTAACTGAATGATTAATCATGTCCATTGAAAGTTGTATGGTACTTTCAAATCACTTAAATATAAAGTAAAAAATATTTTTTTATAGAGACAAATCGAAATTTAATGTTATATGATGATCAAGAAAAAATATGGGAATCTTCTTCACCAAGTAAAATGTATGAAAGTGTATAAATTTAATCATGTGTGTCGAATATTTTTAAATAAGTTATGAAAACATCAACTAGTGATATTTACATACATATTGAATTATTTCAGTTTCTAAATTATCAAAAATATTACATTGTTAGTTATTTTTATAAATTATTAATTTTTGAAAAAGTTATGCATGAAAATAAAAACATTTTTTATTATTCAAAAATATGGAAATAGGTATAGTGTATTGACATTGTTATTCATTCTAATCCACTTAAAAATGATTTAAAATTAATATTGGATTGAGTTGTTACATTTTTTGATTCAAAAAAAATAGTATATCACATAAATATCCATGTTGTGTGGGATGATATGTTATTGTAATCCATATTTATTTTTTAATATATTGAATCAATGAAACTCAATGGTGTCACATCACTAATTAAAAATAAGAATTAGTCTGGTAAAGAAATTCACAACAACCATGTTTATAGGAAATCATAGACATATACACCATAATAATAAATAACTATCTAGGATGAAATCATTCAATGTGAGTTTAGAATATGGTAGTAAACAATATTCACTAATTGGTATATTTTTATGGGAAAGTAAAATATACGGATACTGAATTTGGTAAATATTATTCGATGAAAATTACAAAAACATGTTGCAATAAGGGATAAACATTATATTGGAAATTTTATGATATATATTTTTCAAATGATATGATATTTATAGAAGGAAATAATATAGAAGAAATGTATGAAATATATTATTGGGAACATTTTTAAATGGAACCATAAAAACGAATTATGTTATTACGTCCACATTGGATATTGTTGAAATAGGGATATGTGGTGTGTTGGTTCCAGTGATGTGTTAAAACATTATTTTTATCAATTATCATCTTACAATACTTTCATGTAGTTGAATTATCAGTTTCATAACATCATTAATAATGTAATTGTTCTATAGGGGGACTCATAAATATTAAGAATATAACATCCATCAATATGTTAATGATTATGTTTTCGAAAATAAATGACTATCATATTATGAAGAATAATATATTTCATGTAGCTTTATGTTACATTTTTCTTAAAAATTATTATCATATATTAAGCTAGATCAATTTATTTTTCTAATATTTATCTTTTAATGTAATATAAATAATGACATTACGAATGATAGAAAAGTTTATTGTAGAGATATTACATAAAATGGGGAACATCATCCCATATTACATATTAGATATGATGGGATAAAAAATTGTTCACATAGTTATAATGATTATGATATGTATTCATATTCATTATAGATGGATGTACCCAATTCAAAATAATATTATAATTTTGAAAAGGTATATTAAGAATTTAAATCATAAAAATTATTGTATCGTGGAGAGATATATTATTGATGAATCCATTTAATTATATACCAACCAAATGTTTGATGTTGAATGAATTGGTCTTTCAAAATCATATTAAACCAGGAATCCTGATATTAATGTAATTTTGAGAATAGATGATGTTAAAATTATTATTTCAAAGAAATAGTAGGCTCAATATTATATTTTTCCTAATAGATTATAGGTTTAAAAATTTATTTTATCTCAAAATGTATTTAGTTATATTTATAATCCAAAATTATGTGAAATATTTATATGAAATAAATATAATAAATACTTTATAAGATGGTTTTATGACCATATTACATATGAGTCTTATGAAAATATGAATTAAATATTAGAAAGACTTCAATATAGTTCTAGAGGAATGAGTGTGAATGTATTATCCAATAATTGTTAGGTATTTAATTTCCATATGTTTTATATAATTGAATATTATGAATCCATTATGATAAAAAGTAGCGGAGAAACATTTTTTATTGAAGTAGGTCATATATCTCATACAAAGGAAATAAATCTAATATATATTATTATGTCATATTTTGAAATACTAAAAGAAATATTGGAATTTTAATATACAATATTTCATGTGAAAATATTATAGTGCATCTCGGATGATAGTAATAGTACAAATAAAGTTGATGATTTCATATTCATGAATGTTAATCTTACTAAGAATGTATACATTGAAGAAGAATTTATAATGGAATCACATGTAGTACACATGTTTTTTTTCTAAATCCTACAATCAAAATATGGTCAATTATTCAGTTATCAACTATAACCATTTAAGGTTCTTATGAAAATTAATCTGTTTATAACACAATCATTGGTTCGTCAAAATCATTTTTTATAAATAAAAATGAACATGGGTTTAGGTATGTTAGAATATAAAACAATGGTGGGATTTGGATCCCCCATAAAGGGGTCAAATCCTTTTATCTTTTATTGGAATAAATGTAGTTCAACATTCATGTATTTTTTTTTTAAATATTCATTTTTTACCCCATATTAATATATATTCACTAGTTAATTTATATAACAAAAAATTAATTTTCTATCATTTATATAGATAATAGGGTATTTTTTTTCTGATACAATTTATCATGGTAAAATATAGTTTTCTCATCATGTTAATACCTCCAATTCAAACGAAAATATAGTTTCATCATTTGTTAATTGTCATAATCCAATGAAACAAAATGTTTCACTACTATGTTATTCATACACATCTAAGTAACAAAAAAAATTCAAATAGAAATGATTCAAATTTTGATGAATGACATATTATTCAATTTTATTTTGAGGAAATAATAAAAGGAGAAAAATAATTGCCTATGAAAAAGTAGGATCTTCACAGCCCAACAGTACTAACAAAATCACTTATGGTTTGTATCCATGTCACCAAATTTTATATTTGATAAAACACACATTAACATCTTCTAAAGAGAAACATGTATAGATTCATTACATAGAGTGGGATCACCACTTGAATACACCTTCTGGTTGATATAGATATATAGATGTACATTGTGATTTATCATAGGAAAATAATTTTGGATGCCTTGAGGTTAATGTAGTGATATAAGTTTTTTGTTTAACTATAAATCTATATAATGATATATAGATTAACTAATCATTATTTTATTTAGTTATCAATTTTAAAAAATGATTTTAGAATGAAATTTTTATTAAATCTTCATGGAATGGCTTATAATGGATTTCAGAAAATTATTATGATGTATCATCTACTAGATTCTGAAGGTCAATTAAACCCATATCAACTACATATGTATTCAGACATGGTAAACAAAGAAACATGGATTGAATTTTTTGTTTTTCATTAAGAGACGTATTTTAATAGACATTGTGACTAATATTTCATTATTTCAGTATACAAGAATTAATCTCACTGATTATTTACTATTTATTTATTAAAAAATAAATTTGTTCTAAAAATAGTCATCATTTTGAAAAAACATCATAACCATATTGTAAGGAAAGAATGATTCACAATAAAATATATGTGATTTATTTGTATGTATGACTAAATTTAATTTTGTTTTGCTATAAATCGATATTCCATAATAATTATAACTTATTTTCCAATTTTTTATGTTATTTATAAATTATAATCCTCATTTGATTTTCCAAATGAATGACCACTTTCAATGGACATACAACATATAAAACAATATGGTGACAACTTATGTGTGTTTTTTGTTGTTTCAACCCTTTCATTTTTTGAAAAAAATTAATGAACATGAAAATAATGATATTAAAATGTATGACATATAGACAAAAAACAGTTTTCAATGATGAAATGTAGAATAAAAAATTAGAGTCATTATCTAATTTAATGGGGAGGAATCAAATAGTTGATACAATAGAAAAATAAAAATTAAATATATACACACAAACCCCAAAAGCAATTAGGTGAGGCATTACAAACAATTTTCTAAATTACTATAGGTAATTTATTTTATAACCTATCCATTATCTTAAGGAAGGGGTAAAATGTATACTATCCAAGGAGTTATAGTATAGAAATGAAAAATTCCAAGTGGTCCAATGATTGTGGGAATTCATTTAGCTAAATAGATAATAATGAATCTATATATTCACCTTGATGATCTATATGATCATATGGTCCATCATTCAATTGTAAATTTCATATCATGGATGTATAATGATGTAATAATACATGTCAAAAAAGATGATTTCATTTACAGTTTATTATATATTCAAAATAATTAAAAATAATTGAAAAATCATGATCCAATGAATGAAATTTATGATGGAGATATGGAAAGATGAAGCATATGGTTGATTGAGAAGACATTAAATATTAAACAAATAGATGAAAAATTAGTTTAGAATGTACCTTTAACAAGGAAGTTTAATATTAAAATATTATAATATTAAATGAACATGTAAATAATAAAATCAAAAATAGTTGTATGATAATTATTAGTCCTTAAAAACAAATTTATGGTGTGTAAATTACATACATTCATAGTTATGATAATGTAGATGAAATAAACAATCAAGGATGGATAAGAGTATAAATATAAAATTTATACATAAGGTGTGGTTTCATAAAAAATAATTTAAATTTTCTAGAATGGTAAGTATAGTAAATTTTTATTCATATTTTTATACTTATTTATAAGTAAATATTTTTGTTAAAACAGGATGAATAAAAATTTGGATCATTATTCCTCAAATAAATAGTACAAACTAATCTTAAAAAAGTGGAATTTTATTTAATAGTGTAATAAATGGCTATAATGATAGAAAACTAAAACATATATGCAAAAATATTCTTTTAACAAACCATGTAGTTTCAAAAATATAAAATTTAATCATATCAAATTAAATTTCATTCCATTCATTATTTTTTCTATCTTCTTTTATAAGGATCCCCATTTTTTAATATAATAATTTTTTATACTCTAAAAATATAATTTTTTTAATTCAATTCATGGATTGAAAACAATATTGAAGATCCAATATATAGATGAACAATTGAGATGGGTGGGGAATCAATTGTTGGGGTTTTTGAAAATTTTAACATTTTGATTCATAACCACTAAATATTATTAGGTTTACACACTTATAAAAATTTAGTGCAATCAAATTCATGTAGATATATAAATAAAAAAAATCGAACACACGATTTATAATTATTGGCCACAAAAAGCGAACATACTTAAATTCCATAACCACTCTTGGGGGTCTATAAATAATCAAAATTAATAATAATTTAATTTAAATTATCTCATATCCTTTTAGACACATTCTATCTCTAGATAATAATCTTAATATTGACTCCGAGCAATATGAATTTTTCAAAAACAATATGTGTGACATTAAAAAATATTACATATATAAACTACAAATATATACAATAATATTGTGTTTCTTGACATTATCTTGATAAATTTATGCCAATGTCAGAATTTTAAATCATCAAACTTAAAATATTTTTTATTCTAAATGTAAAAAATGAATTTATCCTTAATAGAATTCTTTAATCTCAAACTTATTCACTCACTCTAATTTTCACTATCTTGTAATCTAAACTATTTATAATTTAATTTTATGATCATAACATTCTATACATAAATTCTACTTCCACATGGAATATTTTTTTTAAAACAAATCATTTTTGAATGAATCATTTGATAAAAAAACATATTCATAATCAATAGATTCCACACATCTGTACTTTTTCCTTTCTAAAACAACGAATCAATAAAATGTACTGTATATTTTTATTTATAGGTTCTCATGGTGAGAAAATGGTTGGAATCGAAATTTTCTATCAAATCACTAAAATCCCAAATATCAAAAATTCATGTTCATTTGTGATTCCACATTCACGAATACAACTCTTCTCAACTCATATAGTAATTTCTCGAAACAAAATTAATATTCTTAAATGTTCATCAATTTACAATCAGTACACATTATATAATACACATTTTTATTTGACAAATCATTATTTTGGATATTCTGATCATGAAAACACTTCATCCATTTAGTACTATTGACCCACCTCACATACCAACCCTAAAATAATTATGTCACAATTTCTAAATGCTCTTTCTATAAATTTTTTTCTAAAACATGTCATTCTAAAACATGTTCATCATTCCATTTAAATAAACAATATTGATATAATTAACATATTTATTTCCTAGATTCATTGAAAAAAACAGAAAATGATTTTCATGCTGATGCATCATCTCAATGGATAATTATTGAATAGATTTTTTTAACTTCCAAATAAATTAGACACATTAAAAAACTTTCATTTAAAAATATATTCCATTCAATCATTTTACTTGTATATAGTTATTAGAAAATGCAACATATTTTTAGAAAAATTTTTAGAAACACTGTTAATTTTACCAAACCCTTTCTTATAGAACTCTGTATCAAATGATTTATTATTTTCAAATTATGGATAGGATTGAAAACCACTTCTTATGGATTTATGTCAAAAACTCATATTTTTGTATTAGTGTCAATATTTAATTCAATCAATATATCTTCAAACTTGTGAGAATCATCAACATCATATTTCTAGTTTTAATATTACTTCTCAATCCAATGCTAATGGATTTAATTAACAAAATCTAGAAAACATCAACTTAGTAAATTCCAAAAACAGACACATCTCCATCGATCTATAATCATAAATTTGTATCATGACTCTTTATTGATTTAATTAGAAAAATAATGAATTCCAAGTAAACTTATAACATACATTGGAATTTCCAATGACATAAAATCTTATAAAGTCCCATAAATCATTAATCTAATTTTTTTAATAAATTTTTCTTTTTTTGTTTAAAAAACTTCTTACTCAAAAAACATATTTCTCGGTAGAATTTAATTTACATAAAAAATCTTATATTCTCACATATTTTGAGATATTTTTGATCTACTGTGTATGATTAAACTTTTTTAATAAATCATTATTGATCTTATTTTTTAGTAAAATGTAAAAAATTAATAATTTTACAACGTCAACTTCACCACAAAATTATTCAAAAAATTAGTCATAAAAATTTTGTTTCCAAAAAATTAATAAAACCAAATATCAGAATAGATCATAAATCTCTTTCATTATAGTTTTTAAAAATCTGATTAATAACTTTTTCAACTCATCATTTTTTTATCCTAAATTTTTTCATAGATTGTTATTTACTTTTAAAAAAACTTGGTATTTCACAAAATACAGTTTTGTAACACCACACTATGGACTAAAAATATGTTTTTAATTGATTTAAATGCATCTATTATATGAAAATTTTCATCCATGTTTTGATATAATCACGTCCTTTATTTCATCATTTTCTCTCAATTTTCTATATCTCCACCATTTTATGATAACTATATTTTGAATATCATTATATTATCAAAATTTACAAACCATTCCATTTTAGGTTATATTTTTTCAATTTCTCCCACATTGTCAATATAATCCAAATCATGATGGTGGTGTTCCTTATAATGAATAAGATGTCCTTCATTGATTCTGATGATGAATATCATACATCAATTCACCCAATCATTCAAGGGACATTTATTTTCTAAAAATATAAGTAATATGATAATTTGTTGAAATATATTACTACACAAAATATCTACCATTTTTTATAATTTGAATTATGATATTTATATTTTATGATATAAATTATGGATATGATTTTTATGAAGTTCCATTCCACTTTTCATATCACAATACATGTTTAATTGTTTCAAAATTTTAATTTCATATCAAACAAATGAACATTCATTCAAAATAATTGAGTACAATAATTTTTTTAAAGATATTTTTATTCCATTATGCACAAAGAAATAAAACTAAATTCCATAATATTGTATGTCACAATATATTCACCCATGAAAAATGATCATCTTGAGATTTATTTTCCATTATTTCAATTTCTAGCCCAATCAATATTAGTATATTAATGAAGTTTCTTTTCATAACATCTATATTATAATATCCTACGTTATGTTGTACATTTGTCATATATCATAATTATATTTGATAGAAAAATATGATATCAATATGATTATTATCATATCCAGGGCACATCATAAAAACATAAAAAATATCAAGTCTTCAGGTGTTGAGTTAGATCAATCTTCCAATCAAATACTGTGCATATTTCACATTTATACTTTTCTTCATTTCAAAAGTACAAAAAAAATTTCTCAATGAAATATGTGATTAAACAAAAGTAGTTTCTTTTTCAAAAACCAACATTATAAATTTCGTAGATAACATTTCATGACATTAAAAAATGTAATTTCCCTTTAAATGAAAAAAATATAAGTAATAATGACAGGTCTAAAAAATAATTACATCGCTAACTTTTTATACCTTTCCTAATTTTTTTTTATTTTTCATCATTGCCATAAAAAATATCTCATCCACGTAAACAATGACAACTTGGACTATGTTGTAACAATCATAAAAATTTATGTTTCATTAATGTTTTCTGTTATAAAAAAATTATTATTCTTAAATAGATTTCATGTTTGAATACCATGAATTGGGGGCTTCCATCAAAATATTGAATGATTCATTGAATTTTAAAATCATGTATTCATAAATATAATGTTAAAACCAATTATTTTTCCAAATTTATTCTTCATCAATTTCACTATATAGAAATGTTGACTTTACATACTTCTAATAAATTTTTCAATTTTAATGTGTAGAAAATACTAAAAACATTTTGATATTATATATTTTTTAAACTAAGGAAATAGTTATTAAAAAAATCCAAAACCTCCACCTATGAATAGCCTTAGAAATATGAATGTATTTATTTCATGAAAAATCTCCAAATCCATTCCAATTTTTTTGTACACTAATTTTGACCCAATAATAATTTTACTAATTCGTATTGGAATAAGTCTCCATTTGTAGTTTTTATCAACCTGATCTGAATCATCTTTCATTACATCAAAACATTATATATGTTCAACTTATTCGGAAACTAATTATTTATAATTTTCTCAAATTAAAATTGTTTGATTTTATAATATCCACTTTTTTTCTAAACACACGATTCATGATTCCAAATTTTATTTTTAGTTTCATTCTATTTATGAAAATTAGTAAATTTCAATGTTTCAATACCAATGATACATTCATAAAAAAATTATTATACTGAATAATGGTATGTGTCTTTTGGATAAAATTCTTTTTCAATATAAATCTACAAATTTTCATCTTTAATGTTCTCACCTTCTTTTTTCAATGATTTTTTTATTTTTTATATTATTGACATCATATAAATCGAAAAAAAATTATTCATTTATTTTATATTTTTTAACAACATCCTATGATTAAATATCTAAGAAAAATTCACTATTCTTCATTCTAAACATATTTTTGATGATATGGATTTTTTAATTTTTATAAACATTTAATTACATTAACATTGATGTGCTTTTATGAAGAATTTTTATGATGCATTTATTTGGATGTCTTGTTGGAATACATTCTAAAAAAACATGTATTTTTTACATTTACAATATTATATATAACACTTATCTAGTATAATATTGAATGATTTAATTATAATGACATGATTCTTCTAATTTCTACAAATCATCTATTATTCCTTTCTACTACACCATTTTGTTGTGTGGTGTAGGGAGTACAATAATGATGCTTGACACCGGGATTTATCCTATATTAATATAAACCATTTCATCTGAATTTTATTCCATTACATATTCCAAAATTTTTTATATAAACTCCCATATCCCACTCAACATATTTTCTAATAAATCAAAAAATTTTAAATGACTCTGTTTTATGCTTCATAATCATTCTATTGAAAATCCATTCAAAATAAACAACGGATGAAATAGTATCAAATTTAATTTTTTATTATGTATAAAAATCCCACATAATATATATGTTCAATAGGTTGGTTTTATTAAATCATATCATTCATATGAATTGTATAAGTCTTTATCCCTTTTTAACATGTTTCAAAAAAAATCATATTCACTTATTATAAATAGTAAAAAATTTTAGAAAACAAAAAATATGAATGTATATTTATGATTTTTTACCAATAGTTCCCATGCATGTCCTACCATTAAATATTTTAATATTCCACACTCATGTAACATGAGTATTAAGGTTCTCTAAATTGAATGAGATTTTTACTAGTTCCATCTCCCTTAGTTGCAATTTTTTAATGTTATATAATTATGATAGTACCAGAATATATTAATAGAAAAACATATTTCCCATCATCACAATGTGTAATCATATTGATTAGGCTATTTTTATTCTGATAAACAAATAAATCTTCTTTATACATTATTATTTGTGGTTCAATCTCATCGCCACTATTCCCCTGGTTTTCATGGATATGTACTTTCCAAAAGTATCTTCTCCACCAGTATTATTTTAAATACATTTCATTATGTTTATTTCACTTATTCTTTGTTATGAATAGCCACTATTATGAATCCATTACATTTTTGTTTTTCTATATTCCAAAGTTGTATAAAAAATAATAGATCATTCTTAAATGCCATTCGTCCCAAATTCCATTACTTTTATATTAAAGTAAGGATGAAATTTATTGATTATAATACATTATTTAGATAACCAAACTCATATTTCACTTTGTAATATTATTTCCTCTAGGTAATAAAATTTATATTATATTGGGAAATTTATTCCTCTTTGAAATTTTATTTGTCTTGTTTCCTATGACAATATAATGGTACAAATTATACTTCCACAATTTCATTCAATTTTATAAAACAACATTATTTGATGAGATATTTTATGTCAAAATTTGTGTTCCCAGTTTCTATAAATTCCCATACCCAAAAATAACAAATAAATTTATTGGTTTCTATAGAATAATGATCATTACCGATAATATGATTTTCATGGTTTATAACATCATTTTTCATTAGTTACCACTTTGTGTTTGACTGAATTCTTATGGGAGTAATTTTAAAATTTTATTTATGTCATAGGGATTCCACATCCCTTTTCAAAAAAATATTTCTCAACGCATTTTATGACACTTGAAATGATAGTAAAATCAGTTAACCATTTTTCTTTAGTGGGTTTGTCTGAAAAACCCGACCATATTATCTTGTAGTTGGTAACTTAGTTTATTACATTGTTATAGATACCAGACTGAAATCATAATGATCTAGTTTTTTTTGACATTTTTGAAGTCATATAATATAAGAGAACAATTATTTACGATTTGAAATGATATAAAACAAAAAAAACTTATTGAAGATCCCCTTAAACATCATGATTATCCCTTCATGTCATTATAATATAAAACATCATATCCTGGGGAAAATTAAGACATAAAAATGGCTGACCTCAGATGCTCTATATTGCTATGAAATACATAAGATTCAATCATAAATAAACATAAACTATATATCAGGGTGAATAACTAAATCCATATGTCATTTGAACCTAATTTTGACAATAATATGTTTGGAATCAATGATTATTAAATAATTCCATAAATAATAACATGATAATGGATCATAACCATGGATAGTATATTAATTTAATTACCACATGGAATATCAATTATGGGTATCATAATGAGGGAATGAAAAAGTCTAGACATCTGAGTCATCCCATAGAGTCTCCAAACAAGACATCTAAAATTGTTTAAGACCTCGACAAAATCCATATTTGAATATAAATGGGCTAGTCCATGGCCAAGTCCATATAAATCTGGCCTCGTGAGACATTCTCATGCATTGTGGGGATATAGAGGGGAACAACCATCAATAATATTGTCCAATTAATTCCTTATATGAATTGGGTGAAACATAAACATCATATACATATACAGAATGTAAATAACATTCATCAGTCATTAAACATGATCAATAGGCAATCTATGAAATATGGATAATGGTATCAAACATAGAACATCCATAGTTAAATTGATAATAATCCATTTAATAAATTATTTTCAATGATATCATAAAATATCAATCCAAATAAAGTATTATATTCAATTGGAGGAGTTAAAATAAATGATAATTATCTAAAGAATCATAGAGGAATTATTGAGAAAAATACCATTTTTCATTTGAATAAAATTGGGGTAAAATCAATCTTATTTTTTGTAAACAAGATAGATACAAGTATATAAAATTAAATTTATGGGTGGTAAAATTAAATTATACTTGAGGAATAATTGATTTCAAACTGAAGTGAATACATATTAAAAAAAATTATGAAACATAATAAATTAGCCTCTCTAGTTGAATTTAATGTGTGATACTAAAGAGTCATTAAAATATTAAAAGGAATAATTTTTTATAAAATATGAAATAATAAAAAGTCATTTGTTTTATGATAATATGATAAATTTTATTTAAATAATTATGACTTAAAACAGTTTATTCAATGAACGTGAAAAGGGGTGTAAAATAGCGATTTTATCTCTAATCGGGATGGCTTATCAGGATGAATTGAGAATGTACCCTTATAAAATCAGGTATATTACATTAAATACTGATGAAATTATCTAGATACAATATTTAGGGAATTATTAAAATTATTTATAATAATTTTATATAATTAAATTATATTTATATCGGGATAAATAGTGATAAAGGTGTAGCTGAAAAAATAGAGGTTTGGGGAAGAATCCCTTAACTTATTTACAAATGTGTTCATAACTAATAATTAATAAACTAGTTAATGAAATTATATCCTTTAATAATTTAACTAATAACTAATTCATCAATAATTTAATGTATTACAATCTTATTAACATCATTTATTTCTTTTTTGTGAAATATGAGCATTAATTTCATCTTTTGAGAGTGTTTATTTCCATGAATTTCATGACTTATTTATTTTTATACTCGTATGAATGATTATGTAAAATGATATTATTTAACAATAATATAAATAATATGCTAATATTGATCATACATTATATTAAACATTCTTATAAATCATTTTCTATCTAGATATGAGGATGATTCAAAAGATATAACATTATTGATAATAATTTTTCATATTTTGGCTGGTTTTCAATTTTCACAAACTTGTTTTATATTAAAATTAATGTCATTAATATATACTAGTTCAAAATACTTAAATAATGTAATAAATATTAAAAGAATATATGGATTAAAAATTATAATGGTTTCTGAACCATCCATGAAAGTGGTAATGAATTCTCATGGTCTGTTATGTTAGTAAATCATCACACCACAGAATATATTTTAATTTTTATAAAAAAAGGGATGAGTGAAGGGATTGGATGATTCATATTCCATTAACATAATAAAATTAAATCTTATTTAACATAACTGAATTATTTTTACTTTTTTGAATGAAGAGGTAATGACATGATAGAAAATAATGAAATTAAATGAGATTGAAAGTAAACGAAAAATTATCTACCCATTAAATTCCTATCGTTGATAACCACCTTAAGGGACTTGGAAATTTCCATTTGTTGAGACAAAAGTATCATATAAATAAAGAACAGAATGTGTAAGAGGAAATGAAATATATTGTACATGCTTCAAGGCATTTTATGTGAGAGGATAAAAGGTGGGAGGGATGGTATCTATAGTGGAGGAGAGGGGTGTAATTTCATTAATTTATTCATTAGTTTAATATTTTTTCTTATGTCAATGAATATTTTGAGAAATATCAATAAATATAGTAAACATTACAGATTATTTTAAAATATTGTTTTTATATCACTGATTATTCATATAATATTGTATTTAACATATAATGTATATAAAATAGATTACCATATTCCACCATTCAAAAAAATCATTTATTTTATGAAAATATAAAATCATAACAATAAACAATTTTGACATATAGAATTTAAAAATGAACTCTAATTTTTCAAAATAATATTCTACATATGAGAAACTTTTTTTTCAAATAAAATCATTACTTAATTGATGAAAATGGTTATTTTTAAATTAAAATAAATTTTATCACGCATTGAAAAATAAAATAATGTCACATTAAATTATCCTACAATAATATGACTACAAACTATTATTTTATGAATCTATTTTATGAAAATACATATTATTTTACATATTTATTTCAATTATATAATTTTAAATAAACATTTCATATTAAAAAATAGAAACACATAATTTATCATTTTTAATTTGCTTATTTACATATTGAATATTATAAATAAATCAAATTTTATTTATCACATAAAAAAAATTTGTTTACATTCATTGGAAGAGTTAATGATTTATTGGTCACACTACTATTCTAATGTTCACATTTCTACTCAATTTTTCATATTAAATAGTATTTTATAGTTTTATCCTCGGTGTTCTATAATGAACAATCTATCGATTATATTAGATTTTTAATGAATAATACCATAAAATAATATTGTGTAACATTATCCCATCCTTCGAAGATATTAATTCTAGAATTTTCGAGAATGTCACCTCTAAAAATTATTTTAGTAGTTATTTATCATGATTTATTCTATTTCCCCCAACTCATATTCAATTTTAGGACTTTTCAAAAGAATCCATCCTATTAGAGTCAGATGATTCTTCCACATCATCTCTTTAGTTTTTTAGAATCTAGATTGGATGTTCACAATAAGATAAACTATGTTCCAATTCTATTAAATATGATGTGAGGACATTAATATGTTTTTTGAATTTACATCCATTACATTGAGGTGGGGAAAACATTGTGAGCTTTATAAATGCTATATTGATTTCCCAAATTATAACCCACAACATTATTTTTCTCAAGGATTTCAAAATCGCCAATATACTTGGAAATTTTTTATCATTCCATCTAAATCTAATATCTCCCATAAACTAATAAACATCCAAGGAGACATGAACTTCTCCTTGAATCTCCAAATACATCTTAAAATTGTCCTCAAATATCGTTTTCCTACTTTTAGACTCTTTGATATGGGTTCCATAACCCTTACCATTGTTGTTGATTCCTCCCCATTATCTTGGTCTATGATATTCCATTCAAAAACCAAATCCCAACAAGATGGTGTACAACATATATCTCCATAAAATTCATTATATGGTTCCATTTGATTATATGAATAGAGACTTATTTTTTTGAATATTATATAAATTGAAAATACTAATCCCATATACCATTAAACTAAACTTCTATGGACTCAACATGACTTCTAATGATTGACAAGTCTACTAAGAATTTCCATTCACTTCAGGGAGATATGCAGTGCTCAAATGAAACATGGTATCAACATCCTTATAATGATTTAAAAAAAAATATAATTATATAATGGACCACCATCATATTCAATTGAAATATGTTTTCTCTATTCTCCTAAAAGATATTAATATTGTCGTGTTAGGATATATAGTGGTAAATACTCCCTTATAGAGAGGAAATATGTATATTTTGTAATTCAGTCAAAAATTACAATTACTGAATAATTTTTTTAGGGACACATTGGTAATACAGGGACAAAATCCATTTTAATGTCATCACATTACCATATAAGAATTGGAATATTATTCATTACTCTTCAAGGATGTTTTCTTTAATCATTCACTTTGAGAAAGTAAAACACATGATACCTAATTAATAATTTCCCACTATATATTATCCAAGCAAAAGTTTTCCATAATATCAATATAGTTCTTAGTGGTACCTAGGTGTATAAATAAAATTTTTCTTTTGGAATCATCTAGTAAGACAATTTTTAACATATTTTTGGAGGAAACAAAAATCATATTCTCAAATTTCATATTGTCGTGTTCATATGACAAATCATCTAATTTACCGTTATTCACAAAATTTAATTTTTTATCAAATTATAATCTTCATACTGATAACATTTTCTATTTTTCAATAAATATGGTATTCAAATATTTGAATATGTATTAAGGTATCACCATCCTTGATATTTATCGTATGTACCTTTTCTATATCCAAAAACATAATAATTTTTTCAATATTCATTTCCATATATAACTCCATGATCCTTAAAAATGAAATCACATTCTACATTATTTTCATTTCATGAGTTTTACGGTGTAAAAAATCATAAATCTTGAATATCTAGATTGATCACCCTTTCCTCATGTTGAGTTCATTCTATGACAAAGTACATTTAAATCTCCTATTATATGTATATTTCTCACATTTTTATCATTAGAGATATTGTGTCATTATATTCATAGAAATGATTACATCTATTATCTCAATATCATGATATTGATAGTTCTATTCATGAGTTTCTTACCACCATGATGCAAATTAAATAACTCTATAATTCATCATAGGGACACATCCTTGTCCTTTCATTGATGTTTCACATTGAATATCATGTCCCCAATTTCCTAAAGTTAGAATATTTTCACAATATTCACTAATATCTTATTTAGTTTATTAATGAATTCTTCACATTCTATTACCCAATTAAACATAACCCCTTTATGAGTAATCTTTGTTAATGGGTTAGATAATTGGTAAATTTTTTGAATGAAACTCCAATAGTAACATGATAAACTAATTAATATATATACCTTAGTGATGTTTGTTGGTTTATTCCATTATTGAACCACCTTTTTCATAGAAGTATTAACTGAGTTTCCACACATAGATAGTAGATGTCCAAGAATTAAATATAATTAATGAAAAAATTCAAACTTTCTAAACATCCAATTAAACTATATTATTCTAAGAGTCTTTAATATAAGTTATAACTTATTTTCATATTTTTGTAGAATTTACAGAAAATTCGAATATAATAAATTAATAACACCATAAATTCATCAAATTATTCCTTTCAAAAATTTCTCATAAGAATAATTTAAAAAATATATTTCCACAGTCAATCCAAATGGTATTACTATGAACTCATAACATCCAATCATTGTTTGAAATTATTCCATTAGAATAAATTACTTTTTTATGCACAATTAATGAGATATGAAATTAATATCAATCATTAATAAAACTTTTAGCACCATTATGTTCAACAAATATATCATCAATTCAAGGAATATAATTTTTTTTATTTTAATAGAATTTATTTCATTATAGTTAATTCATATCGTCATTGATCCATCATTATTCATGATTAAGTGAAAACGTGTTCCCCATAGAGAAACACTAGGGCTAATAAGTCTTTTATTAATCAACTCCACTAGATTTTTCTTCATCCCCAGTAATTGCAAACTGGCCCTTCTATTAGGATTCTTGGATGATGGATTTTATTCATGGGATAAATCAATATAAAAATCAACATAACAGTATAGTGAATTTTATGGAATATACTATGGAAACACATCAATGTATTCATGTACAATATGTACATCCTCAATTTGAATATTTCATTCCTCACTCATAAATGATGTATCTTATTATGCACCATTAATTTCATTCAAAATAGATATTTGGGGTGGATCAAAAAAATAATTACAAGATGAATTTTCTACTATGAAGATATATGAATCTATATCATCTTCCCAAATAGTTTGTTCATTATTCTTGTAATATATATTTAAATGATATGGGAAATCTAATTCCTAAATATGATTATATCATAGTGATCCATAGGTATGATGATATGGGTTTCAAATAAATAAATATTATGTGTGATAAAGGGGATTGACTGACTCATATTTGTTGCAATAATACATCCTATAAACTTTTTGACTATCAACACCTATATTAAATAAAACAGTAAATGTATATTTTTGTTTTAAAGATCATATGATATGAAATAATTTGATTATGTATAATCAAATAAGTCACTTGATAAGTTTGGAGAAATAATTAATTTACCTATCACCACATCATTATGAACTTCAATCTCCACAGTTGTGATCATATAAGCATGTCCTTGCTACACAGAACATTTCTGATAAATGATTCCTTAATGATTTTGATAATCATTTTCATATCATCCATATACATATAATTGTATAATTGATCATTAGTATCTTGATTCCATCTATTTCATTCCTAAGATTTGTTTCCTTTTACCCCGTACATTTTACATACACATTTTATATATGTAGGCAACATGTTATTTGCATCCAAAAGTACAACACATTGGCAAATAAACATTTTTACTATTCCCTTTATCCATTTATTCATATACCACCATATTTTGCACTGGTTAAACCATAATGTCATAATATATAGAGAATTCATTCCTTTTTTGGATGACCCATTCTCTAATAACATCAGATGATGTGAAACATTGGCTGACCAATTCCCTGTAGAGGACTGTTGTTAACCCTTCTAATAATTGATGAATATTTAGATTTTGACTGTGTATGTAATATATAAAGTATTTTCAATATTTTTATTGTTTTATTTATACATATATACAATACCATCATTATTTTTACTAATATTGAGGATGTTTCACTCTATTTCTTCTTGTAGATTAAAATGGAAATATTATTAACAGAAAAATTCATTAATATCCTTCCATTAAAAGACTAAAATTTATTCCTCCTCAATCATGTTTTTTATCAATGGCCACCACTGATCATCATCACTAGGGAGATGATAAAACAACATGATAATAGTCTACCATTCATTACATCCCAAATTGATAAATATCATCTATATTGAACATATCCATTTCTCATATACCAAGGGACATGTAGTCCGATTGAATGATAGAGTTTGTTGTCTCATGAACTAGTATATAATTATAAGGCCCCAGCCATAAACATTACTTAATCTTGAGAAATTTCAAGAATAAACCATGATGATCTTTTCAGGTTTAGATTTTTAGAGAATTAGATCTTAAAACATGTATTACATTCCACATTTAAGCAAAGTGGTTACATAAAAGATAGTATTCATTTTTCCAATCAACGGAAACATATTTAAAATAAAACGTGGTTTCTTTCTTGAAACTTCCTTGACACTATCATCATATCATGTACCTTTCCCTTGTGCTTTGAAAAACATTTCAAAAAAACATGGGATGAGAAAAAAAATCTCAGTAAGGGTTATAAAAATATCGAAAGGAAACATGAGTTCATATATATATAAGAATAAAATAATACGTTACCCATAAAACATAGGCACTTTATCATACCTCATCAAATCATGAATAAATCATAGAAATCATAAGACATAAAGGTAACTTTAGGCATTCATAACATTCTTACATAGGGAGTAACCCTCTTGGTTATGTTTGAAATACCCATCACAGTATATTCCCTAAATCTCATCGTAGAAACCTTAATGTTTCACTCCTTCGTGTCACCCAATGCATTGGAGAGCTATATCGTGCTCACCCGCCCTTAGTTTATCACAAAACCACCCGTCTTCATAATAATTCCCAAGAACCTCAACATAATAATATAACATAAAATATGCATAAAGGAAACATAACCTTTCCACCTTTCAATCATAAGATATCAATACAACACATTGATATAAAAACATTATGAAAACCATTTTCAATACCAAAATAAATGAAAAGTAAAACATGGTATTTATTTTTATTTTAAAAAACTTATGGCTTGTAGAGGAAGCCGAAACTCAAATAATGGTCATGGCGGTGGAGAAGTCATTGTTGCCACATATGTACGAAAAAAACATTCCCTTTTTTCATTTAGTAAATGCTTCGTATAAAAAGATTCATTTTTAATAAACATAAAATTCAAATGGGTTTATACATCGTATAAAAGAAGGTTGTGTATAAAACAAAATATGCCGCCATGAAAGAAGATTGAGACGAAGTCCCATACCTCAGGTCCGACTTGACCCGGTCGTTCATTAATCTCCTGAATAAAAATCTCGAGTTAATTTCTACTGGGTTAAGAAACCTTTTCAAATTTATTATTCCTTTTATATCACTTATATCCATGTCATGAACACTATGTAATTATTTATGTTAATAACGGTCGTTTTAATGATCATTGGTACTGGAGTAAAAAACAAACCCTTTATAATTACATGTTGATCATGTATCCATTATATCCAGAATGGTATTCATGATTTAGATATCATATATATCATATATATACAGTACATGCATGCATTTATAATATTATATAACATTTAGAGGTAAGAAATGAAATGCACCGTTCATGGAGACGGTAAGCCGTACGTACGCATGAACGCTGCTTCCATTTCCATTTCATATTTTATGAAATGGAATCATAATGATATAAAGGTATATTATAATTCCAGTGTAATATCATATATAATATCATAACTCCATCCTTTATACTTCCCACATATGGTATTAACGAATCAAATCACTTTGAGGGGGCGGTAGTCCGCACTTCCTTAAATGATGATATCACGTTTACCCATAATGGAAACCATAAAGGAATGCCAAAATGAAAAATATAGAAGATTAAGGAAAAATTCATATTATATATCATATATAAATATAGTTTCATCTTAAAGGCCACCTTTGAAGGTGTTAAATGAATTTTGAACAATCATCATTTCGGGAGGCAGAAATTCACCATCCATGTAAACCGTATGTTCTTTAACCATTAGATGTAGGTGTGTGTAAGTGTAGCTTGAGTAATTCTTATAAAAAAATCCTAGTATATGGAAGATACTGGTGTTGTTACAAAAGAAATTAATAAAAATAGTTTAGGGGGTTGGAGAATAGAAATAAAACAAAAGAACACAAGTGAAGACATTACCTTAAAATCGGGTAACTCCCTTTGTTTTGAGCTCAAAGGCTTCCTTGGGAAGACTTCTACCCAAACTGAGTCTTCAAGGAGTAAGAGAGGGAAGTGGAGAGACCTAATGGGCAGGGGTTGTCCTAGCCAATGGCTTTGGAAGTGTGGGTAAGGTTTATAAGAAGAGAGGAGGGGCACTCTTGGAAAGTAAAGAAATGTTACTTTATTTTAAAATGGTTTTCGGATTCAAAAGGTCCCACATTGATACAATTATATGATAAGGTGATAAGGGTTCGAAGTCCACCCATCCAATTGGTTTTGTACATGTGTAGGTCATAGAATTTTCATTATCTTTTCATTTTATTTAAATACTTTATTAATGAGGTAATCGCTGCATCATCATGATGTGATAAATAATTTAATTAATGTAATGTATTAAAATTACAAAAAAACTATCATGATGTAGGAAATATTTTTAGATTTCTAATGAATATTTATAGTAAAAAATCTGAATTGTATTACCCCATTTAAAAATTGTTTTAGTAAAACAATTCATGTTTGTGTCATTTTAATTTTCACATTAAATAAAAAGATATTAATGTCGTTTTCCTACAAAAGTGGCTCCATGGGGTCCCCAAGTTGACCCATTGTTTTTCATGGTAGGGCATGACACATCCAATAAGGGTAGGACATGTGTCTATGTATTTTCATTTTATTACAACATTATTTTTACCTTAAACTATACTAATTACCTCTAATCACGATTAAGAACTTAAAAGTTACTATTCAAAAAAAAATTATTTTAATCTCATTGAACCACATTTTACTTCTTAATGACAACCATGTATGTCGGATTTTTGAAAATAAAATCACAGAAGTGGAAAAGTTTCATTTAAATGAAAAATCAGTTTCTTTAACAACCACATAGTGGTTTCACTATTCATCAAAAATTGATGTTTTTCAGAAAAATACCAAAACTTCACCCTAAGCTATATTTGATATTCTGAATTAAAAAATGATGTCTATTTTAAAAAATTCATATCATATAAGTTAAAATAATTAATTTAATAATTAAATCCCACTTTCATGACAAATAGCATGTTTATATGAAACAATAAGTATAAAAAGTTTGACACAAGTTTAAGTACAATTTCAAACTGAAATTGATTCCAATGACCACCATTGGATTAAATGGTAAAAAATATTCTATTTTCACTTCAAAACCAATTAAATAGATAATGTAATCATATAAATAAATTAGATTAAAAAGAGTTTTTGAATTAAAATACAACATTTTTCACTATTCATTAAAAAATGAACTTTATCGGAAAAATACCAAAAATTCACACAAAGTAAATTATGATGTCCCAATCATAAATAATAAATTTATTTTGAAAAACATAGCTATAAAATTTTCAAAAGATAGATTTAAAAATAGTTTGCCATCAAAAGGCAGTAAAACAATCTTTTAAAAATATTAGTGTATTCCATGCTTAAGATTGGATTTATTCTCATTTTAAGCCTCTAAAACAATACCTAGTTCACTAAAAGACATAGATAAAAATATATATTATTCATTACTTAATTGGGATGTTACATCCTTCCCCACTTTAGAAATTTGCATCCCCTCAATTTATTTACTTATCAAATAAATGGGGGTACTTATCCCTCATTGCATTTTCAGATTCCCCTGTTGCATCTTCCATCATGTGGTTTTTCCAAAAAATCATTACCTAATTAATCACCTTATTCTGTAACACTTGATCCCTATGGTCTAGAATCCCGACTGGTTGTTCCTCAAAAGATAGGTTCTCTTCCAGCTGGACTACCTTTGGACTCAAAACATGGGATGGATCTGGCATGCACTTTCTCAGCATCGAAACATGAAAAATATTGTGTACCTCAGATAAACTCGGAGGTAAAGCCACCCGGTATGCAACTGATCCAACTCTCTCTAGAATTTCATATGGTCGAATGAACCTTGGACTCATCTATACTTTCTTATCAAACTGCATCACACTTTTCAATGGTGTGACTTTGAGAAAAACATGATCACCTACCTCAAAAGATAGATCATTCCTCTTGTTGTCCTCATAACTCTTCTGCCTGCTCTGAGCTGTTCTAATGTGTTTCTGTATCAGCTGAACTTTTTCTGCTATCTCTTCTACCAATTCTGGTCCCATCATCTTTCATTCACCCACATCATCCCAAAAAGCTAGATTTCAACAATTCTTCACATATAACGCCTTATATGGTTCCATTTGTATACTAGAATGAGAACTGTAATTATATGATAATTCAACCAAAGGAAGATGTCGGTCCCAACATCCCTGATAATCCATCGAACAAGCATTTAGCATATATTCCAATGTCTGAATTGTTCATTATGACTACCCATATTATTGAGGATGAAAAGCTATACTAAAATTTAATTCAGTACCCAATGAATTCTAAAGTCCTTTCCAAAAGTTAGAAGTAAACCTGGGATCACGGTCAGATACAATGGAGAGGGGAACTCCATGTAACCTGACTATCTCTTTAAGATACAAACGGGAAAGTTGATCTTGGGAAAAAGTATCTCGTATAGAATGGAAATGATCAGATTTAGTCAAGCGATCAACAATAACCCATATTGCATTATTACCTCAAGGGGTCTTTGGCAATCCCACAGCGAAGTCCATGGATATATTCTACCATTTCCACTCTGGCACTGGTAATGAATTGTATAATCATAATCCTTGATTAATTCTAGCAATCTCCTCTATCATATGTTCAATTCATTCTGATTGAATATATACTTTAAACTTTTCTGATCAGTAAATATTTCACAATTTACTCCATACAAATGGTGCCTCCAAATTTTTAAAGTGAAAACCACAGTAGCTAATTCCAAATCATGTGTAGGGTAATTTACCTCATGAGTTTTCAACTGTTGTGAATTATAAGAAATTACCTGATCATTCTGAATTAGGACACAACCATGTCATTTCAATGAAGCATAACTGCAGATAACAAACTCCCCATTCCTTGAAGGTAGTGCCAAAACTGGATGATTCACCAATCTTCTTTTCAATTCCTGAAAACAATCATCACATTCTTTTATCCAGATAAACTTAACACCCTTCCGAGTTAGCTTCGTCATTGGACTAGATAACAGGGAAACAATTCTAACAAACCATCGGTAATAGACTTCCAAACCAATGAAACTATGAATCTCTGTTACACTTGTGGGTCTTGGCCAATCTTTAACAACCTTTGTTTTTGCAGGATCAACGGTCATCCCATATTTAGAAACAATGTGAACAAGGAAATAATTTTAATGCAACCAAAACTCACACTTGATGATTTTACCATACAATTTATTTTCTTTTAAGGTTTTTAAAATAACCCTTAAATGTATTTCATGTTCCTCTTTACTTTTAGAAAACACAAATATATCATCAATGAAAACCACCACAAACTTATCCAAGAACACATGAAATATTATATTCATTAAGTCCATGAATATAGTAGGTGCATTGGTTATCCCAAAAGGCATTACTACAAATTCATAATAGCCATATCTTGTACGAATCACAGTCTTCAGAACATCTGCTTCCTTTACCTTCAGCTGATGGTACCTCGATCTCAGGTCAATCTTTGAAAAAAACTGAGCTCCCTGGAGCTGATCAAACAAATCATCAATATGAGGCAAAGGATATTTGTTCTTAATAGTGATGTTATTCAAGGATCTATAATCAATGAAAAGTCTCATAAAACCATCATTCTTTTTAACAAATAAAACAGGAGCACCCCATGGTGATGTTCTAGGTCTAATGAAACCTTTCTCTATTAAATCTTGCAACTGATTCATCCACTATAATGGTTCAATTTGAGACATTTGATAAGGGTGTTTTGAAATTGGCTTAGCATCAGGAACTAAGTCAACAGTAAATTCAACATCCCGATCTGGTAATAATCCACGCAACTCTTTAGGAAAAACATCCGGATACTCATTCACCACTGGCACATCATTAATTTGAACAGTTCCCTTGTTTTCTACAATATGTGGAAGGTAACATTCATTTCCATCTTTTACAAGTTTCTCGGCCTCTTGATATGTTATCAACAGTAAGGGTTCATTTTTTTACACAAACTGAAAGTCTTTCTGAAAATAAACTTCTTTATCTCTTCTGTCAATCTTAGCATAGTTAATAGAGAGCCAATCCATACCTAGGTTATCATCAAACTCTACTAGAGGTAGAACAGTAAGGTTTGCAAGTAGGTTCTTTCCACAGATAAGGATAGGAAGATTCTTATAAATTCTATTTTCCTCATCATTTCCCCCAGGTGCTTTTACCACATGTTCAGGAGTCATTTCTTGAGATGGTATTCCATTTTTACTAGAAAAGGATTCAGATATGAAAGAATGTGTGGACCCCGAATCAAACAACACACTGGCATAATCTAAAAAAACAAAAAATGTACCTGATACAACTTCATTTGATGGCCCGACCTCTGCTGAAGTAGATGCAAAGGATTTCACCACCACTTTCTGCTTGTAGTCTAACTACTTCCCATCACTCAAGCTCTTTGTCGGACAATCATTTTCATAGTGACCCATCTCATTGCACTTAAAAAATTTCACGAACTGTAAATCAAATTTGGACTTACCATCACCTTGATCATTTTCAGTGCAATCACGAGCCTTATGTCACATCTTACCACATCAGTAGCACTTTCCAGAATTCAAAAGACATTCCCAAGAATGCCTTTTACCACATTTATCACAAACAGGAAACTTAGTTTTCTTAACATCATACTTTTTTGAAGAATTCTTCCCTTTCTCCTGCCACCTCAGTATCTTCTTCGGCTGGTTGTTATAGAACACTTGATCATTGACAAACACCATTTACACCTTCTCAGCACATCGAACAAGGTTTTCATAACTTTTATACTTATTAGAAGCTAATTCCCTTCGATATTTTGGTTTTAATCCTGAGTAAAAATGATTTATTTTACTATCATGGTCTCAGATATAATTTGAACATTCCTTTCCAATCGAGTGAACCTCTCTTCATAGGAAGCCACTGAGTCTTCCTCATGCCTCAATTCCAAGAATTGATTTTCCATCCTAACTCGAACAGCCTTAGGAAAATACTTCTCAAGAAACATACCTTTGAATTCATCCCAGTAAAGAGCATCAATCTCATCAGCATCCCTGATAATATTAACCATCGACCACCACTGATCTGCCACACCATCTAAATGGTAAATATCAAGACTAAACTTTTGATTTTCTGAACACCAATGACATCAAAAAACTTCTCCAGTGCCTTAATCCAACCTTCACCTAACACATGGTCAGATGATCCTCTGAATGATGGGGGATGTTTCCTCATGAAATGTTCCACCACTGACAAGTTCCTCTGCGGTTTATCTAGCTAATCTTGCGCATGGATACCACCACCATTTATCGCTTGAGTCAACTGCGCCATTACTGTAACATACTGTTCAGTTCCAATTCCGACCATCTCAGGATGCTGATTCTGAAGGTTATTTTCTTCTCTATGCCTTCATAGCACGGATTCCTTGTTTCCTCTATGGAAAAACATTCTGAAAAAACATGTGTTAGATGAAGCAACATGGTAATATTCAAATGATAAATCATTAAAAAAATATTATTGGATAATAATTTAATTAAATTCTAACTCTTAAAAGTATCTAAACTGACATCTGATACCAACTATAAGGCCCCAGCCTTAAACAATACTAAATATTGAGATATTTCAAGAATACACCTTCATGATCATTTCAGGATTAGAGTTTTATAGAATTAGATCATAAAACATGTATTGCATTCCACATTTAAGCAAAGGGGTTACATAAAAGATAGTATTCATTTTACCCATCAATGGAAACATATTTAAAATAAAACAGGGATTCATTCTTTAAACTTCCATGACACTATCATCCTATCATTTACCTTTCCCTTGTCCTGTGAAAAACATTTCAAAAAAACATGGGATGAGCCAAAAAAGCTCAGTAAGGGTTATAAAAATATGGAAAGGAAACATGAGTTCATATATACATAAGAATGAAATCATACTTTTCCCATAAAACATAGGAACTTTAACATACCTCATCAAATCATGAATAAATCATTGAAATCATAAGACATAAAGGTAACTTGAGGAATTCATAACATTCTTACGTAGGGAGTAACTCTCTTGGTTACGTTTGGAATACCCATCACAGTATATTCCCTAAATCTTTTCGGAGAAAACATAACGTTTCACTCCTTCACGTTACCCAATGCATTAGAGAGCTATATCGGGCTCACACACCCTTAGTTTATCACGGAACCACCCGTCATCATAATAATTCCCAAGAACCTCAACATAATTGTATCACATAAAACATGCATAAAGAAAACATAACATTTCCAACATTCAATCGCATGATATCAATACAATATATTGATATAAAAACATTATGGAAACCATTTTAAATACCAAAATAAAAGAAAAGTAAAACATGGTATTTATTTTTCTTTTAAAAAAAATTATATCTGGTAGAGGAAGCCGAAACTCAAATAATGGTCATAGTGGCAGAGAAGTCGTTGTCACTGCATACGTACGAAAAAAACATTCCCTTTTGACGTTTAGTAAATGCTTCGTATAAAAAATATTTCTTTTCAATAAATGTAAAAGTGAAAGGGTTTTATAAACCATATAAAATAAGGTTGTGTATAAAACAAAATATGCCTCATTGAAAGGAGATTGAGACGAAGTCCCATACCTCGTGTCTGACATGACTCGATCACTCTTTAATCAGCTAAATAATAAACTTGAGATAATTTCTACATGTTTAATAACCTTTTTCAAGTTAATTATTACTTTTATATCACTTGTTTCCATGTTATGAACACTATGTAATTATTTAAGTTAATAATAGTCATTTTAACGATCATTAGTACTTGAGTCAAAAATAAACCCTTTATAATTAGAAGATGTTCATGTATCCATTATATCTAGAATGGTATTCATGAGGTAGATATCATATATATCATATATATCCAGTATATTAATGAATTTATAATATTATATAACATTTAGAGGTAAGAAATGAAATGCACTGTTCATGGAGACGGTAATCCATACGTACGCATGAACGCTGCTTCCATTTCTATTTCATATTTTATGAAATGGAATTATAATTATATAAAGGTATATTATAATTCCAGTGTAATATAATATATAATATCATAACTCCATCCTTTATACATCCCACATATGGTATTAACAAATCAATTCACTTTGAGGGGGTGGTAGTTCGCAAATCCTTAAATGAAGATATCACGTTTACCCATAATGGAAACCATAATGGTTTGCCCAAAATATAAAATATAGAAGCTTAAGGCAAACAAAGACATATTATATATAATATATAAATATAGTGTCATCTTAATGGCCACCTTTGAAGGTGTTAAAAGAATGATGAACAACCATCCTTTGGGGAGGCATAAATTCGCCATCAACAGAAACAGTATGTTCTTTAACCATTAGATGTAGGTGTGTGTAAGTTTATCTAGAATACATCTTATAACAACATCCTTGTATATGGAAGATACTTGTTTTGTTACAATATAAATGAATAAAAAGTTTTTAGGGGGTTGGAGAAACAAAATAAAACAAAAGAACACAAGTGAAGAAATTACCTTATAATTAGGTAACTCCATTTGGTTTGAGCTCAAAGGATTCCTTGGGAAGAGTTCTTCCCAACATGAGGCTTCAAAGAGTGAGAGATGGAAGTGGAGAGACAAAATGGGCAGGGTTTGGCCGAGCCAAAGGCTTTGGAAGTGTGGGTAAGGAGGTAGAGGTGGGGGCCTTTTATAAGAGATTAGGAGAGGCACTCTTGGAAAGTAAAGAAATGATTCTTTATCTTAAAATGGGACTCGGATTAAAAAGGTCACACATTGATATAATTCGAGGTTAAGGTGATAAGGGTTCGAAATACACTCGTCCAATAGGTTTTGGACATGTTTAGGTCATAGATTTTACATTATCTTTTCATTTTATTTAAATCCTTTATTAATGAGGTAATCGCTACATCATCATGATGTCATAAATAATATAATTTATTTAAGGTCTAAAAATTATAAAAAATTATCATGATGTAGGAAATATTTTTATATTACTATTGAATATTTATATGCAAAAATCTGACTTGTATATCCCCATTTAATAATTGTTTTAGTAAAACAACTCATGTTTGTGTCATTTTAATTTTTACAATAAAATAAAAAGATATTAATGTCATTTTCCTACCAATGTTGCTCCATGGGGTCCCAAAGACGACCCATGGCTTTTCTTGGTTGGCCATGACACATCCAATAAGGGTAGGACATGTTTCTGGGTATTTTCATTTTATTATAACATTATTTTTACCTTAAACTACACTAATTACCTCTAATCGCGATTAAGAACTAAAAAGATACTATTCACCAACAAATTATTTTGATCTTATTGAACCAAATTTTACTTATTAATGACAACCATGTATGTTGGATTTTTGAAAATCTAATCATAGAAGTTGAAAAGTTTCATTTGAATGAAAAATCAGTTTCTTTAACAACCACTTAGTGGTTTCAATATTCATCAAAAATTGAAGTTTTTCAGAAAAATACCAAAATGTCACCCTAAGCTATATTTGATATTCTGGATTCAAAAATGATGTCTATTTTACAAAATTCAAATCATATAAGTTACATTAATTAATTTAATAATTAATTCCCGATGTCATGACAAATAGCATGTTTGTATGAAACAATAATTATCAAAAGATTGACACCAGTTTAAGTCCAATTTCAAAGTGAAATTGATTCCAATGACCACCATTGGATTAAATGGTAAAAATGTATTCTAATTTCACTTCAAAACCAATTAAAAGGATAATCTAATCATATAATTAAATTATATTAAAAAGTGGTTTTGAATTAAAATACAATAATTTTCACTATTCATTATAAAGTGAACTTTATCGGAAAAATATCAAAAATTAACACAAAGTAAATTGTGTTGTCTCAATCATAACGAATACATTTATTTTGAAAAACATAGATTATAAAATTGTCAAAAGATAGATTTAAAAATGGTTTGCCATCAAAAGGTAGTAAAACAATCTTTTAAAAATATTAGTGTATTCCATGTTTAAGATTGGATTTATTCTCATTTTAATCCTATAAAACACTATATAATTCACTAATAGACATAGATAAAAATATCTATTATTCATTAATTACTTAGGATGTTACAATAATTGTTAAAAAACAATGTTCATTGGGCCACTCCATGTGAGTAATGTTATTGCTCATAACCCGAGTCAAATTTCCTAATAGATTTTGAATTTTCTCATCTCATGTTGCAACTCCATCCACAACATCATTAAATTATATATGTGGGAAATACCTACCATGAATTTTTTCATTGATTTTATTTTCATTCCTTCCACTAAGAACCATATAATAAAAATTTCATACCAAAAAATAATGTATTAACCAGAATGAATTATTACAAACTAGAAAATAGTTAATATAAATTTTATATTTATGAACATATATTTTCATATTTGTAATCATGGTTTCATTTGATAAATTTTTACATTATAATCATTCATAATGGTTTATAAAGAAAATATTATTTATCCTTACCTTATCCCATGGGAGTGTTAACCTAGTTGTGATGTATTTACTATTTTTATGTACCAAGTTATGATGAGTTATACCCAAAAAAATTTGACAGTGTTCTTACCTCTAGAAAATTATGTTCCCAAACAATGTCCAGATGTAGAATGATGACATGGATTCATTTCTAAGAATACCCACATAATATCTACCTTAATAAAATTCTATGATTTTATTATATTCTAAACCTAAAATTCTATGATAGGGTTACATCCATAATCTTTGTTTTATATATATAGTAACCATGTTTTCTTATAAATAACATTGAAACAAATCTAAAAAAAACCTGACCCATGAATCCCGATGATGGTGACTTACATTATTTAATTTGTATAAATACAAGACTCGAATACAAATGGATAGATTATTTTACCCAATTTGGAAGCTATATTACTATCATGAACTGTACAATAGAATTTTAAATGATACAAAACAAAAAAATTCATTTGGAAACTCCCACAACTCTTATATTATATCGACATGTCATTCATAATATACATCCTCAAAATATATGTATAAATAAATCCTATGAAGGGGTGATATCAGATTAATATAAATGTTAAGAAATATCGGTAAATGTAGCATAAATAATCAAAAAAATATTATAAATGGTGAAAAAATAATGTCAAATAAAAATAAAACAGAATATAGAGGATAATATACACTAAACAAATAGTTATTAAATAATGAAATAAATTATCACATATGAATGAATCATATCAACTAATACTATAATAATCGAATATTCATATGGAATATAAATTACAAGTTTCATAATGCTGAAATACAATAATATAGACATATAAAACATACCATTGTGGACTAAACCAATGCATTTTAAAATAGGGGAAGTCTTGAGAAAAAAATTCATATATTAATATAAATGGGCAAGGCATTGGCCATGTCAATATATGTTTGGTCTCATGAAACCTGTCAATGCCTCGAGAGACAATAGTGGGCCACACCGATAATATTACAATTACAATGAATTCTCCCAACGAATAGGCATTACTACAAACAACATATATATATGAAATTTAAATAACATCCCCTAATACATAAATATATTCCCAAACTATTTTGAGTAATATGGTGAATGATATCAAAAATAGAACATTTGTAGTCAAACGGATGATAAAACATTTAAAATAATTTGGAATTGATTATCATAAATGATCAATCAAAAATTCTAATATTATTAAATAGATGATATTTATGTAGAATAATAAAGTCTAATAAAACCATCGAGCAATTCTTGTGAAAAATATACCTTTTATCTCTGGAAAGAAGAGTTATTTTAGAAAATCATTTCTATTTAACATAAAACCAAATTGTGACATTAATATCCCATAAAATAATAATATGGGATATTAAAATTAAATTTTAGGAATAAATACATTTTCCATAAATGTGATAACATGTAAAAATAGTAATTACAATGACTTAGAAATGGTCTGATGTAGTTCAGTTTTGGGGGAAAACTAAACTGGACTTGAAATATAAGATGGAATATTTTTTTATAAAAATAAAAATGAAAAAGATAGTTTTAAATTATAAATGATTTATTATAGAAAAAAAATGGTGTTCAAAAAAATATTATGTAGTGTCCTTGAAAATTGGTTCAAAACCGAGATGTTCCCTTTAATTGGGCTTGCTTATCGAGAATAATTAAGAATGGAATGAAATAAAATCATTAATTTACGATAAATTAAGTATGAAATGATATTGATAAACTATTTTGGGACAGATAAATATTATTTATAACATGTATATGGAAACAATGAATAATTACATTGGGGTAATGATAAATAAATCTTAACACGAATGAAAAATTGAGGTTCCAAGAGAATCTCTTAACCTTATGTCTTCAAGTGTTCTAAACCTGTACATAAAAATCATTGACAAAAAATGATAATTTTCAAATATATAATTGATAAAATTTTAAACATGTGTTTCATTTATCATAAATTTATTATGTTCATTTATGTCCATTTTAATATGTTATATGATTAAATTTCAACGTTCAAGAGTGTTTAAATTAATCAGATTTCATGAGTTATTTACTTGTATAAAGGTATGAAAATAAATTTAAAATCGAAATAGTTATCTAGAATTGAAATAATATGTTATTAATGATCTTATAGATTATAAAATGGTTTATATTTATTTTTATTTCTAGTTATTTTGTGTAATCATTCGATACATCGTTAATGATAAATATTTAATTCATTTGGGAGGTTATTTGATCGTCATGAACATGTTTTGTATTATTAATTAATATAATTTATATATAATGGTTCAATACCATTAAATATAACATTATATGAATAATAAAATATGGTTTAACTATAATAATTGTTTCATAACCATCCTTGAATACGGTTATGATGTCACATCATCCACGATGGTGGTAAATTGGTATATGATGTGAAATGTTTTAATTTTTTAAATAAAAGGGGGAATAAAAGGGTTTTTAATATGGATAAAAATTATTCATTTTATAATAACATTATATATATATATATTACATTGGTTATAATGAATATTTTACTATAATATGTAAGGATAGGATAAAAATGAACAAAAATTAATTGAAATTGAAAGTGAAAGAAAAAGGATATGCATCTTGAATTCCACTACATGAGATCCTCCTTACTGAACATGGAAATAGAAATTTTTTCGGAAAAAATATCCTCGATATGTGTAAGAGCCTTTGGAAGAGTATTGGGTATAATTTTTTCAATAATCATAGTTTTTGAGGTAATATGGGAAGAGGATTATAGAGGTGGTATTATAGCAGAGGAGGGGGTGTTTTCTGTTTATTTTAATAATTAGTTTATTATTTTTTCAATATTATTAGTAGTTTGTTAATTTTATTTAAATATTTTTGAAAGTGAAGGTATATTTTATTTTATGGTTCAATCAATATTTGTGTCCCATGGAAGAGTTTAATTTACTTATAAAGTATATATTTTGTAAATTTTCTTACTATAGTATTTACAAAAAATTTATGTATTTTTGAAAATCTCAAAGCATCACACATATAATTTTTTGAGGTGAAAAATTGAAAAATGGACTCCATTTAATTTAAATAATTTTTTAAATATTAGAACTTATATTTTTATTTAAAATAATCATTTCTTTATATGTATTGATTTTTTTAATTTTATGTGATTTTATGACGCATAGAATAAATAATTATGGTCCATTAATTTTATCTTATCATAATATGAAAATAAAATATTAATTTATGATTCTATTTTATGAAATTAAATATTCTCTTAAATCATTATATTAATTATATAATTTTAAAGGAACATTTATGTTTCCCAAAAATACCAACACTAAATTTATCATTTTTAAAACATTTCTTTACCTATTACGTGATATAAAAAATGCATGTTATCTTAAATTTGTTATTAGTGATATCAGACATGATTTTTGTTATTCAAATATTTACTCTTCTTCTCTGTTGAATTAATAGGATCAAAACCATAAAAATGTGAATTATTATATTTTCCATGTATAAAAAATCCATTTCATGATTCATAATGTTTTTAACACATGAATCATTTCTAATTTCATAATAAATAAGAATGTTATGCTGATCATCATGAAATAAATTGTACTTATCTTATAAAACTGATACATTATAATAAATCCTATTCATAGTGATTCTAAAGAGATTTTTAAAATTGTATAATCTTATAGTATATATCCAAAACCTATAATGTCACATAAATATTAATTTACTCTTGCGAAGTTCTCTCCTATAATATCATTATATCTGATTCTTATAGAATCTAGAATTCTATATTCAATATGTATCTTTTCATTCTTCATTTTCTTATTCACTTAAAATATAATTTATAACTTATCTCACATAATCATTTCAACTATAAGAACCATCAGAATTGTTTAAACCACATTTGATAGAGACGTATTAAACACATTTCTATCATTTACAACAAATTCAATATTTCTATCATTAAAAAAATTCATATTAGCATCTTTATTAATATGAGAAAAACCAGTTTTTGTAACATAAATAAAAATAATGCTATGTGAATAAAGATATTGAATCATCCAGTTTTTAAAAACATAACATGTTTTCCATCAATAATAGGAATTAATCTATTATGTATAGAATTTATATTTTACATGATAATGATTAAACTATAGTATCATTATATGATACCAATTATAGATAAAATATTTTTAAGAACAATTTAATAATGATTGTTTTATATATTGGTTTTTATAAAATATCATTTTTAGTATACTTAACCCCTGTAAAATTTATTTGTTTCATTATTTTCAACATTTAGTAAATAAAAAATAATGATGACATAGAAATGTAAAAACAAAAAAAATGGAATTACAGGGTTTACAATCTGTATGATATCTAACATACATTGCATAGTATCTCCCAGGGGTATATGAAAAATAACTATTATGATTAAGGGAATACTACTTTTATAAAATATTCTTCTACACCATCATGATCTCAATAGGAAATATAATATTAAATATTTTACATAACAACTTTTTTGTTATAATAAATTGTTCCATAAAAAATTATTAAACATGTTCAATCAAATCCACTAATGGTCTATTTTAAATATCAAATATATATGATTCTATATGATTATCTATACTTCTTTATCATCAGTTTCATATGTTAAATATGATGGACAAAACATGTTCTACACAATTCAAATCCATTTTTATCTATATGTATAAAAATTATATGAATTTCAAAAAACACCCCAAGTCTATGAACTATTCATGTACTCCGATACCATCATTCGGATAATCAAAATAAATCTCCAGTCTGATCATCTGATAAAAAACGTTTTTCTAGAATCTATTATTCATCATAATGAATAAATACTTCTATGAATCACTTCTGGGTGAAATTTCTGTTTTAAAAAATCAAAAAAAAAATATAGGTTACACACTCCATATTTTATTACCTCAGTCAGAATAATCATTGATTATTGAATATAATGAATTCTACTTATAGGTTATACCACTAAAACATTTGTTAGAATCCAATGAAATTTATTAGTCAAACAAATTCCAAATTACCAAAATTCATATTAATTTTACCTTCATCATTTTCTATCTCAAATAATCTCAACTCTATAGGTATCATTTTGAAATCTATCGAATAATAACAAAAATTAAAAATCATCGTATCATAAAATATGATAAAAATATCCTTTGAGTGTATAATGATTAGTTCAAAAAATTTGATCTGAATGACTATTTTTCTGTGTAATATTGTTGGCACATTTTAAATAAAAAACACAATAAATTAATTTCACTCATATTAAATTATATATATTGAATTTATATTTCTTCAATATATCTGTATAAAAATGTTTATAAATCTATTACTCTAGATCCAATTAAAATAATTACACTCTTTTCAACATCATCCACTAAAAAAATAATATTAATATTTATCACTCCAATTCACTAAGTCATTTTATAGTGGCTGGATTTTTTTTTCACTTTGTAAAACATCATTTATCTACAATGAATATCTTGTAACCTTAGCATCATTTCCAATAATTTATTCCCCTAATTACATTAAACAATTCTTTTACATTCCTCGCTTGTCTTCTATAACTATCATCATCCAATCATGCTATGTTAGATAGAGCACATCATATGATGAATTATCGATGATAAATTCATGATCGGTATCAACAACCCTTCTTAGGGATCAGTGTCATCAATTTTCTATTGGATCAGTTTCTACATATCATTTTATCAAAAGAATTGAAAACTATAAGATTTCATTTTCATCACAATTCCAATATTAGTAAAAAATTTGAATTTTGTGCTTTGGGATCCAATGATCTTCCTATAGAACAAATCATCATTAGGAATTCGAAAAAAAACCTCACATCTCCATACCTAAAATGACTTTATATAATATCATGACTCCTTCATGATATCATGGGAACATGAAATAATAGAAAATATTCGAATGAATTATATTGTAATTTCCTAAGACTTCCCATTATATTATGTCCCAAAAACATTCAAACTAGCGTATTTTAAAAAAAATATTCCTTTCTTAAATTTGAAATATTATAACTCAAAAACACATTTATAAGATGGATTTAATATTCTTAATAAAATATATCTTTTCAGGTATAATGAGTTGATTTGGATCTAGTGTTCTAACAACCCAGACTCTAGAATCCTGGAAACAATGTATACTTTATTAATTTTACATATATAAAAGTAATATCATCTAAAAGGGAAAAAATGTTTTGTATTATGGTAAAAAAGATACCCACATGAATCCACTATTATATTTCAATAAAAAAATATTGAATTTTTTTTCAAGAATATAATTATAACAGCTTGCATATCAAAACAAATCAATCACAAAAAAACTACAAAGTATCCATTGAAAAATAAAACATCACACAACGACGAGGTCAAACACTTAGTTAGGGTAAGAATATAGTGATTGATATGAATAAATAATAAATAATTAATATATAATGAAAAAAACAAATTGCATTAAATAAATAACGTGTTCATAATATTGATGTAATATATCATTGTTAAATAATTCCTTAAAAAGAATCACATAAACTTGTATATTCTATCTAATTGAATAATAGTATGTAAATGAAATTTAGAAACTCATAATTAGATAAATTATAATATTGAACTTCATAGTTATATATTCTTGACTATTTATTTGATAATTACTATAACAAAAACTCAAAGTAATGTTTATATCTACTGGTTTCAAACCAATAATATTTATCCTAATAATTTGTGTCCTGGAAATTAAAAATTTACATACATTGGAGACCATTCCCATGGAAATTTAAAACTTCTATGTACAAACTCATATGGGTTGGAATACACATTTTGGAATAATGATACCCAGTGATTCATGGAGGGGATATATATATAGGCCCTCTTTCACTAAATACAATGTCAAAATTATTCCACTTATAATAGTGGTTAAAATTTTTCTGCATACACATCTTCATTAATATCTGTCATAGAAACTATTTATAAATACACTAAAAAATATAAAAAATCATAAACCATTCAGTTTAATATATTAAATGGTTTTAAAATAATAAATTAACAATAATAATGGCCATGAACCACCAATATGATGAATAATGATTATATCAATACAATAAATCCCTATTGTATCATTTTTACATTAATGTGTTGATGTAATTTTAAATATCATGAGCTGACTATAGATTAATACATTATTCATTAAATCGGATCACACATACTATACAAAAATGTTCGATAAATATATATTATTTCTGAATTATCTACAATAGAATACAATTTAAAACCTAAAATTTGACATTTTTATTTAAAACCTCATTAACATATTCATAATAACCCCCTTCGAACATAAAATTTCATCAGATATCATGGGCCAAAACATATGAAATGGGTGAGGTACAAATCCAACTAAGAGATTAAAAAATGAAAAAAATAAGAAAATACATGCCATATAATATTTATATAAATTGATAATATATTTATTATGAATATAAATTATTGACAATGCATAATAATCATAAAATGGAAATGTGAAAAAAAAAATAGTACACAATATACATAAGCCAAATATAAACATTAAATAAATAATTATGGAGCAATGTCCCTTTATGGAATCAGGTAAGCCCGTATCCCAGAATGAGGTATCATTATACTAAGAATTACAAAATTAATTGATGTGATGTGAGGGAACACCATTCATAATCTTTTCAACCTCATGCATAAGTGTCACACATATATAATATAACATGAATTCATTAAAAAACTATCCCATTCTAATCGAATATGGAATGCATAAATTTATGTCCCCAATCAGTAAGTATATGTGCATTATGGTGTACACATGATAGATAAATGGTTATGCTATTCACTACATGATGATTTTGGCAAGGAAAATTGTTGTGCAGTTTCTCCTGCATAATGAGTTCATATGGAAATTCATAAAAATTAATGATTACTGATAATATCTTCTCTCATCATTTATACGTGATATATACAGTATGGGGATCGTAGAACATAATTTCCCACTTAAGAAACTATATTAATTATTCACAATATAAATGTTGTGCATTAATAGATGTGGGAAGGGAGAAATATCTTAGGGAATTCTACCATAGTCACCTTAGTCGAATGTGTCAAAATGTGTGAGGATAAATGACCCACCATTAAAATAACATAATAATGATAGTAGGGAGTGGATAATAAAAAGAATAAAATATGATCAATTTAAATTAAAAAGAATAATTTATTACAAGGTTCTTGAATTGATTCAAATAGAGGAAGGTGGGAATCCCTTATGAAATTTCAGCATGGTAACATGTGTTTATATAGGATCATGGATATATTAATAAGAGTGAAAGGTAGATGAATGTATTTATCAATAAACCAAAATCTATGTGTTGTATGTATAAACATATCCCATAATATAAAAATTGAAATTGAAATTCATATAACAACATGTGTCCTTGATAATATAAGAGAGGGGAAGACCACATTCTTGGAAATGTTATTAAAAGGCATGAGGGAGGTTTTTTGGGATATTTGGGGAATCTTGGAATTACTCTACAGAGTAGAGGGAAGAGGTTGTTTGATTTTATAATAATTTTTTTCATGATAAATGGGAGAGTTTGTTCGTTTATATAGGAATAATTGGGGTATATTTATTATTTTTGTTTTAGACATTACAAAATAAAATATACAAAACCATTGACCTTCCCATGGTTTTTTAAAATGGTGTATAGAAACAAGGAGAGTTATACATTGTTAATTATGTCAAAAAGACAACTATATTAAAATATTTCCCCTGCTTATGTAGAGATGAGTATCACTTTCATTAAAATGAAATTATAATCATAAAATATGATATATGTCATGAGTGATTCGCAAAGCCCTTATAATATTAATATAATAAAACCAAAAAAAATTATTTTAATTTATAACCTTTTTTTTATCAAAGATACATTTAATTTTATTTATTACATCATTATTGGTCCTGTGTGAATTCATAAAACTCAACAGACATTTATATAGAATTAATTTTTTACCTAATTAATTTTACTATCTGAGAAAATATTGAAAAACACACTTGTAAAATTTTGATATCTTAATTCCAAATAATATTATTTATTTTAACTAAATAATTTTAAAATTATTTGAAATTAAAAATTTATTATAAAAATTTACATTTATTGAAAATTTAAGGGTAAAAACAGTTTTCAAACAGAAAAAATATTACATTTTACATCTTAATAATTATGTGATCATTTGTAATTAATTAAATTTATATTATAATATTATTTTTTAATAATATTATATATTTAAAATATACATTAATTCCGAAATATTAATTTTTAGTGGATCAAAAATTCAATTTGTAGGTTAAAAATCAATTAAAATGTAACAAAAATTGGAAGAAAATACTTTCATAATAATATAAAAAATGAATATATTCTTACTGATAGTGCCTTGATATATGTTAGTTTATTTCACCAACATATTCTCCTATTATTAAGGTGTGAGATGGCAATCCATTCAATGGGTTGTTTTCGTGAACCTAGTTTTGGTCGTTTTCTCGATGAATTTGATATTCTCTCGTAAATAGTATCTCCCATGCCTAAGCTATCAGATCATGGCATGGACATGATCAAGAAAAATTCCAATAATTTTTTTATCCCATAAAATCACTAATATTTGGGCTTCATTGGTTTCAATCCTACAGGTTGTGGCCATCACTTTCTTGGTTTTATTCCCATGTGTTACTTCCATCTTGTTGTTTCTCCAATACAATTTGATGTGGTGAATTGACTTATTTTGAATTTTTTTATCTCTATGATCTATGATCTTCAGCAGTTACTCATCATATGAATGTTCATTCTCAAATGATACCACATCTTGTTTGAGTGAAGGGGATGGGTTACAAATGTACATCCCTAACATTGAAACATTGAATACATCATGTACAAGAGATAGGTTTGGGGGGAGGGCATGTTGATATGCCACTCCTCTAATGTGATCAAGGATCCCAAAAGAGGCAATGTTACTTGGAATAGGAATTCACTTATTTGAATATCACATTACACTATTCCATGGAGATATGAAGAGGAATATCATGACTCTATTTTGAATCTCATCGTCTCGTTGATGATTGGGATCAATGTTCTTTTTCAAACAATAAGTAGCTTTTATGTACTACTAGATAGTCTTTACATTCTCCACATTTTCCACAACCATTATAGGTTCTAGAAGTTAAGCCCCAATATCTCCCCAACATGTCATTGTTATATAAATCATCACAAAATGGTATTCATGATGGATAATATGGATGCTTGAGTTGAAACTGTTATTGTAAGGGAACTATTCCAATGGAAAATGTTGATCTAAAATTCCTTTGATGTACATTTATCATGATCTTCACATGTACTCAGGTGTTTGGATAGTCCACTCATATAGACCATCAATTTCAATATGATAATCTATACTAATGTTTAGATATTTGTTTAGGGAATGTTGGATAATATTTTTAAAACATAAAGTGCATCCATAGGTACTGATCAGAATCAATTGATTGTTGTACTCTATATATCCTTAAAACCTTTCTGCTGTATAACCATATTTGATGATACAGTTATAAATTATCTCAATTTTCTATTGTCTCAATTATAATTTCATTCATTGGATGTATTCCGATGTCTGTTGACAAATCTCATATGTATGTTTTCCCATTTCCATGATGGTATGGTTAATTGTTGCATCATACCATAAGACATGAGCCTTTAATCCATCACATGTTGACATACTAGAGACATTAATGTATATTCTACAATGACATTGATCATGTAATCCAATCGATAGTGCTATCAGAGATATTGATACTACATTGTGTTTCTTGGGTGAGTGGATAAAGTCAAACAATGTTAATCATCCAAAAGTACATTCTTCATCTCAGTATTTGATGAAACACATAGTATTGACCCAAATCACACAATTCAATCTTCATTAGCACTGATGTTTTAGGATTTCTCTTTTCTGATAGTTTCCATATTTTTATAATTTTTCATAACTTCTATTTCGTCAACCATTATACTTTACAGAGGATATGGTTGGGAAATAATTTGTGAAATAATTAATGGTGTTCTATTCTTTATTATTCCCATTTGAATCATTTTAAAGTCCAATAATATTGGATCATTTTCTATCCTCATTAATGAAATACATTTGTGTCCATTATGCTTAGAGCATCCTCTACCAAATTATTATTCCAAGCATGGTATTGGGTTGAGATGTCATAATACTTAATTAGCCATAACAATATTTTTTTGATCATATTCATCTCCTTTTGTGAGAATATATATTTTATAGTTTTGTCTTCTGTATATATTTCTAACTTTTCACCAATGAGATAACACCACAACATTTTCATTGAAAATATCACAACATCCACCTCTAGATCATGTGTTTGATAGTTTCTCTAATAAATTTTCAAATGCTTATGGACATATGAAATCAATATGATATATTTCATTGACAGGTACCCCAATCCCCTCCTTGAAGTATCACAGAGTATTTTTAAAATTTCCTGACTTTTGGGTAGTGTGAGCACATGGGTAGTTATAACCCTCTTTTGGAACTCTGTGAATCATTCATGACATTTATATTTCAATGAAATAATTTCTCTCTACCATGATTTCTTGGTATCATTTTTTGAAAATGGTAGCTTTTTTCAAAAATCTATTATAATATCTAGCTGACCAAAAGATCTTACAGATATTTTTCATAAGTTTTTCATCTTCCATCCCTCAATTACTTTTTTCATCAAAGGCTCCAAATATATAATTTATTTTCATGATGTGGCCCAAGAATGAGACATCAATTAACCAGAACTCGAAAATGATATACTTTTCATTGAGGTTCTCCTTTCTCATGATATTAAGGACAATGCTTTAACGGTCTTCATTATTTTCAATGGTTTTGGTGAATATTTGAATATCATCTATATAGAATACGGAAATATTTTTTAATAATATTTTAGACTCTATTAATCATGTCAATAATGATTTCTAGAGAATTAGTTAGTCATAATGGAATAACTATGAACTCATAGTTCTCATTTCGAGTATAAAATGAATACATGAGGGTATCGTCTTTCTTTACTGTCACACGGTAATATCCCATTCAATATTCCACATAAGAGAAGTATTTTGTTCCATGTAGATGATTGAACAAGTAATCAATTCATGAAAAAAGAAAAATCTTCATTATTGTGATTTTTTAGCTCATTATAATAAATAATATGTCACATGGACCCTTCCTTATTCAAGATGAAGTGGATTAGTCCACCACATAGTGAAGCACCTTAATATATAAACCAATTTTCTTGAATATCACGTAGTTGTTTATTAAGCTACTCATATTCCTCAACTACCATCCTATAGGGAGTTTATGATATTAGAAATGCCCCTGGTATAACATCGATGGAAAAATAATCCTATCATCAAAAAATAAGTCCTGGAAAATTATTTTGAGACAAATCAGTGAATAACCACACCATTTTTATTTCTTCAAGAATGGTTTGTTACAATGAATAAATTATAAATTAATGATACGTGTTCTCAAGGGGAAGTAATATTAATTAATGGGATGATAGTTCAAAGGAATATTTTAAATCCTTATTTCACTTATATAGAATTAGATGTCGATTCACCATATATAAAGTGATTTACATATTGTAGCAATTTATGTTGGCATTATATGGAAATCCAGTCGATGAACATTATTGCCTAAAATTAAAAAAATCGAATTATTATAAAGTTTTAAAAAAAGTAAAATCCATATATTCTGATATCAGATGACTTATATACATGGGATGATATAATTTCACCATTTGTTCACACTAACATCTCTACTTCCATGATATGCGTAAGTGGTTTGATTTTTCAAATAAACATTCATGAAATAAAATAATGTTGAGAACAATTAATGATAACGCAATGTTTTAAATTTCAATTTTTTTTTCTAAATATCCCAATAAATATTGATAGATGAGTATTGTAAAATCATAATGAGAGATATATTTTCACTAAGGGGATAACATATAAATTGCATTTATCTCCTTATCATTGTATATTATTAGCATCATTCTATTATATCTGTGATCAATTTTGAGTAATATATTTTATGGGTTTTTTCATTCCTTAATTTTAGTTGGTAATGAGAATATGAATTTACAAAATCCAATCAAATGGGTGTTTCAATTCTAGAGTGTAGTAAGGAATGTTGTCATGTATTATTATACACCTAGTCAGGCCTGGAAACCTTGTCAAATATTTTACACCCAGGTAGATCTATTCATGATCCACGCCCATTTCAAGTTTCTAGATAAGGTTGTATTTTATCGATAAAATACATATTATGTAGTCAGTAAAATTATAGAATTTATCTAAATGTAGACTTATACCCAAGGGTTTTCACTAGGGTTATATAATAACAATCAAATAATTATAATTATTCATTTCTCTGATACCTATAATAACAACCATTGTCATATAACCCATTAATGCATAATTTGTAACATGCGATCACACATATTACAATTCGAAATAATAATAAATTATAATACATTTGGTAAATAGTTACATTAGAACACAACTTAAAACAATAAATACAACTTATTTACTGAAAACCACCTTAACATGTTTATAAAGACTAATTCATACATAAAATATCATGAGATATCCTGGGGAAACAATGAAAGGAGTGAGCTATAATGACCATTACGGGAGTTAACAAGGAATAATATGAAGATGAAATAACATGATATAAAATCTTAATATCAATGTCGTATAAAACTAACATGACTATAATGTCTTTTTAAAGCCTGAATATATTAACATGAGAATGTTTCATTAGCATAAAACATTACCTCTTAAACATAATCAATGATAAACCAAAAAGACATCATGGTTGTCCAATTTCCAATAAAGTAATTATGTAAACCCCTTTACCAAAATTATGTATCTTGTTTGTAAACATTATCCTATTAATTGGAGTTTTATTAGGGTGCACCCTTCATAATGATTATAATCTATTTCATAAGTATCCCACAGAGATCATATTGCACAAATTCATTCAAAATAAAAATAATTCCAATGATGAATTTTTCTTAATATATACATGTTTCTAACCAATAAATAAGTATATGATAATGTTGGTGAATAACCCTGATAGTCAAATTAGTATGGTATTTAGTGCACAATGATTTTGTCATGGAAAATTGTCTTGGAATTTCATCTCTATAAAGATATCATATAGAAATACAAAAAATGGTTTTATGAGAGAAAAAAAGATCAATAATAATTAATATCTGATATTGATAGTAAGGGGATATTTAAAAATTATATTACAACATATAAAATGGAATTAAATATGATTCATATTAAATAAGTTCTTGAATGGAAATGTGAATGGGGAAATCCCTCACAGAATTTAGGTATACTAAAGGCTAATAAAGGGTCCAAATGAGGTAGGATAAATGATCCCAATTTTATATTCCATAAAATTTAATGTATGTATTTTTTATATTAATGAATGAAAATATAACCATTTGGATTTAAAAATAATAATTTCATACAAGTTTTTTGAATTGAATGGAAGAGAAGAAGGTGAGAATCCCTTATGAAATTTCAACACTGTAACGAGTGTTTATAATGTATCATGGATGTCATAATGTTTTTGAAATGAATCACTCATTATGTATAAAAAAATGGATAGAAAATGGAGTATTTATCAACTTATAACAATATTTAAAACATTTATATTAAAAGGCATATCTCAAAATGGGTGCTTGATAATATATGAATGTTGAAGAGCACATAAATGGATTTCTGACTCCATAGGATTGGGTGAGGCTAATTACAGGATTTGGGTTGGGTTGGGAGGTCTCATGGGAGTATGCAGAAGAGGTTGGTCGAGCATTAATGAGATTTAGTGATGAGAAATGGGATCTTCGGTGGGTTTATTTAGGAACTGAGGGGGATTTATTTATTATTTTAGTTATGGACACTACCCAAAATAACATTCAAATCCACTAACCACCCCATGGGTTTTTCTTATGGTATATAGAAAAGTGGAGTTGTATAAATTATTTTATAATTATAAGGGATAATGACATTAAAATATTTTTTTATGTGGATGTGAGTTGAACTATTAAGGAAATTATTTTAAATTCAAAAAATAATTTATATGTCTTGGAGGATTCAATATGAGTTTCTAAAAAAATAAAATAAAACATAAATTAAATTAATAAAAATTATAAACATATATTTGGTCGAATAAACCTTTTATATTAATTATTACATCATTAATGGGAAATTATGTTGTCATTAAACATGCCATATATTTATATGGCATTAAATTTTGACCTGAAATTCTACAATCTCAGAAAATACTAAATAATTAACTATAGGATAATATCAATGTAATGATTCCAAATATAATATTAATTTTATTAAAATATATTTTTAAATTTGAGAAATTATTATTTTAAAATAAAAAACAAAAAATTATTGAATATTGATTTTTTTGTCAAAAATTGTTTTCAAACAATAATAAAAATTACATTTCACTTACAAAAAATTATATGATCATTAATATATAATTAATTTAGTTTAAAAATAATATTTTATAAAAATATTATTTATTTTATAAATACATTAATTCCTCAAAATAGATTTCATAATTGATAAAAATACTTTTATTTTATTATAAATAATTTACAATGTATCAAATACTAAAAGGAATATATGTTCATTATACTATACAAAAATAATGTAAATATTCATATTTATATGATCCTCGAACATATGCCATTATTATAATAGAATAATACCTAATAGTAAGGTGCACAATGGTGATGATTACATGGGGACATTAATGAACATGGTTTCTGTTATGAATTTTATAAGCTTTAACATATCCCTTAAATAGTTTCTTTCATTCTTATGTTGATGGATCTCGGCTTGGGGATGTTCTAGGGAAGGACTAGAATTTATATCTCACTCAGATGCTTTGATAAATATTCTTCATAGGGTAAAATCCTAGAGGTTGAGGCCATAACAACCTTTTTGAAGTAAAAATGATTTGATAAAACCATATACAGATACTAGTGATTTGATCATTATTAAAATCATAAATTATCAATGGGAAATATAAATAATTTTCATTTAAATACTATTGATTACAAAAAAAATGAAGTGCATGTTTCTAATTTAACTATATATAATTTTATTAAATCAATTGTGGAATTTTATTCATAAATTTGTAGGATGTACTAGTTATTTACTAATAGATATTCAATAATAATATATTGAAAAACCATATTGATGAAAATAAACATTTCATTTTTAAAAATTACAATTCATTTTGAAATGAAATTTCATTGAACATAAAATTGAAAATACATACAATATTGGAAATAATTGCGATATAATTTTCTTCTAGAATATCCTTAAAAAATATCAAAATAGACATCAATAAAATGAATTTCATGACAATGGGTAATTACATACATTATATAAATGATAATTTGAGAAATTTTTCCCTGTTAAATGGTTATGATAGTTTATTCTTAAGAAAAAAAATTTATATTCCATTGACATTTTTTATAAAATCCAAAATATGGATTCATTTATAAAACATATGAATCATATGAAAACATTTATAATAAACAATATATATAAAAAATTAAAATTAATAAAAATATTTTAATGGATAAAAACATTTCATAAAATGTTAAATGATAACAAGGTTTTAGAAGAATGCATATTTCTATTTGAAGAGTGAAATAACATCACAATTTCGTAAAAAATATTATAAACTATTTTAACTACCAATGAGTAAAAATTTGAAAATATTAATTGAAAATATAATAAATTACTAGAGGAGAAATAAATCAAATGGTATTATTTGGAAATTTTATAATTGTTTCCCTCAATTGGATTTTAAAAAATTATTGATTTTAATGAGACTCTGAAGTAAACATCATGAATTTTCACAAAATTGATGTAAAAATTGTTAACTAACTAAATTATGTGTTTCAGAAATAAATCTCCATAATAAATTTTATTTAAAATAAAACGAAATAAATTGTCATTATACACATTTTCTTGTAATGAAATAATCAAAGCATAAAAAATATATCCCAATTAACTCAAATTTAGTTATGAAATCTCATACGATACACATCATTTTGATTGAAAATATAATATATAATTTATGGTTGTTTTAAAAATCATATTAAATTACACAGGAACCATATCACTACATATAATATCATATATGATCCCCTTATTACATCTTATCATAGTTTCTTTAATAATCATTCGTTTTTTATTGTATTAAGGGTTTATTACATTGTTTTTTTGAATTTTAATCATTAACGATCATATTCGAACAGACAAAACATAGTTTCATCCTATATGTATTTATATTCATAACATTATATCATATTTTTACAACAATATTAATTTGTAGACCAATCATGGAATTTGGTTATCAAAACAGATGAATGATACAATCACGAAAACAACAAACCCTATGTATGGATGATTATAATTTATTTTTTTCAATGAACATTATGTATGAAAATTAATTAATATATAAAGAAAAAATTATTATCATATGTTCATATATATACTATATTATTTACTTATATATATCATCAATGTGGTGCTGTGATGAAAAGAGATTCACTTCTCATCGTAACAGTGGTTGTCCACACTTACAAAAAAGCACTAAAAATATTTATGTGAATGAAATAGGAATAAATAAAATGATGTATTATTATTAATACAAATATAAATATTTATGAAATAAGATAATATTATCAATTCTATAACTGATTATCATTAAAATTATCCTCAACTCTTTTCATGGGAATTATTAGTGAAATAAGAATCAAATCTCATTGTGAGGCGATTGTCCATCATACACATAGAAAACAATATCATCTCTCCAATGGATAGTATGGTCAGACTATATATATGATATAACAAATTTTGAGGTATAAAAATTTTAGAAGTATTATATTTATACTTATGAACCATCATTATTATTAATCATTAGAGTATATAATGTAAAATATAATGACATCAGTTTGCGAGGAGGTTGTGCGCTATATACCTGAATGGAAATTTTATAACCCAATTTATGGTAGTATAGATTTTTTTAGTTTATCCCCTTATTATAAAATATCCCATAATTTTGGATATAAATTTTATTATTAATAGATTATGTTATAGTAATAATATATGGATTTGGAGAACCAAATAATGTTATGATGCCCATTGAATATCATTTCCTATTTTTTGTTTATCATCCATAGGATTGAAAAAATTCATTCCTAGGATGGATTTCAAATAAAACACACAACTATGGGTGGAGTGAATTAGGCAACTAATTTATGCATGTTTTGGCTGATCTAAATTTATTTTTAACTTGGAATATGATAGTAGAATTGGTGAACATTAACATGTGAGGCATGTGGAACATTGTAATTTTTTATGCAATGATTCATTAATACACATGTTTGTTTTCATGAAAATTGATTCCCAACTTTCCCATTATCGATCAAATAATCTTTGTTGTCTAAATATGGAAATCTAATAATATTGGAAAAGATAGTTGATTATTTTAAAAAACAATCTTCTTACTATAACCCCCGGTAAATCAATTTTTACCATTAATTTTGTAATTAATTTTTTATGCTTTCATTATTAATCTAGGAATAATATCATTTTGAACATAATAGAAATGAAAAATTATTTGGATTCAATAATATGAAGTCCATTAATCCAAATTAAATCCCAAAACATTAAAATATTAATTTAAAATTATTCTCGTAATAATTTCATGAAAAATTGATTTTAATGGGAAATTGTTCAAAATATTAAAATGATTTCATATAAAAATTTCATATAAAAATAATTCTAATTACCTAAGTTTAATTAAATGATATATAATTAAATTAATTATACTTTTAAACCAATACAAGGTGTAATTTAAAAATATAATTAATTTAAATGAAATTTAATTTTTAAATGAAATTACTATATTTAACACTTTTGATCATAAATTGTAACATCTCAAAAATACAATAATTTCATCCTATGATAATATTTTTATTTAAATTTATAAAATTCCTATTTTTTTCAAATAATATTTTTTAAAATGTGTGAACATTAATCAGAAATTAATTGAGAAACGCATGATTAACCCATATTTTTGAAAAATTGATTTTTTAAGAAACATTTTTTCTTTTATATGAGTTTTAATTTTTTATTAATGAATATACGACTATAATTTTAATTAATAATAAAATAGTCTTTGTAAGTACCCAACCTTAAACCTTACTTAATCATGAGTTAATACAAGATTACACATTGAGGATCTTTTCAGTTTTAGAGTTTTAGAGAATTAGATCATGAATCTTGCATTACATTCCACGTTTAAAAAAACTGGTTACATAAAAGACAGTATTAATTATTCCCATCAACAGAAACATATTTAAAATAAAACATGGATTTTTTTTGACACGTCCTTGACACTATAATCTAATCATGTAACATTCCCTTGACCTGTGAAAAACATTTCAAAAACATGGGATGAGCATAAAAAGATCAGTAAGGGTTATAAAAATATGGAAAGGAAACAGGAGTTCATGTATACATAAGAATGAAATCATATTAGACCCATAAAACATAGACACTTTAACATACCTCATCAAATCATGAATAAATCATTTAATCATAAGACATAAAAGGTAACTTGATGCTTTCATAACATTTTTACGTAGCGAGTAACCCTCTTGGTTATGTTTGGAATACCCATCACAATATATTCCCTAAATCTATTTGGAGAAACCTTAACGATTCACTCCTTCGCGTTACCCAATGCATTGGAGAGCTATATCGGGCTCACCCGCCCATAGTTTATCACGGAACCACCCATATTCATAATAATTCCCAAGAACCATAACATAATCGTATCACATAAAACATGAATAAAGGAAACATAACATTTCCACATTTTTCAATCACAATATAACATTTTAGTATATTGAAATAATGAAGCCATAAAAAAAACCATTTCCAAAACGATATAAAACATTTAATTAAGAGATTTTTTAATCAAATTGTCCCATACCACCTTGAAGATTTTATAAATTTAAACCATTAATATCCATATAAATAAATCCTTAAAACCATTTTGAAAACATGGATATTAATAAGAACAAATAATTAAAACATTTAAAGCGATATTTTAGAGACACTTGAATACAATAATTGAGGAATAACATTTTAATCAGAACTTTATAATATCATGAGAATAAATGGATTCATGATATACAATTTCAAAAGACAGTATATACACCATATAATAGTGAATTGTTTCATAATAACAACGAAGTCTCAATAGAAATGTCAAATGTGATGAAATCCATTATAATGAAGGTATCCTAAAATTAAGGATAAATCAATCTCAAAATTATGTGTGAAAAATATAAATACATCCAATATAAGTGGATATTAAGTGTAAAACAATAAAAGGTCATTCACACATATTCAAAGTATGACATATTCAATAACTAGATGATGATACCAAAGAAATCGAAATTGGGTTAAAAAGTTCTCTTGGTAAAATTCGACAGCCTAACGACGTCACTTCAAAATTCAGAAAATGAGTTGATGAGAGATAAAAATGGTATCTCATCACTTGGACATGAAATTTACATCAATAAGGATATGTAAGAACATATCCCAACATAATACTATGTGAATTTAAATACATAACAAAAGAAGTCTTTTAAAATAGGAGGGTGAAAGGTTCCCTTACCAACATGGGTGTCTTTCGAAACATAAACCCTCTGAAATAAGGACAATAAAAAATTGATGTAAATACTCATAAATGAAATTATATTACACAATGAGTAAAATAATGGGAATTACATACACCACTCAAAGTAAATTGTGGAAAATTTAGCATAAGTCTCACGTGAATAAAAGTGAGATGAAAAATCCCTTACGAAAACTCGGCAGCCTAACGATGCCACTTAAAACTTCTAAAATGGATTGATGAGAGAGAAATAGGGTCTCTCATCATATGAAAATAAAAATTACAGTAAGATTAATAAAAAATAACATCCCAATCACAAGAAATATTAGATTAAAAGGAATCACATAAAAGGGTGTACTTAAAAAGACAGAGAGGAGTAGGATCCCTTACATCAAGTCCAACTTGTCTTGTTCGTTTCATTATATTCCTGAATAATAAACATTGTTCAATTAATAATTGCCTAATTAACTCCTTTAGATATTATTATTCATTTCATATCACATATTATAATGTTAAAATAATTGTTTAATTATGTTAGTTCATATTAGACGTTTTTGCCGATTTTGGTACATGAGTCAAAAATGAACTTGTTTGAAAAAAGATTGCCCATGTAGTTATATGTAAATAATTTCCAGAATAGTATTAATTATTAAAATATCATATATATCCAGTAAATATTCATTTTATAATATTCCATATCATTTGGAGATAAAAATTTAAAAGCACCGTTCATGGGGATGGTAGGTCGTACGTACGCATGAATGCTACATTCATTTTTTGTCATATTAATGGAATTAAAGCAAAATAAGAGATATACATATGTTATAATTCCAGAATGATATCAATAATTTTGATGTAATATATTAAATATATATCCATTATATATATGTATTTATAATATTAAATAACATTTTTAGATATGAAATGAAATGTACTGTTCACGGAGACGGTAAGCCGTACGTACGCATGAACGCTACTTCCATTTATATTTCATATTTAAGGAAATTAAAACATAATGATACATAATAGTATTTTGATTCCAGTATGGTATCATATATAATATAATTAAATACATATCCTTTATACGTACCACATATGGTATTAACGAATCAAATCACTTTAAGGGGGCGGTAGTCCACACTTCCTTAAATGAAGATATCACATTTACCCATAATGGAAACCATAATGGTACGCCATAAATGAAAAATACAGAAGCTTAATTAAAATATAAACTTATTAGATATCATATAAAAATATAGTGTCAACTTAATGTCCACCTTTGAAGGTGTTATAAGAATGTGGAACAATCATCGTTTTGGGAGGCAGAAATTCGCCATCCACGGAAACAGTATGTTCTTTAACCTTTAGATGTAGGTATGTGTAAGTGTAGCTCGAATACTTATTATAAAAAGATCATAGTATATTGAAGATACTGGATTTGTAACAAAATAAATGAATAAAAAGATTTTAGGGGGTTGGAGAAGCAAAATAAAACAAAAGGACACAAGTGAAGACATTACCATAAAATCGGGTAACTCCCTTTGGTTTGAGCTCAAAGGCTTCCTTGGGAAGACTTCTCCCCAACGTGAGGGTTCAAGGAGTAAAATAGGTAAGTGGAGAGATAAAATGGGAAGGGGTGGCCGATCCAAAGGCTTTGGGAGTGTGGGTAAGGTGGTATAGGTGGGGGCCTTTTATAAGAGGAGAGGAGGGGCACTCTTGTAATGTTACAAAATGTTACTTTATTTTCAATAGAGTTTCGGATTTAAAAGGTCCCACATTGATTTATTTAAAGGATAAGGTGATTAGGGTTCTAAATCCACTCATCTAATAGGTTTTGGACATGTTTACGTCTTAGATATTATATTATCATTCAATTTTATTTAAATCGTTAAATAATGAGGTCATCACTGCATCATCATGATGTCATAAATGATTTAATTTATATAATGTATAAAAATTATAGAAAAACTAATATGATGTATGAAATCATTTTTATAATTCCAATTACTATTAATAGTAAAATATATGACCACTATAACCCCATGTGAAAATTGTTTTAGTAAAACATCTCATGTTTGTGTCATTTTTACTTTAACATTAAATAAAAAGATATTTATGTCATTTTCCAACCAAAGTGGCTCCATGGGGTACCCAAGTTGACCCATTGATATTATTGGTCGTCCATGACACATAAAATGAGGGTAGTTCATGTGTCTAGGTCATTTCATTTTATTAAAACATTATTCTTATCATAAACTACACTAATTACCTCTAATCGTGATTAAAAACTTGATAAGTTACTATTCAACAAAAAATTATTTTTATCCCATTGAACCAAATTTTACTTCTTAATGACAACCATGTATGTCGTAATTTTGAAATTCAAAACACAATGTTGGAATATTTTCATTTAAACAGAAAAATCAGTTTTTATAAGTACCACTTAGTGGTTTCACTATTCATAAAAAATTGATGTTTTTCAGAAAAATCCCAAAAATTCACCCTAAGCTATATTTGATATTCCAAATTCAAAAATGAAGTCTATTTTACAAAATTCAAAACATATAAGGCACATTAATTAATTTAATAACTAATTCCCACTGTCAGAGCAAATAACGTGTTTTTATGAAACAATAAGTATCAAAAAAATGACACTAGTTTAAGTCTGATTTCAAAGTGAAATTAATTCCAATGAACACTATTGGATTTAATGGTAAAAATATATTCTAATTTATCTTTAAAACAAATTCAAAATATAATCTATTATTATAAATAAATTATATTAAAATGAGGTTTTGAATTAAAATATAACATTTTACACTATTCATTAAATAAATAAACTTTATCGGAAAGATACCAAAAATTTACACAAAGTAAATTTTGATGTCCCGATTATTAATAAGAGTTTTATTTTATCCTATATAATGTATAAAATTGAACAAAATTATATTTAATGACAGTTCTCCATCAAAAGTCGATAAGTGACCCTTTAGTGAAAACTAGGGCATATACTGCTAAAATTGAATTCTTTTCGTATTTTAAGCATTTATATTTTATTGGTTAAATGTAAAAACATTTAAAAACATATATAATCATATTTTATTTATTTCTATCCATTTCCTCCAATACAATGGCTATATGTTAACTACCATTTAAAATAATATTATTTTATTATTAGAGTGCAAAGTATGATTTCCAAGAAACTCGTTGTTACGTGTTGGGTACGCCATCGAGCATAGCGTCCCCTTTAAAGTCATATTAATATTTTATTCACAAATAGGGATAAATATGAAAATTTCATATTATTTATTTACCTGGGGAGTTACATCATTCCCCCCTTTTGGGAATTGCGTCCTCGCAATTTTTAAAATTGAGCGTGGAAACACCCTTGAAAGTCCCGCATCGGAACAAGAGTCGGTAAAACAACCACTTTAAAATAAAGGAAGATAATTACATAGGTCACCAGTGTTAACCCATACTAGGATTCCATGTAGAAAAACATGGACATCAATGAAAAAGAAAAGGGTCATGTTCTTGAGGGAGTGTGATAGTTAACATGTCTACGAGAAAGTTAACCATATGAAAATCACAAACTTGTGATGGGTTAAATGGTATTCGATTCCCATGTAGGAAAAGTTAATAGACAAAATTCTTGTTTTAAGTTACTTTTTATTGTGGAATTTATTCATAAGGAAACATAATCACTTATCATGTTGACTTTCAACTTTTACTAGATTCCTTAATCAAACTCATATTTTTTTTCCAAAAGACGGGTATTGAGGGAGACTTGTTCGCATTAAGAGTACTATAATCAACTTATAGAGAATCACCTAATTCACTAAAGGGAACTATATACTTCCCGTGCCTTTAGGCTTTAACAAAAACCAAAATCAAAAATGTTAGTACAAGGTCAGATAATCTAGAAATGGATAACCCTTTAAAAAGAAAATCTATGCTTAATCTCCAAAATTTTTCCAACAAAACCCAAAGTTCGACGAGGAACATCGGATAAAAAATTTGTCCATAAAATTATTCAAAGTAAGCCAATATAAGAATGAAACACAAATATTTGAAGGATTTAGTCACATAGTCTTCAAAGTTAAATCATAACATTTATCTCCAAACAACATCAGTTGCTTCTAATGTCTCGTATTGAAAAGTAATTAACCAAATCACATATCCTCCATGATAGGTTAATAATTTTCATAAATAACCCAAAATAAACTTAATAATAATTTATAAAATCATATAACTAAGAGTAATTAGTCAAACTATCCAGGGACTTCATGTAGTCCCATTGTTGGCGATAAATACCAGCCACACTTTGGTTGTGGGTTCGATTCCCGAAGCATTGTCCGACGCGAAGGGTAGTCACACAGTCTGCGTGTTGTCCTTTTTCCAAAACTATATAATTATCAAATCATTCCCCAAAAGGAGGTAAAATCATCAAAAATAACCATAACATATTTTATCTTCAATTTTATCTCATGCCTTTCACTCCCATCATAACATATAGTAACCCATAATTACCTCAAAAGTAAGGATCATATAAACTCTAATGGTTTCCTTTATAATTATTACCTGAACTTCCACATCGATTGGTCATCTCATACATGATGCATTAAAGATCATACCAATGTTCAAGTGGTTGATCATGACTCCATGATAGTTGGTTTAGAACAACCATGAGTTTCGTCATTGAATCCCCCATTTTATCTAGTATATTATTCATATAACCACCACAGTTTCCTTCAAACCGGTTGTCTCTTTGGTGCCTTCTAGATCCATCCATTCACTAAATCCAAATAGGTCATTGTGAGTATATCAACAAAACCATAATGTACTAATGAGGAAGGTAAACACTAATATACACTTACTCATTCACTTTATCTAAAACTAGGACTCTTTCTGGAATCCTATCCATTATGGTAATTCCACGTATGCTTAAAGAATACCCTAACCTCTAAAGTTATCTAAACCGACCTTTGATACCAACTATAAGGCCCCAGCCTTAATCCTTACTTAATATTGAGTTATTAAAAGATTACACATATATAATATTTTTGGGTTTAGAGTATTAGAGAATTAGATCATGAAACATGCATTACATTCCACATTTAAACAAAGTGGTTACATAAAAGACAGTATTCATTATTTTCATCAACGGAAACATATTTAAAACAAAATATGGATTCTTTCTTGACACATCCTTGAAACTATCATCACATCATGTAACATTCCCTTGACCTGTGAAAAACATTTCAAAAACTTGGGATTAGCATAAAAAGCTCAGTAAGGGTTCTAAAAACATGGAAAGGAAATATGAGTTCATGTATAAATAAGAATGAAATCATAATTTACCCAAAAAACATAGGCACTTTAACATACCTCATCAAATCATTAATAAATCCTAGAAATCATAAGACATAAAAGGTAACTTGAGGCATTCATAACATTCTTACGTAGGGAGTAACCCTCTTGGTTAGGTTTGGAATACCCATCAAAGTATATTCTCAAAATCTCTTCGGAGAAACCTTAACATTTCACTCCTTCGTGTTACCCAATGCATTGGTGAGCTATATCGGGCTTACCCGCCCTTAGATTATCATGGAACCACCCATCGTCATAATAATTCCCAAGAACCATAACATAACCATATCACATAAAAAATTCATATAGGAAACATAACATTTCAACATTTTTCGATCACAATATAACATTTTAGTATATTGAAATAATGAAGCCATTCAAAAAGAAACCATTTACAAAACCATTTAAAACATTAAATAAAGATATTTTTTAATCAAAGTGTCCCATACCACCTTGAAGATTTTAAAATTTTAAACGATTAATATCCATATAAATAAATCCTTAAAACCATTTTGAAAACATGGATATTAATAAGAACAAATAATTAAAACATTTAAAGCGATATTTTAGAGACACTTGAAAACAATAATTGAGGAATAACATTTATTCAGAACATTATAATAAAAAGAGAATAAATGGATTCATGATATAATATTCCAAAGGACAGTATATACACCATATAAGAGTTAATTGATGCATAACAACAATGAAGTCTCAATAGAAATGTCAAATGTGATGAAATCCGTTATAAAGAAGGTATCCTTAAATTAAGGATAAATCAATCTCAAAATTATGTGTGACAAATATAAATACATCCAATATAAGTAGATATTAAGTGTAAAACAATAAACGGTCATTCACACGTATTCACAGGATGAAATATTCAATAACTACATGATGAACCCAAAGAAATCAAAATTTGGTTAAAAAGATCCCATGGTAAAATTCGACAGCCTAAGGACGTCACTTCAAAATTCTGAAAATGAGTTTATGAGAGGTAATTAGGGTATCACATCACATGGAAATAAATTATACATCAATAAGGATACATAATAACATATACCAACATAATATTATGTGAATTAAAAAACGTAAAAAAATAATTCTTTTAAAAGAGGAGGGTGAAAGGTTCCTTTACTGACATGGGTATCTTTCGAAACATACAACCTGTGAAAGAAGGACAATACAACATTGATGTAAATACTCATAAATGAAATTATATTACACAATGAGTAAAATAATGGGCTTTACATACACCACTCAATGTAAATTGTGGCAAATGTAGCAAAAATCTCACAGGAATAAAAGTGAGATGAAAAATCCCTTACGAAAACTCGGCAGCCTAACGGTGCCACTTAAAACTTCCAAAATGGATTGACGAGAGAGAAATAAGGTCTCTCATCATATGAACATAAAAATTATAGTAATATTAATATAAAAGAACATCACAATCAAATGAAATATGAGATTAAAATGAATGACATAAAAGGGTGTACTTAAAAAGACAGAGAGGAGTAGGATCCCTTACCTCAAGTCCAACTTGTCTTGTTCGTTTCTTTATATTCCTGAATAATAAACATTGGTCAATTAATAATTACCAAAGTACCTCATTTATATATTATTATTCAGTTCATATCACATATTATAATGTTATAATAATTGTTTAATAATGTTAGTTCATATCAGATGTTTTTGCCGATGATTGGTACATGAGTCAAAAATAAACGTGTTTGAAAAAAGATTGCCCATGTAGTTATAAGTACATAATTTCAAAAATTGTATTAATTATTCAAATATCATATATATCCAGTAAATTATCATTTTATACTATTCCATATCATTTTGAGAGAAAAAACGAAAAGCACCATTCATGGAGACGTTAGGTCGTACGTACGAATGAACGATACTTTCATTTTTTCTCATATTAATGGAATTAAAACAAAAAGAGATATATATATATGTTATAATTCCAGAATGATCTAAATAATTTATATGTAATATATAACATATATATCCATTATATATATGTAATTATAATATTAAATAACATTTTGATATAAGAAATGAAATGTACCGTTACCGGAGACAGTAAGCCGTACATACGCATGAACGCTACTTCCATTTATATTCCATATTTAAGGGAATTAAAACATAATTATACATAATAGTATTTTAATTACAGTATGTAATCATATATAATATCATTAAATATATATCCTTTATACGTTCCACATATGGTATTAACAAATCAAATCATTTTGAGGGGGCGGTAGTCCACACTTCCTTAAATGAAGATATCACGTTAACCCATAATGGAAACCATTAAGGTACACCATAAATGAAAAATACAGAAGCTTAGGTAAAACATAAACATATTAGATATCATATATAAATATAGTGTCATCTTAATTTCCACCTTTGAAGGTGTTAGAAGAATTTTGAACAATCATCCTTTTGGGAGGCAGAAATTCGCCATCCACAGAAACAGTATGTTCTTTAACCATTAGATGTAGGTGTGTGTATGTGTAGCTCGAATAAATCTCATAAAAACATCGAAGTATATTTAAGATACTGTATTTGTTACAAAATAAACAAATAAAAAGAGATTAGGGGGTTGGAGAAGAAAAATAAAACAAATGGACACAAGTGAAGACATTACCTTAAAATCGGGTAACTCCCTTTGGTTTGAGCTCAAAGGCTTCATTGGGAAGACTTCTTCCCAAAGTGAGGCTTCTAGGAGTAATATAGGGAAGTGTAGAGACAAATTGGTCAGGGGAGGGCCGAGCCAAAGGCTTTGGGAGTGTGGGTATGGTGGTAGAGGTGGGGGCCTTTTATAAGTGGAGAGGAGGGGCACTCTTGTAAAGTTACAAAATGTTACTTTATTTTCAAAAGTGTTTCGGATTTTAAAGGTCTCCCATTGGTGTATTTCGAGGATAAGGTGATAAGGGTTAGAAATACACTCATAAAATAGGTTTTGGACATGTTTAGGTCATATATTTTACATTTTCAATCAATTTTATTTAAATCGTTAAATAATGAGGTCATCGCATCATCATCATAATGTCATAAATAATTTAATTTATTTATTGTATAAAAATTATAAAAAAATAATATGATATAGTAAATCTTTTTATCTTTCCAATGACTATTTATAGTTAAAAATATTACTTGTATAACCCCATGTAAAAACTGTGTTAGTAAAACATCTCATGTTTGTGTCATTTTTACATTAACATTAAATAAAAAGATATTTATGTCATTTTCCAACCAATGTGGCTCCATGGGGTACCCAAGATGACCCATGGATTTTCATGGTCGGCCATGACACATCCAACGATGGTAGGACATGTTTCTAGGTCATTTCATTTTATTAAAACATTATTCTTACCATAAACTACATTAATTACCTCTAATCGCAATTAAAAACTAAATAAGTTACTATTCAACAAAAAATAATTTTTATCCCATTGAACCAAATTTTACTTATTAATGAAAACCATGTATGTCAGATTTTTTAAATTCAAAACACAATTATGGAAAAATTTCATTTAAACGGAAATATATGTTTTTATAAGTACCACTTATTGGTTTCACTATTCATCAAAAATTGATGTTTTTCCGAAAAATACCAAAAATTAACCCTAAGCTATATTTGATATTACAAATTAAAAAATGAAGTCTATTTTACAAAATTCGAAACATATAAGTCACATTAATTAATTTAAAAATTAATTCCCGCTGTCAGAGCAAATAGCGGGTTTTTATGAAACAATAAGTATCAAAAGATTGACACTAGTTTAAGTCAGATTTCAAAGTGAAATTAATTACAATGACCACTATTAGATTTAATGGTAAAAATATATTTTATTCCACTTTAAAACCAATTCAAAATATAATCTAATCATATAAATAAATTAAATTAAATATAGGTTTTGAATTAAAATACAACATTTTACACTATTCATTAAAAAATTATCTTTATCGGAAAGATACCAAAAATTTACACAAAGTAAATTTTGATGTCCCGATTCTTAAGAAGAGTTTTATTTGGTAAAATAGAATGTATAAGAGTGAAAAATGCTATATTTAATGACGGTTCGCCATCAGAAGGCGACAAGTGAACCTTTAGTGAAAACTAGTTCATATACGCCGAAAATTGAATTCTTTCTGTATTTTAAGCCTTTACCTTTTATTGGATATGTGTAAAAACATTTAAAAACATATATTATCATATATTAGTTATTTCTATCCATTACCAGAAATACAACGACTACATGTTAACTACCATTTAAAATAATATTATTTTATTATTAGAGTGCAACGTAAGATTGCCAAGAAACTCGTTGGTGCATGTTGGGTACGACATCGAGCATAGCGTCCCCTTTAAAGTCATATTAATATTTTATTCAGAAATATGGATAAATATGAAAATGTCATATTCTTTATTTACCTGGGGTGTTACAGTCTTCATACGCTAAAATTTTATGAATTCATTATAAATTTTATATTAAAATATGAAATTTTTATGATATGTCAAATTCCATTTACACTTAGTGTATCATGTAATGAAATGTGAACTGAGTGTTTAATGTAATGAATGGATAACATAGTATTTATTATAATGAAATATATTTATTTTATTAAATTATTTAATATATATATATATATATTAATTTCTATGTTTTTAATATTTTTTGTTAATATTTTTCTCACAGGTTACATATGTTACAAAATACATCATCATAATAGGTATAATTTCTTTCAAGAAAAAAGGGATCCATGATAATTAAACATGGAATTGGGAGGCCAAAAGTAATGAATACTGATGAAATCCCTTAGAATAAGGTTATCACCCTCTGGTTTGATGTAAGAAACATTATATAGGTTCTTGTTGTCAAAGCCTTGTTCTACCAGAGATGCCAGGTGGTCTGCTACATTATTCCCCTTATACCTGGTGTGGGAAACAATGAAATTTTTCATAAGGATTGTCCAAAAATTCATATTGTTGTCTTTTAAGGGATGTGGTGTGGGAACATTTCCATGTAGGACATCATGAATAACCATTTAGTCTGTTTCAACATCAGAATGATTGATGTTTTGTAGATCACAATGACATTGTATTGAAAGAACTGTCATTGCCTTTACTTGTATGGTGGTAACATTTCCTTAAAATTCTATAAAGGACAACACCACACTACACTTTATGTCCCAACAAACTCCTCAAACAGAAATTATTTCATATATTCATGATCCATACATATTCATCTTCAGGAAAAATATAAGGGGAACCCACCAAACCCAATGACCCGTAAACCTATTGATGGGCGAATGAATTATAGGGGAAGAGACCATAAGCACCCTAAGGGATGGAGCTTCTGGACAATTATTAATCATTGTCACCATATATAACTGTAGACTCGTAGACCTCATGATAATGAAACTCCCAGTGGAAGAACATCCCTCGTATCGATATCTATTTCGTGCATGTCATAAACACTAACAACCAACACTTTGGATCACCGTTCACGAAGACTCCCACAGATCCACCTACTATATGAGTATGATTATATGTAACTAAAATCCCTCCAAGTTCATGAACCCAATCACATTCAATAAAATTGTTTCTCACAGTCTCCTCCATCTAGTTTTTACAGCAGATTGAAGGGGATACCAGGAAAATGCCCATACAATGGATGTTTTCGTTCAAATTGATAGAATTGTTCTAGATCTACCTAAGTAGAATATTATAATTCATCGAAATCTTATTAAACCAAAAAAAATAATTACATTGATCTAGTTAAATTAGAGGATGTGATAGCCGATAAAATTCCTTAGAATTAAACATCCAAGAGTTGGAGGGAGGGACAATGCATATATCCTCTTTAGAGTGGATGTCAATAAGATTAATCACCTCCATCTAGTTTGGGTCTGAAACATACCTGTTTAATGATGGGTAAAGAATGGCCTCCTTGAAGGTGTTGTTGGATTCTGGGCATCTTGGATAACCAATTCTGTTGCATTCCTAGTCGTTCTTCTATTGAATGTTATCCCCCCCCCAATAATGAAGCGGAATAGACGTTTCAGAGTCGAGATGAGATTTCCTCTATCCTATGAGTGGTTAGAGCTATGCCATATTTCATAATCCACAATGCCTCCCTTGATAGTAAATATTGTATTCCCCCACGACAATCGACCCACAATGATTTCCCAAACATGTTTTCATTCATGAATTGGATATTGTCAGTGTGACTCTTGACATTAATCCCCCATTGTGAATGGACTGACCATTTTATCCCACAAATCCCAATGGCATTTCCCCTTAAATAATGAATTCCGAAAAACCTAAAATGACATTTTCAATTGCTATGATGACAACCTTCTTGACTAGGGTGGAGGCCATGGTTTGAACTGTATTGGCTTCATGTACACTGTTTACTAGGGAAATCTGGCCACCAATAGATAAGAGGTGCTTCTTCCAGTTGAGGATGTGCCCTGGGATTTTTCAAACAATATGATTCCAATCCCAGATATAGATTATTTAGGAGGAAACTGGGGTGTCATGATACTGTAGAGGGAAATATCCTCATAGCATGCCCATCCATAGACATAGATGTGTGACCCTTCTTTTAGCACTACTATTCAATAATAATGAAGTTTCGCCTATCCTTACTGATTACTTGGCCTCTCCAGGGGTAACACACCTCACATATCCTATTTATAATACATTTCATTATCCTACCCCCATCAGAGAAAATTATACTGTCATCATCAATTATAAAATGGTAAATGGAGGGGCGGTTCCATTTCCTTCAATATATAAGTATATCATCATTATCCATGGCCCAGTTGATCATGTGTCTCTGGGTATCCGACATGAAAATTAAAATACTAGGAGAAATGGGATCACTTATCCACAAATCTCTAGTTTCATTGAATATTCCATTAGTACGACCCGTAATGGACAATTCCAACTTAGGTGAACTAAATAATCTAAAGTTAAGGTTTTATGCCATGGGTGAGGTCCAAAATTAATCGAACACTAAATTGTTTAATACCCAATTATCCAGGTCCTATATCTTTTTGATATCCAATATGATGTACACATTGGTTTTGAGTGAATTTGTGTTTAAGTCATGCACCATATCCATAGATAGCGCAATCACCCCTTGGATTGATTGACCCTTGAGGAAAACATTTTGATCGAGGGATATCCATCTAGGAAGATGCATCATTAATCTACTATTAATGATGTATGCCAGTATTTTGTATAGAAATTTGAAAAAAAATCATTGGTCAACTAATGTAGGATGGAAGAGGGATCATTGATCATACAGGTGAAACCCAGAGGATTATGACATGTAGACCAAGGTAAACATCCCCTACAAAAGATATCATTGATAGCCATGATGGCATCACTCTGGATCACCGGCCTGGATCCCATATTAAACAATCAAGGAAAAATATCCCTACCCAGTGTTCTCTTAGGATTTAAAATAATCACAACCTCTTTGATCTCACCCTCTTATTGCATCCCTTAGAACTAAATATAATAAAGGTATGTAACCATGTTGGGAATCACATAATGAAGCTCCCCTCACCCCTAGTTATACATTTGTCGAGTTCATGTTCGGGCCTAAATGATGTTCATTAAAGAGGGATTGATCCATTTCCCACCACCACCTCTCAATCATATGTGAATGTTAAAGCCTCCAAGAAAATTTTTGGCTTCACTGGATGATGATTCTCTTTATTTCAGACCTATAAACGCGGGTTTTGTCCCCTTCAAAGAACAATTTTATTTGTGAAGTTTTTCTAGCCTTACTTTCCTAAGTGGGATCCAGCTCCACCAATGTTCTCATCTTATCTGGCAAGGCACATAAACTACATCATCCCATGAGTCCTCAAGGCCGGATTTTATCCTCTCAATATCACATTATAGAGCCTTAAAATTCAGATCATCCCATGAGAGATCCCAATTAAACTATTTGAGGCCTTGTTTGAGAAGTCTAAGCTTATTGTGGAGGAGCACAAATGTTTGAACCTGGGCCATCTCACCCAAAACCTCCTTATCCAATCTTTGATATCCCTAGCCACTAGTCCACTAAGCCTAAAAATTGGAATTTTCATTGATAAATTGACTTAGAGAGAAAGGGTGAATAAAAGGAGAGTTTTCGGAAATACCAAGATTCTAAATAGTCAACCTTGTAATTCTAGAAAACCGAAAGGGTACATCTACTTTCTTGGGATCTATCAATATGATTCCAGCATCTCATACTCCCCTTTAGGTTGTTTCATCATGTAAAAGGATCCTTTTTATATCCCAAGTCTATAAGACCATTTACAACCATGAATTTCACAATCTCCATGCTAGACATTCGAGGAAACACCCCTCATTAATTTTTCAATGTGGGATCTCTAATGATATTGAAATATCCCCCTAGCACCCACATAATTCGATCTAGATAGAACCCATTAAGACCACGCCAAATACCTTCATTATGACCATTCCTAAAAATAATCCTCGTTTGGATTGAAAATAATTTGGATTAAATAAAAAATCCTATAAAAATTAATTAAATTTCACATTTTAATGATAGGAATGTATTTATAGTGAACATATAAAGTAATATATATCACGGTTTTTTACACAAGATAATATTACTGGAAAGTGAATATGTGGGAATATAATAGTAGAGTAAATAATTATAAAGTGTGATTGAGGTCACTGATCACAAAAACTTTTTGATCAATTAAATAGTATGGTCATTTAATAACAAAATCAGTTATGATTTAAAATACAATCAAATTAATAGGATATTAATGTAACTGGAAAAAAAAAATTAACATTATTTTCACAAATTTGAAAAATTCTTTTACAGTTTATAAAGATTTTGTAATATGACCACTTGATATGTTTCTTCTTTAAAAACAAAATTTTCTAAATGTTATGGGTATCAATAAATTTAAAATCATCACATACATTCTGAATTTATATAAATAAAGTATTATTTATGGATAAAGAAAAAAAATAAACTTTTAACAGATCATAAGATAATTAAATGATTCATATTTCGTTCCCGATACCTATAACAAATTTCCAAAACTGATTTTGGATAGAACATTTTTTCCAAAATAATACATTAATCTATGTATCCTAATCCAATAATCCTCTAAAATCATTTCCAAAATGTTTTTAGCACCAAACCATTATTAGACATTGTGATCCAAGGTAACTAAATTTCGAAAATGAACTTATCATTAATCACAAAACAATAAGATGTATTTATTAATCAATCCATTGTAAACAAGTAAATACCATTATCAAGTGATGTAACATCACATGTAATTATTGAATAATATTTTCCATAGTTATTAATAATTTTGAATTAGTCATTAATTTTCCCTTAAAATAGATTCTATGTACAATATCATACCCAATACACAACAATGATCTTCTCCAAAATCATTTGTTACAAGCATGATGTAGTTATAATGATAAATAATATATTGTTAATAGTTTTATCCTAATTGGTATTTACTACTTAACAATTATATCAGGTGGAATAAATAAGAAAAAATAAATTATGATTACACATGTTTGTTAATTTTTTTTACATTCAATAAACTAATTTAATTTTCTTAAATTAAGAATAAAATCATATTTTTAGAATAAAGATACTCTATACTTTTTTTAGATGTTTGTTACTCCATTTATTTGTAAACATATTATAAATATAATTTTTGAAAATTTGATATGTTTTATATTTAAAAATATTATTCATTAATGAATTAATAAGATAAAAACATACATTGGGTGTTTTATTTTAATTTTCAGAGAAGATTATTTTTTTGATTCATTGAGAAAATACTGCATTTAAATAAAAATTAATTTTTTGTGAAAATAAATATTAATGATAAATTAGTTTTTTAGATTTTTTAATTAAAAATAGATAAATTATAAATATTATACTCCATTATATATAATTTTATTCATTTTTTGTAGATTTTTTATGAAAAAGGAGTAATGAACATTAGAACATTATCACTTTAAAATCATTTTTTCTCACCAAGGATATAAGATTAACATTAAACCTAAATTTTCCTCTTATGAAAATTAATTATTAAAATAAATAAATATATTATTTTAATTTTTATGATGTTTAGGGTCTAATAAGTAAAAATTATTAATTAATAAAATTATTATTGAATGTGATTATTAAAATTACTATAATTATGGTCAAGTTATTCTCAACTAGGGACTAATCCTTAATAATATTGGGGAAAATAACATATAAACATGTAGAAAACCTAGTTTTGACCATTTATATGACAAAACCCTTATATGGGTCTATTATAGAACATTTGGGAACGTTTGAAACATGTAATTGAGGGAGAACACATGAATCCTTTAAAAATACCTAGTTTATGATTTCCCATAACTATAATAAGGACCTTACACCTACCACTTATTCAAACCTATTAAGAGAGAACGAATCTACCTAGAAAATAATGTATATCTCCTAAAAAAACTCACATTAAACAATATTCTTCACCTTGAAAATAATTAAATCTATGGAGGACCAATGGTGAAAATCAAATGGAGTTACGCAATGAATATGTATCACCATTTCTCATGTTCTTTAGTTGTGTCTACATTTTCCACCACCCATACTCTCCTAATTCCATGATTATTTTGAAAACAAAATCCAAAATATAATTAAATATTCTTATTCTATTGTATTTACCTACACATTCACACATATATGTATAATAGGAAACTAACATACTATTAATGTGTATAGGTAACTACCACCTCACAAACAATTATTCTTCATTCTTCCAATACCTCCTCTCATGATGGTAATAATGATGTATCCACTATATATATATATATATTTTTTAAAATATTATTTTTATTATTTATTTGTTCTTATTTAAATATTTTAGGAAACATACCTTAAGATATTCTATTTTTTTTAAATATGATAAAATTGTTTGTGGATGTGTGCAATACCGCCTCCACAAAGCGATGTGGTTCATTAATGCTATATATGGAATGAATAAATGATCTTCTTAGTTGAAATTATCTGAAAAATAATACATACATATAATATTCATGAAAATATTTCATTTATAGAAATATAATATATCATTTCCATTATTATCCATCATCACACATAAAAAGTGATAACGCCATTTGAAAAAATTAGGACTATATCCTCAGGGACATGATGCCATTTTGATTGAAGAACAATTATAATATTTATATAAGTATATATGATTAAATAAAATATAATTTATGATATAATTATAATTCTACAAATATTATTGTGACTTACCTTATTTCCATGATGATCATTTGTAAATGGGGATGTTACTAGTGCATATGTAGGGCATAACGTCTCTATTACTATAAAATTGGTTAATTTTTGTATAAATATAATTTATGATTGGATATAAAAGTAAAATTGATTTATAAATATGAAAATTATGAAACTATTACAATTTAATAGATGTTATATAGTACCATGTTTAACCATAGTTGACCTACAAATGTTTCTTTTTACACATAAATCAAATTTGGTCAAAACACTATATGTAATGTTAATTGATTAATTAGTTGTATAGGAGATGGGAAGTGGGGAAATAAAAATAATATAAATTTAAATAATTTTATTAAAAAATTAAATAATTAAAATAGTTTTATTATTAAGGAATATAATGACACATGAGTCATGTTAGACACATGTTATGGGAATTTGACTCAATTTCAATCCATTTTAAATTAATAGATTGTTAAAAACCTTCTTTAATTTTTAAGATGAATATAATGCTCCAATGGAGTGTATATTATTAAATTATTTTTAATTTATTAATTTATTTCATTAATGTAATTATTTCTTTTATACCATGATTAAAATGATACACATGTTTTAATGGATTTTCATATCCCTTTCTTCATTTGTTATTTGATTTTCATATTCATTGCGTACTCCTTTTGTGAGGTGTATATCATGAATTCATTTATCTTTATTATATTTGAATGTTTAAATTAATTATTATTCATTTATATGGTTTCAGCCTTTGATATGATATTCAAAGAGAATTATATTTAACCCATATCAATTTCGTGGGATAATCAAGCATTCAAATGAAGTTTTATTTAACCCATATTCATTCGGTTAGTTAATTGTGTTTCCAAGAGATTGTTATATAACCAATTGTTCAATGGGTTATATATGTGTTATGGTTATTCAATATTAATTATACATTTTAATGGTGGTAAAATTTTAAAGAAATGATTTGTGGACTTAGGATAGGCCAACAATGTGTGGGACCATCATATCCCTCCAATGTATTGGGTATGGATGTCATCCGTATTTATATTACTTTTTTAAGAGTGAAATTTATGTAATTAAACATCATGGGTCTTCCATTTATTTGTCGAAAAGGAATACAGATGTTCTATGTTACATTTATGTGTTTCATTATTCATACTATTTGTTTATAATGTTTATAATGGAACATATTGATATGACATGGTTCATGATTAGTGATATAATGATTCATTACATTTTGATGTGTTAATATTTCATTATATTGATATTTATGGGTGTGAGTTCATTAATTATTATTTGATACACATTTTTAGGCCATCCTTCCCATATGGACTCTTATTCTTATTGATGGCATTTAATTATTAATAAATATGTTTACCCTTGTTAAGAGATTTATCACACCCTTATTATTTTCCCTATTTCATAGGATTTTTAATAATGACGTTGATTGATTTAAAAAGGATAATATTGATGAAAATTTGTGAAATTAGAAAAGATGCATTAAATTTTTGAAATATTCTACAGATTGCATATGAGTCCAAGTTGATATGTGTCATTTATGTTATATTTTTTTTCAAATTATCTAGAACTGGATACCTAGAATGTCCTAATGTATATATATTATTCATGTGTTCATTTTAAGATGTATTATTTTTATTGAAACATTTGGGTCACAATCATCATCATCAAATCTGGAAATGTAATGTTTTTGTTTTTAGTACAAAATCATGTTGTGTGGGTTCTGGGATAGTATTGATTATATTAATGGCCAGTATAAATAACATTAGATATTAGCATGGTGTTTTTTGATGTCATAAAAAGTTTAAGGGATGCCACAATAACTCTATAAGATTTTGTGTAATAACATGATCAATGTATTAGACATCACTTATGATAGATGACATCTAAATAATACTTTTGGAGAATTGCTTTTTGGGATGATTTATTTGTATCTCCTTGGATAAAAATAATTTGATTTATGGGGATGATTTATTTTTAATTATAATTGAATAAAATGGAAAACACATTTTCTTATAGAAACATCATCGCATCAAGCTATGTGGTTGGGTATGATCCCATTAACTTAGGATGTTAAGTGATCCACACACTACCAATAGCAAACTTGATGTTCTAGTTAGTATTTTTTTTGTTAAATATAATTATTAATAGGAAATAATATGTTATTTTTATAAGGACTAATTCATTTTTTATCATAGACGAATATATGATCAAATCAGTATCATATTTGGGTTTCAAACATAGTCACAAATTGATTAATGAATCTGAAGTTCAATCCTTTGTGGAATAATTTATTTTAAATAATGTGAATTACTATAGAAATTGTATTGTTATTTTATCATATAACAGTTTAATAATTTTGGGAATTATCATTCCTTGGGTTAATTTTTTCAGTTAATCTCTAAGGATAAGGGGAATATCTTAAAACTTCCATGTAGGGATATATATTCTATTTCTATATATTTTAGTTCATCAATATTTAAACCATATTCATTAATATTAATAATTAAGATAACAAGTAGATATTTTGGTTGAAATGGATTAAAGGATTAAATACAATTAATCAAGAATGTATATTGCATCTTGGAAAATACGGCATGATAATTCATTAACTCTAGGAGAATAAACATGAAGAAAAATTTTTATTATCTTGGTACCATCATTTCAATCAACTAATTTCCTTTCTGATCATCAATTATTGACTTTTTTGGCTTTTAATTATTCATATATAATTCAATTTTTTTATGGTTTGTGACTTCAATTAACATCTTTAATTATTTAGGCTTTCTCACCATTCTCTCCAATGTTCTTCCATAGTGGAATTCTTGTAATGAGTAACTTCAGTTCAAAATTATGTTTTCCAATTTACCTTTTTACTATGATGTATTATTAACGATTTTTACAATGTGGGTTTCAAATCACGTATTCTGAAGTGATAGTCATTTGTTAACCAATAAGAAATTTTAAGGAGAAATTCATTTTATCGGTGTAAGGATGTAACAACACATGAAAAAAATATTATAATACCATTATATAATTATTAAATAGTATGAAATATAATATTATTTTTAATTGATTATAAAACTATACTTGATATTATAACTAACATACAATGATGTGTTTTCCTAAAATGTTTTGATTTATGGAAGACTTTGTTATTCCAAAAAATAATATATTGTTAATATAATTATTTTAGGTGGTAGTAGTTGTCTTTCAATTATATAAAAAATAATTAATGTTATTAAAACAATTATGTTTACACATTATTATAAAATTTACTTATATTCATTCAATAAATTTTAGAGGCTTAAAATACTATCAAAATTCAATTTTAAGCCCAAAGAACATATACTTTTTTAATTTATTGTATTACCATCATTTAATGGATAACCCCTATAGAATAAGTTTTTTATACATTTATAATTTTTATATTAAAAAATAATTATAAATTTTCAATTGATCGTATCAATATTTACATTTGTGGAAATTTATGTATTTTTTAGAACTTTTATTTTTCTGATTAATCGTGAGAAATACAACATTTTAGATGAAAAATGAGTTTCTTTAAATATTAATTATGGATAAATTATATTTTTACTTGGATTCAATGACAAAATAGAGAAATTATTTGTATATTATTAGATTTTAGAAAATTGGAAGAATTTTTTACAATATATTGATGAAAAAGAAAAATGAGCTTTTGAACATTCTCACTTTAAAACCAACTACAATTCCAAGTCCGTGAAATTATCATTATTCATATTTTTTTATATTATATGATTTTTTTTTGAAATAATAAAATGAAGTTCTTAATTAGTGTGATATTTATATTCTAATTAGATCAAATTTGTTATTGACTAACAATATTAGTGAAGGTGGAGTAAATTATTTATACTGATAAATGTAAAATTTTGGTGAAAAATAGACAAAAACAAAATATTAATTGCCATAATGAACATTAAACATATGAAAAACATATTTTATAGCCATATATAATAAACTAAATTTCTTAGGAACTATATAATTTCAGTAGGAAACTTAGGGAATGTGAAATACATGGTGAAGGGACAATTATTTTCATAAATAACATGTGTTTCATTTCCCTCCATTTAAAAAAGACCCTCCCCAAGCCCACTTACTCACAACTCTCTATAAAAAATTTATTGAACATGGTATAAAAAACTAACTCAAAAAATTATCCCCATAGTACTATACACCTCACATTGTGATGAAATAAAACCATGAATCTCTTTGGTGAAATGAAACTATTTTTACACAATCAAGTGGAAACGTCATTACTCAATATTTTTTATTTTTTTATAAACATCACCTAATAATATATCAATATTTGATTATTTTATATAAACACCAATATCATTAATATAATAATTCTTTATTCTATTTTATATAACTCAACTTATAAACACTTCCTTCTAATGAGAATGAAACATACTTTTTATGTGTACGTCAAGCAACAGTCTCATGAAATGATGATAGTTCATTTATCATTTCCTTACTCTCATTTTTTGAATTATTATAGTAAAAATGTTTCAAAATGTAATATATGATATTTATTATGTATTAATGTTTTTCTTTAATTTATACCACATTAATTTATACTTTCATTTTAGTGTTAAGATGATACAGTGTTCGTGGAAGTGTGGAATATCGCCTCCTCCGAGTGATGTGATTCATTGATGCTATAAATAAAATATATAAAAGAATGTTTTAATTTAAAATATGTTATATAATAAACAAATATATTATATTAAAAAGATAATTACTTTTACATAAATATAAAATATCATTTTTATTTTTACCCTTTCACTCACTTAAAACTTCATAACGTCATTTGTGAACCTGTGATCTACCGCCTTCTCAACACGATGTGATTACTTTTAAATCACAATAATAATTAATATATTAATATATATTATTATATAATATTATGGTATTTATGATTTATTTATCATTTTTATATATTATTATTACTTAACTTTTGTCTCTAGTGCTTTTTAAAAAATGTGGATGTCACTCAGGTGTATGTACGACATACCATCTAATTGATTGTAACCTTAGTTCATTTTCAAAAAAATTAAGTCAATATTGGATAAAAAAGTATAATTTATTCATAAACTATATAATTTTTTCATGATTACTATTCAAGATAAGCTATATAATCAGCCATTTAACCATTGTTTACATACTTAAATTGTTTTTGACCCATAATCTTAATTTGGTCAAAACCACTAATATTAATTTTATTTATTATGTACTTGTATAAAACATGTTAAAAATGAAATTAAATTAATAATAAACTGTAAAATGTTTCTAAATATTGATAATAATGAACATAAATTTATATTCCTAGAATATAAAGAACCATTTTACATGTCAAACACAATGTATTTCATTTCATATCAATTTCATTTCTTAGAGGAATAATGTATTTTTATGTACCAAGATTATTTTATATAGTGACTATAATGGTGTTATGAAATTTATATCATCAATTTATTTTATATAGTGGTAGTAAATGATTAAATTAATGTTAGAATTTAATTGATCTCATGATATAATATTTACTCAAGTGGTAATGGACATTCTTCTTACATATTACATCTGTGAGATAAAGGTCATATTCACTACAGACATAATTTATGTGGTTTTTCTAATAATTATATATTTATATTATATCATTAATTCATTTAAAATCATAGTATTTATATATTTCATAAAATTATTATTCATTCATGGGTTTTATGGATTTAACGTTACCAAATTGGCAATGGACTTTTGTCATACTTTTCATTGTTTGAGAAATTTGATATGATATATAGCTATAAATTTTTTAAAGCTATATATAAAACCCATTTTATAGGTTTTATCGTGAATTTAATTATCCTAATGATATTAAATGTCTCATTTTGTTTGATTCCATTCATAGGGTTAATGGATCAATTGTTTCAATGTTGTCGGGGAGGCATTGGAATGTTTAATAATTATTTTACACAAGAATATTATAAATAATATTTCATTTAAATTTGAGGAAATAATATATCAATTGTTAAATAAAGCCTTATCATTTTCTATATTATAGATATTTAACGAATTTTCATGTATTAATTGCCTTTTTGACCCTTTTAGACTCAAAATGTTTACGAAATTGTACATCTGCAAACCCAATGTCATTCTCTATATAGTCAGAGAACATGTTACAAACTAAAACACTTATGTTATAAAGTGGTTTTTGTAAAAAATGTTATCATGAATTAAAAAATGATTTATCAATGAAACATTTACCCTTTTTCATATAAATTTTTAATGGAATCTTCACATCACTTATTAAACTATATTGATTTCAATCATTTTTTTGGGTAAAGGGAATGATCAATTTACTTATTATGACATGTATGAATTTACCTACATCACTTCATCAAAAAAATTAATATTTAAATGGTTGATATTTAATGAAATTTATTCAATATTTCCTGTCAATTTAAATTATATTCTGAATGATTTTATGTATAAAAACGCTATTATACTACAAAATTATTTATAGATCTTTAAATGGTTTTTATATTCGTCACCACCAACAAACCATGTTTTTTCATATCATTTTCTAGAGAATATTTGTTATTGATAGAATCATCATTCATTAAATGAATTTATTATTGTTGATTCAATGATATTTTTATTTAACCTACTTCTTATCCATGGGTTAGTCATTTTTTCAATGATATTTGTATTTAAACTATTTCCATTACATGAGTTAATCATGATTTCATTGAGATTGTTATTTATTTCACATATGTTCCAGCAGTTAGTCTTGTCTCCAGGAGACAATTATTAAAATCATTTAGATTTCATGGGTTAACTATCTGTGATTATTTTGTCAATTATCCTTGGAAATATGACATCTGGTAACATTATAAACCCATTATGGGTGGTTCCATGATAGTCTTACGATTGGTGGTACCATTATATCCCCCCAATAAATTTTTTATATATGTTTTACATAAGGATATTCCATTTTTTAGAGAAATGTGTATGGAAGTTGACCTCATTTTTATTCAATTTATTAGTTTGGAATGTATAATGATTTTACAAGGTATATTTATGTGTTTCATTAATCGTTCTATATGTTTAGAATGTATAAAATGATCCTCATTGATAAAACACTGTACAAGATTTTACATTATGATAAATCATGAATTTTTCATTTTAAAATTATTGATGATCTAGTTTTTAATGGTAATGAGTTGTTTTATGATATACTAATACACTTTTATAAATTAATAATTACCTTGTTGATTATTATGCTTATTGATGAAATTTAATTATCAATTCATATTATTTCACTTATTAAACACTAGATATCACAATTCTTATGTTTCCTATTTCCTAGGATTTCTAAGAAATGTTTTGAATGATTTAAAAGGGATGATATTTATAACATATTATGAATTTATTAAATTTTGGTTAAATGGGAGAAAGATATATTTGGCAACATAGGATTCCAATTTGATATGATTCATTTCTGTAGGAGGTTTTCCAAATCAACTAAAAAACTAAACCTAATAGGTACTCTAGATTTTAGGTTATAATTGTTTTAATTTTGTGTGCTGTAGTTTTAATTGAAAAAGTTGTGACATAATTATTTTCATCCAGTATAATAATTTAATGCTATGGTTTTCAGCGTATGATTCAGGAGTGCTAGTTCTGGGTGGTTATTCGTGATCTCTTGAAACATGAAATTAACCTGAATTATATTAAATTATGGATGAAGACATGATTTATTCCATATTAATTAATTAAGAGTAATATTATTTTATATATTCAAGGAATAAATTGATGTTTTATACAATATTAGTGATTGCATAATCCAATTTTTAGTAAAATAATAAATCAGTTCCAAAGTAGACAATAATGTCATTTTTCAATTTTTCTTATCAATCATCATTTAATATCATGGTCATTATCACAATACCATGACCAAATTAATGGTTATATCTTCCTCAATAATGTGTTTTTTAAAACATTCATCTTTCCTCTAAATCATTTTTCATGGCCATTGGCACTGCTGAACATTATCATTAAAATAAATAATAATGAACTATTTGAGTACTATCCTTATATAATTAAAATCCCTTTAGTAGGGAAAAAATGATATAATAATAACTTGTATAAATTATTGAATCCAAGTAAAATCTGGTTATTAAATGATTTTCATTTAAGGTATAACATATTATTGGCCATTATACATCATCTTCTCTTGAGGTTTACTTCATTGACACTTGATACATGGATTTTTGTAGTTCCCAATATTTATAGATTTAAATAATTTTACATTGAAATCATATATCCCATGATTTAGTTCAAAAAATGTTGGCATTTATCTCTACTCTTTTAAAAATATCCCATGACATTTAATAAATTACCTAGGTTTTTCGTACATCTATTATCATATGTTTAAAAAAAACTCCCTTATCCCATTTATCCTACTTTTTCCCTAGCATCCTCTACTAATATATTTTCTCTTTGAATCCATAATACTTAGAGAATATTTATCTTACTTATTATCACATGATAATATGTATTTATATGATGTTAATGTTTGGGAGATTAGTTTCATTCAAAATATTTTTGTAAAACAATCAACAAAAAATCATTTATACATAGTTTATTACGCGAATTGATGTAGTTCTCATTACTTATAATATGTTCAATTTATAAATGAAAGAATACAAAACATTGGATGATATTATTTCTAAACATTATATGTATTCCCCAAAAAAATGAAACAATTTTTTCATATGTAATAAGAAAATAATAGAAATGAATTCTTTGGGGATATCTATGTTTCAAATTCAATTTTATGGAATACTAAGAATGATTGAATTTTCATGAACATATCTGATGGCAGTACCAAACTACATGTTCACCAATTATCATGCACTATGTGGGGATTGGGATAAGCCAAATTGCCCCTTATTGGATTTATTACCACATGATGCATCCGTACTAGAACAACATCAATTGATTGTAACAATTACATGGTTGTATTTCAAGGAAAACCACAGAATATCTAACATAACAAAACATAAAGATGTTATTATATACATTTCATAAATGTATATCATAGGGTTAAGATCTTGAATAATTTTTTTCATAAATAAATATCTCATGGTTTTTATTGAAAATTCTTCGATACCTACTATAATGACCCAAACACTAGAAATCCAGAACATGTTTCTTCTATAGTATATAGCAACAGAATAGATGGAAGTGCATGCCAAAGGTCCCAGAAATTTATTTTTATTTGTATAATAGTTACATTCCTAATTCCTATAATAATTTTGAAAAGAAAAATTTAAAAATAACTTCATTTCCATAATATCATTATTCCTACTATAATATACGTATATATAAATAATAAAACAGATCATGGTAAACAAGGTAAATGAAATAAGAAATGGTAGATCCAAAATGATCTGTTTTGGTTTCTGTTGAATGAATTATATTAATTAGTAACGAATAAACAATTTTGAAAGGAAAATAACTAAAACATATTTCTTTTGATCAATTGCATGAAAAAAATGAAGCCTGAAAAATGATGATTAAATAATTATATATAAGTAATTTCCTAGGAATTAATAAAATTACTAATCAAATCATCAAATGAAATTTATATAACTAAATTCAAAACACTGAAATGAGAAATTTAAGACAGCATATTCATACTGTCATGAACTGTTTCTATAGAGTTACTATCAATACCTTTCAGAAGTCTTTTTAAATATATTTGTTTCCAACCAATTAAGTTTAGATAACTCATTTGTGTGAAGAAAATTAAAAAGAGAAATACTATCACGACCATTCCCAAGACAATTTCTTACCACTGTGTACAAACTCATATGGTTTCACCATCTATTTTCATTTCTTGAGATATGATCATGAATTGAGGGATATCTATTTTTGGTCCCCGTACACACTTACTATGTCCAATACATTCCACATATGAATGTGGTTAAACCTAATCAACATAAAAATTCATATTAAAAACTATCTTTTGATATTCTAATATGTACATTAATCAAATCAATTAAATCATTAACCATCTAGACTAATATGTTGAATGGTATAAAAATAGAACATCTATAACTAAACTAGTCAATTACCATCAATTGATGGAATAAGGATGATATCAATACAACATATCCCCACTAAAATATATGTACATTAAAGGGTTGATGTCCATGATTAGTATATCTGAAAAAACTATCAGTAATATCCTTTATGAGTACAATATCTATTTTATTTTGAAAATCCATAATCATGTGTAAAATAATTTTCATTGAAAAATACATTTTGAAACCATTGAATTTGGTGAATATTAGGAATTATTATATATTTAATAGGATACATATAAACATTAAAATTAAGCTTCAAATAAATGATATTTCTAAAAGTGTCAAAATCCATACAATATTCAAAATTTAATATGTAAATTCCCTTTATAGTTTAAATTCATTCCGAACGAACCTTGTATAAATATTGAAAAGAAGTGATATTTCACATTTTTTTAAAAACATGACGTGTTATTTTTTAGGGATAATATAAGATTGATTTTATTCTTTTAGAATTAATTTTTAAATACACATTCACTACGGAAAAATCACAATTTAGCAGTAGTTTTTTTCTTTTCGTGGGGGTTTAAACCGCAGCTAAATCGATTGGCGGCGGTTTTTAAAAATCGTGCATCGGGAGACTATTTGCAGCGGTTTTGAAAATCGTCGTAGAACATTTCGCAGCAGTTTATATGATTTATTTTATTTATTTATTTTATCTATTTATTTATTTATTTTATTTTATTTATTTATTTTATTTATTTATTTATTTTATTTATTTTATTTATTTTATATTATGTAGTTTATTTTATTTCATTTTATTTATTTATTTATTTATTTATTTATTTTATTTATCTATTTTAATTATTTTATTTGTTTATTTATTTATTTTTTTTATTTATTTTTTTTATTTATTTAATTTTGTATTATATTTATTTATTTTGTATTTTATTTATTTATTTCGTATTTTATTTATTTATTTATTTCATTTTATTTGCATTACTTTATTTACTTTATCCATGCATACATGCTCATCCCCAGGCACATCCCCATGAAAATGCTCATGCACATGCCCATGCAATATAAAGAAATACTACGTCTAGTGAGATATGAACCCCTAACCTCTGGCATATTTTCCAATGACATTACCACTCCAGCAAGCTTGTCATGTGGTTAATAAACAGAATTTAGTATACTTATATATACAAATTGAAAAACAAATAATACATAACTAATAGATATAAACTCAATAATAATTAAAAATAATAAATAATCAATAATTAATAACCATTAATAAATAATTAATAATTATTGATTTATTAGTTATTTATTTAGTTATTTATTATTATTTCCTGTTTATAATAATAAATAAAAAATTTATAATAATATTTACATAAATTAACAATTTATGAAAATAAAATAATAAAATAATAAAATTACAAAATTAAAAGAATGAATACTAAATAATATATTATATATAATAATTAATAAATAATAAATAATAAATAATAAATAATAAATAATAAATAATAAATAATAAATAATAAAAATTTAGTAATAAATAATAAATCAGAAATATGAAATAAGAAATAAGAAATATGAAATAATAAATAAATAATAATAAATAACAAGTAATAATTAATAATAAATAATAAATAATAATAAAAAAATAACCAATAACAAATAATAAATAACTAATACTAAATAATAAATAATAAATAACTAATAATAAATAATAAATAATAAATAATAAATAATAAATAATAATAAATAAATAATAAATAAAAAATAACAAGAAATTATAATAAATTATAATAAATAATAATAAATAAGAATAAATAACAAATTATAAATACTAAATAAAAAAAATAACAAATAACAAATAAGAAATAAGAAATTAGAAATTAGAAATAATAATAAATAATAAACAAATAATTTATAATATATAATATATAATAACTAATAATTAATAATTAATAATTTAAAAATAATAAATTATATATAATATATAATATATAATATATAATAAGTAATATATAATATGTATTATATAATATGTATTATATATTATATAATAACTAATAAATAATAATAAATAATAACAAATAATAAATAATAACAAATAATTATAAAAAATAATAAATAAGAAATAATAAATAAGAAATAATAAATAATAAATAAAAAATAACAAATAACAAATAACAAATAATAAGTAATACATAACAAATAATAAATAATAATAAATAATAAATAATAAATAATAAATAATAATAAACAAATATTAAATAATAAACATTAAATAATAATATATAATATATAATATATAATATATAATATATGAGAAATAAAATATTTTTATTAATAATAATAAATAAAAAATATTATATAATATATAATTAATAATTAATAACGAGTAACAAATATTATTATTAATAATAATAAATAATAAATAATAAATAATAAATAACAAATAACAAATAACAAATGAAAAAATAAAATATAAATAATAATTAAATATAAATAATAAATAAACCGAAATAATAAATAAATATAAATAATAAATAATAAATAACCAGTAATAAATAATTGATAATAAATAAATTATATTATATTATAAATAATAAATAATAACTGATAAATGATAAATAATAATTGAAACACATGAAAAAGTATGAAAAGGCGAGATAAGGGAGTAAAAATTATAAAAACGCATGAAAATAGATGGAGAAGCGTGAAGAAGGAAGCATTAGAAAGCATGAGAACACATGAAAACTCATGAAATCGTAGGAAAACCACTAATGAATTCAACATAATCATCATAATAACCCACAAAAACCCATTGATAAAGGTAACAAGTCATGGAAACCCAAATAAACAGTAATAAATGGAGCAACCGTTAAAACACGTCAAAACGGTCATAAAGTGAGAAAAACATTGGACTCACAATGGTGGAGATAACATATGATCCAAGAGTCCATTCCAGATCCGTGACAATTCAAATCAAATATCCAAAAACGATCTTCGAGCTGATAGGTCAAAGAGGTTGAATGGACTGGTGGATCAGAAGTTATGACCATTTAAAAAAAACTGACGGGGAACGGGTGCAAGAAACGATGCATCGAAAAACATAACAAACATGATACCCACTAATAAGGCCATACCATATGATCCAGGAGTCCATGTGGGCATTGTAACTAGTCAATCTAAAGCTCATGGAATGAACAACGATCTGGAAGGCAGAGGAGTCTGAACTGACACGCGGATCGAAAGTTAGGTCTGTCTGAAGATAAGTTTGACTTGACACAGGTGATGAAAATAGGGTTTTGGAGGCCTTCAAAGGGGTTTTGGGGTCCTAAAACATGGCAGAAGATTTGTTCTGTCAAATTGGTGCATAGCTCTCTTCACTGGCTACGATTTGATATGTGGTAGAACCTAAACAGACACTGTGAGCGAATGTTAGGGTCGTTTGATGTTGGAGAACATTTTTAAAATTATTTATAACTCTCCTATCATCCCCATCGTAGAACGTCTCACAGTTTTGATTATACGTGCCTCTAGATCCTTTCATGGTTTTCGATTTTAGTGGTCGTGGAACTCCCACAGACGCCCAGATCCATAGTTATGGTTGTTTTAGTGATTTCGGGGTTTCACATGTTTTTTATGTTTTTCTTTTCATTTCATTGCGGTTTTACCCAAACCGCCGCTATTTCGCAGCGGGTTTTTAAAAAACCGTCTCTAATATTCGGAAACATAAAAAAATAAAAAAAATAAAAAAATTACACATTTCACCACTAATCCGCGAAACGCTCGTTTTCCAGTTGTGATTGAATAAATATTTTTAAGAATTTTTATAATAATGTTCATACCATTTTTAGAGATCGTTGTTTTAGAACAAAATTGATTTATATCCTAAGATAGGAATTATATGTGATTCTGTTAGCATCGTATAATAAATTTTATTAAACACTAAAGGTTCATATAATGGTAATATTACATTTAAAAATATTGAATAAAAATAGTTTAATAAAATTATTTGTTATCATTATTAAATGGACAAATAATATCCTTCAATTAAAATTCAACCATAAAAATCATTATTATAATGATATCGTACAATACACACATATAATGGTCAAAAAATTAATATGAGAGTTAATAAAAGAATTTGTTATTTTTTAACTATAAATAAACATAAAAAATTTTCATATACCACATAAGATAACCCAAGGTGTTATACATATAATATAATAATTACATAATCAGTGATGAATATATTTATTACAATTAATGGATATTTTGTTATGAAATCCCTTTCCTCACCCTCCTGTTTAATTGGAAATTACCTAACATCATGTATTGGGATTTTGAACATATTATTATATTTAAAATCATACATATTAATATTTATATCATCATGTATAATATCTTTACAAAAACTTAGCACTGAAGCATTAAAAATCATTAATTACATTAAATATTTCTGGTGTTAACGGGCATTTTTTAATTTTTGTGTAATTAATTATTCTTCAATTTTTTAGAGATAATCCATAGATTCATAATTTTATGATTAACACTAATTATTATATTTTTATATTATTAAATATTATTTACTTTTATAAATAGTATGAATAATTTTTCACAAAAATGTAGCATGTTATGATTACAGAGATGATAGGTTGTACGTACACATCAGAGACATATAAAATATTCAATGATCATTATAGAAATATGGAATGTAATTTATTATCATTATTTTATAATCATATTATCATATCTACCATATTATTTTCATATAGATAACATCCATTTGTTGTGGTGATGAAAAATGTTTTTAATCACTTTTTTAAGGTGGAAGTCTACTCGCACATGAGTGATATTATCATCACTAATAGAATGAAAATAAATAATGAAAATGATATATTATATTTTGAGAATGATAAGTTTGTCATTAATATAATAATTATATCTTTCACATCACATTAAATTGTAAATATTTCCCTTTGGACGATCCCAGGGGAGCATTAGTGGATGACTATTTGTGTTGCTTCCCAAGGAAGTAGTCAATCGTACAAACAAGTGACATTATCGTATCTCCTTTAAAATTGAACTTTATAAGATTTATATAATATAATGAATCCATATATATGTATATATAATCTATAAATTTAATATTAAAATTTTATATATATCATCATACTCTTCCGTTAGTGGTGGTAATTGAAAAATGAATGACATCGATTCATGTGGCAATAGTCTTACATACCCATGAACGATGATTTCATACCCCACTTGATGGAATTAGATATTTTAAAAGGAAATTTATTTATTTAACTAAAATAATATTATATTTATATTAAATTTTTTATTTTTTCTGCAATATTTCATAATAATTTACTGGGGTGTTGGGAAAATAATAATAAAATGGTTGTGAAAACATGTCACATCTTCTTCAGGTCTCCCGCTTTGGATTTCACAAATCCCATCCTATGAGGGATTTTTTCCCAGACTAAGTATTATTTGAATTTGAGATTGAGGTTGGGAAGTTATTAGTTAATATTTTATTGAAACTTACAGGTGTGAATATTTGAAAAATATAGGATATTGGGTGGACTTTTTTTAGTGAGGTGAGTTGAACTCTTATATTAATTTTTGAAATACTCAACAATAACCACATTATTATTAGGGAGAAATATTCCAAAATGGATCATTATCAAACCATAATGTGACGAGGTCACAATATGGATATCTTATATGTTAATTAAATATAGATCTGTTACTTTTAACCACTATCATTTATGTTTAACGATATATTAAATCAAATTTTATGTAAACTATATAAAATAATTTTTTTAGTTTTCAAAATTTATTTTTGTTATAAATTATAGTGAAATGATTATAATTAATAAAATATTTTTAATAAAACTATGGAATAAATATTTTTAACTATATTCTCATAATATTCGGATATTAATAAATATATAATTTTCATATGTGATGACAATGTAGGTTTTTGAAGGGAAGATATTTAAATGATTACAATATTATATTTCAAATTTATATATTAAAACTATTAAAATAATATAAATAATATAAAAATTTTTAGTTGTTAACCAATTTTAATTTCAACTCTATTAAAAATAAAATTTTACATTATGAATAAGATATACAACCAAATACTTTTTCAATTAAAATTTAATAACATTCAATATTCATAAAAAACTAATATTTCAAAAAAATCGAAAAAATATAAAACTAATATAATAATTGAATTCAAATTAAAAAATATGGTTTTATTCATATATATTTTACAAAAGTATTAAAAATTAATTTTAAATTTTGTGTACAAATCATGATGAAATAGTTTTTTTGGAAAATTATGTTTTACAGTAAACATTTATTTTTCATTAAATTGATTATTATTTAATTATTATCCAATATTTAAACATAATGTATGTAATTTATTATGTTATTTTCCTACCTTCCAATTTAAGGAAAACCGTAAAAAAATATAAAATAATAATAAAATAATAATATTTAATAATATATTTATACTCGATGTAGCATTTAACACATATTAAACTGGTTGTTGCATGTAACGAATGACAAACTCAATGTATCATGAAAACAATGATATTGAATAAATTTAATTTATATAGAAATCAATGTATTTTATAGACTCATGTTTTTATATTTTCATATATGACTGTAATAATTTATTTTATATGCTATAAAAAACAACGTTCTTATTATAGAATTTCAAGGTTTATTGAGTGTTTATGATCCCCAACTATTAAAAAACATTATTTATCATTAAATTTAAATACATATCATCATACCAATCATAATATTATATCAACAGTTCCTTCACCCAAATTTCCAAAAAAAGAATTATTTTAATAAAATTTAGACTTCTATAATTTATTAAAACAATACACCACATAGGATCATCAAAAATAACCACACCTGAGGATGTTTATTAATTTTTAATACACTACATGAAACATTATACATGTAAAATTCATGTTATAATTTTCATATTACTGTTTAAGAAATTTTTTATGATATGGTTGTGTTTAATTATTATAGGAATCATTGTATGAGGACATTCCTTGAGAACAAGAATTCTATTGACTGTGAATAGTGGACCAGTATTACTTTATTTATTATATTATGTCACTATCAAATCATATATAAAATAATATTACATTTCTAGAATGTTTCTGAATTATTTTAGACAAAATAATGGAAAATATTTTTGTTTTTATAATCACAAATTAATAAATGTCGTTTTATTCCATAAATAAACTAGCATCAATACCATGAACCATCTCAGGTACCCAAGAAAACTGATAACTGTGTCTGTCATGTCATAAATCTAATGGCGTTTGCAATCCCCAAGAGTCGGCGACAAGCACCTAGCATCATACAAACTGAATGTGAGAATGAATTGGCCCCTAAAAATGTTAAATGAAATGAAAGAAAAATATTATAGATATAAAAGGAAGACAACAATAGGACTAATTTACCAAAAGTCAAATATGAACAATGATCAATGTACGACCACCCGAGTACCAAAAGGGAAATAACAACCTAGTATCTTTAAGGACCAAATCTCCAAGATCATAGTTAAACAACCTGATTCACCTAAAAGAGATCATGATCCTTTTCACTATCAGAGAAATAGATAGTCTAAAAACACCAAAAGGCATAAGTAGGGTGTGAGCTGATGCTCAGTAAGATTTCACCCAATGATTCCATAACAAATTCCAATACCAATTTTGTAGAACATTTTTTCAATTTTATAACAAACAAGTTTGGAATTAATAAAGCATAATTAAACCTGTAATCCTCTCCAGATTAAATATATAAATAAAAATAAAACATTTTTTTATATATCTTATATGATGGAATAAATTTTTGAAGATGGAATTTTCCTTTAATCAATTGATAATTTTTATAAATAGTAATTATCACAAATGTATTGAATAAGATTTTTAATTAGTTTATACTAATTCTCAGGGCATGAAAAATTTATATCCATAGAAAATATATGCCTTGAAAAATGAAAATAGTAAATAACATGGTCATGATCCAAATTTGTATGATAGTTTCTGGAAATAGGGATCAAATAATGTGAATATGAAAAAGTCTACACATATTCCCCTTTAGAAATAATGTAATGGGATAAAATCACTATCGCCCAAGTAATGGGTTCTGATGATATGATGTTTGGTAATGTTGTTTAATCATAAATTTCCACCAAAAATAACTCACTAACTACATTTGTATATAATTTTCAAAATGTCAACTCAATGATGGGAAATGAATTTCAAAATAGATAATGATATTCATCCCATTCACCATTTCAAACATTCCAATTTTCTCCTTAAAACCAATGACATTTTATTAATTATAAACAATCCATTTCACCATAATGACACCCCATGGTGTCCTTTAAAATACATTAGTCCATTGTTCCATAATCATGGAACTGAATCAAATTCAAACAATTCCATCATTTTTATCGCAAACCCTCAATTCACATGAATTGAGGTTGTTAAGAGACATTCAATCGAATTAATTTTTATAAAATTAAAATAAACATTTCAATGTAGTCAATTCACTTTAAAACTATATTTTATTTTAAACATCTAAAATTTTACTATATTTTAATTACAATACAAAAACCTTTTTTCATCAACATTAAGAATTCATTAGAATTGGGATTTTCTATAAAAGGGATGAAATCTCTTCGATTCAAATCTAAATAATTTCATCTAAATTCAATCAATTGAAATTGAAATAAATAAATTATGATCAATAAAAATGGGGAATTTTAATAGAACCACCTAATGAAAACAATTTATCTTGAAACACCAAACCATAATCACGATTTTTCTATGAAAATTGAATATCGCACAAATAGGAATAAAATCATGTTTTGAGATCCCAAAAACAAATTGTATTTTATACATCAATAAATTCCATGATCCATGGAACCCTAATGAGAATGAGAGTGGTCATGGGAGCATGATAAAAGTGGTAATAAACTAACTATAATGTGATCAGGCAATGATCACCTAGCATTAGATCACTTATATGATGGTTTCTAAGGGTGAAGAATCCTTCTATGGAGCTCTAAAGAATAATGAATTACATTAGGGTCAGAGGAGATTCATTCAGGACCTCAAAATGGGTGTCATGATTTTTTAATATAAATTTCAAATATTGGAAAACCCATCTGTATGATTTCCAAGGAAACTATGCATGGTTAGGGAAAACCATACGTAGACCATGTGGAGCACACAATCCAAAAAAGAGGAATTGGCATAATGTTTGTCAAATTGTGTGCATATTGTCTAAAACTATTCTCTACCCCATCTGTCTACTAAATCCATTAAATCAAGTACTAAAATAAGAAAAACATGATTCTACATTCCCTTAGTGGAACACATGATTCCACTGGGAGAAAATTAGATTCACAATAACACTGACCTACACACTTGGTCCATCTCGACCATTAGTGTTCTATCATGTACATAAACATAATATGGATTATTCAGAAAGAACGTCTGATACATAATATCTTTATTAAGTCACAAATTTATCATTCTATCCTTCATCATATCATTGGATACTGTCTAAGGTGTGATGTTCACTAGATCAACAAAATAGTTTTCATACAATGTCACATACCTGTCATCTTGCTGAAGTCTACAAAAATAACATTGAAGTCTTTCTACTCTATGAGATCTTGTTTCATTGCTTTAACCATAGTGTCCCACTATCTACTCCACATCCCTTCTAGAATGAAAGACGCGCAGTTCACATTGACCACATCGGTTGTCTCCAAATAACCAAATTAGTCATCCAAACTGCACGATCACTCATCATCCTCTTGAGGGTCATATGATCCCTTAAATGGTGTTTAATTTTGGTGGAGAATTATGGAGTACTAATCTTTAGAATGAATCTCTATGTATCCACAATGGGAGCCTATATAAGAACTAGAGGTGGTGATGTTCCAAAGATTGGATAGTGCACACGATCATCTCAATTAGATCTAGATCCACAATAGGATTCACGTTCTTAGGTAAACCAGTAGCTTCTTCCTAGGATTGATTCACACATCATCTATGATTAAAGATTGTTCAAAAAATCAGCAGGCAAGAAGGATGATATTAGTCTAGGCTCAAATTAATCAATGATGAATATTAATACCAACATATAGAATGTAAAGGATTTTTATTTCATGATATCCAAATAAAATTACGGTCATGAATAGAACGTAGAAGTCATACATCACTTCCATACCATCTCTTGGGAAAAAGTTCTATTATGGAGAGATATAGCCATGAAATCAATTACAACTACCTCTTATGTCCTGATAAGATTTCACAAAACGGACAGACATCAAGACAAAACCTCATCCTAAAGCTGTTATATGTCTTTGTCATGAACCAACCTAGGAACCATGGTAACCCAATAACTGACTCGGTCCTGATAATTCCAGAATGGAATTCTAGATCGCCACGGGTCGGTGTCTATCACATGGAATCACAAAAACTGAATGTGGGAACCCTTTTACTACAAATAATGTGAAAACAAAAGAAAACCATACAATAAGAACAATAATGGAAGACTCCATTCGGAGTAAAGTACTATATGATAGACATGCAAATCAGAATAAGTGATACATCACATGTACAAGATGGGGAAAAACATCCCAACGTCCTAGAGGTCACATCTCATCAAGACCAAACATCAGCAGTAGGATCCACCTTTAATAAACCATTTTCCATTTATCAAACCTAAAAAGAAGATAATCTACAAACACATAAAGGCGCAATGAGAGTGTGAGACAAATAATTGTTGGATTTTACCAAATTATTCCATAATATATGCCAATATCAATTTAACCACAATGTACATTAATTTAAAAAACAATCAGGTTAGGAATTAATAAATAATATTATCACAAATAATTATGTATTATTTAAATGATTTATATTCATTTTTACCACGATGAAATAAAATTGAAATGGTAGAAAACATTTCAAAAGATGGAATATTACCTTAATAAAAGGATAGATAGCATAAACAACAATTCTCTCAAATAGATTAAATAATCATTTTATATAAATACTTCTTATAAATTCTAATGTCTTTTGAAAAATGTTTATATCAATGGAGTATATATTCATTCAAAAATGAAGAAAATTGAACTAAATTGTCATGCTACCAATATTTAATATTTTTTTGGGATATAGGGTTCCAACACAATGAATATGTCACTGTATGTAAAAACAACACATTAGGTCCTAGGTAAAGGGATCCCATCACGGCATCCTATTGAATGGGATGTAGTGATATTTTTTTTGATGTGTTGTAGCCACAAAAAATAACCCACTAATTACCAATGGCTTGTAAATTCTCATATACAAATCAATATGGGTATATTCATTTCACTATAGAAAATGGAATTCATCGCATTTTCCATTTATAAAACTATAATTTATTAAAAAAACCCAAAATGGATTTTTTATCAAAACTATGACTTTTAAAAAATATGAAATCATAAGGATTACATTTAAACATTTTAATGCATTTTTTAGAAAACCAATTTTTGAATCAAAATCAATAAATTCCATCATTTTCATTACAAACCATAAATTTAGTTCAATCGTATTTTTATAGAAACATTCTATCAAATAAATTTTTCTTCAATGAAAATCAACAACTAAATTGTTTAAAATCCCATAAAAAATAAATAAAAATTAATCCATTTGATTCTCACCATATTCAAATTCAGATCTAATACCCCAATTCTTCCTCAGAAACACCCATTTCATCAGAATTATGATTATCCGACAATATAATTAATGTCACTCAATTCAAATATAAAATAATTCATTTAAAATAAAATAATTGAAATTTGAACAAAACTATTAGGTTCAATAAAAATTGGGCATCATAACATAACCACCAACAAAATACAACATATTTCTCAATGCCAAACCCTAATCAAGATATGTCTATGGAGAACTAAGATAAAAAACAAGAATCAAACCTTTGTTTATGATCCAAAAAATAAAATCCCTTAGATCCCGAAATCAAAACAAAGATCCACAGAACCCTAATAAAAATGATAGTGATTGTGGGAGGTGAGAACAATAAAAGGAAACTATCCAAAAAGAGATTGAATGACATTTTCAGAAATTCTGATAGCATCAAGAAGGTGTTAGGGAGGCCAATAATCCTTCATAGAAGCACCGGTCAATGGGAATATTCATTATGGTAGAAATACGTCCATCCAAATCCTAAAAATGGGATTGGGAAATTGTAATAAAAGTATTAGTTCTTGAAAACCCCATCTGCACTTCTTTCGGGGAAACTAGACATGGTTTGAGAAAACTCTGTGCCGACCATGAATAGACAACTATCAAAAACATGGCATGGGAATACGGTTTACCAATCTATGTTTAGGCCTTGGGAAAACCATTACCTATCCCAAAACCTCTATTATTTTCAGAAAACCATCTGAAACATATCTAAACAATATCCAAACAATGAACAACTGAATCATGGGTTTTGAATAGATAAAAAAGGTAAAGGTATGTTAAAACTTCCCCACCATAGAAAACCTCTGTCCCCAAGAAATTATTTAAATAATCCTTCCATTCAAAGAGATGATTACAATGTTCCCTGATTATTTTCTACCTCTACCACATCTCATGAGAATTAGAACTGTGTGGCCATCGAACACAAATCAAAGGTATCATTATCGAACTATGAACTGTGGTCTCATAATCAACTATCCAAACAAGTCAATTAGTGATGGATACAACATGTTCGACATCATGATCACAAAATCTCAAAACTAGATATAAATTGGATAAATACTTTTGAAGATGAGATACATGAAACACATTATGTATCTGTGTCAGTTGTGGTTGTAGTGATAACTAGTATGAAATTATATACATCTTCTCAAAAAAATATAAATGTCTAAAAAAATGGAGAAATATTCTCATTACTCACAAGCCTTGGATGGCCCATGAGGTTTGAAACATTCAAGAACACCTAGTCACCAACTAATAATTACAATTGTCTTTTGTGAAGATCTTTATAATACTTGTATCATTTCTAGGTTGTCAACATTATATGGGAAAACAAATAAATCATTTATGTTTCCTCTTGGCCCTTGCATGGTCTAACAGAGGAACTGACGCCAATATCTGGCAGTCACAACATAGATTTACAAGACAATGTATTCAAGGCCTCAAAATGAGCCATCCACATTGAGGACTCATAACTGATGCTCTATGAAAACTCATCCCGCCCCAAATGATCATCCCATGAACTGGAAATGTCAATAATTTAATGTTAGAACATATCCTATAGAATCTATATATCTCTTTCTGTGTGTCCATATGACTACGAGTGGTCTACTAGGCTCGAATAGATTTGAGATTCCATTTCCACCGGAAGTCCTCTCCAAAAGATAGAGTAAATAAATGATCTATTTCAGAGACTATAGTAGATGGAACTCTATGAAACTGAATAATAAACATCAAAAAGAGTCATCCCAACACAACATCTATTTATTTATCACAAATGGATATAATGTGAGATGATTTGTTCATCCTGTCAAAAACATATGAAATCGGGTTATTCCTCCTATGGGTACATGGAAAGGCAAAAATAAATATACCTAGAGATCTCATACCACATTCATGTATGGACTAGATGTTGATGATGCTCCCCTATGGTATCAATATCGCATATATCACATGATTGAATGTATAGAAATGAGCTAAAATCTCAGAAATTCCTTTCCTCTTATCTATGCACCAAAACATCAGACTCTTGTCATAGAATGTCAATCTGGTTCATGGGTGCACATCCCACTATGAATTTTGGAAATACCCTATAATATCTATCCTTATTAAATATAATATGGAATAATTATTTCGATATCAAGGAATTCCCTCAATGGATAAATAACATTGTGAAACTGTCTCCCACCCATTAATAAAGTCTATAATGAAATGGAATTAATCATCATTATTCTAATCGTGAAGATCCCATTTAATAAGTGTGGATGACAACTAATGACATTTCATGGAATTATCAAACCCTTCTATTGAACTACAATATAATATTTTAAAAAGAGACCCATCTAGATCCATACCTCTGATTACTCAATGACATCCAATTAAAAAATCATTCTACTTGTAGAATCAACAACTAAATTCCCCTTCTATAGGGTATAGTCCATGTCGAAATCAAAAGGCATCTGGTATTCCACCCATCCTCTATTGATTTGATGTAAATCATTCTGAGAGAATATTTAACTCATGTTTTTGTTGTTAGAAAACTTGTAAATGTATTCATCATAAATTTCATGGCCCCGAAACTTATGATAGTTCATCACAACAACATGTTCTATGTCACGGGTCATAAAATTCTCCTCATGTGGCTTAACCTGACCAGATCAATAATCAACAACATTATTATCCTACATAAGATTTTAGCACACGATTGAAGTCGATGCCTCACAAAACACCATATAACCCTTCCAGATCACTGGAAGAGTCCAAATTGGTGTTGTAGTCAATGACATTTCATCTCAATAAAATAACTATGTAATTTCTCATTCCAAACAAGCTACACACCCATAAGAGTAAGAGAAATCAATGGAATGAAAAATTCTGAGAATCCTATCATGAATCAATGATAATATTTGGATAAACCATTGAATCACTAATGATAAATGAAATTACAAGGTTTTTCCTAGGTCAGAACAACTTTATCCATTTTAGGATCAAATAAAACAATATTATTTTACAATAAGTGTCCTACGAACATCACTTCCCAAACCTAGAAATCACACATTGAGATTTTGTAAATGATCTATTGATTTTTCCATAATCTCAGCACACTTATCAGATGACACACATGGTCCTCTTCTAATTTGTAGTAAAAAATGTAATCATCCACAATAACAACCACAAAATTATCCTAATACACATTGAAAAAACTATATATTTAATAAATTAAATCAAAATGACAATTTATTAGACCAATAGGCATGACATGTTACTCATAATGTCGATTCCTACTCCAAAAGGCAGTTTTCTAAATGTCAGATCCTTCTATCCTAAACTGAGGGAAAACTAAAAGAAGGTCCTTCTCTATGGACAACCACTCCCCATTCAACTGATCAAACTGATGATCAATCCATGGAAACAAATATATTTACATTAACATTACAAGATTGAGCTATCAGTAATCAATGCATAGGATAAGTAACCATTAACATTATTGAAAAATTGATCCAAGACCTCCTTTGCTTACATGTTTGAATGTATAACTAAATTCTCTAAAAGTTATTACAACTAATACATAAAACCATTAATTTCATATACTTACAAATGGAATGTTGGAATAGAAACTGGTTGATTAAAAACCATCATTTCATTGAAATACTCAAACTCTCTTAATAGTGGAAAACCCCAAAATTCATAAGGAAAATTTTTTGTAAAATTAACAATTTTTGGATGGATATCATTGGTCTGTGTTTACTTAAATATATCAAAATAAAACACTAATATTACTTTCCCAAACTCTAGATAATAAGGCATGGACCTACTCTATATTTTGTCCCATTTTACATGATACATGAGAGACACACCACTGGGCATAGTAATAGTGCCCAGTTGATTATATCAATCAACATGGGTTTCATTAGCCATGTGAAAAATCTATTATAAGGATTTTTTCAAATGATTTCATGTCATGAAATATAAAGGTAGAAGTTATGTCAAAATCTGATTGAGAGAAAACACCAGATGTACTACGGAGGCCATGCTCTCTCTACATACAAAGGGGTGTAGTAATATAGATTGAATTGAAAAAAATCTCTATAATAAGATTAATAGGAATAACAACATGTGTTGTAATAATCTAATTAGATGCACCAATATCTAATTAACTGGTGACTAATGGAGAAGCTATAGTGATGTTACCTCTCACGGTCTCTAGACCCATTTACATATCCTCTAGACACACTTTCACTATTTGATAATGTTTCATTCTAGAAGGCTTTGGTTGGAACCCTTTTGAATGTGATGAATCTAATTGGGCTATCGTTTTTGGAGGAGATGAATATCCTATTTCACTATGTAGGATTGAATGAATATTGTTGAACCCCTGAAAGTGAATGGAACTCCCACAGGTGTGACAATTCTTCAATGACTTAGTGAAATAATACTTTCAATTCACTATCATGCCACACTCGTAAAAAATCATAGGGACTCTACTTGGTAATGAATGAGGTCACGAAAACCATAAAATCGAGAAATTCCATGAGAATTGTCAGTCTTAATATTTTTCATGAACAAAATCACAGTACTATTGGAAGAAAAAGAGACTCATGATAACCCTAACATACCTACCAGGTCAATCTCAACCATCAGTGCTCTATCTGGATCCTCAATTTAATATAGATTTATCAATAAGAAAACCAATGAATGAATATTCTGATGAAGTACAAACTCTAACCTTTGAGCCTTCAACCTCTCATTAGATACATTCTCATGTGTGATGTTCTCATGCCCATAAAAACAATTGTTATACTATCTCACAGACCTTCAATCATTCTTAAGTCTAAAAAATTATTTAGACATGGCCTATAGAATTTAATCAAGATAGAATTGTTCATTTAAATGATCATTGATGTCCTTACACTATTTTCACTCACTTCTCTTCATCAACACCATTGTGTCCCACCTTTTGCTTCATGTTACATCCTGAATGAATGTGGCACACTTCACTTTGACCTCGTCAGGTTTTTCCAAAAAAAAATACTACACCCAAAAACTGAACAACTCTTAAGACTATTCAGTGTAATTTGAGACCTTAAACGGTGTTGGCTTCTATAATAGTAACTCTTGAAAACTAGTATAGGGAATCTCCATTAGGTGTTCCATAAAAGAATCCAAAACAAGAACTGGATGTGGTACCTATCTTTGGGATTTTACCATTTACACAATCACCTCAATTATATTCAAATCTAGATTAGTATTCACTTGATGAGGATCCGTAGAATCTTCCAACTAGTTATTATTTTCATGTCTTTTCAGAGTAATTATTCTAAAAAACACAATCAGACAAAAATGAAGTCATTATTAATGTCTCAAGCTAAAAAACAAGTGAAATTTATCAAAACATGTAGGATGCACATGATTTGGATTTCATGATATCAAAATCATAATATGGAAATTAATAGAACTAAATAAAATATTGTATTTACCTTTAAAACCCTAGTGACTTATGGATAATTAAAGTGAGTGCTTTCTAGAAAATCAATCTCAACTACATGATATGTCATGGAATGATTTCACTATGCATTCTAATATAATGAGAGAATATCATTATGATGCTCTGATACCACACTGTAATCAATGATCTTGAGTGACATGTTAACCAAAAAACTAAGCTGGGCCTGACATTGCATGAAGGGAATTACCAATCCCCACGGGTCTGTGACTAGCATCAAGAATCACGCTAACTGAGAATGGGAATAATTATTTCACATAATATTTGGAATCCATAGATAACAATACAATATTCACATCAATAGAATACTCTATTAGGAGTAATGCACTATACTTTAAACATGAACGACAACCAATGTACTACAACCCATGTACACAATCTTTAAAAATATTCCATTGTCCATATGACACAACCCATACTGAAAAATTCTCTGAAACATAATGCACACATAAGAGATCCTTATAGATTTGTCAAACCTAGTAAGATATAATCTACCAACACACATTGGAAAATATATGTTGTGAGACCATTCCCAATAAGATTTCACCCAATGATTCCATATCATATTCCAATATAAATTTAACCAAAATGTTCATTTAATATTAAAATAATCATTGTTGGACTTAACAAATAATATTTAATCAAATAATTCCATGTAACATAAAATACGGAAGTACCATTAGATAATAAAGATACAAATTTCAAATGATGGAAAGCATTTGAAAATAAGGAATTTTCATTTAATCAATGGATACATACCATAATAAAATATTCCCACAAATGGATTAAATAATAAATTTATGTATTTAGATTATATATATTAAAAGGAATGTAAAACAATTTATGATAATGCAATATATACTTATTCAATAATGAAAACAAATGTGAAACAAGGTCACATACCAAATTGCTATGATAGTTTCAATCTATTGGGATCCAACACTGTGAATATGAAATATTATGGGCATACAACCCTTTAGTCCAATGGTAATGGGATATCATCACCATTTTCTAATGATAACGATGTCCTAATATGATTTTTTATAATTTTTTAGAATCGTAATGTGCCTAAAAATATATCACTGTATACCTATAAATTATATGTTCTCAATTAAAAATCTATTTTGGGAAACTCATGTCATAAAAGAATGTGAAATTCAACCCATTCCCCATTTCAAAATTGTAAATTTTCTCCATAGAAACTATAATAGATTTATAATAACTAAACATGACTTCACGCCAAGATGATTCTAAAAGGGTTTTGTCAAAACTTGTTAATCCACATTTTCATAAAAACATGGTTTTAAACCAAATCAAACAATTCCATCATTTTCATCGCAAAAACAAAATTAAATTTAAACGGTGTTTTTAGTAAAATGACCATCATCTAATTTTTTTCCAATTAAAATCAACATTATAATTTATTCATTTAACATCAAAATTAGAAAACAAATTATAATTGTTAATGTCAACAGATTCCAATTCCAATCCAAAAACTGTCTTTCTTCCTCAAAAATCCCAATTCATTAGAAATGTTTTTTTTAGAAAAATGTTTTGAATGAAAATCGATTCAAATAGAAAATATTTCATTTAAACACATGAAAATAGTATTAATACTATACAATTAGGTTCAATAATAATTTGGAATCCTAACTGAAAAATATAAAAATAATAATCTCGCAATCCTAGACCTTAATATGTTTTTTCCCCACAAATTAATATTTCCATAATAAGAATCGAACCTAGGGTTAGGATCCCAAAAACAATGGGTACAGGATCCATAAATCAACACATAGATCCATGTATGTGTAAAGAAAATGATAGAGATCATAGGAGGAAGAGAAATGTTGGAAGAAAATAACCATAAAGAGGTCGACTGATGTTCTCATTGTTTCAGATAACTTCTGGTAGGGGTTCAAGGGGCCATGATTCCTTCTTGGTTTCTCCAAGCAAGGTAGAAATTCATTTTGGTCAAAATAGTTCAGTTAGAGACCAAAAAATGGGCATGGGAAATTTTATTAAAAATTTCAGATCAAGAAATAAATGTATGCATATATTCATGGGAAACACCTCATGGTTAAGGAAAAATGTTCATAGACCATGTTGAGACCACTGTATAAATCATAGAACACATTCATGGTTTCCCAAACCCTACACAGGACATGAGAAAACCCTGCATCATCACGGAAACATCTATATTTTTCAGAAACCACCTTAGGCATATCCAAATGATACCCAACCAAAACTAATCCAATACAAGGATTTTGAAATACTCAAAAATGATATTTGTATGTTCCAACATCCATAAAATATAAACATTCTATCCACTGAAATACTATGAATAATAATGCCCTTAAAAAAGATGAGGTGATTACTTCATCATCAGTATCTCCCTCCATCATGTCTCATGAGAATCAGAACTCAAATACCATAGCACATTTTCCAAATGTATCATTCTCCCATTATGCATATTTCCATCATAATGGACTATCCTGACTATCAATTTAATCATGGATAAATCATGTTTGATATCAAGATAAAAACAACTCAAAACATGACATGGAATAGATTAAAACATTTGAATATCAGATACATGAAATAATGTACTTATCAATGATAGCAATTTTGGTAGTGCTAACTGGTATGATACATTCCCCGCATGCTCATCAACCACAAAAAGTCCAAAAAATGAGGATCTCACTTCTCATTCCTCCAAACATGTTGATTTCCCAATTAGGGTGAAATATTCCAGAACACCTAGTCACCAACTGAGAACTCCAATGGTTTGTGATGATGATTAGATTAAGTCTTGTGTCAATATTAATTTTTCATTATTCCCTGAGGAATCAGGTGAATCATTTTTTGTCTCATGGACCATGCTCGTTTCAACAATGGAACTCTCACCATTCTCAAACCAACACTGTGGATATTTAAAAGGCCAACGATACAAGGCCCAAATAGATCAATCTTGACCACTGATTGGAAACTATTTTTATATGAAAAATCAACTAACAGAATATGATAATCCCATATTCCACCAATGTTGAGAATGGAAGATCATATCATATCCTCATGAAATTGTATAGTAATTTCTATCTATCCATTCAACTGAAGATGGAATGTTGTCCTCAAATGGACGTGAGATCCCAAAACATCGTGAAGGACACTATAAAAGAGAAAATAAAACTATGGATATCTTTAAAAAAATATATTAAAAGGAACTCTATGAATCCAAACAATCATTTTCACTTTTATATTCCTAACTTCACATAATTGGTTTTCTCACAAATGGGTATTAATTGATACCATTTAATCATTATATAAATGACCACAAAAATTTGAATTCTTCTTTCTCTATATGAATGTAATCGAACCACAATTTTCCTAGATATATCATTCCACATTAAAATAGGGAATGGAAGTGGTAAATTCCACCATGAAGGTTTCAATATCTCACCATTGACCTTTTACATGTAGAGAAAAGAAGGAAAAACTCAACAATGCCTCACCTCATAACTGTCCAGCAAATGTTTCACCTCATATCATAGAACACCAATGTGGTTCCTAGGTGCACATCCCACTATGAATTATGGAAATACATCATCACATCATTATATACTGAAGATGATATCCAATAATGGTTCTGATAGCATATAATTTCCATATTGAAGAACAACCACTAGGTAACTGTCTCCCCACCGCTATAAAAATATCTAATTATATGAAATTCATAATCGAGCTACTAATATAGAAGAATCATTTAAAGAATTGATGGTGACTACTAAACACTGGGAAATGATTCATAATCCCCCTTTTCCTAAACTCCATATGAAATTCCTCAAAGTGATCCATCAAATTCCAGTCGTCAGAATAGGCTTACACAAAGTAGGCAAAAAAATTTCTACTCAATGCATCTTTAATGACATTAAAATTCAATAGGGTATAATATATTTCAAAATCAAATATCTTCATGTATTCCATCAACATCAATGATGGATATTTAATTCATTCTGATAGAATATTTATCTCATGGTTTTCTTTTCAGAAAATAGGGTAAATGAATCACCTTATAAGTAATGTTCCCAAGTCATAAGAGTGTGCACCACATCTACACCTTAAAGGTAATGGGTAAGATAGTAATTCTCATGCAATATATATTGAATAGATACATAAGCATCAACATGATCAATCATTATAAGATCATAATGAAAAAATGAACGTAATTTATCAAAAAAGACCACATAGCCATATAAAGTCTCTTTTAGTCGAATCAATGATATAGTATTTAATGGAATTTTAGCTCAAAAAATAAATATAACATTTCTCATTCAAAAAAAATCCTTTCTATGTAAGAGCATTCATCAGAGAGGCCATCATTGTGAATTCTTTCACGAAGTGGAAATAATATCCAGATAAACCTCTGAATCTCTGAATTTATAAACATTCTATGGTTGTTATCATGTTATAACATATTTCACCATTTTATAATCAACTGAAATACCATGTTTAGACACCACAGGTCCCAGGAAAATAACATAAAAAATCAACAAATGACACATTGGATGCATGTCATGGAGTTGATGATTTGTTAGCAAACTCATCACTATTATAAGATGATGAACAAGGTCCATGTATGATTTAGATAACATAAGGATATTGTACACAAACACATCCATAATTTTATTGAGATAATAATGGAAAGTCATGTATAGTAAGGCGATGAATACAATGATAGTATTGGTTAGACCAAAGGCCCATAAAATGTACTAATAATGTCCATACATACCCCAAAAAGTGGTTTTCTAAATGTCAAATTATTTTAACCAAAATGTATGTTAAACTGAGTAAAGGTTAATCCTTATGAAACACTTTTATCCCTTAAAATTACCATTAATATATCACCAAAATATTATATAACAAATGCCAATATCAATTTAAATAGAATGTGCTTCCAATTTTAAGAAAAAAATGTTTGGAATTAATAAATCATATTCCAACAAATAATTATATATAGATTAAAATATGTAAATACCCTTTTAACATTTTACTATAAATTTCAAATGTTTTAAAACATTCCATAGAATAAATTTTCCTATAATCAAAGGATACATTTGATAAATTATTTTTCTCACAAATGGAATTAATAAACTATATATTTATATAGAATGTATATATTAATAAGGAATGGAAAATATTTTATAACAATTGAATATATATTCAATTAAATATTCTAACATCCATGGAAAATAATCATGTATAAAATAGGTAAGATAGTTATAGGCTATAGGTATTCAACACTATGAATATAGAAAAGTATGCACATACACCCCTTAAGGAAAAAGGTAATTGAAACTCGTTACCATCACCTATATTATGGGATGAGCTGAATTGATTTTTTGGAAAAATGTTGAATTTTAATGTACCACAAAAAATAACTCACTAATATCCTAAGACACTCATGCGCTCCGGTATAAATCAAATATTGGAAAATATTTTTGAAACTGAAAATGAAATTCATCGCATTGTTTATTAAAAACATGCCAATTTAATTATTTAAAATATTAATAAGATTTTAATAAATTAAATTCCTTTTAAAAATTACGAGACCCTATGTTTTCCAATAAATCATTTTATTAATATTTCCACCAAACTGGGTTTTAAATCCAAATCACACTATTCTATCATTTTCATTATAAAATGCCAATTCACATGAATCAGTTTTTTACAAGCATTCTATTAAATTAATTATCATCACATAAAAAAAATAATATTAATTTAATTACCATAAAAATGATAACATAATTTAAACAATTTAAATATCGCCAAATTCCCATTCCATGCTAAAAACACAAATTTTTCACAAAATCAACAATTCATGTGGATTTGGTTTTTCCAAAAATGGAATTAAATACATTAAATTCGAATATAAATAATATCATTAAATTATACCAATTGAAATTTAAACAATTCAATTATGTTCAAACCTTATTGGGAATCATAAAAGAACCACCTACCAAAAATAGTGGATATCACAATGTGGACCGTTAATAGGGATTTTCCCATGAAGAAGTAATATCACACAAACAGGAATATATCCAAGGTATAATATCAATATGAAAAATGGAATTAGATCTAAAAATAAATATCAATATATATGAAACCCTAAGGATAATGAGAGAGATTACTAGTGGGAGAGAATGGTAGGAGGAAGTTAATCCGAAAAAAATCGACCAACATTCATTTAGCTACAGATCACATCTGGAAGGAGTTAAAAAGGACAAGAATACATCTTGGGAGAACGATGGTTGGGAGAAATGAATTTTTGTGGATGGAGGTCAGTCCGAGATCTAAAATCGGGGTTGAGAAATATTAATATAAATTTGGATCTAGAATAACATATCCACATAGTTTCTATGGAAATTGTGCATGGATTAGGAAAACTATTCAGAGGCCATGTAGAACCTACTATTCAAAAGATGGAATTTGTTATCGGATTTTCAATATATGGGATATCCATGCACCAACCATGATCTATCCTAGAAACCACTAGAAATTTTAGAAATGAACCCAAAACAAATCCTAATGAAACCCATCCAAACTCCACCAAAATATGGATTTAGGATTTACCAAAAATAGTAATGGGATGTTAAAACCACACCATAATAGAAATTTTGTGTCTCTATAATGACTTATATGAATTCTACCCTACAAAATTATGGGGCCACTACTCCCTCAGTAGTGCCTCACTCTTCAACGTTTCTTGGGACTCGAAACTATGAAACACTAACACATAAATGAATGATATCTTTCATCCATGAAGTACCTTGGTCTTAGAATCTATTATAGTGACTGGTCGTTTAGTTAGAGATAAATTATGTTCCACTTTCTAATCACACAAAAAAAAAGCGAGATAGATCAAAAGTAAACATTCAATGCTGATATACATGAATCATGTTATGTATCAATGTAATTTATGGTTTTATTGATAACTGTTATGATTCCTTACCCGCCTACTTGAAAAAATCAAAACGTATAACAAAATTGGGAGAATGTATCCCTTGCCTCACAAGATTTCAATTACCCAACTCGGGTGAAACATTAATGACAAATTATACTACATCTAATAAAACGTAATTACTATGATGGTGATCAACACTAGAGTTTTATCATCTCTGAGATTTCATCAATATCTGAAAAAATCGAGAGGATCATTATTGTCATCACATGCACCATGCTAGGACCAAACAAAGAGCTCTCACAAATCTTTGTCCAACATAATAGATATTAAAAGGATGATATTACAAAGCATTAATTGGATCCATCCTATTCAAGGACTGGTAAATAATTTTATTTGAAAACACACCTAGCCTATGTTGATCATTGCATGATCCACCAATGTCAATTACACAATCATGGAGAAAATTATCTAAAATATGTATTTCTAATTCTATCTGGCCATCCAACTACAAAGGGTATGATTTTCTCAAAAGGATGTGAGATACTAGATCATCCTAACAGACTGTCCAAAAGTGTGTAGTTAACTGAGGATCTAAATCATACACCATAGCTGATGGATCTCAATAAAACTAAACAATATATTTCTCATAGAGAACTGTTGACTCTTCAAATATTGTTGTATGACAAATGGGTATAACATGTGCCAATTTTTCTAGCTTATTGATCTCCAACAAAATTTCATTCTTATTCCTATGGGTATTTTCTATCCCAAAAAAATGTAAATTTAGATATCATCCCACATTCATGATTGGGCTGGAAGTGAATGGAGAATTCTTAAAGGGTTTTGGTGCTCATCATTCATATTTTATCATGTATAGAAATGAGAGAGACACTTTTTAATTCATTGAATCATACCTGGAAACCAAAACTACCACCTCATTTCATAGAACAACATTGTTGCTATTGTGTGCACATCCCATGAAGAATATTTTCAATCCCCCATCAGAGAATTCCTAACCAAATACAGTATCCCCAAATGATTTTGATATCATATAATAACTTCATTAGAGAATGAATACTTGGAAAAAATTTCCCCCTTATTAAGAGAGTATCGATTGCTAAAGGTTTCATTACTAAACTATTTATACTTATGAATAATTTCATGAATAGAGGATGAACACTAAACACTATCGAATCCATTTTTCCCGAACTACAACGGTAAAGTTGATCAATGAGAGTCATCACATTAAGTCCCTCAAAAGGCTCAGTATTTTGTGGTATGAAAATAAGATAATCCTTTCTCCGTGAAGGCAATTATAACAACTCATACGATCATGCATCATTTATAAATGTTCCTGGTTGTAGGTTGGATATTTCTTCTCATTAAGCCTATGATGACGAAATACACATGAAAAAAACAAGATCACCCTATATAATAACACAACCTAATCCTAACCCTAATTCATCAAAGAATTCCACATAGCCCTACGCCATCTATGGAATATTCTAAACCAGTATAGTAGTCAAATACATTTCAGTTCAACAAAATACCTCTGACATTTATCATTCCAAAACAAAAATCACTCTCTTCTGAGGAGGATCAGTCATCAGAGACACATACATTGTGATGATATTCATGAAGTAGTCATAATATACGGTTAAACCAATGATTCACATAATCTTGATGACATTACATTGTTTTTCCCATGACATTACAACTTTTAGATTATAAGGATCTACTAAAATAACAGGTTCTAAAACCACGTTTCAAAGTAACATCGTGTTTCTAATCCATAAATAACTATATGAAAGAATCACATAGAGGTTGTGATTTCTCTATAAACTTGGTACTATTATCAGATGTTGGACATGGACATACTCTAATTTTCATTACAATGGATATCATCCAAAAGCCCAACCAAAAATGTATCAATATAATCATGGAAAATTTTAATCATTAATGATGTAAAAAATACATCAACATTGGAGAGACCCTAGGTAATCACAAAGTTCTCAAAATGGAAATACATACTCAGAAAGAATGTTTTAGGAGTGACAGATTCTTTTATCCTCAAGTGAACGTAACCTTAGAGAAGGTCAGTCGTTGAGATGGGCATCACCCCTTTAAACTGATCAATTAGATCATCATTACCTATAAATAGATACTTTTTCTTTACCAATAATGAAATTGGATTTCAATAATCAACACAAATGAGGATTGAACCATCAACACTCATGGAAAAGATAATTGTTTCCACCCATGGTGAAATGATCTAAGGTATAAATCCATTATCAAGAAGATCGGTCCACTTTATCTTCAACTCATTCAATTCAACTGGTATGATGCTTTAAGAGGGAATAAAAACATATAATTTATTATACATAATTTCATTGGTAAAATCAAACTATCTTATAAGTGGAAAAGTTGAGTAATATAATGGTAACAGATCAGGAACTCAACAATGACTAGAGGTAGATCACCGCTCATAGGATCTCACTCTAGATCAAATAAAACATTGACATTACATTCCCCAATATTGTATTAGAAGGCCCCACACTAATCAACCAAGAATCACATTCTCCTAGAAACAATAAAGACGCACCACTGGGCATAGTGAAGGAGACATGTCTATGTTAACAATAAGTATGGGATTTATTGTTCATGAGCTAATACATTTTGACGATGATGTTAAAATATTTCATGTCGAGAACTAGAAAGGTCCAAGACAAATGAATATCTGATAGAGTGAAAAAATAGGGACTATGGAGACCCTAAACTGTATTCTAACAATGGTGTGTAGTAATATCCATTGAACAAGATAAAGTATTGTATGATGATTTATCTGAATAACAACAAGGGTTGAAATAAACAAATTATATTCATTGGTATCAATTAATGTATTAAATAATGCCTAAGTTATAGTAAATGTACCTACCATGGTATCTAAACATGTTTCTTCTACCACTGGAGAATATTCCACTATGTAAAGAAGCTTCTTTACAGTCACTTGTGAATTAAATCCTATTGAATGTGAAGCATCTGATTTACAGGTAGATTTAAGAGGAGATTCAGATATTGAACCACTTTATGTGGTGGAATAAATATGATGGAACCACAATAGGATCCTTGATTGGCCACATGTTCCACAATTATTGTGTGCCCTAGTGAAAATCATAAATTAAATACCTATCTTGGAACATTTCAAACCAATCCAAGGGCCTCTTCCATGTATTGAATGATGTCTTGAATGAACATTGTAGTCGATGGAATAAAAATGATTCATCCAGCATAAACATTCCCATGATAGAACACACACGTCAACTTATATAAAATGATTCTTATGATAACCCATACTTTATTACCTAGTCCATCTAAACCATATGTGTATCATCCATTACATCATCATAATGGGGATGCTTTAGTAATAATAAATTAGCATAATTATCCTAATAAATTACCAACACAAACAATTGAGTCTTCATCCTCTCATTTGAGAATATCTTAGCTGTGATGTGTCGAAGTTCAATAATAATTTTTTCATACTATAACACAAACCAACTAATAATATCAAGTCCGAATGACATCATAGATGTGGAAATGAACATCGAATATAGATTGAACTCGTTGGTGAAAAGTACATTGATATCTTTAAACACTATTCCCTCAATCTTCTTTATCATCACGAAAGATTCCCACTATCTTATGCAAGTTCTGTCCAGCAAGAAAGTGTCACACTTCTCATCGATCTCATCGGGGGTGTCCATAAACCAAATTAAGTGTTTCAAACTAGTAAAAAAATCATATTACTCTTGAGTGTTACATTTTACATCAAATTTTATTGGTTTCTGGCAATGGAAATTTTGAGAACATATCATGAGAACATCCTTTATTGGATTCATAATGAGATCCTGAATGAGAAATGTTGGTGGTGCATATCCCAGTGATTGTATAATGGAATGATCACCTCACATAGTTTTGGATTCAAAATAGTATATTATTTTGGATGTAAAAGTGTAGCTTCTTCCTAGATCAGATTCCCAAGTCTTCTCAGATTCATGGTTCTACAAAACATCAACATACCACAACCAAAACATTAGGAAATGATCAAACTGAGCAACAAGGGAAATTAATCGCAACAGATAGGATGTACAAGGTATGAATTTCAAGAAATCCAAATAATAACAGGAAATATAATAGAACTAAATCAAAATACATGTATACCATACATCTCATGGTGAACTGATTTTCATTGTGATTATAGTTGGATGGGAAATAAATTTCAAAAATATTTTATGCCCTAACAATAATGCACAATGCCTACTGACATCAAGATGAAATATCAACATTGAGTATTGATACCACTTTATCATGAACTAACACGGGTACCCTAGTAACCCGATAACTGAGTCAGTATTCACATAGATCGATGGGCATTCTTGATCCCCACAGGTCGGTGACTAGAACCTGGCATAATACAAACTGAATTTTGGGATGATTTTACCAAATTTTTTTTGGTAAAATAGAAAACAGGACAGTATTCACCTCAATAGAAGACTCCACTAGTAGTAAGGTATACAAATTTAATCATTAACTATTACTGAAGAACTAAATTCCCAGTTTAAAAAGTGGAATAATATCCCAATGTCTATAGGGACACAACACACCAAGACCAATGTTTAATAGCAGGATCCACCTCTATGATTACTTTTTATGTTTATCGATCCTCAAAGGATTTAATCTACAAACACACAAAGGCACAAGATGGGAATGAGATAATTCCCATTAGGATTTCACAAAATCATTCCATAAGACATTCCAATATCATATTAAATAGAACATGCTGATAATTTTAATACAAATAGGGTTGGAATAAACTATGAATAGTTAATCATATAATGATCAGGTGTTGAAATTATTTAAATAACTTTATAATTTCAAGCAATTCTTTCAAATGATGGATAACATTTTAAATGATTTCATTTCCCCATTATTAATTTATTATTTTCCAAAAAAACTATAAATAATTGATTTTCTAAATCAAGTATCTAATCCTGTTATATAAAATCTCAAGGAATGATAAATGCTATATAAAAATGGGACATGTATTTGTTAAAAAATTAAAACAAGTGACTAAAATGTTCATGTGCTAACTAGATATTATAGTTCTAGGATGTTGGGGTCGAGCACTCTGAATACCATAAAGTATGTACATATTCCCCTTTAGGCCTAATGAAAAGGGATATCATATCCATGTCCTAAGGAATGAGATGTTCTCATATGATGTTTTTCACTGTTGTAGAATCATAAAGTGAAACCCAAAAAAGCTCAATATCTACCTATGTATTGCATGCGTTCAAGTTCAAATCAAGTAATGGAAATTAATTTCATAATAGAAAAATCAATTCATCACTTTCACAATTTAAAACATTCCAAATTCCTCTTTAAAACCCAAAATGTGTTATTAATCAAAGACATTGATTTTCACCAACATCATAAAATAAGGATTTATTCAAATTATTTGAATCCATTTTTCATAAAAAATTGTTTCGAAACCACATCAATAAATTCCATCATTTTATCAAAAACCATCAATTCACTTGAATCGGGGTTTTTAACTAATTTTATCCAAAAAAATCATTAATTAAACTCAACGTTTCAATTGATTAAGTTTCAATCAAAACAAAAAATTAAATAAAACAATTTAAGTCACAAAAAATTAAAATTACAAGCTAAAACCCCATATCTTTCCTCGAAAATCACAATTCATAAAAATTTTGTTTTCTATCAAATGGTTTGAAATCCAATCGATTCAAATATAAATAGTTTCTATAAATTCACAAAATTGAAATTTAGGTTCTATAATTATTGATAATCATAATGTAGACACCTACCGAAAACAAAATATCTCGTAACACCAAACCATAATTGGGATTTTTCCATGAAGATTGATGATCACTTAAATAGGAATCAAAACAATATTTATGACACCATAAATAAAGGGTATTGGATTTAAAAATAAAAACCAAGATCCATGGAACACTATGGTGAAATAGAGCAATTAATGTATGAAGATAATGATAGGAGGAAATTGACTAGAAAGAGATCGATCAATGTTTTTCTACATCTTGATCGATTTTGGAAGGGGTTCTAGGATCTTGGAATCCCTCTTGGGACCTCAAAAGATGGGAGAAATATGTTTGGGTGAAGGAGGTCCATCTAGGGCCTAGAAAGGTGTCATGTAAATTTTTAATAAAATATTGGACTCTAGAAAAACTCATCAACATATATTTTAGTGAAACTACACATGGTTATGGAAAAATGTGAATAGACCATGTTGATACTTCTGTCCAAAACATGGCACTAGCACAAAATTTTCCAAATTGTCTGCATATTGTGCGCAAAGAATGATGTAGCCCAGAAACCTCCATATTTTTAATAAAAACACATAAATCCACTCAAAAAAAAACCCATAGAATGTTTAAATGAAAGATGGGTTTAAAAATTCATTAAAATTGTTATGATATATTACAATCCATGAGCTTGGAATTTATATTATTGTTACATTTTAATATAATGTAATCATTAATAATTTATGAATTTATATTTTTTATAACTAATAGAACTGTATATATTCCATATGTTTAAAAGGGGAAATAAATTTTTTTTCAATTTAATTGGAAGAAAAATATTATGTCAGAATATTAGGAGATATCACGAATATGTGACATTTAGAAAAAAAATTTAGTAAATTTACTCAACATTTTATATTTTTATTTTATTTAATAGACTTAAAATTTTTATATGATATTTATAATTTATTTTTTATGGAGATACTAATTAAATTACTTCATTGATGACAGTATTTTCTTCAACCTTTTTGTGCTATATAAATTGATTAAAACGATCAAAGAAAAGAATTATTAACAATATCATTAAATTGGATGATTCTCTCATGTTCTATTTGTATTATTTAATTTGGAAGTTGTTATTTATTTTATATTTTGATGTTAATTAGTTTGTTTTTTCTACTTATAATGTAATCAAATGTATGATTTCATATTATAATGATATTTTTTAAAAGGCATGTGTTTTAATGAAAATTTGAGAAAACACATTAAAATTGTATTGATAATTTTTAAGGTAACCCATATGTTATTTGTGACATGATGGAATTATCCACACATTTTTATAAAACATGGTGGTATACGTATGACATGAAGTGCATGTTTTTGTGTTAGAATTGATAAATATGGATAAACCTATTTTCAATTAATAGAAACCTATCAAACACACTCATATTTAATTGTTTCATTAAGAAAATGATCTTTATGATATTTTTCATTTATAAGAATAAAATTTACATCAATATGATGAATAATGTTATTTATTTTACTTGATGTATTGCATACACCTAAAATAGGACATTATTCAAGTAATAGATAAATCATAATCAATGATCATGCTGACATTAATCAATTAAATTTTAATGAAACTATAATGATAAAATAAAAATAGTAATATTCAAAGTGAAATTGATCTAAACCCTATCTAATGATGTGTTATACATGGTAAAGTTGAAATCGTTGACCAAGGGAATGGTATAAATATTCAATTATCAATAATTTCTTGTTCCAAATCAATATGAAAATCTTTTTATATTACATAGAATGTATAATTCAATTCAAAATGAAATGAAATGTGTTATCTGCCAAATATTTATATAATGTTTGTATTTCAAATAATATTAACATGATTATTGTTTTGAATAAAATACAAACAACATGCCAATCAAATTTAGTTCATTTTATTAAGAATAATTTTCTATTCAGTAGTAATTATCATCCTCGAATGAAACATCATAAATTTTTAGGATGTGATCTATCCCTAAGGAAACAAACCCAATGAATCAGATTATTTTTAACCCTATGAAGTTCAAACACATCATTCATTGTTATGTTTTGATGATACAGTTCCATTTATTAATAATGGAGAAGTATCAATTTTAATAATATTATCATAAATAAACCAAATTGATTATAAAATTCAATAGATCACTCCAATATCAAAAATAAAATTTTTATATTGAAATATTAGATTGAAATACATTAAAACATAAGTTAATGATATTTAAATATGAACATATACATATTTCAAAAATTCACAAAATTATGAATGACATACAAATTTCTAAGGTAGAGGCTTGTATGTTTGACTTTTCTTAAATGAAAAATTAAACAAGTCCCCCACCATTAACTATTATTGAAAATATTATTTAAAAATTATTTTTCATTTAATATAAATCAACCCAAATGAACCAATGAATATAACATCAACATATAAGAAAAAAAACGTTCAAATTCAATCATCTAATAAAATGATATTGAGAAAATCATAATATTATAAATTTAACTATTGAAATATATCATATATGCCAAATGTTTTATTTCAATAAAAATTAGTAACTATATGGTAATAAGCTATTTCTTCCATGTATCAATGCATATCCCGTAGAGAAATATAAAAAAATTATTCCCATTTTTCTATCATTATCATGATTATAAAACCCAATCATTTTAAAATTCTCATTATCATGAAAATCGAGGAGTGGATTTTTCATAAAACAATATATAATCTTGGTATCATAAATAAATAAATTATTGTATGAATTATAAAAATATTGAATTTATATGATTTAATTTCTATAATTATTATTAACTAGGATACTAATGTTTTCATTTGAATACATGATGACATTATTAATTTCAACTCTCACCATGTAGGTGAACTATTTCATGATGACATGCATTTCAGATTAATAATAAATTGTCTCCTATGTTTCCAAGGGTATACAAAACAATTATTAAACTTAAATGAATTTTTTATTCTTGTATACATATCATGATATAAATGATGTATATTAATCTACAAGTAAACTGACGACACTATTATCTATATTGTCATCATTTATGCGGTTTAATGAAAATTTAAAATTTAATTTCACATACATTATGATGTTTATGTTTCCCATTGATGTTATTCATTAATTTTGATGTCTAATAAACCACATTAATAATTATATGCTCGAAGTAACAATATTTACAAAAACCATTCTTGTGGATTGCTGTTATAATTCACTATGAATTCATCTAACCACATGGAAATTAAATTTCAATATAATTTAAAATACCAATGAATTCCGTTATTTCATTTTTGGATTATAATAGTTTAATAACACTTATCAATTGATTATACATATATATCTATTATTTAGAACTCAATAAAGAGATTAAAAAATTACCCATCAACCAATGCTTTAGTATTATAATAGAAAATATTAATCTCTAAATAAGAAATGTTTTCAGTTAGGAAAAAAAATGGTTTGTTAAATGTGTTTGATTTTTTTTCCTTGACATCCATGATTTGAATGTTGGTTCAGGGTGAAGTGAATGCTTATGGAGGTCAATGATACATTAATTATTTTTTATAATAGTATCCTAAAATTACGATCCATAATATTTCAATTCAACTTTTTAATAAATTTATTTAATATTTCAATAATGACATATACATACAAAGGTAAAATCATCATTATTGAATGATGATCATGTGAAAATAATCTTTTAGATTACCATTGTTGTTATATGGGAATCTAAGGATAGAATATATCCGGATATATTACAAACATGCTCATTTGATATCCAAAAACACCACTTGATCTCAGAGTGCTAGTGCCACAAGTCCAATGTCATGTGTTGTTTGTTATAGATCAGTAATCATCAGTTATGAAGTAATATATCATTCACATATCATTATTGAGAGGGAGAGAGAATTGAATGTTGAGAGATAATTCATTCTGAGCAGAAATTCTCTATTCTTAATCATTGGATACTCTAGACAATATATAGAAATGTATATTTATAATGTGGGGATTTGAGATAAAATATTGTATATTTCAATATCATCAATTAAATAGATTTATTTCCAATAATAAACCCCATTCCACATAAGAATAATTATATAATTATAAATTTTTTATGTGCATCATGTTGTGAATTAACTAATACTATGAAATGGTCATGTTAAATAAAAGTTTTCACTAGACTCAACCTTGGTCAGACCAAAATATTTTATAATTTAATGAACTAATGAATAAAACTTTAATCCCAAATAAATATTTTATCACAATCTAGAAAATAAATATTTTTTAAAATGTTGAAAAATTAATATTTTTTGATAATATGTGAATAAATAATTAACTAATATTTTCCTGATCAATGAAACATGAAAAAAATAGTCCTCTATCATGAGAATAATTTTTTTAATTAATTTAAATCCAAATGGATTTGACAAAGATCAATAGAAACACATTGTGTGTGTCCCACTATGATTCATTCTCAGAACAATTAGGCACTGTTACCAAACATCCATGATTACTATTTAATATTGGGTCACTTAGCACAAGAGAAAGTATAATTTTCAAAACATGTACGACCACATAAAAATAGTCACTATGTAATATAATCCATTTGTGACATTATCTCATCATGAAAAATTCACATATCTGTCACCAACCTATATTTTCGATATGTTGATTCTTGAATATATGATAAAAACGGTGTTATAGCAAATACATGAAATTTAATGTGACAGTTTTATTTCAATCCATGATTTGTTATAATAACTTCCATAAATATGGAATGGAATATCCTTCCTTGATTTATTCATAAATGTATTTTCAATCATGTCAAAACCAATATATCTAACTTCTCTATAAACAATTATTAATATTTATTGTAAAATAAATCTTCATATACGATATGAGACATATATTAATAAAAACCAAAATGTCTAAGGTCAATCTGAAATCATGAAGACATGAATATATGATGACACCAAAAATGTATACTTTTTTCCCGCGGTCCAGTTCTCTTCATCTATCATTCTTAATATTTACAAATGAGAACATCTTTATAATAGTACTCATATTATTATGAGTACTCTCACATTATATCATTTGTTATATGTTCCACATTATAGTAAATAATCCAATTAATGAAAATTATTTGATAATATCATGATAGCATATCAACGTTTTAATAATTATGAGGAAGTATTATATCCTTATCAATGTGGAATATACTCAAGGATATTAGTACATTTCTATCACGAATTGAATCAAAAAATATGTAATAATAAGGTTTTTTAATATTACCAAAATCAAATATACATGTAATCAATGTACCATGTTTTTTGACCGGGGAAAAAATATCCAAAAAACTCCCTCTAAAAAATTATCTAACTAAATTCAATATTATGTTCACATGAACTTCCATGATAGTCATGTTTTTTTTATTCAATCCATTAATCATTTGGTCCATGATTTATTCTTCCATGGAAATAATTCTCACTGAAAATTCATATATATGAGTAATATTCCCTAAAGAGATGATACATCCAATGTATTTTCTTCATTATTTGATGTGACCATGATATTTTTCAAGAGCAACCATTTCAGTATTATCATAATACAGTGTCATAGGATCATTAGATCAATGTGGACATGCGTCCCATTTACGACTTCATGTGAGCTTGATAATTTGAAAAAAAGAATCATCAAATACTTGGAAGACTATATCATAATCTATTACTAAAAAAATAGACATTTCCATTGTATTAAGAAGATAGTTATGGATTGTCATGATTTCCAAGCAATGGTGGTCACCAGGATCAGCTTGTTATCATCCAATCACACATAATTCATAGGAAAACTCTACCAATTTAAATTAAAACACATAAATGAATGACAATATAATAGCTGTCATGACCCGTCCTCGGGGCCCATGCCGTGACTACCCCAAGCCCGCCTTCCATAGGCCAGGGGCTGGCGACTAGCACCAAGGCGTAAATCCCAGCAAAAAGGGAAGGCATTGCCTTTGAAAAGTAAACAAGCACCACAGAGTAAGCAAGCGGAAAAGTAAACACTAAGTAAAAACTGTACAAGCTGTGCTGAAAGTAAAAGGGGCCGGAAATACAAGCCCAACTGTAAAGTATAACTGAAAGGAAAAACAACAACTGAAAGGAAAAACTGCAGCGTCGATCCGTTCTCTGGAAGTCCCACCTGAAGGGTGGGTACAGATAGCTCCAATGCTCCTCGGGTCCCACCGTCCGCTTCGAGCACGTCTCGCTCAGTGGTCCACCTCCAGGTACTGACTCGTCGTGTAGTCCACCTCCGGGTACTGACTCGTCGTGAAGTCCACCTCCGGGTACCGTCCAGTCCTCGAACACTCAGCCTCCATCAGCACTGCCTGTCGTCTGCAACCAACACAACGAGGTGCGGGCATAGCCCGTGCAGGGGTGAGTATAACGATACTCAGTAGGGACCCCGAGACCCTCAAGGTCTCTCTAAAACCAACAAGGATAACCATAAAGAAGATCTCAACAGATAACCTCTACTTAGATATATGCCCATACATATACTTAAGTTATCAAGTAACCCATCTCAATCATGAGGCAAACACAAGGTCAACAGTCTCAACTCAAACCAGGATTTTCATCATCGAAACCATAACTGCTGAAGAGCTCCGTCTCTGGAGTGTACAGTGGTCCTGTCACAACTCCGAGGTACTGCCCACTAACTTAAGACTGCTGTAGTACACCACCTATCGAGTAATGCGGGCCAGCCGCTACAACCATGCGCTCCCATGTGCCGCTACAACCAAGCGCACCTCTGTCATGGGTCTGCCGCTACAACCAAGTGCTCCCATGTGCCGCTACAACCAAGCGCACCTCTGTCGTGGGTCTGCCGCTACAACCAAGCGCTCCCATGTGCCGCTACAACCAAGCGCACCTCTATTGTGGGTTTTCCGCTACAACCAAGTGCTCCCATGTTCCGCTACAACCAAGCGCACCACTCTCGTGGGTCTGCCGCTACAACCAAGCGCTCCCATGTGCCGTTACAACCAAGCGCACCTCTGTCGTGGGTCTGCCGCTACAACCAAGCGCTCTCATGTGCCGCTACAACCAAGCGTACCTCTGTCGTGGGTCTGCCGCTACAACCAAGCGCTCCCATGTGCCGCTACAACCAAGCGCACCTCTGTCGTGGGTCTGCCGCTACAACCAAGCGCTCCCATGTGCCGCTACAACCAAGCGCACCTCTGTCACACACTGAGTCGTTCGATTAGCAGTCGTCGGGTCTCAGTCAGCTACACGGTCTCCGTGCTCCTCCCGCTCGTCTCCGGGAGGGTCCGCTCCACGAGCTACTGGTCGATACTCCAAGTATCACAAAGTCCCGCAAGGAAGTATCTCGAAGGACCACCTCGTCATAGGGGTCTCAACGCAATAGACGGCGCGTCAATCGGACGCCCGGTCTGTGAGTTATTAGCCTTTTCGTCCCAGGGGCCCGGTTGGTTTCGTGAGCGAACCAATCCGGCTGTAACTCAACTATACCCCAAACACTCACAGGGTATACTGCTAGGGACCGTTTTTCAACGTGATCACCAATGCCGCTGACGGTTCGTCAAACGGACGTCTGGTCTGAAAGATATCAGCTTTTCCGTTCCAGGGGCCCGGTTGGATTTCAGTGCGATCCAACCCGGCCACTATCCATCTGCATCCAAAACTCGGGTGGAGGATGCCAAAAGTTCCATCTCATCATGAGGAACTCAACGCAATAGACGGCGCTTCAATCGGACGCCCGGTCTGAGAGTTATTGGCCTTTTCGTCCCAGGGGCCCGGTTGGTTTTTAAGGCAAAACCAACCTGACCGTACTCCACCTACGTCCAAACCTCGGGCGGAGTATGCCAAAAGATCCGTCTCACTTAGAAGAATTCAACGAAACAGACGGCGCGTCAATCGGACGCTCGGTCTGTTAGTTAAATTCATCTAAGTGAGACGGATCTTTTGGCATACTCCGCCCGAGGTTTGGACGCAGGTGGAGTACGGTCGGGTTTGTTTTGCCTTAAAAACCAACCGGGCCCCTGGGACGAAAAAGCCAATAACTCTCAGACCGGGCGTCCGATTGACGCGCCGTCTATTGCGTTGAGTTCCTCTTGATGAGACGGAACTTTTGGCATCCTCCGCCCGAGTTTTGGATGCATATGGATAGTGGCCGGGTCGGATCGCACTGAAATCCAACCGGGCCCCTGGAAGGGAAAAGCTGATATCTTTCAGACCAGACGTCCGTTTGACGAACCGTCAGCGGCATTGGTGATCACGTTGAAAAACGGTCCCTATGAGTACACCCTGTGAGTGTTCGGGGTATAGTTGAGTTACGGCCGGATTGGTTCGCTCACGAAACCAACCGGGCCCCTGGGACGAAATGGCTAATAACTCACAGACCGGGCGTCCGATTGACGCGCCGTCTGTTGCGTTGAGACCCCTATGACGAGGTGGTCCTTCGAGATACTTCCTTGCGGGACTTTGTGATACTTGGAATATCGACCAGTAGCTCGTGGAGCGGACCCTCCCGGAGACGAGCGGGCGAAGCACGGAGACCGTGTAGCTGACTGAGACCCGATGACTGCTGATCGAACGACTCGGTGTGTGACAGAGGTGCGCTTGGTTGTAGCGGCACATGGGAGCGCTTGGTTGTAGCGGCAGACCCACGACAGAGGTGCGCTTGGTTGTAGCGGCACATGGGAGCGCTTGGTTGTAGCGGCAGACCCACGACAGAGGTCCCCTTGGTTGTAGCGGCACATGGGAGCGCTTGGTTGTAGCGGCAGACCCACGACAGAGGTGCGCTTGGTTGTAGCGGCACATGGGAGCGCTTGGTTGTAGCGGCAGACCCACGACAGTGGTGTGTTTGGTTGTAGAGGCACATGGGAGCGCTTGGTTGTAGCGGAAAACCCACGACAGAGGTGCGCTTGGTTGTAGCGGCACATGGGAGCGCTTGGTTGTAGCGGCAGACCCACGACAGAGGTGCGCTTGGTTGTAGCGGCACATGGGAGCGCTTGGTTGTAGCGGCAGACCCATGATAGAGGTGCGCTTGGTTGTAGCGGCACATGGGAGCGCTTGGTTGTAGCGGCTGGCCCGCATTACTCGATAGGTGGAGTACTACAGCAGTTTTAAGTTAGTGGGCAGTACCTCGGAGTTGTGACAGGACCACTGTACACTACAGAGACGGAGCTCTTCAGCAGTTATGGTTTCGATGATGAAAATCCTGGTTTGATCTGAGACTTTTGATCTTGTGTTGGCCTCATGATTGAGATGAGTTACTTGATAACGTAGGTATATGTATGGGCATATATCTAAGTAGAGGTTATCTATTGAGATCTTCTTTATGGTTATCCTTGTTGGTTTTAGAGAGACCTTGAGGGTCTCGGGGTCCCTACTGAGTATCGTTATACTCACCCCTGCACGGGCTATGCCCGCACCTCGTTGTGTTGGTTGCAGACGACAGGCAGTGCTGATGGAGGCCGAGTGTTCGAGGAATGGACGGTACCCGGAGGTGGACTACACGACGAGTCAGTACCCGGAGGTGGAATACACGACGAGTCAGTACCTGGAGGTGGACCACTGAGCGAGACGTGCTTGAAGCGGACGGCGGGACCCGAGGAGCATTGGTGCTATCTGTACCCACCCTTCAGGTGGGACTTCCAGAGGATGGCTCGACGCGGCAGTTTTTCCTTTCAGTTGCTGTTTTTCCTTTCAGTTGTACTTTACAGTTGGGCTTGTATTTCCGGCCCCTTTTACTTGCAGCACAGCTTGTACAGTTTTTACTTAGTGTTTACTTTTCCGCTTGCTTACTCTGTGGTGCTTGTTTACTTTTCAAAGGCAATGCCTTCACTTTTTGCTGGGATTTATGCCTTGGTGCTAGTCGCCAGCCCCTGGCCTATGGAATGCGGGCTTTGGGTAGTCACGGCACGAGCCCCGAGGACGGGTCGTGACAAATTGGTATCAGAGGTGGTCGGTTCTACCGGGGACTCTGATCTTTCTTCTATGTGAAGCAATAGTGTTTAGTGTATTGGGTGTGGTTATCAGTCCAGGGAGTCCAGTGTTGGTGCGGCGGCCGACGTATCCGTACACCAGGACCCTGACTTCTGATTTCCGACTTAATGCATGAAAACATTGATTGCATGTGTGTTTCAAGTTTTCCTTGTGATTACTTCTTTCAGCTCATCAGGTATACTGTCCTGACCATGGCCCACTTGTTCCCTTTTCAGGATGGCCCCACGACGACAGCCAGCTAGGATTCCGAGAGTGGAGCGTGATGACAGCCCACCGAGCGTCGAGGACTCGGTACAGGGCCCTTTGACAGCTGAGGCACCGGCGATACCTATACCCGCCGAGGCACCGATGCTACCAGCCCCAGCCGCTGGCGATGCACGTCGCCTTAGTGCACTGCATGAGTTCCAGCGCCAGCGACCGCCCAGGTTCTGTGGGGAGATGGACCCTCAGGCCGCCGAGGACTGGCTGGAGGCAGTTTTTCGGGTTTTCAGATTAGTGAGGACACCAGCAGACCTCATGGTGATCCTCGCAGCGAGTCTCATGCACGCGGCAGCAGGCAGATGGTGGAGCTTGATGCTCCAGGTGCACGACGAGGCGTCACTCCTCTGGACGGAATTTGAGAGCATCTTCCGCTCTGAGTTCGTCCCAGCCACCCTCCGAGCGGTGCACATCCATGAGCTACTATAGCTGCGGCAGGGCATCCAGGAGCTACTATAGCTGCGGCAGGGCAGCATGAGATCAGGGCTTCGATGATCTCCCTCAACATTCCGACTCTGGCAGGGGTGTTAGAGCGAGCCCTCTTAGTGGAGAGTTTCCTTGCTGAGCAGTCTCCAGCAGCAGGACCCACCGCTTACCGGCATGTGGCAGAGTCTTCTACAGCGGGCAGTAGATGGATGACGCAGAGGTCCAAGAGGACTGGACCCACAGGTGGTCGCTAGCATGACTCTGGATCGTTTTCGTGAGGCACTCGGGGTGGGCAACGACTTTCCATGAGAGGGCAGTGTTACTCCTGCGGCGGGGTTGGTCACATGGCTCGTGACTGTCCGACCCGCCATACGGATGACCAGCAGACGAACGAAGGACCCCCCAGGCAGAGGCAGAGGTTCGATCAGGGCGGGCCTCAAGGATCAGGCAGCCATGACAGGGGAGTTGGTCGTGCAGCAAGAGGTGGACGGCGCTTCGGGGTGTTGCCACCACCACCACCAGGTGGTCCACCCCGACCACAGGGGAAAGGAGGACATGGGATAGCTGAGCTTCAGGCAGCTGAGGCCTACGATCATGGAGCTCCGGGAGTAGATGGACATGAGCGGGACTAGCTCCAGACCTGGAGACTTTTGTTTACATTGCTTCTAGTTTTGTTGATGTGTGTTTATAGATGCTTTGTGTCTTTGTACTTGAGCTGTAGTAATAAAAGACACATTTTCTTGTGGCATTTTACTTTCCAGTCCCCTCTTGTGTTGTTACTAAGAGGTTCCGGTTTAGACTGTTGACTTGACCCTCACCCGTGGGACATCTACTGGAGGAGACCCAGTTATCACACACTGAAGCCGACAGTGTTACTCAACCCTTGGAGGCGAGAGTAACAGTTGGATCTCTTGGTAGTAGCGTCGAGGCCTTACGACGTCATCCTTGTTATGGATTAGTACCATCCATGTCGGGATTGACCGTATTAGGAGAAGAACGTGGTTCAGCCAGGGGATGAGACCAGATTTCTCTTATTGGCAAGGAAGAAATCGTGGCAGCTCAAGTGGGACCAGAGGTGGTCCGGGCCACGACAGAGAAGGTCCAGGTGAGCACATGGGAGCGGAAGGCTCAGATGCGTACTCAGTACCGCCTTTGTATCCCTAGTTTGTGTTGAAGCTTTACGGGGACGTAAAGCCCTGTGGTGGGAGTAATGTAAAGACCCGTAAATTTCAAGGAAATTTTTTTTCTTAATTTTCATTGGAATTTTACAAGAACGCAGTTTCTGACGACGCCTGATTCCGAGGCCCGGTGTGCCCTGAATCATTTTCCGAAGTTTGGCTCGGGTACGTTCAGTGAACGAACGAGCGGGTTTTTCTAACTTTTGAACCGGTGCCCGGAATCGAATTCTGAGGGCACCGATGAAATCGCAGCGCCGGTATTCGCTTAGAAACGCCTCTTCTGGAGTTGCGTTTGCTCGGGTGTGGTTTTTAATTTTCGGGCTTAAAGTTAAGAAATTAAATAATTTTGCGACAACTTTATTTTATTTCACTTAAGCCGCTTGGAAGCCACTTGAAGCCACTTAAAGGCGGCTTGAACTGAGTTGGACTGGATAGGATGCTATCCAGAAATATCCTACCCCCTTGGTAGGATATTTGTGAGGTGGGGCCCACATGAGCCCTCTGTTTCTTTCCGCTAAGAAATGCACCCGCGAAAACTCGTCTTAATGAAAGTCAACCGACGCGTTTTCTAAATTCTTAATAGACCATTTAATTGGGCGGTTTATTTCGTTAATTAAATGGGTTGTTTCTTTCGTGAATTAAATGGCTTGTTTCTTTCGTTGAATTAATTCAATCGTTTCATAACCTGTTTTCGTGTGTTGGCATATTAATAAAATAAGACCAACCCAAAATCTTTTGAGAAGATTTGAGAGGATCCTTGTTTCTTCTTCTCGCTCGCGAAGAACGCGAAGAACGCGAAGAACACGAAGAACGCCGAACCCGGAAATCGACGACGCGACGCCTTGATCCGAATCGCCGACAACGTTCTTCTGCGACGTCTCTTCCTCTGCGACGGATCTCCGATCGACTTCTTGAGGTAAGAATCTCGGACCTTCCTTTTTATCTCCTTCGTGGTTCTTAACCAAAAACACGGATTTAATTAATTAAATTAAATCTGTTGCTTCATGGTGCGTTGAGTTCGCCGACTCAACACCGGATTCCACGACGACGCGACGCCTCCCCGCGACGACGCGACGATCCCTCTCTTCCGCGACGAGCTTTTCCGCGAAGAACGCCCGCGCGTGACGATCGACGAGGTAGGGATTTATTATGGGAATTACCCCTTTTTAATTTATTCCCGTCAATGTTTCTTAAAGAAATTAAAGAACCGAATTGTGAACAATTTTAATCTTCTTAAAATTGTTATTTTTCCCGTGTGGAATAAAATTCTCCAGGTTGTTTATCTCTAACGCGGAGGGTGCGGGCCAAACGAACACGGCCTGAAGACCCTCCGCCGTTCTTCGTTTTGTGCGGATTTGGCGGGCGACGACGGAACGTGCCGCATCGGATGTTTGACGATTCCGCAGTAAAGAACGGATCCCGGGAGGAGCAATGGCACAGACGGGAAGATAATCAGACCACCGGAGCGATCCCGGTGGCCCGCGGAACTCGCCGGCGGCGCCCCGGCGCGCCGCCGGACGAGCCCGCCGTGACTGAAGCCGTGGCGGCGGCGGCCGCGCGGGTCTGATTCGCCCGTGCGGGATGCGTCTCTGCCGCGTCCGCGGTTCACCAGCGCGGCCCACGCAGGCCGCGGGTCAACGCCCGCGGCGCCTGGCGCTCGGCCGCCCGGGCGCGCCGAGCCAGGCCGGTCCGACCGGCCGGGCCGCGCCCCGGCCGGGCCCGACCGGGCCAACCGGGTCGGGTCGACCTGGTTCGGGCCGACCCAGGGGGGGTCGGGCCGGTTCGGGACGGGCCCGTACCCCCCCCTTCTTTGGACGTTTTCGTTCAAATGGCCGTATCTTGAGCTACGGGCCTCCGAACGACGCGCCGTCAGTGGCAACGCGATCCTTGGATCGAGACGGTCGTTTCGGTATACTATACTCAAGGTGCACCTTCCTTTTCTGGAGCCTACATAGTTAAAACTCCGTAGTTAAGCGTGCTTGGCATAGAGCAGTGATCAGGATGGGTGACCTCCTGGGAAGTTTCCCAGGGTGGGTGTGAGATGGAAGGCGGGCTTGGGGTAGTCACGGCACGGGCCCCGAGGACGGGTCGTGACAATATCAGTTTATGGAATCAACTTCAATTTATTTCTCACCGAATTTATTTTATGACATATTTTCATAGAAATATGGATGCAATGTGATGCTGAATAGAATCCCCTATTTTACTGTTCTCTACTGAATCACATCAATATCATGTCAATTCATGTTCTTTTAATAAATTTTGGGTACCTCTTGGATCATTCATGATGGATCTTGTTATCAAGGAAATATGATTCCCATCTCTAGTCCTTCATAGATAATAATTAATTAATCAATACCTTAACAAACTGTATGATTGAAATTTCATTTCTTTTGTGTATTATGTCACAAACATATAATATAATGAATGTGGTTACACTCCCATTAAACTAATTACAGACAACATTATCACATCAATTTTTTTGAATAAAATTTCTATTATGACCTCATAAAAATTAATTTTCCATGACCAGAATTCTTTATTTACTCCATAAAAGTATTATAACAAAATTTATTACTAATTGGGATCATATGTAATCCTAAACCCATAAGTTTTTTTCACATAGACATCCTCCAAAAGGATACCATTATGGAAGGATCTCTTTTACTCCAATTTCTGAATCTCAAAATCATTTAATGCCCCAATGGAATGTATAATTTGGATAGAATTCATCATTGAATGTGGTGAAAATCATTCATCATAGTCAATCCATTGTCATTATTTAATCACTTCTGCAACAGGTCCTAACTTTGGTAATTAATTTTCCTTCTATGTATAGTTTCTTATTGAATTTATATTTTCAATACATGTAGTTAAATCTACTATAGGTTCTACCAAATTCCATAAATGATTTTAGTACATGTAGTGTATTTCATAATTGATGGCTTCATGAAAATAGGAAAAATATGTCCTATCTACCACATCTATTAGGTTAGAGTAACACATATATCATCTAAGAATGATTCTCCATCAAAGGTGAATATAAAACCATAGAATTGCTGTTCATTATCTTCTCTATAATTTTTTTCTAGTAATTTTTTATGGGGAACAATCTATATCTCTAATGTGCATTAATGAATTTGAATATCATTTAGAATTTATGTTTCTTTGGCCTAGATGTCATAAAATTGTATCACTATCCAAATATATCTATAGAAGATAATATTATCCTGATGATATGTGGGATGTCTATTAACCTACAAAATTTCTTCTGAAGGATTAAATATGTAGTATCCTTTTTTTCATTGGGATTTTTAATAACAATACAAGTTGAGCCTCAACCTGAGAGATTATTACATGAATAATCCTTAACATACTCTTCTCAATACAACACACATATGTAAGAAATCTGGGGATTCATTGAATTTGACAATTTGTTTGGTAATACATCTATTTATTTAGTTATAAATCACAAAAAAAAATATTGAAATGATTGTAATGAATATCCTCAAAAGGAAAATGGAATAATCACATATAATCATTGAACTCCCCATGTCATATAGGGTGTTGTTCCTATATTCAATTACACCATTCTATTATGTAATATTCTGTGGGGTGCATAATGATTAATTCCTAAACTCCATTAAATAAATAATTATGTCCTAAATAAGATATTCTCTCCCATGGTCTGAGTGGACACTCTTAATCAACATAATAATATGGATCTCAACTTCATTATTGAATACATTGAATTAATCATATGAATATGAATTTTTCCTCATTATGTTGACATATCCAAATCACATAAAATCAATAGTAAAAGTTTTGATGTATGATTACTCATGCCATGCATCAATAGGGAATATTCCACCCACATCGTTATGAATATAATCTATAACATCCTTAGACATTTCAAATTTCCAACTAAATAAGACTTTGAAATTTTTTTCTTCCAAACATTTATGATATACAGAATGTTCATCAAGTTCAAAAGTATATAAATATCCATATCCATTTAATTTAGAAATGCTCTACTCATTTACAAAACCCAATCTGCTGATGCGAATGTTGGTTGTCTTATTATTTTGGTGAAGTATCTTTGCTATCTATTTATATTGTTTTGTTCTTGTAATACATCACATTAAGATAGTTATTTAAATTTGAATTACCATACTAAAAGAAATATTTTTAAATTAAGGAAAATCTATTCCCAAATTTCGAAATAAATAAATATATATTTATTATTGATATAGAATAAAAATGTTTTTGTTGAATTAAATCATATAATAACAACCCTTTAAAACCAATATCTTCTCTTTCATCATTATTAGGTTGTAGCCCCCAGTAACTATTATAGAATATTCGACAATGTTGGATTCTCTATAATCATCCTCTCAATAAAATATCATTCTAAATCTTCTTGGTTTCTATTATTTTAATTCATTAGTGACCACCAAATGAAATATCTAGTACTAAATTCATTATAAAAAATAACATGTATAAATTAACAAACTCACCTATCGTTTTATAAGGCTTCACTAGATACAAAAAAAAATTCATATAGTGGCCCTTCATTCCACATGTGAAACAGACAACATCTTGTTCCCATATATTTCCCTTCATCATCAACATTTTGGAAGGGCATCAAAAATTAGTAGGAATAAATCTGTACACATTCCCATTTCATTTTCCACATAATGATGAATGTGTTTTTAAAATATACATATTATTATCTTGTTTCTGAAGACCTATATATATATCTTTAAGATATATCTAAATTTTGATAACATTTAAATTTAAAATAATGTTGGATAAATTAGAGAAATGATGCTAGAATGATGTTGGATCATAGTTATTTTGGGAATTTAAAACATAAATCCTCTATGATTTTAATTTACCCAGTGATATTCACAATGTGAATCCTACCTATGTACCACTATCCAATAATTATATATAAAATATAATATGAAATTTCAAATTGTTATAAATTTTCTTTCTTATGTTAAAGTCCATATAAGAGGTGGAGTAGACAATATGAATCCATTATTTCATGAGACTTGATTAGTTCATTATACAATGAAGATGTTATCAAACATTGAACATAGATAATAAAACTAAATAAATTCAAATTAAATGAACTTTTAACCAAATATATCTTTAATTTGCAGATAATGAGTTATGGATTCTAGCATGAAGGATTACTGTTCATTATAAAGAAAAATATGAAGTCCTCAAAACCACTAAAGGATGTTACTTCATGTTAATAGATTATCCTTCTCAAATATTGATCAAAGGGATAGAGTGGATCCTGAACATGTAATTATATTTTACAATTGGAAGAGAAAATTATTATTACATATCTAGATTACAATATAAGGGATATATAAAAAATTAATTTATTTTTATTTATTTATTAATATGTGAAATATACTACAATTATATAAAATCAACCTTGACCCCATCATTGAACAAGAAATGTCTAGTTGGTTTAACAGTATAGTGGAAATTATCATCCTTACTGTACCCTATAATCCAAAACCAGTAATGTAAAGCCTAATAATGTAATTAGGTAGGATGTCTTGCCAAATACAGACATGCATCTCCCTGATCTGTTGTGTGGATTCCACTACGCTAAAATGTATATCTGGATTTCATAAATAGTATCATCCTAATATTTATTGAATATAAATTTTCTATTCCAATAAAAAAATTAGGTTAAGTAAAACCCAAAATATCATTATAATTCTAGGAGAATTGTATGTGTGTTGAATTTTGTTATGTATATCACATAGTTCAATGGATTAATCCTTAATCATGTAATGGATGGTTCAGTTTGACTTCATATTTAATTGGTTCAATTTAATTGATATTGTATAATGTTTATCTTATTTTATAAATTACATATTTTTTAAATATAAATTTAATATTTCCTAACTAATTATCCATTCTTTATTTAAAATGTATTATTAATTCATTATTTAATATAAATATTTTCACACTATTTCTTTTATTTATGTGAATTCTGGAATGCATCCAAAATATAAATATCTCTATAGAGATAATTAAATAATTTAAAAGAAGAATTATTCCTAATATCTATGTAGCTGTTGATTTAATTAACATGCCTTAAATCAACTATTGGCCTTCTCTGAATGACTCCAAATGTCAGTAATACAATGAGATACATCATTCCAAAATTCGTCCAATTTAATTTCTGGAATTGTATCGTTATTGTTATATCATTATTCATCTCATAATTCCTTGGAATGCTTTATATATTACAAATATTTATTACTCACATGCTGGCTAGGGGAACCAATGAATTTGTTAAAGGGGGTTACAAAAATATCCTTGGACACATTTGTCCTATATAATAATGGTGGGAGGTATGAATCATGGACCATCAATTTATTTATTATTAAATAACTAATAACACAAACAATTGGTTAAATTAATTCTTAAAAAACATACATATGACTTGATCATGCTCATTAATTGTCATACATGCAATGAAAACCCAAAAGTAAATAGATACCATTAATTTTTTATTTATTTTTTTATTTAAGAAAAACATTATTTCATTATTTAATTATAAATTAAATTAATTAATTTCCTTTCATCTTAATGATAATACAATCCTTTTCAGATATACCAATCATTAATGGAACTCATCGAAAATTAATTGTGACATATTAATTAGAGGAAATTAATTATGAATTTAAACATTTTTTAAAAAATTTTTTAATTTCTCAAACACACAGTGGGGTTCCGGTAAATAATATTGATTTTTAATGATGAAATTTTAAAATTTCATATAATATTAATTTTATCCTTTAAGGGAGACTACACTATGCTTACATGCAGCTACACGCCTTGTACCACATTTGACTTGTTTCTATGTGAAACTCAACAGGAATTAGAGTGTTATTTTTGATGGAATACATAGTGTTTATATTCCATCAACACAAAATTTATCTAATTTTCATGTTCCATGATTTCATGGTCATCTTGGAGTGTGTAATAAAAGTAAAAATTACTATTAATTACTCAAAACATCTAGATAAAATCCACATGGGTACATGGAATGTGCTCCTACAACATTCCATATATCCTAGATTTAAGGGCCAATGATTTTACACTTCCTGATGTCACTACTGGCTCTTCTTCATTTTTCATAAATCATATTGATAATGAAACATTAAACAAACATTTTTAATAAGTCGATATCATGTTTATTAAAATTGTAATAAAAAAATATCATGAAATTAAAATCTAACTACTATTGTGAATAAATACAAAATCAAATATATAATTATAAGATTAAACATGACTACTCAGATAATAATTGATTTTTTGGTTATAATGGAATCATGTAGTGGTGTTTGATATATTAAAATTTATTTTAAAAATAATTACCCAAAACCCAAAAGGTATATATATCACGCCAAATTTATCATTTAATTAGATTAATATTTGAAGAAATAAATACACAGACATTGTTACATTATCATATGGTTAATTTTGGTTGCCTAAGAAGACAATTTCAGATTATGATCATTGAGCTGTGATGATCCAACTATATAACCACTCTAGCGGTGATCCACAAGGGATCTTTTTATCTCAAGGAAACACCACAAAATTACTAGGTTCTAGGGTAGTGAATAGAATGTCACATTTTGTTAATTAATTAACACTAATTCTTCTTACTAGAAGAAAATCATATTACACATTATGTTCATGAGAGGGAGAGAGAAAGAGGAGTAGAGAGAGAATTCATTGTTCTCAGAAATTCACTATTCTCAATTTTTGTATACACTACACCACAATCATATATGTTTGTTGACTGACTATAGATTTATGTTAAACTATTATTAAATATAATAAAAAATATAAATATATTATATTATCTTTAATAAAAATTATACCATAAAATAATAGTAATTATGTAAATTTTACTTTGTTGCATGCACCAACTTGTGAGATGATAATTATTTTGTTACCTTCCTATTAATTTTTATTTTTCACCATACTTGGTCATGGTTCATTCATAATCTTCTAACATTTAATGATATACAAATAAATTGGGTACTCATAGAAAAATAATTATTCATAATATATCAATAAAATATTTATTAAAGCAGAGAATAAAAAAAATAGATCATTAATTCAGTAGTCAGAAAAATATATTTATTTAATATTTAGTAACATAATGTAAAATTAGAAATTATTTTCCACATACATTATAATAATATGTATTATATTAATTATTCTAAAATAAAATTTAATTGAGATCTACTAAAACACTTAATATATTACCATCTAGAATTCAATATCATTATCATTAGGAAATCATTTATAAAGTAAAACATTAATATATATAAATTTCCATTTCACCGAAGAGAAAGAACAAAATTTCACAACAATGACAACAAAATAAAAATGATCATTGAGTTATATAATCCCTTTTTCCTAATATCTCATCAGGAAGGTATCACATCATTGTTACAAATATATATTCTCATTCTTTCATTCTTTTAATATTCGAAATAAACACATTGTTAGACAATTTACATGGAATTTAATGTGAAAATTTAATTTAAAAAAGCGAGATGATATCATCATTCGTTATTGGTTAACAGAAAAATAATTCCCTTAATTATTCATTAATGAAATATCACTCTTGAATCGCAAAATATATACATATTCTCAATGAGTGTTTATAAAAAACATTCATGAAATACAGATATGTACATGAGTTGAAACATGCATTAAAAACAATTATAAAATATATAAACCATCACACACCTAGATAAATAAAAATATATAATAACACCAAAATACGATTAAATCTTACTAGAAGGTCTATTCTTATAATCTCTCATCCTGGAAATTACAAATTATGAACATTCTGAGAAAAAATCGTTCTCCGTACAAGTCCTCACAAATGATAGTCTATGTACTATGTGTCTCATTATATTTTATTATCCAACCACAAAACATTATATGTTAATATTGTTCTATAACATCTAGGTTAGCATAACAAAAGGGGTAATCTATTTCCTTTCCAATGTGATGTATAATCTATGGAATTATTAAATTAGAGACATTTTTAACTACATAAAATATGTAATATTTTTTTATTTATATTAAATCTTTTAATTCATCATGTAATAAATGAAAAATATTTGTTCCTTGGACAATAACTCGATCATCGAGTGCATTGATAAGTGATTTTCAATGGTTGTGATGAATCACTTTTATCTAAAAGATATCAATAATACTCTGTTAACATAATGGAAGTAGATGAAAACATTAATAGAGGATGGTGGGAAATATTTTTGTCATTTTTTTGGATGTTATGAATAGATACCATAATGGGTAGATTATCTTTTGATGATATTTTCAAAGGGAAATTTAATAGATATTGACAACTCTACCTAATTCACATTCTAAATTTATTTTGAGAATTTAATGGAAACATCTACCTTTAATTGTAGTAAAATCATTAAATACCAAAATTATTAACATTCCCATTTATGGATAGGTGAATATGGAGATAATAATTATAATAGATACAAAGAAAATCCCACTAAATTGGAATTTTTCATGCTTATGTGTCATTATATATTTCCATTTATCAACATGTTTATTATTTCTTAGGCCGTAAAACAGTTGTTAATATCTTTCATGAATCGCATACTATGATGTATTTCAGAAACCACAATGATATATTTTATATAGAATATGGATTTGTTGGGTACACAATTAATGGTCTAAAATAAATTTAATATCGTAATGAATGTTCTAATAATGAGCTATCATTTCATAAGGTCATATTTAAATTAGTAAAAAAAATTCATAAAAAATGTCCACGTTTAGTTATATCATTTTCATTGTCAATATTATGTCAAATAGTTTCATGGTGATGATGTTTAGGTAATGTTTCATTTTGGAATTATACATAAAATCGAACAATATAATTATTATTATCATAACACTAGGATCATCCACTACTTTTGGAACCATCATAAAACCCCTCACCATTGATGAATACTTTCCAATAACTAAGAGATTGATGGATCTAAAGGCCATCCAATTATAGATCCTCCAATAAAAAATGAGAGTCAAATATCTTACATTAGATAATATTTTATGCCTCATTCATATCCATGTACATATTAATGATTAACACTGTTCTGTGAAAATAATCGTCACATGCATGAGAATAACATGTTTATTTATCATGAAATCCATCGTTAGTTGGTATTTCATTGGTTAAATGAAAACCCTAACTTTATCATGATGGATGTTTGATGTACAATCATATGTGTGTTGTTATCATTAAATGATATTCTTACATGGGTCTCATTGGATGACTAATGTATCTTATATTGGGTATTATTATGTTTAAATTATATTCCAAAATGTGTATCTATGGATGTCTTAAATACCATCACATGGGTTTTTTTATATTTTAATGAAATTCATAAATGGGAAATGGTTCTACCGGGATCCTTGAAGGTTGGTACAGACAAAAAGGGTTTCGCTGATTTCAGATGTTGAGTTTTCTCTCTTGAACAACTATCTACATTGTAAATTACATGACAGTGCACCGGTAGATGTTGAAAATACTTGGGAAGATTATTTTTGGATGGGTAATTATTTGGATACCAAATAATAAAATAGGATATTATGAAACTTATTTGCTATTTTCATTTGGAAATCATTAATTTTTGGGTGAAAAATCAATCTCACATTAATTTTAAAAAATGATTATGGCCAACATAAAAGCATGGATGGGGTATTCCTCATATCACTCGTGGGTTTTATAAGGGAAAACCAAAATGGGGTATGTGTTGGTCTCGGATGACCTAGGGCTGGATAAAATATATAACTTCAATAGGTTTTAGAGCCATGTATAACTCAAGTGTGATGTAGGGTGGTAAATATCCAAAAGAAATATAAAATTGATAGATGATTCTCATTTATATTTTTTTGTTCTATAATACCTTGTGTCAATAGTCTTCCATATAAATTTTGGTCAAGTAGTGAGTCCCTGTGTTGAGGAAATGGTCGTTCATGATGATTGGATATTAATATTTGCATTGGATGGTATGATGAATTGAGTAGTTATTTGATTGATTAGAGTATTTTTGGTTCAAAAACCAATCCTATGTGTGTTTCCTCAATGTTTGAAAGCACACATATTCGATTGGATGGGATATAAGTCTTATCATACTAGGGTATTATAATGGAACCCCAAAAGACATTATGTGTTGATATTGGATAATATATGGCTTCTAGAAATTGACCTTGTCAAGTGGATAATACCCTATTTAATTTGTAAAAATAACTGTAATTGATGGGGGACCAAAGGAGGGTGATGTTAGGAAATAAAAAGGGATTTCTAGAATATTTTTCTTCATAGGATTCTCAATCAACACATATTCTGCCGTGAGTGCAATATTTTTTTGATGTTTTTCGCTATATTTTAAAAAAGATAATTTCAAGAGTTTTTTCAACTTGTAATTTAGAATGAGTGTGCACTTTCATATTACAATTATGTGATACCTCAATTTTCACTTTGTATTCTACCATATTCATTTTCCTGGTTTTTTCATGTACGAAAAAGTTGTAATTTATTTCTTATCATTTTCACTTAATTTTTATTATCATTCAATAATATTTATACTAAATGGTAAATTAGTTTATATGGTATGATGTTGAATCAATGTGATTAATATCTAGCTCATGGATGTTTTGAACTGAGGATCTGTCCAAATGGTGGTGAAATTTGAGACAATATTTTTTAGAGGAAATAATTATTCATTATAGAGAAATAAGATTCCAGCAGTTGAATGGAAATGTAATATCATTCATGAAATTGGAGAAGCAAATCATGGTTGTGATGTATGAGAAATGGAACAACACATATAGGAATTCAATTCCCAATATCCATTTGGATTTAATAGAGGGGTCATGTCAATAATTACAGAGAAAAATATGGTGAGTGAAATTTGGGATACACAGATAAAAATGTATGATTTAAAGTCACTCCACTGAATAATATTCATGAAGGTAGAATTATACAATTTTCAATTGGTGTATTATTCAATGCTGACTGACCACTTCAGTATCTTCAATACCTTTTTTTCTTAGCTTATTCCATTGGTCAATAATTTTTTTTGCTACGGATCACATTTTAACTCTACCACTAATTTATTAATGATACGTATGACCATCTAATCATTAACCTCACCAATATTATTCAAATGGAAATATTAACAATAAAAAAATTGAAGTTGTAGATCTTAAATTTGAATTTCTGTGCAGGAACGAGGGAGATAGACATACAACAACAAACCAAGTGGATGATCTATCAATAGAAAGAGGATAAGGATGGAGAGTGGTCCCTTTGTAATCCAAAATCAAGACATGATTAAATCATAGAGAAATAAGTAAAATGTCATAAGATACAATTGTGGTAAGAAGTGGTAATTTCTAACAATAATTTTAAAAAAAGGTTACTGATAAAAACTCCCCAGTAATTATGGAGAGTACATTTTGGAGTATAAAATTTATGGTATGTGGTGAAGTCTATTGATGGTATACACAATCAATACAATGAATCGATGAGTTACATAGAAGAAACATGGCACATAATCTCATGATGTGAATGGTTTATTCAATAAAAAACTATCCTGGAAGAACTTTTGTACATGGGAAAAAATTGTACATTGAATACCTTCGATGTCGACACCATAAAACTAATGATGTGTGATAATATAGATTGAATAATTCATTGAGTACTCCATGTGCATGGCCTCGTGACGAATATTTTTTCATCGGTACAATTTGATGACATCAAATGGATAAATGTCAGTGAGAAAGGGGGGATAATGATTTTGAAAGGATATATTATTGAAATTAAGGTAGATAATATATCAATGAACATTTTTATGATTATGGGATTTACAAAAAAGGAATATGAGATAGTTGTTATAGTTACTACCTCAACGGAATAATTAGTGAAATAATGGAATCAGAAGCCTGACAATACATATTAATGAGTCTCGAATATTCATTCTGATAACATGCTTCTATCTAGTCCCATGAAGGCATCCATACCATTTGTGAGAACTGTGTTTTGAAAACGAAACAAACGATGATGTTTGGAATGTAGATTACATGGATATATGCATCCTATGAGTTGAAACATTCCCACAAATGGAAATAAAAAGTTGTGTACCTAGAGGGAGAAAGTAACTTAACAGTAGTAATTGATGACATCGATGGAGATTTGGACTGGTAATCCAACCGACTATTCTCAATTTCATAGTTTATGATGTAAATTATATTCACTATTTAATGAACATGAAATATCGATGATAGACTCATTATACATGGAATATATTCTCTTGGAATATGATGAAGGAGTGAATGAGTATTTTTTTTCTTCTCCCAATTACTACAAATATATCATCAAAATGGATTTAATCTTTGTAGAGGAAAATCTTAAAATGATGAATGATAAATACCTAGATAAATAGAGTACATAAACTACAATAATTTAGGTGACGAAACAAACAATGGATGAACCAATTTTTTTAAGGAATTACTATTTCATATTGATTGTGTAGAAGTTGATCATAGACTATACTAGTAAAATATATAGAATAAATAGCCAATGTGGCCCTCAGATTATGACATTGAGATAAATGTGAAATATTGAATTATAAAAGGGGAAGGAGAGCCTTCATCTTCTTTTGTGGAAACCCTATGTCTAGATGTATCATAATGGATGATGGAGATGCAAGAAGAACCTAATTCCCTGCACCAGATCAAGTCATGGGATCTTGTTCAATTAAGTCATTATAATAAGTCCATTTGGAACTCATCATTCTAAAATATCAATAGGGTTGAAATAGACCATGTGGAAATATATCATGAGTGACTGGTGGTCAAATGATTTGCTCAGAAGGATTGTATAAGTTTTATTGAAATACTTTCTCATGTTGGTAGACTAATGAATATTCATGTAGTTATGAACATTTGTGCCACATTCACTCAATATCTAGAGATTCTAGATGTGAAAACAAATCTCATACATAGTATCCATGATGATGAAATATATATACTCTAGAAATAAGGTTTTTCAAACGATATTAAAGATGACCTGGTGTGGATGTTGAAAAAATACATGTACAGTTTCTAACATTCATTGAGGTGTTAGTAAAATAGATTTGATTCCTATATCATGAGTCTTGGATACAATAGACATAATTTAGATTATTCTTAATATTTCATAGGTCTATATAGTAATTATTTTATCATTATACTTCTTTAATTGGATAACATCTTTTTTTCATGCCCCAAAAATGATAAAATCATGAAAATGATGGTCATGTTTTCTATGGATTTTGATATGAAGGAAATATGAAAAGCTAACTTGATTTCATGGATGTGGATTTAAAAAGACCTGAATAATGGAATAATTTAGATATAATTTATGAACTGTTTGACATGTTTATTAAAAACTATTCATTATGAATAACTATAATCCAATTTCTACCCCTATTCTTGTTAATTTCAATTTATCTTTCATGATGAGTCCTAACAGGGAAGAAGAGAGAATGTTAATGTCATGAGTTTTCCATGCATCACCAGTGGACATTCTATTATTTTTTATGGTTTTTACTAGATTATAAATTTCACATGATGTGGGAACAAATATATGGTACATGTTGAATCTAGTATGGGTACATTGTATCATGGTGATGAGGATCTTGAGATACATCTACGAAACTGAAAATATCCCATTATGTTTCAGGGGAACAGATTTCACTATTAAAGGATATGATTATTCATATTTTTATGGTGTTTATGACTAGTTAAAATCCTAAACTGGTTAATTTTTTACCTTTTAAGGGGTAGATGTGATCTATAGTTCAATGTTACAATCATTTGTGGCATTTTATATTGTGGACCTGTAGTAAATACTAGATACATAGGCCTACAACGAGTCAATTTTGATAAGATGGTTGATTGAAGAGATTGGAAAGAACACGATCATATTTCATTGTTTTTTGGTAGTCATAGAGCCTTTAAAATTTCAGAAAATCCATATTTTCATTATAGGATTAATAAAATTAACGAAAATAGTAATTTTGATTGAGATTTCATGGTGAAAGGATGTGTGGGCATGAATAAAATTCACACTAACAAAAATCTTGGCGATTTCCAGACAATATCGACGGGATCATGTATGTTTTGATAGCGTAGATACCTGATCATCCATTCAAATTAATGACCAGATGGTTTGGTATATATAATTTATGTGTTGTGATTTGATTGGAACCTAATCAAATCCATAAGTGGGAGATATGTTTCTTGATGTATGAAGATATAAAATAATAGTGATGGTCTCAACATTCATGTCATTCAAATATTGTGTCCCCTAAAATTATTCCCCCATTTAATTTTGTAAAAGTAATTTAATTGAGTGGATACCAATGAAGCATGATGGAATGCAATAAATATGGATATCCTCCAATAGTATTTATCATCAGATTATAATGAAACACATCAGCATCCTTTAGAGTAGCATTTTTTGGGGTGTTGCTACATATTATTAAGAGATAATTTCTTGATTTGATTCCAATTGTAAGTAAAAGTGTGTTTGTACCTGGATTTAACCATAGTTAGATCCTTCAATTTTTGACGTTTTTTATCCCTTTCTTTTTGGGTTGTTTTTCCATGTTACATTATGGGTCAATTTTATTTCCTCTCATATCCACTTTATCTCTTTGTCTTGGAATTATTATTCTACCAAAAGGATAAATATTTTTTATCGAAACATGAATAACCGACCATAGTGCATCCTCGATGGACATCAAATTTTTGAATGTCGATTACAATGGATCCCTCCTTTTGAAAACACTGTACAAGAGAAATACATTTAAAATAATAGGTTACAAATGAAGGTATGTATGATGTTGATTATATAATGTGTACTACGATACCCCACAATTAAACTCCAAATTTATGAGTATATAAATATTTTCATTTTGTATGAAATTAATATTTATCGTTATTAATTATACTAATAGTAGGGTTTGGGTAGTTTCCAACAGGTTCTTCATTTTTGGATTTATGATTATCCTCTCTAACATTTTTGTAGCATACAAAGGTGGGATTTTTTGATATGTTGGAGGATGCATGACATTGACATGTTTTGGATGCTTAATTCATAATCATGGATGTTGTCTTAGAGTACGAACCACTCCTATATATCATGGAGTGATGAATTAATAAAAAACTATTAGTTATCGTTTTCTCTTCTACCATTTTAATGATTAATACATAGTTTTTATAAAAATGTGATGAATCTTGTAGTTTATATAGATGAATAATTATATTGTCTAATTTGAAGGAAATAAAATATATCCCATGAAATTAATGCATTAAATATAATTTCCATTCAATGTCTTCAATTGAAATTAATATTTTGGATTACATTTTTTTAGTATTGATAATTTGTTATGAGAATTATAGCAGCATCAACCTCCCACCTTTTTAAGGTATGTAGGACCACATGGTGGTGAGTCATGTATCAATGTTATCCTATATATGTTCAATAATCATGAGATGCCTCTTGAGCGGTGGGCCAAAGTATATGCATATATAGTTTTTGATTCTTTCTTTGTGTAGTGAATTTATTAAATAGGATTGTCAACAAAGAGAAGTGGTTTGAGAATATTTCCAGTTAGTATTCTTTAACTACGTGATTCCTCATACTCTAAGGGATGTCTAGGCTAGAGAGTTCATTATCATGTACCACAAAATCATGTTAGTCGGGGTATACTCTTCCCATTGTACTATGCTACCACAGTTTACTCATAACTTATTTGGAGATGAACTTATGACAACTATGAGATTATAGGATGAGATGGTATACATAATCTAATAATTGTTCAAAATATTTCAACTGAATACCAATTAAAAAATCAACCACCAAAAACATATTACAGAATAAACATTGAGGGATATTGAATGTGCTTGATATGTCATTTTTGAAAATAGAGATACCATTATTTCCTCCCAATTGAGAATGTGTTGTTTATAATAGTCATGTATAGGTACAACATTTAGGTTCCTATCACATATTTCCTTCCAATATGTAAGTAGTGTGAGTTTCCAATAGGAACATAGCCATAATTGTAATGATACGTAGTGGAATGAAGTAGTTCTGGAAGGATGGAGAATATCCAACACATCTAATGAAATTTCGCTTCAGTACCTAGTGAGGGGGGATCTCCACCTACACCATCATGATGTGAAAGCCTATATGTATCATGATTGCCATGCATCTGGATTAACTCCATCCAAATAGGATGAGTTGGAAGTAAAGACAGAGGTAGTCAGACTCACAATTTTTAGCGCTAGTAGAGAGGGAATTGTTTATGGTACTTAGGAAGTGATTTAGAGTCATGGAACATTTCTTTTTAATGATATCTAACAAATGTCAGAGGATTGAAACATTGGAAATTCCACATTAAAAGGCATTCCTCCAATATCGTGCTCTTTTGTGTCTATTTGATTTTAAATGACTTTTTCATATTCATTTATATAAGAGGAAATAACATAGGGTCTATGACTCATGATCAATATGTTGTATGTAATTGTGATTCTCGACACCAATATCAATATCACATTATATGGATATCACAATTTTTAGGATATCCCCATTTAGAGAAGAGAATATTATTTCATGTTGAATTACATCATTATCGACATGAAGATAATTGTTGTAATCATTGAGATGGAATAGTTAGTTCCCAATATGTCCCATAATGATTTCTATAGATGGAGGGTGATTTTTAATTCACCAAAGGACATTAAGAATGTTCATAATGTATAATGGGATGTTGGAGTGGCTTGATATATACTAGAGTATTTGTTTCTTAGAAATGACATAGGTGATATTACAAGCATTTTTAGATGATTTGGGTTTTCCAAATGTTTCATTTCCTCCGTTAATGGAGAGGTTCAGTGACATATTTCTTGATGACGTCTCTAGTATTTGTATTGTTCCAGAGGCTTTTTTTACCATTGATCGTGTAATATGATTTTCACCAATGACCATTCCACCATATACGATGGATCTGAAGGAGTTTCTCGAGATCACAAATAATTTAGATAACCAGGGGGACAATGGCGTCAAATTCCACAACACTTCTTCATGGGTTCACCTGACCTTTTCTCATACAAGGCAGTAGGAACAGTAATATATTCATGGACTATCATATATTGAACCATATAATGTTAATGATTCAGTATAAAATCCCTATAATAAATGAACTATTTGAATATATCTGAAGAGAAATGATGTTTTACTTGATATATTTGAGCATATTCTATCACCATTTTTGGTATATATTATTAGACATTACATTATAGAAATCAATAGTCGGTATGGTCTATAAAAGTAAGTAGTTAGGATATTCAAACTCCCAAATTCACCTGCAATATTCATTTATCCTATATTTTATGTCTTCCACATTTATTTTGAATCATTTTAGATAGTCCATTTTGATTAAATCTTATTATATTCATGCTACAAACACCACCATTCAAGCCAACATTAGATCACGATGAAATCAATGAGAGAGAGAATATAAAATATCATAAGCTTAGTAAATTCTACTTTTGAATAAACATTGACAAATTCATTGGTAATATAAACTAAGAGTATTATGTTTTAATATAACTATTGAATGAAAATGTAGATTTATGTGAGGATAAACCTAAGAACATCATTGAAATTTTGTGTATATTTGGGAATTTTTAAAATTTTAGATACTTCATGAAGGACATATCAAGCATTGGAGTTCCAATTATAGTCTTGAAAAATTATATTATGAAGTTATTATGGTTTGAATCTGTTGAATAATCCTTTGATTATTATAAATGACGATTGTATATAGTGAGGATACAGATTCTCCTAGAGAGAGTTGGAGAAATATGGGGTGATATAACTGATTATGTATCATAAAAATTGATATTCTGATAGTTGATGAGTTATTATTTACATACGAGTCTCTTTGGTTGTGGACTCACATGCAAAATTAGCTGACATACAACCTTAATAATGTTATTTTAGTTATTATCTACAATATTGGACAAACAATATAAATGGATATTTTTATTTTCGTCTTCACATATCATAAAATATTCAAGTACATCATCAATGAGTGAGAAAAAAATCTCATATTGTAATGGTAGTTTGAGTTCATTGATTATTTTGATTTTGAGGTTGCATATATTTCTGGTAATGGAAATACTATGGTCAAAACACAAAGCAGAAATTCTCCGACACTGATGGTTCTAGAATCCATTGGAGAATGAAATATCATGGTCATAATCTCGTGGATTTGTATTGAGGATTAGGAGGACATTGTTCAGATTATCTTTTATGACTTATCAATGATCTCTACTCTTTTGGAATTGGTGAGGTCTGGGAAAATATTTGATCCCAATTGACTTTTCTTAATGAAATCTATCTCATATTATGATACATATTCATGCTAGAGCATTTATGGAAAAAACACGCTATAATAACATTGGTTTGTGTTCATCCTAGTTGACAGAATAGTGGAATTTGTGGTATAAATCCACTCCTCACCATTGGAAGTTCACCCTAGTGTCCCAAAAAATGTATTGAGATCAATGGTTTTAGTATTGGTGGCATAGTGTGAAATGTGATATTTATAGCATCATCACTTGGTTTCCCACATGTCAGTAGGTGAAGTAATAATATCATCGTGTTGTTATACTTTTACATCTACTATCTATTAATGAGTGTAAATGGGAGGATTTTTCAATGGATTTCATGATTGGATTACCCAAATAACATTGCGGAAATGATAAAGTATCTGTTATCAATAATCGTTTGAGAATGGTAGCAAAAAAATTACCGATGTGAGAGGTAATATCAATAAACGAGATATGAAGGATTTATGTTAGGTGGGATTTAATTCATTATGGAAATTATTGGCCTATCAGTTCTAAAATATATTCGGCCCTTATGTCATAATTTGGGAAAGACGTATAGAATGACTTGTGTATACAGTTAATTATTAGAAATTCCTATCATCCATTGACATATGGATATAATGAGAATTATATTATTATTGACGAGAACATTCAATTTGAATTGTTTATTGATGATTGAGGTTCCACGAAGAAAAAAATTCCCAACACCGAGTATCCTTATAAAAAAATATTTTGAGCTACCATCTAGACTCCAAAATTTGAATCCTACTTTATTAGGCCTTTCCAATGATTACTATTAGTTATCGCGGAAGAGGAATCTGCCATGTTGGGACCATTTCTCAATATGGTGACTATATAAAAGTTCTTATTGATTAGAATGCTCATGATGCTAGATGAGTCCAGTTATCAGTTGCATTTCAAATAATGTTGACGTCATCTCAAATTTGGGGCTAAAGACTGAGTTTAATTTTGAGTCATTCCCATGTTAAAAAATTAATTCATTCATTAGTATTTTATACTCTCAACAAGGGTTAATTTTCTAGTAGTTTTTTTGATATGGATTAGTCCAGTATCTTACCAGTTGGAACTTCCTTCGAGAATCCAATCTATGAATAATGTATTTTATGTATCATATCTATGCTAATATTACATAGAACCATCACACGTCATGTATCCTGAATAGCATGAATGAGATGCAGATGCACCCATTGTGTAGTATATAGTTTGTATTGTAGATTAGAACATAAAGGCACTCAGTGGATGGTTGTTTACTTTGTTATATGTGAAATTTCAGCATAACCAATTTCATGATGAGACATGGGATTGTGAAACTGATATATGATTCTAGAACCCTTGTTCTAAGATACCACTTTCCCCATGTATGGCTATATCGGAGATGGATTCTTAATATGTAGTTTAGTAGTATCAATCATTATTTTCATGTTGGTATGTATTGTTATTTTTTTACTTACTTCATTGGTTTAGTCATGTTTAACATGTAATACGTCCTATGGAAGTTCTTAGGACAGTTCATGGATTTTTTTTGGAGCCCGTAGTTCCAGAATGTGGGTGAATCAACTCGGCCTCATGGTTAGATGAAATTGTGTAGCCCATCTCACATGGTTTGAATATAATATGTGGGGGAAATTGAGGAGAAACATGATCCACATGGTTTTCATCCCACCATGAGCCTCTATGTGAAAGGCTGTAAAAACCATTGAAAATTTATGATGTTTGGAGTTCATATGTTTAGCACACTACTTGGGAAATTGTGAAACATAAAATTGTGTGGTAATGCCTTTTGTAGTGGTTTTATTAATATTTGTGCATGGTTCTTCCAATCCATGGTGGAAAACTATGTTCCCATTTTTTGAATTTGGTATTTACTTTTCAACTTTATTTTACTTTTAAAACATTTTTTCCATCAAATTTGTCTTACATAGAGGACTTCTATTTATTCATTGGTGAGCTCTGAATCCCCTCATGTTAGGATTTGAGAAAACATTCCAATCATAATTCTGAATCATGATCCATAAAATGTTTTTGATTGATTATGGTATTCTCTATATTTCTCTTACATCCTATTAAATTTTATTTCGAAATTCAACTTTATAATTATGTGGTAGCTAATTTTTCCTCTTTTTAGGTCATTGGATTTATTGTGATATCTCTTCCATCCCACTCCATATATGTGATCAATATCAAGTGTGGTGTCAAATATTGGCAGAAGTTAGGTGGTCTATTCATTTTTTTATGTATTTATATGCTTTTCTTAATAATCATGTGTTTCTCTCATCATTTAATTTCACTCTATTATTTTATTGTTTTTTGAGAACTATGGTCCTTTTAGTTGTTTGTACCAACTATTATTGTAGTTTCCCATTTCCAAAATTGCATTATATACCATTTCACCATTTATGCTACTACAACATTATAAATTAAGTTATAATTTCTGAAAGGATTATTTGGTCTTGGATCATATAGAGGTTAATTTACATGATGTATTTTTTTATTAAAGGACATAAATTAATTTCATTTATTTATATATAATGTGATGAAAGTAAATTACATATATTTCACTTATATTACATGATCTATTTAATTTTTAAATATTTCTATAATTGTAATTTGATATTCATTAGAGGTAATTCCACATTAATTATTTTAAAAATATGACATATTGTGAGATGGGTCATGAGGTTTGATGTTAGGGTTATATTTGAGAAAGTCGATATCATTATCATCTAACATGATGTATTATAAAATTCCAATTATTATGACCAGTGTCTTTAAATTCGAAATTTCATTATTCATGTGATGAAATTATGGCTCACTCAACATTTGAATAGTCATAATTGATGTCTTATACTCCTATTGGGATGTAGGTAATGTCATCAATATCATTATATTATAGGATTGTTAAACTAATTCTTGAAGTGTGAGTCAGGCCCCAGTGCATCTAGCATGTCTTATTAAAAGTATGTGAACACTATAGTTCACACACACAATTTCCATAAAGGTGGATGAAATATATATAGATTATATATATATATATATATACATTTATTTAAATGTCATATTTTCTATTATGTCCATGAGATGAATCAGGTAGACACTTCGAGTGTCAATTAGAATACTAAGAATCCTGATAATTTATTTATTCAACATTTATTTATTATACTTCTTATGAATGCACACAGTATAGTTATGAACACAACATGTTTTACATATAGACCATGTTGGTGGAGTCTTAATTATAATTTTTTCTCACACCAAACCAAGGTTTCCTCATATACCTGATAAGACTCTAAATATTCACATACCAATTAGAGAAATTACCCATTTCTATATTATTGATATGATTAATTATATATGGATATGTGGTGGAATGAACTGACAATTAACTTGAGATGCAAAAGGTGAAATGCTCGTTTTTTATACATATATTATAGGATAATTCAAATCATGCTACATTTTTCAATTTTTGAATTATCATTCTATACATATAAATATCATAAACTACAACAAAGGATTTCTATATCAATTATATTGTTAAAAATTACAAACATGTTTATATATTCTCATAATTTACATATTGTTATGGAAAACTTTTAAGTATATGATTTTAAATGTTCTTAAACTCTTATATGAGGCTATAATATCCCCATCTATACTACCATTAAACCCACCATTGTAGTTGATATCTTCTAGAATAATGGGAGATGCACAACATGACTTATGACACATCGATGTGTGGAAGAGTTTATGTGGACCCCATGTCATGATGGTACAAGAATTGAAAATGGGGATACATTCAACTGATACTTGTCCATAGATCTCACCCAATCTCCCCTCAATGTTGATATGAGAAGAAATAGGAATACAACATGTCCTATATGGAGTACATGATATGTCCCTATGGTTGAAAAGTAGGTATCAATAATCATGGAAGTAATGATGAATCAAGCTCAAATGGAATTCATTATTCCCGTATAAATTGGGTTACATGAAATGTACATGGTGAGTAAATGTTGATCTTAAATTTGGTGTTTTACCCTTCTTATATCATTACATGGCCTCTAGGTTCATTGCGCAATTACATAATGATCTATTTAGCTATGTTTCACGTGGTTTCAGTAATGTGACACAAAACATCCTATACTTTTCTAAATAAGTAAAATCTATGGATTCATTTTAAATACAACATAACATGTCTTCATATGAATAAACACTTCTTAGTAAGGTTTTTTATATAAATACTTGAAGAAACATAATACATCATTGTCCAATGCTGCTACCACTGATTCCTTCTATAGAATAAAAATATAGTCTTACTGAGTCCCATCATTGTGTCCTCACTAGATTCTCTCTATGAAATCACCCAAAATATTCATCCCAATGACTTTAATAAACATGGAGTGGAAAACCACACACAAGGTTCTTCAATTAGGATATGATCCATCAGTGGATCAATAACTGTCATCATGTGACAAAACTATGACATTGGATCCCACTAAAAAAATAGGACCACATTACAAGGGGTTATATCCCATTCTATAGATAATAGTCATGGTTATGGTAAATCACTATAAATGTGCCCGCCTTCTGCAAGTAGAGGTTTTTGTGAAGAAGCAAGGCTAAATTCATAGTGAATATAGAAGTAGTTACATTAGTGGGGTTTTAAACCTCCTCATGTTTTGCTCAAAATTTACAACATTAGAGGTGGTTATAATAGAAACTACGTCTAATATATGGATTTAGGGGTGGTTAACCACCCCAAATGGTGATTTCATTGGGGGAAGTTTTCACAGTCACCCAAACCCCCTGACACCAGTTGACACCCTCGACTCACCCCTTGACACCCACAAATGGCATTCCCTAATCACCAGTTGACACCACTGACACACACCCTAGGATACCCCCACTCCACCATGACACCCTACTAGACCCCCTTGACACCGATTGACACCCCCAGACACCCCCTGCACACACATCTTGACACCCACCCTTGTATGCCTCCCTTTTCCCCCATACCACTAGCCCCGCTCTTTCCCCTGACTCAAGTTGAAACACCTATCCCCGACATTCACGCAACCACACCCTTGACACCTCCTGACAACCACGCCCTTACCTTAACACTGGTTGACACAGCTGACACCTCCCGACACCCCACAACCCCCTTGACACCCCCGAGCACCCCCATGACACCACACGAGCCCCCCAAGACAACAGTTTCAACTGACGTCATGCACCAACTAACACCCCTAAATACCCGTGCACCACCACCCTTGACACTCCCCGACACTCACTCACCTATTGACATCTGTTGACCCCCTCCCATTACCAACACCCACACACCTATTGAATCTCGCGTACCCCATCCCTTGTCTGGCCATGTCACCACGCTCACACCAGAGCTTGTTCACCACTCCCTAGTGGCCACACTCATGCCATGAATTTGTCATCTTGCCCCGACATAAAAATGGATCTCTCGACTTTCGAAACCGATATCGGTTCAATATAGCCCTCACCACCAAACCACTATGGTGATCTTGCTTCTATACAAAATATAAATGGAATAATATTTCATAAAATCACAAAGACTTATATTATGTTATATATAAATATATGTGTGTGTTTAGAAATTTAAATAATATAATATATTTTTACATATATAATATATTTATCTATAATATATAAGTATTTTTCTACAATATTTATACATAGTATGTATTTATGTATAATTTTAATTTATTTGTGTATAATATATATAAATATATAAACATATTTGGGTATATTTAATATATATAAATACATATTTATAAGTATGTTAATTAATATATTTATATTTATGTGTTTGTGTATATTTTCATATTTATAAATATAATATAAATATAATATATATTATACATATATTATACATATATTATATTAAATACAATTATATTATATATTAATGTGTGTAATTATATAAATTTACATTACATCACAAACACAAACATATATTAACAAAAAATTAAATGCAATCACATAATTGGATATTTATAATATAATTAAATGATATATATATATATGTGGGTTTGTTGTGTGAGTACTAAATTAATTTTTATTTAATATGTTATACTAAAATATAAATAAAATAATTATAAAATACATATAAATAAATTTATAATATAATATTAATAATACTTTTTAATATATAAATAAATAATATATTTAAATTTATATTTATATTTATATTTATACTTAATTTTATCAATACTTTCTAAACTAGTTTAAAAAATATAATATAAATGTATTCCTACATAAGTATACAATACAAATGTATTTATGTATGTGTGTGTGTAATAAAAAAATTATTAACTATTAAATTTAAATTTAAATTTATATCAAATTGTGTAAAAATTATGTAAATTTGTATACATAATCTAAAAGAAATGTATTTATACATCAAAATACAATACAAATGTATTTATTCTTGTGTCTGTGTGTAATAATAATATTATTAACTATTATATTATATATATATGTTTGTGTGTGTGTGTGTGTTTAACAAAATTATTCTATAATTAACATGGTATGATAAAATATATGTAAAATAATTATAATATATATATAAATATATATATAAATAAATATTTATAATATATATATATATAATTATATAAAATATATATGTTTATGTAAATTTATTTTTAATGTTTTCTATATTATATATTTTTAAATACATAATATATTATAAATGTATTTTTAAAAATTCTACAAAAAAAATTATTTAATATTATCTATGTACAATATAACTGTGGGAGTTCCATAGGTCTTTGCTGGTGGGTGAAGTAGACAGGAAAATTATGTAGGTGGTGTGATGATTGAAATGCCAATGGGGAAAAGATTTCGAGGGTTAGGGAATGAAACTGTGGAGGAGACTTTTCCAATACACGATGGTGAAAACATGCAGAATGAGCCTCAGGAGGGCGCTGTAGTGAGTAAAGTAATGGATGATGCGACATGTATTGATCAATAAGTGATTGACCACCCCCATTGTATGGCTATGAATTAAATGAATTGTATGATTTAGCTAGACCAGTTAGTGATGTATCAAGCGATGTTCAACCCTATAAAATGGGGGGATCTTTCTGATAGTGGTAAAGAAAAAGATGGTGGCATGGTCAAGCCATCAAACAATGACATTTCCAATTATTGGGACCAAGATTTTTTTAGTGACCCATGAATGTATGATTGCTCTGCCACGAGGGAAGATGAGGAAGGTCTAGTCCTATATGCCAAAGCCAATGACTATCAGATCAACTGTCAGGATTATGCTATCTTCTACTCAGATTCTCTAATTGGAGCGGTTGAATCTAAGAAGGAAGTGCGCTAATTTAATGAAGCATTCGGAATGTTCAGAGAGGAAATATGTGACAACAGAAGAAAAATATTATCATCGAGGTGGTGATGGGTTTGATTTTGAGGATATGTAACTGTTGTTTTGGGTCTTTGGTACTTGTTTCTTTATTTTTTCTTTTATTCTAATAACTTTTCTTGTGTTTCGCCTCTGGATACACTTTTCTGGAATGTATACATTTCTTTTATATTTATATGTATTTATTTTAAATATTTATATAATTTCCTTATATATGTGTTTTATAATGTATTTAAATACATATATATAATGTGTTTATGTAATATATGTATACTCAAACATTCACACACCCACATATATATTTAAAAATTTTAATTTATATGATATTTATTTTAGAAAATAAATAATAATTTAGATGATGATTAAAGTCCCCTCTTATCAAAGGTACTTGTAGTGGTTCATAACCAAATCAAATTTCAATATTTAAAGGGGGATAACAACCCCCTATACTGTAATAAATTGAATGGAGTTCATAACCCCTATAAATTTATAAATTATAATTGTTTCAAAACACCCTCAAATGTCATCAATTAGTGGGGGATCCAAACCCCCTCAAATATCATCAATTATCGGGGGTTACAAACCCCCCTTCTAATTTCGTAAATTAAATGGGATTCAAAACCACCCATAATATCCTGAATTAGGGGGTGTTGAAATCCCCCAATAATTTCATCAATTTTAAGGGGTTCAAAAGACCTTAAAATTAATTAAATAGAGCTGTTTTAAAAGCCCTTTTAATATATTGTATTAGCATCATTTCATGATCCTCCTCTAATAACATAATTTATAGAGGGTTGTTAACCCCCACTATATCCTATAAAAAATTAATATCCAAAAAAATGTTATAAATATTTCTCCAACAAAATCCAACAGAATATATATTTCGACTAATTAATAAATTAGCAGTGGTTTTGATATTACCAGATCAATAATTAAAACAAATATTAAATAAATGCTAAACAATTTATAGGGGGTCATGAACACCATTTAATTTTGATTTTCAGAGGGGGGTTGTTCATAATATCTCTCTAATATTTATATAAAACGATTTTAGATGGGATTTATAACCCCTTAAAAATTCTATGAATATAGGGGGTTGTGAAGAACCCCCTCTAATGTTATAGAGAATGATTATAGAGGGGTTTGTGCAGAACCCCCTCCAAATAACACCCACTAATGTACAATTTTTTTGTATTGTCCCTATTCCAAACACACTGGAATGATCTATTATAATAATTATTGATCACACAATGATCATTCACTGGGTATTCATCAAACCTTTTTCTGAAGCAGGTAATGATTATTATCACAAATAGAATTAAAATAAAACCCATAACATACATGATGAGGATCAAAACAAGGAATTTTTCATATTTTAATTGATCCATTTCAATTAGAATGAAAAAATAATCTAAAAAAGTTACATTAAAAGAATTTTATCTAAAATTTGAATCAATAGAACAGTAGTAAAAAAAACTAATCATGGAATCAATCTATTTTTATATATATTCATATTCATCATGGTATTAGAAAATATATAAAATAAAAAAACTGTCCTACAACAATTTGGAAAAATTCTTGTTGATGAAATCTATTACATAATTGTTTTTTATGGGGTAAATAAGCTATTATGGTGCCTGATCCTCGATCTTATCTCGATATGATATCATCTTTTAATGATCCTACAACATATTTTCTCCAATATATCCTCTCAATCAAATTTTTTTGTTGGTAAATCTATATAAAAGGAATTGTCTTCAAAAAAATAGAGGATTCTCGAACTCAATGTCTATATGACTATAAAATTTAAATTAATTATTTTCTTTTATTATTTGTTCCCAATATATAACACAAACAAAAGGAATTATTACAATAATTTTTACATCACCCATATGGTAAAACCCATATTTTGAATTTCACATTAGTCTATGATTTAAAATCCAAGTCTTGTTATGGGTTTTATTAGTGATTTTCATGAATATGGATCAGTATCATATTAAAATAATTATAATATTTAAAATATAAATTTTCTTCTCAACCAAATAGAGATTCTCAAATTTTTCCATTCCTAGATCATAAAATATTACTTCAAATTTTAAATGGTCATGCATGAAAAAATATGATACATTACATTATTGATTTTGAGGATTATCATATCCTTCTCATTGAAATGCCAATAAATGTATTAAATTAAGAAATAATGATTCAGAATACAATTATCTAGATTGAGAAATTAGGGATGAAAATATTACCATAATCATCCTTGAATATAGAAGTAAAAGAAAATTAATTAATCGGTGTGGCGAAAAATCATTAATAAAATGGAAAAATGTGTTATTGGATGAAAAATATAGTTCATTATTACCTATTAATAATAAATGTATGAATACATATATATATATATGTGTGTGTGTGAGTGTGTGTGGGAGTTAATGAGATTTTCTTTTGGGTCATCCTAAAGATAAATATTTTAATTTTTTAAACATTGCGCTTGTCATAACATTATATTATGCATAACGGATATAGGTCTATGGGGATGTTACAAATATAACAAATACCTATGTGGAATTTGGGAAACATCAACATTTATTTCATCATTGATATTCTGAAGATATCTTAAAGGAATAATTATATTTCTGTGATAGGTGATTTCCATAAGAAATTAGCATAATATAGTACTATTAGAGAATGTTTACCACATGAAAGTCTCCGACTGATATATTTTATGAAAATGGATATACATTAATGGTGTAGTATATTTTATAAAATATAACCTATACATGTGTTCCAAAACCATATCTTCAATTTCATCCTTCATCTTGGTAATACTATGGAACATGATGATAGTGGGTCATTTTATATGACACCATCCTCCTTCTGTCAATGGATGTTCTGACCAAGTAGCAGCATAATGATAGATTATGTCCCTTGAAAATATATTTGTTGTTTTATAATGTTTTATTAATAAAACATTATGTCATTTCATTTATCATTTTTAAGGTGATATAGATTATTGTTATTCAATGGTCAAAAATATTATGGATAGAGTGGGGATTGATGCCTTATAGTCGAATGAATTTAATCAAATTTTCTATGAATTTTTTTGTATGGTGTTGAGACATATGATGGAGAATCAAATTAATAAATTGATGAAAAATGAATAATATTCGGTGGTTTTTATGAATAAAACATCACCTGAGTGGTGAGGTATACACCAAATCATATTTTGGATCTAGATAGAAATTTCAACCCTTTTACTCATGAATAAAGACATGGCATCAAAGGGAATCAGACACCCTTGAATTCAATAGTTATGAGAAACGTTTCTGATGTGCTGAGAGGGTAGACATGGACTTTACTGATGATAATTTCCAAATTTATTCATAACTACCAATGTCAAAAATTTCTATATCCTTTGGAAGGTTTTGTTTTAATCCAATAAAAAATCAACAAATTTTCATATCATTATTCATAACAAAACACAATGAGTACATTGGAATACTTTTGAAATTATATACATTTCAAATGATTTATTCAACATCCTTATTCATCAGCTCATTGAATTATATATTGGGTAGTTTACAAAAAAAGTCTGAGGGAAATTATTTTTATGGAACAATATCATAATGTCTTCCAAAACCATCTCTTCAATTTCATCCTTCACCTTGGTGTTCAAAATCAATGATCTATATAAGGCCCCAGCCTTAATCCTTACTTAATCTTGAGTTATTACAAGATTACACATTGAGGATCTTTTCAGGTTTAGAGTTTTAGAGAATTAGATCATGAAACTTGCTTTATATTCCACATTTAAACAAAGTGGTTACATAAAAGACAGTATTCATTCTTCCCATCAACGGGAACATATTGAAAATAAAACATGGATTCTTTATTGACACATCCTTGACACTATCATCACATCATGTACCTTTCCATTGACCTGTGAAAAACATTTCAAAAACATGGGATGAGCATAAAAATATCAGTAAGTGTTATAAAAATATGGAAAGGAAACATGAGTTCATATATACGTAAGAATGAAATCATACTTTACCATTAAAACATAGGTACTTTAACATACCTCATCAAACCATGAACAAATCATATAAAACATAAGACATAAAGGTAACTTGAGGCATTCATAACATTCTTACGTAGAGAGTAACCCTCTTGGTTACGTTTGGAATACCCATCACATTATATTCCCTAAATCTCTTCGGAGAAACCTTAACGTTTCACTCCTTCGCGTTACCCAATGCATTGGAGAGCTATATCGGGCTCACCTGCCCTTAGTTTATCACGGAACCACCTGTTTTCATAACAATGCCCAAGAACCATAACATAAATGTATCACATAAAACATGCATAAAGTAAACATAACATTTCCACATTTCAATCACAATATAACATTTTAGTATATTGAAATAATGAATCCATTCAAAAAGAAACCATTTCCAAAACCATTTAAAACATTTAATAAAGAGATTTTTGAATCAAAGATTCTCATACCACCTTGATGCTCAAAATTTTAAACCATTAATATCCATATAAATAAATCATTAAAGCCATTTTGAAAACATGGATATTAATAAGAACAAATAATTAAAACATTTAAAATGATATTTTGGATAAAGGGGTTTTACCAAAATTAGAGACACATAAATACAATAATTGAGGAATAACATTTAGTCAGAACTTTATAATATCATAGGAATAAATGGATTCATGATAAAATACTACAAAGGACAGTATATAAACCATATAAGAGTGAATTGGAGAATAACAACAATGAACCCTCTATAGAAATGTCAAATGTGATGAAATCCCTTATAGAGAAGGTATCCTTAAATTAAGGACAAATCAATCTCAAAAATATGTGTGACAAATAAAAGTACACAAAATATAAGTGGATATTAAGTGTAAAAAATAAAAGGTCATTCACACATATTTAATGGATGACATATTCAATGACTACATGTTGACCCCAATGAAATCGAAATTGGGTTAAAAAGTTCCCTTGACAGTCTAACGACATCACATCAAAATGAGTTGATGAGAGATAAAAAGTGTATCTCATCACTTGGACATAAAATCTACATCAATAAGGATATATGAGAACATATCACAACATAACAATATGTAAATTAAAAGACCCAACAAAAGAAGTCTTTTAAAAAAAAGGAGGGTGGAAGGTTCCCTTACCGACTTGGGTATCTTTCAAAACATACACCCCATGAAAGAAGGACAATAGATCATTGATGTAAATAGGCATAAAAGAAGGTATATTACATAATGTGTAGAATAATGGGCAGTACATACATTACTCAATGGAATTTGTGGAAAATGTTTCATAAATCTCACGGGAATAAAAGAGAGATGAAAAATCCCTTACGAAAACGCGGCAGCCTAGCGGGGCCACATAAAACTTCCGAATATGGATTGATGAGATCAAATAGGGTATCTCATCACATTAAAATAAAATTTAAAGAAATATTAATATAAAATAACATCCCCCAACATTAAAAAGAGTATATTAAAAGAAGTTACATAAAGGAGAATACTTAAAATGAATGAGAGAGGTTAGATCTCTTAAGAAAGTTCGGCAGCCTAACAGCTCCACTCAAAACTTCCAAAATGGATTGATGAGAGAGAATAGGGTCTCTCATCACATGAACATAAAAATTACAGTAAGTGTAATATAAAAGATCATCCCAATAACAAGAAATATGAGCTTTAAATGGAATGACATAGAAGTGTGTACTTAAAAAGAAAGAGAGGAGTAGGATCCCTTACCTCGGGTCCGACTTGACTCAATCGTTCTTTAATCTCCTGAATAATAAACATTAGTTAATTTATAATTCCATAAGAGCCTTTTTGAAGATCATTATTCCTTTTATATCACTTATTTCCATGTTATAAACATTATGTAATCATTTAAGTTAATAATGTTTGTTTTGTCGATATTTGGTTCTTAAGTCGAAAGTTGACTTCTTACAATTACATGTTGTTCGTGTGGCCAAATTTTTATTATATCCATAATTGTATTCATGATGTACATATCATATATGACATATATATCCAGTACATGCATGCATTTATCACATTACATAATCATTTAGAGGTAATAAATGAAATGCACCGTTCATGGAGACGGTAAGCCGTACGTATGCATGAACGCAACTTTCATTTCTTTGTCATATTAATGGAATTAAAACTAAATGAGAGGTATGTATATTTTAATTACAGAATTATATTCTTCATTTAGATGTATCATTCATCATATATATCCATTATATACATGTACTTATAATAGTGCATTACATTTGGGGATAAGAAATGAAATGCACCGTTCATGGAGACGGTAAGCCGTACGTACGCATGAACGCTGCTTTTATTTCTATCTCATACTTTAATGGGAAGAAATAATAGTGATATAGAGGTATATAATAATTCCTATATAACATCATATATAATAACATTAAATCCATCCTTTATACGTCCCACGTATGGCATTAACGAATCACATCACTTTGAGGGGGCGGTAGTCCGCACTTACTAAAATGAAGATATCGCGTATACCCAAAATGGAAGCCATAAAGGTAAGACACAAAAAAAAATAAAGAAACATAAGTAAAACATAAACATAATATATATCATATATAAAAATAGTGACATCATAATGGCCACCTTTGAAGGTGTTAAATGAGTATTGAACAATCATCATTTCGGGAGGCAGAATTTCGCCATCCACAGAAACCGTATGTTCTTTAACCATTTGATGTAGTTGTGTGAGAGTGTAGCTAGAATAAATCTTATAAAAACATCCTAGTATATTGAATATACTGTTGTTGTTACAAAATAAATAAAAAAAAATATTTTAGGGGGTTGGAGAAGCAAAATAAAACAAATGAACATGAGAGAATGAATTACCTTTAAAAGTGTAACTCCATTTGATTTGAGCCTAAAGGCTTCCTTTGAAAGGATTATGCCAAATGGGAATCCTCTAGGATGAGAAGAGGGATGTGTAGAGAGTAAATAGGCAGGTTTTTGCCGAGCCAATGGCTTGAGGAGTGTGTGAAATGTGGTAGAGGTGGGGGCCTTTTATAAGAGGAGAGGAGGGGGACTTTTGGAAAGTAAAGAAATATTACTTTATTTGAAAATGTGTTTCGGTTTTAAAAGATCCCACATTGATAAAATTCGTGGATAAGGTGATAAGGGTTCTAAATCCACCCATCCAATAAGTTTTTGACACGTTTAGTTCATAGATTTTACATTATCCTTCCACTTTATTTAAATCGTCAAACAATGATGTCATCGCTGCATCATTATTATGTCATAAATAATTTAATTTATTTAATGTCTAAAAATTATAAACAAAATACTATGATGTAGGAAATATTTTTAGCTTTCCAATGACTATTTATAATCAAAATTATGCCTTGTATAACTCCACATAAATTTTTTTTTAGTAAAACATATCATGTTTGTGTCATTTTTACTTCTACATTAAATAAAAAGTTATTTATGTCATTTCCCAACCAAAGTGGATCCATGGGGTCCCCAAGTTGACCCATGGATTGTCTTGGTCGGCCATTACACATCCAATGAGGTTAGGACATGTGTCAAGTGCATTTCATTTTATTAGAGCATTATTTTTACCTTAAACTACACTAATTATCACTAATCGCGATTAAAAACTTAATAAGTTACTATTCACCAAAAAATTATTTTTATCCCATTGAACCACATTTTAATTCTTAATGACAACCATGTATGTCGGATTTTTGAAATTCAAAACACATAAGTGGTAAAATATCATTTAAACAAAAAATCAGCTTTTATAAGTACCACTTAGTGGTTTCACTATTCATCAAAAATTGATGTTTGTCAGAAAAATACCAAAACTTCACCCTGAGTTATATTTGATATTCAGAAATCAAAAATGAATTATATTTTACAAAATTCAAAAAATATAAGTCACATTAATTAATTTAATAATCAATTCCCGCTGTCAGATCAAATAGCGTGTTTTTATGAAACAGTAAGTATCAAAAAATTGACACTGGTTTAAGTCCGATTTCAAAGTGAAATTAATTCAAATGACCACTATTGGATTTAATGGTAAAAATATATTCTTATTTTACATTAAAACCAATTCAGAAGATAATATAATCATATAAATAAATTAGATTAAAAAGTGGTTTTGAATTAAAATACAACATTTTACACTATTCATTAAAAAAATGAACTTTATCAGAAAAATACCAAAAATTTAAACAAAGTAAATTTTGATGTCCCAATTTTAAGAAGAGATTTATTTGGTACAATAGAATGTTTAAGAGTGAACAAAACAATATTTAATGATGGTTCAACATCAAAAGGTGATAAGTGAACCTTTAGTGAAAACTAGGGCATATACACCTAAAATTGAATTCTTTCCATATTTTAATCCTCTATCCTTTATTGGATAAATGTAAAAACATTTAAAAACATATATAATCATATTTTAGTTATTTCTATCCATTACCGCAATTAAAACGGCTACATGTTAACTACCATTTAAAATAATATTATTTTATTATTAGAGTGCAACGTAAGATTCCCAAGAAACGCGTTGTTGCGTGTTGGGTACGCCATCGAGCATAGCGTCCCCATTAAATACATATCAATATTTTATTCACAAATATTGATAAATAAGAAAATTTCATATTATTTAATTACCTGGGGTGTTACATCCTTCCCCCCTTTTGGGAATTGCGTCCTCGCAATTTTTAAAATTGAGCTAGGAAACATCCTTGAAAGTCCCACATCGGAACAAGAGTTAGTAAAACAATCACATTAAAATAATGAAAGATAAGCACAGAGGTCACCCGAGTTAACCCGTATATAGAAAAACATGGACATGGAGGAAAAAAAAGGGTCATGTTTTGATGGAGAGTGATAGAAAACATGTTTAGGAGAAAGTTAACCACAAGAAAATCACAAACTTGTGATGGGTTAAACGGTATTCGATTCTCCAGTAGGAAAAGTTAATAGACAACATTTTTTGAAGTTAATTTTTATTGAGGAATTTATTCATAAGGAAACCTAATCACTTATCATGCTGACTTTCAACTTTTACTAGATTCCTTAATCAAACTCATATTTTTTTCCAAAAGATGAGTATTTAGGGAGACTTGTTCGCATTAAGAGTACTATAATCAACTTCTAGAGAATCACCTAATCCACAAAAGAAAACTATATACATCCCATGTCTTTAGGCATTAACCAAAACCAAAACCAAAAAGGTTAGTACAAGGTCAGATAATCCAGAAAAGGATAACCCATTAAAAAGAAAATCTATGCTTAATCTCCAAATTTTTTTCCAACAAAACCCAAAGTTCAACGAGGACCATCCGATAAACAATTTGTCCATAAAATTAATCAAAGTAAACCAATATAAGATTGAAACCCAAATATTTGAATGATTTAGTCACATAGTCTTCCAAGTTAAATCGTAACATTTATCTCCAAACAACGTCAGTCGCTCCTAAAGTCTCGTATTGAAAAGTAATTAACATAATCACATATCCTCCATGATAGGTTAATCATTTTCATAAATTACGCAAAATAAACTTACTCTTAATTCATAAAATCATCTAACTAAAAGGAATCAGTCAAACTAACCAGGGAATTCACGTAGTCCAGTGGTAGGCAATAAATATCAGTCGCACTTTGGTTGTGGGTTTGATTCCTGCAGCTTTGTTCGACGCGATGGGTTGTCACACGATCTGCGTGTTGTACTTCTTCAAAAACTATATAATTCTTAAAACATTTCCCAAAATGAGATAAAATCTTCAAAGATGATCATAACATTTTTTAACCTAATGATTATCTCATGCCTTTCAGTTTCCATCAGAACATATAATAACCCATAATTACCTCAAAAGTAAGGATCATATAAACCCTAATGGTTACCTTAATAATTATTACCTGAATTTCCACATCGAGTTGGCCATATCATACATGATGTATTAGAGAACTCACCAAGGTTTAAGTGGTTGATCATGACTCCTTGATAGTTGGTTTAGAACAACCATGAGATTACTCATTGAATCCCCTATCTCATCCAGTCTCTTAATCAGAGAACCACCACAGTTTCCTTCAAACCCATTGTCACTTTGGTGCCTGCTAGATCCAGCCATTTACTAAAACCAAAAAGGTCAGTGTGAGTATATCAACATAACCATCATGTACTAATGAGGAAGATAAACACTAAGATATACTTACTCATTCACTTTATCTAAAACTAGGACTCTTTATGAAATCATAACCATTATGGTAATGTCACTTATGCATAAAGAATACCCTAACATCTAAAGTTATCTAAACCGACCTTTGATACCAACTATAAGGCCCCAGCATTAATCCTTACTTAATCATGAGTTATTACAAGATTACACATTGAGGATCTTTTCAGGTTTAGAGTTTTAGAGAATTAGATCATGAAACTTTCATTATATTCCACATTTAAACAAAGTGGTTACATAAAAGACAGTATTCATTCTTCCCATCAATGGGAACATATTGAAAATAAAACATGGATTCTTTCTTGACACATCCTTGACACTATCATCACATCATGTACCTTTCCCTTGAGCTGTGAAAAACATTTCAAAAACTTGGGATGAGCATAAAAAGCTCAGTAAGGGTTATAAAAATATGGAAAGGAAACATTAGTTCATATATACGTAAGAATGAAATCATACTTTACCCATAAAACATAGGCACATTAATATACCTCATCAAACCATGAAAAAATCATATAAAACATAAGACATAAAGGTAACTTTAGGCATTCATAACATTCATACGTAGGGAGTAACCCTCTTGGTTACGTTTGGAATACCCATCACATTATATTCCCTAAATCTCTTCTAAGAATCCTTAACGTTTCACTCCTTCGCGTTACCCAATGCATTGGAGAGCTATGTCGGGCTCACCCACCCTTAGTTTATCACGGAACCACCCATTTTCATAACAATTCCAAAGAACCATAACATAAATGTATCACATAAAACATGAATAAAGGAAACATAACATTTCCACATTTCAATCACAATATAAAATTTTAGTATATTGAAATAATGAATCCATTCAAAAAGAATCCATTTCCAAAACCATTTAAAACATTTAATAAAGAGATTTTTGAATCAATGTTTCCCATACCACCTTGAAGCATAAAATTTTAAACCATTAATATCCATATAAATAAATTCTTAAAACCATTTTTAAAACATGGATATTAATAAGACAAAATAATTAAAACATTTAAAACGATATTTTGGTTAAAGGGTTTTTACCAAAATTAGAGACACTTGAATATAATAATTGAGGAATAACATTTAGTCATAACTTTATAATATCATGATAATAAATTGATTCATGATATAATGCTACAAATTACAGTATATACACCATATAAGAGTGAATTGGTGCATAACAACAATGAACCCTCTATAGAAATGTCAAATGTGATGAAATCCTTATAGAGAAGGTATCATTAAATTAAGGAAAAATCAATCTCAAAAATATGTGTGACAAATATAAGGACACCCAATAAAAGTGGATATTAAGTGTAAAACAATAAAAGGTCATTCACACATAATCAATGGATGACATATTCAATGTATACATGTTGAACCCAAAGAAATCAAAATTGGGTTAAAAAGTTCCCTTGACCGCCTAACGGCATCACATCAAAATTAGTTGATGAGAGATAAAAAGTGTATCTCATCACTTGGACATAATATTTACATAAATAAGGATATATGAGAACATATCATAACATAACAATATGTAAATTAAAATACCCAACAAAAGAAGTCTTTTAAAAAAAAGGAGGGTGAAAGGTTCCCTTACCGACTTGGGTATCTTTCAAAACATACACCCCATGAAAGAAGGACAATAGATCATTGATGTAAATATTCATAAACGAAGGTATATAACACAAAGAGTATAATAATGGGCAGTACATACACCACTCAATGTAATTTGTGGCAAATTCACGGGAATAAAAGTGAGATGAAAAATCCCTTACGAAAACTCGGCAGCCTAGTGGGGCCACATAAAACTTCCGAATATGGATTGATGAGATCAAATAGGGTATCTAATCACATTAAAATAAAATTTAAAGAAAGTGGAATATAAAATAACATCCCCCAACATTACAAAGTGGAGCTTAAATGAAGTGACATGAAGGAGAATACTTAAAAAGAATGAGAGAGGTAAGATCTCTTACGAAAGTTCGGCAGCCTAACGGCTCCACTCAAAACTTCCAAAATGGATTGATGAGAGAGAATAGGGTCTCTCATCACATGAACATAAAAATTACAGTAAGTGTAATATAAAATATCATCCCAATAACAAGAAAGATGAGCTTTAAAAGGAATAACATAAAAGTGTGTACTTAAAAAGAAAGAGAGGAGTATGATCCCTTACCTCAGGTCCGACTTGACTCGATCATTCTTTAATCTCCTGAATAATAAACTTGAGTTAATTTATACTTCCTTAATAGACATTTTTAATATCATTATTCCTTTTATATCACTTATTTCCATGTTATAAACATTATGTAATCATTTAAGTTAATAATGTTTGTTTTGTCGATATTTGGTTCTTAAGTCGAAAGTTGACTTCTTACAATTACATGTTGTTCGTGTGGCCAAATGTTTATTATATCCATAATTTTATTCACGATGTAGATATCATATATGTCATATAAATCCATTACATTCATGCATTTATAACATTACATAATCATTTAGAGGTAAAAAATGAAATGCACCGTTCATGGAGACGGTAAGCCGTACGTACGCATGAACACTACTTTCATTTCTTTGTCATATTAATGGAATTAAAACTAAATTAGAGGTATGAATATTTTAATTACAGAATTATATTCTTCATTTATATGTATCATTCATCATATATATCCATTATATACATGTACTTATAATAGTGCATTACATTTGCGGATAAGAAATGAAATGCACCGTTCATGGAGACGGTAAGCCGTACGTACGCATGAACGCTACTTTCATTTCTATCTCATACTTTAATGGGAATAAATAATAGTTATATAGAGGTATATAATAATTCCTGTATAACATCATATATAATAACATTAAATCCATCCTTTATACGACCCACGTATGGCATTAACGAATCACATCACTTTGAGGTGGCGGTAGTCCGCACTTTCTAAAATGAAGATATCGCGTATACCCATAATGGGAGCCATAAAGGTAAGACACAAATGAAAAATAAAGATTCATAAGTAAAACATAAACATATTATATATCATATATAAAAATAGTGACATCATAATGGCCACCTTTGAAGGTGTTAAATGAGTATTGAACAATCATCATTTCGGGGGGCAGAATTTCTCCATCCACAGAAACCGTATGTTCTTTAACCATTTGATGTAGTTGTGTGAGAGTGTAGCTCGAATAAATCTTATAAAAACATCCTATTATATTGAATAGACTGTTGTTGTTACAAAAGAAAAAAATAAAAATATTTTATGGGGTTGGAGAAGCAAAATAAAACAAATGAACATGAGAGAATGAATTGCCATTAAAAGTGTAACTCCATTTGATTTGAGCCTAAAGGCTTCCTTTGAAAGGATTCTGCCCAAAGGGAATCCTCTAGGATGAGGAGAGGGATGTGGATAGAGTAAATGGGCAGGGTTTTTCCGAGCCAAAGTCTTGAGGAGTGTGTGAAATGAGGTAGAGGTGGGGGCCTTTTATAAGAGGAGATGAGGGGCACTTTTGGAAAGTAAAGAAATATTACTTTATTTGAAAATGTGTTTCGGTTTTAAAAGATCCCACATTCATAAAATTAGTTTATAAGGTGATAAGGGTTCTAAATCCACCCATCCAATAAGTTTTGGACACGTGTAGTTCCTAGATTTTACATTATCCTTCCATTTTATTTAAATCGTCAAACAATGATGTCATCGCTGCATCATTATTATGTCAAAAATACTATAATTTATTTAATGTCTAAAAATTATAAAAAAAAATACTATGATGTAGGAAATATTTTTAGATTTCAAATGACTATTTATAATAAAAAATATACTTGTATAACCCCACTTAAAAATAGTTTTAATAAAACATATCATGTTTGTGTCATTTTTACTTTTACATTAAATAAAAAGTTATTTATGTCATTTCCCAAACAATGTGGATCCATGGGGTCCCCAAGTTGACCCATCACTTGTCTTGGTCGTCCATTACACATCCAATGAGGTTAGGACATTTTTCAAGTTCATTTTATTTTATTAGAGCATTATTTTTACCTTAAACTACACTAATTACGACTAATCACGATTAAAAATTAAAAAGACACTATTCACCAAAAAATTATATTTATCCCATTGAACCACCTTTTACTTCTTAATGACAACCATTTATGTCAGATTTTTGAAATTCAAAACACATAAGTGGTAAAATTTCGTTCAAACAAAAAATCAGCTTTTATAAGTACCACTTAGTGGTTTCACTATTCATAAAAAATTGATGTTTTTCAGAAAAATCCAAAAAATTCATCCTAAGCTATATTTGATATTCCGAATTCAAAAATGAAGTCTATTTTACAAAATTCAAAACATATAAGTCACATTAATTAATTTAGTAATTAATTCCTGATGTCAGATCAAATAGCTTGTTTTTATGAAACAATAAGTATCAAAAGATTGACACTGGTTTATGTCTGATTTCAAAGTGAAATTAATTCCAAAGACCACTATTCGATTTAATGGTAAAAATATATTCTAATTTCACTTTAAAACCAATTCATAAGATAATCTAATCATATAAATAAATTAGATTAAAAAGTGGTTTTGAATTAAAATACAACATTTTACGCTATTCATTAAAAAAATGAACTTTATCGAAAAGATACCAAAAATTTACCCAAAGTAAATTTTGATGTCCCGATTTTAAGAAGAGTTTTATTTGGTACAATAGAATATTTAAGAGTGAACAAAACTATATTTAATGAAGTTTCAACATCAAAAGGTGATAAGTGAACCTTTAGTGAAAACTAGGGCATATACGCCTAAAATTGAATTCTTTCCGTATTTTAATCCTCTATCCTTTATTGGGTAAATTTAAAAACATTTAAAAACATATATAATCATATTTTATTTATTTCTATCCATTCCCTCCATTACGATGGCTACATGTTAACTACCATTTAAAATAATATTATTTTATTATTAGAGTGCAACGTAAGATTCCTAAGAAACTCGTTGGTGCGTGTTGGGTACGCCATCGAGCATAGCGTCCCCTTTAAAGTCATATCAATATTTTATTCATAAATATGGATAAATATGAAAATTTCATATTCTTTATTTACCTGGGGTGTTACATCCTTCCCCCCTTTTGGGAATTGCGTCCTCGTAATTTTTAAAATTGAGCTTGGAAACATCCTTGAAAGTCCCACATCGGAACCAGAGTCGGTAAAACAGTCACATTAAAATAATGAAAGATAAGCACAGAGGTCACCCGAGTTAACCCCTATGTAGAAAAACATGGACATGGAGGAAAAAACAAAGGGTCATGTTCTGATGGAGAGTGATAGAAAACATGATTAGGAGAAAGTTAACCATAAGAAAATCACAAACTTGTGATGGGTTAAACGGTATTCGATTCTCCAGTAGGAAAAGTTAATAGAAAGCATTTTTGTTTTAAGTTAATTTTTATTGAGGAATTTATTCATAAGGAAACATAATCACTTATCATGTTGACTTTCATCTTTTACTAGATTCCTTAATCAAACTAATATTTTTTCCATAAGACGAGTATTTAGGGAGACTTGTTCGCATTAAGAGTACTATAATCAACATCTAGAGAATCACCTAATCCACAAAAGAGAACTATATACATCCCATGTCTTTAGGCTTTATCCAAAACCAAAACCAAAAAGGTTAGTACAAGGTCAGATAATCCAGAAAAGGTTAACCCATTAAAAAGAAAATCTATGCTTAATCTCCAAATTTTATTCCAACAAAACCCAAAGTTCAACGAGGACCATACGATAAACAATTTGTCCATAAAACTCTTCAAAGTAAACCAGTATAAGATTGAAACCCAAATATTTGAAGGATTTAGTCACATACTCTTCCAAGTTAAATCGTAACATTTATCTCCAAACAACATCAGTTGCTCCTAAAGTCTCGTATTGAAAAGTAATTAACCTATTCACATATCCTCCATGATAGGTTAATCATTTTCATAAATAACCCAAAATCAACTTACTCTTAATTAATAAAATCATCTAACTAAAAGGAATCTGTCAAACTAGCTAGGGACTTCACGTAGTCCAGTGGTAGGCGATAAATACCAGTCGCACTTTGGTTGTGGGTTCGATTCCCGCAGCTTTGTTCGACGCGACAGGTTGTCACACGGTCTGCGTGTTATCCTTCTTCAAAAACTATATAATTCTTAAAACATTCCCCAAAATGAGATAAAATATTCAAAGATGATCATAACATATTTTAACCTCAAGATTATCTCATGCCTTTAATTTTCCATCAGAACATATAATAACCCATAATTACCTCAAAAGTAAGGATCATATAAACCCTAATGGTTACCTTAATAATTATTACCTGAATTTCCACATAGAGTTGGCCATATCATACATGATGCATTATATAACTCACCAAGGTTGAAGTGGTTGATAATGACTCCTTGATAGTTGGTTTAGAACAACCATGAGATTCCTCATTGAATCCCCTATCTCATCTAGTCTCTTAATCAGAGAACCACCACAGTTTCCTTAAAACCCATTGTCACTTTGGTGCCTTCTAGATCCAGCCATTTACTAAAATCAAAAAGGTCAGTGTGAGTATATCAACATAACCATCATGTACTAATGAGGAAGATAAACACTACGATATACTTACTCATTCACTTTATCTAAAACTAGGACTCTTTCTGAAATCAAAACCAATATGGTAATGTCACTTATGCTTAAAGAATACCCTAACCTCTAAAGTTATCTAACCTGACCTTTGATACCAACTATAAGTCCCTAGCCTTAATCCTTACTTAATCATGAGTTATTACAAGATTACACATTGAGGATCTTTTCAAGTTTAGAGTTTTAGAGAATTAGATCATGAAACATGCATTATATTCCACATTTAAACAAAGTGGTTACATAAAAGACAGTATTCATTCTTTCCATCAACAGGATCATATTGAAAATAAAACATGGATTCTTTCTTGACACATCCTCGACACTATCATCACATCATGTACCTTTCCCTTGACCTGTGAAAAACATTTCAAAAACTTGGGATGAGCATAAAAAGCTCAGTAAGGGTTATAAAAATATGGAAAGAAAACATGAGTTCATATATACGTAAGAATGAAATCATACTATACCGATAAAACATAGGCACATTAACATACCTCATCAAACCATGAAAAAATATTATAAAAAATAAGACATAAAGGTAACTTGAGGCATTAATAACATTCTTACATAGGGAGTAACCCTCTTGGTTACGTTTGTAATACCCATGACATTATATTCCCTAAATCTCTTCAGAGAAACCTTAATGTTTCACTCCATCACGTTACCCAATGCATTGGAGAGCTATATCGGGCTCACCCGCCCTTAGTTTATCACGGAACCACCCATTTTCATAACAATGCCCAAGAACCATAACATAAATGTATCACATAAAACATGCATAAAGGAAACATAACATTTCAACATTTCAATCACAATATAACATTTTAGTATATTGAAATAATGAATCCATTCAAAAACAATCCATTTCCAAAACCATTTAAAACATTTAATAAAGAGATTTTTGAATAAAAGTGTCCCATGCCACCATGAAGCATAAAATTTTAAACCATTAATATCCATATAAATAATTTCTTAAAACCATTTTGAAAACATGGATATTAATAAGAACAAATAATTAAAACATTTAAAATGATATTTTGGTTAAAGGGGTTTTACCAAAATTAGAGACACTTGAATACAATAATTGAGGAATAACATTTAGTCAGAACTTTATAATATCATGAGAATAAATGGATTCATGATATAATTCTACAAATAACAGTATATAAAACATATAAGAGTGAATTGGTGCATAACAACAATGAACCCTCAATAAAAATGTCAAATGTGATGAAATCCCTTATAGAGAAGGTATCCTTAAATTAAGGACAAATCAATCTCAAAAATATGTGTGAAAAATATAAGTACACCCAATATAAGTGGATATTAAGTGTAAAACAATAAAAGTTCATTCAGAAATATTCAATGGATGACATATTCAATGACTACATGTTGAACCCAAAGAAATCGAAATTGGTTTAAAAAGTTCCCTTGACCGCCTAACGGCATCACATCAATATTTGTTGATGAGAGATAAAAAGTGTATCTCATCACTTTGAAATAAAATTTACATCAATAAGGATATATGAGAACAAAACCCAACATAACAATATGTAAATTAAAATACCGAACAAAAGAAGTCTTTTAAAAAAATGGAGGGTGAAAGGATCCCTTACCGACTTGGGTATCTTTCAAAACATACACCCCATGAAAGAAGGACAATAGATCATTGATGTAAATACGCATAAACGAAGGTATATAACACAAAGAGTATAATAATGGCTAGTACATACACCAATCAATGGAATTTGTGGCAAATGTAGCATAAATCTCACGGGAATAAAAGTGAGATGAAAAATCCATTACGAAAACTCGGCAGCCTAGAGGCGCCACATAAAACTTCCGAATATGGATTGATGAGATCAAATAGGGTATCTCATCACATTAAAATAAAATTTAAAGAAAGAGGAATATAAAAGAACATATCCCAACATTACAAAGAGGAGATTAAAAGAAGTGACATAAAGGAGAATACTTAAAAAGAATGAGAGATGTTAGATCTCTTACGAAAGTTCGGCAGCCTAACGGCTCCACTCAAAACTTCCAAAATGGATTGATGAGAGAGAATAGGGTCTCTCATCACATGAACATAAAAATTACAGTATGTTTAATATAAAAGATCATCCCAATAACAAGAAATATGAGCTTTAAAAGGAATGACATAAAAGTGTGTACTTAAAAAGAAAGAGAGGAGTAGGATCCCTTACCTCGGGTCCGACTTGACTCGATCGTTCATTAATCTCCTGAATAATAAACTTGAGTTAATTTATACTTACTTAAGAGCCTTTTCAAGATCATTATTCCTTTTATATAACTTATTTCCATTTTATAATTATTATGTAATCATTTAAGTTAATAATGTTTGTTTTTTCGATATTTGGTTCTTAAGTCGAAAGTTGACTTCTTACAATTACATGTTGTTCGTGTGGCCAAATGTTTATTATATCCATAATTGTATTCATGATGTAGATATCATATATTTCATATATATCGAGTACATTAATGCATTTATAACATTACATAATCATTTAGAGGTAAGAAATGAAATGCACCGTTCATGGAGACGGTAAGCCGTACGTACGCATGAACGCTACTTTCATTTCTTTGTCATATTAATGGAATTAAAACTAAATGAGAGGTATGTATATTTTAATTAAAGAATTATATTTTTCATTTATATGTATCATTCATCATATATATCCATTATATACATGTACTTATAATAGTGAATTACATTTGGGGATAAGAAATGAAATGCACCGTTCATGGAGACGGTAAGCCGTACGTACGCATGAACGCTACTTTCATTTCTATATCATACTTTAATGGGAAGAAATAATAGTGATATAGAGGTATATAATAATTCCAGTATAAAATCATTTATAATAGCATTAAATCTATCCTTTATACGTCCCACATATGGCATTAACGAATCACATCACTTTGAGGTGGCGGTAGTCCTCACTTCCTAAAATGAAGATATCACATATACCCATAATGGAAGCCATAAAGGTAAGACAAAAATGAAAAATACAGAAGCATAAGTAAAACATAAACATATTATATATCATATATAAAAATAGTGACATCCTAATGGCCACCTTTCAAGGTGTTAAATGAGTATTGAACAATCATCATTTCAGGAGGCTAAATTTCGCCATCCACGGAAACCGTATGTTCTTTAACTATTTGATGTAGTTGTGTGAGAGTGTATCTGGATTAAATATTATAAAAACATCCTAGTATATTTAAGATACTGGTTTTTTTACAAAATAAATAAATAAAAAGATTTTAGGGGGTTGGAGAAGCAAAATAAAACAAATGAACATGAGAGAATGAATTACCTTTAAAAGTGTAACTCCATTTGATTTGAGCCTAAAGGATCCCTTTGAAAGGATTCAGACCAAAGGTAATACTCTAGGATGAGGATAGGGATGTGGAGAGAGTAAATGGGCAGGGGTTGGCCGAGCCAAAGGCTTGAGGAGTGTGTGAAATGAGGTAGAGGTGGGGGCCTTTTATAAGAGGAGAGGAGGGGCACTTTTGGAAAGTAAAGAAATATTACTTTATTTGAAAAAAAAATTCGGTTTTAAAAGGTCTCACATTGATATAATTCGTGGATAAGGTGATAAGGGTTCTAAATCCACCCATCCAATTAGTTTTGGACATGTGTAGTTCATATATTTTACATTATCATTCCATTTTATTTAAATCGTCAAACAATGATGTCATCGATGCATCATTATTTTGTCATAAATAATTTAATTTATTTAATGTCTAAAAATTATAAAAAAACTACTATGATGTAGGAACTCTTTTTATCTTTCCAATGACTATTTATAATCAAAATTATTACTTGTATAACCCCACTTAAAAATTGTTTTAGTAAAACATATCATTTTGGGTCATTTTTACTTTTACATTAAATAAAAAGTTATTTATGTCATATCCCAACCAAAGTGGATCCATGGGGTCCCCAAGTTGACCCATGGCCTGTCTTGGTCGGCCATTACACATCCAATGAGGTTAGTACATGTGTCAAGTTCATTTCATTTTATTAAAGCCTTATTATTACCTTAAACTACACTAATTACCACTAATCGCGTTTAAAAACTTAATAAGTTACTATTCCCCAAAAAATTATTTTTATCCCATTGAACCACATTTTACCTCATAATGACATCCATGTATGTCAGATTTTTGAAATTCAAAACACATAAGTGGTAAAATTTCATTGAAACGAAAAATCAGCTTTTATAAGTACCACTTAGTGGTTTCACTATTCATCAAAAATTTATGTTTTTCAGAAAAATCCCAAAAATACATCCTAAGCAATATTTGATATTCCGAATTAAAAAATGAAGACTATTTTACAAAATTCAAAACATATTAGTCACATTAATTAATTTAATAGTTAATTCCCGATGTCAGATCAAATAGCGTGTTTTTATGAAACAATAAGTATCAAAAGATTGACACTGGTTTAAGTCTGATTTCAACGTGAAATTAATTCCAAAGACCACTATTGGATTTAATGGTAAATATATATTGTAATTTCAATTTAAAACCAATTCATAAGATAATCTAATCATATAAATAAATTATACTAAAAAAGGGTTTTGAATTAAAATACAACATTTTACACTATTCATTAAAAACCATGAACTTTATCGGGAAGATACCAAAAATTTACACAAAGTAAATTTTGATGTCCCGATTTTAAGAAGAGTTTTATTTGGTACAATAGAATGTTTAAGGGTGAACAAAACTAAATTTAATAATGGTTCAACATCAAAAGGTGATAAGAGAACCTTTAGTGAAAACTAGGGCATATACACCTAAAATTGAATTCTTTCCGTATTTTAATCCTCTATCCTTTATTGGATAAATGTAAAAACATTTAAAAACATATATAATCTTATTTTAGTTATTTCTATCCATTCCCTCCATTACAACGGCTACATGTTAACTACCATTTAAAATAATATTATTTTATTATTATAGTGCAACGTAAGATTCCCAAGAAACTCGTTGTTGCGTGTTGGGTACGTCATCGAGCATAGTGTCCCCTTTAAAGTCATATCAATATTTTATTCATAAATATGGATAAATTGGAAAATTTCATATTCTTTATTTACCTGGGGTGTTACATCGTTCCCCCCTTTTGGGAATTGTGTCCTCGTAATTTTTAAAATTGAGCACGGAAACATCCTTGAAAGTCCCACATCGGAAAAAGAGTCGGTAAAACAGTCACATTAAAATAATGAAAGATAATCCCAGAGGTCACCCGAGTTAACCCGTATGTAGAAAAACATGGACATGGAGGAAAAAACAAAGGGTCATGTTCTGATGGAGAGTGATAGGAAACATGTTTAGGAGAAAGTTAGCCACAAGAAAATCACAAACTTGTGATGGGTTAAACGGTATTCGATTCTCTAGTAGGAAAAGTTAATAGACAACATTTTTGTTTTAAGTTAATTTTTATTGAGGATTTTATTCATAAGGAAACATAATCACTTATCATGTTTACTTTCAACATTTACTAGATTCCTTAATCAAACTCATATTTTTTCCAAAAGACGAGTATTTAGGGAGACTTGTTCGCATTAAGAGTACTATAATCAACTTCTAGAGAATCACCTAATCCACAAAAGAGAAATATATACATCCCATGTCTTTAGGCTTTAACCAAAACCAAAACCAAAAAGGATAGTACATGGTTAGATAATCCAGAAAAGGATAACCCATTAAAAAGAAAATCTATGCTTAATCTCCAAATTTTTTTCCAACAAAACCCAAAGTTCAATGAGGACCATCCGATAAACAATTTTTCCATAAAATTATTCAAAGTAATCCAATATAAGATTGAAACCCAAATATTTGAAGGATTTAGTCACATAGACTTCCAAGTTAAATCGTAACATTTATCTCCAAACAACATCTGTTGCTCCTAAAGTCTCGTATTGAAAAGTAATTATCCTAATCACATATCCTCCATGATAGGTTAATCATTTTCATAAATAACCCAAAATCAACTTACTCTTAATTCATAAAATCATCTAACTAAAAGGAAACAGTCAAACAAAATAGGGACTTCACGTAGTCCAGTGGTAGGCGATAAATACCAGTCGCACTTTGGTTGTGGGTTCGAATCCCACATCTTTGTTCGATGCAACGGGTTGTCACACGGTCTGTGTGTTGTCCTTCTTCAAAAACTATATAATTCTTAAAACATTCCCCAAAATGAGATAAAATCTTCAAAGATGATCATAACATATTTTAACCTCAAGATTATCTCTTGCCTTTAATTTTCCATCAGAACATATAATAACCCATAATTACCTCAAAAGTAAGGATCATATAAACCCTAATGGTTACCTTAATAATTATTAACTGAATTTCCAAATCGAGTTGGCCATATCATACATGATGCATTAGAGAACTCACCAAGGTTGAAGTGGTTGATCATGACTCATTGATAGTTGGTTTAGAACAACCATGAGATTCCTCATTGAATCCCCTATCTCATCCAGTCTCTTAATCTGAGAACCACGACAGTTTACATCAAACCCATTGTCACTTTGGTGCCTGCTAAATCCATCCATTACTAAAACCAAAAAGGTCAGTTTGAGTATATCAACATAACCATCATTTACTAATAAGGAAGATAAACACTAAGATATACTTACTCATTCACTTTATCTAAAACTAGGACTCTTTCTGAAATCCTAACCATTATGGTAATGTCACTTATGCTTAAAGAATACCCTAACCTCTAAAGTTATCTAATCCGACCTTTGATACCAACTATATGGCCCCAGCCTTAATCCTTACTTAATCATGAGTTATTACAAGATTAAACATTGAGGATCTTTTCAGGTTTAGAGTTTTAGAGAATTAGATAATGAAACTTGCATTATATTCCACATTTAAACAAGGTTGTTACATAAAAGACAATATTCATTCTTCCCATCAACGGGAAAATATTGAAAATAAAACATGGATTCATTCTTGACACATCCTTGACACTATCATCACATCATGTACCTTTCCCTTGACCTGTGAAAAACATTTCAAAAACTTGGGATGAGCATAAAAAGCTCAGTAAGGGTTATAAAAATATGGAAAGGAAACATGAGTTCATATATACATAAGAATGAAATCATACTTTACCCATAAAACATAGGCACTTTAACATACCTCATAAAACCATGAAAAAACCATATATAACATAAGACATAAAGGTAACTTGAGGCATTCATAACATTCTTACGTAGGGAGTAACCCTCTTGGTTACGTTTGGAATACCCATCACAGTATATTCCCTAAATCTCTTCGGAGAAACCTTAACGTTTCACTCCTTCACGTTACCCAATGCATTGTAGAGCTATATCGGGCTCACTCGCCCTTAGTTTATCACGGAACCACCCATTTTCATAACAATACCCAAGAACCATAACATAAATGTATCACATAATAAATGCATAAAGGAAACATAACATTTCCACATTTCAATCACAATATAACATTTTAGTATATTGAAATAATTAATCCATTCAAAAAGAATCCATTTCCAAAACCATTTAAAACATTTAATAAAGAGATTTTTGAATCAAAGTGTCCCATACCACCTTGAAGCTTAAAATTTTAAACCATTAATATCCATATAAATAAATACTTAAAACCATTATGAAAACATGGATATTAATAAGAAAAATTTATAAAAACATTTAAAACGATATTTTGGTTAAAGGGGTTTTACCAAAATTAGAGACACTTGAATACAATAATTGAGGAATAACATTTATTCAGAACTTTATAATATCATGAGAATAAATGGATTCATGATATAATGCTACAAAGGATAGTATATACACCATATAAGAGTGAATTGGTGCATAACAACAATGAACCCTCAATAGAAATGTCAAATGTGATGAAATCCCTTATAGAGAAGGTATCCTTAAATTAATGACAAATAAATCTCAAAAATATGTATGAAAAATATACGTACACCCAATATAAGTGGATATTAAGTGTAAAACAATAAAAGGTCATTCACACATATTCAATGGATGACATATTCAATGACTACATGTTGAACCCAAAGAAATCAAAATTGGGTTAAAAAGTTCCATTGACCGCCTAACGGCATCACATAAAAATTAGTTGATGAGAGATAAAAAGTTTATCTCATCACTTGGACATAAAATTTACATCAATAAAGATATATGAGAACATATCCCAACATAACAATATGTAAATTAAAAGACCCAACAAAAGAAGTATTTTAAAAAAAAGGAGGGTGAAAGGTTCCCTTACCGACTTGGGTATCTTTCAAAACATACACCCCATGAAAGAAGGACAATAGATCATTGATGTAAATACTCATAAACGAAGGTATATAACACAAAGAGTAGAATAATGTGCAGTACATACACCACTCAGTGGAATTTGTGGCAAATGTAGCATAAATCTCACGGGAATAAAACTGAAATGAAAAATCCCTTACGAAAACTCGGCAGCCTAGCGGCGCCACATAAAACTTCCGAATATGGATTGATGAGATAAAATAGGGTATCTCATCACATTAAAATAAAATTTAAAGCAAGATGAATATAAAAGAACATCCCCCAACATTACAAAGATGAGCTTAAAAGAAGTGACATAAAGGAGAATACATAAAAAGAACGAGAGAGGTTAGATCTCTTATGAAAGTTCGGCAGCCTAACGGCTTCACTCAAAACTTCCAAAATGGATTGATGAGAGAGAATAGGGTCCCTCATCACATGAACATATAAATTACAGTAAGTTTAATATAAAATATCATCCCAATAACAAGAAATATGAGCTTTAAAAGGAATGACATAAAAGTGTGTACTTAAATAGAAATAGAGGAGTAGGATCCCTTACCTCGGGTCCGACATGACTCGATCATTCTTTAATCTCATGAATAATAAAGATGAGTTAATTTATACTTCCTTAAGAGCCTTTTTAAAGATCATTATTCCTTTTATATCACTTATTTCCATGTTATAAACATTATGTAATCATTTAAGTTAATAATGTTTGTTTTGTCGATATTTGGTTCTTAAGTCGAAAGTTAACTTCTTACAATAACATGTTGTTCGTGTGGCCAAATGTTTATTATATCCATAATTGTATTCAAGATGTAGATATAATATATGTCATATATATCCAGTACATGCATGAATTTATAACATTACATAATAATTTAGAGGTAAGAAATGAAATGCACCGTTCATAGAGACGGTAAGCCGTACGTACGCATGAACGCTACTTTCATTTCTTTGTCATATTAATGGAATTAAAACTAAATGAGAGGTATGTATATTTTAATTACAGAATTATATTCTTAATTTAGATTTATCATTCATAATATATATCCATTATATACATGTACTTATAATAGTGCATTACATTTGGGGATAAGAAATGAAATGCACCGTTCATGGAGACGGTAAGCCGTACGTACGCATGAACGCTACTTTCATTTATATCTCATACTTTAATGGGAAGAAATAATAGTGATATAGAGGTATATAATAATTCCAGTATAACATCATATATAATAACATTAAATCCATCCTTTATACGTCCAACGTATGGCATTAACGAATCACATCACTTTGAGGGGGCGGTAGTCCGCACTTCCTAAAATGAAGATATCGCGTATACCCATAATGGAATCCATAAAGTTAAGACACAAATGAAAAATACAGAAGAAAAATTAAAACATAATCATAATATATGTCATATATAAAAATAGTGACATTATAACGGCCACCTTTGAAGGTGTTAAATGAGTATTGAACAATCATCATTTCGGGAGGCAGAATTTTTCCATCCACGGAAACCGTATGTTCTTTAACTATTTGATGTAGTTGTGTGAGAGTTTAGCTCGAATAAATCTTATAACAACATCCTAGTATATTTAATATACTGGTTTTGTTACAAAATAAATAAATACAAATATTTTAGGGGGTTGGAGAAGCAAAATAAAACAAATGAACATGAGAAAATGAATTACCTTTAAAAGTGTAACTCCATTTGATTTGAGACTAAATGATTCCTTTGAAAGGATTCTGCCCAATGGAAATCCTCTAGGATGAGGAGAGGGATGTTTAGAGAGTAAATGGGCAGGGGTTGGCCGAGCCAAAGGCTTGAGGAGTGTGTGAAATGAGGTAGAGGTGGGGGCCTTTTATAAGAGGAGAGGAGGGGCACTTTTGGAAAGTAATGAAATATTACATTATTTGAAAATGTGTTTCAGTTTTAAAAGCTCCCACATTGATATAATTCGTGGATAAGGTGATAAGGGTTAGAAATCAACCCATACAATAGGTTTTGGACATGTGTAGTTCATATATTTTACATTATCTTTCCATTTTATTTAAAATGTCAAACAACGATGTCATCGCTGCATCATTATTATGTCATAAATAATTTAATTTATTTAATGTATAAAAATTATAAAAAAATACTATGATGTAGGAAATCATTTTATCATTCCAATGACTATTTATAATCAAAATGATTACTTGTATTACCCCACTTAAAAATTGTTTTAGTAAAACATATCATGTTTGTGTCATTTTTACTTTTACATTAAATAAAAAGTTATTTATGTCCTTTCCCATCCAATGTGGATACATGGGGTCCCCATGTTGACCCATGGCTTTTCTTGGTCGGCCATTACACATAAAATGAGGATAGGACATGTGTCAAGTTCATGTCATTTTATTAAAGCATTATTTTTACCTTAAACTACACTAATTACCACTAATCATGATTAAAAACTTAATAAGTTACTATTCACCAAAAAATTATTTTTATCCCATTGAACCACATTTTACTTCTTAATGACAACCATGTCTGTCGGATTTTTGAAATTCAAAACACATAAGTGGTAAAATTTCATTTAAACGAAAAATCGGCTTTTATAAGTACCACTTAGTGGTTTCACTATTCATAAAAAATTGAAGTTTTTCAGAAAAATCCCAAAAATTCACCCTAAGCTATATTTGATATTCCGAATCCAAAAATGAAGTCTCTTTTACAAAATTCAAAACATATAAGTCACATTAATTAATTTAATAATTAATTCCCACTGTCAGATCAAATAGCGTGTTTTTATGAAACAATAAGTATCAAAAGATTGACACTGGTTTAAGTCTGATTTCAAAGTGAAATTAATTCCAATGACCACTATTGGATTTAATGGTAAAAATATATTCTAATTTCACTTTAAAACCAATTCATAAGATAATATAATCATATAAATAAATTAGATTAAAAAGTGGTTTTGAATTAAAATACAACATTTTACACTATTAATTAAAAAAATGAACTTTATCGGAAAGATACCAAAAATTTACACAAAGTAAATTTTGATGTCCCGATTCTTAAGAAGATTTTTATTTGGTACAATAGAATTTTTAAGAGTGAAAAAAACTATATTTAATGTTGTTTCAACATCAAAAGGTGATATGTGAACCTTTAGTGAAAACTAGGGCATATACGCCTAAAATTGAATTCTTTCCCTATTTTAATCGTCTATCCTTTATTGGATAAAAGTAAAAACATTTAAAAACATATATAATCATATTTTATTTATTTATATCCATTCCCGCCATTCCAACGACTACATGTTAACTACCATTAAAAATAATATTATTTTATTATTAGAGTGCAACGTAAGATTCCCAAGAAACTCGTTGTTGCGTGTTGGGTACGCCATCGAGAATAGCGTCCCCTTTAAAGTCATATCAATATTTTATTCACAAATATGGATAAATATGAAAATTTCATATTCTTTATTTACCTAGGGTGTTACAAACTACATTGGTCATACTTTACATCAGGATGATAAATGGCCAAATTCAACTTCTCCATCATAGAACAATGACATTCAATATAGATCTTATCTATTTATTTGACTCCCTATTATGAAAATAGTGGAATAGAAGATCCCAAAAATTACAATCGTCATTTTTCACATAAAACAATCAATATCTAGTTTTACACTACAATGAGGAGGATGTTAATAAATTTTCATATTATTTCTCTTATCTTGAGATAGATATGTAAGAATAGATATGATATTATGAACTCATCCACCGATGGAATTGGGGATGTCATTATGGAAATAATTACATTTTCCCTTTCATAGGTTTTTTTTGTTACTCTCAGTTCCCACAATTTTATAATATATAAATGTTTTGATCAAAATATTAGTCAAATATTCATGAATAAATATTCTATTTCTTTTTTAAAATTTACTCTAAAGTCATGTAATTTGGTATCAATTTTTTTTTTGAAAAAATTAGAACAATTCATTTTTTTGGGCTTACATATACAAAGTATCATACTAAATGTTTTCAATATAATTCTATAATAGTTTTTCCAAAATTATGTTAACCCTTCCACAATACAAAATTTAGAAAAACTCCATTTTCCAACTTGACTATTACATAATATTAATGATAAACATCATAATCATGCTACAAATCCAATATCAATAGGTTTAGTGTCTTGGGTATATTAGGATTATACATAATATTTATTAAATAAAACATAAAAATTATTATGTAGATTATTATATATATTCAATATTCGCTTCACATTATAATTAGTAGAAGTAATCACATTAGGATTTAAATGAATTAACGTAGTGAGCTAAAAGTCTTGTAATTGGATAGACAAAGACACGAGCCTATAGATCATGGGTGAGAAAAATCATCATTATAACATCATAATCAAGAGAGGAAACATTTTATAAAGTCATGGAATGGGGATATTCATAAAAACTAAACATCATTAATTTGTGGTTCACTAATACACATATATTTTTATAATACTAACGTTGGGTACAAGCATACCAAACTTGTTTTAAGAGATAGATGATACATCAAAAGGCATTGGACTCCAAAATAATTACCGGTGAACCTATCAAAACATTAAATAGAAATTATCATGCATGAAACATAGAACATATATCATTATTATAAATAAATTAATTCATGGAAATTATAGGGTAAAATTTCATAAGTAATATATTTATAAATAATCATTGGATTTCTATAAAGGGAATTTGATTCATAAATCTTGAGTCAAAATGATACAATCTCATGTGAAGTAAAATTTTAATTTTTTGAATGAATATTTCATACGAAAAAATATTTTTGTTTTCCATAAAATTATAATGGAATAATATATTTCACAGAAATGATAAGGTATGTAAAATGAAATCATTTTTGAATAAGAATAAATAAATATCCATATTAAAATATTGCATGAAAGTGGAACGACCCAATTTAAGGATGTTGGGTTGGATAATCCCTTAACTAATATCTGAATGCTTTCATTTCATTAATAAAATCTCAAATCAAATTAAATTCAATGGGTTAAAATTTTAAAAACTATTAAACATGTATTATTTTATTTTAGTTTTATTTAGTTCATTTTTTGATTTTTTTATGAGTTTGAAAGTTCAATTTCATTACTCGATTGCAATTTTTTGTCTTTGTTTTTCTTGATTGGATCACATGTATATAATTATGGAAGGTCATATGTAGTGATATTGATTCTACATTTTAAAATTATACTTTATTAATAAAAATTGACAAATTTAATTTGCCAAATATATCATCTAGTAATACAGAATTAGTTTCATTTATTATATATAATGTTAATGAAAATGTTTTAATTTATTTGGGTTTTTTATGACCATTATGGGACTATCATTTTATTTATCATCATTCTTATATATTTGTTAAAAAATAAAATAACTTATAATATTTAAAATTGAATCTTATTTAACAATAATAATGGTTTTATAACTAGTGTTTATGGTAGTAGTCAATAATGAAAATGCACGTCCGTGGTGGAGGAAAATCAACACAACACATATGATATATTCAATTTCATAATAAATTGTAACATAAAGTTATTTGAAGTTGAATAACTACATTAACATTATAACAATAAAATATTTAATATATACTAGATTTGTTACGAAACATCAATATGAGTAGGTTAAGAATCAATAAAAAAAGAATGAAATTGAAATGATATTAAATGACAATGATAGAGGATTTTAAATCTTTAACTCTTCTCCTTGAGAACCGCCATATGGGAATAATATGTTATATTTTTTGGTAAAAAAGTCTTCAAGACATGTGTTCTTTCTTGGGAATATGTTTGGGTTGATGTTATTTTATAATAGAGTATTTATTTTTGTGATGATAAGATGTGGTGATGGTGAAATTTATTAGTGTGGAATGGGTAATTTGTTATTATATTATTAATTAGTTTATTGTTTTGGATGTAGACAAGAAATAGTGATAATTAATTAATAAATAAAGTAAATATAAATTCCTACTCTGAGATAATGTGTAACATCCAATGAGTTTTTTAAAAATAATTTAAATTCATGAATATTTTTTAATGGTGATATTTACAACTATCCATTTATAATTTTGCATATTTTATGATATGAATTTCAAAAAAGCTTTCATCTTTGGTTGTGGTTAGTATGTTATTTGGAGTCTGACAGAAACAACTTTTTAATGGTGAATATTAACATACCCTTATGAATAGTAATATAAATAGTAATATGAAAATCATGAATAGTAAAAAATATTATTATTCTATTATCATACTGTTATATGATGATGATATGTTAATTAATTTTTTCTAGAGTTAAAAATGAGTTATATATTCAAAATGGTTTTTGTGAAAAAATTAATGATTTTATTTAAAAATTAAATTAATAATATTTAGAAAATTATATTCAAAAAATTTATTTTTTTTGAATTAAATTGGTCGAAAAATGGTTTGGGTGAATTTTTGGGGAATTTTCTAAATTTCATGATTTTTTATTAATAGTAAAATATGATAAATTAAAATAAAAACTAAATTAATTTTATTGCTAAATCATAAGTAATGAAATAATGATTTAAGACCAATTGTTTCAAACTCATATGCAATTAGTAATATTTGGGGTCAATGAATCATGAGTTTTCATTGTCTTGAGAGGAAACAATATAATAATTATTAAAATAATGTAAAATCCCTCCTCTCCACCACTATTAAGACAACCCTCATTCAACTGTTTCCCACACACCTCTCAAGCCTTTATCATTGACTATGTTCTTATAAATCCCCTCCTCATGGATCCTTCCCACATCCAAGACACACTAGTCTAACCAAAAGGCCAAGTCCGAGGGCCATAAGGGGGATATCAAGGAGAACAGATCAAGAGGTAAGAATCCTTTTCCTTTTTCATGTGTTGTCATTCTAATTGATTTCATTTTTAATATAAGATTTCCCTCCACTTATTTTGGAGGTATGAAACCTCCGGAATCAAATATACTCAATGTCTTATCATTTTCATGTAAAATATTCAACATAATCCTTCCTCTAATTTCTCTGTTATTCTAAAAATAAAAAACACCATCCACGATGTGCATATTTTTCAATATCATGGAAACTGTTTTTACAATATCAAATACATACAAAAAATATTACTATAAAACAATTTTAATTATTGAAATAAGATATAAATTTTATGTTGTAACCTATTTCATTTTTTATAATGAACTTATATGAATTAAATTAATTTATATAACGAAACAAATACATTAGAATCAAGGAAGTGTTAAAACTGATCTAAAGAAATATAATTACTGATTTATGTAATGATATATCCTCACATATGATAAAAAATATTTATGTTAGAATTATATATTATGAAATCATATGAGTACAATTTCATTGAACTTCTATAATTTCATTTCCATTTGAAAATAAAACAAATACAAACCAACCATGGAAATTAGTTAAAGCATGCATCCAAAATAATGGATGAAACAAAATATTAATAATTCATTGGTGAAATGATGTAATGAAGTGATCATATAAGGTTTAATAAACATTAATATGTTAATTTGTGCTATTAATAACTATCTTTTAACATTTATATAGGTGTTTTTAATGAGTTATAATTATGAAAATCCCAAGGTAATGAAAATTCATAACCTGATTTGCCTTCATTGGGTAGACCTTCTACATTATTATCTATGTTGTATTAAAATTGTTTGTTTGATGATTTTAGTTTATATTAAGATTTATTACTTTCATATATATGTTATAATCTCATTAAATTGAATATATTAATTTACCACTTTAATTAAATGATATTTGAATGGGACTTATTTTTTAAAAAAAATATATTAAAATTTTATTTTATAAAATTAAATAGAATTGTTTTTATGCAATTATACATGTTTTATTAAGGTTTTATGGTTCTTGGGTATTTATTATGATTAAGGGTTAGACCAATATCTTCCTTCAATACATTGGATTTGTGTATGGTGGAGGTCGGGCGTGTTGTTATTCCATGTGTAACTGTGAGGGTTAAACTAATTGTAAGGTATATATGAGGGTTATGAAATATAAGGTGGCCTAGAGGGTTACAAGAATATGTATGTAATTCCAAATGATAATTATATGGTTATATTTATGTACTATAAGTTTTGTGAAATTATTAAATAAATATCAGGTTTCAAAATGTATGTTTATATCAATAAGAATTATGTCTTTTTATAAAATAATATCATAAGATACATGTAAAACAGAACTAATGTTTTCATTCATTCATTTTATATCCTATAGTAATATTTTATTTTTCATCCCATGAATTTAACTAATTTTCATATGTTATAGAGATGTGTAATACAGTGAAATAATCCTTCTTAAATGTTATGAAATTTTTTCAATGAAAAAATGTTTTATTTTAGAAGAATTATATATTGGATGAAACACTCTATATTATTACAGTATATTCAATATATTATTGTGGATTTTTATGAATGTATTATATCCCAATTTTTTCAAACTATTTAATTGAAAATATATTCAACTTGAAATTAACTGTGTTCTTGATTAAATTCAAAATTATGTAATGTAATAAGGTTGGGTCGTTATAGTTGTTATCAAAGGATGTAGTAGAAAACATTAGCGGCTAGATATATTTTAATAGTACACTATAAATTTATTTTACTTCAGTGTTAATTTAAAATGATATAGAATTTAAATATTACCATGTTTATTTTACCAAGAAATGATTGTTGAGAATGGTTTTTTTTAAAGAAACAAGGATGCAAAAGAGGAGATGCACTGACGGAATGATTTTTTTCTGAAACTAAATTCTAGAATTGTTGGGATTGGAACAGAGTAGTCTCTGATAGTGATGAATCAGATATTGGAGTAAATATTTGGATGTGGCATCCATGTAAGATAAATACTAGTGGTACTACCATGGAACATGATGATAGTGGGTCATTTTATAGGACAACACCCTCCTTCTATCAATGGATGTTCTGACCATGTAGCAGCTTAATGATAGATTATGTCCCTTGAAATGTTATTCTTTGTTATATAATGTTTTATTAATAAAAATTTATGTCATTACATTTATCATTTTTAATGTGAAATAGATTAGTGGTGGTCAATTGTCAAAAATATTAGGGATAGAGTGGCGATTGATGCCACATAGTCGAATGAATTTAATCAAATTTTCTTTGAATTTTTTTGTAAGGTGTTGAGACATAGGGTGGAGAATAAAATTCATCAATTGATGAAAAATAATTAATATTCGGTGGTTTTTTATGAATAAAACATCACCCCAATGTTGAGGTATATTCCAAATCATATTTTGGATCTGGATAGAAATGTGAACCCTTTTACTCAAGAATAAAGACATGGTATCGAAGGGAATCAGACACCAGTGAATTCAATAGTTATGATAATTTTCAAAACATATTCAACATCCTTATTCATCAGCTCATTGAATTCTATATTGGGTAGTTTACAAAAAACATCTGAGGGAAATTATTGTTAAGGAACATTATCATAATGTCTTCCAAAAACATCTCTTAAATTTCATCCTTCTGCTTGGTGTTCAAAACCAACGACCACCATTGGTCATCCATTACATCAGGATGATAAATGGCCAAAGTAAACTTCAACATAATAGAACAATGACGTTCAATATTGATATTATCCATTGATTTGACTCACTATTATGAAAATAGTGGAATAAAAGATCCCCAAAATTTCAATGGTCATTTTTCACATAAAAGACTCAATATCTTGTTTAACACTACAATTTGGAGGATGTTCATAAATTTTCAAATTATTTTTCCTATCTTCAGATAGATATGTAAGAATCCCTATGATATTTTGAACTCAACCACCAATGGAATTGGGGGTGTCATTATGGAAATAATTTCATTTTTCCTTTAATAGTTTTTTTTCATTGTTACTCATAGTTCCAACAATTTTATAATATATAAATGTTTTTATCAAAATATTATTCAATTATTAATGAATATATATTTTATTTCATTTTTTAAAATTTACTTTAAAGGCTTGTCATTTGGGATAAATGTTTTTTTAAAGAAAAAATTAGAACAATTCATTTTTGGGGCCTACATATACAAAGTATCAAACTAAATGTTTTCAATATAATTCTATAATAGTTATTCCAATTTATTTTAACCCTTCAACAATACAATATTTTGAAAAACTCCATTTTCCAGCATGTCTATTACATAATATTAATGATAAACATCATAATCATGCTACAAATCTAATATCAATAGGTTTACTATCTTGGGTATATTAGGATTATACATAACATTTAAAAAATACAACATAAAAATTATTAAGTATATTATTATCTATATTCTATATTCTCTTCACATTATAATTAGTAGAAGTAATCACATTAGGATTTAAATGAATAAATGTGGTGGGAAAATAGTCTTGTAATTGGATAGACAAAGACGTGAGACAATATATCATGGGTGAGAAAAATCATCATTATAACATCATTATCAATAGAGGAAACATTTGATAAAGTCATGGAATGTGGATATTTATAAATATTAAAAATCATTAATTTGTGGTACACTAACACACATAATTTTTAATAATAATAACATTGTGTACAAACATATAGAACTTGTTCCATGAGATACATGATACATCCAAAGGCATTGGACTCCAAAATAATTATAGGTGAACCTATCAAAACATTAAATATAATTTATCATGAATACAACATAGAACATATATAAATATTCAAATAAATTATTTCATGGAAATTATTGGGTTAAATTTCATAAATAATACATTTAGAAATAATCATTGTATTTCTAAAAAGAGAATTTGATTCATAAATCATGATTCAAAATGAAACAATCTTGGGATTGTTTAGAAGAGAGGATGTTAATGAATATTTTCTAGTGTTAAAAATGAATTTTATATTCAAAATGGTTTTTATGAAAAAATAATGTTTTTTTTAAAATTTAAAATAATAATATTTAGAAAATTATATTCAAAAAAATTTAATTTATTTATGAATTAAATTGTATGAAAAATGGGTTGGGTAAAATTTTGGGGTTTTTTTTAAATTTTATGATTTTTTATGAATAGTAAAATAGGATAAATTAGAATAACAGGAAAAATAATTTTATTACTAAATCATAAGTAATGCAATAATGATTTAAGATCAATTATTTCAAACTCATATTCAATTATTAATATTTCGGGTCAGTGAATCATGATTATTCATAGTCTTGAGTGAAATAATTATAATAATTATTAAAATAATGTAAAATCCCTTCTCTCCACCACTATTAAGACCACCCTCATTCAACCGTTTCCCACACACCACTAAAGCCTTTATCATTGTATATGTTCTTATAAATACCCTCCTCATTGATCATCCCCACATCCAGGACAAGCTAGTCTACCCAAAAGGCCAAGACCGAGGGCCATACGGAGGATATCAGGGAGAACATATCAATAGGTAAGAATCCTTTTCCTTTTTCATGTGTTATCTTTCTAATTAATTTCATTTCTAATATGATCATTCCCTCCACTTATCTTGGAGGTATGAAACCTCTAGAATCAAATATATTCAATGTCTTATATTTTTCATGTAAAATACTCAACATCCTTCTTCCTCCCATCTCTCTGTAATTCTAAAAATAAAAAACACAGTCCACGATGTGCATATTTTTAAAAATCATGGAATTGTTTTGTACAATATGAAATACATAATTAAAATATTATAGTAAAACAATATTAATTGTTGAAATAAGATATAAATTTTATGTTTTAACCTATTTAATTTTTCTATAATGAACTTCTATGCATGAAATTGAATTATATAATGAAACAAATACATTAGAATCAAGGAAGTGCCAAAACTGATCTAAAAAAATATAATTAATGCTTCATATAATGATATATCATCACATATGATCGAAAATATTTATGTTAGAATTATATATTATGGAAAAATATGAATAAAATTTTATTGAACATCTGTAATTTCATTTCTATATTAAAAGAAAAACAAATAAAAATCAACCATGGAAATCCGGTAAAGCACACATCCAAAATAATGAATGAAACAAAATACCAATAATTTAAGGGTTAAATGATGTCAGGATGTGATCATATAAGGTGTAATAAACATGAATATGTTCATTAATGTTATTAATAACTATATTTTAATAATTATATAGGAGTTTTTAATGAGTTTTAATTAAGACAATCCCAAGGTAATGAAAATTAATAACCTGATTTTCCTTCATTTGGTAGACCTTCTACATTATTATCTATGTGGTATTAAAATTGTTTGTTTGATGAAATTAGATTATATTATGATTTATTACGTTCATATATATGTTATAATCTTAATAAATTGATTATATTAATTTACCACATTAATTAAATGATATTTTAATAGGACTACTTTTTTAAAAAAAATATTTTAAAACATTATTTTATGAAATTCAATAGCATGGTAGTTACGAAATTATACATTTTTTATTAGTTTTTTATGGTTCATGGTTATTTATTATGATTAATTATTGGACTTATATCTTCCTTCAATACATTGATTTTGTATATGGCGGAGGTCAGGCATGTGGTTATTCAATGTGTAACTATGAGGGTTAAACTAATTGTAAGGTATCTATGAGGGCTATAAAATATATGGTGGACTAATGGGTTACATGATTATGTATGTAATTCCCAATGATAATTTTATTTTTATATTTATGTACTACATGTTTTTTGAAATTATTATATAAATATCAGGTTTCACAATGTATGTTTTTATCAGAAAGAATTATATCTTTTTATAAACTACATTCTAGAATGGATGGGATTGGAACGTAGTGGTTAGTGAGAGTGATGACTCAGATATTGGAGGCAATATATGGATGTGGAATCCATGTAAGATAAATACTAGTGGTACTACAATGGAACGTTATGATAGTGGGAGATTTTATGGGACAACACCCTCCTTCTGTCAATGTATGTTCTGACCATGTAGCAGCTTAATGTTAGATTACGACCCTTGAAAAGATATATTTTCTTATATAATATTTAATTAATGAAAACTTATGTTACTCCATTTATCTTTTTTGAGGTGAAAAAGATCAGTGGTGGTCAATGGTCAAAAATATTAGGGATATAGTGGGTATTGATGCCTTAGAGTTGAATGAATTTAATCGAATTTTCTTTGATTTTTTTTGTATGGTGTTGAGACATAGGATGGAGAATCAAATTTAAAATTAACGCAAAATGATGAATATTCGGTTGTTTTATATTAATAAAACATCACCCGACTCGTGAGGTATACTCCAAATAATATTTTGGATCTGGATAGGAATTTCAACCCTTTTACTCAATAATAAAGACATGGTTTTGAAGGGAATCAGACACCCGTTAATTCAATAGTCATGAGAAAAAATACTGATTTGCCGAGACAGTAGACATGGACTTTACTGATGATAATTTTCACTTTGAATAGATGGAGAAGAATATTTCCAAAAGGAATGTGGTGGGTACGAATCATCCAATCATAGAAGATTGTAATAAATTCAGGATTCCCGTTTTTGAATGGAGTGGAAATATGAACACTTGGGAAAGCCTTAAAAAAATTGGGAAGTATTTTCAAAGTGGTATGATTGGACATATGGATCGTGATTACAATGAAAATCATGAAAAATTAATCATGATGAGAAAAAATTTATGTTTTCCAAATGTTGAGAGATGAGTTATTATGAAAATACCTTCCAAATGAGTGATTTGAATGAGGAAAAGAATACATACTATACACAGAAAGGTGTAGTAAGATCCTTTTATACTATGTCGTAAAATTTTTTACAATCCTAAAAAGTTGTATTGGTCACCATGATGGTATAATCAAAATTGGAAAAAGTTTTTTTCGATACATGGATTAGACATTTATTTATTTCTGTGTAATATTATATTAAATTGGAAATATCACCTCAACAAATGAGGCCATAACATATTGTTAAAACTCAAGGGGAAAATAAAATACCAGGTATGAAATATAAGAATATTTCTATTGGGGTATATTGAATGAAATTTTGTGCAAACCCTTTTGTTTTTTACCTTTTTTGAGTACTATGGAAATATAGGGATGTATCGACTCTATGATTATCATGTTATGATTGAATATATTACTAAATTTTTAGTTTTCAAAAAAAAATTATGTTTATATATAAGAACAAATCAATACTATTTCAAACATATAAGGAAGCTGAGATACTCTTGGATGATGTAAATGATATATATCTTGATCAAATCGTTGAATTAATTGAATATTTCAGGTTTATTATGTTGTAGTGGTAAATGAATACCTTGATGTTTTTATAGATAAGAAAACTAGTGTCATACTAGATCTAGAATTTACATTCACAAATGTCATAGTTCCTAATACATTGATAATATAAAAACCCCCATGTAGAATGGAAAAAATTAATGTTATTGAATTGAAAAATTAGTTTCAGGACTAAATTGATAAAGGAATCATTCTCCATATCATTTCACACTGGGGTTTTCTCAGTTTGTTCATTAAAATGATCGATTGTTCCATGAGATTTTTAATTGAATACACAGCCTTGAATAATATAACTCTTAAAAAATATAACATTTTCCCCATTTCGATTACTTATTCGACCATCTCCAGTGAGCTCTATACATTTCCAAAACAATGATTAGATCATGATTCTAATAGATAAATGCAAAGGAGTTTGACATTCAGATAACATCTTCTCATAATAAATATGGGGATTATGAATTTTTTGTTCTGTATTTTGGGTTTATTAATTCACCTTATTTAATAATGGATTCAATGAATAGAATATTTCATAAATTCATGTATATATTTATTATGGTATTTAATTATAAAATTCATGTGTTTTCAAAAAGTAAATTGGATAACGAAAATTATATAAGGGTTGTTTTGAAATGCTTAATTAAATGAAACTGTATGCAATATTCAGAGTTTGGAATTTCTGGTTGCAATATATATCATTTTTTAAGAAAACTATAAATATGGAAGGAATAACATTTGATCCTTCAAAAAAAAAAGTGGATGATGAATGGTCAAGACATATATATGTTAGAGAGATTTGTAGTTTTATAATATTAAAAGGTTATTAATGATGATTATTAAATACAATGCACGGTTATCTATCCCAGTAACTATGAAAAAGTGAATTTTTTTAAAATTTAATTGGATTGAAGAATGTGATATTTGTTTTCATGAACTAAAAAACAGATTGGTGAATAATCCAGTTTTGGCCTTGCCTTCCAAAAATAGTAGGTTTTTCATCTATAGTGATGAATCGTTGATGGAAAATTTATTGCTTTTGATTTATAATGATCCGGTAATTTGTTATGCTTTAAGAAAAAAAATTCTTATGTGTTAAATTACCAAAAATATCATTTGTAATTTGAGGCTGTGGATTTGGAGTTGATTATTTAGTGGCATCATTTATAAGAATCCAAATTTAAAATATAAACATATCGTAAAATTTTGAAGTATGAATTCAATCATATGAAATTAAACATGAGGTTGAGAAGATAGCTTGAACTAATACATGTTTATTATTGAACGATACAAAAACATTTGGGAAAAGTAATCAATGTGGAGGATTCCTTGAGCCAAAAAAATCATGCATCATTTACCATGTTACATTTGGAACATGGTCCATTAATTAAAGATTTGATGAATTTTGGATTAGAAATTATTATTGTAGGAAATTCATATATTTTTTCTTATTTTAGGTAAATCATCATTATCAGAGACAATTATGTAGGCACAAAAATATAACCATGAGCTATAGAAAAATAATGAATTGATTAATATGGGTATTTATCCAAAATAAAACCATAGTAATGATTGTGATTAAATATTTGGTAAAAAGTTCCATGTTCCTTTTTATTCTCTTTTGAAGAAATATTTTTTGTGTGAAGATCATAGTTCTTTATTTATAATTCATCCTGGTAGTATTATGATGTAAATATACCATACAGTGTATTACATGTGGGACAAAATAAAAACTGATTTTTCAAATTTCACGATGAAATGATTGACATGTCACCATGTTCAATTAGAGCCGCAATTAGTAAAGGGGATGCATCAGCCACTACTCGTGCCAGATTGAAAATGAGAGAATATATTAATAGACTTTGTGGTGTTACTACCAATGACTTATTGAGGCATCAATGTGATTTGGTTTTTTGTTGATATACCTTCAAAATATGCCCCTTTTCATTATATTAGATATACAATCCATTAGGATCATCTTTCTTCACTCATCCTAAAACAGATTGTATGTTTACATGTGTTTACTTGTTCCATTGTATCTAATCAGAATACCAGGTTCACTAGAATCTTTTGTAAATACCATCATAAGTAATTCAACAAATAATTAAATTTTTGAATATCTTTTCATCCTCAATCATATATACAGTAGATAATAACGATTTAGATATTTAAGGTTATGATTCAAGCTTGTTCATTGGACTACAAGGGTATTTGCGATCAGCATCATACATTAGTTGATTTTTCATGTAATAACAATTTTCATTCAAGTATACAGATGGAACCTTTAAGGAATAGTATGTGATGTGGTGTAGAACACCCGCTTTTTGGGATGAAGAATGAAAAAGGTAGTTGATGAGACAATACTTTTTAGAGGAAGTGGCTGAGAAAGTGAAGATGACACAGAAACACTTGATGACAACTCCGATCATATAGAAAAGCTATTTAGTCAATAGGAGGAATGACATTTCATTTGAGGTAGGTGATCATGTTTTTCATAGAATCACACCATGGAAAATTGTTGTGAATATTTTCAATAAATGAAATTTATGTCGAAATATCATTTTTCCTTATAAAATCAATGATTTTGTTGGACTAGTCGTCTACCAAGTATCGTTTCTTTCCAGTTTGTCTCATGTGCATAATGTTTATCATGTTTCGATGTTGAGTATGTATGTGGAAAATTCAACTCATGTTTTGAGACCAGAAGAAGTTCAGTTGGTAAAACCATTCATTTAATGAAAAAGTTGTTCAGATCAATGATGAAAGATGAAAATTACAATGGAATAAGACAATACACCATTTAATGATTTTGTGGAAAACCACATGGTTGATGATGCGACATGGGAGTCTTAAAATTCTATGAGGGAAAGGCACACACACTTATTTAATAATTAAATAAAAATACCAAGTCACAATTTCTAGAATGCGGGGAAAATGTAACACCCAAAGAAATTTTTTGATTAAATTTAAATCCATTAATAATTTTAATGTAAACAGTTATTTCTTTCCTTTAAACATAATTTTACAACTATTATGATTTGAATATCAAAAAATGGCATTTAATTTAGTGAACAGATATTTGTTTGGTGTCTAATATAACCAACTTGTTTTTTGGTGAATATTATCATATCCTCATGAATATTATTATTTATTGTGATAAATCATTTATGAATGATAAAACATACTATTATTTTTTTAATTTTTAATGAAAATGATATGTTGATTAATTTTTCAACATGTTATAAAATTAGTTATTTATTAAAAATTGTTATTTTCAAATAAATTATGATTTTATATAAAAATGTAATTAATAATATTTAGTAAATTATTTTAAAAAACCATTGTTCCTTTATGAAATAAACATGTTAAAAATGGATTAGGTTGTTTTTTTTGTCAATTTTGGGAAATTATTCATATTTTATGAATAATTAAATATTATAAATTAAGATAAATGCTTAATACCTATTTTATAGAATCATAAGAGATGTAGGGATGATTTAAGCATGCATTGTAAAAACTCATATGAAATTAATATTATCTGGTTTTAATGAATTAGGACTATTTATATACCTGGAAGAAAATATTATAATAATGATTAAAATAATTTAACACCCCTATTCTCCTCCAATATAAATACAACCACAATTCCCCACCTTCTCACACACCTCCCAAACCTTAAACATTTTATATGTTCTGAAAAATCACCTAAAAATGATCTTATGCACATCCAAGACTATCTTATATCACAAAAAATGAAAATTAAATCTTTAAGGGGGATTAAAAGGAGAAGAGATCAAGAGGAAATAATTATCTTCATTTTTCATGTAATTTCATTCCAATTTCATCAATTTTCTTATAATCTCATACCCTCCACATATCTAGGTGTTATTAAATTACAATTATATTATATATTATGTATGTTATTATGTCCATGTAAAATATTCATCATCACCCTTCAACTTTTCTCTATCTTGTTCTAGAAATGAAAATTTTTTCCATGATGTGCCAGTTTACCAAAATCATGGACGATATGTTTACTATATAAATAACTTCCTTCATACATATTTATAAAACATTTTAATGGAATAATTAAAATTAATGTGTATTTTTAAACATATTTTATGTTCATAAATGAACATTTCTGCCAGAAATTGAACTATATAATGATTCAAATTCATGTTTATTGAGGAACTGCAAAAAATGATTTAAACAAACATCATTAATATTTTATCTAATGATATATAGAAATATAAGTTACCAAATTATTAATGATATCATCATATATTATGGAAAATTATGAATACCATTTCATTCCACATCAGGAATATCTGAATGATAAAAAATAGAATACAAATTGGCCCAAGAAATAATGTTAAGAATGTAGTCCAAATAATGGAAGAATCAATATACTAAATATTAAATGGTTAAATGATTTTATGAAATGATCATATAAGGAGTTATAAACAAGAAAGTGTTTGTCTTTGATATTAAAATCACTATTTTATCCATCATATAAGTGGTTTAAATGAGTTTAATGTTAGATAATTTGATGACCTGAACCCTCACAGTTCATCCCTTGGACAAATTCTGGATCCTAGGGGAGACATCTCGGTGGTAGGACGTCATTTCAGCGTGCGACCGATCTGGGAGACCGATCAGCATAACCGATCAGCACGACTGATCGGCACGACCGATCAAGGCGATAAATCAGCATGACCGATCGGCGCGATCGATCGGGGTGATCGATCAGTGCGACTGATCAGTGTCACCCAGCCTTTTTGGGTTCTTATTCTACAGGTTTTCCAGTAACGCCTCTTTTGGTCCTTCTTCACCCTTTTCAAGTGGTTCAAGGCCATTTAAATCCCATAATTAATACCCAATTAATCCCGAGGAACCTCCTCAATGGAAAATTAAATAACAATTAATCATGTCGTGTGTAACCACCTAACCGCATGGGGAACCACAATCTGAATTTTAATCCATTAAAATACCCATATCCCGTGGAAATGGGATCTTATCTATATATCCCATGAGAATTTATTCTTCCTTCTTATTCCTCTCAGTTGATATCATTTCTTCTTAGTGCGTTGGAGTTCCTGACGCCCCTCCCCTGCAATTCGTGCTTTTCCTTATTCTTGGCACATGGAGAAGAACACCGATCATTGATCAATCAGGATGGGTTTTTCCATCATCTATCCTTATGGTTCATCATGAGGGGTGGGTATTCTTTTGTTCTGCGGGGATCGATGAAACCAAACATAATGAATATAATGAACATACCTCTAAATAATGAATGGGGGTGTGATTGATGTTTTTATGTACTCTTTTATGTTGATATGTGTTGTCAATTGTGTAGGCCTATGCTCACTAAAAATCATTGTCGTTGGGGGACTTTCCTTGTGTAATAATTAACCATATCTTCTGTGATGATTAAATATCTGTAACATGGAAATTGGTTAGTCACCTAAACTCGGTTTGATTAAATCGATGTTCAGTAAAACAAGAATCCATGTGTGACCACCCCAGTTAACAAACAGAAAGATGAACCTAATTAATGATGTTCTAGAACCTGGAAGTTTTCCACTCTATTTGGTGGTGGGTGTGTCATTATACCTGGTGCTTATAGTAATATGTGAATAGTTATCGGATCCTCTATTGTGGCAAGGTTGTTGGTTGTGAATCTGGAGTTGTGTAGTTGCTCTGATGTGACAAGAACTCGGGTGGGGTCCACTATTGTTGAGAAATGGTTGGTTCACGGTTTTTAGGACATGGGGTTGCATCTCGGGGTTTGATTGTTTCCAGTACTTCGAGGGATCTCATGTATCACTTTTTGGGAGGTTTTCATTTTTTCTGGTACATTTAGGTATTTCACTTATCCCTTTGTTGTTGTGACTTTACAAGAGAACCAGGTGTGAATACATATTATTATTATTTGTCTATTTCTATTTTCTTATTTTGTGGTTATACCTGTTAGTCTCCTAGTAGTGCAGGACATTACCTAAATGGTATCCCTTGAACATGAAGCTAAGAATGGGTTAAATGGGGAATTTTTTTGGGAATGAGTTGTAACTTGGCCGCAAGTGTTGTACATTCTGTTATGAATGAATAGTAACAAGTTTGTTTGTTCTTAGATTTTGGAAACCTAGGTTGGGATGAGTTCTTGTTACTTATACAATTATCTATAGTTTTTATGTTTCTTTTTCACGCCCCACCCATGTTGAGCACTTTAGTGCTGAACAACCCATTTCATGGGGACGGGGTTTTCCCCAACACTTTTACGAGTGGATGGTTATTAGATCATTTCTATTCCCTTTCCCAAATATCCCAAGACTCTTCGGGAAAGCTGTGATGCCCTAAAGTCCATTATTAGCCCAAGAATCTTCAGACAGGGTGGTTTTGGTGGTTATCTCAGGTGTTTGCGGAAAGGTTGTTCCCAGAGTGACTTCGGAATTAGGCCCAGGTGTCTTTGGGCGTGGTAGTAGTTGTTCTAACCATAGTGTTTTTCTGCATGGTTATGCATGGTGGTTGTGGCCCAGGTGTGTGCTGGAGGGGGTTTTCAGTGGGATTATGGAGAGGTTATGGCCCAGGTGTGTGTGAGCGGGGTTTGGTAGTGGGACTGCAGTGAGAATGGTGGGATCAGTTTGATGCATAGGATTTCTTCAATAAGCAGTGGGAAAGTGGCACGGGGTATCCAAATATCGATGTGCTATTAATATACTTTACTTTCCTTGTTTTATTTGGGGAGTGTGCCCTGGCGAGGCTTGGGGAATAGTTTACCTTGCAAGATGTTTTGGATATCTATTTTCTCACAGGGCATTAGAATGCCTCTCCACATGTGCATGAGAGATTTTCATTTTCCCTACTAGAAATACTTACATGCTCACCCTACATAAATAAAACTGCTTTTAGGTTTCCAGGAGGACTTCAGGGATCGTGTGGGACCATACTAGCTTAGACCTTGGGGATGTTGATGTTGTCATTTTCAATTTTCTTGGTACTTTACCTTTGGAGTATTTGAGGATTGTATCTTTTAGTATTGAACATACATATGGGAATGGGTTAATTTTGGATTTACCTTTACTTTTAGCTTCGGTATCGTTGGGGTTTCTATCTTATCCCTTGATCCTATAAAAAAATGGTAATGCCTTCCATTTTGTGTGCCATTATATACCCTTGGTGTTGGTCTCCATTCTGAGACCTATTGAAGGCAGGTATCGGGGGTCTTTATCTCTCCTTAAACGTAAAGAAAGAAGGGCCTGACAATCTACTATCCCATCCCTCCTATTGGTGAAGGTGGTTTGTGACAGAGAACCCCAAGGTAAGTTAATTTTTAACCCGATTTCCATTATTTGGATTAACAATATACTTTATTATTTATGTGGTATTAATGATGTTTGTGTAATGAATTTTTTATATTATTTTTTTATGTGTATTTATGGTGTATACACATATTACTTTAATCCAATTAAATCTCCAATTCAATAATATGATATTTATAAGAGTCATTTATTTTAAAATCCTCTTATAAAAGTAAATTTTATTAAATTCAAATGAAATTATTTATGAAATTATTTATGTAGTATAATGGTTTTCTGGTATTTTTGATTTGTTTAGGATTATGGGTTGGACCTATATGTCCCTCCATTGCATTGGGTATGTGTATGTTGGAGGTTATCAGTATGGTTACTCCAAGTGTAACTGCGATGGTTACACTAATTTTAAGGTAGCTGTGAGGGTTACAAATTATAAGATAGAAAAGAGTGTTAGACGATTAGGTATATGATTCCCCACGATCCCTTTATGGTTCTATTTTTGTTTTATTTGTTTTGTGGAAATCTCATGGAAATATCATGTTTCCAAAAAAATATGTTTATATGGGTAACAAGTATGTCTTTTTTTGAAAATGATTTCATACATTACAATTATTCATGGACTAATGTTTTATTTCCTACTTTTTATAATCCTTACAGAGCATTTTGTTATCATACAAATATTTTAGAAAATTTTCACTTATTGTAAAGAAGTTTATAAAAAAGACTAAATACATGTTAATTTATTTTAAGTTTTGTCAATGAATATAGGTTTTATTTGAAATGTTATATATTTTCGACGAAATAGATACTAATTTTGGGGTATTTTCTCTATATGAAAGTGTAATGTTATGTATGTATTATATCCAAATTCTCTATCACTATAAACATGAAATGAACATCATTATTAAATGAAGTTTTTTCATAAAAAAATTCATAACTATGAAATGTAATCAGGTCGGGTGCTTACATAATGGATCATACATCAATAACGACACAATGAAGAGTGTTTAAACATATTCTATTTATATTTTGTAAATTACATTATTTTAATATTCACCAAATATTCAAAAAATGTAGAAATAATAAAAATACAATTAATTTTTTTTATCTTTCTATTTCAATAATGAACAAAATTTTATCAAAATAGATTTAAAATATGAAAAATTTTATTTCCAATTAAAATTCTAATATTCATGGAAATTCTCAATTTTAAAATTATTAATAATTTCATAAAACATTAAACAATAAATTAATATCACATTAAAATATTTTATAATAATATGATAATAAAATATTTTTTAATGGTTAATATTTTAGAAAAGATATATTTGTTTACATCATTATATAAATTATTAAATTTCAATTAAATATTTATAACTTAAAAACTCACAATATTATATTTATCATTTATAAAACAATTCTATACATATAGCATGATAAAACTATATAATATTTTAATTTATATTAAAAATAAAATTATTTAAAATTTCTTGGATGAGGTTATTATTCAATTTGATGGTATTCTATTCATAATGGTCACATAACTATTATAAAGGTCAAGTATCTCTTTCATTTGGAATGGTTCCTTAATTTCAAGAAATACCATTTATTTCATTATTTATTTATTTTTAACTTGTATATTGTTTTTTCAATTATATTTTATTTGGATTATTCCATATGGGATAAATATATGATTAAGGTTTTAATTGATAATAATTTGTATCATTATATTGTCACAAAAATCATTGGAGGTTTTGAACGTGATTCATGATGAAGAATATTAAGGATTTTTTTATAATTTTAGAAATTAACTATATACAAATATGGGATGCTTTATATTAATTTTTAATATATTAAATTGGATATTCTAATTTTAATTTCATGAATTCTCCTATAGTTATGTATGAATAATTATAATATAATTTGGTGAATATGTGATGTGTTTTGTGAGGAAAATAATTATTTCAAGGTTAAGTGATAATGGAATGAATTTATGAATTAATGAATGAAAAAATAATGTGAATATAGTTACACCTAAAGGATACCAAAATAGTGTTTCCTATCAATCAGAATCATATGAATTGTGTACAGAAATTATTGAATGAAAAAAATAAATAATCGATTGGATGAATAATTATCAAGACTATGATTCATTAGATAGGATTATATAAAATATTAGAGATTGAGAAAATAGTTTCAGAAATAAATTATATAATTTTTTCATGCTCAGTACATATTAAATAATGTTTAGTGGAAAATGTACTTGTGAGAAAGATAATTAGGAATAATTTTCATGCAGTATAGTGATATTTACTGAAGCATGTAAGTGATGGTTACTATTAGTAAATAATATTTATATGATATAATCTTTATGAGGGTAACATTCAAAATTTATTGAATAATGTTCCATGATTTTGAAAGTATGTTCCTTTTATTCAAATATAACTAAAATGATTATTTTCAGGTTGTTTTGGTCATTTGTTGTTACATTGAAACTATTGCATGGACTAAATACTCTTATTGAGTAGGGTATATTGTATTTACAAGTGTTCAAATGGATGTGAACTTTTTTCATCAAAGATTTTAATTTTTCTTTAAAATAGTTGATGGTTTTTTCGATAGTCCCAATTTATAAAAACATCACTTATTCACACCCTTTCCCTCTTACTGATAACATTATTATTGATTCTCCCATTCAATTGGAATTATATTGAAGTATTATTTTTTTAATCCTTTTTTCTATTTAATGAAATGTAATGATTCCATATATGGTAACAATTATATCTAATTTTTGGGGACTATATATTTTTTTGGAAAAATATCATACATGAAAGGATAAATTATAATCATATAATTTATAAATTTTCTATGAATTTCGTGAAGTTGTCTCGATGTTTTTTAAATTTCATATAGATTCTATCACATTAACATTTGTAGATAATAACACTTTTTATAAAGATGGGAATTATAAGTATGATATATTTTTCTCTTTCATTGAATGTGAATTTTATAAGGATATTGTTATTGGATTATCTTGAAGAATCTAGTACATGTTGAATAACATTTATGTGTGGAATAATTGATTAATGAATGTGATGTTAATAATTTGGAGATTAAATTGTGAATACGGTAAAATGGGTTAATATGAGTCTATTGATGACCTTATTATAAAATATAATGACATATTAATATGCAAAATATGTTTAGATCAGATGATGAAATAATTATTAGTTCATGAAACGAAATAATGATTTTTTTTCGATATATTCTGCCTAAATATTTTATGATTCAAGGATAATGATCCTGAAAATCTATCTATAGTTGATATTCATAACAATTTCATTACATAAAAAATGGGATGGTACTGTTTTATAATGACACATGGAAAGTTTTATCGAGGCACTCACATTTATTTTATTATCAATGTATAATGTATGAACATGGTAATGGAAAAAGTCAATTAAAATGTCACCAAAGATGAGATTTATAAGTGATCTGATTAATTTATCTCTATTTTATAAAAAAAAGTAAAATTTTGAACGTGAATGTACATATTAAATTTACCAATTACCTGATTTTGTTTAGCCACATTAAATTTCAAATAAAATTGATAATACTATAATAGATATGATGAAAATGATGATGAAGTTTGAATATCTAGTAGAAACCTAGGATGAATGATGAAAATTAAAAGGCTTATTCCATGGGAATGGTATTAAGTTCTCTATATTTAAATTGTGAATCATATTATCTAAATATGATGATATTTACCATATTTAAGTGAATGCATAAAACTGTAGAGATGTTACTGCTAGAAAATTATGAACTATAAATATGATTAATGAAATTTTGAATATGGATAATCCAGTAGATCTGAATTTTATGATGTTATTCTAATAGAGTTTATTATTTATTTATAGTTGGAATAATTCATGTGATATATTGTTAATCATAAATTTGAGAACATGAACATAGATAAATTATACCCTTCAAAAATTGAAAAATAATATTTAATTATGGGTAAATTCACGTTTCTAGAAGAGGTTTTTCAAATGATGAAGTTACATGAAGAATAGAAAAATGTCAATAACAATATTAATGAAAATATATTGTCTAATGATAAATAATTTGATCATTATTTTCATTATAAATATATACCATGAATAAAAAACATGAAAAATATAATTTTAGATATTTATTGATTTTAAAACACTTTCAAGTCATAGAATTTTTAAAAATAACCTAAATATTTTAATTTTTTCCATGATGTTAAGAAGAATAAGTTTGTTTATAAGACAATATTTATAGAAAAAATTGTGAATTGAAAAATAATAAATAATAAATGGTTACAATGACTAATCTAATTTTCAATAATACTATATTTCTTATATATATGGAATGAAATATAAAAAGTATATGTTTTCTATTGGCTAAAAAAATTTCATATAGAAAAATATTTCTAGTTGTATGATATGAATGATGATGAAAGGAGAGTGTATAGTTATGAATAACTTGTTAGATAAAATAGAAACAATAATTCCTTATAGATATATCCAAATATGTATTGGATTTATTCATATGGAAATGATGTTATTTTTTATAATAAATAATTTTAATTAATATAGTAGGAACTGGAAGTAGCGTTTGAGGGAGAGTAAGATAACTTCATGTAGATAAAATGATATAAAAATTTTTATGATTGGAAATAGATTATAATATCTGGAATCCTTTTTTAAAATATGTGTACATCCTTGAAATCATTCGAGAAGATATAGTTTATGTTACTAATATAATAATGGTAATATAAAATATATAAATATCTATATGTTAAGGAATACAAATTAAAAGATAATTTTTTAGTTTTTGAAAAATATAAAAACAAAATATGAATTGTGACATTGGATACTATATAATGGATGATTTTGACATAAAAATAGATATTTACTATTATTAAGAATGTAAAATATTATAAATTTTGAATAATGATATTTTGAAATTATGATTGTACTATTGTCAAATATATTGGATCATCAATATAGGAAATATAAAATATTAAATCAAAATTATAATTATTTTATGATTTAATTAAACATATCCTAATACATTTTCTAAAACACAATAATGAACGAATTTTTTCTTGTTGAATTTTTAATGAATTTTTTCTGAAAATAACTGAATTTGGGAATGTCATTACATGGTCATAAAAATGAATTGAAATTTAGTTCATGTTGATGGTGAGTTTAGTTCATGCTATCTGTGTGTGATGGAAGAAAATGGGTAATATCATAAGTGGTAGGGTTATATGTGTTATTGGAAATTATTATGATGATAGTGAGTTAAATTTTTATTTATACTAAAAATTAAATGATGAATATATTATTGTTGTTCCATATAGTCAAATGGGATTATTAAAAATGTTGTACATAATAAGGTTAAGATACATTATTCCCATCCATTTAAACTAAAACATTCTAAAAATTGTTGGAATAAAAAATGATTAAAAAAGTATAGATGATTACATTATATACATTATGGATGATTTTAATTTTTTATTTATTATTTTTTTTCCATATGATAGATTCTCTCTAAAAAATTTAAATTTTAAGGAGAAGGGATAAAATAAAATTGTGGAGAATATTCAAAGTGATATCAATTTCTACATTGCAAATGTAATGTTTATGATATTTTCAATGGAATAAAATATAAAAAAGTAAATAAGTGAACTATATAAAATGCATTAGAATGGTGTTTATTAAATAATAAATGTATTTTTCTGGAGATGTAAAAATGAAAATTGATTAATCATGATACATTGTGATAATTATTGAGGAAAAATATAAAAGGATTACTAATAAATTTTTATATTTTTTTATAATGGCTATACAATTATATGACTCCACACCAAATGAATTACAAAAAAATCCATTTCTTAAATTCCTAATGGTTTTTGGAGTTCTCTTTGAAATCAAATTCAATTTAGATAATTTCAGATGTTAGATTAATGTGGTGTTTTTGTAAAATTATTTGGATACCTTATAATTTTTTAGGAGACATGTTCTTTAAAATAGATTCATGAAATATTGTTGACTCAAACTATGTTAAAATGGTGTAAAATTTAAAAAAAAAATTATATTCTTAGGTAGTCGCATATACATATTTACTTAAAGCGGATGTTAATGTAATTATTGTCATTAAAATGTATTTTATATGTGTAATAACAAATAGAATGAATGAAATTTTGATGTTGCTTCATATATTTCAAATGATGAAACAAAATCCCATTAATCTCCACCAAGGTTGATAAAACAGGTGAATGTCCACAATATTATTAACAATCTAGGGAAACATACTCAAAGAAAAATAAAAACATTGTTAGTTTAGCATACCATAATATATTGATTGGATGATCTAAAAGATGTTAAATATGATTTAGTGAATTAAAGTTGGATTAATATAAATAACGATAAATTGGATCTTATTGAGAAGAATGATGCACGAAATCATGAACCCAAGTTCATAAAAGATTTGATAGAAACATTGTGTGATATTAGAAGCATGTTAAATCAATAAGATGATGTCATAAGAAATATATAGATGATTCTAAAGGTTACACATTAGATGAAGGAATTTATATCAATGTGATATTATCTCTTTTGAAAAGGATTGAAACCATAATATTAATACTTAATATTACCAAACAAATTTAATATAAGGTATTTGAATTGGATTTCATTACTTATTTTCTTAATGGGGTGTTGGAAGAATAAAATTATATCTTGCAACCTTTTTGAATCATAGTAGGCAAATAAGTGCAATATGTTTCAAATTGAATTAAATGTTTGAATAATTTAAAACTATAGGCTCGTAATAATGATGTAGATTCTCAATATACAAGAGGAGGTGAATTATAAGTTTACAAACATTCATTATTATGCTTAATAAAAAATATGTTTAACAATGATAAATAAGGAATATTCAAAAATCCTATTGTAGTTAAACTAATCATAATTTCTAGGTTCTAGAAATATTATTCCCAAAATGATACATATGGAATGTTTACAAGGAAAATATTGTACATTAATACATATATATTGTTAATTATAAAAGTATAAAAAAGAACATGTATTTATAATATGGTTATACTTTTTTTCATTATCAAAATCCAAATGAAAAAAATAAATACACAACAAGTAAAAAATATGAAATATTTTAATAAAAATATTAAGGTATCCAACAACGTTGGATAAAAGTACCTTGATTTATAATTTCAGGAAAGCCTGTCTTACCCACACCAGTGTAAGCCATTGATATAAATATCATAATATATCTTGTTATACTTGCAAGAACTCTATCATTAAGGTAGTCAAAACATATATCTTTTTATCACTCAACTCACAAGATTGTACATAAAAACAATCAGAATTGGTCAAATCAATCTGAACAAGATTTTCAAAACCGTGCAGAGCATGAGAGTCTATCTCTCTAGAAATAAGTTCAGTATCGTGTAATCTATAACATGATGGAATAGTTTATTGCTCATTCAAATTAACAGTTATTTATAGGCACTTCTCCCATGGTATACTCCATCCTCCAATGGTCATATTATTCCTTCAATCTCGATGGGACTTGTACTAATTTCACTCAATCAACAGTTATTTATAAATAGATTGTATGGAATCATTTCACAACAAATGTATGAATAATGAAGTTACATAACCAAATATATTTTTTGGTGTCTTCACAAAAAATACAGTTTGGATTATAATAAATATTTAGATTATATAAATCATGGATATTCATATTCTGTTTTCCAGTGAATTTTGAGTTTGATTCCTAATGAATTATGAGCCCAAATTCTTGAGAATTTAGAGTACGAAAGATAATGAATTTGGAGTCTGAAATATGATGAATTTAGAGTTTGGTTTTTTAGTAATTCAGAGACTGAATTATAAAGAATTCAGAAACCAAATTTCTAAGAATTAAGTGTCTCAATTTCTTATTATTCAGAGTTTGAATTTAATAGAATTCAGAGTCTGAATTTCAAATAATTCAGATTCATAATTTCAGAGAATTCAGAGATGAAATTACAGAGAATTTGGAGTCAAAATTTCATAGAATTTGGAGTTAGAATTACATAGAATTTGGTGTTAGAATTTCAGATATTTTAGAGAATGAATATCAGAAAATTCAGTGGTTGAATTTTCAACAATTTAGAGTCTAAATGATAGTTAATTCGGAGTATGAATTTTATTGAATACGGATTTGGATTTTCAAAAAAATTGGAATCTGAAAACAGAATACTCTATATTCAACGAAATGTATGATTCTGAGGTTTTAGATATGAAACCAAATTTTTCCTTTGTAATAAAATGACTTTGAATAAAATAGATGATAAAACGAACAATAAAAAGAAAAGTTAAGGATAAAAATTTTCTTAGAGAATGGAAAATTTATTTATATAATGGAAACAATCCTTATAAGATTAATCATTAGGGAAAATATTATTTTCCATAAAATAATGTGATTGTGATTATCAAAAAATAGAGGAATATAAAATTCATTAGGAATCCTTAATTAATAAACAATCTCCCCCGTTTTATAATGAACAAACATTCCTATGAAAAATAACATAAGGACATAGAATTTATCTTTATGAGCATGGAAATAAAAAACTTATCTTTGTTTATTTTTTAATCATGGTGAATACAAATAACACCACCATATGTTTTTAGATTCCTTAGGATTGTATTCTTGACTTCCTGGAAGTTCTTTTTGTCATGAAATAGGAAATCATAATTGATAAGAACTCCACCTTAGGTAGAGAATTATATTATTCACATAGTATTTTTTTTCATTCAATTCTACCCCTTTTAGATTTTCAAAAAGGAATAGTGGGAATGGAAAAAAAATTGTTCTGGAATTATTAGTACAATAAAATGGAGAATATGATAAAAACCCATATTTTAATAATGATAAATGAATTAGTAAATGAAATGAAATAAAAAAAATGATCTGATTTAGGAAAAAAATAATCCTTCAATAATCTTAGGCATTAACTTGTTCATGATGATCTTCATCGTTTTAGGCTCTTTATTATCCCTATCATAACAGTTCAACAACAGATCCTAGTGATAATTTTTCTCCTCTCAGAGAATTGATTTTTTCATCCTAATCCTTACGAATTTCATCGTGAGTCTTCAAAAGGACTTTTGGATTTCTAATCATTTCATAGAACTAAATTCTGAGTTATTTTTCGAATTTCCAATTCATGGGGTCATAATTAAGATTCCCATTCAGATCAGTGACTTTCTGCTTCTGTGGTGTTTGTTCAAAACCAGGATTATCCTCATAACTATTAGTAATATATTTGATCGTGATATCCTTCATATCAAAAGAATCCTTTACATTATCTTTAAATTCATCAATGATTCATATCTCTACAATTGTCTTCTTATAAAACATATAAATTTCATTACATGAACCCTTTTGAGGATCATCCTCGATGATGTATGATTTGTAATCCACCTAAATCCTGACAAGATTATCTATATACATGGAAAATAAATCTGATTTCTAAAGAAATGAGTGATGAAGAATTTTTCACCATGATTCTGTAATCGGAATCAAGGGAATGTAATCAAACATCTTCCTCAATGATTGGAAAACAAAGTAATTCCATAGAGAGTATGATTCAGAATCATATTCATTGGTTGGTGAGGATTGATTCTCTATCTCTACAATATTTCTCTTTGAAGATCCACCAACATCATTCTATTCAACCATGGCTACCCTCAGTGTATCATCCAAGATATGTTTTCCCTTACCAGTTCTCTGAATGATCTCTATTTCTTTTTTTAATTCAAGTTTACAATCTAATATTTGAAATATATTATCACCCTTATGTTTTTTACTTCAAAATCTTCTACTAGATCCTCTAGTTAAACATAATAATGGTTGATGTATTCCTCACTAGATGGTTTATTCACATCATCCTACTCCTCATCCTATTTTCTGTGTGAATGAATTTTTTTTTGATTCAGCCTGAGAAATTTGGATTGATAATTATTCAGAAGGATAACACTTATCATGATATTCCACCACATGTCTAATCATATCATCTGTATAGTCACTTCCTTCCTCTTATTGTTGTTGATATTCCACTTCCTAAACTATTTCATCAACCTCATCTTGTTCCAAAATCACTATTTTCATTCCTAGATCATTGTACGTGATTTTAGTATAAAAAATTATTTTACATGGGGTTATTTAGAAGCATCCTCAGGGTCTTTGTGAAGTTCTTGAACTATTTCGGAATCCAATATCTTCTTCCACTACATCTATATATTTTTATACTTTTCATGTTCTTCAGTAGCCTTCATCAATAATTATCTTTCATCAGTAGGGTTTAAGCCAAAACTAGGATCCCCATCCTTCATATTCTTATGATCTTATCTCTAATTTTCATACTCTTCATCATGATATGTATTTTTATTATTTGGTTTTCAGGAGTGGATTGGGTTTCATGATTTTTACGTGATTTTTCATTCATTTCTGGTTCCTTCATATTTATCTTCTTCCCACCTTTTGTGGAAGTCTCATCCACTTCTATTTTATTTGATAATGATTCTAATTCAGATTAAGATATTTCATAGAATTCTCCGGAATCACTATGGAATCAAACATTCATTCTTCTTAGGGTGTCATCACCTAACAATAAAACCTTGATATTACGTGGATTAGAACCTCAAGGTATTTTGAATGATTTTATACAAGGGTCTATAACCTTGCAATGAAAATACCATGTATATAATGATTTTTGATTTAAGAGATTAATTCTTTATAATCATATTGGTAATCAAGACATACTTCAACAAAATAATTTTTCTGGGGTTCACGAGAAAATCCAAAATAGAGATATAACTCTTTTTTATAGAGTCTTTTACTCCTTTTCTCTGAATAAGAAAAACCAAAACCAATTGGTCATGATTCTGAAAATATGAAGACAGATTGACAATCATCGAAATCTTAATTTACTTCATTCAAATGCATTAATAAGCCTAATACTTATCAAACATACCTAATATGATTGGTTTATTGGGGGTACAAATCTCAGCATCATCATTATACTAAATTCCAATTAGATTACACCCTTTTTGTAAGAAATGGAATGGGTTTTTACTTAACACATATAGAAAACACAATCTCTCCCACATCCATTAATGAAACATATAGTCTCATAGAGTTCTACTAGCAACTCTGGATAAACCAAATATTCTACTTTCAGTTTGGATACACATAAGCTCTCCTAGACATTCAACATGATATTTTTCAGAATAATAGGCTCATACATTGCAAAGAACATCAGATCTAATAACCTTTCTCTATATATATTCCATTTATAAATATTATTAAATGATGGCATTAGTTTTTGAGGAGAATATTCAATAGACATTCAGAATTGGGAGAACCAGGAAATTTGTAATGGGCCATAAGTAAATTAGTAATGGTTCAGAATGTCAAATATTGATAAATAATGTGGGATAATCATTGGGTGGCCTTTATATAGGCGTTTGAGGTGACATATCTCATTCTCAAAATAATGAAATTATTTAAATAAGCTTCATTTGATCGAACTGTTGAAATGATAGATGATGAAATATTTCGGTAGGATTTGATATTTTGGGGTTTTTAGGATAAAAATTTGGACTTAAGGAATGAAAATTTAAAAAAAAAGATGAAAATACCATCAAGTAAATATTTATTATGAAAATTGTAAGTAAGAAAACATGCCATCTGAATTTCTAGTAATATTATTAATTATAGGGATAATTTTTTGTGAAAAACATTAGATTACGAAAATTTTTACTACAAAAATATTGACAATGCAAAATTTTTACTACATAAAATACTTTGACAATGAAAATTTTTGGCTGTGAACGTTTTTTTGACAATGAAAAATTTTTGACGACGATTTTTTTTTGAACTACGATAAATTTTGAACTTCAAATACAAATTTAAATACGAAAAAAATTTGACTAAGAATTTTTTTTTTCATTGAGAAAAATGTTTTGACTAAAATTTTTTTTGACAATGAAATCTTTTTTACTAAGAATATTTTTTTTCAAAGATATATTAATTTAATAATCTAATTTATTCCCCCTAGGTAAATATGTTTCTTAATATTAGGATATATATTTAAACAAAATTTTAATATGGAAGATTACCTTACAATTATAATTCATAACTATTGTTTAACGTAATCAAATATTCATGTTTGTAATGATTTTTTAGAAATATCATGAAGTTGATCAAGTGTTCCGATAAACTGAAGAATGATATCTTTTTTTCTATGTGGTCTATAAGATTGTGATGCCTAAAAACTATGTGTCTTTCACAAGAGTGATGTGTAGTGTTTTTTCATAGGGATGTGGCACTCGTGTTATCACACAATACCCATTTGAGACATTTTTGAATTCCACAATTCTAAAAATGAACGAACAATAAAAATAGATTCATGTATAGCTATTGTATCATAGGTTTCTTTATAGCATATTCCTTATTATTGATTATATCCTTTAGTGACATCTATAGGATTATTACATTCAATGATTCCATTTTCATCACATTAATTTCTGAAGACCCATTTTACTCCAATAACCAATGTTTCCTTAGTTCGTTCAACTAGGGTCCAAAAATTATTCGTTTCAAATTCATTTAGCTCATCTTGCAAAGCTATTGTCCAATCATCATCACCAAATGCTTTATCAAGGATTTTTGTTCTAATTGATAAAGGAATGCTAGATGTTCAAATTCATTTATTAAGTAACTTCTAGTTCATAAAGTTGTTTTACATCACCATTTATACTATCATTGGGATGATTCATAAGAAAAAACTAATTAGGATATTCTAATAAATGTTCATCAACATATGGTAGAAAATTTTCTGGTGTAACACATTAGAAATATAATCTTGAACATATTATTTATCAGAAGGATCTTCCATAAATGGATGATAATTATTATTTCAAAACACATTTTAAGATGTTGGCTGAGATTGTTTAAAAACTAAATGATCAGTTTCATCAGACAAAACATGCACTATTACTTCAATAGAAAAAATATTTTTATTGAAAACTCTGTAAGCCATAGAATTTGTGGAGTAGCATAGGAAAATACCTTCATCAGATTTTAAACTAAATATATGTAAATTATATTTATTATTACATATAAATATTTTGAAACAAAATACATTGATGTAGGAATGAATAGTTTTTGAACCATTCAACAATTCTGATGGATTATAGTTACAAAAATGTATAATCAAAACTCGATTTATTTTATAGGAGGAATTACATATATATTTAACATAACGGTGTTACGTAATATAATATTTACTCAACATGGTTCTAGATATCCTTTGATGAATTCATGTTATTCTTTCAACAACACCATTTTGATGAGACGTCCTTGGAGATGAGAAGTCAAAAGAAATGCCTTTTTTACAACAAAATTTTCAACATCATAATTTTGAAATAATCCTACATGATAACTATGAATAATAATAAATTGATGATTTTTATAATTTTTAGCATGCTCTCTAAAAAATTTTAAATAATAAAAATCTTCATATTTCATTGTTATAAAATATAACTACATAAATCAAGTGTAATCCCCAGCTTAGACAACTACATAATATTTTCTTCGGATACTTCTTGATTTTGTTGGACATAAAAGTTCAATATGCACAAATTATAATGCATCACAAGTTGATACCACACAAATTTATTTAAAATTTGATTTATTTTTCTTTCCATATTTACAAGTATCACTAACATTGGAAGAATCAAATCAATGCACCATTAGATCCTTTCCAATTTTTTTATGTTGTGATTTTTCATAGGATCTTAAGGTTAAAATTCCGTAACATTCTATGACATTACTAAGGTTGATATTTCATTTCACTAGGGATGTTAGATCATGGCTCTTATGATGATCTATGATTATTATGTATACATTCTCATGCCATATAGAAGAAAAAATAAACTTTTCCATTGAATTGTGTACCAATAATTTGTCATCCATAAAATGCACATGGTAACCATAATCACATAATTAAATTATACTAATGAGGTTGTGCTTACTAACCATAAAAAATAAAATATTTTTTAATTAATTGTTTTCAATGATGAACAATGTTACATATACAAATAATTTTCCCCAATGCATTATCTCAGAATGTTAATCTTCCTCCTATTGTCTTGATACCTTTTTCAACTATGTTTTTATTACAAGTCATATGTTGGGAACATTGAGGATGAAAATATTTATTACTCAAAACCAGTTTGGAATATTTATAACAAAATCCTGAACAATTTTTTAATGGTCAAATCTGGGAATACATCTTGTTAAAATTTTCCATTCCATAAGTAATGTTTGACAGACACATCCTAAATGAAAATATTTATGACTTCTGTTTTATAACATATATTTCATCCCCAAAAACATTAGTTTTTGTACTAGGGTTAGTCTCTAATATATTATTCATATATATTACATTTTCATGCTCGTTTGAAAGATTATCTTTCTCAGATATTTCTTCCACATGATTTCTGGAAATTTATTAAAAATTAATAGTTTTCCTATTAATATTTTCATAATGATATTATATTACTTTAGAAAAAAATAGATATTATAGAATTTTTCTTATCATTATTTTTCATGATTTTATAATATAAATTTTTAAGATGTTTAGAAAACATAGACACTTCTTTATAAGAAGAAATAGTATTTTTACCTTCAGAAGAATATTTTTAATCGGGATACTTATAGTTTTAAACATTGGTATAATTTCCATTCAATAATACATTACATATAGATTTACCATTCTGTACCTTTGTCATTAAAAAATGATTTTCAATTGGTAATCAGGCTTGTAGACCATAATTATTCGGACCATAAGATTCATACACTAAGGATCCATAAAAACAATCCCCACCACTGGTACTCTAGGTGTCATTGGATTTCAAAACATTCACGACATTATTCTTGTAGTACATCTTTGTAATACTCTCAGAATGAATTTATTTACTATCCTTTTATATGCATTGGACAATCCAACTTGATATGCCCTGCCCTTTTGAATTTATAACAACTAACATCTGATTCTTTATTGTCATTTATTTCATTCTTCGTATATCTATACGGAATTTATTTTTTCCCACTATCTTGTTCATCCATTTAGTATGATTTATTGTATAAGACTTATTATGTCGAATTCACTAGATTTTGATAAAATAGTATCATTCATAGACATGGATCATATAACCCTTTCAAGAGTCTTGACATTAGTAGTAGTAAAGGCTACACTTCCATTTCCATTCTTATTCTTGTTCATATCATGATTTGTTTTCATTCTTTTCTCAGGATGAAGAAAACATCCAAAAAGGTCAACAAGATTGATTTTAAATACCTTAATATTCTCATCAATAGATTTTCTCTTATATTCCCACTCATTAGTCATAATATCAGAAATTTTTTCAAATAAAGATTCATCATAAAGACCATTATCTCCCATAGATAGTAGATTGTTAGATATCTGTATAAAGCATTGGGGAACCTTATATATAAGTTCTCCAAAAGGAAAAAAAATCCATGATATTTTCATTTAATCATTTATCAAATAGTTTCTGAAACATTGGATGTACAAAAATGAGTAACATCATGTTTCTTTTTGATGCAATATGAAAATTTAGAAGAAGAAATTTGACTATATATATTCTTTGTCAGGAACACAACTATGTATTATGTACCATGATGTTTAATTTATGTTATTCCTTTTCTATATTTGTAATGTTTTTGACTTCCATTTCCAGAATCTTGTAATATCTAGTAACCATTACAATGTTATCCACTATGGTGTTAATATCAAATGTCTTCATACTATCTCTCTAGTATTCATAATCATTACCATAAAATATAGGTGGCATGGTATGATTATGGTTTTCATTTGTACCAACATTCATTCCTTCCATTCTATAAGAAAATAGCTTTCTAGAATACTTTTTAAAAGAAAAATGTTTTAAAAAAAATTCTCTAAATAAAGAAAAAATTTAGAATAATGAAAATAGGATAATGAAATAATATAAGTGAATACACGTATTTCATAGACCCACTCGGATTCAAATTATATGATCGAAATAGTGATGTAGAAGTTTAATTTATAAGAGGGGTGAATTTTTTGTTTAAAAATTTCATTTATAACCTTCTGAAAAACTATATTTAACATTGTTAAACAATGTAAATTCCCAAAAGGAAATGATTAAAAGGAAATGATTCTACCATAAAGAGAATAAAATATTACATACTAATGTATACAAAAGTTTGTGATTTTATAAGAAGTTTATAGTTCCTTTATTTATCAAAATGCAGTGGAAATAAAATATAATAAAAATAATTAACATATATGAAATCGTTTAATCCGAAGAGTAGGGTATCCAACATTCTCGGTTAAAGGTCCCTTGATTTATGCATTCAAAAAAGTTTGACATATCAACACTAGGGTAAGACCTAGTTATCAAAATCATAATCTATCTTGCTAGCCCAGAAATACCACTATCATTAATATAGTTGGCTCATGTTTCTTCTTATCCCCAAAATACCACGATTGTACCCAACAACAACACGAGTTGCGCAAAGAAATCTATACAAGATGTTCATACCCGCACAAAGAATTAGAGTATCTCACTCTAGAAATCTTTTCAACGTCATGTAATCCCTATAGTGATGGAAAAGTTCAGAGCTCATTCTAAGGAAATCATATTTATTGGAAGATCTGTAACTATTGGATCCCTCCTACATCAATCTTATTTTCCCTTGAGTTTCGGAGGGACTATTTCACATGTCATTCAATCAACAGTTTGTTAAAAATTGAATTTTTTACATCATTTTTTTCAAACAAATTTATTAAAAATTATATTACATAACCAAATAAATTTTTCATAGCCTATGAAAAATAGAGTTCAGATTCTAATAAATGATCAGATTCAATAAACCATTGATTTTTTGATTTTTTTTCTAGAGAATCTAGTGTCTAAATTATATGAAATCCAGAGATTGAATTTCATATTATACCGAGTCTTAATTTTAGAGAATTTGAATTCTAGATTTCATAGAATTTAGAGTCTGAATTTCAGAGAATTCATGAGTGTGAATTTCAGAGAATTTAGGTTCTGAATTTTATAGTAATAGGAGATTGAGTTTAAATGAATTTTGAGTCTGAATTTCAAAGAATTCGGAGTTTGAATTTTAGCGTATTAAGAGTCTGAATTTTAGAGAATTGAAAACCTGAAAATAGAATACCCTATATCTAGGGAAATGTAATATTATGAGGTTTTATATGTGAAGACGTATTTTTCCTTATTAATAATATGAGTTTGATTTATAGAGACTGTAAAATAATCAATAAAAAGCATAGGTATGAAAAAACATTTCTTTAGAGAAAGGGAATTTTCTTTATGACATTAATCCTTATAGAAAAAATAATTTTGGTTAAAATTACGTGTCTCTCATTTTCCAAACATAGAGGAATGAAAACTCTATAAGGATTCCATATTGACTCAACAAAAAATCTAAAAATATTGTTAATCTAAGATGGATTATTCATTTAGGATGATGAAATTTAGATGTAGAATATTTTATATTATGATCAGCGTAAAATAATATATAGTGGGTTCCCTATTTTTTCATTGATATGATAGTGATATAAAATATTAGCTGAATAATGATGAAATTTGTGAAATTTTCATGAGAAATAGAATTTGTTTTATGAAATTTATAGGATAAGATAAATAAGAAACTATTTAATCATACATATAAATTAAAAGAAGAATTATATTTCCCTATCTAAATAATGAAATTATAGGTACCTTCTAATTATTTATGGTATTAATGTTTCATAGATAGGTATGAAAAGAAAATTAATTGGGATTGTTGTCGGACAAATATGGTCTTGGATTTTAGAATCACTGTAACATTTTTATAATATTTATTGGATGCCTTATATATCTAAAAACCCCATTCGTTGATTTAGAATTTTTTGTTAATATTTTTGAATCATATAAGTGTGATTGAATTAGATCAAGTTAAATTGATGTAAAAAAGAATTCTTCTATATGTGAAAGGATTAATTTATGTCTGAATCAATTTTGAAATCAGAAGACTGTTCAATCTCTATTAGTAAGGCCCATATAATCTAATGTAATAACATTGTATTAAATAACATATAGGACACGCAACACCATGTGCATAAGAGAATATAATATCCTATATATTTATTATATATTTACTAATTCAAAAAAAATCATTATATATATTATAATGCATGGAACATAAAGTAATATTATATTATATAAAATAGTGATCTTATAAGATATCTTCAGTTAATATAATAACCATTGATAATTATAACTACATCAGGTGTTAATTTCCTAGTTTCTATAGTATGTTTTGACTCATTTTTTATTATTCATATTAAATATATAAAGGTTTCATCATCTATAAACTGTAAATCATTATGTTATTATTATGAATATATCCATTATAAATTTATATTTATTAATCAATAATGATAGGAGATAAATATATCATGGTTTCATCAAAATATCACAATAGTGCCACTCCTCCTCCACTTTAAAAGGATACCAATTCTCCAAAATCATCGCACATCAAAAAACACTTATGTTTGAAAATATCGTATAAATTAACTACCCAAATTACATCCTCGAAACCATTAATTGTTAAAATATGAATAATTCATTCAATAGAATCCCATTTTATACACCAAAGAGTTATAGTATTTTTAGCGCAATTCTTTCGAATCATCAATTTCCATTTATTTACATCTCCACCACATTAAATAATATTATTCAAAGATCATATAATAAAACTGGTATCCCCGATAAATAATTCTTTTTTTTATTATGTGATCTACATACACTTAAAATCCCTTCCATCTAATGTGAAATGACCAACAATTTTTGTGTACGCTAAACTACTTCCTCACAAAATGATGACACCGAATTTTTCATTTACCAACCTTCATGGTAGGAAATTATGATGATAACTCTATTTATAAATTATATTAAGGATATTTCTTATGTAAATATACTACTATTATCCATTTACTACACATTTATTTAATACTTTCCTGTTTTTTTTTTGAAAACATCATTTGAGGACGTATGGACTACCTCCACTAAAAGTGTCCTGACTCTTTCACACTAATCATATAATGTATTAAGGATTATTTTAATAGAATTATTGAAAATTTAATAAATAAATTGAGTAATATTATTATAATATACATGTATTTTCCTATCAATTATATTTAATTTATATAAACTATGACAAATAAATGATGATAGAGTTCAAGCGTACGTATGAATGACAATCTCACTGAATGGTTTTCTCATTTATTATCTCCTATCATTATTGATTAATCAATATAAATTTATAATGGATATATATATAATAATAACATAATGATTTACATTTTATAGATGATGAAACCATGATATATTTAATATGAATAACAAATAATGATTCAAAACATACTATAGAAACCAGGAAATTAACACCTGATGTAGTTATAGTAATCAATGGTTATTAAGTATAATTGTAATTAAAAAATTGTAATATATGTTAAATAAATATTTAATGGTAATTATAATAAGATTTTATATTCATATCATTTATTTTTTATTATATTAAAATATGTCAATGAAAGAAAGGTTGTACCATGTTTAAACCCCAAATATAGGAGGATAAAGGGCATTCACCCAAATGGAAACAAATGTTAAGGTATTCCGATAACATTTCTTTTATTTTAGGATAATAACATTAGAACCAATGACATATTATGTGAGGTGTACCAACATAACAATATTATATATGATATCATGAACTAATTTTCATTTAACATATATAAAATATTCATTTAATGGTTGTTAGTTTGTGGTCTTCAAATTCAAATGTTACAATAGTTTTAAGGAATTCTTGTATGATATTCATTCTAAAAGGAAAACATAAATTATATACACGTAATTTACTATATATGGTGTACATAATTCCACATTGAGAGGTAATATAATTAACAAATCATTATTCGAGGTATTATATATTACAATTTGATGTAATTAATTTAAGGGGATTTGAGTTTAATTTTACAAAGTGGAAAATAATTTCAAAAAAGAAATTATACTCATTAAGTTATATTAAATACTAATTGTATTTAGAATTATATGTTTATGTGTGTAATAAATTTTTATATAATTTCTTGTCTTTAAACATCTATTATGTGGATTTAATGGTGTTTAACATAATCTTATCATTTATAGATTCTCACTTCTATTTAATACACATGTCAAAGAATTATTTCACAATCATTATTTTATTTGAGATTTTTTGAAATTTAAATTACATTCATGGAAATTAATTTATAATTATTAAATATAGCATTTCATTTTATTGAATTATAGTTTTTAATGAACTTTTTTAATTATTGGTACCATTTTTCACTTTTTAGTTATCAAATGATTTAGGAAATTAGTTTATTATAATCTAACTAAATTTCCATATTTAGTTTAAAAACCTATTTTCATCTACAATTTATAAATCCAACGAATGATTCCCAAATTTTGTTATCATTTATAAAAATATTTTTTATACATATTTTTAACCCTTTATTATGAATACATTTAAAGTAATATTCTAGTATCTTTTATTATAAGTCATTTTCTAACCAATTTATCCTTGAAAAAGGAATGATTATTTGTACCCCATACTACTTGTTTACATATATCTTCCATAATTTACATAAATCGTTCTTTGAATGTTTAAAATTTATATTTATAATAATTTTTTAAATGTTATATATAATGAAAAGTATTTTCAAATTGTTTTTTAATGAATAAATTATTTTACTCAATAATATTATTTTGTTATTATTCTATTTAGTCAAAAAATCAACCCTAAATTTTACTCAACATGGGATATTTTTTATTGACACATTCAATAACCCTTTTCTTGATGGTTTTCGATTTATTTGGTGATGGAATTTATATATCTTCCCTTCATTGATCTCTTTGTTAGTCCCATAAAAATATTCAATTTCATATGATTATTGAGAATAAAATTTCCCATATTTATAAATATCATTTATCAAGGATATTAAATTTTTGTAAACTATATAGATTTTTACATACTATATTTACATTGGAAATTATTTTATTATCTATTAAATTATTTGTAAAACTATATTTTTCATTCAATAAATATATTATATAATTAATAATATTTATTTTTATTCATTGATATGATCAATGATTTGGACTGGTAATGATTTGTGTGGATCATCCGTTATATTTCCACCCTGATGCATAAAATGGTAGACATGAGACAAAATATATATGAATATTAAATGAGTATATGTCCATGGTTTTAAAAAATCTTCATAAAGGTATTTACTGTATATGTTTTCATGTTACTTTGTCAAGATGACTATAAAGTTGGAATTTCCCTGATTAATTTTCATTTTAATTAATCCATGATATTTTTCATCGACATATCATTGGATAAATTCAATCATTAGATAAATAAATTAATGATATCTTCTTGAATTTAGTTCCTTTCATTATTATTCTATCTTTATCTTGTATTCATTCTGGTGGGTGTTTATCATTATTAACATTCCATGTTTTTTATACACTTCCATTCGATTTATTGATTACATGGAATGTTTGTTCAGTTATTTACCTTTTCTATGTTAAAATTTTACATTGATTATTTATTTCATTCATTATAATTATTCCCATTATTATCATTTGAGATCACCTTATTATATATATTTACCCCTAAATTTAAAAAGCAGAGTACGAAAGATATACATGTATTTAGTTGACTGGTTATATTTATACATGATTTTTGTTATTTAGAATAAAGAAAACAATTATGTTTCATTTAGTGTTTTCATTTGAAATATAATCCTTGTTTTTGTATCTAGATTTGGAAGACTACTAAACAGATCGTACCTTTTGGGTTTTATTCCATGTAATCATTCCAATTTAATTGATAGCAGGCACCGACTATAGTCTATCTGTGATCAGGTGCCTACAATTTATATCAAAGGGAGGTTTATTAAGAACTTTGGGGACTATATTTTGGAAAATGTATGATATATAACATAACACAGAGATATAATTTTACAATAAATATAGAATTACATCATAATTGTTTTTTAAAAAATATCATGTGGATTTTTGTTGAAATACATCCCTAATGAGATACTACAATTTGACATTGTAATGAAACAAAAGTAAATAAGAGTAATAATAGTAACAAGGTGTTCTGATCCTGAAAAGGGATATCCTTGTACATTACAAATGGACATTCTGCACATAAGATATTACATTCCTATGGGATTCAATTATTATTATTCACAGTTTCATTCCAAACCATTGTAATGTATTTATATACATAATAAGTAACATTTTATAAAACTATGGTGATTTATATTTAATATAATGTGTAATTATATAAATTTCCTAGAAATGTCATTATTTTTAAATCATAGACTATGGAAGGACCAAAATTAAGGATGTATTTTTGGGATTCAATAAATAAATTGTAGATGTATTTAACAAGTTGGATATTGGATATTAAAATATTGACCCTTCTAAATAATATGTATGATTTTATAATAAAATTTTTTATATGAAAATTGTAATTTGAGGGGTAATGACATAACAATTATATAAAAAAAATTAAAATGTATTGATAACATTTCCTGTTATTATGTTTAGAAATGAAAAAATTATAACTATAAAATAAGATAATTATACCTTATAAAAACTGGATGTATTGAAAACATTAGTTAAGAGTCTATTTACGGATTATATCTAAATGATTTCCATCATACTTATTCTTGATGTAAAATTAATATGTTTTGATAAATGTACACCCTATAAGAAGGGTGAAAACCAATCAAATTAGGTAAGGACATGGGTTTCAAACCCATTAGTGAAGGATGATAAGGGTTTCACACCGACCACAATCCTATGTAATGTCCTGGTTAATTATTCAATATTTTTATTTAAAAAATCGGAAGAATAACTGTTATAAATTAACGTTTAGTATATATTTTGAAGAATATTGATTAATATATTAACCATATTGTTTTAGTAATTTATTTATGGGGAAATAGTAATACTTTTCAATCTTATATAGGACTTATGATCATTTATATAATTTTTTTTAGTGATCCAGACATTAAAAAATATGTTATTGTAAATTAATTTCATAGATTAATTATATGAATTATTATTTAAATAATGAAAAACAATATGTTAGTATTGTTCATATGAAACAAAATCCTATCATTTAATAATAATTCATTAAATTATTTTTTAGTAAAATAATTACCCAACCTTATCAAACTTATTATGAAATAATATGTTGTCCCAATACCTTTATAATTGTTTAACCGATGTTCTTCTATATATACCAATATTTGTGTATTTGAGGCCCTAATCATGATATTGATCATTAATTTGTTTTTTATTTATGAAATAATTCCATCCCTATAAATATACATTCTTCAAATAATATTACATGTTAATACATTGCACTAATGATCCAATACACTGATTCCAAGTCACATGTTATCCCATGTGACCATATGTAATTATAATTCACACTTTTGTAAAGGTTTTTTAGCAACCCTTATAAAGATATGAAATTTCAAAAATAGGAAATTTCAATCAATCTATCAAAATTATCATGCTCAAATTATGAGGACTCAATGTAATTAACGTCGGTAGAAATTAATGCCTCCAAAATCTAATGTAAGAACATTGTATTCAATAGTGTCTATGGGACACCATAGTAAGAGTTTAAGTGATCATAATAGCCGTTAAATTTATAATATATTTACTATTTAAAATTAATCATATAAATTATATTTATTTTTATGTATGAATCATTGAGTTACCTTGGGTTACATGCATTATTGATCTTCAATGATAGCTTCTCTTACACGCCAAAACAAGTATCACAGAAAAACAATATATTATTTATAAAATATTATTTAATATAATTAGATATAAACTCGAAATTATGAGTAATATTAAATAAATTATGAAAATATATGGTTTATATAAATATAAAATTAATTCAATGTTTACTAACTAATTAGAAGCGTAAATAAAAACGAATTTGATTTAAAATACAATATAATTATTTTTATTCTTATAAATGTGTTTTATAATAATAAAAATAAATAATTAAAATCAGTCAATTATTTTGATGAAATATATATTTCATATATTAAATCAAATATTTTTATATTCATACTTTAGGTTTGATTGTTAAAAGATACGAACAAAATCTATTTTACACATAAAAACTTATATTTTAATGAAGTTAATTTGACCCCCTTTTAACGGAGATACCATATTAAATATGAATTTTGAAACATTAATTAATATAGAAATCCAACATAAACATTATAATTGAATTATAATAATAAAAAATAGGTTAGGTTAAAATTTTCATATTTCACAGAAACATGTAATTGTTTAATGAACAGTGATAAATATGAAAATTAAATTCAAATTTTCAAACTCTTGTAATATATTTATAAGTAAAAATTATAATTATAATTGTTTTTAAAGATTAAATATGTATTATTTATTCCATAAATATCATTTAGTTAATTTTAATCAATTGGTCCTTGAAATTGAATATAAAAACATTGCATACATTTTGGAATTTTTACATGAATAAATGCTTTGTCACCCTATATGTGGGATTAAATTTAAAATATATTCTAAAAAATATAAAATTTTAAATTGAAAATTTTTATTAAAATTATGTAATCTTCATAATTTATAATTTAATATATGAAAAAACTAGTTTTTTACCAACAATAATTGTGAATGTGATAAGAATGAATTATAATGATTAATTTTAAATTAGGATTAAGATGGTACTAAACCTTAATGTCAATGACCCAAAAAACCAATAAACTGGTCAATGATAAATTGGATAGACATAAATCTAGCTTATACAATCTTTTAACGAATTTCGTAAATATTTTGATCCACATAAACATGAAAAACGTGCATGAAATTCAATTGTTAATATATTACAAGAGTGACACTCCTCCTTTACTATATAAGGTAATCACTTATCCACATTCCAGAAAACTCTAATAAAAATTTTTCGGCCTTTATCATCCCAATAATCTTACCAAAATTCCTCTAATAGACCATTATTACTCTCTTTTTGGAATAAATCCTTGAATGTAATCACTTTTTTATTACCCAAAAGGTGTTTCCTGATTTTTAGGTAATGTTTTTCAACAAACTATTATCTTTCATTTACATCTCCACCACCTAAAATATTGGTATTACATATTAATATAAGTAATCACTATTCTTAATATAATGTGTCGAATTTTTTTTAATGTTTCTACCTAAAATAACAATCCCTATCATCTAGTGGGCAACGAACATAGTACGTTTTTTGTACAGCGAACTACCACCTCACCAAACAATGATTGTTCATTTTACTTTTACCAACCATAATGATAGGTCGTAATATTTTTAATTCTATGTATAAATGTTATATATGATATTTAGTATGTATTTATTTATATTTTATCATTTTATTACCCAATAAATTAATTAATTCCACTATTCATTTTTATGATTAAATTGTTTGATGAAGTGTGGACTTCCGCCCTCACAAAGCGATGTGATTCGGTCACACTTAACATGGAATTGATTAGAGAAAATTTTAATAAATAAATATGAAATACATTAAATAAAATAGGTTTAGTTAATTATAATATGCATCTATATATATAATTTACTTTTTCAGTCTTTTAAAACATGATAATAAAATGTATGTACTTTTCATACTTTTGAACAGATTATAGTCTCCAAGAACGTTAAATTTCCTATATTTATAAATATAATAATAGATTTATCTAGATACATATATAATATATATAAATTATTTTTACATCATGATTTACATTTTTGATATTTTTAATCCATGATATATTTAATAAGAACCAAAAATAATAAGTTAAAACATACTCGATAAGCTAGGAAATTTACTCCCGAAATTGTTAAAATAATAAATAGTTAACAAAAAATGGTTAATAATATATTATAAGTGGAAAATATATGATGTAAAAAATATAAATATGGTTCTTTTAAAATTTTCTGACATGTTTAATTAGATTATTAGTGAGGATAATGGATGTTCAACAAAAAGGAAACACAATGTAAGGAAATCTTGTCTCACTTTGCTTTCTATGAGGAGTATGTCATGAACACCACTTAATTCTATTGTGTGGTGTAATAAAATCCAATTTTAATATAATATATCATTACTTAACTTATATTCAAAGTATTTAATATTTTGATTTAATGATGATTAATTTTTTAGTTTCCCAATTCATATCTTACAATAGTGGTATTTGATTCTAGTCACAATTTATTTCTTGTGAGGCATACTTAACAGATGTCCACCTAATTTCATATATTCTGTGTATCTACAGAAATAATGAAATGTAATAAAATTAAAATATATATATTTAGGAAATTTTATTCTTCAATTTTATGTATTTATTTTAATTCTATTTTAGTTTAAAGTCACCACGTGGAACAAAATTCTATATCACAATTTCATTTCACTAAGATGTTTTACATATTTTGTAATGTCAAAATTTTAAGATCATGTGTGTATTAAATATTTATTATAAATTTTATATATCTGAACATACCTTATGTGTATTTATATTTAATTAAAATTATATACTCATAGTTTTATTCTCACATTGATGTTGTATTATTTTCAAGGGTTTATTTCACAATCTCAATTTTATTAGAGATTGTTTGTACAAAAACGTGCATTCGATGATTTTATTGGATGTTATTTCAATAAAAACCTTAATTTTAAATTCTTAATGTTTTTATATAACTTCATAAATTAGTTATTCCTTTCCTCAAAATTTTTTGAGTCAAATGTTTTATATAATTTACTAAATAATACATGACATCATTTATCTATTTAGTCGACGATCCTATTTTCATCTAAAAATAATTTCATATAAATGGGTTTTTTTTTAAAAAATAACCATTAAAATATGTTTCTACAATGATATGATCAATTTTATTTCTTATTTATAAATTTATTGAATGGAATAATGTTGATTCTTTCTATCAAATGAATTTTTAAACCAATTTTACCATGAAAAATTAATTTTTAATTTTAAAATTCTACTAAATCTATAGGTTTATCTTCCATAATTTCCATCAAGCATATGTTGAAGGATTAAAAGGATTATTTTTAGTATTTTTCATAAAATTTATTTTTAATTTATAATATTTTCACTTTTATATTCAATTAAAATGTTATTTTAATCAACAATATTTTTGTATTATTATTTTATATAATCAATGAAAACTAAAATCTATTATTTATTCACAAAGGATATCTTTTATTGACCCCATCCATATAATTTATAAGGATTCTATTCGATATATTAGTCAAATTAAATAATTTATTGTCTAATAATTGATATCCTTTTTAGTGCACTTGAAATATTTAGTTTCATATGATAACTGAGAATTAAATTTCATGTAATTATCAATATCATTTATCATGGATATTACTATTTTCTAAATATTATACCATTTTAAATATAGTGAGTATTTTGAAATTTATTTTATTTACTGGGGAATTATTGATGTATACATATTTCTCATTCCATATCGATATGTGATAAGGACTATTATTTGTCGACATGAATTTAAATAAGGAATGTATATGAATGTTAGTGGGGGTGGGGCTCAGACTTTATATATCCCCTCAATTAATTAAATGGTCATCATGAGACAATCTAGTAGCATAAATTAAATGTGTTTCTATATATAGAATTAAACAATAAAGTGAAAGTTCATTATGGTATAGGTTTTTATTTTCCTTAGATTAAATCAACTAATATAGTGTTTCCCTTATTTATTTACAGTTACTATTCATCCTAGGGATTTTTCATCAACATACCTATAGAAGCATTTCAATTATTTCCATTATCCCATTTTATGTATTTTGGATTCTTATATTTACTTGTTATTTTTTCCTTGTATATTTATTTGGATGGAAAGTGTTTATAGTTATTACCATTTATTATTGTTTAAGCACATCAATTATTTTTATTGAGTATATAGAACATTTGATTAGATATATATCATTATATATTATGTATTCCCATTGATTCAATATACTTTCCATTATTTTTCCCTTTCGACTCATTTGATATAACCGTAATTAGTTTTCGTTCCCAAACAATCAATAAACATAATATAAAATATTTGAAGGACGTTTCTATGTGTATTAGTATTCTCATTTTAGTTATTATTTATAAAGAAGACTAGTTATGTTTCAAATAAGGAATAAATTGTTGTAATACAAATCAAATTTATGTATCTGGTTTACCATGACTACAAAGCTGATTAGTTCTTTGTGGATTGATTCATTGGAATTATTACAATATAATCGATTGTTGAAACATACAAGGGGATATTTGCGGTCAGGTCACTATATTTGGAATTAAAGGTAGTTTTATTATATTTCTTTGGACTATATATAGGAAAACATATGTTATAGAATAAAATGAGAAGTAAAAATTAAAGAATACAAAAATAAGAACATCATAGAAATTTTGGTTATAAATATATTATGTTGTTCTTCCAAGAATTAAATCAATGTCGGAGTACTTCAAGTGGACATTGTTCTATCATAGAAGTACATAGGAGTAATATACCCATCATGGTGTTCTGAGATTTACTCAGCGTAAGAAGGTACATGACAATGGGCATGAGTAGAAACCTAGTTTTATACTCCTAGGTGATATGAATATGATAATTCAAATTTTAATTACAACACATTATGAAGTATTTGGATACATAATAATAAAAATATGATAAAACATTGTTTTTATATATTCAAGATTTGTTTTGTTTATTAATAAATCCTACAAATGATTTTATAGTTAAATATTAGACTATGGAAGGACCAATTTTGATGTCATATTCGTGGGATTAAATAATTAAATTGATGATGTATTTTACTAGTGATATTCTATCTATTAAAATCCTGAAACATCTAAGGAATATTCATTTTATTACAAGTGACTATTTTAGAAGAAAAAAGAATATTTTAAGAACAATATCTTTAGATTTATATAGATATTAAATTAAAGGAATTCATAAGCTATGGGGTTCCTGTGATTAGAAATTGAATCATACAAATAGTCAAATAAAATTATGATAACTTATAAAAATTCATTTTGTTGAAAACCATAGTTGTGTGTATATTAAATGATTAAATTTTAATCATGTCCATAATATTTAATTTTTAAATTGTATTATAATTGTTTTAGAATGGGACATCGTATAAACCATTTGACATCCAATAAAATTCAACAAGTGTTTGTGTCATCAACCCATGACCGAAGGGTGATAACGACCTCACACCAACCATTGACCTATGCAATTTCTTGATAAATGTTCATTGTATTTCATTAAATAATTTGATGAATAAATGTTAATGATGATTTGTTTGATACTTTTGATGGATATAGATTATTTTATTAATCATATTGGTTTTGGGAGATATTTAGGGACCAATGGTTAGACATTTCACTCATTTATAGGCCTTATAATCAATTAATGTATATTTTATTTCCTCATGCATTAATTATAAAATCTTGGTCAATAATATCAATGGGAAAATGGATGAATTAGAATTTTATTGAAGAAAAAATAATTAATATTTTTCTATATAATTTTAAAACCTATAATATATGAATATTTCTATATATTCATGGTCAGTAAAAGAATTACCTAACATTAGTAAAACAACATCAAAATAAAATTTTGTACAAATGCTTTTATTTATTTTAAATGGTTGTCATTTAAATAATCATAGATTTCTGGATTGGAGGACCTCATTTAATTATTGATAATTAACTTATTTGGTATTGATGACCTACTTCAATAGCTATATATAATTATACTTTTCCACTAAGCACATATAAATAGTGGCAATTTATGATATCATACCTAGAGACCCGGTTACATGTTTGTCCATGTGACCATTGTAATTCAAATTCATTATTATATAGTGGATTTTTTATGAACCCTTTTAATGATGTTACATATAAAATATATGAAATATCAAACAATATATGACAAATAATGATTTAAAATTTCAGGGATCCAATTTAATTAATTTGGTGAGATTTTAACACCATTAAAATATGAAGTAATATCCTTTCATTCAATTGCGTTAATTCCACACAACACAAAACACATTATGGAATATATTGTCGTAAGTATTTATAATATATATTAACAATTACAAACAAATTTTTCACATGATATATCTTTTATGGCTAACAATTCTTAATTATATTGTGTTACACTTAAGAATTATGTTCTTGGACATTGTTCGTTACAAAAAAGACTAATTTTTACAAAACAATAATCTATTATTAATATATTATTATATATTTTAATATGATAAAAAATACATATTATGAATAGGATTTAATTAATTATGGAAATATATATTTTATATTAACATATAATTAATACAGGGAATACAAAATAATGAGAATCGAAAACAAGAACTAATTTGTTATAAAAATAAATATTATAATTTTTACGATTCCAAATGAATTTTATCATAATAAAAATAAACAAATAATTTTTTTAAATGATTTTAATAAAATATATTTGTTATAAATAAAATAAAAAATTTGTTATATTCATGTCTTAGTTTTGATAGGAATAAGATAAGAACAAATCATGTATTACATATAAATATTTATATTTATATAATTGTAATTTTAACAATATTTAATGAAGAGAACATTTAAAATATAAAATTTTAAAAATGAATAGATGTAATATGTAAATTTTTTTTATTATATTAGAAATATTATAATAAAAATTATGTTATAGTGATTTTTTTATTTTTTGAAAAAATATCATTTTTTATGAATTGTGAAATTTTTTGAATTTTTAATCAAATATATTTATACATCTAAATAATTTAAAAGGATAAATTATACTATTAATCAGTATAAATGAATAATTACAAATTGTTTATATAAATTAACATAATTTTGGCCATTTTAATCAATTTTTCTTTGATATTTACTGAAAAAACATAGCCAAAATTCAGACGTTTCAATATTAAAAACCTCTATAGTTTTGTTTTCTGTGTGATTAATTAAAATGATTATGAACAAATTAAGATTATAAGGTACTAAACTATATCCATATGGACAAAATATATATATATATATATTTCAAAGTGTTATTGTATGAGCTTATTTCTACCATATACTATACATTATAGAATTTCATCCTCTATTGGAGCCACATGCAATATGAAAAACATTCATTGAATTCCTTTGAAAAGTATTACTATAGTGCATGTCCTCCTCAACTATAAATTGTCCCCACTTCTCCCTATTTTTCATACATCTCACACCACTTAGGTTCATCAATGATCATCCCAATAGACATAGAAATATATGTACCCTAATTGTTTCATGTTTACCTTTTTTAATATATCTGTCCAAGGAATCTATTTCGTACACCCCAAATGGTGTTACCTGATTTTTAAGGTTATGGATTCCAATTATCACTTTTATTTAATTTAATTCTACACCACCTCAAATTATATCCATCAATGTTCATATAATAACACTGATATCCAAAATATATATTTTTTGTATTATTTGTTATATATATCCTAATACACACTTCCATTAAATGGGTAATGTATATTCTATTTTTATGTATGAGGAACTAAAGCCTTACAAAACTATGATTTTTCATTTTTCAATTACCAATGTTCATGTTAAAAAATAATAATAATAAATATCATTATACATGTTATATATGTTATTTAGTATGATTGTACACATATCATATATTTTTTTGACATATACATTTAATAGATTCCATTTTGCGTTAATATAATTTCATTGTTTGAGGAACTGTGGACTACCTAACCCAAAAAGTGGTGGGATTCGTTCTCACCAATTATGGAAAATATTATGGATAAATTTAAAAAATACTGATTAATTATTTTACATAAATAGGGTACTATAATTATAATATACATTTATATGCATTTAATTTACTTTTTATTCTATTAAAATATGACAATGAAATGAAGGTAGTGTTAATACGTACATACAAACTACCATCTCAATGAACGGTGAATTTCAATTAACATACCAAAAATTTATAGATTATTATTTATAAATATATAATAGATATATATGATATTTAAATCATTGTTTATATTATTGAGATGAGAAATCCATGATATATTTAATAAGAATAACTTATAACAAGTCAATAAATACTTGAAAAACACGGAAATTAACACCAGAAATAGTTAAATTAATGGATGGTTTTCAAAAATGGGAAACACAATATTAAAATTTCATCATATTAGATATCATAAATTATAAAATGTTTATTTTTTATGTAAGTAACATGTATTAATGAATTACACATATGTTTAAAGGACATTCAAATTAAAGGACACACAGGGTAAGGGATTTTTGTCACAATTTTCCTTCCATGGGGCGTATTCCATTAACACGAATTAATTCTTCTAGGATTTTTAATTAGTCTATATTTAGAAATATAATATCATGAATTAAATTTCCATCAGATTATTTACTTGAATAATTTAATAACTAGAAATTATTGGCAATCTAATTCATATATTACCCCATTTGTAAGTGACAGTTGGATTATTTTCTTTCTGTGAGACATACAAAATTAATGTACACATAATTTATTATATATGATGTAAATAATTCAAAATTTTCATGTAAATTCATTGAGAAATAATTATTCATGCTATTTTAGTTTTTAATATGATGCATCTTATTTAATATGATTTTATTTAAAAGTCACCAAGTGGAATAGAATGTCAAAACAAAATTTCTTTTCATTAAGTTATATTACTTACTCATTTTTATTAATAATAATAAATAATGTGCATTGTAACATTTTTCTATCTATTGATTTATTTTCAACTTAATAATGTCGATTCATATATTATTCATTTAATTTACTTAGTGATTGATTCTTACATCTATGTTATATGATTTTTATGGTTTTATTTTAAAATCTCATTTTTTTTAGATATTGATTTAGCATGAATTGAAATAATAAAAAATAATTTTATTATTTTGTAGTAAAATCATTAATTTTAATATCCTGTTGTTTTTGTTGACCATTATCAATTATTAATTTCATTTTATTATCTTTTTTACTAATATGTTTTATAAAATGATTTTGTGAATACCTACAATCAATTCTATTTCATTTAGAGAAAATATTTTCATCTAAAAAACATGATATCTAGAAATCTTCTCAAAAAAAGAACCATTAAAAACTTATTTGTTAAGGATATGTTTGCCCCATTTTTTTATTTATATATTTTTTCAATTGAATCATTTTTTCACTTTCTGAATGTTGAATTTTCTAAACATTTTTACCTTGACAATGGAATGTTTCTTTTCTTACATCTTACTATATATAAGTATTTACACAACATTGTTTCCATGAAGCTTCCTTTTAATAATGATAACAATTGACTTATAAAAAAAATTCAATGGGATTTTCGATGAAAAATATTTTCAAAATGATTTTCATAGAAAATTAATTCTTCCTCAGGAATATATATTAACATATTCTTTTATTTCATCAATAAATGATTCCATATATTTTTATTCCTCATGGTATATTTTTTATACACATCGTATATATCCTTTATCTAGATGTGTATTGATTTATCTATCTAAGGTATATATTAATACTCACTTCCATAATCTATTTGTTATTCACCTATAAGTATTCATTTTTTTCTAATAATTGATCATTAAATTTACTCTATATATACAAATCATTTATCATGGATATTACTATTTAGTAAAATTTATACCATTTTATACACAATATTTTCTTGTATATTTATTAGATTAACATGTTAATTATTGATAAAACTATTTTTCCAATTCAATATGTATATTTGATAAGGCATATTATTTATTTGGATTAATTGATATGAGTAATGTTTCTCCTTGTAAACGATCAGATGAGACCAAACATTATATATCCCCTTGAAACATTAATAGGTTCTCATAAGACAAACATGTTAGAAAAATTAAATAGGTTTCTATTAGTTCTTTTAAAACATCATGAGATGGGATTGAATAGTATATGATATCATTTGACAAATAAAAGTCATCGTTTATGAAATAATTTCCCTCATTTAGTATAAGTTATGTGTTTCCTGTTATTATCATACCTTATTGTTTACACACTTCAATTTATTTTATTAATTACAATATTTTGTGTTAATTAGTTTACCATTCAATATTAACTGTTCTCATTGATTCATTGTTGCTTTTACTGTATTTTGTCCTTACTATTCATTTGATATCACCCTTATTATGTTTCTCTCCCTATAAATTGTATAATAAAATTGTAAATTCCATTTAAATATTTTTAAAATTTATTATATTTTTAATATTGATATTTATTTATAATGAATTGAAATATTATGTTATAATCGATGTATTAATTGTTAAGAAAATACTCAATTATCATTATAATATCTTATTTTTTCTTCTAGATGTATTTTCAAAGATGGAGAAATGATTTAACATAAATCTTTTATATGGTATGTGAATTAATTTTATATGGAACATTAAATACATATGTGTTGTTTTTAAAAGCATTAAATTGTGTTTTTTGAATATTTGAACATTATAAATTTTTTGTTATGATGATATTGGATTTTTATTCCTTTATATATCAAATATAAGAGAAAAATAAAATCAAAACAACTGATATTTTTATTTATCTTATAAAATTTCTACAAATTAAAAATTTTATGTGAAATGTGTCAAAAAATAATTTCCTTATGGAAATCATGTTTTTATTATTCAAGGATTAATATTTCCTACTCTGTTTTCACTAAAATAATCATACTTTGTATTAATATTTCACCATATTCTTTAGTTAAACGTTTTACCAATTTACGTTACACCAATTAAATCAAAATCCAAAGGGTGATATCATTATGAAAAATATGTTCTTGTGGGGTTTACCAATTTAGGTTACACCAGTGATGTGGAAATATTTAAAGAAAAGTAGTGTCAGAATGGTTCGACAAAAATCAAAGAGAAATTGGTTTTTTTATCTATAGTATGTCATTAGACAAATTATACAAAAATAATTCAACAAGAAAATGTGTCTAACTAATTATCATTATATTGATGATTCCAGTCAAATTTCGTGTACCAATTTATTCAATATATGTAATCCTAATGATGATGTGGAATATAATTTTTTTTGAGCAGTTCCTAAAACTTTGTGAATAAACTCCAGAAATATATTCACAATAAAAAAAATGGTTTAGGGTAATTAATTGGAATAGAAATGTTAAAAGATATATTTCATCGTAGATGGATAAAATATAATAAATGTTTTTTAATACAACAAATATCATTAGAATATAATTCAGAACATTCAACATTTCTATAATCACATAGGAAAAATCATCAATCTCCATGAGATTATATGAATGTTGGATGTTCATGAAAGATGATTCCAAAAAAAATAATTAACCCTTAGGTAATATTAATATGTTAAAGTATTCAAGTATTGAATTGGATGTTCACAATTATGATTTGGATATTAGAATTTAAATGTAACCCTCCCTCAATATGTTTGAGTGGAATAATAAATATGAAAATGCTTGAGTAGGCATTTGTTTTCTATGTTGAGTTTTTATAATACTGAGAATTTAAACATGATTGAGGATATAATCATATGATCAATAGAATAGTGTGATGAGGCATCAGTCTAGTATATACCAGATAGATTTTTGATGATTTTTTTATCATTCAAACAGTGTGTAAATACCAACAGAACAATTGTATATATAAGTGATCTGGTGAACTGGTATTCAAATTTAGAGTAAATGGATAAAATATATTTTATTAACAATTAAATTGGTGTACAATTTCATAAAAACACCAAGGATGGATTTATATATAACTATTGAATAAGAATGTGATGAGAAAGAGGGGTACATTTATGAATGGAATGTAAGGTTAAATTTCATGAAAAATGGTGTAAAATAAATAAATGAAATCAGTGAATCTTCTTACAATTATTACAAAACAATGTTAGGTCTAATTATCTATGTGAGGAAAACATAGTCAATCGATCATCTGTAGTTTGATGAAAGTGAAATTTTATTCCAAGCATATTGTAACCACACAAAGGATTATTTTCAAGAAGGATTTGTGTCCCTATATTAATACAATTACATTTTATGGAATTGACAATCATTTTGATTAGTGAAAATTGTATATATATATTTACTTGTTATTGTTATTGATCGTCTGTTTCCATGAATATTATTTCTCAAAAACTAGAGGCGAGGGTAGATTATTTCTTATTGAAAACGTAATAATTGAATATCACTAATTCACACCATCTTCCACATTGTAATCCCATAGAAAATGAATTTTTTTCTATAGTTATCATTAATTTTATATATTAGAATACCTTAATTTCAAGGGTGAAATTCATATAAGGGGTCTGATTGTATCAAATCGTGATTTTAATAAAAAATTCAAAAAAGTACAATGTGATTCCTATCTATGAATAATGATGTAATGAAAATATGTGAATGAATATATTATTAATTAAAACAAAGCACATTATATGAAATTATATCATAAATATAATAGATGAAAATAATTTATTAATCAAAAAAATATTTTTTAATATTTTTTTCCATATCATTGAAATTTTTATAAATATATTATTTAAAAATAAACTCTTATAACATAAATTTTCAAAAATAAATTTTTCATGTGAATAAAATTAATTAATTTCTAAAATTTTTGTTAGAAATTAAAATAAGTGCATTGGAAAGAAAAAAAAAGTGATGTCTTTTTGAAAAATTTCATTTGTACATGTAATGTGTTATGATCTTCATATATTAAAATTATAAAAATTGATGGGTTAGTTTTATAATATATGTAATTAAAATTTTAAATATTATATTTAAGAAGTAATTAAATTATTGTTTATAAGATTGATTCATTACTAAATATTGTGCTATTATTAAAATTTATTTTTATAAAAAAATCATTTAATATTGAACATTTATTTGAAATAGAATTTCTACAAAATATAATAATTTAACAATGAAAAACAAATTCATTTATAGAATCATAATGTCCAGATATTATAATTTATTCAATTTCTATTGGATTATTCTAAATCAAATATTTTTAAATAATACCAAATCATGGTTATTCTCTATATAATTAATTTAATCATATATGATGCTCAACTATTTTCTTACAAAATTAATAAAATTTATTATTTCTTGAAGATACAATTATAACTGACCACATGTGTAATGATCCTACCATGTGAATAAGGTCAAAAATCTATGAAGGTAAAGTGACCCACTGGATGTGATCATGAATTGTTCTATAAGTAACCCCATGTACCATCAACTGACCCTACATGATATGAGCTAATGTAATTAAATTCATGAAGTAATCATGTATTTACAATCAATTGACTACATGAGTATTCCTTGTACCTCATAAAAAAATATGTTACCATGTTTAAGGTGTGTAGAATTTTTTATATCAATAATTTACTATGTTTCTATAATTAAGTAACCCCAATAACAATCCATCATACCACATAATATAATTAAGTAATAATCTCTATCAACGAACCAACAACAATAAAAAAGGATGTGACCTCAAGAAAAAGTAGTGTGACTGTAAGAATAAGTTAGGATATTTTGAAATGAAATGTAACTACCATGATATGTTATGATATCTCCATGAGAAGTAGTGAAGTAAAAAAATAAAGGATCCAACCTACAATAAGGAAAAACCCAAGGGATATTATGAGAGTATAATTTTTCCATTCCATGTGACCATTCAGTGTATTCATCATCCAAAATAACCCAATATTATCTTAAGAGAAATATATAAAGTCAAAATTATGTTGTGAAGTTCTATAAAATATCAAATGACTAAATTTTTTATCATTAATTATTGTGTCTATTTATTTTATACAACAAGAAATATCCCCTAATTATTACATTGAAATAGAGTTATATTAATAAGAATAAATACCTATGGATAATGAGAGCATGTAAATACATGAATTACTAAGGTAAATAATAATATATAATATATAATAATATAATTATATAAAATAAACTATTTTTATAAATCTATCTAAAAGATAGGAATAATATTATCATGGAAATATCTAAAAATTATTGGTAAACCAAAACAGTTCATACTGAGATGCATTCAAAAATTCCACTTTTTTTATTTCCACTATTATTTCTAGTTTAGATAAAATGTTTTTATAATCTGTATTTAATAATTAACACAAGAACCTATATTTTATTCAAGAGTGATATATACCCTTTATATTTTTTTAAACACATGTACTCCCATGAAGAATATTTGATGTGGTTTTGTGGATATGACTATCTGAGAGAAGCTTTAACACTTATATTATTCCATGAAGTACTATAGTAGTATATATTTATCCTAGACAACATATGTATGATTGCATCACATATGAACTGATCCAGGATGTGGATGATTGTAAATGACTAAAAATCTATTAAGAATTTGGTGATTTCCATGTTTATAGTATTAAGTCTCGACATGAGATATGATCTCTTTTATATATTTTTTTAGTGTTCATTTTGTTTCTTTGTCTATAAAAAACTAGTATATTTATTGAAAATATTTATAAATAATCACAATATTTGTAGTTAAAATTAATAGTTATTTCATATAATATTTATAATATAATTATATATTTTAAAGATAATTTTGTTTTAAAAAATATAAATTAAGATGTAAATGAACTTTTGATAATTTTTTAACATATAATTATATACATTTTCAATTTTTGTAAAATGTAAAATAATTTTAAAGGAAATTTTGTTTTGAATAATTCTAAAATTGAATATTATTGGGAAATTAATTCCCTCCAACTTTTGAGTTACACACTACGACCATCATTATATATCATATTTTATTAATTTCTTTTAAATGTTATCTATTATTAGATTATTTTCAATAAATTAATTTTTGAATAAGATAAATCCAAAATGATAAAAATAGGATATAGGGGAATAAAACTACTCGTACACATTATATTAATGGATATAATTATAATAAAATGAATATAAAAATTATAATTTATTTTGAAATATTGTGATTTGATATTTGTAATTTCATTGAGGAACAATATGAAATACCAATGTATCTAGAAGATAATTTGATGATGCCATTATGGGAAATTATGACTAGAACTATAAATATATAAATTCATTACAATGTGAATTATAATAATATGATTATAATTAAATTTATTCCTGTTCGAGCGCATTTTTAATTTGGATTCAATAAGTTTTTCTCATGAATGAACTAAAAATGATAATAATATATGCCTGAAAACCTACAATATTAAATATGATACATTTATGACGAAATATGATGAAACAATTTATAATATACATATTAGGTTCTATGATATTACAATAAATATGGAGTAAAATGAAATGGAAATTAATGATAATAATCATATAATCTAATGTATTCTAATCATACCATATAGGTGGATATGAAACATTGTTTCAATTAGATACTCGTAAGACAGAAGTAAACATCCAATATAGTATAATAATATAAAAATCCGGAAATATGAGGAATTACTAAAATTTAACAACAAATAATAAAAACCGTAGTGTAAACTAGTTTATTTAAAGACTATTGTATTAAAGGTAAAGGATAAATCAAATATTATTATTTGAGTAATGAGGAATCACATTCAATCAGTGGTGAAAAAATGACTAATTTATCATGGATATTTGAAAAGTTCGATATAAAGGAGAAATTATTCAGGAATTCAAATAATGTAATAAGGAAATACTAAAAATGTAATTCCAAAAAAGAGAATCAATTAGGCCATGTAACATGAAATTAATGAAAATGAAAATGACAAAACCACTGTGGAATAACAATAATTGAAAATAAAATGACGAATATTATGATCAATGAAAAAAATAAAATGACGGATATAAAATCCATTTGGATGACCAATGCGGATAGCTCAATTTACTATAACATGATAAGTGTATATAATAATGATAGATCTAATATGTATTTTATGAAAACATCATATGTTGTATGAAAAAAATTTATTCATCACCTAATCATATTTAAAATCATTATGAGAGTGAAAGGAATGATGAACCCATCTATAGTGAAGTTATATATGAATATTATATTACATTTGATTAAACATTCAATGATCTAAATGTAATGATTATTAATTAAAAGAAATATCACACATTTTTAGTTAAATATAAATTTATTATTACTGAATAAAAACAGATAATATTATTATTTTTAATTAAATGAGTGTATATAAATTTTCACATGTGAAAATAAAAGATGATATTGAATGGTCTATAAATGATAAAGATACCATGGCTATGATTAGTGGATAATATTCCACACAAATGTATACCATTGGAATTGGTCACCAACATAGTTGGTTAAATATTTATAGTAACAAATTAGATCTAATATAAAACATTCCAAGAACTATAAATAATTCCTATGCTTCTGGGAATAAAAATATAATCATTTCAAAAATTATAATTCAAATTTACGGTAATCCAATTTTGATGAATTCGATTATTGAAACATTTATTTGTATAATTTCATGAACCATGAATGTATGGATTCCAAAATAAGATCATATTTAAATTTGTTGTGAAACCTATATTATGGGTTGTATTATGATATTATGTTATCAATGATGATATTGTTATTGAAAAATTATGAGGTATTACATAATCATTAAAAACCTATCAGGTAGTTGGTGAACATGTAACTTCTATTCACAAAACAAATTGAAATATAATTGGAAATGAGAAAATTAGTAATTATATTGTTTTATTGATTTTTAATGAAATATTTAAAAATGGGTTAAAATATAATATAAATAACATACCAAAATTTTGTGATGATGTTAACAATTATATATTAGATAATAATACTTTTAAAATCATTGGTTCAATGAATTCATTATTTTTATCAACTTTGAAATTGAAAATTTTTATAAATTTGAATTGGTATCATTATTTTGTAAAAACATATAGTGTTTATGAGACATCCACCTACAGTTCTGATAATGGAATAGAAGACCAATTCACTGAAACCACGAATCAATTAGAAATTTTACTATGAATGTTTAAATTTTTTAATCATCCTAAACAAGATTTACTAAAATACAGAGACATTAATACTTGTTCAAATGTGAAGTAGAAAAATATACATTTTAAAATAGATAGAAAAGTTTCAAAAACACAAACTTGAGAGTTAGAACAGATAGACATATTTTTTAATTTAATGGTTTATAGCTGAAATTGGATGCATTATACCTATGTAATTGTGGGGGTCATAAATATTAATATATCTGGGTATTATTTCTATCACCCAAAAGTTTATCTAGTCACTGATTTTTATAATATGAAATATATAATTAAAGACATAATTGTCATTTATTTGTAATCATATTAATTTGTCATTGTTGTGTGTTGGAAAATAATGTCATTGGATGCTTATGATCATTCCACGGAAAAAATAATAAATAAACTGATCATATGACTCGAAAACAGAATAGTTTTTTATATATATGAAATTGGAACCTCTATGTGATTTATTAGTATATGATTAATGTGTATAAACATTATGATTTAATTCCAATCCTATCAAAACATATTTCTATACTATAAATTTGGATCTTATAATATCACATTTAATGAACACTCTATATTAAAAATTGATTAAAAGAATACAAATGGATAACAATACTAGAATTTTAACTACCAAATCCTTGGAACCAACATAAATATGAATTTAGATATGATTTAGTTAATGGTGATGAATACATATTCGTTTTTTATTTAACCCCACATAAATCATACAATCATATCAATAAATGAACAATATTTATTGACAATAAATTATAATTAAAAAATTATTAAAATGATCCGTAAGGGCCTAATAGATATATTTATATTGTTATGGATAATATTTATAATTTTACATAAATTCATCAACTAGGGTTATGGATCATCCATTCAAATGAACTATAGAAAATATCTTAGTTTAGATGAATTATTTGAACTAGATGATAAAGAGTAAAATCATGTGTCATGAAAATATATTCCTATATCAATTAAGTTATAGAAAAACCACCCTTTAGATGATGTATTTTCATTTCATGATAGATTATCTCAGACTAGAAATTATCGTATCTACCATAAATGTAATAATGCCATCTTTTCACACCATGAACCTAAAAATATCATTAATATAATTGATGATGAATTATATATGGTGTCCATGAAAGAGTAGTTTAATAATTTAGAAAGAAAAAATGTCATTAAAAATTTAATAACTACTAAATAATTACTATCCATTTGAACTAAATGGGTGTTTAGGAATATGATTTATTATAATATAACAATTATTATAAATATGGCTAGACTAGTCGTACAAGGTTATAGTCATGAAAAAGGAAATTAATATTATTAAAACATTTCATCGATATTATAAATGAATCTATTATAATTATGATTCTTATGAGGCACATTTGAATTTTGATATTATATACAATAGTTGTAATGCAATGTTTTTTTAATGGGATAATAATTAAGTGTTTTTTTGTTGAATATCATATAGATTTCAAACTCCTCATTTTCCATAAAATGATTTCAAATAATCACGATGTTTATATAGTTTTAATCAAGGACCAATAACATTGTATGATAGGATAAAAGAGTTTATTAATTTATTATTATTAATAAGATGTTATAGATGATCCTTTTTTATACATAATGAATTTAAAATTATTTTTTACTTGATCAAAACTATATTGAAGAAATTATTTTTAAATCATCCCAAAATGAATTTTATGATAATTTTCCAATAAAATAAAAATAATTAAAATGTTTTTAATGGTTGATATAAGAAATTTTATTTGACATTGATTTTACAAATCATGTAATCAATCATTTTGAATCATTGAAACTATAATAATGGTTTTTATAACATGTTGAGTATGGTTATATATATTTTTTATGTTAATCCGTGTGAATTAGATAATGGTTTTATCAAAAATTTATTGGAATCCATGTTTATAAAACCACTAATATTGGAAGCATTAAGTTTTCAAAATCAATAACATCTAAAAAACTTATATTTAGTTTATATTGTGCATGTGTTTTATAAACCATACATTATCAATGTTTCACTAAGATTGGGGGTGAGGTCAATTAGTGATATATTTTTTATTTTTCATTTCCATTAAAACACCCTTAACCTATTATTAATGATTTTTCATCTTGATAAAAAAAAATCACATAAACAAAATAATTTTATAATTTACATGGTTCACAACATAATATGTGTAATTAAATCATATTGATAGCATGAAAAATAATATCAAAGTATCCAGTAGAAAAAAAATTCATTTTGTGTGAATGAATCAATTAGGATACAACATTACACATGTGAAACCCTTTTTTCAATTAAACAGTGAAGGAGGTTCAGGTATAACTAAATGATGTAATAAAATTTATGTAACATGTTATGAAATAGATAAAAGTTGATTTTGAACATGTTACTATGCTTCATTATCTAATTTAAAAAATATAATATTTACAAGAATTATACTTTTTCCTACCAATCAAAAGGTATAAAATTATATGGAATTATTAACTAAACTCAGTATGATAAAATAGTCTAATTTTCCAATATGGTTGCTCAGTCTGTTAATATTACTCTGTGAGAATAAGAGTAATGTTACTCTGAACTACATCATTTTCGGTCAGGAAATCATTGTCTTATTATAGATCATGTCTGAAAACATAGAATACAATCATCCAACCTTCTTCTTCTTCATGGATAAAATCATAATGATTGATCAATCTACAAAATACTTCTCTATAAAATGATTTAGTAAAATAACATATCTCTTACTCTATGAAGAGTAGATTTTTCAGAATGTTCAATGTACTTACCTATAGTAATGGGTTCTAATATGGTATAAGAATGATTCTAAAATGTTTTACCAATTAATATGTTTACTAATTCAAGAATCCCTCTGAAATTTTGGATAAATTATTGAAATATCCATCACTTATAAAATCTTCATGATTCCTCTAAAAAAATTTCAATGCATCTCACAACATTAACTCACTAAAATATTTTCATATCATTCGTCATTTTGATTATGATTGCAACTCATATTTCGTCATTAAGGTGAATAATTATGTGAACTAGTATGTTTTTTCATTACGTTGGTCATCAAAAAATGAATAAAATCAAAATAATATGATTTATTATTATGATTATTAATACCCAATTTAAAATAAAATTTAATTCTGATGATCAATACCAACTATTATATATAACTCAATGAAATCATCATTCTATAATAATTTTTTTCTTACACATTAGAGACGAGTCTCATTTTGTTCCATAAACATAGTTTCAAATTATAAATATTAATATACTATCTATGGATCAATTCTGCAACTCCTATGAACATATTTAAACATTTAAAAAAAAATTCAGACCGATTTTTCCAACACATACTCTAATTCTCCAAACAAAACTCCCATTTTACTTTTCATATGACGAAGGATCTTGTAAATAGTAAAGATATCAATTTTAAGATGCGTTTGATGGATCTGTCTCAGATTTATTGGGATAAACATTTAGTACCAGTATGATGAATCTTGACCTCATGATAAATTATAATAGATTTTCAATCATACATGACCCAAATGAAACCTATATATGTCAACATATTGAAAAATTTTGACAAATTTTATGAATGGTCTTTCAACCAACTTTGCATATGTCTGAAAAAATTCTACAATATTTTCCATAAATTGGTCCAAAATTTCCCCATATGAAAAATTATTCAACAACAAACATTGCTACTTCAAATTACATTTTTCAACATTAAAACATATTATTATTGGTGTCAGTATTACTATGATGATCAATGGAACACCGCATCTGATAGACCAAAGATAGAAAAAACATTGTTTCTTACCAACACCTTTCTCATATAATTTGTGACTTGTGGATTCATGTTTTTTCATAAATATAGAATATTGGTGTTCATAAATTCTGATCATCCTTCCTATATATACATCTTTTATCATCTGATGATCACACACCAATGAAGTGAGATTATAAAATGTCATCTTCTTCTACCCTAATCGTTCGAAAATTTATTCTTCTATCATGACTTTCTCAGGTCATGGATGATTTTGATGAATATATTAGCATTGAATTAATTACATTAGAATTTATTATAACTACACTTCCTTTCAACAAAATCATTCTTCATAACCAATCCCCATCTTGATTGAAAACATTTTTCCTCCACATTTTATTAATATTTCATTAGTATCATGTTTCAAAAATAAAATTAGAAATATAAGAAATATAACACAACATCCCGACTCTTTATTTCACAAGTTAAATTAATTTATTACATATGTAGAGACCCTAATCTTGACGTACATGGAAATTACATTATTTTTTAGGAATACTTAGTACATAACAAAAACACACACACAAGGACCATAATAGTTTAGTGTCTTTGGAAACTCGGAATATAATATTCTAATCGTGGTGAAAGATCTTAAACATCTCCCATAACGATCTTCCTTCTTTTTTTTAACCTAAAACCTTTCTTTATATCCTGGGGAAAATAAAACATAAATGGGTGATCTAAAATGCTCAGTAAGGGTAAACAAAATAAATATCAATCACATCATATACATAAGAACATATCTTTTGGAAATCTAAACCTGCAAAAGAAATCAAAATTTCATAACATGGGATAAATCATAGTTGTGAAATGTAATCCCAATAATCATAAAATAAAACATGAAACTTTGAGGCATACACACATAATCATAGAGAATCATTTCTTATTAGTCAAGACTCATTTTCAAGACTATCTTAGTGGACAAAGTCCATTTCTGAAACGAGTTCACTCCTCGTTTCAGTCCTGTTTCACTGAACCAGTTTAAACTACCGTTCCAGCCATGTTTATATCATGAGATAAAAATCATTACCCAATTCATTGGAGGAAGATATAGGTCCCACCCATCTCATAATGATGTCATTCTTATGTGTTCCACAAAATCATATGTCATACATCAAAGCATAACCCATGTAATAAAAATGGGAATCATAAACAACGTGACATCATAAAACAATTCATATAAGATAAAGGAATTCATAAAAATATAATTCCATCACAAAATAATCAAATCAATGTAATAATAGGGATAAAAACAGAACCCTTTATTATCTTAGATGGAAAATAATTTTGATAAAACACTTGAACTCCATTCTTGAGGAAAATATCATTTCTGCTTCAAAAACACATTTCCTTTATTAACATGTCGTACAATTATAAACTAAAAGAAGTTGATTAAAAATAAACTTGAAAACTTTAAAGGGAAGATTCTTGGAAATAATGTTCTAGAAATCCATTCATGCTGTATAAGTTAAATAAAAACATTCTTCTCGTACTTTTGTCGGAAAAGTCAAAAAGTACCTCGTACGAAAAACGACAAAATATTCCTTTCATATCTTTTACTAAAAACTCACCAAAGGGTAAAATAGGTTTTAAAAAATTTTATGTGGATGGAAATAATATTACATATTGAGGGAACATGGATGTGGATGATAAAATACACCCCAACAAATACTTATGAATAAACAATCTCGGATAAGAATGAGATTGGAATAGTTATCCCTCACCTTAGGGCCGATATGCTTTGTACGTGTCTGAACCTCATGTATAATTATTAAAATAATGATATTTACTTATTCTAGAATCATAATCATTGTTATGATATCACATATGGTCATATTCTTAGCTTCTTATTAGTAATATTTCATTACAACTTGTTATTCCGGTGTTTGTTACTTTTTGTTCTTATTCTTGTTTTGTCGAATAAATTCATATTCTTATCTTTAGTTTTTAGATACCTCATTTACAGAATTTTATTAGTGTAATATATATCATATTAATTCATTCAATTCATTTATATAATCATTATGCAATGAAGATCATGTAGAACGAGTTGCATCACATCGTGGAGACGGTATTCTGTACGTACGCACGAGCAATGATATCGTTCCCATGATCATGGAATTGTATTTGATTGCATGTATACTATTTAAGAATCAATATAAATTTACAATAATCATATATAGTCACTATTTACACAATTATACCAATCCATGTAAGGTGGTGGTGGAAAATAGATTACACCAAGACATGGAGACGGTATTACGAACGTACGCACGCGCGGTGATTTCATTTTCCAGAGGATGGATAGATGGTGAAATAGGTATGTTTCATAAATATAATAACATATCAGTATATTATTGATACTGATTTTATTACCTAATAATGAAACAACCTAAGAAGAAGAAGTGGATGAATAAATAAAGTTGAATGAATCGGTAACAGACATTACCTCTTCTTTGAAGCGCCTCTTTGAGATATCCTTTTAGGGCACTAAAATTGGTCTTTGAGGAAGAACACAAACTCTAGGATGTTGCTAAGGAAGTGGATAAGAGAATTTTTCAGGGGATGGCTGAGAATTAAGGCTCAATGTGGTGGGAGGAAGAGGGGTAGGAGGTGCCCTTTTATAAGGGTGGAGAGGGGCAACTTTGGAATAACGAAAACTATTATATTATTATAAAGACAAATTCGGTTTTAAATAGATCCAAATTGATTTATTTAGAAGCTAAGGTGGGTATGGGTCTAAATAATATAATCCAATAGAGTTTAGATGTTTAGGTTCCTATTTTAACGTTATCATTTATATTTAACTTTAAGTTAGATAATTTTACTTTTACCGTGTCTTTTTGTGTTCTTACACTATAAGGTTAATAAACATATTATTAGAAGCCAAACGAACCCAAAGTTGTTTATTATTAATATATATATCCATATATAAGTCATGTTTCTGATCCATAGATTTTTAGGAATAAATTAACAATTTATAATATAATATTTGTTTTAAAAACTATTTTATGTCAATTTTGACACTATTTAGTAATGAATTTTTGTGAAAATCATAACAGAATTATTAGTTCGAATAAAGTTAATTAAATAAATACTAACATGTCATATTAACCTATTAAATTAGTTTAATTCATTAAAAGCATCAAATTACATTTATTTGGATATTTATAACTTCAATTATGTCAATATGTCATTAATAAGATAATTACTGCATCATCTTTGTGTCATAAATAAATTAACTTATTTAAAGGATAAAAAATAAAAATAAAATATCATTATGTAGGAAAATTTTTTATCTTTCTAATTAGAATTTATAGTCGAATTTATCTTTTGTATAACCCTATATTAAAAATTATTAACTTATTAAACGTTGATTTTAACTATTTTAACCCTACTTTAAATAAATTAATAATAAATGTCCTAATCTAATCCAAGTGGGCCTAATTGATCATATTTTATTCCTAAGGGTGTTTTTGGTCGAATTAAACTTATCCAATAGAATTAGGACATGTGTTTGGGTAATTATAATATCATTTATACCCTTAATTACCCTATTTACTTTTCACCGTGTTAAAAAAATTAAAAATTTACAATTCACCAAAAATTATTTTCATCTCATTGAACCACATTTTACATAATAACATCAACCGTGTCTCTCGGAATTTTTAAATTCCACTCACAGAAGCAGTAAAATTATGTTTTTGAAAAATTCTGTTTTTTAACTACCACTTTGTGGTTTCACTATTCATCAAAAAATGAATGTTTCCAGAAAAATACCAAAAATTAGGCCTAAGCTATATTTGATATTATGAACTCAAAAATGATGTCTATTTTAACAAATTCAAAACATATCAGTTTCATTAATTAATTTAAAAATTAATTTCCGTCGTCAAAACAAATAGCGTTTTCTTAAGAGATAATATCTATCAAAAGATTGACACTTGTTTTTGTTTGGTTTAAATGTAGAATTACATCATATAACCAATATTTTATTAAATTTTAAAAATATATTCTAAATATAATTTAAAACCACTCAAATTATTAATTTATCACTATTAAATATTTCGATTAAAAAGGTCATTTTTAATTAAAATTTAGTAATTTTCACTATTCATCAGATAATGAAAGTTATCCGAAATATACCAAAATTTCAACCTAAGATAATTTTGATATTCCGAATCCAAAAATGAAGTCCATTCTGAAAAATAAAATTTAAAAAATTTCAAAAAGTGGTTATTAATATTCATAACAGCTAGTTTTAATAATATTTTAATAGCATATCATTGTTTAGTGAATGTCGGTATTGCGTACTACACACGCTATCGAGGAAGGTCGCGATTGAATTTAATGCAAGGCAAGTCAAGGATGTGTGTTGTGTGAGATCCTTTTGGTGTAGCATACAACACAAGCCTTTAATGAAATTAAAAAGTATATATTTTATAATATCTCGGGGTGTTACATTCTACCCCCCTTAAAATGAATTTTTCCCTCGAAATTTGTTGGAGTTATAAATGGTATACTATTCGAAAGTTTCTTTGATAGAAACCCACATCGTAAAAAGGATACCAAAAGCAATCTTTAACAACAAAAGTATGTAACGTAACGGTTAACCAAATAAACTAATCACTGGGTTTCCACATAGGTGAAAATATGGATATGTAAGAGAAATCAAAACATCATGTTCTGATGGAGAGTGGTAGAGAACATGGCTATGGAAAAGCCAACAATAACAAAGCCATAAATTTTTGATGATCTAAGGTACCATCTGATTTATCAGATATAAGAGAACTAGGACAACATTTTTGGTTTTCAAGATCATTTCCCTAAAGTTGATGAAATTGGAATTAGAAGAAATAATTTCGTGATTTCTGTATATTCTCCCCATTGGTAGTTGTTTGGACAATTTCCACTTCATCACTTAATGAAATTAAGTTGAATTTTTCATTCGTGATTTGTTAGCAGATCATGTGATAGAATGATGGGACATTCCAACTGTCTCAAACAAAAGGTTAGAAAAGTCATAAAAAAATACATAAGTCCATCTATAGTGAGATTAATCATATATGGTTCCTAAAATGGACTTATACTTCATATATAATACTTCTTAATAAAACTAGTTTGTACTAAATAGGGAATTTATGTAGGCCAATGGTAGGCGATAAAGGCTAGTCGCACTTCGGTTGTGGGTTTGATTCCCACAACCTTGTCTGACGCGATGGGTTGTCACCCGTCCTGTAGGTCGTCCTTTTTCTAAATCTATATTACTATAACATCCCATCAATAATATCAAAAAAAAGTTTTATCCTTAAACAATACTAACTTATGTCCAACATAATCCATTCCAATCTTTGTGCTTATCTAAAATACTTTGGTCCAAGCTCATAGTATAAAGAAAACTATTACTTGAAATGTCACATAACAATCACGTGAATGCCATCATTTATCCCCCATGTATCATAAGATATATCTTATTGGTCAAATTACAAACATGTGAATACCTTAATCATGTATTCTCTTGAAGAATTAATACCCATTGAACCTTAGTGAAAACCTGAATGTAGTTAAAATTTAACACTTTCCACAAACAAAAATCCTCAAAATTCTTTATACTCAAACCATGATATCACTTAGTCCTTATATCAATCATGAGCTCATGAATACTATCAAGCATTTCATTTTCCCATTTTCCCTTCATTATGCGCATATCATCTTTTTTCCCAAAAAAAAATCTCAATCACTTTCCATGGTTACCGGTACCATAAAATTATTGAAAACCACAATAGACCAATACATAAATATTCCAATATTCCACGATACTGTATAAAACATTATTTTGGAATCCCATTACATAATCACATAATCATTCCACCACATCATTGTCATATTCAACATCACCAATAGTGATCGCATGTGACTTCCCTTTGTCCTTTTCCTTAATTGGTTGCTCATGTCGATCATCACTAACCCTTGGATTAGGGCATTTATTAGAATAATGCCCCATTTCCTTGCACATGAAACATTAAAGTGTAGTAGGTTCATTCTGTGTATCCCTTCCTTTGTTTGCATCATTAGACATCTTCTTCCCATCATTGCTGCATTCAAATTCCCGATGACCATCCTTTCCACATTTGAAACATTTACTTGTCCCTTTAAGACAATCTCAACCATGCTTCCTTCCACACTTTGAGCTTAAGGAAAAATTCATCTTCTTTTCAACATTATTCTGATATTTCTCCTTGAACTCCATCTTTCGTTTATTGTCAAAACTATGAGATGGATAATTAACACCAACTTCCATTTCTACCTTGATATCACAACACACAATTTCTTCATAGCTACTGAAGTCTCTTATAGCTAATTCCCTTCGAAGATTTGATTTTAATCCACTGAAGAATCGACCAACATTACTTTTAGGTTGGATGATAAATCCATATTCATTCTTCGAAAGCATTGTAATATTCGCATCGTATATACTAACAGATTCATCGACTTTTTGCTTTAGTTCAAGAAAATCCTTCACCATCTTTGTTCAAAGAATACGAGTGAAGTACTTGTTGAAAAATATGTTCTTGAACTCGTCCCATTCCATGGACTCAATTTCATCTCTTTGCCTCATATTCTTGATAAGATTCCACAATTGATCAGCTTCACCTTCCACACGATATACATCTAAGATGACTTTATCATGTTCATAACATTGAAGAACTGGAAATATATTTTCAGTGGTACTGATCCATTGTTCAGCAACAAGTGGATCAGAAGACCCACTGAATGAAGGTGGACGTTGCCTCATGAAGGACTCAATAGAATATTATTCTCTTCTCTGCACATTTGGATGTCCAGAATGATTCACAGCTTGTGTAAGTATAACAATAATATTTTTCACTCCATCTACCATAACATTTGTTTCCTCAGGAGGACAATCATTGCATTGTTCATTTCATTGATCAACACGGTTCCTTCGGGTTCTATCCATCGTCTAAGACCCAAAAAGAATAGTGTGAGAGGAAAAAATCATGCTAGGAAAAACAACGTAATAAAGGGGGAGTACATTCAATATCTAACATCATAGGTTTAATTATAAGATCGTTAGTGCAATTCTAGGACTACAACCTACACTTATACTTAACATTATGGACATCCCCAGACATATCTTAGAAATATATCTAGGGATCTCACTAAAGTTCTTGCATCCTAGTTTCCAACGGTTGACTAAACCTTTCCTCTGATACCAACTCCAGAGACCCTAAGATTGACGTACATGGTCATTACATTATTTTTGAGAAATACATAGTACATAACAAAAACACACACACAAGGACCGTAATAGTTTAGTGTATTTGGAAACTCGGAATATAATCATCTAATCGTGGTGAAAGATCTTAAACATCTCCCATAAAGATCTTCCTTATTTTTTTACCTAAAACCGTTCTTTGTATCCTGGGGAACAGAAAACATAAATGGGTGAGCTCGAATGCTCAGTAAGGGTAAACAAAAGAAATATCAATCACATCATATACATAAGAACATAACTTTTGGAAATCTTAACCTGCAAAAGAAATCATAATTTCATAACATGGGATAAATCATAGTAGTGAAATGTAATTCCAATAATCATAACGTAAAACATGAAACTTTGTGGAATACACACATAATCATAGATAATCATTACTTATTAGTCAAGAATCATTGCCAAGACTATCTTAGTAGAAAAATTCCATTTCTGAACAGAGTTCGCTCCTCATTTCACTCCTATTTCACTGAACTGGTTTAACCTGCCGTTCCAGCCATGTATATCTCATGAGATATAAAATCATTACCCAATTCATTGGAGGTAGATATAGGTCCCACCAATCTCATAATGATAACATTCTTATGTGTGCCACAAAATCTTAAACCATACATCATAGCATAACCAATGTAATAAAAATGGGAATCTTAATCATCGTGACATAATAAAACAATTCATATAAGATAAAGGAATTAAAAAAATATAATTCCATCACAACATAATCAAATAAATGTAATAATAGGGATAAAAACAGAACCCTTTATTATCATAGATGGAAAATAATTTTGATAAAACACTTGAACTCCATTCTTGAGGAAAATATCCTTTCTACTTCAAAAACACATTTACTTTCTTAACCTGTCGTACAATTATAACCTAAAAGAAGTTGATTAAAAATAAGCTTGAAAAGTTTTAATGGAAGAAGCTTGTAACTAATTTTTTAAAAATACATTCATGTCGTATAAGTTAAAAGAAAACATTCTTCTTGTACTTTTGTCATAAAACTAAAAAATTACCTCGTATGAAAAAACGACAAAAGATTATTTTCATATCATTTACTAAAAACACATCAAAGGGTAAAATAGGTTTTAAACAATTATAGGTGGATGGAAATAATATGACATATTGAGGGAACATGGATTTGGATGATAAAATACACCCCAGTAAATACTTACGAATAAACAATCTCGGATAAGAATGAGATTGGAATAATTATCCCTTACCTTAGGTCTGATATTCTTTATACGTGTCCGAACCTCCTGTATATTGATTTAAATAATATTATTGACTTATTCTATAATCATACTGAATGTTATGATATCACATATGGTCATATTCGTAGCTTCTTATTAGTAATATTTCATTACAACTTGTTATTCGGGTGTTTGTTACTTTTAGTTCTAATGCGTGTTTTGTCGAATAAATTCATATTATTCTCTTTAGTTTATAGATACCTCATTTCCAGTATTTTATTAGTTTAATATATATCATATTAATTCATTAAATTCATTTATATAATCATCATTCAATGAATATCGTGTAGAACGAGTCGCATCACATCGTGTAGATGGTATTCTGTACGTATGCACGAGTGATGATATTGTTCCCGTGATCATGGAATTGTATTGGATTGTATTTATACTATTTCAAAATTAATATCACTTTACAATAATCATATATAGTCATTATTTACACCATTATACCCATCCTTGTATGGTGGTGGTGGAAAATAGATTACACCACTGTGTGGAGATGGTATTCCGTACGTACGCACGCACGGTATTTCGTTTTCCGTATGATGGATACATGGTGAAATAGGGATGTTTCATAATTATAATAACATATCAGTATATGAGTGATAATTATTTTATTACATAATATTGAAAAATCCTAAGAAGAATAAGTGGAAAAGGAAATAAAGTTGAATGAATCGGTAACAGACATTACCTCTTCTTTGAAGCGCCTCTTTGAGATCTCCTTTTAGGGCACTTAAAATGGACTTTGAGGAAGTAAATAACCTCTAGTATGATTATAAGGAAGAGGATAAGAGAATTTGGCTGGGGTTGACCGAGCTTGAAGGCACAAAGTGGTGTGAGGAAGAGGGGGAGGAGGTGCCCTTTTATAAGGGAGGAGAGGGGCACCTTTGAATAACTAGAACTATTATTTTATTATAAAGTCAAATTAGGATTTAAATAGCTTAAAATTGATTTATTTCAAAGATAAGGTGGAGATGGGTCCAAATACACTCATAAAATAGAATTTAGACAAGTTTAGGTTCATATTTTAACCTTATAATTTATATTTATCTTTAAGTTAGATAATTTTACTTTTACCGTGTCTTTTTGTGTTCTTACACTATAAGGTTAATAAACATTCATTAGGAAGACAAACGAACCCAAAGATGTTTATTATTAATATATATAACCTTATCTAAGTCATTTGGCCAAACCTTATATTTTTATGAATAATATAACAATTAATAATATAATAATTTTTTTAAAAACTATTAATTTTGAAACTATTTAGTAATTGATTTTTTTGAAAATCATAACAAAATTTTTAGTTATAAAAAAGTTAATTAAATCAATACTAACATGTCATATTAACCTATAAAATTAGTGGAATTCATTAATAGTCTCAAATTACATTTATTTTGGTATTTATAACATCAATTATGTCAATATTTCATTAATAAGATATTTATTGCATCATCATTGTGTCATAAATAAATTAACTTATTTAATGTCTAAAAAATACAAATAAAATATCATTATGTAGGAAATATCTTTAGATTTCTAATGAGTATTTATAGTCAAATTTATCTTATGTATAACCTTATATTAAAAATTATTTACTTATTAAACTTTGATTTTAACTATATTAACCCTTCTTTAAATAAATTAATAATAGATGTCCAAATCTAATCCAAGTTGGCCTAAATGATCATATTTTATTCCTAAGGTTGTTTTTGGTCGAATTACACTTATCCAATAGAATTAGGACATGTGTTAGGGTAATAATAATAATATTTTACCCTTAATTACCCTATTTACTTTTAACCGTGGTTAATAAAAGTAAAAAAGTTACTATTCATCAAAATTATTCTCATCTCATTGAGCCACATTTTACTTACTAACATCAACCGTGTCTCTCAGATATTTTAAATTACCATCACATAAGCGGTAAAAGTATGTTTTATGATAAATTCATTTTTTATAGGGCCCCGGCCTTAAACCTTACTTAATATTGAATTAAATGAATAATTCACGTCGAGGATCTTTTCAGGTTTAGAGTTTTTGAGAATTAGAACATAACTATTACATCTCAAAAGATTACAAAGTAGTAACTTCTACTACGTTTCCATAATAAAAAAAACTCTTAAAAAGAAACGTGTATAGTTCCATGTTTTATATAGGATGACATTCCATTGATACCATCCTTGACCTTATTCCACATTAAGTCCTATGAAAACATTTCAAAAAAACTTGGGGTGAGCATAAAAAGCTCAGTAAGGGATATAGAAAGAATGAAAACTGTCAGTTTTTAAAACATCAAATAAACCATATTTACTCTATTAAAGTAATACCTTCACCTTTATGAAGTAGTAAAAACTCTTCACTGAATAAAGTATCATTACTTACCTTTTTGTAACCAAAGGATTACCATAAAATCCATAAAAAGAACACATAACATTTATAAAGGTAACTTGGGACATAAACATACTTAAGTGGAATAACCATATGGTCGACTTCCACACATATCACTTAATGGAATAGCCAAACGGCCAATTTCCATACATACTTAATTGAATAGCCATACGGCTGACTTCCATACCCAATGCATTGGAGGTTATAACGTAACCACCCATCCTGGTGTTCACGGCACCACCCGTCATATGGTTTATAACGTAACCACCCGTTAAAATGTCCAAGTACCAATATAAAATCATAATACATAAAACCAATATAAAGGAATGATAACATTTCCACATTTCAATCACAATATATCATAAATATATTGACATAACAGAATCCTTTATCAAAAATATTTTCAATACAAAAATACATAAAAGAGTATATGGTATTTATTTTATTCTAAAAACATCACGGCTTGTTGAGAAAGCAAAAGACCAAATAATACTCACGGCGGCGGAAAAAGTCATTGTCACTGCGTACGTTAAAAAAACATTCATTTTTGTCGTTTAGTAAAACGCTTCGTAGAAAAATATTCCTTTTTTATAAAAGTAAAAGTAAAATGGGTTTATACACCGTATAAAAGAGAGTTGTGTATAAAACGAAATATTCCTCAATGAAAGGAGATTGAGACGATGTCCCTTACCTCAGGTCTGACTTGACTCGATCTTTCTTTAACATCATGAATAATAAACTTGAGTTAATTTATACTTGATTAAGAACCTTTTTAAAGTTCATTATTCTTTTTATATCACTTATTTCCATGTTATAAACATTATATAACCATTTAAGTTAATAATGTTTGTTTTCCCAATATTTGGTTCTTAAGTCGAAAGTGGACTTCTTAGAATTACATGTTGTTCGTGTGGTCAAAGGTTCTTTAGATACAGAATGAAATTCCCAATTTGGATATAATATGTTTCATATATATCCAGTATATACATGTATTTATAATATTACATAATCATTTAGAGGTAATAAATGAAATGCACCATTCATGTATACGGTAAGCCGTACGTAGGCATGAACGCTACTTTCATTTCTTTGTAATATTAATGGAATTAAAACTAAATGACAGGTATGTATATTTTAATTCCAGAATTATATTCATCATTTAGATATATCATTAATTATATATATCCATTATATATGTGTACTTTTAATAGTACATTACATTTGGGGATAAGAAATGAAATGCACAGTTAATGGAGACGGTAAGCCGAACTTACACATGAACGCTACTTTCATTTCTATCTCATACTTTAATGGAAAAAAATAATAATTATATAGAGGTATATTATAATTCTAGTATAAAATCATATATAATAACTTTAAATCCATCCTTTAAACGTCCCACATATGGCATTAACGAATCACATCACTTTGAGGGGGCGGTAGTCCGCACTTCCTTAAATGAAGATATCATGTTTACCCATAATGGAAACCATAAAGGTATGCCCAAAATGAAAAATACAGAAGCTTAAAGAAAAAATAAACGTATTATATATCATATATAAAAATAGTGACATCATAATGGCCACCTTTGAAGGTGTTAAATGAGTATTGAACAATCATCGTTTCGGGAGGCAGAATTTCACCATCCACGGAAACCGTATGTTATTTAACCATTTGATGTAGTTGTGTGAGAGTGAAGCTCGAATAAATCATATAAAAACATCGTAGTATATTTAAGATACTGGTGTTGTTAAAAAATAAGTAAATAAAAAGAGTTTAGAGGGTTGGAGAAGCAAAATAAAACAAATGAACAAGAGAGAATGAATTACCTTTAAAAGTGTAACTCCTTTTGATTTGAGCATAAAGGCTTCCTTTGAAAGGATTATTCCCAAATGGAATCCACTAGGATGAGGAGAGGGATGTGGATAGAGTAAATGGGCAGGGGTTGGCCGAGCCAAAGGCTTGAGGAGTGTGTGAAATGAGGTAGAGGTGGGGGCCTTTTATAAGAGGAGAGGAGGGGCACTTTTGGAAAGTAAAGAAATATTACTTTATTTGAAAATGTGTTTCGGTTTTAAAAGGACCCACATTGAAATAATTCGTGGATAAGGTGATAAGGGTTCGAAATCCACTGATCCAATTAGTTATGGACATGTGTAGTTCAGGAATTTTACATTATCTTTCCATTTTATTTAAATTGTCAAATAATGATGTCATCGCTGCATCATTATTATGTCATAAATAATATAATTTATCTAATGTCTAAAAATTATAAAAAAAATACTATGATGTAGTAAAGCTTTTTAGCTTTCCAATGACTATTTATAATAAAAAATCTGACTTGTATAACCCCGATTAAAAATTGTTTTAGTAAAACATATCATGTTTGTGTCATTTTTACTTTTACATGAAAGAAAAAGTTATTTATGTCATTTCCCAACCAAAGTGGCTCCATGGGGTCCCCAAGTTGAACCATAGCTTTTCTTGATCGGTCATGACACAACCAATGAGTTTAGGACATGTTTGAAGCTCATCTTATTTTATTAATGCATTATTTTTACCTTAAACTACACTGATTACCACTAATCGCGATTAAGAACTTAATAAGTTACTTTTCACCAAAAAATTATTATAATCTCATTGAACCACATTTTACTTCTTAATGACATCCATGTATTTCGGATTTTTTAAATTCAAAACACAATGATGGAAAAATTTCATTTAAACGCAAAATCAGTCTTTATAAGTACAACTTAGTGGTTTCACTATTCATCAAAAATTGAAGTTTTTCAGAAAATTACAAAAAATTCACCCTAAGCTATATTTGATATTACGAATTCAAAAATGAAGTCTATTTTAAAAAATTCAAAACATATAAGTCACATTAAATAATTTAATAATTAATTCCCGCTGTCAGAGCAAATAGCGTGTTTTTATGAAACAATAAATATCAAAAGATTGACACTAGTTTAAGTACGATTTCAAAGTGAAATTAATTCCAACGACCACTATTGGATTCAATGGTAAAAATATTTTCTAATTTCACATTAAAACCAATTCAAAAGATAATATAATCATATAAATAAATTAGACTAAAAAGAGGTTTTGAATTAAAATACAACATTTTACACTATTCATTAAAAAATGAACTTTATCCGAAAGGTACCAAAAATTTACACAAAGTAAATTTTAATGTCCCAATTATAACGAAGTGTTATATTTGGTCCAATAGAATTTATAAGATCGAACAAAACTATATTTAGTGACGATTCTCCGTCAAAAGGTGATAAGTGGACCTTTCGTGAAAATTAGGGTATAAATGCCTAAAATTGAACTCTTTCCGTATTTTAGGCCTTTTTCTTTTATTGGGTAAATGTAAAAACATTTAAAAACATATATAATCATATTTTAGTTATTTCTATCCATTCCTGTCAGTACAACTTCTACACGTTAACTAACATTTAAAATAATATTATTTTATTACTTGTGTGTAACGTAAGTTTTCAAAGAAACTCATCGTTGCGTATCGAGTACGCTATCGAACGTAGAAACCCCTTTTAATTAAAATTAATATTTAATTCGTAAATATTAATAAATATGAAAATTCTTTATTCTTTATTTACCTATGATGTTACATCCTTCCCCCCTTTTGGAAATTGCGTCCTCGCAATTTTATTCACTTATCAAAATAAGTGGGGGTATTTATCCCTCATAGCATTTTCAGATTCCCACGTTGCCTCTCCAATCACCCTTTACCAGATGAATCACCTTATTCTGTAACACCTTCTCCTTGTGGTCAAGAATCTGGACCGGTTGTTCCTCATAAGATAGGTTCTCTTCCAACTGAACTACCTCTGGCCTCAAAACATGAGATGGATCTGGCATATACTTTCTCAACATTGAAACATGAAAAACATTGTGTACCTGATAAACTCGGAGGTAAAGCCACCCGGTATGCAACTGATCCAACTCACTCCAGAATTTCATATAGTCCAATAAACCTTGGACTCAGCTTTCCTTTCTTACCAAATCTCATCACACTTTTCCATGGAGAAACCTTGAGAAAAACATGATCACCTACCTCAAAAGATAGATCCTTCCTCCGGTTATCCGCATAACTCTTCCGCATGCTCTGAGATGTTCTCATGTGCTTCTGAATCAACTGAACTTTTTCTGCCATCTCTTCTACCAATTCTGGTCCCATCAGCTTCCTTTCACCCACTTCATTCCAAAATGCTGGAGTTCGACACCGCTTCCCATATAATGCTTCAAATGGTGCCATCTGTATACTGGAATGAAAACTGTTATTATAAGAAAACTCAACCAAAGAAAGATGTTGGTCCCAACATCCCTGATAATCCATAGAACAAGCTCGTAGCATATCCTCCAATGTCTGGATTGTTCGTTCTGACTGCCCATCTGATTGAGGATGAAAAGCTGTACTAAAATTTAATTCAGTACCCAACGACTTCTGAAGGCCTTTCCAAAAGTTAGAAGTAAACCTGGGATCACGATCAGATACAATGGAGAGAGGAAATCCATGTAACCTGACTATCTCTTTAAGATACAAACGGGAAAGTTGATCTAGAGAGAAAGTATCTCGTATAGAAAGGAAATGAGCAGATTTGGTCAAGCGATCAACAATAACCCAGATTGCATTATTACCTCGAGATGTGTTTGGTAATCCAACAACAAAGTCCATTGATATATTCTCCCATTTGCACTCTGGAACTGGTAATGGCTGAAGCATCCCTTTCGGTAACTGCCACTCTTCTTTAACCTGTTGACATGTCAAACACTTCACAGTAAAATCAGCAATGACTCTTTTCATTCCATCCCACCAGTAATACACCCGCAGATCTCTATACATCATAGTACTGCCCGGATGAACTGAAAACGGAGAACTATGAGCCTCACATAACAACTCATTCTTCAACTGTGAATCACAAGGCACACATAACCTCTTCCCAAACCTCAAAACACAAACACAAACTTATCCAAGAACTCATGGAAAACATTATTCACTAGGTCCATGAATACAGTAGGTGAATTGGTTAACCCAAAAGGCATAACTACAAATTCATAATGGCCATATCTAGTACAGAACGCAGTCTTCGGAACGTCTGCTTCTTTTACTTTCAACTGATGGTACCCCGACCTCAAGTAAATCTTCAAAAAATACTGAGCTCCCTGGAGCTGATACCACTTCATTCGATGGCCCAACATCTGCTGAAGTTGTTTCAAAGGATTTCACCACCCCTTTCTGCTTGTATTCTGGCTGCATTCCCCCAGATGAGTTCTTCGTTGGAAACTCGTTTGCATAATGACCCATTTCATTACACTTAAAACATCTTACCGTTGGATTTTCATTTCCTGCTTGATCATCTTCCTTACAGTTACGTGCAATATGACCAGACTTACCACACCGAAAGAACTTACCATACATGGATAAACATTTTCCAGGATGCATTTTACCACACTTCTCACAGGATGGATATTTGGTTTTCTTACCTCCTTTCTTTTTGTTGAATTCTTCTCCATTTCCTGCCAACTAGACCTCTTATTCTGTTGTTTTTCATAAAACACCTGATCATCAGCAAAATCCATTTCCACCTTCTCTGCACATCGAACAAGTTTTTCATAACTTTTGAACTCACGAGAAGCTAAAGCCCTTCGATACATTGGATTTAACCCTGAGTAAAAACGTTTTATTTTACTATCAAGATCTCGTATGAAGTTTGGAGCATACCTTGCCAATCGAGTGAACTTTTCTTCATAAGCAGCCACTGAATCATCCTCCTGCCTCAATTCTAGGAGCTGTCTTTCCATCCTAATACGAACCACCTTAGGAAAATATTTCTCAAGAAACATACCTTTGAATTCGTCCCAGTGAAGATCCTCAATCTCATCACTATCCCTTATATTTTTCACCATCGACCACCACTAATCAGCTTCACCTTCAAAACGGTAAACATCAAGACTAACCTTTTGATGTTCTGAACACCCCATGACATCAAAAATCTTCTCTAGTGCTTTAATCCACCCTTCAGCTTGCACAAGGTCAGATTATCCTCTGAATGATGGGGGATGTTTCCTCATGAAATGTTCCACCACTGACATGTTCCTCGGTGATTGATCTGGCTGATCTCGTGCATGGATACCACCACCATTTATAGCCTATGTCAAATGTGCCATCACTGAAAAAAACTGTTCAGTTCCGATTCCGACCATCTCAGGTTACTGATTTGGAAGGTTATCTTCTTCTTGATGTCGTCCCAACATAGATGCTTTGTTTCCTCTGCGGAAAACCATTCTGAACACAGAAATATCTTAGGCGAAGCAACATGGTAATCCGTAAATGCTATATCATTTCAATCATATTATAATTTAACACTTTTCTAACTCCTAAAGTTGTCTAAACCGACCTATGATACCAACTATAAGTCCCCGGCCTTAAACCTTACTTAATAATGAATTAAATGAATAATTCACGTCGAGGATCATTTCAGGTTTATAGTTTTAGAGAATTAGAACATAACTATTACATCTCAAAAGTTTACAATGTAGTCACTTATACTAAGTTTCCATAATAAAAAAAACTCTTAAAAAGAAACGTGTCTAGTTCCATGTTTTATATAGGATGACATTCCCTTGATCTCATCCTTGACCTTATTCCACATTAAGTCATGTGAAAACATTTCAAAAAAACTTGGGGTGAGCATAAAAATATCAGTAACGGATATAGAAAGAATGAAAACTGTTAGTTTTTCAAACATCAAATAAACCATATTTACTCTATTAAAGTAATACCTTCACCTTTATGAAGTAGTAAAAACTCTTCACTGAATAAAGTATCATTACTTACCTTTTTGTAACCAAAGTATTACCATAAAATCCATAAAAATAACACATAACATTTATAAAGGTAACTTGGGACATAAACATACTTAAGTGGAATAACTATACGGTCGACTTCCACACATATTACTTAATGGAATACCCAAACGGCCAATTTCCATACATACTTAATGGAATAGCCATACGGCCGACTTCCATACCCAATGCATTAGAGGTTATAAAGTAACCACCTGTCCTGGTATTCACGGCACCATCCGTCATATGGTTTATAATGTGACCATCCGTTAAAATTTCCAAGTACCAATATAAAATCATAAAACATAAAACCAATATAAAGGAATTATAACATTTCCACATATCAATCAAAATATATCATAAATATATTGACATAACAAAATCCTTTATCAAAAACATTTTCAATACCAAACTACATAAAAGAGTATATGGTATTTATTTTATTCTAAAAACATCACGGCTTGTTGAGAAAGCCAAAGACCAAATAATACTCACGGCGGCGGTAAATGTCAAAGGGGTTTATACACCATATAAAAGAGAGTTGTGTATAAAACGAAATATGCCTCAATGAAAGGAGATTGAGACGAAGTCCCTTACCTCGGGTCCGACTTGACTCGATCATTCATTAACGTCCTGAATAATAAACATGAGTTAATTTATACATGATTAAGAACCTTTTTAAAGTTCATTATTCCTTTTATATCACTTATTTCCATGTTATAAACATTATATAACCATTTAAGTTAATAATGTTTGTTTTCTCAATATTTGGTTCTTAAGTCGAAAGTGGACTTCTTACAATTACATGTTGTTCATGTGGTCAAAGGTTCTTTATATCCAGAATGAAATTCCCGATATTGATATAATATGTATCATATATATCCAGCATATACATGTATTTATAATATTACATAATCATTTAGAGGTAAGAAGTGAAATGCACCGTTCATGGAGACGGTAAGCCGTACGTACGCATGAACGCTACTTTCATTTCTTTGTCATATTAATGGAATTAAAACTAAATGACAGATATATATATTTTAATTCCATAATTATATTCATCATTTAGATATATCATTAATTATAAATATCCATTATATACATGTACTTTTAATAGTACATTACATCTGGGGATAAGAAATGAAATGCACCGTTCATGGAGACGGTAAGCCGTACGTACGCATGAACACTACTTTCATTTCTATCTCATACATTAATGGAAAGAAATAATAATGATATAGAGGTATATTATAATTCCAGTATAACATCATATATAATAACTTTAAATCCATCTTTTACATGTCCCACGTATGGCATTAACGAATCACATCACTTTGAGGGGGTGGTAGTCTGCACTTCCTTAAATGAAGATATCGTGTTTACCCATAATGGAAACCATAAAGGTATGCACAAAATGAAAAATACATAAGCTTAAAGAAAAAATAAACATATTATATATCATATATAAAAATAGTGACATCATAATGGCCACCTTTGAAGGTGTTAAATGAGTATTGAACAATCATCGTTTCGGGAGGCAGAATTTCGCCATCCACGGAAACCGTATGTTCTATAACCATTTGATGTAGTTGTGTGAGATTTTAGCTCGAATAAATCTTATAACATTATCCTGGTATATTTAAGATAATGGTGTTGTTACAAAAGAAGTAAATAAAAAGAGTTTAGAGGGTTGGAGAAGCAAAATAAAACAAATGAACAAAAGAGAATGAATTACCTTTAAAAGTGTAACTCCTTTTGATTTGAGCCTAACGGCTTCCTTTGAAAGGATTCTGCCCAACGGGATTCCTCTAGGATGAGGAGAGGGATTTGGAGAGAGTAAATGGGCATGGGTTGGCCGATCCAAAGGCTTGAGGAGTGTGAAAAATGAGGTAGAGTTGGGGTCCTTTTATAAGAGGAGAGGAGGGGCACTTTTGGAAAGTAAAGAAATATTACTTTCTTTGAAAATGTGTTTCGGTTTTAAAAGGTCCCACATTGAAATAATTAGTGGTTAAGGTGATAAGGGTTCGAAATCCACTCATCCAATTAGTTTTGGACATGTTTAGTTTATATATTTTACATTATCTTTCCATTTTATTTAAATTGTCAAATAATGATGTCATCGATGCATCATTATTATGTCATAAATAATATAATTTATTTAATGGCTAAAAATTATAAAAAAAATACTATGATGTAGGAAATCTTTTTAGCTTTCCAATTACTATTTATAATCAAAACTCTGACTTGTATAACCCCATTTAAAAATTGTTTTAGTAGAACATATCAAGTTTGTGTTATTTATACTTTTACATTAAATAAAAAGTTATTTATGTCATTTCCCAACCAAAGTGGCTCCATGGGGTCCCCAAGTTGACCCATGGTTTGTCTTGGTCGGCCATGACACAGCCAATGAGGGTAGGACATGTGTCAAGCTCATCTTAGTTTACTAAATCATTATTTTTACCTTAAACTACACTAATTACCACTAATCGCGATTAAGAACTTAATAAGTTACTATTCACCAAAAAATTATTATAATCGCATTGAACCACATTTTACTTCTTAATGACAACCATGTATGTCGTATTTTTGAAATTCAAAACACAATGATGGCAAAATTTCATTTAAACGGAAAATCAGTCTTTATAAGTACCACTTAGTGGTTTCACTATTCATCAGAAATTGACGCCTTTCAGAAAATTACCAAAAATTCACCCTAAGCTATAATTGATATTACGAATTCAAAAATGAAGTCTATTTTAAAAAATTCAAAACATATAAGTCACATTAATTAATTTAATAATTAATTCCCGCTGTCAGAGGAAATAGCGTGTTTTTATGAAACAATAAGTATCAAAAGATTGACACTGGTTTAAGTACGATTTCAAAGTGAAATTAATTCCAACGAACACTATTGGATTCAATGGTAAAAATATTTTCTAATTTCACATTAAAACCAATTCAAAAGATAATCTAATCATATAAAAAAATTAGATTAAAAAGAGGTTTTGAATTAAAATACAACATTTTACACTATTTATTAAAAAATGAACTTTATCAGAAAGGTACCAAAAATTTACACAAAGTAAATTTTGATGTCCCGATTCTAACAAAGAGTTATATTTGGTCCAATAGAATTTATAAGATCGATCAAAACTATATTTAGTGACGGTTCTCCGTCAAAAGGTGATAAGTGGACCTTTCGTGAAAATTAGGGTATAAATGCCTAAAATTGAACTCTTTCCGTATTTTAAGCCTTTATCTTTTATTGGGTAAATGTAAAAACATTTAAAAACATATATAATCATATTTTAGTTATTTCTATCCATTCCCACCAGTACAACGGCTACTCGTTAACTAACATTTAAAATAATATTATTTTATTACTTGTGTGCAACGTAAGTTTTCAAAGAAAATCATCATTGCGTATCGAGTACGCTATCGAACATAGAAACCCCTTTTAATTAAAATTAATATTTAATTCGTAAATATTAATAAATATGGAAATTCTTTATTCTTTATTTACCTAGGATGTTACATTTTTAACTACCACATTGTGGTTTCACTATTCATCAAAAAATGAAAGTTTCTAGAAAAATTCCAAACATTTGGCCTAAGTTATATTTGATATTATAAACTCAAAAATGATGTCTATTTTACCAAATTCAAAACATATCAGTTGCATTAATTAATTTAAAAATTAATTCCCGTCCTCAAAACAAATAGTGTATTCTTAAGAGATAATAAATATCAAAAGATTGACACTTGTTTATGGCTACTTTAAATGTATAATTACATCCAATTACCAACATTGTATTAAATTGTAAAAATATATTATAAATATACTTTAAAATCACTCAAATTAATAATTTATCACTATTAAATATTTCAATTAAAAAGGTTTTTTTTAATTAAAATTTAGTAATTTTCACTATTCATCAGAAAATGAAAGTTATCCGAAATGCACCAAAATTTCACCCTAAGCTAATTTAGATATTCCGAGTCCAAAAATGAAGTCAATTTTGAAAATAAAATTTACAAAATTTTAAAAAGTGGTTATTACTATTCATAATTGCTAGTTTTAATAATATTTTAATAGCATATCGTTGTTTTGTGAAACTCGTTATTGCGTACTACACACGCTATATAGAAAGGTCGTGATTGTGTTTAATGCAAGTCAAGTCAATGATGCGTGTTGTGAAAGCTCCTTTTGGTGTAGTGTACAACACAGTACATTAATGAAATTAAAAAGAATATTTTTCATAAAATCTCGGGGTGTTACAACGTAAAACCTTCACTTGATAAAATTTTGAAGATTGAGATGAATAGTGACTTTTAGTCTTAGGAACATTACATAACAACATAAATCATTAAATACACATCTTTGTTAAATTCCTCTATTACATGACCACACACATTACTAAATACTTTTCATTGCATTGGATAGTAGAGGGAATGGATAAGAAATTGGTGAGCTATGAATATCATAAAGAATATATTACATTATATGAAATTAGAATATCAAGTGATCATAAGAGAAACACGAATATAAAGGCATGATATAATATGATTATCAGAACATGGATATTTGGTAACCACACATAACATGGTATTTTCATGAGCCAAGTCTCATTGAACAAGGAGAATGAGAAAACCCTCATTGCACATGTATTATCATTAGTATACCCCCAGTTCACATGAAGTATCATGATACTAATCTTTACACAATGTATTAGAGTACTATGAGGATGCACCATTAATAATCATTTCATTTCATGAATAAGTGTTCCACTTGGATAATAAAACATTGATTCAATAAAAGTTACAACATATTCCACAATAATGGAATGTGGAATTAATATATGCTACTATATAATAAATAAGTATGTTTTCATAATGGTTAATACAAATTATCAAGAAATGTGCATTTTATTCACTACACATTGACCTAGGCTTCAAAAATCCGTGGTGGAATTTCTACAGCATTACAGTGTGACATAATAATTCATAAACATTTTTGATGATAGATAATGGGGTGTCTCCAAATATATACATGAAATTAATTGTATGGTGTTTTTATAGATAAAAGTCCCAATAAATGTAATGGAAATACTATTCATAATACAAAATAATTTCATGAATGTCAATGAGATAAGTGAAATTTCATAGGGAATTTCATCATTGTAACAGTTGTACATAGGTGCAATTAAGGAGAGGGAGATTTTTATATCATTATTCAAATATAAATAGGGAATTATGGGGGAGGTTTGGAATAATAAAAGAACATTTTTAAATGAAAATAAAATGGAATAACAACCAAATGAAATAGGAAGAAATTGAGAAGTTAATAAATACCTTACTTGGAAGTGTCATCCCAAAAGATTTCAGGGGTCATTATAGTGGCTTAATTGGTGCTTGGGGATCATTGGGAGGGTTAGAGAGAGAATATTTTAGGTCTTGGTAGAGCTCTAAAGGATTTTAGTGAAGAAGAAGTTGGAGCATGGGTAGGTTTATATAAGAAAAGGGTGGGAATTCATTGTTATTTAGGTTTTGGAAACAACACATTATACAAATAAAAATCACAAAACACCCAAGATTTTTTCCCATGGTGTTTTAAAAGGGGTGTGGATATCATTATTCTATATGTAAAATGTCTTAAATTCTTATAATATGATGTTTTCTTATGTGTAGAGGATCCACACTCTCATTGAAATCAATTTAAAATTTTAAAATGTTTTATAAGTCTTGGATGGTCCACTAAGGCAACAAAATATTAATCGAAGAAATAATAAATTAAATTATATTAATGAAAAAAATATTTTGGCTGGAAAAATAATTTATAGTATTTTATGACATCACTATTGGGTCATTACTTGTTCATAAAACATATTATATTTTTAAATGGGTATTTTATTTTTACCAAAACAAATCGACATTCTCAAAAAATTTAGAAAAATTCACAATTGGATAATTTTGACAACATGATTCCAAGTTAATATTCATATTTCAATAAAAAAATTTAAATATTTGAATTTTTATTTTTAAAATAAAAATCATCATTTATAAAAAATTCATGGGTTTTGACAAAACTGATTTCAAGCATTAATAAAAATTATATTTTTTTTATAAAAATTATATGATCATTTATATTTATAAAATTTGATTTAGTGATACTATTTAATGAAAAATATTATTTTATTCAAAAAAATTATCAATCCAAATAAATATATTTCTTAATTACCAAAAAATGACTATTTTACTTTAAAAACTATTTACAAAATAATAATAATAAAATGAATATATATTCTCTATTAAAAATAATTTACATAATCATTGTGAAAGGTTCTATTTGCATAACCCATTACAACACAAGCATATGACCTAAGGGTTAGGTGTGTGATGGTGATTTAGTCTTGGGGTGGCTTGGATAACATCACTTGGGCAGTAATCTCTATTAACATCCACTTATCTCATAGGATTTTCCACCAAGTTATACAATGTTGAAGATTTTATTTGGAATAGTCTAGAGGGAATACCAATGACATCACCTCAATTCCATGCTCTAACAAATGGTCCTTGTATGGAACAATTCTACTCGACGAGGCCATCAGTTCATTTTTATGAGTAATTTTTTTTTGTTAAATCCTTAAATTTATATTAATAATGTTATCACTGTTCAGAATATATATTATCAAAGATCAAAATTAATAACAGTATTTTGAAAACCAAAATCATAAAACAATGATGCTAAAATGTAATATTACCATTTCACATAATAATTCATTTAATTATATCTAGAGGAATGTTTAATAATAAACATTTGGGTCGTTACAATGTTCCCCCTTAAGAAATTTGACCGTCAAAATTTAATTTTCCCCCACTAAACAGATGTTGGTTACTCTGCTTCATCACTTCCTCTGATTTTCATTTTTTCATCAATCTTGTGATTTTTCCACAAAACATTGATAGGGGAATTGTCTAAATTCGTACAACATTTTCTCTATGATCTATGATGTTCACTTGGTTCCTTTCATAGGATAGATCATTCTAAAAAGGTACCACCTAAAGATTGAGTAAATGTGATTGTTCATGTTTTTATAGACTCAAAATTCAGACACACATCACATCTTGAACTAGATATTGGATTAGGGGGAGTTCTAGTCGACTGCCACCACTCCAATGCGATCAAGGATCTCAAAAGGGCAGTTTTACCATGGAAAAAACCTTATCTACATCCATAATTTCAAAACTCCCATCCATGGAAATTTGGAGCTGTTATTAATATTTACATAGGCTATATTTTCTCCCTTTAGTGATTTTAAATGAAAAGTGTATAATTGGTGTGAAACACTCATCTTTTCATTTTAACTGTAAATTTTGAGCATTATTTTGAATTAATAAAATCGATTCATTTTAATAGTTTGATTATTACTCTCACACAAATTTTCCAAAAATCTTTATTGATTCTTTTTAAGGTTCCTTACTAAAATTAAAACATTTTTGTTTAAGGGATTATTCGGGAATTCATCCTTTTTAAGCAACATAGGTACCCAAAAATAAGGCCCAAACAATATGTGATGAATCTAGATTAGCCATGATAATTGAATTACTGAATACATCCATATGCCCAAATTTGATGATACTCCAGATTTTTTTCATGAATGTCCAAAGGAATACTGGTTAAAAATTTCAAGGCCCAATCCCAAGAACAAAAGGCCCAAACGATTAATTTATTCACAGACCATCATTCTGGTTGGGAATTAAAATCAATACAATATTAATAATGTTTCTCCTGATAAATATATCCAATATAGTTAATGTTTGGTAGTGTGAAATCCAATGTATGTGAGGAAAACATGTTTAAGAATGTGTTCATATTTGATGGCTTCTTCCTATTTGATAACCCCAGTCACATTTTGTCCTTCAAGAATGTCGGGAATGAAATGGACATATTACCATTGTTTAGTAAAACCACAATAATTATTTCTCAAAAATTCCATATTCATCAAAATTTTGAGATTAGTGGGACAGAATTATAATCAATTACTTTTTAGAAGTTGATATATAGTGAATATTCATTCTGGATGCCCAAATCTACATGCTATGTGGAGGGGTAATTTTGGAATGCCAATAGTCCACCACCATAGGCTATAAATATATCCCCTCCACTACATTCAAAATGGATGGAATTTCTGATGATATGATCCCAAATTTTCATGACCAAATCAATTAAAAAGTCATTGGAGGACCATAAATACTCATGTTTTTAATTGAGTGACCCTTCCACCTCTATTTTTTATTTATTTTTCGTTCTTCTAGGTTTCAATCATTCATGTATTGGTTTTTTAATTATATTTTAATGGAAGTTTATTTCAAATTAACACATATTAACCTATACCATCTGTTTTGAGGTATTGATGTTCTTTAAATTTTTTAAATCATGTTAAGAGTTGGTGACATCATTTTCTTTCTCAGTCATTCTAATGACTGTATTTAATTCCATTCAATTTTCGTGTGTCTATGTTATTAATGGTTAACTCTTTTCTTATCCCATTCCTTTAATTATATTTATAATTAGTAACCATAAAAAATATTAACATATTAATAACTATCATAATGGATATTTAAATCTACCATTAGGGAGAGTTATTATTTAGGTATGTAAATTGATTGTGATCATTTTCTCGATGAATATTATATGAATTAACATTGTGTATATTGGACATAACATGTCATGAGTTAATGAATTGTTTTGATTAACATGTGGTTTTTACGGATTATTGGAACCATAAATACAATACCATGAACATGTAATGATTGATATTAGAGACCCATGTTATGTTATATCTTGTATTAATGCAGTAACACTTTTGGAATTTCATTCAACATCAACTTGTGATAAGGGTCTTAATTTAATGTAATATAATACAAGGATCTAGAATATCATAATATTAAATAACTAATAATGAACTAACCCCAATAATTATAAAATTGTTAAATCATACACCAACCATTAATCACATAATTTATTCTCTACAAACAATCCACCAAACAAAAATACAATAAACTAAGAACAATCAATTATTAAAATGTATCATCACTGATGAATCGAACCAAATGAGACAAAACACATTAGTTGAATATCAGATACTTTAATGGTCAACATGAAACAATCGATTGTGATTTCAAATGGAACCATTTTTGGGGATGGTGCAATTAATAAGTCATTACATTATGGTTGTTTAAGAAAACAAAAACAATCAAAATTTTAAAAAAACCTAAAAAAATACACAATGAAAACCCCAAAATCGCATGAAAATCATAAACAGAAAACACATAAAGGAAAACCGATCTTGGAATTTCTCCCAAAATATCATTTAATGCCTCGTAGCCTCCCAATAAATCTCAGGGATTTGTTTGACCCTACAATTAAAAAAACTATTCTTCAACAAATTTGAAAAATTAGGGATAATAAAATTAATCAAGAACTATTCCTTGTCTAACTAATTGAATTATAAATAACTAATCCTAGGAAAAAACACATAAAGAACATGTCACCTTTATATAAATTACCAACCCCTTGGTATTTAATATCCATACATAGAGGTAGACTTCAATCTCAATTCATATTTGATTCATATTCTACCACATTTCCAATGGCATCCCTGTGAGGATCCACATCCCAACAATAATGATTTCCATGTGGTGTGATCTAACATGAAGTCTCAAAGGGAGTTATGAGAAAGGAATCAATCTACGAGCATTACATTTTTCCATATCTGTCTCTGCCAGGTCATGGATCTACTACCCCCCTCTTTGGTCCATAACTATATTGAATGAGATGAATTGAAATTTCATAGAAACAATATTAACTACATATGTTGCTGCTTCTATCCAAAAAAAATGTAGTATTCGTCAATTTTTAAATTAAAAAATCCATTAGTACTGGAAGAGGTTCATAAAGCATGTTGCAACTAACAACATCAGCACATACCTGAAAACCCATTTATCAAATAATTCTACGATGTGTTATTGTCTATATAGAGATCTCTCATTGATGCCACCAGTGGCGCTGCTCTTACTAACAAAACTCCTACAACTGTAAGAGATCTTATATGAAACATGTGAAAAAACAAAAAATATTTTAATACACGAAGACATGCTAACGTGAAACAACTCCTAGAGAATAAATATATAGTGCCAATAAAGATCAATAAGTGGATGAGTGAACATACTGGTCTTGTTTTACAACTGGTTGTGTCTCCCAAAGCCCTAACCTTATCTTCTCCTCAATCAATGTTTCATGGACCTATCAAAAATTGTGGATTCAACAACTCACTTGATCATCCAATAAACACAAGTCCACGACTTCAAGATGTACCATCTTTTTCATCTGAAAAAATGGATCTCAATGTAGTATATTCATAGAAGAACAAAAACCATCAACTATCTGGTTAGATTGTTAAAAACTACAACTAACCTCACTCTGAGTACATTTCTTCCTCTTATAACCAAGGAACGTGGTATGGAAATCTCATCTCTCTTCCCCATAAATTCCCTCAAAAAGGACCAAATTAATTCCAATATTGTCACGTTTTTTTAACATTAATCAAACATATACATTTTTTCATTGATAACAATGGATAAATTCACCTTCTAATCATCAAGTCTTCCACAATCCTATTGGGCCATCCCAATTCGCAAACCCATTCAATAAAATTACAATGAACCAAAATCAAGGAAATCCTAATTGGGGACAAGACTCTTCTTCCAAGAAACCATAGGAATGTGCATTTGAAAATCTTACCTCATTCACTCATTCCATATTTAAATAAATTTATTCTGAAATCATTCAACTTGCTTCCCACCACAGTTAGTAGAAACCATCACATTCATCCCAACATCTATCTAAACCACAACCCACCCCTAATGGAAATGCAACATCAACTAAACATAGATCATGAATGAAAATTTCCATGCCTCAATATAATTCATGCCCGTACCCATTTAAATGTTGTCATAGAAAATGAAAAGAAGAAGAAACAAGGAAACAAATGTTAATCAATTCCCTTTCCTCCTTCCATTTGACATATGAACCCAATTCCATTTCCTAACGTCTTTTTTATTATAAGAAGTCATTTTTACCCAATCGTAAAATGATTGTCATGTTAGGTGTGATGATGTCAAAATACCCATCATGGATTCCATAAAAAATACCTATTTATGCGATGTTTCTTTAGTAATTTTTCACCCATAAGAGGAAACATAGGACCTTCTTAAAAGTTTCCACACAACATTATATTCACATTATATAGAATGATCTAGTGACAACTATGGTTCCATGAAAATTGTAAGTTACATCTTCGATGATTCACTCATAGATATAGGAGCCATAATTAATTTTATGATGAAATCCATCTTCTACGACCTTGTTCTAGGTCCCTTACATCATACGGGTGTTTTCATTCAATTGGACAATTGATGAACTACCAATCCTAAGGGAATAATCGAGGATGTCCATTTTCGTGTTAATTATCATATCTTCCCTTTAGATTTCTATGTTCATTGCATGAAATGTGAGACAATATCTTCTTGATCTCCCATAATCCATGGAATAATATTCCTAATGATAATGAGAACAAAAATTGAGTACCAGTAAGGCAACACATCCATAGAATTTGGCGACCAACTGGTCATGTTCTACATTTTCCATGCCATGAGATACCCATCTGAGGATCACTCTTAATTCTCTATCCATGATTAATAAAACACTTATAAGATTCATTTGAACCCCATTCCATCATGTTCATCATGTTTTAATGATAATTGATCTTTTTAAATCATTACCACGATTAACATGATATAAATGGTTATGGTTAAGTTGACATCTCATTCATATACTCCATTTGTTTAGAGGATCATGAAATCTCCATTGAATCCCACATCATATATGATCTCTATTTCTCTACCTTTGATAGTATTGAAGAAAAATAATCTAACGAAACTAATGTAACTTCCTCCATTCCCGTGTTTTCTTACCCACAAATGAAACATGACAGTGATCTGAAATGTCTTCCCAAACACCTAAAATATGAATTTTGTTTCCATTAGCACTCTTATCTGGTCATTATCTCCGCTTCAAAAACTGTAATTGATGAGTTTAAACATGTTCATGTTTTATGGGAGAAAATGAATTAGGTTGGACACTAGATGAAATACCCGGAGTCAACCATGTCCTTTGTATGCATCAAATCCACCTTGAAGAGTCATCCAATCCAATTTGACAACCACAAATAAGACTTAATTCACACATCGTTTAGGTAGTTAGGGAAGCGATCATCATGCTTCTTCAAGATGATATTATCTAACCAATTTAATAATATTGAATGGGTTAGTTTAATACATGTTTTACCAAATAATGGTTGGATAACTATTGTCACAAATGAACAATGGCAGGTAATCACAACTCAATTAACAGAAAAATAGAGTGTGTGATAGGATATATTGGTGTTTAGGAATATGATTTATTATAATATTAGTATTATTATAAATATGGATAGAGTAGTTGTACATGGTTATAGTCATGAAAAAGGAAAAAAATATTAATAAAACATTTCATTGATATTATAAATGAAGATATTATAATTATGATTTCCTATGAGGCACATTTGAATTTTGATATTATATAAAATAGTTGTAATGGGATATTTTTTTAATGTGTTAATAATTATGGTCTTTTTTGTTGAACATCATATAGATTTCAAACTCCTAATTTTCCATAACATGATTTCAAATAATCAAATTTTTTATATTGTTTAAATCAAGAACCAATAACATGGTAATATAGGATACATGATTTTATTAATTTATTATTATTTTAATGATTTTAATGATGATCCTTTTTTTATACATAATGGATTTGAAATTATGTTTTACATGATCAAAACTATATTGAAGATATTATTTTTAAATCATCCCAAAATGAATTTTATGATAATTTACAATAAAATAAAATAAAATTATAATGAATTTAATGGGTGATATAAGAAATTTTCTTTGACATTGATTTTCCAAATAATGTAATATATCATTTTGAATCATAGAAACGATAATGACATTTTTTATAACATGTTGACTATGGATATATATAATGTTCGTGGTACTCCATGAGAATAAGATAGTGGTTTTATCAAAAATATATTGGAATACATGTTTATCAAACCACTATTTTAGGACAGATTAAGTTTTAAATATCAATAACATCTACAAACCATATATTTTGTTTATATAGTGCATGTGTTTTATAAACCAGACATGATAAATGTATCACTTAGAAGGGGGTGAGGTTAGTTAGTTATTATTTTTTAAAGTTTCATTCGCATTAAAACACTCTTAACCTATTATTGTTGAGTTATCATCTTGATAAATACAAAAAAAAAATCACATAAACAAAGTAATTGTATAATTTAATTGGTTTAAAACATAATATGTGTATTTACATCCTATGAATAGAATGGGAAAACAACATCACACTATCCGGTAGAAAAAAATTCTTTTTGTGTGAATGAATCAATTAGGATACACTATTACACATGTGAAACAATATGTTCAATTAAAAAATGCAGTCAATTCATGTATAAATAAATAATGTAATAAAATTTATATAACATGTTATGAAATAGATAAAAGTTTATTCCAAACAAGTTACTATACGTCATTGTATAGTTTAAAAAATATAATCTTTACCAGAATTATACTTTTTCCTACCCATCAGAAGGTATACAATTTAATAGATTTCTTAACTTAACTAAGTATGATAAAATAGTATGATCTTATAATATTGTTTCTCAGTCCGTTAATATAAATCTATGAGAATAACAGTAATTTTATTTAGAAGTACATCATTTTTGGTTAGGAAATCATTCATTGATCACTCGATCTAGTTTGAAAAAACAGAATACCATCGTCTTACCTTCTTCTTCTTTGTGGATAAAATCCTAATTACTGATGAATCTATAAAATCATTCTCTATAAAATTATTTAGTTCGTTGAAATATATCTTACTCTATGAAGAGTAGAATTTTCAGAATTTTCAATGTACTTACCACTTGATATGTGTTCTAATATGGTATAAGAATGATTCTAAACTATTTTACCTATTAATTTGTTTACTAAAACCTGAATACCTCTTGAATTTTGGATACATAATTGACATATTCATCACTTATCCAATCTTCATGATTCATCTCAAAAACATTCAATGCTTCTCACAACATAAACTAACTATAATATTTTCATATCATTCTTCATTCTAATTATGATTTCAACTAATATTTCATCATTAAGATGATGATTTACATGAAATTGTATGTTTTTTTATTACGTTGGTGATAGAAAATTGTATAAAATTAAAATAAAATGATTTATCATAATAATGATTAATACCAAATTTAAAATGACCTTTAATTCCGATGATCAATACCAACTGATATTTATAACTCAATGAAATCATCATTCCATAATAATTTTTTCTTATACATTATAAATGTGTCTCATTTTTTCCATAAACATAGATTCATATTATAAATATTCATGTACTATCTAAGGATCAATTCTAAATCTCCTACAAACATCTGTAAACATTTTATAAAAAATTACAGACCCACTTTTTCACCACATACATTAATTCTCCAAAAAAACTCCCCTTTTACATTTCATTCGAAGAAGGATCATGTAACTAGTGATGATATCTATTTTAAGATGTGTCTGAGGGATCTATCTCTGATTTATTGGGATAATAATTTATTACCATTATGATGACTCTTGTCCCACGTGATAATATATAAGATATTTTCAATCATACATGACCTAATTGGGACATATATATTCCAACAAATTGAAAATTTATGAAATTTTTGTGAATAGTCTTTGAACCAAATTTTCATTGGTCTGGAAAAATTCTACAATATTTTCCATAAATTTGTCCAAAATTTACCCATACGAAAAATTATTCAACCACAAACATTGCTACCTCAAATTCCTTTTTGAAACATTACAATGTATGATTATTGGTGTCAGGATTACTCTGATGATCAATGGCACAACGCATCTGATTGAAGAAAGATAGAAAAAACATAGTTTCTTACCAAAACATTTCTAATTTAATTTGGAAATTGTGGATTTTTTTTACTAAAATATAGAATATTGGTATTCATACATTCTGATCATCCTTCACATACATAATTTTATTTAAATCTGATGATCACACACCAATTAAGAGATAATATAGATCATCATCTTCTTCTACCATCAACTATAAAAAATTTATTCTTATATCATGAATTTTTCATGACATAGATGATCTTGAGGAATATATTAGCATTGTTTGAATTACATTGGAATTTATTATAACTACCATGTCTTTCAACAACATCATTCTTCACAACCAATCCCCATTCTATTTGAAATCATTTTTTCTCCACATTTCATTAATATTTCGTTAATCACATGTTTCAAAGATAACATTAGAAATTTATGGAAACAAATATAACAAACCTACTCTTTATTTCAGACATTAAAATAATTTATTACATAAAACATTCACTTGATAAAAACTTGAAGATCTACATTTTTAGTGTTTTGGGGCTTAGTAACATTACATAACATCTTAAATCATTAAATACAAATCTTAATTAAATTCCTCTATTACATGACCACACACATTCCTCCATACTTATCATTGTCATGGATAACCTGAGGACATGGATAAAAATTTTGTGAGATATGAATAACATGATGAATATATTACATGATATGAAAGTGTAATATCAAGTGATCATAAGAGAAACATGAATATAAAGTCATGATATAACTTGATTATCATAACATGTATATGTAACAACCACACATAACAAGGTATTAGCATGAGCCAAGGATAATGGAACATGGAGAATGAGTAATCCCTCATTGAAAATGTATTATCATTAGTATACACCCAATTCACTTGAAGTATCATGATACTAATCTTTACCCAATTAATTGGAGTACTATGAGGCTTCACCATTAATAATCATTTCATTTCATGCATAAGGGTGGTACTTGGATAATATTACATTGATTCATGAAAAGTCATCACATATTCCACAATAATGGAATGTGGAATTCATATATGAAACTATATAATAAATATGTATGTTTTCATAAATCTTAATAACCATGATTGAGAAATGTTAATGGTATTCACTACACATTGACCTAGGCTTCAAAAATTCTTGGTGCAATTTCTAGAGCAAAACAATGTGACATTAGAATTCATAAACCTGGTTGATGAGAGATAATGGGGTGTCTCGACATATTTACAAGAAATTAACAATTAGGGGTTTTTATAGATACATTTCCCAACTAAGGTAATGTAAATAAGATTCATAATACAAAATAATTTCATTAATGTGAATGATATAAGAGAAATTACATATGGAATTTCGTCATGGTAACTAGTGTACATGGGAGGAATTAAGCAGAGAGAATTTTTTTTTCATTATTCAAACATAAATAAGGTAGTATGTGGGAGGTTTCAAATAACTACACATCATTTTTAATTGAAAATAAAATGAAATAACAACATAATGAAATTGGAAGAAGATGAGAAATTAATAAATCACTTACTTGGAATTGTGATCCCAAAAGTTTGTGAGGGGATTGATAGTGGCTTAATGGGTGCATGGGGATCATTGGGTGGATTATAGAGAGATGAGGGAAGGGCTTGGACAGCTATAGAGGCTTTTAGTGAAGAAGAAGTCTGATCATGGGTGCGTTTATATAGGAAAAGGGAAGGAATTCATTGTTATTTAGTTTTTAGAAACCACACATTATACAAATAAAAATCACAAAACAACCCAGAGATTTTCCTATGAGTTTTTCCTAGGGGTGTGGATAACATTATTTTATATGTACAATGTCCTAAATTCTTATAATATGATGTTTTCCTATGCGAAGAGGAGCCACAATCTCATTGAAATCAATTTAAAATTTTAAACTATCTTATAAGTCTTCGAGGGTCTACTAAGTCAATATAATATTAATAAAACTAATATAAAATCACATTATATTAATTAAAAAACATATATTTTCTGGAATAATCATTTATATTTTTTTATCACATCACTATTGGGTTATAACTTGGTCCTAAAACATATTATATATTTAAATGGTTTTTTAATTTTTGCCAAAAAATTAAACATTCTCAAATAATTATGAAAAAATAACAATTGGATAATTTATAAAAAATGATTCCAAAAATAATATTCAAATTTTAATTTTTTTTAAAATATGTGAATTTTTAATTTAAAATAAAAATCATCGTTTATAATGAATTCATGGGTTTTGACAAAACTGCTTTCAAGCTTTAATAAAAATTATACTTTTTCATGAAAAATATATGATCATATATATTTAATAAAAATGGATGATGTGATAATATTTCATGAAAAATATTATTTTATTCAAAAAATTATCAATTCAAAAAAATAGATTTGTTAATTAACTAAAAATGTATTTTTGCTTTAAAAACTATTTACCAAATAACAATGATAAAAAGAATTTACATTCTGTATTCAAAATAATTTACATAAAAATTGTGTAAGGGTCTAGATACATAACCCATTATAACACCATCATATGACCTAAGGGTTTGGTGTGTGATGTTGATAGAGTCTTGGGGTGGCTTTGATAACAACTATTTGGTGGTAATCACTATTACCATCCACCTTTGTCATAAGATTTTATGCCAAAGCATAACATGTTGAATATTTTCATTGGAATAGTCTTGAGGGAATACCAATGACATCACCTCATTTCCGAGCTCTGACAAATGGGCTTTGTATGGAACAATTCGACTAGAATTGGCCATCAATTCATTTGTCGAAGTATATTTGTCTTGTTAAAGCCTTAGATTTATATTAATAATGTTATCACTGATCTACAAATTTATTAGAAAATATCACAATTCATAACAGTATTTTGAAAACCGAAATAAAAAAAACAAGGATGTTAATATTTTATATAACCATTTCACATAATAAGTCATTTAATTAGATCTAGAAGAATTTTAAATAATAATAGTATGAAACATTACAATCATCCCGCTTAAGAAATTTAACCATCAAAATTTCCATTTCCCCCACTAAACAAAAGCTGGTTACTCTGCTTCAACACTTCCTCCGATTACCATTTTTTTCATCAAACATGTGATTTTTCCACAAAACATTGATAGGGACATTGTCTAGATTCGTATAACATTTTCTATATGATCTATGATGGTCACTAGCTTCTTTTCATATGATAGATCATTCTACAATGGTACCACCTCTGGATTGGGTATATGTGGTGGTACATGTTATTACATACTCAAAATTCAGACACACAACAGATCTTGTACTAGATATTGGTTTAGGGGGAGTTCTAGTCGACATACACCGCTCCAATGTGATCAAGGATATCAAAAGGGTTGTTGTACCCTGTAATCAAGCTTCCCTTCATCGAAAATTTGATAACTCCCATCCATGGAAATATGAATCTGTTATTAATATTTTCATATGCTTTTTTACCTTAATTGATTTTTAATGAAATCTGCATAATTGGTGTGAAGCAGTCATCTTTTCATTTTATCTGTAAATTTTGTGCTTTATTTTTAATTAACAAAATCGATTTAGTTTAATATTTTAATTAGTACTCTGAAACTAATTATCCAAAAACGATTATTGTCTCCTTTTAAGGATACATAATTAAATTAAAACATTTAATTATAAGGGAAATTTGGGAAAATCGTCCATTTTAAGCGATATATGTACCACACAATAAGGCCCAAACAATCTGTGAAGAAATTGGATTAGCCATGATAATGGAATTACTTGGATACATCCATAAGACCAAATTTGATGATATTCTAGATTTTGTTCGCTATTATACAATGGAATACTGGATAAATATTTCAAGGCCCAATCCTATGATCAATAGGCCCAAACGATTCATTTAATCATAGACCACTATTTTGGATGTGAATTAAAATCAGTGAAATATTAATGATGTTTCTCCTGATAAATATATCAAATCTAGTTAATGCTTGGCAGAGTGAAATCCAGGTTATGTGAGGAAAAAAGTTTTTAATAACGAGATCATATTTGAAGGCATCTTCCTATCGATAACCCCAATCACATTTTGGCCTACAAAAAAGTCGGGAAAAAATGGTCATATAAATTTTTTGTAGTAAAACCAACATAAGAATTTCTCAAAAATTCTATATTCATCCAAATTTTGATATTAGAGGGCCAAAATTAAAATATAAAACATTTTAGAAGTTTATATATAGTGAATCTTCATTCTGGATGTCCAAATCTACAAGCCAAGTGGAGGGGTACTTTTTGAATGAAAATAGTCCACCACCATAGGCTATAAATATATCCCCTCCTCTAAATTAAAAATGGATGGAATTTCAGAAGAGAGGAGCACACATTTTCATGACCAAATCATTTACAATTTCATTGGAGGACCATCAATACTCTTGTTTTCACTTGAGTGACCCTTCTTCCTCTAATTTTTAATTACTTTTCCACTCTTCTTCATTATAATCTAGCATGTATTGGTTTTTTAATGCTATTTCAATGCTAGTTCATTTCAAATTAACACATATTAACATCTACCATCTGTTTTGATGTATTGATGTTATTTAAATTTTTTAAATCATTTTAAATGTATGTCACATCATTTTCATTCTCAATCATTCTAATGACTGTATTTAATTCCCTTCAATGTTCGTCTGTTTGTGTTCTTGATGGATAACTCTTTCCGTATCCCATAACATTCATTATATTTATAATTAGCCACCATAAAAACATATTAAAAAATTAATTAATATCATATTGGCTATTTTAATCTACCATTGGGGTGAGTTATAATTTAGGTATGTAATGTGATTGTGATGTTTTTCTTGATGAATATTATATGAATTAACATTGTGTATGTTGGACATAACATGTCATGAATTAATGATTTGTTTTGATTAACATGTCGTTTTCAAGGATTATTGGAACCATAAATACAATACCATGAACATGTAATGATGTGTATTAGAACCTGAAGTTATGTTATTCTTGGAGTAAAGTTGTAACACATTGGACTTCCAATCAATGTCAACTTGTGACAAGAGTATTAATTTAATGTAATATAATGCAAGGATCAAGGATATCACAAGATTAAATAGTTGATAATAAACTCACCCCAATGATTATAAAATTGTTAAATCAAACACCAACCATTATTCACATAATTTATTCTATGAAAACAAACCACCCAAAAAATACAATAAACTAAGAACAATCAATTATTAACAAGTATCATCACTGAAGAATCGACCCAAATGATACAAAACACATTAGTAGAGCATCAGATCCTTGAACGGTCGATAGGAAAAAATCATCCATGATTTCAAATGGAACCATTTTTTAGGCTTGTACAATTAATAAGTCATTAGTTTATGGTTATTTAAAAAACAAAAACAACCAAAATTTAAAATAAAATTGAAAAAAAAACACAATGAAAACCTCAAAATACCAAGAAAATCATAAACAGAAAACACACAAAGGAAAAACCATCTTTCTATTTCTCCTAAAATATCCTTTAATTCCCCATAGCCTCCTAATCAATATCTTGGATTTGTTTTACCCTAAAATTGATAAAACTCTTCGCCAACATAGGAGAAAGATTGGGCATAATGAAATTAATCCCAAACATGTCCTTGTCTAACCAATTGAATTAAAAATGTCTAATCCTTGGAAAAAAACTTAATGAACATGTCACCTATATATAAATTACCAGCCACTTCGTATTAAATATCAAAACATAGAGGTAGACATAAATCTCAATTCACGTTTGATTTATATTCTACCGCATTTCCAATGGCCTCCGAGTGAGGATCCACATCACCACAATAATGAGTTCCATGTGGTATTCTCTACCATGAACTCTAAAAGGGGTTTTTGAAAAACGAATCTAACTTTGAGAATTACATTTTTCCATAGTTGACTCTTTTAGGTCATGAATCTACTACCTCCCTTTTTGGTTCATATCTATATTGTATGAGATAAAGAGACATTTCCTAGAAAAAATATTTACTACATCTCGTGCTTCTTCTATCGAAAAAAATTAGTATTCATAAATTCTTATATTAATCACTCCATTAGTAATGGAAGAGGTTCATAAATAATTTTTTAACCTACAACATCACAGAATCAATGAAAAACCATTGATCTGATACTTTTATGAGTGGTTATTGGCTATAGAAAGAACTCACATTGATGGCACTAGTGGCGGTGCCCTTACTTATAAAACTCATACAAATTTAAGAGATCTTAAATGAAACATGGATAAAAACAAAAAATAATTTAACACACAAACACATTCTAACACGAAACAAATCCTAGAGAATAAATATATCGTGTCGATCTATATATCTAAGTTGATGAGTGAACATACAGGTCTTTTTTGACAACTACTTGTGTCTCCCAAAGCCCTAAAATCATCTTCCACATAATCAATGTTTCATGGACCGATCAAAAACTATGGATTAAACAAATTACTAGCTCATCCAACAGACACACGTCCACATCATCAAGATGTACCATCTGATTCATCTGGACAAATGTAGATCAATGTATCCTATTCGTAGCAGAACATAAATATTTATCTATCAGGTTAGTTTGTTAAAAAATACAACCAACCTAACTCTAATCCATTTTCTTCTTCATATAAACAAGGCATGTGGTATGGTAATCTCATCTATCATCCCCATAAATTCCCTCAAAAAAGACCAAATGAATTTCAATATAGTCACGTTTGTTATAGAATTCAACAACATTATCCTTTTTTTCATCGATAACAATGGATAAATCCACCTCCTAATCATCGAGGATTCCACAATCCTAGTGGGCTATCCCAGTTCCCAAACACATACAATCACATTACAATGAACCAAAATCAATGAAATCCCAATCAGGGACAAGCCACTTCTTCCTATAAATCATGGGAATGTGTTGTTGAAAATGATACCTCTTTTACTCATTATATCCATAAAAACATTGATTACCAAATCAGTCATCATGCAGGCCAACACATTCAGTAGAAATCATCAAATTCATCCCAACATCCATCTCAACCACTAACATCCCCTAATGGTAATACAACATCAACATGAACATATATCATTAAAGAAAATTTTCATTCCTCACGATAAGTCCCCCCCAGCACCCATTAAAATGTTGACATATAAAATTAAAAGTAAAACAAATAAGGAAAGGTTTATTAATCTATTCACTTTTCCTCCATCTATTCGACATATGAACCTAAATGCATTTCCTCAAGTTATTTTTATTCTAAGAAGTCATTTTTACGCAATCTTAAAATGATCAACATATTTAGATGTGCTGAAGTCAACATTACCCTCTTAGATGCCATAATTAATACCTATGTATTCCATGATTCTTATGTAATTGTTCAACCATAAGCGGCAACATTGGACCTTCGAAAATGATTCCACACAGTAGTCTATTCGCATAATATGGAACGATCTAGGGACCACTATTGTTCAATTCCAAATTGGAAGTTACATCTTAGATGATGGACTCATAGATCTAGGATCATCAATTAATGTGATGAAAAAATCCATCTTCTCCAACCTTGTTCTAGGTCCCTTACATCCAACATGTGTATTCATTCAATTGGACAATCGATGAACTGCCAGTCCTAAGGGAATAATCGAGGATGTCCACTTTCGTGTTAATGATCATATCTTCCCTTTATATTTCTATGTTCATTGCATTAAATGCGAGACAAGATATTCTTGATATCTCATAATCCTAGGAATAATATTCCTATTGATAGCGAGAACAAAAATTGTGTATCATTAAGGCACCATATCCATAGAATTTGGTGACCAACTGCTCAAGTTTATCATTTTAGAGCCATGAGATACCCATATGAGGATCAGTCTAATTTCTCCATTCATGATTCTGAGGACAATTCTAAGAGTCAATTGAAGCACATTCCATCATGTTAATCATGTTCTAATGATATCGGATCTTCTAAAATATTAAACACGATTAAAATTATATAAATGGTGATGTTTAAGTTTACATCTCATTCATATACTCCATCTATTTTGAGGGTCTTGAAATCTCTCTTGAATTCCACATCAACTCTGAACTCTATTGCTCCACCTTGGACAGTATTGAAGGAAATTAATCAGAATAAACTGATGTAACTTCCTCCGTTTCGGAGTTTTCATACCCACAAATGAAACATGATACTGATCTGAAATATCGTCCCAAACACCTAAAATTTTCATTCTGTTTCCATGATCACTCTTTTCTGGTAATTATCTCCACTTAAAAAACTACAATTGAGGAGTACAAACATGTTCTGGTGTTAGTGGAGAAAATACATTAGTTTGGACACTAGATGAAATACCAGTAATCAACCATGCCCTTTGTGTGCATCACATCCATCTAGAGGATTCATCCAATCCAATTAGACTACCACAAGGATGACTCAATGCACACATCATTTAGGTAGTCAGAGAAGCAATCGACATGTTTCTTCTAGATGGTATTATCTAAACATTTTCAAAATATTGAATGGGTTAGTTCAATTCATGTTGTATAAAATAATGGTTGGATAACTATTGTCACAAATGAACTAGGGGAGGTAATCAATACTCGAGTAAAGAATAAATTTCATGTGTCCATCGATTATATGAAATTAAATGTTGAAACAATAAAAGATAAATAGCCTCTTCCATTACATGATCAAATGATTGAATGATTAGCCAAAATGTTACACTACTTCATTCTTGATGGATACACCAGCTACTTCTAAATCACAATCGCACCTCAGGACAAAGGAAATACTAAATTTACATGCCCTTTTCGAATATATGGTTATAGGAGGATGCCTTCCATCCTTTTTAATTCACATGAAACATTCAGGTGGTGTATAATGAGTATATTTTCTAAGTTCATTGAACACTTCATGGATAATTTCATGGATAAATTTATTATTTATGGTGAGTCATTTGAATTTTGCTTTAATTAGCTCTCTCTACTCCTTAATAAATTTATCTACTATATAATTCTGTTAAATATTGAAAAATTGCACTTCATAGTTGAAAATGTGAATAATCTAGGTTACAAAACTTCAAATGAATGTATTAAAGTGGATCCTTCCAAAATTAATGTGATCTAATCACTTCAGGAACCCACTTTTGTTCGATACATTTGTTCATTCGTTGGTTATGTCAGTTTCTATCAGCAATTCATCTATATATTTAGAAATATTTCCCTCACACTTACTTGGTTTATCTAAAATGACGTCACATAGAATTTTGATGAGGTTTTCAAGAGATCCTTCATTGAAATAAAAACTACATTTACATCTACCCCGATAATCCAACCCCTATATTGGTCCATACCATTTTAGTTGAAGTGTCGTGCTTGAAATATAGACTATGGGTCTATTCTCGGTAAAAGAATAGAATATACTCCCCATTTCATCTTTGATTCCTAAAAAAAATTGGATGAAACTAAATCTCATGATACTGTAACTGAAAAAGAAATATTTATTTTTGGTATTTTTCCTGAGGCAAATTTTGGCCCTATCTCTAAGGTTCCAAATTCATCATCTTCTCAGACCATTCTACTTTAATGTAATTACTAAATAAAAGTGACTCTAAACAGAGGATAATAAGATTTGACCTAATGATCTAAGAGTTTGACATTGAAATCATTGATTAGCCTGGAAATGAAAATATTATTGTGGATCAATTGTCTAGAAAATCAAATTCTTATCCTTCATAAAATATGGGAAATTGTTGCTAGACATGGTAAATAGACTATGAGTTGATAAAGAGGAACATTCCATCATCTTATAATTCTTACACTCACTTATCTAATGTGGTCACTTTGGAACAAAAAGGAACTCAAGAATGTTCCTAGACTCTGGTTTCTTCTAGTCTCCACTCATCAAGGATTCACATTAGTTCTGTTAATAATGTCCCACATGCCAATAGTTTGTCACAATATTAATGTGAAATCAAATGCCCCAAATCCATTAATTTTCTATGAGATCTTCGATTTTTGTGTCATCGATTTCATATGACCATTCCCCCTTTGAATGGATTCTCATAAATTCTTCTTGAAGATGATAATGTTTATATATGGGACACCACGTGCCTTGGTATGTGACATAGGAAACCATTTTTTAATGGAACCATGAAATCACTTCTGTAATAGAATGAGGATGTACATAAATTCTACTACATAACACCTAAAACAAATGGCAAGGCCGGAAAATATAATATAGAAGTGAAAAGAGTTCATGAGAGAATTATAAAACCAACCAGAAAAGGCTGGCCATAAATAGTTGGTGAAGCACTTTGGGATAATCGAACATCCAATAAAAAACCTATTGGGATTTATTATTTTACGATAATTTTTGTTAATTAATGTCATTAAATAGTTGAAATCCAACATTTGAATATTTGGGATATGAGAACATGTATTTTAGATTGTGTCAAATATGTTGAAGAATGATTTTTCCAATTGGATAAACAGGAGGATCTTCGACTTGATGCTTATGAAAATTATAATCACTACAATGAAAAAACCATGGCACTCCATGATAAAAACATTTTGAGAAAGGTATTTCATGAAGTGGAAAAGGTAATTCTTTTGAATTAATTATTTCGACATCACCCAGGTATGATTAATTATCGTTGACAATGTCCTTTTGTTATTACTAATGTTTACTCATTTGGTGTAGTGCCAACATAAGACCCCTCTTCAAAAATGACATTCATAGTAAATGTACATCGATTAATGAATAACCATGATAGGACACACAATCCAAGAACCACATCAACTTCCATCAGATCCCCAAATATTGTAGTTAACCTACCACTATAAGGAGATATAAACCCACCAAATCGCTAATAGTAAGCACCTCATTCCCATAAACTCATCTTCTCCGTCTCTCACTCTCTCTATATTTATTCTTCATCCTCCCGCACACTAATTTTGTTTGTTTACCATATTCGTCATCACAATTTTTTAATTTACTCTTTCTATTTTCTGTGGGTCTGTCTTTATAAATAAATATTAAATCCAAAAAACTAAAAATATAACAAAAAAAGTAAAAAAACAATTTAAAATATATGAATAATACATAGTCATACATACTCACCTTACAATTTAATTATTTCTTTTTACCATTTGTTGTGTTAAAATTCATGGTTTCATCTCTAAAATCATGTTTTTCATCATGTATTTGGATAAATAATATTGTGTCAAAACCAAAAAAAATTACTTCTATTGTAATTATTTGGAAAATGATTTTCCCCAACTGCGAGGAACTAAATTATCATTAATTTCAAGGACACTAGTGGACATCTATTCAAAATTTGTTTTATATCCCCATTTTCTAGTCTTGAGTTTTTGGTGCTTTGAGATTCATTTCTTACTCTGGTGATAATTTATATGAAAAAATAATTTTATGAACCTCAATAGAATCATAATAGCTAAATAGCCACACATTACCCTTACATTAATCATACTTTTGGAAGCCCTTATTACCCTAGGAAACCCATTTATTTGATAGAATCATTACAATCCCAATACCATATCATGCCAAACATCTACATGAATTTACATTGAATTATTTAATGATGATTAATCTTAGGGGATGGATGAGTTTTTAGGTGCCAGTTTATTGATTTTCAATGTGTTATCATATTCTTGAGGGAAATCATCCAATATAGTGTTGGGGGAGGTTTTCATTAATTCACTTTTGGGAATGTATATATTCTTATAACATAAATTACAAATTTAATTGAAAAGATTAAATGATAAATTAAATATCTAAAAAAATAACCAGAAAGAATGGGTAGTGATTGTGGTGGGTAAAAAATATCTCTTTTTCAACCTTTGATAATGTTATTACTATTCCAATTAGTCTCGTGTCGAAATCAATCAGGTGTTGCGATATGAGTGGGATTTCTTTTGCATGATTATATTCGTAGAAAATGAAAAACTTTAATGTAAAAAATATAACACTTGCATTATCTATTCTTATGTCATTGTAAGATGGTTTTTTTTAAATATACTTTCTTCTAATTCCCTTCGAATTTTTTTCCAATTTTGTGTATGTATTCACACAATTGATCCCTTTTAAATATGTGTTTCAGTTTCTTTTCATGTTTTATTTCCAAAATTTTATGCATTCATTTTTCCATGTTAGTGTTTTACCCCTATTTCAACTCTTTTGATAACATTATTCCTAACATCAAATAGATGTATAAAACCCCATCAAAATACCCTGTGATTATTGTGCACATTAGGATTGGGGATGCATGCTGAGATCTCTTTCAGACTATATGATTTTCATTTTTGGTTGGTGAAAGAGTGAACCTCTATTAATGAATTTTATCATCTTGAGAGGTGTGTGTTTTGAGTGTCCATATTTTCCATTTCCAATGTTGAGAATGAATATTGTATTATTTTTGTAATATTATACCTATAAAAATTGTTTGTGGAATTCAATATGGATGACTGAAATTGTCTAAATCTCATATGATTATGGATAATAGAATTTTAATATTTGTCGGTTTGTGAAAATTAATTTTCAATTGTTTTTTATGTTTTTGTAATGACCCAATGATTTCTATGGAAATTTCCCTTCTTTTAAAATGCCATAAAATAACCTCAAAACATAACATATTTAACTACTAAGTGATAAGTAGCATTTAAACATATCATTGTCACTTATGTGTTTGGAATTTTGAAATTCTGATATACATGGATGCAATCATTAAGTAATTTGGAGTCTGAAAAACAAAATTAATTTTTAGTGAATAGTAACATACACTTATGAATATTAATAAAACGTTATGAATAGAGATATACCCTAATGAATAGTAACCTTAACTATGATAAACATTAAATAATATTCAATTGAAATTATGATGTACATATATTTTAGAATAATTAAATGAATGTTTTAAAACAGGATTTTAATAGTAAATTATGATTTTAATAAAATATTAAGTTAATCATATATAGAAAATTATTTTTGAAAAAATCAATTCATTTTAGGATTATACACGTTGAATAATTGATAGGGTTCTTTTTTGGGATTTTTCTAACATAATTTATTTTTCTATGAATATTATAATTCGATAATTCACAAAAAATGATAAATAATGGATTAATTGAGTCATTCATGATGATATGATGATGTAAGCACATTTTTTTCTAGGTCACATGCATCTAATACAATTCTTGGTCAAGGAATATTTACTATTCCTTTTCGTGTGATGAAATAATAAACAAATGATTAAAAAATTGAAAACCCTCCTCTCCTCCGCTATAAATCCTTTCCTCAATCCCTCTTCCCTTCACTCCTCTAAAGCCCTGTGCCTTGCAAATATTCTCCCAAAATCACCCTCCATGATCCTCCGCCATGTCTAAAAGCTCCTAGCCTCTTCAAAATACCAAAACCTCTCCTATAAGAGGTTCTTAAAGGAGGATGTCTCAAGAGGTAAATTCCCCATTCAAATTCCTTCTTTTCTTTTATATTATTCTCTTATTGATTCTTTCCTCAACTCCCTTCACCCAAATGGTATGATAACTCCATTATAATACATGTAGTAGAATTTTTTTATTCTTATATGACATCTCATTATCAGCTCCCCTTTCCCCAAATTTTCATTGAATGAAATGAAAGATCCATTTGAGATTTGCTAATTTTTCACATTCAAGGACCATGGTTTATTAATTTCTATTATCATCATCAAATCTAGTCATGAAACCATTTGTGTTGTAGTTTAACAAGAATATTTATATGTAATATATCATATTTTGATTTTGTAATTATTTTATAAATGGTATTATGTTATAAAGTATAATATGTTCTTTTTAATCAAACACACCAATTAACAAAAATAGTTGTCACTTTAGTTTTATATAATAATTCGACATCACGATATGTAACAAAATTAAATATAAAATCATGTAATATCCTAAATATTCACCAATATCGTATTACGTCATTTCTGGACATTAACATCTATCTTTCATGTTTATCCAAAACTGAATATAAGTGAACCAATCTTTTAAGACAATGTAAACAAATGATCCACTATGGGAAATGTTTGTTTTCCCAATGGTTTTATACCAATGGTTTGAAGAAACTGTTTCTATACAATATAAAATGCCACATTTGTGAACTTTTTTCTAAAACCATTGGAAAAAGTGTTAAAATAGTTATGCTTTCCCAACGGTTTGACAGAACCATTGGGAATGATTCAGTTCCCATAACATATACCAATGGTTTTAATAAACCTTTGGTAAATAGAGGATTTCCCCACGATTTTTAAAAACCATTGAGAATGTTTCCCCCCAAATACCCAGTACCCAGCTCCCAGTTCGCCCGACTGCAGACCTAATCCATACCTCCTCCCGAAGTCTTCCTGGACTCGAATCACCTTCCTGCCGAAGATCAATCTTCAATAAATATAATTTTTATTTCTACACATCAAATTAGTAACATAGTTTTACTGTTCTTCCAGTTTTTATTTTATGTTTCATGTTTTGATTTCAGGTAAATTAGGATTAGTTCTATTGGAGTACAAAACTGTTTGTTTGTTTTATGTTTTTTTGTTCTACACATCATAAATCATAAATTGTCATTGTATTGTGGTTTGTTTAGTGGAGGGGTAAAGGGTTTGTTTTATGTTTTTCATTAATGGGGTAAAGGGTATGTTTTATGTTTATTTTATTTTTGTGTTATGTTCTTTTTTTAGTGGGGTATTATGTATTATGATTAGAGGGGTTTTAGGTTTTTTGTATTGTGAAATAGCTAATGAATGTTAGTTTGGGTTTCCTAATGAATAAAAAGATTTTAAACAAAAATTCCCTAGGAGGGGTTGTAGGAAGGGTAGGGGGATGTCTAGGTATGGATTTTCGTCCATGTTTTGGGGGCTATCCAAGTTGGGGTGGGTTGTTCAGGGGGTTAGGGGCACTGGGCGGGGCTATAGGGGTGTGGGGGAGTGGGGTACGGGCCTCCCTAAGGAGGGGAGTGGTCAATCCATGTGGGTCACAGGTGGGGTGTCCTGGTGGGGGAGGGGGTATGTGATTTCAAGGGAGCATGAGGGTTGTCCAGGTGGGGGGATGTCTAGGTGGGGGGGGGGGGGTTGTCTAGGTGTGGGCGGGGTAAGGGAGGGGGAGTGGGGTGTCCAAGAAGAGGTTGGGTTTTTATGAGTGGGGGGATATCTAGTTGGGGGAGGGGGTATGGGATATCCATGGGGGTTGACCAGTAGGTGGATGTCTAGTGGTGGGTGTGGGTTGTCCAGGGAGGGTGGGGGTGGGCTGTTCTAAACATCTCGTACACCATGGAAACTCTCCACCCCTAAAAGTCCCCCACCCCTAGACCCCCCCCCCCCACCCGAACCCCTGGATAACACGTCCACCCTTGTGGACAGCCCACACACCCCCTGGACACCCCATAAACACTGGACAGCCCCCCACCCCCACCTCCCTGGACATCCCGCCCACCCCCTAGACACCACGAAACACCAAGAAAGCCCCGCAACCATGTGGAAAAACCTCCCACCCACCCCATACCCCCTAGATAGCCCCTCCCACTACCTGGAAACCCCCCACTATGTGGAAATCCCCCCACCTTGGTGGACAACCCGCCCACCCCCTTGGTCACCCCGTACCCCCTAGATAGCCCCGCCATCCCTCTAGACATCCCATGAACCCCATGGACACCTATTACCCTCTATACGACCCCCCACCTCACCACATGTAAATCCCCCCACCCCTAGACACCCTTGACGCCCCTGGACAGCCCCCCACCCTGTGGAAAGCCCTCTCACCCCCATTGACACCCTGTACCCCCAGGATAGACCACCACCCCTACGACCCCCTGAACAGATCACCCACACATTGACAACTCATACCCCAAGGAAACCCCACCCCTGGAAATCCCCCACCACCCTGGACATCCCAGACCCCCCTGGAGAGCTCTGTCACCCTCATGGACTGCCAACCCACCCCCTAGATAACCCGTACCCCTGGACATCCCCCAACCCTCGTGGATAGTCCACCCACCCTTGGACACCTTCCCACCACCCATTGACACCACCATCCCCCCAGAAGTTGCACCCTTGGAATGCCCCCCAACCCCCTTGTCTCCCCGACACCACTGGACAGCCCTGGCACCCCTCGTGGACTGGCCGACCACACCCCGTGGACAGCCCACCCACCACCCTGGACAGCCCGCCCACTCCCTGGACACCCTAGACCCCACCTGGACTGCCCCACCACCCCCATGAACAACCAACCTAGCCCTGGACACCCTGTACCCCCTGGATAGCCCACCCACCCACTAGACACCCCTCTCACCCCCTTGGACAGCCGGCCCACCCCCTGGATTTCCCCTACCCCCTGGATATCCCTGACCCCGTTGGACAGCACGACCATCACTTTTGATAGCCAACCCACCAGGACATCCCGACCCCCTAGACCTCCCTCCACCCTCTAGACACCTCCAACCACCATTGAAATCCTTGCCACCCACTGGAAACTCCACTCCACCTGGACACTCCATCCCCCTTGGGCAATGAATGTGATCACTTAAACTATATACTAAAATATAAAATTTCTTCGTTCTAAAATTTAGTCAAATCCTGAAGAATTATCCTCCACAAGTGTACATGATCTTGTACAGTCATGTATAGTTATTCAAAGATTTTTTTTATAAATATAGTATTTTTTACACTTATATTATGATTCTCACATATCGTAGTGTGTTAGTTATGGTTTCTTATTAAGTGAACAATTATCATTTACTTAAATATATTTTCGATGAAAATTCAATATTATTGAATTTCGTTTTCCGAAATGGCTTATAAAAATTATTTGTTTACTGAATGGATTGAAGATGGATGTATGAAACCTCTTAGATCTCAATAGATTATAAAAAAAATTGGATTGTTTTTCAGATTTTTCATTTTACAATGCTTCAGATAGTGGTTGCATGCACTACCCATGTTCCAATTGTGTTGGCAGACCTTTGTTGGTCCATTAAGAAGTCAGCTAGCAAAATAACCAAATATGGTTTTCAAGAAAACTACCGGTATCACAATGGGGGGAAAATGAAATCTCAAATTTTTGATCATTCAAATGAGAGAACTGGAGTGGAGAATTTGTTATATGACTCGTTTCTGTTTATTTATAATCACAAAAAATAAAGGATTCTGAACCAAGAAGACTTTTATATGAGCACACATGATGCATCTAATTAAAATTATTATGTTGTAAGGGTGAAAAATTTGAATGATACTGCCATGACTCCAGTGTATCGACAATGTGATAAAATGAAAAGGATGGAATTTTTATTCCGATTGTTTCATGGAAAAACAATGTAAGGGATTTATAATACAGTAGTTGATTACCTTCTCACCATCTTTAAGGATTTACTTTCTAGATGATGCAGATGTTCTATTAAACCACTATATGTCATGAATGTTAGTTGAGGAACATGGATTTTCATGAAACAAAATTCATGCTTGCCTGAAATATTGCAGTTTGTTTTGGAAGGAAACCGATGAAGGAAATGATTCTACAAAATGTGTCACATCACTCTGGAAGTCAAAATCGGATGGAAAACAATCATATGTGCCACAAAATATAATATGGCACTATCCGTTGATCCCCATACTCTAGAATCTTTTTATGTCTGATGATATATAAATAAAAATGAGATGGCATGATACTGAGATAAATAATACTAATGAAGAGTTGTTTAACCCTGCAGATAGATTTTTATGGCAAAGATTTGATGATCAAAATCTTGATTTTTCAATTGACATGCATAATGTGATGTTGGGTCTTTCATGCGATAGTTTTATTTAGGTTTGGTAGATTCTTACATCGCACAATACATGGCCATTTTTACACCCATTTATAATCTTCCCCAATGGTTGTGTATGAAAAAACCATTCACTATCATTAGTCTAAGCATATTCGGAACTTATGATCTCGACATTGATATTGATGTAGACATGAAACCATTAATAAATGACTTGAAACATATTTCAGATGTGGTTGTCGGCACATATAATGCATATTCGAGAGACATATTTCAGATGGGTTCTGCAATTTTGTTGATGATCAATGATTTTGAGGCTTATGCAATGATTTCTTGATGGAGCACAATGCCAAAACTATCATGTCCAGTTTATATGAATAATACACGATCCAAAAGACTAAAATATCGATGTATTTTTAGTTTAATGGGAAATCGATGATTCTTGACAATGGACCATCCATATAAAAATAATTGTCGATGATTTGATAATACCACAGAGACTAATGATTCACCTTAGTTTATGTCTGGAACTGATGTTCATAAATAATTGAAAGATTTCATTTTTTATTCATGGAGGGTCAATTGAAATCTGGAAGGAGAAATAATGTTTCCACTGAGACATGTTACAATTTTAGGAAGAGGAGTATCTTATTTATATGCCTTATTGGTCAACCAATTTGTAACGTCATTTCTTAGACGTAATGCACATTGAATAGATTATATGTGAAATTTTCTTTTTGATAATTCTAAATGTTAAGGGAAATAAAAAAGATGATTTATGGTCTTGGCCTGACTTGGTGGATTGGGGCATTAGACCAGAATTGCATCCTGTGCATATCAGTGAAAATAAATGGAATGTTCCATGTTCTTTTTATGTGATGACACCTATGGGAAAAAAATTCGTAATTACTGGAGACCATTAGAGTTCAAGATGGCTATTCAAGAAAAATATCTATACGGGTCAACAGAAGAGAGTTGAAGCTAAAATCGTTGAAGACTCATGGTTATTGAGATCATCTGCATGAGTTGATTTCGATATCAATCCGCCATATTTTGTCTAATAATTTAATGGTGACTGTTATTCGGTTGATCCATTTGATTAGAGATCTTTGCACTAAGAATTCTTCCATGTCGTTCATGTAAAAAATGTTGACAGAGACCCCAATAATTTTGTGTGAGTTGGTGAAAATATTTCCTCCATAATTTTTCACATGCATGAGGAACTTGAATGTCCATATTCCCACTGAAATACTTCTCAGAGTACCAGTTTCTTTTCATTTGATGAATCCAAAATAAATAAAAATATATGCATTAATGACTTACGTCTGAAATAGGATTCATACCAAAGGATCTATCGTGAACGGTTACATGGCTGAAAATTCTATGGATTTCTAGTCAAATAATTGTCTAATATTAATACTATAATGAACAGACCAATGAAAAATGATGAAGAACAATATGTGAAAATTGAACCCAGTTATCGATCACCTATTTAAAAAGGAGGCATTTCTGGATCATATACAATGATGACATTATTCCTTGAAGAGTGATAGATGGAACATTGCATAATTTTGATCAACTGTGATTTGTTCGATTAATTCATGAGGTAAATAATTTGAATATGTTTGTATTACATATATATCTGCTAAAATATTCATATTTATTTTCTACAGAGAACATAAAAAACTGATTAATAGAAATCATCATTCTTTGTCCTGTAGATGGAGGGAGACTTTTTCATAGCAATGATTTTTCTTCTTGGTTAAAATTGAAGGTAAAAATATTACTGTTTAAAATAATTAAATCAATATTTTATTAAGTTTAATATTCATTAATATTGTACGAATTGAGTTTTCCTACTAACTATGTCTCTGATGAAATAATAGATTTGGCTTTTGGTCCAAATATCGTGCTTCGTAAATATAAATCAATTGTCATCATAGGGTACAAATTTATTGTCACTGAACAAGAATATAACACTAGAACACTACATGTTGGTGTTATGGATACTAACACAACATATTCTTACGCTAGAGCAATAGATAATAGACCGCAATTTGAAAATGTGGGTTATTATGGTGTCATTGAAAAAATAATAATGATTGATTACAACTCTCAAGGATGAGCCACAATGATGAAATGCCATTTGTTTTATTCGATGAGGATACATGGGACATTTATTGATGAGTGTGGATTTTGTGTAATTATTATGACTCACAGTCTTGCTACCGAAAAACCATATGTGTTGCAATAAGTAGATATACCTATTTTTTATGCAAAATAACAACTTCAACCCGTGTTTGGTGTCAAAGTTGAAGTAATTACGAGTAATATTTTTTATGATGGCAATGATGGAAGTGACACCTTCCATACTACCATTGTAACCAATCGATTAATTTTATTGATAACTCCAATAGCTCAATTTTCAAAGTTTACTATGACCCGGAAGTAGTGGTAGGAAATATGTCAAATCATCCATTCACATTGTCAATTCTTTTGGTTTACCTTCATTTTGGTTTTTAATGATGGTTCTATTAAAATTGATTTAATATTAAAACCTGCATCAGCTACCTGAGCTAATGAAATTAAAATTTTCCTTATTTTTGACAATTTCTTTTCAACTTATGAATCATGTATAATCAATGTTCCTTGATTTTAACAGACCGATGACACATAGTAAATAATCAACCTACTAAAAATTAAATTTCATTATTACATCTTGTAAGATCCATTGACTTCATTATATATTTGTTCGAGCTCACATAAAACAATGGTTAGATAAATTATCCTTGAATCCCCCTTCATTTAATTTGTTTTTAGCATTACACATTAGATATCTTTTTCTATTTACTTTCATTTTTTTTTTCAAAAGCAGGAAATGAATCTAATTGAAGAGAGGTGATGAAAACATATTATGGACAAAAATCATCGCATGACCGAGCTTAGAATTCCACCACTAGTTCCTGTAGTTATTATTTTATTACAAATATATTTATTTACAATATATATAATGGAATGTGATTAGTTTTTTTAATACATTTTTTCTGGATATATCTATTAGGTGAAAGTTATTTGAGGAGCAGCTGAGTAGTGGTCCCAGTACTGGGGGTGATTGTATGAGGGGAGAGGTACGGAAGCTAGACGATCTTCTCGGCATACCCGATTAGACCCTTCAACTCCCACTAACCTACATTCAATACCACATTATGATCATGGTGTGCCATTAGGGACACACGGGATATTGAGGCCTCCCATGTTTTGACCAACATTTACATCTGACCCTCCTCACCCATCTATATCATTTCTGATGATGATTCCCACTACCCATCTAGCATTTGTCCATCGATCCCTGTCATCTTTTTTTAATAATGCTTTTATCTCTATGGAATTTATATTCCATCTTCTTCAACTATATCTCTTCTAGAGTCTATCCCTACAGAGAATACATTAGGATCCAATCCTACTATACATAATGATCCTTCAGTTTTTGTAGAACTAGCGGCACCCATTGATCAGACTACCGCATGTATACTTATACATCCCTAACAAATTACTACACCATTAATTATTATCATTATAACATTTATTGATAAAATAGTATTTATTTTCTTAACAGATACATCTAATGATAGTAGGTGGGGGCGGGGGTGTACACGCATACGTTCAATGGGAACCGCCACACATAGTTGATGGTGGAATACAATGAAGATAGTTAGATGATTGAAAAATCAGGGAAGCAGTGTTAGAGATTTTTGGCGACGATTTCCAAATACTCCAACATCATTCCTGTCAACCCACACTAATGGAGAGAGCAGCCAAATGAAGTCAAGGATAATTCTGGGTAGAGATATGTGTAAAAAATTAGTTTTATTTAATGGAATATAATAATTTTTTTATTCATATGAATTAATATTTTGTTTTCAGCTATAGTTTTATTTCCCCGATGGTGAGGGTGCACGACCATCACGTCTAAAGGATTTAGGTGATCATTAGGGAGCTTATAAGCTTGAGTTGAACAATGGATGGTGTGATAGAGTGGGGACAGAGTTGAAGGCAGTCCCTATCGTGGATGATTGTCCATTTGAATAGAAGTGACAGATGATTACTCTTTGGGTGAATATTTAATTTACGATCATAATAAAATTAGAAGTGTTTAAATGGATGTTTTCATGTTTTTCGTTTATAATTATTATTGAATATCATTTAGGATGCATAATTATAAAATAAAGAAACTCTGATGCTAATAAATATGTCTACATATTGGGATATACAACCATGAGAGATCATGAGAGACAATTGGTATGAATGTTTATACTCATTCTTTACCACTTACAAATTTTATTGCTTCCTCTGTAATTTATTTTATTTCAATTGTTGTTATATAATTTTTGTTCTGAACTTACTATTTTTTTGTCTTCATATTTTTAATTTTGGTTTCCTACATTCAATGTCATTGAAGAGGCTTAAATTGAATATAGAAGGACATTTCCCAAGAGCAAAACTATTTTCTCGAGTAGAAAGTAGAAAGATAGAAGTGTGGTGAATGAACCGACTCAATAGAAAATTTTATGTTTTTCATTGTAGATTTAAAATTTTAATCTCTATTTTTTAACTTAATAATCTATTTATATTTGTAAAAGGCTGCATTAGAGGCCTATCATTCCTAGGAACCTGACAATTTTTGTCCAAATGATCAAATACATCCGGTGTTGAGAGATGAGAACCATGATAGAGTATACTTCCGGCCTGGAATGAGTATAGTTTCGATGAGGTATTGGCCCTTCTCAGGTAAAATATGTAGCTCCACTGAGTTGCAATAGGTTAATGCATAGTTATAACTGGGTGAAAATATGGCCACAATGATGGCATCATAGTAATCTATTGAAAACACTGCATTTATAAAACTGATGGAAGATTTACGTCCAACACTTCCACCATAGGTCAACACTATTTGTGAGGAATATATTTCATCTATTATTTCTTTATATGGTGAACCAGGAGGTAGTTATAGTGGTGGTCGAGCCGATGGTGAGGAGGAGACCGAGGCAGAGGAGGAGGGTGAGGAAGCTATCTAAGAGTAGGAGGAGGGTGATGAGGAGGCCGAGGCTGAGTATGTGGACGAGGAGGGTGGGGGTGATGATGGGGATGATGATGTGGATGAGGGTGAGAGTGAAGATGATGATGATGATAGTGATGCTGATGAAGGACAGATTGACTTGTGACAAATTTTGATGATATTACTGACCTTTGATGATTATTTATTTTTTGTACCTCAATATCTATTTGATTAGGTTGGTCAAATTATCTTCATTTTATTATATTTAAATATTAAAACATGATATGATGATTTTCTGTGACATCCCCATATTTTAATGAAATTGTTATTTGTTAATGGAATTAAGACTATTATTGGTTTAACTATTATTGACTGAAAAACTAGTGTAGATGACAGTACTTCATTGTCATGGTTCACCTCGATAGTAGTGATGGTAAAATCTCCCTCTTTCAGAATTATAGGATGTTGGTTGCCTCCGAATACCCTTGGATTAGGGATATAATTTTCAAGGTTCCATTGTTCTTCGCAATTGAAGAAATGATCAACACATTGAGGGATGAATAGTTTGTTTCGCTCCTTAATCACAACCACATGTTCTACATATCAGCAGTTAATAGCTAGGTGCCATTATCTATAACACCAAAATAATTTCCTAATCCCCTTCAGGATATTTCTGTGGTGCTTCATTCTGCACCTTTGCAAGTGGGGTGCTAGATTTTTTTAGCAATGTATGATTTATCCATCAGACCTTATAAATTGTAGCGCACCTTAGGTTTCTTATCCCAATGATACCACTGAGATTTTTCAATGTCCATTTCAAACATGAGGGAACATAGGACAATTTCCAATTAGATATCAATGTCATGGATCATCATGGATTTCCATAGGCTAGGTTTCATCCCACCAAAGAAGTGGTCACCATTGCATTCTAGTGTAACAAATAAGCCAGAGGTGTATAGTGCAAGCCTTGTAAAGTTTACATCAAACACACAGATGGATTCAACATATTTTTTCTTGAGGGAAATGAATTCCCTTTACATATTACTTTTGAGTGTGTGAATAAAATATTTTTCTATATTTTTTACCTATAATCCAACCATTCCATCACCTCAATATCCTCCTCATGCTTCTTATATTTGATAAATTCCGAACATTTATCTGATTAACCCTCCATATGATTAAAAGACAGAAAAATATTCTCATGTATGGAACATTGAATGATAAATAATATCATTCCAATGGAGTTGATATTATATTTATAAATTAAGGGATCAGATGATCCATTAAAAATGGGTGGCCATTTTCTAATGATTCTCCCTATTGCAACATGTTCATTTTTAGGGGGGGGGGTTGAATGTTCCTCTTTAAAAATGATTCAATTCAAATCATGAGTTAACTGAGAGACTATCATGAAAATTTTCATGATTCCTATTCCCATTGGATTGGGTATCTCATTAGAAAAGAAATAACATTGATCATTGCATTAGTAGTTAGCCAGAGCCCTCCTATTATAGTCCATTGGATGAAATAAAATGAAATTTAAGGGTTACAAAAAAAGGGTTATCCAATAACAAAAATGGTTGACTTATAAATTAATTTCTTTTCATTAACATATTAATTTATAGGCTTCAATCTATGATATTCTTTATCTATTTCTTAACATATATTTTGTGGGGGTTTTTAATTTCCCTAATAATGGTTCATAATAAGCTTATAAATTTTCCAAAGCATATCCCCCGGGAGTGTCGTAACCTATAGTGCAGGCATGCATGTTGTCTTGCACTATTTTATGTTCGATTCTACCTCAAATCCATTTTTTTAGGTTTTATCCCTTGGATACATTTTTTTGAGAGCCTACCCTACCTCCACTTGTCTAGAATTGGAAGTATTTTCATGATAATACACTTACACAATACTAATGAAAACATGGGGATGTTTTTTTATTATTATTCTTACACATAAGTATTTCACTTGGGTTTTCTAATCCCAATCCCAAAAATAACATAACCTATCCTCTGATACCAACAATAACAACCAAGCACTTTTTTTCACACTTGAACATAATTTATTACATAAAACCATCACTTGATAGAACATAAAATTTATAAATGTATTATGTATTTTGGGATTAGGAACAATACATAATAAAATAAATCATGAAATACAAATCTTTGTTGAAACCATCTTTTACATGACCGCACACATTCCATCATCAATAACATTTCATGGGACACCCTATAGACATTAATAATAAAATGATGAGATATAAATAAAAGTAAATGAGTAATGAAGTCATAACATGATGAATATATAACATGTTATGAAATTGTAAAATAAATTTATAATAAGCAAAACATGAACATAAAGCCATGATATATCGTGGTTATAATTACATGGAAATGTGGAAGGTACACATAACATGGTATTAGCATGAGTGAAGGGTCATTGTACATGGAGCATGATTATACCCCCATTTCACATTAATTATCATTATCAAACATTTATTTCACTTTATGTTTCATGATACTAATCTTTACACAATTCATTATGCGCTATTAGGGTTCACCCTTCATAATCATTTAATTTAATGACTATGTGTGCCACTTTGATAGTATAACATGTATTGATTAAACATATTCATTTATTCCAAGACAAAGGAATGTGGAGTTAAAACATGATTCTATATAATCAATATGTAAATGTTCATAATGGGGAATCCCCTTGATAGGTAAATGGGAATAGAATTAAATACACATTGATTTTGGATTGACAAAAATCGGGGTGTAATTTCGGCAACATAATAGTGTGACATAAAAATTTAAAAAAATGGTTGATTAGAGTGAAATTTTGGTTTCATAATATATATATGAATGGGATATAATGGGTTTCATATAGATAAATTTCCAATCAAAAGTAATAAAAATAATATTCATAATACAAAATAATTGTATGAATGTGAATGGGAATATAGAAATTCCCCACAGAATTTCGGTATGATTTGAGGTGTAATGGGAAAAATTAATTCGAGATAAAGTGTATATTATCATTCAATCATAATGTGTGAATTATTGGATAGGTTTATAATCATACCCCAACATTTTCAATTGACTATTAAAATGCCTAACAACATAATGGAATTTGTACAAAAATGAGAATGGAAGAAATCGATCACTTGGATGTCTGATCACAAAGTCGTGATAATAGCTTGAGAGAGGCTTATTGGGTGATTGGGGAGACTTGGGACGACTATAGGGAGTAGACTGAAGTGTTTTTTCGTCCCCATAAGGCTTTGAGTGAAGCAGAAGTGGGAGCATTGGAATGTTTTTATAGGAAAAGGGAGGGAATGTTTTTTTAATTAGGTTTAGGCCACGACACATTAAACTAATCAAAACCACAAACCAACCAATTGTTTTTCCAATGGAATTTTTTAATGTGGGGTGGAAAATTTTATTTTATATGTATAATGGAATTACTACATATAATATTAGGTTTTCTTTTGTTGAGATGAGTCACACTCTCTTGGAAATCAATGAAAAATGTTAAAATGTGTTATCAGTCTTGGAGGGTCCACTAAGGCACCATAAAATTAATAAAACATATATAAATGGAAATTATTTTATATATATTAAATATATTTCCAATAACATCATTTAGTTTATTTTATTACATCACTATTAAGTTATTATTTCTTTATAAAACAAAATATATATTCAAATTGTATTTAATTTTTTCCAAAAAATTCAACTGTCTGAGACAATTATGAAAAATTAACCATTTATTAATATTGAATCCATGATTCAAAATATAATATTAATTTTATCTAAATAATTTCAAAAAATATGAATTTTAACTTTTAGAATAAATATTTAAATTTATCAAAAATTCATATGTTTTGAAAAATAATTAAAAACAAAAATAAAAATTTTCAATTTTATCCATTAAGTTAATACAATCATTTTTAATTATTAAATTGTAGTTTAGTGATTATACATTAATAAATATTAATTTAATTTAAATAATACATTAATTCATCAAAATATATTTCATAATTAACTTAAACTATTATAATTTCATTAAATACTATTTACAATATAACAATAAGTTAATGATTGTATATTCTCTGTTCAAAAATACTCTAAATAAATATTGTACTAGGATATTATTACATAACCCTTAATCACACCTGCATAATACCTATATGTAAGGTTTACGATGGTGGTAGACTATGTGGGTGGCTCGGATGACATCACTCGTGCAATAATCTCTATTAACTTCATGTTCTCTCATAGGCGGTTTTGCTCTAGCATAACGTGTTGAAGATCAGCTTGGGCTTGGTAAAGCATGAAGACCATTGATGACAACTCCATTTTGAGCTCTAGAAAATGGGCATCATATAAAAGAATTCAACATGATGAGACCATAACATCATTTTAATGTGTTAATAGGATTTTTAATGCCCTTTATTAAAAATAATCATGTGATCACTGTTCAACAATTATATTATAAACTGTTACAATTGTTAATGGTATTTTGAAATCCAAAAACATATAACCAAGGGAGTGCATATGTTATATAACCATTTTATTTAATAAGAAATTTAATCTTTTCAAGAAAAATTTAAATTAATAAAATTTAGTGTTGTTACACACAGACATGAAAAATATCGTTATGTTATTTTCAAATCCATTTAGACTCTATTAGAATTTATTATTTTGATACTTCTCAATTTTTATACACTAGGTGAGTTCTATGATTTTACATTATATAAAACAAATTCTTAAATATATTTTAATTCAAAATAAATTTTCATCTTGTATTTAAAATATTATAGTGAGTCTAATAATCAAAGTAATTACAAAGTGAATTGATTTATTATCCATGAATAAATAAAACTCTTCTAGAAAAAATTTCTTCAGGCATCCAAATAACCAACTGGCCAACTTGGTACAGACAGTCTTCACATTTTGATTTTGTTTTAAAAAATGTTCATTAATCAATGATCACATTAACATCATTATATGGATTACTAGTAGACAATACTATGTCTATGTTTCCCAACTCATTTTAGTGAAGAAGAATCATTTAATAAAAACTCATGTTGTCCAGAAGATGTGACTCATGAATATTCATCATGATTTATTCACATCGTCCATCACTTATTCAAATATACTATAAGAATGTGAGTACTACAACCATTACAAAAAAAAATTATAATATTTAAAACATTTGCATGATATGATCACAGCTATTCCAATACTCCCCATATATACATGTTTCACTAAATGTAATAGTAAATATCATTTGATGTATTTATGAATCATTTATCCAATTTTAAAACCATATAAAATGGCTACTAGGGAGAGAGGAACAAAATTAAAACCTCATCTTTTTGAGAAAGAGTATTGATGATTATTTTCAACCATAGTTTATAACGTTCTTTATTTGGTAATTGTTTTGTGAAAATTTCCGAAAAAAAAATTTGTTTAGGAGCATACTATAGAATTAATTAATTATTCTATGCATGATCATTGATAAAGAGATATTTCATATCAATGAGTACTTAATGATAATGTTGTACCACGTTTTTATAATGTTTTATTCAACTATTATTATCACAAACCAAATAGAACGGTTAATTTCACATCAACATGTAATTATTCCAACTGATTCTCCACCCACATAATTTATTAGCATCGTTATTTTTAACAACGTACTCAACATCATTTGTTTTATGAGTTACTTATTTTTGTTACATTACATTCCAACATGCACAACTTTTATCAGAAAAAACCCACTATATAAGGATATTCTATAATTAATAATTCCATACAAATCAACAACTGAATACCCAATAAATTAATTACATTTAAGGATATCTTAACTGATTTGAAAATTTGTAGTCCTGTTGAAATATTTTACAATTCATATTCTATAAAATTAATGTGTTTTTTTAGGTCACACTAAATTCATTCGCACAAGGTAATAACTAAACCAATGTCTAGTCATGAGGTAGTAAAATATTACAAATACATAATCATATTTAAAAAAACTATATATTCATCATCATTTCCATCCCCATATATAGAAAACTAGGATCCCATTATAATTAGTATGGAAACATATTTTTAATTTTTTGGGCTGAGAATCATAAGAATTTCATTAGATTTATATTTGTTGAAGGAAAAATATTTTTCTAATTTTCAGATTTTTTTAATTCCGGAAAGTATTTATTTTCCCCAAACATATACGTGTAAAAGTACATTTTCATCTCTTCATTAAATCTTCAAAAATTCATTCAGCATTCCCAGAAAAGATAATGTCAACAACATAAACAATTTATTTGTGGTAAAATTATTACCATTAATCGATTTAAAAATTATTATCGACCCTTCCATTATTAAAAACCATCCTTCGAAAATAGCTATCTAATTTGGAGTACCATTATTTAATTATTAGTTTCCATAGAATTATTTCATCAACTTCTACACAATGTAGTCATGTTTCTAAAAAAAAGTCACAAGGTTGGTAAGTATAAAAATACCAATTTAGAATACGAATAAAAAATGATCATTTTATATATATATGGAAAAATATGTATCTTAATAATACATCAATATAAATATGGATTTTGATTGTTTCCAACCATTCAATTTGAGCTGATGTCTCACCCATATCAATGCCATCAATCCTTGAGTTAATTTTTCACCATCATCATTCTTTATTCCGTATCACTTCATCATATTCATTCAGATTGTTCGAAAAAACCCACCTCAAACTGATAACATTTTTTCTTTTGGTTTAGGTATGAATTACCATGTATCATACCGTTAAATCTAATACCTCTAAAAAATCATTTTTTTCAACCCATTCTAGAGGCTCAAATGTTAATTTCATGAATTTTTGCATAACCTTTGAATATAAATGAAAAATGTGTTATAACAGTTTATATAGCTCATGTTTCAACCTTTTGATATAGGTTACAAATTATGTTTTGAACTTCCCAATTATTTCACAACATAAGATGATATGTTTGATATTCCTCCTAATCCCTAGTAATAAATGATTATGTTTCTTTTTCTTAAGTATGATCACATTTTTCATTAATTTTTTTCACAATTTACATTTAATTAATTTTCATACTATACATTTTACTTATCTTCATGAGAATATTTATCTTCCATAAAATTATCATTAAAATTCACATCAAAATATTTAACTAATAATTGGGACTCAATATTGAAAAATATATATCCTCTAAATTCTAGAGAATATCCGTGAAAATTTCTATCATCAAATCTCAACTCAATTGTTATATGGTTTCGACAATTATTTTTTATGATGCATCGACTAACAAAAACCCTAATGTTTTTAAATAATAATTAAAATTAATTAGTCATTTTATATGGAGTCATATTTTTATAGGTCATATCGAATCATTTGTTTTAAATATACATATCAGTGCCAATAGATTACCTCCAAATGTAACGACAACGCCGGGTTTATGTAACATAGTATTTCCAATTTCAGATAACATTCTATTTTTTCTTTTAGAAACCCCATTTTGTTTATGGATGTAGGTCGTACTAAATTCATGTGAAATTCCACACCTATAATAACATTTAAAATAATTATTTTTTTATTCACCAACATTGCATAATCTCTAATTCTTCACTGTTACCTAACATTCATTATCATCATAACTCATGAAACATTTAGTCATTTTCAGATCATAAGACGTATTTTTAATATACATAATAAAACAAATTCCATTAAATTCATCCATAAATGTAATAATGTTATAATCCCAATGATTATTATTTTTTATCATTGGCCGAAATACATCAAAATGAATATGATTTGGGGATTTTTTTGGAACATATTCCAAAGTTATTTTCCGTGTAGTTTATAATACACCTATTCTAAAAAAATGTCACTAATCTCTTCTTTATGACTTGTTTGGAATTACATGGACATAATATCATTAGGATAATTTTATGTTTTTTATTGAAATATGTTCCATTCCCTTTTAATTCCATAACTAATTTTATTCCATAGTTCCTATATTGAAATAGTTTTTAACCGAATAAATTGTAATAAGAATCGTTTTGTATATTGGCCTCTTTTATCAATCATTCCATATTAAATTATTTTCACAAACAAAAAAATTATTTTTTTAAAGAATCATTATTTCATTCCTCACAATGTTGTGAAATATTTACAAGGATGTGATGCTACCCATCAATAGACAATGATTTGTTATATTTCTTAATTTCTTCTCAAATTAGGGTTTATGAGACTACAATTATTTGGAGATATTAATCATTGCCAAATTTCACTATTCAATAACTAAAATATTTCAATTTATTTAATAAAATTATGTATTTATTCATATGAGAAGATAAATCACTATCTATGATCAATTGTAATTTACATTTGGTATGACTGAGAATAGATTCCAAAATATGATCATTTCATTTCCCTCTGAATTTTATATCATTCAGCCTTTGTTAATTGATAAAAAAAATTTCCATATTAAAAATCAAACCATTTTATTGGTATCTATTTTTACCAAAAATTTAACCAATAAATTACAATGTATAGAATATATTTTCAACATTCACACCAACCACGTAATGTTTCCTTAAAAATATCTAAAAAATAAAAGTATTTGGTGATTGAGTACCCTTCAATCATTTCATTATGAAATTTATCGAAAATTAATAATACTGTAGATTTAACCAACACATATTTTCCATATTACCAAATCCACTACAATATAAGGAGTGACCATAATAAATTTTTTTACTCTAAAACAAACACACTATCATTAGTTAGGATCATGTTTCATATTAACATTCTTATAATTCTTCTCATAACAAATTTTATCACCAACCCTTCTGATTTCAACAAGAACCTACTCCTTTAGCATGGGTTTCTTTTAATCATGATCATAACCATATGTTATACATTAATTTTCAAACTAATAAATTTTAAAATCTACTTCCTTATTGATTTTTATGGTATTGGAACCATATATAACCTTACCCTCATTCTTATTCTCATAAAATTATTCCAAATTAATCTCATCCTTTCCAAGTAATTTTTTTATTATTCTCATGTTTAATAATAAAATAAATTTCCCCAACATCAATAATTTATTTATTGATAATTTTAACTCCTTTATCAACATTAAATAATTTTTATTCTGGATATGATTCAGCATAACTTATTTTTCTTTTTATATTTAATAAAATGTTCAATAATTTTATTTTACCTGTCAAGAGATTTCTTGAAATCATAAATATTTTCCAGTAAAATAATATTTTCATCTGGAAGAAATTGTTTATTAATTTATGAATAGTTTTAAATTTTCACTTTATAATTTCATTATCAAGCCTCCCCATATTTTTAAGAAATTCATTCAATTATTCATTAGGAATAAATATTATTTTATTTTCTTTTTTTATGAGAATGATACATTGAAATTGAAAATTTTCAATAGTTTTAATAATATTATTCTCTCCAATTATCTCAATATATTTTTCAGATTCATCTTTACTGTATTTTTCTTCATTATATAAAGATATGGAACATATCATTCAATAGATTTAGAGTTTTCAATTCATCCCTTTGGAATTAGATTTATTCTTATTACAATTTTTCTTCAACAATCTTCATGTCCATCTTTCATATTCATCACTATCATCTTATTTCATTAATTGATGACAACAAGTTTCAATGTTCTCACTTACTCCACATTAAAAACATTTAATGATATAATTTAATTTATATTTATATGTACCACTTTACATAGTTTTTTAAATAAGGTATACAAATTAGTCAATATTTGTATATAAAATAATTATAGATTCCAAATATCCCACTTAATCTTCCTAAAGAATATTTTTTCACTATTCTATATTCGATGCCCTGAAATACATTTCAAAATTGACTTTTTTTCCTTTCATATGATAAACCCTTATCATTTCATATGTTATGATCTCTCTTTCAAAATCATCTAATTATAGTGTATGTTAATCTAAGCTTCTCGAGAATAAAATTTGCATACAATTATTTTTAGGAAATATTATGATCATCAACAATCTTATAATATTACAATTATTCACAATGACATCTACTAGTTGTTGGAATGTTATTCACCTAGATTAAAAAGTTACCAACATATCCATCATCACAAATTTTTAGATCTTTATACTTCATCCATCAAATTTTTAACATTTTTTCACCACTTTGAAATTGCCTTTATAATTGTTATTTATATTATCACAATTTTCATTGGTTGCGGAAGAACCCTTACTTTATAGAAACTCACTTTAAAAAATTGTATAGTTTGATGAATTCATATATCATCCTTGATTCTCTATGTTCTTCTTGTTAATAGATGTATTCTAAAAATATTCATCAATATGAGGAACTCCATCTACGGTGGCTTCAAGATAAAAATAACCAAGGGATATAAGATAAAGAAGAATTATATCACTCATGATATGACAGTTCTTACAATTGAAGACTAGAATCACCTAACTGTTCACCCTATTCTGATTTTCCATCAAAAATTTTTATTCTAAAAATTTATCATGGAGTAACTGATTAGAAACTAGCACTAATATCACATGAAATTACCCATGAAGGATCAATGGATCACAGAGAGTAGGAGGGGGTAAATATGTGATATATTAAAATTTTATATTTCATTTATATGAAAAAAATTCCCACCTATAATACATTTATCACTCTATACAAAAAAACAATCATAGATTCTAGTAAAACTAGAATATAAAATTTTCATGACTCAAGAACTGTACCTACATCCTTGGTATGTTTTGGAAAAACTATAATACCTTAAAATACACTAGAAAAACACCCTTTAGTGTGGTTACAAAAATTAGGATATTTCGTTACATTTTCTATGGTGTTATGATTAATAAAATCGTGCGTGAAATTTGGATGAATGAAATGAAGTAATACAAATTATGTATCATGTTAATAATCATTATCATGTTTCTTCATATGAAATTATATTACATTGAAAACATGAACATATATTATCATCAAAACAATTCATGACATTATAAAAACTTATTTGTAATGAAAATATCTAGAAATCCCAATGATACTATGTCTAATATAGAATTATAATTCTCTATTCTAATTGATCAGTATGATTTCTAAGACATATAATAAAACACTACTTGAATTCCACTAAATTATTTTATATATACATATATTTTAGTCGTGAAGAATTAATTTAACTCACCAATATAATTTAGAATCTCTGAATACAATCTTCCTTCTTCATCTTCATATTTTCTAATAATATCCACATGAATTAACAATCTTGATAATTATATCTAAAAACAGTCATCTCTATTATTTCTCACTTCACCTATGGACATTAAAAATGTCCGAAAGTAAAAAATTCATCCCACTAATTATTGGTTCTACAAATATGATATATGTAGGTTTTATTAATTTTTTTTCCACGTAGTATATTATCATGAAACATAAATTTACCATGAGTTTATGACACAACATTGACATCATCAAAAATTATCAACAATTCATGATTTTTATCAAACCTTCTCAAATAATATCACTATATAAAATCTCTCTAGTATTTTTAATATTTAAACATTCTGAATATGATTTTCCCTCAAATTTCCTTATTATGATGAAGATATATTTTCAATATAAGATTATTCATTGTGTTCCTCTCAACCAATTTTATTTTATGAAAAGAAGATGAATTATAATTATGATGAAAAATAAAAAATGAAAAGAAAACTGGTGATTCTAATGCTCTGTACCAACTGATAAATATAAAAAATTGCGACTATAATTCAATAGACATTAAAGATTTTTATTATATTTTAGAAATGATTCATTTATCAATAAACCTAGATAATACTTATATCGATACCCATTGTTCCTAAAAAGAAAATCAACATCAATATAAAACAATATTAATCATTTTCAGATATACTTCAAGACACCTTTGACTATAGTTTCCCAAATTATCCATGCTAAAAATATTTTATTCTTTTATTGAGACTGTTGATCTACTGTATGACAAATTATCAATGTCATAATGTGCATGATGTTCATTATCTACTTCATTATGTCAATAAGTGTGATTTCTTGTATGAAACTCATGACCCACATGAAAATATATCATTGTTTTCCTTTCGTACATGACCAAATTGAGACAAAAATAAATCAATGTAATTAAAATGACATAATACATTATTGAATGGTCATTGATCACATTTTTCATTAGTACCATAATATTCTACATTATTTACTTTTTAATATATCCCAAAAATTACACATATGAACAATTAATCTTCATTCAAATTTCTTTCACTTATTCCCTTTGGAAAAAATCGGTTCATCTGATGATCGTTTCCGAATTACATTGATGATTAGTGGAAAAATGTGTCTGATGTACTAGTGTTAGTAGTAACTACTTGCCTTACAAATATATTTGTTAGACGATTTGTATGTTGTGGATTATTTTTCTGACTTGAACCAAGAATCACCATCTTCTTATATTTTCATAAAACATAACATCCTTTAAATAATTAATTTGTAGTGATGTCATCCGGATGAACAATGATCAAAAAACATTGACTTCATAAAACATCTTATTTAACAAAAATAATCTAGTGTCATGATTTCTTCTTGACATTGAGAATTTTTAGGATCATAATAATTTTTTTCTGAAAGTCATTTGAATATATTAAAACTTCCCTGTATTTCAGAATCATAATTCATCCATAATAATCCTCAATATTTTAAGTAAAAATTATTCTCCCACCATCATATTATTATCATTTCCATGAAAATATTGTTACATTATCTTGTTAGGATCATTATTTCGTTCAATATCTACTGTAATTCAGATGAACAGTTTCTCCCATAAGACTTTTTCTCAACCTCAAAAATTTTATATAGAAATTTGTATGATTCATTTTGAATACGATACATAATTATTCCCATAAAAAACATTTCAATGTGAAATTATTTATATTCCTTAAAAACAACACATTAAGAACGACCTTCTTCTATATTCCAAAAAATGTTCCAGATGATTTGGTCTCAACAATGTCTATAAAATTTAATGAAAACTAAAAAGATTCACATTTGAATAATGTCAAATTAAATTTTAAATACATATATATTAAAAAAATTATGGATTTTTCTATTATATAAGATAATTCTTTTATTTAGATAATTATTTGAATACATATTATATTCGTTGTAAGTAAGATTTAATAAACACCCCCAGAACATGTCAATTTCTTGGGAATATATGTAGTTTCATGCTGTATAAAGAAACCAATCATTGTGGTAGTAACCACTACAATATATGATTACATGGGTGTTGGATATTTTTTAATATAGTATCATTTGATTAAAAAACATTACTAGACTATCACTATTAATTCATTCATGTACCATTATATTGTGATGAGTATGTTCTTTTAATATTTATAAATATCCTATACCACATTAATTAAAAAAAATATAATAATACTTTTATTGACATCAATTTCATAATGGAGAAATTAATCCTGAATTCATTGGTACTGAATAATAAAATTCAATTATAATTACATATCCATTTAAATTAAGTGGAAAAATTATATCAAACTTGATTTAGAGATGATTGAATACTAATTAATGATTAAATTTATATATATTGTTATATTTTTTTTAAAATTACAATTAGAATGAATATCATCTATGATTTAACTCAGGTAACTAGATTTTATAGTAAATATGGTAAATTATTTTACTATGATTCTATGTTCGTATACTCACTATACCTACCAGGAATGTTTAATCACATGGTTACTATATATAAACTATGAATGCTTTCTCAGATGGTCACATTGAATACAACGAATATACTATTTTCAGTCCTACAATGAATTAGTTATCATGAGTCCTTGGTTATATTTCCAATCATTTTTATTTTTTTGAAATTTTTAAATTTTTGGGTGTAATTTTATTTATGTTTATTATTTTTTCATTCTGTAAATTATTTAAGTAAAATTATATTTTATTATCTGAATCGACATGTACCAATTCCAAAAAATTATTTTTATTTATATTGTAATCTTAACCTACTGTTTATCCTACATCCCCAATACCGAAACCAGAAGAGAAACAGAATCAATATAATGAAATGATGATGTTGAATTAGAATCCCGATGATGAAACTCCATCAAATTATGTCTTGTGTTGAGATTGAATAAATTTAAAGGTTGATCATGGGATACATCCAATCCATGGATCCCTATCCAACTCAATCGACCAGTGTATCATAAAAAATATGGTAATGCCTAGTGGAATAAGATAAGAACATCTCTTGTATGAAAATTATTTAATAATCAATGTATGAATAAATGGTTATGTGAAATTTGTAAAGTATATTATCCCTTCCTGGATAAAAAATTTTATATGTATATTGAATTTTTTCCTAGAGAAATGAAATATATAATTATTAAAATCATTAATGGAGATTAATTTCATTTTTCAGCACACAGTGTGTCAATGAGCATATGATTAACTCAAAAGTTCAACGATGATGACTATCATAGTTCGTATAAAATAATTTCAGACCACAATTAATTCCAAAATTATATTGAATAAATCATAGGGATTGGTTTACTCAAAAGGCTAACTATAGTCGAGATGTGTGGTAAATGTGCTCGAATATAAAAGCAATCCAATACTTGATCTTCCCTATAAATGGGAAATTTAGTATTCTATGGATGATCGATATTAACATATGTTTCGTGATGAGGAATTTTATTTAGAAAAATATTTTTATGTATGTGATATCGATTTTGAGTGAGTATAGTAATCTCTATTGGTATTTTAATTCTATTTCATATGTAATGATTTTTTTCAACCCACTTGGTGTATAAGTGGTTTGTTCACTAGGGAAGGAAATGGTGTTCAACATAGAATAATTATACCAAAATTAGAATATTATTTTGAATTTGAGAGTAAATTGGATTTTATGGTAAATAAAATGGGTGGGTAACTCTAGTAATATACATTGAAGAGATTATTTCTTTCATGTATGTTGTTATAAATAGGTAACAAGAGGATGTATTTCCTGATCAATATGATATAAAATTATATTATTATAATGAAATTTTTTTCTACGGATGAAGAAGTTGCACAAGAAGATATGGAGATAGTTGGTCTGATGTTGGATCCCAATTCAAATAATCAGTATAATAGTGACGCCTCTCATGTTTTATCATTTGGATATCATAACTCTCATATATCATCACAATGTAATTAATAGTTTTAATAATATGAGGATCATGTTAATACTAATGTCTCTGTCAACATGTTTTTTTTATAAAACCAATTTTGTTGATTTTAGTGGATCATTGTATGAGTAAAGTACGAACTTGTATTCTCCATTGTTCCGTAATATTAGATGAACAGTTATAACCGATATATAAGATGCAATATATAATTGGGCTCTCCATTATGGCCTATTATAGAACAATATTTGGATGATATATTTGTACATACTCAAACATATGACAATGTGGAACCTATGAAAGGATGTGTTCCAACAACTGTTAAATATATAGAGGATGATGATCTTTAACTTGATTATTATATTATGATTTTAGGATATAAATCATTATACATTGAGAATGATATTAGTGTTAGGAAGAAAACATCTGAACCATCAATTAATTCACCTATTTGTACACCCTCTAAATCCTACTGAAAAATAGTAATTTTAATGACATAAAATATGTATCGATGCTGGTGTTTTAAGAATATTTATTCATTTCGTAAATTAAACTGAGCTCATTAGAGAGTAAAGTATCTAATAGATACTGGATTTAACTATTTAACATCTATAACATGTAATCCATATCAGAAATTGTCTTATGAAAAATGAGTTTGAAAATATTAAATCAAAAGTTGATTTGTTGAATACATATATTTAATATATGATGTTGTTGTTGGACTTATGATATTAAATCTCACTGTTTTATTCTTCTACATAAAATGGTCAAATTTATTCTCATCTAAAATCCATTGTTAAAAAAGAGTTAAAAAAATATTCATAATACATTAGTTGGAATATTTTATTGGTGAGTTTGTTAAAAAAATATAAGTGGGGTTTGAATTTTTATAAAATCTTATTTCTAAATCATTTTTGTTTGTTAAATAATATATCAAATAGGATGGAATGGATTAAGATACTATTAAAATAAACTTTTACATCAATATAATCAGAATCCTCACAAAATCAGCTCTGAAAAATGTATTTATATCATTTCCTAGTAATATTAAGATTCATTGCATCACTTGATCCTACACATCTCATGGTGAAAACTGATTATTATAACTCCTTAAATAGATGATTTCAAATAAAATAATGTGGATTATTTTTAGGAAATAAATTATGGTTCAAGATAAATAATATTTTTTTTTCTATATACCGTGAAAAATACTAGTAATCTATCAATATATCCATCATACCTCCTTCTACCATACCTATTTTTTTAACACTTCTACTACAAATAAATTACACTAACACATATAGATTGTCTCTTATAGTATAATATCACCAATATATACCAATTTACATGAGTTTAATTATCCATGACCTTGATATAATATCTATACCCTTACATACCCTTCCTATCTAACCTTCATAACCAATTCCTCAAGGGTAAATGATTACATATTTATTTATGATATTAGGGATATGTTTGATTCCAATTAATAATATAATTACCATTAGGGATATTCAATGTAATATTTTTTAAACATTTGAGTTATTAAGGAAATACATTATCTATATTTATTTTTGTTTTCAATGTTATTATATATCTATAATTTTTTTATTTACCTTTTATAATTTTTCTAATAATCCCAAATATGTGAGAAATTATAAAATTGTGAAAGTTATTAATGTGATTAAAATATGGATATTTCATTTGAGAATTCTATACTATTTTAATTCAATAAAAATATATTGTATTTGTGGAAAATATTATTTTATGTATTAAAATCATTTCATTTTATATATCATGTTTTGTGGATATAAAATGAGGGATTTTCGTGGATTATTCTAAAACCGCCATATTTTAAAAATTCCAAATCATATTGATTATGTTTCTAAGTAATTTCTTTTTATGATGGTTAATACAATACTATAAATAATGATAAAAATGTATAAGTGTTGATGTTACTGTGACATTCATAATCATGATGGTAGAGTCTCCTCACCATTCCATATTATACCCTCACAATTATACTACATCCATTAGGGTATATATATGCATTCTTGAGTTCATGTGTACAACCAAGTTTTTTTATTTATGAGTAATCCATGTTCCAGATCTCATAATGTGGTATCAATGAATATTTTTCTTTCACTATTATTTGAGATTTTAGATAGGATACTAGAATATGTTTTGGGATTTTTTAATGAGCCAAATCCTAAGAATAATTAACCCTCATATGGAGAAATTCAACCATTCTCCAGATGTAACTAGTTATTACATATTTATCTCAATGTGTTTTTTGATTTCACCATTTTATGACATACTTTGTTAGATAAAGTATTTATAATATGTAAATCCCATTTTAGTTTTAACATTTTTATGGTTTTGTAAGGTGTTTGATTATGGTTTGGAAATCAATGGAAGTTTATGGGAATAAAAACATTCTTCCAGAAATTTACATGTCATGTAATTATATTAATCACCATTTAAAAGTTTTATTGGGATAATTCACCATAGGTGAGAATTTTTTTTTGGAATAATCAATTTAAAATAATATTGAACCCTATAATTCTCAAGATATTCATATTGAAAACTATTGTGATGTTAATATTGGTATCTTCTCTATCGTAAAACCTTTCTCCTCAAACCCATGGGTGATAATTAGTGTATATGGAGGTATTTATTCCTCTATTATCATTGTGGAACGGTGATAGATATAGGGTATGCACGATTTTGGATGGATCCCATATGCCTCTATTTTTTGTGATAAACTGGTATATCATTTTATAGTTTTGGGTTTGGGACTATATATTAATTGTATATTTTGGTTTCGAACTCTTTGGTTGTTTTTAGGTAAACCGTCAAAAATTATATGGGTTTTTCTGTTAGTGAGTAATTTTTAATCAAATAATCAGGAAGGTGTTATATTATTCAAATCCCAAATTATTGATTTTAATTACCTATGTTCAACTTCATATTTTATTTTGTTTTATTACAATTTGATTTCCCAATTTTTTATTACTTTATTTTTCATATTAATTAATTATGGGACTATGATAATGGGGATTTTTTGATTGTGGGTAATGAATAATTATTTTTTAAATTAATTAGGGGATATTATTGTATTTGATAATTGGTTGAATAAATTATTTAATTTTAAAATTAATTACTGAAATTTTTCTTATCAATTAATTGATGATTTAATTAGAGGATTGAAATGAATAATTATTTGTTGAAATAATTAATTCAATTCATGTAATTATTTAATTGGTGGATTAAAAATTCCAATTTCTTGAAATAATTATTTTTTAATTACTTAATTGAACTAATGTGAATAGTTAATTTTGGAATTAATTAATGGATTGATTTGATTATACAATTTTTTCACTTGTTTTAATAATTTATGAATTAATTAGTGTAAAATAATGACTCACGTGAAACTGTGACATTGAAAATACATGGTAAATTTATTTGGGATATTAATAATGGGTAAAAATATTAAATTATGATAAATGTGTTTGGGAGAGGGACTGGGGTTCAAAATACTCATCTGGGTAAAATCCTTGAGGGATAATGAATAAGACTAATTGGGACAGTGTCCCTAAATACCCATTGGGGGTTATACAAAACATTCGTCACCCATGTGATGGAATTCAAATACAGTTCAAATTTTTCATGATATCAAATCAGAAAAAGAAAGGCAATAATGATATTATTATTTATGATCTTCCTTAGAGAAATTTTTAGACAGTCGTATGGGATGAATTATGTATTTAGGATCGAGTATCCTAGTGAAATTTATGCATTGATTTTATTAATAATTAATAGTTTATAACGTGAAAAATATTAACTTATTCATTTTATATCATTATTTATTCATCAACATATAATGATTTGATTGGATATTTCATTAGACGCCATATGATGTATCCTGATGAGATTTACATACACCCACCACTTGCTGCGTGATCGGTACATGAATATAAATCTTATTTACAGGAACAGATAAGTGAAAACGCGCCATGATAAATCAATTATTTTTGATATAGCTTGAATGGGGTAACTATATTGAATTTGGGACTGACATGGTTGTTTCCCGTGTATCTACATTTGTGATTTCATATTGCCGCATGGAATAGACTTTTTCATGGAATATATATTGTTCTCTTTAGATATTTTATTTATATTTTTGGTTACATTTTAATATTGTTATAATCCTTCTTATGTTATATATGATGGTTTTTTAATTTATTTCGGCTATTGAGATTATTTGATAAAGATAGTATTGTCTCTCCACAATTTGAATTAGAGTCATGATATTATTCGAGAGGATATAGCCTATGTATAGGCAGGCATGATGCCATACGACTGACCAAATAAAACATCTGGAGTGTAGAAACCATGTTTGGACGTTACAATATGGAATCAATTGGGGTTTTGAATCTTTTTTATTTGTCATTAAATTTGTGAAAGGTATAAAAAAAGAGAATTGGATGAGTCATGTATCAATTAAGAGCATCTTATTGGTAGAATTTATGGTATGTTTGTGGGAAAAAGACAAGTACCCATGGTATGATTGATGTTTTTGAAATATTTCGTTATAGTTGCTGATATTTCACCTTGGGTGATGCACATGTTGGATGACATGGTTATTGTTTCTATGTTTTTTAATTGATTTATGAACTGGTATGAAATGATAGTGGAGTTTTCATGAATCATTATAGAAACTGATGATTATTTTGGGGATTGCATCATCATAGCAACACACCAAAAAATGGGTATTGGTCTGTTTTTGAACATGAACTATTTTTCCTTACATGTAAAATTGAACTATTAATGGTTCCTCATATGAACATGAAATTGAAAATTAATAAAGTTGAGAGAAGTTTAAATGTAATATTTATTTCTTTTGGGAACATGAATAATGATAATGATTTTATGATTTCATAACTATAACCTAGATATATGATGATAATGGTTATTGTTAAAACCATCATTTTAGCTATTTTTGTATCAACCCAAACCCAGATATACCACATCTAGTATCTTCTATTTATTACAAAGGAATTATTATAAGTAATCATGCTTTGATGGACTGAGAGATTAGTATTCATGTTAAAACATATATATAAAATGAGTCTTGTAAAAAAATTAATACAGTAGATAAATTATAATTTTTTTCCTTTAAAACATATAATATTGATGTTAACATTATTTTATCTAGGAAATCCCATCCAATATTGCCTAGTATACTTATTTGATTATTTGGCAGATAAAAATAATAAGGGTGAGTTCATATTCTGATAAAGGGTTAAATAAAAAAGAAACAAAAACTATTCAATGATAGTAATAATTATGGCCTAGTAAATAATTGATCACACATACTATGTAGTCAAAAATTCGTGAAGGATGTGTGAAAAATATGGAAATTTATTAAATGGAAACACGTTCCATTCAAAAAACCGTTTCTGAAAAAATGAAAAGGAAAGGTAATAAATTTAATTACATTTATTTCAATCAATAAAAGGAAAAATTAAATTTATCCATAAATATGTCAGCAAAAAATCTCTCTTATAAATAACTAATGAAAATAAAATAGTGAAAATAGTTCTTAATGGATGTGATGTGTAAGGAACATAAATAATTATACCACTAATCCGACTCCTAAGATTGTTTAAAATATTAAAAGAACCTGGTTAAATTTTGTCAAATTATTTACCTCAGGAGAGCCTATTGATTCCTTTAGGATCTATATAATATCGATGCTCAACCTATATTTTTTTGTCCAAATAATTCCAATTATTCAACAGTGGAAATAATGTATACACCTTATCATATAACCATATTGATTGATGAATACCAAATTATCAATATTTCCAAAAACTAATCAAATAACTTTTAAAGTAGATAGCATATAAAATTGGTATATTGTTTAAGAAATATTAATATCGACAATAAATGACATTGATAATTACGGAAAAATTAAATATTAAAAGACCACGAGATATTGAGTATTTTAAATGGACTATAAAATTACATGAGAACTTTAATGTTAATTCTATCCATTAAAAAAATCCAAAAACATATAGTGAATGGATATGGAAGGAATTAGTAAAATATATAAATCGGTTCAGTAAAATAACAATCTATTATCATTGATGAATTGAAATAAAAAGAACATCTAAAAATATTCATGAGGAAAATATATTTTGTTTGGAAATAAATTTTGAAAAACCATTTCAATGGAATATACTTCTGAAAATATTGAAATTAAAATATAAATTATTAAACAAGCAATAGAAGCTTTACATGAATTATGAGTTGTAAATAGGTACAAGCTTTATGAGGAAAAAATAAAATTAATTTTTTCTTGGTTAATAGTTATTAAAATTCGTTGCTTAGAAAGAAATAAATATTAATTTTAAAACATTCATTAAATTTAATTGGGTATTAATTAATTCACCAAATCAATATTAGTTGTTTTATTGAACCTTTTTATAACATGTGGTTTTTAGATGATAAAATATTCTCCATCAAATGATAGAAATAATGTCTCATCATCCAAAAAACAGTTTCTACAACATTTTGAGTAAAAAATAGGTGGAAAATTGTAATATCACTTAATATTGGTAATTAATAACCCAATAAGAACATAAGTAATCTTTTTAATAGTAAAAATCTAAAAAAATACATTGATTCAAATTTGAGTGTAATGAATCATTATAAAAATGAGATTTTAAATTATAACATTGAAAATAGTGAAAATCAATCAATAAGAACATTTTGTTTACATACTATTAATACAAATATTAAGGGAAATGCATCAATTTTTATTAAATTTAATTATAAATATAATCATATATTATTAACTACAATTATCATGTAATATCACATAATGAAAATAAATTATGTTATGAAATTATTCTCTACATGGTAACATTTAACTTGACCCCCATTACATGATATAATTCCAATTGACAATCAATATATCACGAATACTGAAGGAATCATTATATTATATTTCATTATGGATGTATGTATACCATATATAATAAATTATGTGTAATATAAAAATGAAATTGTTTGATGAGAATGTAAACAGTCAATATAGTAACTCACAATAAAAATATAATTATTAATAACATTTCTGAGGCGAATCAATTTTACCCTTTTATAATATTCCTATTCCCTCTATGATTCAGTATCTACATGACATTATAACAGTAAATTGAAATTATAATATCATGGGAGTAAATAGTTTAATGATATAACATCTCAAATAGTAGTTTATATACAATATAAATGAAACTTGCTGCATAACAAAAAAAACCTATCAGTGGAACGTAAGTTGGGATGAAATATCATTACATTGAGATTTCATTCCATTTAATATCCATTAACATCATATATTAGGTTTTTAAACATTTTAATAAATTATAAAATAACCAAATAAATATTTATGAAATCATATGTCTTCCTATTATAATATCATATTACCTGTTTGTTAATGACTGTTCACTATTTTAATTATTTTGTGTTCTAATTGCTTTTTTGAGTACATTTTCACTATTTATTTGTTGTTATTATTAACTACATTATGGTTTAATAATCTAATTAATTTAAAACCCGATGATAATATTATTTATAACTTATATATTTTTATTTAGAATAATAAATATTTTTTGGATATAATAAAGGAAATGTACCATTCATGGAGATGGAACTTCGTCTGTACGCATGAACGATTCCTCCAATTCATAATCATATTTTAAGAGAATGTAAATTAAATTACATGAATATACATGTATAATATATGTTATTCAACCTATTTATATATTTTATTTCATATATTTTTATTAAAATTATCCCTAATACATTCCATTTATAGTGTGAATGAATCTCATCATTTTATGGGGATGGTGGTCCAAACTTCCTCAAAAGATGTTATCATATTAAAGAAAAATATAAATTATTAAATTTATTTGTAAACAAATATTAATAAAGAATAAATAAATAATAAATACCATAAAAACTATGATAAATAGAGGTTCCATCATAATGGATGGCCATGAATGTTTTTAATGGAAAAAAGAGAAATAATTGTTTCATGAGGTTGAAATTTTTCATACATAGGAAGAATATGTTCATTTGAAATTACATAGAAGTATGTGTTAGTGGTTTTTCGACCATTAATACTACAATATCATATTATATTGTGTAAAATGGTTTTTTATATGAAATTTGATGATGAATAAATGAATTATTTAAGAAGTAAATTGAAAAAATTGAATGTCGGAATGAATTACCATAAAATGGAGTAACTCCTTTTGATGTACACTAAATAGAATAAATGGAATGAATTATCCCCAAATAGTGGAATAAATTTCGAGGTAAGGGATATTGGTATGATTTATGGGTAGATCATGGCCATTTTAATGGGTTTTAGATGTGTTTGGAATGTGGAGATGTGGCGTCCTCTTATATGTGTAGAAAAGGACACACATTGTATTTTTGAAATGAAGCTACATGTGACCAAGTTTTTAACAATAAAATTCCTTAAAAACCAGAATAACACATTAATTTATGTCTCATGGATGATCAATGGAACTATTTTTTTAAATGTAGATAGTTCATTTGGGCCATTATCTTAAAGATTTAGTCCATTATTAAGATTATTTTTACCTTAATATGTTTAGTTTATTTTAATTACATTCACCAATATTTTTTCATAATTTTTTTATTATATGATATTATAAGTTATTCTAAATCAAAATATGGAATCTGATTTTCAAAATTAGTAAAATATATGAGCAATAAATGTATATAGAATTCATCCCATAGGCGGGATAACAGTGCATGGTTTTAATGTTAAAACATGAAAAACATTTCTAGATTTTAAAAATAACATATCAATGTGAAAAATATTAAAATAACATAATTTTAATTATTTTGTTAAAATATTAAACCATATTTAATTAAATAAAATTAAGATTATAATTTATCCTTATTAATAAGTTAGATGATAAAGCGGTTTTGATCTAATATTAAATATTTTTAAATATTCATTAAAAATTGATATATTTCAATAAAAATTAAAAATTCCCCATATCCTAATTAATATCTTTCTATTTAATAAATAATTTTTATATTAACATATTAAATCAGTTAATGTTTTAGTAATTGGATTAAAAAGGTTTCACTATTAAAATAAAAAAAACTGCCTTCATAAAAAATAGGTTTTTATAGGTAAAATAGAGTTTTTTCTTTTCTTATTCCTAGAAAATGTAATTAATGAATATAAATTTTTTTATTGAATATAGAAAATATATATTTCATTATAAATATTAAATAATTATAATTAATTAAATTTATTATTATAAATCATCTTCGAATGCATAAAAAATTGTATTTTATTATATATACAGTTTGTTTTTATCATTGTTTCTCATTAATTGGTATCCCATGAGTTCCTTTTATATTTATATAAACCATTACATTTTTTACTTTGGTTAATATTATTCATAATATATAATATAATTTATAGTTTATATCATATATTATAAAATAATAATATTTTAATATTACATTTTTAATTGTAAAACATAACCTTGCGTGTAACAAAAGCTATCGATAAAAGACTCACTTGCGTGAAACGAAAGATATGTAACGACCCAAAATTTCATTAATGGAAAATCCCTCTTGATTCAGTTGAATGTTTCTTTATGAAAAAAAAATGTTTTTTTAAGATGTCAACTTCTTTAGTTTTACGTTATGATTTTTGACCGTTACTTTTATAGCCATTGAACAGTGATCATCTGAGTATTATAAATATAAGGCTTTAACGAAACCATTTCTACTCAGACAAAGGAAGCGATGGCCTCATCCAGTAGAATCGCCCCTTACGAAGCCCATTTATCGGAGCTCGGAAAAGAGGTGGTGTCTTTGGGCTTTTCCCTTGACCAAGCCCAAGCTGAGCTTCATCAAGTCAAGCTCGAACGTGATCGTCTACGGGAAAAATGGATGTTGATAGAGATTACCACTCGAGCAATGTTATCCGAGCAACCCCAAGAGTCTGTCACCCTCACACACCATACCCTTAGGTCTTATGCGGCTATTTTAAGGGGTTATGTAACAAATAAGTAGCACCATGTTCATGTACATTATTTTTGTATATAATAATGAATATAATTTATAGTTATTTTTGATACTTTGTAATTAGTTTTTAAAGTACAAACGGTGTGTTTAGTTATTATTTAATTTAGAATTATATTTTATTAAATTAAAGGATTTTTGAATTAAATAATATTTTAATAAAATATTATTATTAATATTAAATTAATTTTTATTAAATATAAATGATCTTATAATTTTATGAATGCAATTACAATTTTTATTAAGGTTTGAAAGCCATTTCTGTCAAAACCCGTGAATTTTTTTATAAATGTCGGTTTTTATTTTAAAGGTGAAAATTCACATATTTAGAAAATTATTTAGATAAAATAAATATTATTTTTGGAATCAGGACGTCGAAATTATCCAACGGTGAATTTTTCATAATTTTCTGAGACAATCAAATTTTTGGGTTAAAATTAAATACCATGTAAATATATAATGTGTTTTATGACATCATAATGACACAATGGTGATGTAATAAAATACCATAATCCTTATGTTCGGCCAATATGTGTTTTATCATTAAAATAATGAGGTTTTGGGTTTGTTTGACTCACTTTTCAAAGCATTAATTGAGCCCTCAAGACTTATTCAACACTTTGCCTTTTTAAATTAATTTCCATGGGAGTGTGACTCACCTTCACAAAAGCAACCCTAATTTTTTAATAAGTTCGGACCTTGGCCTTGTAAAATATTGTTTTCCTCTTTCCTTTTCCAGAAACCATGGGCAAATACCATGGTATGGTTTGTGGTTTGGATTATTTTAATATAAGGGGTCCCAAACCTAAATAATAAAGAATTCTCTCACCTTTCCTATATAAACCCACCCAAGCTCCCACATCCTCCTCACTCAAAGCCCTTTAATTTCGTCCAACCTCTGCCCTACTCTCTCTAGAATCCTCTCAAGGTGCCCCAAGCTTTCAATAAGCCTCTCACAAGCCTCTCTCTAGCCTTTGGTAGCACACTTCCAAGTAAGGGGTTTTCTTTCTTTCTCTTTTTTTGTCAATTTTATTTAAGTTGTATTGCCCTTTTTATTTCAATTATGAATGTTGGGGTATGGTTTCACACCTCCCCCATACTGCCCTCTTATTGTTTGAATGATGGGAGAACCATTTCTCTCTCATTAAATTCCTCCCATGTACACCTGTTACTATGCCGAAATTCCGAAAGGAACTTCTCTCTCTCTTCTTTTATATTCAAGCAATACTTTTGTATCATGAATCTAAATTCCATTTATATTGTTGGGACATGTATATATATGATCTCCTTACTTTCCATTACATGTAAATATGATGAGGAAACCCTTTCTCTCTCATCAACCTTTTTTTATGAATTCTTATGTCACGCCGTTACGCTGCCGAAATCACACCGATTTTCTAAGCCAATGTCTTTGTGTAGTGAATACCATGCCCATTTCTCCATCAAGGGTATTCACCTTTTTGCACATTTACTTATTGATTATAAAGTTTCATGTATGAATTCCACATTCCTTTATCTTGGAATAAATGATTATGTTTTATGAATCCATGTTTTATGATCCATGTGGCACACTTATGCATGAAATGAAATGTTTAAGAAGGGTGCGCCCTTTATAGCGCTCCAATGCATTGGGTAAAGTATAGTATCATGATACGTCATGTGCAATGAGTGTTGACTCATGCTAATTCAAGTGCAACGAGGGTTTACTCGTGCTTCAAGTGCAATGAGGGTTTACTCATGCTCCATGTGCAATGAGCCTTGGCTCATGCTAATTCAATGATAAGTGTTGTTGACACATTTCCATGTTATGATCATCATGCTTTATCATGCCTTTATGTTCATGTTTCTATTATTCTCTATTGATATGCCTATTTCCTAACATGTATTTCACTCCTCATGTTATTCATTTTTTACTCCCTTACTGGGCTTTATAGCTCACCCTTTTCTTATGCATGTCCTCAGGTTATCCCATGCAATGCTAAGTACGAAGGAATTTAGTGGTCATGTAAAAGAAGTTTTCAATAAAGATGTTGTATTTCAAGTTTAAAGTTTTTATGTAATTATCCTAAGCCCCAAAGACACTAAACCTCTCGATATTCTTTGTTGGATCAAGTGAAGTTTTATGTAATAAAGCATGTCTAAGTTGTAATAAAAATTAGGGTTGTCATAGTTGGTATCATAGGATAGGTTTAGTTATTTTTGGGATTAGGAAACCCTAGTAAAGCCTTAGATACAAGACGAAGCATAATAAAAACATCCCTAAGTTTTGGTAAATACTAAGTAAGTGGTTTATCAAACCAATACATCCCTATCTGGATACGAGCAGGTAGAGGCGGCTCTGGCACAGATGTATCCTAGGGGTAAAACCCGAAAACACCGCTTTGAGCTAGAATCGAACGGGAACTGGTGCACGACAATGGGCCTTGATGAACTCTTGGTTACGACACTCCCGGGGGGGTATGTTTTGATAAATTCACAATCTTAGTATGAACCCTTATTAAGGGAAAAATGCCCCTAAGAATATATGTGAGAAGCAAGATCATGAAAAGCCTGGATTGAATCCTATAGACTCATTAGTTAAAGAGATTAAAGTTTATTTATAAGTCATCAACTTTTGTCTTTGGATTACCCTTTATGTGTTACCCCTAACTTTCCTTTTATTCCATCCAATGGCCGGTAATAGGAGAACTCGGGCTAACAACCGTTGTGAAGATCAGTGTGATGATTGTACTTATGAGATGCCCAATCCAATGGGAGCGGGAATCGCAAACTTTGTCACGCTTCTCTCTCAGCTAACTCAAGTTTTGAATAGAAACACTGGTCAAGAGGAACGTTCAACCCCCCCTAAGAAAGAAAAAGTCGCTATTGAAAGCTTCATGAGACAAAGGCCTCCTACTTTTAGTGGATCATCCGATCCCACGATTGCAGAACAATGGATCAACTCCATTGAAAAGATATTCTCCATCCTACAATGCTCTGAAAAAGAGTAGGTTCTCCTGGCGGCTTATCGTATGGAGGGTGAAGCTGATCAATGGTGGACTTTGATCAAATATACGAAGCCTGAGGAGGAGATCGTGGCTTTGGAATGGAAGGTATTCCAGAAGATGTTTTTCGATAAATATTTTCCACACACCCTCCGTCTTAAGATGGAAAGGGACTTCCTTTCCCTCAAACAGAAAGATGAAGAATCTGTGGGAGCGTACGAGGAAAACTTCACAAGGCTTGCACGATACGCTTCCAGCTTTGTCGTTACCCCTGAATGCAAGGTTGACCGCTTCTTTGGTGGGATGAAGCCTAGCTTGCGGAAAGCATTAGCGATCCGTGACTTCGACAGCTATGATGAAATTGTCCGATGTGCCCTCAAGATTGAAATGGAGATCATAGAATCACAGGGGTATCATGGGGACAAGAAGCGGAAGCTGGACTTCAATGCTGGTGGTCCGATGGATAAATCCAACAGTGCTAAGAAATTCCAGCACCCCACTTGCCAAAAGTGTGGAAAGAAGCACCCTGGAAATTGCCTTAGGGGGACAAGAAAATGCTTCATGTGTGGAAGAGAAGGGAACCTAGCTGTTAACTGCCAGCAAGAATGACCCGCGGCTGCGATAGAGGAGAGGAACGCTCCGTTCGAACCTCAACGCGTTGTTCAATGCTTCAAATGCAAAGAACCGGGTAATTTTGCGAATCAGTGCCCTAATCCAAGGGTTATCGGAGGCAATCAACAACCTCCAAGACAGCAAGGAAGAGCTTTTGCCATCACTTCTGCCGAAGTGAACCCCGACAACGAAGTGGTGATAGGTACGCTAGTTATTCATTCAAGAATAGTGAACATACTTTTTGATTCAGGTTCTACGCATTCTTTTATATCTCAAAAGTTTATTAGAACAATCCCTGCACCACCACAAATACTGGAAGTAAAGATGTCGGTGAGTACGTCAAATGGGGCAATCATTGCATCCCAAGAGTATAAGTCCTCCCCTGTTATAATCTGTGGATTGAATTTCCCGGAGAACCTCGTCATAATCCCTTTTGTGGAATTTGATGCAATTCTTGGCATGGATTGGCTTTCCTTATATAGAGCCAACATAAATTGTCGGGAGAGGTAAATCACACTCCATATGGAGAATCGACCCCCGATTCTTTACAAGTGTCAGGAAGAAGATGAATCTCCTCTAGCTCCATCATCTCAAGCATGGATATTACTACCTTATGATCATGCATATCTAGCTCAGATGATTGAGTCCAAGGAAGAAACCACCCTTGAAGAAATGCCTATTGTGAGGGAATTCGCTGAAGTATTTCCCGAGGAACTTCCTGGTCTTCCTCCAAGAAGAGATGTTGACTTCTCAATTGATCTTATACCTGGGGCGCTACCAATATCCAAGACTCCATATAGAATGGCTGTTGCTGAGATTGAAGAGCTGAAGAAACAACTACAGGAGAATCTGGATAAAGGGTTTATACGCCCAAGTGCATCACCATGGGGTGCACCAGTCCTCTTCGTCAAGAAGAAGGATGGGTCAATGCGGCTTTGCATCGATTATCGTGAACTTAACAAAATCATGATAAAGAACAAGTATCCTCTCCCAAGAATCGATGACTTGTTGGATCTGCTGCGTGGATCACAATACTTCTCCAAGGTCGACTTGCGGTCGGGATATTATCAAGTAAGGGTGAAGAAGGAAGATATCCCCAAGACTGCTTTTCGTACAAGGTACGAGCACTATGAATTCATAGTAATGCCTTTTGGACTCACCAATGCTCCAGCAATATTCATGGACTTGATGAATAGAGTCTTTATAGATTACCTAGATAAATTTGTGGTAGTCTTTATAGATGATATTCTAATATACTCCAAAACCAAGGAGGACCATGAGGAGCATTTAAGAACTGTACTGGAGACTTTGCGCAAGGACAAGCTCTATGACAAGTACATCAAGTGTGAGTTCTGGTTAAAGGAGGTCTCATTCTTGGGCCATATCATCACAAGCAATGGGATATCTATGGACCCCTCCAAAACAGATGCAATTGAGGGATGGCCGAGGCCAACATCGGTAACTGATATCCATAGCTTCTTGGGGTTAGCTGGATATTATCGACGATTTGTGAGAAACTTCTCACGATTTTCCAACCCTCTTACCAAGCTAACTTGAAAGGGAGTAATGTTTGCTTGGAGTGATGAATGCGAAGAAAGCTTCAAGGAGTTGAAAAGGAGGCTTATCACTGCACCTGTGCTCACTTTACCCACAAGCGGGGAGATTTTTGTGGTATTCAGTGATGCTTCGAAGAAGGGATTAGGATGTGTGCTGATGCAGAATGATAAAGTGATATCCTATGACTCAAGACAGTTGAATATCCATGAGCGAAACTATCCAACGCATGATCTGGAGTTGGCGGCGGTAATCTTTGCCTTGAAAATCTGGCGGCATTATCTCTATGGAGAGAAATGTGAGATATATACTAACCACAAGAGTCTTAAATATATATTCACACAGAAAGAGCTTAATATGCGCCAGAGAAGATGGATAGAGCTCATCAATGATTATGACTGTTCAATACATTACCACCCTGGGAAGGCGAACAAGGTGGCGGATGCCCTAAGTAGAAAGGATCCAGAAATTCTATCAATGATGAGAATTGAGAAGGATCCAATCTTCTTAGACTTGATAAAGATGGATGTGGGAATCATAAAGAAGGGAACATCATCAATCCTTTCACAAATGACTGCTCAACGATCTCTTTTGGAAAGGTTAAAGGATGCTCAAAAGGATGATGGGGGAATCCATGAAAAAGTGGAAGCTATCAAAAAAGGAAAATCCTCAGAGTTTAATGTTAATGAAGAAGGAATTGTGCGGTTTGGGAAAATACTATGTGTTCCTTCAAGTTCGGAGCTGAAGAAGGAACTTTTGGATGATGCACATAGTTCAAATTTTTCTATTCACCCAGGGAGCACAAAGATGTATCGAGATCTCCGAGAAAACTTTTGGTGGGATAATATGAAGAAGGAGATCACTGAATATACATCAATGTTCTTGGTGTGTCATCAAGTGAAGGCAAAGAGGCAGAAGTCTAAGGGGATGATGCAACCATTTCCCATACCAGAATGGAAATGGGAGAACATCACCATGGACTTCGTCACTGGAATTACAAGGACATCCAAAGGCAACAATGCAATCTGGGTTGTTGTGGATCGTCTTACAAAGACTGCACACTTCATTTATATTCGAGAGGATTTATCTTTGGATCAACTGGCACGGATATATATCAGGGAAATGGTACGGTTGCATGGAGTACCACTATCTATTATGTCTGACCGAGATCCAAGATTTACCTCAAAGTTTTGGAAGAGTCTTCAACATGCTCTGAATACTGAACTGAACTTCAGTACGGCCTATCATCCTCAAACTGATGGCCAATCCGAGCGGACTATCCAAACACTTGAGGATATGTTGAGAGCGTGCTCAATGGACTTTAAAGGAGGATGAGATCAACATCTTCCTCTAGTTGAGTTCTCTTATAATAATAGTTTCCACTCGAGCATCCAAATGGCACCATATGAAGCCCTATATGGGAAAAGGTGTAGAACACCGGCATGTTGGGATGAGGTCGGTGAACGTAAGCTGCTTGGACCAGAAATGGTCGAAGAAATTGTGGAGAAGGTGAAAACTATTCAGCATCATATCAAGGCAGCCCAAAGTCGACAGAAGAGTTATGCAGATAATCGTCGATGAGACCTTGAGTTTAAAGTCGGAGACATGGTGTTTTTACGCATATCTCTGTGGAAGAAGGTCATGAGGTTTGGAAAGAAAGGGAAGTTAAGTCCAAGGTACATCGGCCCCTTCGAGATTCTTGATCGTGTTGGGGCTGTGGCCTATCGACTAGCACTTCCACCTACTATGTCCAAGGTGCATGATGTCTTCCATGTATCCCTCTTAAGGAAGTACATACCAGACCCTTCACTTGTACTCTCTTCTGGGGTGGTACAATTAGAAGACGAACTTTCTTATGAGGAGCAACCAGTGAAGATCTTAGATCGTAGAGAAAAAGTTCTACGAAATAAGAAAATGCCCCTCGTCAAGGTGTTGTGGAGAAACCACATGTTTGAAGAAGCAACTTGGGAGTCGGAGGATATGATGAAGCTAAGTTACCCACATTTGTTTTAGTGTGGGTAAAGGAAAATTTTGAGGGCGAAATTTCTTAAGGGGGGAATGTTGTAACGACCCAAAATTTCATTAAGGGAAAATCCCTCTTGATCCAGATAAATGTTTCTTTATGAAAAAAAAATGTTTTTATAAGATGTCAACTTCTTTTGTTTTACGTTAATATTTTTGACTGTTACTTTTATAGCCGTTGAATAGTGATCATCTGAGTATTATAAATATAAGGCTTTAACGAAACCATTTCTACTCAGACAAAGGAAGCGATGGCCTCATCCAGTAGAATCGCCCCTTACGAAGCCCATTTATCGGAGCTCGGAAAAGAGGTGGCGTCTTTGGGCTTTGCCCTTGACCAAGCCCAAGCTGAGCTTCATCAATTCAAGCTTGAACGTGATCGTCTACGGGAAAAATGGAAGTTGATAGAGATTACCACTCGAGCAATGTTATCCGAGCAACCCCAAGAGTCTGTCACCATCACACACCTTACCCTTAGGACTTATGCGGCTATTTTAAGGGGTTATGTAACAAATAAGTAGCACCATGTTCATGTACATTATTTTTGTATATAATAATGAATATAATTTCTAGTCATTTTTGATACTTTGTAATTAGTTTTTAAAGTACAAACAGTGTTTTTAGTTATAATTTAATTAAGAATTATATTTTATTAAATTAAAGGATTTTTGAATTAAATAATATTTTAATGAAATATTATTATTAATATTAAATTAATTTTTATTAAATATAAATGATCTTATAATTTTATGAATGCAATTAAAATTTTTATTAAGGTTTGAAAGCCATTTCTGTCAAAACCCGTGAATTTTTTTATAAATGTCGGTTTTTATTTTAAAGGTGAAAATTCACATATTAAGAAAATTATTTAGATAAAATAAATATTATTTTTGGAATCAGGACGTCGAAATTATCCAACGGTGAATTTTTCATAATTTTCTGAGACAATCAAATTTTTGGGTAAAAATTAAATACCATTTAAATATATAATGTGTTTTATGACATCATAATGACCCAATGGTGATGTAATAAAATACCATAATCCTTATGTTCGGCAAATATGTGTTTTATCATTAAAATAATGAGGTTTTGGGTTTGTTTGACTCACTTTTCAAAGCATTAATGGAGCCCTCAAGACTTATTCAACACTTTGCCTTTTTAAATTAATTTCCATGGGTGTGTGACTCACCTCCACATAAGAAACCCTAATTTTTTAATAAGTTCGGACCTTTGCCTTGTAAAATATTGTTTTCCTCTTTCCTTTTCCAGAAACCATGGGAAAATACCATGGGATGGTTTGTGGTTTGGATTATTTTAATATAAGGGGTCCCAAACCTAAATAATAAAGAATTCTCTCACCTTTCCTATATAAACCCACCCAAGCTCCCACTTCCTTTTCACTCAAATCCCTTTAAGTTCGTCCAACCTCTGCCCTACTCTCTCTAGAATCCTCTCAAGGTGCCCCAAGCTCCCAACAAGCCTCTCTCTATCCTTTGGAAGCACACATCCAAGTAAGGGGTTTTCTTCCTTTCTCTTTTTTTGTCAATTTTCTTTAAGTTGTATTGCCCTTTTTATTTCAATTATGAATGTTGGGGTATGGTTTCGCACCTCCCCCATACTTCCCTCTTATTGTTTGAATTATTGGAGAACCCTTTCTCTCTCATTAAATGCCTCCCATGTACACCCGTTACTATGCCGAAATTCTGAAAGGAACTTCTCTCTCTTCTTTTATATTCAAGCAATACTTTTCTATCATGAATCTAAATTCCATTTCTATTGTTGGGACATGTATATATATGATCTCATTACTGTCCATTACATGTAAATATGATGAGTAACCCCTTTCTCTCTCATCAACCTTTTTTTTATGAATTCTTATGTCACGCCGTTACGCTGCCGAAATCGCACCGATTTTCTAAGCCAATGTCTTTGTGTAGTGAATACCATGCCCATTTCTCCATTAAGGGTATTCACATTTTTTCACATTTACTTATTGATTATAAAGTTTCATGTATGAATTCCACATTCCTTTATCGTGGTATAAATGATTATGTTTTATGAATCCATGTTTTATGATCCATGTGGCACACTTATGCATGAAATGAAATGTTTAATAAGGATGCGCCCTTTATAGCGCTCCAATGCATTGGGTAAAGTATAGTATCATGATACGTCATGTGAAATGAGTGTTGACTCATTCTAATTCAAGTGCAATGAGGGTTTACTCGTGCTTCAAGTGCAATGAGGTTTTACTCATTCTCCATGTGCAATGAGCCTTGGCTCATGCTAATTCAATGATAAGTGTTGTTGCCACATTTCAATGTTATGATCATCATGCTTTATCATGCCTTTATGTTCATGTTTCTATTATTCTATATTGATATGCCTATTGCCTAACATGTATTTCACTTCTCATGTTATTCATTGTTTACTCCCTTACTGGGCTTTATAGCTCACCCTTTTCTTATGCATGTCCTCAGGTTATCCCATGCAATGCTAAGTACGAAGGAATGTAGTGGTCATGTAAAGAAAGTTTTCAATAAAGATGTTGTATTTCAAGTTTAAAGTTTTTATGTAATGATCCTAAGCCCCAAAGACTCTAAACCTCTCAATCTTCTTTGTTGGATCAAGTGAAGTTTTATGTAATAAAGCATGTTTAAGTTGTAATAAAAAGCAGGGTTGTCATAAGATAACCTAGTATTACATGAATTAAAATAAATATCATCGGTTGAATTTATGAAATATAGTAAATATAATTTATAGTTTAGGGATATTATATTCCCATTTTCACTTGGGGATGTGTTCCATTACACAATTGAATACAAAGTTGTAGTTTTTAATATCAAGGTTTTATATTCTCCCCACATTAATTAAATAGGTCTCTCAAAATTTAAATTCTATCATGGTAATATATTGTTTTATATTTTCAATATTGAAATAGAAAATTATGATTTGTGTTCATAAAATAATCATTAGAAAAGTTATAATGGGAAGTACAAAGGTCACATTGTCTTCCATGTAACCAGGTCTCACTATTGGAAAACATTAGTTGAAAATGAAAATATGGGCCTCAGGGAAACGATTAAATATTTAATGGAATTTAATGATTTCCTAAATCACAAGTTGGGGAATGGAATATTGTAATTTGAGGTCCTCAATGCCAACAATATATGATGATTAAAGAGACCATCTGTTTAGCCGAAATTAATGTATTTTGAAAACATTTTTGTTTCGATTACATTTTCACAAGGATGGGAAATTATTTTATTGACCAAGAGTATAGGGAAATATAATAACATTATATTCTTCAATTTCAAGTGAATATTGATATATTTGCATTTTTCTTCAATTAAATTCAAATTCATCCCTTTACTACCAGAAAATAATTACCAGTCGTGTTTTTTTTACTGGAATCCTGAAACGAAAATATTAATGGATCATACTTTCATCCAATACCAATATGAATAATGTATTGATATCAAGTCCTTAAAATTGGACTGAAAAGTTAATCATAAATCTTTTTCTCAAAATTTATGAATAAAAATATGCTGAAAATAACAAGGGTATCTAATAGGTCAGTGGTTGGAGTGAAAACCATATCGTGCTTTGTTCAATTGATCATGAACAAATACCTTACCATACATGATATATTATCACCCAATATTTAGGTTTCCCAGTTCTTAATCATTATTAAAATATATCAAATTTAAATCTAACAAACATCCTTGAATTTTAATCATTAAATGGTCTCTTAGCTAATTTTTTCAATACAACCAATTTGATATTAAGTATTTATATGACTATTAGTACCATTTCATTACTGATCATATTAATTTTAATGGTTATCAATATCATTCAATTTTTTTCTATATTAATATAAAAGCATTATTCGTCATAAAAAAATTTAATCTAAAACATTTTATTCTAGAATCATGAGTACTGCATAGATGTTTCCTGATTCACATTTCTAAAATACCATTAGACAAATAAATCAAAATTTCCATATTGAATCCAAAAAATACATCATCAAAATTATTATACAAATTTACTAAGAATTAATGATAATATCATCTATTGGATTTCAAAATCATGACACATTACATTCAATCTAAAATATAAAAGGTTTAAAATGGGTTATGTATTATCATTTTATATTCATATAATTTATAATTGTTAATTAATACGATTTGAAGAATCCTAAGAATATCTTCTCAGAGTGTCAAACCAGGTGTTTAGAAAGGCCCATTTTCGTCTCCCAAGATACACTACGTATGTCCTAGAACACCTTGTCCGAGTTATTTCTCCTAGGTTCATCTATTCCAAAACCACGATTACTTTTAGTATCCAGAAATGGATGTATTTATAGTTAGACCCACATAATCTATATTTTACCAAAATTTTATTATGTTCGTATATATATATACTCAAATTCATCCATTTTTTATGTTCTCAAATATAAGTTTTCCTAAAAATAGTTCATAATGGTTCATCTAAACATCATTAGATACCAACTGTAGTGACCCAACCACAGATATCCCGAAGACGATATATTCTAACAATTACATTGGATTGATTACAATATTAAAAACCCAAAGGAAAATGAGTATATTAGTATTGGGAAAACAGATATATAAATATTTTTTGTATTATAAATTAATACACAAATTAAAGATTAATTATTTTTCTTCTAAAAATATAACATTGAGTATATTATTATTTCATCTAGTAAATTCTTATATTTCATTTATAGTAAACTTCATGGCTTCTAGGGGAAGAAAATATAATAAGGGTGATCTCAAATACTCAATAAGTGAAAAATATAGTAGAAGAAATATCAAATCAATGTGATTAATAAAAACGGCATGGTAAATAACAATACAGCCTTACCATGTAATAAAAAAATGAGAAGGAAGTTCATAAACAATATAAAAAGGTAATAACTAGAATCACATTCAATTCAAAAAATATATAAAAGGAAAATAAATATGACATGAAAAAAAATAAAACACATTATATTCAATCAATTAACTAAAAATGAAATGTATCAATAGATTTATTGATAATAAATCTAATGGATTTATAATAATTGAAACAAAATTTCTGAGAATATTTTTTAATGGAAGTCATGTTTGATGAACATTAAAAAGAACTTAGTAAAAACCTTTTACAAGAAGGATAATATTGTGGATAGAAACCTATTTAATTTTAACAAATTATTTGTCTCATGAGAACCTATTAATGCATCGAGGAGCTATATAAATACTGGGCACCTCCTATCATTTCATATCTAATATATTCCTCATATCAAGTAGTCCAAACTATTAATATTCGTAATCAATAACCCGAATTGAATATAGAATACGAAATATTCAATACTATCTAAAATATTCAAATTAACTATCTAAGTAGACACCATATTTAATATAGTATTGACTTTATGAAATAATAAAATCCATTATAATTAAATGTATAATTAGGGGGAAATTAAATGTTCTGTGATCAAAGCAGATTCATTATTTCATGGGGACTATCAATTGAATCATCGATGTGAATGAAAATATTGTCGTTGTCTAAATAAATAATACAATATCTAGGGCAATAAGAAGTGGTGTATTAAAAAATTATATACCAAGTAGAGTTAATATAAATCATTTCCAAGGATCATACACTAGTGTGTCGATCCAGACTACAACATGAACATAGCTAGGCCTCCCCATATGCCATAGACTTCAAACTAGTAGCAAGGGTTTGGTAATTCATTCTTGGAGAGAATGTAGCCTCTCTAATTAGAGTAAAACACTTGATAAAAAATATTAATACAATACTAGAATAATATAATCAAATAAAATTACAATGTCATAAGACAAATAAAACATCAAATATTATACTCAATGCGAAGGGAAACATGTCATTCCAATCTGAGTGTCAATGTGTCAAAAAAAGAATCTAGACTTAATTATGCTAATGAATCCCAAGTGGATCTCAAATGATGTCTTCTTTCATCACCCTTTCTCCATACAAACATGGAAATCTGACACAGACCTCACCCTTTAACCAGTAGTTCAACCTGGAAATCAATTTTGGCACAGATCACGTAGTCGGAGTAGGGTGTGAGTACAACTCTATAGGCCAGCACCAACAATGTCTAAAATTAATACCATAAAAATTTATTTTATTTTGGTCTATAAATGTTAAAACGATATAATAAAGTAAATAATATAATTTATTTAATTAACCATTAATAATACATATATCGCATGGATTCTTGAGGACATTGAAAAACAATACCTACTTTAGAAAAATCCTATGTCTGAACACTTTCATATATTACACATTATCATTATTTCACTTTAATATATTTATAAGCATATAATAAGAACCATATTCAAATGTCAATAAATTGGTGTAGAACCTTATGTTCAGCACCCATGCGAGTATTTGGAGAATCATTCCATGTCTCCCACAACATGGGAATTTGGATAGTCTATCATGGTTGAATATAAAATTATATTCTACAATGCCTTTGGGTATACAACGCCATGTATTGAAAAACTATGTGAATTTGTATAATTAGTCAACGTCCCAATTCCCTTTCAAAATAATTTATATATATCACATTATTCTCATTTAACCAACATAAACAATTCATCACATTTCTTATTCAGATTATTTATTGATAGATTTAACAATTAATTTATATTTTCCAATCAATTTGAATCTGACTAAAATTTTTAGATTAATTTCATTATTAATTAATTTATTTATTTACTCTATTCAACTACACAATAATATATTCAATAATTAATTATTTAAATTATTTTCATAATCTCATCCGTCCAATTAATTAATTTGAAAATTAATTAATAACATAAAAACCATTTATTAATTCCATAATTAATTAACAAACTCTCCCATTAAAAAAACCTCATAATTATGTGAACAATTAATTATTTAAACTAACCAAATTAATAAATCATATCACAAATATTAGTTTATTTGTAAATTAATTTATAAAAATAAAACAAAATAAAATCTTTAAATATAATTTATCAAATAATTATTTAAACCATTCAAATTCCATTCCAAATTTTAAAATCAATAAATTAATTAATTAATCAAATTAATTAATGGTTATAGAAAAACAAAAAACTTTAATCATACTGAAAATGTTCTACAATTTTATATGTCAAAAAAAATCCAGACTATTTAATTTTAATTTATACATGGTATCTCATGTTCAATGTATATGAAATATTGACAACGAATATCCCTAAATTCACCCTAAACAATCATGAATGTGTTGATGAACATGATTTGGGTCTGACTCGTTTAATGTGGATGAACAAGTGAAAAAATTCATATGTCAATGAAAACAATCAACTACCTAGAATCCTCTCAATAGGATCTAGATATTCAATTATCAATGCATGTACATCCTTTTTAATAACCCTAAGGGAATTCATTAAAATATAGGTCATGAAATCCATGATTTGATGGGAGATCACTTCTAGGTTGTAACAGACTCCTGAGAATAAACAATATATGGCTTGCAGAAAGGATGAAGGGGCACAAAGGGTCATTGATCGAAGGCGGAGGTGCGCATAGAAATTTCAGTCCAAAAAAATGTTTTGTGTATCATATGCGATCAAATAAAAGTGTGTGTATAGATTAAGTGGTGATCAAAAAAGGTTATAGAGAGTTATATGTTTCCAGATATGTGTATTTAATTCACATGGACTCAAAATTGCATGGTGTGAACATCCATTTCATGTTATGTAAATCATTTCCCCTTCTTCCTTGTAAAATCCCATCAAAACATTAAAAAATTTAGATTTCATGTGGTGAAATCATGTTTCACAACATGAAATACAGTTCCACATAGTGACATATTAAAAATGGTGAAATCTCTTTTATCATGGATTAATATTACATATGGTTTTATAAAATTTTACATGATTAAAAAAATGGGTATAATGTTTTTTTGATTTTTAATTTATTTAATATGTCAATTAAATTGAAACAAAAAACCCATCTTAATAAATAATTTAAAAATATACATACCAAAAAATGTAATGATCTCTCAATACCCCCTTATAATTTATCTTCCTTAAGATACACTCTAAATCCTCTATATGATTTGGGAAGGAAAATATCACCCCAAATATCCCACAAATCTACACCCCTTTCCCATGTCTCCTCCTACACATGTCCATGTTGCCATAACTTATGAACTATCTGTACAGTCCTTCCCAGCAACACCATCTCATATGGATCCAACACATGAATTGGATTCTCATTAACAGACACATCTATTTTAAGGTCAAGAACATACACATGGATCACATGATATGGATCAATGATATCTTATTGTAGTGGTGACACATTTTAAAATTCAATCATGATGATGTCTTTTTGTGGTATATCCAATCGGTACACCGCTAGACCAATCCATTCCACTATCTTGAATGTCCCAAGAAAAATGGGTGTCAACATTCTCTAACTACATTTCATGGAGTGACCAAACCAAACTACAATTCAATATCATAATCGGTAAAAGCTATGGGTTTCCTTTTCTAGTCCTAAAAAGACTTATTCCTACTTTGGTACGTTGACATACATTTTTGAATCAATTGCACCTTGTTTATTATCTCCCAAATGAGACTAAACCACATCCACTCTAACTCACTATCCTATTTTAACAATAATGATGATCTACATGGACTACCATAATGAAACTCCTATGTTTCCATACATATCATTTTGGGATAACTATTATAACAGAAGAATTCCATCAATGATAGGTGTTTCTCCCAAGGCCTACTGAAGTCAAGCACCCATGCCTATGTCAAATCCTCATGAACCTGTATTGTATGTTCAGACATCCCATCAATTTGGGGGTTGATATATTTTCTCAATAAAACAAGAGTAAAATTTTCTCTCAATATCCCCTCTTTCAATAATGGAGTAAAACAGAATCACAGTCTGAAACTATATATTTTGGAACCCTATGTAGATGAAATATCTTTTGAATATATAGTTCTCCCAACTAATATACTGTCTAAGCTTCCAATTTATGAAAGAAATGATCATCATTTATCAATTGATCCACAAATATCCATATAGAGTAATTATTTATTAGAATGATTAGATTACCAAAAACAAACCCCATGGTTAGGGTATCCCAACTATTTTCTTGATTGGGAAACTGATGTAGAAATCCTCTGGGTCATTCATTCTCTACCTTCACATACTGAAGAGCGTTTCATCATGTCAAAAAACTAGATACTGAATTTTTTATACATGTCCAACCAAATTGCCTTCATAGGTCACATTACATTTTTGTCACATCATCAGGAACATCCCACTTGGAGGAATGAAATTCCCACATGAGCTACCCTCACATTCTCATTAGAACAACAAATGGATTCTTCATATAGATGATATCATCCTCATCCATCGAAATGTTTGAAGGTTTATACCCACCTTCAATGCAATCCCTAAAGGTAAAAAACTCTCGATTCCCTTGCAGTATATCCTTAATCCATCTCATTAGTGTCGACTCCATGTAGATAAATATAATCGTCATCAACTATTGCCTCTATTGAACCGAGACATGTTTTTTATCTAGAAACATCATCATATTAAACTTAAAACAATATTCATAAATATCATGAATATGATTTTCCCGTTGTAAAAATTGGCCAAAACAATTTCCCTGCCTGACTATATATGAAATCTCAAAATCAATTGACAGCATATACTGGACCCATATCCTCATCCTATGATTAAAATATCTAAGTGAAAATATATACAATTAGATCTTATAGTATGTATAATCATTAATCATTTTGGGAAAAAGATAGTGACTCCAACAATTTAGATCATATAATAGAACCACTATCCATAGATCTTGCATTGGGTAATTACATTCAAGAGGTCTCAACACCATAGACCCATTATTCCGAAACACAATCTCCATGTATCTGTATATTCCCATGTCTGAACCGAGATCCATCAAAATACACTATGTACTCCTCATATGACTCTGGTGGGATCATAACGTGTGATTAAATCAAATTATTCAACAAATCATGGAATGAATCCTTGAAATCCTCCATCAATTCTAAAATTACACCCTTTTGAGTCGATCATGATATTTGATGTTACAAATGGGAAATTTTCTAGATTAATCTCTTATAGTTCTCTGCTAACACTATAAATCTGCTTATATCGAAACCATTCTTAAGATGTACCTAAAATATGACTACCTAAACCGTCAAAGGTTCCACTAACACACCATCACATGAGATGACATTCCTAAAAAATGTTCTTCATTAATCATAAAAGGACAGTTAGATATTGTATAATATAGTAAATACTCTGTAATTTTACTTAGGAAGATGCAATGTTTTTGGCCATATGTTCCCTAGTCTTGGAGTATAGTAAGTTGTCATCCACAAATAACAACCCAAACTAATCCACGTATAGATGAAATATTATATTCATTAATGCCATAAAAAATTTGGTGAACTTTTCAACCCAAATTCCTTTAAAAAAATTTATATAGGACATACAAGCCTCTAAAACCATTCTCCAATATATTATAATTCTGATGTATTAACTAATTATGGTCGAAGATCATGTAATATTTTGACAACATGCCATATAATTTAAATTGGTAAAATATATCATCAATATGTGGACAACCTACAAATTTAAGAGAACACAATATCATTTGGACCACATCTAATTTTGCTACAACAATTTCGAATTTGTTTTCAGTCATTTAAATGATATTTTTGTTATAATTACCATTTTTAGAAATGTATTTAAATATAAAAAATATAAATAATAATGTGTTTTGATTAATTTGGTTTACATTTTTGATTCATTATTTTAACATTATTATTTACATTAATAATTTAGTAGTTGAATTTATATACATTAGTACTAATTTTTTCATACATTCATTTGCAGGATAATGAATGATCACTCAAATGATCAACCACATAAATATAGAGATAAGTGTACACATACCTCTATGGGGGATTGTATAGATTCTATAATTTATGATCCATATATTTCTTTATAATTGTTAAGTAATACAAAAAATCCAAAAAAGAGTTTTATGGTTGGTTAACATGGTATAACACTTTTACCGAAATTATTATTTTCTTATATCTGGGACCAGAGGATACTGGTAGAATTCGATGATATTAATAACCCCATAGGTACTAATGGAAGAAATTATTGTGATTTTTATCATTCAATGGTAATGGAAAAGATGGTAGTTTTATTAATGATTGGATAATTATTGATAAAATAGCAGTATCTCTATTGTGGGAGACCATTTTTATAATCTAGTTGGAAAATTATTTAGTGATCATTAAATTTATATAGAAATATATGTTTCCCCCCATTCCTATCATATGGAATATGATATACCTACAACAAGTGGACTCAGGATAAAATGTTTATCATTATCTTCTAGGATATAGAAGAATTTCAAAGCAACCCTTCAATCTGATATTATTTTTGGGAATATATAACATGATAATCCATCCGAAAAATATCCTATTAATCATGAAGTCATAATGGAAGAAATTTTTTAATGTACAATAAAAGATTAATTTTTTAATGGGAATGTTTTATTTTAAATTAATTTTATATTAATTATATTATTAATGATTTATTATATTTACATTAAAAAATTGAGGAGATATCATCTAGGAATCCAATATAGAAATGTATACCCCCATACATTTTTAATGAGAGGGATTATGTTAATGGAAGAAAAATCAGTGGTTGAAGATATTAAAATATTGAGGGATGATTCTTCAATCTTAAAAGAGGCTTCCCCATAATCCTCTAGGATTGAAATGTTAAATGTAAGAGGGATTGGATTATAAAAAAGGAAAATATCTAATCAGAGAGTTGATGGTTTTATATTAGATTATTTTAATGTGTTTTTTATTATTTTATGTAAATTAAATTATAAATATATTTTTTTCATTATATAATATTCCAAATATTTGATACATGATTATCTCGAGGTGCTAAAAATATAGGGTGTTAGTTAGATGAGGGTAGGAATGATATATTATTTGTAGCGTTGGTATTGGTCATACACAAGGCTCATATATGAGGATATCCAATATGTGTATAGAGGGAAAGTGTTTAGACATTCATTAGATTCTAAAATGGATGTATTTTATAAAAAATATCTATATTTGAAGTATCATGTACAAAATGTTAATGTTACATTAGATGATATGATCATGGCATCAGTATAGTACAAAAATACATACATGGTAAAATAATTTCATATTGTAACTCAAACACCTCTATCTCTACTTGGAAAACAATCTCTGTTATCTTCTCTATTAGATCCAACTCCTTGATGTACTCCAACACTCCCTCATCCAAAACTTCTAATTTAATATGATAAATATATCATTGATCCTCACTATTATATGGTAATATATTTGTATTTTTATATTTTTTTCATTTATTTAGATTTCATATAAACTTTTTTAACAATTTTAATAATATATTAATATATTTCATTGACTAATAATCTAATAGTAATGAAATAATTTCTATTTAACAATAAATACGATGATAAATGACTTTATATACACATTCTCGATGTTATGAATGATTTTCATGATATTAAAATGTCTTTTATTTGAGTTTCTCATATTATATGGGAATATGATGTATGTAATAAAACAATAATTGTGGGGATTTTGGAATAAGATATTACAATTTTTGTAATTACTGAAGATATGGGAATCAACATGATGCAATTGTATCCATGTAATTCATAACATAACCTGGTCCCTGCTTTTAATTTTCCCAAAAAATTATTCTTGTGTAGATTTTTTTATTATATATCGTTATACAATGTGTAAAGATAATTACATGAAATATGCTTATAAATTTATTGACAAACAGTTCATTTAATCAATATTGTAGGCAACGAATGAAGCAGAACAAATATTTTATATTGCCAAAATATTTCAAAAGACTGTAAATTTTCTGTGTTGGATGTATACTTATCTTCAAGAGTATGAAAAATTTATCACACAATGAATTATATATATATTTTTCATAATAACCACTAAAAATAAATTTTATTATATATCAGTGGCCATTGGATGTAAGGTGCTCTATGGATAAGGGAGAAGACACTATAGTGGTTATGCAATATCCATGGAGAATTGTAGAAAATGACGAGATGTAATCAAATATATGTCTGAATTTGTAAATATTTGATTATATTATAATTAGTTTTAACATTATTTTATTGATAATATTTTCTAATAGGGTATATATATTTTTTGAGGGACAATAATGAAAATGAGAACCATAATGAAAAATGTAAATGTACTGGTAATATTTAATTAATAATTAATAAATTTTTGATATATTACATTAAAATATTATTTTTAATTGAAGAACTCATTAATACAGAATTTTCAAACACAATATAGAATCAATTAATATAGATATTATGTGTTATGATTCATATATGAAATAATTTTAATTGGGATAGTGACATGGTTCAATCAACTTAGATTTCATTAGATATTTTTCCTCAATAATTGAAAATTTATTATTTATACTACTTGAGAAATTATTTCCATTTGATTAGTATATTTTGGATAACACTCCCATATAGTTCACAAGAGCTCACACACATACATATAGAATTTTAAAATCATTTTTAACATATGGTTGTATTTTAGTTGTTTTTACTGAATATTGTAATTTATATTTTTTAAATTGTTCCTGTATTTCTATTTATTATGGTGACTCATTTTATTGATTTATTTTAGTGTTTTCAATTGAAATAAATGATGAAAAATAAAAATTTTTAAAAAATATTATTTTCACATTGGTTGTTTTATAGCTGAAATCAAAAAAAATAAATGAAATGATTAAAACATTTGATATTTAAAAACAATCATATAAAATATTATTTATGGAAGGATATTCAATAACTAACATGAAATAGCATTTATGACATTGGGATTTCACATAAGTTATTTAATAATGGATCTGAAAAACATATTTCACATTTTTTATTAAATTTCCATCCAAAAAAACACCTCTAAATGGTTTGATATGTTAATTACAATATAAATAATTTAAAAAATATAATTAAATGATTAATTTAAAAATCCATTTTTTATTTGACATTAAATACATATTTAAAACATATCTATTTAAAATAAAGTGATATCACCAACATAAAATAGAAAAAAACGTTGTGAATAATAATTTCTACAGTTGTGGTATTCCATGGGATATGGGGGAGGGGAAGTTGGGAACCAAGTTCATTGGTCCATTATAGATAGTGGATTGAATTGGATCGATTGAATATCGATTTCATATTCCATAGTCATATTGTGTTATGCATGATGCTTTCAAAGCTTCAAAAAATTAGCGGTATCCCTGCAACCATTCCCATGTGATCGATGTCAATGATGTTGAGTGTGATTCATATTCTACATTTCAGAAGCATCCAATAAATTTTTTAGATAATAGTGATAATGTGTTGCTGGTAAACACTAAGTAGATAATTTGAGTTTTATGTCAACATGGTCATGATGAAAATGAAAAAAATTAGTTTGTTATTGATATAGCGACTCAATTTCCATATCATTTAACTTAAAAACCTTATATATTCATGGATGTAAAACAAAAAAATTATATGTTATAATATGGGTATATTATATTATCTTGGTCACTTTCTAAATAAATTCCTTTTTAGTTTTAAATATTCTCCTATTTTTGAAAGTGTTTTATTTTTGATTGGACATGATTGGTGGTTTTTATGCTAAAAGATGTCTTCATAAAATTTATACATCGTATAATGACTTTAAACACCGTGTAATAGTTTAATCAGGATAAGTCACCCAAGGAGATGGAATTTTCATTGCAAATAATTAAAAATAATTTTATGATGTGTATTGAAATTACACATTATCTAAATCATTAAGTAAAAATAATAAAAATTATCACGCACTTCATTTTGTTTATTTTTTCTTTTATGCATCCTTCCTTCTACGACAATAGTGAAAACCATAGCGGACTGGGAGTGATTATTCCATAATAACTAATTATGTACTAGTGAATGATACCTGTTAAGTCATTTTTTCTTTGGTTCACTTGTCGTCATCCTTCTTCCGATGAAGTAGTATATCCTTTGATAGTTTTGGGATTATGGGTGATCATGATCCTATGATTTGGTTTAGTTCTCTTATTCCAATGCTAATTCAACTATCATAAAAATTGGGTTTTTTTATTGTTTTATTGTTTATCAAATATTTTATTGTAGGTGATCTATTATTCAAATGGAAAAATCTGGACATCAAATACATGTATGTAAGTATTTGAATTCATTTTTGGATTATTATAAATTGACTTCCATAATATGGATTAATTTATTTTGTACATTAATTTTTTTATGGAATAATGAAATTTTGTATATTAGGATTTTGGGTATTAATTAATTAATTAATTAATTAATTAAGGGATACTATTGTGATAGAAAAATTGAAATTATCTGTTAATGAGTTGTAAAATTAATTAATTTAATGGTGTAAATAAATTAGTTTTTGATTAAATTTAAGGGTTTGATTTTATTAAATAATATTTGAAATAAGTAATGAAATTGATGTAATGAATTTATTGCTGGATAAATTTAACGAAATAATATAATTAATTAACTATTGTATTAATTAATATAACTCGTGTGATAAATTAATTATGGAATTAATTAATGGATTGATGTGATTATGCATTATTGAATTTTATTAATTAATTCATGAATTATTTAATCTGATATTGTTTCAGCTGTGAAATTAAGAAATTGTGAAATATGTGTAAAATTGGTTTTGGGATAGGGAATTGGCATCCAAATACATATATTTGTTTTATGTGTGTGCGATAGGGACAAAGGCTAAAAATGTAATATGTGTTTAATGTTTGTGTGATAGGGACTGAGGCTCCAAATACCCATATGTGTTAACTATTTTTGGGACATGACATGCAGATACAAATACCAATATGAGATAATGAGTATGTGACATGGATTAAGGCTCTAAATACCCATATGTGTTAAATGTGTGTGGTATATGGACATAGGCTCCAATTACCCAGGAGGTGTTAGACACAATGTTCTTTTAATTTTATTTGGAATTGGACTATAGTTAAATTATGTCATGATGTGAAATGATTTGATTGATGGTAATAATGAAATTATAATATATGATATTCCTTGGGAGAAGTTAAGACTCTATAACTGTTTGAAGTAAGTATTGATGTTTATGTGTCCAACGGAACCTGATGGTTTATCTGGTTAAATAAATTATAATAACGAATTTATCACCATTTACATAAGCGTTAACAATACTTATCTATATAACATCATAAACTGTTTTTACTAGATCTTATTTAGACTCAATTGGGTGTGGAAAATTGAGTTGTACTCAGACTCTGCATGGGCATCATGATAGGTACCCAAATAGGCATCATGTTTAAAAGACATGATAATGTCAACAGCCTTATGTTAGATCTCAGATTTGTGGTAGAAGATGGGTGAGGGAACCAAACATTGTTCAATACACACATGGGAGTTTAAAATGTATTTAAATTTGGGTTTACATTTTGATATATGGCACATACTTTTGCGTGGAATGTCTACTGTACATTTTGTATATTTTATTTCCATTTTTTTTTCTTATGATATAGGTATTTTCCTGGTTTTGTAATTTCAAATGGATATTTTTATTTATTTACGATATCGAGATATTTTGATAAATATGGTATTGTCTCCACATTATCACCATTAGAAAATATATTATAGTCTTTAATCTTATATGGTGTGTTGGGGTGGTCTTGAGGTCTAGTTAATTACTGGCTCATGGAACCATTTTGTGGAACCCTATTTAGGATGTCACATGCGTGATTTTTGGAATTTATTATTTATATGAAGTAATATTTTTTTTAAATTTTCTAGTATTTAAAGGGAGTGTTGTTTCTTAAATCATTATATGAAGCTGGTTATTCCCATGTCATGTATATTACATGAAATATTTATAATACTATGGTCATTTCAAAATAATTTTTTTTTGATCCTTTTTTTGGGGAACCTTAATTAATCCTTGATAAAATGGTAAATATATGTAATAGTGGTCACATGATATGAAACATTAGATGATTTTGATTACATGAATTTAAATTTTAATTAATTAAGATAGTATATTTACAAGTTTTAATGGTAATTTATCTAATTAAATCATCATGAACGTATGGTTTTATCCATATATCATATGAATGTTTTGAGTTTTGGTGACTTGATGTTCCAATTGAAATTTATTAACATTATGACATTATAACATGATAATTGTGAGTCATCTAATTATATCATGATATATATAGATATAAATGAGTATGAAATTAAATAAATTCAAATACACAAATGAATGAAATTATTTCAAATTATGCTAAAAATATGTTACCACAACATCCTTATGTCAAGAGGTGGGAAAGAGATTATGACTGTGTTTAAATAGATGGGGGCCCTAATCAAACAACATTACCACATGTAGTGAAATCATCAAGATATCCTTATATTCTTGATCTAGAAACTAATTTTTTATAGATTTTCTAATGATTTATGTAGTCCATGTTGGGATCCCCATGACCTACCCCTAAAATAGAAGATTTCATTTTAGAGTCCATGAAATATGACCCTCCAAAATTTTACATGCTATGTGTTTATTTGTCTTCTGAGTCATAACTAGATGTTGTGTTGACTATTTTAGAGAATTTATAGATTCCTAAAAAGGGGTTTATTTAGCTCATTATTTATAATCAATATGATTTTAGATTGTGTATATTGTGTATTATTAACCCATTAGATCATCATCGGGACATATGCTAGATATATTTCAAAATGAACAGATATTATAACTTGTTTCTATGAAAACTTATAGAAAATCTTGTGTATTATTTAGGCATTAATATTATGGTGTTATGCCTCTAATAGATTATTATACTCACATTACCTATCATTATTAAAACTCAATGAATATAGTCTATGATGAATTTGTGTGCACTATATAATTTTAAGATACAGTATTGTATAACATCCATTACAATGCGATCATTTATCAATTCACTACTCTTTCAAAAATAGTGAACCATGCTATAATCATTTAGGTAAAATTAATGGGATCAAATGTTGTGGTCCTGGAAAATTGATTACAGGTTCATGAAATTGGATAATTTTTGGAATTAAATGTCTTCTTGTGTATTAATTATGATGATGTACATGGTATTATTTACACAATATACATATGTGGTGTCTCATCAATGTTGTAGATCAGAATGTAATAAAATCCATAATTAACCAATGAACCAATTGAGTGATGATTATATATAATTATGTGGTGTCATGAACATTTATTTATATATATTCCACCAAATGTATAGTAAGACAGGATTTGAATCAATCTCACATTAAATGGTGGGATTTATAGCTCTACATCAATATGAAGTTATACTACTATCAGACGATTGTGTTGAAGAGTTTAAAATTGATGTGGACATCATTTTGATGAGGCATTTCAATGGTATAGTGGAATTACGTAAGTTAGTTATGTTTTAGTAATGGTTCACTGATCTATAATGATACATGTTGTACAACACGTAACAAATTATAATATAATAGATACTTATATAGTTCTATGATTGATTTTTGTAGCCTCTAATCATTTATTTCCCCTATTTGATGCATTATCTTCACATTATTTTATATTTAGAGTGATTGTGCAATTTCACCATCCTATTAATTAATAATATTGTGATGTTATAAGTCTTGTTACACCATTTGATGACTTTTATGAGCATGTACTTTAGATTAAGGATTTCCGCCTTGAGGCGGGTTGCAATCATTTCATATGGATTTTTTCGTCCATCATTTGGAAGTATTTCATATCATTATGAAGATGGACTTGTTAGTATCATATCAAAATAACATCGATTTTTCTCAAAGTATGTTACTAATTACATAATCATGGGGTTTTAACTATATTAGTAGTCATGAGTGGGATGTCTAATAGAGTTGAACTACACCTAAGAATCATTTGATAAATGTAATGATGGATATGTTTTCTAGAGATTATCTTGATGATTTGGGTATATAAAATTCATCTTTACCTCCTCTATAATAATAATTTAGTGTTCTATAGCATGATGATTTTTATGGGATAACTTTTGAGTTTGATGTGGAGTATATATTTGATATATTTCCCAGAGAATTTCTAATATCCATTCAAACATATAAGATAGATACTAAAGAAATTCATGGAATAATGTTGTAGCTAGATGACTTGGATGAAGAGCGATTTGTTTGAAAAAGTAATTATCTGTGGGGTTTTCCTTTACTTTTCCCAAATATGGTAAATAAACCCTTTTTAATTAAAACAATATATTAACAATGCACGCAAGGAAATATAATTTTCCTAGGGACTCGACCCAATGGAATATTCATGAATCCCCAATCCCCCTACCACCATACCCTCCTATATGGGGATTAATGGAAATGAGACCCTCATACATTACATAGACTACCATAAATTGAATAATCATATAGTTCTAAATCATTATCCTTTTCATTTTATAGAAAAACTATTTTCTAGATACCAGGAACAAATTTTTTCTCGATGATATATTTATATTAGGTGTATCCCATTGAGAATGTGGGGAAATAAATCATACCACATACACCATTTAATACTAGGTTAGACATGTATGAGTATTGTTCCATATTGATTTGTCTAAAAAACATTCCAATAGTTTTCTTTGGATAATTTATTCTTGTCATCCACCCGTATTTGGATTTATTTTTGTTAGTCTTGGTGGGAGAAATCACTGTGTATTCATACACATGATACAACCATCCAAAAAATATTTAGATCACACTGAGTACACTATGAGAGTATTGGAAGGATTTCAATATCACCAAATTTCATTAATTAATTATAATTCTCATTTCTAAGGTCACATCATCATATAGGAATGATTAAATTTTGATCAAGAGATGGTGAGTGTTATGGTCTCATGTGAGTATCCCAAAAATATTTTTTTCAAAAATAGTCTCACCGGGATTAATTTAGATTTTAAAATATTTATTAATGATTTATCATGTTTTTTAAGATGAAAAAATATCATTATAATGAATGTACTCAATGGTTATAATATTGAATAAGAGAAAAAATTCCTATTATTAGTTAAATGGAATTATTAATTCTATGTTTATTATGATTTTATCTTATTTTGTTAGAGGCTATATAATTAACTATTATGCGGTAGGAACTATTCCATGAGTTGTTATGATGTTGGGAGATTTATATATTAGATACATGTTCTATTAGCTATGGGATAATTTTCATTATTAACTCACACATTATCTAAATCTAGAAGAATTGTTTTAGGTCATGAATTGTTCGAGAATTTATTATTAGGAGAGAGACTCTTTGTAAACATAGGTATATTAAACCTAATTATCATATTTACAAATATGGACCAGAATATTACACAATATCAATGTGTTGAATACCAAAATACACTTGATATTGATATTTATTATATGCTGGAAATGTGAAATGCATGCTTGAAGATGGATTCCATTGGAACATGTAGTTTAGTAACCTTTTAATAAATTCAAGTGGATGGAATTGTTTTCTATGATGAAATTGGAGGTGATTGAATCATTTTGGTAGCCTCAACTCACATTATTAATAGATAATTAATTTTTCATAGATTGATTGAATATGAGTATATTTTCGGATCTTGAGGGCTTAGTCAGTAATAAAGAGTTATTATGTTTAGGAACCCCCACAATGATAGTTAATTTATGGGAATGAGATAATGAGAATTAAAAAGATACTCAAGGTCCTTTAAGACATATGAATTTATTATATGTTAGATTCATATAGAAATGTTTGGATTCATCATTATCGTCATTGAAGCATAGACACTGATATAGGTCACCAGTAGTGGTGATGGTGAAGATTATTGGGATATTTTTTTAATTGATGTTCCATATAACATTAGATGATGGATGTAAACTGAAGAAATATAAGACTTTATACCTTTGAAATTTTACTCATTGGACATTAATTTTTTTTAGGTTCTCATCGCTAGTTTTAAAAGGCCACCTCATATAAGGGGTGAATTATGTGTTAACATATGTAAGTATTAAACTGCCACTAACATAATACATATCAAATTTAATTTTATTATTGATTATAAGGAAGGTTATATGTCATAGGAATCATACGAATTTGTGTAATACCTTGTACGAGGATCTTATAGATGGACTCTCAATTCCTGTAGCATTTCAGATAGGGGTGGAAAAGGGTCTTTGTATAATAGTTATTCTGAGCACAACCTATCACCCATGGACTGATTGGAATTATTATGAATTGACTAAAATACAATAGGACATTTTGTGACCATGTTTCCTTAATTATTTAGTTTCAAGGGTGAGGTAAAATAATCATTCAAAATTTTCATATAATAATATCATTCAGGATACAATATATATTGAACATTATGAATATTTATTTGGGATGTAGTGAAATATACCTCATTCTATTTATATGCAGGTGAAACAGAATTACTGGGACCAGGTATGGTTCGGGAGAGACATTGTACCTTATCATGAAGCGTGTGTCAATATATTATTCCATGTACTTATGTTATGATGATTGGGACTATCAACCTCTATTGTATGATGTTGGACATTGGGTTCTCTTATTTGTTTCTCCATGGTTATTTCATGGAATGATTCATAGGTAGTGCAATCTATTTCCTCGGGATGTCAGGAATTTCGAGATCCTGTAATGTTTTAGGCCTATTACCTATCAAAAAACTCTTCCTAATAGGTACCTATCCATGCAAGACATAATCCATGTATCTTAGCCTCCCTCAAAACATTGAGATCCATATCATTATTTGGATCATGATGATGATGAATTTCATGTTGATGCTTCCAATGAGGATTATAATATCCATATAATTGATCGCAAAATGTTGGATCTTGATGGTTGGTTAGTTCCTCTAGTATGGGTGTTATGGTATGACAACTATGTACATCACGACCCATTGGTGAGATATGCCAACATGTTTATTAATTTATGGAGTCACTATGATATAATTATCAACTACCCATGAAAGTTAATCTCATGGATGACTTGTCTTATAGAGATGAAATTGAATGATTCTTCCATTTTCATTGTATGTTTTACTTAATTATTTACAGGTGGGATGTTAACTTGGACCTGCCAATGGATTTTATGTCATTTCAATGTTTCATAAGCATTTATAGGTTTTCTATGTGAAAATTATATGTTGGGAACTATGAATATACAACAGAATTCATTCATAAGATTTTTAATGTGTCAGTAATAAAATTTAGCCAGTAAAATTCCTTAGGGGAGAAACATATTCCTTAAATAGAAAATTAATGATTTTATGATGATTTTATGACAATTTTCTTACATAAATAGTCATAAAAGTGATATTTTGGGATCAAGTCTCCCATTTTCATCATAAATGATGAAGGAAAATGATTAAATAGGGATCTAAAATCTATCCCCTAAGATAGATTAACCATAACTCCTCATCTATCATATATCTAATAGAATATATGTAATTATTGGATCCTCACCTCACTAGAAATGGTATAATTGTATATATTCATTTAGGAGTTTATTTTTCTCACATTTGGTCATGTTTTATCAATATTAGTGATATATTAAAGCATCATTAATCCTTTATTATATCTCTCCATAGTATTATAAATCCATGGGATCTTTTATTCCTTATTTTGAAGGTATACATTTAATATTCTATTTTATACTATAATTGCATGTAATAAGGTCAAAATTTTATGAAGTGTAAAAATCCTTTACATGGTTTTTGGTCTAGTAATTTTTTTGTAATGACATGTTTTGTTATAACACATGTTGTGATACCACCTATTGGACATTATATATGATTATTCATAAATATATTATTAATAATAAATTGATTTGTAATTAATTATATAAACTGCAATATGCAACCATGTATTAATTAGAGGATTCCCCCTTAATCTTGTTCCACATAATATGGTGTTTCTATGAAATTACATTCGACATATAAATTCTCATGTGATACAACCCCCGCAAAAATATCATAGATTTAATCCTAAATGAAATAACTACAGAAAATTAAATATATGTGATTATTCTGACCATTCCCATTCCCCCATAAAAAATTTACGGATTAGGAAATAATGTAATGGAATATAGAATGCTTGAAAACAATATATTGAATTACAATCAAATGTGACTGAAACTAATTTCTTATTAGAATCATCGGGAAAGGAATCTATTATAGATTATGATACATATACTTGGAATCCCTTATTAATTTTAATACTAATTCATGACATCGCATATTGACTATGATATACATTTATTAAATCCAACATTTATTGTTATACTGTAGAATGGAATCCCATATTTATTTTAATATTTATTATTGTTTTCCATTATTACTCATTATACATAGTAATTGTGTCCCTTACTACCCAATGTGACTTTTATGACTCTGAATAGGTTCATGAGTTATTCATTGGGTCATATCCTATATAACGTATTGGTTTATATTTATATACATTTTATACATCATATATTGTAAATAAATACATATTTGTCTATATATATATGAAAACCCTGCTTTTTATTACAACTTAAACATGCTTTATTACATAAAACATCACTTGATCCAACAATGAAGATCGAGAGGTTTAGTGTCTTTGGGGTTTAGGATCATTACATAAAAACTTTAAACTTGAAATACAACATCTTTATTGAAAACATCCTTTACATGACCACTACATTCCTTCGTACTTAGCATTGCATGGGATAACCTGAGGACATGCATAAGAAAAGGGTGAGCTATAAAGCCCAGTAAGGGAGTAAACAATGAATAACATGAGGAGTGAAATACATGCTAGGAAATAGGCATATCAATAGATAATAATAGAAACATGAACATAAAGGCATGATAAAGCATGATTATCATAACATGGAAATGTGGCAACAACACTTATCATTGAATTAGCCTGAGCCAAGGCTCATTGCACATGGAGCATGAGTAAACCCTCATTGCACTTGAAGCACGAGTAAACCCTCGTTGCACTTGAAGCATGAGTAAACCCTCGTTGCACTTGAATTAGCATGAGTCAACACTCATTGCACATGACGTATCATGATACTATACTTTACCCAATGCATTGGAGCACTATAAAGGGTGCACCCTTCTTAAACATTTCATTTCATGCATAAGTGTGCCACATGGATCATAAAACATGGATTCATAACATATAATCATTTCTTCCACGATAAAGGAATGTGGAATTCATACATGAAACTTTATAATAAATATGTAAATGTGCAAAAAGGTGAATACCCTTGATGGAGAAATGGGCATGGTATTCACTACACAAAGACATTGGCTTAGAAAATCGGTGCGATTTCGGCAGCGTAACGGCGTGAAATAAGAATTCATAAAAAAGGTTGATGAGAGAGAAAGGGGTTCCCCATCATATTTACATGTAATGGACAGTAAGTAGATCATATATATACATGTCCCAACAATAGAAATGGAATTTAGATTCATGATACAAAAGTATTGCCTGAATATAAAAGAAGAGAGAGAAGTTCCTTTCGGAATTTTGGCATAGTAACGGCTGTACATGGGAGGCATTTAATGAGAGAGAAAGGGTTCTCCCATCATTCAAACAATAAGAGGGAAGTATGGGGGTGGTGCGAAACCATACCCCAAAATTCATAATTTAAATAAAAAGGGCAATACAACTTAAAGAAAATTGACAAAAAAAGAGAAAGGAAGAAAACCCCTTACTTGGAAGTGTGCTTCCAAAGGCTAGAGAGAGGCTTGTGAGAGGATTCTTGGGAGCTTGGGGCACCTTGAGAGGATTCTAGAGAGAGTAGGGCAGAGGTTGGACGAACTTCAAGGGCTTTGAGTGAGGAGGTAGTGGGAGCATGTGTGGGTTTATATAGGAAAGGTGAGAAAATTCTTTATTATTTAGGTTTGGGACACCTTATATTAAAATAATCCAAACCACAAACCATCCCATGGTATTTGACCATGGTTTCTGGAAAAAGAAATAGGAAAACAATATTTTACAAGGCCAAGGTCCGAACTTATTAAAAAATTAGGGTTGCTTATGTGGAGGTGAGTCACACTCCCATGGAAATTAATTTAAAAAGGCAAAGTGTTGAATAAGTCTTGAGGGCTCCATTAATGCTTTGAAAAGTGAGTCAAAAAAACCCAAAACCTCATTATTTTAATGATAAAACACATATTGGCCGAACATAAGGATTATGGTATTTTATTACATCACCATTGGGTCATTATGATGTCATAAAACACATTATATATTTAAATGGTATTTAATTTTTACCCATAAATTTGACTGTCTCAGAAAATTATGAAAAATTCACCGTTGGATAATTTCAACGTCCTGATTCCAAAAATAATATTTATTTTATCTAAATAATTTTCTAAATATGTGAATTTTGACCTTTAAAATAAAAACCGACATTTATAAAAAAATTCACTGGTTTTGAGAGAAATGGCTTTCAATCCTTAATAAAAATTTTAATTGCATTCATAAAATTATATGATCATTTATATTTAATAAAAATTAATTTAATATTAATAATAATATTTTATTAAAATATTATTTAATTAAAAAATCCTTTAATTTAATAAAATATAATTTTAAATTAAATAATAACTAAACACACAGTTTGTACTTTAAAAACTAATTACAAAGTATCAAAAATGACTAGAAATTATATTCATTATTATATACAAAAATAATGTACATGAACATGGTGCTACTTATTTGTTACATAACCCCTTAAAATAGCCGCATAAGACCTAAGGGTAAGGTGTGTGATGGTGACAGACTCTTGGGGTTGCTCGGATAACATTGCTCGAGTGGTAATCTCTATCAACTTCCATTTTTCCCGTAGACGTTCACATTCGAGCTTGACTTGATGAAGCTCAGCTTGGGCTTGGTCAAGGGAAAATCCCAAAGACGCCACCTCTTTTCCGAGCTCCGATAAATGGGCTTCGTAAGGGGCGATTCTAGTGGATGAGGCCATCACTTCTTTTGTCTGAGTAGAAATGGTTTCGTTAAAGCCTTATATTTATAATACTCAGATGATCATTGTTCAACGGCTATAAAAGTAACGGTCAAAAATCGTAACGTAAAACTAAAGAAGTTGACATCTTAAAAAAAAAATTCATAAAGAAACATTTAACTGGATCAAGAGGGATTTTCCATTTATGAAATTTTGGGTCATTACAACATTCCCCCATTAAGAAATTTCTCCCTCGAAATTTTCCTTTTCCCACACTAAAACAAATGTGGGTAACTTAGCTTCATCATATCCTCCGACTCCCATGTTGCTTCTTCAAACTTGTGGATTCTCCACAACACCTTGACGAGGGGCATTGTCTTCTTTCGTAGAACTTTTTCTCTACGATCTAGGATCTTCACTGGTTGCTCCTCATAAGAAAGATCGTCTTCTAATTGTACCACCCCAGAAGAGAGTACATGTGAAGGGTCTGGTATGTACTTCCTTAAGAGGGATACATGGAAGACATCATGCACCTTGGCCATAGTAGGTGGAAGTTCTAGTCGATAGGCCACAGCCCCAACACGATCAAGAATCTCGAAGGGGTCGATGTACCTTGGACTTAACTTCCCTTTCTTTCCAAACCTCATGACCTTCTTCCACGGAGATATGCGTAAAAACACCATGTCTCCGACTTTAAACTCAAGGTCTCGTCGACGATTATCTGCATAACTCTTCTGTTGACTTTGGGCTGCCTTGATATGCTGCTGAATGGTTTTCACCTTCTCCACCATTTCGTCGACCATTTCTGTTCCAAGCAGCTTACGTTCACCGACCTCATCCCAACATGTCGGTGTTCTACACCTTTTCCCATACAGGGCTTCATATGGTGCCATTTGGATGCTCAAGTGGAAACTATTATTATAAGAGAACTCAACTAGAGGAAGATGTTGATCCCATCCTCCTTTAAAGTCCATTGAGCACGCTCTCAACATATCCTCAAGTGTTTGGATAGTCCGCTCGGATTAGCCATCAGTTTGAGGATGATAGGCCGTACTGAAGTTCAGTTCAGTATTCAGAGCATGTTGAAGACTCTTCCAAAACTTAGAGGTAAATCTTGGATCTCGGTCAGACACAATAGATAGTGGTACTCCATGCAACCGTACAACTTCCCTGGTATATATCCGTTCCAGTTGATCCAAAGAGAAATCCTCTCGAATAGCAATGAAGTGTGCAGTCTTTGTAAGATGATCCACAACAACCCAGATTGCATTGTTGCCTTTGGATGTCCTTGGAAGTCCAGTGACGAAGTCCATGGTGATGTTCTCCCATTTCCATTCTGGTATGGGCGATGGTTGCATCATCCCCTTAGACTTCTTCCTCTCTGCCTTCACTTGCTGACACACCAGGCACTTTGATGTATATTCAGCGATCTCCTTCTTCATATTATCCCACAAAAAGTTTTCTCGGAGATCTTGATACATCTTTCTGCTCCCTGGGTGAATAGAGAAATTTGAACTATGTGCATCATCCAAAAGATCCTTCTTCAGCTCCGAACTTGATGGAACACATAGTCTTTTCCCAAACCGCATAATTCATTCTTCATTAACATTAAACTCTGAGGATTTTCCTTTTTTGATAGCTTCCACTTTTTCTTGGATTCCTGCATCATCCTTTTGAGCATCCTTTAACCTTTCCAAAAGAGATGGTTGAGAAATAATTTGTGAAAGGATTGATGATGTTCCCTTCTTTATGATTCCCACGTCCATCTTCATCAAGTATAAGAAGATTGGATCCTTCTCAATTCTCATCATTGATAGAATTTCTAGATCCTTTCTACTTAGGGCATCCACCACCTTGTTCGCCTTCCCAGGGTGGTAATGTATTGAACAGTCATAATCCTTGATGAGCTCTATCCATCTTCTCTAGAGCATATTAAGCTCTTTCTGTTGGAATATATATTTAAGACTCTTGTGGTCAGTATATATCTCACATTTCTCTCCATAGAGATAATGCCGCCAGATTTTCAAGGCAAAGATTACCGCCGCCAACTCCAGATCATGCGTTGGATAGTTTCGCTCATGGATTTTCAACTGTCTTGAGGCATCAAATATCACTTTATCATTCTTCATCACCACACATCCTAAGCCCTTCTTCGAAGCATCACTGAATACCACAAAAATCTCCCCACTTGTGGGTAAAGTGAGCACAGGTGCAGTGATAAGCCTCCTTTTCAACTCCTTTAAGCTTTCCTCGCATTCATCACTCCAAGAAAACTTTACTCCCTTTCGAGTTAGCTTGGTAAGAGGGTTGGACAATCGTGAGAAGTTTCTCACAAATCGTCGATAATATCCAGCTAACCCCAAGAAGCTACGGATATCAGTTACCGATGTTGGCCTCAGCCATCCCTCAATTGCGTCTGTTTTGGAGGGGTCCACAGATATCCCATTGCTTGTGATGATATGGCCCAAGAATGAGACCTCCTTTAACCAGAACTCACACTTACTGTACTTGGCATAGATCTTCTCCTTGCGCAAAGTCTCTAGTACAGTTTTAAATGCTCCTCATGGTCCTCCTTGGTTTTGGGGTATATTAGAATATTATTTATAAAGACTACCACAAATTTATCTAGGTAATCTCTGAAGACTCTATTCATCATGTCCATGAATATTTCTGGAGCATTGGTGAGTCCAAAAGGCATTACTATGAATTCATAGTGCCCGTACCTTGTTCGAAAAGCAGTCTTTGGGATATCTTCCTTCTTCACCCTTACTTTATAATATCCCGACCGCAAGTCGACCTTGGAGAAGTATTGTGATCCACGCAGCTGATCAAACACGTCATTGATTCTTGGGAGAGGATACTTGTTCTTTATCGTGATTTTGTTAAGTTCACGATAATTGATGCAAAGCTGCATTGACCCATCCTTCTTCTTGACGAAGAGGACTGGTGCACCCCATGGTGATGCACTTGGGCGTATAAACCCTTTATCCAGATTCTCCTGTAGTTGTTTCTTCAGCTCTTCAAGATCAACAACAGCCATTCAATATGGAGTCTTGGATATTGGTAGCGCCCCTGGTATAAGTTCAATTGAGAACTCAACATCTCTTCTTGGAGGAAGACCAGGAAGTTCCTCGGGAAATACTTCAGCGAATTCCCTCACAATAGGAATTTTTTCAAGGGTGGTTTCTTCCTTGGACTCAATCATCTGAGCCAGATATGCATGCTCATAAGGTAGTAATATCCATGCTTTAGATGATGGAGCTAGAGGAGATTCATCTTCCTCCTGACACTTGTCAAGAATCGGGGGTCGATTCTCCATATGGAGTGTGATTTCCCTCTCCTGACAATTTATGTTGGATCTATATAAGGAAAGCCAATCCATGCCAAGAATTGCATCAAATTCCACCAAAGGGAGTATGACAAGGTTCGCCGGGAAATTCAATCCACAGATTATAACAGGGGAGGACTTATACTCATGGGATGCAATGATTGCCCCATTTGCCGTACTCACCGACATCTTTACTTACAGGATTTTTGGTGGTGTAGGGATTGTTCTACTAAACTTTTGAGATATAAAAGAATGCGTAGAACCTGAATCAAAAAGTAAATTCGCTATTCTTGAATGAATAACTAGTGTACCTGTCACCACTTCGTTGTCGGGGTTCAATTCGGCAGAAGTGATGGCAAAAGCTCTTCCTTGCTGTCTTGGAGGTTGTTTATTGCCACCGATAACCCTTGGATTAGGGCACTGATTCGCAAAATGACCCGGTTCTTTGCATTTGAAGCATTGAACAATGCTTTGAGGTTCGAATGGAGCGTTCCTCTCCTCCGTCGCAGCCGCAGGTCCTTCTTGCTGACAGTTAACATCTAGGTGCCCTTCTCTTCCACACTTGAAGCATTTTCTTGTCCCCCTATGGCAATTTCCAGGGTTCTTCTTTCCACACTTTTGGCAAGTGGGGTGCTGGAATTTCTTAGCACCGTTGGATTTATCCATCGGACCACCAGCATTGAAGTCCACCTTCAGCTTCTTGTCCCCATGATACCCCTGTGATTCTCCGATCTCCATTTCAACCTTGAGGGCACATCGGACAATTTCCTCATAGCTGTCGAAGTCACGGATCGCTAATGCTTTCCGCAAGCAAGGCTTCAGCCCACCAAAGAAGCGGTCAACCTTGCATTCGGGGGTAACGACAAAGCCGGATGCGTATCGTGAAAGCTTTGTGAAGTTTGCCTCGTACGCTCCCACAGATTCTTCATCATTCTGTTTGAGGGAAAGGAAGTCCCTTTCCATCTTAAGACGGTGGGTGCGTGGAAAATATTTATCAAAAAACATCTTCCAGAATACCTTCCATTCCAAATCCTCGATCTCCTCCTCAGGCTTCGTATTTTTGATCAACGTCCACCATTGATCAGCTTCACCCTCCATACGATAAGCCGCCAGGAGAACCTTCTCTTTTTCAGAGCATTGGAGGATGGAGAATATCTTTTCAATGGAGTTGATCCATTGTTCAGCAATCGTGGGATCGGATGATCCACTAAAAGTAGGAGGCCTTTGTCTCATGAAGCTTTCAATAGCGACTTGTTCTTTCTTAGGGGGGGTTTAACGTTCCTCTTGACCAGTGTTTCTATTCAAAACCAGAGTTAGCTGAGAGAGAAGCGTGACAAAGTTTTCGATTCCCGCTCCCATTGGATTGGACATCTCATAAGTACAATCATCACACTGATCTTCACAATGGTTGTTAGCCCGAGTTCTCATATTACCGGCCATTGGCTGGAATAAAAGGAAAGTTAGGGGTAACACATAAAGGGTAATACAATGACAAAAGTTGATGACTTATAAATAAACTTTAATCTCTTTAACTCGTGAGTCTATAGGATTCAATCCAGGCTTTTCATGATCTTCCATCTAACATATATTCTTAGGGGTATTTTTCCCTTAATAAGGGTTCATACTAAGATTGTAAATTTATCAAAACATATCCCCCGGGAGTGTCGTAACCAAGAGTGCAGCAAGGCCCGTTGTCGTGCACCAGTTCCCGTTCGAGTCTAGCTCAAAGCGGTGTTTTCGGGTTTTACCCCTAGGATACATCTGTGCCAGAGCCGCCTCTACCTGCTCATATCCAGACAGGGATGTATTTTTTTGATAAACCACTTACATAGTATTTACCAAAACTTAGGGTTGTTTTTATTATGCTTAGTCTTGTATATAAGGCTTTACTAGGGTTTCCTAATCCCAAAAATAACGAAACCTATCCTCTGATACCAACTATGACAACCCTGCTTTTTATTACAACTTAAACATGTTTTATTACATAAAACTTCACTTGATCCAACAATGAAGATCGAGAGGTTTAGTGTCTTTGGGGCTTAGGATCATTACATAAAAACTATAAACTTGAAATACAACATCTTTATTGAAAACTTCCTTTACATGACCACTACATTACTTCGTACTTAGCATTGCATGGGATAACCTGAGAACATGCATAAGAAAAGGGTGAGCTATAAAGCCCAGTAAGGGAGTAAACAATGAATAACATGAGGAGTGAAATACATGTTAGGAAATAGGCATATCAATAGAGAATAATAGAAACATGAACATAAAGGCATGATAAATCATGATTATCATAACATGAAAATGGGGCAACAACACTTATCATTGAATTAGCATGAGCCAAGGCTCATTGCACATGGAGCATGAGTAAACCCTCATTGCACTTGAAGCACGAGTAAACCCTCGTTGCACTTAAAGCACGAGTAAACCCTCGTTGCACTTGAATTAGCATGAGTCAACACTCATTGCACATGACGTATCATGATACTATACTTTACCCAATGCATTGGAGCGCTATAAAGGGCGCACCCTTCTTAAACATTTCATTTCATGCATAAGTGTGCCACATGGATCATAAAACATGGATTCATAAAACATAATCATTTATTCCACGATAAAGGAATGTGGAATTCATACATGATACTTTATAATCAATATGTAAATGTGCACAATGGTTAATACCCTTGATGGAGAAATGGTCATGGTATTCACTACACAAAGACATTGGCTTAAAAAATCGGTGCGATTTCAGCAGCGTAACGGCGTGACATAAGAATTCATAAAAAAGGTTGATGAGAGATAAAGGGGTTCCCCATCATATTTACATGTAATGGACAGTATGGAGATCATATATATACATGTCCCAACAATAGAAATGGAATTTAGATTCATGATACAAAAGCATTGCCTGAATATAAAAGAATAGAGAGAAGTTCCTTTCGGAATTTTCGCATAGTAACAAGTGTACATGGGAGGCATTTAATGAGAGAGAAAGGGTTATATCATCATTCAAACAATAAGAGGGAAGTATGGGGGAGGTGCGAAACCATACCCCAGCATTCATAATTGAAATAAAAAGGGAAATACAACTTAAAGAAAAATGACAAAAAAAGAGAAAGGAAGAAAACCCCTTACTTGGAAGTGTGCTTCCAAAGGCTAGAGAGAGGCTTGTGAGAGGCTTCTTGGGAGCTTGGGGCACCTTGAGAGGATTCTAGAGAGAGTAGGGCAGAGGTTGGACGAACTTAAGGGGCTTTGAGTGAGGAGGAAGTGGGAGCTTGGTGGGTTTATATAGGAAAGGTGAGAGAATTCTTTATTATTTAGGTTTGGGACCCCTTATATTAAAATAATCCAAACCACAAACCATCCCATGGTATTTGCCCATGGTTTGTGGAAAAGGAAAGAGGAAAACAATATTTTACAAGGCCATGGTCCGAACTTATTAAAAAATTAGGGTTGCTTATGTGGAGGTGAGTCACACTCCCATGGAAATTAATTTAAAAAGGCAAAGTGTTGAATAAGTCTTGAGGGCTCCATTAATGCTTTGAAAAGTGAGTCAAACAAACCCAAAACCTCATTATATTAATGATCAAACACATATTGGCCGAATATAATGATTATGGTATTTTATTATATCACCATTGGGTCATTATGATGTCATAAAACACATTATATATTTAAATGGTATTTAATTTTTACCCAAAAAGTTGACTGTCTCATAAAATTATGAAAAATTCACCGTTGGATAATTTCGACGTCCTGATTCCAAAAATAATATTTATTTTATCTAAATAATTTTCTAAATATGTGAATTTTCACCTTTAAAATATAAACCGACATTTATAAAAAAATTCACGGGTTTTGACAGAAATGGCTTTCAAACCTTAATAAAAATTTTAATTGCATTCATAAAATTATAAGATCATTTATATTTAATAAAAATTAATTTAATATTAATAATAATATTTTATTAAAATATTATTTAATTCAAAAATCTTTTAATTTAATAAAATATAATTCTTAATTAAATAATAACTAAAAACACCGTTTGTACTTTAAAAACTAATTACAAAGTATCAAAAATGACTAGAAATTATATTCATTATTATATACAAAAATAATGTACATGAACATGGTGATAATTATTTGTTACATAACCCCTTAAAATAGCCGCATAAGACCTAAGGGTAAGGTGTGCGATGGTGACAGACTCTTGGGGTTTCTCAAATAACATTGCTCGAGTGGTAATCTCTATCAACTTCCATTTTTCCTGTAGACGATCACGTTCGAGCTTGACTTGATGAAGCTCAGCTTGGGCTTGGTCAAGGGCAAAGCCCAAAGACGCCACCTCTTTTCCGAGCTCCAATAAATGGGCTTCGTAAGGGGAGATTCTACTAGATGAGGCCATCGCTTCCTTTTTCTGAGTAGAAATGGTTTCGTTAAAGCATTATATTTATAATACTCAGATGATCACTGTTCAACGGCTATAAAAGTAACGGTCAAAAATCTTAACGTAAAACAAAAGAAGTTGACATCTTATAAAAACATTTTTTTTCATAAAGAAACATTTAACTGGATCAAGAAGGATTTTCCATTAATGAAATTTTGGGTCATTACAATATACATGAATATACTTATATACATATATATATATATATACATCAATTATAAAACATTATTAATTGTATCTCAGATTCGGTCAAAGCATGTTTTGTTATCCTAGGGCGCATTAGGGAACAAAACTGACTCCTTTAGAGTTTATATTTTAAAAAAATTTATATTTCCACAATTCCATTGAATATGAACTATATGCATCATAATATATACTATTTTTAGTAGAATAATAGATATATCGCACATCTTATTCAGGTCCCTTATTGGTACCTAATAAACATTTATGTTGCAAGTAGGTCCAGGGAAATGGTCTAACTATGGATCTGTGATTTTATTTACAATGATGGAGGAGAAGAAAGAAATGAATGATTCAATTATAATGATTATAGAGGATATAGATTGATTAATTTTTATAGTTTTATATTGAATGATTTATATGTCTTCCACTCAGATTCATGAATTCCCATTTTTATAGAGTTTTGATTTCAAATAATTTTCAATTTGTTGTTGGTTCTAAATCCTTTAGTTACATAATGAGTATGAATTATGATTTTTCATTTCATTAAATTTTCTACATCCACTATTTCAATGAATGAATACTATTTTTATACACTATGATCCCTAAATTACAGTCTTTCCACAATACCACATAGACCCTCAATACTAATTGGTAGCCTTTACATTATTGGGAGGATCCGATTAGTTAATATTGTCAATTGGGTTCGTTTACATATGGATGAAATTTTTTCACGACGTCCCTAGTAATTTTATTATTAAATTTAATAATTTTTTTATATAATTTAATATATAAAATAAATTTTTTTTCATATGATAAATGTGTATTAAACATATTTTAAATCAGTTAAGATAGATCTTTTTAGAAGAATTTTTATCGTAAAATTATTAAATTTCTTTTTGTTATTGAACATGGTTTTATTCAAACAAAATTGGCCATTTTAAACCAATTTGTAGAAAATATTTAATTTCAAAACACAATTAAAGACCACACCCACATCCTATATAGTTCGAAAATGAAATATAAAATCTAAATTATTGTAACAATGAATTGGTTTCAGGGAAAAATATTTTCATAAGTGTTGAGGTATAAAATGAGTAACATGGTTTAATATTATTGTAAATGAATAAAATATATATGAATATAACTCAATGTTATTTGAATAATTTTTCATAAGACCCTATTATTATTTTTGAATTTTGGTATTCCCAGTTTCTTCTTTAATTTTATTTGACAATGATATATTTTAATGTTTTTTTGTATTTATGAGAGTTTCCCTACCATCAAATATTATAGGTATTCTTCTCCCCTAACACATTTTCAAAATATCAAACACATAAATTATAAATTTCCTAAAAAAATATAATCAAAACATCAAATATCATGTCATGGATAATTTTTTATTCCCAAAATTCAATCAATTAAATGATTGATGTGTATGAAAATGGATACTTCACAAAGAAGTGTTAATAATCATTACTGTTCTATTTTCTGTTACATTTTACTATAATAATTTATAAACCTTAAAGAGAAATAATATCATGATTAATTAGTTTACTCTATTATACCGACATTTTAATATGTTATTATTATATACATTTTCTATATCGTTTAGATATTAATATAAATGAAATTTTTTTCATTTGTATGTGTAAACTACATCCTCCATGATGGGATGTGAATCATTTCATATGTAATTCAATCATGTTTTATCATGGATATGTAAGATCAGAATATATATGATATTTATAATAGTATTATGATTATAAAAAGATAGGTTATTATTAACCATTATTCAATCCATTTGATGGAATGTGAAAACACTACTCATTTTTATGTAGAACAACCAACATCCTAATGTGTTGTAATTAATTTTTCATCCCGATTATAAAACAATTTATAAAATATTATATAATGAATAAATATTATAAATGATAAATTATTAAACATATCATTATGATTAAATAGTGTTCTATGTTATTGGAATTTATCCTTTCTCACTAAAACAAGCAACATAAGTGGAAGAATTAAAATCCCAATAAAGATTTTAATGATGAATTTTTAAAAATGGATATTTATAAATAAATTTTTAACAAAATTTTATGATATGTTTGAATTTTTTCCCATATCAAATTATTATAAATCAATATTTACTATATAGGGGATTATGAAAACGTATGATGAATGTAAAGGCCTAAGGTAATGGATTATATTATAATCCAAAATTTAATACTTTTTAAAAAAAATTATCGTTAAAGTGATTTACATCAATTTTATCGACTAAAAAATTTATATTCATATACCATGTAAATTTGTAGGATTTCAATTTTCTCCTTACTTTTTTTCCTCCTGGGATAGTAAAGAGGTCTAGAAATTTTTTTAACAAATTCGTGACCTTATTTCCGCCTTGGAAATCAAAATTGTTCTTCCTTTTATATCTTCCATAACATGTATATATAATAATTTAATTCAATCTGATTATATTATTCATAAGAATAATTTTTCATAGTATTTTTCACTCAATCAAAATGTATCGAATTGGATTTTAAATATTTTAATAATATCTTAATTAATCAATTTTACAATAATTATGAAATAAATATTTATTTTTTTCATTTACCACTCAAATGTATTTCACCAAATAATAAATATTATTTTATTTTATGATTTCCTTTAATGTTTTATATATATTTTGAATTAAATTAATCTACTAAGAATTTTTTTATTTAATATTTGTAATATTATAGGCTGAAAATAATATTTTTTTCTCGTTTTCAAGAAATGGATAAAATGATATTTTAATAGAATTTTTTATCTAAAATAGAATTCATATTTTTTTTATTATTCCTCAATTTTTAAAAAGATAATGTATTGTCATATGATGTTGATATATTATAGAAATTTCCATCCTTTCCCCATGTTATGCTATGGTGTATTTATGATTGTTTTTATGATATTAAAGAACAAATATGTAGAGTTTTTAATTTTTTTATGATTATAATAAAATCAATTAAATTCCTAATGAATTTTATTATAATTAAAATATCATGATATAAATCGAATGAGGGTGGGGATTGAACGCATTTCATGAATGAAATTAGGTTATGTATTGAACATTTCATTATAAGTTATTTTCTAATTTGTGTTGATAGTCATGGTTGATGTCCTGGTATAATATTAATTTTTTTCTATTATAATGATTATACCTAAATTAATTTTTAAATTCATTCTATGTATAATATTATCACATGACTCATGATTGATTAATGACGATTTCTCACATTTGTAAGTCTTGGATTTTGATATTTTAAAATATTTTTCTACGAATCATTATTTATAATCAAATAATTATTTGTTATAATCTTCATAAGTTATGATCATGTACTGATTCTGCTATTGTTATCAGTTTATTTTATTTTATCATATATTTTTTATCCATTATTTTCCGTAATCTTGTAAATAAGGTCACTTTTTATTATGTATCAATCTAACATAGGATATGAAGAATGTTTTTAATTGTTAAACATCAAATAAGTGAACTGGAAAAGGAGAAAATTGTTGGGGGTAATGAATATATATAATTTCATAAAATGATTATCCATATACTATTCAATGAAAATAATATATTACAAGTTATGGTAATAAATTATTATATAATATAATATTTTTTAATCTATATTATAAAAAATTTATGTATTTATTTTATCAGGTTTCTTCATCAATATCCATTTTTAGGATGTGTTTTGATTATATAAGGATTTTAGTAGCTTTATTATATTTAGAATCTTCTCATAATTCATTTTTACAAGTGATTTATCCATGATGGTGAGGAAAAAGGAGTTATCACATGGGATTTTAGTACATTAGAAAAATTTAGGATTATGATATATCATTTTCAAAAGAACATGGAATTTTTCATTGTTTTTAGATGATATTAGAATTTTTTCGATATCAATGTAAGGGATATGACAACCTATTTTTTAATACACTATATTTTATTATTTTATAAATAATGGTACACATAATAAAATACTATAAGATCTTGTGGAATATTATCCTAATATATTTAGGTACATAGAATATTAAATTGAAACTATGGTATAATAACATTATTAAAAGAAAAAAAAATCATTCCCTTATATTGTATAAATTCATCTAATATTGAATTTGATATCCTTCAAATGTACAAATGAAATATGTTAGTCATACAGAATAAGAATGAAATAATAATTTCATAGTTTAATTTAATGTATTACATTGGAGTCAAGAATAAAATAAAGGTTACATGTGAGGGGTTAGAATCATAAACAAGAACATTTACGAATGATATAAGATGATAAATTAATAAAATCATGGGAATGTAGAAACAACATTAATAATAATATAATTAACATAATTCAATGATGACCAATTATATGTGATATAACAGTGTTATAATGATTTCCTCATATGAAAAATATATGGTATCTAATTAGGTAAAAAATTAACTATGAATTTGAATGGTAAATAATTTATAGCCCACTGGTCACATTAATAACATATTTGTGAATAAGTTTTCCACATATTTCATAGAAAATAATAAAATAATACATTACCAGTAATCAATGGAAAATGGTATGTATGTTAAAAAACTAGATTTCCCAAATAATGTAACAATATGTACATATAGGTAAATACCATAGAGTGGAAATTCTAATGGGCATTCAGTAATCAAATTTTTAGAAATGAAAATTATAAGATAATTTAAATAACATAATAGATATAAATAAATATTAATATAAATCGTTAGGGATATTTATAAAATTCCATAAATACTTATAAATTATAATTATAACAATATATATATTTAATTATGATCCACAATAGGAATAATTTGAAATAGAATGACATTACATAATGACAGTTCTATAATATAGAGGTGATGCAGAGGATCCATTAACATGAAAGGGCGCATCTAACAGAATATGAGGAGATTATTAAAATCATGGGGTCAACATGGGATGGATCTATAAGTGGAATGGACAAGTTAAATTATTCATAGTAGTTTTATAGAAAAAACATTATTGGTTTTATGTGTGGATATTTATATCCAAAATGTTGAAATTCTATATTATTATCTACACTTATGTTTTTGACAATATATGAGAAAAAATTTGGATTTTCACTTAGTTTATACTATTTTGGAGTTAAAATTAATATTTTATATGTATATTATAAAAAGTAATTATAATATTACATTTGGTTATGTTATACCTACACATGTTAAAAAAAATTAAAACGTATAATATTATTTTGGATTTAGAGGATTCATTTTAGATTTATAGAACACATAGAATCACTTCAGGACATTGTATTTTAAGGGGTAAATATAATTTTGTTCCTTAATACTATTTATATTACATATTACATTATTTCTAAGAATTTATTATTTCATAATAAATAATTTATATATATATCATACTTAATTTTTACATATTTTTTTGAATATCTCCTTAAATTATTAAAAATTCTGCATTGGAAATTTTTTCTGAGATTATTTCAAAATTAATATATATTTTCGAAAACATAGTTCTGAAATATGACAATTTATCATTTAAAAAATTTGTATTTTTTGGAAAATACTAGTTTGTTTGATTTTATCCACTTTTCAACCATTTAAAAAATTAACAAAAACTTTTCAACATTATATTTATAATTTATATTTATATAATATTTTAATAATTTTAATATTTTTTAACATATAATTTATGGAATAAATCCATTTATCTATCAATTATTTATCTCATTGGAAATTATATATTTCAAATAAATACTATTTGAATTTTATCATGAAAACATCAAATTATTATCAATATCAACATATAATCATTAATGATGTTATGATACGAAGAGACATATATTAGAATTATTTTATTAATAATAGAACATATAAATTTATATCACTATGGTCTTGAAATATAACCCCCCTTATTACACATGGGTACATTCGTAGGGTATATAGTATGATGGTGAAAATTTCATATGGTAGTCCAATGATCAATGTTTCAGATGTTGTGTCAAAATGCACTGAATTCTTCCATAAATAATTTCATTCATGCTTTAGATATATGATATTATCATTTCATCTCCATAATAATAAACAATTCATTATATGGAGTCATTAAAAATTGTTTTAATATAGTTTTATTCTTCTAGTTGAACCCAACACACCTTATTCCTGAAAATTTAACATTATCATAACCCATAATATATACATATCAATTTAGTCCTAGTAATAGAGGTATATTATCAAATTTAATTATTATTTGTAGAATTTTTAATAGTAAATAATATATCTCATAACTAGCCCATAATAACCAATGTTTTTCATGTGTCTTCTTTAACTATTTTTAATTTTCCCAATGAATAACTAAATACCATTATTAAAAGTTTAAGTTATTACATTATTCCACATTATAAATATCAACCTATAAATTTTATTTCATAATCTATAATTTAAAAGTTTTTTTATATTTTATAACCTACAATGGTTCCCATTTAGGTTCCTCGGACATGTGGTTTTGTTCCATCACATTAACTAGTTGTGTTGTCTTGATTCAAAGAACAATGTCTATATTATTATCATATTTATAGTTTAATACAATTATGATTTATAATTGACCAATGGTTACTCATTTGGGTATAGTATATTTCGGGGGGGGGGGGTATGTACTTCCTCATTAGTGATTTAAGTGGCATAACACTTACTTTAGATATGTATGGTGGGTGTTCAAGTGTTGTGAATGTATTTTCAATATTATTTTTCAACATAATATTTTTAATTAAAATAAATATTGTTTTGTTAATTTTTTTATGAATATATTACTTTTGAATTATTCTTTTGTATAAAAAATATATTTGTTTAAATAAAAATATAATGAATAATTTGTTTTTATTTTATTTTTTAATAATATTTTTTTACATTGAATTTACTACATTAAATTGATGGTGATTATAAAATATTACATTATCCACATTGATTAATTATTTTTTTTGTAAATTCAATTTTTATTTTTTACATATATTTATAATTAAATAAATAATATTTGTTTGTCAATAGAATCAATTTAGTTAATTAATGTAATAGTTAAAAGAATTTGATTATTAAATCATTATATAATAAACTCCCTAATCGTTTAATGTATTTTTTAATAATTTAGAAATTATTTTTCTCTATATGATTTTAATTTTTTTAATATTTCATTATATTAAAAAAAATTATTTGGATATTTTTTATTTTATTTTACTGATTATGTTTTTTCATTGTTATTAAATTGAAGAATTCATATTTTTTATTATTTTTTAATATTTTAATATTTTTTGATTCTTTTTTTTAATAAAATTAATGATGAATGGATGTAAAAAAATTGAGCTATTGCCACATGTAGTAGATTTTTATGTTGGTTTTAATGAGTATAAATTTTAAATAGAGTATTACATAACTTATTTCTAATGATTATGACATAAATAAATTTCTTCATCCATAAGAACCAAAATATGGGAAGCCTACAACATGATGGTCATTTTCACATATCTAATTCTTTAGTAGTAGATCCATGTTGATGTTTTAAAATAACTTTTAAAATTCAATCACCATCATGTAGTTGATTTTTTGAATGGACCATGGCTGGGTATTACCCACGAACCCATATTCGGTCCAACAGAGTATCCAAAATCTGATCATGCCATTTGATTTATTAAATTTTTCTAGTATGTGAATTATCACATAACCATTCTCTAAATGGATGATCTCTTACACTATTAATGGTAACTAGTGAGATTGGTTATTAGAGTGAACCTATGGATTTATCCCACATTCCGTGATGAATGGGACAACAATAGTTATTTCAACTATGATAAGAAATTAAAATATGACATTCATCACCACCATAAGACAAGGTTGAGCTCCCTTCACATGAATATACAATTTTTATTCCATCAATGATTAATATGGCAATCAAATATTCACAAATATGGTTCCATAGAAGCTTATTAATTAATAATTGTCTCATATTTTTTGAGTATAACCAAAAATATATCCCTGAAGATCACAAGATGAAATCTATAGGTTGTTGATGTGGTATAAATTTTTTCATTTAGATAAATCTGAGTTTCAACAAACATTGACGATGACCAAAGCTCAATAAAAATTTAGGAATAAACAAATTCAGTCTGATGTTATATCAATGTTAATATAAAAATTGATGAATCTAGATTGGCCAACTACAACTCAATAATGAGGGACTATACCCAAGATTTGGTGTGAATATTATAAGCCTATTGGTATCAACATGGAAGGAATATAGTGTATTCATAAAATCATTGAAGATCATAACATCTCGATACCTTCATATGAAATGTACAAAGAGTATTATCTATGAATATTTTATGTTCCAAAATAATGAGTCCATATTTTATGTGATTAAAATGGTTTTATATTATTATTTTCTATTGATTTATAATATTATATATTATAATGATTCTTTAATCATGGAATTTATGAGTTCAAGGTAATCTTTAAAATATTATTATATTGTTTTATATTGAAGATCACTATAATTGATCCGTTGATGAGATTTACATTGTGAAAATTGATGGATTTTAAATCTTATTATAATTTTTGGTTTTTCATGATTGAATTTGTACTAGTTTTTTTGTTAAATATTTCTTTTTTCAATAGAATAAACCTTGTGTAATGGAACAACTAGGATGTTGATATTGCATGAAATTAAAGGATACCACTTGTAGTTTATATCATACTACACCTAGCCAAAAAAAATATGTTAACTAATCAATTATTAGTATTGTAATTCTTAGTTATCATGTGTAACATATATTTTGCAATGCATGTTGTTTGATGTGGTTTTGATAGTCTTTGTTAGATAATAGAATTAGAGTGTATTTTATTATTATTTTAATTTATAATTTCACTATCACAGTATATAATTAATGTCGTGGGAGTGACCGAGTAGAAGAAAATAATTAAAAATATATAGATTTATTAATTTGTTTATATATTTTTTATATAGGAGATATATATTTATAGTGAGTGGTAGTTGAATCAGATTTTTCTCATGAAACATTAGTGGTTAATCCATGATCTGAACCAAGAGATCTTCCAGAGATCTTACAGAATAGTTTTTCCCAATCAGAGAGGTGACGATCGAAGGCCAACCACATTTCATTGATATGAAAGTCTAATTATATCCTGGGGACATAACTTGTAGATCATACTGTATAATTCATTCTTGAAATAATTGTATTGAAAAAATATATTTATTTTCCATGGAATCATGACTTTTGAATAATAAAATGATGTTTGATAATTATTTTACCATCATTTATTTTCATTTTTACTTTTATTCGTTAACCAGAACATAGAAAATTAATTTTTTCTATCAGATACATTTATGCAATCTCAGTAATGACTGTGCAGGTTGATTTTCATTATTAATGATTTTTCATCATTAATTGAGTATCATGAGAATAGTGGAATTTCAATTTTTTCATGGTCTATGAATATTTGGGATAAAGATGAATAGATCTTTATCAAATGAGGTATATTACAGATATATCATTTCTCCCCTTTGAATTATCAAACATAATATCAAAACGAGATTATTTTTGCAGGAATTGTGTTGAGAGAATTTAGTGCATAATGAATATTATAGAAAGGAATAACAAATGAAGTATTAGATTTACATAGGATGGAAACTGAATCATTTCTATATTCTCCACACCATTTCAATCTAATTCATGTATTGCAATAGTATATTATTAGAGTTTATGAAATTCAAGTATAATCAATTACTATCTTATTACTGTATAACGAAATATAATATCATGTTTATAATTATTAATGTGATGATTTATAATCTAATTATATACAGTCTCATTTGGATAAAACCATGGTTGATAATATATTATTTTATTTACATGATTAAAAATATATAATATGTTTTAAATTCTTTATAATCTATGTCTAATGAATGGGAACCATTAAAATGAAAGCTGCTATGGTGTTTTTGAGAAATTGTAAACAAGAAATCATAAAAATCAATCAAAATAGTATATGTAATAAAAAAATTTCCCATCTTTTGATGAATATATTGTATATTTTTCCATTAATACATGGATTAATGTCAATACATTAATCAAAAAAATTAATAACAAATAGGAATATTGTAATGAATATTGACATCCAACAGAATTGTAATCCATGGTCAAGGAACACAATAAATTTTGACATATGTTCGCTATGATACTTTTTGGATGGATAAATTTTCTAACTAGTTATAATGATATCCAGGAATATGAGGCAGAACACTTTACCATTTCACTACTAGATATTATTTAATTCTATTCTCATAGAGGATCAATTAAGGAATATATATTATTAATTTCAACAATATTTCATCAATTTCCCCTTAAATGTCGAGATAACACTGAATCTAAAATTTTATCAAAATCCCCTTTATTATAAATTTTATGAACAACCCCGACACTAGAATCCCAATAAGACATGGATGTCTTTTAAGAAAACATATTTAATATATAAAGGAGTCCATAAGGAGATGAATGTGGAAATTGAGGAAACATATATGGGAAAATATTTCGATCTAAAATTAATGATGAGGTTATCTGGTTAAAAGTTAATAATACACATTTATTTTTATTGAGGGTGTCTAAATGTGACTTGGAGGGACATTGGGAAACCTCTCCACCAGCATATGTTTAATGAGGGGGATATTTTTTATTTGACACACATCTTAATATATGGAATAAAAATAGAGTATTGGATATATGAACGTTATTTTTTCATAGGTTTCCCCAACAATGATGTGAATCAAGAGGACATTGGGAATGAAAAAATATGGTGGTTGTTACGACAGAATCACCATCTGCTAACTGATTAAGGATTAATAATAACCATTATCTCTATGGATAGTACCATAATCATCAATAATTTTGGGATATGAATGAATATTAATATTTCCTCTTATTTCCATCATTTTTACATTCTATTTTATTTTTTAAATTTCAATAAAATATTATAGTATTCTAGTTTATCATTTGAGAAACAGTTGAATAGAAGAGATGATCATATATATCCATGGTTTCCCACTATTGTCAATGTTGTTTATTCACCAAGAACATTCATCTATGGGATGCTATCAATTATTTTGAGAATATATATTAAAAATTTAATAATCTAGAAAATCTAAAATCTGGTGAATATTATTAATATGTTTTCATTTTGTAAGAGTTTTAAATATGATACATGGGACTTTATAAAGTTATATATGTTGAAAAAAATTTCCAATGTATATAATAATAATTCTTTTAAATCATGGATTTTTTGGAGCTGGTAATTCGTCTCACTATTAATAGATTTCAAATATGCTAGTGCTTCTTATAAGGTAATAAATTTTATAAAAAATTTGAATATAGAAGGAATCATTTGTGTTGAAATTTTACGATGCATAATTATTTTTATTAAAAATAAAAAAAATTATTTATATTTTGTGTTAGTATCAAGAAAATAAGATATTATATTCATTGGTGAAAATATAATGGAACTCTTCCTTGAACACGAACTGAAAAAATACCAATTAAATTAAACATAATATTTAATATGGTAACTAGTGTTTCACCTTTTATGCATGAAATGTGTTATTTATTTTTCATTTGGAAATCATTATTTTAAATTTAATGTCTCCCATTGAACTTTTTTCTAATCTACTTAATTTTTAATTTTTTTGAAATTTATAATTGAATTTGTATTTTTACTCCACCATGGATTAAATATTTAGGAAATATATTATGATTTATTATGGGGGATTTGATATTTCAATGTTATCTAATATACAAACAAGTTACCAAATTTAACTTCCCAAAAAATTATCAAATATTATTACTTTTTATGTAATAATGAATCATTTTTAGTGTTTTTAAATTATTTTCATTTTTGTGTGTTTAGTACCCACTATATGGTGGTAATTTCAATATTACCCCATGAATATAGTTGCTATTTTTTATTATCCTATTAAATATTAAAATAATTTTTGAAACAAATTGTGAATATTATAAAATTTGCATTGACTTTGATTCATGGAAATTATATTGATACTCATAAGCTATGGAATCAAAAGAATTATGTATTGATAATCATAGTCTTCATTTTCCATTAATTGTATTCATTTATACAGGTATGTGAATTATTACATAACCATTTCAAAAACAAAATAACACCTCAAATATCTTAGGCCATCATCGAGATGGGTTCTGAGAGACAAACCAATAACCCTCCCCGATCTCGATGATGAAGGATATGATATGAGTTCCACTCAACAAGTATTTAAAAAAAAATGATGACCTTTATCGCCTTTTATTCCTTATATTATATCCTTTCTTGTGCGGGAACCATTATCCACTATTAATGGATAATGAGGCCACTAATTTGAATACATGTTGTGCCATCAAATCATAATAATGATGTATGGTCTCAGATTTATAAAAGATGGCCACATATTTATCATAGATGATCACAATAAAACCATATAAGTCCAATGAATCCATCATTATAGGGTGTCTATGAATCCATTTCACCATGATCTTTGATGGGGAATGATTCTCATTGAAATTTTTGGATGAAACTTTTTATTTTCAAGATTATATCATAGATACAATACCGACTGTTGAATCTTTAAAAATTATTGTGACTCGACTTATATGTATTAAACCATACCATAAATTTAAAAATTCCTAACCTATTGTGATAGAATGAATGAAAAAAGAAATTCTCTAATATTTATAGTAATGTAATGATGTGATAGAATAAAATGACATGTCGAATGAGTTTAAAATTAGTCTGATGCATGTTTCAAACTTGTTCAACCATTTTTTAAGTTATTAGAATGGTATTATCATATTTTTGTTTAACATGCATGGTTTTATATTAGACCCAACTCTATGAATCAATCCTCTTATGAAATTGATTCACTACACTATATCCAATTTCAACGTGTTCCATTTTAGACCACAGGATAATATTTCTTAATGAAACTAAATACCATTTTATTGATGTAGTTTTTAAAATAGAATAATTTATATTTGATATTGATTTTATTTTAAATTATTGTTTTAGATGATTAATCATACATAATAAAAATGTGTTTTATGGATAAGTACGGGTAGGCGTTTGAGGTCCCAAGGAAATGATGCAATCTAAAGTGTTATATTGTAATATTAAACATATGAATTTTTTTATGACTAATAATTTATTAGTTAATGATTTTTATTTCATTAGAAACATTTATTTTCTTGAATATATTCTAGGATGTTGTTTCCATAGATTCACTATGATGAAAACTAGATTGAGTCATGGGTAGATATTTCTATTTACAATTTGAATATCATGGGGTATATGTGGTATAGACGAGGTGACAATAAGGGGGAAATAAAAGAGAAAGGACCTATATATAAATTACTTTGGATAGATAGTCCATATCATTATCTATTCAATTGGTCACAACACCAATGAGATCATGAATAATAAAGTAGATGATGTATATTTGTTTAATATTTCCATTCAATAAAATAATAATAACATTATTATATTGTAATATACAAAGGAAGAAAGTATATCCTACCTCAAACTCTAGACCTCATCAATGAATATATTCATATATATTCTATTATGATTTTTATATTTTTATAAAACATGGAATTGTTTAAATCTTCCATTTAATCTCTTAGATATGATCATGCCCCATTAGCTTCATATCTCAAACAATATCCCATCACGTTGTAGTATGAAACCACTTTATATAAAGAACCAAATAATGTTCCATATCCAATTCATAGTAGAGTATTCTAAATAATGAAAACATAATCCGTGGATCATGATCAGATGAAAGGGATAGAGTCTATACATAATGCATTATAAATTCTCTAATGTATATCATATTTATTTGTACAATATTAATACATTCATCAATGTAATGAAATGAAATAAATTTTTATTAATATCAACTACCATCTATATGGAATTATTTACATCAGTATTCTTGGAGATTCCATTTATGAAATCCATGTTTATGTTTCCACATTTCCATATATTTATTGTATGTGGTTGTACATTACCCGAAGATTTTTTTTCAATCATCATTAACATATTGTCATAAATTTCATTGAAAATTAAATTCAATAATCTCCCTCTCCATAATTTCACTAATAATTAATTTTTTTATAACTCTATACACCTTAGTGAATCCAAGGTGAATAAATATGCATGAGAAATATACATACTCTGTAATCACACATTTCAATTCCTGTCTTGATGGGATACATATTTCGGATACCATCATTATATATCCATCAATAGTAATATTTAAGTATCTAATATTATGTACCATTTTATATTTCTCTTACTCATAATTGTTTTTCTATAATAAATTATATAATGGATGATTGAGAAGTTCTTTTACCACAGCAGGATTAATATCCATGTATTATTACCATGTTTATCACTTGCATGTGCTCCCTGTTTGGATAGCTTGAAATAGACATCATAGATAGGGTTCCATTATCCATTCTAATCAAATAATATACATCTTCTTCTCATTCATGGGACGGTATTGGTTTGAAAAATTCCAATTCTTTATCATATCTCAAAACTACTTTTGGGGAATATTTAGATCACATTGTCTAAAATGATAGCTATGAATTTTGTAATCCTTATATATGTCACACTTCTCCAAATAAATATAATTTCTACAAATCATTGATGTGAAGAACAATAAAATATATTCTAAATCATGTGTTATCTATTTCAATTCATGAATCACTAATTTTTAGAAGTCATAACCTATAAATCGTTAATATTTCATGAGTACAAAAACACATAATTTTTTGATGTGTTGCTATTGATTAAATAATAATACCCATTTTTGGAAGGGAAAAAACATTGGTAGACATATTTATATTTTTATTTCAATGAAACACTCATAAATTTCATTATTCAATACAAACAAGGCTCCATTCCAAGCATGCTAGTTTAGATGTCCAAAAAATCATGATAATTATCTCAAATATTTGACAATATTACTATGAAAATACATAGATAATATGGATTTCTAACTCATTTGTTGGTCCTGGACAATAATAACTTTCCATGTATTATAAATTATCAATAGGTTTCTTTTTTATGGTGATAAAATTCACATTTTTTTATACTCAATGTATCAAAAAACATGTAGTTACTGTTCATTGGATACATCATTTTCACTACATATTGTATTCAATAACAAATTAATATTATCCATGTGTTCTAACATTCATTTATTGTAGATAATAATTTAATTTACAAATAAATCGGAATATTTTTCCATGTATTCCATAGATATATTTTCCATTAATTCTTGGAATACACGAAGTGAATATTGAGTCTAAATTGAGTAAGTAGAAGTTAATATAAACCTTATATTTTATGGAACACAATATTGGGTATATATTAATTATTTAAATTTACAACATCATATCATGACAAAAGATCCATCATGGGTAAGTATTGGATACAATTTAGATGATATAAAAAGACAATAAATTGTTGAAGAGGATACTTTTTCATTATCAAATTAAATTTTAGTTCATTAAAATAAATTTCACTAATCATTGAACAATCCATATTGCTAATGAAATTGATGGGTTCTCCCATTGTGATAAACTAGTTTCTATAATTCAATTATATAGTTTTTGTATTAGTTTCTTATTCATCTATTAATGATCAAAATTTTCCATTAGATATATATTATTTTACATTGGAAAAAACCTTGTTAAAATATTGATAGATAACTCATTTTCACAGCAACTATGATAACCTAATAATTTTATTGGATGAACATATACGAATATCCTTAGAATAGGCAGGTCATTAATAATGATCATTTCAATTCTCTCAATTATTTTTTCTATATATTCTTTTTTCATAATGAAACAATATCCATTCAAGATATAATGATACCATAACTGATTCATTATCCTCATTTAAAAACATTATAATTTTTTATTGATTTAGGATATATGTGGTTATTCCATTAAATATATCTTTTTTCTGAACAAAAAACAATCCAAATCAACCATCATTTATGGATGAAAATTCAGTAATGTTTGTTTCATATTTTTGATTGAAAATTAATCACATAAATATGGATAGGGGATAACATATATTCTTATGATTAAATAATGTACTGATTTTTAATTTTAATGACTAGCTCTACTTCCTTGTAATGAGGTGGTGTGTGAATAGCTATACTAAACATGCGAGATATTAATTATTTCATATAACTATATTCACATTGGATGTTTCATGTTAATCAATAGATGATAATGAATCCATTCAATATATATTTCTGGATAAAATATATTAACTTATCCAAAATAAATATAGTAATGAGAATTTTAATACTAATAAAAAAATAAAGGGAAATTATGAAAAAATGAACAGAGAACTTGAAAACAACATATGTTCCATAAATTATTAATTTTTCATGAAATTTAACATATCGATGTTCTATATAATAAAATAATTTTTTGGGGTAATTTATTCTCTTTATACTTATTTTCAATGATCATGTGATGATTTCAAGGCATATCCACCATGATATTGAAACCAATTGTGAATCCAGACCCCATTTTCATAATCCTGTGGAATATATAACCAAACATCATTGTTGTCCCTTTAATGTTATAACCCATTTTACAATTATTCCAAATCTATAGCTAATTTATTTATCCAAAAAGTAATTTAGATTAATTAAACAAACATAAACTATAATTTCACATAGTTGAGTTTTCTATTAACAAATAGATAATTATTTTTGTGTAATTCATTAATTTTTCAAATAATTAATTTTGAAAAACAAATTAAATACGATCTGATGCAAAAAATGAAACTCCATATTTTAATACACTATTATTCTTGTTTTATTATCTAAATATATTCATAATACAATCCCATTAAATTATGGGGAGAATTATATTTAGAAAATAATAAATATAGAATATTTACAAGAATCATGTGCCCAAAAAATTATATAAATAATATACCAATACACTTGAATATATTCAATTGATTCCTCTAATAATATTCATGATAACTTGGGAGAGTAGTAATGAAAATTTTGGGTTATGAAGATTATTAAGGAACTAATTTGTGAATATAATAACATAATTTTTTAAATTTGATTCATGTGTAATATCAAGGTATCTTAATTGGGGATAATATCGTAAACATGAACATTGATTCATTATATTATATGATAACATACAGGAAAATGGGATTGTCAAAACAACATCAAACATGGTATCATAAAGATATGTTAATGATAAGCACAGATACATCATCACATATTGTCCTTGGGTATACATATCCTAAAAAATATATGATACCTCTAGAGATAATAATATTACATAATAAATAATGGTGTTATATAATTGTAGACCCACTTTTTACATTAATATCAAATATATACTTATACATGATATGTATATCATCAACCATAATGAATAATTTCATTTGTTATATACACAAGATTATGAAGTGTGGGATGTATAAATGGTTTTACCTAATAAATGAAGGATATGTATATTTATGTAAATTATCCTTGTGTTTAAATAGGAATTTTTTGTAGAATACAAATGTATAGAGTTTGAAATCGTAGGATAATTTTAAAAGTATTACATGGTCACAAAAATATTATTGGGAAGATTAAATGTGAGAGAATGAGTGTATATCATTACCAGGAAAAAAATATACACTAGAATACATGCTATAAAAAACAAAAAATTAAAATTAAAAAATGAAAATGTATAATTTAAATAAGTGGAGTCAATAAAGAGGAGAATTTTTGGATTACTATCTTTATGGGGGAACTTCTATATGATTGGGTTGATCTTATTATGTGATTTTTGGATCCATTGGGGATATGAATTGAGATTGATATAGTAACATATTTCTCAATGAGTTTTTAGTCAAGAGTAATTCGACACATGATTATTATTTATAGAAAAAAGGGGGGGAATTTGTTTTATTAATTATAAACATTGGTTTTTCAATGTACATGGTAATATAACAAAATCCTCACACCAGGAAATATTTTCTCAATGATTTTTTCCAAAGGGGATCATATTTAAATAATTTAGATTATATTGAGCTGAACTACGTAAATTAATACACTTGATTATGTGGTAGTGAGTTTTGTTCATATATATTTGAGATTTAAACCATAAAATATAATATCAATTTTTGAGTATTGATCAAAAGATTATTGAATTAGTAAAATAACATTAAAACAATATTATAAGGGGAAATATATGTTTTGTGTTGAATATTGTATATAATTATTATAACATCACTTTGGGTTTTTTATGATGTCAAAATTTGTACTATATTTTTATATAATATTTATTACAACAATTCAAAAAGTTAAGAAATTAAAAAAAAATCCAATGGATAATTTATACATGAAGATTTCAAAATTAACATAAACATTATCCAAATAATAGAACACATATCAATATTGTTAATTTTTAATATAAATCCTTAGTTAAAAAAACATATGTATTATTAAGATATTAAGAACTTTTTGTCCTTTATAAATATTATAGGTGACTTTATCACATTATTTTATCGTTAATATTTAAATAAATTATCAATTATGATAAAATTTTATTTAATAACAATTTAGGTCATGAATTATTAATTTTATCATAAAAATTATGATTTTATTCTAAATTTCCAAATGAAATTACACTTTTATTTTATTCAAGTAAATTTATTTTAATCAAAATATTAAAATATTAGGTTCTTAAAAAACAATATGAATATTTAAATAAATTAATTTTTTTAATAAATAATATTTAATAATTTATACTCTTACGTTCAACATATTTAACTCTTTATATCTTGATATTAAGCAATTATATTATGATGTGTTATGGTGAAATTATAATTAGGTTGTTTGGTGTAAAGGGTTTGGTCCATGTTCCATAAAACATTAATGTATCATGTAAATGGTTTTTTCCTTCCTAATTTTTTGATTTTTAGCTTGGGATAGGTCAATGTAAAATCCTAGTGATGTAATCTCTTTTAAAATATCCAACAAATTGTTTTCATTTGGTGTGATAATACATGATTAAGCCATCTCTCCTTCTATATATTGAAATTAAGCTTTATCAAAACCATAATTATCTAATAATCTAATCTTCCATTCTAAAATTTATAAATTAACAACAGTTATTATTGTGATTATCGTTTTTAATCTACTTTGTTATATTATATAAATTACAATAAATAACTGATGTAGTGAATCTATCTTCTATATCTATAAGGAATTTAGATAATCAAGAAGGGTATATAAATTATTAACGTTTTTTTAAATGGTTATTATAATCCTCATTATATTTTTTGTGATTGATTGACAATCATATTTATGGTAACACATTTAAATAAACAAGTGGAAATTGTCTTTTAAATACGTTAAGAGTGTGTGGTATGTTATGGTTCAATATAATTATTGTGAGGTATGTAGATATAGCCCATATTTTAGATTGGTACATTCCAATGTAATTAATGTTGGTGTTATTGTGCTTGCTAGAAATGATGAGATTGTTCAAAAAAACATTTCATCCAATGTTCGACATATACTAAGATGAAATTTCATATGATTTATTTGGGTTTATCCATGAATGAGAGATATATATTTATCATGATTTTTCTTATGTAATGTGATGAGACAATATTAATTTCCACTTATGAAACATGATATTTTATGGACATTGAAGGGTTTTAATAGGAAGTTTAGGCGAATGCTTTCATCATAACATCTACCTCTCTAGGGTGTGATTTGATTCCATTAACCCTGATGGGTCATGATGGCCTAGTGTTGTATTTGGTATACTGATCGTTGAACATGGTTACGATAAAGAAATTGTGTTTATTACCATATACATTTTGACAAAATATTCTAACTAAGGGGTTCTTGATTATTCTCCTTCAATTTTATATAATCATGTTACAATAGATTTAATTTTATGGTAGAGGATATTCAAATGGAAACAATGAAGTGAATTGTAAGGTTTCTTGATTATATTTTGTGTTCACTTAGGTTCGTGTCTATTTTAGAAGAATTCATATAACTTATGATTACAATTTATTATTATTATATATACACGAATGTTGTTTTGTTCAAAAATAAAATATAGTATTATTCTCAGACCATGGAGTCTATCCATGAGAAAATTTATATTTCATATTTATTTATTTGGGAATATGATATTTATTGCATGTATTTAATGTAAATATTTTTTTATTAAATAAATTAGTTATCAGGGATTCATGATCTCATAGGATTGAATTTTATACGATTCCAATATAGTGGAAGTGGTGATGTCATGGGCTCATCCCACAAATGTGTTCCTGATCTAGTGATTCCGTAGGCCAGATGGGGGATATATGTGGTTATTTCAATAAATTTTTCTCTTGGTAGTTCCAATGAAAGATTTGATGTTATATGTGTTTCATCAAAGAATATTATCGATTAATATTCTCAATCATATATTATTATATATAATGTATATCATTCATGAAACAAAACTTTTTTTATAAAATCATATCCCATGAATTATTTAATGATAACTCATATTTTAAATAAAAACATAGCTTATAACCACATATTTCTATTATATCCTACATTATAATAATATACGATCACACATTACTATAGAAGAGATTACTTTAATTATAATGTATCATCATATATGATAAAAATATAGAGTAATTAATATATATAAATATATGATAACTAATATATTAAAATTTATTAGTGCCTACATAATTATTCATTAATATGGTTGATGGGTTTTAGGGGATAACATAATTATATTAAGTTGTTAATGAAACCACTATAAGATACTAATTTAGGAGGAATTAAAATTTCATTAAAAAATGATTATGTGATTAGTAGTTCAAGAGTAGCATACGAAATTTTGATTCATTAATATATAATAGTTGATTAAGATAAATAAGATTTATAACTACTAATCTCAACTCTATAAGTAATCTATTGGTTGATGAGTCGTAGTTGGAAACATGATAATTTTTGAAATTATGAACATTTGAATGTGCCGTCAATGGGATTTTTGATGGTTTCTTTGGAGAAATTATTTTTTTAAATGACATTACAAAATCATGTAATCAACACCATTAACCAACCAGAATTGTCATTTCCATGTATAGCACTCATTTAAATTTCGTAATTAATAAATAATGATTTTTCCTCATTAAGAATGATAAAATTCAACCATTGAATTACACCATATTAATATAACAATTAATATCACCAAATTAATTTTTTTTAAATTAATTTCTAATTCAGTCAAAGTATATTAGTCACCAAAAGAAATCATTGTATATTAATGATCTATTGACTAAATCCCACAAAATCAATTATAATTCATATCGTATTTCCTATTTATATCTTTATTAGGTAACCCAAATTTACATGAAAATTTTTTACATCATTTTAGTTGAATATTTAATACATTTAAAAAAAATTACATTCCTAATACCATAATTTATTGGAGTTAATTAATACTAGGTATATAATCATATATTTTAATAAATGATCTTAAACATCTCTTATATTAAAACAATCCAACATAGTTAACTTTTATGAATTTAACTATTTAAAAACATTTGACATAATAATTAATTGAATCATTGTAAATGGGGTTATATATGCTCAGTAATGGAAAACATGTGAGTTATGAAACACATATAAAATATTTGAATATCATGACCATGAGGTTATGAGAATTTGATCGTATCATTTTTAACTATTATCTAAAAATTCAGAAATCATAATCACAACATATGGATTTTGTAGATCCAAACTATTGAATCTTCGAAGTATCAATTATCCTGATAAAAGATATTATACGATAAGTATAAGATTATTTCATCTATTGTGGAATAAAATATGTGGAATAAAAATAAAAATAAAAATCTAATGTTAATGATACCCAATAAAACATTCACCACAAGTTATCATTATGATAATTTCCAAACTACATACTATATTATTTCTATTTTCAACATATGATAACCACTTTTTTATCATTATTTCTCATAAACATTAATAACTTATAAATTAACTGGAAGTCTATAATGATCCCACAAGTCACAAAATACATTCATATTAACAATATAATTCTTGAAAGCAATTTTTTTCATTAATTCCTTACCAATGGAAATCAAAACGTATTTCATCAATATATTATCATTATTTTAATAATACTTCATAATAATTAATAAATTTGGTATCATTTAATATTATCCCCTTACATGATATTTAACATAAATGTATTTATCTCAAAGAATAAAATACAATAAAAAGATCAGTAGAAATTTTTTTGGAGAAAATTTAAATTTTATTTTCAAAAAAAGGTTGAAAATCTAACAAATTCTAAAAAACAGAGGAATTTTTTTAATAAAAATGGAATATTGAAAAGTTTATGAGATTAAAAAAATAAAGGTATTTTATAATGGAATTAATAACCATTCCTATAGTAAAAGTTAAAAAATTATTTCATTATCATTTTTTATAGAGATTCAAATTTATTTCATTTAGAAAACAATAATAATTTTTATTTTAAAAAATTAATGTATATTCTTTGAAGCTTAATATTTTATTGAAATATTTTTTAATTGAATAAAATTCATCATTTTTTTATAAATCATTCTTATTTATGTGAAACTATTTTCCAGTTAAGAGATACATTAATCTAGATTTAATAAAAAACATTATATCATAGTTTTTAGCACATTACAAAATAAAAATGGAAATAAAATATTTAATTTCCAAAAAAATAAAATAGTTGCTGAAAATAAATAATATTATTTAATGATATATCAGATAATTTCATCTTTATAACTTTAATAATCTTAAATCCAAATAAACATATATATTTCAATAAAAACATATTTCAATGGAAAAAATTTACATGATGTTTGGATGAAAATATATATATTAAAATGAAGAATTAAATATCATGAAAATTATGATATTAATGATATATAAAAAAATTGCAATGTTCATAATCCTCATATGTGAATATAATTATATGATGTATAATATGTTCTAAATATTTCAAATTGAGATGATAAACATGTAGACCTTTTCGTACATTAAAATCAAATTCCATTAGGTTAAATAAAGTTACTTATGAAATTATATACCACAAATTAAGAGAGTTCTATTATATAACAGAAAAATTGGATATTATATAAACCACATAAACAATAATATTACAATAATATCAAACATTATCAATGAAGAAATATTTATATGTATAACCCATATATCATGGTCAACATGCAATGCAGGTTAATATAATCTCATATTGAAAATGATTACAATTACTCTAAATTTATTTAAGGGTTATAATATCACATATCATATCATATATGTTATATTTATATCCTATAATCACACATTTATTATAAATAATAATTGAAAACACTTTTCTATCTGATAATCCTTTAATTATATCAAATGTTTTAGTTTAGGAGTTCCAGTCATAAAAATTTGATAATGTTAAAAAAATATCTATAATTGATTTTTCAATTTTAAATTATTATATGTGACATTATGTACATAGATCACTCATATTTATCTAAATTAGAGATTCACAAGGCATCATGAACTTCTCACTATAATAATGATGATGTCGACTATAAGAGATGGGGTATAGGGGTATGGTGGAGTGACTATAATCTATTTTTCAGGTTGGTACATATTGGTATATAATATGGATAAATACAATGATTTATTAATAAGGAAAAATAAATGATCCATCTAGTATAAAAATATATTCCCAAAAACTACAACAAGATCATATACAGATGATGTCATCAAAGTAAAAATGTTAAAATATAAAGACATGGAAACCAACATAAAATATAGTTCAAGTATATATGAAAGTGATTGAAATATAAAAATAACAATATCCATGAGCATTTTGATAAGTGGAATATTCATATACTAACCAACATCCATCCATATGATGTCAAATGTCTATAGGTAGTTTGTTCCATTATCCAAAAATTAAATCGTGTAATATGTTTGTGTACTGCACAGAGTCCCGAATATAGTGTGGGTAGAACTTAGTAGGACATAGTCATAGATGTATAATAAATTTCTAATATATTAACATCAAATGTAAAAATATTTTATAATAATAATGGATGGTTGAAAAAAATATAAATCATTGTGATATTTTGTTCATCATCGGATTCTGGTCCATTAATACATTTTTTTCACCAAATGAAGTTAAATGTAATCATCTTACCATTAATAGAGAACATATAGAAGGAACATATATATGGAATCCATTTATAATAATAAAAATGTATCACTAGGATATCTCTCAATTACGTTTCATGAGATTGTCAATGCCACTTGTAGTGATCAACCATGTTATTATGCTATTGTGTATGAGTGTGATACAATTGATGAACCCTTTGAATTGAACCCTAAATGTTTCTAACTAAACCAATGGAAATATTTCAGGTTATTATTGATATATAATTTATTGGTGCCCAATGAGATAATCATAAGCAATTGTTTCATGGGAACAACAACATGATCTATGGATATGATCCATGGTATTCTAATTTCAAGTGATTTATGTGACACATTGGTATCAAGGTAAGGAAATAACCAGAAAATAAAATTTATGAGCCAATTTTTTTATGCCTCATATAGAGGTATAATAAATGAATTATTTAGAATCCTATGAGTACTACAAATACATATTACTTTGGGAATAAATTACATAGATAATGTTAGATGAAACCTTAACTGTGGAATCATATTCTCTAGATATAGTGATGTATAATATATGTGATCATTGTCTATGATATATATCCTTTCTATTGAAAAATTCAGTTTCTTATTATGGTCAATCAATTTCAAAGGTTTCAATCCATACACACCCATTGGGTGTTTTGATTATTTTTTTTGGAATTTTTGTCATGTAAAATTTGTTAGACACACACTATGTGGTGGATAAAAATGTGATCACGAAACTATAATATGATCTATCAAAATGCTATCATGTCATGTTAAAATTTTTTGAAATTAGATTTTCTTCATAATCATTTTAAAAGATACATTTGGATGTTCATTAATTTATAAAAATAAAAATAAATTATAATTAACAAAATGTAAAGGGAAAATATTATATCATATAACACAGACTAATTGTAGACTCCAGGTACATAATTTAGATCATATATTGGAAGATTTAAATAATATGTAAACTTAGATAAACTCCCTAAAATGTAAAATATTAAATTGAAGGATTTTCTCATTGAGTATAGGAAGATAAATCATTAAAAGAAGTTATAGGAGTTACATATATATTATTGGGGATCTAATAAGATGAGAAAATACAAAACTAGTGTCGTTATAACTAATATCCCTGAAATGCCATGATATTTGATGATGTATAGCTCTAAGGGATGTTATTAGCAGGAAACATAAGAACTTGGATATGGAAAAATGTTTTTAGGTTCAAGAGGGAGAAACGATAAATGAATGATTTTTAATGGGTCACAAAGATTGTTCAAATTATAGGGAAAACCAAGCCCTACCCTTGTGATGTCCACATATTGGGGTCAAACATCCCATGTGGTCAAGGAAAAAAGATTTAAAAAACAATGGGAATACTATGCATAATAAAAAACTATAATACTGAAATATTAATTATATATACATCCATTAAAATCTAGATATTAAAAAATAATTCCTTTAAGACAACATTCTAATAGATGGCCTTTTTATGGGATTCGAACTACAATTGACAATAAATCCAACCATTGATAATTTATATCAAATAGTAATTCATATTTCTCTCCCTATAAATGTACATGCATCCATATCCCAAAAACAAGAGGAATTATAATGAAATATAGAGTATTTATTTTATAATCAATGACATGAATAGTGAAATTTTCAGAAGAATCATTGATCACTAACTCATCCTCCATATGAACAAACATTAGATATTTTGGAGTGATAACAATAGATCTACGAAACATGGGGAAAACATGAAAATCAATACACTTATGAGGAATATCTATTTAATATGATAGAAACATGTACCATCACATGATCTACGAATGATCGATGAATCTAAAAGACATGATAGAATTCCTCTAATACCATCTATGACTGAATTTATATAATACTTGAAAGAATAAATGATCGGTCATCTAACAGTATTGGGATTAGAGATTATAATAATCATATAACATTTACATATTTTGATACATATCAATATATTTCCTGATTATATATACCTTATAAAATTTCCCATTGATGAATCATTTCTGAAAATGTTCTACTTCCCGTAACTGTATCTGGTATTGAGGTAAATGGAATGTCCTACAAATGTACACATCATATGATTCTACATATATTGTCTCTTAGGGAAACTATTATTATAAATGAACTTAAGAGGGTAAAATTTTTACTCCAACCAGACTCTAGCATCAAGGACACATGCATGGTGCATGTACTCGAGTTCCTACATGTTACACTCAGAATGGTCATTTGTTAAAAGGTAGTATACAATACTCAAGTGTACCAGTTTTCCTAGAGCTTTCAATAACCTAGTACTTAATTGGTAATTTAAACGAGTTTTGTTGTCTAATATAATGGTATATGGATCCCCTTTTATGTGTATAATATCTTTAATGAAATTTATCCCTTTTTCAATCATTGAGAAGGTCTCTTGAATATCTAAAAGTTGGTAACAATAGTGAATATTTCCAAAATCACCCATACCACATCAATACCCGATGATATCATTGGTAACCCCATCACGAATTCCATGGTGAATTTTTTCAATTTCCATTAATGTAAAGATAATTTTGTATAGAGTCCATTAGGTTACTAGTGTTTTACAATCACCAATAGATTGGAGGAACAATAATCATTGAAGACTACATTGTCCTATGTCATCACCATCAAACAATTATAGAGGTTTATGTTTTGTTTCATCATAGTAGTTCTAGAATGGTCCTCCTATTTTGATGAAACATATACTAACTTCAATGACAGTCACGTGTCTTCATGAAACATTATATAATCATGAATATATAATATATCATATTTATAATAATCCCAACCAGGCTTTTATTACTTAATAGAATGAAATTACATCATGATGAAGCATTTGGGATGAGCAATTTTTCTCCACATTACTCAATCCATATTAAAGAATACACTATCATGGCCTTGAAGAAATGATTCACATGAAATTTCTAATAATCCATATTCATTTACGAAATAACATCCATCAACATATATTAGTTAATTCCATATAATGTCGACTGATTCGATGTATTTCATATCATTGAGTACGAAATTGTGGTTCCCTTAAACGGTTTCTATAAATGTTCAATATCAATATATGGATGGCATTTAACCCATATCCATTCCATGTTGTATACATCAAACTAGTAGAATATGTATTTAGAGTCCATTATAGGCCATGTATACAATAAAATAATCCCCCATAAAATAATATCTCCGGAAAAGAAATAGCCTTAACACAAGCTTCGAACTCGAGGTTGTGAGTGGGGTAATTACACCCATGATGTGTCAACTAGTGAGACCAATTTTCCAATTCATATTCCAATTGAATAAAAATACATCCTATCACCATGAAAGATGTGTACCAATAAACTATTTATCCTCTTATAGGATCTAGACAATGTCACGACTCGTCCCCTGGTGCCTGTGTCGTGACTACCCCAAGCCCGTCTCCCATAGGCTAGGGGCTGGTTACCAGCACTGAAATGGAATATATCTTAAATGAGAAGGAATTTACTTTTATCTTGTATGGAGACATAGACCATGAAGTCAAAAAGAAGTACCCACTATGTAAACTCCTATAGTAAAAAAGTGTTCTAAAATTAATTTGTCCAGAAATTGATCCCAGCTGTAAAAGTACAAGTGCAATCTAAAGGTAAAATAAAAATAAAAGTGAAAAAAACCTCATTGATTATCCAATATGGATCATACTCGATGTGTAGGTTATGATCATGATAATTAGTTTATGTGTCACGTGATACCACATAGTCCACCTTTGAGAATTGTCCCATCTTGGCTGCCCTTAGTCTTGATCAATGATGTATGTCATCTGCACAAGACCCAACAATGTTTGGGCATAGCTCATGGAGGGGTGACATTAACGAATCTATTTTGGGACCCTATGACCCACATAGGTCTCCTACATTTCCACGAAGGAAATTCCACAATGAAAGACCCCAATCTCAATTCACGAATTAGTACACATCAACAATACTTGGTTATATTTCCATACATAAACCAATGTTATCAGGATATTACTTATCTCACACATTAGGGAAGAATTCCACATTGGTAACTCTACAAATATAGAATTACCACACATGTAACACCAAAAATCTAGAATTACCACACAGATAACACAATAACGAATTTTGTAGCACACTTGCAACAACACAAATATGGAAGTACCACACAAGTAACCCAAGGAAGGCAATAACATGAAGGTAGAAGTACAACACATGTAACACAACAGAGGAAACACCACGATGGTAGAAGTACCACATAAGTAATTCCACGATGTCAATAGTACCACAAAGGTAACACTGAGAATATAAAAGAACCATATATTTAAACCCACAAAAACCACACCACGATGGTAGAAGTAACACAATGGTAAATGACACACCTCAGCCAAGGAATAACATATGTATATACGTACAGATGATTAGTCATATGGCTAGATCATCATAATCTGTTAAGTGGAACTCCAAAAAAGATTTATTGGTAACTAACCCTCACTAACCCACACAAGATCATACCCTCATAGGCTCTATTGGTTACTAACCCCCACAGACACACACAGGATCAGATCCACACAAGATCGAAATGCGCTAATCCACCTGGGATCACTGAGCGCTAACCCCCTTTGGATCTGAACTACAAATGATCAGTATGATTTCCCCCACAAACCATCGCATAGCATTGACCAAAAAAGCATTTGATAGAAGATTACCCATATAGTTTCAATGTTCTTCCATCACGTTACATCCAGACACAAGATTCCCTGCACCATGTCTGCTCAAGTTCTATAGAATATGTCCCGTGAGATATCGGTCGTACAATAACTTCCACTAAGATTCAATACGGATGAACCTAATGGAATGCTAATCCACAGTGGTTCCAATGCGACATACAGTGAATCAATTATATGATCGATCTGTGAGTTATAATAATTTTTGTTCTGGGGCCCATTAGATTCCAGTTAGATCCAACACGGCCATATTCAAACTGTCTCCAATTCTAATGTGGAGTATAACAATAAGACCATCTTGATCCAAGGATCCCTACTCCATAGAAGGTTATCCAAATAGACAACAAGTTCTCATGATATGGCCTTTTATGTATTTCTGGACCCGGTTCCTCCCGATCGGACCGGCCTCGCCCTACCCGAATCGGTTGTGGTCGACTTGACCTGGTGTAGGTCTGACCTGGCTAGGTCGGGCCATGGTCTGGCCGGACAACAATGGATGGCCCTACAAGCTAGGTGGAATCCCAGATGTGTGTAGCGCATCCAACTAGGCAGGCATCCTGGCTGTCTGATGTGTGGCATGTTGGGAAGGGAGTGTGGCAGCGCTCCTTCTGAGCTAGTAAGGGTGGATCATTTCCCCCCAGTATCCTGAATGACATGGAGACCATTTGGTTTTGTGAAACAACATCACCACGTAGGCACCGATTGTTCATCAAAGAACCGTCAGGGGGACAAGTTCAGCCTCTGTCACAGATTCGGTCCAAACCCTCTACTCACCATTGGCGCGCTGGTCGCACCGCATCCCCTTTCACTACCGGCCGATGTGCCGGTCACCTTCCCCGACATAAGTGGATGACGATCCGTTTCACCGTGATCACTAGTGGTGCACGACGGTTTTTCTCTCACATCTGGTCGGTGCCAGCTGTATCAATGACCACTAAAGATTTTTCTTGTGGCATCCCCTTGCGGCATGTGTCGGCATTCCGCCTCCTTCATAGTCGGTCGGTGTCACCATGCCAGCAGTATTACACAAGTGAAAAAGGGTAGAAAAATAGTTGAGGGTTCATTATGGGTTTTTTAGGACCACAACCTCTGCCTTAGGTCATAAAAAAGAGGTAGGATAATGGGGTTCAATAAGTTAACATGAATTTAAAACAAGAATCAAACCAATAACTCATTAATGGTGGGGAAATATCCATGGTGTAGTAATTGGATTAGGGTTACCCATCTAATACAACAATCCTCCAACAATGTTTCTTGGTCATTGATCTCTGGTTCAGGCATTCATTGTCTCTCATCACCTGTCGATGGAACCAGCTCCATCCTCCAAGTGTTTCACATCACGACACATTGTCATCACTTCTTAGTTTGGGGAATTAGTGCCGACACATATCCTCAAGCATCATATAAATAAGGGAGGGGGAGGGTGTTCAACATTAGTGGAATTAATAGAGGCCCATTAATTAAGAACCTTAGTAATTTTAAAATGGTGTAGTTACTTAGAATTGAAAGGTAAATTCATTTATTTTCATTACATGTCACTTGTCCCACACTCTGATTTTCCATTAGAGGAAAAAGAAAAGAAACAAAATTACAATCTTATTTCATCAAATCTTTTAAAAGTCCCAATATTTAACTTTTTCTCCACACTTACTGCAGTTGAGTAATGCCACCCTTTAGTGAATTTCAGTACAACAGATTCAATGGTGTCCTCAGATTTCTAATTTGATTACTGGATAAAATTTTAGATATTGTCTCTTGCATGTTTACTAATCTTACTTTAAAAATTTTCAATAAATTATTAATGACCACCCTCATCCCGTTCCGGTCGAGGTTAGGCACAATGCAAAGAGAACACGCCCCAACAATCTCAAAAGTACTATCAAATTTGAAATCTGAGTAACCAATTATAAGTTACATAAATTAAAAAAATAAATTTTAAATAATCATGTTAAATACAGCCAAAATCTAATTTCAATTATTGTCCTGCGTCAGTTAATATTAACATCATTATAATGAAATCATACCATCACGAGGTCAGATGTGGTCTCATAATTTTAATCTGAGTAAATTTTATAGAGTTATAAGAATTAGAAAAATAAAATAAATAAATTTAGTTATTTTATTAATTGTTTTTCCATTTTCGGGTTTTCTCACCGAAGGCATGCACCTACTAAAATTAAGTCGCACATAGGGTAAACTCGCCATCTTGAACGTAGTAGTGACTTCAAATTTCTGATTCAGACATCTGTTTATGTGTTATTACACATATTCAGAAAAAACTTTAAATGTTATAAATAAATATTAACAGAAAGTCGCTGGATGAATCTGGTACTCCGGGCCACAGAATCATGTGCCATCATATTTCACAGTCTCAATCTATTCCCATATTAATAAAAAATACATCTAGAATCGGGTTATTTACATTCTCCCTTCCATAGGGATTTACATTCCTGAATTCCACAACATAGATATAGAAAAAATATGGGGGTACCGAGAACAAATTGAGCCTCCCGATCCAATGTGCCCTCTTGGAGGATCCCGTGCTACCGAAGAATGTGCACAAGTGGTATTGATCGTCCAAGAAGGACTTGGTCCTGTCGATCCTCAACCACTCCTGGATCCTCCGTAAATATCTCCCCATTAACAATTTCCACCTCACTGTGGTCAATGATGTGAGATGTTCATGAACTCATCTCCACAACTACGACACATAGAAAACATTACACACCTATTGCATCTACTGGAGAAGAGATAGATGTTACCCCACCTCTCTCACATAGTTCTGAATCCATAATGGTCTGATGATCCTCGAAAATGTCTTTCCGCCTTGAACAAACCTCTAAAATCAATGTCGGGCTGAGACCCGTAGGAATACATGGTCACCCGCTTTGAACCTAAAGGGTCTCCGTCTCTAGTTGGCATAAGACATCTGCCAGTTCTGTGATGTTTTCACTTCCTGACAAGCGAGGCATTGAGATAGAAACTATGTCATTGCTTCCTTCATCACAGGACTCCAGTACTGAAGTGAGAGGTTCAGGTACATCTTCTATACTCCAGTATGTACCGTAAAAGAGGTTATATGGATATCCCTAAACATCTACTCTTAAAGCATCATGGGAACAATGGTTTGTCCTCAAAATAGATTGATGTTCTCTCCACCTCCTAAAAATCTTTCAAAATACCATCATATGGATATCTACGCAAGCTGTGATTCGTAGCCAACGTCCCATGTTGTGCCTCCTGAATTTTATGATGATTTCGTTGAGTGACATCCAAACACTGGAGTTATGCTTCTCCATTATTATCCATGAAGGATATCCGTAGCATGACTACCTCCTATGACACCTCCCTCAGAAGTTGTAGACCATACCCCCTACTAAGGCCCATGGTACCATTTTTCCCTTCATAGGGCAATAGAATATCTCAAGGTCATAGACCTGGAGAATCACTAGACATCATCATGGTATCATGTTTATGTCCTTATGTGAGAAGATATACCTGAGACACTAGTGATCAGAGTAAAAAAATAACTCATTCATCCATCAAGCAATGTCTCCACATCATCAGCACAAAGACTATTTCTACAAACTCCAGCTCCTAGGTATAGTAGATATGCTCGTCATTCTCTGCCTCAACTCATCTATGGAAATGAAAACTCAAATCTCCTGCAGTCATAAGTGTAAGGATTGATGAATCATGAGTGATCAGCTGCACAATCCATTGCATGGATTTATTCTGTTCTTCATGGGATTATTTATTCACATAAAAATGAAAAACTCATTTCATTGTTGTAGAAATCCATATCCTTTTTTCATAATATAGTCAATATGAGTATGAAATGTGGATGCCCAGTCCATACACAAACTTACGTCATAAGGCCTCGATGCTACCACCAATATGTTCCAACTGAAATTATTACCTCAAGGGACATATCAACCCATCCAAAAATATGGGATTATTGAGCCTCTTCTCAAATGTATATCCAGATATAAGGGTCTAGTCCACGGTTTAACCACAAACCCTAGGACATCAACAAGATATATGGAAATAAGGAATGGTTACTTCCTATTTCTATTAATAAAACAACTAGTAGTATATATTGATCATACCTCTAATTACCCATGGAGCCCTTATGTCATACACCTTGACCACATGATGACAGTCCCTTCTATTTTTCACAACCTCCCTAAGCCTGGTGGGGACGACATTGAGGTGGTGGTTGTCACATATCAAAATTTATACCACCTCATGCTGCTCTCGTAGCCCCACTTCATCATCTGTTTCCCTGAAGATCCAAGTAACCCTATCACTTCTTCTTCCTAAAAAGTTTTACACACCCATGTATCTGAGTATGGATTATGTTTCCTACTTTCCCACTGAAAACATCCACATGCGGCATCCACTCATCCAAAAAACATTCATCCGTAAATTTTTTCTTTATAACCCTAAAATAATTAAGAATGCATTGAGTAATAGTTCTTGTTTTGATGTCCCTAAAAACACCTTCTTCAGTGGTCTGAGCCCTAAATCACTGATTGTACTGTATTTAATGAGTACATGGGATGGTGGGTACAGCTTTATGAATACTCAGATACCAACATGTCATCCTGTCAAAGATGTAGATGCTCTATGGAAAAATCATCCCTTAGCACTTTATGTAACGATACCCCCTTCTCTGAGGAAGGATATGAAATTGTTTGTAGAAAAACTCATATATTTTCATGACCAGGGAAATATAATCCATGTCATCGTTCTTCTGAGCCATGTAGAAAGCTCTCTACCATGACTGTCATCTGATCGAATTGTGCCCTATCATGTAAGAAACTATGCCACCTCCTCAAGAATGTCATTATCCGCCTGTGAGTCGGGATCACCTCAGAACCTTTGGTGAATCTATTTCTAAAACACATTTAAGGCATTAAGCCTCCATGTTTCCTCCACTAGTACCTCTTGTTGGAACATCTGACCAATGTTTAGTAATATTGTTGGTACACAACCTGAATGTTCTAATGCTATAACAGGTTCCTTCTTCGAGGCATCATAGTTTAGTGGTCCGTCATCATGTACTATCTCGGGAATCCTAGTTGTTTTTCCACGTGGAAAAATCATGATAAGGAATAGGTGAGCCAAGATCTTTTTTTATACTTGGTGAGATAACTCCAAATAATCCAAGAAAAAACAATTTCAAATAACACACGTTCAGGGATTCCATGCACATAGTCAAAAATCAGAATTCATGGTCCTAGTTTATGGTTATGTTGACCAGTGCACCATCGCTAGATTTCGTAAACTAAAATCCACCCTCATAAAATGTAACATTATTTCCACATTGAATGTTTCATATTTTTAGTTCTTTTTTAGAACCAACTCCTCTGATGCCACATTGTCACCAGCCATCCCCCAGGGCCTATGTGGTGACTTACCCAAACCTTCCTTCCATAGGCCAGGAGCTAGCTATGAGCACCGGAAAGGTGTATCCCTATAACGGGAAGGCATTTCCGTTTAACCTGTATAAAAACGCTGTCCAAGAACACAAAATGATATAACAACTATGTAAATTGTTGTAGTAAAAAGTCTTCTGAATGTAAATGGGCTTGAATACAATACCATCTCTAAAAGTAAATGTACAATTGAAAGCTAAAATATAACTAAAAAAAGAAAAAAAGTTCCTGGATCATCCACTGAGGATCCTACCTGAAGTGTAGGTACAACTCACGAATAGTAGTCCCAGCGTCATGTCACACAAAATAGTAAACCTCTTAGTATCATCATGTCCTTCTCCCCAAAGCATCGATCATTGTTGTCTGTTATCTACAAATGAAACAACATGGTGTGGGAATATCCCATACCGGGGTGAGTATAATGACAATATGTTGGGACCCTGAGACCCAAGTAGGTCTCCTATATTTCCAAAAACGAAGTAGCACAATGAAATACCCAAAATTTCAAAAAATGAAGCAATATTCATCAAATATACTTAGGTATATGCCCATAAAAAACCTATGTTATCAAGACATTACTCATTGCATACATGATGGTAGAATACCACAATGGTAACACCATGAAGGTAGATGTACCACACAGGAAATACCACGAAGATAGAATTACCACACACGTATCACCACCACGATATAAATACACACAGGCAACAACAAAAAGATAGAAGTATCAATCATGTAACACCGCAAAGACTACAACACGATTGTTGAAGTACCTCCCATGTAACACCATGAATACAATACCACAAAAGTAGAAGTACCACATAGGTAACACCGTGATGGTAAAAGTGAAAATAGGTACCACTATGAAGATTAGAATACCACCTAGGTAATCCCACAAATACATAACCATGATAGTAGAAGTACCACATAGGTAAATGACTCTCCTCGCCGTTGGTATAACCAATGTACATAAGTACAGATGATTAGTCATAAGGATAGATCATATTATTCATTTAAGTAGCACTACATATGACCCACATTGGATTCATTTGTAACTAACCCCCACTGACCCTCACAAGATCACTAAGCGTTGACCCACACATGATCTAACCCACACAATATCAATATGAACTGACCCACAATAGATCACTGAATTTGGACCCACAAATGTTATGATAGATAATAACTCGCATAAGATTGATATTATTTCTTCACGTTACATCCAACCATAGGACTCCTCCCGCCCAGTGCGCTCGAGTTTTGTAGAATATGATCCTTGAGATATCGGTAATTACTTGACCACCACTATTCTCTACAACGAGTAACCCAAAATATTTTCATGACATAAGGGTTCCAATGGGACAAATGGTGCATCAATAAGACTCTCGATCAATCAATAATAAGTATTTTAGTTCCGATAGCCCAGTTGGATTTGGGTTCGATCCAACCCGGCTATAAACCAACTATCTCCAATATCCAAGTGGAGTATACCAATAGGACCTTCTCGATCCAAGGATCCCAAATCCATAGATGGTTTGTCAAATAGACATCTGTTTCTCAATAATGGGCCCTTTATGTATTTTTGGGTCTTGTTGAGCCCGGTTCTGGTCTGACCCAATCAGCCTAACCTAGATTGGGATGACACAACTCATTTCAGATCGACCCGACCAAGTATAGGTCTTATCCGACGGGGAGGGGCCATGGAGGGCTAAGCCAGCTAGGCCGAGGTCCTACCTGGCCTACAATGGGGCACACCCCAAAAGGCATATGACCTGCTAGGCAGGCGGCCCAACCACGTGAAGAGCGACCCACTAGTTATGTGGGCTGACCACGTGATGCACGACCCGCATGGTATGTGGCCCAGCTGTGGTCCGCCCGAGCTGGAAAGGGGGGAGTGTTTCCCCATGGTATCCCAAAGATCCTGGAGACCATTTCGTTTTTTGAAACGGAGGTTCCATGTAGTCGTCACACTGTCACCACAGAACCCACAGGGGGTGCAGGTTCTGCCTCTGTCGTGGCTTCGACCATGACCATATACATTCCAGCTACACGTTGTCCATGTCTCGTCTAATTTGGAGACCGAACAATGTGCCGACCACATTTTCTGACCTCTGTGGCAGAAAAAACATGGCCCATAACACATTGGTGTTGCGCAACGGTGCGCCACACTTCCTCTACGGCCGACCAGTGCCAGCCGCTCAGATGACCACTACAGATGTGTGCCACAGCCTCCTCCAACAGAATGTGTCGGAGCGCTGCCTCCATTAATGATTGTCGGTGCCACAATGCTGGTGGTATTCCATAGAGGGCGCAAGGGTAGAAAATTAATGGATGCTCAGGGCCTTGTTCGTTTGGACCCCCCCCCCCCCCTGGCGCAAGCATGTAAAAAATATGAAGGATAAAGGGGTTTAATAAATTTACTTGAATTGAATACAAAAATACAACCCCTACCTATAGAACATTAGAGAAATTTCCTCTTTCGAGTATGTGGGTTGGTGTTCAATGTTTCCCGCAAATAGCCTCCAATGATGTCGCTCGGTCTTCAATATTTGATTAGGGTTTTCAGTGTCGCCTATCACCTCCTACATAACTGGCTTTTGCACCCAGGTTTTGGCGTCTCTTCAGTTTTTCAGCACATCATTGCATGGCGAAGAAGTTCCACACCTCTCCTAAAAAAATATATAAATACTAGATGGGGTGGTTGTGAAATGTTATTGGAATGAATGGATGCCCATTAATTAGGAACCTCCTTAATTCACTAATGGTGAATTAACATAGAATTGAATGATCAAGCCATTTATTGGCATGAAACGTCGTTCGTTCCACACTCTGCTTGTCTGTTGGAGGAAAAAGATAAGAAACAAAATAACAATGCTATTTTGTTTATTATTTTAAAAGTCCAATTAATTTACTTTTTCTCTAGACCTACTGTTTTTTATGACAAGCCTCCCTTAAGCGAATCACATCGTCGCAGATTCATTAGATCCCACTAAATTTTAATCTTAGCATCTCTTCAAATGTTATAAAATGCCTCTTCTGCATTTTTGAACATTCCTTAATAAAAGATCAATAAATTATTAATGTTCACCCATGACCCGCGGTAGTTGAGGTTATCATACGCCTATGGAGTACACACCCAAATGTACTCAACAGTACTCCCAGATTTCCTATCTATGTTACCTTTTACGAAGTAATGGATTTTTAAATATAAATAATTATTTCCCCATTAATTTAGTTACTACCAAAAACTAACTTCAATTGTTGGTCCGTGTCGTCAAATGTTAGATTCTACCTAAAGAAATCATACCCTCAATTTCTCATAAGTGGTATCATTTTTTTAATCCAATTCCCCATTTGTGTGTCATAGGCATTTTAAAAATAAAATATCTTTATTTAATGGTTTTATTTACAATTATTCCATTTTGGGTTTTCTCATAGTAGGCATGTACATTTTAAAATTATGTTTTTATTAGGGAAAACATTCTATCTTGAATGAAATTGTGCCCTATGATTTCTGATCTAGGAAAAAAATTATGTGTTATTCCGATTTTTCCCGAAAACTGCTTAAATGCGCTAATTAATGATTAAAAAAACTTAGACAGATCATTATAGGCACTATATCCCTCAAAATCATGTGCCATCAGATTTCGCGGTTTTGAAATATTTCCATATATTAAAAAAATTAAATGGAAAATCCGGGTCTTTACAGAATAATCCATAACAATGTTGGGGTCAGACATCCATTCAACCCCTATCTGGTCTTCTTACAAGATTAAAACAATGTGATATTTACAAATATATGGTAAATGTATTAATGAAATTCTACGAACAAGGAAATTTTCTAGATGAGATATTTATAGTAACGATCTAGTCCTAAGAAACATACAATTTAGAAAATATTATAGTGAATTTATTACGAAACAACTTTTCTCATATTATCTTGATCCTAAAATACACAGACATCATATATATAGTTATATAATATGAGGAAATTTTCATTCCAAATGATGATAATTATGAGGAGATAATAAATATTATTACATTTTAGTGTAATATAAATGATTACCTGGTTTTTTATTTTTATTTTTATTCAAATAGTAAACTAATATATTATCGATAATCAAAATCACAAAGGTAACTTGGTAAAATAAGAAAACCTAAATAAAATTTGACACAAAGAAATAAGTATATTAGTTAAACATAGTTACAATACCATGTATTTATTTATCCCATGTATTCATCAGAATATAGTGTGGTATTTTCAAGTCTTTGACCCATTCATAGTGATTTACCAATCTTAATTAAATCATCAGAAATAATCTATCTCCATGCTTCAAATAAATGTGATTTTTTATACAATGTAGTGTGTAATTATTATAAATTATATTCATATTAATCCACCATTAATTTCCAAATATTCTTAGGAAAAAATCTACCTTTTAGTAGGAATCATGGGTAATCCATAGGCAGATGTACTTGGTCATATAAACTTTTTATAATCCATATTATCATAATATATTTTTTGATCTGGAATCATAGTAGTTGATGAACCATATCGAGGTTTGAATACTAATTCCTAACATAGTAATAATTTTGACAGTGGACTGTACCTCAATATTAGGAGGTATAATAGAAGTTTCAATTTGAAAAATTTATTTTTAATGATACACCACCAGATAAAAAACAGTCTACCATAAACTATGATCTCCACTGTAAAATAATAAGTCTAGGCTAATAATCTATCCATCCTATTAGTTTTATGTCCAAAAATAATTTCATATATATCCCATTCTCCAACAGAAATATGTATACCACACTATGTTGATGATAGAGGCACCATGTGATGATAAAAATCAATATTGTCTTTATATTCCACTAGCGTGTGCCTCCCATAAATTATGTAAAATCCAAATATATCACAGAAATTATGATTCCATAGGAAATTCTAACCACCAATCATGATGGTTCTGTATAGAAATTGGGAAACAAATTTAAACCATACTCCCAATGGATAATTATGAAACATTACACCCCCACCATCAAAATAAATCTATCTCTATATCATTAATATTATTTAATACCATAGATATGATTGATTGTGAAGCACCACTATGAAATAAATTATATTATTGTATCAAGGATTGTGATATCATACCTCATTCTATAAATGGTTTTAAACTATACTACTCTTTTGTATGTTGTACAACATGAATCTCGACTAATAAAAGACCATGGTATATAGTCAAACCTCATTAGGAATGTTATATCTTGGGTCATTGGACATCATATGTATGGATTCCACGACCTCATCAACCTTTTTGGCATGTATTATCAATGGTACTCCACCTCAATAATTGGCATGGTCCAACTAAACTCATTGTAACACCAATAGATTTCATATTAAGCTATTTAATTAAAGTAATTTAATATCTTATATTGCCGGAAACAACGACTTGGTTTGTGTTATACACAAGCATGAGTTTCTATGTAAAATCACATTAATATGATAATTATTTAAATGATATCATAATTTATCAATTAAATATTTTGATATGAATATTAACATATATATTTAATAATTTATTTATAATGTTTCAGATAAATAAAAAATATTTATAATGGAATGAATAATTATTCTTAAAATATTTATTTGTTAAGAAAACCTATTTTCAAAAAAGAACTACCTTTTTTGTACTTTTTTGAACATTAATTATATTAATTTTATACACTTTTAAAGTTGTATTTGGTAAAATTTACGTCATTTTTGAATTTAGAATATCAATATTATCTTACGGTGAATTTTTGTTATTTTTCTGAAAACACTCCTTTTTTATGAATAATGGATTATACTACGTAATACATAAAAACCTCATTTCATTTAAATTATTAATTTTAATTAAAAATTTATCTTATCGTAAAAATATATTAATAATAGATATATTGATACCATTTATTTCATTATAACTATTTTATAATAATATTAGATATTTAAATTGTTTTGAACAAATTTAATGTCATTTTACCTACCTTTTAGGAAAATTTGATAATTTTTATAATATGAAATTATACCACTTATATGAATTGAATTTCAAAAATAAAAGAACCATGGTTTGAATTATTATGAAAAATGAGGATCAATGGAATGAAAATAATTATACATGAATAGTAACTTTTGAATTTTATTTACCGTGGTAAAAAGATAATATTGTAAATAAAGGTAAAAAAAATATTAAAATTACACCAACAATTCTCCTCATTATATTGGATAATTTTATTTCTACCAAATTAAACCTTATAAAAAAAATAATTTCATTTTGATCCATTTGGTTTAGATTAGGATATTTATTATATTTTATTTAAATGAGAGTAAAAAGTGTTAAATTCCACATTTAATTACTAAAACATTTTCAATATAGGGATAAAAATATATTAATATCAACTATATATATTAATTAAAAATATAAAAATATTTCCTACATAATGGTATTTTATTTATTATTTATAAACATAAAATAATTAATTTTATTTATGACATAATTATGATGCAGTAATTTCCATGATAATGAATGATTAAAATATTTATTGATATAAATAATAAAATAAATAAAAATTGAGAATGGTGATTCCATCCACAAATTTTGTACATGAATATGACATGATAGGGTTGATTCAATTTATTTTTTCTATGTAATTATGTTTTTATGGATTTCACAAAAACCAATTACTAAATAGTGTTTAAATTGACATAAATGAGTATTTTTTATAAATACTATATTATTAAAAGATATAATATTCATAAATATATAGAATTCTTCCATATGACATATATAATGTTCTATATTTTATTAATTAACCATTTTATATTCTATTTTAATTTTAAAGTAACTATATTAACCATGTAATATAAAAATTGAAGAAAACATGGTATAAATTAATCCAATTATCTAAGAGTAAAATCTAAACGATATGGTTAATTTGGTGACATAACTATTCTAAAACCTTTTAGTGGAGATTATTTAGACCCATCCCCACATTATCCTTGAAATAAATCCATTTCAAGTTATTAACAAGAGATAATTATTTTATAATAGATCAATATTTTATGTTTTTCTTAAAGTGCCCCTCACCTCTCTTATAAAAGGGTCCTTCCCCTTAATTTTAATTCACACCTAAAAATACATTTTTCTCAGCCAAAACCATCTAAAATATCCTCCCAACAACCCTCAATTAATTATAGAGTCATTAATTTTATCAGAAATCCAATCTATGAAGACCATTTTTTCAAATCAAAAGGATGAACCCGAAGAAGAGGTAATTATTTCATCACCTCATTCAATGTTCTTTTCTTCTTCCACATCCTATATTATTGTTGTTTCCTTAAAAAATAATAATTACTGTATCCTCTACCAACAATGATGTTATTATAAATATGTTACATCCATATTCATTATTATATCCATATTATTAAAGACAAAGTCACTATACGTGCTCACATACGGCTTAATGTCTCCATATTTTGGTGTAGTTTGTTATTGAACAATTAATTATTTAGATGGGTATAATAATTATTATAATTATGTAAATAATAATTAATACATTTTAAATATTCATTATATATAATATAAAATCAAATTATATATGATTTCACCATCAAGAAAATGATATTGTAGCTCGTGTATACGTATGACTTACTGTTTCCATTACACGATGAGATTCATTTCCACACTCACCACTAAATGATGATTATAAAAATATATATAATTAATATGAATATAATATTGGATATAATAATTATTCCATATATATGTATACATATATATATCATACTCGTACTTCCATTCAAAACGATATGAAAACGAAAATGACGTTTTTGCATACCTATGACCTACCGCCTCCATAAAAGGTGTTTTTAGATTTCACATATCTATCAATTCTAAATTTTTATATTCTGAATTTATATGATACATAAATAATCTTTTATATTATGGAATAAATTAAACAAGGATATAAGTGATACTATCACGCTTAAAATGTTTATACACGTACGATTAAGAAAGCGATTATTACCAAAAATATTATTTTAACATTGAAATTATTATTAAATTGGTATTATAATGCCATAAATGAATCTTGTATAATATCATAAATATGAATATGGTTATTTTATAACATAATAAAATACTATGGTAATTATACAATAAGTTAAACATTACTTCGACAAATGGAATGTACAAGGTAATGGTTATTTCTTCAATCTCATTATTATCGTATAATTTTAATCGGTAAGTATCTATTGAGACATACTAATTCAATATTTCAATGTTTCATTTAAAAAATTTAAAAGGAATCTTTTAATGTTTTATTGAAGGTACTCTTTAACTAGATAATCATTTTAAATATTCCTAATGATTTATTTTTCTAAATAATTTTAATTAATTTGCTTGTTTCAAAATGATTTTATGGATTTAATGACCAAGACATGATTGTTTTAAAGTGTTGATTTCCTTAAAAATGTTTAAAGTTGTATGCCAAACATTTATTAAAAAATCTTGTTTAAATTAATTACATTATAAATTGTGGGACTCTTAATTTATTTTATAAATAAAATTATTTCTCTCAAAGAGATTAATTAATTATTTTAAACTATGTCAACATCCTTTATCAGATATTATTATTGAATGTGGTTGATTTAAAATAATACATTCTTCCATAATATATTTAATGAGTTATGATAATTTATAATGTGGATGTGTAATTTTTCAACTATTCATTGTTTATTGTTAATGTATTGACATTTAGTATTCTAGTTTTAGTACGAATGATTATGGATTGTTTCACCATTTTTCACATGAGTAATGCAATTGAAATATTAAGTGATGTGTGGGGCCCTCTATTTTCAATCAATGCATTAGTAGGTCTCATGAGAAAAATTTGGGTCTGGGTAGAGTCCATGAAAAAAATTTAATTGTATTCTTGGCATGAGGCCTTGAATCTGTAGTTATGATGTTCATCATTATGCATTTAATCTTTGTGAAATTATTTATTACATGTGATTATTCAACTTATAGAATGTACATATGAATGATTATATGGTAATTTATGACTTATTTCTGACATATTATGTTCATTTTTTATGTTTAAAAGTGTAACATCCCAGGTAAATAAAGAATATACATTTTAATATTTATTAATATTTTAGAATGGAATATTAATTTTACATTAAAGGGGTTTATATGTTCGATAGCATACACGATACGTAACAAAGAGTTTATTTGAAATCTTACATTGCACACTAGTAATAAAATAATATTATTTTAAATGGTAGTTAACAAGTAGTCGTTGAATTGGATGGAATGAATAGAAATAACAAAAATATGATTATATAGGTTAAATGTTTTTACATTTATCCAATAATGGATAAAGTCTTAAAATAATAAATGAATTCAATTTTAGGCATAAATACTCTAGTATTTACTAAAGGTCCACTTATCACCTTTTGATGGAGAACCTTCATTAAATATAGTTTTGGTCACTATTATATATTCTATTGGACAAAATAAAATTCATCTTTAGAATCGGGTCATCAAAATTTAGTTTGTGTAAATTTTTGGTATTTTTCGGATAAAGTTCATTTTTTAATGAATAGTGAAAAATGTTGTATTTTAATTCAAAACCTCATTTTAATCTAATTTATTTCTATGATTAGATTATCATTTAAATTGTTATTATAGTTAAATTAGAATATATTTTTACCCTTTAATCCAATAGTGTTCGTTGAATTAATTTCACTTTGAAATCAGACTTAAACTAGTGTCAATCTTTTGATACTTATTGTTTAATAAAAACATGTTCGTTGCTCTGACAGTGGATATTATTTATTAAATTAATTAATGAAACATATATGTTTCAAATTTCCTAAAATATTCTTCATTTTTTAATTCGGAATATCAAATATAGCTTAGGGTGAAGTTTTGGTATATTTTTGAAAAACTACAATTTTATGAATAGTGAAACCACTAAGTGGTATTTAAAACACTGATTTTTTTCATTTAAATGAAATTTTACTACCTCTGTGTTTTGAATTTCAAAAATCTGGCATACATGGTTTTCATTGTGAAGTAAAATGTGGTTCAATGGGATTAAAATAATTTTTTGGTGAATAGTAACATTAATGTTTATTAATCGCGATTAGAGGTAATTAGTGTAGTTTAAGGTAAAAATAATTTTTTAATAACATAAAAGGACCTATACACATGTCCTACCCTTATTGGATGTGTCAGGGTAGACCACGATAATCCATGGGTCATCTTGGGGACCCCATGGAGCAACTATTGTAGGAAAATGACATTAATAACTTTTAATTTAAAGTAAAAATTAAAATGTCACAAACATGAGTTGTTTTACTAAAAGAACATTTAAATGGGGTTATACAAGTAATATTATTTACTATAAATATTAATTATAAAGCTAAAAATATTTCCTACATCATGTAATTTTTTTTATAATTTTTATACATTAAATAAATTAAATTATTTCAGACATCATGATGATGCAGTGATTACCTCATTAATGGACGATTTAAATATAATGAAACGAAATTGTAAAATATAAGACATAAACTTGTCAAAGACCTATTGGATGAGTGGATTTATAAATCATATCACCTTATCCTCTAAATATATAATTGTGGGCCCATTTTTATCCTAAAATCATTTTATAATTTAGTATCTTTTCTTTGCATTCCAAGAGTGCCCCTCCTCTCCTCTAATAAAAGGCCCCCACCTCAACCTCCTTAACCACACCTCTCAAGCCTTTGGTTCGGCCAAACTATGATATTTTGGACTCTCAACATCCCTATATTACTCCTAGAAGCCTCACTTTGGTTAGAAGACTTCCCAAGGAAGCCTTTCATCTCAAATCAAAAAGAGTTACCTGTTTTAATGGTAATGTTTTCTATTGTGTTCTTTTGTTTTATTTTGCTTCTCCAACCCTCTAAAATCGTTTTATTCCTTTTATTTGTTACAAAAGAAGTATCTTAAATATAATATGATGTTGTTATAGGAAGTATTCTATCTATACATACACACACCTTCATCTAATGGTTAAAGATCATACTTTTACTGTGGAAGGCGAATTTCTGCCTCACGAAACGATGATTGTTTAACACACATATAACACATTTAAAGGTGGCCATTAAGATGAAACTATACTTATATATGATATATAATATTTTTATGTTTTACTTAAGATTATTTAATTTTCATTTTTGGCATACCTTTATGGTTTTTATTGTTGGTAAACACGATAATTTCATTTTAGGAAGTGCGGACTACCGCCCCTCAAAGTGATTTGATTCGTTAATGCCATACGTGGGACGTATAAAGGATGGATTTAATGATATTATATATGATATAATAATTTAATTATAATATACCTTTATATCATTATGATTTAACTCCATTAATGTATGAGATAGAAATGAAAATAGTGTTCATACATACGTATGGCTTACCGTCTCCATGAATGGTGCATTTCATTTCTTATCCCCAAATGTAATGTACTATTATAAGTAAATATATATAATTTATATATATGATGTATGTTACATATTAGTGATGAATATAATTCTGGAATTAAAATATACATACCTCTCATTTAGTTTTAATTCCATTAATATGACATAGAAATGAAAATAGCGTTAATGCGTACGTACGGATTACCGTCTCCATGAACGGTGCATTTCATTTCTTACCTCTAAATGATTATGTAATATTATAAATTCATGTATATACTGGATATATATATGATATATATTATATCTACATCATGAATATAATTCTTGATATAATGGATATTTTACCACATGAACAACTTGTAATTATAAAGAGTTTATTTTTGACTCAAGTACCAAGGATCGAAAAAAAACCATTATTAACTTAAATAATTACATAGTGTTCATAAAATGGTAATAAATGATATAAAAGCAATAATTAACGTGAAAAAGGTTCTTAAGAAAGTAGAAATTAACTCAAGTTTATTATTTAGGATGTTAAATAATGATCGAGTCAAGTCGGACCCGAGGTAAGGGACTTCGTCTCAATCTCCTCTCATTGAGGCATATTTTTTTTATACACAATCTTCATTTATACGGTGTATAAACCCCTTTGACTTTTACTTTTATACAAAATGAATCTTTTTCTACAAAGCGTTTTACTAAACGACAAAAAGGAATGTGTCTTTTATCGTATGCGGTGACAACGAACTTTTTCGCCACTACGAGTATTATTTAGTCAATGGCTTCCTCAACAAGTCATAATGTTTTTAAAATGAAATAAATACCATATACTCTTTTATGTATTTTGGTATTGAAAATGGTTTTTATAATGGATTAGTTATATCAATATATTTATGTTATATATTGTGATCAAAGTGTGGAAATATTTTCTTTCAATTATATTTGTTTTGTGTCTTATGATTTTATAATGGTACTTGGACATTTGACGAGTGGTTACGTGATAAACCATATGACGGGTGGGCCGTGAATACCAGGACAGGTGGTTACGTTATAACCTCCAATGCATTGGGTTTGGAAGTGGTCGTATGGCTATTCCATTAAGTGATATGTGTGGAAGTCGAATACATGTTTATTCCATTTATGTATGTTTATGTACCAAGTTACCATTATATGTTATGAGATCTTTATATGGGTCTTATGGTAATATTTTGGTTACAAAAGGGCATGTAATGATATTTTATTCAGGGAAGAGTTTTTACTACTTCATAAAGTTTAAAAGTATTACTTTGATTATGTATACATGGTTTACTTGTTGTTTTGATAAAATAACAATTTTCATTATTTGTGTATCCCTTACGAAGCTTTTTATGCTCACACAATGTTTTTTGGAAAAGTTTTTCATAGGACTTAATGTGGAATAGTGTCAAGGATGGGATTAACGGAATTTCATGCTATATGAAACATGGAAGTAGACATGTTTTTTAAGAGGTTTTATTCGATGGAAACTTAGTAGAAGTGCCTACTTTGTAATATTTTGAGATGTAATAGTTATGTCTTAATTCTCTAAAACTCTAAACCTGAGAAGATCCTCATTGAGAATTATTCATTTAATGTAAGGTTTATGGACGAGGCCTTATAGTTGGTATCAGAGGAAGGTTTAGACAACTTTAGGAGTTAGAAAAATGTTAAATTAAAAATTAATTTATAATATGACTGAAATGATATAGAATTTAAAGATTACCATGGTGCTTCACCTATGAAATTTCTGTGTTCATAATGGTTTTTCGTAGAGGAAACAAGGCAGCTATGTTGGGACAAAATCAGGAGGAAGACAACCATCCAAATCAGCAACCTGAGATGGTCGGAATTAGAACTGAACATTTTGTTGTAGTGATGGCACAATTGACTCAGGCTATAAATGGTGGTGGTATCCATGCACGAGATCAACCAGATCAATTGAAGAGGAACATGTCAGTGGTGAAACATTTCATGAGTCAACATCCCCCATCATACAGAGGATCATCTGACCCCGTGCAAGATGAAGGTTGGATTAAAAAACTGGAGAAGATTTTTGATGTCATGGGGTGTTCAGAACATCAAAAGGTTAGTCTTGCTATTTACCGTTTTGAAGGTGAAGCTGATTAGTGGTGGTCGATGGTGAAATATATCAGGGATAGTGATGAGATTGATGATCTTCACTAGGACAAATTCAAAGGTATGTTTCTTGAGAAATACATTCCAAAGGTGGTTCATCATAGGATGGAAAACAATTACTAGAATTGAGGTAGGAGGATGAATCAGTGGATGCTTATGAAGCAAAGTTCACTCGACTGGCAAGGTATGATCCAAACTTCATATGAGATCTTGATAGTAAAATAAACTGTTTTTACTCATGGTTAAAGACAAAGTATAGAAGCGAATTAGCTTCCCGTGAGTTCAAAAGTTTTGAAAAACTTGTTCGATGTACGGAGAAGGTGGAAATAGAGTTTACCAATGATCAGGTGTTCTTTGGCAAACAACAGAATAAGAGGTCCAGTTGGCAAGCAAAGAGGAAGAATTCATCAATGAAACAGGGAGGTAAGAAAGCCAAATATCCATACTGTGAGAAGTGTGGTAAAATGCATCCTGGAGAATGTTTATCCAAGTCTGGAAAGTGCTTTCGGTGTGGTAAGTCAGGTCATATTGCTCGTAACTGTAAGGAAGATGATCAAGCATGCAATAAAAATCCAGTAGTAAGATGTTTTAAGTGTAATGAAAAGGTTCATTATGAAAATGAGTGTCTAACGAAGAACTCAACTGGGTGAAAGAAGCCAGACTACAAACAGAAAGGGGTGGTGAAATCATTTTCAACTACTTCAGCAGATGTCGGGCCGTCGAATGAAGTAGTATCTGGCACACTGTTTGTTTGTTCAGATTTTTCCAATGTGTTGTTTGATTCAGGGTCTACACATTCTTTCATTTCTGAGAATTTTTCTATTAAATTGGAAATTCCATCTAAAGATATTAAACCTGAAATTATGGTAAAAAACCCAGAGGAAACATTCAGACAAAATGGAATTATAAGAACCTTCATATCCTTGTGTGTGGAAATAATCTTCCAGCAAACCTTATTGTTTTTCCTCTAGTAGAGTTTGATGTTATTTTGGGAATGGATTGGCATTCTGTTTATCATTCTAAGATTGACTGCAGAGCTAAAATGGATTCTTTTCAGAAATATTTTCAGTTTCTGTACAATAATGAACCCTTGATTTTGATAACATATCCGGATGTTGAGAATATAGTAAAAGATGGAAATGAATTTTACATTGCACATATTGTTGAAAATAAAGGAACTGTTCAGATTAATGATGTTACAATGCTAAATGAGTATCTTGATGTTTTTCCTGATGAGTTTCCTGGTATTATTCATGATTGGGAAGTTGAATTTACCGTTGACTTAGTTCCTGATTCTACGTCAATTTCAAAACCCCCTTATCGAATGGCACAAGTTGAACTTTTAGAGTTAAAGAAGCAATTGCAGGAGTTATTAGATAAAGGTTTCATTCAACAAAGAACATCCCCTTGGGGTGCTCCTGTCTTGTTTGTTAAAAATTAAGATGGCTCAATAAGACTTTTCATTTATTATAGAGCCTTGAATAACATTACTATTAAGAAAAGGTATCCTTTTCCTCATATCGATGATTTGTTTGATCAGCTCCAGGGAGCTCAGTATTTTTCAAAGATTGACTTGAGGTCGGGGTACCATCAGTTGAACGTAAAAGAAACAGACATTCTGAAGACTGCATTCCTTACTAGATATGGCCATTATAAAATTTTAGTTATGCCTTTTGGGTTAACCAATGCACCAGATGTATTCATAGACCTTATGAATAGAATTTTCCATGAGTTCTTGGATAAGTTTGTGGTTGTTTTCATTGATTATAGTTTGGTGTTTTCTAGAAGTAAAGAGGAGAATGAAATTCATTTAAGGTATATCTTTCAAACATTAAAAGAAAAGAAACTATATTGAAAATTCAGCAAGTGTGAGTTTTGGTCACAACAAATTTCATTCCATGGTCACATTGTTTCAAATAATGGCATAATTGTTGATCCTACTAAAACAAAAGTTGTTGAAGAATGGAAAAGACCCACAAATGTAAATGAGGTCTGTAGTTTTCTTGTTTTTGCAGGTTACTACCGATGGTTTGTTGAAATTTTTTCACAATTATCTAGTTCAATGACTAAGCTAACTCGGAATGGTGTTAAGTTTATCTGGACAAAAGAATGTGATGATTTTGTTCAGGAATTGAAAACAAGATTGGTGAATGCTCCAGTTTTTCCACTAAATTCCAGAAATGGTGATTTTGTTATCTACAGTGATGCTTAATTGAAATGACATGGTTGTGTCCTAATGCAGAATGATCTGCTAATTTCTTATTCTTCATGATAGTATAAAATTCATGAGGTAAATTACCCTACACATGATTTGGAATTAGCTGCTATTGTTTTTTATTGAAAAATTTTGAGTCATCATTGGTATGGAGTAATGTGTGAAATATATACTGATCACAAATGTTTAAAGTATATATTCACTCAGACTGAATTGAACATGGGACAGAGGAGATGGATAGAATTAATCAAGGATTATGATTGTAAAATTTATTACCATCCAGGAAAAGGAAATAAAGTGGCTGATGCTTTGAGCTTAAAAAGTAATGCTTAATTAACCATGCTACGTTTGGAACAAGATCCTTTGGTTTTTGATTTTCTCAAATTTGGAATAGATGTTGTTGGTGCAGGAATTTCTTCTATTTTGTTTCAAGTATCAGTGAGATCATCCCTATCAGATAGAATTAAGAAAGCACATAGGGAAGATAGTGAGTTGTAGAAAAAGGTAGAGCTGGTTCAGAAGGTTAAGTTTCCTGAATTCAATATTTATAATGATTGTTTTTTGAGGTTTGGGAAGAGATTATGTGTTCCTGGTGATTCACAGTTGAAGAATGAGTTGTTATGTGAGGCTCATTGTTCCCCGTTTTCAGTTCATCCTTGTAGTAATAACATGTATAGAGATATGCGGGAGTATTACTAGTTGGATGGAATGAAGAGAGATATTTCTAATTTAACAGTGAAGTGTTTGACTTTTCAACAGGTTAAATCCGAGCGGAAGATACAGAAAGGGATGATTCAGCCTTTACCAGTGCCAGAGTGTAAATGGGAAAATATATCCATGGACATAGTTGTGGGATTTCCGAAGACACCTCGAGGTAATAATGAAATCTGGGTTATTGTTGATCGCTTGACTAAATCTGCTCATTTCCTTTCTATACGAGATACTTTTTCCCTAGATCACCATTCCCGTTTTTATCTTAAATAGATAGTCTTGTTACATTGAGTTCTACTCTCCATTGTATCTGACCGTGATCCCATGATTACATCTAACTTTTGGAAAGGCCTTCAGAAGTCATTGGGTACTGAATTAAATTTTAATATAGATTTTCCTCCATAATCAGATGGGCAGTCAGAATGAACAATTCAAACCTTGGAGGATATGTTATGATCTTTCTCTATGGATTATCAGAGAAGTTGGGACCAACATGTTTCTTTGGTTGAGTTTTCATATAATAACAGTTTTCATTCTAGTAACAGATAGCACCGTTTGAGGCATTATATGGGAAGCGGTGTCAAACTCCAGCTTTTTGGGATGAAGTGGGTGAAAGGAAGCTGAGGGGACCAAAATTGGTAGAAGAGATGGTAGAAAAAGTATAGTTGATTCAGAAACAAATGAGAACAGCTCAGAGCAGGAAGAAGAGTTATGCGGATAACCAGAGGAAGGGTCTAACTTTTGAGGTAGGTGAAAATGTTTTTCTCAAAGTTTCACCATGGAAAAGTGTGATGCGATTTGGTAAGAAAGGAAAGCTCAGTCCAAGTTTCATTGGACCATATGAAATTATGGAGAAAGTTGGATCAGTTTCTTACCGAGTGGATTTACCTCTGAGTTTATCTCAGGTAAATAATGTTTTTTTATGTTTCGATGTTGATAAAGTATATGCCAGATTCATCTCATATTTTGAGCTGAGAGGTAGTTTAGTTGGAAGAGAATCTCTTTTATGAAGAACAACCAGTACATATTCTTGACCGAAGAGAGAAAGTGTTGCGAAATAATGTAATTCGCCAGTTAAAGGTTTTGTGAAAAAACTATATGGTTGAAGAGGCAACGTGGGAATCGAAAAATGATATGAGGGATAAATACCCCCACATAATTTTATAGGTGAATAAAATTGTGACACAATTCCCAAAAGAGGGGAAGGATATAACAATCCAGGTAAATATGGAATAATACAATTTCATATTTATTAATATTTGAGAATTAAATATTAATATTACTTTAAAGGGGTTGCTATGTTCGATAGCGTACCTGATATGTAACAAAGAGTTTCTTTGAAATCTTACATTGCACACTTGTAATAAAATAATATTATTTTAATTGGTAGTTAACATGTAGCGGTTGTATTGGAGGGAATGAATAGAAATAACTAAAATATGATTATATCTGTTAAATGTTTTTACATTTATCCAATAATGTATAAAGGCTTAAAATAAGAAAATAATTCAATTTTAGGCATAGATAGTTTAATATTCACTAAATGACCACTTATCATATTTTGATGGCAAACATTCATTAAATATAGTTTTGGTCACTCTTATACATTATATTGGTCCAAATAAAATTCTTCTTTATAATAAGGACAGAAAAATTTACTTTGTGTAAATTTTTGGTATTTTTCCGATAACGTTCATTTTTTAATGAATAGTGAAAAATGTTGTATTTTAATTCAAAACCTCTTTTTAATCAAATTTATTTAGATGACTATAATATCATTTGAATTGGTTTTTAAGTGAAATTAGAATATATTTTTACCATTTAATCCAATAGTGGTCGTTGGAATTTATTTCACTTTGATATCAGACTTAAACTAGTGTCAATCTTTTGATACTTATTGTTCATAAAACACGCTCTTTTCTCTGACAGTGGGAATTAATTATTAAATTAAATAATGAAACTTATATGTTTTGAATTTTGTAAAATAGACTTCATTTTTGAATTTGGAATATCAAATATATCTTAGGGTGAAGTTTAGGTATTTTTCTGAAAAACTTCAATTTTTGATTACTAGTGAAACCACTAAGTGGTATTTAAAAAACTGAATTTTTTTTTGGTTTAAATGATATTTTACCACCTTTGTGTTTTTAATTTCAAAAATCTGAAATAAAACTTTGTCATTATGAAGTAAAATGTGGTTCAATGGGATTAAAATAATTTTTTGGTGAATAGTAACTTTTATGATTATTAATCGCGATTAGAGGTAATTAGTGTTGTTTAAGGTAAAAATAATGTTTTAATATTATGAAATGACCTGGACACAAGTCCTACCCTTATTGGATGGGTCAGGCCGACCATGAAAATCCATGGGTCATCTTGGGGACCCCATGGAGCCACTTTGGTATGAAAATGACATTGATAACTATTTATTTAAAGTTAAAATTAAAATGTCACAAACATGAGTTGTTTTACTAAAAAAAATATAAATGGAGTTATACAAGACATAATTTTGGCTATAAATATTCATTATAAAGACAAAAATATTCCCTAAATCATGATATTTGTTTTATAATTTTCAAACATTAAATAAATTAAATTATAAATGACATCATGATGATGTAGCGATTACCTCATTAATGAACGATTTAAATAAAATGAAAAGATAATTTACAATATAAGACATAAACATTTCAATGCCCTATTTTATGTGTGGATTTTATACTATCATAAACTTATCCTCTAAATATATAATTTTGGGACCCTTTTTATCCGAAAATCATATTATAATAAAATATCTTTTTTTAACTTTCCAAGAGTGCCCCTCTTCTCCTCTTATAAAAGGCCCCCACCTCTACCTCCTTACCCACAACTCTCAAGCCTTTGGTTCGACAATTCTCTACTCTTTTTGTCTCTTAAAATCCCTCTATTACTTATAGGAGCCTCACTTTGGGCAGAATTCTTCCCAAGGAAGCCTTTGAGCTCAAATCAAAAAGAGTTACCTGTTTTAAAGGTACTGTTTTCTCTTGTGTTCTTATGTTTTATTTTGCTTCTCCAACCCTCTAAAATATTTTTATTCCATTATTTTGTAACAAAACCAGTATCTTCAATATAATAGGTTGTTTTTATATGTATCAATTGAGCTAAAATTACACACACCTTCATCTAATGGTTAAAGAACATACTGTTACTATTGATGTCGAATTTCTGCCTCACGAAACGATGACTGTTCAACACTCGTATAACACCTTAAAAGGTGGCCATTAAGATGACACTATATTTATATATGATATATAATATGTTTATGTTTTACTTAAGATTCTTAATTTTTCATTTGCGGCATACCTTTATGGTTTCCATTGTGGGTAATCATGATAATTTCATTTTAGGATGTGCAGACTACCGCCCCCTCAAAGTGATTTGATTCGCTAATTCCATACATAGGACGTATAAAGGATGTATTTAATGATATTATATATGATATTATACTGGAATTATAATATACCTTTATATAATTATGATTTCAATCCTTTAATGTATTATATAGAAATGAAAATAGTGTTCATGCGTACGTACGGCTTACGGTCTCCATGAACAGTGCATTTCATTTCTTATCTCCAAATGTTATGTGTTATTTTAAGTACATATATATAATAGATATATATGATGCATGTTACAAATATGTGATGTATATAATTTTTTAATTAATATATACATACATCTCATTTAGTATTAATTCCATTAATATGACATTGAAATGAAAGTAGCATTCATGCGTATGTACGGAATACCGTCTCCATGAACGGTGCATTTAATTTCATACCTCTAAATGATTATGTAATATTATAAATGCATGTATATACTGGTTATATATGATATATATGATATCTACATCATGAATATAATTCTTGATATAATGGATATTTTACCACATGAACAACTTGTAATTATAGAGAGTTTATTTTTTAATCAAGTACCAAGGATAGACAAAACGACCATTATTAACTTAAATAATTACATAATGTTCATAACATGGTAATAAGTGATATAATAGAAATAATGAACTTGAAATATGTTCGTAAGGAAGTAGAAATTAACTCAAGTTTATTATTTAGTACGTTAATGAATTATCGAGTCAAGTCAGACCCGAGGTAAGGGACTTCGTCTCAATCTCCTATCATTGAAACATATTTCGTTTTATACACAACATTCATTTATACAGTGTATAAACCCCTTTTAAATTTACTTTTATAAAAAATGAATCTTTTTCTACGAAGTGTTTTACTAAACGACAAAAAGAAATGTTTCTTTTATCGTACGCGGTGACAACGACCTTTTTCGATGCCATGAGTATTATTTGGTCTTTGGATTCCTCAACAAGACGTAATGATTTTAAAATGAAATAAATACCATATACTCTTTTATTTATTTTATTATTGAAAATGATTTTTCTAATGAATTTGTTAGGTCAATATATTTATGTGATATATTGTTATCAAAGTGTGGAAATATTTTCTTTCCAATATATTTTTTTATGTCTTATGATTTTATAATGGTACTTGGACATTTGACGGATGGTTTCATGACAAACCATATGACTGGTGGTGACGTGAATACCAGGATAGGTGGTTACGTTATAACCTACAATGCATTGGGTATGGAAGTCGGCCGTATGGCTATTCCATTAAGTGATATGTGTGGAAGTCGACCGTATGGTTATTCTATTTAAGTATGTTTATGTCCCATGTTACCTTTATATGTTATGAGAACTTTATATGGTTTTTATGGCAATATTTTGGTTACAAAGGGTAAGTAATTATCATTTATTCAGTGAATAGTTTTTAATACATTATAAAGGTGAAAAGTATTACATTGATAAATAATACATGATTTACATGTTATTTTGATAAACTAACAGTTTTCATTCTTTGTGTATCCCTTACTAAGCTTTTTATGCTCACCCCAAGTTTTTTTGAAATGATTTTCACAGTACTTAATGTAGAAAAGGGTCAAGGATGGGATAAAGGGAAAGTCATGCTATATAAAACATGGATCTTGACACGATTATTTTTAAGAGTTTTTATTCTATGGAAACTTAGTATAAGTTCGTACTTTGTAATGTTTTGAGATGTAATAGTTATGTACTAATTCTCAAAAACTCTAAACCTGAAAAGATCCTCAATGTGAATTATTCATTTAAAGTAAGGTTTAAGTGCGGGTCCTTATAAAAAGATACTATTTTTATTATAAATCGTTCCCTATAAGCTAATAGCACCCGCATAATTATTTACCATTAATAAGTATTTAATATCACACCTTTCATATGTTTTATTATCTTTGGATACCAATTTGGGTATTATAATTGATATATTGGTTTACGATATAAGAATAATTTAGTTCTAAACTGTTATTTATTTTTTGTATTATTTTAGAATGTGTAATGTAATGTTTATGTATGTAATATATTTTCCAAGACTTCTAAATTGATCTGTCCTTCGGGAATTGATTATTTGTTTTCATTCCAATCTATTAAAATAATGCACCTGCTCTGGGATTCTAGGGACATGGCGTTATAGTTGGTATCAGTAGGAGATTAATATAATCCTTGGAAAATATATTTTAGGTAACATTGATTAAAGAACATTACCATAAGATATAAATTGAGTATTAGTATATAAGAAGATCCTAAGAAAATAACTTTATTTATAATGTGGTTTTTGTAATCAATACATCCCTAACTAAATACTATTAGTGGTCGTAGTTCTAAAACAATATGTACCTAGGGGTGAAAATTCTGACAACGAGTTTTTGGCATGACCCGGAATATCCTGGTACACAACAACTGGCATTTCTATTCACCTGGTTTGATACTCCCTGGGGACATTCTTAGGAAAATATTCATTTTAACTAAAAAATATAATTATTGATTTATTAGAAAATATGTGGGAAACAAAACAATTTTTATGATTCTGACATTATATGTGTGAAAATGTTCAATTAATGGTGATAATTATTCTAATTTTTTTATTAATCATTAGTATGTGATATATCCTAGAGTATGGCTTTATTTTGAAATGTTACTCATTATATGAAATGATAACTCTAGTAATTCGCATGATCAAATGACTACGAATAATCATATATTTCATTATAATAAGAAAACCTTTAGATGGTAAATAGTCTCCCATGTATTTTCATCATATAAAGAAATAATTTCTTGTGTTAATAAGAGATGTAATGTATTCAAAAAGGTTTAATAGAAATTCCAGGTGTTACAATGTTTTAAGAGATTAAATGATGAAGCTATTCACATATTATTAAGTGAAAAATATGGAACTTCATTATTTTTATCTCCTATGTAAATTTTTGGACGGTGATATGGTACACTTGTATTTGGGATAAGTATAATGGCAGGAATGGAGTAGTTTAAGCACTTGATATTTTGTATTTGTTTAATGAATAATATATTGGATACATTGACCTAATATTTTTGGATTTAATTAAACATATTAAGGATTAATGATATAATTTGGAACCTTATGATTTATTAAATGTGCTTCAACTGTAAAAAAATCATTCGGAATATTCATTTAATAGTGTGTGGGATGAAGTGAAAGTAGATCAAATCACATCCCAATGACGATATTATTATTATCATTGGTTAGGAAATCAAGAAGGTTTTCTGGAGTACATTTCATGATACTAAATAAAACCCCACCCTTTAAAATATACAGTAACTAAATAAATTTTTTACACAAATATTATATGATTTTTGAATTGATGATACTTTAAATCATTATCAATTGATAGATTTGAGGCCATCGATTTTAAAATTTATTGTTTACTTATTTGTGATTGATGACCTCTACCACATAATAAATATATATACATTTTTCTACGATTATCTCTCTATAATTGCCAAAAATGATATCATATTCGAAATCCTTACTTGGCAGTGGGTTTTTCATTTCTCGTCCCTTCTTATTAAGAATAAATTTTATTAACCCTATTTCCGATGTGGGTTTTCTACAGATGTTTTTTCTATATTGTACCATTTATTTTTTAAGAACATTTTCAAATTGCGATAACACAACTTATATGAGGGTAGAATGAAACCCCAAAATATTTCATAGTATCATATCTATTTAATGTTGTTATATAGCTTATATTTCATAGAACACAAACTTGGATATTGTTATACGCGAGATTGAGTTATTGAAAAACAACACATCATTATTATAATTATTTAAATGCTATAATTATTTATCAATTAAATATTTTAATATGAATAGTACCTTATTGACTTTAAATGTTATATATAATTTTATCACAAAAATAATATATATTTATAATGAGATTTATATGTTTTGTTACAATATTCATATAATTAGAAAATTTATTTTCAAAAAAGGCCTACATTTTATGTTCATTTATTTAAAATAATTAAATTAATTTTATACACTCCTAAAAATAGAATTTGGTAAAATGGGAATTATTTTTAAATTTGGAATATCAAAATTTTCATAGGGTTAAATTATTCATTTTTTCAAAAAACATTCATTTTTTATGAATAATGAATAATATTACAAAGTACGTAGAAACTGCATTTTCCTTTAAATAATTATTTTTAATTAAAAATTTATCGTAATGTTAAAAGTGAGTCATAATACATATATTATTATAATTTATGTAATTGGATGCGTTTTATAATAAGATTGTATATATAATTTATTTTGAACATTTTTAATGTATGTTTACAATCCTTCTAGGCACGATTGCAAATTTTTATAAAACAAAATTTTACTGCTTCTAAAAAATGTATTTATAAAATCCAAGAGACATAGTTGATATCAGTATGTATGATTTTGTTCAATTAAATGAAAAATTATTAGTTGTACAGTTACATTGGATTTTTTTACTATGGTAAAACGTAAATAATTTAATTATAGGTAAAAAATATTCAAATTACCCAACACATGTGCTCATTATATTGCATAAGTGAAATTCAACCAAAATCCTCATTGGTAAAAAATTATATTCCTTTTTATCTTTATGGGATATATTAGGACATTTATTATATTGTATTTAAAGAATATATTTAAGTTTTTATTTCAATGATCAATAAATAATCAATTTTTAATATATGTGATAGACATAAGGTCAATTCGACTATAAATATTTTATAGAAAGAAAAAAATATTTCATAAATCATGGAAATTTTTTATAATTCTTAGACATTATGTAATTAAATTTAATTATGACACAATGATGATGTAGTAATTAATTTATTAATGAATGATTATAATATTTGACGTTATAAATATTATAATAAATGTAAATTGGATCTTTTGAGGCAATCGACAAATTTTATAGTTGAATATGATATGTTTGGATTGATTCAATGTATTGTTTTCTAAGTAATATATTTTTTATGACTTTCAAAAAAAGAAAATACTAAAAATTGTAAAAATTGTCATAAAATAGTTTTTAAAACAAATAATATATTATAATATGATTTATTATTCCTAAAAATATATAAAACTTTTAAAGGACATATATAATGTTATTTATGTCCTTAATGAACCTCTTTGGGTTCACTTGTATTGTTTTAGTAGGTTTATTAACAACATAATATAAAAATAAAAACAGATGTGGTAAATGAAAACTATTTAAGTAAGCGTTAAATCTAAATGATATGGATAGTATGGTGACCTAAACATGTATAAAACCTATTGGTATAGATTATCTCAACCCATACCCACTGTAGCATCGATATAATTAGATTTTTATGTATTACAAACATAAAATGTTTTTATAATGAATTTTTATTTAAAGAATTTCCTAATGTTCCCTTAACCTTGCTTATAAAAGGGTAATTCCCTTTATCTTAAATTCACACCTCTATATCCATTTTCCTCATAAAAACCCAAATTAAATCTCATCAGAACTACAATAAATTAATCCTGGAGTCTTTATATTTAACATAAAGACATCTTGTGGATCCCTTTTCCTCAAAAAAAAATAGGAAGAACCTGAAAAAGATGTAATTATTTCATCACCACATTCAATGTTCATTTCTTCTTCACATACCCATTCATTGTTATATCCATACCAAAATAATAACACCCATAACATATAAATACTGATATTTTGTTATAAATATCTTACAACCATATTCTTTTTTCTATCCATCCTATGAATGACAATGTCACCATACATGCGTATGTATGACTTATCATCTCCACGGCGTGGTGTGTTTTTTTATTCAACATTTCATTATTTTAATGGGTATAATAAGGATTATAATTGATGTTATCAATAAATATGAAATGTTGATTATATTTATATATAACATTCCATCCTATTATATATAATTTCACTATCAATAGATTGATATCCTTCCTCGTGCATACGTTAGTCTTATCGTCTCTACGACATGATGAGATTAATTTCCATGTTCACCATGCAACAATGATTGTATAAATATATATTATTAATATGCATGTAATATATGAACTACTAATGATACTATATATATATAAATATATGAATTTGCATATATATTTCATTGACATACTTCTGTTCAAAACAATATGATAAAGGAACCGACGTTTAATCATTTGTAAGGCCCACCGTCTCCATAAATGGTGTTTTCCATTTGATGTATCTATATATTATAAATATTTATATTATAAATATATTTGATACATAAATAATTTTTTATATTCCAGAATCATTTAAATCATGATATAAATGTGATGATAAAAAATAACATGTTAAAAAATGTAACATAAAGAAAACGATTATTACCTGAAATATTATTTTAACATGGAAATTATTATTAAATTGTAATTATAAATCCATAAAAGAATCAAATACAATATCACAAATAATAATATGGTTTTTACAATATAATAACATACTATGTACATTATAGAAGTGGATAATTGTACGCTTGACCAAAGGAATGTACTACGTACGGGTTATTTCCTAAATATCATTATTATCCATGATTATTTATCACTATGTATCTATTGGGACAAATAGATTTTATATATCGATGTTCCATAATTATTTTAAAAATTAATGTTTTAAGGTTTTATGGATGGGACTCTTTAAATAGATCATCATTTTAAATGTTTTAAGGAATTATTTTTCTAAATCATTGTATTTAATGTCCACGTTTTCAAAATGATTTTAAGGATTTATATGTATAAACATAATTGTTTTAATGTGTGAATTTCTTTAAAAATATTCAAATTGGCATGTGAAAAATTGATTAAAAAACCATTTTAAATGACTTCATTTATAAATTTTGATACATTTAAATGATTTCAAGAAAAGTGGTATTTCTATCAATGAGTTTTTTTGATTATTTTAAACATGTCAACAACCGTTACTGGATATTATTCATTATTCAGATTGATTTAAAATAATAAAATATTAAATATTTTTTCAATTAGTTATGGTATGATTGACTATGGATCTACTATTTTTATAAAATTCATAGTTTATTGTTAATGTATTATAATTTTGTTTTCTAGATTTAGAACAAATTTTTTTGTTATATTTCTCCCTTATTTATAGGAGGAATTCATTGGACATAGTAAGTAAATTTTATGGCCCATTGTAGCCCCTAGATGAAATGATAGGTCTCTTTAGACAAATTAGTGTCTTGGATGAGGGCCTTGACAGGATTATTATTTTTAGAATTGGCATGTCACCTTTAATAGGTTTTTATTATGTCTGGCATTATGCATTACCACATTACGAAATTAGTTATTACATTTGATTATTTGACTAGTAGAATGTCAATCTGGATGTTTATATGCTACATTTCTACATTTTTCTAGCATATTTGGTACATTTTTTAGGTTTAATATGCTATTTTTTTTAATAATACATTAGGCCGTAAAAGTATATTGCTTCCACAGAATTATTTACCCTTACTAGGAATCTGATCTCACCCCTTTCTTCTCTTTTATTTTCCAAGGATTTGAAGAGTATTTTTTTGATTTATATGGTGGTTTAATCAAAGGGAATAATAGTGTACTTAAAGAATTATTTATGATGTGTTCTATGTTAGAAAGTGTAATGTAATATTCATGTAAGTAATATATTTTCCAAGACTGGTAAATTGATCAGTCATTCATGGCATGATTGTTTGTATTCATGACAATGTATTAAAATAATGTAGTGGATATGAGATTCCGATTATGGGGCGTTATAATCACTCTAAATCATAGATTAAATATTGATTCTCTTCTACTAAGGACTTGAGGAAAGGCCCTCTAAATTATCCTTAGATTTCCAATTTTACTGAAATACAAACGCACTACAAGACCTTTTCAACACATTGACATTATGAGGCACATTATTCTACATTTATGGGACATCACATAACTAATTGGTCACATTGTCACATTTCAATTAAATTTTTAGAAGATTCATAGTGACACGTCATTCGACCAAAGAATCTTCCTCCATGCCTTTATGGTGAATCAATATGCCATATAACATCATATTCCATCAGATATATCCCAATTAAATGATGTTATTTCACCATTCTAGAGATGTTAGATATATTTAATAAATTAAACAATGATCAAATAGATTACCTATTTCCATCCTCAAAACAACATTCCATGAGGAACACATCCCCAGCAAGTGTAGGAGGAAAAAATATGATCGTGATAAAATTAGTGGAGTAGTCTATGAATTAAATAATAAACTAATATAAGGAAATTAGTTTCATATTTAATTTTGAGGTCATGGTTTCTATAGGAAATTAGAAATACAATGTATTATTGAAATACCTCTAGATTATAACCTGATGTTTTTTTATAGAAAATAACATCCCACAAAATAAATGTATTCAATTAATGATATTTAAATTGAAATTCACGATTATTTCTAATTGTTTTATGGAATGATCTATGATCAAAATGATAGAATATATTGATGAATCATCAACATAGGGGCCCACATCCCATTTTACAGTGATTTAGTGATAATGTTGGTACTCCATTATAAACACACAAATAGTTAGTGATATCAATGAAGGTACACACATAGAATCAAGTATCCATAGGAAAATATATCACAGTTTAGATATGATACATATTCTAGGAAAAAACAGTGGTACTACTATAGGTTCTACTACAGACCCACCACTATTGGATCATGGTAAACATGAAATTTATATTAAATAACCTAGGTCCAATTTTATTTATTATATATAAAATTATGAACATGTGTATCATAAAAGATTATATAAAGATGATATTACTTGTTGGAATCGTGGAAAAGCACAATTACTGACTACAAGAGATATTGTAGCCAATAACCCCTTCCTAAGGTCAGTTTGTAAGGGGGAATTAGGTATTTTAATCATAATGGTTCAATTATAAGTGGTTTTACTTCCCTATTAATGTGAAAGATCATCATTATGTTTAAAGTTTCTACTACAAATGAAGACAAAAATTTCCCTTAATTAGAAACAATTTATAAAATTTCTTCAAAAAGGATAAATTAGATTTATTTTCTTACTCTATTTATGACAACTATAACTCCCCAACCCTAGTTACCCAGAGTCAGTGCATCATTAAATAACAATTGCAGGATAAAACGGGATTGAATCCCGAAAGACATATTACTATAGTAGCCTTGCATGTACTACATTAATTCATATGTTTGACATTACATCATGAAATAAAAACACCAATATCCTTTTGTCATCATTGCATACACCTTCATCCTTAGCCTATCCCAGCAGTAAAACCATGTAATATTTCTTCACATCCTAGGAAAAATAAAACATAAAATGATATGAGCTTATATTATTAGTAAATATAACAATATTGGCGAAACATTAATAAATAATAATAAACAATTAAGGCAATGTATATTAATAAAACATAATCCTTTTAAACATAATATTCAACATAATATAGGCAATTAAAATCTGATATTCCATTTAATTATTCAAATGGATATTCTATTACTCGAATAATCACATGAAATATTATTAGGATATTTCATAATGATGAAATGCATAAAGCCAATCTTCATAACCACATAGTCTACGCCTTGTGCCAAGAATAAAAATAATATCTTTTCAAGGCCTTAAAGCAAGATTGTTGTTCATCTGATGAGACCTATCGATGCATCGAGGAGAAATATTAGGCTCCAGCAGTCAATTACTATTTCCAATGCATTCCACATATTAAAAGGATAAAACATCACAAAAAAATTCATATTAAAACTAGTATATGAAATGTATATACATTATACATAAACCATTAATTGTTTAAAAATAACACTTCTAGAGGATAACATACCACAAAACCTTCATTATTATATGGATGTTTGGTAACATAATAAATCAACTTCAGAAAATCTTAAAATTGTTCAATGGATGTTCACATAGATGAAATCAAAACATTTTTGGAGAAAAATCTCATTCTATTTTGAATTCATTTAAAACTCATATAATTATAAAATAAAACATTTATTTTGAAAATATTCTTACAAATTTTTTTGGGAGTTATTGATGATGTTATAATGGCGGAAAATAGACACACCCATCATATAAGTAAAAAAATACATTCATACATTCATTTTCTCAAAAAGATCATAAAGCACCATGTCTGTAAAATGACGCCAAGATTCCATTGAAGACATATATGGTAAATTAAGAGAATAAATGAAATTATCCCACAGACATGTAAATATTAATAATGTTCTCAATTACATTTTTATGAATACACGATTGTCTATGATAATGAGGCCCCAGTAGACATGTTGGTATTTACAACATCAGATAAGTACAGAGATCATAGAATTAACCCGTACGTTGTACTTTTCCTTGGTCGATGGAATGTTAAAATAATTTATAATAGATAAATTATTGTTATCAAATTATTCAAAACTATAAAAATAAATATGATACCATATATGATCCTATAATATTTCTTTTTTTAATAATATTTTAGTAGTATCATTGTTCCGGGTGTTAACTGATATGTATTCTTTTGTATGATCGGTTGGGTAAGCCATGTTTTTATGGATATGATATATATTATTCATATCTAGAATGATATTAATTTAGGAATCATTATTTTTAATAAAATATTTGAATTATTTTTGAATGATTATGATGAAGAATTAATTTCATAGCATTCATGGAGACAAGTAATATGTACGTATGCACGAGTCATAATATCATCATATTGATGGTAAAATCATATTTAATTGGATGTTATAAAATATATACATAATCATTAACATGTTATATTTATTATTTAAATTTTTTATACTCATTATTATACCCATCCAAATAATGATGTGTTTGAATAACAAACAACACCAGGACGTTGAGATGGAAAGCCGTACATACGCACGTATGGTGACATTGTCATTCATAATATGGATAGAATAATGTATATTTTTGTAGCATTTTTATAATACATTAAATTATTTTGAATATAATAGATATTTTATTTTTGAATGGAAACAACAATGAAAGATTAAGTGGAAGAAGAAATGAATTTGAAAGAATGTGGTGAAATTATTACTTCTTCTTTGGGTTCTTCATATTTTTTTGATCAAAAGAGATCTTTATGTTGGGTTTATGACCAAAATAAGGCCTTTATAATGAAGGGAGACAATTTTGAAGGGTATTTTGGTATGGGATATCCGTGGATTTTGAGATTGAAATTAAGAGAAAATGATTTAACCATTTCTAAGAGCGAGGAGTGCCACATTAAGAAAAGCTTGAAATATTATTTTATATTAAAATATTTTTTTAATAGATCAAAAATGATTTATTTAGAATCTAATGTGCGTATGGGTATAAAAAATCTCATCCAATCATTTTAGACTAGTTTATCTCACCATATTAGCCTTATATTTTATATTTAACTATTAGTTAAAGAGATTTTCATTTACTATTTCCCATTGTATTTTTATATTATATAGTTAATAAATATTCTATAACAGTCCAAGAGAACTAAAAGTGGTTCATTTTAAATATATATAAAATTTTTTATGTACTTTTTCCTATCCTTATATTTTTATGAATATCATATCAAATAATAATAGAGTATTTGTTTTAAAAATTCAATTATGTCAATTTTGAAACTATTTGGTATTTGGTTTTTGTGAAAATCATAACAACATAATTAATTTAAATAAATATTATTTAATCAACCCTAATATACCATATTAAAATAGAAAATTATTTAAATTTATCAAAAGTATCAAATTACATTTATATGGATTTTTATAAATCCAATTATTTAAATCATTCATTAAAAAGGTAATTTCTTCATCATGATTGTCTCATAAATAAATATAAATATTTAATGTCTAAAAATTATAAATAAAATAAATTTATGTATTTGATATGTTATGATTTGTAATGAATATTTATAGTCTAATTTATTTTATGTATAACATTATATTAAAAATGGTTTAGATAACAAACATTAAATTTATAACTTTTTACTCTTCTTTTAAGTAAAATAAAAATAAATGACAGAATGTAATCCATTTGCAGCAAATGGGGTCATATTTTATTCTTAAGATTGTGTGTGGTAAAAATAAACATATCCAATAGAATTAGGACATGTATTAGGGTAATTATAATTTCATTTTACCTTTAATATCATATTTACATTTAACCATGGTAAATAAAAGTCAAAAGTTTATATTCACTGAAAAATATTTTCATCATATTGAACACTATTGTATATACTGATATTAACTATATCTCTTGGATTTTTGAAATTCAGGTCACAAAAGTGGTAAAATTATGTTTTATTCAAAATTTCGAATACCTCTAGAAGGTGGGTAATAGTCTGTAAAAAGTTCAATAAATTCTTATATATATATATATATATTCTTATACGATAATTACTGTAATAAATTACATTGAACATATATAGATATTTTATATATATTTTTACCTAGAATTAATTATAATAAAATATATAATTATTCAAATTAAAATATGGTTTTAAAGAATAATTTAGTTTTTTTCACAATTCAAAAAAAATTGAATGTTTTAGAAATATACAAAAAATTCACCCTAAGGTAATTTTGATATTTTGTATCAAAAATGAAGTCCATTTTTAAAAATAAAATATACATAATTTCAAAAGTTTGGTATTACAATTTATAACGACTATATTGATTGGTCATGGTGTGTTAAAACTCAATGTTGCATACAATGCAGGCTACTTCATTATTCAAAGGGAAACGTATGGTGGAAACGTGTTGTTTTACATTCTCCCCTCATCAAATTAATTTTGTCCTCTAAATTTCTAGAATATTATTTTAATAAAATGGTTTGGGTGGTTCTTTATCATATGTTCTTTGACTAAAAAATTTTCCACTTCCGTCTTATTATTTCTCTATATATCATTTACCATACGAGTCATCCAGTTTTTCAGAACTTGTTCTCTATTATCAGGAATTCTGACAGGATCTTCATAATAAGATAGATCATGTTCCAGTTCAATTTATTCATAGGTGAGTACATGCATTGGGTCAGGATGTATTTTTATATAGTGATACGTGGAACACATCCTGAATTTGGAGTGATTTGAAGGCATTTCGAAATTATAATTTACAAATCCAATTTTTTCATGAATTTCAAAAGGTCCAATGTACCTTGGAATCAATTTACCCTTTATACAGAAACTTATATTACCCTTCCATTGAGATAAATTCATGAAATAATGGTCTGCTACTTGAAATTGAAATACATTTTTTCAGTTATAATCAAATCTCTTTTTCCTACTTTGTGATGCATTAAAGTGGTTTTGGATAACCAAAACCTTTTCCATTATTTCATCAACAAGTTTTGGTCCTACAAGTTTTCTTCCACAAACATCATCTCAACAAGTTGGTGTGCGACATCTTTTTCTGGATAACACATTATAAAGTGTTGTCAGAATAATTGAATGGAAGCTATTGCTATTGGAAAATTCTTCCAAATGTAAATATTGATCACACATACCATGAAAGTCATGTGAGCAATATCTCAAAATGACTTTTATGGTTTGAATAGTGTGTTTTAATTTTCCATCAGTTTGAGGGTGGTAAGTAGTGCTCAATTTATGTTAAGTATTTAAGGCCTTATGAAGACTATTTCGGAATCATGATGTGAAACAAAGATCACAATTAGAAAAAATCGACAGAGGCCCTCCATGAAGTCTTAAAACATCATAAATATATAATTATTCCACACATTCAAGTATCATATCTTCTTTTATAGAAAGAAAATGTGATGAAACGGTAATATGATCAACAATTACCCATGTGGCTTCATTCCTTCTCGAAGACTTTGGAAAACCCATTACCATGTCCATCGTAATATTATCCCATTTCCACTCAGGTATGGTAAAAGGATTCAAAACATCTCCTAAATGTTTTCTTACAGCTTTAAATTTTTTAAAAACCATATATCATGACACAAAATCCGCAATCTCCCTCTTCATGTTGTCCCACAAAAAATGTACGTTCAAATCACTATATAACATTGTGCTCCCACGGTGTATAGATAAATTGAAGCTATGAGAATCATCCAACAATTACCTTTTTACATCATGTATGTTTGGAATAGAATGACTCTTCCCAAATTTCAAAATTCCATCTTCATATATGATGTCACTCAATATCTCATCATTCACAGCTTTAACCCTCATTGGAAACTCCCCATCACCTGTCTGAGAACTCTTTATCATTTCTAGTAAAGATGTTTTTGCAACCATTAGAAAATTTATTGAGGTTTCAACTTCCATGGTCATTCCAATATCCATCTTAACTAGATACATGAAAAAAATATCCCTTTAATATCTCATTTTGTTCAAAACCCTCTGATCCTTTCAACTCAATGCATCTTCAACCATATTTTCCTTCACCTCATGGTACTGTATAGTGAAATCACAATCCTTGAGTAGTTCAAGTCATCGTCTTTTCCTCAGGTTGAGTTCTTTTTGTGTGAAAGTATACATTAAACTCTTGTGATTAGTATAATTCTATCATTCTTCCCCATAGAGATAGTGCCTTCATATTTTCAGAGAAAATATTATAGCTTCAAACTCAAGATCATGAGTAGGATTTTCATGAATTTTTTGCTATCATGATTCCTAAGAAATAAAGCAATAATTCTGCATAAGGACACAACCTAGTCCTTTCTCTGAAGTATCATTATAAATAACAAACCCATCATTCCTCGATGGTAGATTCAAGATAGAAGAATTAACTAATCTTATCTTTAGTTCTTCAAATCATTCTTCACACATTTTTTCCAAAAAATTAAACCCGTTTACATGTGTACATGGTTAATGGGATAGGCATCTGGGAAAAATTATAGAGAAAATTTAAATAATAACCTGGTAAACCCATTCAAACGGGTAACTCAGTTATACTCATCAGTACTGGCCATTCTTGGATTGCCTTGGTCATTGAAGGATTGACATAGATTCTATCCATAGACACAATATGGCCATGATTATAATCCTCTTGAATCCAGAATTAATAGACACTAAACATTCCATATAATTCATTTCTTTTTTATGTTTTCAAAATAGTGCACAACTGATTTTCATGATCTTCATAGGTTTATGACAATACCATGATATCTATAAATACCACTAAAAATTCATTCTGATATTCCTTGAAGACTATATTCATTATATATGTGATTATAGAAGGTGAATTAGTAAATTAAAAAGGTATTACTGTGAACTCTTAATGTATGTACCTAGTTCAAAATGTTATTTTTGGAATATCTTCCTTCATCACACAAAACAGATGATACCTAGATCAAAGGTCAATCATTGATAAATATTGAGCTCCATAATGTTGGTCGAATAAATCCTCAACCTCAGGTAGGGGATACTTGTTCATTGTAGTAATTGTACTGATCTCCCTATAGTCACTGCAAAACCTCATAGATCTTTCTTTCTTCTTAACAAAAAGGGTAGGGGCTCCACATGGAGAAACATTAGGGATAATAAATTCCTTATTAATCAAATACTCTAGTTGTTTCTTTAGTTCCACTAGTTTTAATGTTTCCATTCTATAAGGGTTCTTTGATATGGGCCTTGAACCAGAAATTAAATCAATGGAAAACTCAATTTCCCATTTTGGAGGACGACCAAGTAAATTTTCTGGAAACACATCAACTTATTCTTGCACAATAAGTGCTTCCTCCATTCAAACATTATTTTACTCACCCATTTTTTTCATCTTATTCCTCCCAAATAATTAAATTTTGTTGAGCTACTGGGGGTGGATCTAAAAAGGAATCAGGTGGTAACGTTTCTCCTCTAATGATAAGGTACTTCTTATCATCATCGAAAATTGTAACCTTTGTATTATTATGATAAATATTCACTTCATGGTTCTAAATAAAATTAATATAGAGGATTATATCAAATTCAATAATGGGTACGACACTGAGAAAAATAGAAAAAAAACATTTATATGCTCTAACGAGAACTGATTCACAAAACATTGTTGTGATGATTCTTTACTTAGATTTTTTGACTGATATCTCCCTTGTTAAGTCAAATTGAAGATATAAATTTTTATTAAAAAAGTAGGAAGATATTAAATAATGCGATGATCTAGAATCAAATAAATCCTCGGATAAACTTGATGAAAACATTAAATAATGTGCCCCCACATCTTTCGGTGCTTCATCCTCAAAAGTGGTGATCTCATATGCTTATCATTGATCCTATGTATTTTGATAGATATGTTAAATTGGTGATTAGGACATTCATTTTCATAATTCCCCTTTTCTCTAAAATTGTATCATTCAACATTGAAAACCACTTTTTTCCCCTTGCAATCACGAGCCTTGTGGAATTTTTCACCACACTGGTTACAGACTCACATTATTATTAGGAATGTTCTGGTGTTTTTCTTCTCACATTTACCATAGGATGGATATTCCACTTTTCTCTTCTTCCCCTTATTTCCCTTTTCAATGTTTTCATCAGATCCCATTTTTTCTTGAATTTATTTAATGTTGTATGACTTTTAGAATTCGATTTATGGAATGATAGAACATGAGACAACATCTTCATATGATGATTATGAATGTGATACTAATTCTCAAAAGAGAAATTGTTTTATCCCATCAACGAATCAATAAATATTTCTCTTTGGGTTATGAATATATTCTTCTGCCCAATACGATAACATTGTAATGTTATCCTCATACATTGTGACATTCTCATCCTCTTGTTACCACAGAATGAAAAATTAACATTCCATATATGCTCGATTGTCATGTGAAAAGTATTTTTATAATAAAATATATTTAAAATACATCCATTCCTTGTTCGATATATCTTCATATTCATTTGTGTTTTGGATTAATGACCACCATTGATCTGCATCTCCTGTGAGGTGATAAACTGACAAGACAAATTTTTCCCTTGCACTATACCCCAATGCATGAAATAATATCTCTAAAGAATTTATCCATTTCTTAACTACTAATGTATTTGTAATCCAATTCAGAGTTGGTGGTTGTTTCCTCATGACATAGTCTAACATCGATCCTCCACATTGTGGATCAGGATGCACCATATGGGTAATGTTGTTATTCAGATCCTGAGTGAGTTCTCATATTATGGGGATAAACTAATCATCACCAGTTTCACCACTATCTCCACTATAATTATCTTGATTAGTAGGGAAATATATACATCAATTATGAGCTTTGATTCAGTTTACATTCCTTCCACTACGCACATTTTCTAAATAATGACATACAATATATTAGTTTATCAATTGCAATACTTAATTCCAAACTTGCAGAACACTTTACATAAGTTGAACAGTTTATGTATATACTCTATAATCGTAAAAATGATTTATTTTAAGAGTTTTATACTCATAAATCCTTAATAATGGTTTTAAATGAAAATATGAATTATCCTAAAAATTTCACCTGGGATTGTCGTATCCATGAGTGCAGCAATGCCCATTGTCATCCACCAGTTCTCGTTCGATTCTTGATCAATACAGTGATTCGGGGTTTTACCCCTTAGTACCTTAGTTATAGAGGCACATATACATGCTCATATCTAGTCAAGGATGTATTACTTGTAAAACGCTAAATATATATTCATTACATTAATTATAGAATCTCTTCTAAAATAATCATCAAGGTCTATCTTATAGTAATGTTATCAAATCACTATTTTTCTCAGTCTAGCTTCCATGGTTTCTAATAAATATTCTTTGATACCAACTATAACGCCCTGACCCCAGTTTCCGATGGTTGGTGTATTATTACATATCATTGCATTGATCACAAGGGATGAAATCCCGAAAATCCGATCAGTTTAGTATCCTTTCCTGTACCAGATACAATCATAAGTTTTACATTACATCATGAAATAAATTCATCCACAAAATTTTGTCTCCATTGACCACACTTATATCCTTAGATTATCCTTTCAGGTCAAACATAATATATTTATTCCCATCATGGGAAATATAAAACATAGAAGGTGGTGAGATCAGATGATTTGTTAGGATTAAAATATAAGTGAATCATTCCCAAATAATTATAAAAATTAAAGAAACGTATAAGACTAAAACATAATCCTTTTAAACATAAACGTCTGCATAATTTTCCCAATATAAATCAAATAATTCCATTTACTTATTCAATGGATATTCTAAAAGTCATATAATCACATGAAATATCAATAGCCAATTTCATAATGAGGAAATACATATTTCTATACATCAAAACAACATAATCAAGGCCTTGTGGAAATACTACAAAAAATTTATTTTCAAGGCCTTGAGCAAAGACACTAGTTTGTGTCATGAGACCTACTGATGCATCGAGGAGCTATAGTAGGCTCCAAACATCACTTACTATGTCTAATTCATTCCTCAAATGATAATTTTTATACATAACATAAATAGTGGTATAAAAACTAGCATATGAAATGTTAATAGTTTTTCCAAAAACCATAACTGATTTAAAAATAACACATCCACAATAAAACATATCATAAAACCTTCAATAAAATATGGATGCTTTGTATCATAATAAATCAACTTCAAACAAGCTTTAAATCCTTCAAGGGATGTTGACATAGATTAAATCAAATCATTTTTTAGGAAATATCTCTTTCTATTTTGAAATAATGTAAAACTCATATAATTATAAAAGAGAACATTTAATTTGAAAATATTCTTATAAGATTGTATGGGAAACATCAACAATGTAATAATGATGGAATATAGCCACGCCCACATTATATATTTCAAAAAGTCATTCTTACCCTTATTTAGTCGAAAAGGCTATAAAGTTCCTTGTTTAGGAAACAATGGAAAAATTATTTTAAAACATATATTGTCAAATAATATTTAATGTGACTTTATCCCAGAGTATAGTAAATAGAAAAAATGATTTGAATTACATTTTTATGAAAACATCAATGTGGATGATAAATTTGTCCCAGTATATACATACGTACTAACAACCTCAGATAAGTAAAGAATTTGTAGAATAAACCCTTACCTTGTACATTACCACGGTCGAGGGTAAATTATCCACCTAATTAATAGATAAATCATTAATATTGAATTATATAATAACTATATATATTAATATAATTCCATATATGATCCTTAATATTGATTTGTTAATAATATTTTAGTAGTTACATTGTTTCAGGTGTTAACTGATCTGTTTTACTTTATATTCTCTGTTACGTAAGACTTGTTTATTATGGATAAGAATAATTTTATTCATAACCAGAATGATATTAAGTTATTAAAAATTATTTTTAATCATAAAATGAAAATGATTTTTGAATTATTATGATGGGGAATGAATCTCATCGCGTTTTTGGAGTAGGTAATCCATACTTACGCACGAGCGACAATGTCATTATATTAATTGTGATATCATATGTAATGGGACAAAATATTATATAAACCGAATCATTAACATGTTATATTTATTATTTACATCAGTTATACTCAATATTATAACCATAAAAACAATAAAGTGTTTTAATAACAGACTACACCACGACGTGGAGACGGTAAGCCGTGCGTATGCACGTATGGTGGATTTTTCATTCATATGATTGATAGAATAATAAAAATGGTTATTCCATTTTTATAATAATATCAATGATTATTGAGGATAACATATTTATTGTTATTGAATAGAAACAACAATGAATGTGGAGGTGGAGGATGAAAATAACTTGAAGGAGGAACGTGAAATTATTACCTCTTTTTCGGGATCATCATTTGGATTTGATCAAAAGAGATCTATAGGGTGGCTTTTTAACCAATGTAAGGCATCTAGAATGAATTGGTGAAATTTGGAAGGATATTTGGATGGGGGTTCGACAATCCCAATTGCTTTGGAGGTGTGAAATTATGAGAATGGGATGTACCCTTTTATAAGAGAAATGAGGGTCACTTTAGGAAAAGATTGAAATATTAATTTATAATAAAAACATTTTCTATTCATTTTCACTCAAAATTAACTTATTTTCATTATATTGTGGGTATGTCTCGAAAACCCCTCAACTAATTGGTTTTAAATAGGTTTAGGTCAGCATATTAACCTTATAATTTAGGTTGACTGTTAGTTAAATTGTTGGTCATTTACCATGTCTGTTTGTATTTTTATATTATATTGTTAAAAAACATACTAAAACAATCCAAGAGAGAACCAAGTGGTTAAATATTAATATATATTACAATATATAAGACTTTTTCTGAACCTTTAATTTTAAGGAATATTAAATAATTTATTATTATACTATTTTTTTTAAAAACACAATTATGTCCATTTTTACTGTATTTAGTAATTAGTTTTTGTGAATATAATAATAGATTTATTATTTTGAAAAAAAAAATTAATCAACCATAACATGTCCTATTTACCTATAAAATTAGTAGAATTCATCAAAATTCTCATATTACATTTATTTGTATTTTTAAAATATCAATTAATTTAATCATTCATTAATAAGGTAATTACATCATCATCATTTGGTAATAAATCAATTTAATTATTTAATGACTAATAATTATAAATAAATTACCATCATGGTAAACTCGACCTTTATAGGACATGACCTATGCCCATTTTGATTGATTATATATTCAATTATGAACATGTGTATCATAAAACTTAATATGAAGATGATATTACTTGTAGGAATAAAGGGAAATCTCCATTACTGACTACAGGAGATATTATAGCCAACATCCCCTTCCTAAGATCTGGTTATAAGGGTGAATTTTTAATTTTACTCATAATGGTTCAATTATAAGGGGTTTTATTTCCCTATTAATGTGAAAGAGCGTCATTATGTTTAAATTTTTATCCAAAAATAAAGACAAAAATATCCACTAATTAGTAAAAATTTAATAAATTTCATCATAAAGGTTTCATTATATTTATTTTCATACACTCTTAATGACAACTATAACTCAACAACCCCAGTTACCCACAATCATTGCATCATTACATACCAATTTCATGATCAAAAGGGATTAAATCCCGAAGGAGAGACTATTGTAGCAGCATTGGATGTACTATATGTATTCACAAGTTTGACATTACATCATGAAATAAAAACATCAATAACCTTTTTCCATCATTGAATAGACTTATATCCTTATCATATCCCTGTAGTAAAACCATCGAATATTTCTTCACATCATGGGAAAAATATTACATATAAAGAAATGAGCTTAGATTCTTAGTAAATAAAACAATATTGCGAAAACATTCATAAATAAGATAAATCAATTAAGGAAATGTAAATTACTAAAACATAAGCCTTTTAAACATAATATTTGGCATAATATTACCAATATATATCAAATATTCCATTTAATTATTCACGTAGATATTCTATTAATCATATAATCACACGAAATACCAATAGGCGATTTTATAATGATGGAATGCATAAATCCAGACTTAATAACCACATAGTCAAGGCCTTGTTCCAAGTATAAAAATAATATCATTTCAAGGCCTTCTTTCAAGACATTAGTTTGACTTATGAGAGCTATCGATTCATCGAGGAGCTATAGTAGGCTCCACCAGTCACATAATATTTCCAATTCATTCCTCATATTAAATGGATAAAACATAACATAAAAATTCATATTAAAACTAGCGTAAAAAATTTCAATACATTATCCATAAACCATTAATGGTTTAAAAATAACACTTCCACATACAAACATACCAAAAATCATTCAATACAATTTGGATGATTTGTATCATAATAAATCAACTTAAAACAATCTTAAAATTCCTCAAAGGATGTTGACATAGATGAAATAATTTTTTTCAGAGAAATATCTCATTCTATTTTGAAATTATTTAAAAATAATATAATTATAAAATAAAACATTTATTTTGAAAATATTTTTATAACCATGTTTGGGAAGCTTTGATGATGTTATTATGGTAGAAAATAGTAGCACCAACTGTATAAGTAAAAAATACATTCATAACATCCTTTCATCAAAAAGATCATAAAGTACATTTTTTTGAAAACGATACAAAGATTCCATTGAAAACATAGGTGGTAAACTAGGGGTATAAATGAAATTATACCGGAGTCATTTAAATAATAATAATGTTCTGAATTACATTTTTATGAATACATGAGTGTGGATGATAATGAGTCCCTAGTAGATACGTTGGTATTAACAACATCAGATAAGTAGTGAGATCGACGAATTAGCCATTACCTTGTAATTTTCATTGGTCGAGGGTAAATTAAAATAATTTATAATAGATAAATAATTGTTATTAAATTATAAAAAACTATAAAAATAAATATGATATCATATATAATCCTATAATATTGTTTTGTTAAAAATAGTTTACTAGTATCATTGTTCCAGGTGTTAACTGATATGTTTTCTTTTATATGATCGATTACTTAAGACATGTTTTTATGGATAGGATATATTTTATTCATATCTATAATGATATTAAGTTCTTAATCATTATTTTTAATCAAATATTTTAATTTTTTTGTAATAATTATGATGTGGAAGTAGTCTCATAGCGTTCATGGAGACAGGTAATCCGTATGTACGCACTAGTGATAATATCATCATATTGATGAAGAAATAAAATTTAATTCTATGGTATAAAATCTATAAATAATCAATAAATTGTTATGTTTATTATTTACATCATTTATACTCATTATTATACCTATTCAAATAATGAATTGTTTGAATAACAAACAACACCCTGACGTTGAGACGGTTAGTTGTATATATTCACAGATGGTGACATTTTCATTCATAAGATGGATAGAATAATGAATATGGTTGTAACATTTATATAATTAAATTAAAGTATTTTGAGGACACTAGAATTATTGTTTTATAATGGAAACATCAATGAAAGATGTAGTGGAAGAAAAAAATATTTTGAAAGAGTTTGGTGAAATTATTACATCTTCCTTGGGTTCTTCATATTTATTTGATCAAAAGTGATCTTTATGATGGGTTTATGATAAAAATACAGCCTCTAGAATTAAGGGTGAAAAGTTGGAATGATATTTTGGTAGGGGATGGCCAGGAAAAATTGATTTGGGGATGTGATATTAAGAGAATAAGATATATCGTTTTCTAAGAGCGATGAGTGCCACATTAGGAAAAGCTAGAAATATTATTTTATAATAAAATAAGTTTCCATTTTTAATTTATAAAAATGATTTATTAAATGGATAATGTGGGAATGGGTCTAAAAACTCTCAACCAATCAGTTTAAACTAGTTTAGCTCACCATATTTTCCTTAACTTTTAAATTTAATTCTTAGTTAAATATATTGTCATTTACCATGTCCCATTGTATTTTTATATTATATATTTAATTAAAACTCTATAAAAATCCGAGAGAACACCAATTAGTTCATTTTTAATATATATAAACATATCTATGTCCATTTTACTATCATTATATTTTTATGAATATCATATCAAATAACAATACTGTATTTGTTTTAAAAACTCAACTATGTCAACTTTCATACTATTTAGTATTTGGTGTTTTTAAAAATCATAACAGCATAATAACTTTGAATAAATATTATTTAATCAACCCTAGCATGTAATATTAACCTATAATATTATTGAAATTAATTAATAGTATCAAATTACATTTTTTTGGATTTTTATTAATCCAATTATTCTAATCATTCATTAATAGGGTAATTACTACATCATCATTGTCTCATAAATAAATATAAATATTAAATGCATACAAATTTTAAAAAAATTAATTAATGAAGTTGATCTTTTTATATTTTTAATTACTATTTTTATTCTAATTTATATTATGTATATCCCTATATTAAAAATAGGTTAGTAATTAAACATGATATTTATCACTTTTTACTCTTCTATAAATAAAATAAAAATAAATGTCCTAATGTAAATAATTTGGACCAAAGGAGGTCATATTTTATTCATAAGTTTTTATGTTGTCAAATTACACTTATCCAATAGAATTAGGACATGTTTTAGGGTAATTATAATTTCATTTTACCCTTAATAACATATTAACTTTTAACCATGGTAAATAAACGTCAACAATTTAAATTCACCAAATAATATTTTCATCTAATTGGAAACTATTTTACATAATTAAATAAACCACCTCTCTTGGATTTTTGAAATTCGGCTCACATAAGTTGTAAAATTATGTTTTATTCAAATTTTAGAATACCTCTAAAAGGTGGGTAATTGACGGTAAAAAGTCCAATATAATTTTATATATATAATATTATTAGAAAATGAATCTAATAAATTACATTGAAAATATATAAGAATTATTAATCTATTTTGACCTAAAATAAATTGTAATAAAATATCTATTTATTTTAATTAAAATAATAGTTTTAAACAATAATGTAGTGTTTTTTACTATTCATAAAAAATTAAATGTTTCAGAAAAATATAAAAAATTCACCCAATCATAATTTTCATATTTTGAATCTAAAAATTAAGTCCATTTTGAAGAATAAATTTTTTATAATTTCAATATGTTGGTATTACTATTTATAACCGTTAAATTTATTGTTCATGGTGTGTTAAAACTCCATGTTGTGTACAAAGAAAGCTACTACATTATTCAAAGGGAAACCTAACTTGGAAGCATGTGGTTTTACATTTTTCCCTCCTCAAAATAATTTTTTCCTTGAAATTTCTAGAATATTATTGTCTAAAATTGTTTGTGTGGTTCTTTATCGTAAGTTCCTCGACTACAAACTTTTCCACTTCCATCATATGGTTTCACTATATAACTTTTACCAGACGAGTAATCCAGTTTCTCAACACTTGTTCTCTCAAATCAGGATTTTTGACAGGCTTTTCACAATAAGATAGATCATGTTCCAGTTTAATATCCTCATAGGTGAGTACATACATTGGGTCAGGATGTATTTTTGTGCAGTGATACGTGGAACACATCAAGAACATTGGTGAGACTTGGAGACATTTCGAAATTATAATGTACAAATCCAATTCGATCATGAATTTAAAAAGGTCCAATGTACCGAGGACTCAATATAAACTTTATAGAGAAACACATTTTACCCTTTAATGGAGATACAATCAAGAAATCATGTTCTCCTAATTGAAATTATAAATCCTTTTTTCAGTAATCATCATAACTCCTTTTCCTACTTTGGGATTAATTGAAGTGGGTTTGGATAAACATCAACTTTTATATGGTTTCCTCAACATGTTTTGGGCCTACACGTTTTCTTCCACCAAAAACATCCCAAGAAGTTGGTGTGCGACATCTCTTTCCGTATAACACTTTATGGTGCCATCAGAATAATTGAATGTTAGCTATTGTTATAGGAAAATTCTACCGGAGGTAAATATTGAACACACATACCATGAATGACTTGTGAGGAATATCTACAAATGACTTATAAGGTTTGAATTGTATGTTTTAATAGTTCATCAATTTGAGGGTGTTAGGTTGTCCTCAAATTTGTTTAAGTACTTAGGGCCTTCAGATGAATTTTCCAAAATCATGATGTAAAATGGGTATCACAATTAGAAACAATCGATATAGGTACTCCATGAAGTCTTATAACATCATTAACATATAGTCATTACATAAATTAATGTTCTAAATCTACTCTTATAGTAAGATAATGTGATGACATGGTACGACGATCAACAATTACCCATGTGGCATCATTCATTCTAGGAGACATCGAAATCCCCATGACAATGTCCATCCTAATTTTATCCCATTTCCACTTAGATATGTGAATAGGTAGAGATACTTCTCTAGGATGTTTCCTTACAACATTCACTTGTTAACAAACCATACACCATGACACCAAATCCGCAATCTCCCACTTCATGTTGTCCCCCCAAAAATGTTCCTTCAAATCACTATATAACATTGTACTCCAAAGGTGTATAGTGAAATTGGAGCTACGAGAATCATCCAACAATTCCCTTTTTAGATCATGTATGATTTAAAAACAATGTATCTTCCCAAATTTTAAAATAAAATCTTCATATATGATGTCACTCAATATCTCATCATTCACATCTTTAATCTTCTTTGAAAACACTTCATCATCTGTCTGAGAAGTCTTTTTCATTTCTAGTCAATATGGTTACGCAATCATTTGAATTGGTATTGATGTTTCATCTTCCATGTTCATTCTTATATTCATATTTACTAGATCCATGAAAATAGGATCCCTTTAAAATCTCATTTTTTTCAAAACTCCATGATCCTTTCAACTCAATGCAATTTCCGCCATGTTTTCCTTCCCTTCGTGGTAGGGTATAGTGAAATCAAAATCCTTGAGTTGTTCAAGACATCGTCTTTGCCTCATGTTGAGTTATATTTGTGTGAAAGTATACATTAAGCTCATGTGATCAGTATAAATCTCTCATTATTCACCAAAGAGATAGTGCATTCATATTTTTAGGGAAAATTTTACTGCTGCAAACTGAAGATCATGAGTATGAATTTTTTCTCATTAATTTTTAGCTATCATGATTCCTATGATATAAAGCTATCATTATGCATAAGGACATAACCTAGTAAATTATCTAAAGCATCACTATAAATAAAAAACCCATCATTCCCCGATGGTAGATTCAAGATAAGAGCATTATATAATCTTCTCTTCAGTTCATCAAAACATCCTTCGCAGTTTTTGTAAAAAAAAAATAACCAATTTACGTGTGTTCTTGGTTAATGGGATAGTCATCTGGGAAATATTATGGATGAAATGTCGATAATAACCTGCTAAAACAATAAAAAAGGGTACCTCAGTTATACTCATCAGTACTATCTATTCTTGGATTTCCTTGGTCAATGAAGGATAGAAAGGGATTCAATCCATAAGCACAATATGGCCATGAATAGAATCCTATTGATTCAAGAATTAACAAATTCTAAACATTACATATAATTCATTTCTTTTTAGGGTTTTCAAAATAGTGCTCAAATGATTTTCATGATATTTGTAGGTTTTTTAGTATTCCATGATATCAATAAATACCACTATAAATCATCATGATATTCCTTGAAAACTATATTCATTAGATACATAAAGATAGAAGGTGCATTAGTAAATTCAAAAGGTATTACTGTGAACTCTTACTGCCCGTACCTAGTTCGAAATGTAGTTTTTGGAATTTCATCCATATTCTGACAAAACAGACGATACCCAAATAAAAGGTAAATCATTGAAAAATATTTTGCTCCATAAAGTTGGCCGAATAAATCATAAACACAAGGTGGGGGATACGTTTTCGATATAGATATTGCATTGATCTCCCTATAGTCATTGAAAAATCTCATAGATTCGTCTTTCTTATTATTATAAAAGATATGGGCTCGACATGGAGAAACAATAGGGAGAATAAATTCCTTATTTCTCAAATCCTATAGTTTTTTCTTTAGTTCCACTAGTTCTACAATTTCCATTATATAAGGGTTCATTGAAATGGTCCTTGAACAAGATATTAAATCAAGGGAAAACTCAATTTCCCATTCTGTAAGTCTTCTAGGTAAATACTTTGGAAACACATCAACATATTCTTGCTCAATAGGTACATCCTCTATTCAAACATTATTTTACACAACCTTTGTTATTTCATTCTCTTCCTCCAAAATAATTGAATTTAGTAGATCAACTATGGGTGGATCTTGAAAGGAATCAGGTGGTGACGTTTGTTCTCTAAAGATATGGTACTTCTTATCATCATCGAAAATTTTAACCTCTATCTTATTAAAATATATTTTCACATCATGGTTCTAAAAAAAATTCATATAGGGTATTATATCAAATTCAATCATGGGTATAACACTGAGATAAGTTGAAAATAACATTTATATGATCTAATGGGAACTAATTCAAAAAACATTGTTGCGATGATTCTTCTCATAGATGTTTTTACTGACATCTTTGTTGTTATGTCAAATTGAAAATATATAATTTTATTAGAAAACTAGGATGATATGAAAGAATGAGATGATCCAGAATGAAATAATGCTTTGGATAAACTTGATGAAACCATTAAATAATGTACCCCCGCATCTTTCAGAGATTCAACCTCAAAAGTAGTGATCGCATATGCTTGGACGTGATCCCTATGAATTTTCATAGATATTTTCCCTTGGTGCTTAGGACATTCATTTTCATAATGACCCTTTTATCTAAAATTGTAGTATTCATCAATGACAAAAACTTTTTTCCCCTTGCAATCACGATCATTATGGCCTTTTTCACCACACTGGTCACAGAATCCTATTCCCTTTAGGTAGGTATGGCAATGTTTCTTCTCCCATTTACTGTAGTATGGATATTCCACTTTTCCCTTCTTCCCCTTATTTCCATTTCTGATCTATTCATCAGATTCCCATTTCTCTTGAATTTATTTAAAGTCGTATGACATTGAGAATTCCATTTCTATCATGATAGCACATGTGAAAACAACTTCATATGATGATAATGAATGTGAGACCAATTCTCAATGGAGTAATGGTTTTATCCCATCAACAAATCGATCAATCTTTCTCTTTGGGTAACGTACATAATCTGTTGACTCACATGTTAACCTAGTAATGTTATCCTCATAATTTGTGACATACTCATCCTCGTATTTCCTCAGACTCAAAAATTAACATTCCATATATGCTTGATTGTCACGAGAAAAGTATTTTTCAAAAAAAAATATTCAAAATAAATGAAATCTTTATTTGATACATATTCGTCTTCCTTTGTGTTTTTAATTAATGACCACAATTGATCTGCATATCCTGTGAGGTGATAAACGGTGATGAAAACATTTTCCCTTTGGCTGCACCCCAAATAATGAAATATTTTCATTAAGGATTTTATCCATTGCTCAAATACAAATCAATTTGTACTCAAATTGAATGTTGGTGGTTGTTTCCTCCTAAATATGTCTAACATAGATCCTCCACATTGTGGATAACAATGAACAATATGTGTTATGTTATTATTCATAACCAGAGAGTGTTGTCATAGTATGGTGATAAACTGATTAGTACCAGTTGCATCAATAGCTCCACTATAATTATCATGAGTAGGAGGGAAATTCATACATCGATTATGTGCTTTGATATGGTTTCCATTCATTCCACTAGGAAAAATTTCTCAACAATGGCATACAATATATTTGTTTACGAATTGAAATACATAATTCCAATCTTGGAGAACATTTAACATAAATTGAACAGTTTATGTATATAATACATAATCATAAAAATGTTTTCTTTGAAGAGGTTCAGACTTATAAATCATTCATAATTGTTTGAAATGAAAATATGATTTATCCTCAGCATATCACCTAGGAGTGTTGAATCCAAGAGTGCTTCAAGGCCCCTTGTCATGCACAAATTCCCATTCGAGTCTAGATCAATGTGGTGTTTCCATGTTTTACCCCAAGGTACCTCAGTACAAAAGCCACATATACCTACTTATATCCATTCAGGGATGTATTACTTAGAAAACACACAATATATCTTCATTACCGTAATTCTAAAAGTCCTATAAAAATCCTCAAAGTCTATCTTATAGTAATGTTTACAAATCATCGTTTTTTAAATCTATCTTTAATGGTATGTACTAAACATTAATTGATACCAACTATAATGCCCTGAACCCAGTTACTTAGGGTTGGTGTATTATTATATAACATTAGATTGATCACAAGGGATCAAATCCTGAATGATCGATCAGTTTACTAGACTTTCATGTATCAGATACAATCATAAGTTTTATATTACATCAGGAAATAATATCACCAACAACATTTTGTCTCCATTGACAACAATTATATCCATATCTTATCCTTGAATTTCAACCATAAAATATGTATTACCATCATGGGAAATATAAAACATAGATGGTGGTGAGATAAGATACTTTGTTAGGATTAAAATATAGCTGAATATTTCCTAAATAAGTGTAAACAATTAATGCAATGTATAAAACTAAAATAGAAGACTTTTAAACATAAAATTCTGCATAATTTGGCCATTATAAATCAAATAATTCCATTTAATTATTCATTTGGATATTCTACTAGTCATATAATCTCATGAAATATCAATATCCAATATCATAATTATATAATGCATATTGTTATACATCATAACCACATAGTCAAGGTCTTGTGCCAAGAAAAATAAAAATTCAAGTCATTGAGCCAAGAAAATAGTTTGTCGCATGAGACCAACTGATTCATCGAGGAGATATAGTAGGCTCCACCAATCACTTACTATGTACAATACATTCCTCAAATAAAAAGATTTGAAATTAACATAAATAGAGGTATTAATACTGGCATATTAAATTTTAAGACCTTTTTTTAAAAATCCATTAATGGTTTAAAAATAACACATCCACATTAAACCAAATCTGAAAACTGTCAATACAATTTGGATGTTTTGTATCATAATAAATCAACTTCAAACAATCTTTAAATCCATCAATGGATGTTGCCATAGATGAAATCAAATCTTTTTTAGAAAAATATCTCTTTATATTATTAAATAATGTAAACGTCGTATAATTATAATAGAAAATATTTATTTTGAAAATATTATAATATGCTTTTATGGGAAGAATCAACAATGTTATAATGATGGAATATAGCCACAGACACTGTATATCTTTTAGAAAGTCATTTTTACCCTCTTTTAGTCGAAAATGTCATAATTAACCTTCTTTAGAAAACAATGGAAAAATTATTTCAAATCAAATATGGTCAAATAAGTTTTTAAGTGAATTTTATGCGAGAGTATACTAAATTTTAATAATGTTTTGAATTACATTTTTTAGAAAACACACATGTGGATGATAAAGTTGTCCTAGTACATACCTATATACTAACTGCCTCAGATAAGTAAAGAGATTGTAGAATTAACCCTTACCTTGTACTTTTCCATGGCCGAGGATATATTATCCTCATATATAATAGTTAAATCATTTTTACTGAATTATAAAATAACTATATATATATATTATTTCATATATGATCCTTAATGTTTCTCTGTTAATAATATTTTAGTAGAATCATTGTTTTAGGTGTTAAATGATTTTTTTTCCTTTATATGCTCTGTTATGTAAGCCATGTTTTTTATGGATAAGATGTATTTTATTCTTATCCATAATGATATTATGTTATTAATCATTATTTTCAATCACAAAATTAAAATTATTTTTTAATTATTATGATGTGGAATGAATCACATAGCGTTTTTGGACACTGCAATTCATATTAACGCACAAGCGACAATGTCATTATATTGATGGTGAAATCATATGTAATGGGATGGTATATTATATATATATATAATTATTACCATGTTATATTTATTATTTACATCAGTTATACTCATTATTATATCCATCAAAATAATGAACAGTTTGAATAACAAACAACACCAAGACGTGGAGACATTATGTCGTACGTATACATGTATGGTGGCTTTGTCATTCATATGATTGATAAAATAATGAAAATTGTTGTTCCATTTTTATAATAATATCAATGTTTTTTATATGATATCAGAGTTATTATTATAGAATGGACACAACAATGAAAGTGGATGTGGATGAAGAAAAGATCTTGAAAGAGGATGGTGAAATTATTACATCTTCTTCAGGATCTTCATTTTGATTTGATCTAAAGAGCTACATAGGGTGGATTTATAACCAAAGGAAGGCCTCTAGGATTAATGGAAGAAATTTTTAAGGATATTAGGATTGGGTATGGGAAATCCCAATGGCTTTGGATGTGTGAAATTAAGAGAAGGGGATCTAGCCTTTTATAAGAGTGGTGAGGGTCACTTTTGGAAAACCATGAAATATTATTTTATAATAAAATCATTTTCTGTTTCTAGTAGATCCAATATAATTTATTTTGAATATTAGGTCGGTATGGGTCGGACACCACTCATAAAATTTGTTTTGAACATGTTTAGGTCAGCTTATTAACATTATAATTTAGGTTATCTTTAGTTAAATTGTTTGTCATTTACCACATATCTTTGTAATTTTATATTATATGATTAATAAACATTATAAAACAATCCATGAGAGCACTAAGTGGTCCATTATTAATATATATAACATTATATAAGTTGTTTTCTGAAATTTTGATTTTTAGGAATATTATATAAATTAGAAATATAGTATTTGTTTTAAGAACACAATTAGGTCAATTTTGACACTATTTAGTATTTGGTTGTTTCAAAATAATAATAGATTTATTATTTTGAAAAAAAATTATTCAACCACAACATGTCATATTTACCTTTAAAATTAGTTGAATTCATAAATACTCTCATATAACATTTATTTGGATTTTTAAACTATCTATTAATTTAATCATTAAATATTAATGTAATAACTTCATCATCATTTTGTGAAATATAAATTTATTTATTTAATTTAAATTAATTATAAATAAAATACTATTATATAGGAAATATTTTCTCTTAATAATAAATATATATAGTAGAATTTATCTTATGTATAACCCAGTACTAATAATGGCTTAGTTATTAATCTTTGAATTTAACACTTTTAACTCGTCTTAAAATAAAATAATAATTAATGTCCTCAACTAATATCAATGGAACAAATGGGTCATATATTATTCCTAAGGTTGTTTCTGGTCGAATTACACATATACAATAAAAATAGGACATGTGCTAGGATATTTATAATATCATATTTACCCTTAATTACCATCTTTATTTTAAATCTTTCTAAATAAAATTCAAAAGTTACTATTCATGAGAAGTTATTTTCAACTTATTAAAAAACATTTTACTTACTGATATTAACCATGTGTCTCATATTTTTAAAATTCGACTCACAGAAGTGATAAAATTGTGTTTTATGCTAATTTTCTAATACACCTAGAAGGAGGGTAAAAGACTGTAAATTGTTCAAAAATATTATATATCTTAACATATTATAAAATAAATCAAATTAATTACTTTGAACATGTATATATATATATATATATTGTATATGTATTGAACTAAAATAAATTAAAATAATATAACTAATTATTTATATAAAAATTCGGTTTTAAATAATAATGCAGTTTTTTTCACTATGTATAACAAAATGGATTGTTTCATATAAATACCAAAAATTCACCCTAAGGTAATTTTGATATTCTGAATCAAAAAATGAAGTCCAATTTGAAAATTTAAATTTTTAAAATTTCAAGTAGTGGGTATTAATATTCATAACGACATCATTGATTGGTTGTGGCGTGTAAAAACTCAGAGTTCCTTACAATGCAAGCTAATGCATTATTCAAAGGGAAATGTACCGTGGAAGCATGGGGTGATACAAAAAAATAATAATTATATGATATAAATGGAATTACATGCTACTAAAATTATAATTTTTCATTCCATAGTTTTATATAACAAGTCCACATGATGTTTTGATAATATAGATAATCATTATTATCTAAAATAGTAAAACAATTATAAATTAAAATTTCATTACATTTACCCACACCCCACTAAACATTTCATAACATGTATATAACATTACATTTGATAATAATTTCATAATATTTGAATTATGATCACATCAACAATATATGAGTAAAATCATAATTTAGGATAATTAAAACATATAATACAATGAATTGTCACATCTTTTTACCTTTGATTTTTTTATAAAATTAATGGAATAAAAAAATGAATTAATAATAAGTAATGAAAATATAAAAAAATATGTAATGTATTATTAAATAAATATATATAGTTATGATCCTATAATGATTCATAATGCATTTCCCCCATTCCTTTATGACATCTAAGAAAAAAGTAATAATTTTATTAAACATTAAAACTCATTTTAATCATCCAAAGGTGTTCAAAATAAAACTGTAACCTACGCAATAATGAAATAGCAGTCTCATTCATGATAAATATAAATTGCCTATCAACATGGTAAGATAAATAATGACATTACATATAACCAAAATCAAACCAATAGTAGTCTCATATCTGCCAATCCCAATATATTCATAAAAATCACATGAAGCACTATAACACCACTATATGATGTACAAGAACAAGATAAAGTTATGTAAATTAACTATAGGGATAAATAGACTTATGAGTACCTCCCCATTGTTTATATTTTATTTAATAGAAGCGCGGGTAAATAGGTCTATAATGGGGATTCCATTCCCTTTAAAATCTAGTGGACTGAAACACTGTGTAATATTTTTAACGAAGTTGAATGTTAATAATATAGTGGAAATTAATCTAATAAATGATAATAAATATACAGAGAGAACAAAATTACCATATAAAATTATAAATGGAATTTAAAAAACTAAAAAACATCAGAAAATGATACAATCATAAAACACAGTACAAGTTTATAACAATGTGAAAAATACAAAAATAACTATTTTCATATTCATCATAAGAACTAACTCTATCACGTTTTATCAATCCAACAAACAAAAAATGTCATGAATTCCATGATGTATGATTCCATATATCCATACATGAAGGAAAATAATATTCGCAGGAACCACATGTTGGCTTGACAATGGTGTGTGTAAAATTAACTAGTCCACCATCGATAGATTCTAATGAAAATACAATGTCTTAAATAAATATATATCGGTGTTCTTATATGATTTTTGATGTCAAGAAAATATAAACCATGTCAATTTTTTTATATGTTCGGGATAACCATGGTTCCCTATGTAATTATACATTTCCCATATGTCTCTGATCATACGAACATAAAATTTTAAATTATCCAAGCAACATTTACATGTACTAAATTTGTACTAATCACATAGGATCTATGGGAGACCCATAACATCATATAATTTATATTTATGGGACTACAATAAAAGATAAACTAGGGTTTCATTATTGGGAGATTTAGTTAAATCCAATGATGAAACCTTGTAATTAAGCCAAAACTTTATATATCTAAGAATGAAAACAATTCCAAGGTAATATCAAAATAGGCTTCGTTGGTGGCCATGGTGAAAATACATGGAATACCATGATTGTACACATTAATTTTTATCCATTTAGATGATAAAATTAATAATTATTTTCTCATATGAATTAGAACATATAATATGATGTATTGTTATTAATAATATTTGAAAATGGATGAGCCTATTTTTTGTGTCTCACATGTGTGTTATATCAATGACTATGTTATCACCCGATGAGTTCACCAAAGGAATTATTCGAAAAAATAAATATCATTCTCATGAAAGGACACCACATTAAAAATTTAATCAATTTCATTAGTAATATTCAATCATAACATAAACAATCATGGTCAATTATATTTATCCATTCCATTTAGGAATACAGTTTTTTACTTTAATTCATTCCCTTGATATAATTCCAAATAATACTCATACATGTAATGTTTTTGTTAAAATTACTTTGTTATTGTATAGAGATTTCAATCAAACACACAAGTTTTACTTGTTAATGTTGAGGTTTTCAAACTCAAATAGTGTCCACTGGACTTCTAGATTTCCTAGTTCATGGTTTTGACCATTTATTTTAATGCGTACTGATTTAAGGAATATCAAGTGTATGGTATAACTTGTTCCAAAATGATAAAAATGATTAATGGTTAATTATTTTTATAAAATTAACTAGAAATTTAATAATTATCATCTGATAGACAAAATTGGTATGCCTCATATTTGGTCTGAGATTAGGACACAGTTGAAACATAGAAAAACACTAAGGAAAAGAGTAATATTATCTAATATAATGGTCACATCAATTAAGGGAAGTGACATAGTGAAATGAATAATGTGGGGTTAAAGGCCTAAAAAATGATATAATGTATTAAAAATGATAAAAAAGTATTTTGGATGAATAATATCAACTAAAATCATTGGATAAGGGAATGAGGAGATATCTACATGGACTGAACTTTTTAAAAGAAGGTGGATATTGAAATAATTGCTTACAATTCATGAATGGAGAAAAGATAATTCAGTTTCATTAATGGAAAAAAAATTCTATTCAAGGTGGGAAAAACCATGTACCAAATATATGATGAAAATAGATGATTATCTGACACATATCAGGGTCTACATTCACGGTTTGATAAACCATAGGAAACCATGCATAAAGTACCTATAATAAATCGTAGTTTTTTTGTATTCATGTGAACACTATTGTATAGAATTGAAAAATAATCTCCACTAGATTAGGGAAACATGGTTGATGTGAAAAAATAGTGAAAACAATTTTCAATATTTTCACCTTTCCCGTCTAAAAAAAACATGAATTTATAGCCCCAAAATTGTTACATCCATGTTAAATAAAGAATATGAAATTTTAATATATATTATTATTTTTGAATTCCATATTAATTATATAAAAAATAGGATTACATTTTTAATTCATACCTGAAATGCAATAATGGGTTTCTCCAAAATCATATATTACACTCAAGGATGAGTCATACTGGAAAATAAAAACGTAATATTATTACTTAAAATGGAAGTTAACACATTGTAGTTTTTTTTGGAGAGAATGAATATAACTAACCATATTATGATTAAACATGTTTGTTAAATGTATTTATATTTATCCAATGATATTTCTAGGCATAAAATGTCAATGAATCCAATATTATGCATAAATACAATAATATTTTTAAAAGATTGTTTTACTTCCTTTTAATAGAGAACCCCATTTAAACCTAGAATATGTTACATTTATATATTTCAATTGAAAAAAGTTAAATTATTCTAAAGAAGTGGGATATAAATATTTATGTTGGTTAAACTATAAATATTTTTCAGATAATGATTATTCTTAAATTAATAGTGAAAATACCGCATTTTATGTCTAAAATTTTGTCTCAAATATTTTATTTATATGGATATAGTGTCTTTTAAATGGTTTTACTATTTTTTTGGAATATATTTTTACCATTTAATCTTATTCGGGTCATTTTATGTAGTTTCACTTTTAAATTGGATAGAAACATGCACAAATCATTTTGTAGTTCTTACATCATAAAGACATGCTTCTTATTTTGGACAACAGAAATAAATTTTAATTTAATTAATTAAATATATATGTTTTTAATAAGGTAAAATAGACATCGTGTTTTAATAAGGTATATAAAAGTTATCTTTGGGTGAATTTTGTTTTCGATAACGTCAATTTTTGATGAATAGTGAATAACACTACATAGTTGTTAAAAAACAGTCTATTTATTTTTATTGAAATTTTACCCCTTATTTGTATAAAATTAAAAAAATTCAACATTCTTCGATTTCATCAGATAATAAAATGCGGTTCATTAAGTTGTATATAATTTTTTAAAATTGTATCTTTGGTTTTTTATATATCGTGGTTAAAGGTAAATAGGGTAATTAAAGGGGAAAATATTATAATAATAATATAAAATTATATTAACACTTGTCCTAACATTATAAGATTTTTCATGTTTGACCAATATAAATCGTGGGTAGAAGAGTTGGATATCAGATGCATCTTGGTTTAGATAATAACATTAATTACTATTTATTTAATGCAAAAATAAAAATAACATAAACATATATTGTTTTCCTAAAACAATTTTAATGCGTACTTATATAAATGATACCTTATACAAAAATTTAAATTAGAAATGTAAAAAAATTTATTACATCATGTTGTTTTTTAATACATTTAGAAAACACATAAATAAATTTATTTATAACACACTAATGATGTAATGATTACCACATTAATGAATGTTGTAAATAAATCAGAATATAAATATTAAAATAACATTATTATGAAAACATTTAAGTCATCCTCAAATATTATGGATTATTATGACTTGTTATATTTAAATTCATTAAATTTATTTTAATTGATTAAGTTGTTATAGATTTTTAAAAATAAATAACCCAAATTTTAATTTTTTTGAAAAAAACGAGTTTTTAAATCAATTAATATTTTATTAAATGATAATATCGTCAAAAATTATAATATTCGACCAAATAACAAATATTATGTTACAAAAGACATTAATGATCCATTTTGGGTCTCTTGGAATTTTATTGTAAGTATAATAACCATATAGTATGAATATACGATAAGATATGGTAAAAGTGAAATAAGTTAAAAAAGGGTTAAATAAAAAATGATAAGGATTAAAAAATATAAAAAACCTCTATAATTATTATTGGAATATTTTATTTTGACGTATATTAATTGTATTATATAATATATTGAGTTGGGGACCTTTTTATGTAGAAAACCATTCAATAAAAAAATACATTCAATCATTCATGAAGAGCCCATCCTCCCTCTTATAAACAGACACAACCACTAACCCATTATTCATACGTCGCCAACCCCTTGTTTCATCAATAATGTCCCCAAAAAATCTCCAAACATCCCTAAATTCCCCCTATATTCATTAACATAGACATATGGTAAGTTTAGAGATCCCTTTGGCTCAAATCCTACGAAGTTACCCAATTTGAATTAATGTATTCTCTCAAGTTTCATTACATTATTTTTCTTTCTCCTATATCTATGATCTTATTATTATTTATTGATATAAAAACACCAGTATCCGAAATATACTTTTTTTTATGAGAATAATTCAATATATACCAACACACACCTCAATTTAATGGATTTAGAGCATAATGTTTCTATGGACGATGAACTACTGCCTCATGAAACGATGATTGTTCAAATATCTCCTACCACATCTCATGGTGGTCCTTATGATAGAACTATATTTATTTGTGTTATATATTATATTTAAATGGTCCCGATGATTATATTTTTTTCATTTATATCATTCCATGAGGTTTTCCATATTGGGTAAACACTGTAATTTCATTTTGAGAAGTGCGTACAAATGCCTCCTAAATGTGATATGACTCGTTTTTTCCATACACATAATTTATAATGGATGGAGTTAATGAAATCATATATTATATTATTCTTGAATTATAATATACATATGTATCATTATTTTTTAATTTCATTATATATTAAATAGAAATTAAAGTAGCGTTTATGGCTACGTATAACTTACCGGATCTATGTATGGTACATTTCATTTCATATCTACAAATGTTATGTAATATATATATATATATATATTCAGTATATATACGATATATATGAAATATAAATCATTAATATCATTTTGGATATAATAGGCTTTTACCCACATGGAAAATTTGTATTTATAAGAAGATTATTTTTTACTCATGTACCAAATAACCACAAAACATCAGATAATAACTTCAATAGTTATGAATTGATAATAATGAGTGAAGAATTGATATACTAGAAAAAATAATCATGGAAATGGGTTTTAAGAAATTTTAAATTTATCGTGTTTATTATTCAGGATGAATAAGGAACATATAAGGCAAATTAGACGTGAGGTAAAGGTATTCATCTCAATCTCCTTTCATAGAGGCATTCTTCAGTTAATACAAAAAAAATTATTTTTTATGCAGCATAATAAACCCATTTGACATTTACATTTATTAAAAAAGAAATATTATTTTTATTAATTTTTTTCCTAAATGATCTGAAAATGTTTCTTCTTAATGTACTCACTGACAATGAATTTTCCACATCTATGAGTATTATATGTTATTTTTCTTCCTCTAATAGCTGTAGTGATTTTAATGAGGAATAAATAACATATACTCTTTTTATGCATTTTCGAATTGATATTGCTTATGATAATGGATTGATTATGTCAATATCATTATCTAATATATTGTTATTGCAATATAGAAATGTTATATTTTCTTTATAGTTGTTCATGGGTTATGATTATGTTATGGATCATGGGAATTTTTTTCATATACCGGTGGTTCCATGATAATCCATGGGCAGTTGAGCATGAGATAGCCCTACATTGCATTGGGTAACGTGGAAGAGTTAAACATCAATGTTTTTCTTACTATATTTAGGTAGTATACTATAATGGGTATTCCAAACGTAACTCCCTACGATTCTTTGAAAGATAAAACATTTGTATGATATGGATTCCACAAGTAACCTTCATGATTTATGATTTCAATGTGTCATTAATAAATCTAATGATTTCATGATGTATGTTAAGGAGTATATTTTGTGTTTGTATTGATGGATAATTGATTTATTACTTTATTTTATAACCCATATTGACATTTATTTACTCATCCCCTGTTTCGGAAATGTATTTCACATGGTATAAGGATGTGTAAGAGAATGGAATCATTAAAAACGATTTATATCAAGAAAATATTTATTGTTTTCTTTTAAGAGTTTTTATTTAATGAAAAAAAAATATACTGAGTAGTAGTGTATAAAAATAAAATTAGAGATGTAATGTATTAGTTATGGCCTAAAACTATAAAATTATAAACATGATATTCCCCTCAATGATAATTCTTTATTTAACTCTAGGATAAGTTATGTTCTAAGTATGGACCCTTCGAGTTTGTATTAGAGGTTGGTTTAGATAAAATAACAGGTCAGGGTTTTGTTTATGAATATGTGACATAACAATAATGGATAGCATATTAGAATGGTTTATTATTATTTTTTATAAATATAATGAGTTCAAAATAACATTTATAATTATATCTTAGCGTTTACAATCCAAATAGGATTGTATATGTGGATTTTAATTATATACACACACTGACGTTTTTTGTTTTAGTAAATGGTTGGATTTAGTAGTCACCAATGTGACAATATATGTGATGAAATATGTGACGGTTTTCTGAATAAGAATCCAAATTAATTGGGAGTTCCAATTAGAAATCTTATTGTTATTTTCGACCATCTATCTGGGGTTATGATTGAAAAATGGACCATGGTGATTTTTCTAAGGCTTCATATAATTGAGAAACGAAAACCAATGGATGTTCGGGTAAAACTAATAATTTTATGTATATTGAAAAACATATATTCCATGGATGTGAAATGAAACACCTATTAAAATGCATAAAAGGGGTTGGAAGATGATATTGATGTGGTGATGAACGACATAAAGCAGTAACATTACACGAAAAAGGGTAGCATCCAGTTGACTATTTGAATGGGAAAGAAGATCTTTCCATAGGATCAACTGAATGTTTCAAATGTTTTGTGCATGTTCATTATAAAATTATATATCCTAGATTACTATTTTTGGAATGGGATATGTAAGATCATACAAATATATGTTTACAAATTATTAATTAAATTTCAATTAAAGATGAGGATATTGAAAATGACCTATGGATGGTATGAATTATTTAAATGCTCATGATTTTACACAACTAAAATCTTTGGGAATTATGCATTATTTTTTTAGGAATGAATTATAAAATAATATGATGGAAAAAACATAGATAATAGATCAATATTAATGTTTGATGATTATATTATCTACATTTTTTTAATTGAATTGTTATGATAGATCCCAGGATGAATTTATGTTTCAATGTATTAATGATATGATTACAATGGAATAATGTTTCTATTATGTGTTACCTTTAAATTTCATATGATAAAATTTTATTCAAGGATGAATTATATTTTCATTTTTTGAGATAGTTATAAAGAAATATTTAGGTTTTCAAGATCCTTGGACTTGAGGAAATTAGTTGATTTTACTTATTGTGATGAAAATGCGAGGTATGAGAAAACTTTTGAGGTTAAAATTTGTTATGGTTATTTTTGATGAATTTTGGAAATTTTTGGGATTGTTGTAAAATTTTATAGTTTTTGAAAAAGGGAAACACCCAGACCGTGTGACAACCCGTCTCATCGGACAAAGCTGCATGAATCTAACCCACCAAGAATGTGTGATTAGAATTTATCACCAACCAGTTGACTATGTGGTGTCCCTATTTTAGTAGACTAATTATTTTTTAGATAAATAAATTTATAGATAATGAATAAGTTTCTTTTTGGAACATATGTTTTATCGGATATATATCTTTAGTAAAGGAAAATGATATGATGATTATGTGAGAAAGGTTATTTTCGAAAACATTCGATCTTTTTGGAACACTATATTCCCATGAAAATAGAACACTATATGATATCATTTGTGGATTAATAGTAAAAAATTTATTTTGGAAGAATCTATGTTTTTATTGAGCACATATAGATATTTGGGTTATTTTTTAAAATGATCAACCTATCATAGATAATATGTGATTAGGATAATTTCATTTCAGTATGAGACATTAAGAATAGCTGTTGTAATTTTGAGATAAATGTTATCATTTTTGTGGAAGGATATGTGATAAAATCCATTTGAATGTTGGGATACAATAATTTTAGGGATTATATTGATGGAATTTAAGGAAAATTTTTATTGAATTATCTTTGATGTACTTTTGGTACAATTCAAACAATTTTGAAGAATTAAAGTAGTATTTAGTTTTATAAAAGGTTATCTATTTTGGGGTTATCTGATCTTGTAAAAACCACTTTGGTTTTTGTTAATGTCTAAAGTCAAGAGAAATATAAAATTCATCTTTTTTGAATTATATTATTCTTTAAATGTTAATTCTATCACATCAACTGTGACCGAGAAATCCTGAATACTCATCGTTTCATGAAAAATATTTTTTTTGTTAGAATGTTATTAAAAGATGAAACTCAAAATGAAATTTATGTATATTTACTTTTGACCATAGTAAATATCATAAATAAATTCTCCAACATTATGAAATGAAACATAAAACAAGAATGTTTTTTTACTATTTATACTGGGAAACCAATTACCGTATAACCAATCACATGTTTGTGGTTTTTTGATGTAATATTTCTCAAGATCATGTTTTCTATCGCTCTCCATCCAAATATGACAATTATTTCCTCCCCCATATCCATGTTTTCCTAAATGGAATCATATTAGGTGTTATCATGAATGACCATTGTACTTCACATTCTTTATTTTAATGTCATAGTTTTGTTGAACCTTTTCCCTGTGTAGGAATTACAATGATGTTTCTGAGCCAAATTTTAGAATTACGAGGTCACAATTTCAAAAAGGGGGGAAATATTTAACACAAGAGATAAATAAAGAATATGAAATTTTCATATATATTAATAATTATTAATTAAATAATTATTTTACATTAAATGGGATGCTATGTTTGATGGTGTACATGACAGAAAACAATGGGTTTCTCCTAAATCATATTTTTTTATACTAAGCTAAATTTTACTGAAAAATTATAAAAATATATTATTATTTTAAATGTTAGTTAATGCATAACTGTTATATTGTACGAAATTAAAAAGCATACCATATTATTTTTAAGTATGTTTCAAAAAAATTTACATTTCTCTAATAAAATTTAGATGCTTAAAATGAGAATGAATCTAATTTCAATCCTATATACTATAATATTTTTAAAATGTTGTTTTAACACATTTTGATTGAGAAACCATTTTAAATATAATTACTGTCACTTTTATATGTTGAATTTGAATAAATAAACTATTATCTTGAAGTGGGATATCAGAATTTAATATCGGTAGATTTTAGATATTATTATGAAAATGAGCATTTTTTAATGAGTTTTGAAAACAACTGCATCATATGTCAAAACTGCCTTTTAATCTTATTTATTTATATGGATAGATTGTATTTTAAAATGGTATTAATGTTTAATTAGACTATATTTTTACCATTTAAGACAATTTTGGTCATTGGAAATAATTTCACTTTAAAATTGGACATAATCACTTGTCAATCTTTTTGTTATTTTTTACATCTAAAAACATGATTTCATGTTTTGACAAAAGAAATTAATATTCAATTAATTAATGCAACGTTGTTTTTTTAATTATTTAAAATTTACATCATTTTTGACTTCATAATATCAAAATTATCATTGGGTGAATTTTTCATATTTTTTGGAAAATGCTAGGTTTTTTGATGAATAGTATATAAACACTTCATTGTAGTTAAAAACCCAATGTTTTCTTTTAAATGAAATTTTACCGCTTAAGTGAATTGAATTTAAAAAATCAGAAAAACATGGTTTCCACCAGTATGTAAATATTTTTTCAATAGGATGAAAAATAATTTTTCATGAAATGTATCTTTTGATATTTATTTTCAGTGGTGAAATGTAAACAGTGTAATAAAGGTAAAAATAATATTATAATTATATTATATCATCTTATAAATTTCTTTACCTCTGTTTTATATGTCATGGGTGACTAATACAATATTTTGTAGAATCATTTTCCTTTGGATGGAAATTGGGTAAGTTAATTATATTAATAACATTTCATTTAATGTAAAAATAAAAATATCATAAACATGTATTGTTTTGCTAAAGAATTTTAATTTGGTCTTATATTTTTGATATATTGGACTATAAATAATAATAATAAATAAAAATATATTTAGTACATCATTGTACTTTATTTATAATTTTTAGACATCAAATAAATAAATTTATTAATGACACAATGATGATGTTATGATTACCTCATTAATGAATGTATTAAATAATTGAGATTATAAATATTAAAATAAACTTATTTTGAGACAGTTTAGGCCATGAACATATTTTATAGATGATTATGACTAGTTTTATTTGAATTAATGAAATTTTTTCAGATTTATAATGTTGTTACATATTTTTAAATAGTCATGATATGAATATTATGAAAATTAAAATAAAGGTGTTTTTAAATAATTTGTTATTTTATTAAATGATAAAATAGTTCTAAATATCTATAATTCATCCAAATGACACATATTATGATAAAAATTTCATTTATGATACATTTTTGTCCGCTTGAAATTTTACATTAATTATATTTACCATATAGTATAAATATAAAAGAAGACATGGTAAATGCTAAATAAGATAACAAAGAGTTAATTAAAAAAAATATAAGAATATAAAATATACAAAACCAGTAAAATTCTAATTAGATGATTTTATTTTGATTTAAATTCATCTTATGATCGAATTTATTGAGTTTTGGACCATTTGAAACCGATAATTGATTTATAATAAAATAATACACTCAAACATTCCTAAATAGCCCCTCCTGCCACTTATAAAAGGATACCACTGATACCCCATTACTAATATTGTTCCAACACCTTAGATCAGCAAAAATATCCTCAAATAATCTCTCATCATCATTAGCTTCCTCTTATAATTAATCCAATAGGTATAATTAAAATATAGGGATCCCTTTTTTTCATATCAAAACAAGTTTCTCGATTTGAGATAACACCTTCTCCCAGGTTTCCACCCATTATTTTTCCTTCTCAAATTCCTGAGAAATTATTATTATTTCTCTATATAAAAAAATCCAATGTCTTAAATATACTAGGTTTTAATTATTGATATGTATTAGAACAAACATTATAGACACCTCCATCTATTGATTTAGAAGATATTATTTCTGTAGATGATGAACTACTGCCTCCCAAAACAATGATTGTTCAATTTTCGCCTACCACATCTCATGGTGTCCATTATGATGGAACTGTATCTATATGTGACATATATAATAATTATTTTGTCTCCTTACAAATTTATTTTTCATTTGTAGAATTTTTTAGGGGGTCCATAATGGGTAAATACGATAAATTTATTTGAGGAAGTGCGGATTATCACACTCTCAATGTGATATGACTCATTAATGCCATATATAGAAGTTATAAAGAATGGAGTTAATGGAATTATATATTTTATTATACTTTAATTATAATATTCCTATGTATAATTATTTTTTCCTTCTACTAAATATGACTTATAAATGAAAGGAGCATCCATACGTACGTGTGGCATACTATCTCTATTAACAGTTTATTTCATTTCTTATCACCAAATGTTAAGTACATTTATTAATACATATATATATATATATATATTTATATTTATACTGAATTTATTTGTTATATTTTTTATCTAAATCCTGAATATAATTCTGGAGATAATGTAATTTTGACCACATGGACTATTTGTAATTACAAGAAGTAAATTTTTGACTCAAGTACGAAATATCGACAAAATGACTGATATTAACCTAAATAATTAATTAATGTTAATAACGAAGTAATAAGTTATATAAAATTAAATATAAACCCGAAAAATCTAATTAACCAAGTACAAATTATCATACGATTATTATTCTGGATGAAAATTGAACATACAAGACAATTCAGACTTGATGCCAGGGTCATCGTCTCAATCTCCCTTCATTGAGTCATACATTGATTTATATATGACATTCTCTTATTCCCTACATAATAAACCCCTTTACATTTACATTTATTCAAACGAAATCTTATTTTTATGAAGCATTTAACTATATGATAAAAACAAATTTTCTTTTAAAAGTATGTGGTGATATTGACTTTTTCGCCGTCGTGAGTATTATTCTCTATTGGGCTTCCTCAATAAGCCATATTTTTTTAAAAGGAAAATAAATACCTTGTATGAATTTTATGTATTTTTGTAAAGAAAATGGTTTTTGTAAATGATTTATTATGTCAATATTTTTAACATATACCTTTTCATTGTAATGTAGAAATGTTATCTTTATATTATGCTTCATCACAAATTATTATTAGGTTATGGTTCATGGGAATTGATTAGAGGTATTTGTGGTTTCTTGATAAACCTATGGTAGGTGACCCCGATACAGCTCTCTAATGCATTGGGTAACATGATTGAGGTAAACATTAATGTTTCTCCTATGAGATTTGGGCAATATGTTGTGATGGGTATTCCAAATGTTACTCCCTACATAGCTGTAAAATCATCAACGTAAGTATGAAATGGATTCCACAAGTTAATTTTTTTATTTATTTTTTCTATGTGTTATTCATATATAATTTGTTTTCATGAGTTGAGTTACAGAGTTTATGTATTGTTTATATTGATGGAGTAATGGTTTTTTTCATTTCTTTAGATACCTTATTATTCATTTTACACACATCCCTTATTTTTGAAATGTTTTTGACAGGGTATAAGTCCGGGTAATAGAAACGAATAATTCAATACGATTTATATCTAGAGAATAGTTCTTGTTTTCTTTAAACTGCTCTTATATAATGAAAAAAATGGATACCAAGTAGAAGTGTCTAATTTGTATTATTTGAGATGTGATGTAATAATTATGACCTAATTCACTAAAACCCTAAACATTATAAGGTCATCAATGTAAATTCATGATTTAACTCAATTTTAAGTAATGTTCTATGGCTTGGGCCCTACAAAACCATTCCTAGAAGATAAAAAACAACTATATGCATATAAAAAACATCCATCAAGGTAATCACATTGGATTGGAAAAAATAAAATAGTTCCATTCAAAAAAAATAAATATAACATATTTTATTATATACATATTTATAACTAATCCTATAATGTTGTTTTAAAAAATGAATTACATCACTTTGTGAAGATAGTAATCTATACATACACACAATTGTTGTTTACATTTTCTGACAGATGTAAGAAAGAAATTAAAAATATTAATTCAATTTTTTATAATAAATATCATATAATAAATATAATATATATTAAATAAATCCATAATTATTACAATCCATGAAAAGTGTTAAAGAAAAATGAATGGTTGTACTTCATGGAAGAAGTTGTATGCATTTAGAAATTAATTATGTTATCATTTTTAAATATATTTGAAGGGTTAAGAGTTGATAAGATAATATAAATGTATATGAATATTTATTCAATAAATATAAAATTTAAACAATAAATCCAAAATTAAAACCGGTAGAGAAATACCATTAAGGAAAATGAATCATTTTCCTATGGGGATTTAATTTTCCACATGAATTCTAATGTGATGCATTAATTTCCCATATGATGGAAATTAGATGATAAATATTTTAAACTAATAATAATGACATATAAATATATTTATAATAATATAAATTAAATTTAAGATGAATAAATTAAATTTATTGGGTATACAAGATGAAATAATGTTTGAAATATATGTGTAATATTATTACAACTAAACTAGAAGACCAATGTTAAATTATACATTAATATTTATTAACATTTTCATTAAGGATGATCATAAGTTATGGAATATAAGGAGGAATCTATGAGGGTATTATGGTTTTTAATGACTAAGAAAGTGTTTTAAATGAGTAGTAATACATGAAAATAGGTTGTTCATGTTTATAAGTGTGGGAAATTACATAATTGGAATTACATAAATGATTTAAATAAAATATATATCATATTAATGTCCAGTTTAACCTAATGGAATTAATATATATTTTATGACAATATAATTTTATTTTACCATCATATTTTAATTTATATACATTTTTATGTTCCAATTTAAATTGTATATTTATTTTGACACCTATATTAACCATTTTTAACCTTAATCATGGTAAAAAATTTCATTTACATTACTGGTCATAAATATAAATAAAATATTGAAATCTGATCAATGATATTCAATAGATGAAATTCAATACCATTTAACATAACACTTTACCTCATGTCATTTTTTTTATTTTGAGATCATTTTGACAAAAATATGTTTATCCTAAAATATAATTTAAATAATAATTTTGATAACCTATTTAATTTGACATCAATAGAATCATATACTCAAATTAATTATAATGTAGTCAAATTTAAATTAATTTAATGATCAATATTAACTATTAGAATTCTGTTATACAATAATTAATCATTAACATATCAATTTTAATTTTTTCAAAGTCATTAACAATGATTTTACTACAAATTTTAGAGGTTAATTTTCGATGTTTTGTAATCATTAAATTTAACTGTATAATCACTTAAATCTAAAAATAAATTAATATAATAAATATAATTTATTTTTTCTGAAAATAATATTTTATATTCATCTATATCATATTTTAATCCTTATGAGAACATATAATTAAAATGTAATCAATGGAAATTTAATTAAGTATTTATCCATTCCATTATACATTATAAATATTATAATCATAAAAAGGTTATAATAAATTGTCATATATGAGAATATTAGAAGCATTTTTATAGAAGAAAACTCATACATTATGATATATGAATGTATAAGAAATATTTTTATGCATTATGGGAAGAATTTCCCTAATTTACATATTTTACCCTATAGTGGAGATGAATGATAAAAACAAATTTTAAAATATAAAATATTTTTTAAGGAATTAAAATTAATATTTTTCAAAAAACATAATTTTTATAATTAATTTGAAAATAAATCATTTTTCAAAAAACACAATTATTTTCACACTAATAATATTTACATATTTAATCAAAAATAATATTTATTTCCTCAATTAATATTCATAATTATTGTGTAAATTATTAATAATTTCCATGAAATAAATTCAATAGAAACAATTTTTTAAGAAAAAATATTTATGAAGAAAAATAATTTACATAATGATGATTCATTACTAATTATGAATTAATATATAATTTTTAGTTATTTAAAATTATGATAAATTTTATTGTAATGTGTTTATTCATATTCATACCTCGTGTTGATAAAATTAGATATTATATATGATGGTTCATCTTAATCACTATGATTCATGTAATAAAATAATTATAAAAATAACTTATTCTAGAATTTTTTTAAACTATAATTCACATTTGAATATCTTTATAGTTTAGAGTTTTAGAGAATTATACAACATATTACATTGTAATCTCATACATTACAATGGATACTTATTCATAGTATACATTTTTTCCTAAATAGGAATTAAATTTAAAATAAAATATGGATTCTATTCAAATACTGATCATTAATTCTTTTATCATGAAATCTTATTAGCCCTTACTGATCTTAAGAACTAAGAAAATTATTTTCCAAAATGATATTAGCTCAAAAAACTATATTAGGGTCTTTGAAAAATCAAATAATTAATCAAATGAAAAAAATGAAATACCTTTAAAATTTATTTCTTATAAACTCATAAGAATGCATAGAAAAATCATATAGGTGCCTTGGGACTTCATTTACACAACACTCATACATTCACACTTACAAATGGAAGAACCATACAGTTGAGTTTAATCTCTAGAGTACCAAATACAATGTATTGCTATAATGGAGATCACATATTGAATAAGTTTTATCTAGATCATTTATGATCTATAAATGGTATCACCTTTCTTATACTAGTTACAAGGACCAAGTAAATAATAAAACACTTGAATACTGTTTTAACCCCTTGTGAAACAAAATATAATATATAAACATTTCTATTTCATGTAAATATGACATTAAATCTAAAATTTTATTGCATCATAAAGAATCTAATTTAATATTAAATAACATTGAATAAATTTTAAAGAATCATTGAATAATAATTGAAAATTGAATATTGGAAATATTTTTCATTCTTTATATGTTAAAAACACATACCATTTTAGTGAAATTATCAATCCATTTTAAATCAAATTTAAAACAATTAAAAAAGAGATTTTATTTTGAAAGTTTCAATAACCAATAGATACATTTGAAATAAATTAGAAAATTTCCTTTTTAAAATATTCATGTTTAAATATAATATTTAATTAAAATAATTTTGAAAATATGTACATGAAAAATAATTATTTAGACCAATTATTTTTAAAATCATTTTATAATTTTAAAATAATGTTTTAGTCAATGAGTCCCTTAACTTTTGTCAAACTCATCACATACAATTCTTATATTACTAAATAACATACAATTGATAATTATTTAGTTTCTTGAAAAATAATTTAATTTTATTATTCCTCTTATATCACTTATTATCATTTCATAAAAATTATTTATTTATTTTAGTTCATGTCAATCATTTTTACTATATATGGTACTTGAGTAAAAAATGACGATTTTATGACGTCAATAGTAAAATTTTCCATTATTCAAAAATCTGGAGAATAATATTAATTACATAATATTTTCCTCTAATCCTCAATTATATTTTTAAATAATTATATTATATGTAGTATTTAAATGTGAACTATGTTACAATCATGGAAAGATTAAGACTTATAAATACTTGAGTAACATTTCCATTATTTCAATTTTTATTTTTCCAAGAATGTAAATAATTTTTTATGGTTAAATATATATAAAAATATAAAATATATCAAATTAGTAAAATAAATATATTTATATATATATTCCTTGTGATGTGGTGGCGAAAAATGAATCAAATCACATCATGGAGGTGATATTTAACATGTACTCAGAAACGATGATTTCAATTTCATGTGCATGGAATGGATAGAAATTAATTGAAATATTATATTCATAAAATAATAAATAGGTAATGATTGTAATTTATAAACATCAATTTCATCATGATAACTAGTATTGTGAGATAGTAATGGATAATTAATTACATCACAATGTGCTGGTGATTGTTCAAATGTACACACAAATGATAAATTATATACCCATTTCATAGATGTGGAAACGAATTTATGTGATGCTATAAACACAATAAAATCATAGTATATATACTATAATAGAGGTATTATTTAATAATGTATTATTAGTTTCTTATAAAATTGGATGGAAAATTAAAATATAACCACATAATTAAAAAATGATACCTCTTCTCCAGACAATCACCTTTTATTAAAACCCTAACACCACAAGTTAGGTTGTTTTTTAAAAGATAATGCATGTGTAATGTTAGTAAATATTATTTTATGATTAATGTTCACATATTTTAAAATCCTAAATAGTTATTAATGTCACGACCCGTCCTCGGAGCCCATGATGTGACTAACCCAAGCCCACCATCCATAGGCCAGGGGCTGGCGAGTAGCACCAAAGGAGAATCCCTAATAAAAAGGGAAGGCATTGCAAGTAAACCTGTAACTCACATAGTCTGATCAGATGAAGTAGAAAAAATGTACTAAAATAGAAATGAAAAGTGTGATGAAAGTAAGTGGGCCAGTATACAAACCCAACTGAAAAACAAATACAAGTTCAAGTAAAAATGAAAATAGCTCTTGGATCATCCACCGTGGAATCCTATCTGAAGGGTTGGTACATAATTCACACAACCCATCCTTGAGGTACATCCCTTCTATTCCTGCTCTGAGAAACCTTACGACTATCACCCTCAGCCTCGATCACTACTGACTGTCGTCTACACTGAACACAACTAGGTGCAGGTGAAACCTGTGCAAGGGTGAGTATAAAAATACTCAGTAGGGGACCCCGAGACCTTCGATGGTCTCCCAGAATCCACTAAGAATAAAAAAATTTAGTAAGATAAAATTATTAATTATCAACCAACCGTACTTTGTTATATGCCCATACATATAACTATGTTTCCAAACATAGTCCGACTGCAACTCTTGAGCCCAAGCAAAACCTAGTCGAGAAAGGATGTAAAGTCAATCACCTCAATGATAATTATTTTACTATAAGACTCATATCACATAGGTATACGACACAATAATAGGGGTAGATATTATTAGATATATCCTATGAATCATCTCATATGTCGAACCCACGTAGGATCCTGGAATAATATCAGTGATGTCGAACCCATGGAGGATCCTAGTAAAAAAGTCATCACTGTAGAAACAACAGAGGATCCTGATATAGAAGTCACCACGGTCGAACCCATGGAGGATCTTGGTATAGAAGTAATCGATATCGATCCCATGGAGGATCCTGGTACAGTATCATCACTATATGGAACCCAATGCCACAGATAGTGCGTCAATTAGACACCCAGTCTGTGAGTTATTGGAATTTGCGTTTCAAGGACCCAGTTGGTTTTTATGTTCAAACCATCTTGACCATACCCCAACTACATAGAAACCTCAATAGGGGTATGCCAAAAGATCAATCATACTCTATGCCTTCCATCGTGCCCTAACAGCGGTCCGGTGGCCCTTGCACCGCCGTGTTCTCCTGTGGTCTGCCTCCATCGTCAATAAAATAGATATGATCAACCAAAGGGGGATGGATAAGCTATGTTCTTGTGATCCGATCCCTCCACGTTATGTTGATAATAATCAGCATCAAATAAACTGAGATTTTATTAATGAATAACATGAAATTAATTCAACTCAAACCCCTTACTCGATTCGATGAACATTGACAACGGAACATGAAATGAATTTGATGATGTCGTCGTACATTGCGCCATCACACGCTGCCATTCACAGGCTCGAGCATCGTCCTTGTTAATCATCAGAGATGGTGCGTTCTTCATTGGAGAGGATTTCATTCTCCAAGAATCTCCCATTTTGTCTCTCAATGTTCCACCGAAATGAAAGTATCCAACAATAAAAAATAAAATATTAGGTTTTTTCTATTATTTTATTATTGGAAAGAATTTCAAAAGATTTCAAAGAGATCAATTAATTGAGGAATTAATTAATCTTTCGCTTTGTTGGAACCATTATGAGGGATGGTGGAATGTTTCAAAAATAAATAAATGGAGAGTTGGCTTCATTAAACTGATAGGGAGTTTATGATATTTCTCCCATTTAAATGAGGTGTTAAAGGGGGATCAAGATCGTGTGTTCCACAACACATATTATTCTACAAAGGGAGGTAATGTGTGGGTGGGAACCAACTCCAACCTCCACTTGGAGGATTAATCCTCCACAATAAAAATAAAATTACTAAATTTATTTTTATTTAAAATAATTAAAAACCCCGTAAAATAACATCCATACTCGTTGAAACGCTACTACGTTGATGGTCTCCTTAAGAGAAAATCAGTGTTGTGAGTTAAATGATGCCCTCAAATTTAAATTCTATGCACCGGTTCAAAAGATATAGAATCTAGCACGTACGTTTACTAAACGTACCCGAAAAAAATCATTAGAAATTAATTCCGGGTACATCGGGCCGTAGAATTAGGCACCGTCAAAAACTGTGTACTAGTAAAATTCTGATGTATTTAAAAAATTGATGAAATTAATTGGTCTTTACATTCTACCCACCTTAGGGCTTTTTGTCCCCGTAAGCTATAACTCACACTCTATAAAAAATGGGGGTACTGAGCACGTATCTGAGCCTATCTCTCCCATGTACTCTTCTGGAATTTCCTATGCTACTAGAGAACTCACACCAATGGTATCAATTGTCCACGTAGGACCCACTCCCATCGATCCTCAATATCCACTGGAATTGTTCGTAAAAGTATCCCTGTCATTGATGTCCAGCTCCCCATGGTCGATGATTTGTGAAAAGTCATGCATGTAACTCCTCAGTAGAGATACGTGAAACACGTCGTGCCCCCTGTGCAACTGAGGTGGAAGAGACAAGAGGTAAGCCACCTCGCCTACTCTACTAAAGACCCTGAATGGTCCGATGAATCGCAGAAATAACTTTCTTCCTCGTCCAAATATCTGTAGACATAGTCGAAGTGAGACCCGTAGAAAGACGTTGTCTAAATCCTTGATGTACAGTGGTCTTCATCTCCTATCATCATAGGACTTCTTCCTGCTCTGTGTAGTATTCGTACTCTCCTAGACGATCTGCACCTTCTCTATCATAGCCCGCACCATCTCTAGTCCCATAAGTGATGACTCCCCAAGGTCAGTCTAGCATAGAGGCAATCTGCAAGGTCCGCTATAATTTTCCTCGAATGGTGAAATCCCGATGGTGGTGTGGTAGTTGTTGTTATATTGAAACTTCAGCAGAGGTAAGTTATACTCCCACCTACGACCGAAGTCAAGGGTTTATTCACGAAGCATGTCCTCAAGTGTCTAAATGGTCCTCTCTATATGAACATTTGTCTGAGAATGGAAGGCAATGCGTAAGCGAAGCTGCGTCCCGAAATTCTCCTGCAACCCCTTCCATAGCTGGGAAGTGAAACGAGAATCTTGGTTGGAGACGATCGTCGATGGCATACCATGAAGCTGTATGATCTCATGTATGTAGAGGCATCCCAATCTCACTACTATGACCAGATATCTGATCGGTAGGATGTGGGAAGACTTAGTGAGTCGGTCTATGAGCGCCCAGATAGAGTCAAGTACCCTTGATTTATGTGGATGTCCCATCACAAAATCCATGTATATCCCATACCATGTCCACTCTGGGACCTCTATGGGATGAACCATGCCTTCTGTAACATTTTCCTCCATCTTTTGTTGCGGAAAAATGAGGCATCATGAGAAAAACTCTTATATTTCCTTCTTCATACCCGAACACCAGTGTGTCATCGGAGGTCCCGATACATCTTCACCGCTCCTAGATGTACTGCTAAAAGAGATTTGTGTAACTCCCGCAACACTTCTCCTGAAGTGAAACTGCTACAACTGCTTGCCTTCTGAAGAGAATGACATGCTCCACACCATTAAAAAATCCATTAGGTTCATTCCCTATTGATATATGTGCACGTCGACCCTCGTAGTCAACATCCCCATGTTGTGCCTCACTTACACTTTGATGAAGTGGAGGTGTGACTGTAAGGGACTATAAAAAGGCTACTCCGTCCTGATCCACAATGGAAATATGAAATGAGACATGCTTATCTATCTCCTCCCCTAGCAGCTGAATGCTTGATCTCCTACTAAGAGTATCTGGTATGATTTTACCCTTCCCATGAGTATAGAATATCTCAAAGTCATCGTATTGGAGAAACTCGATCCATCATCACTGTATCTGGTTCAGGTGCATCTGTTTGAAGATGTACCTAAGACACTGGTGGACAGACTAGACTATAAAACACTCTCCCATCGAATAGTGCCACCACATCTTCATGGCGAAGACCACTGCTGCTAACTCCAGGTCATAAGTAGTGTTGTTCATCCTGTCATGTCTCAACTATTGAGAACCATATGCGATCACTGACCGCTCCAGCATCAGGACAAAATCGAGTCTGGTCCCTGATGTGTCCCATTAAACTACGTACCCAAATCCCTGCTCTGGAATCCTCAAGATGGGTGTACTTGTCAACCTATGTCTCATCTCATGAAGGATTGTCTCGCATCTCTCTGACCACATGATGGGTTTCCCTACTTAGTCAATGCCGAATGTGGTGATGCAACTCTGGAGAAGTCTGACAAAAATCATCAATAGTACCTAGCCAATCCTCGAAAGCTCTGTACCTCCGTCACACTCTTGGGTGGATCCAGAGAACGTTCTGCCTCGATCTTCACTGGATCCACTACAACTCTAGCATCCGAGAAGACGTGTCCCAAGAAGTGAACCACTTGAATCCAAAACTGGAATTCTGAGAGTTTTCCATAATGTTGGTGCTCTCAGAGTGTGTCCAGTACTACCCGCAAATTGTAGGCATGCTCATCCTCAGTAGTCGAGTATATTAAATATTTCTTCGATAAAGACGATGCCAAATAGATCGAGTTATGGCTGGAAGATCATGTTTATGAGACTCCTGAACAATGCTAGAGTGTTGGTTATGCCAAACGGAATAACCAAAAACTGGTAGCGGCCTTACCGACACCAAAAGTTTGTATTCTTCACATCCTCATCTTGAACTATTAGCTGATGATATCCTGACCTATGGTCTATCTTCGAGAACCATAGTGATGCCTTGAGCTGATCAAAGAGGTTGTCAATCACTTGGAGTGGGTACATTTTTTTCACGGTCTCCTTGTTCAGGCACTGATAATCAACACACAAACACACGCTCCCATTTGCCTTCTTGGCGAACAAAATCAAGGATGCCCAGGGTGAAACATTGTGTCGGAAAAATCCTTTCCCCTGCAAGTCCCCCACCATTACCCTCAACTCACGATTCTTGGAAGAGCCATCCGATATGATGGAGTAGATATTGGTGATGTCCCAGGGTATAAGTCAATGTAGATGTCCACCTCTCTGAGAGAAGGTAGTCTCGAAACATCGCCTCAAAAAACATCAGTGTATTGATCCACCACAATAAGAAAACTCGAACTTCACACATCAACCACTGCAAGGATGATACTAGCCAACTAATGTGTGATCGGATGCCCCCTCCATTGGTGAAGTCGATCCTGCACTGCAAATGCTCCCTTCTTGCCGGTGATCGTAAACCTCATCCCATCCTCACAGACAAACCACAATTTCCGCTTAACATATTCAATATGAGCATGAACTGTGGATAACCAGTCCATACCCAAGATTACATCGTAAGGCCTTGACGCTTCTAAAAGGAGATCCCAGCCGAAGCTCTCGCCTCCTAGAGTAAGCTCGCACTGTAGGCACTAGTGCGTAATCATCGACTCTGCTCTCGTAGGTGTTTCTAGTCAAAAGGATCGAGCCAACAACTCTATTGGAAACTATGAGATCTGATGGAGGGCAACAGAAATAAAAGAATGACATGATATTGTGTCTATAAGTACTACAAAAGGGTGGATTATACATAGATAGTACCTCAAATAATTTCAGGTTCGCTGTGGTCCTAGACCTCGACCGCCTAGAGCAAAGCCCGCCTCTGTCTGCCAGCTCCCTATGCTTGGGATTGACCCCCTGGTGGTGCTGGTGGTAGGCCCTCGAAACGTCATCCCCCACGTACTGCTTCTCCAGCTCCTCTACCACGTTTGTCTTCTCCTGGCGGACCACCATGGTCGAACCTCTACCTCTTCTTGGGAGGTCCTTCTATTGTCTGTTACTCGTCCACATGGCTGGTCGGGCAGTCACAAGCCATATGACCATGCCTACCGCATGCATAGCACTGCCTACTCCTCTTATGGTTTGCTTTGAATCAGGTTCCCCTCACAACCGAACCTATATCCTGGGGTTGACAACCTGATGTCCTAGTCCAATTGGACTTTTGTGACATCTATCTACGACCAGCTATAGAAGACTCTGTTATGTGTCTCCCTATGGGGGGTCTCACTGCTGTTGAATGCTCAACAAAAAAATATTTCTACTAGAGGGGATCGCTCCAGCACCCCCAACTATATAAGGATGCTAAGGGAGATCATAGAATCCTTGATCTCATTCCTGAGTCCCTTCATGAATGTCTGGGCCCTGAAGAGTTGGTCTCGTACCATATCCGTGGAGTAGCACAAGAAGTATGTAAACCTCATTGAGTGCGGAGATACTGTAATGAGGCCCGACTACAGATGAAGTAACTCTTGAATCTACACCCATGTAGGGTGGTGAGAACAAACTATGACCGGAAGAGACTCTCGAAGTCTGCCTAATGTAATGATTCCTCATCAGGCTCTTGAAGCCTCAGTTTCCACCATCTTCCTGCTGCTACATGCAGAAGACATGATACATTGATCACAATGAGGCCAACTAGTGTCCCTAACAATATGAAAACAATGACTACAACCTCCATCTAATCCTCTGCTGCCTGTGGGTGCGTCTCTTCCGAGAACCTGGGATGCCTCTGGCGCTGGAACTCGTGCAACTCACTCAGACGACATGCACTCTATGCTTCATGAGGTGGTGATATCGGTGGCCCAACAGGTAGTGGTACCGCTGGTTCCTCAACTGTGAAGGGGGACCTACAATAAGGTCTCGTCACTCAGTGGGCTACCATCTCATACCAAACTCGGAACACTGAATGGATGCCTTTGTGGGGCCTTCCTGAAAAGAAACAGGTGTCCCACCATAAAAAAATATACCTAATGAGCTGACACCATGTAATCACTATGTAATCTTTTCAAAGGAAACACACACGCAATTAGTGATTTCATGAACTCAATCAGAAATCAGAAGTCAGAGTCCTTGTGTATAGATACATCGGCTGCTGCACCAAAACTTGTTTACCTAAACTGATAACCACACCTAAAAAACTATACACTATTTCCATAAAAGGAATCTACGTCCTAGTTCTGTGGTATAACTGAATCCCTTGTTACAAATTTTTCACGACCCATCATCGAGGCCCCTGTCGTGACTAACCCATGCCTGCCTTCCATAGGCTAGGGGTAGGCTACTAGCACCAATGGCGAATTCCTGATAAAAAATGAAGGCATTTCCTTTAAAATTGTAACTCACACAGTCTTATCACATGTTGTAGAATCAAAAAGAACTAAAATAGAAAAGAAAAGTGTCCTAAAATAAAGTTTAACCACTAAAAATTTGGGCTATAGCCATGGACCTATAGCCACAGTTTTATTGGTCCGTGGCTATAGATTTTTTATTTCCATGGTTAAATTCCAACTCCGTGACTAAATCAATAATACACTGTGAGCGTTGTTTGTTTCCCAATTTGCATCGGGCTCCTCCTCCTCCCCCGATCCATAGCCCTCCTCCTCCTCCCCTGCTTCGCACCCCTATCATCGTGCATCACTCCTCCCCGACGACGTCTCCTCCTCCCCACAGCCATCAACTCCTCCCCCTATTTGGATCCAAATCACCACACAGCCCTCATCTCCTCCAATAGGTGTATATGTATATTAATGAAAAACAACAAAAAAACCCATGAATGATGTCTCACCACATCATTTATTCTTCAATATACCAATGTAATCCTCTAGATTGCATCCAGCTAAATGGGAGAATCTTTATTGACCTTGAGGGAAGATAGGAAATAATCTTTGTGATGTATAAGGGAAAAATATTAGACTTATATGTGAAAACATGTGAGATAAAAAATTTAAATTTAACACATTTTGACCAATTCCTAGTTACTTGCATGGATATAAAATCTTGTGCTAAAAGTGTGATATCCATAAAAATAATGATGCTCCTTGAACAATTGTCTAATACCATTAGCATTCCCCACACATTCGATTAAAATCTCAATATCCATCATTTTATAGTTCCCCCTAGGCTTTGTAATGGTTTGTGAAAACACAGTTGCACCCATGCGTCTTCCCTCTAGACCATTGTGAAAAATTTCATATTTGTGTATCATGGTTTTCCCAAATAAATCTCAAACTACAAACCTATATAAATTCCCAAATAAATCTTAAAATACTCCATAATCACAAAAAATTTACCCATATAGTTAACATATTTAAATTTCAAAATGAAAGAGTTTCATACATGAAATTGAATGGGGATACATTCTAAAGACCATTAGTCTTTCCGTACTTGGAATATAGAAACCCATAATTCTTTTAATATAGTCTTGAACATTTCTCATTCATTTATTTCTCAGGTTCCCAAGTCTCTTCTAAAATCATACCATTTTACCCAAACTTTGGAACTAGAATGATGATTTTCTTCGAATTTATTTCTCGAGTCTATCCAAAGTCTACACTATTATTTTCACTAATGATGAATCTATCTCTATGTCAAAATGACACTATAAAATATCATGGTCAGGATCGGGCTGATTCCTTTTCAAATGTGATCAATGAAACACATTATAAACCACGCTGCTCCATGTTGTAAACAAAAACTAACATCCCACCTCCCTAACCCATTCATGTATCTCAATAGGACTAATGTATTTAGGAGATAACAATAACTTATTCAAAAAACATAGATATCCATTCCCCATGAGATCTTCCAAAACACATTATCACTGACTGTGAATGATAGAGACCATAGACAATGATCAACATATGATTTGTGACAATTATATACAATCTAATTTGGATTCTGGATTAATTGAATCGTATTTTTTGTTTCTATGGTAGGGCCCTTCCCAACGGATGATGTTTTACTTATTTCCAAACACAAAAAATGTATAATTATATACAAGACCCAAAAATGTTTCAATAGGATACATATGTTTCAATTCATAATAATAATTATTAAATGACAACTCCCTTAATTGATAATGATCTTCACCTGATACACAAAAATCCATTTAAAAACCCTGAATCATTTATTTCAATGATTGTATTGTCAATTTTGAGTTCCCTTCCATCTGAGGATGTTAAAACATACTCATTGGCAATACAGTCCAAAGGGCTTTCTGTTATGATTTTTCGAAAAGATATAGAAACCAAAGATCTTTATATGATATAATTGATTCTACTATTTCAATACTCTTAACCACATCTATGATCTAAATCATTGATAATTACTACACCATATTAGAGTAATGAATTTGGATGAAATGAGCCATCTTTATCTGATGATCCACTATCACACTTATGGTATAATGTATCTATGCAATTCGTGGAAGACCTATTAAAAAATATATCACTATATACTCCCATTTCCATACTATAATAGGTTAATATTATAACATAACATACATTTAGTTATATTCTTTGTTAACATATTGGAATTTTAATAATCTCCAAACAAACCCATCCACCTTCATTTTCATACCCAGCTACCAAAATTGCACTTTCAATTCCTTATTCATTTTAGGTATTCTACGAAAATCCTCTAATCTCAAATGTTGGTTATCATGTTAAACCATTTATTAAAAATATGTTTGTATGAACATACAATCCTAAAACACCAAATGGAATTCTCATCCATCCTTGATCCCCTAGTGGTCTCCCCATCATTTATTTTTCAGCTCATCACCTAACAATATCTATATGTTTTTTGTGAATCTTTAACAATATCACAAGATACAGAAGAAAGAAAACTAGATTAAATAATGGAACATCACATCGGTCTTCGTATTATAAATGTATATGGGCTACGACCTACAAGAACTTCCACTCATAGTATTTTTTCATTCATTTGATCATATTAAATTATTCGTAATGCATATACCACCAAATTTGAATTTCCCAGTATAAAAATAGAGCCACATTCAATCATTTGGTGATACTCTATCCATCATCATTCTCTCGGATTCACATAACATTATAGGAATATATGCTTCAAAGTCTTATGATCAGTAAACACTATAAATGTTTATCCGAAAAGATAATTATTCATTTTGATTAAATCATGGACTATGAAAGATAACACCAAACTTTGTGTAGGTTAGTTAATTCCATACACCTGCAAATTCAATGAACCATAAGAAAAAACATGGATTCCCTACATTAGAACACATAAAATCCCTATGGATAAAGCATCACAATACAAAATTCACCCTTCGTTTGATTCTAGAAAAATCTGTATTGGTTCTATTATAAGGAAATCAATAATCTCTAGTGTTTATTTATTGCATTATTCAGCCCATTGGAATTTAATATTCAACTTTGTAAATTAAATAATTTGAAAATAATGTCATGATACATTATGAAGAAATAATCTTAAATAAAAAACTATTCCCTATGAAAATCTATATCGTTTCTTTTCTATTGGAAATGAGTGGGACTAATCTATATTTTCTGCATCCATAGAATAACACATTTTTAAAATAACAAGGCTATAGAAATTTACCACTTTTATAAATAATACTTTTTTATATTTTTCCATATAGATGATGATCCATCATGATTACCCACCTTGTTTCCATGAATTTTACATTATTAACTATTTTACTTGAAAACTAAAATAAGGAATGATAAAAAACAACAACCAAAATCAATTAACTTCTGAAATATTAAATTCTTCACATTTATAAAGATTACTTGTGCATTCATAAAATGAATGGGCATCATCACAATCTTGTAATGGCTATATATACTCCTGAAATCTTCCTTTTTAATATATTCCTTATGAAATGAAAATTAATGATATCACAATCAAAAATAAATCAATATGAACAACTAGGAACCCCTCAATTGATCATATAGATAATAAACACAAGGAATGGGATTATGATTCCTTATTGTAGTATGTTTATCCTTACAATAATCCAAACATTGCTTTATTGATCCTCAATCCTTTTTGAAATATTAACCTAATGTTGACTAGGGATATATGCTAAGAAAAATAAACTCTATGTTTTACTTTTCATCCAACTACATATTCAATTAAATTTATTCTATAGGTTTTATCCAATAATATGGAATGAAAATTATACTAGTACCTAGAATGAGATCAATCTTAAACTCAACATATCTAATTGGTGGTAAACCTGCGAATTTTTTGGAAAAGACATCTGCAAACTAATCAAACACTACTAAAAAATATTTCTTCTCAATATTTTATATTAATGAAAATGACAATGCTTCAAAATGGCAGAATACTATTTCTAACTACTAGTGGAAACATTACTAATAAACCTATATTAATATTCCTTTCTCCGCTAAAAATAGGCATGCAGACTTCTATAGTTTTAAATCAACATTTTATTTTATAATATTTAATGACAGTCATTAACATTGTCAAACAATCCAAACCCTAGAGTATATCAAAATTGTTAATTATTATACAATGATATTAAATTTAATCTTATATAAATTAATTTTAATAGATCTTGTTCTACACATAATGTCTCAACTATATCTTTGACAAAGATTAGTGTAATTTTTTATAATACAATGAATCATCTAAACCTTTATACATAGAAAATAAACACCTCAAGAAGAAACTAATGAATGAGAATAACCTATATCAAAAAAAATGAATAAGTGTATAATTAAAAATAATTGTACCTCTCACCATATATGGTCCAGAGTGATCAACCTTGATAACGTGTATTACTCCATATAATATCTTTGTCACTTCACATTGCTTCTTGCTTCCCTGTTGAGATTTTAGTGCATGAAGAATCGTGGTCTTCTAAGAATCACCATGACTAGTTATACTTAGTTGATGTGATTTGTTCTTCTTTCCCCATGCCTACAATGGATACAATGTATGTGACACCTGAGAACTGTCCCAAACTCCCAAATTCAGATCACTATAAAGATTGCACAAAATATTCCCCATTTTGGTTCAATAGTTGTTGGATCTCAGTGGAACCACATACTCTCCCATAACGTGATTGAATTAACAAAATTGGTAGCATCTAGATTAGAACATGGTTTTTGGAGGATGGTCTAATGGACAAGTCATATGATTTAGATTCATGACCCACTTGTAAATAGGTGTCCCTCTTCTTCTTTATCCCATTATAGTTGGTCAATTGAGTTATGGTAGCTTAAAAATATATAAGGAGATATTAGAGGGGGAAGTATGTAGATACCCATGGGGCATGATGGGAGCTTTTAAATATGAATTAGTCTATTTAACATTAAATTATGAATGTATAAGGGAATAATATATTGTTAAAAAATTCTAAAAAATCCTCCTAATCAATTATTTGATCCACTATAACTAGAAAAACTAAATCCAATAACTAGAATGCAAGATCATCCATCATATAATTCTCTATATTGAATTTTAGATCTATTGATGTGTTGATGTAATCAATGAAATCATTCATCTTATTTAGCCTCACATGGGGATTTCTTGTCAAGAATCAACCTGAATGATGGTTTGACAGTATTTCATGAATCAGACATTATGATCCACATTCCTTCCCTCATCTCAGTTTTTCCTATTGTACATAGCCTAAAACACATGGAAAATACATTAAACCATATTTTGGTTCAAATGTGAATCAGTTACAACCAGAATCACATTAGCTTCCACTAGTTGGTTTTTATGACATCTAATGAGGGCCATTTTCTATAAGAAAAAAATATGTACCTCTCTCTATTTAATGAGGACACACTATTTCAACATCTACCACATCAATCTATCACAACAGCACTTTAAAAAAAATCAATTTTGAAAAATGTCATCTTGGCTTTTAAAAAAACCCCTTTTCAAAACACCACCATCATACTCTTATAAAAATAAAACTTTTGTAAATTATTTCAATATTGTTAAAAATAAAAATGGTGTACCAAATCATTACTCCAAATGAAATATACACACCCGATGGGAATTCATTTATGTATTTAATTTTGTGCTCGTCTCATTTGATAAACCAATGACAGTGATATTTCAATTCATATATGTTTCTCCAAAACACATATCTACTCATCTACTCGGTAACATCATGTTCTGCATCAAAAGATTAGATACATCTTCTTATTCTCTACATTTCAAATCCATCTATCTTTCTCCTATTTACCAACCCACATAATGAATAATGAAAAATTAACTCAAATCCATGACCTAAAAACCAATACCAAGTCAAATAATTATACAAATACTTTAGAAATAAATTATGAAGGACATTAAAGATATGAAATTTATCATTCCACCCCTTTTTATTATCTTGGGAAGGTAGTGGAACATTACATGTCCTTAAGATAAACCCCAAACTCTCCAATGGTTAGTATTAATTGGTGAGGGATTCATTAACTATTAGGTTATGTCATTACCTTTGAAAATAAAACATGTATCCAAATATTGAATAAAAAAATAAAATACTACATGATTCATGATATTAGTGAACGAAATCTCTTAAAAAAATTATATTCTATTTAAAAAAACCATGTACATTACATAAAAACTATAATAAAAAAGTAAACAGTGGAAATAAACAAAATGAATTACTCAAATGAAAACCTCTAACATCCAACATTCTCTAAAATACAACACCATTAAAAATCCCATGTATCATGAAGTAATACTAAACATATTTGAATATTAACCTTTAACCATGTGTTGAAAAAAAAAATATTTTAAAAACAACCCTAGTACCAAAATAAGTTTCAGTAATAAAACTGTGTAGGTTTTACCAAAATGACTTTTATACTCCTACCACAAATAATGAATGAGCTTTCAAATTTAAATAAAATAATTTATATATAAATTTAAAATATTTATCTCAAATACAAAACAATTTCTATGTGAAATATATATACAAAATAATAATAAAATTTCATGAAATTGAAAAAAAAATAAGTTCTTCAAAACCATTAAGTAATCATTTTTTTAATAGCCCATTCCAATCCAAACATTCACATATCCTAACATCTATACATGAATTCTTAATTATGACATTTCCATACTCATGGGATGTTTATCATCCATATACAATGTCAACATAATGTAATTAGATCCCATGTACCATTACACCTTTTTAATGGATTGCAATATATTAATTCAACCAGTACTTTTAATGAAATATGAACACTCACCATCACATATACATAAAAACAATTACAATAAAATCATTCCCAAACCATTTCTTTTCATAATAAATATCAGTAAACAAATCATATTGTTGAATTATTGTCCAAAAATCAAACCTTAATCAATTTTAAAATGAAAATTTTAAAATTATTTATCACAAAAATTTTATGATTAACAAAACCACCCCAGAGAAATGATTCTACCATGAATTTGACACTAACATAACAATAAATTTCCAATTAATCAATCATTTGTATGTCAAATACTACAAATAATAAATATAGGATTCATGAGTGAAGCTATCTCGATTGAGAAACATGGAAAATATCGAAAATCAAATGAAAATGTCAATGAATTGTGATGAAATATCAAAAACCTTCCTTAGATCTGTTCCCCAGGGAACAAAAAGATCATATATAAAAATATTTGGTATCTATTATCATTTATATATCCACAATTTACATAAATCTATCAATTATAATGATAGTGAGATGTATATCAATGAAAAACCACAAAAAATGTGAATAATGACTTAGCATATGAATCTCGCATAAAAACCCATTAGAATACATAAAGCCACCATTCGATCAATGTGAGAGCTACATGTGCATGTGGGAAGCGATAAAATAATTTTAGGTTGAATTATACGAAAAATGAGGGGCTTAGAGGAAAAATCATGTGAGATAAAAAAAAATTTAGGATAACACATTAGACTCGTTCAAGGTCAGTCGCATGGTTACAAAATTTGTAGTAAATCATTGTGCCACACATTCCCTCATTAATGAACCCGACACGTTTTACTCACACAGTTAGCAAATCATGCACCAACTATGGGAAAGCTCCATATCCAACCTAGGAAGGTTTCTCCAGGGCCTCTACAAGGTTTGGGATTTCCATTACTTGTATATGATCCATCACTTTAACCAATATCCCAATTTTCATGTTTTATTTTTAGTGTTTAAAGGATTTACCAACCTATTCTATAACCCTAAACTTATAAAAATTCCTCATAACAATACCAAATAACAATAAAATCTATGAATCATCTCCTATTTAATAAAAATACCTATAATGAAAAATGAAATGGTTACATACTTGAAAAAAGTTGTTGTACAACCTATGATACTACCATGTGGGTCCCCCAAAGGGATATGATAGAGAGATACTGACACGTAGAAGTCAATACTACATCGCCCTCACACCATAAGTGTTGTGGAACAAATAATAGTAAAGATAAAAATCTAATTCATTGTAGAATTTTAAATAGTATAATATACTTAGGGATTAGTTTCCCATTTCTACCAAACCATACAACAAACTTCCATGGATTTCTGTGCATAATTAAATGATCTACCATTTATAATTCCAAATAAATTTTCCAATTTTCACCATATCTAATTTTCATAATATTAATTACTTCAATATATTCATAAATATTCATTACCATTTCAATTTTCGCATTTATAATTTCAGAAATTGTATGATTCCTCTCACCATAATCATCCAATCCTGTTGGAGTACGAGATATCTTTCCATATAATAATATGGCTTCATTTAATACAGAAATGGAAAATATTATTATAGGAAAACAATTACAATGGAACATAATAATTCCACATAACAAAAAAGGATGTGACCAATATCATAACATATCTTCCAATTACTTGAGAATCCTTTCAGACTATCTATCAGTCTGAGGGTGATATGTATTACTCAAAAGTAGCATGATATTTATTTCCTTATAAAATCTCGTAAATAATTTTGATGTTAGATAGAGTTCAGGGTTATGTATATATGATAAAGTTGAACCATGAAGTCTTAAATATTCATTAATATAGTTATTTATGTTCTCAAAAGGTAAATCCTATATTATCGAATGAAAATTTGGTGATTTTTAGGGTGACCTAAACTGACCAATATCACATCATTCTTTATTAGTGTCCTTAGTAGTCCATTGGAAATGTCCATCATTATTTCCACCCACATCCACATAATTATTGGTTGTGGTTATATAACTCCCCTAGAATGTCTTATATCTACCTATATTATAGAAAACTAGACATCATGACAAATAGTTATCAATTTTCCTCTTCTTATTATATAACCAAAAATATTAGTTCATATCTCCATTCATCATGGTAGTAAAATGGTGTATATATAAATTTCATCTATGTGAATAATATAATAGTTTCATTTTATCTCATGTAATGATGGACCACAGAAAATCATTCCAAATTTTGGAATTCCTTCCTCACACATGATTTCATCAAATCATACTTTCTTTTTGGAATAAATTTCCTTTTTAAAATTCACATTATCTTCATGAGAGTAGTTAATAATTTTCAATAGTGATTTATGAAAAATCATTTGAAAAGGTATTGATGTTTTATCATCTACACCAATTAAAATATATATAGTTAATAAATCTAGGTACATTAGATCTTAATCAATCCACCTTTTTGTTTGAAATGCATGATATTTCTTTCATAATGAATCAAATACCCTATTTACTTCTCCTCGGTGGTATTGTATTGAACAATAAATATATTTAATTAAATAATTACATCATATTTTCCTTCTTGATGATTTTTATTCTATATTATTATATATTTCAACCACCTGTGATATTTTTATATCTATCATAATTCATAATAGATATCATGTCGTTATATATTTAGTGCAATTATAATGGTCGCTACCTCAAGGTAATGATTTGGATAATTTTTCATGAATCTTTAATGTTATTGATTTTAGTAATATATCATTATAATTTTAGATAAGGACACAACCATGTAGTTTTATTTATGATTCATCATATGTCAAAAACACATAATTTATTGATTGATGAGTAAAAATTGGAGTAATGACTAATATCTATTTAGTTATTAAAAAAATCACTTTATTTCATCCATAAAAATATAACCCATTTACCAAGGTGCTTTTTTAAGAGGTTTTCCAATTGAAAACAAGTATGATTGAAATTCTAATAGTTACCTTCTAAAGAGGGAAGCTATAAACATTGGTTTTGTTTATTGGAAAATACCATTCTCATGTTATCTTTTTTATTGTAGGATAATATGATATTTCATCCATAGAGATAATATATCCATGAAATGACATTTCATAAATCTATAATTTATACTCGCTAACTGTACCATATAAGTCTATCATTATGATATTTTCAAGATGGATCCACAAGTTATTTTTATTGTCTTTATGTGTTTTAGAATTTACCAAAATGTCATCAATGAAGAAAACAAAACAATCATCAATATTTTCCGTCAATATTATGTTTATCAAGTCTATGAATACATAGGGATTATTAGTCAATAAAAATGGAATTAATGTAAACTATTATTTACAATACATCGTCAAAAATGACTTTTCACAGATACCTTTATTCATTACTCACAATTGATAATATCCAGAATAAACGCCAATCCTTGAATATATTGATCTCTAAGATGTTTATTAAATAATTAATTACTGTGGGGAGGATAAAACATGTTCTTTAATATAATATCTTTGATTTGTCTATTGTATATGAATCCCCTCAAGGATCCACATTTCTTTATAACAAATAGAACTAGGACTCCCAATAGATAAAATATTTTTCGAATAAATATTTTATTACTGAAATAATCATGTTATTTCATTATATCCAATAAATACACAGGGGGAATTCTATAAGGATTCTTTGATATTGTGTTATCATCAATGAGTAAATCTATGGTAATCCAAACTCCATGCTCTTGGAGTGTTATAGTATTTTCATAAGAAATAAATATATGAATTATTATATAATAGTTATATCATCATTTTTAAATTTACACTATTCATACCATGATGTTGTTATCTTGAAACAGCCCAAGATTTTATGAAAAATATTCTTTTTAATTTCACTAATGTATTGTGTTGTACGCTACACCAAAAGGAGCTTGCACAACACGCATCCTTGACTTGCATTGCATTACACGCAATCACGACCATCCACGATAGCATGTGTAATACGCAATACTGAGTTTCACTAAACAACGATATGCTATTATAATATTATTAAAACTAGCCGTTATGAATAGTAATAACCACTTTTTGAAATTTTGTAAATACTATTTTTCAAAATGGACTTCATTTTTGGATTCTGAATATCAAAATTATCTTAGGGTGAAATTTTGGTGATTTTCGGATAACTTTCATATTTTGATGAATACTGAAATTACTAAATTTTAATTAAAAACAACTTTTTTAATCGAAATAATTAATAGTGATAAATTATTAATTTGAGTGGTTTTAAAGTATATTTAGAATATATTTTTACAATTTAATACAATGTTGGTCATTGGATGTAATTTCACATTTAAACCAGTTATAAACAAGTGTCAATCTTTTGATAGTTATTATCTCTTAAAAACACGCCTTTTGTTTTGACGACGGGAATTAATTTTTAAATTAATTAATGCAACAGATATGTTTTGAATTTGGTAAAATAGAAATCATTTTTGAGTTCATAATATCAAATATATCTTAGGCCAAATTTTTGGTATTTTTCTGAAAACTTTCAATTTTTGATGAATAGTGAAACCACTAAGTGGTAGTTAAAAAACAGAATTTTTCATAAAACATAATTTTACCGCTTCTGTGAGTGAAATTTAAAAAATCCAAGAGACACGGTTGATTTCAGTAAGTAAAATGTGGTTCAATGAGATGTAAATAATTTTTTTGGTGAATAGTAACTTTTTACTTTTTTTACCACGGTTAAAAGTAAATAGGGTAATTAAGGGTAGAAATGATATTATTATTACCCTAACACATGTCCTAATTCTATTGGACACATTTAATTCGACCAAAAACAAACTTAGGAATAAAATATGACCATTTAGGCCCACTTGGATTAGATTAGGACATTTATTATTAATTTATTTAAAGAAGGGTTAAAATAGTTAAAATCTATGTTTAATAAGTAAAATATTTTTAATATGGGGTTATACATAAGATAAATTCGACTATAAATATTCATTAGAAAGATACAAATATTTCCTTCATAATGGTATTTTATTTGTAATTTTTAGACATCAAATAATTTAATTTATTCATGTCACAATGATGATGCAGTAATTATCATATTAATGAAATATTGACATAATTGATGTTATAAACTCCAAAATAAATGTTATTTGAGACTTTTTATGAATCCCAGTAATTTTATAGGTTACTATGATATATTAGTGTTGATTTAATCAACTTTTCTTGAACATATAATTCGGTTATGACTTTCACAAAAATCATATATCGAATAGTCTCAAAATTGACACAAAATAGTTTTTAAATCAAATATTATATTAGTAATTGTTATTTTATTCCTAAAAATCTAAGGATAGGCCAAATGACTTATATAAGGATATATATATTAATAATAAACAATTTGGGGTTCGTTTGGCATGTTATAATAAGTGTATTAACCGTATAGCGTAAGAAAACAAAAATACACGGTAAAAGTTAAATTATTTAACTTAGAGTTAAATCTAATTTATATGGTTAAAATAATAACCTAAACTTGTCTAAATCCTATTGGTTGATAGGATTTCGAACCGTCCCCACTTTATCTTAGAAATAAGACCCATTGGAACAATTATAAACCGATTTTTACTTTAATATAAAATAATATTTTGAAATATTCCTAATGTTCCCCTCTCCTCCCTTATAAAAGGGCACCTCCTCCCCCTCCTCCTCACACCAATTTGAGCACTCAAGCTCGGCCAAACCCTGCCCAAATCCCTTATCCACTTCCCTAGAATAATCCTAGAGGTCCTTCTCTTCTTCAAAGACCAATCTTAGTTCTCTAAGTGGAGGATTCAAAGAGGTGTTCCAAAGAAGAGATAATATCCATTACCGATCATTTCAATTTCATTATTCTTCAACTTATTCTTCTTTAGTTGTTTCATGATAATGTAATAACATCAGTATTTCTTATATACTGATATGTTATTATAAATATGAAACAACTCTAATTAACCATCTATCCATCCTACGGAGAAAGGAAATCACCGCGCGTGCGTACGTACGGAATACCGTCTCCACGCCGTGGTGTAATCTATTTGCCACCACCACCTTAATTGGATGTGTATAATGGTGTAATGAGTAACTATATATGATTATTATAAAGTTATATTGATACTTAAATGGTATACATACACTTCAACACAATTCCACGACCATGGGAACGATATAATCGCTCGTGCGTACGTACGGACTACCGTCTCCACGACGCGATGAGATTCATTCTCAATGATTAACCATTCATGAATGATTATAAAGTATATATAATAAGTACTAATGAAATATATGACCTAATAATGATACTGGAATTATTTATATTTATATGTATGCCATCTACTTAATTCCATTCAATTCAATAAGGAAACGAAAACAGCGTTCATGCGTACGTACGGACTACCGTCTCCATGAACAGTGTATTTCTTTCCATTTATAGATCCATTATATATATGTATATTCTGAATATATATTATATATAAATCATGTTTTATATTATATACTTAATTAATAATGATCTAAGTAATCATATGAATAATTACAAGTTAAAACATGAACGACAAATGAGAAGATTTTACCCCAAACGCTACTTTAACATGAATTTACAAAAGAATGGGTAATATAAAGCCATAAGTGAACCGTATATGATATAATAACAATTAATATGATTCTGTAATAAGTCAATGACATTATTTAAATCATTATACAGGTGTTTCGGACACTTACGAAGCAAAACAGACCTAAGGTAATGGAAATATCACAGTCTCATTTTTATCTGAGATTGTTTATACTTTAGAATTTACTGGGGTGTATTTTATCATCCACATCCATGTTTACTAAATATGTAATATTATTTCCATTCACCTAAAATTGTTTAAATACTATTTTACCCTTCGGTGAGTTTTCAGTAAATAATATGAAAGGAATCTTTTGTCATTTTTCGTACGAGGTACTTTTTTACTATTCCGACAAAAGTACAAAGAATGTTTTTTTAACTTATACGGCATGAATGGATTTTTAAAACATTATTTCCAAGATGCTTCCATTTCATGTTTTCAAGTTTATTTTTAATCAACTTCTTTTAGTTTATAATTTTACGACATGTTAAGAAAGGAAAATTGTTTTTGAAGCAGAAAGGATATTTTCCTCAAGAATGGAGTTCAAGTGTTTTATCAAAATTATTTTCCATCTAAGATAATAAAGGGTTATTTTTATATCCCTATTATTACATTGATTTGATTATGTTGTGATGGAATTATTTTTATGAATTCCGTTATCTTATATAAATTGTTTTATGAGGTCATGTTGTTTAAGAATCCCATTTTTATTACATGGGTTATGAAATGATGTATGGTTTATGATTTTGTGGCACACATAAGAATGGTATCATGATAAGATGGGTGGGACCTATATCTCCCTCCAATGCATTGGGTAAAGATTTTATATCTCAGGAGATAGACATGCCTGGAATGGTAGGTTATACGTGTTCAGTGAAACAGGACTGAAACGAGGGTGACTCGGTTCAGAAAGGGACTTTGTCCACTAAGATATTCTTGGAAATGAGTCTTGACTAACAAGAAATGATTCTCTATGATTATGTGTGTATGCCAAAAAGTTTCATTTCTTATGTTATGATTATTTTGATTACATTTCACTACCATGATTTATTCCATGTTATGAAATTATGATCTCTTTTGTAGGTTAAGATTTCCAAAATGTTATGTTCTTATGAATATGATGTGATTGATATTTCTTTTGTTTACCCTTACTGAGAATTTTAGCTCACCCTTTTATGTTTTCTTTTTCCCAGGAAATAAACAAAGGTTTTAGGTAAAAAAAAGGGGAATATCTTTATGGGATATATTGAAGATCTTTCACCACGATTAGAAGATTACGTTCCGAGTTTCCAAAGACACTAAACTATTACGACCCTTGTGTGTGTGTTTTTGTTATATACTAAGTATTCCGAAAAAGTAATGTAATTTCCACGTATGTCAGGCTTTGGGTCTCTATAGTTGGTATTAGAGGAAAAACAGGTAGGAATGTATCCGATCCTTGGGAACTCTCACATGTGAGCGTTGGACGAAGCATGGCTCTCCGCCCAAGGGCTTCATGAGGAAATGGCTTCCACTGGGGATGGTGGTGTGTCCCGCCCAGGGGGTGTATCCGCCCATGTAGTGCCCTGATAGGTATCAATTATAGTCCACTAGAAGTAATTCCAGACAACTACATATCTCTTCTTCCATAATAATTTCATTTGGTAGAGCTACCCTGACTGAGTCTACATAAGAGTCAAATGATGAATTTCCTTCTCTAATGATATAGAAATATTCATATTCCTCGAAAAATTAAATTTTTTTCCTTGAATAATTTTATTCACCATTTTTAGAATACATGCCATAAAAACAATTATGTCAAAAATAAAAATATTTATTATGAAATGGTCAAAATATAAAGTAAGTTTATATTCAATTTCAAGACTCCTAACACATCATTATTGAAATTAGACTTCAAATAAAATATTTTCATGAAAAATAATTCATTAAATCATATGGTAAATAAATGATTTTCTTTAGAAAATTAGTAGATGAAAATGAGTTTGATGATCCAGAATCAAAAAATGAAATGGTTAATTTTGAGGATATGGTTAATATTCCTTCTACCACATTATTTTGTACATCATCATCAAATATAACGATTTCATAATCTTGGTCATGTCCCCTTAATCCTATATTATGGTAGATTCTCATGTCCCTTGTTATAATGGTTTTATTATTGACCTTTTTTATTATATTTAATGAACTAGATATTATATGTATTTCCCATTTTTATTCGTTAGTTACATGACCCCTCTCTCCACACGTATAAAAATCACACACCTCTTTCAATAATTTATTCGGATGATTCTTCAAAAAATATTCACAATTGGAATTGACATTTCTCTTATATTATTTGATTCTATAAAATTATTATCTTTATCATAATACTTATTATTATATTAATTTCCATTGAATGAATACTGTATTTAAAATTCCTTCTAAAAATTGATGGACCTTAATATTAATTCATCATCATATAAAAATGATTGATAAGCCAGTTCCATTTATATCCATGTTATAAGTCCTTCAAATTAATTATCAATATTATTTTGAAAATTAGGTTTGTAATATGTTTCATACATGGCTAGTCTTTTTATGGTACTCTTATACTGTACAACACATTTTTATTCATTTTTCATTATTCTATTTAATTTAATATTAATTTTTATTAATTGATCCAATGGGAAGTATTTTTTGAATAATTTTTCATTATTCATTATCAACTCCATGACTCCAATTTCATCTTTCTATATATTGTTATGGTTCAATGTCCCACATTATTCATCATTTCCCATGAAAAAATACAACTCTTTTACTAATTTTTTCCTTTCTACACATCCCAATTAACTAAATGTAATTTCTTAGGACATTTCCATTTATCATATTCAACTGGAATTATTGTCACTCTAATATTTGAGGTCTTCTTCATCATAAAATGATCCAAAATACGTATAGTACAGTTATTGATGATAACATGTGTAAGTTGTCCTAATATTTTCCAGATCTACTCGTCTCAAACACCAACTATGTTTACTTCAATAGTTGGTAAATCCTTACATTTCTTGTGGGTATATATACAAATTATTCTATTAGGATACATTAGTAAATAATGAAATAGTCATAGTTATCTCAAAACCATCATAATTATTGATAGAAAAATTTAATATAATTAGTTATTATAATTATCAAACATGTTTGACATCTACATCCCGTGGAAACTACTAAAACTTATCTGAGAAAAATTATAAATACCACGACCTATATAGACAAGAGTAGGTGGTTATTTATATAAATGATGATATAATAGATATTGCATATCCATGGATAGATTTTTTTTTGTATCTTTTAAAAACTAATTACATACATGGTTCCCAAATTTTATTAATAATTAAATATATAACATTAAAAAACTAAGGAAAATGATAATCCTCTATGAAACTTTTTCAATGATATCATATTCATTACCTTGGAAAGGAAAATAAATAAAAAGGGCTAAAAAATGGTCTTTAAGGGTGAAATAAACAATAAACATAGATAAATTATTTGAGAAACATTAAAAAACTGTCATAATAAATATTTCAATTCAATATGGATGGTAAATATTTTATAAAAACATTATATTAAATCAATAAATTGAAAATCCAAATGTATCCCTAGATGTTATCATAGTGAAATGTCAAAGACAATAATTATTTAAAACTGAATAATAGAAATGATTAATTACTCGACATCATATATGTTGTACCTGGTCATATAATTTCCTGACCATTATCAACAATGTCTTTGTAATATGGGTTGAAAACTGTATGATTCTTCATGGAAAATGTTTAGTGTTTATCAAAAACTATTTTATCTCATTTGAACTTTTTATGATTCGAGGGGCTATACAGTGAAGGACCTCACTCATCAATGAAAGTCAAATGAATTATTCATATATAGAATTAATTGTAGAAAAATATTCCTTATCAAAATATATTTATTTAATATAGGTAACATATTCATCAATATTTTAATAGTTATAATAACATTATAAGTAAAGAATGTTGGAAAAAAGGATTGCGCTGTAGATAATAATCATATTCATGTTATAAGAAATATTGGTATGTAATGAAATACTAAATTAATTATGATTATAAATAAAATATAAATACAAAATTTTAATAAAGTATAAATATGGATTATTTCCCAATGTACTGAAATTAAGAAAAAAACTATACCACAAGTAATCAATCCAATAATATAACCAATAAGAAAAATCATCCAAGGAAACATTGAAACCCTTGAAGAAAAATAGAGTCGTGATATGATATATCAATGTTAAATATATATACACCATGACCACGAAATAACTTCTGAATAAGTAATATCTCATAGTAAAACAAGTGAGATGAGAAACCTCATACCTTATATCTAAAATCATTCTGCACCTCTACATATTGTACTGGATAATCAAATTTGATTAATTAATTACATAATTTATAACCATTAAAATATTTATTTTATTTATTATAATAGTTTGAAATTCTAATATATTAATTCTTTTGAGATATAATGTTTTATTTAGTTGTTTTGAGATTGTATATTTCATTGTTTTGTGGTTTATTCCTTTTTGTATAGTTATTATAGTTCATATAAAAAGGATGAAATAGTCTAGAAGTGAAATATTATACTCTAAATGAAAATATATATGATTCAATGGTCTGATATATCATTTGTTTATAGTGTATAAGGATGATTTGGTAGATAAAAAGTTGATAAAAATGATTCAATTTTTTGGGTGGTTTTTACCACCATTTTGAACTCTATTTTTTTAAAGGATGGAACCATAGCCTTATTATATTAATAATACAAAGACCTCAGTTTAGTATGGGTAGAGGGAGACCCATTAAATATCCAAAAGGCCCTAGGTCAACTAGCATGAATTCAAGGCTTGAAAGTCCTTTTATTTTGGCCGAAAGGTCCCTTCGGTGAACAATAATTCTACAATACTAGGGGTGCAACAATATATGCTACAGTAACACTGTTATAATTCCCTAGTCCCTAAAATGTCACTATTTTTACAGTTCTGAGGCTCCAACATTACAACTAAAATTCCCTACAACAGCACTGGTATAGTAACTCGGTAATTTGTTACTACTCGGATTTGATCATGGAACTTTCGGATCCCAAGAAGGAGCTAGTATCACTGGGGTACAGGCTCGTTGGTCCATCATGAGATATGTCATTCTAATTAATATAATTTTAATATTTTTGTTCCAAACCAAATATAAATTGTCATATGTATATTAAACACTCATTTAACAATAATAATTCTTTTATGTCTATCCATGACTGTAGTAGTTGAAATATAAACTCGTCGTCCACGAAGTCAGTGAATCGACACCTCATGAGTTATATATTCTTTTTTAGAATATAAATGAGAGTAATCATGATTTTTTTTTATTCCATTAAAAAAAATATTCTAAAATATATGAAATAAAAATTTCATTAGGAATATTATTTTAGGGTAGGTTAGGAGAGGATAAGAAAGGAAAATAAATTAGATGAGAATGAAGGATGATTTTACCTCTCAAATATTGTCTTCTTTGGATCATCCGTAAGGAACATGGAAAATGGTCTTTTAGTGAGGCTAGAAATACAAGGACATGGGGAAGATTCATCCAAGAGTAAATGGGAGGAATATTATCATGATTCAAGTAATAAATGGTTTGATGATATGTGGTGGTGAGGGTAGACATTTATAGTTTAAGAGAGTTATGGTTTTTTGTTTATTTCATTCAAAAAAATATTATTTTGACTCAAGACTATCAATATTTTTAAATAATGAAAATATTAAAATAAAATATTATATATTTTTAACAAATTTATTTATACATATTCTATATATCATTCATGATTCAATAAGAAAAATAAATACTTATAATGTAAAAAACTGTAATTTACCATATTTCAATATTCAGCAAAGTAAATCATCTTATTTCAGAAGAATCCAAAAAAAATTCTCCATAACCATTTTCCAATGATTATATTTCAAATATGGTATCCATTTTAAGAATATACATTTTTATATTTTATAATATTATTTTTTAAATTAAAAACAAGTTTTTTAAATTCATATATTAATATGATAAACACTTTTATGAAAATATTAAAAATTCATTATGATCTAAAACAATTATCTTATAACATTAGTAAAACATAATATTAATGTATTAATATTTTATATTATAATGAATTATCTATTTAATTTTTAAATTAATAGAAAAAACAAAGATAAATATTCATGTTTTAAAAAAAATATCAAAAATTCAATTATTAATTTTATGTAATTTAGTACTTATTATATAATATAAATATATGATTTTCCATTAATTTTATACCTAAATTTTATTTATAAAATCATTTCTGAGAAACTTATTTTGATGTCCACATAACTATTCATAATGGTCTTGTTAGTAATTAATAATTTATCATGCTTCTTTTAAGATCGATGATGCGTAATCTATCATATAAAATGAAATTATCAAATTTGATGTATAATTTATATTATAAGGGTGTTCGATTTATAATCATTTAAATTTCGTAAATTCATTAAATGAAACAAAAATTATTAATAAAAATAAGTGATTTTTACTATTCATCAAATATTTTATATTCATAGAAAATTATAAATCAAATCATAAGGTATTATTGACCTCATTTTTTCAAATATTATTTTCAATTTTTATTATAAATTTTATAAATGGGACTCTATTAATTTTAATATTAATGTACATATAGAAAAATAACTCTTTTTAAGAAAAAATTACTTTTTAAAAATATTATTTAATTTTTTCAAAAATCATATATACAAAATAAATATAACGACTGTTAATATATTTATTTAAAAATAAATAAATATATTTTATAAAAATCAATCAATAATTTTTTTAATATAATGAGTAATACAAATCGATGTGTATACTTTTTTTCCTAAAAAACAACCCTCTTTTTAAAATAGTTTTTATTTTAATTATTAATTAAATGTTCATTATAAGAAATAATTTTATAGAAATTAAAAAAATAAAATATATAATTTTGATAATCCAATTATTACCCTCCAATCCAGTTGTTATGTGATAATATCATATTATATAATAATATTTTCATAATGTGTCACGATTTTTTAATCATTGTGTTGTTTATACTGCAATATAAACTCAGTGTTGTGTATAATTCATGCTAAACATGGTTTATTCAAAAATATATGTAATTAAATTATTAGATTAATTTTAGAAAAATTATTTCACAAAATAAAAAGGTTTTTGAATCTACCCCCATAAAATGAATTTTTTCTTTAATATTTATCTATATTATACTAAATATATAGGACGCATCTTCCTTATTACATCGTTACGATCCCATGTAGTTTTATCAAGTAGGTGGCTCCCCAAAAAAAAAATTACAAGGTGTGATTTAATGTTTCATATATTCTTTTTGGTATGCTCAAGACTATACTTTGGAAGTTCCTCATAACATATATCATGCTTTAGTGTTACAAACACAATTTTTTATGCATGTGGTACGAATAGTATATTTTTTTGTAGAAATATATCACCCCTAATGTGTCACAAAATATCTCTAAACATATCTTAATTTTCATCAACTATCATATGTACCAATATAATAATTTCCCTTACATGATTCTATAATGATGAAATTCTACATATATTTCAATATGGGGATTTTTAAGGATCAATATAGAATATTTGTTGAATGAAATTATTTATAAATAATAATCTGGTGGAATTTTTTGTCCAACATATGATTCTAAATATATTGAATAGGTTCATTACTTATCATTTTTTGTTTCAATTGTACTAGGATACTGACCATCTACCTATTAAATATACAAATTTTTCAAACTCAACACCATATAAATATCTTGATGGAGACATCACCGAGACCTAAGGGTAACTTTATGATTATGATCAGATACAATTGAATGTGGAATTACATTAAACCATGCTATATTATAAATGTATATTATTGAATGTGTATCCAAAAATGTATATATTTTGAATGAAATTAATTATGATGTATTTGTAAAGAGATTAACAACAACAGCTAATTACCTTTATATCAATGATAAGTGAAAACTAAAATATTTTGATTAAATATATTTAATTTTACAAAATTTTTAATGGAATCCCACCTCAAATAACATTTCCACTGAAACATTTAGAAAACTGAAGGGTTGTATTACCAAAAATTTCTTCTAAAATATTATCATCCTAGATGATCTCGAGTCAGATGAATCTTTTATTGACCCTTATCCTAATGAACTATAAAATGTGATTGAATTATTCCACAATACATATAAATGGAGATAACCAGTGACCAAAACACTTAAAATTTTTAAAAAATTTATGAACAATATTATTAACATATTCCTCTTTCATAAAAAATAAATCATGAAATTAAACACTAAGAAAGGGAGGATAAGTGTGTCCTAATTATCATGATTATCTTATTACATTCTCATTACATAATATTTACTTTTTTCTTTTCTTTTTATTGTTATTTTATCTAATTTTCAACATAATTTCAAATGATTTTACAATTTATTCAAATAATAAATAAACACTTTAATTCAAGAACATTTTTCTTTGGGTGTTGCATTCTAATGTGCTCTCTCCCAATTCATTTACTAGAATGTCCTATTTAAATACCTTATTCATTAATTTCTAATTGGATAGACATCCCAGACATGTTACATGATATTTATTCTTTTATTAATTCATCTAACTACTCATTCCCACTTTTCATGCATATTGGTGAGTGAAATTTCATACTATAGTGTGATATATTCATGTTCTCATGAGACCGGATCATATATTTATTATCAAAACCGTTACAATTATTGAAATCTCTAATGCCTTTTATATCTTCTCTGAAAATTGGATGAATTATTCATAACTACTGATGTCCCTAAAATTAAATTAATCTTTTAGTCAAGGTATTATTCTACCAATTAATTAATCAATTTTTATTTCTGTAATGATGATTAAACTATAAGAATAACATGAATATTTTGTAAAATTATTTTCATAAATTTGAATTAATTTGACATCTTCCTATTATAGCTCATAATATTCGTTCTCTATCATTGTCAATAGAATACAGGGGATTCCTATATTTAAAATATTCTCTAAAAATAAAAAAATTCAATGGATTAAATTACATAATCTAGAAATAATTTATTATTATGGTACCTCTACTGATATATATTTCTTTTTAAATAATAAGAATAATAAATGCAGTATTCATCCTCTCAATAATGTATAATGGTATATAAATTTTCAGTGGTATAGATCCATTTCTCTTCATCTAGTGTATCATCATACCCACTATGGGAGTGTAGATAAATCCTCAAGAATGACCCAATATAACATACTTCCTTCAATTTATTATTTGTATGTTCATCATGATTACAAAATTGAAAGTGTTTCATAGAATAGAAATTTGGGTTATCATCTGAACTCTCATTTAATTTGGTTCCCAATAGGAAATTCATTATATTTTATTTTGTATTTAGTCCTGACATGGTTCCATAATGATCCATCCATTAAAATAACCATAATGCATAGTTGAGAAACAATAATTTTAGTGGAAGAGCACAGAATCAGGAAATTTTTTTATTGGACATCCAAATAATAACATGTTATTTTCAATATATTACCCCATAGGGTTAACATATTTCTTTCTTGGTCATTACTAAAATCTTTCATCATGGTACATAGTTTATTTCGGAATTTCCAAAACATTTCACAGAAGACTATCAATCATGTTTTGAAACCAGACCATTTTCATGAAACATGTTTTGATCTCATCCAATTAAATGTGATTTTTATATATTATAACACTTAAGTACCTTCTTCCACAAGACACATCCAAATTTGGTATCTAGTCTGGGAGAATATTTTATAGAATACACTCATAGAATCCTTTCATGAAAATTCTAGTACATTATCAAATACATTTATCATTCCATATTTATATCCTCATACATACACTTATTGAAATCCTCAGAAATATCAATAGGGATAACAATGTGGTTTTATCCTACATGTTTCTATATGTTAGCTAAAAATTACAATCGCACCAATTGTAACAACCCAAATAACTCATACATAAATATTCCACATAAATATAGAATGTATATTAATTAATAAAATGATCCGTAAAATATTATTTTATGTATAGTACCTTTAGAAATATGTATTTGAAAAAAAAAATAGACCATAAATGAGCTACATCATCTCCCACTATGTTTTTCATAAATATAATGCATCTTAATCATTTCATAAATAACACTTTTCATCATAACCGAGGTAATGAAATCATAATAAAGTGTTATCTCATATGATCAATGAGGGTAAAAAATGGATATAATCGTATGTTAAATATAAGTGTATGAAAACACGAAAATAACATTTAAAACCCATACTATATCCATCAGAGATCATAAAAAAATACATTAAAATTTTATTCATAGTTCATAATTCATGAATCACAATTGAATCGGTAAAAATGAGCTAAGAGAACATTACAATGTCAAAAGACAACGATTTGTGGTTAACACATAAACCTAGAAACTAATTTCCCTAAATTTACAAGGATCATTTCGAATACTATAATTGTGAAATATTTAACCACATCAAACCATCATAGTATTTTAGTTTCACACCCATGAATATCATATAGGGAATATTCATTTACAGAACTTGGTTGACTGCCCATTTTAGTCATTTTTATCTTATGAGAGATAAGTATTTTAAAAATGCATTGGACTGTGTAATAGGTCCCACCCCCAACATAATGTAAACTATATATATGTGTAACAAAATATAATAATAATGTTAATATATATGTACATATGAAAATACATGTGTTAAAAAACAATTCGTTATAGTATAACATGTGCAAAACATGATGGTGTTCTAGTCATTTTATCATAGCATTACCCATAGAAAATGATGCAGGTTTTGTGAGAATTTTATTGTTGTATAACCCATTGAATTGAAATGTGTTTCATAAATTTCATTAAATAATAAAACATTTACCATAAAGAGAAACAATAATAATTTTATAACTGGAACATATCCCCAATAAAGATTAACATACTTCTTATATTGTAATCATTGATGGAAAATGAATTGGAAACCTAAATCAAATAGAATTATTATTGAAGAAAATATCCATTCCAAATTGATGGTAACATTTTTAATCCTAAAATATAACCAAAATACATATCACTAAAATTATAATTTTGAAATATATTATGTAATAATTAAAAATTATCTAAAACACTACATTCAGAAAATATACATTAAAATTTTAAATAATTTATTTAATAGTAAAATATAACAAAAAAAATTTGAAATACATTTATTTTAAAATTAAAATTTATTCTATACAATGTAATAATTTAATTAGGGATTTATCATTATGGATGAAAATTCTATTAATGTGATACATGTTAAAAAAATTCCATTGATTTTTTCATCAAAAAATGGGCATTATTTAGAAAACGATATGAAAATTACTTTAAAAACTTTTCATAAATTGAAAAAAATGGTTCACATTGCCTTTAATATTGAATTGAATAATATTAAAACCATTTTGGAAACATTTATTGGAGAAAAAAATTTAGTGAAACAATATTTAAACTAAAGTGAAAAATAATGAAATATTTTCATAAAAACATTACCTTTAACTCATGGGTACATAATGTGTTTAAAATAATAGGAAATAAATTTTTTCTTTATATAAATATAGGATAATAATGTACCTGATTTTCTAGAGATATAGTTTCTACTACATCATCATCATAAACATAATCTTAAAAATCCAGATAAATGATGAGATGGTACTATGAAATTATTATAACATTAAGAACATATAACTGGTGTCGCCATGAATTTATATCATGATATAATACAGAGAATGTAAATTCAAAAAAAAATTCATGATAGTACATGTCAAATGGTATTTATATACCCATCGCAATGGAAACTAGTGGTAACTTGGCATTTGTCTCTAAAAAATAATAGAGGTACATGAAATCTCCTACCATATGTATCGACAACATTCATATATGATAGATCCAACTATATATTAAATATAACATTATTATACAAAATTAAGATAACCAAAAATATATATATCATATCAGATATGATTTAATCATTATTAATGATAACACATTTCTTAACAATTAAACATTAATGTCATGTTTATGGAAATAACATCATTTTTGTATAATTTTATTATGACGAAAGTTGTTATTGTATTGATAATAGTTACATAAAATCAAAAAATATATCAGTGGTTTTAATATAATATATATTCATTATAATCTTATTTTTATCCTAATCCATTAACATTAGAGATATAAAATGATATTCACCATTCATAGAAATGGTATGCCTGTTGTAAGCATGAACGATGATTGTATTATATTGAAGGACCAGTATTAATATAGATAAACAATATATTACAATTAAAAAGTAATCTTTAATTCATACACATCACATATTTTCATTAAATTCAGATTAATTACCTTCTATTTATAACATGAAGAAATAAAATCGCATCGTGAAGTCATGTTCTTTAATATAAACTAACCACATTATCATATTACCATATAATGAAATGTAAGATGACATTTTTGATATATAGATTACATAAAAACAATTATATTATAAATAAAATATATAAAAAATAAATACGTCATTATATAATACTTTGAAATTTCACGATTTAAAATGAATAACATCAGTTCTTGAGGTAGTAGCTCATTGTGAAAACAATTGTGATTTTCTAACCCAAATGATGTAAGAGAAGATTGATTTTTGATATTACATTAACATTATAATATTTATTTATATTTGGGATAATAATTTTCATATATCATCATTATTAAATAATAATTTATGGGTGTGTTGGATGAAATAAAATAAAACACTCAATTAGGAATGTTACCTCTTCTTCCACAACTTATATTGATTTGCACGGAATATCATCATAGGACGTCTTTCTGAACAAAAACAAATCATCAAAAAATTTGAGTTTAAAATTAATTATTTTTTTAATGTATTTCCAGAAACAATGTAATTTTTATGTGATAATATGATTTGAGAGGTGTTGGACTGTTATTTGTGATTTGAGTAAAAAACTTGTAATTTTTTAAATGAAATGGTGTACCAACATTTCTATATTCACAGAATGCCACAAGATATGATATTCTTGATCTCTATATGTCATAACGTATAAATATTACTATAAAAGGTGTTTTCACATGTTTTTAGTTAATGTTTCACATTATCCATTTATTGTAAGCCCTGATAAATTTTTTTTACCTTCATAATGGTAATTAATTTTTTACTATTATTATTATTCATTATAATAAAATAAAAATTTTACCTAATTATATAATATAAATTATGAGAAATAAAAATATGGAATCCATGTAATTAAATTAAATTTATATATATAGAAAATATTAATTTTAATTTAATCCATTAGAAATGATGAAGAAAAGGGTTTCGAAATTGAAAATGGTCAAACATTTAAATTATTTTAATATAACATTTTAATATTAAACTCAATCAAATGAACAATATATAATTAATATATATACATATCTGATCTATTAAAAATTTTAAAACTACCTTTAATCGTTTTTTATGTTTTTAATTACATTAAATGAAATGATACTTCTTAAAAACCCAGTATTTTTTATTTTTCAATGTAATATTAATAATGTTATAAAATTGTAAAATTGTAAAAATAATATAAAATTGAAATTATGATTTATAATATATAATTAATTTTTTTAAAAAATATATAATAAAACAAAAAAAATTAGAAAGAGTGCCAAAGGGGAAAAACATTAAAAAAATGTTTTCAAAAATAAAATTTTATTTACTCTAAGATCATTCTAGAAAATACATAATATGAATGCAAAAAGTTTAGTTAATATATAATATATAAATATAAATAATTCAATATAGAAATTGTAATTTAATATATTAATTGAGGTGAAACATGAATTCAGGGAAAATATTATTGAGAAAATGATTTCCATTATTTTTGAAAAGTTATATTTTTGATTTATAATTAATTAATCGCTAATTAATTCATTTTATATAAATTTTTAAACCATATATTAAATTATTTTTAATTTCTATTCATACCCACCATTCCAATTTCTATGTTTCCCTATCTTATTAGATAATAATATTTCAATAATATGTCACAATTTGTTTGATCTAAGTGTTTTATATAATAAAAGATAATATTTAGGTTGTATATAATTCAATATGAAATATTTCTTTCATGTAATATAAAATATAGAAATAATACAACTAATTTTTTTAAAAAAATTACACATTAATGGGTTGTTATATGATGGTCCAATGGATATTGTAAATGTTTGAAAATTTTGTAACTCAATTTTAAGAATAATGAAATAAGACATTTTATGTTAACAAGTCTATGGGATCAAAAAATAGATTCCCTAACACTATTTCTATGATACATAGCAATAACTTCCAATAACTATTAATATTTCAGTATCTCTTTAATCTATTTATAGTAAAATATATAAATAATAATTAAAATAGCATGAATATTTCAACTAAATAATTCTGGAAAATAAATACATGAACAAAATTTTAAATAAACATATCACACAATCATAATTAAAATTTTATCCAAAACAGATATCGCCCAATAATGTGTTAAATTTATGAACTATTATACAACACAGAAACTAGTATATTTATAAAATTTAAACCTATGTTATTTTTTGTGATGTATTAATTAAGATAAAATCAGAAAAAATAGTGGAAGATATAGCATACATGATATATTAGAGGTCTGCGTGATATGAGCTGGCATGGCTCATTAAAAATCCCTTATATGAGTCCCATATAACTGTCTCATTTTTTCTATGCCCCCTGATATTCCAAAAAAATGAATAATCATTTTCTATAATACAATTATTTATTTCCTAGCCCCAACATTGGGGGTCTGAATTGTTTTTCCACAGAACCGCATGCATGAATCCTTATAAAATAATGGTTAGCAAAAAGATGTGAAAGAATATGTATGTATGTGGGAATAATATATCATCAGTTTCAAGTCATTTTAATAAAATGTTAAAATAATATAATATCTATTGAATGTAACTTGTAGAAAGTAAATGATTTCATACTATTATTTAAGTAATAAGTGGGATACAATGGTGGATATCCAAACCAAGTATATGTGTGAAAAAATAAATTATCAAAAAAACTGCAGAGTCCTATAGAGTCTGTCATGATCATCCTCCTGTTCTACCCTTCTCTACCCAGCCATGAGCCATGGTCTCCTTCCATATAATTGTATTTCAAATAATTATGTCTTCATTCAAATGAAAATTAATATATATGGTGTGTGTAAAAAACCTATAGGACATCACCATTTTGTTGTTGACATATGTGATAAAGTCTTATAGGTGTCTTCCAATATAATAACTAATTCCTTACAATTGTAACAATCATACCACAAATACTAATTGGTTTTATTATAAACATGACGCCATAGAACACTATACATACCAGGTTAAACTCCATTCTAATAGGATAACCATTATAAAAAATATATATATTAATCAAAGCTAATGAAAAACTAGTTTACTGTAACACAATGTATGTAAAGAAAATTTACCTTTTAATAAACAATTAAATTGTTTTTACCCTTACCAAAAAAATTAAATAATACACATAACCTTACCACATTTATATAAAAATGGATTTACCAATACATAGTCAATTTTAAACCCTCTATTTCATTACTCAATACATAGGAGCATTATAACTGAATGAATTTACATGAAAATTCTCTATTTTCCTCAAAATAGAATTATGTATTAAATAAAAAATATTGTTGGAATAAAAAATAAATTCTAGGATATTTAAAATTTTATATCTAATTGACTAATTTAATGTATTTCAAATTCTTTTAAACATTTGATAAATCAAATTAGGTTTCCCTCTATGAATAATGATATTTTACAAATTTGTGAAATGATATTTTTCCATCATGAGGATTATTGGACCCAAAATAGGTCATTTAATTTCTATAATTTAATGTTAAATATTTCATTGTGTTTAAATATAGCTAATTATGTGGTCCAAATAGATTAACAAAAAACACGATGTTAGTAGTTTTACGTTATATAAGGATCATTATAATTTTTGCGACTTGGTTTTTTGGCCCTGTCAGACTTTGGAATATTTCTACAAATAATTCCAGAGCTAGGCGCGAAGACGGCGTGCGATTCCGAGGCCTGGTGTGCCCGGAATTAATTTTATAAAAATATTAAGTGTTTTTATACTATGCACATGGTGGGGGTGTGATATCTCCTAAATGGTAGATCGGAACGGGAATCTGAGGGCACGGTTGCGTCTGGAATGTGTCGTTTACCCTAGGAGGGGTGTAAGCTTTGTGGGTGCGGTCCTGCGGTGAGAAACGCGGCCAGGGGCGTATTCGTAAATAAGTGGAAAGTTAGTGTGCGAGCGTCGGCTCAAATAACATCTGAATGGAGTCTCAGATGGAAAATCTGAGACCGTCGTTGCGTTCAGAACGGCGCGTTTACCCTAGGGGTGACCTTACTTTTGTTCACATCGGGCGTCGGGTCCGAGGCGGGTTTGGCGCCGGCGGGCGGCTGATATAAATATCAGCGCCCCCCCCCCCCTTATCGTTCTTCGTCGTTCTTCACCATTCTTCGCCGCCACTCCGCCGAATCGAGCAAACGGAGCGCCCACGAGCTCAGAATTCGATGGCGGACATTCCAGGAGCACGCATCGGATGCTCGGGAGCATGGATCTGAGGCAGAACGTCGACGTTTCGCCCGCGAGGTAGGCATATTTCAGTTTTAACCCCCGATCCCGTTTTTGTTGTGTTTTTCTGCAAATTGAAGTTGTAGCAGTGTAGATCGAGTCCCGAGTGTCATGTAGACGCCTTCGGATCGTGAAACGGACCACTGGGGTGCTCTCGGTGGTCCGCGGAAGGTCCGCCGGTGCGCGGCGCCCTGCGGTGGAGCCGCGGGGGCGCGCGGCGTTGGGCCACCGGGCGGGGGGGGGGGGGGGGGGGGGTCGGGGCCGGTCCTACCTCTTTTCGCATACGGGGGTCTTTAAACCCTCGTATCTTGCACTCCGAGAGTCGGATTCGCGCACCATTTGCGGCGACGTGACCCTGACGACAAGGCGAACCCTCCGGTATGGGTTCGAGGGTTTAAAGGTTTGGGATCATGGTACGGGAGCTAGAAACGTCATATAAAATAATATTATTTTATTATTTTATGACTTCGGGCCGTTGTAACTTCTACCCGGAGCGTCCGATTGACGTTCCGTCAGTGGCGTTTAGACCCTGATGGTACGACGGACTTTTTGAGATGGTTTCCGAGTGATGGGACTGAGAACAGGGTGCAGGCCCCACGAGGCCGGGTTTTGGCGTTTACGGAGAAACGCAGCTTTTGCACCAGGAGTCCGATTTTGGCGGATGAATAGTCGATCCTCTGTGTTTTTCCGAGAGGATCAAAATGGTGTTATCCATTTGATGAGTTTCGGAATCCAGGCGTGGGCCCCACCCGAGCCGACCTTCGGTGAATAGTACCTTTTTCACCGGGTGTCCGTTTTGGGCGAGCAAGTAGTCGATTCCCATTGTTTTTCCGAGGGGATCGTCGTGGTGAGTTGCGCTCGATGGGTTTCGGGATCGTTTTGTGGGCCCCGCAGGAGCTAGCTATGGTGAATAGTGCCTTTTTTACCGGTGCTCCGTTTCAGGCGAGTAAACAGCCTATCCTGCGTGTTCTTTCGCATGGAACACGATGGTGGCCTCGGTTTTGGATTCAGAGGTGTGCAGTGTGGCATTGTGGAGAGTCGCTCGGGTTAGTGACGTTTGGACCAGCAGTGGTTGAGGGTTCTCCCTTGGTTCGTTCCTACGAGGGTTCGTGTGGTATCACAACCTTCGTATGGGTTTGTGATCCTCTTGCTGGGATGTTTAAACTGTTAGAGTTGTGGTATTCCTACGGGGGGTCCGGAGTGGATCCTCTAGCATCTTTACCCTAGATCGGGTTCTTGGTATCGCTGTGACCATTTATTTACGTGCAGCGATCCCCTATCTAGCAGGTTAACCCCGTATGGTTTGTGGCATCATCAGACATATGATCCCCTACGCGGTGGGTCGTGCATAGTTGGGTTGCTTCATCGTCGGGCTTACGATCCCCTACTCAGCATGATGTTTATGGCAGGGTTGCGGCATCTTTTGTTATACGATCCCCTACTCAGCGTGTGGTTTCAGTAGGGTTGTGGCATCATTGGTTTGATCCCCTACATCGCGACTTATACCAGATAGGGTTCCAGTATCATCGTGACCATATTTATATGGATGATAATCCTCTATCTGAGTGTTGATCTTCTGTCGAGCGCCTGATCGGGTTGTGGTATCCCCTAGCGGATCCTGGGTGTGATCCACTATCTGTGAGAACTACGCATGCCAGATCAGGTCGTGGTATCCCCCAGCGGATCCTGGGAGTGATCCCCTATCTGTGAGCTACGTATACTGGAGTGGGTCTTGGTATCCCCTAGCAGACCCTAGTGGCGATCCCCTATCTGAGGATTTTGGTGGTTATTGTGTTTCAGCGATGTTTCCTCAGTGATGTTATCCGACAAGCGTGGTCTCTCAGGTGAGTGTCTGAGATGTTTGTTTGGGACCCGATGGAGTGTATCTCTCGGATGAGTGTCATCTGGTATGACATTGTTCGTGGTGTACTCTCCTGGTTGTGAACAGTTGCTGGTGATGTGGTCGGTACCTCTTGTGGCTTTGTGGCGTGAGCTGTGTATATCTGGATTGTTCAAGGTGTATGTATGGGCATACACCAGAGCTGAGCTGAGCTGACTAGTTGTGTTTAGCCGAGGATGGTCATGAGATGGAGTTTCTCTCTCGTCTGGGTTCCCTCTAGCTGGGTTGAGCGGACTGTTGCCTTTCAGTTTCTCCCTTGGGGTTTGGGTTTTTGGGGGGCCTACTGAGTATGTTTATACTCACCCATGCACGGGCTTTTCCCGCACATGTTTGTTTCTTGTGCAGACCACATGCCTTTTGACAGAGTCCCAGGAGGACCCGGAGCAGGCGGAGCATAGTGAGCGTGTTGACCAGGGTGTTTACCGGAGCTGTGCTGAGGGAGGTTTCTGGCAGGTGTTTGTGGCAGCGTTCCCCTTCTTCAGAGCAGGTTGGATGCGCTTTGTAGTTTTCTTTTGGTGGGCCATGTTTTGCCCTTGTACTTTTGTTGTTGCTCTCTGGTTGTGGGATAGTGTATGCATGAATTTACTTTCCAGTTTCTATATCTCTGCACTATTGCATGGAGATGTTTGTGGGTGCGTGTGTACAGGTACCTTAGGCTAATGCCTCCCATGTGTGTGATAGCCTACTCGGCACTGGTCGCCAGCCCCTGGCCTATTGGAGGCGGGCTTGGGGTGTCGCGGCTCGAGCCCAGTTGGGTCAGGTCATGAAAGAGTGGTATCAGAGGAGGTTCCACCTTTGGGTTCTCAGAGCGTAGCTGGTCTAGCTGTAAGTTTGGTTTGGGTTGCATAGCGGAAGTGTTAGGATGTTTCGAGTTCGGCTTTCAGGCCAGGGACTCCAGTGTTGGTGCGGCGGCCGACGTATCCATACACCAGGACTCTGGTAACCTGCCTTTTGACTCGGGACATTCGTACACTGGTCGCGGGGACATAATAGTACATGCATCATATAGGACTGGGTTTTTGGTTTTTCCTTGTCCTTCTTTAGTCAGCTCTCCAGATATACTCTTTGACTATGTTGTGTCTTGAATGTAATTCAGGATGCCTCCACGACGTCAACCAGTGAGGGTTCCGCAGCAGGATTGTGCTGATGACCCGCCACGTGTAGTGGCTGTGGAGCAGGGCACAGGTTCTGAGGTTGCACCTCCAGGTGGTCTTCCAGTTGATCCACCACCTATCGAGTAGCTGGTTGTGCCAGCGGTACAGGACGAGGTTGCACGCAGGCTGAGTGCACTGCACGAGTTCCAGAGGCAGCGACCTCTGAGGTTTCGGGGTGATCCAGACCCCCAGGCAGCTGATTACTCGGTTGAGGCAGTCACCCGAGTTTTCCGCCTAGTGAGGACACCTCCTGGTCAGATGGTGGTCCTAGTGGCGAGCCTTCTGCATGGTTCGGCCGGGAGATGGTGGAGTTTGGTGACGTAGTCCCCTGACGAGAAGACGCTCACGTGGGCAGAGTTTGAGCGGCTCTTCAGGGAGGAGTTCTATCTGGTGACGCTGAGGTCAGTGTGGATCCAGGAGCTTCTACTGCTTCGACCGGAGAGCCTGACTGTGTCGGAGTACTCAGCGATGTTTACAGGCCTGTCGCGCTACTCCCTGGATATGGTTTGAGACCCGTTATTTAGGGCTTGGAGCTTCGAGCAGGGATTACATAGTGAAATCCGAGTAGGTGTGGTTTCCTAATTCGTGCCCACCTATGCTGGAGTGCTGGAGTGAGCGTTGGTGGTGGAGAGTTTTCTGGCTGAGGAGATGCCCCCTGTTAGTGTTGGGCACTCGAGAGCGGAGACTTCGTCGGTCGGATCGACATCTGGTAGCCGACGTCAGACTCAGGGGTCTGGACGTGGCCGACGTTTCAGGAGGCGACCCCAGGATGGAGGATCTGAGCCTCAGGGCTCACAGGGCTCACAGACCAGTTTTGGTCAGCCGCAGGAGAGGCGGTGTTACGCTTGCAACGGTCGGGGACATCTTGCTAAAGATTGTCCGACCCGACGTGCTGTTGAGAGGGAGCCAGTCGATGGACCGCCTTGGTAGAGGCAGCGTCTCGAGCAAGGAGGTCCGCAGGGCGTCGGACGTGGCGGCGGAGCTGGTGCAGCGGGAGGCGGTGGTAGGTAGTACCAGTTTCCACCACCCCCACCCCCAGGTGGTCCACGCCAAGCTCAGAGAGCTAGTGACCGAGGGCGAGGACAGTTTCATGCCTTGGAGGCAGTCGACCCAGAGGCACCACAGATGGATATAGGTATGCCTTGTGTCTTTTCTACTTACTGCAGTAGTTTGTCAGACATTTTTTAGCGGCACTCTTTCCTTTTGTTGCATGATTGAGTTTTGTTCAGGGCGTTGGTAAGACCCTGAGTGGTTGTTGTTGGTGAGCTCGCTGGTGTGTGAGACCCAGTTGAGAGTCCAGTCGCTTTCCTTGTGCATAGGGATTTTTGGGGACGAAAAGTTCTAAGGGGGGGAGGATGTAGCGACTCGGGTTTTTGGCACTTTCAGACTTTGCAATATTTCTACGAATAATTTCAGAGCTAGGCGTGAAGACGGCATGCGATTCTGAAGCCCGGTGTACCCAGAATTAATTTTATAAAAATATTAAGTATTTTTATACTATGGACGTGGCAGGGGTGTGATATCCCCTAAACGGTAGCTCAGAACGGGAATCTGAGGGCACAGTTGCGTCCGAAACGTGTCGTTTACCCTAGGCGAGTTGTAAGCATTGCGGGCGCGGTCCTGCGGTGAGAAACGCCACCAGGGGCGTTTTCGTAAATAAGTGGCAAGTTAGTGTGCGAGCGTCGACTCAAATAACATCTGAACGGAGTCTCGGATGGAAAATCTGAGACCGCCGTTGAGTTCAGAATGGAGCGTTTACCATAGGGGTGACCTTACTTTTGTTTTCATCAGGCGTCGGGTCCGAGGTGGGTTTGGCGCCGGCGGGCGGCTGATATAAATATCAGCGCCCCCCCCCCCCCTTATTGTTCTTCCCCGTTCTTCGCCGCCACTCCGCCGAATCGAGCAAACGGAGCGCCCACGAGCTCAGAATTCGACGGCGGACGTTCCAGGACGCGCAGCGGAAGCTCGGGAGGGCGGATCTGAGGCAGAACATCGGAGTTTCGCCCGCGAGGTAGGCGGATTTGAGTTTTAACCCTTGATCCCGTTTTTTCTGCATTTTTTGCAAATTGAAGTCGTAGTAGTGTAGATCGGGTCCCAAGGGTTGTGTAGACGCCTTCGGATCGCGAAACGGACCACCGGGGTGCTCCCGGCGGTCCGCGGAAGGTCTTCCGGCGCGGGTACCGGCGCGGCGGCGCCGACGCCGGTGGAGCCCGGCGGCCCGCGCCGGCCGGCCGTCCAGCGCGACGGCGCGCGGCGGAGGGCCACCGGCCGGGGCCGGTCCGGCCTCTTTTCGCATACGGGGGTCATTAAACCCCCGTATCATGCACTCCGTGAGTCGGATTTGCACGCCGTTTGTGACGACGTGACCCTGACGACGAGGAGATCCCTCCGGTATGGGTTCGAGGGTTTAAAGGTTCGGGATCGTGGCCCGGGAGCTTGAAACGTCGTATAAAATAATAATATTTTATTATTTGTCGACTTCGGGTCGTTGTAACTTCTACCTGGAGCGTCCGATTGACGTGTTGTGAGTGGCGTTGAGACCCTGATGGTACGGCAGACTTTTTGAGATGGTTTCCGGGTGTTGGGACTGAGAATGGGGTGAGGGCCCCACGAGGCCGGGTTTTGGCGTTTACGGAGAAACGCAGCTTTTGCACCAGGAGTCCGATTTTGGCGGATGAATAGTCGATCCTGTGTGTTTTTCTGAGAGGATCGCAATGGTGCGATCTGTTCGATGAGTTTCAGAATCTAGGCGTGGGCCCCACCTGAGCCGTCCTTCGGTGAATAGTACCTTTTTCACCGGGTGTCCGTTTCAGGCGAGCGAGTAGTCGATTCCGCTTGTTTTTCCGAGGGGATCGTCGTGGTGATTTCCGCTCGATGGGTTTTGGGATCGTTGTGTGGGCACTACACGAGCTAGCTAAAGTGAATAGTGCCTTTCTCACCGGTGCTCCATTTCGGGCAAGTAAATGGCCTATCCTGCGTGTTTTTTCACGTGGAATGCGATGGTGGCCTCGGTTTTGGCTTCAGAGGTGCGTAGTGTGACGTTGTGGAGTGTCGCTCGGGTTAGCGACGTTTGGACCAGCAGTGGTTGAGGGTTCTCCCATGGTTCATTCCTACGAGGGTTCGTGTGGTATCACAACCTTTTGTATGGGTTTTTGATCCTCTCGATGGGATGCTTAAACTGTTAGAGTTGTGGTATCCCTCCGGTGGGCCCGGAGTGGATCCTCTAGCATCTTTACCCTAGGTCGGGTTCTTGGTATCGCTGTAACCATTTATTTACGGGCGGCGATCCCCTATCTAGCAGGTTAACCCCGTAGGGTTTGTGACATCATCGGACATATGATCCCCTACGCGGTGGGTCGTGCACAGTAAGGTTGTGGCATCGTCAGGCTTACGATCCCCTACTCAGCATGATGTTTATGGTAGGGTTGCGGTATTGTTGGTTATACGATCCCCTACTCAGTGCGTGGTTTCAGTAGGGTTACGACATCATCGGTTCGATCCCCTACATCGCAAGTTATACCAGATAGGCTTCCGGTATCGTCGTGACCATATTTATATGGATGATGATCCTCTATCTGAGTTTTGAGCTTCTATCGAGCGCCAGATCGGGTTGTGGTATCCCCCAGCAGATCCTGGGTGTGATCCCCTATCTGTGAGAACTACGTATGCCAGAGCGGGTCGTGGTATCCCCCAGCGGACCCTGGGAGTGATCCCCAATCTATGAGATACGTATACCGAAGTGGGTCTTGGTATCCCCTAGCAGACCCTAGAGGCGATCCCCTATCCGAGGAGTTTGGTGGTTATGGTGTTTCAGCGATGTTTCATCAGTGATGTTATCCGACGAGCGTGGTCTCTCGGGTGAGCGTCTGAGATGTTTGTTTGGGACCCGATGGAGTGTATCTCTCGGATGAGTGTCATCTCGTATGACAGTGTTCGTGGTGTACTCTCCTGGTTGTGGACAACTGCTGGTGATGAGGTCGGTACCACTTGTGGCTTTGTGGCGTGAGCTGTGAATATCTGGATTGTTCAAGGTGTATGTATGGGCATACACCTGAGCTGAGCTGAGCTGACTAGTTGTGTTTAGCCAAGGATGGTCACGAGATGGAGTTTCTCCCTCGTCTGGGTTCCCTCTGGCTGGGTTGAGCAGACTGTTGCCTTTTATTTTCTCCCTTGGGGTTTGGATTTTTGGGGTGCCTACTGAGTATGTTTATACTCACCCCTGCACGGGCTTTGCCCGCACATGTTTGTGTCTTGTGCAGACCACATGCCTTTTGACAAAGTCCTAGGAGGACACGGAGCAGGCGGAGCTTAGTGAGCGTGTTGACCGGGGTGTTTACCGGAGCTGTGACGAGGGAGCTTTCTGGCGGGTGTTTGTGGCAGTGTTCCCCTTCTTCAGAGCAGGTTGGATGTTCTTTGTATTTTTCTTCTAGTGGGCCCTTTTTTGCCCTTGTACTTTTGCAGTTGCTCTCTGGTTGTGGGATAGTGTATGCATTCATTTACTTTCCAGTTTCTATATCTCTACACTGTTGCATGGAGATGTTTGTGGGTGCGTGTGTACAGGTACCTTAGGCTAATGCCTCCCATGTGTGTGATAGCCTACTTGGCGCTGGTCGCCAGCCCCTGGCCTATTGGAGGCGGGCTTGGGGAGTCGCGGCTCGAGCCCCGTTGGGTCGGGTCGTGACAAAAATGTTCTGTTATGATGAGTTTATCTATGAAATAATCCCTCATGCTAAAAATTTATCATTAAATGATCATGAGAATTATCGTCAAATATTTTTAGGATTGTTACACATTCATAAGGGAAATGACATTAAATATAGGGATAATTCACATTGTAGATTGTTTTAAAAAATTATAATGAATATTTAAAATTAAATAAGACATTAAATAAATTTAATTTTCATATGTTCATAATAAAATTGATAATCGTGAACATTATAATAGATCGTAATCATAGATGTAAATAAAAAAACTATGAAACAACTATGCTTTTGGAATATATTTTAGCATTTAAAATAAATGCTTAATTTTCAAAATCATTCATTTCATGCAACCTGGAGTCAAAAAATTATATCTAATATTTTATTAATTAATAAATATTTATAAATAGGATCAACTAAATTATTGATTATAATTAAAATTTTAATTCAAAAATATACATATAATCTTTTTTGGATATAACCAAAATTTTAAATTCACAAATTGACTAGAAGGATTATTATTAGTGAATTTTATTTCCAACATTAATTATATATTATGATCTTAATAATATATTATGATTGACAATTTAAATTAATCACACTAAAAATATATATGAATAAATTAGTAATTATTCGTTGATTAGTTTTCTGATGTTTAGGAATAAGGAAAAAATCAAATGAATGTAAAAAATTATTATTTTCATTGGAACATTTTTTAATTTTTGAAATGTATTTTTTTACTAATAAATTTAACTATGTTGATCAATGTAATATTGAAAACAAAATTGTTGGGTCCATTCCATAATTCTACATTACCAAAGGACTTCCAAAATGTTTTCTAGTGGCTATTGACTAGTTGTGAGTGTAACAGCCCGAGATTTTATGAAAAATATTCTTTTTAATTTTATTAATGTCTTGTTTTTTACGCTACATCAAAAGGAGCTTGCACAACACACATCCTTGACTTGCCTTGCATTACACGCAATCACGACCTTCCTAGATAGCGTGTGTAGTACACAATAACGAGGTTCATTAAACAACAATATGCTATTAAAAGATTATTAAAACTAGCCGTTATGAATAGTAATAACCACTTTTTGAAATTTTGTATATTTTATTTTTCAAAATGGAATTAATTTCTGGATTCGTAATATCGAAATTAGCTTACGGTGAAATTTTGGTACTTTTCGGATAACATTCATATTCTGATGAATAGTGAAAATTACTAGATTATAATTAAAAACAACTTTTTTAATCGAAATAACTAATAGTGATAAATCAATAAATTGAGTGGTTTTAAATTATATTTAGAATATATTTTTACAATTTAATACGATGTTGGTCATTGGATGTAATTTCACATTTAAACCAGACATAATCAAGTGTCAATCTTTTGGTAGATATTGTTTCTTAAAAGCACGCTATTTGTTTTAACAGCGGGATTTAATTATAAAATTAATTAATGCAACTAATTTGTTATGAATTTGGTAAAATAGACTTCATTTTTGAATTCGGAATATGAAATATAGCTTAGGATGAAATTTTGGTATTTTTCTGAAAACTTTCAATTTTTGATGAATAGTGAAACCACTAAGTGGCAGGTTAAAAACTGAATTTTGCATAAAACTTAATTTTACCGCTTCTGTGAATGGAATTTTGAAAATCCAACAGACACGGTTAATATCAAGGACTAAAATGTGGTTCAATGAGATTAAAATAATTTTTGGTGAATAGTAACTTTTTACTTTTTTTTACCACGGTTAATAGTAAATAGGGTAAGTAAGGGTAAATATGATGATACTATTACCCTAACACATGTACTAATTCTATTGGAGAAGTATAATTCGACCAAAAACAACCTTATGAATATAATATGACCATTTAGGTCCACTTGGATTAGATTATGACATTTAATATTATTTTATTTAATGAATAGTTAAAATAGTTAAAATCAATGTTTAATAACTAAAACATTTTTAATATTGGGTTATACATAAGATAAATTTGACTATAAATATTCATTAGAAAGATAAAAAGATTTCCTACATAATGATATTTTATTTATAATTTTTAGACTTTAAATAAAGTAATTTATTTATGACACAATGATGATGCAGTAATTACCCTTTTAAGGAAATATTAACATAATTGATGTTATAAATGCTCAAATGAATGTAATTTGAGACTTTTTATGAATTAAACTAATTTTATAGGTTACTATGATATATTAGTGTTGATTTAATAAACTTGGTTCGAACATATAATTCTGTTATGACTTTCAAAAAAATCATATATCAAATAGTGTCAAAATTGACACAAAATAGTTTTTAAATCAAATATTATATTATTAATTGTTATTTTATTCTTAAAAATCTAAGGATCGTCCAAATGACTTAGAGAAGGATATATTTATTAATAATAAACAATTTGGGGTTCCTTTGGCATGTTATAGTAAGTGTATTAACCATATAGTGAAAGAAAACAAAAAGACACGGTAAAAGTTAAATTATTTAACTTAGAGTTAAATCTAATTGATAAGGTTAAAATAATACCCTAAACTTGTCTAAATCTTATTGGTTGATATGATTTCGACCCATCCCCACATTAGCTTAGAAATAAGACCCTTTGGAACCATTATAAACCGATTTTGACTTTAATATAAAATAATATTTTGAGATATTCCTAAGGTGCCCCTCTCCTCCCTTATAAAAGGGCACCTCCTCCCCCTCCTCCTCACACCAATTTGAGCACTCAAGCTCGTCCAACCCCTGCCATTTTCTCCTCTACACTTCTCTATAATAATCCTAGATGTTTTGACTTCTTCAAAGACCAATATTAGTTCCCTAAGTGGAGGATTCAAAGAAGCGTTCCAAAGAAGAGGTAATATCCATTACCGATCTTTTCAATTTCATTCTTCTTAACCTTCTTCTTCTTTAGTTGTTTCAGGATAAAGTAATAAAATAAGTATTACTTACATACTGATATGTTATTATAAATATGAAACAACTCTAATTAACCTTCTATCCATCCTACGGAAAAAGGAAATCACCGCGCGTGCGTACGTACGGAATAACGTCTCCACGCCGTGGTGTAATCTATTTTCTTCCACCACCTTAATTGGATGGGTATAAAGATGTAATGAGTAACTATACATGATTATTATGAAGTGATATTGTTACTGAAATAATATATATATACTCCAATACAGTTCCACGATCATAGGAACGAAATCATCACTCGTGCGTACGTACAGAATACCGTCTCCACGATGTGATGCGACTCATTCTACATGATCATCATTACATAGTAATTATATAAATGAATTGAATGAATAAATATTATATATGTTACACTAATACCATTATGGATATAAGGTATCAATAACCTTAAAAGAAGAATAAGAATGTATTCGGCAAAACACGCAAAAGAACAAAAGGCAATAAAGACCCGAGTAACAAGTAACAATGAAATATTACTAACAAGAAGCTAAGAATATGACCATATATGATATCATATCAATATGTATGATTATGGAATAAGTCAATAACATTATTTAAACCATTATTCAGGAGCTTCGGACACGTACAAAGCAAATCAAACCTAAGGTAAGGGAAATATCACAATCTCATTTTTATCCGAGATTGTTTATTCGTAAGTATTTACTGGGGTGTATTTTATCATCCACATCCATGTTTCATAAATATGTAATATTATTTTCATCCACCTACAATTGTTTAAATCCATTTTTACCCTTCGGTGAGTTTTTAGTAAAATAAATGAAAGGAATCTTTTGTCGTTTTTCGTACGAGGTACTTTTTGACTTTTCCGACAAAAGTACGAAGAATGTTTTTTTAATTTATACGACATGAATGGATTTTTAAAACAAAATTTCCAAGAATCTTCCTTTACAAGTATTCAAGTTTATTTTTAATCAACTTCATTTAGTTTAAAATTTTATGACATGTTAAGAAATGAAAAATCTTTTTAAAGTAGAAAGGATAATTTCCTCAAGAATGGAGTTCAAATATTTTATCAAAATTATTTTCCATCTAAGATAATAAAAGGGTTCTGTTTTTATCTTTATTATTACATGAATTTGATTATGTTGTGATGCAAACATTTTTATGAATTCCTTTATCTTATATGAATTTTTTTTGATGTCATGTTGTTTAAGAATCCCATTTTTATTACATGGGTTACACTATGATGTATGGTTTATGATTATGTGGCACACATAAGAAAGGATTCATTATAAGATGGGTGGGACCTATATCTCCCTCCAATGCATTGGGTAAATATTTTATATCTCATGAGATAGACAGTGCTGGAACGGTGGGTTATACCGATTCAGTGAAACAGGACTGAAACGAGGGATACTCGATTCATAAAGGGACTTTGTCCACTAAGATAGTCTCGGCAATGAGTCTTGACTAACAAGAAATGATTCTCTATGATTATGTCTGAATTCCACAAAGTTTCATGTTTTAAGTTATAATTATTGTGATTACATTTCACTGCCATGATTTATCCCATGTTATGTAATTATGCTCTCTTTTGCAGGTTAATATTTCCAAAATGTTATGTTCTTATGAATACAATGTGATTGATATTTATTTTGTTTACCCTTACTGAGCATTTGAGCTCACCCTTTTATGTTTTCTTTTCCCCAGGATATAAAGAAAGGTTTTAGGTAAAAGAAGGAAGATCTTTATAGGATATGTTGATGATCTTTCACCACGATTAGAAGATTACATTCCGAGTTTCCAAAGACACTAAACTATTACGATCCTTGTGTGTATGTACTAAGTATTCCGCAAATGTAATGTAATGTCAATGTACGTCAAGTTTCGGGTCTCTACAGTTGGTATTATAGGAAATGTTTAGTCAACCCTTGGAAACTAGGATGCGAAAATGTTAGTGAGATCCCTAGAGATATTTCTATGGTATGTCTAGGGATGTCCCTAAGGTTAAGTATACGTATAGGTTATAGTACTAGAACTACGCTAATGATCATAGAATTAAACCTAAGATGTTAGATATTGAAGGTACTCCCCCTTTATTATGTTGTTTTCCCTAGCATGATTTTTTCCTCTCACACTATTCTTTTTTGGGTTTTAGAAAATGGCTGGAAACAAGATGATTCACGATAATGGAGGATATGATGGACAATGGAATGATTTTCTTGATAATGAAATGGGATTTGGAAGTCCAAACATCATTATTATGTCGAATCAACAATCTCATAATATGATCAATAAAGTAAAATTTGGTAAGGTTCCTGACTTGGATAATAAGAGAAAGATGGAGTTTTATGATGATCATAGAGGAATGAAAGTTCAATTTCCCCTATGTAAATAATGTGGGAAGAGGCATCAAGGAGAATGTTTCAAAGGAACTGGAAGATGCTTTGGGTGTGGAAAAGAAGGACACAAAGCAATTAAATGCAAAGGAAAAGGTTCAGTTAACAACATGGATGAGGATAATGGTATTGCTACGACATCAAAAATGGTTAAATGTTTTAAATGTGGAATGTACGGGCATTATGCAAACCAATGCCCTAAGGGAAAGTCTCATGAAGATAATCAGTATGGTCGTATGGGAAGTATTTATGTGGATGATGATGAAGAGACTACAAATGATATGTGAGATGAAAGAATTGTTGAAGCTCAGTCAATGGTTTAAGAATGTAGTGGAATGATTATATGTTTATCAAGTGTAATGTTGTACTATAGAATAAAAAGACATCTAAGGATTGTTACACTGTTGTCTTTCCTTAAGTTTTGAATGTTTATGATGAATAGTATGAGTAACAATGAAAGGTTATTCAGATATTTTTTTGGAAAGTGGATGATATGCGCATAATTAAGTGATAAAGAGAAAATGAAATGCATGACAGTATTCATGAGCTCATGATTGATATAAGGACTAAGTGATATCATGGTTTGAGTATATAGAATTTTGAGGATTTTGGTATGTGGAAAGTGTTAAATTTTAACTGCATTCATGTTTTCACCAAGGTATTCAAGAGAATACACGATTAAGGACTTTGAATGTTTGGAATGTGACCAAAAAAAAATATACCTTATGATATATGGGGATCGACGATGGTGTTAAATCTCTGGTAATCGTTTTCACTATGTTATGAGAGTGGACTGAAGTATTATGGATAAGCCTAAAGGTTGGAATGGATTATGTTGGAATAAGTTAGTATTGTTTAAGGATAGAAGTTTTTTTCGATATTATTGATGGGATGTTATAGTAATATAGTTGTAGAAAAAGGACAACCTGCAGGACGGGCGACAGCCCATCGCGTCGGACAAGGCTGTGGGAATCGAACCCACAACCGAAGTGCGACTGGCCTTTATCGCCTACCACTGACTACAGGAAGTCCCTGTTTAGTAGAAACTAGTTTTATTATATTAAGTTGTATGACATATGATGTATAAGTCCATTTTAGGAACCATATATGATTAATCTCACTATAGATCGACTTATGTATATAATTTTTTTTCTAACCTTTTGTTTGAGACAGATGGAATGACCCGTCATTCTATCACATGATCTGCTAACACTTCACGAATAACAAATTCAACTTCATTTATTTAAGAGATGAAGTGGAAATTGTTAAAGGCACGAACAACAGTGAGATTGTACCAAAATAAAGTAAGTATTTATTCTAATTCAAATTCTTTAACATTTGGGAAACGATCTTGAAAACCGAAAATGTTGTCCTAGTGATCTTATATCTGATGAATCAGTTGGTACCTTAGATCGTCACAAATTTATGGCTTTGTGATTGCTAGATTTTCCATAGCCATGTTCTCTACCACTCTCCATCAGAACATGATGGTTAGATTTCTCTTCCATATCCATATTTTCACCTATGTGGAAACCCAGTGACTAGTTTATTTGGGTAACCGTTACATTTCATACTTTTGTTTTTAAAGATTGGTTTTGATATTCCTTTTTATGATGTGGGTTTCTATTAAAGAATCATTCGAATAATAAACCATTTATAACCCCGACGAATTTCGAGGGCGAAATTCATTTTAAGGGGGGTAGAATGCAACAGCCCGAGATTTTATGAAAAATATTCTTTTTAATTTTATTAATGTCTTGTGTTTTACGCTACATCAAAAGGAGCATGCACAACACACATCCTTGACTTGCCTTGCATTACACGCAATCACGACCTTCCTCGATAGCGTGTGTAGTACGCAATAACGAGTTTCATTAAACAACAATATGCTATTAAAATATTATTAAAACTAGCCGTTATGAATAGTAATAACCACTTTTTGAAATTTTGTATATTTTATTTTTCAAAATGGAATTAATTTCTGGATTCGTAATATCGAAATTAGCTTAGGGTGAAATTTTGGTACTTTTCGGATAACTTTCATATTCTGATGAATAGTGAAAATTACTAGATTATAATTAAAAACAACTTTTTTAATCAAAATATTTAATAGTGATAAATCATTAAATTGAGTGGTTTTAACGTATATTTAGAATATATTTTTACAATTTAATACGATGTTGGTCATTGGATGTAATTTCACATTTAAACTAGACATAATCCAGTGTCAATATTTTGGTAGATATTGTTTCTTAAAAACACGCTATTTGTTTTAACAGCGGGATTTAATTATAATATTAATTAATGCAACTTCTATGTTATGAATTTGGTAAAATAGACTTCATTTTTTAATTCGGAATATGAAATATTGCTTAGGATGAAATTTTGGTATTTTTCTGGAAACTTTCAATTTTTGATGAATAGTGAAACCACTAAGTGGTAGGTTAAAAACTGAATTTTGCATAAAACATAATTTTACCACTTCTGTGAATGGAATTTTGAAAATCCGACAGACACGGTTAATATCAAGGACTAAAATGTGGTTCAATGAGATTAAAATAATTTTTGGTGAATAGTAACTTTTTACTTTTTTTACCACGGTTAATAGTAAATAGGGTAACTAAGGGTAAATATGATATTACTATTACCATAAAACATGTCCTAATTCTATTGGATAAGTATAATTCGACCAAAAAAAACCTTATGAATATAATATGACCATTTAGGTCCACTTGGATTAGATTATGACATATAATATTATTTTATTTAATGAATAGTTAAAATAGTTAAAATCAATGTTTAATAACTAAAACATTTTTAATATGGGGTTATACATAAGATAAATTAGACTATAAATATTCATTAGAAAGATAAAAAGATTTCCTACATAATGATATTTTATTTATAATTTTTAGACTTTAAATAAAGTAATTTATTTATGACACAACGATGATGCAGTAATTACCCTTTTAAGGAAATATTAACATAATTGATGTTATAAATGCTGAAATGAATGTAATTTGAGACTTTTTATGAATTGCACTAATTTTCTAGGTTACTATGATATATTAGTGTTGATTTAATCAACTTGTTTCGAACATATAATTCTGTTATGACTTTCAAAAAAATCATATATCAAATAGTTTCAAAATTGACACAAAATAGGTTTTAAATAAAATATTATATTATTAATTGTTATTTTATTCCTAAAAATATAAAGTTCGGCCAAATGACTTAGAATAGGATATATATTTTAATAATAAACAATTTGGGGTTCGTTTGGCATGTTATAGTAAGTGTATTAACCATATAGTGAAAGAAAACAAAAAGACACTGTAAAAGTTAAATTATTTAACTTAGAGTTAAATCTAATTGATAAGATTAAAATAATACCCTAAACATGTCTAAATCTTATTGGTTGATAGGATTTCGACCCATCCCCACTTTAGCTTCGAAATAAGACCCTTTGAAACCATTATAAACATATTTTGACTTTAATATAAAATAATATTTTGAGATATTCCTAAGGTGCCCCTCTCCTCCCTTATAAAAGGGCACCTCCTCCCCCTCCTCCTCACACCAATTTGAGCACTCAAGCTCGGCCAACCCCTGCCATTTTCTCCTCTCCACTTCCCTAGAATAATCCTAGAGGTCCTGGTCTTCTTCAAAGACCAATCTTAGTTCCCTAAGTGGAGGATTCAAAGAGGCGTTCCAAAGAAGAGGTAATATCCATTACCGATCTTTTCAATTTCTTTTTTCTTAAACTTCTTCTTATTTAGTTGTTTCAGGATAAAGTAATAACATCAGTATTACTTACATACTGATATGTTATTATAAATATGAAACAACTCTAATTAACCTTCTATCCATCCTACGGAAAAAGGAAATCACCGCGCGTGCGTACGTACGGAATACCGTCTCCACGCCGTGGTGTAATCTATTTTCCGCCACCACCTTAATTGGATGGGTATAAAGGTGTAATTAGTAACAATATATGATTATTATGAAGTTATATTGATACTTAAATAATATATATATACTCCAATACAGTTCCACGATCATAAGAACGATATCATCACTCGTGCGTACGTACAGAATACCGTCTCCACGATGTGATGCGACTCTTTCTACATGATCATCATTACATAGTAATTATATAAATGAATTGAATGAATAAATATGATATATGTTACACTAATACCATTAAGGATATAAGTTATCTATAACCTTAAAAGAATAATAAGAATGTATTCGGCAAAACACACATAAGAACAAAAGGCAATAAAGACCCGAGTAACAAGTAACAATGAAATATTACTAACAAGAAGCTAAGAATATGACCATATATGATATCATATCAATATGTATGATTCTGGAATAAGTCAATAACATTATTTAAACCATTATACAGGAGCTTCGGACATGTACAAAGCAAATCGGACCTATGGTAAGGGAAATATCACAATCTCATTTTTATCCGTGATTGTTTATTCGTAAGTATTTACTGGGGTGTATTTTATCATCCACATCCATGTTTCATAAATATGTAATATTATTTCCATCCACCTACAATTTTTTAAATCCATTTTTACCCTTCGGTGAGTTTTTAGTAAAAGAAATGAAAGGAATCTTTTGTCGTTTTTCGTACGAGGTACTTTTTGACTTTTCCGACAAAAGTATGAAGAATGTTTTTTTAACATATACGGCATGAATGGATTTTTAAAACAAAATTTCCAAGAATCATCCTTTACAAGTATTCAAGTTTATTTTTAATCAACTTCTTTTAGTTTAAAATTTTATGACATGTTATGAAAGTAAAAATGTTTTTAAATTAGAAAGGATATTTTCCTCAAGAATGGAGTTCAAGTATTTTATCAAAATTATTTTCCATATAAGATAATAAAAGGGTTCTATTTTTATACCTATTATTACATGGATTTGATTATGTTTTGATTGAAACATTTTTATGAATTCCTTTATCTTATATGAATTTTTTTTATGATGTCATGTTGTTTAAGAATCCCATTTTTATTACATGGTTTACACTATGATGTATGGTTTATGATTATGTGGAACACATAAGAAAGGATTCATTATAAGATGGGTGGGACCTATATCTCCCTCCAATGCATTGGGTAAAGATTTTATATCTCATGAGATAGACAGGGCTGGAACGGTAGGTTATACCGGTTCAGTGAAATAGGACTGAAACGAGGGTTACTCGATTCAGAAAGGGACTTTGTCCACTAAGATAGTCTTGGCAATGAGTCTTGACTAACAAAAAATGATTCTCTATGATTATGTGTGAATGCCACAATGTTTCATGTTTTATGTTATAATTATTGTGATTACATTTCAATGCCATGATTTATCCCATGTTATTAAATTATGCTCTCTTTTGCAGGTTAAGATTTCCAAAATGTTAGGTTCTTATGAATACGATGTGATTGATATTTCTTTTGTTTACCCTTACTGAGCATTTGAGCTCACCCTTTTTTGTTTTCTTTTCCCCAGGATATAAAGAAAGGTTTTAGGGAAAAAAAGGGAAGATATTTATAGGAGATGTTGAAGATCTTTCACCACGATTAGAAGATTACGTTCCGAGTTTCCAAAGACACTAAACTATTACGATCCTTGTGTGTATGTATTAGTATTCCGCAAATGAAATTTAATGTCAACGTACGTCAAGTTTCGGGTCTCTACAGTGAGTGTCGCATGTGGAACCATCAGGAAACTATATCATTGGTCAGAGTAAAAAATAATAATAAATAACCCAATATTATACATTATATGATTATATTATTATGAAACCATTAACATACCAGTATTATAAATATACGAAGAAACACAGTACAAAAACAAGAATATATTTTCCACAAAATGGAGAACATAAAAATATAAGAAATTATCAAGTTACAAGAGGATATTCTCTGACTCAAATCAACAAATCATCATAGCCACTAGACTCATTGTAAGATATCTCACATGTTGATCAACATGGAACACATACACACTTGATTTTTTACCTTGTTAGGGATGATTGGGTTCCAAAGAGACATGATGTCCAATATAGGGAGTGAGTAAAATATATTAGGACACCAATAATGTGGTGTTATGAATTGTATGTGAATATGTTAATATTAGGAGGTAATCATGAAACACATTAAACTAAAATACTACAAATATCAAATAGTAAATAATTGAATTAATACTCTATGTTTCATGTGATTGTCTACTTATAAATACACCATGAACCCCACTTTTACCTCCCTAGACTATATCCTATAAAAATAATGACATATTAGAAAAAAACCATGAACAATAAATGACATTAGGAATCCTAATGCACAACATCCTTTTAGAATTTTGTGAAAACACATACAGAATCTGAAAAGAATCAGGTGATTCATGATACTTGGAATCATCTAGGAATTGAGTGCTTTTGCGACATGGAATCCAATGGGAATTGATAAATAAGCTACCATGGGACTACATAGATTATAGTTTTTTACGTAATTACTATGTGGAATCAACATTTACACATGCAATGCTTGGTTCTATAGTATCCATAATGACATATGATTTTTATCTCCCCCAATATGGCTAAATTAATTCTTGAAGAACCACCAATAAATAGAACCAATGACAATCTCAAAGGAAATAATAAAAAATTTACAACATATATTATAATTGGAAAGCATATAATACAATCATGATACTATTATAGTGATAAAAAGAAATATTTTATCAGGAAAAATCATGTCACCATAAGTAATAAAGGAATACTCATGGCATTAAATGTCATAATATATCTCATGGGCTATACATTTAGCCACATTTTATTATAATCATTATTCTCTAAAAAGTTATTTCAATACATGTATCAGATAATGGAATAATATTTCAAAAATTACATAGCAATGAATATCAAAATTGTAACACCTCAGTAAATTATTAAATTTTAATTTGAAAATAAATATAATTTAATATAGTTTATTATTTTTTGAAATACCATGTTATGCTTACACTATACACAATATTGATTTGGCGTACTCCCAACAAAAGGCCCAGTTGTAACAATTAATAGTATATTATAAAATATTATAACATAATATGACATATAAAATAGAAAATAAATTGTTTTTTATGAATATTATAAACCATTTTTTTTATTTTTATATATTTTGTATAATTTTAGTATTCTCATTATGTGTCTCTTAGACATAATATTATGAAAAAAATTATTTTTTTAAAATAATAACTTTATTTCAAAAAATAATGTTTATCTTTCGTTTGATAGTGAACGCATTTTAAAACAATTATTTTAAACATTTATATATTCATATTTTCAAAGTATATTTTTTTGTATGTGGGACATCATAATATTATTTGGATAAATTTTTGAAATTTTACTACTAACTTTAATGTTTTTATGAATAGTAAAATGTCACGACCTGTCCTTGGGGCCCATGATGTGACTACCCCAAGCCCGCCTTCCTTAGGCCAGGGGCTGGCAACTAGCACTAAAGCCGTAAATCCTGATAAGGGAAGGAATTTCCTTTTTATACAGTAAAAAAAACAACAGAGTAAGCAAGTGAAGTAAGAACTAAGTAAAACCGAGTACAAGGAAAGTGATGAAAAGTAAATGGGCCAGTATAAAAACAAAACTGAATGTACAAAAAAACTGTAATGGAATTACAACAGCAGTAAATAAAGTTTCAACATCGAGTCTTCCTCCATAAATCCCACATGAAGGGTGGGTACAGATAGTCTCCTCAACTCCTCGGGTTTGGTCGACCGCTCCGTACATGTCCCACCATGTGGTCCACCTCCAGGTACCATCCAGCTCCACAAGCCTACACCTCAATCAGTGATGTCCGTCGTTTGCATCCATCATAATGTAGTGCAAGCATAACCCTTCCAGGGGTGATTATACGATACTCAGTAGGGACCCCAAGACCACCGAAGGTCTCTCAGAATCCACGAAAGATAAACCGAAAAGGAATGGTAAAAACAAGAACTATCAAAACGAATATACTTAGGTATATTCCCATACATATACCTAAGTCATCAGTTACAAAACATCTCCAACTCTCGAGCCCAAGACCAACCCAGTCCACACAGGAAAACACAAACCAATCCACACCGGAAAGCTAGTCAATCACATCGATGATAATGATTGAGAATCAAGACGAAGCTCCGACAGGTATACACATTGTAAGGCAATAGAGATGATGAAATGTATCCACTGATTCATCTAAGGTATCAGACCCACATAGGATACAAGACCAGCTAAGCTGTCAGACCCAAAAAGGATACACGACCAGCTACTCTGTCGGACCCACACAGGATACAAGTACACATGTCAATACTGTCGGCCCCACATAGGATACAAGAACATTAGTCATCACCATCAAACCCATAGAGGATTCTAGTATGGTCATCATCGTAGCCAAACCCATGGAGGATCCATGTAAAGTCATCCTCGCTGCCGAACCCACGGAGCATCCAAGTGCGGTCGTCATCATCGCAGTCCCATGCAGCTCTAGGGTTCCCGCACACAGCATGATCAATTCTAGGTGGGGCATCTCCTCAAGAAAAATAGAGTTGATATATCAACTGTCACGATGTCTAGATTTTATGTATTTGAATGTTCAGTCTCATCAAAAGAAACCCAACGTGACAGATTGTGCGTCAATCGGACGCCCAGTCTGAGAGTTATTGGTTTTTCCGTCCCAGGGTCCCGATTGGTTTGTAAGCTAAAACCGTCCTGACCATACTACAAATGCATCCAAACCTCAATTGGAGTATGCCAAATGGACCTTATCGACAAAATTAATCCAACACAATTGACAGAACATCAATCGGATGTCCGTTCCTTCAGATATAAGCATTTCCGCTCCAAGGGCCCAGTTGGTTTCGACTCCGAACCAACCCGGTCATATAAAAACTTTGATGAAACCTCTAGTGTAATATACCAAAACTTCCATCTCGATCCATGGATCTCTACACAACTGAGAGTGCATCAATCAGAGGTTCGTAGCTCACATTATGGGCAAAAGACAAAAAATGGTCGGAAGTGGGGGGTTTGGGACAGGTCCGACTCGGCCCAACCCCCCTGGGGTCGGCCCGAACCAGGTCGAATGGGCCCGAGTCTGGGTCTGCCGTGGTTGGGTCAGGCCTGACCTGGTGGGGTGCAGCCCAGCCCGGCCCGACAGGGTGTGACCTGGCCCAGTCCCCGTGACCCACCCCGGCCTAGCCGGGGGGTGCACTGGCTCGGCCAGAAGGCCGAGCAGGGGGGGGGAGGCGGTCCCCCCATTGTGTTCCGTGGACGCGGCGACCGATTCAGCGTGTCCCCTGGATCCTGCGCAGCCACTGTATCCCATTCCTCACCGCCGCGTCTTCAACTGGGGTGGGCTCCTGCCAGCGGCGCGCCAGGGGGCCTCCAGCAGAGACATCTGCGGGCCACCTAAGTCATTATGGTGGTCCAATTTTTCTTCTGTCTGCGCTTCTGGTCACCTAGAGACTCATAAATCACTAAGAAGGACTCCAATATCCATTTAGGTCCCGCTTCATCATCTCACAAAATTCCTCACAACAAGAACAAAGCAGTGGTGTGTTCAGACTTGTTCTTTAGTCCCCACCCACCGCGTTAGTGGTTCGAAACATCACCAAAAAATTATTTACCAAGAACAAGGGTATAATTATCATAAGAAATCATATTCAAATTTTACCCTACCTCAAAAAAGAATAGGATTGTCAGCATCACGGGGAAACGGGTTCGTAGGCATTGTCGGAGTGCGCAGAGGAGTATGTTGCGTCCACTCTTTTGTCGTGGGGAAGAGTATTTCTGGCGCATCGTTGTTTTTTGAGGAACCATCATTCATCATCAATCATTATTAAAGAACGGTTCTCCTTCCTTTTTAATTATTTCTAGAGCCTTTCTCAAAAGTGTTTTTCCAACACCAAAATATTAAGGTGGATCACAAATTTAATAGAATTGTCATGCAATTATTTTTAATTCAATGTGGGGCGAAATTAATTTACGCTGACTTAAATTATTTGGTTGGCACATTTAATTTGATGAGTGAGGTAGGAAGGATCCATCAAAATCTATACATGGAGTTAACAAAGAATGAAACAATGGGTATTAATGGGGGGTTTGTCAATGGAAACAGAAGTGAAATAAATGAGGTCAGAGAAAATTAAATGGTGGGGCTCGTGCACGCTCCCTAGACTCTAACATCCACACAAGGGTTGTTAAGTAGTTGTGTTCCCCACTCTTAACTACCCATGGGAGGGAATACATACCTTATGAAATAAAAATTGTTCTGAAAATTTCTATTTACTTCTTAATTAAACCCCCAATGAAAATATCTCATCCTTTGCGAACGCATATATGGTAAGTGTCCCCTTAAAAAATTATCAGCGCTATGAGTTCATCAGTGCCCTCAGATTTTATTTCCGGGCACCGGTTCAAATGATAGAAAACCCTGCTCATTCGTACATTGAAGGTACCTGGGCTAATCTTTGGAAATTGATTTCGGGCACACCGGGCCTCGGAATAAAGTGTCGTCAGAAGCCACAGACTTGTGAAATTCTAAAGAATTTTTAAACAATTCCTTGAAATTTCGGGGACTTTACATCTCTCATACCATAGGGATTTACTTCCCCGTAAAGTTACAACATAATTCAGGGAAACAAATGAGGGTATAGAGCACGCATCTGAGCTTCCTTCTCCCATGTGCTCTAATGTAGGTTCCTGTGCTGCCAACAAATGTGCACATGAAGAATTGACCGCCCACGTAGTACCCACTCCTTTCGATCATCGATCTCTAATAGGACCTCCACAAAAGTCACCCCGTCATTGTTGTGCAGCTCCCCGTTGTCGATGATATGTGTCGGGTTGTCCACGCATCTCATCAGTAAAGGAATGTGGAGTACGTTGTGCACCTGGTACAATTGAGGTTGTAGGGCAAGGGTGTATGTCACCTCGCCTACCCTGCTGAGGACCTGGAATGGTCCGATGAAGCATGGAGATAAATTTTCACCCCGACCAAATCTCCGTAATCTACATCGAGGTGAGACTCGTAATAAAACATGGTCGCCATCCCCGAACACCTGTGTTCTCCATCTCCTTTCAGCATAGGACTTCTATCTGCTCTGTGCAGTCCTCATCTACTCCTTGATGATCTACACCTTCTACATCATATCCAGAACCATATCTAGTCCTACGAGTGCTAGCTCACCAGTGTCAGTCTAATACAGAGGTGATCTGCGAGGTCAGTCGTACAATGTCTCATAAGGTGCCATCCCGATGGTGGAGTGGTAGATATTGTTGTGCGAAAACTCTACCAAGTGTAGTTGATCCTCTCAGCTATGACCAATGTCAAGTAGAAACGCATGGAGCTTGTCGTCGAGTGTATTAATGGTCCTCTCTGTCTGGCCATCCATCTGCGTGTGAAAGGCAGTGCTCAGGCGTAGCTGCGTGCTAAAAGCCTCCTGTAACCCCTACCAAAGATCGGATGTAAAGCGAGCGTCCTGATCAGAGACGATAGATGATGTCACACCATGAAGCCGTACGATCTCCAGAACGTAGAGGTGTCTCATGCTCTCTAATGAGCCCTACTGTCTGATTGGAAGGATGTGGGCTAACTTGGTGAGTTGGTCTATCATCACCCAGATGGTTTCATGTCCTATGGATGAACGTGGAAGCCCAGTCAGGATATCCATGGATATCCCATCCCACTTCCACTCTGGGACCTCCATGGGATATACCAAGCCTACTGGTACATGTTTCTCTGCATTGACTTGCTGAGAAGTGTGGCATTGAGAAATGAACTCTACCACAACCTTCATCATACCCGACTACCAGTACAGTCGTATGAGGTCCTGGTACATCTTCACTACCTCGGGATGTAAAACTAGAGGAGATATGTGGATCTCCGTCAACACCTCCTACTGTAGTGTAACTGGTAACATGGTATGTCCCCTGAAGAGGATGATGTGCTCCCCGCCTCAGAAAATCCATCGGGTTCCAGCCCTGAGGATATCTAAGCATGTCACGCCTCACAATAAACATCCCCACATTGTGCCTCTCCAACCTACTGAAGAAGTGGAGGAGTGAATGTGAGGAAATTTATATAGTATACCCCTTCTCTGTCCACGAAGCATATCTCCATAGCGGCTAACTACTCTATCATCTCCCGAAGTTGCTGATTGCCCGATCTCCAGCTGAGAGCATCAGCCACAACGTTCTCCATCACAACAGTATAGTCAATCTCAAAGTCATAATCCTGGAGGAACTCGAGCTATCACTGCTATCTCATGTTCAGGTCCTTCTGTGAGAAAATGTTCCTAAGACTCTAGTGGTTAGAGTATATTGTAAAGCCCTCTCCCATCAGATAGTGTCTCTAAGTCTTTAGGGTGAATACCATTGCTTCTAACTCTATGTCATGGGTAGTGTAGTTCTGCTCTTGTGGCCTCAACTGTTGTGAACCATAAGCGATCACTGCTCACTCCTGCATCAGGACAAACACTATTCTGGTCCCTGATGTGTCGCTGTATACTACGTACCCTACGCCCTCCTCATGCAGCCTCAAGATTGGTCCACTAGTCAATCTCCGCCTCAACTAATGGAAGCTCTTATGACATCTGTATGACCACACGAAGGGTTTCTCCTTATTCGTCAAAGCAGTATGCAGTGCTGCAACTCTAGAGAAGTCTGGAACAAATCTCCGATAGTACCCAGCCAGAATTAGGAAACTATGCACCTATGTCACACTCCTGGGAAGCTCCCAAGCAACTACCGCCTAAACCTTTGTGGGATCCACTGAAACTTTCGCCTTTGAGATGACTAGCCCCATGAAGCGAACCTCTAGAAGCTAGAACTGGTACATCGAGAGCTTTCCAAAAAGCTGGTTCTCTCGTAGTGTATCCAGTACAACCCGTAAGTTGTAGGCATGCTCCTCCTCGGTAGTCGAGTAAATCAGTATGTCATCAAAGAAGACTACAACCAACCAATAGAGGTAGGGCTGGAATATCATGTTCAAGAGAATCATTAATACTACTAGAGCGTTGGTCACACTGAAGGGCATGACCAAGAACTCATAAGGGCCATATCGACACCTGAAGGTTGTCTTCTGTACATCCCCGTCACGAACATTGATCTTATGATAGCCTGACCAGAGGTCTATCTTTGAGAACCAACATGATCCCTTGATCTGATCAAAGAGGTCATCAATCCTCAGAAGTGGATACTTGTTCATCATAGTCACATGGTTCAGGTGACAGTAGTCGACACACAGTCGCAAGATCCCATACGCCTTCATAGAGAACTGAATTGGAGAATCCCAGAGTGAAACCATGGGTCAGATGAATCCTTTCCCCTGTAAGTCCTCCAACTCTACCCACAGCTCACGAAACATGGCGGGAGACATACGATATGATGGAGTAGATATTTGTGATGTCATGGGGTACATGTCCATGTATAAATCTACTTCATTGTGAGGAGGTTGTCCTAGAACATCGTCTGAAAAAACATCTACATACTTATCCACCACAATAGGAAATATCAGACTCCACATGTCAATAGCTCTGAGGATGAGACTAGCCAACTGATGTGTGATTGGATTCCCTCTCCTCTGCGTAAGTCCATCCTGTGCTGCGAAGGTTCCCTTCTCACCGGTGAAGGTGAACCCGGTCCCATCCGTGTGGATACACCGTACCTTGTGCCTAATACATTCAATCTGATCATGGAATGTATATAACCAGTCCATACCCAAGATGACGTCTTAAGGCCTTGACGACACTACAAGAAGATCCCATCCAAAGATCTCGCCTCCTAGAGTAATATCACACTACCGTCCGCCTGCTCCCTGCGTACCGCCACGGTCGATCCTCTGCCTTTTCCTGGGAGGTCCCTCCACTGTCTTCTGCTCGTCTGTATGGAGGGTCGGGCAGTCATGATCCATGTGGCCATGCCTGACGCATGCATAACACTATTTTATCCTCGTAAGGTGGGCTCTGTGTCGTGTTCCCCGCACTGTCGAACCCGTGCCCAGAGGTCACCCACCAGATGGCCTGGTCCGCTTGGACCCATGTGTCATCTGTCGACTGATAGCTACATAAGACCCCGCTTTGTGTCGTCCTGTGGTGGGTCTCACTTTTGATGGCTGCTTGGTGAGAATGCTCTCCACTAGCAGGGCTCGCTCCAGCACCCTCGCTTGGTTGGGGATACTGAGGCGAATCGTAGAAGCTCTGATCTCATGCCTCAGTCCATGCTCAAAGGCCTGGGCCCGAAAGAATGGGTCATGTGTCATATCTGTGGAGTATCGCATGAGGTTGGTAAATCTATTCAAGTACTGGGGTACTGACATGCTATCCTTCCGCAGCTGTTTTAACTCCTAGATGCACACCGCACGGAGGGTGGCTGGAACAAACTTTGAGCGGAAGAGGCTCTTGATGTCCGTCCAATGTAGAGATTCCACGTCATTCACTAGGAGCATCAGGCTCCACCATATACATGTTTCCGCGTGCATGAGACTCATAGAAAGGATCACCGTGAGGTCTACTGGTTTCCGTACCAACCTAAAGACTCTGAAGATAGCCTCCAGCCAATCCTCGTCTACCTTAGGATCTGTCTCTCTGCGGAACCTGGGCAGCCTCTGCCTCTTGAAGTCATGCAACTTGCTTAGGCGTCATGAACTCTCCACCGCTGGTGCGGGTAGCATCGGTGGCTCAACGGGTAGAGGTACCGCTGGTGCCTCTGCAGTAAAGTGTCTTTGTACCAGGGCCTCGTCACTCGGTGGGATGCAATCCCACACGTAACTGGGAACCCTAGCTGGCTGCCTTCATGGGGCCATCATGAAAAGAAACAGATGTTCCATGGTTAGTACAGTATACCCAGTGAGATGACACAAAGTATTCACAAAGATAACTTCTGAATGTAAACACACACGCAATCAGTGTTTTCATCTACTTAGTCGGAAATTGGAGATCAGGGAATCAATACTCTTAACACTATTTCATCACATGGAAAACAATTTTCAGAGTCCTATGTTCTGCGGTAGAACCTCGCTCTGATACCAATTTGTCACGACCCATCCTCGAGGCTCGTGCAGTGACTACCCCAATCCCACCTTCCATAGGCCAGGGGCTGGAGACAATCACCAAAGTCAAAAATCCCGAAAAGTTAAGGCATTTCCTATTTATACAGTAAACAAAAACAAAATAGAGTATGCAAGTGAAATAAGCACTATGTAAAACTGAGTACAAGGTAAGTGATAAAAAGTAAATGGGCCAGTATACAAACCCAAATGAAAGTATAGTACAACTGAATAGGAAGTACATCCATAATATGTATAGGAAAAACACCGAGTCTTCCTCTCTAAATCCTTCATGAAAGGTGGGTATAGATAGACTCTTCAGCTCCTCGGGTTCGGCCGCCCGCTCTGTGCACGTCCTGCCAAGGTGTCCACCTCCAGGTAACGTCCAACTCCAAATGTGTCCCCCTTGATTAGTTCTATATTTCATATGCATCCATAAAAACATAGTGCGGGAATAGCCCATGCATGGGTGATTATATGATACTTAGTAGGGACCACGAGACCCCCGAAGGTCTCTGAGAATCCACGAAGGATAAACCCCAAAGGAAAGGGACAAACATAAAGTATCAAATGACTCTAATTGGGTATAGGCCCATACATACACCTAATTTATTAGTTACAAAACGTCTCCAACTCTCGAGACCAAGCCCTACCCAGTCCACCCAAGAAAACACAACCCAGTCCTCATAGGAAAGCAAGTCAGTCACATCGATGGTCATGACTTAGAATCAAGGAACAAATCACATATGTATACACTTCGTAAGGAGATAGTGATGATTAGATGTAGCCACTGATTCATCTAAGCTGTCATACCCTCATTGGATACAAGACCATCTAAGCTGTCAGACTAACAAAGGATACAGGACCAGCTACTCTACCAGACCCACGCAAGATACAAGTACAGAGGTCAATACTGTCGGACCCACATGGGATACAAGAACAGAAGTCATCATTGTAAAACCCACGGAGGATTCCAGTATGGTCGTAATCAATGTCGAACTAATGGGGGATTCAAGTACAGTCATCCTCACTGTCGAACCCACGGAGGATCCAAGTGCAATCGTTATCGTCACAGTCGCAACCAGCTCTAGGGTTCCCGCACACAGCATGCTCGATTCCGGGAGTGTCCACTCCTCGAGAAAAAGATAGTTGATACATCAACTGTCACGAAGTCCAGAGTTGATTTATACAAAAGTTCCATCTTGTCAAATGAAACCCAACGCGACAGACGATGCGGTAATCGGACGCACGATCTGAGAGTTATTGGCTTTTCCGTCCCAGGGGCCCGGTTGGTTTGTAAGCTAAACCAAATCCGACAATACTCCAACTGCAACCAAAAAATAATTGGAGTAATCCAATTGAAATTTATAAACAAAATTATTCCAACTCAATTGACGGCACACCAATCAGATATCTTGTCCTTATGATATAAGTGTTTCCGCACAAAGGGCCCTGTTGGATTCGAGTTCGAACTAACTTGGTCGTACACAAACATTACCGAAAGCTCTATTGTAATAAATCAAAACGAACTTCTCAATATGAGTTTTCCTTCGCAACTGACGGTGCATTGATCGGAGGTTCGTAGCTCATTTTATGGGAAAAAGAACGAAAATGCTCCAAAGTGGGGGGTCTGGGCCCGGTCCGACCGACCCCACCCCCCTGGGTCGGCCCAAAATAGGTTGACCCGAACTGAGCACGGTTCCAGCCTATTAGGGCGCATCCCGGCCCTACCCAGTCCGCGCAACCCACCCTAGCCCGACCGGGGGGTGCACTGGCTCGGCCATCGGTGCCTTGTAGTGGGGACGTAGTCCCCCCTTTCTGTTCCGCGGACGCAGTGACTGATACCACGTCTCCCACGGATCCAGCGCGGACACCGGATCCAATGCCACACCATAGTGGCCGAATCCACGGCAGGATCCTTCCTTCTGGGCTCTGAGGCACCATCGCCTCCGGCTTCCGGCGCCGCCCGAGAGTTCTGCAGGCCACCAGAGTCATTCCGGTGGTCCGATTTTGCTCAGGTTTACGCCTATGGTCACCGCGTTACCCATACAACACAGCGAAGGCCTCCAATCGCCATTTCGGTCCCGCATCATCATCTCCAAAATTCCGCATAATAAGAACAAAGTAGTGGTGGGATCATACTTGTTCGTTAGTCTGCACCCACCGCGTTATTAGTTCTAAATATCACCAAAAAATTAATCACCAAGAACAGGGGTATAATTCTCATAAGAAATAATATACAAATTTTCCACTACGTCAACAAAGAAGACGATTGTCAGTGTCGTGGGGAAAGGTGTTCGTAGGCATCATCAGAGTGTGCCGAGGAGGAAGCGGCATCTCTTCTCTTGTCGTGGGTAAGAGGATTGGTGGCACATCATTGTTCTTCGAGTAACCAGCGTTCTTCACCATTTTTCGTTGAAGAACTTTTTGCCTCCGTTTTTAATTCTTTCTTGGGCCTTTCTCAAAAGTGTTTTGCCAACGCCAAATGATTACGGTGGCTAACAAATTTAATATAATTGTCATGCATTTCTTAATAATTCAACGTGGTTCCAAATTAATTGACGCTATCATAAATTAATTGGTTGGCACGTTTAAATGGACGAGGGATGTAGGAAGCCTCTATTACAATCAATATATGGAGTTACCAAAGAATTAAAAAGGGGTATTAATGGGGGGTTTTTCATAGGAAACTATATGAAATAAATTAGGTTAGAGAAAATTAAATGGTGGGGCTCATACGGGCCCCCACCTCTCTAACATCCACACATGGGTAGTTAAGTGGTTGTGGGCCCCACTCTTAACTACCCATGAGATGGAAACCCACCTAAAGAAATAATAATTGTTCCGACAATTTTTATTTACTTCTTAAATAAACCCCCAATTAAAACATCCCCTCTTTTGGGAATGCAACTATGGTAAGTGTCCCCTAAGTAAATTTCTGCGCTGTGAGTTCATTGGTCCCCTCCGATTTTAATTCCGAGCACCAGTTCAAAAGATAGAAAAACCCGCTTGTTCGTTCCCTGAATGAACCCGAGCTAAACTTCCGAAATTGAATCCGGGCACACCGGACCTCAGTATCATGTGCCGTTAGAATCCGCAGACTCATAAAATTCCAATGTATTGAAAAACAATTCTTTGATATTTTTGGTTCTTTACATGAAATGTCTAATTTCTAATTAAAAGTTTTTTAATTAATATAATTTTAAGGTTTAAATTATACATATGAATTTTTTAAAGTGAGATTATATTAAAAAAATATAATTTGATATAATTTAGGTCATTTTATTTATTTTCACATTTATATTAGATTTAAACACATGTCAATATATTTATGAATATTTTTGAAAAACAATTTTTTTACCACCAGGATTCCATTTATATTAATTAATGCCCCTTATATGGTTTATATTTTGAAATATTTTACCTATATTTGGAATCATTGGGTGGAAAAATATTTGAATGTTTTATATTTTTTCATTGTAAATATTAAATTTCATAATTTGTTAAATAACACGGATAAGGGTTGATCTAGTAATTATAGTAAATATTAATATTATTAATTACCATAAAAATTTCAAAATTTTATTTGATGATTAAATTTTAAAATTAAACTCTATTGATCGCAATTGAATCACATAATGGCCCCTTTCTTATTAATATGACATAATATTATTAAAATCGATTAATATGGAAAAAAATAACTCTCTTATTTTATATATGTATTTTAATTTTAATATATAGATAAATAGGTGATGACATCAACTATAAGTAGAACTTTGAAATCAAAATGAAATACCTATATCATATATATTTATTTACCTATACCATTTTTATTTCCAACATATGTAAATATTTATAACTGTTTAAAATTTAGAATAATATTTCCAGAATTAAAATTATATATATTAAATAATGAGAAATCAAAATGATAAGGTTTAAAATAATATAATATAATATGTAATTTTTTTGTTCTAATGGATGCAAACCCAAAATCATCTTATTTTATATATAATAAACCTTATATAACTTCAAATATAATAATTAATTACATTAATTTAATAGTTTTGTGATTTTCCATGATTCCCCTCCCATTACTTATAAAAGGGAACCAATCCTAATATTTCAATATCAACTATAATGCAATTTTTCTCAGAAAAAAATTACACATTTCCCCTATAAATATCCATAAAATCATTCTATAGGCCAAACATTGGGTTTAATTACATTATACGATGAACTTTTGTGGATACGAAAAAGATATACCTGAAAAAGATCAAATTGTTTCGTCACATCATTCAAATTTATTTTATTCTTCTACATCATCTTTCTATGTTTTTTCCAAATCAAAGGAATACATCCAGAATAATTTATATTCTAAGATGTTATTATAATCATGGAATTACCATATTAAATATTTTATCTATCATATGAATAATAATATAACCATGTGTGTGTACGTAGAACATTCTATCTACACAGAGTTGTGTAATTCGTTATTGAAAAGTATTTTTATTGGATGGATATAATGTTGAATATAATGGATGTAATGATAATTATAATGGATATAAATAATTAATATAACATGATAATGATTATTCATAACTAATATTACTTCCAATTCTATACAATTTAATCATCATGGGAATGATATCGTCGCCCGTGTATACATACGAACTATCGTCTACATGATGCAGTGAGATTTATTTTACACGTTATGATTCAATGAATGATTATAATATTTATATTATGAGTAAAAATAATAATAAATATTATTATTACATTTTGGGAATGAATGAAATACATCCTCTTCATTATAATCATGACTTATGTGGCCAAACATGAATGGTAAAATGAAGTAGTAAAAACCAAAATAAGTGTAATATTGAAACTCTCTTAAAAAATCATATAATAGTATAATATATGATATCATAAATATATATATGGTTCATATATAATTTAATAACATTCATTAACAATTATATAGGAGGCTAACACACCATCGAGTATAGGAATGCACAAGGTAAGTGTTAATTTCATAATCTCATTATTATCTAAGATGGTTTATGTGTAAGTATTTATTTGGACATATTTAATATTCATGCACATGATTCATAAAATTGTTTTGTGATGGAATATTTTTAAATTTTTATGTCAGCAAAACATTAACTAAAACATTGTTTTTGAATGTTCTAATGGTTTTTCCATCTATCTATTTCTCCTTAATGTCCATGTTTTCAAAATATTTTTATGGATATAATTTTATGTACATGAATGTTATAAAATATTAATTCCATTAATAAGATTCATTGTGTAATTGGAAACATTTATTAGAAAAATATCTTTTATATAAATTATATTATAAATTGAGTTACTTTTAATGTTTTCAATTTCAAAAAGGGGTATTTATCTGAAACAGTTTTCAGGAATTTATCGGATCAATTAAATATATGTAAACATCCTTGTTGAATTTTATACTTAATTTAGGATGATTTTTTTGATAAAATATTACATATTTAATTGATGGTTTTATGATATATTTTATTTTTGATATGTTATTTTGAGACCATTTATGGTTTATGGTTATATTATTGACATTTCATATTATTTTTTTAATAACAATTTTTATGTTATGTTTCGACCATTCCATATAAGGAATGTATTTGACATTGTATGACTGGGACAAGACCTTCTATATCCCCAAGAAGAATCTATTGGTCTCATGTGTCATAAAATATTTGGATCTGCTCAAGGCCAGGCTAGTTTAGTTTCATATATGGATTTGGTCGAGGCCTTAACCATTAATTTTTAGTTGTCTCGGTCAATGCTTCGATGGTATATTTCAGATGTCTGACATTATGAATTCCCTCATTATGATATTAATTATTTATATTACATGAGATTTTTATACTATTAAAATATTCATTTGAATATTTATATGGAATTAATGTATTTATTCTTTCCATATAATTATTCATGTTTTTTTAAATTCTTTTGTTTTAGTTTTAGGCATGCCTTAATGTTCATGGTTATTTACAACATCTTCCTCAATATTTTTTTAACCTTATACTACAAATGAGCTCACCCCTGGCATATGTTTTATTTTACTAAGATTCCTAGAATTTTTTTATAATTTATATGTAGTGTTAATCTTGAAGAATAAATTTGTTCTGAAATAATGGACTACGTATCATTTTATTTTTTGAATTGTAATAAATGGTTCATGTATGAAATATTTATTTCCAAGACATCTAAATTTATTTGTACTTAAAGACTTGAATCCCTATAATCATGCCAATATATTAATATAATGAATCTGATTTTGGATTTTGTGGTTGGGGAATTACAGCGGGATTGAGATGATTTTATAAACAAACATGGAAATTAGATTTAAAAATCATAGATTATAAAACACAACCCTATGAATGACATTGAGAAAAATTATAAGTATTGTTTGTTTTCCATTAGAATAGGTAATGGATAAACTAGTCTAATCATATGGATACATGGTATTATAATAAGATAAATTCATTTAGAGATCAAATAAGTTATTTTTCATTACAACATCACTATGATTAGTGTTTCTCACATTGTTCATTGAGTTTTGATCAACTGATTGAACCAGTAAGGTTATAAGTGAAATAGTCATACTACAATTGATGAGGTTATAAAAAAATTGTGATAAACATGGTATTAATGATTATGATTTTGAAGGTTGGTAAATGTTTTATGAGTGATGTGGAATTATTAATGTTATTTTTTTATTGGATTCATGAATTATTACATCAATGGGTGTATGGTTATAATATTCACAAGTTATATAAGTATTTTCATAAATATATATTATTTAAGGATTTTGAATAATAAGTGTTTTCATTTTGGAAATGGAGGTGATCAAATAATTGTTTAGTGGCACTATGAGATACATTAAATTTTATGGGCAAGCTAATGTTATGATAGATTTGTGAAATTTAATGACATTTTAAGTAGTGAATTTTAATGGATGTATTTTGGAAATGTATTAAGGTGGGAATGGAGTCATTTCTATTTTGGATATATTTTTTGAGGTAAATGTATGAATTATTGGCCATGCCTTTATGGTTTTAGTAAATATTTTGAGGAATAAGGAAAAACATACGAGCCTTATTATTTGTCAAATGTTCATCATGTACAAAATGAATTGGACATTAATTTATTGGTGTAATGGAAGAAGTGAAAATAGGTTAGTACACAAAAAATTGTTGAGATTATGCATATCTCCTGCAATGAAATCCATTAATTGGTTTCCAAATAATTCATCCTTGGGATATAATGTTTAAAAAAATATTCTATTCATTTTTTCAATTTGTCAAATGATCAATTTGATCACTACATATTTCTAGTTATTGTATTGTAAAATATCTTATAATCATGTTCTATATCTCTCTCCATCAAAACATGAGGGATATATGTTTATTTCATGTCAATAATAACATACATGCTTCCCTAGTATGTATTATCTCTGGGGACTTTCATTCTTCACTTTTATTTTTTTAAAATGTATGTCTCCATAATCCATTTTACAATTTGGGTTTTACACAATTATATTAGGATTTAGAAAAACCCTATGTTTGAATCCTGACTTTAAATAGTGAGGACACAATTTTTTGAAGTGTGGGATAATATAACACCCCAAGACATTGTAATATTGTCATTTCTAAATATTTTTTTGTTTTTTATTTATTATGCACCACTATGTTATGCTTATGATACACACAACATTGACTTGTCTTGCATTACATGAAAGATCCTATTCTACTAAACAATATTATATTAATATAATATTAATATTTAATATCATATATAACCCAGAAGTTAAATTAGAGGTCATGAAAAGTATTAACCGTATTTTTAATTTTATATATTCAATATTACATTAACAATAAAAATTTTTATTTCGAAATAATAATATAAAAACCAATTTAATTTTTTTTTAAAATTATTATTTTTCATAACATGTTTTTAACCATTTGATTGGAGAAACATTTTAAATCCAATATTTTATACTTATATGTTTTTAATTATAAAAAATAAAATTATTATTCATATGTGGTACATAAAAATGTAATTTGTATAAATTTTTTGTGTATTTATAATAAATTTAATATTTTTAATAAAAGAGAAAATTAGTAATATTCAATTGAATAAAAACTCATTAAAAATTTATATTATAAAATTATACATATGAATGGTTTTAAAGAATAATTAGATTAAATTTTTTATAATTAAAAATAATTTATTTCACTGGAATTTCTTTCACATTAATATTCTATATATGCACATGACATCCTTTTGAGGGATTTATTTTTGACAAACTTCCTTTCCTTTTTTTAAATACGGGTTAATATTTTATTAATTATTAAAATATATAGGTTCAATATTTGTAAATTTATATTAAAAATTAATAATTAGTGGTTCCAAATTCTGGTAATAGGGTTCATTTATATTTTTTCACTAGGAATATCAACTTTTGTAATTTTGTTATTAATAGAGATAATGGTAAATAAGGTAATTAAATGTAACATTAATATTATAATTCACCAAACCACTAGTAAAAATCATATTAGATGACTATGTTTGAGAATTAAAATCTATGGTTATAAATGGAGTAACATAATGGCCACTTTCCCATGACGATGACAATAATATTATTAAAATCATTTAATCTGACAAAATGTCACACTCTTATTTTATATAATAAAATTATTTTTAATATGTTGATAAACATGAGATAAAATCTACTCTAGGTAGTATCCATAAATATAACCGAATTCTAATCATCGTTGGATTTTATTAATTATTATCATAGATTAAATATTTTCCATTAATGATGAAACAATAGTGATGTAGAAATCATTTTATTAATAGAAATATCAAATAATTGGTTGTTCAAATATTATAAGAAATAATTATGTTTCTACACAAATTTTATAGTTGAATATGTAATTTTTTTTGTATACTATATTATGTGGTTAGAATTTATCTTCTATGTGGTTTTTAGTTAATGTCATGTAGACTAATATTGTGAAAATTGGCACTATTTTTATTTTATAAAAATATCATTTTATTAAATTATTTTAAAATAATAAAAAATTTAAAATTAATAATGTATAAATTATAATATAAAAAATTTCATTAAATGACCAATTATTGACAATTTACCACTATAATTAAATATTTTATCTATTTTATATGTATAATATTTTCACGTAAATTTAAATTAAATAGATTAAATAAAGATAAATCAAAATGATAATGTTTAAATAAAATAAACCCATGTATAAATGTTATTTTATTGGAGGAATTTGACCGCTCCACACATTATCTTCTATATAAACCACATTGGAGTCAATTATGTTTAATAATTAGTTTATGTTATTTTAAATGTTTGGGTATTCCCAAAGGTTCCCCCTCTCTTATAAAGATGAACCACTCCTTCTCTTTTAATTTGTCTTCTCAAGCCCATTTATAAGAAGAAACCTAACCTTTATCTACCTAATAATCTATAAAATCATTCTAGACTCCACACATTGAGAGGAAGTCAATCACACGTTGTCATTATGTGCATACCAAAAGGAGATACCTGAAAAAGTGTTAATGATTTTTTCACCACATTCATTGTTTTTTTCTTATTCTACACCATAATTATTTTTTGTTTCTATATAAAATTAATAAATATAGAGTAATACATATATGTACATGTTATTATAATCATGGAACAACCATATTAATTATTTTGATTATCAGATGACTAGCAATATCTCCATTTGTGCGTACATACAACTTAATAACTTCAATCCATGGTGAAATTTGTTATTCCACTCTACTTTAATCAGGATGTTAAAATGATTATAATAGTGTAAGAAATAATTTATATAACTTATCACCATTATACATAAATGAAATACCATACAATTATATTCCAATTTAACCATCAATGAATTGATACAGTCGCTCGAGTGTAAGTACTGCATACTCTATCCATGACGAGGTGAGATTCATTCCCCGTGATAACAATTCATGAATGATAAAAAAATATATATGATGAAAAAAAATAATATTTATGAACATAATTTTATTCTGTACATGAATAAATCGCATCCTTTTGATTAATAACATGGCATAGATGAGCAATCATGAATGGAAAAATAAAGTAGTTAACACCCGATATAATGGTAATATTGAATCACTATTACAAATTGATATAATGAGATAATATACGATAGAATATATATGTAAATGGTTTAGGTAGACATTGATTACATACATTAACCATTATAAAAAGGATTACACTCCCATTACTAAATGAAATTACAGGGTAAGCGTTAATTTCTCAGTCTCAATATTATCTGATATTTTTTATGCATAAGTATTTATTAGAATAGAATTATCATACATGCCATTGTTTCATAAAACAATTTTTAGAAGGAATATTATTAATGTATTTTAAAAGAGTAAATTTAACTAAAATATGATTTTAAATGTTTCAACTATTTATTCCTCCAAATATTTCTTATTAATTTCTATGTTTTTAAAATGGTTTTTTGGATTTAGTTATATGGATATAAATGTTTTAAAATAATAAAACAATCGAAATGTTTTAATATGATATAGTAATCATAGATTAAGAAAAAACTATTTTAAATGCCTTATCATAAATGTTTTTAGACTATTAATGTTTTTAATGTAAAAAGGGATATTTTTCTTAAACAATTGAAATTATTTTATTAGATTATATATATCTATATATATTTGTCAATGTCATTTTTTAATTTTATACTTTGTTGTGGTGGATTTATTGTGATATAATATTACTTATTTTATTGGAGGGTTTATGATATATTTGAATATGGATGTACTATTTTGATTCCATTATTTGTTTATGGTTAGAGTTTTAATATTTTTTATGAATGTTTTAACATGGATGTTTATGTAATGTATCTCCATTTTCATATGATAAATGTATTGGAAATTCTATGTGATGTGAGGGGCCTGATATTTCCCCTCGATGCATTAGTAGGTCTCATGAGACAAACTATATATGGATGGTGTCATGTCATTTCCCATTTATTTATAGATATGGATTTGGTTTAGGCCTTAAAAATTGATTTCTCGATGTTTTGGACAAGGCCTTGATGGCCTATTTCAGTTGCCTGACATTATTCATTCCATCATTATGAGATGTTTTATTGATATTAGATTTTATTTTTAGATTTTATAATTTTCTTAGGAATGATTAAATTGTTTTAGTTGTTTTATTTCTTCTATATTTTGATAAATTTTTTTGTTTAAAAGTCTTCGGTTTCAATTATATAAATTTCAACAAGATTATTGTTAATTATGAAATCTTTTTCTATATTATTCAACCAACATGAGCATATGATCTCTCCCTTATCACATGTTTTATATTCCTAGGATCACTAGAAGATATTTATTTTTGATATGCAGGGTTAAGCTAGAATAATAATATAATTACAAATAATGGGACTATGTTCTATAATTTGTGTTGAAGTGTAATTAATGGTTCATGTATTAAATACATTTTATAAGACTACTAAACTAATCTGTCCATTGGGGCATGATTCTTTATAATCATTCATATGTATTTACATAATGCACCGACTTCGAGATTCTAGGGTCGGGGCGTTATAATAATGAGTTATAGAGACTACACATGTGATCAATATGATTCTTTGTCTACCTATATATCTATAATAATCATTTAATAATGATCATACATGGATGTATATGGATTTAGACACCCCCAAAGATTGATCATGGAATCATACTATTTCTTAGAATCCATAAGTACAATTATCACAAAAAAACACATCATTGTTTCATGTATTCAATGGAACATATATTTGATCAACCCTAATCCATTATTATCATGTATATAGCTAGTCTTCGGGTATCCAATGTGGTCTATGGTAATTTTCACAATTTTGTAAAGCATGATCCTTTAATTAATTAAGTCATAAATGTCATTATTTAATTAATATTTATGAATCGTTCTTGGAATCATATGATTGAGTCATTAATCTTCCAACTGGAAAAACCACATTTTTGTCCCTATAAATGTGAAAAATTAAACAGGGTTTCATACATTGATCTATGAACCACAACATGGTCAATTTAATTTAATCAAATTATAATAATAATTCACACATAACATGTTTTCATTATTCCACTATCAATCACAATGAGGTTCTAAACTATTCATTAGTAATCAAAATAAATAATTATATCAAAAATATATTCACTTAAATTAGTATATGAAAAATAAAAAATTGTGGTTGAAATTCATAATCATCAAAGGATGTAATAGATTCTAATACCTAACAAAAACCATTACAAACCATACATGGATGCTATGTAACTTTATTTTGAGTTTAGAAAATGAAAAATACCTTCCAAAAAATTTTATTTAATATATAAAATTTTTAGTTCAATAAGAAATTATCTAATGGAATAACTTCATTGAATCACTCGTTAAAGACTCACATTCATCACCAGACAATATCCACTTTCATTCCAATTTCATTTTCATCATCCATTAACTCTTCCATGATATGGTTGTTTTTTCATATTATTTATATAATAATAAGAATTATGTGATCAAATGTAAATAAAATATATTTATAAATAAATAAATTTCATGGATTAAAAAAAATCCATGAGACATCCACTATGTTTAATGGAACATCAATTAGTGAAGTTAAAGGAACAGATGATCATTGAGAAAGCAAATCCTTAAAAAGTAATTACATTCTGAAAAATGGATTCATGTTATGGAATCTTGTTGTTATAGATCATCGATGTTGAATACATGATTTGAATCCATGTTTCACTCAATGAACACCTCATTACGCATTAGAGTTTAATGGAATGGGATATTGTTAATTTTGATCACCCACTGTCTTTTAATACCCTATCAAACAAACTAGAAGACGATCATGTCATCAATAATGTTCCACAAAAATTTTAATTTTTGGAAATAATTTATTCGGATAAACCAAAATATATCTTGTTGTGACAATGTATCACATCGTGATTTCCCAATAAATTCTTATGGAACCTGTTTTCATGTCATATTCACAATTTTTATACCCCATGAACAATATTAATTTCATCAACACCCAATTCCTAATGTGAATAGAATTTTTAAGTGATTTTAATCATTATCAATCCCTCAAACAGTCAAATGCTGGTCTCCCAAACCCCCAATTCATCATCCAATCCTTAATCCATGGCACAAAACACCAAATTTTATTTCTATCAATGTTAGATCAAAATTATAATATCCAATTATCCAAAAAAGTGAAATTCAATATATAAAGGGATCTAATATTCTATTTATATTTTTAACATGTTAGAATGTATACAATAAACAGTGTCACCACCATTTATCTACTCATCATATACATGTTATTTTTACATGAGAAACATACCCTCTTATATTCCATGATCATCATTAACATTGTTATCTATCCATTATATAATTGAAATACAAAAAATTCTCGATGACCACTATCTAATTACCATCATTCCACTACTATGTTGCTATAAGAAAAAACAAATTCTAATCCAAAATCATTTTTAACCAAATACAATGACTTCACTTAATAATTATACTGAAACTAAAACACCATAGTATGAAAAAATGATATCTCTTATAGCAGAATGATATTCATCACCATATTAATCAATACATATTTCATGATTCATGGTACATTAATGACGTGCCTAGTGATGCTAATTCCATCAATGCTTGAAAAATGAAATACAAAGGTTGAATTTCAATATAATAATTGTATCCATGATTCTATTCTAATACCCTTTAATTATGCCTTCTAATTAATCCGAAAAAATCTATCCTTATCTAAAGGGTCCCTATAGATTTTATCCATCACATTCGTTCACAAGATTATGTGCTCAATTTAGTTATATCTGGAAATAAATGGGTTCAAACATAACATGGTATGGTAAATTCTAGAAACATTCCAACAAAGATCATATCCTAATAATTTGACACACATAAAGGAATATATCATGATTTTTTAATTCATCATGGAATTCTTAAATCATTATAATATCATTAATAAATAATTAAATAACATTGATGGTGATTTTATAGTTTATTTGAAAAATCATTACATTATCTACGAGGATCATAGTAAAGTTTCAATTAACTAATGATATGACTCTATTGAACACACTAATTTATCTCTAGATTTAGAATCATATATTTTGTCTCAAAAGAAAACCACATCTGAATCTATATTATAAATTCAACATGGAACCATAAAATATTTATTCCATTAATGATCTATCTATTGAATCACAACAAAAAAATAATGATTAGTATTACATAAACAATGAACCTTCCTGTAGGATATTTAATTTCACCTATGAATGGTCGATGATCTCCACAAGAAGAGATTATTTATAGTATTATAAAAATTAACAATTTTTTCAACCTATCGCAAAACCAATCTAAAAATGAATAAAATGACTAGATGTTTCTATTAATCTTTTCAGAAATCATTAATGAACAACTAATAGAAAATATACCACGATTTCTCAGAATATAGGCCCCTATATATAAATATCCACTCTAGTTGTGTGTATTGATTTCTAAAATCCTAGTAATAGGTTAGATCATATATTAGAATATGTCTTATACCCACAAAAAGCCACTACATTGAACTAAAAAATCTCCACTACTAACAATGTTATGTTGACTATATAATGGTACCACCATTAATTATCAATTTCCTATTTCGTTTGAGATACAACAATGTAATGATCAATCATCTTCATTAAAAATCCTATGTGATTCATTCATAACTTGCTAGTTTAAATTTACCATGGTTTACCGTAATCCTAATAACATAATGAACTGCCATAATTATTGCAATAATGTTCATAAAAACAAATAGAAACCTATTTATCACACAAATAAACCACCAACATCTATCAATTGAACTAATATTACAATACAAATATTCAAATTGTGACACATTAAGGATCTAAAAAATGAAATCAAAAGTAACTATTTTTTCCAATTTATTGAATAAACCACAAGTAATAGAGGTCATTTCTATTTTCAGTGATCTATTTAATGATCCACACACCACAAGGTTACATCATTTCTAAACATGATCCCCCACAAATCTATTTTTATATAATTTTATCACTCTTATTTTAGGAATCATTGTGGAAGACCAATCACATGGGTCATAACACGTGACCCTTGGATTCCACCATTATAGGAAACATAAATTTTCATCAAATTTAATCTAACTATGTTATCCTAATACTATAGGGGAAAATGAAAACACTTATGGATATTCATTTTATCCTTTAGTTTATGAAAATATTTAATATAAATTAATATATACTATTCCTCCACATGGAATATTATCACTGAGGTAGTTTCTAAAATTATCAAGGAAAAATCCTTATAGTATATTAATATTAATATTCAATAACACAAGGTCTCTCAAAAGTCCAAACATCACCTGTTGATAATCATTTAAAGAACATTGATGTGACCATTAATGGATGATAATGGCGGTGAAATAACCTTCCACAATATATTAATATAGGGAAACAGTCATTGTAACTATCATCTTCACCCAAAAAAAATTCACCGAGATGAAACACACAGTGGTCTCAGTTGAGCTTATATATAATATATATATATATGTATATAGATAAATAATATGTCATAAAAGAATATTTTATTTCATGAAAAACCAATGTTTTGAATAAGATTCATGTAATGATGCTACACAATCTAGGGAATATTAAAAACCACATGAAATAATAACCACAAAATACATGTGTGTAATATAAGACAAAAATATATGATAACAGTGAAAACCTTGAACATCAATCTCATACCCTAATAAAATAGAATTCCTTAAAAAACATTACATGAATCACCAGTCCATGTTTAATCAAATGAACCAACATATTCGTATATCTCTTCTCTACTAACTCCAAAAAATTGGGAAAATAATATAGTTTATTTTATGATAACATTTTTTAACATCCCAACCCAAAAAAGAAATTTGATATATAATTCTACATTTTCACATGTCGGCCTCCCCAAGTGCGAGAGATTATTGAGTAAATTTGAGTATCTCGAGTGGAATAAATGTAAAACTATATACCAAATCCATTCATGAAATATTAATAAATATAAAAAAATTAATAGAATAAAGTTATATTAATTGGAAACCAATAACATATGAACTATATAAATATATGTGGAAACAATAGGCTCAGATTTATTTAAAATTCAATGAACTCTAACCTAGGAATACACGAAAATAATTAAGAAATAGCATACAAAAAGATAATCTACATCCACATGAATATATTTTTTTACAGCACATATTGAATCATAATTTTATATTATTATTGATGATCAACTTGAGTAAAATAAAAAACATTACCCACAAGAGGTGAGGGCTACATGGGTTCCCATGTTCTATGGTTCCATGATTAGTTAGTGAGTACAAATCTGTATGAGACCAACAACATTTTCTATTAATCGATCAGTGAAATGAGTTTTAAATGTATTGGGTATGATCATTAAAATGTAAGAATAAAATACATAACTATGAATAGTATCATAATATCACTATTAATTAATATGTAGTAATCAACCATATTCCCTAAAGTGGCCCAATTACTTTACTTTGATGAACCCCATGATGTTCCAACCTTGGATTTAAGCCATAATGATCATTAGGAAGTTTGATGTAGATATGAAATTCCCTAGAGGATAGAAAACATACATCATAACATCCTACAACAATCATGTTTACACATAATAAGATTTTTTTTAATAATAAAGATAGTCTTCTTATTTGAAATATCTTAGGTATACCTTGAATGTGATTCATGGAATCAAAAATAAATCGAGAATAATTATACCTAGAATATCATAGCGTTAAGTGTTTCATACGTCTAAATTTTTTTATCATATAACCACACTTAGGTAATATACCTCTTATATATACACACATGTCATGTGAAAACAACATCTAATGGAAAAAAGTCATGATAGTATTCTAATTCAGAGCACCAAGAACTATCAAAAATATATAAAAACATACATTACATGGTATGGTTTATGATGAAGAAAATGATTATAATTATGAGAATATAGTAGAAACATTCACAATGTGTGTACATAATAAGGCATTGAAATATAATATATATAAGAAAACTCATTGATTAAAAAAATGATGTCTTTGGGGATATACATGCTCCCACATGTGATCAAACTCATGAATGTTTAAATAACTAATCCAATATATGTATAACATGAAAGAAAAAAAATAATATATAACATATCATGGAATATCATGATATGTTATAGGATCTACACATGTGATCAAAATAAAACATAACATGTCAATTTATTTAAACATATTTAAGGCATAACCGACACAGATGAACTCACAAGGCTAAATGAAGCATAGAAATGTGATCTTGGAATAAAAATCTTCCTTCTGGTTTATGTCTCATGATTTACTAAAATCGTAATTTTCATCATTTTGTCTGATCAACATATACATTATTAGGACAATGCTATTGGTAGCCTATATCAATCTGGGGTACTAGTGAATAATGTGTCCTTATGAATAGAATCCACTTTTACGTGGAATGTTCTTTTATTTATTTAATAATTATGGATGATTAATTAATTATTAATTATTAATTATTCATGAAAAATATAAATTACTTATCATTAATATGATGTATATAACCACATTTATCTTTCATTTAAACATGTATAAAAAAAATTATACAGTATGCCCGAAAAATTACAATATTATTATAATCTCCATACTAAGAAAAAATGACTCATTCCCTGTTATCTAGGTGAATTAATCCTCTATCAATCTTAATGATGTTATAAATAAAGATATCAAATTCGAAAATTTTAAATATAATTATCTATTATTTATTAAAAGAATAAAATAAATTCTTTAAAGATAGAGAATGGAATATTTATCGAAGGACTTACATAATGACATTTTCAAAACGAAAGATTATCTTACATTCCATATATTTTCCGTAACTGTATTTTGACTTAATAATATAAAAAAGAAATCATATAGAAAATAAATCATAACCAATTTCATATAATTAAATTTAAATTGTATAAGAATTCATATAGTGAAATATTGTCACTGGAATGCCGGTAAATGACGTGTCCTTCACCACGTAACATCCTCATCCATTATGATGAATGTCTCTCTATTCATAGAAAAGTATTTCATTATCCAATAAATTATTCTTGTAATTTATACAAAAAAAATCGAGACATGATGAAGATGAAATAAATGTGAATGATAAATCATTATATTTCATGGGTAAGAACATACTAAGATTGATCTATTGTAATACCTAGAAAATCACAAGTAGAAAAAATTTATTTAATAGCGTGTTTGACATGCGACAACAAGTATATAAGAAAATATAAAATCCTAAGTAGTTAAAATATATTTACTACATTAATGAAATTAAATATATTATATAGATATCAATAAACATGATTCTGAGTTCCCTTATGACATACACATCAAATTTATTCGTCACTAGATTTCATTACACATGAGAACGAGTTTTACGGAACAATTATACATTATAAAATGATTATTTTTTAAAATAATAATACATAACCTTGAGATTAAATTAATGGTTATCAATATTATTAAATAACATATGAAAATATATGGTTTACTCAAACATAAAATTAATTAGTAAATTAAAAATTAATTTAGATGAAAATAAAAACCAATTTAATATAAAGAAAATAATATTATTTTAATGTTCACAGAGGATTTTTTGTAATAAATTAAATTATTTAAAAATAGTTAATATAATCAATATAAAATATATATTATATATTCAATCATATATATTTTATATTCATCTTGTATAATTTATTTCTATATGATAGTAATGACCCCTATAAAACACATAAAATACTTTTTATTATTAATGTAGTTTTGACGCCTTCTGATAGAAAGTCGTTTTAATATACAACATCAATACTTTTATAAATATAATATATCAAAATAAACATAATATTTTTATTTGAAAAAAAATAATCATCATTTGGAGATATTATATTATTTTTCTATGATGTTTTATTTTTTAAAAAATATTTAATATACTAATCATTATCTCATTAATTATTTTTATCTAATATATTTATAATGTTATATTATATAATTAAAATTATTTAGTTCAAATATAAAATACTTTTATCAATTAAACCAAGGTTGGTAATTTCAATCAATTTCTCGAAAATGAGGTAACATATTTCTTAAAGACCATTAATTTTATTGACATTCTCCAGTCAATCAATTACCTTTGATACATGATAATATAACAATACCATTACACAAAATAATAATGTATTTTATATGTTAATGGTTATACCTACACTAACACACACTTCCATATAATGGGTATCAAATATATTGTGTATGTGTATGGCAGAATACTGCCTAAAAAAATAGTGATTGATCACATTACATTTACCACAACTCATGGTAGCTGTTACAATATAAATATTTTTATATTTGTTATATATGATAATTTATATATATATAACATTATATAATTCATTTAGAATAAAATATATTTATGTTTTTCATTTTGTGTAATAACGATAACATTGTTTGTTGATGTGTGGACAACCGACCCCTTATGCGATGTGATTTGTTCACTTGATACATGGAACATATAATGTATGGATTAAATTAAAAATATGAGACATAAAAAACCTATATATTATATTCATTAAATAATTATGTTTTTGTAAATATAATACATATAATTATTTTTATTACCCTTTCAAATACAATTAATGAAATTAAAATTTCATCCATCGATATGCATACTACCACCATCCCAACAAAAATGGTTTAATATTACATCAAAAGAATAATATATATAAGTATATTATGATAAATAATATGGTATTTCTGATATAGTGATGACAATTTAATGTTTTTATTTTATTACCTCCTTTCTAGAATGACCGTTGAAATATATGTATATTACTCCAGCATGTCTATGACCTACCATCTCTGTGAGTGTTCTATTAGATCATTATTCATAACAAAATTTAATTATAAGTTTTAAATGTATAATTGATGTTTAAATATAATAAATATTTCATTTTGATTATTGTAGATATTTTATATAATGAATCATTCTACCATATTTGACCTACCAAATGTGTTTAAGATATATAAACAAACATTGGTAAAAACACCCGATGTAAAAATACATGATTTATTAATTTTATAAAACATTATAATAAGTGAAATAAAATTAATTATAAGAAATTAAATTTTTATCATAAATTTAATTAATTAAAATAATTTTTTTATTTAGTAATTTATGGATACACGAGACAAGTCAGATGCTTTGTAATATTTTTTCATCTCACTTTTAGAATTAGTGAGATAAATTTTGTGCACTCAAGTTAAATTATTTGTGTAGTGTATCTGCAAAAATTTTCAATATATCAGTCCAAAAATTAATTTATCTATATTTTAATTAGATTTTGAATTATAATTATTTCTACTAAGTTTATTTGAATCAAATTTTTCAACGTAGAAAAGAACATCATAACCCAAATTATTTTCATGGGGTTATATTATATACATTGTGTCATTTATATTATATGATTATTTTTATAGTAACATTTTATCTATATAGTATTATATTTAATATTTTTCATGTGGATTTTAAATTGGAAAAAGTAATATATTACTTGATTTATATTCACATCACTATTATGGTGTTTTCAAGGGTTTACGTCATAATATCAATTTTTAGGGACTGTTAACACTTGAATTTCCATCAGAAGAAATTTTAGTTCTATAATAATAAAATTTTCTAACTCTTTGGCTCTTGAAATTTATTCATGAAAATGTTTTTGACATTTTCAAAATTATTTTGTAAATAAATTTTTACTTTTCTTGTCTATTAGAAATGTTTTGAAATGAAATTTGTTTATACATTTTAAATGAGGAATATTATAATATTTTACTATGATAAGTTTAATATTCATTTTTTTCATATGGAATGTATATATTTACAAAGAATAATTGCATAGAAGGATTATCTTGTTGTTTAATATGATATATTTTAAATGATTCATTTGATGATTTTTAATTTTGGGTCAGTCCATTCACAAGATAGGGGTTTCATATAAATTTAAATTTCATTTGGATTATTTATTATTAAGTTCCAATTCAATTTTTTTAGGTTTATTTATAGACCCGTTACAAGTTATATAATGAATATTCATACTCTCATGATATTATAATTATCATTTAATATTATTCCATAATTGATATTTTGATTAAAATATATCATGTTTCTATGGGACCAATTGGATACATTAAAATATCATTTCCATAAATATTTTTTTAATGATATAGTAATGGTATTTCCATTCATTAATGTCAATAAAATGTATAGATACTTATCAGTCATTGCGAAACTATTTATAAATTTATATCCTTTCTTCAATACAGATATTTTTATATGGAACATTGTTCATCAATATGTGGAATATTTTTCACTGGTAGAACATGGGGGTGTCATGGTTATATTTATTCCCTTATGGAATCAACAGTCTCATGGTATGAATCATTTTGGGATGAACTATAGTTTTTTTCTTACCAAATATGTTTTATAGTCTATTGTGAATCGACTTGCTGGTAAAGGTACCATATACCAACAAAATATGACATCCAATAATTCTAAATTTACCCTATTTAGTTTTAGTTATAATACATCCAATAGATTTTGTTTAAACATATTTAGGCATACATTTTTTTGTTCATTTATTAAATGGAATGTGTTTCAGTTTCGTAGTTTTTTATATTTATTTTTTCCATATCTATTTTTAAGAATATCATGTGTTTTAATTTATTAACTTGAATTAATTATTTTGATGTATATTTTTATTTGAATGGAACATGTCATAGTTATTTTCCTTGGAATATTTATTTTTCATTATCCATTTATTTAAATTTCTTGTGTTATTAGTTATTTACCTTTCCATGTTTATTATTCTCATCAAAAATTTCACTTATTCTTATTTACATTCATATATTGAAATTTATTTTTCTCTGATGTAATTTTTCATTTCCCAACGTTATGAAGAAGAAATATTTTAATTATCATACATTTTAAATTTTTTTAATTTTATTATGATTCATGTTTGTGAATTATATTTCCTAATATATTATTGGTATAATGTATTCATCCTATCATTCATAGACTAATAAACTAGTTGTTTCATTTGGGTTTGAATCCTTGCAATCATTGTAATTTAATAATATAATTCACATGAAATAGGATATCTGGGGTCGTGTTTCTACATCCATATCAAAAAATAACTCTTTAATTGGAGATGAATGAAGATTTGAGGAGCTCTAAGAGTCTGAAATCATTCATTCATATATCATTCATGAAGATTGAATTTTATGATTGAATATTGTGGTAACATATCAGTCCCTTATCATTTAAAAATTTTCAGACCATCCTATGATATGTTCGTACTTTGAAACCATGTTCCAAATCATTATTATTTAGGCATAATAATTTATGTGGAATGGACAACATGCTTCATGTTGTAATATTGAGGCTCATTTTAAAATTTTCTTGTAAATTAATCTCCACCTTATATTTCTATCATAATCTATATCTTTCTACCCCTTGACACTTATTCACATCTAGATCACTCAATTAATGTTGTCAACGGTTTCTTATAGTGATCTTCATAAGTCAAAGGTACATAGTCACTCCTTTTGTGGCAACATGGAGCTCCATTTCATTAACAAAATCATAAAACCCATATTAAAACACCATTTCATATTTATACAAGACTCATATCATCATATTGATTCCCATTTGTATTTTAAGGGTTGCTCAGTAAATGAATGGTTCCACTATCCCCAATAAATTTAAAAAATATATCAATATCGAACATTGAAATAAAATTATTAAAATATTAGAAATAAATACTATATTCATTACAATTACCTATAATTATCATAATGGTGGTCATTTATAAAATAAGGTATACAATATTGTTTTATGCTAAAAAATATTTTTTGTTAAAAAATTATTATTTTAGCATTTTGATTATTGAATTTATAATAACATTTTATCATTTAAAATTTCCATTATTATATATATATATATTATTTATTAATTAATCCAGTTAATATAATTTTAGGGTTAATTTTACAAATCTTTGAGAATGTTTATTTCACAGAGAATAGTGAAAACAAATATTTCATAAAAAATTAAATTGTTTCAGGTATTTTAATTGAAACAATTTAAATTAGTTTTTTTTTATTTTATTATAATAATATAATATATACAAATTTAAATCACTAATTTTCAATAAATATTATTAATTATCTTGATATAAATATATTATTGGACATTGAAATGGTTTTGTCATCATGTTTGGATGGATTATTATAATGTAAATTTATAAAATTTCTCTGAAGTGAATACGGTAAGATGTATTGTATATATGGATTAATAACAAATAAAGATATGTAAAATTGTTAAAATATTTTTTTGTTTTAATTAAAAGTTGAAACAAAAAAATTATCCATGGTAAAATGTTAATTCAGGATATCCATGGAAAAAACTAAATGAAAAGTCGATGGTTTATATTCTAAATAATTTTTAGATGAATGAATAGAAAATTTAGTCAACTTATCCTTGTCATTAAATTCATTATGGATCACTTTTCAAGTAACATGGTTTAATAATATGTTATTAAATTAAAAATATCAATGAGTTTCCATCCCCACCACATGTAAAAGGAAAAACTACATCTCATTTCATTAAAACACATCATGATATCTATATCATCCATAACCATCCCATTTAAATTTTAAATTTCCTTTTCTACAAATTATATGTTTTGATATTCCTGAACATCCATTCCATGGGTCCGTAAGAGTGGATTTAAATGTGATCAATAGAATAAGAGGTAATCATCTAACCCGACCACATTCGATATATTTCTTCTTCTAACTATAATTCTGTAATGTTGACAATAAAATAATAAATACAGTATCACCATTATAATGAAATTTTATATTTATTATTCTACTACCCTTTTGAAAATTCTATTATATGAAATAGGAAATGAAATTATCTCTCATACATATTTTTGGTTTAATACTATCATGTAGTGATATTGAAAATTTTTTATCACCATAATTCAGGAATGCTTATTGTTATAGATTTCACCATTATATATTATATTTATGAAATAATTCAAATCAAGGGATTATAATATCTTATATAACTTCCAATCATCCACCCCTTTGGAATAATAAAACATAAGTAAGAAATATATCTTCAAAATCAACTCTATGATTCGATTTAACTCATTTTTAGTTTTTATATACATAGACGGTTACAAGGATTGATTTAATAATAATATATAATTTATATAGTATAATTATTTTTTTATAACGGTGAGTATTTTAAAATTGTTTTTTATAACTATTTAACTTTATTAAAAAAGGTTTGTGTACATATAGAATTCAACCTACAAGAAGTCATGTAATTTATTTTTTTCACCATTTTTGGGAATAATTGTAAATTTGAATACGTTCAATGAAAGGGATGTTAGTTTAGTAATTAATATTATAGTAATGATAAAAACATAAGTATGATTGATGTACATGAATCATCTGACCTATATAAACATGAATAAGGAATTATCTATCACCGAGAAAAAGGATTAAATTATAAATTAATAATAAATTGGCTATAAAATGTTATAAAAATTATTATTCATTATTATATGTTTGAATATGGTTATGGAGTATATTTTTGATGAAGATATATTTACTATACATGATAGTTTTATGCATATAATGCAGGGATAAAAATGAGGTACGAGATATATATTTGAATCACATTTTAATTGAGATTGGTTATTATTGATTTTGAATTTTGGGAAATAAACTATCATTATTTATTAATAACCAATCCATTTTAATCTCTTCTTATCGTGATTTGAATTCTTATGTTCCAGTATAGTTTTTTTCTCTGTGATTCTAATAATCATATTGAATTTATTTTATCAAAACATGATCTCCTTAATCATATTTTGGTCAGAAAATAATCTTCTCACATATACATATTTTCAAAAATTTATTCATGATTTTATTAAATATTCATAAATAATTTGTTATAGTAAATTTTACCCATTATTTTTTTTTTATAAATTCATAAAATGAATACTTAATTTTTTTAAAATTATACATTTTATAGAAGGAATGAATATATTTGTTATTTTAATGATTATGGAATGATATTATGTTCATAGAAACTTGATTAAAAAATAAAACTAAGCTTAATTTAATGGTTGGAATTTAAATTCATGAAATAAATTTCATTATTAATTTAAAATATATTATTTCGAAATAAAAAGTATATTTTCCTCATGAAATATTCCATTGAATATTTTTGTTAAATTTTTACCACTGATAACATCGTTTTATTTATTTATGAGTTACTGGGATATATGTTCCATTGATACAAACAATATTCACTCTATTCATGGATTACGATTATGATGATAATATTTTTGTGAGACCATTATATTTTTAAATTTATATTCTACGATGAAATGTTTATAAAACCTATTTACTTCCAATGTGTTTTTCTATGTTGATATGATTAATGTTTTATGACCATAAGGAACACAAATGTTTGATTTTAATTATTTGATCTATGTGATCATATTAATATTTCCCACTAAGAAATTAAGTATAGATAAATATCCCATGTGATAAAAATAATTGGAATGGGGAGTGAGACTAGTTTATTAAGGGACTCTATTTATACTGATAGTATTGGGAGTGAAAATTTATTAATATAATGATAGAATGGATATTCAACCCAATCATGTATTATAGTATTCGACGTGATGCATAACTAAGAAAATTTTTGTATATTTTTATGAGTATTTCATAAACAATAGATTTTTTATTAATAAATTTCAACATTTATATTGAATATTGATTGAAAATCTCATTCACCTAGGACTTATGTGTTTTTTAATAACATATAATTATGCTATGACTTATTTTTAATGATCATTAATAGATTAATAATGTATATTTTTATTTATGATAATTATCCCATAATATTATTCTTTTGTTTTGATAATTTATTATTGTTGATAAATATGTATTTTGTTCACCCATACTAAGAATATGATATCACCCATTGATATATTTTCATTATCTATATCATGATGAATTTATCTGGTATGATATGTATTATAACCATAAAATGATAAAAGATAATTATGTTATATGTTAAAAATCAATGATGAAATAATAATATTATTTTTCAAGTCATAAAAAATATGAAACTTAAATGTTAATGGTGTTAATAATAATGTTATGAATTGAATAATCATCTAATAATATATAATATTTATGTGGGTAATGTTATGTTCCAAAAAGTTCCATTAAATGTAGTGTATACTCGATTTCTGGGTTTTTTTATTCGATAATCATGATGAAAACCATGAGGATATACATTTATATTACATAACATCATAATGTTCTAATAAGCTAGAGAGTTTGAGTATTTCCATGAACTAAATCCCCACTTAGATACAAAAAGTGTGCTGGAGTATGGTACAAATGAATCAAGGGGAAATAACCACAAAATGAGTTATTAGAGTATATATTGACAACTATGATTTTTATATTTAATGGTACCTTATTTCATACATGGTTTGAAAATCTTGTGGTATGTTCTTGGGTTCACTATTATTTTTATTTGACCCATTTTTTGGATTTGAATATACGATGTTGTTGATAGTTCATGTTTATTCAAAATGTGTTTTAGATTGAAAAAAAGGATTCATAAGAAAACATTATATATATATTTTTTCAAAATTACAGGGATATTGATTATGATTATTGATTCCCACACTACGAATTTTAGTTTTAGATAATAGGGATAATTATTAGGATTATTTTTAGTGCATAGTGTGTTGAATAAGATAATACTTTTCCACATTTGTAACTGATTAAAATGCGATTGGGAATATTTAATCTATTGATTATATAAAATATTATATTTCATTATATGATTAACATTATCAATAATGACATGTTTGATGACACAACTAATAATAGAGAAGCAATGATTTAATATATTTTAGATGATGAAGACCATAAACAGAAGAAGATTATTATTAATACATGTCAACAATGTGGGATGACTAACCAATGTATTTGTTCAATGAAATAATGAGATGTTGTATATGTTGAATAATTGAATATAAAACATGTTATTGATGAGGGGAAATTTTTTTTTGGGGGAATATGAATTTCACGTAGTGGTTTCATTTTTATTTTGATGTCCATTATGTTGGGATCATGGGTAAAATGAAATTAAAATCCCTAATATAAGGGAAAACATATAGAGAAACTAATTCCATACACCATCATAATAGTTACATTGTAATGATTGTATTTTTTATTATTTGGGGTTCAATTATTATTTTGTACATTTTTTTAAATTATATTCTTGTTATCTAAATCATTAAACCAATATGGATTATTCCGATATTGTTTTTGATTATGTGCTTGCAAAAATATGTTGAATTATACCAGTAATATAGAAAGAATATTTAGTGTAATTGTTATATTTTATCAAAAAACACATTCTTTATGGATTCATAACAATTAATATGTTCTTCATATTAATATAATATTGATTTTTTGGGAGAAATACATCAAATATATTGATAAATTATGATGAATATTATTATTGACCTTATAATTAATTTCAAATTCAATTAAAAATAAGTTTTACACTATCTTCAATAAAGTATACATTTGTTTTATATAACTGATTTAGGTAATGGAATACATATTGAGTTAATTTTCAATTGAATATATGTTTATATTGTAGGGTTAGGGAGATTCTGGTTATTATCATGTTTTATGAAAATATATGAACAATGTGTTAACATGTTAGGTATGTGACATTATGAGATAAGTTATGTTTTATAATGATTAATATCATGTTTATTTTGAATATTTAATAACCGTCAATTTATTTTTTTAGCATGTACTTTCATATTTTGGATATATTTAATGATATCATCTTAAAGAACGTTTTACGGTGAATTTTTTTTATTTTAATTAATTTAGAGATTAATATATTCAGATTTATCTAGATATTTTAATATATGATATCAAATTGATATTTTAAATATCTTTTTAAATGCTGAATTAATTAATTATTTAATGGATTAAAATATCCATTAAAATATTAATTTACTCACATATGGATGAAAAAATAATCTTATATGATCATTTCGTGGTGTAAGAGATGATATAGAAATCATAATTTATGAAAGAAAATAATATTTAATTTATCTTAAAAATATAATAAAATTAAATGATGGCATTCTATCAGGTTCACCATTATGATAGAGTTATTATCCTATATATTTCGGAAAATAAGGATGAATAAACTATATTTTTCATTAATTTTTGAATAAAAATGGGTCATTTCACCCCTCATTAATTTATGGGTTTTTTGAACATTAATATTCTCATGAAAGAATTTTAAATAGTTAAAAATACATAATTTGGAATTATTATTATCATACAACTATATATTTAAAAATCTTTCCAATTTTATCCATATCTAAGAAACTAATTATGTACTTTTTTATGTAACCTTGGTATTTCCCATTCTCTATTTTTGATGGATGTTTTGTTCTGACTTATAATGATGTATATTTTTTTTTAAATATTATCTATTATCAAAATAATATTTTAAGATATAAAAAATTGAGGAAATGATTTATTAAATGGCTTAATGATTAATATAAATTTATTTTTCATTTTTTCAATTAAAATTTATTATGAAATGATAAAAATATTAATTTAGAAGTTACCACGTGTCTAAAAAATTTATTTCTTATAGACTAGTTATTATATTGGATAGTAGTAGTAAGTTCTCATTTATTAAGAAATCTTTTCCCAAAATATTTTATATAATATAAATATAATTTTTTATGTGTAGAACCAATTTTTTTAAATCAAATAATTATTAAAGTACATCTATTCCAATGATTTGTATTTATTGTATATTATGATTATAGAATAATTGAAATATATTGATTAAATATTTTAATGAATTATATACATAAATTATATGAAAAATTTATTAATAATTCATGTATTAGTTGTCAAATGGTAAGGAATGCTGATAAATTCTACATATGTATATATTAATTACATGAAATAAAATGTTTTTTTCTCATTGATTTTTAACCTAAAACATTATAATATTTTTATGAATTATTTTAATTTATATTTATTTATAGAATTTTCAATTATCTGACCTTATATTTATCTAATGCTGATTTTTTTAGAAATGAATGGATCTGAATATAATTTAATCTTTAATAATAAGTTTTCTCCAAATATGGTGTTCATCTTATTTAATTTTCATATATTATAATAACTTTTTACCTGTTATAAATGTTTTCTTTTATATAATAACTAAACATTTAAATTATAGTATTTATATTATAATATGTTATATTTTATGGTAGATTAGTTAATTGTTTTGTGGGTGATTTGATTAATAATGACTGTAATAGAAAATTGTATTTTGTTTTTTAGTAAAGTCAAACAACCATTATTATTTGGGATGCATTTGAATATTGATTAGATTATATTTTTTGAGAATATATATATTTATTTTTTTATGTATAAGTACTATAACTTTTCCCAATATTAATTTAATTATTAATATAATAATTACATTATCTAGAAAACTATTTTATCAACGCCATTTATTATTTATAAAAAAATTTATTTCCAATATATACATAAAATGAATATTTTTTAATATCTTGAAATATCATAAATTATATTTTATCAAAAGTTCAAAATAATATATGGTCAAACTAAATATTTAAAATAATTAATAAACATCACTATGTTAAAAGGTTAATTCAGGTTAACCTAATTTTGAAAAAAGTGAAAAGGACAATTTTTTTAATCTTAATTAATATTTTATAATGGGATATAGTAACTTATATCCTTATTCTAAAAATATAATTGAACATTATTCCATTGAAATTAATTACAACTATTTTATCATTTAAAAACATTATGGTTCCACATCTCCCCCCACTTATAATTTCATACCCTCCCCTCTATTCATTACCTATGTTTTAACAAACGTGATCAATAAAAATATAAAAAATTGTATTGTTTAATCCCATTTCCATGTTGTTGAAGATCTTATTTGGAAAAATTTCTTTTTTATAGGTTTATATAATAGGATATAAAAGATAACTATCAATAAATAAGTAATCATCAAATCCAACCTCATTAAATTTAAATCTTTTTATAACTACATTAAATATTTTTCTTTCATCATAAAATATTTAATCATGTATACTAAATATAATAAAATCTTATTGTAATGATTTATCGGCCATTATAGTCACTCTTTTTAGATAATGGGAAATGAATATATCCCTTACACGTTCATGTGGACTACTGTATCCACGTAGCATTATGAATAATTTTATAGCAAGATAATTCTTGGCTGTTTTTATGATATATTAAATATAAATATATTATAATTATGAAATTATTATACGTTTGTAATTATATTATATAATATAATATATGTTTTCATCTTCAATAGTCATGGAATGTTATAACATCACTTGTGTGCATGCGTGGACTACCACCTCTATGGAACAACTTGATACTTTTTCCCTTTTATCCCTACATAGAAGTCAATAATGATATTTTTAATGAATATATCTGTCATAAATGATATAATAATGAATCTATTAATTTTTTTTAATTATTTATCTTTATATAATTCCAAATGTTGAAATGTGGAACCATCACTTGTTCGTATATATATGTTACTATCTCCATAAAGAGATGAAATTCATTTGTCATAAACACTGTAAAAGAATAATTATATAAAAGTATCCGATGAATAAATTGGGACATTTCTTCATTAATTTTATTATGGATTTTATCAAACCATTACAACGGTAATTGAACAACAACAATATAGCTGAAATAATCATGAAAAATTAAGTTGATATCCCATGTAAAATTTATTTTAATACAATATTTTCAATAAAAGGTTGATAAGATGTTATTATTATATAATACATGGAATAATATGTATGAATACAGTTATGGAATATATATATTTTTAGGAATTTAATATTTAATATATATGGTATTATCATTCTTATAATCCAAGGACATACACATATTAATGGAATTATATTTCAATCACATTTTTATTAGAGATATTTGTACACAAATTTCCATTGAGGGAATTATATATAACATATCTTATAAAATATTATAATTTTAATTTTCTTATAGTTTGTTATGTTTTTTTAATTTTGAGGACCATATTCATCACTTTGTTATTCAAAATTGTTAAGTATCTTATTTTATAAATACTAACCTTATTTCCTCATATTCGATCTGGAATAATATGTCATTGATATATATGTTTTCCGAAAATTTATCACTGTTATTTTTATCAATTAATTATTATTTAAATTCATTATGAACAATTTTTTTATTTTTTGCTAATAATATATGCTGATTAATTTTGTTTCCAGAATCAAGAAAATTGAATTTAATTTTACATGAAAATATTTGATAGTGATTATTGATGGAAAAAATATCATACTACTATGAACAATATATAAATTAAAGTTTCATTTTAAATTTTCCAATTTATTTTAAATGAAAATTATTTTGATTTTATTTTTGAAATAATTTTTTTAAAAAAATTATTGATTTCAAAATGTAAAAATTCCTTTTATGAATAAATATTCTGCTGTTATTTAAAAAAAATTAATCAATAATGAAATCCTTTTATGCTTATTATGAATTAAGATGAATATAATACCATGATTCCATACTTACCACTTATATTGTTTTATTTTGTTAATGATGATTTTTTTGGAATACACTTTTAATTTTATTGGGTTACTTTATAATTAAGTGATTGTGTATAATCTTTCTAATTAAACTACATATTTTTACATCATTTCAATTTTATCCATGTCTAAAACACAATTATGTATTATTTCAAGTAACCTATACATTTCGCATTTCCATTATGATGGACGTTTTGTTCTGACATATAATGATGTTGGGTTTTAATAAAACTATTATATATTATCATAATAATTAATTAAGAAATAAAATATGATGAACTAATTTAGTTAATGGGTTAATGTTTAATATCAATGTATTTTCAAATTATTAAAATTAAAATTAATTTTAGATGATAAAAATATTATTTCTCATGATACAACATGTCTAAAGAAATTGATTCCATATAAACTATTTATTAAACAGGTTAGTAGTAATAGGTTCATGTACATTATGAAATATTTTTTCAAAATATTTTATAATATATAAATATAATTTATTATGTGTAGAACCAAATATTCTAAATCACAAAATCATTAAAATAAATATATTCCAAATAATTTTCTGTCTTTCTATATTATTTTAATTGAAAATAATGAAATTTTATGATTAAATATTTTAATGATTTATATTTATAAATTATATGAACAAATTATTAATCATTAATATATTAGTTTTCTAATAGTTACAAATGATAAAAATTTCCAAAAATGTAAACAAGATTTACAGCAAAAAAATATATTTTTTTCACATTGATTTTTACCATAATATATTATAATCATTATATTAATAATTAAAAATAAAATTTATTGATAAAATTATCAATATGATTTATTTATATTTATCTAATTCTGATTTTTGAGAAATGAATAGATTTGAATATATTTTTCTCCATAAAATTGTAATTTCTAGAAATATAGTCTTCGTATAAATTAATTATTGGATATTATAATAACTTTTTCGAGTTATTTATGTTTTATTTTATATAAATATTAAAAATAATTAAATTAGAGTGTTTAAATAATAATACGATAATTTTTTGGGCATATTAATAATGTGTTTTCTGGGAGAATTGATTAAATAATGATAGTTATAGAAATATATATTTTATTTTTTAGTAATTTCAAAGAACCATTTTTATTTCAGTGGTTTTTAAATATTTATTATATTATATTTTTTATGTATAGATAAATTTATTTCTGTTAGGATAAGTACTATTCTTGTTCTCATTAATAATAAAATTTTTAATATAAACGTTACTTTATCCAGAAAACAATTTCTCAATGCATTTCTGTTTTTTTAAGCAATTAATTTCAAATAAATAAATAAAATGAATCATTTTATTTTATATATATTAAGATTTATAATAAATTATATTTATTGATATGGTCAACATAATATTTTTTCATACTAAAGAGTGAAAATATTTAATATACTTCACCTTGTTAAAAGGGTAAATCATGTTAACCTAATTTTGAAAAAAGTGAAAAGAATTTTTTTTATCATAATTCAAATTTTATAATGGGATAAAGAACATATAACATTATTAAAAAAAAATTATTGGACCTTATTCCGTGACATTTACTAACAACTATTTTATCATTTAATAATATGATGGGTTAACATTTCCCTCCCCTTATAATAAGACACCCCTCTCGTCTATTGAGTACACATGTTTTAGCCAACTTGATCAATAGAAATATAAATAATTGTATTGATGAATTGCTTTTCCATTATGTAGTGGATCATATCTAGGAAAAAAATTATTTTATAGTGTACTTTATAAAGGTATATAAAGTAGATCCATTAATTAATTTGTAGTCATCAAATCCAACCACCTTCCATTCTTCTATTTTTATAACTCCCTACAGTATATGTCATTTTTCATAAAATATTTAACTATGTATACTAAATATAATAAAATGATACTATTACTATAGATCCACAATTATAAAACCTCTATTTATATAATGGGAAATGAAGTTATCCCTTATACGTACTTGTGGACATCTATATCAACGTAGCATTATTTCTCATTTTCAAGCAACATTATTCTCGGCCGTTTTTAGGATAGATTCAATAGTAATAAATTACATTTATGATATTTTTATACACTTGTAATTATTCTATATTGAATTATATATGTTTTTATCTTATATATTCATGGAATGTTATAATGTCACTTATGTATATGTGGGGACTACCACCTCCATAGAACTACCTGATAATTTTTTCCTATTATATATAAATAGAAGTTAATAATGATATTTTCAATGAAGATATATGAAATAAATGTTATTATAATTATTCTAATAATTTGATATATTTTTTACATTCTTTTCATTCCAAATTTCGAGATTTGGAGACATCACTTGTTCGTATGTTTGTGTTACTACTTCCACAAAGAGCTGGATTTCATTTTTCATAATCATTGTAAATGAATAATTATATAAAAGTATATGAAGATTACATTTGGTCATTTTTTCATGAATTTTATTCATGATTTTATGAAAAAATTACATTGGTAATAGTACAAAAATAATATAACCGAAATAATCATGAATTGTTTTTGTTATCCCATATAAAATTGCATTTAATAACAAATTCTCAATAAATTTTCAATAAAATTTTAATAATATGTTAATATAATATAAAATTTGAAATGATATGTATGAATATAGCTATGTAATTTTTTTGTAAGAAATCAATATTTAATATATAGGATATTTTAATTCTTATAATTCAAGGGTAGACACATGGTAAGGGAATTATATCTCAATCTCTTTTTTATGAAGGATATTTTTACATGAATTCCCATTGAGGGAATTATATATAACAAATTTTAAAAAATCATTTAATTTTTTTTAATATACAATGTTATGTAATTTTTAATCTAGATGACAATTTTCCTCCCTTTGGTATTCGAAATTGTTCAGTAAATATGTTTAAGAATAAATGACCTTATTTCCCCATATACAATGTGGACAAATATTTCATTGATATCTATGTTTATTGGAAAATTTCATTATTATATTTTTCCATTAATTATTATTTAAATTAATTTAGAATTGTGTTTTAATTTTGTTGTAATAATATATGGTGTTTCATTTTTTAAAATAATTAACATTTTATTGAATTAGAAAACAAAATATTTTTTACTGAATATTTAATTAAAAAATATCAAACTACTATGATAAATAAATAAATTTATGTCTCATTTATAATTTTCCAATTTATTATAGTGAAAATTATTTTCATTTAATTTTTAATATACCATTTTTAAAATAAGTGATTTCAATATGAAAATATTCTTTTTATGATGAAGGATTCCATTTTTATTTTAAAAAAAATATCTTATTAGGAAATACTTTGATAAATATTATGAATTAATAGGAATATAATCTCATGATACCATCCTTAACATTTTTATGTTTTTATTTTGATAATAATGATTTCTGGCTTACTATACCCTTTGAATTTTACTGGGTTACATTTTAAATAAGTGTCTGGAAAATTATTATTCCTTTACTCATTTTATGATATGTTGAATAATTCATTATATTTTGGAATAAAAATGTGTGGATTACATTATTTAATTGGAGGGGTTTTAATAGTTCAAATTTCCAATGTAGTGGTTAATGATTGATATCTCATGATATTATATGAACTGTAATCGGGAGTAAACATAGTTTAGTATAGAACCCTATCAACTATGATGTATATGAGAGAGAACACTGAATATCGATATAATAGAATGGGGACTGAATGAAATCCACAAAAATAGTTTGGAAAATGATCCTTGGATTTAGAAATTATTTTTATTTGATTATGTGTATTCCATAATTATATGAATTATTCATACAATGTGTTCATAATGAAAATGACTAATTATTGATGATTTCATTAAATTTTTACATATGTATATTATTATGATAAATAATTAATCCATGATTTATTATTAGTGACCATTGACTAGTATGGTATGATTTTTGTATGTTATGATCTTTTTAATATACCCTTTTGAAAAATGTATACTCATTTATGATCATTTATTATCTTTTATAATTTTTTCCATTTTTCCCATCTAATATCATCGATTAATAGGTTTATTTAACACATGTAATAATTATTATTTAGGTGGGGTATAACTATTAATTTGACTATGTGAAAAGATTTGTTCTTAATATATAGAATATCATTCAATCCATAATATGTTTATTTATTTAATATCAAAATATTGTTCCCTTATTTTTTGGATCATATTGTTATGTAATAAATGTATGTCAAAAAATATATAATATTAATGTTTTTAGATATTCATTCACTACAATATAAGCATGGGTGAAGAATGTTTTGTTAGTTTTATATGCTATAAAAAAGATATCCACATTTATCTAATGATGACATCATATTCCAATAGGACATGATTTAACGAAGCCAATTTTTAAAAAGATATGAAATGAAAAACCTCAAAATACATTGAATGATATTTAAAATGAGGAATACCTGGATTCTATCCAAATATTTTACATATTTTTATATGAAAATTTTAGTCATGTCTCTATTTTCTGAATATGAATGAAATAAATAATAAAAATGTACTACATGAATAAATAATCATTGAAAAGATGATTATTGTTTATGTAAATTACAAAAGAAGTTTATGGAGATGATTTTTTTATTTATAAATAGAATATAATAGCCAGAGAAAATGGTTCTACATATATCCAGAAAAATATTTTCATGATATGTCGAGTTTGAATAATATTATGATATGGTTTTCTGATCAATATTGTTGATATATATTTTCTGGTATTTAATAATCTATTTTTGAAAAACCATTTTCCAAATCTATTATCATAAAATTAGTAATTGTCCAAGCCCATTTATATTGTTATTGCATGATAATAGAAAAATAATTGTGTCTTTGTATGATAAGAACTTATCCTCACTTCAGATATTTTTATCCATTCAGAAGGATAACCTTAATAAAAAATTATTTTTGTTCTATAATTTTTTTGGGATATCAAATGATATGAAAATAAAAAATATTAGGAATAAAGGAATATAGGTCATTTCAATGGAATAATAACTTTAATTCTCTTTCATATTTGTGTTGGTAATTTCTTATTTTAACATTTTAATCATTTTTGTATAATTTTTCAATGATAAATATATCTTGGTTTTCATAAATGTAACATTACAAAATAAATATTTTTAATGGGTATATAACATTAAATGGAAGTAGTTGTTTGGTGGGAAATTCCTGATTTTTAATTAAAGTCATTACAATTCCAATGAAGATTTTTGCCATGATCTAATACTGAAATTACCAATGTGAAAAATTATTGATGTATATGAACAAACTTATCTCACCATTTGATGAGATATAATATACATAGGAAATTTGGTACCAATTGGAAAAAGTGATTTGTGGAAAAAAAATATCACAAATTAATGGAAGTGAAAATAGATTTGAAATGAATTTTTTTGTACAAAAAATAGTCAATATATAAGAATACATGGAGATAAATAATCTGATATGATTTTTAAAATAGTAAATGTTATTTTATGTACCTTCATATTCATTTTATAAAATCATTATGATCCTTATTTTCATATAAATATTTGTTTATTTCTCTATATTAAATTTATTTCCAATATTTTAGATTTATAATATATAGATATTGGGGTTTTATTATTGTTTTAATGAAAAAAATTAACTCATTTGTCTTGAGTTTTAAAGAGGTATATTTTATAAGGTAATAGGAAAAAAAATTAGAAGAATATTCCATCAATTATATGAAGATATTGAATATTCAAATTATAGAAATATTCAAATAAGATTGATAATATAAAAAACTAAATTGATAACATTTATATAATGATAAAAAAGTTCAATTGCTGATGATTTAATTATAAAAGAAGTTTTTCTTTTAAATAATTCAATTATAGTATAAATTATAATTTCTCTTCCAATGGTTCCCTATATATTGAAATACAAGATGAAAAAATGTATTTAATGGATTAGGTTTTTACACAATAATATTATAAATAAAATGATAATAAATACCAAACAGTGGAAATTTGATAATGGTTTCTTATATGTGGAAATATTTATTTTATAAACGTTATTTTTGTAATGGATTAGAGGAAAAATGATGAATTTTTTTGGATAATTCTCATACGGTCCATAGGGATAAATATGTAGGGCAGTTTTATTCAGCATTTGATGATTTTAATTCAATAATGAGACAATACTCTTGACAGTTATTTGTAAAAATAATAAAATTTCAATTTGGAATTCATGATGAGCGTATAATAAATGTGATGATATGAGAGGAAAATTGTCATTCCAAAAAATTCACAGAAATGCATTAAAAAACCAAATTGAGAAAGATGATCATGTAGATGAAATGTATATTTTTATATTAAAAATTGATATATTAAGAATAATATTTTTGATATTAAATTCCATAATATCCTTCCATATTATTAGATTCATGTAATTACGTATAAAAATATAGAGATAAAAAAAATACAATGAAATATGTGACATCAAATAGTTTTTTGATGGAATATGTGAATGCTTCGAATATCGAATATCATGTACCTATGATGATAAAATTGATGAACATAAGATTATGGGAAAAAAAATCCTATCCTAGAATGAAAATTGTTTCTCCCTAGAACAATGTAATATATAAAACTAGATTTAAATAGATAATCTGCTGAGAAAATTAAAATCAAAAATAAAAAATAGGAAAAATTAAGAAATAATTTTATTTTATGATCAACAAAAATGATTTACTAAAAACTGATTATATTATAGTTATATATTATTTAAATATATCCATATAAGAACAATATTTATATCATATATTGATGTTTTGGGGTTATTTTTATGAATCATAGGTCATATGGAATTAAAATTTTATATAATATATACCACTCATCATTGGTAAATGAAAAACAAATATATAGTAGTATATAAGAGTCAAAACATAATAATTGTTACAAATACATATAACCTTAAAATACTATGGAATTGAATAATATATTTGAATTTTGTAATGAAACCATTTGTTGGTTTAGTCCGGGAGAACACTTTTGAAATGATTGTGCTACAATTACAAGAACACAATTTAAATGTTGTCTTAGATATATAGGTACATATGAAAAATTAATACGTCAATTTTAAATGTTTTAATTCAATGTATCTGAAACTAAGAATCCATGAAAAATATAGAATTTTTTTTTCAAGAATTTGTTTTTATTTGAGATTAATGAATGATGTGTAAACAATTAACTGTGGTGTATTATATATTGTTGGGAAAATCCCCAATAGGTAAAATTGAATTAATTTTATGTTAGATGTGTTTGTTGAAAAATATTGTTTCCTTTTTCAGTTGTAGTGTTCCATTTATATTTTTGAAACCATATATTGACAATGAACCATGAAAAAAGAATAGACTATATAGAGGTGGTACAAAAATAACAAATAAAATGCTGCAATTTTTTGTAGTGTATGGAAAACAATTGGCCTTAAAATCATGAAAATAGATATATGTGTTTTTGGAAAAGCATATTGTGTGCTTGATTGATGATTGTATGGAATCATGTGAAAAAGAATGTTTTAGAATCAAAATGTTGAAATATTTAAATGGAATGATGTTCCTAAAAGATTTTGAAATGTATTCTAATGTGGGGTTTCTGTGAAAGTGGATTTTTCACCCAATGCGATGTCAAATTGGGTATCGTTCATGCAAAGACGATCATGAAATACACATCATATCATCATTTATGGGGTTGTTGGTACCTATAAATAAGTGGTGACCCCCTCATTCGAGAGAGCTGAACACATAGAGAAAATTAGAGTTACAAATCAAGTAATAATTTTATGCAATTGGAGTTTCATGAAATAATTTGAGTTACAAACATTCTAAAAATAATTCATTTAATATTTGAGTTACAAGTAGTATTGATGTTTCGGAAAAGTGATTTTTCTAAAAAAAGGTCAAATCATGCATACATTGCCTTAATATACCACATAAATTGCAGTATGTGTATCCCAAAATATTTGAGGTTTTCTAATAATAATATGGTAAATCCTTACACATTATTAGATGAATATATGACATAAATATATAATATAAATAAAGTTATTGATTAATTTATTAGATATAATAATGGTACAAACATGTTTATATATTTTGAGTGGATATTCTAAAAAATTAGTGATCACGCATCATTTTATTAATTAGTAAGGTTTGAAATTATGATTGGTAGTAATGTAGGCGGGAAAGTTAATTGACTCTAAATGTTCAAAAATGTGTGCTAAATGTGGATTTGGTAAATTGGAATATTGAATATGTATGCTCCTTGAACATAGCCTACTGATGGTGAATGTATAAAAAATGGTTGTATCTTGTTAATGCATTAATTTTTTTTCAAACATTGCTATTATAAAGAGATAAAATTTTGTCAGTAATAACATCAATACTAGATGAAAAGTTTTAGTTCTTTTAATAAGTCATAAATAGATTCACCCCCACCACTCTCATGCTAGCTGACCTAGTGGACCAAAAAATTTTTGTCACAGGGAATGATAAAAATATGTTCTTCTCCTTTAATGTAGGTCATAAATAACAAAGGGATTTTGATCGTCAATGGGTATAATGTTCAGTTATATATGAGTTTTATTAAAGAAAACTTCTGATCATTATCAATGAATTTCTTCACCATAATAATGGATGGTATTTCAACTAATATCAATATTGGATCTTTATCACATGCTAAAAAAATGGAATGGGATGATGATACCAATGAAATCAATGCTTTAGGGGGATCCTTGTCCAATGAAATATATATAAAGGTGATGTCGTGTAAAAAATTACAGGCCATTTGTGAACTGTAATTGAATATTTGTGATGGTGATTCAATGGTCAAAGTTGTAATGCTATAGGATTTGTGGAACATATATGGAGATCGGAGAATGAACACAAATAAATCTGTTGATACATTCTAGGATAGGGTTAATCATCTATATGGTGACATAGGAGGTCTTGGATATGACATTGAGAATATAAATATTGTGAAGTGTATTGTGTGTGAAATCTTCCAACTTGGTTCAATCCAAAATTTTCAGTATTAGAAGATTTAGATCTGAAAGAGATGAAATTGGATATCATGCACAATACCCTTATAGAATATGAAATTAAAAGTGATTACAATGATATTGTGGCCAATGGTTAATCTATAAAAGAGGAATTTTGGGACATGATGAATCTCACTATAGTTGATTCTCATAAAGATGAAGAGAAATATGAGGTAATGTCATACCATCCATCAAATTTATAGAGAGGAAAAGGAATGTTCAATAGTTCAACTTCCACGTGATTTCATTAGATATGGTATTGTTGGTTATCATGAAAAGAGGTTCCATAAAAAGATTCAAAATGATAATTATGATGAAGATGAAGCCCCTATGAAGTTTTTTTCATTGTCTTTGAATGGAACATAATTATTTAAAAGTTATTTATTTTGAAAAAAATATACTTTCAGAAGTATAGTACTATTATGGTCAATTAAAGGTTAGAAATGTTGAAGAAATAAAGATATTCAATGATCATGTTGAAAATTCAATGGTTACAATTTTAAGTACCACCTGGAAAAGGGAAAGAGTGAATATGATGGAGACGATGTTGATGGAAGATTTGATATATAAACAAGATAAAAAGAATATCATTAGAAAACATATATTTGGATAAGAAAACAAGCCAACAATGTGGTTCTGGATGCCCAAGTCAATATGTAGAAGAAGGAAGAAAATACGATTGAGATGATGAATTAAATGGAAAAACATGTGTTTTTAGTACTAGAGAATTCAGAAAAGTCTATTGAGTAAAAACTAAAAATTGAAGAATGGAATTTTGAAATTGAATTTTTTGAACAGCACAAGATGGGATAAAATAAAATGTATCAATTAACTTGAATAAGATGTAATCGGTATATCCCGAAATATAATAGATCAAGGAAAACACATTACTCTCAATAAGATACTGGCAATGATGATCCTCTACATGCCCCACAATTAAAATGTGGATAATAGTGGTACAACCTAAAAGAAGAAACATTCTTTTTCAGATGTTAATGATGATGTTGGGATGTACCGAAAACAAAAAATTTTGAATGTAGATGATAATCCATAAGATATCATTCTATTATTAATGTTTTAATTAGGTAATAAGGATAATTATGAGAATCTTATAACCCAAGGGACACCCATTGGTGATGAAGTGACATGTGGGAATGATCCATTCATCATGTGCTATATTTTGTTAATATGGGACCCATTCAAAATATGTTTTCTATAACAAAGAGATACTTATGGGCATAAAAACTGAGGAATTCAAACAAATAATGGTACTATATAATATATTTTGGGAGACATTGTGTTTATTAAGGAAGATCTTGGACCATTGTTAGATATTGTACTCCACCATGTAACGTAATGTGGCAACACATAACCATAGATGTTGCAAGAAGAAAATCATTGAATCATAGGTGATCTGAATACTAATAATCGATTTCAAGCTATACAAGAAGAATTTGGTCCATCATAATATGAGGAATATCGTGATATCCAATCTATATTGTGTCGGAAGTCAAAAAAATGGATTAATAATAAGATAGTTGTGTTGGATGTTATTTTGGAAATTGTACTTAATGCATCATATCACCCTGCTCTACAGATCCTTGAATGGGGTTGCACATCCCATATGATAGAAAATAAGGATCTAGTACCAGAAATCAAATATGAAAAACAAGGAGTCATCAAATTTGGAAATGATAGTGGCCTAAAACTAATTTTCTTATGAAAGTCCATATTTGGGTGAAATGAAATGAGAAGTGCTGATGTATTTGTAGTATAAGTTCTAAATAATAACATCTTCACAGTCAACCAACTATATGACTCAAATATTTCTATATGATTTAATAAGAATATTTTTTCTTTCAAAGGATGAGTGGGGGAATTTTTTCTTTACGGAAAATTAATAACGTTAAATCAATGCCATGTAACTGTGCTAGAAGATATGTTCCTTATATAGAGAGGAATAAAACATGTTGGAGAATAAAAACATGGTCATATGTTCCAACCATCCCTAGATGATATGGTAACAGTTGAAGCATCTAGATAAATCCCTGACATATCACATGATCATACACATATATATGATTGATCTCAACATGATAAGACAGCCAGAAATATGTTCGAGTCAAAGGAACGGAAATCCAAAATAGTGCTTGAATTAGTTAATATAGATTAATGTAAACCTATCTCACTAAGACCCGTTAACATAAAGAGATATTAAATTCTATTAATTAATTATTATTGAGTAATGGAATCATAACTTTTTTCCCATAAGTTGGATGTGTTTAGTCTCATTAAATATTATTTAGGGGAATATGAAAATATGATTGGACAACAATATATGAATTTTCAAACTGATAATGGTACAAAATTAACAAAAATTCATGGGAAGGACTATCTTTGGAATCACGATATACTGAATCATGTTTCTATATTGATAAATAATTTACCAAATTGAGTGGTTTTGATGATATGTCGGATCATCAAAAACATGTCAAGGAAAGTTCATTTTGAATAATACATACTAGAGAAATTTTTGAAAGAAGAAGTCTAAATAGTGGAAAACATTTATATCAGTGCTCTACTGTATTCGATGAAAAGAAAACAATGTATAAGAAGTGGAATGTAATGAATTCAATGTGAAAATAATTTTGTTTCTTTGGATGTATGTAATTTATATGGAACAATTAAAATCACATGAAATTTGTGTCGCGTCAAGATGGGGGGATATTCCTTGCAATATATGGAAGAATAAAAGCATACAAAACTGAGAGTATGAGGCTCAGATATGTAGTTAAATGAAGTGATGTCAAATTAGTAGAAAATAAAGATAATATTTAATAGTACAATGAAAAACTTCATGTTTAATGTGATGAAGATGAAAGGAACATAGTGTGTGCATAATTGGAAGATACTGATTTAGAAGAAGATATTAATGATGTACAAGAGGAATTCATGTTGATATATACAAAGAAGCCAGAGAGTTGAGCTAAAATTCATAGGAAGAATATCATAGATTATTATAAAAAAATATTCAGAAATGAAGAATAATATTAATATAGAAAATATAATTTCTATCATAGGTAGAGCATAAGTATTTTTTTGATGAAGCTGATGACGAAAACATGGTCCATGATATAATGTAGAGCTACACTAGTTTGAGAAAAACAAACATGGGAGATTATTTTGAGGCTAATATATAGGAATTTCATCTGGGATAAATTGGTCTAGCGTTCCATGATAAATATGTATGGTTTAGCGATTATAAATAAATGATGATGGTTGATAAAAGGGTACTACCATATTGGGGGAATAGATCTTGATGATAAATTTTATCCTATTGAATGGCTAGAGACAATCTGATTACTCTAGGACATTGTAGTGAAATGAAATTTCTATGTTTTCCCGATGGACGTGAAGTTTACATTATTTAATAGTGTTATGAAATATGATGTTTATATTTAGTAGAAAGATGTTTTTTTCTTTATTGAATATGAAAACAATGATTGTTGGTAGAAGAAGGAGCTATACAGGTTGAAGCAAGCACCAAGTGAATGGTATTAAAGAAGTTATCATTATTTGAAGAATATTTGTATCCATATTTTTGGAGTGGATAAAAAAATTTACGTCAATAATGATAGTAATCAAAGGATGATTGTTTCAGTTTATGTCTAAAACATTATTTTTTTAGAATCAGAAGAAAAAAAATGAAAATTGTTTTCTTAATTAAGACTGAGTGTGTTCAATATGTGATTTATTGGTGATTTGATGTTTTTAATTGGTTTACAGATGTCACAAGTATAGAATGGAACATTAAATTTCATTTCAAAAATTCTAAGGTGGTTTGCATATTTTTTTAAAACAACACTCCATGCAGATAAAAAAAACATGTTGTTACCCAGATGATACTACAACAAGATGACTTTGGTAAAGTACATAATGTCGCAAAATAATTGGAAATCATTATACATTTTATATAAATAAAATCAATGGGACATGATATTATTATTTCTACATGTGAAGTAGTGAGATATCAATGGAATCCCAAAGAAATCCCTATTTATGCATTTAATAGAATACATTGTTATATTAATGGCATTGTAGATTTCTGATTACAGAAAAACTAAAAACATCAACAACCATTATTGGGATAAACACATATATATTGGTATGGATGAGTATATGAATGAAAATTAAAGTTAGATGGTGCATTCAATTTTGGAGGATTGTTTATTTCCTGGTTATCCAAGAAAGAATATTGCATCTCAATGATCACTCCATAAGCTGAATATATTTTGGCTACTCAAGCATGCATAGATTTATTGTGGATAATGAAACAATGTGATAATAATGTATTTTATGTAATTTCAACAATTGGAATAAATTTAAAAAATTATTATGATATAAATCTTATAAAAAATTCACATTCATCACTGAAGGGAAAAATCACAATGAAATAAAATGTAACATTTCAAGGAGAAGGTGGAGAAAATGATTATAAATAAGGAGAATTGGATTATAGAATTATATGTTGTATACATTCATATAAAGGCCTTCCGCAGATAAGCATTTCAAGGGAATATACATGATTTGGGATTTAAGTTGACTCCATGCACTGGATGTAGTGTGGATGTGGTTACACCCTTACTCAACATGGTATGGTGCATTTCTCCCAAATATACTAATATGTGTTCCATACTCTTTTGTATACCAACAAGTAGTAACATATCAGTTCATTGATAAAGGTGAATAAAGTGTCAATTTTATTGAGTAGGAATATTGGCTCATGAAGTGAGAAAATTTTGAAAATTATGACACATGGAGAAGCTAAAATGAGGATCATCAAGATAGGGGGAGCACAAAGATAAGAAAATTTTTTATATGAGTAATAAAATATGACAATTCTATAAAACATCGATCAAATGTGATATATCACAAATGATGAGGTTCATGATGAAGGATGTTTATTTGTTTTATGAATTTGTGTCATAAACGATGTTTTTAATTAATGAAATATTTATTGTACTCTTTCTTCTCATATTTATAATTGTTGAAGTTTTATTAGAGTATTTGTTGAGTAAATAATTGATCGCCATTTTAATTCCATGAAGGAAATATTGATATAATATGAATAAAGTTATAAAGTGGTATAATTTTACGAAATAGTTGTAAAAAACCCAATGAGGAAGATTGTGGGAAAAACATCCCACTAGGTAACATTGAATAATTTTTGGGATGGATTTGATTCTTAAAAAAGAGGGATTACTTTTTAATTTTTTGTCTTACAGAGGAATTTTTGACAACCAATGTTGACAAATGACCCTAAAAAAGGAATGAAAGATCGGAAGGTGGGTAAAAATAGAGATATCTATTTATATAAAAGGATTTTTCATGAAATTTTTAATATGGTTTAGAAACATGTATGGATTGCATGTTTCAGGATCGGAATGTCAAAAATTTGGAAAATGTGTGGAGTTATAATATGATTTGGAAATGTGTATAAAATATTAGTTTACGGGAAAATGGCTTTCGTTCTAAATGTGACATAAAATTTGGATTTTTAATGCTCGAAGAGGATTTTGTGTAAAATATTGAATCATCGACATAGGGGTTAGTGGTGCCTCTAAATAATAGGTGACCCCCCTCATTCAATAAATCTCAACAATTAGATAGATTATATGATCTAGATCATGTAAGAATATTATGCAAAGGGGGTGGTGTGAATGAATATGAGGTGCATGAAAGCTAAGAACATTGTGTGTAATATTTTAGCTTCTTGTTCGATTGAAGTTGGGTGTAAGGGGAATATTTTAAAAAAAGTGGAATATTGAGGACATGGCATTGATGTTGCGCGCAATATGCAGGAATTGAGGGACAAAAGATTTGACGTTTTAATGATAAAATTTGGTTATTTTATATTCATCAATGGATAAATTTTGGACATAAATAGATAATTTAAATATAATAAAAAATTCATTCATTAGATATAATGATGGAACCGACATCTCTATATACCTTTTTTGGGTCTTATATAGAAGCAGTGAGCACACTATAATTGAGAGATAAGTGATATTTATAATTGTGATTGGCTATAAACCTAGAGGTAAAGTGAGCCCACTACTTGCAATGTAGATATTAGATAATTCATAGAGGATTTATTACATCCTCACATTACCATTTTATGATACATGGATGTATCCTAATAAGTTTAATCCAACTAAAATCTGAAAAGTCCAATGCATTCATTATTTTTTGTTTATAAATTAAAAAATGAAAGATAGATAGGATAATTTTGTTTAACAAAGAAACATGTTAAAAAGGTGATGTTATTTTAATCTATCACACTATGATTCTACCCTCTTTTCATTGTATTTGAACTAGTGGGTATATCATATACTAAAATTATGGTTCATTAGAAATTAATGGAATTTGAATATGTAAAAGGTTTTTGAATCAGATCTATCCAAAAAATATGTTTCTTTAAAAAATAATGTGGAACCAACTAATTATTTTTAAAAATATTATGACAGAAACAATATGATTATTAAAAATGGATTCCTCATAGTAACATTTAATAGTGATGTTTTTATCTAAGTGGTGGAAATAACTAATGTCTACATATTTCAGATTGGAGATTTATTATCATATTTTTATCTGAGTATGTAAAAAAGAAATAGATTATGGCATAAAAATAAATGGAATAATAATCAAAATGAAAATGAGGAAGTTTGTTAAATTAAATTAGTGATCAATATTACTATCATTATTGATGTTAGTACTAATGATTGAATTAACTTCCATAAAGTAATCATTATAATGAAAATTCCAAAAAAAGTATTAATATTCATAAAATTAATCCATTGGATATGATACACAATGTTATGTAGATAACATTGAATGAGAAGTCACTATGTAGAGATAGAATGTAAATAAATTTAGTTGAATAATGAAATATAATGACTTATATAATTTTTATATTCTAAACGAATAATGTTTTTTGTAGAAGTTATAATTTTCTTTTAAATAACTATTTTTATATTAAAAATGATGTGTTATAATAATGATACATAATGTTATAAAATAAGATTCTTAGTTTACATATGAAAATGAAGAAATGGAAACATGTTCCTTTCATTATAAACCCTAAAAAAATTGATTATAATTGAAGTAAAGTAGAATCCTTATCGAAATATTCATAATTAAGGATTTTTTAGTATGAAAAAAATATTTGTTAGGTAACATTATATCAAAAGCCCCCGAATTATATGATTTCTTATTCAAATATAGGATTGTTTTTATATAATCCCCCAATGAAGTATCTATAAATATAAAATGAATTTTAAAACACTTCTAAGTGTTTTAAATCCCTCCTCTATCATCAATAATGTATGTAATTGTATTATGTCTATTAAAATAACTAATAAAGGAATATGCAGTGGTTTCACAAAAATTTAATGACTCTCCATGTAAAATGGATTGTATCTCAAACATTAAAATGATGTATTATTTTCATTGAGTATCAGCAAAAAATTGAAATATGAATAATTCCAAAGTATAATATTTTAAAAAGGTGATTTTTTTACATTTTCATAATCTACATTAATGTGTTCCATTTGAGTTATATTAGTATGACTACGAAAAAACTGATACATTTTACCCATTAATTCGAGTTTAAATAATTAAAATTTGATTGATAGTATATTTTGGGGAAGAAATTGAAATCAAAGTAGATCATCATTTTATATTATAACAATCATTCTCACATTAGACTATATGTTATTAACATATATCTAGTTAGTCTACGAAGTTCTATGTATCCGTAATATTGGATCACAATTAATATATTGTAAATCAACTAGAGATTAGTTAATTGTTTTTATAAAAACATACCGAGGGATGTTTTTTAATGCAGTTGATGATGTTGTTGTCTTTTCTATATGTATGTATCAAATTTAGTTATTTTTATGTTGTTTTTATTTTCATGGATATATGATGATTATGAAATTATTGTCTCTAAAATACTAGTAGAAAATTGATTATATCCGGAACATCGATGTAGTTGTATATGTATAGTTGGTTCTTATACCATATCTATTTGTATCACTGATTCAAACTATATCATGGAGAACACCATATCCATTGGTCATGATATTCTCAATGTCAAAAATTATATTTAATCACTCCTTATTAAATATATTCTTTCTCACATAAAAAATCTAATATTTGAAAAACATGTTTTATTCAATATGATTACAGAGATAATATCCGATTATTTACTTTTGATTAGTAATAACTATGAACATGTGTAATTTTTTTCAATTTTATCAGATGATAGAATTTTTTTGGGTTATTCACATCGCCAAATATCAGTATCAAACATAAGGGAAGTAGCCCAATACATGTCTCATGTGGTTCCATTATGACTAATTTATATGGAAAATGATTTAATATAAATGATTAATCTTTTAGAGAAAACCAAAAAATGAAATTGGAAGGTCACACTATCTCATCAATGATTGAACTATATATATCCATGTTATATTCCCTCCCTTAGAAAAAATAATCACTCTATTTTTTATGTGTGGGGATATATCAATATATTCAATATAACCACATAGGATCAATATATTTTATCTAAATTATATACTACATTGATTAAATCATAGTTCTTTAATACACATTACCATTTGATTCTATATTATAATTTCAAAATATATGATCATTTAAAAGATATATATTTGTATATCAACAGAAATATATATCCCTGCTGACTAAAGTCATTATTAATAGTAATTAAATACCCAAAGAATCAATTTTAATATGTACCTATTTTTCTACAGATATTACTTTGTATGATATCTAAAATTCCCCAATTAATTTCACCTTTTCCACTAAAATGTTATATTTTACGATTCATAATAAATATGATATTTAAATTTTAAATTATTAAACATATAATTTGTAGTACCTCCATTTTGAGGTATGTGACCTTGGTTTATAGATTTTTATGCATCTAATATTCATGGGATCAGACGGAAAGAGCTTGGGAGAGTTTGGAATGTTTTTGATTGAGTTTGGAGGCTTTGCATATGGAGAACAGTTTGAGCACAGTTAGAGGAAACTATGAGGATTATCCAGGAAAACATGCAGGGGGAGACAGGAGGCTTCACACAGCCTATGCACGATTTTCCAAGCTCTACGAGGACACTGTGTAGACTCTTTCCCTTGAGGAAGTAGCATGCACACAGTTAGCGCACGGTTATCCAAACCTTATGGACTAACCATGCCACCACTAAAAAATATTGTTTTCAAACCCGGGATCACTTGGGATTGCCTCATTCCTATCCAAAAATTATCCCGCTCGTGCCTCATTTAGGATTTTGGGTTCTCAGCGGTTGTGGGTGATCTCCTACACGTTTTGGAAGAAAATCGAAGGGGTATCAAGGTGATTTGAAGGTGGTTTCTCCTGGGTAAGTTTATCATCGTTGCATTGTGTGGTTTTCCTCTATATCCACATCTCTCTATGTCTCTCAATTTTTTTATAGATCTACACTTTGTGTTTGTAGTAATAGGGTTGTGGTTTCTTTGGATGTTGATTTTAAGGCTTTTGAATTTTATGGAAAGGGATATATAGAGTTTCCGGTGGTGTGTTCACCAGATTTGAGGTGCGGTTGCCTCTGGGTCAATTTCATGGAAACCCTAATGGTAGGTGGATTCTCCCTCAACTCCACAGTAGTTATAAATAGTATTATTTATTAAAATTAATTTGTTGTGCTTGAAATTAATTGTGATTATTGTTCAAAATTGGTTGGAAATCCTTTTTGTGATGTTTTGGGGAATTTGAGGAAAAAATGGGGTTTTAGTGTGAAATGATATTTTTGTGAATTTTAAAATGGATATTTTGAAATTTTTTCCTTGGAATCGAGCAAAATAAATGGTTTATTAAAATGGTTTAAAAAGAAGTGTTTGTTTTATTCAAATGGGGTATTGGCATGGAAAATCGTTTAAGGATGGTTTCAATAAATTGGTGATTTATTGAAGTGGTGTATCATATAATGGAATTGGTTGATTGCATGTTGTTGTGGAATTGGTGGGTTATGTGTTTGTTTTTTATTGGTTGAATGGTTGTGTGGAAGTGGTATGGAAGTCTCACTATAATAGGTGATGGATAGTGGTCGGAAGAACCACCATATGGGTAGTGTTCTCGAAGTACCGCGAATTGGGAATATGTGAACGGGTTGGGCTGATGTCCCACCGTTTTGGTTGTTTTGGTTTAAATGGGTGAACAGGTTGGACGAAATCTCCACTTTCTTGGTTGTTTGTTGTGAATTTCATTGCAAGTTGGAAATTTTTGTGCTAGTGTGTGAATGATAAAATGGATTGTGGCATATTTCTTGGCATTCTGTTGGTTTATTGGTTTGGGTGTCATTGCTTGGTAAGGTCATGTTTGGATTATAGAAATGGTGTTATTTGTGATTATTTTATATAAATTGTTTTATATAAATGTGATAACGGTTTTATCCTAGTGGCATGTGTAGGGAAGTCATTTGGGGAAAACTTACTGAGTTTTAGTACACACCCTTAGCTTTAACACTATTATGTCTTTCTAGATTTCGTATACCATGATGTGGGCAATGTTAAGGCATTACCCTCCTTTATTGGAGCATTGCGATGTGCTAGTGGAGCTTGGATCTTGGATCATGGTTTGGAGTTGTGGTCGTGTCTTGGTTTTTGGTGTTTTTTTTAGTTTCCGATTTGTACTCTGATGTGGTGTGGAAAGGTCTGGTTGTATTGGTATCAGGTTGTATTGTGTAACAACAGGGTTATTAGTGGATGGTTTGGTTGGGATGAAAGTGTGGGAATCTTCATTTGTTTGATTGATTGTGACTAGTTATCTTCGTAAGGGAAAATTTATTCCCCACTGTTCTTTAAAGCCCACAGAATTTATCTCCTACTTGTGGTTCCATGGAAACGTTGCTTAAGGCCAAGTAACCTGGCCCCTTGGTGTTGACATTCATTGTGGTATATTCCTTGAGTAGGGATGGTATCAAGTCATTGGATTATCAGAACATGGAATGTATAGCATAAAAGGACGTAGGTAACCCCCAAATTGTGAAGATTATGTTTCTTCGGAGTTTGGTACATAAGTGTTTTAGATACACTTATAGGCATTGGATATCTCATTGTTGTGGGTGTAATCATTGAGATGATCTTGGCATGCATGGTAGAATGAAATCCCACAAGGATGCATATTTCGTTGGGAATAATGATTTATGGGATGAATTGTGAAATGTTTTTTCAAATGTGTGAAATTGAAATGTGAATAAATTTTGTATTTTGAAAATTATTTTGTTTTCAAAATGGTGAATCATTGTAAATGGGGAAAGGTGGAATGCCTCATTATGATAGTAATTTGTAATGTGATTTGAAATGGGATTTCCTGATTTCTACAGAAGAGAGTCTCATGGTTGTTTTTGTTCTGTTTATAGAAATTGCACTCGGTAGGAGTCGTAGAGTCTAAACGGATGTGGATGATGAGAACATTGTTTCACCTGAGCCTCAGGTGATCCAACAGTTAGTGCAGAATACAGTGCATGTTTTCCCAGCTATGGAAAGTGGAAACAATGTGGATGAACCATGGAATGCATATATTACGGTCTAGATTCAAATTAAAAATCAACCCATATTTCGGTGTAATTTAGAGACAGAGAGGGAAGTGGAATGGTTAAATATAATGAACATGATCATTGAGTTCTTGGAAACACCTATAGAATTGAAAGTGTACTTGTCCACATATATATTGGATGATCAACCCCTACAGTTGTGGGAGTTGGTTGTTCAAGATGGAATGGACAAGGGTATGATGTGGGATAGCATTGAGGAATTTTTTAATAAACAACTCTACCCACATACATTTAAAATTCAGTGCATAACTGATTTAGTCAGTTTGAAGAAAGAGCATATGATTGTGACTGACTATGCAGCTATGTTTATGAACATAGTGTGGTTTTCTCCTGAGGTGGTGGGTATCATGTCGTTTAAGTCAAGGATCCATGAAGTAGGTTTAAGGAAATAAATTTGTTCAATTTAGTGCTGTGTAAAGCTGATTATACTAAGAGTGGGAATAGAGCCTCAGTGGTTGATCGGGATCTATTGGGAGCTCTGAGCAGAGGAAGCAAGGTGGTACAAATGCGAAATAGTGGGAACTCTAATGCTAGGATCAATTGGATAAGGGACACATATTCTCAGGGCGGGAGTATGGCATGTAATTTGATGGTAGGATCAGTGAATCTTCCCCTCAAGCCACAGAGCAAACTAGGATGTCATCACTGTGGTCCTACGAGACACATCAAGCGGCATTGTACGAGGCAACCATGAGCATGTCATAAATGTATGCAGACGGGGAATCTACAGGGTTAATGTCAAAATGCACCTAGGTCAGGTGTGTGTGACACTCCTTAGGGATTACAGATGTTGTATTCTTCGACGGTATGGGGGCAGTAGTATACCCCTCAATAGTAGTGTAAAGTGGGTCATGGGGATTCTCGGAATACCATGACACCTCAGCCAGAAAATAAAGAGAACATTGTGGCAGAAAACATGTTATTGGAATTGAACATATTAGTTGATGATCAGTCGGGACCATCCATGGTACAAGGTACTATTATTTTAAATTATACCTTGATGTAATTGTTTTTTGATATGGGTGCTTCACACTCTTTTATTGTTGCATGTGTGGTTTATTTTCTGGGTTTAACGGTTGAAATGATGCCTTCAGTTTTGATAAATCAAACACCTCAGGGTCGAAGAAACTGCCACACCTTCTTATATAGAGCATGTTGTGTCATTGTAGTTGAGTTTGAGATAATTTAGAATTTCTCAATTCTTTATATGGATAAGTATGATATAATCCTAGGAATTTATTGTCTTGTGGACTTTAAGGCCCACATCTACTGTGATGCGCGAACAATGGATTTTACAACACACAATGGCATTAGGCATATCTTTAGAGGAGAGTGGCATGAATTCTAGGGTGAAATGGGTTTGTTGACACCAGTAGTGGGCACATTATCATATTAGTTGGTGGTGTTGTCATTGGAATTGATAGGGGGTGTTGAGAAGAGTGTTCTTCCAGTAGTGGTGGATCACTTCATGGATGTTTTTCCTGAATAATTCTCTAGGGAAACTCTGGTAAGAGAAGTGTAGTTTATGATTGATTTCCTTCCAATGACTAGTCCTGTCTCACTACCATCTTATCAGATGGCCCCTACTGAATTGCGATAATTGAACGTCTAGTTAAATGAGTTATAAAGCAAATGTTTTATCCAGCCTAGCACAACCACATGGGAATTTTCAGTGTTGTTTGTGAATAAGGTGGATGGATCATTGAAGCTCCATGTTTATGATTGTAGACTTAACCATGTTACGACAACTAACTGATATCAACTTCCACGAATTGATGATTTATTTTGACCAGTTGAGGGGAGCCCAGTGGTTCTCCATGATAGACCTGAGGTCGGGATATCATCAATTGTGGGTGAGGAAGGATGAAATTCTTATAAAACTTTCAGAAGTAAATATTACCGTTATGAATATATGGTTATGCCCTTTGGTATGACAAATGCGCCATCTGTTATTATGGAATTAATGAATCACATATTTTAGAGTCATCTTGATTCATTTGTGGTGGTGTTTGTAGATGATATTCTACTGTTTTCAAAGACAAGGGTGGAGCATGAGCATCAGCTGGTGATAGTGCTGGGGGTCTTGAGGGATCATTGGTTTAATGCCAAATTGTCAAAGTGTGAATTTTGGATACAAGAAGTTCATTTTCTTGGCCATGTAATTTCTAAAAGGGGTTTTTCAGTGGATCTGTATATAATAGAGGCTATTATCTCGAGGAAACCGCCAAATAATGTGTTTGAGAAACAGAGTTTCCTTCGTCTAGATGGGTATTATCGGCGTTTTGTTCATAATTTTTGACATTTGGATTCACCAATGATATCTTTGAAAAAAACCATGTTTCATTCTAGTGGAATGAACAGTGTCAGTACTGTTTCGAGGAGATAATGGGTCTCCTTACAACAGCACCAATCATAGATTTTCAAGAACTAGGAAAAAGGTTAGTGGTGTATTGAGATGCATCGAGATCGTTGTTGGGGTGTGTTATCATGCAAGGAAATCAAATAGTTGTGTATGGCTCACGTTAGTTGAGGGTGCATGAGATGAACTACCAAACTCTTGATTTGGAATTGGCAGCCATGGTGCATGCTTTGAATGCGTGGAGTCGGGATCGCTACGTTGAGAAATTCTCTGTATGTACTAATCATAAGAGCTTGAAGCATATTTTATCACAATGGTATTTTACCATGAGAAAAGGAGATGGATGGAATATATATATATGATTTATTTTGACTTTATGAACACCCCTGGTAATTGATATTCGATGGAGGATTCATTAAGTATAAAATCATATTCTCAAGTGGTAAAACATGCACTGGACTAGTGGGAGTTGATGATGGTTATAGATGACATGTGGTTAGAATGTGAAGACCAGGGTGATATATTGGTCATCTTTCCAGTTTTGATAATTACTGAATTGTTTGGCAAGGTTAGAGAGGCACAAATATCTGATTCTATGTGTGTGACCATGAGGTTGAGACTCAATGGTGGGGAGACCATTGAGGGTTGGCAACTGAATGGAGATTCATTTTTGTGTTTTCAGAATCAGATAGGTGTACCTTTTTCTTGTAAGGTGGATCTCCTCAGGGCATATCATCATTCTATGTGGTCTATTCATCCTAGAATATAGAAAATTTATAAATCATGGAAAGCACAATTTTGGTGGGCTGGTATTAAAAGAGTTGTGGCATAGTTTGTTTTGATAAGCTTGACTTTTTAGTACCAATTGGCCAAAGAGATTTGGGGAAAACAAAATATCAGAAATTAATGTAAGTGAAAATTGATTTGAAATGAATTTTTTTATACAAAAAATAGTCAATATATAAGAATACATGGAGATAAATCATCTGATTTGATTTTTAAAATAGTAAATGTTATTGTATGTTCCTTCAGATTCATTTTATAAAATCATTATGATCCTTATTTTCTTATAAACATTTGTATTTTTCTCTATATTAAATTTATTTCCAATATTTATGATTTATAATATATAGATATTGGGGTTTTATTATTGTTTTAATGAATGAAATAAACTAATTTGATTTCTATTTTGAATAGGTATATTTTATATGGTAATAGGAAAAAAATTAGAAGAATATTCCATCAATTATATGAAGATATTGAATATTAAAATTGTAAAAATATTAAAATAAGGAAGATAATATAAAAAAATAAATTGATAACATTTATATAATGATAAGAAATTTCAATTGCTGATGATTTAACTATAAAATAAGTTTTTCTTTTAAATAATTCAATTATAGTACAAATTATAATTTATCTTCCAATAGTTCCCTAAATTATGAAATACATGTTGAAATAATGTATTTAATGGATTAGGTTTTTATACTGAAATATTATAAATAAGATTATAATAAATACCAAAAGGTGGAAATTTGATAATGGTTTCTTATAGGTGGAAACATTTTTTTTAAATGTTATTTTTGTAATGGATGAGAGGAAAAAGGATGATTTTTTGGGATAATTCTCATACGGTCGTTTGGGATAAATATTTAGGGAAGTTTTATTCACCATTTGATGATTTTAATTCAATAATGATATAATACTATTGACAGTTATTTGGAAAAATAATAAAATTTTTTGTCGGAATTAATGATGATCATATACTAAATGTGATGATATGTGAGGAAAAATGACATTCCAATAAAGGCACTGATATGCATTAAAAAACCAAATTGAGAAAGATGATCATGTAGATGAAATGTATGTTTTTATATTATAAATTGATATATTAAGAATAATATTTTTGATATTAACTTCCTTATTATCCTTCCATATTATTATATTCATGTAATTGCATATAAAAATATTGAGATATAAACAAAATACAATGAAATATGTGACATCAAATAGTTTTTTTAAGGAATATGTGAATGCTTCGAATATCGAATATCATGTACCTATGATGATCAAATTGAGGAACATAAGATAATGGGAAAATAATCCTATCCTAGAAGGAAAATTTTTTCTCTATAGAACCATGTAATATATAAAACTATGATTCAAATAGATAATCTGCTTAAAAAATTAAAATCACAAATAAAAAATAGGAAATATTAAGAATGAATTTTATTTTATCATCACTAAAAATGATTTACTGAAAACCGATTATATTATAGTTATATATTATTTAAATATATCCATATAAGAACAATATTAATATCATATATTGATGTTTTGGGTTTATTTTTTTGAATCAAAGGTCATATGGAATTAAAATTATTATAAAATATATATCACTCATCAAAGGTAAATGAAAAAAATATATAGTAGTTTATAGGAGTCAAAACTAAATAATTGTTACAAATACATATAACTTTAAAATAATATGGAATTGAATAATATATTTGAATTTTGTAATGAAACTATTTGTTGGTTTAGTCTGGGAGAACACTTTTGAAATGATTGTGCTACAATTTCAACAACACAATTTAAATGTTGTCTTAAAAATATAGGTATATAAGAAAAATTAATACGTTAATTTTAAATATTTTAATTCAATGTATCTAAAACATACAATCCATTAAAAATATAGAACTATTTTTTTTCAAGAATTTATTTTTATTTGAAATTAATGAATGTTGTGTAAACAAATAACTGTGTTGTATTATATATTGTTGGGAAAAATCCCCTCCAGGTAAAATTGAATTAATTTTTTGTTAGATGTGTTTGTTGAAAGGTATTGTTTCCTTTTTCAGTGGTAGTGTTCCATTGCTATTTTTGAAACCCTATGTTGACAATGAACCATGAAAAAAGAATAGACTATATAGAGGTGGTACAAAAATAACAAATACAATGTTGCACTTTTTTGTAGTGTATGGAAAAAAATTGGCCTTAAAATCATGAAAATAGAGATATGTGTTTTTGGAAAAGAATATTCTGTGCATGAATGATGATTGTATGGAATCAAGCGCAAAATGAATGTTTTAGAATCCAAATGTTGAAATAATTAAATGGAATGATGTGCCTGAAAGATTTTGAAATGTATTCTAATGTGGGGTTTGTGTGAAAGTGGATTTTTCACCCAATGTGATGTCAAATTGGGTATTGTTCATGCAAAGATGATCATGCAATACATATCATATCATATTTGATGGGGTTGTTGGTACATATAAATAAGAGGTGACCCACTCATTCGAGAGAGCTGAACACATAGAGAGAATTTGAGTTACAAATCAAGTATGAATTTTATACAATTGGAGTTTCATGAAATAATTTGAGTTACACACATGCTAAAAATAATTCATGTCATATTTGTGTTACATGTAGTATTGATGTTTCAGAAAAGTGGTGTTTCATAAAAAAGTCAAATCTTGCATACAACACCTTAATGTACCACATAAATTGCAGTATGTGTATCCTAAAATATTTGAGGTTTTATAATAATAATATGGTAAATCCATTCACATTAGTAGACGAATGTATGACATAAATAGAGAATATAAATAAAGTGCTTGATTAATTTATTATATATAATGATGGGACAAACATGTTTATAAATTTTGAGTGGATATTCTAAAAAATCGGTGAGCACACATCATTTTATTAATTATTTAGCTTTGAAATTATGATTGGAAGTAATATTGGGGGGAAATTGATTCAACTCTAAATGTTTAAAAAAAGTGTGCTAAATATGGATTTGGTAAATTGGAATATTGAATATGTATGCTCCTTGAACATAGCCTATAGATGGTGAATGAATAAAAAATGGATGTATCTTCTTAATGCATTAATTTTTGTTCAAACATTTCTATTATATAGAGATAAAATTGTGTCGGTCATAACATCAAGACTGGATAAAAAGGTTTAGTTTTTTTAATATGTCATAAATAGATTCACCGCCACCACTTCCAAGGTAGCTGACCTGGTGGACCAAACAATTTTTTTCACAGGGAATAATAAAAATATGTTCTTCTCCATTAATGTATGTCATCAATAACAAAGGAATTTTGATCGTCAATTGGTATAATGTTCCGTTATATATGAGTTGGATTAAAGAAAACTCTTGATCATTATCAATGAATTTCATCACCACAATGATGGATGGTATTTCAACTAATATCAATATTGGATCTTTTTCACATGCTAATAAAATGGAATTGGATGATGATACCAATGAAATAAATGCTTTAGGGGGATCCTTGACCAATGAAATATATATGAAGGTGATGTCGTGTAAAAAATTACAGGCCATGTGTGAAATTTAATTGAATATTTGTGATGGTGATTCAATGGTCAAAGATATAATGCTATTGGATTTGTGGAACATATATGGAGATCGGAGAATGAACACAAATGAGTCTGTTGATACATTCTTGGATATGGTTAATGTTGTAGAGGGTGACATAGGAGGTCATGGAAATGACATTGAGAATATAAATATTGTGATGTGTATTGTGTGCGGAATCTTCCAACTTGGTTCAATCCAATATTTTCAGTATTAGATGATATAGACCCGAAAGAGCTGAAATTGGATATCATGCACAATACCCTTATAGAATATGAAATTAGAAGTGATGATAATGATATTGTGGACAATGGGTAATCTATAAAAGAGGAATTCTACGACATGAAGAATCTCACTATAGTAGACTCTCATAAAGAAGAAGAGACATATGAGGTATTGTCATATCGTCCATAAAATTTATAAAGAGGAAAAGGAATGTTAAATGGTTCAACTTCCACGTGATTTCATTAGATATGGTATTGTTGGTTATCATGAAACAAGGTTCCATAAAAATAATCACAATGATAATGATGATGAAGATGAAGTACCTATGAAGTTGTGTTCATCGTCGTTGAATGAAACATAATTATTTAAAAGATATTTATTTTGGAAAAAAATATACATTCAGAAGTATAGGACTATTATGGTCAACTAAATGTTGAAAATATTGATGAAATAAAGAGCTTCAATGATCATGTCGAAAATTCAATGGTTATAATTTTATGTACCACCTGGAAAAGGGAAAGATTGAATATTATGGAGATGATGTTGATGGAAGATTTGATATGTAGACAAGATAAAAATAGTAACATTAGGAAACAGGTATTTGGAGAAGAAAAAAAGCCAACAATGTGGTTCTGGATGCCGAACTCTATATGTAGAAGTAGGATGAAAATAAGACTGAGATGATGAATTAAATGGAAAAAAATATTTTTTTAGTACCAGAGAATTCAGAAATGTCTATTGAGTAAACTCTAAAAATTGAAGAATGAAATTTTGAATTGAATTTTTGACTGACACAAGAAGGGATAAAATCAAATGTATCAATTAACTTGAATAAGATGTAATCGGTCTCTCCTGAAATGTAATGGATCAAGGAAAACATGTTACTCTCAATAAGATACTGAGAATGATGATCCTTCACATGCCCCATAATTAAAATTTGGATAATAGTGGTACAACCTAAAAGAATAAACATTCTTGTTCAGATGTTAATGATGATGTTGGGATGGACCAAAAACACAAAATTTTGAATGTAGATGATAATTCATAAGATATCATTCTATGATTAATGTTTTAATTCGGTGAGAAGGATAACTCAGATAATTTTATAACACAAGGGACACCCATTGGTGATGAAGTGAAATTTGGGAATGATCCATTCATCATGTTCTATATTTCGTTAATATGGGACACATTCAAAATATGTGTTCTATAACAAAGAGATACATATGGGCATAAAAACTGAGGAATTCAAACAAATAATGGTACTATATATTATATTTGGGGAGAAATTGTGTTTATTGAGGAAGATTTTGGACCATTGATAGATATTGTACTCCACCATGTAACGTAATGTGCCAAGACATAACCATAGATGTTTCAAGAATAAAATCATCGAATCATAGGTGATCTGAAAAATAATAATCGATTTCAAGCTATACAAGATGAATTTGGACCGTCATACTATGAGGAATATCGTTATATCCAATCTATATTGTGTGGGAAGTCATAAACATGGATTAATAATAAGATAGTTGTGTTGGATGTTATTATGGAAATTGACCTTAATGCATCAAATCACCCTGCTCTACGGATCCTTGAATGGGGTTTCACATCCAATATGATAGAAAATAATGATATAGTAACAAAAATCAAATATGAAAAACAAGGAGTCATCAAATTTGGAAATAATAGTGGCCTAAAAATAACTATCTTAAGAAAGTCCATATTTGGGTGAAATGAAATGAGAAGTGCAGATGTATTTTTAGTATATGTTCTAAATAATAACATCTTCACATTCACCCTAATATAGGACTCAGAGATTTCTATATTATCTAATAAGATTATTTTTTCTTTCAAAGGATGAGTGGGGAAATTTTTTCTTTACAGAAAATTAATAATGTTAAATCAATTCCATGTAAGTGTGCTAGAAGATATGTTCCTTATATATAGACGAATAAAACATGTTGTGGAATAAAAACATGGTCATATGTTCCAGCCATCCCTAGATGATATGGTAACAGTTGAAGCATCTAGATAAATCCCTAACATATCACATGATCATACACATATGTATGATGGATCTCAACAAGATAATATAGTCAGAAATATGTACGAGTCAAAGGAACTGAAATCCAAAATAGTGCTTGAATTAGTTAATGTAGATTAATGTAAACCTATCTCACCAAGACCCATTAACAGAAAGGGATATTAAATTATATTAATTAATTATTATTGAGTAAGGGAATCATAACTTTTTTTCCCATAAGTAGGATGTGTTTAGTTTTATAAAATATTATCTAGGGGAATATGAAAATATGATTTGACAACAATATTTGAATTTTCAAACTGATAATGGTACAAAATTCCCAAAAATTCATGGGAAGGACTATCTTTAGAAACACGATATACTAAATCTTGTTTCTATATTGATAAATCATTAACCAAATGGACTGGTTTTGATGATATTCCGGATCATCAAAAACAATGTCAAGGAAAATTCATATTGAATAATAAATACTAGAGACATTTTTGAAGGAAGAAGTCTAAACAATGGACTACATTTATATCAGTTATCTATTGTATTCGATGGAAAGAAAACAATGTATAAGAAGTGGAATGTAATGAATTCAATGTGAAAATAATTTTGATTCTTTGGATGTATGTAATTTAAACTGAACAATAAAAATCACATGAAATTTTTGTCGCCTCAAGATGGGGGGATATTCCTTGCAATATCTGGCAGAATAAAAGCATACAAAACTGACAGTATGAGTCTCAGATTTGTATTTCAATGAAATGATGCCAAATTGGTAGAAAATTAAGATAATATATAACAGTACAGTGAAAAATTTCATTTTTAATGTGATGAAGATGAAGGTAACATAGTGTGTGTATAATTGGAAGATACTGATTTAGAAGAAGATATTAATGATATACAAGAGTAATTCATTTTGATATATTCAAAGAAGCCAGAGAGTTGAGATAAAATTCATAGGTAGAATATCATTAATGATTATAAAAAAAATTCAGAAATGGAGAATAATGTTATTGTAGAAAATATAATTTCTATCATAGGTAGAGCTTAAGTATTTTTTTGATGAAGCTGATGATGAAAACTGGGTCTAGGATACAGTGAAGAGCTACACTAGTTTGAGAAAAACAAACTTTGGAGATTGTTTCGATGCTAATAGATAAGAATTTTATCTGGGATAAATTGGTCTAGCGGTCAATGATAAATATATATGGATTAGTGATTAGAAATAAATGACGACGGTTGATAAAAGGGTGATACCAGATTGGGGGAATAGATGTTGATGATAAATTTTATCCTATTGAATGGCTTGAGACAATCTGATTACTCTAGGACATTGTAGTGAAATGAAATTTCTATGTTTTCCCGATGGACAATAAGTTAACATTATTTAATAGTGTTATGAAATATGATGTTTATATTGAGCAGAAAAATGTTTTTTTCTTTAATGAATATGAAAACAAAGATTGTTGGTATAAGAAGGAGCTATACAGGTTGAAGCAAGAACCAAGTGAATGGTATTAAACAAATTGTCATTATTTGAAGAATATTTGTATCCATATTTGTGGAGTGGATAAAAAAATTTACATCAATAATGATAGTAATCAAAGGATGATGGTTTCAGTTTATGTCTAAAATATTATTTTTTGAGAATCAGAAGAAACACAATGAAAATTCTTTTCTCAATTAACACTGAGTGTGTTCAAAATGTGATTTATTGGTGAGTTGATTTTTTTTAATTGTTTTACAGATGTCACAAGTAAGGATTAGAACATTTAATTTTTATTTCAAAAATTCTAAGGTGGTTTTCAAATTTTTTTAAAAGAACACTCCATGGAGAAAAAAAACATGTTGTTACACAGATGATACTATAACAAGATGACTTTGGTAAAGTACATAATGTCACAAAATAATTTAAATTCATTATACATTTTATATAAAAAAATCAATGGGACATGATATTTTTATTTCTACATGTGAAGTAGTGAGATATCAATGGAATCCAAATGAAATCCCTATTTATGAATTTAATAGAATACATAGTTATATTAAGGGCATTGTGAATTTCTGTTTACAGAAAAACTAAAAACATGGACAACCATTATTTGGATAAACACATATATATTGGTATGGATGAGTAGATGAATGAAAATTAATAATAGATGGTGCATTCAATTTTAGTGGATTGTGTATTTCCTGGTTATCCAAGGAAGAATATTGCATCTCAATGATCACTCCATAAGATGAATATATTTTGGCTACTCAAGCATGCACAGATTTATTGTGGATAAAGAAACAATGTGATAATAATGTATTTGATGTAATTTCAACAATTGTAATAAACATCAAAAATTCATGTGATATAAATCTTATAAAAAATTCACATTCATCACTGAAGTGAAAAATCACAATGAAATAAAATGTCACTTTTCAAGGAGAAGGTGGAGAAAATGAATATAAAGAAGAAGAATTGGATTATATAATTATAATTTGTATACATTCACACTAAGGCCTTATGAAGATAATCATTTCCAGGTAATATACATGATTTGGGATTTAAGTTGACTCCTGCACTTGATGTAGTGTGGATGTGGTTACACCCTTACTCATCATGGTATGGTGTATTTCTCCCAAATATACTGATATGTGTTCTGTACTCTTTTGTAAACCACCATGTAGTAACCTATTAGTTCATTGATAAAGGTGGAGAAAGTGTCAATTTTATTGAGTAGGAATATTGTCTAATGAAGGGAGAAAATCTTGAAATTTAAGACACATGGAGAAGCTAAAATGAGGATCATCAGGATAGGGGGAGCACAGAGATATGAAAAATTGGTGTATGAGTAATAATATATGAAAATTCTATAAAAGATCGATCAAACTTGATATATCACAAATGATGAGGTTCATGATGAAGGATGTTTATTGGTTTTATGAATTTGTGTCATGAACGATGTTTTTAATTAATGAACTATTTATTGTACTCTTTCTTCTCAGATTTATTATTGTTGATGTTGTATTACAGTATTTGTTGAGTAAATAATTGATCACCATTTGAATTTAATGAAGAAAATATTGATATAATATGAATGAAGATATAAAGGGGTATCATTTTACGAAATAGTTGTAAAAACCCCAATGAGGAAGATTGTTGGAAAAAAATCTCACTAGGTAACATTGAATAATTTTCGGATGGTTATGATTCTTAAAAAAGAGGGTTTACTTCATAATTCATTGTGTTACAGAGGAATTTTTGACAACCAATGTTGACAAATAACCCTAAAAAATGAATGAATGATCTGAAGGTGGGGAAAAATAGAGATATCTATTTATATAAAAGTATTTTTCATGCAATATTTAATATGATTTAGAAACATGTATGGATTGAATGTTTCAGGATCAAAATTTCAAAAATTTGGAAAATGGGCGGAGTTATAATATTATTTGGAAATGTTTATAAAATATTATTTTCTCGGAAAAGGCTTTCATTCTAAATGCGACATAAAATGTGGATTTTTAATGCTCGAAGATGATATTGTGTAAAACATTGAATCATCGACATATGAGTTAGTCGTGCCTCTAAATAATAGGTGACCCCCTCATTTAATATATCAAAAAAATTAGATAGAATCTATGCTCTATATCATGTATGAATATTATGCAATGGGGGTTGTGTGAATGAATTTGAGGTGCATGAAAGCTAAGAACATTGTGTTAAATATTTGAGCTTCGTTTTCGATTGAAGTTGTGTGCAAGGGGAATATTATGAAAAAAGTGGAATACTGTGGACATGGCATTGATGATGCGCACAATATGCAGGAATTGTGGGACAAAGCATTTGAAATTTCACGTTAAAAATTTGGTTATTTTATATTCATCATTGGCTGAATTTTGGACATAAATATATAATTTACATATAATAAAAAAATTCATTCATTATATATAATGATGGAACCGACTTCTCTATATACCTTTTGTGGGTCATATATAGAAGCAGTGAGCACACTATAATTGAGAGATAAGTGATATTTATAATTGTGATTGGCTATAAACCTAGAGGTAAAGTGATCCCACTACATGCAATGTAGATATTAGATAATTCTTAGAGGATTTATTACATCCTCACATTACCATTTTACGATCCATGGATGTATCTTAATAAGGTTGAACCAACTAAAATCTGAAAATTCCCATGCATTCATTATTTTTTGTTTATAAATTAACAAATGAAAGATAGATAGGATAGTTTTGTTTAACAAAGAAACATGTTAAAAATGTGATTTTATTTTAATCTATCACAGTATGATTATACCCCCTTTTCATTAAATTTGAAAAAGTGGGTATATCATATACTGAAATGATGGTTCTTTATAAATTAATGGAATTTGAATATGTAATTTTTTTTTGAATCAGATATATCCAAAAAATTTGTTTCTTTAAAAAATAAAGTGGTACCAATTGATTATTTTAAAAAATATGATGACAGAAACAATATGATGATTAAAAAAGGATTCCTCATAGTAACATTTAATAGGGAAGTAATTATCTAAGTGGTGGAAATAACTAATGTCTACATAGTTCAGATTGGAGATTCATTATCATATTTTTATCTTATTATGTAAGAAAGAAATAGATTATGGCATAAAAATAAATGGAATAATAATAAAAATTAAAATGAGGAAGTTTGTTAAATTAAATTAGTGATGAATATTCCTATCATTATTGATGTTAGTACTAATGATTGAATTAAATTCCATAAAAGAATAATTATAATGAATTTTCCAAAAAATAATTAATATTCAGAAAATGAATCCATTGGATATGATACACAACGTTGTGTAGAGAACATTGAATGAGACATCACCATGTTGAGATAGAATGTAAATCAGTTTCGTTGAATAATAAAATATAATGACTTATATAATTTTTATATTCTAAAAGAATAATGTTTTTTGTAGAAGTTATAATTTTATATTAAATAACTATTTTTTCTATTAAAAATGATGTGTTATAATAATGATACATAATGTTATAAAATACGATTCTTAGTTTACTTATGAAAATGATGAAAGAGAAACATGTTCCTTTCATTATAAACCCTAAAAAAATTGAGTATCATTGAAGGAAAGTAGAATACTTGTCAAAATATTCATAACTAAGATTTTTGAGTATGAAATTTTTTTTAGTTAGGTAACATTATATCAAAAGCCCCCGAATTATATTATTTCTTATTTTAATATAGGAATTTTTTATATGATCCACCAATGAAGTATCTATAAATATAAAATGATATTTAAAACACATCTACGTTTTTTAAACCCCTCCTCTATCATTAATGATGTATGTAATTGTATTATGTCTTTTAAAATAACTAATAAAGGAATATACAGTGGTTTCACAAAAATTTAATGACTCTCCATGTAAAATGGACTCTATCTCAAACATTAAAATTAGGTATTATTTTCATTGAGTATTAGCAACAATTTGAAATATGAATAATTCCAAAGTATAATTTTTTAAAAAGGTCATTTTTTTGTACATTTTCATAATCTACATTAATGTGTCCCATTTGTGTTATATTAGTATGACTATGAAAAAACTGATACATTTTACCCATTAATTCAAGTTTAAATAATTCAAATTTGATTGATAGTATATTTTGGGGAAGAAATTGAAATCAAAGTATATCATCATCTTATTTTATAACAATTATTTTCACATTAGACTATATGTCATTAACATATGTCTATTTATTCTACGAAGTTCTATGTATCCGTATAATTGGATCACAATTATTATATTGTAAAGAATCTAGAGATTAATTAATGGTTTTTATAAAAACATACTAAGTGATGTTTTTCAATGCAATCGACGATGTTGTTGTCTTTTCTAAAAGTATGTATCAATTTTAGTTATTTTTATGTTGTTATTATTTTCATGGATATGTGATGATTTTGAAATTATTGTATATAAAATACTAGTAGAAAATTTATTGTCTTCGGAACATCGATGTAGTTGTATATATATAGTTGGTTCTTCTACCATATCTATTTATATCACTGATTCAAATTATATCATGGAAAACACCATATCCTTTGGTCATGATATTCTAAATTTCAAAAATTATATTTAATCACTCCTTATTAAATATATTATTTCTCACATAAAAAAATCTAATATAGGAAAAACATGTTTTCTTCAATATGATTATAGAGATAATATCCCATTTTTTCCTTTTCATTAGTAATAACCACGAACATGTGTAATTTTTTTCAATATTATCAGATGATATAATTTTTGTGAGTTATTAAAATCGCCAAATATCAGTATCATACATAAGGGAAGTAACCCAATACATGTCTCATGTGGTTCCATTATGACTAAATTATATGGAAAATGATTTAATATAAATGATTAATCTTTTATGGAAACCCAAAAAATGAAATTGGAAGGTCACACTATCTCATCAATGATTGAACTATATCTATCCATGTTAGATTCCCTCCATTAGAAAAAAGCATCACTCTATTTTTTATGTGTGGCTATATAGAAATATTTTCTATATACCCATGTAGGATCAATATATTTCTATCAAAATTATATACTACCTTGATTAAATCATAGTTCTTTAACACACATTACCATTTGATTCTATATTATAATTTCATAATATATTATCATTTAAAAGATCTATATGTATATATCAATAGAAATATATATCCCTGCTGACTAAAGTCATTATTAATAGTAATGAAATACCTAAAGAATCAATTTTAATAAGTACTTATTTTTCTACAGATATTACGTTGTATGATATCTAAAATTCCGCAATTAATTTCAGCTTTACAACTAAAATGTTATATTTTACCATTCTTAATAAATATGATATTTAAATTTTAAATTATTCAACATATAATTTGTAGTACATCCATTTTGAGGTATGTGGCCTTGGTTTATACATTTGTATGCGTCTAATATTCATGGGATGAGCTGGGAAGTGGTTGGGAGTGTTTGGAATGTTTTTTAATGAGTTTGGAGGCTTTGCATATGGAGCACAGTTTGAGCATAGTTAGAGGAAACTATGAGGACTATCCAGGAAAACATGTATGGGGAGACATGAGGATTCACACAGCCTATGCACGGTTTGACAAGCTCTACAAGGCCACCGTGCAGACTCTTTCTCTCGAGGAAGTAGCATGCACACATTTAGCACACGGTTTGCCAAACCGTGCAGTCTAACCATGCAACAACTTAAAAATATTGTTTTCAAACCCATGATCACTTGGGATTGCCTCATTCCTCTCCAAAAATTATCCCACTTATTCCTCATTTAGTATTTTGGATTCCCAGGGGTTGAGGTTGATCTCCCACACGTTTTGGAAGAAAATCGAAGGGGTTTCAAGGTTATTTGAAGGTGGTTTCTCAATGGTATGTTTATCATCTTAGCATTTTGTGGTTTTCCTCTATATCCACATCTCTCTATGTATCTCTTTTTTTTGCAGTTATAGGGTTGTGGTTGCTTTGGATGTTGATTTTAAGGCTTTTGATTTTTATGGAAAGGGATATATAGAGTTTTCGGTGGTGCGTTCACCAAATTTGAGGTGCAGTTGCCTGTGGGTCGATTTCTTGGAAACCCTAAAGGTAGGTGGATTCTCCCACGATTCCACTTTGGTTAGAAAGAGTAGTATTTAATTAAAATTATTTTTTTGTGCTTGAAATTAATTGTGATTATTGTGAAAAATTGGTTTGAAATCCTTTTGGTGATGTTTTGGGGAATTTGGGGGGGGAATGGGGTTTTACTGTGAAATGATATTTTTGTGAATTTTAAAATTGATATTTCAATATTTTTTATTGGCATTGAGCCAATGAAATGGTTTATTAAAATTGGTTAAAAAGAATTATTTGTTTTATTGAAATGGGGTATTGGCATGGGCAATCGTTTAAGAATTTTTTTAATAAATGGGTGATTTATTGAAGTGGTTTATCATATAAGGGAATTGGTTGATTGCATGTTGTTGTGGCATTGGTGGGTTATGTGTTTGTTTTTTATTGGTTGAAAAGTTTTGTGGAAGTGGGACGAAAGTCTCATTATAATAGGTGACGTATAGTGGTCGGAAGAACCACCATATGGGTAGTGGTCGGCAAGTACCGCGAGTTGTGAATATGTGAACGGGATGGGCTGAAGTCCCACCATTTTGGTTGTTTTGGTTTGAATGGGTGGACGGGTTGGACAAAACCTCCACTGTTTTGGTTGTTTGTTGTGATTTTCTTTGCATGTTGGAAATGTTTGTGCTAGTGTGTGAATGATAAAATGGATTGTGGAATATTTGTTGGCATTCCATTGGTTTCTTGGTTTGGGTGTCATGGCTTGGTAAGGTCATGTTTGGCTTATATAAATGGTGGTATTTGTAATTATTTTATATAAATTGTTTTATATAAATGTGCTAATGGTTTTATCGTAGTGACGTGTGTAGGGAAGTCATTTGCGTAAAACCTACTGAGTTTTATTACTCACCCCTAGCTTTAACACTATGTTGTCTTTCCATATGTCGTGTACATTGATGTGGGAAATGTTAAGGCATAACCCTCCTTTAGGGGAGAATTGTGATCTCCTAGTGGAGCTTGGATCTTGGATCATGGTGTGGAGTTGTGTTCATGTCTTTGTTTTTGGTTTTTTGTTGTTTAGTTTCCGATTTGTACTCTGATGTGGTGTGGACAGGTCTGGTTGTATAGGTATCAGGTTGTATTGTGTAACAACTTGGTTATTAGTGGATGGTTTGGTTGGGATGAAAGTGCATGCATCTTTAGTTGTTTGATTGATTGTGATTAGTTATATTCTTAAGGGAAAATTTATTCCCAACTGTTCTTTAAATCCCTCGGAATTTATCTACTACTTATGGTTCCATGGAAACATTGCTTAAGGCCAGGTAACCTGGCGCCTTGGTGTTGACATTATTTGTGTTATATTCCTTGAGCCGGGGTGGTAACAAGTCATTGGATTATCATAACATGGACTGTATAGCATAAAAGGACGTAGTTAACCCTCAAATTGTGAACATAATGTTTCTTAGGATTTGGGTACATATATGTTTTAGATACACTTATAGGCATTGGATATCTCATTGTCGTGGGTGTAATCATTGAGATGATCATGGCATGCATGGTAGAATGACATCCCACAAGGATGCATATTTTCATTTGGAATAATGATTTATGGGATGAATTGTGAAATGTTTTTTTAAATGTGTGAAATTGAAATGTGAATAAATTTGGTATTTTGAAATTTATTTGGTTTTAAAAATGGTGAAACATTGTAAATGGTGAAAGGTGGAATGCCTCATTATGATAGTAATTTGTAATGTGATTTGAAATGGGATTTCGTGATTTCTACGGAAGTGAGTCTCATGGTAGTTTTTGTTCTGTTTATATAAATTGCACTAGGTAGGACTCGTAGAGTCCAACTGGATGTGGTCGATGAGAACACTGTTTCACCTGAGCCTCAGGTGATCCAATAGTTATTGCAGAATACAGTGCATGTTTTCCCAGCTATGGAATGTGGAAACAATGTGGATGAACCATGGAATGTGTATCTTCCAGTCTAGATTCAAATGAAAAATCATCCCAAATTCAGGTGTAATTCAGAGACAGAGAGTGAAGAGGAATGGTTAAATAGAATGAACATGATCTTTGAGTTATTGGGAACACCTGTAGAGTTGAAAGTGTACTTGGCCACATATATATTGAATGATCGCCCCCTACAGTTGTGGGAGTTGGTTTTTCATGATGGAAAGGACAAGGGTATGATGTGGGATGGCATTGCGGAATTTTTTAATAAACAACTCTACCCACATAAATTTAGAATTCAGTGCATAACCGATTTAGTCATTTTGAAGCAAGAGCATATGATTGGGACTGACTATGCAGCTATGTTTATGAACATAGTGTGGTTTTCACCTGAGGTGGTGGGTATCACGTCGTTTATGTCAAGGATCCATGAAGAATGTTTAAGGAAATAAATTTGTTCAATGATAGCAGTTCTGTGTATAGATTATTATACGAAGAGTGGGAATAGAGCCTTAGTGGTTGATCGGGATCTGTTGGGAGCTCTGACCAGAGGAAGCAAGGTGGTGCCCATGCAGAATAGTGGGAAATCTAAAGCTAGGATCAATCGGATAAGGGCCACATATTCTCAAGGTGGGAGTATGGCACGTAATCTGATAGTAGGATCGGTGAATCTTCCCCTCAAGACCTAGAGCAAACCAGGATGTCATCACTGTGGTCCTACGAGCCACATCAAGCAGTATTGTACGACGCAACCATGAGAATTTCATAACTATATGCAGACGGGGAAACTTAAGGGTTAATGTAAAAATTCTCATAGGTCGGGTGCGCGTGACACTCCTTAGGGATTACAGATGTTGTATTCTCCGATGGGATGGGGGCGGTAGTATACCCCTCGGCAGTAGTGTAATGTGGGTCATGTTGATTCTTGGAATACCATGACACCTCAGTAGGAAAATAAAGAGCACATTGTGGAAAGAAAACATGTTATTGGAATTGAACATATTATTGGATGATCAGTCGGGACCATCCATGGTATGAGGTACTATTATTTTAAATTATACCTTGATGCAATTGTTTTTTGATACGGGTGCTTCACACTATTTTTATTGTTGCATGTGTGGTTTATTTTCTGGGATTAACGGTTGAAATGATGCCTTCGGTTTTGAAAAATCAAACACCTCTGGGTCGAAGAGACTGTCGAGCCTTCTTATATAGAGCATGTTGTATCATTGTGGTTGAGTTTGAGATAATTTATAATTTCTCAATTCTTTATATGGATGGGTATGATATAATCCTAGGAATTTATTGGCTTGTGGACTTTAAGGAATACATCGACTGTGATGCGCGAACAGTTGATTTTACAACACACAATGGCCTTAGGGATATCTTTAGAGGAGAGTGGCATGAAAGGTAGGGTGCAATGGGATTGTTGACACCAGCAGTGGGCACGTTATCATAATAGTTTTTGGTGTTGTCATTTGAATTGATAGAGGGTGTTGAGAAGAGTGCACTTCCAGCCGTGGTGGATCACTTCATGGATTTTTTTCCTGAATAATTCTCTAGGTTACCTCCGGTAAGAGAAGTGTAGTTTATGATTGATTTTCTTCCATGGACCAGTCCTGTCTCACTTTCATCTTATTATATGGACCCTACTGAACTGTGGTAATTGAAAGTCTAGTTATAAGAGTTATAAAACAAATGTTTTATCTATCCTAGCACAACCACGTTGGAATTTCTAGTGTTTTTTGTTTATAATGTGGATGGATCATTGAAGATCCATGATGATTATTGTATACTTAACCATGTTACGATAACTAACCGATATCCACTTCCACGAATTGATGATTTTTTTGACCAGTTGAGGGAATCCCACTGGTTCTCCATGATAGACCTGAGGTCGGGATATCATCAATTTTTGTTGAGGAAGGACGAAATTCTTAAAAAACATTCAGAAGTAGATATGGCCATTATGAATATATGGTTATGCCCTTTGGTATAAAAAATGCACCATCAGTTACTATGGAATTGATGAATCACATATTTTAGAGACATCTTGACTCATTTGTGGTGGTGTTTGTAGATGATATTCTTCTGTTTTCAAAGACAAGGGTGGAGCATGAGCATCACTTGGTGATAGTGCTGGGGGTCTTGAGGGATCATTTCTTTAATGCCAAATTGTCAAAGTGTGAATTTTGGATACAAGAAGTTCATTTTCTTGGACATGATATTTCTAAATGGGTTTTTTCAGTGGATCAGTAAATAATAGAGGTTGTTATCTCGAGGAAACTGCCACATAATTTGTTTGAAAAATAGATTTTCCTTCATCTAGCTTGGTATTATTGGCATTTTGATCGTAAATTTTGACGTTTGGATTCACCGATGAAATCTTTGACAAAATCCATGTTTCATTCTAGTGGATTGAACAGTTTCAGTACTGTTTCGAAGTGATAATGGGTCTGCTTACACCAGCACCAATCTTGGTTTTTCAATAACTAGGGAAAATGTTGGTGGTGTATTGAGATGCATCGAGATCGTTGTTGGGATGTGTTATCATGAAAGGAAATCATGTAGTTGAGTATGGTTCATGGTAGTTTAGGGTGCATGGGATGAACTACCAAACTCCTGATTTGGAATTGGAAGCAGTGGTGCAGGCTTTGAATGTGTGGATTCGGGATCGCTGCGTTGAGAAATTCTCAGTATGTACTAATCATAAGAGCATGAAGCACATTTTATCACAATGGTATTTTTACACGAGAAAATGATATGGATGGAATATATACATATGTTTTATTTTGACTTGATGTACTCCCCTAGTAATTGATATTCGGTGGTGGATTCATTAATTATAAAATCATATTCTCAAGTTGTAAAACATGCATTGGACTAGTGGGAGTTGATGATGGTTATAGATGTCTTGTGGTAAGAATGTGATGACCAGGGCAATACAGTGGTCATCTTTCCAGTTTTGATTATTACTGACTTGTTGGGCTAGGTTAGAGAGGCACAAATATCTGATTCTATGTGTGTAACCATGAGGTCAAGACTCAATGGTGGGGAGACCATTGAGGGTTGCCAACTGAATAGAGATTCGGTTTTGTGTTTTCAGAATCAGATGGTTGTACCTGTTGCTTGTTTGGTGGATCTCCACAGGGCATATCATCATTCAAGGTGGTCTATTTATCCCAGAATTCCGAAAATGTATAAAGCTTGGAAAGCAAAATTTCTGTAGAATAGTATTAAAAGAGTTGTGGCATAGTTTGTTTTGATATGCTTGACTTTTTAGTAGGTCAAGGTAGATCATCAGATGCTAGAAGGAATGTTGAAGTCTTTTCCAATACCTATCTCAAAGTGAGAGAATAATGGAATGGATTTTGATATAGGTATCCCATGAATGGTCTGGAAACATGATGCCATTTGGGTGATAGTGGATCAGTTAACTAAGTTATCCCATTTCATCCTGATTCGTGATTCTCATACGGTATAGAATCTGTCTGAAATCTATATACGGGAGGTGGTAAAAAGTCATGGTGTTTCAGTTTCAATTTTATCTTGTATAGATCCAAGGTTTACATCTCGTTTCTAGAAATATTTGCAGCAATACCTTAGTACATAGTAGAATATGATCACAACGTGTCACCCCCATATGAATAGTCAATCCAGTAGGACAATAAAAACATTGGAGGATAAGTTTCTATCTCGTGTCATGGATATTGGTGGATCATGGGAGAATCACTTGTCATGGGAAGATTTTTTTTTACAATAACAGTTATCAGGAATTCATACATATGGCTTAGTTTGAAGCATTGTATGGTAAGCCGTGTAATTATCTTCTATGTTTGGTGGAAACGGGAGAGTCCTCGATGGTTGGACCAAGCATTTTTTAGGATACTATAGAGATTATCAAGTTTATTAGGAAGATAATGGATACAAATCAGAGTCTTTAGAACTATTATGTGGATCATCGTCGATGGTCGTTGTTGTTTGATGTGAGTGATCATATTTTCTTGTGAATCACTCCTTGGTTGGGAAATCATCGATTTGGGATGCATGGAATGTTATCTAGGAGTTATATTGGACCTTTTCTGATTTATGATTGGGTTGGTGTGATGGATTATCATATGGCTTTTCCAACTGGATTTAGGGTGCTCAAAAATGTGTTTCATGTGTCACAGTTGAAACATTTTCATCCAGATCCAGACCATCTGATTCGATGGGATCATTTTGATATAGGATCAGATGCTTCATGGGTGCATGTGTCGGTGCGGGTTATGGATAGGAAAGTGAATGACATTCTTGGTAAAAGCATCAGTTTAGTTTGTGTTTTGTGGAAACACGAATAGATTTAAGAGGATACATGAGAGAGGGAAAAAGAGATGGTTGAGGAATGGCCCAAGCTCTTTCGAAAAAGGATGGGTTCACTATATTCCAAGGACGGAAATACCAATGGTTGGGAGAATGTAGTAGCCCTAGTCTGAGGTATGCGGCCTTGGTTAATGTATTTCCTAATTCTTTTGAAGTCAATGGGTTGAATTGGGAAGATGTAGGGAGATTTTGGAATGGATTGGAATGAGTTTGGAGGATTTTCATAGGGAGCATGGTTTGAGCACGTTTATTGTAAACGATGCAGATTCTCCAAGAAACCGTGGAGGGGGAGAAAGTAGGTTTCGCACAGCTTGCACACGGTTTTCCAAACCATGTGAGGAAACCGTGCGGACCCTTGCTCTATAGGTATTGGAGTTCCCATGGTTAGGCACGGTTTTCCTAACCGGGCAGACAAACTGTGCGACCAAATATTAATAGGGTTTTATAACCCAAGTTCACTTCAGCTTGCCTCATTCCTCTCGAAACCTTATCCCACTCGATCCTCACTCGGGCTTTTGGGTTATCAGTTGTTGAAGGTGATCTCCCACACGCTTGGGAATAAAATTGAAGAGATTTCATGGTGATTTGAAGGTGGTTTCCCCAGGGTAAGTCTCTCCTCTTGGGGTTTGGTTATTTTCCTCTAGATCCACATCTCTCTATCTCATTTTTATTGTACATCTCCACATTTTTTGTGTCTATCTAGGTTTTTCGTAGCCTTGGATGTATATTTTAAGGCTTGGTAATGTTAGGGAAAGAGATCTAGAGAGGGTTCGGGAGTGTGTTCGCCGGATTGGAGATGTGGTTTCTTGTGGGATGATTTCTCTAGAACCCTAAAGGTAGGTGGCTTGTCACTCCACTCTACATGGATAGAACTAGTGTTGTTTTATTATAATTAATTTGTTGTGCTTGAAATTAATTATGATTTTTGTGAAAAATTGGTTGGAAATCCCTATGGTGATGTTTTGGGTATTTTTGGGGAAAAGTGGGTATTTATGGTGAAATTATATTGTTGTGAATTTTAAAATGGTGATTTTAAAAATGGTTTCATGGCTTGGGGACAAAGAATGGGTTTATGAATTTTTTTTTTTAAATTTTGATTAATTGAAATGGTTTTTTGTCATGGAAAATCGGCCAAGGATGGTTTCAATAAATGAGTGATTTATTGAAGTGGTATATCATGTAATGGAATTGGTTGATTCCATGTTATTGTGGCCTTGTTGGGTTATGTGTTTTGTTGTGATTGTTGGGAATTTTTTGTGGGAGTGGGCGGGAAGTCTCACTATAAAAGGTGATGGATAGTGGTCGGAAGAACAACCATATGTGATGTGATTTGTATGTACCACTAGTTGTGAATGAGTGAACGGGTTGGGAAGAAGTGCCACCATTTTTGTTGTTTTGGTGTGAATGGGTGAATGGGTTGGACAGAAGCTACACTATTTTGGTTTTTTTCTGTGAATTGCTTTGTATGTAGGAAATTGTTCTGAAAGTCTGTGAATGGTGAAATGGATTGTGGCATGTTTGTTGTATTTCCCTAGGTTTCTTGGTTTCTGTGTGATGTCTTGGTAAGGGAATGTCTTGCTTATGGAAATGGCGATACATGCGATTAATTTATATGAATTATATTATATTAATGTGCTAATGGATTTATCTTAGTGGAGAGTGTAGGGATGTCATTTGGGAAAAACCTACTGAGTTTTGTTACTCACACCCTACTTTGGCACTATGCTGTCATTGAAAATTTCGTGTACCATGACGTGGGAAAAGGTAAGGAATCAGCCTCTTTAGTAGGTGGATTGACAGTTCTAGGTTGTATTTTTAATGGAAAATCATTCCCCACTGTTCCTTGATGCCCTCAACATTTATTAGCAGCCTTTGGTGCCTTGGGGATATTGCTTAATTCTAAGTAACCCTCCCCACATCCTCAAAACAATGAGGTAGGGGTAGGTTGTTACAAAACTATCATAATAATCCATATATATACATTTTTTAATTCATTTATATATTATTTTTCCACGGATATAATGGTTATGCTATTTTGGATTAGAATGAACATGGACCTTATTATTTATAATATTAAATACTTAATTATATATATCTAGAACATATGAATAATATATCTTAATATAATTTTTATTGACAATATCATTCATATATATATAATAACTTCTTTGATTAATTAAAAGTGTGAATCCCTTCTTGTCCCTGAAAGATATATAAAAAAATATTTCTTTTATTTTAGGAAATTTTTTAAATTTTTTTTAATTTTATGATGAATCTAATTATTTAATTTAAATAATTTTTTTAAATATCCTATGAAAAAAATTATCCATTCTTAAAAAAAGTATCTAATTTAGTTCTTTTCAAATCCTTTTTATCTTTGAGCCATTTTTATTTTGTACTAATGTGTGAGGCACCACAAGTATCAAATACGCATCATTCATTGTCATAGGAATTAACTTGGAAATTATTGATATTCATGTTCTCTAAATGTAATAATGTCATAATACTTCTAATCATTCAACACAAATATTAATGTAATGTATAGCTCAAACCATTGTGGGATGTCAATCTGATAAAAATTATGTAATACATAAAATATTCAAGCAATATTTCTATATTTGAGTAATTTTTTTATGACTTTTCATTATGGATTTATAATTAATTTGAATCTAATATAAATTTTGACCACATAAACCATTAATGTTTTTTAATAAAAGACATAAATTTCTTTAACATATGAGTCTACTTTTTTATTCAACATTCCACTTATTTTTTATGTAAGGGACCTTCCATATTTAATGTTTTATGATTCTGTTAATTATAAGTGACACATCACATGGAAAAAACAGAACTTCATTTCTCTAGTCTAGAAACTCCAAAGTCTCTTATATAAGTGGAACATGTATCTCAGAATATAATTTTTTCTACCAATAATTATGGAATATCACTTCCACCATTCCTATATGAAGATAATCAATGTGAAACCATATTTGGAAGAATCAACCTAATTGAATGATTTATGTCTTGATCTATTTTATTTTAGAGGAAATCTATCACATATTATTTCAATAGGGATTATTTTATAATATATCACATGATTATTATTAATCTATATCACATTATATAAATTAAATATCATGATATATTTATTATATCGTTTGATATTATATATAAAATTCATTACTTTATGGATTTATTATTCTAATCTTATTACAATAATAAAATTAGTGATCTAAAACCATATTAATGTCTAGAACATTTAATAACAAATATAGTTTCATTAAAAAACAAAAAAATAAAGACATTTCAATACATAATTGAATTTAACAAAACTGAATGGTAATGAAATACATTTTAGGTAAAGGCATGATGATTTTTGAGACAAAAAATATTCACATGAGTAACGATGTAGTGATAGTTATATATTTCCTCACCAATGTATAATGATGAATATGTATTCATTTCAATTTGGAATCTAACCTAATGTTTTTATTCCCATGGAGACATTACTCAAATGATAATTCATTACATAATTTCACAATTAAATCATATAAAGAACCATATTTATGAAATATTCTTATATGAAATTTATAATATAAATTTAATCATAATAATTATTCAAATGTTATAATAAATTCATAAACTTGAATAATATAATGTCATTTAAAAGAAACTTTTATTGTCATAACAATATATGAGATGTATTTATGCAATATTTATATTTTATTTAGACATATTAATCATATATTATATGTTTCATTACATTTAATTTATAAAAAAATTTAAATAAAAAATAAAATTTTTGAATAAAATTTTTTAGAAATCAAAATTTTTTCCACCACAACATGACCAAAATAAGGATACCATTTGTAATGGATTAAATTTGTTATGTATTATGGATCATATCTTGGTTCATTGAGTATGAACCATCATTAAAATTTTATCACTTAAATAGTATAGAAATTTTGACCCTTATTAGTTGATTCGTAGGACATAATTATGATTTATAACTCATTAATAAAACTATATAAAAATGAAATTAATCCATAATTAAATAGTAAATTAAACCATAACTATGATTAAAATGAACATCTTATATTCATATGTATAAATAAACCCATATATGGTATGATATATAATTATGAAACAAACATTTAAGGATTAACGATGAATAATTTAATATTAATCTTTTTTGTAGCCTTCATATTTTTATTAGACCGAATATGGTTTCACTATGACCATAATATTATTAAACATTTTCATCTTTCCACTTTTGCTATCCAATCATCATTTATATTGTAATTCAACTCATAAGGATTCTCATTGAACAAAACTGATAGAAAAACTATGTGGTATTGTGTTTGAATAATACATATATCTAATGTAGAGAATAATAAATACTCATAATATCTTATTAAATTGGTTATATTGGTATAACAAGCCACTATTATGTTTCATACCAATTATATTGAACAATATAAATCGCATGCATGTCAATCCACGAGATTGATGTCTATCATAATAGATGATTGGCATCATGAATTTTCAAATTATTCAATTTTTTTACAATAAAACTATATATTGAGATATAATTTGTTATTTAATATCTTTCTTATCACATGAGAAATATATTGATTACCATTACATGGTCATTTATAACCATATTTTACATTTTCTGGTTTTTTCCAATGAGTGGGAATGTGAATTTTAATGTCCTTGAAACTGAAATTCAATATTGTTTTGTTATCGAAAATAGATGAAGAAAGTATTTATCAAAATTATTATATATATATATCCAAAAAAACATCTAATAACGATAAATTAAACCAATATTTTGAATCCCCTTATAATCAATAAAGTCTATATTAATGAAATGTATATTTAAATCCCATGAATTTGTCCCACACAATATTCATATGGATATTATGTTAATGATTTTATTCAATTTATGTTTTTTATAATTTTCTCCTAATTCATTATCATCAATGGAATTTATATCATCTTATTTCTCTTTGGGACAAGAATCATCATCATTCATGCGGAGTGGTTTTTTTATATAGATTCTAATAAGTATTTTAATTTTCAATTTTTCGACATATTCTAAAAGAATCATTCAAGATGTATTGATGTAAAAGTAATAATATTATAAATTATATTAAAATATTATATTAAAAAAGTGAACTAAGAATGTTTTTATCACAACTGAAGATATTGAAATTTTATTTTCCATATGCATATCAAATATTTAAAAAAATTCATTATCGAATGTCTATCCCTAGAAAAATATTTCATGAATCTTTTAGTATATCAATTCATTAATTTTGAGATGACATTCCTTGTTGATGTTTTTTACCTCATTCTATCACTATTGTTTAACCTTAATCCCATCAAAAAACTATACAAAAAATCATCCAAATGGACTATGTATAATTGTTACATTCGGATGTCAGTGGGTGCTGTGATATATAAAAAAATCATAAATAATCTAAAAATTGGTGGATTACTGAACACTAGGATAAAATATACATTATTTTTAAATTGGTAAATCTTGTGTGAGAAAAATTTCATATAATTATTTTTTCTATATATAATTAATGTTATTTTTTACAAAAGATTGAGTAATAAATATTTTATTAGATTGATAGTTGATGGGTAGAGATATTAGGACTACCATTATTGGTTTAAATAAAATGATGATGTTGGTAAATATATGATCAAAGATTTTACTTTTACAAAAAATCCATAAAAATAAATAAACATGAGTATGTTGGAGTGAAAACATAATTTAACCACATTCATAATTTTTTTTATATTTATTTATTAATTTATTTATAATAATTTTATATTTACATCCAAATTTTATCTTTTTTATATCAAGGACATCAAAATAGAACTATTCTAATATATAATTATTTTAACATATTTATATTGTTTTATGTTAATTAATTATTCATATCCAACATAATTAATTCTTAATTACAAGGATTTTTATAATTTATATATACATATATATATATATATCATTAAGTTTATTTTCTATGTGTTTTAGTTATTTTCACAATTTAGATAATAGAGTGTGAAATAATATTTTCCTACACACTAGAGAATATTTTATGTTTTTATTTTTTAATATATATATGTCTATAATCCTTGAAACATTATAGATTTAATTAAAATTGATGGTATAATTTTTTTTCAAACCATTCAGGATAACGATATCCCATCATATGGACATTCAAATAATTCAATGGTGAACCCTCAATCAAAAAATAATTTTGATCACTGTTAATTTATGCCTATATAACCCAATTTATTTTATCTGAAAGAGCAAATATTTTCAGTTATTATACATAATAAGTTTTAAGGAATATTCAATAACATTCGGCCACAAATATTATTTCTTATTCATTGTTATATTTTCATTGAAATATATAATATGGAAATTTGAATAGTCTTTGTGATGTGAAGTTTCACATTATTTTTTCATACCTAACAATGGATACATTTGACTAACTGAGTGGAATATTACATTCATATAACAATTAGTTGAAATAAAAAAACAATTATATGATCATTATTAATGATTCATCCTTATTATTGGACTAAAATGTTTTAACATTGTATGGATTTATTTTGAGGCAATCCGTCTATTCATATTGCTTAAAAATGATTGTCTCCAATTACATCAACATGGTTAAAAATTATAGATACTAACCCATGGTATTTTTTGTAGTTATATCATCATTAATGGATTGTAAGAACTATATTACAGTATATATATATATAGATATTCTTCTCCTCCCCTCTACATTCATTATCAATTGATTATTTTATTTATTATAATATTAACGTGTTTTTGAAATATTTTATATAATATAATGAAATTTTAAATATTCATCACATAACCCTAATCACTATCTCATTTTCTGTTTCGATGTAACTATAGTAGTGTAATTTTATTTGGAATCCCTATCTACAAATTAATTTATTTTTATGAGTTTTTTATTTTTCCATTTTATTTATTTACATGAGTAAAATTAGTTTCATTATCTTGTAGTATCATTGTATCTTATTCTCTAATATTCCATATCATATACATCGAAAGGAACTATAATCATAATTATTTGAGATAATGTAATCATTCATTTGGTGCGTGTCTTAGGTAAAGGATGATAAATTATAGAATAGAAAATGCACTGTAGTATTTTCAGATTATTTTTCATCAATCATTGAATGTTTCCATGGTTATAGAAATATTATTGTTATTGGAGATAGTGTTGGGTAATTATATATATTGCAACATAATTCTTCATTATTTATAAAAAAATTCATCAATATCATTTGTGCATGGATTGTATCGTGGTTTGATGCTTGGATTATTAATAACATCCAGTATAAAAATGAATCATCCCATATTGTCATATGAATGTTAATTTTATATAATATTTTTTAATTGATGTATAAATCCAGATATTAAATACTTATACAGTAATTTTAATAAATATAATATTAAATATTTTTATTCACTCTATTTTTGATACGTTTTTTTTATTTTATATAAATACCACCGCCCTTTCAAACTATTAATAACACATCACAAAAATTGTTTAATACCATCACAAATGATATTTCATAAGTTCCAATATTAAAATTATTATATACTGTAAATTATATGATAATCGGTAAGTGAAATCATGTCAATTATTATATTTGATATATTTACAATGATATTTAGACATTGAATTATTTTTTTAAATATATTTAAAAAATATAAAAAACTGCTTTTACTTAGATAACCCAACCACCAAAAAAATTATGTGTTTAATTATTATTAAAAAATGATCCGGGGGTTCCTAGGTCTCACTATATAGAGGAACATGTTTGGATGATAGTGAAATATCACAATGAATGTATGATCTCCTATTTTGAACTAGATTGAAATTCAAATAGAATTATAATATTTTTTTAGACGTGAAGAATTTTAATGTGAGCATAAGTATGTAATTAATAATTTATTACCCAAGAACAATAATATTTTTGATATGATTAATTGAATGAATGAAATATAAGATTTATGGATGAGTTTTAGGTGTATCAGGATTCGAAACAAAAATTTCAGGAGGGATTTCTTGAGGCACATGGATGGAATATAGGTAAATATGATTTTTAATCAAGTTATATTGAGTGAAATTATTTTTTAATAATGTGAAGGTCATAGATAAATTTTGAAATAGTGATGAGGTTCATTGAGATGAAAACATTAGTCTAGTTTTCTGATTAACCATGTTTTAAACATTGTAGTGTAGTACTCTATGGGTGATATAGAACCATACTGATTGTGTAGAGTTGGAAAACCATGAATGGAAGCAATTAATATTAATAGTTCATTAGATAGAGTAACCATGTATTTAGATGACAATTTTATTAACCATTCTTCCAACATTGTTCCACATAAAATGGTTTAAAATTTTCAATTTTCCTAGAATACCTTGAGAAGGATTTAACCTCATTTCCTCTATTATTCATCCAGGAGAACCACCGAGTACATCCAGCAAAATCAAATTTATTGTTTGTTATTCTTAATTATTGATCTGATTGAATGAAATTTAATTAAATTAGAAGACTATATTTTTGTTTAAGAGTCTTCATACTCCAATTTTCAATTTTCTTCACTGTATTTAATTCTATTTCAATATGATCTTATTTTTCGTAATATTATAGAAATTTTTATTATTCCAATTTATCACAATCAATCCTAAAAAATGTATGATAATGGATGATTAAGGATGAATAATAATATAAAATATTTTCTTTAAGTGGTACCCATAGATTTAATGGTATGTATATTATAATGTAAATTTAATCTCTTCATTATCATACATTTCTCGGATAATGGAGAATAAACGAACATGAAGATTTTATTGTTATAAAAAGTTCATTATAAATTTTTTTTAAATTGATTATAATAAATATAATTAAACACATTATAAAATATAATATTATAAAAATCTTTATCAATATATTAATAAATTTATTTCAAATATACACATATTTTTTCGAATGTAATTTAGTTCTTCCATTTTATGATTTCTTCAAAATTTTACATGTAATGATTTTGATGAGATAAACAATTTAGTTAATTTTTTTGAATTAGTTATAAATATTATTAGATAAAAATTGAAATATTTTTTTATTCAACATTTAAAAAGTATCAATTTTTTTTAAGAATATTAGGAAAATTTTAATTTTTCATTGATTACTAAAAAATATTGATTTTAATAAAATTATTATTTTATTTTATTATCAATGAAATTTTTGAATTGTAAACAGATATAAATCTACATATTGTAAATTTATGTAATATATATAATAAATAGCTACTCTTAATCAATTTTTTAACTTATTTTGGAATGAGTTCATTTTTAGAACAAAACACATTTTTCCAATAAAACAATGTTTTTAAATGTGTTGTGATTATTTTTTAAAATGTAAATGTGAAAAGAAAATTTTTTAATATTAAATAATAGAATCCATATTTTTTATAAGGAAGCCCAAATTATGTTATATTTTCATTTTAATTTTTAGTATTAAAATCATAGCATTGTAAAAAATGAATTACCATAGTATATATAAAATAATGTAATGGACTAATGTAATAAGGTGAAAGCATAATTTATACAAAAACCTGACATTAAATTGGTGTATGACGTGTATGTCTACAATCACCATCCATTTAAACATTATGTATCATCTATATTCATTGATATTTTTTCACTAAAATGTTTTTGGATTTCAAAATAAAATAATAACTATTTAATCAAATAATGAGACATCTTTTAAAGTATAGATACCATCTCTAAACATCACCATTATCCTAAAATTACTTGATTATATTCAACAGTATTAAAATTCCACTCCATCCCACTCTCACAATATTTTATTACTCCTAGTATCACACAAATACCAATTCGACTTTCCATAAGGTTTTCTTCAAGATGGTGATATGATAGAGGTATCTATCACTAACATCATCCCTAAATTTCATATATTTTTATATATTCTACAAAAATCCATTTTCTGTAATGGGAAAATAATCCCAGTATAATGTATATCCGGTAATTTAATGATTTAATAAGATAATGTAATATGATGGATGGATATAATACATTATATTACATAAAAATAATCTACAATGTGCTGGTTGGAAAACACACCATATTAAATTAAACATTAATCATGAAAATTTTATCAAATGGATCATCCTTGTAACACCCCAAGAATTCATAATGTGTTATTTCTTCAAAATAATTCAATAACTTGCACTACACGCAACACCGAGTTCAATCACACCATGACATACAAAAAAAAAATCCATTCAAAAGAGGTTATGAATATTATTATCTAAATTTTAAACTTTGTATAATCCTTATAATTTTAGAATCCATATTATGAGTTTCTTAGATATAATGCAAGAACAAATTCATTTTCAGTATTTCACTTTTATCAACTTTTAATAGTGAACCCTTTTTAAATACAATATTTTAAACTTTTTGACTAAATGGGGACATGAAAAATTTAAAATGAAACATCCCATGCTTCCACGGTACGCTTTCTTTGAATAATATAGTAGTGTGTGTTGTACGCAACCTTGAGTTTTAACACACACCACAACCAATCAAACTAGTCGTTATGAATAGTAATACCTACTTTTCTAAATTATATATATTTTATATTTTAAAATGGACTTCATTTCTGGATTCAGAATATCGAATTTAGCCTAAGGTGAAATTTTGGTACTTTTCGGATAACTTTCATATTTTGATGAATAGTGAAAATTACTAAATTTTAATTAAAAACGAATTTTTTAATCAAAATAATTAGTAGTGATAGATTATGAATTTGAGTGGTTTTAAATTATATTTAGAATATATTTTTACCTTTTAATATAATGTTGGTCATTGGACATAATTTTAAAATTAAACCGAACATAAACAAGTGTCAAACTTTTGATAGTTATTATCTCATAAAAACACGCTTTTTGTTATGACAGCGGGAATTAATTTTAAATTAATTTCTGCAACTTATGTGTTTTGAATTTAGGAAAATGGATTCCATATTTGGAATCAGGATGTTCAAATTGTGTAAATATGTAACTTTTATTTTTTGCCATTTTGAATAATTACTGCGGTAAATATTTTATTTACCATTGTTAAGGGTAAATCCAGTAAATAAGGGTTAAACAATAATATTATAATAATATTAAATTACCCTAAAACGTGTCTTAACCCTATTGGTTGATACATGGTCGACCATGGGCATCTTTGGGTCGATTTTGGGACCCCTTGGATCCACTTTTAAGTGATAATGACACTTTATTTTAATTAAGTTAAAATGAATACAAAAATGACACAAGCATATATCTTTTTGTAAAACAATTGTTACATAGGGTTATATATGTTGTATTTTAGAGTATAAATATTAATTAGAAAGATAAAAAGATTTACTACAGAATGATATTTTATTTATAATTTTTAGACATTAAATATGGTATTGTATTTATGACACAATGATTATGCAGTAATCACTATAATAGTGAAAAATTAAAATAATTGATATTATAAATACCCAAATAAATATAATATGAAACTTTTAATGAATTAAACTAATTTTCTAGGATAATATGATATATTAGGATTTATTTAATTGACTTTGTTCGAAGTAATCAATCTATTATGAGTTTCACAAAAATCAACTATTGAATAGTGTCAAAATTGACATAAAAGAGTTCTTAAAACAAATATTATATTATTAATTGATATTAAATTCCTAAAAATCTAAGGTTTGGCCAAGAGACTTATATCATGATAGGTTCATCATTAATGGACCAGTTGGGGGTCGCTTGGATGTATATAGAATGTTTATTAACCATATTATATAAAAATACAAAGAGACATTGTAAAAGTGAACTTAATTAACTTAGAGTTAATACTTAAAGATAAGGTTAATATAAGTACGCCAACCAGTGTAAATTCTATTGGTTGAGTTGTTTTCCACCCATCCCCACCTTAACCTTTTAATAGTCAACCTTGGAGCCATTGGAAACCGATTATGAATTTATTATAAATTAATATTTCTAGCTTTTCCAAAGGTGCCCCTCACCCCACTTATAAAAGGGCACTCCTCCTTATCAATTCTTCACACCATCCAAGCCTTTTGGTTCGGCCAAACTCTGCCCAAATACTCTCCCAACATCCCTCACTACAACCTATAGGCCTTAGTTTTATCAGAAAGCCATCCTAAGGAGCCCTTTTGATCAAATCAAAAGGAAGAACCCGAAGAAGAGGAGGATAACCTACCCCAACCAAGTAAAAGTACAAGGTAAGGGATTTTCTTATCTCACATTCAATTCCGTGAGATTTACAATATTCGCCACTAAATTATTGAAAGTGGTGTATTGTGTACTAGAATTTGATATATATTATCATGATTATCTTTATATTCATGTTATTCTGTAAATAGTTTGGTGGTTATTAACTTTTGGCCATACGACTCAGTTGATTAACGTGGTAAGGGGTTTTTCATCTCACTCATTATTTCCGTGAGATTCATGCCATATTTCCACTATTATCTTTTGTGTGGTGTATGTACTGACCATAATTTTATTCTTTGTGTAATACACTTTACCTTATGTGTGTTTACATTTTCATTGTATGATACCTCTTTCATGGGTTGTATGTTTCATAAGTTACCAAATTGATAAGGGTTTACTTCACAATCTCTTTAATATCCGAGGTTGTCTTTACGTAAGTATCTACAGGGACATATTTACTATCCATGTCCATATTTCATAAAAGAGTTTTCAAAGGGATTATTTCTAAGGGAACTTTTACTAAAACATCATTTTAAATGTTTTAAATATTTATTCTTCTAAATCATCCTCATTTATGTCCACGTTTTCAAAATCGTTTGTAAGGATTTATTTATATGAAAATTAATGTTTTAAAATTGTTAATTCCATTCAAAAGTTTCAATGTGGTATGGGACACATTGATTCAAAAATGTATTTAAATTCATTACTTTCTAAATTGTGTAACATTAAAATGTTTTCATGAAAAAGGGATATTTCTCTCAATAATTTTTTTTTAAAAACATTTTCATCTAAGTCATCATCCTTTGATGGATTTTTAGATTATTTGAAGTTGATTTAATATGATTTAAAACTTCCATATTGTAATGAAGTTTTGTGATATGTTTGACTGTAGATGTGTCATTTATATAGAATTCATGGTTTATGAGTAAAGTATTGACATTTCATATGCTAGTTCCAATAAGAATGTTTATGTTATAATTCACCCTTTACTTAATATGAATGTGTTGGACAAGTATGTTCCAGGTTGGGGACTGGTTAAAGTAAGCCCTCCAGGTTGGGGACTGGTAAAAGTAAGCCCTCCAGGTTAGGGACTGGTAAAAGTAAGCCCTACGGTTTGGTCTCCGGTTATTAGAGACACTCTGGGTTGGTGTCCGGTTATTAGAGGCACTCCGGGTTTGTGTCCGGTTATTAGAGGCACTCCGGGTTGGGTTCCGGTTACAGTTATCCCCAAGGTCTTGGGACGAGGCCTTGACAAAGAAATTAAAGTTTAGCATTATGCATTCCATCATTATGATAGTGGTTATTGATTTTGCCTATGATTATTCGATTAGTAGAATATCCATTTGAATAAGTAAATGGCATTATTTCATTTTACTTTTTCCATACTATGTTGAAGTTCAAGTTTAAAAGGCTTTTGTTTTAGTAATGCATTGCCTTAAATGTTTATGCTTATTTTGAATGTTCTGCTATATTGTTATCCTTACTGGTCATTTGATCTCACCCATTTTCTATGTTTTATTTTCCCTAGGATGTGAAGAAGTAAGTTATGAATGACCTGTAGGGATATTATGAGGGGATAATCGTGTGGACTGTGGAGACATTATGTTGTTTTAGTAGTTTTTCATTTTATGATGAAATGTAAAACTTATGAATATATCTAGTGTTTCCAAGGCTACTAAACCAATCGGTATTTCGAGATTTGATCATTCTTGTGATCATGCCAATGTTATGTAATAATTCACCGACTCTGGGTAACTAGGGTCGGGGCGTTACAGTTGGTATCAGAGAAAGTTTAGTACAAACCTTGGAAACTAGATTTAGAAAAACTCTGATTAGAGAACGTAGACCAAATATGAACTTTGAGGATTAGTATAGAAGAACATCCTGGAATTTTGGTATTGTAGGGATTTTGTGAGTTTTCCAAGCAATACATCCCTGTCTGGATACGAGTAGGTAGAGGCGGCTTTGGCACAGATGTACCTAGGGGTAAAACCCGAAAACACCGCTTTGAGCTAGACTCGAACGGGAACCGGTGCACGACAACGGGCCTTGTTGCACTCTTGGTTACGACACTCCCGGGGGATATGCTTAGGATAACTCTCATTTTCTTTACAAATCATTATGAAGGGTTTATGAGTATATACTTCCTCAAAGGAGACATTTTTATGATTATTGATTATATCCATAAACTATTTAATTTATTTTATGTGTTTTAAAAGTTTGGGATTAGGTATTGTTATTCATAAACTAATCTAGTGTATGCCAATGTTTAGAAATGGCGCCTAGTAGAAGGAATGAGAACTCCAGCAATGCACATGATACAATGAGAAAGAAGGATCATATATTTTATGGTCTTAATCCAGAATTTACAAGAGAAAAAGTCTCGCATGTATTATCATCATATGATGAAATAATATCATGTGTTGATAAGATAAGTAAAGAGTTTACTGAGTCCTATGGCTTTGAAGGGAAGCAAGAGAAGAAAAGGGTGGAAGAGAGAAAGATGGATAAAGGGAAGAGGAAAAAGAATAATTTTCCTATATGTGGTAACTGTGGAAAGAAACACCTTGGAACTTTCCTGAAAGGAATGGGAGTTTGTTATAAGTGTGGAGGAAAAGGGCACAAAGTACGTGACTGGAAGGGTAAGAAAATGGTTTCAAATGTACAATGCTTCATTTGCAAGGAGTTTGGACACTACACGAACCTATTTCCCAGTCATCAGACTATGCCGCAAATGATGTTATTGGATAATAATCAAGTTATGATACTACCACAGATGAAGAGGAATGATTAGAGTTCTTATGTTGATTATGTCAATTGAGTGTTGTATCAACAATGTACTTGTTATAATAATTATGGAGTATATAAGGATTGTACTACAGTACTATTTCATTAAGGACTTGAGATTGTGTGGAACAAAGAAAAGTGACTCAATAGCAGGATAAATTTTTGGAAAATATATGGTTGAGAGAATGATAAATCATAATATAGTTCTGATACTGAGGTAGTGATTTTGGAATAATATGTGATTGTTTTGGATAAATTATATTGGATATTCTTGACTACCTTGGAACTGATTAATGATTTGTATATTTCATCATTGTTGGGGTTTAAAACATTGTTGGATTAATGAAGTATATCCAGCATTCTATATGGAATAAGGGAGCATGAATGTAATCAATAAGGAATATGGTAATACATGATGAAGGTATTCATATTCTATTACGGGGTAAAAAGGATCTATATTATGTTTACCTTCCTTATAAATGTTGGACTGTGAGTTTGGACAGAAGTATTTTGGAAAGTTCTAGTTTGGATTATTTTGGATTGCCATAAAAGGACAACCCGGAGGTCGGGCGGCAACACGTCGCGTCCGGCAAGGCTGCGAGACTTGAACCCGCAACCGAAGGGTGAGAAGGGTGTATCACCTACCACTGGTCCACGAGATGTCCTGGATTAAATAATGTAGTTTTTATTAAAAGATCTTGTAGATTAATTATAAATTCGTTTATTTTGGAACCCTATACGAATAGTGTAAATAGAATTTTTTACATTCTATTATCTTTTAGAGTGAAAGATGAGTTTGTGGTAGAAATTTATTAATGGATAAAACTCTAATTATAACGTAAGTATATCTCCTTATGATCTTAGCCAATCTCATAAATAAATTCCTCAACATTAAGAAAAGCAACTTAGAACAAAAATGTTTTCCTAGATGGTACCTTAAATCATCACTAATTTATGGCTTTGGGATTGTTGGCCTTTTCATAGCCATGTTCTCTACCACTCTCCATAAGATAATTGATGGTTAGATTTTTCTTCCATATCCATATTTTCCTACATGGAACCCTATTATGTGTTATTTTCGGTAATCTTCATACTTTCGACTCTTTATTGTAAATAGAGGCCTCATTAATTCATTTTTCGATGTGGGATTTCAACTAAGATATTTTGAAACGTCAAAAATGTGTTATCCTAATAACCTATGTTTTGTTGAAACGATGGTATTTAAAATCATCATAGATTGATGAATTTAAGGACCTAAATTTTAAACTTGTTTGTGATTTATGACCTCAATCACTACCTATAAATATTTACGTTTTTCATCCAATTATATGTCTCTAATTGCCACCAATGTTCTCCTAATCGAGATCATAATTTGGTGGTGACCCTTTGATTTCTCTTTTCCTCATATTAAGACTAAATTTTAGTAACCCAATTTCCGATGTGGGTTTTCCCACAAATATATTATCTAATTTCAACCTTTTATTTTCGAAGAACAATTTCAAATTGCGAGGACGCAATTTATTGAAGGAGGGGAGAATGTAACACCCCAAGAATTCATAATGTGTTATTTCTTCAAAATAATTCAATAACTTGCACTACACGCAACACCAAGTTTAATCACACCATGACTTAAAAAAATCCATTCAAAAGAGGTTATGAATAGAATTATCTAAATTTTAAACTTTATATAATCCTTATAATTTTAGAATCCATATTATGAGTTTCTTAGATATAATGCAAGAACAAATTCATTTTCAGTATTTCACTTTTATCAACTTTTAATAGTGAACCATTTTTAAATACTATATTTTAAACTTTTTGACTAAATGGGGGCATCAAAAATTTAAAATGAAATATCCCATGCTTCCACGGTACGCTTTCTTTGAATAATACAGTAGCGTGTGTTGTACGCAACCTTGAGTTTTAACACACACCACAACCAATCAAAGTAGTTGTTATGAATAGTAATACCTACTTTTCGAAATTATATATATTTTATATTTTAAAATGGACTTCATTTCTGGATTCAGAATATCGAATTTAGCCTAAGGTGAAATTTTAGTACTTTTCGGATAACTTTCATATTTTGATGAATAGTGAAAATTACTAAATTTTAATTAAAAACAACTTTTTTAATCAAAATAATTAATAGTGATAAATTATGAATTTGAGTGGTTTTAAAGTATATTTAGAATATATTTTTACCTTTTAATATAATGTTGGTCATTGGACATAATTTTACAATTAAACCGAACATAAACAATTGTCAATCTTTTGATAGTTATTATCTCTTAAAAACACGCTTTTTGTTTTGACAGTGGGAATTAATTTTAAATTAATTTCTGCCACTTATGTGTTTTGAATTTAGTAAAATGGATTCCATATTTGGAATCAGGATGTTCAAATTGTGTAAATAGATAACTTTTATTTTTAGAAATTTTGAATAATTACTGCGGTAAATATTTTATTTACCATGGTTAAGGGTAAATCCGGTAAATAAGGGTTAAAAAATAATATTATAATAATACTAAATTACCCTAAAACGTGTCTTAACCCTATTGGTTGATACATGGTCGACCATGGGCATCGTTGGGTCAATTTTGGGACCCCATGGATCCACTTGTAAGTGATAATGACACTTTATTTTAATTAAGTTAAAATGAATACAAAAATGACACAAGCATATATCTTTTAGAAAAACAATTGTTACATAGGGTTATATATGTTGGATTTTAGATTATAAATATTCATTAGAAATATAAAAAGATTTCCTACATAATGATATTTTATTTATAATTTTTAGACATTATATAATGTATTTTATTTATGACACAATGATGATGCAGTAATTACTATAATAGTGAAAAATTAAAATAATTGATATTATAAATACCCAAATAAATATAATATGAAACTTTTTATGAATTAAACTAATTTTCTAGGATAATATGATATATTAGTATTGATTTAATTGACTTTTTTCGAAGTAATCAATCTGTTATGAGTTTCACAAAAATCAACTATTGAATAGTGTCAAAATTGATATAAAAGAGTTCTTAAAACAAATATTATATTATTAATTGATATTAAATTCATAAAAATCTAAGGTTCGGCCAATAGACTTATATCATGATAGGTTCATCATTAATGGATCAGTTGGGGGTCTCTTGGATGTATATAGTAAGTTTATTAACCATATTATCTAAAAATACAAAGAGACATTGTAAAAGTGAAACTAATTAACATAGAGTTAATACTTAAAGATAAGGTTAATATAAGTACCCCAACCTGTCTAAATTATATTGGTTGAGTTGTTTTCGACCCATCCCCACCTTAATATTTGAATAGTCAACTTTGGAGCCATTGGAAACCGATTATGAATTTATTATAAATTAATATTTCTAACTTTTCCAAAGGTGCCCCTCACCCCTCTTATAAAAGGGCACTCCTCCTTATCATTTCATCACACCTTCCAAGCCTTTTGGTTCGGCCAAACTCTGCCCAAATACTCTCCCAACTTCCCTCACTACAACCTAGAGGCCTTAGTTTGATCATAAAGCCAACCTAAGGAGCCCTTTTGATCAAATCAAAAGGAAGAACCCGAAGAAGAGGAGGTTAACCTACCCCAACCAAGTAAAAGTACAAGGTAAGGGATTTTCTTATCTCACATTCAATTCCGTGAGATTTCCATTATTCACCACTAAATTATTGAAAGTGGTGTATTGTGTACTGGAATTTGATATATATTATCATGATTATCTTTATATTCATGTTATTCTGTAAATAGTTTGGTGGTTATTAACTTTTGGCCATATGACTCAGTTGATTAACGTGGTAAGGGGTTTTCATCTCACTCTTTATTTCCGTGAGATTCATGCCATATTTCCACTATTATCTTTTGTGTGGTGTATGTACTTCCCATAATTGTATTCTTTGTGTAATACACTTTACCTTATGTGTGTTTACATTTTCATTGTATGATACCTCTTTCATGGGTTGTATGTTTCATAAGTTACCAAATTGATAAGGGTTTACTTCACAATCTCTTTAATATCCGAGGTTGTCTTTACGTAAGTATCTACAGGGACATATTTACTATCCATGTCCATATTTCATAAAAGAGTTTTCAAAGGGATTATTTCTAAGGGAACTTTTACTAAAACATCATTTTAAATGTTTTAAATATTTATTCTTCTAAATCATCCTCATTTATGTCCACGTTTTCAAAATGGTTTGTAAGGATTTATTTATATGAAAATGAATGTTTTAAAAGTGTTAATTCCATTCAAAAGTTTCAAAGTGGTATGGGACACTTTGATTCAAAAATGTATTTAAATGCCTTACTTTCTAAATTGTGTAACATTAAAATGTTTTCATGAAAAAGGGATATTTCTCTCAATAATTTTTTAAAAAAACATTTTCATCTATGTCAACATCCATTGATGGATTTTTAGATTATTTGAAGTTGATTTATTATGATTTAAAACTTCCATATTGTAATGAAGTTTTGTGATATGTTTGACTTTAGATGTGTCATTTATATAGAATTCATGGTTTATGAGTAAAGTATTGACATTTCGTATGCTAGTTCCAATAAAAATGTGTATGTTATATTTCAACCTTTACTTCATATGAATGTGTTGGAAAGTTATGTTCCAGGGTGGGGACTGGTTAAAGTAAGCCCTCCAGGTCGGGGACTAGTAAAAGTAAGCCCTCCAGGTTAGGGACTGGTAAAAGTAAGCCCTCTGGTTTGGTCTCCGGTTATTAGAGGCACTCCGGGTTGGTGTCCGGTTATTAGAGGCACTCTGGGTTGGTGTCTGGTTATTAGAGGCACTCCGGGATGGGTTCCGGTTACAGTTAGCCCCAAGGTCTTGGGACGAGGCCTTGAAAAAGAAATTAAAGTTTAGCATTATGAATTCCATCATTATGAAAGTGGTTATTGATTTTTCCTGTGATTATTCGATTAGTAGAATATCCATGTGAATAAGTAAATGGCATTATTTCATTTTACTTTTTCCATACTATGTTAAAGTTCAAGTTTAAAAAGCTTTTTTTTAGTAATGCTTTGCCTTAAATGTTTATGCTTATTTTGAATGTTCTGCTATATTGTTATCCTTACTGGGCATTTGAGCTCACCCCTTTTCTATGTTTTATTTTCCCCAGGATGTGAAGAAGTAAGTTATGAATGACCTGCATGGATATTATGAGGGGATAATAGTGTGGACTGTGGAGACATTATGTTGTTGTTATAGTTTTTCATTTTATGATGTAATGTAAAACTTCTGAATATATCTAGTGTTTCCAAGGCTACTAAACCAATCGGTCTTTCGAGATTTGATCTTTCTTGTGATCATGCCAATGTTATGTAATAATACACCGACTCTGGGTAACTAGGGTCGGGGCGTTACAATCCTAGTGTAAGAATATAAATTTTTATATGGGTTAATTTAAACATATGGATGTTCATGAATTATATTTCATTCAATATTGTGTTATTTTTTAATTATTAATAAATATCCATTATTATACACAAGTGAACCAACCATGAATCCCTGAAATGGCTTCTCCTAGAAAAATGATAATAATGAAATATTATTTATGAATATTTAATAAGATATAATAAAAGTATCATTAATGTTTATATAAATTTTATTTACAATATTTAATTGATTAATAACATTCCTTAAACCTTCATATCATATGTGAAGGATGAAAAATCTAATGTGAATCATAAGGTAAGGATTTCATTCCTAACAGCTTGTTTAGTGAGATAGATTTAATATTAACTAATTATTTATTATATGTGGTTTATATATTTATCATGGATATCCCATATCAGGAATCACATTATATTAATTTTTTATATATTTTTAATTTATAATTACTACTTGTATGGGTATTAGGAATTGATTGATTACAAAGAAGAAAGATAATTCATAACCCAATTTCTATTCATTATGTTTATCATCATCTTCATTGAATATTTCATTATAATATTACTTATGGATAGAGTTACATATGATAATATTTTTTTTGTATTTACAGATAATGAGCATTATTTATTAATTTTGTTATCGATCACAACAACAATTTGATATTAATATGGTACAATCATATAATTTTTTAATATTTCAATTAAAACACTATATTTCATTCATGATTGCCTTTTCTAATTTTATATCCATTTTGTTTCTATTCATTAATGATTTTTTAAAATTTATTTTTAAATATGGTTTACATTTTACAAATTGGTTTGATTTTTTTTATTTTCTAAATGAGGTTCTTTGTGACCTTTCTGAAAAAAACATCGATGTAGTTTTTTTAGATTCTATGAAATGAGATGAGTTTTATATCATCATAAAAAATTAATTCTTTAATTTATCCTTTACGTGATTAGTTGTTAATTTCAAAAATAATTTTTATCACTTATAATTACAATTATCTTTTAAAATAAATGACTTGAAAATATAAATGTTATCCTTTATCTATTTATTTGATGTCACCTTTCAAAATTACATTCCTTCTAAGAAAACATTATTTTATATTGCTGATGATTTACTAGGGAAATTAATCGAGGTTATTGTGGTTACAATTTTTTGTTTTTTTAATTAATATGGATTTATTGTTAGAAATACATTTTTTCCTTGAGTTATGTTATAAGGAAATTTTATTGAAACTCATTTATTTAAATGGGAACTGATATGATAAATGAAATCTATTTATATTTAACAGATATATATAGATTTCATTATGTCAATTTGGCTACACTATAACTAATGAATGTGATTACATTATATACAATTTTCATAATTAGGATAATGATAATGATAGGTGGGACCTATATATTATTCCATTGTATTGGATAAGGATTTATTTATCATTAGATAGAAAGGACTGTAAAGGGGATTGATCACCTAAAAGTATGATTGGACTGGAAAATGGATTTAATCTGCTACAATAATATATGTCTTGTTCTGGAAGGGGAAATGTTATGTAATGGGGTTTTTTTCTCTAATAGTCAGGGATGTGAGAAATGAATACTCTGATTATATGAAGAGTGAACCAATTCCACTATTATTTTCCAAGAAAAGTGATATGACTACTATGGAAATGATTATATATTATTATAGGTTTTCCCCTATTACATGTCAAATACCAATGTCATTCTCTCTTGATTCATTTCTTATAAAATTTAATTATTAATTCCATAATTCACAACTATGACATTTGATATGAAAGGAATACATTTAAACTATCTGGTTCACATTCAAATTCACTTATACTTATTATATGAATGATATACCCCTTTTTTACCTTTACTATGAATTTGATGTCAACCATTACTTATATTTAGTTTTAACTAAGATATGAATGATGGTATTATGTATGAGTGTTCAAAAAGGGTTCTAGTTTTGAATGAATAATCAGGAGACAAAGCTGATGTTTTACGAACCCCTGGTGATTTATTCCAATCGTCTAAATTCCAAAACAAATAAGATTCATGTTTTGTATTATTATTTCATATAATTAAGATTTATTAATTTAGATGTAATATAAAAAATTTTAATGATTATCTTGATATATATATTATAAAATAGGGTAAATTATCAATTAATAACATGGATGAGAAAACATTTTTGATAACCCTAATGGAATGTCTTGCACACAATTTTAGATTACTGATAATGAACATGAATAAAATAATTATATCATAAGGTGTCATAGATTGAGAATTTATATGTTTTTTATATTTAATATTTTTCATAGTATTAATAGTTTTGTTCACTATATTAGATTTTTTGTTATTTGATAGATCAAAAATGAACCGTCTTAATTCCGTGTTTGATAGGAAATGAAACTATTTTATATGAGAATTGAAATATAATAGGATATTAGATTAAAATTAATATTTCTATAGTCAAACAAGATATGTGTCATACTTAGATTACAAATTATAATATGGGGGAAAAATATTTTGTATGATCATGCACGTGGAAACTGTAAGAGATTGTGTCTTATAATCAACTATTAGTTCATTGAATACATGAAAATTTAATATAATTATTTATTATACATATTATTAAATATTTCTCACTACTCTAAATTACAATAGTGTCATAATTTCCTGGAGTATTTGTCACATTGATAAGGTCATAGAAGTTCCCATCTATAATGAGAAAATAGATGTGCAATGAAAATATTCTTAAATAATTTTTTTCAATTGGGTGTTATACTATAAAGGGACACATAATACACAGACAATCATTGACATGTACTCATAAGAAGATGAGACTACTTATCATGAAGTTCACATTGGGTAATCACCAACACAAGACATTACGAGAACAAACATGAATGTTTGAATTCCACAATATTTTGTGTAATATGATATTCCAATCATAGAGCATGTGTAATTGTACATAGATATTATGATTATAAATAATTAATGTAATGATTAGAACTCATTGAGTTACTAATAGAAATTGTCACACAAACAGTTTGGGGGATGTATGGTACATTGGATCCATTGTGAATGAAATGTTATTAATGGATATGTCAATGAATGATATCTTCAGTCCATTTAAAGAAGTTGATATGTCAGCCCATCAATTGAAATAGAAATGTCGAACAAAATACATGGACATGGTGTATTGACAAATTTATTTCAGTTATTCAAGGAATGAACTATCAAGGATAAAGGTTGCTGACACTATTAGGAAACCATAATGATGATATGTTGAGATAAAGGGACTATATTACACAGTGAACATTTATTTGTTGATGTCGTTGTTTTGAATTTAGGTTTTTTCCCTAAGGTACCAGGACACAATGACATACAATACTCATGGATTTAGGAAATCATATATAATGCTAATAAGAATGAATCTGAGAGTGTCACACAATAATTGAATCTAATGGTATCCATTAAATTATTTTTTAATTTAGTTAATATTTATTTTTCTCAAGAAAATGGAATAATTTTATTCTAGATAAAATGATTTCATAAATTTAATAATTATTTAATTTCATGATTAAGAATAAAAATATATTTATTTATTTCATTGAACGTATAATAAATATTTTTTTACTACTCTGTAAATAAAATAATTAATTAATTTAATAAATAATTTAATTATTTATTCTGGTGTCTAATAAATGGTTGTGGAGTTCGAGAGGACCAAGGTCATACATATAGTAAAATAATTATTTGGAAGATGGTGAATCATTATTTTAATATTTTGAAAGAAAATTAAATTATAATATTATTATTATGAATTTTTTGGCATGAGATTCCATTTATGATTCTTTTTTGTGCATGTTGGCTCACCAAAAATAATGACATAATTATTATTATTATATAGAACATGTTTTATCTAACATTAGGAATGTATATAATTTATGTTATGTAATTAAATATTATAAGTGAATCCCCAAGTTAATAAATCGATATGTATATATAGGGTGCAATGTATGGGAAACCATTGATTCAAGAGCAATTAGAATATAATAATTTTCTCTCGACTCATCTTCTCTATCCTTGTCAAGAAAGTTAGATGTTTTTCCAGACCAAAAACTAGTAAATCAAGATCGATTCATGTAAGATATTCTCCTCAATTTTCTATCCGACAATAAGAGAGTGTCACCAATCAGATATCATTGTAACATGTGTGGATCCCCACTAGAGTGATTTAGGTTTTGATTCTCAAAAGCAAAACAAGAAAATCTGAAAGGGTTCTCCCGTATAATGAACATCATCAAAGAAGAATGTATTGAAGAACCATAATTTCTATTTCATCATATATTAAATTTAAATTAATTGTAAACATGATGTGAATGATCCAATATAATGGAATAAGGCCTCTTCCTTATTTATGTGAATCTTTGATTCTATTCAATGTATACTGGCATCCATTGACATAAATATCCCTGAAAAATAATTGATCACAGTTAAAAATTACATTGGTTGTTGGCACAACCACGATTCGACTACATTCAGAACCTTTATGACACATCATAGCATGTTTATCATAGATAATAATTATTTATAAAATTCAACATTATCATACAAATTAATAATTTAGTTTTTCAATTCAATGAAAATTGTTCTCATAAACTAGGTATCGAGAGCAGTTCTTCCCCTTTTCGTTTGTCACATATTTCACAGTAATGAATGATTTTATTGACTAAAATTTTAATGGAGAACTCTTCAATACGTACCTAAATTTTTTCCAATACTACACAAAAGTACATCTGATGTGTCTGGACATCCACGCCATGTTTTTTGCCATACAAGTTGTGTAATCCGGAAAACATGTAGCATAGTTGTGTTCTGCACTTTCGGAGTAATTAAGCAATTACTCATTCCATGTGAATTTATTTCAGGTTGTGTAAGTAATTCCAAACTTCAAATTGAACAAGACAGATAGGGACATACTTATTATATTACACACTATTTTCCCCACTTCACACGATGTGTAGTCCCTTTGGGTCCGGGGCGAAACTGTGTATACCATACACATATTAGCTGACCAGTAACCATGAAACGCGTAGACAACAAGATGTTTATCCAACTGTAAATGGCGTGTACTATAATATTTTTTAATTACTCATCACATGTTTATTATGTATTCATGTAATTAGGGATTAAAATTCATGGTATTATATGTCTTATATTCAGAAATTCATGTTGGGTACATTAACAGAATAAAAAACATTAAAACATTAATGTTGGTGTAATGTAAATAAGTGCCAATCATATATAAATAATTCTACATGTTTATCATCTATTCATTGAAACATCTTGTATTCCATCATTTATAAGAGTAAAAATTTTGTCTGAATAAAATACATGTCAGGTTGATTGGAACAGTTATTCATCATGATTCCACAATGGAACAAATATTTTTTTGGATGAGAATATCAATTAAATATAGAAAAAGATTAAGATATAAGGATTGATTAATTAAAGATATCAATTAATATATTTGACATTAATTTATCTTAATAATAAAAATTAAAAAAAATTAATTATTGTTTTATAATATTCCTTACTCGTTTCAAGTATATGGGAGATCATGAGCATGAACAAGACCACTGTATGAATTTTTTTAGGATGAATTAATTTATTGAATTAATGTTTTTATTATGAGACATACCCCCTTATTGAAATATTTTTCATTGATTCCACAAGATTATTTATTGTGAACCCCGTTTTTGAGTCACCTACTTGTTAGTTTATAAGGAATATTAAAGGGATGGAGCTCCCAAGCCAGAGGAGGTGGTCCAAGTAAGGAGTTGAGGTGAAACCAATAAAAAAAGATAGCATGGTAGGCAAGTGAAAAGCTATAAACATGAATGTGTTTCTCCCATAGTATAGGGTTATATTTCCAACCACTAGAAAAATCACCACTATAAAAATAATCTCATGATCATTCACTTTAAATTATAATAATTTGTTTTGTTACATGGTTTTTCATTATGAATATGTATTTGAGATCACATAATTAATGAAAAAACTAGAAATCAAGATTAAAGAGAAATAAACCAAAATAGTACATAAATATTATCATTATATGGTAAATCACAAAATAAAGTTCCACTTATTGGAAATACTAAATAAAATCTTGAATTTCACCATCCAATTATAGGGAACATTCTTTTATAAAGGAAGACCTTATAAAATGATTTTGGTTGAATTAATCATATTACATCAATAATGGTTCCCTTTGATAGACGTGGTGTAATATAAAAGAAAACTGTTGAGATAATTGATGTTTAGATTTCGTGATTGGGTAGACTACTCAAATGATCACAAAGATACAAGCTCAATGTTATAAAAGACCTTCATTCCAAAATTCCATCATCTATGTTGACCAACCCTTGATTGGGTTGTGTGAATGGGGATATGGATCATTTCCAATAGAATTTCATGAAAATTGGACAATCCAAATTCAATGGTGAGGTCCATTGGGAATTGATAAAAAAGTATGATACTTACTAAAATTAATTTATTATTTCCCATAAAATTAAATCAGTACTATTATAATCATAATCCATTTTATTTATAGAATATAATTAATAGATTATCAACCACACTATCCATGAGAACAATTTTGGACAATGACAACATACTCACCAGCAATAAATTCTATGAATGGATTATATTCATTCGGGGTATTCAATTAAATGAATGGAAATTCATTGTGTTGGTGAACGAATTGCATGATCCACCATCCCATGAGGGCACTGATGAATCTTTATTGTTTTATGATTAATATATGAACAATGTGGTAGACATTAAATTATTGATGCTCTCATCATTTTATGGGGATCTATTCAAGATTCATAAAAAATTAATGAATATTTCAGGCTCAAGTACCTATGTGGTGTTTACATGGAGTGATGAAGACAAGAAGAATTTGAGATCACCAAGGTACTCTTTCAGAGTAATCCTAAAGAGTGTTCCCCTGCTTGGGCTCACATAGTAAATCTCTTTGGCTACACTGAGAACTATTAGGTTCCACGGTTTACACTGTAAAAAGTACTGGGTTTGGATCCCATTCTTTCAACACTCCATCATATATTTTATACCATTTTTGTTAATTTCCATTTGAACAACAATGAGAAGTATATATCTAATATTCTTATACTCAATCTCCAATTGGACAAATATATGATGTGAGGAAAACCTTATGCCCTTATATTGAGTAAGAGGAATGGAAAAGTGAATAACATTATTCCCAATGCTTCTTCATGCCCCCCCAAGATAAGGAAGATCAAATGGGGAAAAGGATGTAGAAGTTTTTTGTTTCAAACTTATAATGGTGGCCTACTAAAAGACGTACTGAACACAAAATAATAAGAAAGAGGAAGCTTTATGTTGATTTTTATCAAATTTAATATTTTAATTTGAACAAACTTTTTGTTAGATATATCATGTGGTGCTCACATATATTTCAAAATTTAGGAACCAAGTAGATTCTTGATGATTGACTGGGGGTAGGTTGATCTATCAGCCTCCAATGGAGCCAGACATTCTGTTATAGGAGATTGGGACTGCCACCACACATTGGAAACATGGATGATCATGGGTTTGAATTGATGTTATTGTGTGATGTCTGTTACTAAAAATATTTTTTTGTATCCCGTTTAGATATATATGTATTTGTTTTCCATTATTGAAATGAATGATTCTTATTTTACAATGATAGAATTTGTTTTGGTAGGAAATATTTATACAACAGTATTTACATGTTTTATTACAAAATCCGAGTAATTAAAATCGATAACAAATATATTTCTCATGAATCATACGACATTTAAGATTGAAATCACCATATAGGTAATGAAGACAAGGATCTCCTTGAAAAGATACATCAATATAGATATTTAGATTATTTACAAATAAACCACTTGGTTTATGTAACACAAGTTAACAAGGCTAAATGACAAGAACCCCATTTAATTGGAATGGTGAAAGGGTTGAAGAGATTCTTAAATTGGTCCATTCCAATGATTGTGGACCATTTCTAGTTTATGATATGGGTGGGTCCACATAGATGATAACTTTTAGAGATGATTTTAGAACATCCGAATATATGTACATAATTCGGTATAATTCTGATCCAATTGAAAATTTAAAATTATAAAAGAATGTAGTTGAGAACAATATTTGATTGAAGATTGAGAAAGACCACTCAGAACAAGCATGAGATTATCTTTATAATAGCATCATTGGTTACTTATTGGAAATTTGGACCCTATACTAAAACACTCCACTATAAAATTTCTTTTTGTATGTTTTCTATGAATGTACGAACCAAACCATAATGAACATGGTGATATCAATGATGAGCCATGAAAATCAATCCATTATCCTTTTGGGGATATGTGTAACAAATAGTACTGCACGTCCTAAACCAAATACAAACAAAATCAATAAATGGATTTCCATAGGAAATTTTTAGTTGAATGAAGGGTATTTTTTCAAATATACGTGAGTATGGAAGTGAAGCATTTGTTAAGGAATTTATGGATAACAAAGATGCACCATAATGAACAAATTGTACTTTTACATGATATGTCATGGAAACAATTGGATATTAACCATACAAAATTTCATAAAAAAAATTTGTAGGGGAAAGACACACCATTTTCCTTGATATGGAGCACCTCTCAAAAAGATATAGTTAGAGAGTGATAGACATAGATTTAGTCAAGGCTCAAGGAACACAAGAGTTGTTACATATATAGATTCCCTAAAACCTTGTTGAATGATGCACTATTCAAGATATATAAGAACTATGTAAGAATACAATAGAGGTTAGAGAACTGGAATGATATTTTTTTCTAGTTGTCGAGGATGGTGAATCATTATTAGTTGATAATAATGATCCTCTATCCTTGAAGGAATTAATATGAGAAATAGATGTTTCCAACAAGCGTGAAGCTATGAATTCTAAAATTCAATCCATTTATCAAAACCATGTCTCGATTTTGGTAGATCCTCTAGTTGATGTAATGAAATTTTTTTCAAATGGGTACTCAATTATAAACTAGGCATGGATGGAAATGTCAGTACCTATATAGAACGACTGGTTGAAAAACGGTTTAAGAAACATCGATTCATTGATTTTAAAGAATCATTTTCATTACATTAAATGATGAAATCAATCACAATTTTATTTTCCATTTATGCTAACCTGTAGTATGATATTTTTGAAAAGAATGTAAAAATATCATTACATAATAGAACCCTTCAAGATTATGTATTCATGAAAAATAAATTAAGGCTTTATGACACCAAAGGATTCCTATATGGAATTTTTTTTCTTCCAAAATCCATTTATGGATTAATGAAAGAATCAATGTCATGGACCATCATTTTGATGATTCCATATTGGAAATTGGTTTTATTAAGAACTAATATGAGACTTGGGTTTAATATATGTTTATTTGGAGTGATTCCATTTCTAATTATTATATATTGATGACATATTACATATTGGAGTCCAGATACACATTTTACAGTTTGCCAAGGCATGGTTAGAATTTCACACCTCCATCAATCATCAAATCATAAATAGTGTTTCAAAATCAATAGAGTGGTTCGGAAAGATATTATACACCCGATGATTAGGATTTTAGGAATGAAATTTCACATATGTTTATTTAATATTTGGGGATGGAATTATATTTGACTGATTAAAATTCATGGTCTCTTTTTCGTAATCACATAGTTTAAATTTTATAATATATTTATTATATTTAGTTGTGAATTATGTTGTCATAATCCTTAAGTACTCATCATTTGATGTATTAAACAACATATATTCAATATTAAAACATTCATATATATATATATATGAAGGTATGTTTGGAGACATTATGTCAAAGGTTGTAGAAGGTATGATCAGCTATGTTTCTATGGGGTACCTAAGCCTAAATACATTATATTTTTTTATTCACTACATTACTATTATATTAAAAATTTAAATTATTTAGTAAATGATGAACTTTATTTCATGAGGAATCATTGGTGGTGGCCTAATAATAATATCTCACACACTATTCTGGTCATTTATTAGTACCTTAATTGATAACCTCATTGTATGATGGGAAACAGACACTTCTATGTGTTGTTTTAATTTTTGGAATACAACTGGTCATGGAGTTTTGGAGCAGTGGCTGCTCAAGTACTCAAAGTGCCATTTGGATTTTTAGTATTTTAGTTATTTTTTAGTTTAATTATTTTAGAGTTTATAAAAATATTTTCATATTTGTGATGGGGTTTTTTTAATTGTATAATTGCATGTTAATGCATGGGTACATATTTAGCATTGGATTGGTTATCAATATTATTATCATCTGTTTATGTTTCGTTATTACTAATTATTATGTATATTTATTAATTACATGTAGTTGTGCACAAAATTTATCAATAAGGTAAAGTATCCTCAATATACGACCACTGGACCCATATTTGTAGTTATCTCCCTTGTTTATATGGGGAGACACGGTTGAGGCCATATTTCAAATCCTTTTGGGGAACCATTAGTTTGGATAATTATTTGGGGCATTACTATATAGAATTATAATTATATATTCCAATTTATGTATTATTTTGAATTGGTATACACGAGAATATTAATCTGTCTGCATTGGGTAGAATAGGTCTTATCTAGGAATCGGAAACCCATGCATAGAGATATGATCAATTATATAGGGATGATATTCATCTTAATATTTTTTCTATTATAATTGTAAATTATTTCACCATAAGAAATTAACATTCTTTCCAATACATAATGAATAATGGGATGTATTATAGTTTATACATTTTCGAGTATGGGAATGGATTATTTTTCATGCATCAATATATGATATTTGAGATTTAAATTTCGTGCACTACGAAATTGGATTTTTATATATGAACTTGAATTATCTATTCCCTCTCATATTATCATGTATTAACATACATTAATTGAGATAAAATTTCATTCAGGATAATATAAGAACATAAATTCCATATTATTTTATACTCATCAACAACGGTGGTGTTTTTCTATATATATTGACGTTCAGACACAAATTAACTAATAATCATATAAATAATTCATTCTTGTATTGTTACCTATGATGATACCTTTGTTTATTTCAATTACACGGATTCCAACATTATTTAATAAAAGATATACATCTATAGAATATGAATTGTTATCTATCAACTGTACTCATCAGCCCGAACGTGTTATATTCTACATAACAAATGTAATGGTGTTGAAGAAGATAAATGATGTTCCGATTATAACTTATAATGTCTTTTAAAATTATAATTTTTTAATAGTTAGTCATCTAATATAAATATTTTATAAATATAAATTATTCTTAATTATATCATATAAAATATTTTCTTGTGTATGTTTCATATTTCTAATGCCCTAAGTAGGTCGGTAATGTTTTGGTATTCTTATAAGACAAATCATATATTGTTAGGATTAAAAAAATTCAAATAAAACCAATGATATTTGGATTCAATTAGATGGACCTTATTTGGAGTTATGGTACCCTCATAGGACATCTTTATCATTACACGCCTAAATCATCTACTGCTTGGTGGGGTATTCGTAATGTATGAATGGTAATTTTAATTCTTAATGATTATATAGAGATTATGTTAGATTAAGTTATGGTTTCATCTTATGAAAATTATTCCCATTAAATTATTATATAACTTTTGGTCTATATATTATTATATAATGATTATAAGGATTTAATTATTTAAACTAATATTGAAAATCTAATGTTTGATTTCTTATAAATAATGAAATCAATGTTTATATAACTAATAATGGATATGTGAACGTTTGGATAAATAATCAGGATATATAATTCATGAAAAGATGTATGATATAAAATTACTGTGTGACTAGTGTTACAAGATACGTAATGTAACATGACCATTCAACTATATGACATTTACTCAGATCTCAATAATCTGATCCTTCATAATGATACAAATAAAAAATGAGTTAATTTAATAGATGAAATTAAAACTTTTAATTGTTTTCATTGAATTTATCCTCATGAAATGGTAGTTTAAATGATTCCTTGATTTTTTAATTAGATATGAATCATAATTTTTCCCATAGGTCATTATTATCCTCATTTATTTATATATTCATATAAGTTATTCTATTAATTCTATCTATGTTGTCACTATGACATAGTTTTATGATTGATATTTTATGACTTATTATAGTTTCATCTTAGTTTTGTTAACTGCCGTGGAGTTTTTGTAGCAATATTAAATTCATACATAGGGTTACACATGAGGGTATACAATCATGTTCTATTTAACCTTGGTATGTAACTTATCATATAGAACAACACCCAAGATTGGTGGTTAGACATGTAATAGATCGATCCTTTTAAGAATGACATCATCATTTAATAATTTAGATCATTAGGTCAGATGTGTCTGGAGAGAGTGGACCACCTTGATAACTGTTTCATCCATTGTATTTTGAAATTAACGACTTAGAAGACCTTCTATCTCCTTAATATAGTTAGGTATATTACATCAATATGATTTGTAGTTTTGATTTCCATGTAGGTTATTTGATGAACTTGTTTCATTTTTTCCAACATAATATCACATGTGTTACACCCAATTCAAATCGTTTTATGCCATGATACAGTAAATCAATTACAGTTTGAGAAAAACTATCTCATAAAACATTAAATAATTTGGTTTTATAATTTCAAGGAAATAGTCATGAGTGTGTGAAGGCTAAAATCATTGGCCATATCAATAATATAGTGATCTGGTCATTAAAGAAATTGATTAATGACACGACTGAATGATGATGTTAGATAAATGAGTCCTTTTGTAGAACTACTGATTAGGATGTATTTGGAGTCTTTTTAAGATCTTGTTAACTTTTAGGAAGCTATATGTTATAAAATTTTTCTTTTATATTTGTATATTCATTTTTGTATAATCTATAAGACATGATTTTTGATAAATATATTTTGTTCCATGGGATGACATAAATAAATCAAAAAATTATTAAAAAACAGTAGATGTGTGGACAATACCTTCAATAATTTTTTTGTGTCCTTCAATATAGAGGGAGTGTTGTCATAAAGCATCCAATTTATAATTGTAGAGTGGTTTTTGGAAGCTTGTGAGGCTAGTGAGATTGAGTTTTCAATTACTATATACGATTACTAATATAAAAACTAGTTATGGGTTCGTTTTGTGTTGGAAAACAAAATTATAACTCTACATGAATGGGAGATCAATGATTTCATGGGTCAATATTTCATTTGTCCTTCCAATTTCGCATGATGACAATATATTTGGTTGAGTACCCTACTATTTAGGAATAATTTTAGTGTTTGGAAAAAACCTCAATGCATCATGCCAGTGTTCTGGAGTGGTTGTATTTATTGAGAAATTTCAAATGACCAAGAATCAATATATTTGGTTTTTCCAAAGTAGATGATTATTGTGTCCCAGTTACCTAGTGTTTGAAATACATTTGGGCCATAGAAATCGAAATATAGATTTATGGAAAAGGAAGTATTTCGTCAATGGAGATTCTGGTATACATAACACAGTCCCTGAAGCACATTTCATGGACCATGAAACATTGTTATCATGCTATGAGAACCAAAAAGGATATTTGTAGGGAGACTGATGTATTTTTAATGACGGGGGGAATTTGGGCTATACCAAAAGATAAATTCACTATGTGGGAATTTTAATGAAATAAGTTCCTATGTGGTACATCATTTGTGGAATTGTTGCATTGATTTTAAGAGCCTCAATTAGATTTCATTTACAGATGATGTAAAGACCCGAATATTCCATGGAAAATTATTTCCTAAATTTATAGAAATTTTACGAGTCCTCAGTTATTGATGGCGTTTGATTTCGAGGCCTGGTGTGCCTGGAATCAATTTCTGAAGTTTTGTTCGGGTACGTTTAGTAATGATATGAGATGGATTTTATATCATTTGAACCGCTCCTCGGAACTGAAATGTGAGGGCACCGTTGAACTCAAAGCACCAGTAATTTCTTATTTAGAACTTTACCAAAGTTTCTTTATAATGATAATGGGAGATAGTTTTTGGGGTTTTTAATTAAATTGAATAAAAATAATGATGTAACATTATTTTTATGTTGGTGGTTATAACCTCCAAGAAGAGGTTCGAGGTGGGGTCCCTGACACCAGAACCTCCCATGAGAGGTTATGGTGGAGGGGCCCACCCCCACATAACCTCCCTTGGGAGGTTATTGTTTAGTGGTGACCACCTGAGATTCATACCCACATTAACTCCCCATTAATTAATTGGACTCCTATCTTCATTAATTGATACTCATCACCTCCCCAAATGTTGAATTTGAACCATTCTGTTCCATTAATTAAATGAGTTTTCTCATTTAATTAAACACATGTTTTTATGTTTTAGTGACATAAGAATTATAGAGAACATATTCTATTATTTTTTCACTTATCATTCATTTAGAAGAACCATTGGAAGAGGAGGAGGAACATGGATGAACAAACTCTTCCAATGGAGAATGTCAATTCCGCCAGTGCAGAATGACAGACATCTCTCCCTCTTCAACTGGCGCAAGAAGTTGAAGCATCGTCGCCCACGAAGAACACTGACGATGTCATCTTGGACTCGTCTTCATCTAACTCTTCCTCTTCTGACGTTTAAGAAACGACACCACCTTCCCATGACTTCGTCAATGATCATCATCATGCAAGGTAGGGGTTTGAGTTGAATTTTATTCTTGTTCTTCATCATTCAAATTATGGTTGTGATATTCCGATTGATTTCAATGTTACATGGAGGGATCGAACCGCATGAACATGGCCCGACCCTCCCCCTTTAATAGTTCACTTTTGTTGATGATGGTGGTGTCACAATGGCGCCACCAGAAGAGAGGATCAGAGTGGAGAAAAGGTCCAAAACCGATAGGGCATGGTGGTGCATGCAGCGAACGAAAATGAGCCGACCACGAAGAAGTCGGCACCCCAAGTGTCATTGAGCCACCGAAAGGGCCAGCTGCCATCGCGCCACATAGAGAACCGAGCCACGACCAGGTGGGCCATAGTAGTACTCGAGGGGCATGGTGCCATCAAACCACACCAAAAGAAGGAGTCGTGGCAGCGGCTGTTGGACGAGCTGGGCACGACGTCGTCCCACAGTGATAGAGAGAAGATCCATGGCCATATGCCCTAGTAGTCAGAGGAGGGCGGCCGGCTGAACCGGCACCCAGTGTGCGTAGTAGGCGAGACACTTCGGGTCCAGCGGTTACTACGCCGATACCATGCACCGACCGATCCAGATGAAAGGGGGTGCACCCCCCCCCCATGTGTGGCCAGCCAACCACCCTCAGCTGGGCCGCCCTCGTCTGGGCCGCCCTCGGGTCGGGCTTCCCCCTTCGACCAGGCCGCCCCCTCAAGATGGACCGCCCCCTCAGACCAGGTCACCCCCTCGTGTCGGACCTCCCACTTGGGTTTTTCCACCCACTTAGGTTGTGCAGCCCTTTCGTTCTGGCCAGCCACCCTCCGCCGGGCCGCCATCAGTCGGCCCCCCTAAGTCGGGCCGCCCTATGGCCAGACCACTCGGGTCAGGCAACCCCTTTGGGTCGGGCCTCCCCCTCATGCTGGACTGCTCCCTCGAACTGGGTCGGACCCGGACCTTGTTAGACAATTTACACATTTTCACTCATATCACGAGCTACGAGTGTCTGATCGACAAACCGTTTGTGGTACTAAAATCATAGAGCATGATGGTTCTATAGGCATACCCAACTTGAAGTTTGGACACAGTTAGAGTACAAACAGGTTGGTTTGATCTTAAAAACCAACATGGCCCCAGTAATGGAAAGACCAATCACTCAGGGATATGTAGTCTGATTGACGTATCGTCTTTCGTGTTGGAAGACTTACAACATGATAGTCCTTTGGGATACACCTTTGTATAGTTTAGTGGTGGTTGAGGTAAGACCGATATCCCGAGGGCAGATTCTATTGAACTCAGGAACACTGGGTGTGAGGAATCTAGTGGTCGATAGTGAGGCAGAGGTTGGAGACCGATCATACGGAGGTCAGTGCTCAACGATCCTGTGTGGGTCTACGCTTACCGTCTTGTGTGGGTTTGATCCTATGTGGGTCAGTACTCAGAAATCCTGTGTGGGTCAGCGCATACCGATCTGGTGTGGGTCAGATCCTGTGTGGTTCATTGCGGGGGTTAGTACGTATCGATCTTGTGTGGGTCAGACTCTGTATGGTCAGAAGTTGTGCCTCTTGACAGAATAAAATGATCAAGCTTCGCGAGTAATCATATATACATCTATACTCCACTAAAATCGTGGCTTGATCTGAGTTAACGACTTTCATGTGTTCTTTATTATTGATATGTGTTACTAAATAACCTAGGTATATGTATAGTCATATACCTATGTAAGGGTTATCCATTGATTCTGTACATTGTGGTTATCCATGTTGTATTTTATGAGACCATGAGTGTCTCGGGGTACCTACTGAGTATCATTATAGTCACCCATACACGGGTTATGCCCGCACCTTGTTGTGTATGTTGTAGACGACAGACAACATTGATCGGGACATAGAGTAGCATAACTGGACGGTACTCAGAGGTGGACCACTCGGCGAGACATACATAGAGCAGGTGGATGGACATGGGGTGGTGGGGAGGCCATCTGTACTAACCTTTTTGGTGGTAACTCCATAGGTTGACAGACTAGCATCTTTACTTCTTTTCTTCAGTTTTAGTAGTTTTTAAGTTGAATTGTTCTTTAATGTTGGGATTGTATTTATGGCCCCTTTACATTCACCATAATATTTTGTATAAAGGTTTACTTCGTGTTTTTCTTCTAATTGTGTACTCTGTTGTATTTTTTTACTGTTATAATGGAAATCCATTCCAAGTTAAGGGATTTATACCTTTGTTTCTAGTTTCCATACCCTATCCTGTGGAAGGCAGGATTTGGGTAGTCACGATACGGGCCCCGGTGGACGGGTCGTGACAGATGACATTGGCCAAAAAAGAGGTTTACGATATTATTTAGACCACATAAAAATATGCGTTGAAGGCTATACCACATTGAATGATTGGGTTATTTTACATTGTGATCATTTTTTATCTATTTACCTATATAGGTATTCTAATTACATTAAAATATAATATGAATTTCACTAGGGAAATTATTGCTAGAATTAATTTAGGATTTTTGGAATTATATCATAAGGAATGAATTTTCGAATAAACATTGATCTAAATATAAGATTATATAAGGGATAAATATATTGGAATAATGTGTTTTCATGGATCCATAGATTAAAAATTAAAAAGGGATATGAAGGAGGGGTAGTTTTCAATGAATCCATTGTCCTTCATGTAGGGGTCATCTGGAGGGAAAATGGGGACCAAGAATCATTCATGACTCAAAGTAAAAGAATGTTCTTGGAGGATTGAATTTATTTTTTGGATGATGAGAGAATGTTCACCGATGGCGTAAGGATTATCTCAAAGGGATTAAAATTTTTACAAATCACATTTTTGTATACTATTTGAATATGAAAAATTGAAATTATTTTTTCCATATGAGAAAAATAAATCAATAGAACATCTACCTAAAATTTATGATGGATTCATTACTGTTAATAAAGCGACACACATGTTTGTAAATTGTGTAAGAATACAATCATGATGTTTTATAAAATTGATTGATACAATTTGATCATTTACACTTCCAATGTGACATCAAAAGAGTGTTATGAAGTGAACCTTGGGAATGTAGTGAGATGAGTGTTAATATTGTAAAGGTATATATCTTGGGTATGGATGAGATATATAATGATCCTATTATTTTGTATGTTATCCTTCATGGAGTTGAAATAATATTATAACATTGTCATCGTATGCACCATGGATATCGATTAGTGATGATCAACATAGTAAAGTAATGTTTTCTCATCCATTATATATTATTTGTTTATTTATTTGTATATGAATTGGATGATCTGAATAGGTAATAGTTTTAATCATTCATACCATAATCCAACCCTCTCAGTGTATTTTACCTAGTTTGGATAACAGAGGTTCAGAATGAGACATCAGTGTTTGTTTATAATGATCACAAGTATATTAATATTTAAGATAAGGATATTAATCCTTCAACTAATATGTTGAATATCGATATATATGTATCTCAACTACTAAATCAAGAGTGAGTTGGCTCATTCCCTGGTAACTAAATATCAATAGACGGAATAGGTTTTAAAATTTGTGTCACATTATTTATAAAATTCATTTTCCTAGTTTTAACCTAATAACCACCACATCTTATGCATCATCGTATTATTTTGTTTTCTATAAAGTGGTCGAACCTCAAATGGACTAGGCCACATATCATCGAGAGATAATATGCAAGGAGATATTTTACAAAAGGAAATATATATTTTGATGAATATGCATGCAATATATATATATAGGACTACATATGGTGATGTATTATAATTAAATAAATTAATCATGGTTCATAGGTGATCATACACTCTACCTTGACGTTGTAATTAGTATGTTGTGACATTATTGACTATAGGATGATCTAATAGAATGACTATATGGATTGAAGAATTGAACCTGATGTGAGAAGTTTTTATCATGAGACCAGTATTAGGATGATCTTTTTCTGGAACCTAGTGTTTGATGGTATAAATGAAATATAGTACATCTGGTTTCCGTACATTATTATTTGTATATTTTCTTATACAAACATCAGTGAGCATGGTCAAAATTATCATAGTGATCCCCAGTTAAAATTGTGGGAACATTTTTATTAATATGTGTACTTATGAATCCTAAAATAAGTGGTATTTTCATACATATATTACATTCAATATGTTATCTTGTTTAGAATAATATATTCTAGTGAGAAAAATAATATACAACATCATCAAAATTGATGAGTGTAATGAAAGAGTCAATCGAGGATTATCTTGGATAAGATAGGATGACTAAATGAGATTGGTCCATTCAAATTTGTCCATTATGAGACAAATAAGGTCCTAGAATTTTTTCCACATGTATGGCTAGAAGATGAGAGTTTAGAATCATTCTTGAAACATTGTTTGGATTTTAGGTACTTATATCAATATACATTTCAAATATTTGGATATTAATGGATAGAATGTTTCCATTTAATGAAAAATATTAGGGTGGAGTGTTCCATAGTATAGATGATTATAGTGAAAATCATTTGATACCATGTTGAGTTATAAGGTATTGGGTGTATTCAATCATGATGGTTATGTTTCTAATATGAGTGTTGGATTGAATATTGGTTCTTTATGTAACATGTTTCAGAATAGATTATTTCATGAATGTGGGATACTATAAATGTATTGTATCCATTTTAGTGGATATTTCATAACCAATGTATTTTTTTGATGTTTTATTTGTTATCCAAGGATTATCATAGATGATATTTTCTATTGTGGGGATATTATAAGATCATTTTTCTAGAAATGGATTGAAATGTGAAGAGAATTTTTGAAATTTTCATTTAGTAAACAAGATGAATAATAAAATTATATTTAATCTATAAATAAAATTGTTATAATTCATGAAAATATATTTTTTTTCTAAGGTATTTTAGGACTAAATGTGGATAATATTTTTGAATGAGTTTCTGGATCATTGAGATTTAAAATATAAATTCTTGGAGAGAGAATATATTATCACGGTTACTGCGCACTTAAAACTTTTTGGGAACCATAACCATTCTTCTAATATTTTTTAGTGATTTTCTATTTATATCCCTATGAGGGACCCAATAATATTTTTATATGGACTGGAGGTTAAAAAGGTCTCACAACATTATGTTATAGTTTTTTTAACTGAGTGATCCAATAGTGTGGGTTATGAGTGAATGGGGAATGTATCACCCAATGATTGGCATATCGTTGCATAAATGAGTGTAGAAACTATGTGGATTGAAGGTTCTCTATAAATTATGTCTACAAGGATGGAACATGGTTTTCCAAATATTGTGGCCTAATCAGTATCCTCATAACAGTTGAAAAATTACAATTTTTTCCCTCTGAACATAGAAAGGATTTAAAACAATTTTCCATCAATTTGGAAAGGACAATCCATGCATGAAATATCGTACCATTCTTTATATTTTTGAAGTATATCATTTTTTTCATAGTTTGATTTAAATTTATTTGAACACAATGGAATCATTGATGTATTTTTAAGACAAAATATATTTTTATATATTTTATTCGTTATATGAATTGGTATTTCTATGTGAGAAAAAATTTCTATATTCAAGGTTTTTGATAATTATTTTTATTTTTCTAACTCCATCGTATTAAAAATCCTGATAATTGAATAATGGGGCATCATAATCAAAAGGAATGTGGAATATAATAATTTTATATTAATAAAATATAATTTTAATTTAATTTATTATCTTGTTCACCAGAATTATAAATCATTTCCTATTAAATATGATTGTGAATATGAGTTTATATAATTACTAATACTATATTATACATGTGATACATAATGAAACATTTGATGATGCTTACCTCACCTCAAAACAAACTACATAGTTGTGTTGATTATATTCCCTAACACTTATTATTAGTCAAATAAAATTAAATGACCCTTGAGATGTGTTAATGTGACACTTTTTAAATGAAATGGATAAATAAAATTTAATGATTTATATGTGTTGTGTTTGACCAAATTTTATAATATTCATTATTTAAATTATGATATAGTATAACAAAATACATAGTTAATTTTTATGGGTTTGCATGGTGCTCTATATCACCTTTTTAGATGCAAAGGGTCATAGATATAATCTCATAATAAGACTATTATTATATTATTATAATTATCATGTGTAAAAACCATGTTATATAAATATTTTATATTAAGATAAATATATAACTCTACCTATATATCATATATACAGTTATATACATGGTGAAATGTTTAAAGACATTATTGGGTGGGATGAAGATTGTAAAATTTTCCAGTTGTCCTTAAGTAAGAAAATATCTCTTTGATTGTATTTACTAATACAAAAACTTGTATTTTTTCTTATATATAGCTTCTATTTTTATTCAAAATATGGATTTCATTTGTGGTATTTTTTGGTGGACTAGAGAGTATATATAAAAACCTATTTGGGCTGCATTATAATACTAAAATAGAACACTTGGTAAAAGATTAGATCCTAGAAAAGATTTTTTTTTCATCGTGTACTAGAACTACAAATTATATGATGGGAGTTGGGGATGATCATGTATAGTGGATGAGATACATAGATGTAGTATTTTATTTAATTATCCCTTTTATTAATATAATAATATTTTTTCTACCATTTATATTATTGGATATCATTATTTTTAACATAGTATGTTCGTGAATGGTTGGTTATTTGTGTTTTATTTGGTTATCAGTAATTATTACGTACTATTACTGTTTCGCTGTTTATTTTTCAAATATTGATTTTTCTATTATACACTGGTGTGCTACACTGATATCTTGAGTTTATAGTATGACCATACGACCCTCACTTCTAGTTGGAAGCCACTATAATATAGGGTGAAATGCATGATTCAATGTAGAAAACAATCTAACAAAAACGTTTTATTGTTTCCTGGTACAAAAAAATTTAAGGATGTTCTGGATTTTACATAACTCATTGTTTAAACAATAGATATTTGTGAGATGATTGAATTTTTTTTGAATATTTTGAAAACAATAAGATATAATTGGTATATAAACCAAAAGATATTAGTGAAATCAGTTGTGAAGAAAAAATTAATGAAATCTATTTTAATTTTAAATTATCAATCTCCGTCTAGATAAAAGATCAATAAAATTTTACTGATTTTACTGGAACCATTTAGTTTTCTACTAAATAGTGGAAAAATAAAGAAAATATAGGTAAAAATGTTAAATTTTTTTCTTGATCCCACAAAAAATATCCATGACACACCATGAAAAATCCATGGTTTTAAAAATTCTAATAAGAGTGATGTGAATCATGAACCAATAAACATGACATGTGTCAATTGATCAATATTTCTGATATATCAGATCTTGGATAAAATGTATACCCCGTAATCTATAAAATTGATATTTAATGGAAAAATAATATTGATATAATTTATCCAAAAATATATATTAGGTATCAAATATTATTTATTTTTTTACTGATTATATTTGTAATGTGAGGTAAAAAATGGGTTAAAAGTATTATATTTCCATATTATGAACACATATTGTATGACCCATACATACATGAACCTCTTTAATAGAAGCCTCCTCAAAAAAGGATACAACAAATAAAACATACTCTGAATGTTGAATCATTACACATTTTAATGATTTAATGATAGCACCCCAAATTATCATTCCCTAACATTGAGATAAAATTTCCTCAATAATGATGGTATTCTATTTTTTATGAACAAGTGGAAATCAATAAGGAATCTATTTTGAAAGAAATCGCAGTCGATAAAATAATAATATTCATCTAAAAGAAACTCTATAAACCATCATACATCGGGTAGTCTATATAGAATATCAAAGTATAGATATAATATGTATTTGGAAACATAAGAAGTATCCTATGTTGTAATTTATTATCCTAAATCATTCAGTCAATGTATTATTACATTAATAAAATAATCGGTATCTTTGATATAAATTTTTGTATAAGGAATTTACATATCATATTCTCTTATAATACATAAACTAGTGAAACTATCTGAAATGATATGAGGTCCACATCAATCAGATGGTGCCCATTAACTAGTGGGGGAGGAAACCCATCCAATCTAGATAACGAAAACCCACTTTTCCTCTATATAAATATCCTAAATTCTATAATATTTCCCTTTGAACCTAAACACTAATTTTTTAATTTCATTCAAATTCTAATTATTAAAAAATTTTAACAAATTAAACAAAATAGAAGAACATTGACGATCATAAATCATAAAATTATATATATATATATTTAATAATTTTTTATTTAGATAATATAAATTTTTACAATAAGAAATTTGTACTTTTTTGCATTTAAAGAATAATATTTTTTTTCTTATATGAAATTCATTTGTGTTCACAAATTGTTGTTGAATTTTTTTTTCACATAACCATGTGTTAAAATTGAGATTTTATTCCATGGCCATTTATGTCCATTTTTTATCCATGAGTGTTTTTCACCAGTAACTGTAAATTTCATTTTTTTAAATTGAATATATTTTCAATAAAAGAATCTATCTGAATATTATAATATTATTTTTCAATACAAAAGACGATCACATTTTGAAAATATCCTCTCTTATATTTATAATAACCAATATTTTCAAATCCCAATTGAGTTAATAAAAAACACAATTTATATAACCATATTATAATCCCATAAATATGTACCATCAAATATTGTTTAGATAAAAAATGGTTTATTTGATGAAATTTATGGGTGTTTATGTCATTACAATGTATATTTAAAATAATTTATTTTGATATAGTTTTACTTTAATTTTTGAAGGGCATCATATTTTTTCGAATGACCAAAAAATTCCATGGTAATTTTTTATGAAATACATTTGAATTTTAAGAGTCTGTGAAATCTAACGGTATACGATTCCGAGGTCCGAAGTGCCCAGAATGATCCTTAGAAGTTTTTTTAAGCTTATATTAATGTTCGTAAGCAGTTTTCCTGAAACACTGGAATAAAATATAAATAGTTAATTGGATATGAAATTTGAGGCCACAGTTGCACTCAGGATAGCGGGTTTTCCCTAGGAGTGACTTATGTTTAGTCGGTGCGGGCCTCCTGTGAGAAAACCTAAAATGGAATAACCGTAAATAAAATAATTAAATAATGATATTTTATTATTTAAATTCATATAACTCACAAACGGTTATTCGGATTAAAAATCTATGAACACCGATGAACTTGTGAGGGTAGGATTTCTTTAAGAAGATACTAACATGTGTTAGAGAGGGCCACCAGAGAATGTTATTTTTTGGATGAAAATAAAATAATTAATTGACAATTATTTATTTGAAAAATTCATAAATTTTAAACAGTAACTCGGATTGGAAATCTGAGGTTACCATTGGGTTTGTTGATGCTTGATTCACCTAGGTAGAACCTAACAATTACTGGTGTGGGTCAAGGGTGAATGATGATAATTTTCCGAAGTTTTTTTTGTGTATGTTCAATAAACGTATGAGCAGGTTTTTATATCTTTTGAAATAGTGCTCGGAATTGAATTATATGGGAACCGTTGAACTCACAACATCAATGATTTCTTAGTGAGACCATCACCGGAGTTGCGATCTAACGAGAATGGATGTTAGTTTTTGAGTTTATTAAATTAATTAAATAAAAATAAGAGTGAAATTTATTTTTATTGTGGCGGTTAAAACCTCCATGTGGTGGTTGATGGTGAGGGCCACCACACCCAAACCTCCCATGGGAGGTTATGGTGGGGGGGGCCACCCGAGCATAACCTTGGTTGGTAGGGTAATTATGGTAGGGGCCACCAGGGCTTCAAAACCCCTTTAACCCACCATTTATGTGGGATGTCAACTCTTCAACACCCACACAATTAATTAATTAATCCCTTTTAATTAATTAATGGAGTAAATTTTAATTTTTTACAAAATTATAATAGATGATATGATATTATTTTAACTTGGTTGGTGTAATCTTTTGGGTGGAGCTTGCTGATGGAGGAGAACTATCCAACAATGAAAGTGAAGAGTGACCTCTTCGACTTCATCGCCTCCGAACAATTTCCGACGCATGAGTGTGAGAATTGGGAGTGCATGACAAACATGTTGATCAACCAATCGACGTCTACCATTCATCACCTTCCACCATCAACAATCGACAAGCGGGGTAGGAGGATATGAGTTGTTTTATGTATGAATTTTACCCTCTGTTCTTCATTGTCTGTAGAGCAATTTTGTGTTGAATGATATCATCACAATGAGGAGGGCCCAGACCGCACAAACATGGCTGAACCTCCCCCTTTGTTTTTATCTTTTGTTGATGTCATAGGTAGTGCAACAATGGTCGGCGTCGAGACAACCAAAATTAAAACCAATCTGTGAAGAAAACTGGCACCGTAAGGGCTGTCGGGTTATCATAAGAGTGACCCACTGTCGTGCCATGTGGAAAGAGGTTCGGGCTGTGACAGAGGTAGGGCGGCATGGTTGCACCACGTGGAGGATTGGGAGCCTGCCGCCAGGTAGGGCAGCATCATTGATGGGGAGTCACAGTCGTGCTGCACAGACGGTAGTAAAACTACGGCGTCGTCATGCCATTGTAGAGGTACAACTGCGGCTGGTCGGGTTGGACATTGTGGAGTGGGAGTGGCTGGACTCTCGGGCCAGCCGGGAGGAGCGGGAACTCGCCGGGTCCCCCATGTGCTGGACTGGCGCCACCGGAATCTGGTTCCGGCTAACACCCGAAGGCAATGCCATTCAGGTCTCCAGGGAGTGCACAACCATACCCCTGGCTGCGGCTTAGGTGGACCCCGTGAGCCGACGTGCTATCGGGGTACCAGACATGGCCGCCTTCGGCCGGGACTCCCTCGTTCGAGCTTCCTACTAGGGCCTAGCTGCCGTCAGGTCGGGCCAACCCCACGGGCCAGGCCGCATCATTAGACCGGGTAGTTTAGACTAGTTCGGATCGGTCCCAGACCCGTTTGGAAGGTTTACACCTTTTCTCCCATATCCTGGGCTAGGGAGTCCGATCGACGAACCGATTGTGGCGATGGAAAGCTTGGAGGGAGATGGTTCTATTGGCATACCCCTCATGAGGTTTGGACATAGTTGTTGAATGGTCGGGTTGGTTTGAACCTAAAAACAAACCGGGCCCCTAGAATAAAAATGCTAATAACTCACAAACTGGGCGTCTGATTTATGGACCGTCTATCGCATTGGAACCCTTACGACATGTTGGTCCTTTGGGTTCCTCCTTTATGGAGTTTAGTGGTGGTCGATTTAGGAAATATATCTCTAGGGAAAATTCTATGGAACTCAAGCGCATGGGGAGCAAGGAATCTTACGGCTGAGAGTGAGGTAGACGGTGGTGACATATCATACGGAGGTCAGTGCACAACGATCCTGTGGGGGTCAGCGAATACCAATCATATTTGGGTAAGATCCTGTGTGGGTCAGCACTCAGTGATCACATGTGGGTCAGTGCATACTGATCTTGTGTGGGTTAGATCATGTGTGGTTCATTATGGGGGTTAGTACCTATCGATATTGTGTGGGTCAGACTCCATATGGTTAGATGCAGTGCCTCTTGACAGAATAAGATGATCTAGCTTCGCGACTAATTATCTCTACTTCTATACTTCTTCATATAACTTCGCAACAAGAGGATTTATCCAGTTCTCGTGGTTTCGATAATGAAAATCAATGTTTGAGCTGAGTCAATGACTTTCGTGTTTTCCTCATTATTGAGATGGGTAACTAAATAACATATGTATATGTATGGGCATATACCTATGTAAGGGTTATCTGTTGATTCTGAATTTTTGGGAATCCTTGTGGAGTTTTTTTGAGACCATGATGGTCTCGGGATCCCTACTGAGTATCATTATAATCTCCCCTGCATGGGCTATGCCCGCACCTCATTGTGTGGGTTGTAGATGACAGACAGTGCTGATCGGGACAGAGAGTAGCAGAACTGGATGGTACTCGGAGGTGGACCCCTTGACAAGAAATACACTGAGAAGATGGAAAGGCTTGGGGTGCTCAGGAGGCCATCTGTACTCACCCTTAAGGGGAAATTCTAGAGGATGTCCCAGTATCTTCTTTACTTCTTTTCATCAGTCATACTAGTTTTTTAGTTGTATTGTACTTCACTGTTGGGATTGTATTTACATCCCCTTTACTTTCAGCACACACTTTTGTATAAAGTTTTATATACTGTTTTACTTCATGTTGTGTACTCTGTTGTGTTTGTTTACTTTTTTAATGGAAATTCCTCCCCATTTTAGTGATTTACACCTTTGTTGGTAGGAGACAGTCTGTTTCCTATGGAAGGCAGAAATGGGGTAGTCAAGATTCGGGCCCCGGGGGACAGGTCATGACAAATAGGAATCAAAGAAGTCTGTTCTACCGCATAACAAGGGACACTGATCTTTCTTTTATGTGAAGCAATAATGTTATGAGTATTTGGTGTGATTTTTTGTTTAGGGAGTCCAATGTTGGTGCGGTGGCCAAATTACCCATACCCCAGGACGTTGACTTCTGATTTTCAACTAATTGCATGAAAACACAGATTTCGTATGTGTTTTATGAGATTTCATTAGGTCAGGTCAACTAGATCAGCTCACTAGGTTTATACTTTTGACCATGGCGCACCAGTTTCTTATCAATATGTCTCCACGTAGACAGCCTGTTGGGGTTCCCGAGATAGTACTCTATGACAGCCCATCGAGCGATGAGTCTCTGGTGTAGGGCCATCTTACTATGTTGAAAAAATCGGGTGGTTTACTAGTAGCACCAACACCCGTTGGGTAGAAAATTCCACCAAATGCAATGGATTATGGTGCATGCCAACTGAGCGAGTAGCACGGGTTCCAATAGCAGAGGCCTCTGAGTGTTTGTGGCGAGACTGATTCCCTAGAAGCAAAGAACTAGATGGAGGCGATTACTGGAATTTTCGGCTTATTTGAGACAATATTAGAGCAGATGTTGATCTTAACTTATATTATTTTTCAGTGAGTTACCATGAGTACAGTCCAGATATCGATGAGGTTTCAGTACGTGGGCCATTTTCCGAGTTGGTACCTTAGGGCAGTGTCCCAACTATATCACTGACTGTTGGTTAGCAGACACTACTGGAGGCAGATGTAGAGGACATAGGTAGGATTACGTCCATACATGTGTTTCATCGTCAGATACCCCTCATGTTATTAGTCAATCCTGACTCATTTGGAGGCTAAGGACTGGCTTGAGGAGGTGGCTGAGAGTTCCCTTCATCTTGTACAATTTCGGCCGGATGACATGTCGGTATTTGAGGATTCATCGAGGTGTTCCAACCATTCATGGTAATCGATGAATATGATGCGATCAGTGCTTCAAGGCTCAGAATTCTCAATGAGTTGTGTTAAAGAACAACTGAGCCATCATTTTTCGTTTATTAATTCCTACTCATGTAGGGGTGCTAGAGAGATCCTTTGTGGTTGAATGTTATTTGGCTGATCAGATACAACTAGTGAATGTTAGCAGTGGGAAAATAGGAAACTGGTACCACTCTCAGAGAATTGGGTGTGCAAGAGTTTTTGGGATGAGGATGTGACATGGACAGATAAATCTCTAGTGCTACAGACGTGGATGCAAAGCTAGGATAGCAGCATGAGGTGGTGTACATTTCAACATGTTACAACCACCAGCCATTGTTGCCCCCTCCGGCCTCCGATAGTAGGATGGAAGGGGAAGAACGTAGAAGCATGTGATCAAGGAGTGTGACCCAATGGATCTAATAATGATTCAAGGTACGGTCTATGTCCACTACTAGCTATTGTATTAGTAGACATATGTAATAATCATTCCTTCCTTCAACGAATTTTTTCCCAGACCTAGAGTTTCTGGTTATAATCTATACTTGATCCTCACGCCTAATGATACCTTTTGGAGGAGACTCGATAATCACACATACGCCGATGGTGTGATCCGACCATCGAGGTGAGAGATTTGGTTGATATATCTTGGTGGTATCATCGAGGCCTTACGACCTTCATTTGGGTATGGACTGGGCAACCACAGTTCATACACAGATTGACTATATTATGAAAAATGATTTTGGTTTATCTAAAAATGATGGAATATGGTTTTCCTTGGTTGGAAAAAAAGGAATCCAAGGAAGCACTGAATAAACTCATGCATAGGAGGGCACATCTGATCACTCGTTAGTCAGCCAGCCTCACCCTCATGGAAGCAGTTATTTTTTTAAGTTACCTATAAGATTGGCTAGAGTTCTTCTTGTACTATGAATTTGGGATAGTATATAATTTTGGGAAGGGGGAACATGGTAGTTGACACACTTTATAGGATGTCTGTCCTGTAGATACCGAGTGAGGTGATGGGACTGCTAGCTATTTTAAAGATATCCATTGTGTATAGAGATGTAGCTCCCTTTCTCCAGACTCGTACAGTCACTCCCCCACATCGTAAGTGAGTCAGGGAGGTGTAGCATGGGGACACTGACTTTGAGATATGACATGCATAGATATCCACAGGACATACACCTGATGGATTTACTTAATATGGGGAGCATCTCCTCCTCATCAGAGGATGTATTCTGGTACTAGTAGCCCTTACGTAGGTCATGTTATGGGATTTCCAAAATTCTCCTCAAGAGTTACATCCAGGAGTGGCGAAGATGTACCATGACCATTGACGACATCACAAGTTTCCAGGTATGAAGAAGGCAGTAGCAGAGTTTGTCTCTCATTGCCTCACTTGTTAGCAAGCGAAGGCGGAGAACTAGGTACCAGGAGGCTTGTTTAAGCCCTTAGATGTCCCAGAGTGGGTGTGGGATGGAATATTCATGGACTTCATGATGTGTCTCCCATGTATATCCTTGAGTCACGATTCGATATGGGTGATCATTGATCGACTCACCAAGTGGGCCCACTTAATACCGATCAGAGAGCAGGGATCGATAGAGATCTTGGGACACCTCAGTGTGTAAGAGATTGTGCGTTTTCATGGAGTACCTTCTTCTATTGTCTCCAACTATGATGCACGGTTTTCTTCCTGGCAATGGAAGGGGTTTGCTGGAGGCTTTCGGGATGCAGATTCTCTTGAGAACTGCCTCCCATCCTCAGAATGATGGTCAGACCGAACATACCATTCAGAACATCGAGGACATGCTATGTGCATGTGTCCTCAAATTTGGTGAGATCTTAGAGGATCACATAACTTTGGAAGAGTTTTCCTACAAAAATAGCTATCACGCCACCATCTGTATGTCACCTTTTAAGGCCTTGTATGGTCGACCTTGCAGATCGCCACTATGTTGGATAGACCTAAGGGAGTCAACAGTAGTGGGACTAGATATTGTATGTGCTACCATAGAGAAGGTGAAAATCCTCCAAGAGCGGATGAAGATTTCACAAAGCAGGCATATGTCTTATGAAGACAGGAGACAGAGACATCTGGAGTTTGAGGATGCCCACCACCTCGTTCTATGGGTCTCACATCGACGACATCTATAGTGATTTGTATTAGGAGACAAGTTAATCCCGCGATTCATCGGACCTTTCCCAGTCCTCAGTAGAGTAGACATGGTGTCTTACCGCCTGGCTCTTCCAACTCAGTTTCACAAGGTGCATGAACTCTTCCACATATCTCAGCTGAGGAGATACGTGCATGACTCTTCTCACATCATCGACCACAATAAGCTAGACATCGATGACAGGGTGACTTTCACGGAGGATCCAGTGGAGATAGGGGATCGATAAGACGATGTCCTATGTCGACGGTCAATACCTCTGGTGCGCATTTTTTGGCAGCATGGGATCCTCCAGGAGAGAAAGTGGGAGCGGGAGGCTCAAATTCATTCTCAGTGCCCCCTTTTGACACGTTGTACGAGTTGTATATTATAGGGACGTAATTCCCTAAGGTGTGGAGTATGTAATGACCTAGAAATTCTGTGGAACTTTTTTTATTAAATACATAGAAATTTTACTAGTCCGTGAAATCAGATGGAGCGTGATTCCTAGGCCCGTAGTGCCCGTAATGATCTGTCGATGTTTTGATAAACTTAAATTAACATGTGTGTGTAGTTTTCCAAAAAAAGTAGAATAAATCATAAATGGTTACTGTCATCTGAAATATGAGGCCATTGTTGCGCTCTGGATGACTGGTTTACCATAGGCGTGACTTATGTTTAGTAGGCACGAGACTCCTGTGAGAAAACCCAAAAATGGAATAACCGTAAATAAAATAATAAAATAATGTTATTTTATTTTTCAAATTCTAATAACTCACAATCAATACCTCGCATTAAAAATATGATACCAGCACTGAACTCGTGAGGGTAGGCTTTCTTTAAGAAGATACTATGTTTGGTTAGCGAGGGCCACCAGAGAATGTTATGTTCTGGCTGCAAATAAAATAGTAGTGTGACAATTATTTTAATGTAAAACTCATAACATTTAAACGGTAGTTCAGATTAGAAATCTGATGTTACAGTTGGGTTTTTTTGGGGCATGATTCACTTAGGAATAACCTAACCTCAATCGGCGTGGGTCGAGGGTGAATGCTAATAAATTTCTGCTTTTTAGTCCAGGTACGATCAATAAACGTATGAGCGGATTTTTATATCATTTATACAGGTGCATGAAATTGAAATCTAAAGGCACTATTATACTCTCAACGTCAGTGATTATTTAGTGAGACCTTCACATCAGTTTCATTCTAACGATAATGGATGTTATTTTTTGGGGTTTTTAAATAAATTAATTAAAAATAAGAGTGAAACTTATTTTTATTGTGGTGGTAAAATCCTCCACATGGAGGCTGGGGGTGCGGGCCACCAGACACTAACCTCTCATTGGATGTTATAGTGCTGGGGCCCACCCATGCATAACCTCCCTTTGGAATAAAATTAATGTAGGGGCCACCCGGGAATTAAACCCCCTTTAACCTCCCATTTTTGTTGGATGTGAACACTTCACCATCCCCCATTCATTTAATGTTCCAAATCAATCATAATTAATTAATTAAAACCTTGTAATTAATTAATTGAATCCATTTTAATTTATTACAACCATTAAAATTGAGAATATTCTATTGTTATATTTTGGTTGGCATAATCTTTTGGGTGGAGCTTGGGGAAGGAGGAGAACTCTCCAATAAAGCATGCGATGAACGCCATCTTCCACTTCCTCACCTCGCAAAACTTTCTGATGCATGTGGGAGAGAATTGGGAGTTCATGAAGAATGGGGCGAACAATGAATTGATGTCCTCAATCATCCCCTTTCACCATCAATGATCGACATGTTAGGTAGAGGGATTTGAGTTTTTTTATGTATGAATTTTACCCTCCATTCTACATCATTTGTTGAGCACTTTGTTGACGATTTATATCATTACAACATTTAACACTTGGAATCCACGAACACAGATGACCATCCCTATTTGTAATTCCCCTTTTTTGATGATGGAGGCAGTGCAATAGAGGTCGGCGTCGGGCCGACCGCAATGAAAACCAATCGTGAAAAAAACAGGCAGCGTAAGGGCCACCCGATCGCAAAGAGGGCGCGGCACTACTGTGACACGGGAAAATATGGTGGCGGTTGGGAAAAGACGTGGTATAGGTAGTGCGGCTCCATAGCCCCATGCCGAGGAGTGGGAGGCCGTGGCTAGGCCAGGCCGCGATGGTGATGGGGTGGCATCGTCACGCCCCACGGGGAAAGCAGTGGGCCACAGTCAGGCTGAGCCGCGGTGAAAGAGGCGTGGCTCCATAGCACCTCGCGAAGGGAGGAAGATTCGCAACACCATCACACATCGGTGGAGGTGCAGTGGCAGTCGGTCGGGCCTGCCGCCACGGAGCTGGAGAGGCTAGCCACTCGGGCCAGCAGGGAGGAGGGGGACCCCGTCTGATCACCTTTGTGCTTAACCGGCGCCACCGGGCGGTGTTTTCGGCTCACACCCAAACCAAAAAGTTTTACAGGTAGCCAGGGGGCACACGACATTCCCCTTGGCTACGGCATAGAAGGACTACGCGAGTCGTAGTGCCGAGGGGCCACCGTGTTGTTAGATCGGGCCTCCTATGGTCAGGCTGCCCTCGGGCCGGGCCGCCTCCTCGTGTCGGGACGTACTCGGGTCGGGCCGCCCCCTCGGGCTGGGCCGCTTCCTCAGACTAGGTTGGACCGGCATACCGGTTCGGACCCTGGTACGGACGGGGTCGGGATGGGTTGGTCCGACTGGGTGGGACCGGATCCAAACCCATTTGGCTAGTTTACACCTTTTCACCCATATCATGGGCTACGATTGTCTGATCGATGAACCATTTGCTATGAAAGAATGCTCCGAGTGAGATGGTTCTGTTGGCAGTCCCCACATGAGGTGTGGAAACAAATGGAGTATGGTCAGGTTGGTTTGAACCTAAAAACCAACTGGGCCCCTAGAACAGAAATGCCAATAACTAACAGACCGAGCGTCCGATTGACGCACCGTCAGCCGCATTGGAACCGATAAGACATTGAGTTCTTTTGGGTAACACCTTTGTGGATTTTAGTGGATGTTGAAGTACGGATGATATCTAGATGGAAGATTCTACAGAACTCGAGTGCACTGGGTGTGAGGAATCTAGTGGCTCATAGTTAGGCGGAGGATAAAGACTGATCATATGGAGGTCAGCGCTCAGCGATCCGGTGTCGGTCAACACATACCGATCCTGTGTGGGTCAGATCCTATGTCGGTAAGCACTCAGAGATCCTATGTGGATTAGTGCATACCAATCTTGTGTGGATCATTTTGGGGTTTAGTACCTATCGATCCCGTGTGGGTCAGACTTCGTATGGTCAGAAGCAATGCCTCTTGATAGAACAAGATGATCTAGCTTTGCGACTAATCATTTATATATCAATACTTCTTCATAGCACTTCACGACTGGAGGAGTTCTCCAGCAGTCGTGGATTCGATAATGAAATCATAGTTTGAACTGACTCAATGACTTTCGTGTTTTCCTCATGATTGAGATGGGTTAAAATATAACATAGGTATATGTATGAGTATAAACCTATGTAAGGGTTATCCATTGTTTCCATACATTGTGGTATCTTTGTTGGATTTTTTGATACCTTGAGTGTCTCGGGATCCGTACTGATTATCGTTATAATAACCCTTGCACAGGTATGCCCGCACCTCATTGTGTTTGTTATAGACGACGAACGACGCTGATAGGGACAGAGAGTAGTCGAACTGGACGATACCCGGAGGTGGACCACTCGAAAATACGTACATGGAGTGGATGGATGGAATTGGGGTGATGAGGGGGCCATATGTACACTCCTATCAGGTGGGAATTCAGGAGGACGACCCAGTAGATTCTTTACTTCTTTTCTTCAGTTGTACTTTACTTTACTGTTGGTCTTGTATTTATATCCCCTTTACATTCAACACAATATTTTGTATACAATTTTACTTAGTGTTTTACTTCCATTTGCATACTCTGTTGTGTTTTTTTACTATAATAAAGGAAATTCCTTCCCAGTTTAGGGATTTATGCCTTTGGTGCAAGTCACCTGCCCATGGCCTATGGAAGGTGGACATGGGATAGTCACGATACGGGACCCAAGGGATGGGTCGAGACATTTTTTTTGGTATATTGTTCACCTTATAGAGATGATTCTAAATGACTTCATAGTCCATATCTGTTGGACATATTTTTACAACTCGTTAAAATCAGTTTTAAAAAATAAATTATCAAAAAATAATATAATGAATATAAATATATATATATATTGAATAATGTGAAAATCATAAATTTCTCCCAACATGCACGCTACTATAATATTTTTAAGTAATTATATCCCATGAATATAACTAAATTTCAACTTCACAAATGTGGGTCATGTTATAGTTTTTTTAATACTTTGATGTCACCTTTCATTAGACTCGCATGGTTTTTCACAAGATAATTTTCCACCCCCCCTTTCCACATATTCTTCATATTCGTGTCCATCCCATTAACTATTACAAAACATATAATAATTATTCCATGATAAATTTTAACATTCATAAATGAATGATTGTTGATAGATCTAACATAGTCATGGATATACACACTTTGTTAGTAAATATGTGAAATATATATAAATAATTATATCATTTTAAAAGCGGAGAAACGTGATTGAGAACATCTTCAAATTCAAAATAACTATAAGAGAAAAAAAATGGGCTTCATCAAAAAATTGACGAATTAATATGATTGAAATTCATGGTGGATTAGTAGAAATGTTTATTAAATAATTATTAGTCGAAACAAAATAATGTGAATGAGAAATTATTAATTAAGGATTTTCATTTTGAGATTTTTTATTCTAGGTACATTTAGTAGACTGTGTTTTGGGGGATGTTAAATAAACATTATTAATGTTTTTTCAATATATTCATACACTTATATTTTATAAAAAATTATGTTTCAATCCAAATTATAATTCATTGACATTGAATACTATAGGATGGAATTGTTTTAGTTAATTAATATTTATAGAGGTATTCAATATTTTTATCATACATATTAATATATACAACCAAAATATTTTTTACGTAATTTTTTATGATAAATTTAATATTTATCCATATATGTTTCATCATTAGTTTGATCGAGTTTGGTAATTTGGTGGTTGATTTGGATCATGGAAATAGAATCTAAATGTTTTTCATGCATCATACTCTAATATTGATGTTATTGTTTTTTAGGACGATTAAATAATTATAAATCCCTATAAAATACATTGATTGAAGAATGAAATTTCGGCCTAATTTTTTTAAATGGACCCAGATATAATATATCAATTTACAGACACAATGAATGAATTAAATGATTTATTATATATTTAATATATTTTAGACCACTATCATTGATGGGCTAATATCACCCAATATATTGATCCAAATTATCATAGTTTTTTGTGAATAATGACAATAGAATCTATAATAGTTCACTAAGATCAAAATATATAGTTTCATTCATTCTTGTGGGTAATAATTCATGTACATATAGAGTTTGGAAATTTGAATAATTGGTCTATCTAAAAAAAAGAGCAATTCAATTACAAATATATCATTATCTTCTTGATTCCAAATTACATGACATATTACTTTTAAGTCAATATGATTGAAAAAAAATCTTATGATGAGTTTTTGTGTCTCAAAATTTTTATGAGAAACTAGTGTTAATATTAGAAAAAGAAATATGAAGGGAAACTAGACATACCTCATAACTATAATTATGTATATCCATAGCTTTCAAATGTGTTAATAATTTTTATTGGAATTTAATGATATTTTTCATTTTCATAAAATGAATGAATGATTATAGATCTATAACACATCAGTTCAGAAAATAGAGGCATCATCTCCCAAAAATTAATTTGGAACATAAATGTTAACTTTTTTAAATCACATTATTGTTTTTTAATTTAATGATTAATATAACAAAACTAGTACTTCTATAATCATAATATAAATCTTCTTATCTTTATTTTTTATACATAAATTATGTAAACATTATTTTTAAATCCCCCTATTACATATCATGTACTGACACCCTTTGATCGTGTTATGAAATATTGATCATTACATTTATAGCTATGATGCTAATATTATTAACCTAAATTTTTCCATCCAATCCACTTACTTCAAATGAAAAACATGTATCACATACATTCCCTAGGAAATTTTAGGCTAATAATTAATATAATTAATAATAATACTATATTAAAAATACCCATGATAAAAAAATATGATTTAACTAATTTATTCCTGAATTCATTATTTCATAATAGGACATTAACATCATCAGGATAAAATCCATTGAAGGAATAAATCATAGAACATCATTATTTAAAACATTGGGAAAATGAATCATTATAAGGTTGAGATCAATTCAGAATAAGGGTAAAAATATAAATTAATAATTGAATTTCATCAATGAGATGGAAATTTCATTATGATTTGATGGAATTATCAAAGGGAAAGAGTGATTAAAAAAACAACTCATACCCACAAATACATTGATAATAAAACAAAAAAACATGTCATGTGTATAGAACAATGGAATTAGTCTTATGTGTAAATAAATAATGATCCATGTCATATAAATCTTTATAATGATAAATATTATAAAACGATAACAAAATATTAAATCTATTTTTGTCAACACAGGGAATCATTTTCAAAAAACCATTTTAAAATCCTTTAAATAGGATAATCATACAGATGAATTTGAATATAATCATATTCCATTTAATTATAGTGGTATAATGGTATCACTCATTGGATAATATATATCATGATAGATTGGGATCTATAAATTTTCTCAACCAGTCATAATATCTATATCCTATGGAATAATTTCATATAACCTATAATGGGGCTCCACCATTCGTATAATCTATCGGTCTTAACCATGATTTATAATGAAGATAAACAACAGGTATAAGCTATATGATTCTTACTTATTTCATACATTTTATAACAACCACAATATGAATAATGTCAAAAAAACATTATCATTAAACTCATTAAAATATGATTAACCCATGTAATGTAATGGATTTCATATCAATCTCTTTTATTTATAGTTATCCTTTTGAAAGAAAAAATAATTTCTATAACAATCTTGTTGAAATAATATTATTCGATGTTGAAAAGTAATCATGATGGTATTATTACAAAATGTTCACATTATAGAATAAGTAAAAAAAAGGATTTTTGACATTGATGAAGGTAAATACATTTAAAATATCATTGAAAACATTATAAAGAAAATAAAAATTTCAAATTGAAGACCATTTTCGAAAAAAAAAAATATTTTGAATATTATATTCATTGAATATAACATTGAATGATTATATATTATCATTTTAATAATAGAATATAAAAATTTATGACTAAAATATCATTTTTTATATGATAAAAATTATTTACAACATTTTTCAAAATATTATTTTAAGATGATTATTTTTGAAGAAAAGGTTAATTAGACAAAGAAGAAAATTATTCCTAATAACATTATTCTTAACTATTTAGTATATAAATATCAGAAAATGAAATTAAAATATGTATTTTTAGTACATAATAAATTTATTGGAAAACTCGTGTGAAATTTTTAGAGTTTTTATAAATTATTCATCATTGGATAAATAATAAAAATAAATCTTCATAATCAGTGAGATTGTAACCTGAATATTTTACCAGTTTTGTAACACTAAATCATAAACACCCTCAATGAATAATATTAAATGAAAATTATAATGTTATAGAATTATAGATATTCATGATATAAAATTTCAAAGGGGTGGTATATAAAATTATTAAAAGAGGATAGGTTTGTAAAATAACAATTTCTTCAATGAAGGTAAATTGAGATGAATATCCTGTAACATATCAGTATCATTGAAATAGTAAACCACATGAATGAGGAACACTAAACTTGACAGTAATTCCCAATAAATTAAAGAATAAAATCCAAAATTAGACTAATGGGGATTATAAAAACCACATAATAGATATAAGTGTTTAATATAAAATATCGTTCAAAAAATAAATATTATATGATAAAAACATTTACTATGAAATTTCTATTGGTGGAAAAATAGTTAACATTATTTATTGTGGCTTAATACATGATATAAATATATTACTGAAAACTAATAATATTTTTAATATCATATGTTATTTTTTATTACCTTTTGTTTTTTCTAATAAAATTTTCATATTAAAATTATGTTTTTGGTAGTAATGTATTTTTTAATATATGTTTTGATATGATATTTTTTGTTGAAAAACATCAATAATTGTTTCATGATTAATAAAATTTAATAAATTAATTTAATTTAATATTTATTAAATATTTATTTACATATAATTATATAATTAATTTAGTGATTTTACATAAAATACAATATTCATAGAGATATTACAACGTACATATACATGAACACTATTTCTTTGTTCTTGTAGCATTAGAAGAATTAAATGTAAATTATATATATGTGTGTGTGTCTGTCTATGTATATTATTATAATAGATTTATTTTTATGTCATATATATCAGATATGATAATTAGTACAACTATAATAAAATCCAAGTTAAATTTGAATGAATCACATTTTTTCACAATGTGGTTGTATATTGTAAACATGGATGATGTTATCATATTCCAATAAAATGTAAGGAATGGAGGTATTTGATATATAATTATTAATTAAAAATAATAAAATCATGCTAGTAATACATATAATTTATAAATAGTTTTTCCATCATTATAACAATCAATAACAAAATCCGTTCAAGAGGAGGTAGTCTACCAAACACATGAATGATGACTTTTCACCCATTTGATTGAAGTGTTTGTCAGTTTTAATCATAAAAAAAGAAAAACATTGTAATCATATTTTTGAAGAATATATTATTATATAATCACTCTCTACAATTAATTAAAGGGGGCGGATTTAAAAATAAAATAGAAACGATGATTGGAGATTGATACCTATTATTCAGGTATAGTGATTTTGATTTCAAAAAAGGATTTCAAAGGTTGGATTTTTGAACATGTTAATGATTATATGATTATTATAATTACGAGGTTGTTTGATTTTTAGGGAAATTTTTAAACATGTTAGATGTTAGGAATGAGTGGTGGAGGCATTTTATAATTGGGGTGAGTGGAAAACATTTAAATTATTTTATAAGGGAATTACACCCCCATTTTCATCATTAATATTGGAACTGATAAAGAAAAATGTATTTAATATATGGGATAAGGATGATATACGTCAGTCCAATGGATCATGAATACGATTCTTTGTTTTTTGGCCTCTTATTGGTATCATTTACCAATAAAGTAAACATATTTTTGCTTTCTTCTGCGTAATTAATTTTAATTTCCTTCGCTAATATTTGGGGATAAAAATTAAATTTCAAATCTATTACTTAATATATTACTATTGATACAAATTTGGAATCCATTTTTCCATATTCCAATCACTGAATTGGAAATGTTAATTTAAAATTAGTCCTTCAAACATGATGTGAAATCAGTGTTTAATTATAAAAATGATTAAATGTTTAGAATATTATTATATCAAAATATATCAAGAAAATTATTAAAATTAATGAAAATTTATTTTTATTGCTATAATTTATCCATTTTTCATTAAATAAATTTAAAATATAATTTATAATTATCAATTTTTTAGATTATTTGTTAGTTTCAAAATTAAATATATTATTTTTTAATGTTTATCAAAAAATGAATCAGTATAGAAAAATAAAAAATCACACAATTTTTTTGACATAATGCATTGATAAATGTATCTTATTTATTTCTAATTAATTCTAAAACCTATAAATAATTATTTTTAAAACAATTTCGCAATCAAAAGGATACCAAATATCCATTAATAATATTTGTTTTCATGCGTAAAATAAGATTTATTTTTATATCATGTATTGAAATCCCAATGGATAAATGGTATACATTATATTGAGTATAAAGTATATACATATTTTTTTAATGCCATATAATTAAATAAATTAATTTAATTTATTATGATACATCATCGTTGGGAAGAAAAAATATTTTTTCTATAAAAAACATTTTGTTTTTATTCATTTTGTTTTTATTATTATTTCTATCTAATTGTAAAATAATAAATAAATTATTAAAACATGTGTAAAAAATATTTTCATAATTGGGATTATATAATTCATTCCCATGAATCCAATGTCTAGGTGAAAACTATCATGTCATATAATTATATTAACAATATTTTGTTTTTTAGAATGTCTCATAATTGAGTGTCCCACATCATACATATTAAATAATGAAAATACTTTTAAAATGTCAAATTGGGAAACTTTATGGTCATTTGAAGTTATTCCTTGCAATTATTCTACAAAGGTTTAATATTGGTTGGAAATTAAATTTGTATTTATAATGGAAAACTAATTCCCATGGACTAATAGTGAGTGATAGAGGAAGTGGTTAAGATGGTTTCAATAAAAAAATATACCAAATAAATAAGTGTGAAAATGTTCATTAATATCTATTGAAATTTTTGTAATGTGATAAAATTTATTTCCAAGATCCAATGCATAATTATCGAAGGAATAGTTTACCATAACGACCGAAAATTTAATTTGATATACATTCATGACAATCCAAATTTCAATATTAATCAATTACAACCACAATATCTATTTTCTCAAGAATATGAGTATTAATGATGTGTTTTTCAAACCCAATACACCAAAATAAAATTTTAATGACCACATAACCGTGAATGGGATAAAAAATTATTCTTCTTATCATTTAACATTTACAATAACCACAATACATTGAACTTGGTCGGATAATTAACAAAATTAATAAACCTCATTGTTATAAAATAATCTTCAAAATTTAATAATAATACCCATTAATGAAAATTAATCATTCTATAACCCAATAGAACAATTAACATCTATAGAATCATAGTTAATTAATATTATATTATAAATGGTTACCTCATACTTTTGATATTTCAGGCCTAAAAATATGGTAATCATATTTTTATGCAACATTAATGACTTGTTCACAAAAAAATTTCGATCCCATGTTTATCTATATGATAAAAATCGTGTTCCCATAAATTTTTTAATATCGAAAATCATATAAATCATAATGGTAATAATTACCTTAAACATTGTTTTTCCTAATTTAAATTAATTCATCACATTAAGCTAAATATTTACATTTTCTGTCGCCATCCATCCTTAGAACTCATGTCGTGAGTATCCCATGCCCGCCTTCCATAGGCCAGGGGATAGCGACTAACACCAAAGGTGTAAATCCCTAACACTGGGAAGCCATTACCTTTATAAAATATAAACACCCGCAAAATAGTATAATCTAGAATTTAAACACTAGTTAAAACTGTATACAAAAGGAGTGCTGAAAAGTAAAGAGGACGTAAATACAAGCCCAACTGTAAGGTACAAGAACAACTGAAAGGTGCAAAAACAGCTCTAGGACCATCCTCAGTGGATCCTACCTGATGGATATGTACAAATAGCCTCCCCAGCAATCCAAGTTTGTCTGTCTCCTACATGTACCATCCAATCCTATCCACTCATCCTCGGTCTGTGTTGTCTGTCATTTTTAACCAACGCAACATGGTGTGGGAAAAGCCCGTGTAGGGGTGAGTAAAACAATAATCCACATGTACCTTGAGACCCCTCAAGGTCTCCCAGAATTCAATAAGGATAAACCACAGAAAAAAAGATACAATCACAAAAGTAATATCCACCATGCTTAGTTATATGTTTTTATATACAACCGGCTCAAACTCTCGAGCCCAAAACACAACTCCTTCCACAAAGGAAGAACAACAAAAAAAATCTACCTAGGTATACGCCAATAAATATACCTAAGTTGTAAATATTCAGACTGTCTCAATCAAGAGGTAACAAAATGCTCCAATTATCCCAAGATAAGAAGCTCAGAGTAAAATAGTCATCTCACTCTAACGGTAATTTCGATATTACATGAATAAGGATGTCTAGTTGCATGGATAGATCATCCTATCTGGGTAAACTCGCCAGAGACTCACATTAGTTGACAGAGACATCCCTCATCAGTTGCAGGATCCTGACCCTTGTCTGTCGCTAATGTTGACCCTCATCTGTCTCAAAATTATGACCCTCGTTAGTCATCACTGCCGACACTTATCAGTCACATAGTGTCGAACCTCGTCTATCACACGGTGCCAACCCACATCTGTCGTACGATTCCGACCTTCATATGTCGCCAGTGTAGACCCTCATCTATCGAATGATGCCGACCTTCGTCTGTCGCCAGTGCTGACCCTCATTTGTCACATGCTCTTGACCCTAATCTGTCGATGGTGCCGACCCTCTTCTATCACACGGTGCTAACCCTAATCTATCTCATAGTGTCGAGCCTCATCAGTTACACGGATCTTCATGCCATAGCTAGCCTTAGGGTTCTCACCCAAAACATGATCGATTCTGGGAGATTAATCTCCTCATGAAATTTTTCGATACATCAACTGCCACGTAGTCACATGTAGATATATCCCAAAGTTCTAAATCATAATTATAAACCCAATGTGACAGACGACACATCAATCAGACGCCCAATCTGAATGTTATTGGCATTTCTATTCAGTTGGCCTGGTTTTATTTATGATCAATAAAACCCAACGGTACCCCAAGTACATCCAATCCTCATGTGCAGTATTTCAAAATTAATGTCTCGCACCAATATTTTTGTCACTGTAGACGATTCGTCGCTCGGAGACAAGTAGCCCAAATTAAGAGCGAAATGGTGAAATCGAGTCAAACATGTCTGGGTCTGGTCCGGCGCATTCGAAGCGACCCGGTCTGGCCTGGGTTTGGACCGAGGTCTGACATTGTCCGTGGGTCTGTCCTGGCCCACCGTAATTGGCCGGGCACACTAGAACCTGCCCAGCCCACTAGAACCGGTACGGCCCATGGCGGCGGCCCAACCCATGTTAGACGGCCTGGCCCGTGGGTAGCACAGACTGCATGGCCCGCGCCGGTAGCCCGCTTGGCCTACTCATTCTTCCAGCGTGGTCTATGAGGTCACCTGCAGGAAGTGCCCTACTGGGCCCTCCCTTTCCGAGTAATGCGGGGGGGGGGGGTGACGTGCCCCCCCATCCCACGAACGGAACCGGTGCCTGGCGCCGGTTCGGTAGCCTATGAGACCTAACAGGGTCCTGCCAAATCCGGTTGGCCAAGTGGCTAGCTGGTCTGTCCCACCTACGGACAGCCTAGCCAGCTGCTTCGGCTCCATGGTTGCTTCCATTGGTCCGCGACTTCTTCCTCTGTGTGGTGAGAAGGTTCCACACCCCTTCGGCGGCCTGGAGGCCTCCCATGTGCACCACCACAGACTACTCTTCTTCACGGCGCGATGACGACGTACCCTTATGGAGACCTGGTGGCCCTGTGCCGCCAGTTTCCGTCTCGGCCGGCCCGGCGTCAGATGATGTTGCACCACCACTGTCGTCAACAAGTGAGGAATAACGGAGGGGGTTAGTCCGTGTTTGTTCAGCCCCATGTTTTGGTGATAAAATTTGTCTAAACGTAGTCCATGATTGAATGATGAAGAACAAGATCAAAATCAAACACAAATCCCCTACCTCGTGGTCATTGATAGAGGAGTGTTTGGAGAAGATGAAGTCAAAGAATGTGTTCTTCGCGCTAAACTCCTTCTCTTTTGACACAGTTGAAGATGAGGGGGATGGTTCTCTTTGACAGAAGGACGTTCTTCCTCCAAGCTTCCCCAACCAAAAAAAGTATAATAATAATAATAATAACTTTCCACCCCCCGTCCTCCCACCACCAACCCAAAACACACGTAAAATTAAGATAAAGGGGATCCCCTTTTGTCACCCCATTAATGATATCCTTAATGATGTATTTAATTAATTAAGGGGTTGACATGAATTAATGGGGGTTTTAGTGGACCTCAAATTAATTTAAAAAGATTTGAAATTTTAAAAAATTTCATCTTGTCAATTTTATTTTTATTTTACTTCCCCTTTAAAAACACTTGTGCTGAAGGAATATCAACCTACATTCCCACCTGAACGAAACTGAGGTGAAGGTATCACTATTCAATCATCGGTGCTGCGATTTCAACGGTGCCCTTGGTTCTCAAATCTGAGAATTGTTTCAAATGTTATAAAATCCCACTTGTACGTTTACTGAACGTAATGGACAAAACGTCAGAAATTGATTTTGGGTACACCGGGCCTCGAAATCATGCGCCGTCTATTTTCGCGGACTTGTAACATTCATGTGAATTTATGAAAAAAAATTCCATGGAAATTCCGGGTCATTACATTCTCTCCACCTCTGGGATTTACATTCCAGTAAGCTAGAGCTTGAACTAAGGGAACAAATGGGGGTACATACCATGCATATGAGCCTCCCTCTAACATGTGCTCTCCTAGAGGTCCCCATGCTGCCATCAAACACAAAACAGAGGAGTTGACCATCCATGAATAACCCTCTCCTATCAATCCTCAATATCCAATGGGACCTCCGTGAATGTCACCCCATCATGGACGTCGAGCTCTCCCCAGCCCAAGATGTTGGTTGGATCATGCACATATATCCATAGCTGGGATACATGGAAATCGTCGTGCACCTGATGCAATTAAGGTGGAAGAGATAGGTGGTAATCCAACTTGTCTACTCTGCTGAGAACCTGGAAGGATTGAATGAAACTTGGATATAACTATTTCCTAGGACAAATCAACAAAAGCCTCGTCATGGTGGGACCCATAGGAAGATGTGGTCTCTATCCTCGAACATTAGAGGTATCTCATTTGTGTAGGGATTGTGCCCGCTGTGTTCAGTCCTCACCCATTGTAGAATGATATGCACATTCTCTTTGGTACCCCATACCATAATATGTCCTCTAAAGGGTTTGATGTTCTCCCTATCTTCAGAATATCCTTTAGATGTCCGTCCTATGGATATCCGAGCACATGTATCTCATAGCCAGTGTCCCCTCACTGTGTCAACATGACTCCCTGAAGGATTGGGTGGTTACTGTAAGGAATGTTGTCTATCAATATCCACATAAGATATCTGTGAAGTGGCCAGCTACTTGGTCGCCTCTCCAAGTAGCTGATTACCATATCTCTAGGTGAGTGCATTTGCAACAACATTTCCCTTTCTAGGAATATAGACATTATGGAATTCATAGTCTTGGTGATACTGAATCCAACTCAGTTGTCTCAGGTTCATGTCCATCATAAAAAAGATATACATAAAAATATGGTGATCAGCTTTGACTGGCCAACTGATAAGAATTTGACTACACCCTTTTTTTTCTACGTCCATCAAGACCTACATATAATTCCAACATGCTGAATAATCGTAATCTGGTCTCATCCCATAGATGAACCATGTTTTTTCCTAATACTATTAATCCTGGTATGAACGATAAATAGTTCATTCCAAGGATGTCGTCATAAGGCCACGACGCTGCCACCAATAGTTTCAACCGACACTCCCACCTCGATGAGTCGTGTAACACTGTTTTCATCAAGGTGTGGTCATCAGGTTTCCTTCAGTATGATTTTTGAATGTGAGTGTAATGTCATAGATTTTAACAAGAACAATTCAATATCAACAACACAAAAGTAGGAAAGCCAAAGTCACAATGACAGGTGTCTATTTATATTATTTCTCAATGTACAAAGACACAAAGAAACCACAGACAACAACATCAACCCACAAAATAAGACAAAAAAGGCCTCCATGCTTGATGTTATTCACGCTCATGTCCACCTGCTCCTGATGCTCGCGGTCGACCAACATGGGGTGGTAGAAACTCAATCTTCCGAACACTTCAAGTAGCACGTCTTATTCCCCATCCTCTTTCGACACCTGTCTGACGCTCAAGCACTTTCCATTATCGGTACCTCAGTGGCTCTTCAATCGTCTGCCGGTCATCCTTATGGGGAGTCGGGAAATCACGAGTTCTGTGTCCTGATCCCCTTCAAAAAAAAACAGATCATTCTTTGTTCGTAGCTCCCTAGGCCTCTTGAGCCTCGTGCCACAGACCATGCTGCCTCTGTTCAACCACCTAATGGTCTGGTCATCTAGAAATCTTGTGTCACCTGCCTACTGCTAGCTATAGAAGACTCCTCTACATGACGCCCAGTGGTGGGTCTCGCTGCTTGTGACTGCTCAGCAAAAATACTCTCCACTATAAGGGCTCGCTCCAACAGTTGTGTCTGTGTCGAAATGAAAAAGGAGATCATTGAATCAATGATATACTGACTGAGGCCCTGCTCGAATGTCTGGGCCCAGAAGAATGGGTCTCATACCATGACTTTTGAGTAGCGTGACAGGTCAGTAAACCTTTCTGAGTACTCAGCTACTATCATACAGCCCTGCTGAAGATGAAATATGTATTGAATCCACACTACATGTAGGGTGGCTGGAACAAACTCCTCCTGAAACAGGCAATCGATTTACTCCTAGAGAAGTTTAACCTTTTCTTGACCATGGAGCATAAAACTACATCATTTTCTTGCTACTTCGTTAAGAAGACTGGTGGAATGAATCACCATAAGGTCAGCTGGTGTCCCTACCAGTCTGAAGAATCTCACCATAGCCTGCATCCAATCCTCAGCTACCCATGGGTACGTCTCTCCCCTGAACCTGGGTGGGAATTGTCGCTAGAACTCAAAAAATGAACTTAGACGGCATGAACTCTCTACTGTTGGGGCTGCTGGTATCAGTGGCCCAGCGGATAGTGGTACCACTGGAGCCTCCACTGTGATGGGGACCTACACCAAGGGCCCGTCACCCGGGGGGATGCCATCTCATACCCATCCACGAACCCTAGATGGATGCCTACATAGGTCCATACTGAAAAGTAAAATGTTCTCCATGGTAAAAAAGTAGTAGTGGGTGAGTTGAATCAAAGTAATCACAATGAGGAATTTTCAAATAAAATACACACACAATCAGTGTCTTCATGCACTAAGTTGGAAATTAGAAAACAGATTTCTAATGTTTGGATACGTCGGCCGCCCCACCAACACTGGACTCCATGTACAGATAACTTCACTCAGTACCATTAACATTATTGCTTCACAGAAAGGAATGATCATAGTCTTAAGTTCTACGGTATAACCGACTTCTTTGAAACCAATTTGTCAAGACCCATACTCGGAACCCATGTCATGACTACCCCAAGCCCACCTTCCATAGTCCAAGGGTAGGAGACTAACACCAAAAGATTAAATCCCTTAAATTGGGAGGGCATTGCCTTTATAAAATATAAACACCTGCAATATAGTATATGATGGATGAAAAACATTAAGTAAAACTGTATACAAAATGAGTGCTGAAAAGTAAAGTGAATGAAAATACAATCCCCACTGTAAGTTAAAAGAACCACTGAAAGGGGAAAAATAGCTCCTGGATGATCTGCCACAGATCCAACCGGAATGATATGTATATATTTCCATCCCATCACTCCAGGTCCATCCATCTCCCCCATGTATTTTTTAGTCCTATACACTCATCCTCGGTCATCACTGTCTGTTGTCTTCAACCAACACAACGAGGTGCGACAAATCCCATGTAGGGGTGAGTATAACGATTCTCAGTAGGGACCCTGAGACCCCCAATGGTCTCCCGTAATACAATTATGATTAACCATAGATGAAAAGATGAAATAAAAAAATATCAAATCATGCTTAGGAATATTCCCATACATATTCCTAAGTTATTATGTACAACTTCTTCCAACTCTTGAGCCGAAAACGCAACTCCTTCCTCGAAGGAAGAACAACAAAAAAACTCTACCTTGGTATATGCCCATATATACATCTGAGTTGTTAATATTTAACCATCTCAATTAAGAGGAAACATAAGGCTCCAACTGTCCCAAAAAAGAAGATCACAGTAGAATAAGGATGTCTAGTCACATGGCTAGATCCTCCTATCTGGACAACCTTGCTAAAAACACACATTAGTTATCGCTCCTGACCCTCATCTTTCACATGATGTCGACCCTCATCTGTCATAGGTGTCGACCCTCATCTATCGAAGGATGCTGACCCTTGTCTATCGCTGGTGCTGACCCTCATCTGTCACATGGTGCCAACCATCATCTACCACTAGTGTCAACCCTTATCTGTCACAAGGTGCCGACCCTCATTTGTCACTGGTTTCAACCCTCATGTGTCGCACTTTGCTGACCCGCATCTGTCGCTGGTGCTGACCCTCATCTGTCACATGGTGCCAAACATCATCACGGTTCCAAACCTTATCTGTCGGATGGATCATCATGTCACAACAATCCTCGGGGTTCCCGCTCTAAACACTCTCTATTCTAGGAGAGTCCGCTCCTCAAGACAAGTATCAATACATAAAATTCCACGTAGTCCCAATTTTATGTATCCTGAAGTTTAATCTCATCATAAGGACCCAACATGACAGACGACGCGTCAATCAGATACCTGGTCTGTGATTTTATGGCATTTTAGTTTCTTAGACATGGATGGATCTAGATTTAATCCAACAAGACCATACCCCAACATCGTACAAACCTCATTTGGTTTATTTTAAAGGAACCGCCTCGCTCTAAACTTTTCTTCTCTGTAGATGGTTCATCTACTGATAAATTATAGCCCACAATATTGGCAAAAAGGGGAAATCAGGTCAAATGAGTCGGGATCGGGTCCGGCCAGGTCGGACCGACCCGGCCCGACCTGGGTCCAGACCATGGTTCAACGTGGTCCGCGGGTCGAAACCCCCCCCCCCGGAACTATCCCAACCTGATGGAACCGGCTCTATGTGCGGCGGTGGCCTGGCCCACGCTGGGCGGCTTGGCCTGCTGAAAGCGCGACCTGCATGGCCTGCGCTAGCAGCCTGTGTTGGTAGCCCGTGTGGCCTGCCTGGGTAGTGGCTAGCAGCACCCTATGGGGCCTTCTCTAGCCACGTAATGGGGGGCAGGGGTGTTCCCCCAATCTACTAAATGGAACTAGCGCCTAGCGCTGCTTCGGTAGCTCGCGAGACCTAGGAGGGTCCTGCCTCATACGACTAGCCGAAATCGCAGCCGGTGTACTCCACCGGCGGCCGACCCACCCCACCGCTTTTTCTCCACCACCGCGGCTAGGGAGCATGTCTTCTTACTCAGCATGGTGCGCTAGCACCGAGCACCTCTGGAAGCCTAGCGGTCACCCGTGTGCACCACCACGGCCATGGGCCCTACTTCTTCCTCAGTGCGGCGCAACAGCGCCCCACCCAGGCCGCCCGTGTGCACAGCTGCGGCCAATGGCTTTGGTCTACTCTTCTGCATGGCATGACAGTGTCACGCCCTTATGGTGACCCGATGGCCTTATGCCGCTGGTTTCCTTCTCGGTCGGCATGACACCATCCAACAATGCACCACCACCATCATCAACAAGCATGGAATAGCGGAGTGGGGTTGGGCTATGTTCATTCGGCCTGTTCCCTCAGTATTATGGGAATATGAATCGACTAAACGTATTCCACATTAGAGTAAGGAAAAATAGGAACAAAATAGAACTCGAATACCCTACCTCATGGTCGTTGATGAAGGATATTTCAGAGAAGATGAATCTGATGATGGATTTCTTCGCGATCGACTCCTTCTATTTTGAAACTATTGAAGACAAAGAGGATGGTTCAGGATGATGGAAGGAGGTTACAAAAAAAATCTTCCCCCAAAAAGAAATGAATAATAATAATAATCCACCCCCATCCTCCAGTGGCCAACCCAAAACTCCCCTAAAAAGAAGAGAAAGTCCCCCCTCCTTTATCTCACCATTAACAATTTAATTAATGATGTATTTATTTAATTAAGGTCTTGGAATGAATTAATGTGGGGTTTAGTGGACCCCACATTAATTCAAAAGGATTTTAAATTGAAAAATATAATTCACCTTGTCAATTTTATTTTTATTTAACAACTCTTTTAAAAACATATGCATAGAAGGAAACACAACCTACGTTCCCGCCCGAACACAGCTGATGTGAATGTCTCACTAAGAAATCACTAGCACCTTGATTTAAACGGTGCACTCAGATCTCAATTATGATCACCATTCAAAATTTATAAAATCATGCTCGTACATTTTCTAAAATTATCCATAAAAAACATCAGAAATTTATTTCGTGCACAGCTAGCATCAAAATCATGAGCCATCAGTTTTCACAGACTTGTTAAATTCCCATGTATTCAAGAAAAAAATTCTATGTAAATTCCGGTTCTTTACATTTTCATACAACTAATAAATCAGATACTAATATTTCATTAATAAAAAATATTTTACCACATAAATCACTCAAAAAATAATTCTTGTTATTTTGTATTATAAATATCCATTATCATATAGTATTATGATTTTATCCATAACTATAAAGAAAAACTCTCATGAAATCAATATAATCTCTAATATTATATAAACTAGCCATTTAAAATTTCTATAAGATTTCATGGTCTTGAACTCTCGGGTTCTATGCAGAAATAATGAGAATTAAAAGAATAGTAATGATTATGATATTTGCGACTTATTTTTTTTCATCAAAGCCATATTAAATAAAAATAAAAACATTGACAACATGCATTATTGAGGACCTTTTCATTTTATAGTTTTAGATAGATATAAATAATCCGATGTAATTAATACCCAAGTCTACAAATAAACATTTATGATATTTAACAGAAATTTATTTATATTACATTAGGTCATAAAAATCATCATCCTTATATCCATTAACGAAATAAATTTCTAAACCACGTTCATTATACACTAGGGGGATGATAACATAGAAAGGGTGAGCTAGATTTAATAGTATGGGTAACCAAAAGAATTTAAAATTATATATCCTCATTGAAAATAAAAGTGAATAATGATGTGATTATGTAATTAAATTGTAAGAGTGAATCCTAAAATAACACATTTCCAACAATATCTTTATCACAAATAATGAAAACATGGAATAAGGATTCAAATAATGAAATTTTAATAAGAATTATAAATCATGATATATGTGATATAAATCATGAACATGAGATACATTATAAAACCATAACAATAAATTAGTAACATTTTTTATTATATGGATAATCATTTTCATTAAAACTTTTGAAAACATATATATTTATAATAATTATATATTAGACATCCTATATAATGATTACATAATACATTAAATACCTATAATGGGGATCGTCTGTCATTAATGTTATATCAGGATAACCCCTGTGCTATAATGGGGATCTATAATTATTAGAATCCATATGGGGCCCACATATTTCTCATTCCCTATAATGGTTCTCAGACAATTATATAAGCTATATGGGACTCATCCTTGAGCTATAATTGTGCTCAACCATTTATATATGTTTTATTGGGATCACCCATTTTCTAAAATGTCCAAGAACCACAACATGAATTATGTAAAAATATAATTGATCATAAAATTCATCCATCCCAGATTAACCAATTAGAATGAAATAGGATTAAAATAAATCTATTTTAAACATAATTATCCCATGGAAAGTAAAACAAGTTCAATAAAAATATATATGAAACAATCTCAATCCAAACCAATAAGGAATAAGGATGGTATTATTATAAAATATACACATTGGTGATTATATATCATTATGGTTTGTTTTTTTCATGAATGGAAATACATATAAAATATCATAAAAATAATGTTTAGGTTAATAAACATTTTACATTGAAATTCATATTTTTAAAACATTTTATATGTTTATAATTATTTTCATTGAATATAACATTAAAATATTTACAAAAAATATATCAAAAATAACATAATCATTTAATGAGGAAATACATATATTAAATTGAACGCTTGATCATATATATAGATAAAAATGATTTTAATAATGTATTATATTATATTTAATAGGGGATAAGAAAATTCATGATAAATATTTAGATAAATATCAATGGATTTCAGAATTTAAAATTAATCACTAACAGACTTGATTAATGTATATTATGTAACATGAAACTCTAACCACATTTTTACAATTAAATTAGAAAAACAATTAGTGAATAAAATTATGAGAAACATATAATATCATGAAAATATTGAGATTCATGATATAAATTGGAAATTGGTGGTATTTAACCCTTATAAAACATGACATGTGTGTAACATAACATATTTCTCAATGAATAATAATTTAGACAAACAATCCTTTCCATTTTTTAAATGTTGTTAAGGTAAATCTCATTTATGATATATCATATAATGTATATGTAAATACCCATAAATATATGTATTATAATAAAAAAATAAATTCATGAAATTTATATAATCCAGATACCTATAATATGTGATTAATATAGAAAATGTCTTTGAGAAATAAGAATTAAGACAAGAAACACACTTACCACCCACATACCATTGGTGGAATGTTATTTAAAATCCAGTATTATGGTTTTAATCATGTTATTAAATTATTAATAAACCAATTAATTTTTTAATAATAATTATTATTTTTTTATTACTTTTAATTATTTTTTATTATCATTTCAATGTTAAGGTTACGGTTCTAGTAAAAATAACTCTTTTTAAAAAATATGTTATGAATTTTTATTTTTTTCATCATAATTTAATAATAATTTATAGTTTTTAATAAAAACAATTGATCTAAATATCATATATTTTTAGGATATATATATATTTAGATTAATTAATAATGTTGTGTTATTTTAAGTTAAATAAACCATTCATGGAGTTGTTGTGTCATATGCGCACAAAAATATAGTTTCAATTTTTATGTTATATTGAATAAAAAAGACAGATATTTAAATATATTTATTTTTTAATTATATTATATATATATATATATAATAAATATATTTTAAACACATCCTTAATACATTCCATTTAACTAACGAATGAATCACAATGCATCGTTTGGTGGTAGTTTGTCTACCCATGAATGATGTTTTCATATTCCAAAAAATGGAAATAATGTAGATATTTATTATATGATAATTTATTAAGAATAATAATATCATATGTATCATAAAAATCATGTATTAATTGAATTTCAACAATTAATCCATTCCATTAATGGTTTTAATGAAAATAATGACTTTAGTTTGTGTGGCGACAACCTGTCCTACACAGGAATGATGATTTCATAACTCATATGAATGATGTGTCTGTAGTTGTAGGTCATACCTTAAAATATAAATATAAAAATGTATTTAGGATACTAATTATATTATATAATATACTTATATGGTTAATTTAATGGGTAGGAGGAAAAATAAAATAAAAACACTATTTGGAGGACATTACCTCTTCTATGGGTATCTCATTTCGGTTTTCATCAAAGGACATCATTAGATGGATTGATGCACAATGTAATTACTATAGAATGAATGGTGGGAAGTTGATAAGTGAATTTTTTATTGATATTCAGAGATAATGGGAGATATATCTTTGAATATTGACGGAGTGGGGGTGCCCTATTATATGTGGGGTGAGTGGAAAACATGTAAATCATGGAATGTGGGAATTACACAAATGTCTATATCTTGAAATGTGGATCAAATAATGAAAAAACGTATATAAAAGAATGTATATGATCTATATTTTTTCATAGAAAGTTTTTGGACATTTATCTTGGTCATTTGGACCCTTTAGAATAATATTTAACCACAAAGTAAACTAGGTTTTACATTAATCAATATAATTAATTTTAGTAACTCTAACTAATATTTTTTTCATTAACCATTTATATCCTATTATAAATTATAAATTATTCTTATTGAATATATGGAATCTAGTTTTTACAAATTTTAATCAAATATGATGAAAATTATATTCTAAAATTACTCTCGTCGAGATGATTTGAAAAAAGGGGTTTAAAATGAAAATGATTGATATAGAGCACTGATTTTATATACAAATTCAACACAAAAATGATTCAATATATCTAAATGGAATTAATAGATATATTATTTCTATAATTTCACATTCAATCCAATTTTAAATATAAATTTACATTATAAATTCTTTAGCTGAATACACTATTCTCAATTAATATTAATTTTTTTTACTTTTCATAAAAAAAATATACTTTTCTGAAGAAGACTAAAAATTCACCCTAAGATAATATCTAATTTGATATTTCAAAAATTAAGTTTATGATCCCATGTTTTGAACAAGGACATAATTACCAATGTTTCTGAAATACTTTTTCGGTTTATCAATGGTACATTATTGTTAAACCAAGATCTGGAATTTTATTCTGAGGGTTAGAACACCTAAAGATGTCATTTTTTGAACATTGATATATGTTTTGAGTTAATGGGGAAGTTGCATGGACAACGCAAGGTTTGTCTAACCGAGTGGCCAAACCGTGTGTAGTTGAAGATTTAAGGAAATAGCTTTCGCACAATTGGAACATGGTTAGTAGAGACTGTGGGATGAGGTCATGAAAGAGGGGTGGTTGAGGCAGTAGCTAATGCATATTTAGAGCATGGTTTGTCATACCATGTAAACTAACCATGTAGGCACTTAGTTTAGATCTTAAAACTGTGGATCTCGACCGTTTAAGCCTCTAGATGGATCGTTTTTCCTTCTATGCATCCATAACATACGATTACTCTCCATGGAATATTGGAAAACCTCCTCCAAGGGTTTTGGTGGCGATCCGAAGGCTTCTCCTGGTGAATTATTTCCAAATTCTTGTGGTAGGTAGATGTTCTACTCCGTTCTTATGTGTTTTCGTAGATCTACATAGATCCAGATCTCCTCTTCTCTCTGTTTCATAGATCAATGCCTGTTATGGGAAAATCTAAGCTTCTAAATGACAAGTATGATATGTTTTGGTCATGGTATTTCCAGGATAAGTGATCTTAGGCTGTTTCTTGAAGAATCAACTCGTTTCTCTTGACGGTTCTTCGTTTCTTATAGTTTCCTGCAAACCCCTAGGTATGGCCCCAAATCATTAACTATTTATTTAAGAATTGTAGATTCTTTAAATAGACTGAGAAGGTGATTTTCCTTGATTATGTTTCGTCGATGCATGACACTTTTAATTTTATTATGTAATGCCACCCACATGAGATAAATTAAGGCTTGAACATGTTTTGATTTTTATCATGGATTTCTATTGTTGTTAAAGTAACATGATTAAACAACTAAATTATTTGAATATGAAGAATGAGTAAATAGGATAATTAATTTTAGAATATTTTTCAATTCATGAGTTGGAATAAGATTGTTAATTTTTCTGATTATTGGGAATATTGAATATTTGACATGTTCGTAATATAATATTGAAATTGGTAATATTTAATGGATGGATTAATTATTACATGTTAAATGGTAAATGGTTAACTAATTGATTATTGGTTAAAGAGATAATGTTTAATTATTTAATTGTGGAATTAATTAATTTTCATGCATTAAAATAAGATTCTAAATTGATAGTTTGTTACGATTGTTGGCCAGGATTAACTTTTGATGCATATTAGTTTTCCATGACATAAGTGGTATTGGATGGATTTTTTTAGATATATGTTATGTTGTGTTAGATGATAACTAAATGTCTTGTCTTGTTCATCATGTTTTGAGATGATTATGGTGTCATTATAGATTGTTAATGTCCTCGATGAACCATTTTTTGACTGGACGGGTTCAGATTTGATAATGAATATAGATAATTAAATATTGGGTTAATTATTCTGTTGGCCTGCTAAGAATAATTAACTGTTAATTAATTATTAATTAATGAGATGTGGAATGTATAATTAGGTGTTGACTTATCTGAAGAGCGATTTTTGTTTTTAATTAATTGTTTAATTAATTAATGGATTGGTTGTGTGGTGTTTGACATGGTATTCTACACCAATGATAAATATATATGAATGATTGATGAATGGGTTGTGAGTCAAGAAATGAGGCTCCAATTACTCACAAGGTGTTAGACATGACATTCTACACCAATGATAGATGTATATGTATGATTGATAGATGGTTTGGGAGACATGGGTTGATGCTCCAAATACTCACGGGGTTCTAGACATGTCGTTATATACCCATCTTGGAAGTCAATAATCTTTTATTGGATAAGGAATGATGCTCCAAATACCCATTGGTTGTGAGGCAAGGAATGACGCTCCAAATACTAATGAGGGTGCAACACATGATGTTTTTTACAAATAAATTAACATTGGACTGTGGGTCCAATTGTTCATGCATGAAATGAGTTTAATGTATAAAGAATGCTGCTGTGACATGATGATTTCTGAATTGATTAGGAGAAAGGGTTTAGACTTATTTTTTAATTGGATGAACCACTTTTAATGGATAGGCTCCGACTTAATATATGAAAGATTAAATTGAATAACTTAAGACACGTTATTCAATACAAATCACAAGCTTGGATTCAGTCTTTATTTGATTAAATATATTGTCTTTAGAGATATCCATGTTGATTGACTTATTCGGATGATGACGGGCATAGGATGAACCTCATGAATTTCATAATTTAATAATATTAGGATAATTATAAGTTATTATGTAATAATTATTGATCATTCATGAAAAATGTATAATGCATGTTCATTTACCAGCTAGGGGATGAAGAAGGTACTTGGGTTTATAGTTACATGTACGCTAACTTTATATTATGCATTCCTTCATGTGATTTAAGTAATTTATTAAATGTATGGATTTGGTGTGGACACTGGTGGTCCCGGACTACTGAGATTTATATCTCACATCATACTCGGGCCACCATTGCACTGGGTACCCGAGTAGATTCTATTTGGTTGTAAGACTATGTGGTTTTAATTTACTTGGGAGTTAGGAGAAGAGGACTAAGTGGAGTCTCAGGATGCTTGACTCCCTTGGGGACTTGAGTCATTATTTATTTATTTTTTCATTGGAATGTTAATAATGTAATTTTTTTTGTTTCCTACTATTTTATCATTAGCATGTCATGCATGCATCTATTGTATAATTTGGCATTGACCATTTTTTTGTACAAGATTTATAAAATCTGGTTTCCTCTACATTATCATTTTTTATATACTTTCTACTATTTATTACCTTTTTCTATTTTTGAACACTAAAATTAGGGTATAGTCTCCCCACTTACTATCTAGAGACCCTCACTTCTATTCAGCGGCCTCTAGCATACGGGGAGACGCGCTTGAGGTCATGGGGTGACTGGTGCAGCCACCAGTTCAAAGGTGAGCCGGGTCGGGACATTACAAAGAGGAATTGCAAGTTTAGGTTTCTTTCTTTTCCTTTGTCTTACAGTTTTGGGTTTGGTAGACATGAGACTAGGAATGTGTCGATGCTTGGGTTAATAGTCGTTCTTTGGACTGATCACCTCCTGAACGAAAAATGTCTATGTGACTAGTGATGGGAATTGATGTTTCTTCTATTAGTGGTTACAATTGATTTCATTTCACCTTTAGTGACTGGTGTATTTTCTGTTGTTTATTTATCATGATAATTTTGAGATGAATAATTTTAATGGCCTGGTATGGAAAGGATGTTTCATTCAAGAATCATCTTAGTCGCTTATAGATTCACATGTCATGAAAATAACATGCAATGTAGTTACATTAGTATTATTCCTATTAATTTGGATTGTGTTCCTTGGGTGCAACTCCATGGATGATTTTATTTATCATGCCTCTTTTGATAGCATGCTACAATTATAGATTGAACATGATTTGGTGATTATATTTCGTACTGCATTAGTTATTAAAATGTTTTGTTATTGTGACTTGCTTCTGTGTTATAAAATGTTGTTGTGTTACTACTTATGAAAACGTCTTTAATATGTTTGATATGTCAATGAGATTCTAAAGTTAAATGATAAATGAATGATTATTGTGTTAAATCGGAGCCAAAATACAGTGATAATGTGTATGGGTGGCTTATCGATTGTTTTGTGTTCACCCATATAATTTTTATCATTAGGTTTATCATGTTAATTTCTGAATTGACATTTGTATTGATTAATGAGAGCCAATTATCAATCCATGGAGTGTATGTGTGATTCATGAATTGCGAAATGATGACTCGTATTAAATGAGATGACATGATTCCTTAGGAAATGATTTTAAATATGAAATATGTTTGATGTTTATATGAATTCAAATGGCTAGTTTCCAAAATAAAACTGGGCCAATGTAGATCAGTTGGGGATTTTTTTATGTGATAACAATTTTGGTTGATTAAATTTTTAATACCAGTGTGTTTACTGTTGGGTTTCTTTATATATAACCCATGATTGTTAAAATCGGATCCTCTTAGGTCGCCTTATTTTCATAAAAGGAATTTATTTTGTCAAGTTTCCTAAAAATGATGTGATTTCAACTAACATAAATTTTTTTAAAAGGGAGTTTTATGAATGTTGCATGTTATTCCTTAGGGAATTTTAAAAATGGTACTTTGATGTTATGATTAAATATTTTGAAAATTAAATATTAAAAGTCATTAAATATAATTATCTCAGAAATCGAACCTATTGTGGTGTACACTGTTTAAAACCATCATGTAAAGGGTAGTTCAGACTTCTCTTGATTTTCCATGGAATTGAATCATGAGTACATTCCATAGGCATTCTTCTCCTTAGAAATGACCTTCTGTTCGGCTTTTTAGTCTCGTTACTTGTTTTATGTGACCTGGTTTAGTTTTGAATCCTTTTCTTCATAAGGGGCTAACCTTTGGTTGGTAGTGCCCTCAGAACATTAATTCTTCGCTAGTGCTATGGATTTTCTCATTATTTTGGAGTTTTTGGGTGTCGTTATCCTAGGTTGGACTTTCAGTTTCCAATGAAAACCTTATTTGAATGGGTGGTGACATGTTTCATGACCTTGTAGTGGGATTGAGCATTGTGTAATGCTCATTGTCAGCTGTTTAGATGTTCCTCAGGCATGGTCGACTTCTTTGATGGTCATTTGACCCTTTGTTCATAGTAATGGATGATTAGTTATGGCGTCATCTAGGAAAATGGTCATAGGAGGCAATATAACTCTGTAATAAGTCTTTTTTTATTGTGGAGTATGGTCTCTAGTCAGCTCCATCTAGAGTTACTTGAGAATTAAATAATCAGTTTCATTTCAAATCATGGAATGGTTTTCGAAAGTCACGGGTGTTTTTACACACTGATTTAGTTGTTAATCTAGCATGCTGGTGAGCGGCAGATCTTTTTGTGAGACATGGGAATCCAAAGGTGGGTATTGTCTCTTTTTTCTCTATGAACGTGTTGGAAGATGATGTTGAGCTTTTAAAACAGAGGTTTTCGGTAATGGTTTGACAAATCTTCTTTATGACCTCAGTTTTTTCTTAGTGCTCTCTTCTGTACATGACGTCCATGTCCCCTATATCGACATTGTTTTTGAGACACTATTATTGTGTTGGTATTGTGCCACGCTACAGTTTAAATTTTGTTCGGCTTGAGGAGTAGTTGTTATCTGGGTAGTACGTGGGATGCGATGATTCTGTGGGATATTTTCCTTTTCATGTTGTGGCACAATTGATTTCAAAATTACCTTGTGATGGTTTGACTTGGAAAATTTACCAGATGTTGGGTATGGGCTTCATTATACTTGCGGATGGTTTTGGAATAGTTTTAATGGAACATCGTCAGATAATGGGTGAAATGGGGTTTTGGTTATGCGACTTCTTTAGAGGGAAGCATGTGAAACTTTTTTCGTTGTAGGATCGAGATTCAACCTTTTCAATTGACAAGGCCCTTTTAATGTTTTAGATATAAGATCTGTTTCAATGTTTAAGCATTAGAGTAATCTTTGGATCTAGTTGTAAGGGCTTATCCATCAGGTTTGAGTTGGGTTAATGGAGTGTTCGGCATTGGGAACGCTACACGTCTCTTCTAACCAGATGAAGTGACCATGGTAGGTTGGTTGTTTTAGTAGTGGATTTTGATGGATTCTAAAGGATTAGATGTTTTTAAGGTGGGTAAAATGTATGATCATGTCTTTTAACCGGGTTAAAATTACTAATGTTTCTAATATTGTTTTTTGGTTTATCAACTAGTCGTTGTTTATAAACAGAGCTCCATAATTTTATTCCAAGTGTTGGAACACCTAAAGATGTCATTTTTATAATTTTGATAGATGTTTTGAGGTAATGGGGATGTCACACAGACGATGCATAGTTTGTAAAACCATGAGGCCAAATCGTACGTAGTTGATGTTTTGAGGTAGAAGCTTCCACACGGTTGGTGCACGGTTAGAAGAGACCGTGTGATTAGGCCATGTAGTAGGGGTGGTCGAGGCATTAGATAACACACAGTTAGGGCACTATTTGTCAAATCGTGCGAACTAACTGTGCAGGCACTTAAATGGGATCCTCAAATTGTGCATATCTCTTATTTAAGCATATAGATGGCTCTTTTTTCCTCCTAAACAGCCATATCTCTGGATAACTCTCCCTTGAATGTAGGATAACCTCTCCCATGCCTTTTTTGTGGGTATATAATGGCTTATCTTGGCAAATAGAAGCCTAGTTCTTGAGGTAGGTAGATGTTCTTCTTCGTTCTAGTTCGGTTTCTTAGATCTACTTAGATCTACATCTCCTATTCTCCCGCTTTCATATATCAATGCATGTTATGGGTAAATCTATGTGTGTAGATGACATGTATGATAAATTTTGGTCTTGGTATTGCTAGGATAATTGATCCAAGGCCGGTTCATGAAGAATCAACCCGTTTCTCTTGAGGGTTCTTCATTCGTTATGGTTTCAAAAAATTCCCAAGGTAGGGTCCCATGTCTTTGAAAATTTATTTAAGAATTATAGATTCTTTTGATAGATTTAGAATGTGAGTTTACTAGATTATGATGTGTCGATGCATGACACTTTTAATTTTATTATATAATGCCACCCACATGTGATAAATGACGACGTTAACATGTGTTGATTTTATGCATGGATTTCTATTGTTGTTGAAGTGATATGATTAAACAATTGATTGATTTGAATGTTAAGAGTGAGTAATAGGATAATTAATTATAGAATTATTTATCATTTCATGAGTTGGAATGATATTGTGGCTTTTACTGATTATTGGAAATATTGAATATTTGACATGTTTAGAATAAAATTTGGAAACTGCTAATAATTAATGGATGGATTAATTATTACATGTTAAATGGTAAATGGTAAAATAATTGATTATTGGATAAAGAGATAAGGATTGATAATTAATTTTTGTATTAATTAATTTTCATGCATTAAATTAACATTGTGAATTGATAGTTTATTATGATTGTTGGCCAGGAGTACCTTTTTATGCATATTTGTTTTCTATGCCTTAAGTTGTCGTGGATGGAGTTGTTTAGAGATATGATATGTTGTGTGAGATTGTTACAAAATGTCTTGGTATTTTCAGAAAGTTTTGAGATGATTATTGTGTGCTAGTAGATTGTTAATGTCTGGGACAAACCATTGTTTTAGTGGACAAGTTAATTTTTTTTAATGAATTTGGATAACTAAATATTGTGTTAATTATTGTGTTATCCATATAAGAATAAATAATTATTTATTAATTATTAATTAATGTTATTTTGAATGGATAATTAATTGTTGAATTATCTGAAGAGCTATTTGTTTTGTTTTTAAATTGTTGAATTAATTAATATATCGGTTTTGTGGTGTTAGACATGGTATTATACACCAATGATAAATATATATGTATGATTGGTGAATTGGTTGTGAGACAAGGACTGAGGATCCAATTACTCACATGGTGTTAGACATGTTTTTCTACACCAATGATATATGTATATGTATGATTTATAGAAGGGTTGTGAGATAGGGACTGATGCCCAAATACACACGGGGTGCTAGACATGGGATTCTACAACAAACGTGCCAGCGAATAATCTTTTATGGGATAGGGACTGTTACTCCAAATACCCATGGGTTGTGAGACAAGGACTGACACTCCAAATACTCACGAGGGTGTTATACATGATGTTCTACACCCATTAATTAACATTAGACTGTGGGTCCAATTCATCGTTCATGAAATGAGCTTAATGGTTAATGATGGACGTTGTGACATGATGATTTTTTAATTGATTATAAGAAAGGGTTCAGAATTGTTTAAAAATTCTTTGATCCGCTTTTAATGGACGACATCTGACATAATATATGAATGATTAAATTTAATAACTTATGTTGTGTTATCCATGCCAAAGCCCATGGTGGGATTTGGTCTTTACATGATTATTTTAATGGTATTTAGAGACATATGCAGTGAGTGACTTATTCGGAAGATGTCGGGCATAGGCCGAATCACATGACTTTCATAATTTAATAATATTTCAATAATTGATAATTGATAATGTAATGATTGTTGAGAATGCATGAAAAATGTATAATTCACGTTCAGACACCAGCTGGGGGCTAGCGCATGTACATGGGTTTATACTTACTTGTACTGCTTACATTATTTTATGCATGACTTCATTTTTTTTGTTATATATTAAATTTATGGATCTGGGGTAGACATCGGTGGTCCCGGCCTACATTGATTTATATCTCACACACTACTAGGGCCACTGTTGCACTGGTTACCCGAGTAGATTCTATTTTTTTGTAGGACTGTGCTGTTTAAATTTACTTTGGAGTTAGGAGCAGAGGATCAAGTTGAGGATCGGGATGATCTAGGAGATCACTCCAGGGGCATTGAGTCATTAGTAATTTATTTCTGCATTGGAATTTAAAGATTGTTGTTTTGATTACTTTTTTTCTACTCTTGTATCATTTGCATGTCATGCATGCATCAGCTGTATAATTTGGCATTGACCATTTGTTTTGTACAGGATTTATAAAATCTTTTTTCAGTAACATTATCATTTATTAGATTGTTTCCACTATTTATTTCCTTTTTATATCTTTGAACACTAAAATGAGGGTATATTCTTCCAACTGAATATCGTTAGACCCTCACTACTAGTCGACGACCACTGCAATAGGGGGAGACGGGCTTGAGGTCATGTGGAGACCGGTCTAGCCATCGGTTCAGGGGTGAGCCGGGTCAGGATTTCACCAGAAGATTATATTTTTAATGAATTATTTTAATCATAAAAAATTATTTTTAATAAAAGTGTTCAATTAAATTGATGAAAAACATCATTTAGAAAAAAATAGAAAATTTAATAAATAAATTTTTTTTAATTTATATATCACGTCTGAAACACAAATATAATGAATATTAAACAATATAATTAAATTATTATATATAGATATATTTCATTAATATCATTAAATAATAGTTATTAATTTTATTTATAAAAATTAAATACCTTGGGGGAAAATATGTATTTTATAAAAACGTTTCCTTTATATTTAATTGTTTATTATTTTTATATATAATAAAATATTTAATATTGAATAAATTATATAAATATGTATGAAATATATTTTCATAATTTTTTTAATATTATTTATTCATAACATTCCAATGTCTAGTTGATAACTTACTTATTGAATAACAATATCCATAGTATTTTTTTGTCCTGCCTGACAAGGCCATGTGTGTAACAACAGTTGTTAACGAAATATTATGTTATAAAAACACATGATAAACATTGTTTTTCATATAACTAAATAAAAACATTGTATTTATTGTAATGATATATATAAATTAATATAAATTAATTTGGATGAATATATTTCATTTAATATTAGGTTACCGCACCTACTCTTTAATCCCCATTAATTATATTATATTATTCTATATTTTGTAATACAATTTTACACATGAGGAAGGAAATGATTATTTTATTATTTCTTAACTCTTTATTTTCCTTTATAATCATCCATTAATATCCCCTGTCAACATACAGTATAATTAGATGTATGAGTAAACATATGATTGATGTGAAAACTTGATTAGGGATAATATATTAGTTGAGGAAAAAAATTGTGATTATTGTGTTTTTACTGCAAGACACCATTACATATTTTGGGGATTATTGACATAATTATTGGATTATAGAGTTCCATGGATTTTTTAACTATTCATATATAATTTTTTCAAGATTTATGCAACCATTTATAAATAATATTTGTTAGGTATTTAATATTTTTTTGATAGGAAGATTTTATTTAAACCATTATAGCATCTATATAATCCAAATATTTCTCTAGGAATATTGGTTTTACATGTTTTTTTTGATGTATCATAAATTCATTCCATTCTCCAAATAAATAATGAATAATTATTCATCAAATATATTAATTTATATTATAGTATTAATTTTATTTATTCTTAGGACCTGTGAAGGTATAGATATTATATTAATAGGTTTACATTCATTCATATAAAATATTTAATTTAATTTTTTTCACATTGACTAGTTTTCATTTTTTCCACAATAAGTACTTTAAAACAGAAGTAGTTTTTTTAAATAAATTTCATGATTATATAAAAAATGACATCATCATATATCATAATCATACATAAACCCTTAATAAAAAAATGAAAATGGTGGAGGAATATATCTAACTCATTATGGGATAAATATAATGAATAGATTAAATATGTTTGTTAATTTTAGAACCATTAGATTATATAAATTAATTTTCTGTCAAACTAATAACCATTGATATAAAAAAAAATTTACATGAAAATGAAATCACATTTACAATATAGTTATTAAATAAATATAATAATATGAAAATATAAATAAAAAATTATAATGATGATGGTTTCTTAGTAAAAATAGAACTCATGAAAATAAATTCATAAAATAATACCATTTAATCATAAAGGGTGTTATAATTCAATTAGTAAAAATATATATTTATTACAATATGAAATAAAAATACATCAATTAAAAAAAAATTTATAGAATATAAATTCTTTTAGGCCTCATGGAATATTATCATCATAGAGGCCAATTAACAACCCATTAGAAATGGAAAAAAATTCAGTAAATTCTATCATATTTATCTAGTGAACAAAGTGATTACCTAATTAATTTGAGAGATATATTAGGCTCAAAAACCTTATGAATAATTCAAATTGGAAATTAATAACATGAGAAATAAATAATATTGGATTTTAATAATTATACTCATTCCAATACACATTTCAATCAAAATATAAATTTTTTTTCATACTCAAATATCCATTATCATTAAAAATTCATTTTGAAAAAAAAAACTAGATCAATGGGATGAATTGTTATTATTTTAAAAAAAATTGTTTTGATGTTATGTAAAAAGTATATAAAATTGATATGGTGTCGACAAAACTCATTTATGATATATGATTTAATAAATAATGTTCATTTTCACTATTTAGTGAATGTCAACAATTAAAAGTAAAATATGAAAAAATAATACATTATAAAAAGAATTATACAAAAATAATGGGACTTGTGAAATATCAATTTTAGTTCAAACATAAAATTATTTACACATTCTTAAGAAAATATTAACATTCATTAAAATTATCATAAATAAATCTTAAATTAATTTTAAAAATATGTTATATGAACGATTATACATTACCATGAGTCTAACAACTAAAAAATATTCTTTTATATCAAAATTAAAAATGATGTTTTAATTATTTATAATTATAATAAAAATTTTATTTGGTTATTTTACTATTCTAATTCCTTGACATAAATTCTGACCTTTCTACAATTAATCAAAAAAATTATTTACATTAATTATGTTGTTTTTAGGACGATTGGTTTATAAGTCCAAAATGAATTCATTATGTAGAATATGATTAAATGAATCGTGATTTTACAATATAAATAGTTATAATAATTTTTGGTTTAAAATTTTTCTATATTAATTATATTTTTATAAACGTGAATGTAATAGGGTTATGAAATATGATTTTCCCTATGGATATGGTACTCCATATGTATGAATAAGTAACGTTTCCATTTTTTTAATGAACATGAGGGAAAGAATGAAAATATTATGTTATCATTTTCGAGTGATTAGTTTATCATAAATATAAAAATAATTTTTAAAATTAAACTATATTTAAAATCTATGTGTGGTGGAGATGAATAAAATACAATGGTTCGTCAAGCTGTAGATTATATATACGCACAAATTGGATTAATTATTTATTACATTGTAATGAAAGAACGATAATATTTATTTAATATTATATAATTTAATTTATATCATATATATCATATGGATTAATATGTAACCATCATTAAGGTCATATAAAACATTTAGTGATGAAAATCAAAATACAACATCGTCGTCAGGCTCTAGTCCGTGCATAGGAATGATAGATGTTATTTTAATCAATTAGAGGGATATGTTGAGAAAAAAATGTAATAAATAAATAATAATGTCATTGAATTGGAAAATTTTTCCAAAATTATCATATTTTAATATATGATTAAATTCATTATACATTTAACTAAAAATTATATATAAAAATATTTATTTTCATTTTAAATATTATAATTACATTTTTAACCCTTTTATCATTTATTATCCTTTTCAAGGAGTAATGATTTTCGGAACAAAATTCTATTCATACTGGGGAAAAAAATTTACATATTAAAAAAATTTGAACCTATTGATTACTAATAATTAAATCTATATTTAAATACCTTTTAGCTAATTTATTTACAAAAAATTTATAAATAGCACACATCACATGATGAAACATGTTTTTATGAAATAATTCCACATATATATATATTTATAGTACATTTAAGTATATTTTTTCTCACCTATTAATTTATTATATTTTTAAAATAGAAATTACTAAATAAATTTTATAACTATTAAAGAATATTTTACTTGTTAAAAAATAGATAAGAAAATATATTTTTCAATAAAAAACATTTTTTAATTCTCTGTTGTCACTTAATGTAATTTTTTTACTAAATTTGAAAAAAATTACTCTCTAATAATTTTTAAATTATGATATCTATAAAAATTTCCATTTTATAAAATTAAAATTTTAAAACAATGAAATTATGATTTTTATAATGTTATATTTATAATGAAAATTAATTTACTTCTATTAAAGAATACTTATCATTCAAATTAAAAATGATTTATATAATTAATTTGTATAATTGAATAATATTTCATTAATTTAAATAATAAAAGAAATTAATATATTTTTATTTTAGCTAATTTATCGCATTCATCAACGCGTTTGGGTAATTTTCAGCCAAATTATTATTTTCTTCTCCAAAAAAATTGACAATTTTTTCATTCAATGAATATTTAAATTTAAATGTTTATTATACTATAATATTTTTTAAACACAAATATATCTAGTAGAATCACATTACATAAAAAAAACAAGTTCTCTAAAGTGTCTACAATATGAACTTGTTGTTACTTATAAGATAGGTTTTCATCCTACTAAACTAATTCAAGACTGAATACATAAAAATCATCTAGAAAATAAAACATTATACAAATATGAAATACATCATCTAAATGAAAAAAACATAGAGGAAAAAACACTCAATACGAATCATGAATAATTATTTTAATATATAATATTTTCTAATGATTTATTGACTAGATGTTCAACTTTAACTATAATGAATATGGGTTTTCAGTGAATGTAGATTACAAAAATTAGGACGCCTTCCTCAAATGACTTATTTTATTCTATAAATATAAATAACATCCATAACTCCTCTTATGTACACACATAGGATACTAAATCAATATTACATTTTGAACCATAGTTATATATAATTTTGGACGAATTAAAATTCATTAACTAACATTTTCCCTATAAGAGATCATATTTATCCAAAATCCATATAATTCATCAGAAGAATCAATCAATATAATGAAATTAATATATTTATTATTATAAAACTAAAATAATGAATTAAATTTATCTCAACACCCCTGCTAATATAATGAAAAATATTGAATAATATCCATCAATGAAAGTATAACAATTTCTATTATTATACATCAAATAGAGTGTGAAATTATTTATTTAAATTTTATATAGTAACAAATGACTTATATTGGATATTAAATCATTTATAATTATATATGGAATCATTATTTGATACAAAATAAAGAAATACTCCAAGAATTATGAATATCTATTTAATATAAATTATATAAATAGGTTTCGATGATATTTTTTCCTGAATAGAAAAATTATGAAATGAATTTTTTCAAAGGATCAATTATAACATATGTAACATTATTATCAATAAATGTATTTTTTTAGAAACCATGAAATCCATGGATATATTTTCTAATTTTCATTCAATCATTGGGTAAGGTTGACATATATCCTTGAATAACATACATTCCTCTATAACCAATTAAAATGTAAAATATATTATTTTAACATAAAAATATCTACTTTAACTCAGTCATTATAGATATATTCCTCAATTCATTCATAAATCATAATTCATGATGGATTAATTGAAAACCAAGAGTAGTGATATTTACTCAATAGATATTTCCTTAATTATGAATTCAAGGGAACACATAATCATATTTTGAACTTCATGAAAGAATATTTGCAATATTGAATTCAGGTAATATACAATTATTGAAAACAAATCATTTTCTTATAAATAAATTCTCTCCATTGGAATCTTCATTGTTCATTATAACAATTAGTTCTACAATCAATGTAATTTCCCAATTCCTGGTGTCGTCCAACGGCACCCCAAACACGGTTAGTCACATAACCTCAAATGAATTTCAACAAACTTTAGGGGCTTCTGACTAGGAATGTTGGAAACAATGTGTTATTGGGGAAACTATGCCCACATTGGTAGAGTATACAAAGAGTAAAATAAATAGTAAACAAAAACATAATTAATAATACTAAATAGTTATAAAAATTATAATATTATATGGAAAACCAAAACAATCCATATCATATATATAATGATGCATATCATGTGTATCTAGAAAAATAGTCCAACATGTCATCATAATGGAAATAAAATAAATTCCAATAAAAATGAATAAAATTAAACTCAAATATGATTACAAGACTCATCTGGTTTCCTTGCGCTCTAGATTTAAAATCTATCAAGTACATGATGAAGAAGAGTGATATATCTTATCTATACCTACAACCATATAATGATATTTGTTCCAAAACATGACCAAAATTGTGTTTGAGATGAATCCTAATAGACAACCACAAAAATTACTATGCATAACTATCAGTGATTATATATAGAATGTAATATGAACAAAATGAAGCAATAAACTATGATGTGCACACAAGTAAACTATTCCATATTTTTTATTATATTCATTTAAATTTAGGAATTACCCAATCCATTGAATCATGTAACCTTATGATCTAGCCTTGTCTCTATATATCCTATCTAATTAACAAAAAAATTACATAGAAGACCATATATTCAAACTAGTCGGACCAACAGAATCATGTGCTTTAGCATGGATGATGGTTCACAATTATTCAATTGTTCATAAATGCCCCCTTTGTGAAATCTATCATTGTGTAACCACTCATGTCTAACATATCATTAAATTATTAAACAAAAACCCTCTAGGAATCTCTCAAGGCATATCCCCTTTGTTCTAACAGCCATTAAATATATTACAAATGACCACCTGGGTTTCTCTAAAGGACATACCCCTTTGGTCTACCATTGAATCAATGAATTATAAAGACCACATTGGAAATCTCTCATGGTCAATACGATAGAATAAATCATATACATTGTTGATCGCACATTCTATTGTAAATATTTTCTAGATGTACCATATGTCTTCCTATTCCCAGGATATAATGGCCAACTGGAAAATAATTTGGATGTACCCTTAGTCTTCCATGTCGACGATTCTCATGTTCCCTTTAACATATCATGCATACCATATCAAAGTAACTCATGTAATTTATAACTAATAAATTGCTAAAACATTTTAAAATAATATCATAGTCATTTCATATAATTCTACAAATCCATCCTAATCAATCAAGGCATAGATGACAAGGTATGCCTCAAAGGTAGTCTAAACAAAACTAAAAAAGACAATAAAACAAGGGAAACACACCCATGGGTGTCTTTTAGTTATGGAATATGACTTTTGACAAAAGAAACAACCCTTTTTTAATCAATCAAAAATATCAGGTAATAAAAAGGTTAAATTCAAAAATAATCAAAAACCAAAACATGGGAATGTGGCACTTTTAGAATTAATAATAAAAATATAAATAATGAATGGAAAAAACCACCTACCTCTATGTCATACAATCAATATACTTGAATGTTAGACCATGAATCATCCATGATCATTATAGATATAAAAAACGGTGAAATATTCCAATCCATGAATAACTCATAAGAGTGGAATAATCAGAACGAAATGATCTATGTGTATTCCAAAGGGATTTGAAGGCATCTCACAATGTCTTAATCAGATCATATATTGAGAATAATAAGGGTTTCAAAATACATCCATTGTTCCAGGATGCTCTTGTATTAATCCCCAGATGAAGTAGGTGTTTCCATACATGATATGTGACCCTTCTACAATATATCAAAAAATAAAAAAACTATATGGTGTATACATTAAAAATACACACCATGTAGTAGCATTAATAGGACCCCAGTATAAGAGGGTCTTCTAGGTCACCACATAGCCACATATTCATCCATTAAATGGTCAAAATGCTGTTATATGAGGAATTCTAGGTATATATCATGTAATTTGTAGTAAAAAACGTTTATATAGAATATTCACTTTTCATCTTTTTTCCTAAATAAACTGAAAACAAATTTATACCTCCAAAAAAGATATAGATTCATTCAAACACCCTCACCCCCTTAAATGAATTTGTTAGCAAATAAACCTTCCCAGTGTGGTGATGAAGTATATATTAAGAACTTTGGCCACTACAACTGCACATTGTCTTCCCTCTCCATTGTATCATCCTACCCTTGCTTGTGTTTCCCAAACACGTATACTCGAGGAACATCCATGCCATGGATAACCTTCATGCTGTGATCCACATTCCGAATAAGGTTATCCTCGAAGGATACATCCACATATACCTCGACATCCTCAGATTGTAAAATGTGAGACATGTCTAAAACGATAAATTGTTGCTAAGAAACCAGAAATACTTCATTCGTATTCCAGTACCTACAAGGTAACTACTATCGATAAACAACCCGATTAACTCTCTTGAAATCCTCTAACGACCCAATGTTTCTTAGTGAAGTCCTACTTTATATCCCAATAATCATTTGTTCTACCCTAAATTTGACAATCCTGAAAACTTGATATCCGTCCTAGATCTCTAGAGGTCTTCTCCATCAATCAACATTATATTTCTGGAGAGACTACATAGAATCTTTCCACTTCTGAATCAACTCTATTTGCTCAGTGGTCTCATGGACAATATATGGTACAACCGTTGATGCATATTTTTCCACCAACCTACATAGAGTTGATCTCCATGGAAAAAATTTCAAAACCTAAAATGGCTCATCTGTATTTTATCCTAAAAATATTTGTTGTTGAAAAAATACTTGAGGGGTATGTGTCTCTTCCAACTGCCCTCGAATTCCATGATGCAAGCTCTGAAATTTTTCACCAAAACCATAATTGTGTGTTCAAACTGAAAATCTCTATGGGGAGGGTATGACTTTCTATGAATTAAGTGTTTACCCAGAGTCCTATGTAGTTCCTTTCAGACAAAACATGTACAACAGACATCTAGGACTTAATCGATAGAGGGTGGATCCTCTTGCAAACATATTATCTGTCTGAATTACAACTATCATTACTCGTCAACACTGATTCATTCCATGTTTTGTTTAAAAATGTGAAACCATCATGAGTCTATCAATAATAACCTATACAACATTATATCCATATTGTGGCCTCAGGAAGGGGTAATTTCTGAAAAATCCCTTCCGGTAATTGATGCTCCGCCTTCACCAGCTTATAAATGAAATATTCCATAACAAAACTAGTTACATAACAATTCATGCATGGCCATAAATAATTATGAGGTATGTATGGATACATCATGGTGACCCCATGATGATCTTCTTAGTTTCAGGAATGAAAATCCTGAAATAGCTCCTCTCATATTTCAGCTAACACCAATACATTTCCATGAAAATGAAAAACCTCATCCCCATTTGTGGTTCACCTATAAGTAAGTTCATATCCTGACACACTTGCATTTTGGAAAAGGCCTTAAAATATGATTGATGCCTCCTTCATTTATGAAATAGTATAGTAGAGGAATCATCTACAGAAGAACAAAACAACTACCCCTATCTACGTTTCACCTCCAAAATCATCTGAGAAAACAAATCTATAAGATTCCACTCCATGTCAGCCTCTTGAAATTCAGGTATCTATGTTATCCAACTCAAATAATCATCCAAATTGTTTCCTTTCTCAATGATGTATGAATGATCATTGTTAATATACTGATTGTATGAATCTCAACATTATTATCCCAAATTATGATCCTGCTGAGTAAAGATATACATTAGGATTTTGTGGTTAGTGTACCCCACAAAATGCTCTTCCAAAATACAATCTCTCCAATACTGAATTCATGAACAATTACTGATAACTCAAGATCATGTGTAATGTAATTTCCCTCATGTGGCCTCAACTACTGAGACCCATATTCAATCACATCGTCACACCACATAAGCACTACTCCCATCTTGACACCTGATGCATCACAGTAAATAGTGTAACTATTTCCTGAATCCATAAAATCATATATTGGTTCTGAAGTCAAAATTTTATAACACGTATCATCGTCAAATTTTATTGAATATATCCTAAATCCAATGAATGTGATATCAATTCTTGGTTATCAATTGGGTTATCTTCGGAAAATCCACACAATTTCTGATGGTACAATCAAACTTCTTCAAAAAAGCATTGGGGAACCCAATGGAGATATACTAGGTCGGATGAAATCCATTTCCTACAACTCCTCTAACATCTTCATTAGATCAGTTAATTCGTGTGTATACATTATTTAAGGATGAATGGACATTGGTGTCACTTCTAGCACATGTTCAATAGGGAATTATACCTCCCATTCTAGAGGTAAACATAAAATTTCTACTAGAAAAAACATCATTGAAACGATCCACCACTAGAGGAATGTCCAATTGTTTATTCCCCTGGTCATCCATGTATACACTACAAACTATGGTGGTAATTCCTCATAACCCATGATGCTTTGGTCTATCTATGTTTATCTAGACATCCAATTTTCCATTGTATAGAAATGAAATTCCCTCTAGTGACGTGAAACTCTCACAACAATGGAAGATGTCTAAATTTTCCTAAAAAAGACCAAATAGTCCATTCAGATAATTTCATCAAAAATTTCATCTCTAATACATAAATGCCACACAATAAGTAACAACCACCAACCTCAAGAATGAACTCTTTTCCCTAACATACAATAGTTGTCCTAATCCTCAACAGCGTGTCTATAATTATAACATCATTATAAGTAATGATACAGATCATAATCATCTCCATAACAGCAGTGAATATGACATAGTGGGAAGTCCCTGTATCAAAAAAGGAATAATCTTGAAATGAGACAACAATAATTGTACCTCTATCCATTGAGGTTATGTGATCCTTCTCTTGTTGGATCTATTCCATCACAAATGACTGAACTATTCCATGACCATGCAACCCTACATTACTACACTATAATGATCCACCCTACTATCACTGAAAACCTCTCCTCTGGATACCATACCAACAACCACATCCTATGTCGGAATTACCCGACATTCTCAAATTCCCTTAATAATGAGAAATTGGTGGCCATGGTACAGTACATGGTGTCAAAAAAGACTCCCTCTCACTCGCATATAGGGATAATATTATTAAATATCTCTAAAGATGACCCATATTTCTGAATGATCATCACTCAATTTGGTCTCTCGGTCAATTCGGTATCATTATACAACTCATTCTGCCCAAATAAAACCTCATCATCCCACTAGTAGATAAATCTAAACAACTATAATCCCCACATAGAGGCTACTAACTGAACATCTTGCTATCAGTTGAGAGATTACCATCACTGAATGAAGAACCAAAATGGATTTAAGCTCCAAAATCCCTCAGATTGAGTTTAGTAATCTGGTCCTTCTTTACTATAGCATTCGCTGAAGTCAATATAAAAACATTCACATGATATTATATTTTGTACATGAGACCATACAAAAATTATCTGTCCACTGATAACTCATCACACCACCCTGGAATAGGTGTGAATCACTAATTCTCTGTTAAAAGAAATGAATTATGCATCATTGAAAGATCGCATGAATCTATTCACAAGAACTCCATGGATCAGTCGACCCTTAACATGTTGGGGTAGATTTGATCATTGATGTTCCTCTAAAACTCTTCTCATTATATATAATGATGATGTACCACATGTGAGATAAGATCCCACCATATCATAGTGTAATCTCATAGCATGTATGTCATGATATTCACACTACTCTCTCGATGCATGTCGAAATTACTGATGATTGAAATTGTATCCCCAACCTAGAGTCTGATGAATGTGATCCTCCATACCCTGAAAATGTTGGAGGATGATGCTTCTAGAACACCATTTTTTACTCATCCTATAAGTCCCCAACCTTATACCTTAGTTAATATTGAATTAAATGAGTAATTCCCAATGAGGATCTTTTCAGGTTTAGAGTTTTAGAGAATTAGGACATAACTATTACATCTCCAAAGATTACAATGTAGTCGCTTCTACTAAATTTCCATAAAATAAAAACTCTTAAAATGAAACATGTCTAGTTCCATGTCTTATATAGCGTGACATTCCCTTGATCCCATTCTTGACCTTATTCCACTTTTAGTCCTGTGAAAAACATTTCAAAAAATCTTGGGGTGAGCATAAAAAGCTCAGTAAGGGATACACAAAGAATAAAAACTGTTACTTTTTCAAACATCAAGAAAACCATGTATACTCTATGAAAGTAATACCTTCACCTTCATGATGTAGTAAAAACTCTTCACTAAATAAAGTATCATTACATACCTTTTTGTAACCTAAGGATTACCATAAAACCCATATAAAGAACACATAGGATATATAAAGGTAACTTGGGACATAAACATTCTTAAGTGGAATAACCATACGGTCGACTTCCACACATATCACTTAATTGAATATCCATATGGCGAATTTCCATACGTACTTAATGGAATAGCCATACAGCGGACATCCATACCCAATGCATTGGAGGTTATAACGTAGCCACCCATCCTGGTATTCACGACACCACCCGTCATAATGTCCAAGTACCATTATTACACATAAAATATTGAAAATATAAACAATTCAATAACAACATTTCATTTTCAATCACAATAAGTAATTCCCAGATATTGAATTAATCAATCCATTTTCAAAAACCATTTAAAATAGATTTTTGAATCAAAGTGTCCCATATCACATTGAAGCTTTTAATGGAATTATAATTTTAAAACATTAATGTCCATATAAATAAATACTGAAAACCATTTTGAAAATATGGACATTAAAGATAAAAATTGAGAATAATAAATCTTTAAAACATTTAAAATGATATTTTTGTTAAAGAGTTTTTAACAAAATGAGAGACTCTTGAATACAAATAATAACGGAATAACATTTAATCCGAACATTATAATATCATGAGAATAAAAGTATTCATGATATTATATGTCAAAGGATAGTATACACACCATATAAGAGTGAATTGGTGCATAACAACAATGAAGTCTCAAAAGAAATGTAAAATGAGATGAAATCCATTATAAAGAAGGTATCCTTAAATTATGCTTAAATCAATCTCATAATTATGTGTGACAAATATAAATACACCCAATATAAGTGGATATTAAGTGTAAAAAAATCAATGGTTATTCACATATATTCAAATGATGAAATATTCAATAACTACATGTTGAACCCAAAGAAATCGAAATTTGGTTAAGAAGTTCCCTTGACAGCCTAACAACGTCACATAAAAATGAGTTGATGAGAGATAAAAAAACTATCTCATCACATGGATATAAAAGCTAAATCAATAAGGATATATGAGAACATATCCCAACATAACAATATGTACATTAAAAGACCCAACAAAAGATGTCTTTTAAAAAGAGGAGGGTGAAAGGTTCCCTTACCGACATAGGTATATTTTGAAACATACGCCCCGTGAATGAAGGACAATACATCATTGATGTAAATACTCATAAATGAAATAATATTACACAATGAGTAAAATAATGGTCAGTACATACACCACTTAAAGGAAATTGTGGCAAATTTATCATAAATATCACGGGAATAAAAGTGAGATGAAAAATCCCTTACGAAAACTCGGAAGCATAACGACCCCACTTAAAACTTCCAAAATGGATTGATGAGATCAAATAGAGTATCCCATAATATTACAATAGAATTTACAGAAAGAGGAATATAAAAGAAAATCCCACAACATAACAAAGAGGAGCATAAAATAAGTGACACAAAGGAGAGTACTTAAAAATAAAGAGAGAGGTTAGATCTCTTACGAAAATTCGGCAGCCTAACGGCGCCACTCAAAACTTCCAAAATGGTTTGATGAGAGAGGGTAGTGTCTCTAATCACATGAAAATAAAAATTACAGTATGTTTAATATAAAATAACATCCCAAAAACAATAAAGTTGAGCTTTAGAGGGAATGACATAAAAGAGTGTACTTAAAAAGAAAGAGAAGAGTAAGATCCCTTACCTCGGGTCCGACTTGACTCGATCGTTCTTTAATCACCTGAATAAACATGAGTTAATTTCTACTTCCTTAAGAACCTTTTTCAAGTTCTTTATTCCTTTTATATCACTTATTACCATGTCACAAACATTATGTAATCATTTAAGTTAATAATATTGGGTTTGCCGATATTTGGTTCTTAAGTCGAAAGTGGACTTCTTACAATTACATGTTGTTCGTTGTGGCCAAATGTTTATTATATCCAGAATTGTATTAATTATGTAGGTATCATATATTTCATATATATCCAGTACATCCATGCATTTATAACATTACATAATCATTTAGAGGTAAGAAATGAAATGCACCGTTCATGGAGACGGTAAGTCGTACGTACGCATGAACGATACTTTCATTTCTATTTCGTATTTTATAGAATGGAATCATAATTATATAAAGGTATATTATAATTCCAGTATAATATCATATATAATATCATAGTTCCATCCTTTATACGTCCCACATTTGGTATTTAACGAATCAAATCACTTTGAAGGGGTGGTAGTCCGCACTTCCTTAAATGAAGATATCGCGTTTACCCATAATGGAAACCATAAAGGTATGCCCAAAATGAAAAAAACAGAAGCTTAAGGAAAACATAGACATATTATATATCATATATAATAATAGTGACATCATAATGGCCACCTTTTGAAGGTGTTAAATGAGTATTGAACAATCATCATTTCGGGAGGCAGAATTTCGACATCCACGGAAACCGTATGTTCTTTAACCATTTGATGTAGTTGTGTGAGAGTGTAGCTCGAATAAATCTTATAACAACATCCTAGTATATTGAAGATACTGGTGTAGTTACAAATTAAGTAAATAAAAAGAGTTTAGGGGGGTTGGAGAAGCAAAATAAAACAAATGAACATGAGAGAATGAAATACCTTTAAAAGTGTAACTCCTTTTGATTTGAGCATAAAGGATTCCTTTGAAAGGATTCTGCCCAAAGGGAAACCACTAGGATGAGGAGAGGGATGTGGAGAGAGTAAATGGGTAGGGGTTGGCCGAGCCAAAGGGTTGAGGAGTGTGTGAAATGAGGTAGAGGTGGGGGCCTTTTATATGAGGAGAGGAGGGACACTTTTGGATAGTAAGAAATATTACTTTTTTTGAAAATGTGTTTTGGTTTTAAAAGGTCCCACATTGATATAATTCGTGTATAAGGTGATACGGGTTCGAAATCCACCCATTAAATAAGTTGTGTACATGTGTAGGTCATAGAATTTACATTATATTCTCATTTTATTTAAATCATCAGATAATGATGTCATCGCTGCATCATTATGATGTTATAAATAATTTAATTTATTTAATGTCTAAAATTTATAAAGAAAATTACTATGATGTAGGAAATCTGTTTAGCTTTCAAATTAATATTTATAATAAAAAAATCTGACTTGTATAACCCCACTTAAAAACTATTTTAGTAAAACATATCATGTTTGTGTCATTTTTACTTTTACATTAAATAAAAAGTTATTTATGTCCTTTCCCAACCAAAGTGGCTCCATGGGGTCCCCAAGTTGACCCATGGCTTGTCTTGGTCGGCCATTACACATCCAATGAGGGTAGGACATGTTTCATGTTCATTTCATATTATTAAAACATTATTTTTATCTTAAACTACACTAATTACCTCTAATCGCGATTAAAAACTTAATAAGTTACTATTCACAAAAAAATTATTTTAATCTCATTGAACCACATTTTAATCCTTAATGACAACCATTTATGTTGGATTTTTGAAATTCAATACACAAAGGTGGAAAAATTTCATTTAAATGGAAAATCGGTTTTTATAAGTACCACTTAGTGATTTCACTATTCATCAAAAATTGATGTTTTTAAGAAAAATTCAAAAAATTAACCCTAAGATATATTTGATATTCCGAATTCAAAAATGAAGAACATTTTACAAAATTCAAAAAATATAAGTCAAATTAATTAAATTAATAATTAATTTCCACTGTCAGAGCAAATAGCGTGTTTTTATGAAACAATAAGTATCAAAAGATTGACACTGGTTTAAGTCTGATCTCAAAGTGAAATTAATTCCAAAGACCACTATTGGATTTAGTGGTAAAAATATTTTATAATTTCACTTTAAAACCAATTCAAAATATATTCTAATCATATAAATAAATTAGATTAAAAAGAGGTTTTGAATTAAAATACAACATTTTACACTATTCATTAAAAAAATGAACTTTAAAGGAAAGACACCAATAATTTACACAAAGTAAATTTTGATGTCCCGATTCTTAATAAGAGTTTTATTTGGTCCAAAAGATTGTTTAATAGTGAAAAAAACTATATTTAATGATGGTTCATCATCAAAAGGTGATAAGTGAACCTTTAGTGAAAACTATGGAATATACGCCTAAAATTGAATTCTTTCCGTATTTTAAGACTATATACTTTATTGGATAAATGTAAAAACATTTAAAAACATATATAATCATATTTTAGTTATTTCTATCCATTCCTGCCATTACATCGACAATATGTTAACTACCATTTAAAATAATATTATTTTATTATTAGAGTGCAACGTAAGATTCCCAAGAAACTCGTTGTTGTGTGTTGGGTACGCCATCGAGCATAGAGTCCCCTTTAAAGTCATATCAATATTTTAATCACAAATATTGATAAATATGAAAATGTCATATTCTTTATTTACCTGGGGTGTTACATCCTTCCCCCCTTTTGGGAATTGCTTCTCGCAATTTTTAAAATTGAGCTTGGAAACTTCCTTTAAAGTTCCACATCAGAACAAGAGTCGGTAAAATAATCACATTAAAATAAAGAAAGATAAGCACATAGGTCACCCGATTTAACACATACTAGGATTCCAAGTATGAAAATATTGACATGGAGGAAAAAACAAAGGGTCATGTTCTGATGGAGAGTGATAGAAAACATGTTTAGGAGAAAGTTAACCACAAGAAAATCACAAACATGTGATGGTTTAAATGGTATTCGATTCCCCAGTAGGAAAAGTTAATAGACAACATTTTTGTTTTAAGTTACTTTTTATTGAGGAATTTATTTATAAGGAAACATAATCACTTATCATGTTGACTTTTAACTTTTACTAGATTCCTTAATCAAACTCATATTTTTTTCCAAAAGACGAGTATTTAGGGAGACTTGATCGCATTAAGAGTACTATAATCAACTTCTATAGAATCACCTAATCCACAAAAGAGAACTATATACATCCCATGTCTTTAGGATTTAACCAAAACCAAAATAAAAATGGTTAGTACACGGTCAGATAATCCAGAAAAGGATAACCCATTAAAAAGAAAACCCATGCTTAATCTCCAAAATTTCTCCAACAAAACCCAAAGTTCAACGAGGACCATCCGATAAACAATTTGTCAATAAAATTCTTCAATGTAAACAAATATAAGATTGAAACCCAAATATTTGAAGGATTTAGTCACATAGTCTTCCAATTTAAATCATAACATTTATCTCCAAACAACATCAGTTGCTCCTAAAGTCTGGTATTGAAAAGTAATTTACCTAATCACATGTCCTCTATGATAGGTTTATCATTTTCATAAATAACCCAAAATCAGCTTACTCTTAATTAATAAAATCATCTAACTAAAAAAAATCAGTCAAACTAACCAGGGACTTCACGTAGTCTAGTGGTAGGCGATAAATACCAGTTGCACTTTGGTTGTGGGTTCGATTCCCGCAGCTTTGTCCGACGCGATGGGTAGTCACACGGTCTATGTGTTTTCCTTTTTAAAAAACTATATAATTCTCAAATCATTCCCCAAAAAGTGATAAAATCATAAAAAATAACCATAACATAATTTAACCTCAATTTTGTCTCATGCCTTTCACTTCAATCATAACATATAGTAACCCATAATTACCTCAAAAGTAAGGATCATATAAACCCAAATGGTTCTTTATAACTATGTCCACAAAAGAAAATATAACTATTACTTGAATAAAATTTTCATATATTAAACATCTGGGTTACACATAATATAAACAGTCTTCTAATGTAACCCTATCATCAAAAGAGACTTAATACTCTTAAGAATTTCACCATAACTCTTGAAGCCCTTAGATGTTGACATCTTACTCATTCATCATTTTTCATGATCCATTAACCATTACTTTCCAACTTATTACAAAATACTTCTTTCCTACAAAAAAAATCATGAATCATATCCTAAGATAGAAAACAAAAGTTATGAAATAACCCATACCTTTGATTGGTCATTGTCAGTTTCTTCATCCTCAATCAGAATGGCATTAGGTATTGGTAAACAAGTATTTGTATGATCTTGGTGATCCCATTAACGATAATTTTTCATAGGACATGTGTTTGCATAATTATAATGCACACCACATTTAATATATTCAATTGATCCCTCATCAATAACTTCTTTCCCTTTCCTTGAGTCAACTGGATGCTTCCTTTTTCCATGGTAGACTCATGATTTATGACCTTCATTTCCACATCTATACCATATTTCTGTCCCTTTGAAACATTTTCCTAGGTGTTTCTTTCCACATCTTTGACACATAGGTTTTTGAACAGACTTACCTTTATGATTTTTACCTGTTGTTCCGCAGGGATTTGTTTCTCACATATATGATGCCTTATAAAAATCAGAATTGTTTAGGTGGTCAATCATGACTCCAGATAGTTGGTTGAGGATAAACACAAGACTTTTCATTGCAGCTCCCATATCATTCAGTTGCTCGCTCAGAAAACTATCAGAGTTTCTTTCACATCCACCGTTACCTTGGTGCCTTCTAGATCCAACCATTTACTAAAACCAAAAGGGTCAGTGTGATTATATCAACAAAAACATCATGTACTAATGAGTAAGGTAAACACTAAGATATACTTACTCATTCACTTTATCTTAAACTAGGACTCTTTCTGAAATCCTAACCATTATGGTAATGTCACTTATGCTTAGAGAATACCCTAACCTCTAAAGTTATCTAAACCGACCTTTGATACCAACTATAAGGCCCCAGCCTTATACCTTACTTAATATTGAATTAAATGAGTAATTCACATTGAGGATCATTTCAGGTTTAGAGTTTTAGAGAATTAGGACATAACTATTACATCTCAAAAGATTACAAAGTAGTCGCTTCTACTAAATTTCCATAAAATAAAAAGTCTTAAAATGAAAAATGTCTAGTTCCATGTCTTATATAGCGTGACATTCCCTTGATCCCATCCTTGACCTTATTCCACTTTATGTCATGTGAAAAACATTTCAAAAAAACTTGGGGTGAGCATAAAATGCTCAGTAAGGGATACACAAAGAATAAAAACTGTTACTTTTTCAAACATCAAGTAAACCATGTATACTCTATCAAAGTAATACCTTCACCTTCATGAAGTAGTAAAAACTCTTCACTGAATAAAGTATCATTACTTACCTTTTTGTAACCAATGGATTACCATAAAACCCATATAAAGAACACATAGCATATATAAATGTAAATTGGGATATAAACATTCTTAAGTGGAATAAGCATACGGTCGACTTCCACACATATCACTTAATGGAATAGCCATACGGCCAATTTCCATACATACTTAATGGAATAGCCATACGGCCGACTTCCATACCCAATGTATTGGAAGTTATAATGTAACCACCCGTCCTGATATTCACGGCACCACCCATCATAATGTCCAAGTACCATAATTACACATAAAATATTGAAAATATAAATATTTCAATAACAACATTTCATTTGAAATTACAATAAGTAATTCCCAGATATTGAATTAATCAATCCATTTTTAAAAACCATTTAAAATAGTTTTTTGAATCAAAGTGTCCCATACCACTTTGAAGCATTTAATGGAATTATAATTTTAAAACAGTAATGTCCATATAAATAAATACTGAAAACCATTTTGAAAACATGGACGTTAAAGATAAATATTTAGAATAATAAATCTTTAAAACATTATAATGATATTTTTGTTAAAGAGTTTTTAACAAAATGAGAGACTCTTGAATACAAAAAATAGCGTAATAACATTTAATCTGAACTTTATAATATCATGAGAATAAAAGGATTCATGATATAATATGTCAAAAGACAGTATACACACCATATAATAGTGAATTGGTTCATAACAACAATGAAGTCTCAAAAGAAATGTAAAATGAGATGAAATCCATTATAAAGAAGGTATCCTTAAACTAAGGATAAATCAATCTCATAATTATGTGTGAAAAATATAAATACACCCACTATAAGTGGATATTAAGTGTAAAACAATCAAAGGTTATTCACACATATTCAAATGACGACATATTCAATAACTACATATTGAACCCAAAGAAATCGAAATTGGGTTAAGAAGTTCCCTTGACAGCCTAACGACGTCACATCAAAATGAGTTGATGAGAGATAAAAAAAACTACCTCATCACTTGGACATAAAATTTACATCAATAAGGATATATGAGAACATATCCCAACATAACAATATGTACATTAAAAGACCCAATAAAAGAATTCTTTTAAAAAGATAAGGGTGAAAGGTTCCTTTACCGACATATGTATCTTTCGAAACATACACCCCGTGAAAGAAGGACAATACATCATTGATGTAAATACTCATAAATGAAATAATATTACACAATGTGTAAAATAATGGTCAGTACATACAACACTCAAAGGAAATTGTGGCAAATGTATCATAAATCTCACGGGAATAAAAGTGAGATGAAAAATCTCATACGAAAACTCGGCAGCCTAACAGCGCCACTTAAAACTTCCAAAATGGATTGATGAGATCAAATAGAGTATCCCATCATATTACAATATAATATACAGAATGATTAATATAAAATAAAATCCCCCAACATAACAAAGAGGATATTAAAAGAAGTGACACAAAGGAGAGTACTTAAAAAGAAAGAGAGAGGTTAGATCTCTTACGAAAATTTGGCAGCCTAACGGCGCCACTCAAAACATCCAAAATGGATTGATGAGAGATAATAGGGTCTCTCATCACATGAAAATAAAAATTACAGTAAGTTTAATATAAAATAACATCCCAAATACATGAAAGATGAGCTTTAGAGGGAATGACATAAAAGAGTGTACATAAAAAGAAAGAGAGGACTAATATCCCTTACCTCGAGTCTGACATGACTCGATCGTTCTTTAATCTCCAGAATAAACTTGAGTTAATTTCTACTTCCTTAAGAACATTTTCAAGTTCATTATTCCTTTTATATCACTTATTACCATGTCATAAACATTATGTAATCATTTAAGTTAATAATATTTGTTTTGCCGATATTTGGTTCTTAAGTCGAAAGTGGACTTCTTACAATTACATGTTGTTCGTGTGGCCAAATGTTTATTATATCAAGAATTGTATTAATGATTTAGGTATCATATATGTCATATATATCCAGTACATTCATGCATTTATAACATTACAAAATCATTTATAGGTAAGAAATGAAATGCACCGTTCATGGAGACAGTAAGCCGTACGTACGCATGAACGCTACTTTCATCTCTATTTCGTATTTTATAGAATGGAATCATAATGATATAATGGTATATTATAATTCCAGTATAATATCATATATAATATCATAGTTCCATCCTTTATACATCCCACATATGGTATTTAACGAATCAAATCACTTTGAGGGGGCGGTAGTCCGCACTTCCTTAAATGAAGATATCGCGTTACCCATAATGGAAACCATAAAGGTATGACCAAAATGAAAAAAAAAACAGAAGCTTAATGAAAACATAAACATATTATATATCATATATAAAAATAGTGACATCATAATGGCCACCTTTTGATGGTGTTAAATAAGAATTGAACAATCATCGTTTCAGGAGGCAGAATTTTTTCATCCACAGAAACCGTATGTTCTTTAACCATTTGATGTAGTTGTGTGAGAGTGTAGCTCGAATAAATCTTATAAAATATTCCTAGTATATTTAAGATACTGGTTTTGTTACAAAATAAGTAAATAAAAAGAGTTTAGAGGGGTTGGAGAAGCAAAATAAAACAAATGAACATGAGAGAATGAATTACCTTTAAAAGTGTAACTCCTTTTGATTTGAGCCCAAAGGCTTCCTTTGAAAGAATTATACCCAAAGGGAATCCTATAGGATGAGGAGAGATATGTGGAGAGAGTAAATGGGCAGGGGTTGGCCGAGCCAAAGACTTGAGGAGTGTGTGAAATGAGGTAGAGCTGGGGGCCTTTTATAAGAGGAGAGGAGGGGCACTTTTGGAAAGTAAGAAATATAACATTATTTGAAAATGTGTTTCGGTTTTAAAAGGTCCCAAATTGATATAATTCTTGGATAAGGTGATAAGGGTTCTAAATCCACCCATACAATATGTTTTGTACATGTGTAGGTCATAGAGTTTACATAATCTTCCCATTTTATTTAAATTGTCAGAGAATGATGTCATCGTTGCATCATTATGATGTCATAAATAATTTAATTTATTTAATGTATAAAAATTATAAAAAAATTACTATGATGTAGGAAATATTTTTTTATTTCCAATTACTATTTATAATAAAAGAATTTTACTTTTATAACCCCACTTAAAAATTGTTTTAGTAAAACATATCATGTTTGTGTCATTTTTACTTTTACATTAAATAAAAAGTTATTTATGTCATTTCCCAACCAATGTGGCTCCATGGGGTCCCCAATTGGACCCATGGCTTTTCTTGGTCGGCCATTACATATACAATGAGGCTAGGACATGATTCAAGTTCATTTCACATTATTAAAACATTATTTTTACCTTAAACTACACTAATTACCACTAATCGCGATTAAAAACATAATAAGTTACTATTCACCAAAAAAATATTTTAATCTTATTGAACCACATTTTACTTCTTAATGACAACCATGTATGTCGGATTTTTGAAATTCAATACACAAATGTGGCACAATTTCATTAAAATGGAAAATCAGTTTTTATAAGTACCACATAGTGATTTTACTATTCATCAAAAATTGAAGTTTTTCAGAAAAATTCCAAAAATTCACCCTAAGCTATATTTGATATTCCGAATTCAAAAATGAAGTCCATTTTAAAAAATTCAAAACATATAAGTCCAATTAATTAATTTAATAATTAATTCCCGCTGGCAGAGTAAATAAGGTGTTTTTATGAAACAATAAGTATCAAAAGATTGACACTGGTTTAAGTCTGATTTCAATGTGAAATTAATTCCAACAACCACTATTGGATTTAGTGTTAAAAATATATTTTAATTTCACTTTAAAACCAATTCAAAATATAATATAATCATATAAATAAATTAGATTAAAAAGTGGTTTTGAATTAAAATACAACATTTTACACTATTCATTATAAAAATGAACTTTATCGGAAAGATACCAAAAATTTACACAAAGTAAATTTTGATGTCCCAATTCTTAATAAGAGTTTTATTTGGTCCAAAAGAATGTTTAATAGTGAACAAAACTATATTTAATGATGGTTCAACATCAAAAGATGATAAGTGAACCTTTAGTGAAATCTAGGGCATATAAGCCTAAAATTGAATTCTTTCTGTATTTTAAGCCTCTATCCTTTATTGGATAAATGTAAAAACAGTTAAAAACATATATAATCATATTTTAGTTATTTATATCCATTTCTGCCAGTACAACAGCTATATTTTAACTACCATTTAAAATAATATTATTTTATTATTAGAGTGCAACGTAAGATTCCCAAGAAACACGTTGTTGCGTGTTGGGTACGCCATCGAGCATAGCATACCCTTTAAAGTCATATCAATATTTTATTCACAAATATGGATAAATATGAAAATGTCATATTCTTTATTTACCTGGGGTGTTACACATCCATATTTGTGGAAGGATGTGGTGCTCCCTAATCTATCTACATCATCTTCATTAAGCCTTCACAAAACATTTCCTCAGCACCTGTGTCTAGTATACTATTTTGTACTAATATGGGCATGACATGTGGATGTTCTATTAGCCCTTGAACTTTATTTTCTAGTGTATGATCACCACACTACACCTGGAGTAAAAATGGAGGATATCATGGTGGTATGAATCTATAAGGTCAAGCACACACCTCAGTGAAAAATTAATGAAAACTGCAAACTCAAAAGGGAAATAATTGAGTATGTGAAGGAATGAATTTCTGATTAAAAAAACGGGTTACAGGGTTTATAGAAACACTAAATGACATTTTACCTTAAGCATTAACATGGGTGCGTTCCCCTTCCTAACTAGATATGAGAGAACCTATACACAAGGAGTCTTCTTCCTGATAAATGACATTTACATGAATATTACCTTATACCTAGGTACTTATACAGGCCTAGAACTACATGGGTTCTGCTAGTGTAACACTAAATTTTGTGGAAACACAAGACACAACAAGAATATAAAATTTTCCATCCACTCATTTTGTTATATACACATCTAAATAAATAGTATAATATATCATGGAGTGTACTCATAGTACACAATGTGTTATACCTATGATTTCCAACATCATGTCACTTCTCACAATGTCAGTCAGATGGACAAAAACTACACGACATTTAGATGTGGTACATGGCATGTACATATGAAAATTCATTTCATCTAGAACATAAGAACTCATGGAATGTTTCCATAATATCACACACCATGTTTTCTGGGTTTCTTGGATACTAAACCTCTGAATGTTACCTAGAACCCCCAAAATCATAATATATGGCCAAGGCATGCCATTTTATGATATGTGAGAACACACACTCGCAGAGAATAAATTTTTGGAATACTTATTCATATAATATCTCAAGAGAATTATATTAAAGTTAAATAAACTTCCACAAAATTCTAATACATGAGGGCTCACAACACTTCAGGGAACAATGCTTTTCATCCATCCAAATGAAACTATACATATACCAATACAGAAACAACCTGAGATTCTTTGAGAATTATTATTTTTAATTTCATTAATATATTATGTTATACGATACACCAAGATTATCTTGTGCTATGCGCAACACCATATTAGCTTGCAGTACACGAAACACTATTCTAGGATTGTGTTACACACAATTTCAAGTTCGTCTAATAATAGTCATTATTCACAACATTGAGTGTATATATATATATATTCAATGTATAAATGAAATATTTTTGGATTTTGTTATACAAAACAACGAAGGAGTCTTGCACTACACACAACCCGGACTCGGCTTGCATTACCTGCAATCGCGACATTCCACGATAACGTATGTAGTACGCAATACCGGGTTTCACTAAACAACAATATATTGTTATTATATTATTATGGACTAGCCGTTATGAATATTATTAACTACATTTTGAATTTTATAACATTATTGTTCATCGTACACATTTTCTATAATATGGTATGATAACAAAATAAATCATTCGTGTAAAATATGTATTTTTCAAAAATTGCAGTTTTCCTTCCTTTTGATGGCGCACCCACTTTAAATCATGTATTTGACATTTCTATAAGTTCAATTTGACGAAATAAAATACTTCTGTGGAATTGGGATATAAAAATTTATATTGGATAAATTTTTCATATTATTCTGATAACTTTCATATTTTAATCAACAGTAAAAGCACACTATATTTTAATTAAAAACAAATTTTATCACCAAAATAATTTATATGGTTAGATTATATTTTTAATTATATTTATTGTGTAATTAGAATATATTTTTACCATTTCATCCAATTTTGGTTATTGGAATTAATTTCACTTTGAAATTGGATATAAACAAGTATAAATCTTCTGATAGTTATTGTTTCTAAAAAACACGATATTTGTTTTGATAATGGGAAATAATTTTCAAATTAATTAGTTCCACTTCTATGTTTTGAATTTGGAAAAATAAACATCAATTTTGGATTCGGAATATCAAATAATTCATAGGCTGAATTTTTGATATATTTTAGAAAAACTTCAATTTTCGATGAATAGTAAAACCACTTAGTGGTAGTTAAAAAACTGACTTTTTCATTTATAATTTTACCACTTCAGTGAATTAAATTTCGAATATCTGAGAGACACGGTTAATATCATGGACTAAATTGTTATTTAATGAGATAAAAATATTTTTTGGTGAATAGTACTTTTTACTTTTTTTTACCACTGTAAAAATTTATAGGATAATTAAGGGTAAAAATGATATTATTATTACCCTAACACATGTCCTAATTCTATTGGATAAGTGTAATTCAACCAAAAACAACATTTGGAATAAAATATGACCATTTAAGTCCAATTGGATTAGAATATGACATTTATTAATAATTTATTTAAAGATGAGTTAAAATAGATAAAATCAAAGTTTAATAACAAAATCATTTTTAATATTGGGTTATACATATGATAAATTCGACTATAAATTTTCATTAGAAATCATTTATTCTCTCATGTATCATTCTTCATCTACTTCGTCTTCATTAGTTGTTTCATTATTAAGTAAAATCATCAGTATTACATATATACTTATTTTTTATTATAAATATGAAACAACACTATTACACCTTCTATCTATCCTACAGAAAAAGATATCACCGCGCGTGCATACGTACAGAATATCGTCCCCACTTCTTTGTGTAATCTATTTTCGACCACCACCTTATGTGCATGAGTATAATGGTGTAAATAAGTAACTATATATGATTATTGTAAAGTGATATTGACTCTGAAATAATATACACATTCTTCAATAAAATTCCACGATCATGGGAATGATATCATCGCCCATGCGTACGTACGGACTACCGTCTCCACGACGCGATGAGATTCATTCTCCATGTTAACCATTAATGAATGATTATAAAGTATATATAATGAATAATAATGAAATATATGACATAATAATGATAGTGGATTTATGTTTATATATATTTTTGTCATCTACTTAATTCCATTCAATTCAATAAGGAAACAAAAACATCATTCATGCGTACGTACGGCCTACCGTCTCCAAGAACGGTTTATTTCATTCCATTTATCGATCTATCATATATATATATATATATATATATGATGAATATATATTATATATAAATCATGTTTTAAATTATGGAATTATGTAAATCACTATATAAGTAATAATATCAACACCAACAAGTCGAAACATGTACGATAAATGAAACGATTTTACCCAAAATGCTACTTTAAAATGGAATTTACAAAAGAACGAGTAATATAAAGTCAAAAGTGGACCATATATGGTATAATAACAATTAATATGATTTTCCAATAAGTCAATAAATTATTTAAATCCTTATACAGGAGGTTAGGATACATACAAAATATCGGACGTAAGGTAAGGGATAATGTTGCAATCTCCATTGTTTTCTATAAAATATTGCTTATATGTAAGTTTTTACTGGGGTTATATTTATAATCTATGACCAAGATTTATAAAAATGTTTTCATTTATGGTTAAATTCCTTTTTACCCACATTTTTTACTTTTAGTACATGGTATTTATGGAATGTTTCTTTTACGAGGTACTTTTTGACTTTTCCGGCAAAAGTGCGAGAAGAATTTTTTTTAACTTATACACCACGAATGGATTTTTACAGTTTCATAACGCCTTATTTTCAAGAAGATTACTCTAAAAAATTTCATGATTCTGTTCACAAAAATCCTTTTCTTTTAAATTTTCATGTCATTTTGTGAAAAGAAAATGATTTTGAATAAGAAAGGATATTTTCCTCAAGAATTTATTCCAAATGTTTTATCAAAACCATTTTCCATTTAAGATGAAATTATTTCATACATGTATATTTCAAGTATAATTTATCTATGATTTAGATGGTTTTATTTCTCTTATAATGAAATGATATCCATTTGTTTTATATGGATTATGATATGATGGGATGATTTTTAAGAAACCCATTTTATTCTTTGGGTTATAATGAATGATGAATGATTGTTTTGTGGCACAAGTAAGAATGATTTCAATATGAGATGGGTGGACCTATATCTCCCTCCAATTCATTGGGTAATGATTTATATCTCATGAGATAGACATCACTGGAATGGTACGTTAATCTGGTTTAGTAATACAATACTTGAACGAGGAGTGAACTCGATTCAGAAGGAGACTTTGTCCACTAAGATGGTCTTGGCAGCAATGCCTTGGCTAATATGGAAATTATATCATGTGCATAATGGTTTCCAAAAACACATGTTTAATTCCAATGCTATTTTATCATGATTAATGTTTCTTTATGATCTATTCCCTATGTACTGTCATGTTTTATGTCATTGCACAATATTTTGGTGTTTAATCAGTATGATCATGTTTTTATGTTCAAATATATATGATTTTTTTTATTTTATCCATGCTTACCCATTCTGATCATTTGATCTCACCCTTTATATGTTTTATTTTCCATAGGATTTATCTAAAGGTTTTAGGTAAAAAACAAAAGGGGAAGATCTTTATGAGAGATGTTGAAGATCTTCCACCACGATTAGAATATTACGTTCTGAGTTTCCAAAGACACTAAACTATTATAGTCCTTGTGTGTATCTTTTTGTTATGTATTCATTATTCTTCAAAAGTAATGTAATGTCCATGTACGTCAAGCTTCAAGTCACTATAGTTTTTATCAGAGGAAAGGTTTATTTAAACATTAGAAACTAGGATGCGAAAACATTAGTGATATCCCTAGATATATATCAATGGTATGTCTAGGGATGTCCCTAAGGTTACGTATAAGTATAGGTTATAGTCCTAGAATTATTGTAAAGATCATTGAATTAACCTAAGATATTAGATATTGAAGGTACTTCCCCTTGATTATGAATTTTTCATCTCACAATATTCTTTTTGGGTTTTAGAAAATGGCCGAAAACAAGAAGATTCATGATAATAGAGAATATAATGGAAAATGCAATGATATTCGTCATAATCAAGCAAATGATATGGGATTTGAAAGGCGAAACATCGTTATTATGCCTAATCAGAAATCTCATAATATGATCACTAATCTCAACTTTAGTAAGTTTCCCAACTCAGATAATAATAGAAATATGGAGTTTCATGATGATCATAGGGGAATGAAAATTCAATTTCCTTCATTTAAATCATGTGGGACGAGGCATCAGGGAGATTGTTTCAAGGAACTGGAATTTGCTTTGGGTGTGGAATAGATGGACACAAATCCAGTTAGTGCAAAGGAAAAGGACCGGTTAACACCATGGACAAGAATAATTGTTTTGCTACGACATCAAAAATGATTAAATGTTTTCAATGTGGGATGTATGGGCATTATGCAAACCAATTACCTAAGGGTAAATCTCATAAAGAGATTCATCATGGTCATATGGGTAGTATTTATGTGGATGATGTTGAAGATACTTCAAACGATATGTGAGATGAAAGAATTGTAGAAGCTCGGTCAATGGTTTAAGAAGATAGTGGAATGATTACATGTTTATCAAGAGTAATGTTGTATAAGTAATCTCATGGTACTATATAATAAGGAGACATATAAGGATTGTTACACTATTGTCGTTCCTTAATTTTTGAATGTGTATGATGAATGGTACCAGTGACCATGAAAGCTTATTCTGATATTTTTTTTAAAGTAGATGATATGTGCATAATGAAGGGATAAGGAGATAATGAGACGTCTGACAGTATTCAAGATCTCATTATTGATATCAGGAATATGTGATATCACAGTTAGAGTATATATAATTTTGGTCATTTTGGAATGTGGAAAGAGTTAACTTTTGATAGTATTCATGTTTTCACTAATTTTCAATGGTTATTCATTTTTTTCAAGAGAATGCATGATTAAGGTATTCACATGATTGGAATGTGACCATAAATATATATGAGGGATAAATGATGGTATTCACATGCTTGTTATAGGAAATTTTTATAAATCATTCTTCTTATACTATGAGTTTAGAAATAAGTATTTTGGATAAGCCTAATGATTTGAATGGATTATGTTCGACATCAGATAGTATTGTTTAAGGCTATAACTTTTTGTTTTAATAGTATTGTTTTAAAAAAAGGATAACATGCTGGACTAGTGACAACCCGTCGCGTCAGACAAAGTTGTGGCAATCGAACCCACAACAGAAGTGCGACAGGTCTTTATCGCCTACCACTTGCCTACAAGAAGTCCCCAGTTAGTATAATTGTGTTTTAATTTATTAAGTGGTATGATATATGATGTATATGTCCATTTTAGAAACCAAATATTATTAATCTCACTATATATGTATTTATGTATATTTGATAACATTTTCTAACCTTTTGTTTGAGACAGATGGAATGACCCATCATTCTATCACCTGATCTACTAACACTTCGCGAATGACAAATTTAACTTCATTTTTTTATGAGATGAAGTAGAAATTCTGCAAGGAATGATCAACGGTGAGATTGTACCAAAATAAACTAAGTATTTCATCTAATTATAAAATTTCATCTTTAGGGAAATGATATTGAAAACCAGAAATGTTTCCCTAGTGCCGTTATATCCAATGAATCAAATGGTACCTTAGATCATCATAAATTTATGGCTTTGTGATTGTTAGCTTTATCATAGCCATGTTCTCTACCACTCTCCATTTGAACATGATGGTTATATTTTTCTTCCATATCCATATTTCCACCTATGATCTCCTATGTGGAAACCCAGTGATGAGTTAATATGGGTAACCATTACATTTATAACTTTCCTTTTTAAAATGAAGTTTTAGTATTACTTTTTACAATGTGGGTTTCTATGATAGAAACTTTCAAGTAGTAAACCATTTATAACCTTGGCGAATTTCGAGGGAGAAATTCATTTTAAGGGGGGTAGAATGTAACAACCCAATATCTTATGAGAATTATTCTTTTTAATTTCATTTATGTCTTGTGTTTTACGATATATCAAGATTATCTTGCGCTATATGTAACACCGTATTATCTTGCAGTATACGCAACACTATTCTTGGATTGTGTTACACACAATTTCAAGTTCGTCTGATAATAGTCATTATATGAAACATTGAGAGTATATATATATATAAATATTCAATGTATAAATGAAATATAGTTGTATTCTGTTATAAAAAACAACAACAGAGTCTTGTAATACACGCAACACTGACTTCGCTTGCATTACATGCAATCACGACCTTCCTCGATAGCGTGTGTAGTATGCAATAATGGGTTTCACTAAACAGTGATATATTGTTATAATATTATTATGGACTAGACATTATGAATATTATTGACTACATTTTGAATTATATAACATTGTTATTCATCTTACACATTTTATAGAATATGGTATGAGAACAAAAATAAAATTTCATATAAAATTTGTATTTTTAAAAAATTACAGTTTTCCCACCTTTTGATGGTGCACCCACATTAAATCTTGTTTTTTAAATGTCTATACGTTCAATTTGACAGAATAAATTTTTTCTTTGGAATTGGGATATAAAAATTTACATTGGATAAATTTTTCATATTAGTCCGATAACTATCTTATATAAATGAATAGTAAAAACATGCAATATTTTAATTAAAAATAACACTTTTCATTGCAATAATTTATATGGATAGATTAACTTTTTAATTGGTTTTAATGTGTAATTAGTATATATTTAAACAATTTAATTCAATGTTGGTCACTAGAATTAATTTCACTTTGAAATCGGATAAAAACAAGTATTAATCTTTTGATGGTTATTGATTCTAAAAAACACGCTATTTGTTTTGGTAATGGGAATTAATTATAAAATTAATTAATTCCACTTAGATGTTTTGAATTGGGAAAAATATAAATCAATTTTTAATTCGAAATATCAAATAATTCTTAGGCTGAATTTTTGGTATTTTTCAAAAAAAACATCAATTTTCAATGAATAGTGAAACCACTTAGTGGTAGTTAAAAAAATAACATTTTCATTAAAAATTTTAACACTTAAGTGAACTGAATTTCGAAAATCCGAGAGAAAGATTTTATATAAAAGGATAAAATTTGGTTCAATGAGATGAATGTAATTTTTGGTTAATAGTATCTTTTTACTTTTATATACCACGGTTAAAAGTAAATAGGATAATTAAGGGTAAAAATGATAATATTATTACCCTAACACATGTCTTAATTATATTGTATAAGTGTAATTCTCCCAAAAGAAACCATTGGAATAAAATATGACCATTTGGTCCACTTGGATTAGATTAGGGCATTTGTTATTTATTTATTTAAAAAAGGGTTAAAATAGTTATAATCAATGATTAATAACTAAATCATTTTTAATGTGAGGTTATACATAAGATAAATTAGACTATAAATATTAATTAGAAATCTAAAGAGATGTACTACATATTTGTATTTTATTTATAATTTTTAGTCATTAAATAATTTATTTTATGTATGGCACAATGGCGATGTAGTAATTACATAGATAATGAAATATTAAAGTAATTGCTGTTATAAATACTAAAATAAATGTAATTTGAGACTTTTTTTTGAATTACCCTAATTTTATATATTAATATATCATGCTAGTATTTATTTAATTAATTTTTTTCGTACTAATAATGCTGTTATGATTTTCACAATAATCAATTACCAAAAAGTGTCAAAATTGTCAAAAAATAGTTTTTAAAACAAGTATTATATTATTAATTGTTATTATATTCCAAAAAATCTAATGATAGGACAAGATACTTATATCATGATAGGTGTATCATTAATGGACCACTTGGAGGTCTCTTTGATGTATATTTCAATCTTATTAACAATATATTATAAAAATACAATGTGACATGGTAAATGTCAAACTAATTAACTAAGTGTTAAAACTAAATGATAATGTTAATATAATGACCCAAACCTGTCTAAAATATATTTTATGAGAGTATATCGACCCATACCCACCTTTGATTCGAAAAAAAAATCAATTTGGAGCTATTAAAAACCAAATATGAATTTATTATAAAATAATATTTTAAGATTTTCCAAAGGTTCCCCTCTCCTCCCTTATAAAAAGGGCACCCCTTCCCTCTTCTCTTCACACCCTTTTGAGCCTTGAAGCTCGGCCAACCCCTACCCATTTCTCTTCTCCACTTCTGTAGAAAAATTCTATAGGTCCTGATTTTATCAATAGTCCATCTCTACTTCCTTAAAAGAAGGCTTAAAAGAGGTGCGTCGAAGAAGATGTAATCTCTTCTTCTGATTCTATCATGTTTCTTTCTTCTTCTACTTAGTCTACATTAGTTGTATTATTATTACGTAAAATCATCATTATTACATATATAATGATTGGTTATTATAAATATTAAACAACCCTGTTTAACCTTCTATCCATCCTAGCGAAAAAGAAATCACCGCGCCTGCGTACGTACGGAATACCGTCCCCACTCCTTGGTGTAATCTGTTTTCAACAACCACCTAACATGGTTGAGTATAATGGTGTAAATAAATAACTATATATGATTATTGTAATGTTATATTGACTCAAAAATATTATACATACACTTCAATACAATTCCATGATCATGGGAATGATATCATCGCTCGTGTGTACGTACGGACTACCGTCTCCACGGCGCAATGAGATTAATTCTCCATGTTAACCATTCATGAGTTATTATAAAGTATATATAATGAATAATAATGAAATATATTACTTAATAATGATACTCTATTTATTTATATATATATATTTATGTCATCTACTTAATTCCATTCAATTTAATAAGGAAACGAAAACAGCGTTCATGCGTACATACGACATACCTTCTCCGAGAATGGTGTATTTAATTCCATTTATCGATCTATCATATATATATGTATATGATGAATATATATATTATATATAAATAATTTTTTAAATTCTAGAATTATTTAAATCAGTATATAAGTAATAATATCAAGAACAACAAGTCGAAACACGTACGATAAATAAAATTATTTTACCAAAAATGCTGCTTTAACATGGAATTTACAAAACAACGGGTAATATAAAGTCATAAGTGGACTATATATGATATCATAACAATGAATATGATTCTGTAATTAGTCAATGAAATTATTTAAATCATTATACAACAGGTTTGGATGCTTACGAAGCATATTGGCCGTATGGTAAGGGATAATGATGCAATCTCAATTGTTTTCTATCTGAGATTGATTATACGTAATTATTTATTGGGGTTATATTTATCATCTATTTACAAGTTTTATAAAAATGTTTTCATGTATGTTAAAAGACATTTGTACACATTTTTGGCTTTTACTACATGGTATGTATGGAATATTTCTTTTACGAGGTAATTTTTGACTTTTCCAGTAAAAGTATGAGAAGAATGTTTTTTAACATGTACGACATGAACATATTTTTACGGTTTCATAATGCCTTATTTTCAAGAAGCTTACTCTAAAATATTTCATGATTATGTTCAAAAAAATAATTTCCTTTTAAAATTGAAAGATATTTTGTAAAAAGAAAATGATTTTGAATAAGAAAGGATATTCTCCTCACGAATTTATTTAAAATGTTTTATCAAAACCAACTTCCATATAAGATGACATTATTTCATACGTGTATATTTTGAGTATAATGCCTCTATGATTTACATTTTTTCATTTCTCATATGATGAAATGATATCCATTTGTTTTATATGGATTATGTTATGATGGAATGATTTTTATGAAACCCATTTTATTCTTTGGAATATAATAAATGATGTATGATTGTTTTGTGGCACAAGTAAGAATGATTTCAATATGAGATGGGTGGGACCTACATATCCCTCAAATTAATTGGTTAATGATTTATATCTCATGAGATAGACATGGTTGGAATGGTAAGTTAATCTGGTTCAGTAATACAGGACTGGAATGAGGAGTGAACTCAATTCAGAAAGAGACTTTGTCCACTAATATGGTCTTGGCAGCAATGCCTTGGATACTATAGAAATCATATCATGTGATTAATGGTAGCCACATACACATGTTTAATTCAAATGCTATTTTATCATGATTAATGTTTTTTTATGATCTATGCCTTATGTACTTCCATGTATTATGTCATTGCCCATTAATTTGGTGTTTAAACATTATGTTCATGTTTTTAAGTTCAAAAATATATGATTTGTTTTATTTTATCTAGGATTACCCTTACTGAGCATTTGATCTCACACTTTATATGTTTCCTTTTCCCTAGGATTTAATGAAAGGTTTTAGGTAAGAAAAAAAGGGGAAGATCTTCATGGGAGATGTTGAAGATCTTTCACCACGATTAGAAGGTTACGTTCTGAGTTTCCAAAGACACTAAACTATTACGGTCCTTATGTGTCTGTTTTTGTTATGTATTAAGTATTCTTCAAAAGTAATGTAATATCCATTACGTCAAGTTTCAGGTCTCTATATTTGGTATCAGGGTAATGGTTTTGTTAACGATTAGAAACTAGGATGCAAAAACATTAGTGATATCCCTAGATATATTTCTATGGTATGTCTAGGGATGTCCATAAGGTAACGTATAAGTATAGGTTATAGTCCTAGAATTATAGTAAAGATCATATAATTTGACATAATATGTTAGATATTGAAGGTACTTTCCCATGATTATGATTTTTCCCTCTCACAGTATTCTTTTATGGTTTTAGAAAATGGCCAGAAACAAGAAGATTCACGATAATGGAGAATATAATGGAAAATGGAATGATATTCATCATGATCAAGAAAATGAAATTGGATTTGGAAGGCAAAAAATCATTATTATGCCTAATCAGAAATCTCATAATATGATCAATAATAAAAACATTGCTAAGTTTCCCGACTCAGATAATAATAGAATGATGGAGTTTCATGATGATCATAGAGGAATGAAATTTCAATTTCCCTCATGTAAATCATGGGGGGAAGAGGCATCAGGGAGTTTGTTTCAAAGGAACTGAAATATGCTTTGGGTGTGGAAAAGAAGGAGACAAAGCCAGTTAGTGCAATGTAAATGGTTCAGTTAACACCATTGACAAGGATAATGGTTTTTCTACGACATCAAAAATGATTAAATGTTTTCAATGTGGGATGTATGGGCCTTATGAAAACCAATTCCCTTAGGGTAAATTTCATAAAGATAATTATTATGGTCATATGGGTAGTATTTATGTGGATGATGATGAAGAGTTTTAAAATGATATGTGAGATGAAATAATTGTTCAAACTTGGTCAATGGATTAAGATGGTAGTGGAATGATTACATGAATATCAAGAGTAATGTTGTATAAGTAATCTCATGGTACTATAGAATAAATAGACATCTAAGGATTGTTACAATGTTGTCATTCCTTAAATTTTTATAGTGTATGATGAATGGTACCAATGACCATGAAAGGTTATTCATATTTTTTTTAATGTAATGATATGTGCATAATGAAGGGATAAGTAGATAATGAGATGTCTGACAGTATTCATGAGCTCATGATTGATATAAGGACTATGTGATATCATTGTTTGAGTAGATATAATTTTGGTTATTTTGGTATGTGTAAAGAGTTAACTTTTGACAGTATTCATGTTTTCACTATGTTTAAATGGTTATTCATTTTATTCAAGATAATACATGATTAAGTTATTCACATGATTGGAATGTGACCAAAAATATATATTAAGGATAAATGATTGTATTCACATGCTTGTTATATTCCATTTTTATTAATCATTCTATTTATACTATGAGTTTAGAAAGGCGTATTTTGTATAAGCATAAATATTGGAATGGATTATGTTGGACATCAGATAGTATTGTATAATGCTAGAACTTTTTGTTATAATAGTATTGTTTTAGAGAAAGGATAACATGCAGGACCAGTGACTGCCTGTCGCGTCGGACAAAGTTGTGGCAATCGAACCCACAACCGAAATGCGACATGACTTTATCGCCTACCACTGGCCTACAAGAAGTCCCAGTTATTATAATTGTGATTTAATTTATTAAGTGGTATGATATATGAAGTATACGTCCATTTTGGGAACCAAATATTATTTATCTCACTATATATGTATTTATGTATATTTGATAATGTTTGCTAACCTTTTGTTTGAGACAGATATAATGACCCATCATTCTATCACTGGATATACTAACACTACGAAAATGAAAAATTCAACTTCATTTCTTTATGAGATGAAGTGGAAATTCTCCAAGGAACGATCAATAGCGAGATTGTTCCAAAATCAATTAAGTATTTCTTCTAATTCTAAATTTTCAAATTTAGGGAAATGATATTGAGAACCAAAAATGTAGTCCTAGTGCCGTTATATCCGACCAATCAAATGTTACCTTAGATCATCACAAATTTATGGCATTGTGATTGTTGGATTTTTTATAGCCATTTTCTCTACCACTCTCCATTAGAACATGATGGTGAGATTTTCCTTCCATATTCATATTTCCACCTATGATCTCCTACGTGGAAACCCAGTGACGAGATAATCTGGGTAACCATTACATTTCTAACGTTCCTTATTAAAATGAAGTTTTAGTTTTCCTTTTTATGATGTAAGTTCCTATGAAAGAAACTTTCAAGTAGTAAACCATTTTCAACCTTGACGAATTTCGATGGAGAAATTCATTTTAAGGGGGGTAGAATGTAACAAACCAAGATTTTATGAGAATTATTCTATTTAATTTAATTGATGTCTTGTTCTATACGATACACCAAGTTTATTATGCGCTATACGCAACACTGTATTAGTTTGCAGAATACGCAACACTATTCTTGGATTGTGTTACACACAATTTCAAGTTCGTCTGATAATAGTCATTCTTTGAAACATTGAGAGTATATATATATATATATAAATATTCAACGTATAAATGAAATATAGTTGGATTCTGTTATAAAAAACAACAAAAGAGTCTTGTACTACACGCAACACTGACTTGGCTTGCATTACATGCAATCACGACCTTCCTCGATAGCGTGTGTAGTAAGCAACACCAGGTATCACTAAAAAATGATATATTGTTATAAAATTATTATGGACTAGCCGTTATAAATTGTATTAAATATATTTTTGAAATTTAAAACATTATTATTCATCTTACACATTTTATATAATATGGTATGAGAACAAAAAAAAATTCATGTAAAATTTGTATTCTTAAAAAAATACAGTTTTCCCACCTTTTGATTGTGCACCCTCTTTAAATCTTGTTTTTTACATGTATATAAGTTCAATTTGAAAAAATAAAATTCTTCTTTGAAATTTTGATATAAAAATAGACTTTGGGTAAAATTTTCATATTATTCTGATTACTGTCTTATATAAATGAATAGTAAAAACACGCTATATTTTAATTAAAAACAACTTTTTTCAACGAAATTATTTATATGTCTAGATTATCTTTTGAATTGGTTTTAACATTTAATTATAATATCTATTTACCATTTAATCCAATGTTGGTCATTGGAATTAATTTCACATTGAAATTGGATAAAAACAAGTATCAATCTTTTGATGTTTATTATTTCTTAAAAACACGCTATTTGTTTTGGTAATGAGAATTAATTTTAAAATTAATTAATTCCACTTCTATGTTTTGATTTTGGAAAAATAGAAATCAATTTTTAATTCGCAATATCAAATAATTCATAGGCTGAATTTTTTGTATTTTTCAAAAAAAACATCAATTTTTGATGAATAGTGAATCCGCTTTGTGGTAGTTAAAATACGGACTTTTTCATTTAAAATTTTACCACATGTATGAATTGAATTTCAAAAATCTGAGAGAAAAGGATAATATCAAAGACTAAAATGTGGTACAATGAGATGAAATTTTTTTTGGTTAATAGTATCTTTTTACTTTTATATACCACGGTTAAAAGTAAATAGGATAATTAAGGGTAAAATGATATTATTATTACTCTATCACATGTATTAATTCTATTGGATAAGTGTAATTCGACCAAAAACAACCATTGGAATAAAATATGACCATTTGGGTCCACATGGATTAGATTAGGACATTTATTATTAATTTATTTAAAGAAGGGTTAAAATAGTTCTAATCAATGTTTAATAATTAAATCATTTTAATGTGAGGTTATACAAAAGAGAAATTCGACTATAAATATTAATTAGAATTATAAAAAGATTTACTACATAATGGTATTTTATTTATAATTTTTAGACATTAAATAATTTATGTTACGTATGGCACAATGGTGATACATTAATTACATAAATAATTAAATATTAAAGTAATCGATGTAATAAATATCCAAATAAATGTAATATGAGGCTTTCTTTGAATTACACTAATTTTAAATATTAATATAACATGTTAGTATTTATTTAAATAATTTTTTTTCGTACTAATCATGCTGTTATGATTTTTACAATAATCAATTACCAAATAGTGTCAAAATTGACAAAAAATAGTTTTTAAAAAAAATATTATATTATTAATTGTTATTATATTCCAAATAATCTAAGGATCATCCAAGATACTTATATTATGATAGGTGTATTTTTAATGGACCACTTGGGGGTCACTTTGATGTATATGGTAATCTTATTAACTATATAATATAAAAATACAATGTGACATGGTAAATGTCAATCTAATTAACTAAGAGTTAAAACTAAAAGATAAGGTTAATATGATGACCCAAACCTATCTAAAATATATTTTATGAGATTATTTCGACCCATCCCCACCTTTTCTATTGAATAAATTAATTTGGAGGTATTAAAAACTGAATATGAATTTATTATAAAATAATATTTAATGATTTTCTAAAGGTGCTCCTCCCCGCCCTTATAAAAACGACACCCCATCCCTCTTCTCATCACACCCTTTTAGCCTTGAATCTCAGAAATACCCTACCCATTTCTCTTCTCCACTTCACTATAAAAATTATGGAGGTTCTGGTTTTCTTAAAATACCCACTCTACTTCCTTAAAAGAAGGCTTAAAAAAGGTGCGTCGAAGAAGATGTAATCTCTTCTTCCGATTCTCTCATGTTTATTTCTTCTTCTACTTCGTCTTCTTTATTTGTTTAATTATTAATTAAATTCATAATTATTAAATATATACTGATTTGTTATTATAAAAATGAAACAACCCTATTTCCCCTTCTATCCATCCTATAGAAAAAGAAATCACCACACGTGCGTACGTACGGAATACCGTCCCCACTCCTTGGTGTAATTTGTTTTCGACCACCACCTTACTTGGATGAGTATAATGGTGTAAAAAAATAACTATATATGATTATTGTAAACTGATATTGACTCTTAAATATTATACATACACTTCAATACAATTCTATGATCATGGGAATGATATCATCGCTCGTGCGTACGTATGGACTACCGTCTCCACGACGCGATACGATTCATTATCCATGTTAACCATTCATAAATGATTATAAAGTATATATAATTAATAATAATTAAATATATGAAATAATAATGATACTGTATTTATTTATATATATATGTATTTCATCTACTTAATTCCATTCAATTTAATAAGGAAACGAAAACAGCGTTCATGCGTACGTATTACCTACCGTCTTCAAGAACAGTGTATTTAATTCCATTTATCAATCTATCATATATATATATATATATGTATATGATGAATATATATTATATATAAATCATGTTTTAAATTCTGGAATTATTTAAATAATTATATAAGTAATAATATCAAGAACAACAAGTCCAAACACGTACGATAAATAAAACGATTTTACCCAAAATGCTGCTTTAACATGGAATTTACAAAATAATGGGAAATATAAAGTTATACGTGGACCATATATGATATCATAACAATTAATATGATTCTGTAATAAGTCAATGATATTGTTTAAATCATTATACAAGAGGTTAGGATACATACGAATCATATCGGGCATAAGGGAAGGGATAATGATGCAATCTCAATGGATTTATATCCGAGATTTCTAATACGTAAGTGTATACTGGGGTTATATTTATCATCTATGTACAAGTTTTATAAATTTTTTTTCATGTATGTTTAATGTCTTTTTTACACATTTTTTTCTTTTATTACATGGTATGTATGGAATCTTTCTTTTACGATGTACTTTTTGACTTTTCCTGTAAAAGTATGAGAAGAATGTTTTTTTAACTTATACGGCATGAACGGATTTTTACGGTTTCATAACTCCTTATTTTCAAGAAGATTACTCTATAATATTTCATGATAATGTTCAAAAAATTCTTTTCCTTTAAAAATTGAATGGAATTTTGAGAAAAGAAAATGGTTTTGAATAAAAAGGATATTCTCCTGAAGAATTTATTTCAAATGTTTTATGAAAACCATTTTCCATCTAAGATGAAATTATTTCATACATGTATATTTCAAGTATAATGTCTCTATGATTTACATGGTTTCATTTATCTTATGATTAAATGATATCCATTTGTTTTATATGGATAATTTTATGATGGAATGATTTTTATGAAACCCATTTTATTCCTTGGGTAATAATGAATGATATATGATTGTTTTGTGGCACAAGTAAGAATGATTTCAAAATGAGATGGGTGGGACCTATATCTCTCTCCAATTCATTGGGTAACGATTTATATCTCATGAGATAGACATGGCTGGAATGTTATGTTAATCTGGTTCAGTAATATAGGACAGGAACGAGGAGTGAACTTGATTCAAAAAGAGACTTTGTCCACTAATATAGTCTTGGCAGCAATGCCTTGGAAACTATGGAAATCATATCAGGTTCATAATGGTTTCCACAAACACATGTTTAATTACAATGCTATTTTATCATGATTAATGTTTCTTTATGATCTTTGCCTTATGTACTTCCATGTTTTATGTCGTTGCCCAAGATTTTGGTGTTTAAACATTATGTTCATGTTTTTATGTTCAAATATATATTATTTGTCTTATTATATCCATGCTTATCCTTACTGAGCATTTGAGCTCTACCTTTATATATTTTCTTTTCCCTAGGATTTAACGAAAGGATTTAGGTACGGAAACAAAAGGGTAAGATCTTTATGGGAGATGTTGAAGATCATTCACCACAATTATAAGATTACGTTCTGAGTTTCCAAAGACACTAATCTATTATGGTCCTTGTGTGACTATGTTTATTATGTATTAAGCATTCTTCCAAAGTAATGTATTATCCATGTATGTCAAGATTATGGTCCCTATAGTTTGTGTCAGGGGGAAGGTTTAGTTAACCTTTGGAAACATGGATACAAAAACTTTAGTGAGATCCCTAAATATATTTATGTGGTATGTATATGGATGTCCATAAGGTTACGTATAAGTATAGGTTATATTCCTAGAATTGTAGTAAAGATCATAGAATTTAACCTAAATTTTTAGATATTGAAGGTACTTTCCCTTGATTATGATTTTTTTCCTCTCACACTATTCTTTTTGGGTTTTAGAAAATGGCCAGAAACAGGAATATTCATGATAATGAAGAATATAATGGACAATGGAATGATATTCATCATGATCATGCAAATGAAATGAGATTTGGAAGGAAAAACATTGTTATTATGCCTAATCATAAATCTCATAGTATGATCAATAATCTCATCTTTGGTAAGTATCCTGACTCAGATAATATGAGAAATATGGAGTTTCATAATTATCATAGAGGAATGAAAATTCAATTTCCCTTATTTAAATCACGTGGGATGTGAAATCATGGGGATTGTTTCAAAGGAACTAGAATATGCTTTGGGTGTGGAAAAGAAGTACAGAAAGCCAGTTAGTGCAAAGGAAAAGGTTCATTTAACACCATGGACATGGATAATGGTATTTCTACGACATCAACAATGATTAAATGATTTCAATGTGGGATGTATGGGAATTATGAAAACCAATTCCCTAAGGGAAAATATCATAAAGATAATCACCATGGTCATATGGATAGTATTTATATGGATGATGATCTAGAGACATCAAATGATATGTGAGACGAAAGAATTGCTGAAGCTCGGTCAATGGTTTAAGACGGAAGTGGAATGATTACATGTTTATCATGAGTAATGTTGTATAAGTAATCTCATGATACTATAGAATAAAGAGATATATAAGGATTGTTACACTATTGTCTTTCCTTAAATTTTGAAAGTGTATGATGAATGGTACCAATGACCATGAAAGGTTATTCAGATTTTTTTAAAAGTAGATGATATGTGCATAATGAAGGGATAAGGAGATAAGGAGATGTTTGATAGTATTCATGAGCTCATTACTGATATAAGGACTAATTGATATCATGGTTTGAGTATATATTATTTTGGTGAATTTGGTATGTGGAAGGAGTTAACTTTTGACAGAATTCATATTTTCACTAAGGTTCAATGGTTATTTTTTTTAAGAGAATACATGATTAAGGTATTCACATGATTGAAATGTGACCAAAAAGATATATGAGGGATAAATGATGGTATTCAAATGCTTGTTATATGACATTTTTAGAAATCATTCTCTTTACTCTATGAGTTTGGAATGAAGTATTTTGGATAAGCCTAAAGATTGAAATGGATTATGTTGAACATCAGATAGTATTGTTTAAGGATATAACTTTTTGTTATAATAATATTTTTTTAGAAAAAGGATAACATGCAGGACCAGTGACGCCCTGTCACGTCAGACAAATTTGCAGCAATCGAATCCACAACCAAAGTGCGACAGGTCTTTATCACCTATATCTGGCCTACAGGAAGTCCCCAAATAGTATAATTGTGTTTTCATTTATTAAGTGGTATGATATATGACGTATACAACCATTTTAGGAACCAAATATTATTAATCTCACTATAGATGTATTTATGTATATTTGATAACTTTTTCTAACCTTTTGTTTGAGACAAATGGAATGACCCATCATTATATCACCTGATCTACTAACACTTCATGAATGATAAATTCAACTTCATTTCTTTATGAGATGCAGTGGAAATTCTCCAAGGAACGATCAACGGTGAGATTGTACCATTTTAAAGTAAGTATTTCTTCTAATTATAAATTTTTAACTTTAGGGAAATAATATTTAAAACCAAAAATGTTGTCTGAGTGCCGTTATATCTGATGAATCAAATGGTACCATAGATTATCAAAAATTTATGGCTTTGTGATTGTTGTCTTTTTCATAGTAATTTTCTCTACCACTCTCCATTAGAACAAGATGGTTATATTTTTCTTCTATATCTGATTTCCATCTATGTTATCCTACGTGGAAACCCAGTGATGAGTTAATCTGGGTAACCATTACATTTTTAACTTTTCTTTTTAAGCAGAAGTTTTAGAATTCATTTTTATGATGGGGGGGTTCTATAAAAGAAACTTTCATGTAGTAAAAAATTTATAAACCTGATGAATTTCGAGGGAGAAATTCATTTTAAGGGTGGTAGAATGTAACAACCCCTAATTTTATGAGAAATAGTTTTTTTTTAATTTCATTGGATTCATGTGTTGTACGATACACCAAAATTTTCTTGCGCTATATGCAACACCGTATTAGCTTGCAGTATAAACAACAGTAATCTTGGATTGTGTTACACACAATTTCATGTTTGTATGATAATAGTCATTCTATGAAACATTGAGTGTGTGTGTATATATATATATATTCAATGTATAAATTAAATATAGTTGGATTCTGTTATACAAAACAACAATAGAGTTTTGTACTACACGCAACCCTGACGTGGCTTGCATTACACGCAATCACGACCTTTCTCAGTAGCGTGTGTTGTACACAATACTGGGTTTCACTAGACAATGATATATTGTTATAATATTATTATGGACTAGCCGTAATGAAAGGTATTAACTACATTTTGAATTTTATAACATTATTATTCATCTTACAAATTTTCTACAATATTGTATGATAACAAAATAAAATTCGTGTACAATTTGTATTTTTAAAAAATTACTATTTTCCCACCTTTTGATGGGGCACCCACTTTAAATATTGTTTTTGAAATGTCTATAAGTTCAATTTGACATAATAAAATTCTTCTTTGGAATCGGGATATAAAAATTTACTTTGGATAAAATTTTCATATTATTCTGATAACTTTCATATTTAAATGAATAGAAAAAACACGCTATATTTTAATTAAAAACACCGTTTTCATCGCAATAATTTATATGGTTATATTATCATTTTAATTGTTTTTAATGATTAATTATAATATATTTTTACCATTTAATCCAATGTTGGTCATTGGAATTAATATCACTTTGAAATTTGATATAAACAAGTATCAATCTTTTGATGGTTATTGTTTCCTAAAAACACGCTATTTGTTTTCGTAACGGGAATTAATTTTAAAATTAATTAATTCCACTTCTATGTTTTGAATTTGAAAAAATAGAAATCAATTTGGAATTCGAAATATCAAATAATTATTAGGCTGAATTTTTGGTATTTTTCTAAAAAAAACATCAATTTTCATTGAATAGTGAAGCCACTTAGTGGTAGTTAAAAAACTGATTTTTTCATTTAAAATTTTACCACTTCTATGAATTGAATATCTAAAATCCAAGATAAATTTTTAATATCAAGTACTAAAATTTGGTTCAATGAGATGAAAATAATTTTTGGTTAATAGTAACTTTTTACTTTTATATACCATGGTTAGAAGTAAATAGGATAATTAAGGGTAAAAATGACATTATTATTACCCTAACACATGCCCAAATTCTATTTGATATGTTTAGTTCGACCAAAAACAACCATTGGAATAAAATATGACCATTTAGATCCATTTGGATTAGATTAGGACATTTATTAATAATTTATTTAAAGAAGGGTTAAAATAGTTATAATCAATTTTTAATAACTAAATAATTTTTAATATAAGGATATACATAAGATAAATTCGACTATTAATATTAATTAGAAATATAAAAAAATTTAATATATAATTGTATTTTATTTATAATTTTTATACATTAAATAATTTATGTTATTTATGACACAATGGTGATGCAGTAATTACCTAAATAATGACATATTAAAGTAATTGATGTTATAAATACTGAAGAAAATGAAATTTGAGACTTTTTATGAATTACACTAATTTTATAGGTTAATATAACCTGTTAGTATTGATTTAATTAATGTTTTTATAACTAATCATGATTTTAAGATTTTCACAAAAATAAATTACAAAATAGTGTAAAAATTGACATAAAATAGTATTTAAAAAAAATATTATATTATTAATTTTTATTAGATTCTTAAAAATCTAAGGTTCATCCAAAATACTTATATCATGATATTTGAATCATTAATGGAACACTTTTGGGTCTCTAGGATGTATATGGTATGTTTATTAACTATACAATATAAAAATACAATGTGACATGGTAAATGACAATATAATTAACTAAGAGTTTAAACTAAAAGATAAGGTTTATATAATAACCCAAACCTGGCTATAATATATTTTATGAAAGGATTACGACCCATTCCCACCTTATCTTATAAACTAATCAATTTTGAGCAATTAAAAACCGAATGTGAATTTATTATAAAATAATATTTAATGTTTTTCCAAAGGTTCCTCTCTCTACCCTTATAAAAAGGGCACCACTTCCCTCTACTCTTCACACCCCTTTGAGCATTGAAGCTCAGAAAAACCATAGCCATTTATCTTCTCCACTTCCCTAGAAACATTATGGTTGTTCTGGTATTCCCAAAGGACAAACTCTACTTCCTTAAGAGAAGGCTTAAATGAGGTGTGTCGAAGAAGAGGTGATCTCTTCTTCCGATTCTCTCAAATTTTATTCTTCTTCAACTTACTCTTATTTAGTTGTTCCAAAATTAAGTAATAACATAATTATGAAATATATACTGATAAGTTATTATAAATATGAAACAACCATATTTCACCATTTATCCATCCTATGGAAAACGAACTCACCGCGGGTGCATACGTACGGAATACCATCTCCACGCCGTGGTGTAAACTGTTTTCGACCACCACCATACATGGATGAGTATAATGGTGTAAATAAATAACTATATATGATTATTGTAAAGTGATATTGACTTTGAAATATTATACATACACTTCAAAACAATTCCAAGATCATGGGATTGATATCATCGCTCGTGCGTACGTATGGACTACCGTCTCCACGATGTGATGTGATTCATTCTCCATGTTATTAATTAATGAAAGAATATAATGTATATATAATGAATAATAATTAAATATATGAAATAATAATGATAATTTATTTATCTATATATATATTTATGTCATCTACATAATTCCATTCAATTCAATAAAGAAACGAAAACAACACTCATGCGTACGTACGTCCTACTGTCTCCATGAACGGTGTATTTCATTCCATTTAACGATCTATCATATATATATGTATATGATGAATATATATTATATATAAATCATTTTTTACATTTTGAAATTATGTAAATAAGTATATAAGTAAAAATATCATGAACAAAAAGTCGAAACACATAAGATAAATGAAACGATTTTACCCTAAATGATTCTTTAACATTGAATTTACAAATTAACGTGTAATATAATGTCATAAGTGGACCATATATGATATCATAAAAATTAATATGATTCTATAATAAGTCAATGAAATTATTTAAATCATTATACAGAAGTTTAAGATACATACGAATCATATCGGATGTAAGGTAATGGATAATGTTGCAATCTCAATTGTTTTCTATCTGAGATTGCTTATACGTAAGTATTTAATGTGGTTATATTTATCATCCATGTCCATGTTTTATAAAAATGATTTCATTTATGATTAAAGTAATTTTTACACATTTTTAACTTTTACTTCATGGTATGTATGGAATATTTCTTTTACGAGGTACTTATTGGATTTTCCGGCAAAAGTACAAGACAAATGATTTTTTAACTTATACGGCATGAACTGATTTTTACGGTTTCATAACGCCTTATTTTCAAGAAGCTTACTCTACATGACATCACTATTACGTTCAACAAAATCATTTTCTTTTAACATTTCATGGAATTTCGTGAAAAGAAAATGATTATGAATAAGAAAGTATATTTTCCTCAAGAATTTATTTCAAATGTTTTATCAAAACCATTTTCTATATAAGATGACATTATTTCATACATGTATGTTTCATGTATAATGTATAAATGATTTAAATTGTTTCAATTATATTATGATGATTTGATATCCATTTTTTTAATATGGATTACGTTATGATGGGATGATTTTTATGAAGCACATTTTATTTTTTGGGTTATAATGAATGATGTATGATTGTTTTGTGCCACAAGTAAGACTGATTTCAATATGAGATAGGTGGGACCTATATCTCCCTCCAATTAAATGTGTAATGATTTATATCTCATGAGATTGACATGGCTGGAATTGTAAGTTAATCTGTTTTAGTATTATAGGACCGAAACGGGGAGTGAACTCGATTTAGAAGAGGACTTTGTCCACTAAGATGGTCTTGGCAGCAAAGCCTTGGCTACTATAGAAATCACAACATGTTCTTAATGGTTTCCAAAAACACATTTTTTATTCACATGCTATTTTATCATGATTTATGTCTCTTTATGATCTATTCCTTATGTACTTCCATGTTTTATGTCATTGACCAAGATTTTGGTGTTTATACATTATGTTCATGTTTTTAAGTTCAAATATATATGGTTTCATTTATTTTATCCATGCTTACCCTTACTGATCATTTGAGCTCAACCTTTATATGTGTTCCATTCTCCAAAATTTAATGAAAGGTTTTATGTACGAAAATAAAAGTGGATACTCTTTATGGGAGATGATGAATATCTTTCACAACAATTAGAAGATTACGTTCTGAGTTTTCAAAGACACTAAACTATTATAGTTATTGTGTGTCTATTTTTTGTTATGTTTTTTCTATCCCACAAAAGTAATGTAATTTCCATGTACATCAGGCTTAGTGTCTCTACACATACCCTATGAAATTATCTGGTATTACATTCAGGGAATCTGTCCCAACAACATGCATATCTGGCATGACATATATAACAATAAGAAGTAATAATACATGACCTCTAAATGGAATGACCATAATATATTTCATTTGATTTCTAATAGTTTCATATATGATGAATGAGATATAATACACTCATCTGGTCAAGTTTGGAACATAGTAGAACCAAAATTATATGAATAGTAATAACAGAAAACATGTTTTTTTATAAAATAAAATAAAATCAATTTTAATATTTATAAATTTGAAAATTATAATTTAATTCGTGGTAAATAAAATTTTCCTATACGTTGGGTAGTTAATCCCAGAAATAGATATTTACCAAACTCCAATTCATTCCAATCCTTTTCTAATGTCACCATACAATAAGAAAACCCAATAAAGAAAACACCATGGATAAAAAATTATAACATCCCAGTTCTGGAAGCCACCCAAAGGTGCTCTGAATCCGGTTCGTCACATGATATCAATTGTATTTCCACAATCACATGAGGATTCATACTACATGAAAGGGACATGGTGTGGTATTGGGGAAAATATTACCTCATGGGTAGATTATGCACAATGAAAAACAAATATTAAATAATAATTGAAATATTATTACCATGAATGAACAAACATCAAAAAACTCAAAGGAAACCAAAGAAGCCATTTCATTTATGTAATGATGCATGTATTATTTATCTCGGAAAACATCTAAACAGGTCACAATTATGGAATTATGATATAATAAAATACAAAATTTAAATAAATAAACACAATAATATCAAATGATTTAGTGTGTTTTTATTCTCACCAGCACCACCATCAATCATTTAACTGATAAATAAGGGCTCATTCACATATTTATTCATTCAATCATATAATATTCATTGGAACAAAACATGACCCAAATGGTGTGTGAGATGAATCCGATTATTCTACCACCAAATTACCTATTCCTACCTATTATTTAATATATATATATATATATGAGGTAATATGTAGAAATGAAGCTGTAAAATTGAAATTACTCAAAATTATACAATCATACAGTTTTCAATTATATCCATTTATATTTGTAAATTATCAAATATAATGAAACATGTAACCCAATGGTCATTAATTTTCTATATATCCCCCATCTATGTATCAAAAAAATGTCTCAAGAGACCATTTAAATAGAAAATTACGATTGATTCCAAGCTTATGTTATGGCTTGGCGGACAATTCCAAAATGATCAATTGTTTTTAAATGAGCCCTTATCATTCACTCTAACCCATATGTTATAACATAACATCAAATTATTAAATAAAAACTCTTTGGGAGATATCATGGTCTGTCCCCTTTGGTCCTGAATTCATTTAATCAATTTGAAATGACAAATTGGGCATCACTCATAGTCTAACCCCTTTGTTCTAACATATCATCAATAAATTAAAACAATCACCATAGAATGTTCTCACATTCTAAACCCTATAGTCAATAATATGCATCATGTTTCTCATGGTCTACCTAAATATATATTTGAATTCCCCCATGTCTTCCAAGTCCAAGGCTCTCATGGTCCATTGGAATATATCGTTCATGACATATTCAAATGGATTAAGTAATCTATAACTACTACAACGATAAAAATTCCTAGATCATTTCATTGTAGTTCATATATGTCAACAACTACATTCTTATAAAACAAGGCATGGATAACGTGGTATTCCTTAAGGGAATGTTTGAGGAAATGGACATTAACAGTCGAACTGGGGAAACAGACACATAGGTTGTACATTTTACAAGGTATATATCCGTATATATTTTAGATAACCCATTATTTTCAATCAGACCATAGTAGATAATAACCGGTTTAAATTACAAATCATGCAATACCCAAAATTTTGGAAGGCAAAACATTTATCATGGATAATATAATGTCAAAAAATGAATGGAAAAACACCAACCTCGATGATGTATGATCGATATAGTTGAATGTATGCCCTTGAATCATCCTAAATTAGCATTGACCTATAAAATGGTGAAAAATTAACATCCTTGAGTAACTCACAAGAGTGGATGAATAAAAAATAATGGCTTTATGGGTTTGAGAACACACTGGTGGTATTACAACTCACATGTTCATGTCTCAATCGGAGATCAGATGATGATTCAGTAGCAGTTCAAACATCTTCTATCCATCAATGGTTCTCCTGTATGAATAAAAGGAATAATATGGTGTTTCTAGACATGAGACATGTCCAAACTATGTTATATAATTTAAAATAAAAACTACACACCGTGTTTGATATTAGTACAAGTCATGTAGTAGCTTCAACATGCCCTCTACTCATTTGAGTCTTCCAGGTCACCACACGACCATGTATCCGACCATTACATAGTCAAAATGTGGTGGTAAGTTTCATTCTAGGTAGACATCATGTACTCAATATTACATATCATGTGCTATATAATCCTATTTTTTCTTTTATAAAATACAACCTGAAGACACGATCTTTAACTCAAAATATGATATGGGTTCTTACAATTTTACCTAAAACAGAATATCAAATTTACTAGTATAAAAAAAGTATAAGAAACAGTTATTTATGTCAAAAAATAATGGGATTCATTATAATAAATTAATTGTTAATGATTCATTAACATTCATACATTTTGTAACAACAAATACATTTTTTTTCATTTCTAGGATGCTAATAAATCATTATCTAATGATACTTAATAATTTATTTTAATTTTCTTCTTATAAAATGTTATTTTTTTTAGTAAATATATATTTCAATTATTAATGATTGGAATATAATTCAAATGTAACTCCAAATAATTTATGTGTATAAATTTTTAAATAAAACACTATATTGATGAATTCAAAACCATTTGATGGATAATATATATCTTTATGACTTTATTTTCATGATGTATATACAAATACTCCATCGTTTGGCATCAAAACACAACAATATATATTCAACAAAGAATCTTTGTTGATAAAAAATCGCCATCTCATAATGTAAGGGAAAAACTAGATAAATAATTATTCCTATTATCAGTCTCTTGAATCCATATTCGTATAGATTTTTTGAGATTAATATAACACATTTCGAGTTAAATTATTTAGTGGTATATATAACTGATAATTTTTTTCACTAAATTGTTGATATTAACCTACTCATCACAAAAAATATTTATCAATATTACTTTTGAAGGTCATTGAAAATAAAAAACAACATTATTTCTTGTAATTTCATAAATTATATCAAATTTATTTAAAATATTTTCCTTTTATTAAATATATTGAAACTATAATCTAGAATTACTAATTTTACCTAGTAGCATCATTTTTATTTATTGTTGAAAAACAATTAGTTGATTCTAATAATCATAATAACATTTTGATTTTTTAGTCTATAACAAATAAATACATCCAACAATTTATTCATTTACTCATCGGAAAATATATTTAAAAATATATAAATATAGATGAAGTACTTTTTAACCCAATTCATATAACCATGAACATGAAGTGAACATATACAGTCATACATCTTGCCTTTTGAATGTCGTCAACATTCACTATTTTTTGTTGATTCAGTAACATAAGTTGAAATGAAAAAATATTGATATCCTCAGAGATGATTAAAAAATTTATATATATATCTGTGATCATATACATATTCATAATATTGATGTTATTCACTTACGTATAATCAATGAAATGAATCATGTGACTATATTTATTTTTATCAACCAAATAATGATCATCCCATGTTGATGGGCCCATCTTCATGATTCCTTTTTCAAGAAAATCTTATATCTAAATATTCATCTCCAAATTTTTATCACAATTCATTTTATAATGATGCATTTAAATTTGAATAGAATTTGGTACTATGTGAATAATATATTCAATCTATCAACCGTGATTAATTCAATAAAATTCATTAGAAATTATATATTTATATTAATTATCTACAGGAATATCACTATCATATATTGTTCTCTTTTTCATAAAAACATCGGAATGATAACTTTCATTTCCATATTAAATGAATTTTACAAAATCATAATATGATAAAAAAATACATGAATTCATTCATGTATAAAAATGATACTCACTCTGAAGAAAAATTTGTTTAGATAAAAACTCTATATTATCTTTATATGTAGAAATATAATTGATACCCTTAATAAATATAAAATAAAAATGGGGTAAGATACCTTGATTATTATGTAAATAATTTCCCTATATAATTACAAGTCGATTATAATAATTTATTCATCCAATAAGACAATCCCAATGTGTTGTATCCAATTTTTCTAGATTCGTTTCTTGAGGTGAAATTTCCAAATTATTAGATATTCCTCCCAAAATTAATGAATATAGAGACATTGAATCAAATAATAAATTTTAAATATTTAGATAAACATATAATTTAACAGACATAACATCTTTGTAATCTCTATCATATGATGTAGTAATGAAGAATTATTTATCCACAATATTATGATTGTGATGGAGCGAAATCAAACCTATATTTATATCATTAGAAAAATACTTGCTTAATGTACCATCTCATTTAAATTAAATAATCATTCTACAATATTTTCCTTATATTAATTACAATTTCGGAAATCATTTGTTTCCTATAAGAATCTACAAATCCAAACACACAACATCCTAAATACAACACCGATTTATAAGAAATTATTAAACATATATTTTAAAACACATATCTATATATGGTAACATGAATTTATAACAATAAAATGTTTATGAAGAATTATTCATCCTTTCATGCCACTTAGAACTCTTTTCCTCATTTTTATTAGAAATGATGATCATTGAAAAACCTAATTTCTACATTCTCATCACATCGATCATGTTTTTGAGAACATATAAATTCCTTATAATAAAATTAAATTATATACACTCGATTAAATCTTATTTAATATTTATAATAATAATATTATTATTTTAAATTCAATTGGGTGCATATAATTCCAATCTCGTGAAAATTTCTGTTTAAAAGGCCACTAAATCACCTTCATTTTACATTAATTTCATTATTATTTTTCCTATAATATATATATATATTTGTATCAGGAGAATATAAATAAATTGTAATATTAAAAAATTCAACTCATTGAAAAATAAATACTTTCTCTTTCCATGGTATTCATTTCCATTTACCACCACTGATCAAATTCACCCTTTTATGGAGTATTATATTTAATTCACATCAAATTCTTTAAAAATAATAATTAGAGTATCTATTCAGAATATTTAATCCAACCCCCAAATGAATCAAGATTAATATATCAAAATCGCGACTTAATGTGTTTATATCCTTTGTCAAACGATCAATCAAAATAAAAAAACTTCCCAGTTTTGATTCCAAATATTCTATGTTTCTAAATACAATAGAATATTTTAATCATTTATACATCCAACATCTTCATCCCTATTTCCTGTATGAAAATAATTTATAGATATAAATATATATTATGATGTCAATTTCTACACATTTAATGTTATCTCATTATAACAATAAATTATAATCTTTTTATGGAACATGGTTACATTATCTAAGTCCTTTATATTATAATATGTCTACTTTGTCACAAAATCCACATAACCAATAGCATTTGGATCTTATTTTTGTTTTTTACATGATTTTATTTTTGGGTATTCATGATGACCTGTTAGGATTACTTTTTTAGGGAACTATTTTATATCTCTTACATAACAAACCCATTAATTAGAATGTTTTCACTTCAAGTCACAGTCTCATTACTAATTAGTAATATAATTTTATAATGATTAATGATTTCATTTCAGGAAAAATATTTCTGTTTTTTAATTAAATTAATATGATTTTCTACTCACAATTATACATTTTGAATAATTATTGAATGTTTTGGATGATCACAAATAGATGTGTAAGGGATATTATCAAAAAATAATTTAATCTCATTATTCCATTTTAAAAACCCTATGATCTTATTGGAACATTTACCATTAATATTATAACTATTGAATTAAAATGTTCATTTCATACACATTGAATTATATATAATTCAAAATTATTTTCAAAAAAACATTTAACTGGAAAAAATAAAGGTAAAATCATAATCATCTATTATTCAGAAAATATAGGACCACCATTAAAATCATTATTTGAAAAAACAAACATGATACCATTAATAGTCATGATCATTCATGAAATTTTATATACTATCCTTACCCCATTAAGTCAAACTATTTCCTTGAGAAGCCAATTTATTCATTGAAAATTACATTGGTTTCCTGGGACATTATATTCCAATAACACTTATAAGAATCATTATATCTAAAATTTCAAATTCAATTAAATTCCCATGAATTTTCTATGAACATGATAATAAGAAAATTCTTTAGTGAAAAAAATATGATCAAAATAACTATAAAAGTTTATATGGAAAAAAATATATATCTAATGTATATAACAATAAATTTACATTATAAATATCAAGGAATAAAAAAAATTCAATACTTATAGACAAAAATTTCAAATAATGGTATTTTTGTATCCTTAAAAGTATATTTTCAATAATAACATATCTTGAACAAAGAAGACAATGTATTTTCCTTGATGAAAACACATCACATTTTTAAGGAAGAGAAATATAAACTAATGGTTATGGTTTTTTGAAAATACAATGACATCATATATTTTAAAATTAATTACATTCCATTTTCTATTTGTAATGAAGATCAATCATTCCCTATAAAATAATAAAATATTTTCCAATAAATACATTATAGGAATTATAAAAGGAGAGTTAAAATGACATTCCTTACTCATTTATTTAATTTTTATGAAATTCATCAAGTAATATACAAATTGAGAGAATATATTTAAATGGAATCAGAAAAAAAATAAAACTAGATTTTAAGATATAATATCCCTTACCACAATTCTGACTAATCACACACATTATTTATCTTCTAAAATAACAAATTTAGCATAATTATTTACATGAATAGTAATATTACTAAATTGAAATCTATTTTTATTATTCCATTTATTTTAGTTATGATCATATCATAATTAATAACATAATTTATTATATATTACACAGTCATTTTAAGGATGATTGGTTCATAACTCCAAAATGACTTAAATATGTCTATTATTGTATACTTTTTTTCATGATTATATCATTTAAAATTCATAATTCTTTTATAATTATTATTTTCACACACTAATTGTTATTAACAGACTAATAATGGTGGTATTGAAATAATAATTTATGGCATCATAGACACGGTACATTGTATGTACACATGTGTAACATTTACAATTTTTAAAAAACATGAATGAATGTTTTCCATTCCTATTTTATAATTTCCATGTCATAATAATTTCACAAATACAACATGTTTTTACGTCAAATTATTTATACAAGCCATGTTAGGATGTGAAGACAAATAATGTACATCAGTTCACTAGGTGGTAGTTTACATGAATGCGTGAAAGATGGATTATTTTTTACTCTTCATAAATAATATTAATTTTTCTATACCAATATCAAATAAAATATAAATCATATTTATCACTATAGATCATTGTTATCCCTATATATGCCATATAATTAATTCCATTTTGATAACTATAAAAAATCAACCTTATGTCATTATAGTTCACACGAAGGCATGAATGATATTTTCATTTTATATCAGAAGGATTAATAGATGAAAAAGTTTATAATGAAAAAATAATATCATTTCTTTTTATATTTTTTAAATTAGATATTATATAATAATTATTATGAGGTATTAAAAGGGTGTAAAAACATGAAAACACTAATCTATGAACTATTAATCTTCATGGTACACATTTAGTTTTAAAGCAACAACATTCATATTAGGGTTGTATAATAAAACCCAGACATTAGTAATGTATTTTGGGTCGTCAGTGACAGATTTTTTAAATAGTAATATTATCTAAAAATATCATAATGTATGGATAATTGATGAGTGGTGGTCTCCATTTATAAGGGAGTGAGTATACACACAATGAATTTTTAAGATGATTAAAATGTATTAATGTCTTACATATGGATAATTGATCTGGAAATAATCCAAATCCAATAAATGATTATATGGTCCTGAAATGTGAGCATCCAATATGATTTAAACTATTTATGGGTCATTTTGACAATTATTATTTTAGTTATACCACTCATGACATTATTTAACTCTTAATATTGTATCTATCATTTTTTAAATGTAAATTATACATAATGAAATTTTTTTTGAAACAATTATAACATATAAAACAACGGATTCAAAAAATGATTTCCATTTTTTAGTATTCTATCTAATATGTTTTGAAAAAAAAAATTAACATTAGAGAAAACAATGAGATGAAAAAGGGTTCTCTATATAAATTACTCTTATGTAAAAAAATATTTTATTTCAAATTAAATTATAATATTTATGTTCATTGAATTTATTATATTATGTTAAATTAATTGTAAATAATGATTTTTTTAATATGAATCCAGTTAAAAAATATATTTTTTTTCTCATTAAAAGAAAATTTAATTAAGAAAATGATATTTATAATATTCAACCGAAAATATATTTCTTCATTAATTACCTAAAATATTTTCCAACGTGATTTTGAAATGATCATATAATAAATTATTTTCCATTTTGAAAATTTATATTCTATAATTTTGAAGTAATCTAATTCAATAAAACATTATAATAAGTTAAACTTAATTTAGTAAGAATAATTTTTTTTATTTTAGGAGAAATTATCTATTATTCATATAATTAATTCAGATCTATGAAATTCAATTAATGGATAAGATAATGTAGTTATATTGATCTATAATTAATTGTAGCTTTGTTTTAACATCACCTATAATTTATTTTCACATACTATAGTCATTAATAGTTTAATTCAATTGGATTTCACTTCTTTTTCGATTTTATTCTTTGAATATATAAAACCACATTTTTCATCTCTTAATATAAATTATTTCTATTAATTTGGTTCTATCCTGGATGATTCAACCAGAGTGAATCTACAAATACTCTATGTGAGCATTTATTATTTTATAGTCAAGATATTTCAATAAACATTACCTCAAAATAGTTTTATTATTATGGATAGTAAAACAATAAATTATTTTCATTATTACAATGAAAAATAAATAAATATATATATATTGGGATATCATGTTTATGTTAAACACAAAAATATAAATGATGTGATTAATATTTTATCTTGAAATATTGGTATAACACAAGTTGAAATCACTCATCACATTTATGAGAAAAAATATAATGAGTTTGATCTGGAGCATTGTTCTACAATCTGTATTAAACTAAATGATCTATATAATGATCTAGATTTCATGGAACATCATATATTTATTTATCCAATGGTTATATTAATTAATATAATGAACATAAAATAGTTATGTTCCATTTTACATATCCCATATATATTTTCCCAAAATCATCATTGACTATACACGATAGGAATCATTCTAATTCTAGTACGTCAAACTATGAACCATTATTCTTGTCCAATTCCAATGAAGGTTGTATTTTATGGATATTAATCGTCTATAATAGATTAATCAATTGTAATTTATAAAATTACGGTTTTTCATCAGAGTTGGTGGATATAATTGATCATGATAAATCACTTGAGATCATTTCATATTAGTAATTCATTTCCTTACATAGTAATGTTCCACATAAAATGAGTTAAAAATAATTTGATTATCTAATTATACAATAATGATGTTAGAAACATAATTAAATACCGAATAAAAAATTAATAATTTTTCAAAAAATAAAATAAAAAATCATATAATATTGAGTAATTTCACTAGTTAAATACCCAATATAGGATCATATTTTACTTTTTTCACCTATATTTAATTATATGTACACCATATATGAGGGGGAAATTTTTAAATGAGTATAGGGACTTAAATAAGGATATATGTGTTTATAGAGACTCTAAAGTGGAGAAATTGATGTGGTTCCAATCAAGTAATGAAAATATATTTTTAAAATATAGATAGTCGAGTAAGAAGTTTTTATTTTATATAAAATTTATGCTGGAGTTATATATAAGAAACCCATGTTTTGTTTTATGTTCTATAATATTATGTTTTTTCAATTTTTCTTTAAATATTTTTTATCTCACATTTATGTTATTATGGTAACAAACATTGACTTATGATATTCCTTAAAAAATCATTTACATAGAAAAACATCTTATGTAATATAAAGGATACTTATATAGGAATGGACCAATTTAGGGTGAGTGAAGGTGACTTGCCTAAATAATACAAGGAAGAATCCCTAAAACCCTATCTCTCTTTATCCTCCTCTATCTATCCCTTTACTTTGAAATACATTTCCTTACATTCCTTCATCACCCATTCTTATTTTATTGTATTCATTATTTTGATTTTGAAAAATTAATTGAATAAAGATATACAAAAAATAAATTAATTGATATTCATCCCAGAAAATATTTCGTTAAAAAATTTTGGAGAGTCAAATGCAATGATTTCATCATAAAACAATTTCATTTTGAAAATAAAATTTTGAATAATACATTTTTTTTCAATGACACATTCTTTTTTGTTACCAAACTTTAGTTTAAAAAATTATTTTTTATCTTAAGAATAAAATAATTTTAGGTTTATTGGGAACCAAGAATTAATTTAATGAATAATGAAACAACACACTAACCATTATATTAACATAACACCAATATAGAGAAAAAAATCCAAATTCCCATCCTATAATTTTATATGGAATACAGGGAAGGGTAAACATGTTTTTTGGTTCCTTGGTGGAGAGGAATCAATAACTTGAACATTATGTATGTCCTAAATTTACATCATAACATAATATATATAAAAGAAGTTTAAAAAATCATTATGAGTCATTCATCGATTATATTTACTCAAATAAACATCATTGATGTAGATTATTCCATATAAACAGTCAGTACCCTGATAGAACACACTGTCATCGTGATTGTGTGGTTGAGCCCTGTGAATTGAGAACAACTAAATAATAAATGATAAAAGGATTAAAAAATACCAAATACATCTATTAGAAAAATAATAATTGAACACATATGAAATTAACTAATCTTATAAGCAAAGGATTGAATGATAATAAAGTCATGATCATGAAACATAGACACACCATATCCATATAAAACGAGTTGAGAAAAACATAACATGAACTTCAAAAATGACCATCTACACCACAAACATCAACATAGATACCACATAAACTAGATCAAAATATAGATGACCAAAAAAGATAGAACATTCCGAGGAAACATAATGAAAAATTCATGAACGACTTGAATGAGAATTGTAGAATGAGTGAACGCTGTAGAATAATACTCTCCAATAAGAAATATATAATAAATAAACACTACTGTTACATTAACACAATAGGCGTAATGAACTCTACATGTCAAATCCACAAAAATTCATTGGGCATCACAAACTAACTAAACACCTCATCACCATTAATGGAAGGTGATATACGAATACATTAAATGGATGCAAGGAGAAGAGATACACCCTTATATATAATGAATCAAAACATCTACAAGAAATAGTGCACATGTAATAAATGGATTGGGAGTATGATAGAATGGAAAACCCAAAATAAATCAATTGTGTTTTTTTAATTATATATCTAGAATAAAATTTGGTCACAAAATGATTATTCCCTCTATAAAAGGACGATAAATTTGAACATTAATACCAAGTTAATTTATGCATAATTTTTCTACCTAAATTTTTAAACCATTGATTAAGAAACTCTATAATTTACCACATTGCTTAATATAAAATGATATTAATTGATGAAAATTTTAGTCAATTTTATTGGAAATTGAAAATTACATTATCAAAATAGAATTCCATATCCTTACACTAATCCGCCTTTTCAAATCCCATTTGACCTAATAATTTCCCAATTTTTAAAATGAATGTAACAAACCCATGAACATTTCCCACTAAAAATTAAAATTGTTATTATGTGATGGATTAAATAAATATATGTCCCTTAGAATGACTAATATTAAACCATTACAATATACTTTTTTAGTATAATATCATTTTTAATTGTTCAAGAAAAATCTATATTGTGGGGAAGATTTTTCATTTTGAAGAATCTTATGAATAATTTAATTTTTTTTAAATTTATTTAAAATAATCCACAAAATATAAAGTATGTATAAGTGGAAATAATTCAACAGTACAACACTAATACTGACTCTAATCATTTTTGGGATAGAGAACATTGCTGATATGGAACATATCATATTATTGTTGACCTATCCACATATAAAACTCTAACAAATACATATATTTAATTAATTCAATATTTAGTAAAACAACATATATGTATACAATAAAGAAACAAACCACCATAAAACACATAAATCAAACAACAGTTATAAAAACATAACTATAATGAAATATCTTGTAGAATGTTACATATAATAAGCCTCTCAAACTAATAGATACCAGTCACTGGAAAGGTCCTCCCAGCACCATGTAATCCTATAATAGTCACCAATAGTAATAGTCTTCAACCTAGTAATGGACTACCATGTTATTAATATATCATGAATAATTAGTTTGTGTCTTCTCAAAAAAAGACACAGTCATGGAAAATCATGAAATATCGTAACTTAACATGTAAATTATCCAAAAAACATTTGTTTAAACCCCATATAGTCGTAATTATAATCATAAATGGTAGGATGAACAAAACATTATATTGGAAATATAGTGGAAAATGTCATCTTAAATTATTCATCATATACAGTGATGATAATTAAGATAAAAATGGTTGATATAGATTTGATATATGAGTATTAGATATAATGATATATGGATGATCACTATCATCTTACCACTAATCCATAAAATGTAAACCACCAAAGAAAATGATTGATTATAAAATATCAAAGACTCCATGAACCATGAATCTCATAGCCAACTATATATAACATATCAATTGAAACATAGGGTTATACAAGGAGACCCATGGGTCAAATAATATGATATGATTCACATATCCAACACACATTGCAACATTATGAACTATAAAAGGGGTAATCACTCCACTCATAAGAATAAATTTCAATAAAAGAAATAATACATGATAATTCGAAACAAATACAAGCCAATGATTGTGTTTTACATAATGGAAACCACCCCACACCTATAAACATATAATGGATAAGAAAATACAGACCCCTCATTTCCCAGCAACATATTGATTAGACAACCATATCACATGGCCAAAATCTTATATGTATTCCACCACTCATGGGAAGACACCTCTGTCATGGGTGTTTGACCCAAAAATAGAGGATCTAATTCAATTAGTAAATGGGATGAAAATAAAATCCTACCTAAGTTAATGATATAGGTTCATGGTCCCTATGTATATTAGTGGAACAAATTACCCTATCAATAATATGACAAGAATATAGAGAAAACCAAACCCCTAGTTTATAGATGGAATACCTAAAAGAAGTTGTAGTTTAATGTAGATTATATAGTTCTCTAGAATTATGGGGGATAATATGCCCTTTTAGACAGATGATAATAATCCATTAATTTTACTGGAACATTGTGGACATCCCTATTATTCCCAATATTAAATATTATTGTATCACATTGAGTTAATTTTAAAATTGAAAAATTACACACCATTATGATCATTGTGGAAAAACAAATGGAATTTCTATTTAAATTTCTCAATTATAATCATGATGGGTATATGGAAATTAATTCCACATTTTGGTGGTGTGAGACACATAGAGACCCATTGGAAAACTATTTGGAACTCGAGGGGTGGTTGGTGTACTTCCATAATTATGTATCATGTTTCATGCATTGGTTAGTGCATGAGTTCATGTTTCCCAACCATTCCCTTTGACCTGCATCACATCATCCAGTAAGGTCTGGTAATCTTGATTTAGTCCAATAACCCTCGAAAACACATGGTTTGGACCAATGTTGGGGTAATCCTATAATCACCAATGTTATAATTCTCCATTTTGTATCACACAAAATGAATTAAAGGCCATCAGATAGAACCCATTATATTTCCTGACACATGGTGGTATAGTATCACATGTTCCAAGACTGATCAGATAGCATGGGTTGAATACGAAAACACACTAACTCACATGGAAATTGACTCATAGTGTCACCAGACCATCACCTCCATGTGTTCATTTTAATTACATTTTTTCTTCAACCTCATCACAACACCATCCATTATAAAGATAACCTAAAAATGCAACCTATTTCATTGTATCATTATCACCATCACATCTGCCTATTTTATTGGCGATCACCCACAACATGGATATCCCACCTGATCTACCTTTCACCTCTATCTTCACATTGTTATCATCCTCGATCATATTTCACTTACTCAAAAAAGACCAAGACCAACTTAATTTGGCTCTTATATATTGAAGAATCTATATACTATATATAGAAGAATGAGGGTGGATAGAGAATATAGAGAAAAATAATCCCAACATAATTCCACTCTCTATTCATCATTAATATCATCACCCAACAGTATAAAATAAAAAATGGAAAAATAAATAAAAGAATGATCATTGATCATCGTTAAGTGGTTGGGATATTACCTATGATTTGAGAAACAACATTTTTAAACTCATTAATAAAACTCAATAAAATTAATGGGAAGACTCCATATGAACATTAATTTTAGGCTGATGATTATCATTTGAATAATTTGAATAATATAAATAGAGATTAGTTAAATGGAATTAACTCAATGGTGAAACACTATATCTTTAACCATTTTCAATTTTAATTTTTTATTTTTCATCATCATGTAATTCAATAATCCATGTCAATGTAAATTCAGACTCATTGATCTGATCTGATACGACCCCAAAAATTATATCTCCCAATGTACTTATATATTTAAATTCATTCATTGAAAAACAATTACCCTAATGAAATAATATAAGTTGGTATAAATATAGTAATTAACTTGGTTATCCTTGATATAATAATTAAAATTATTTTATATAATTACCATAATTTATTTAATAATGTTTTATCATACGATGACCTTAATTGAAGCCCAAAAAATTGTTTTTAGGGTAATTTACCCATATAACACACAACTATAGTCTTATAACTATCAATAGTATCTCTATTTGGATGCGTGAAATAAAATCACTTTTATTTTTTTTGCGGGATAAAAATAATTTATTACCCTTAATAAATTTTCATCAATGTCCCACTGTTCGTAATATTCCACTTGAGGTCGAAATAGGGATAAAAAACTATTCAATCAACAGAAACATTAGATAAATTTTTGATTTCTTCTAGACTATTAAATTTAGAATAATAACCCATGAGTTATCATAATACAAACGAAATCATAAATATGAAATGTATTTTTTGGAAAAAATAATGGTAACTATATCCTCTAAACCAAATAAAACATTCACTATAATGTATATAATATGGTTTCCTCATAAAAAATTTGAAAAAAGAATTTAGAAATAAACTATAACACCATAATGGTTTAAGAAGTATTATTTTTATCAATTTCATATAATTGATGGATTACATTACACGTAGCACAAATTTCTGATGAGCCATGATATACTAATGAAATGATATTTTTCAATATGATAGTTACAGAAAAAATATTAGAATAAATGTTATTCACATGTTTAAATAGATTATTTAATGTATTATTTCTCAACATGTATAATATAAATTATTAATTTTAAATTAGTTTTAAATGAAAATAAAAATTAATTTATGTTTAAGTAAAAATATTATAAAAAAAATTATCTTCAAAATAAAATTTTAATATAAAATTAAAATATTAGGAATAAGTGAATTATTTTAATAAAATATATATTTTAAATAATGAATCAAATATTATTTTCATAGATGTGATATCTTTTATAATATATGATGTAAAAAATCATTATTATGATTTAAATATTATATTGCATTTTAAATTTTTTGTCATGTTTTGTAATATTAATTTGAAAATTATATTAAAAACAAAATACTAAATTTATAGTTAAAAATTGCATTATTTTTCAAATCATCAGGTAAAAATTATCATAGATGAAATTTTTAAAATTTTGTGGAATGATTATTTTTTTCGACGAATGATGGATAAATAAATAATTGTTATTAAAAAAATTATTCATCTTTCAATTAATTTATGAAGTTCAATTTTATTTTATATATAATTTAAATGTAATTTTTGATGAATAAAATTATAAAAAATCCAATTTAATCCATTGAACCCCATATTAGGTACAACATTCGTATAAACACATTTATTCTTATGAAAATGTTTTCATTTGAGATCAAATTTTTCATCGCATTTGTAGTTTATGTTTTAAATTAAATTATATCCCATCTATTAATGGAATCTAATAAAATTTATTTTATATTTAGAATCATAATAATTTATAATACATAGTAATGTGACATTATTTTTTTTGAAAAATTATTGAAAGAGCTACAAAAATTAATTGATGGGGTTACGGTTATAATGTGGTATTGCGTGTTACATGAAGAGGAATTAAAATTTATTTTCATCCAACAAAAATTGTCTACATAAATTGTTGGATTTCATAAATAGAATTAGTATGTCAAAAGTTTTTAATATGGATCATTTTTTTTGGATAAAACAAAAATTTACCCTAGTAAGTAAAAATAAAATACTATTTTGGTTAAAAGAAAAATGTTATTCATGAGTAAATATAATGAATGCAAGTATAAAATGTTCAACAGAGGTTAATTTTTTGTGACCGAAGTGTGGATCAGAAATTTAATTACTATTATAAATTATTTACCAATATAATTGGAATATTTCATGATTTTAACTTTCCATTATATAATAGTTTTTTGGTATTAACAATATTCCCACTCCATCTCATTTATAAAAGGCCACCTCATCACATCACTTATTTACACCACCTAATCCATTTTTCACAAAACAAACCCGTACTATTCAATAAATAAATGATCAAAATTATTTTTCTTCTTTTTTTTTCAAAATACCAAAAACTCTGGGCCTTAATAATAGATTCAAATGTAGTTTTTCTAAGAGAACGTAATTGACTTCCCAATGATCTTTCTTTTGAGTCATTATATTATAAATTTTACTGATGATTTTATAATAAAAAAATTTATAACATAAATATATAAATTATACTAATATATTTTAAATTTCAAGCGATAAACTTTATCCATATCATCTTCAATCAAGTGGGATATAAACAGTCGATTACCTTTTCAATCAACTACCTCCTCACAAAAAAATGACACTTGTTTTCCATCATCTCATCTCACGGGTGGATATAATGATTGATTTAATGTTTTTATATAATAAATATGTTATATATGAAAACATTTAATTATAGGATACCATCTAACTTATTAAATTCCAATCCTTCATAAAATGATTTTATCACCCATGTGTAAATGTGTCATAAAACATCAATGATGTGATTTGATATGATTTTATTTTTATGTTTATATAAATGGTAATAAGAATATATTATTTTAATATAATTACAAAAAACTATTTTTTAAATAGTTAAATAATTTTTACATTTGATTCAATCAGTCATAAAAATGGTAATATCATTCATGTATTCATACAGCCTACCGTCTCCATAAATTGTGTACTTTGTTTTCTCTTTTTTAGAATATCTGGTATAATTTATATATATATATATATATAATGAAAATATATGAAATTTGTGTCTTTGTTATCATTTTAAGGTTTATGGAACCAAGATAAATGTTAAAGGACAAAAAAATTAACCAAAAAATTAATGTCCAACAAAGGAGTTATAATTGGAAATGTGATTTTAAAAGGTAATTTCTAAAAAATTGTTAACAAATAGTAATATGTAAATAATATATGTTATTATTTTTATTATTATGGTTTTTTAATAGATTAATAAAAAAATTTATACCTGTGTTTTATATGTGTTTAATGAAAAAACATGTCTTGCGTGAAAGGATTAATATAATCTCATGTTTTTATAGTAGACATATTCTATATTCACCTATAATTGGAAATGTGTTGTGTCTATATATAAAAATTGAATAAATTTATCATTAATGACCATAATTTTAAGATATTTTATGTTCAGTTTCATTTTATCCATTAATGGGTGTTATGATTCAATTGTTTCCAATGTGATATTGGATTTTCGTCTAACATTTTTCTATGTTGGTCACATATATTATACAATACTTATTTCTTTTCTATTCTGCATATGCATAAAAATTATATTCATTAAAATTAATAAAATTAGATATATTGAAAAAAAATTATAAATATAATGATATCTCTTTCATGGGGATTGCAATTAATGTTTTACCTATGTGGTATTGGTTTTATGTAACATTCTAGTTTTTTTTGGGTTTGTTTATGATAATTCTTTTGATGATGATATAATATTGGATATCTATCTAGACACTCTTGAAACAAATTATCCCCCTTTTTTAAGGTAAATACAATTCTTCTCATCCAATTCACCACTTTATGTAGTCATCAATCCAAAATAGTTTTTCATTGAAAACCATTATAATTTAAATCATCAGGAAAAAATAATTTTTATCAATGTATATATTATCTAAAAAACTATTTAAAGAAGTATTTTTATATACAAAAATTTATTTTCAAATAAATTTTATATCTATTTTTAAATTTTTATAATACTATTTCTAAAGAAATATCATTTTTAATAGAGTATGATTAGAATTTTTTCCAAATAATTTCAATGGATTCATTTTTTTGACATGTATAGAATAAACTGTATTTCCCACTATCATGAACATTATATTATTTAAATATTATATCATAAAAATTAAGTATTATTTTAATCGTATTTTTTTTAATATTTGGAAGGATTTTTTTATTTTAATTAAATGTTTTCATTGAGTTGGTTATTTTCCTCAATAAATAATCTATGTGATTTTTCAAAATATTTTTCAATAAAATATCTAATCATTCGATGTCATTTACAGTTTATTAGGTGAATTTTCCATTGATATAATACTTATTATTTCAATGGATAATTAATGATAATGAGTAAAAATATTAATGTAACATGTCTCATTCCCCCGAGTAATGATATAATGAATTTGTTATGAAAATCATTTCATTTCGTAATGTTATTAATTGATGAAATTTTTATTAAACCCATTTTTTCACATGTTGTATTTTTGGATTAGATTTTTTTGGAAACTTTTTATTCAATGGTTTTGATAAGATGAATTTTTTTATAATAATATTTCGTAGGTTTGTATGATTTTCATTATGTGATTGGTGAGACATATAAAATTCTCCAATGCACTATGTAATGATTAATATGTCATGATATACATAGGATAAAATGGGAGTAGTGTACCAAGTTCATTAGTGTACACGATCAAATATGATATTCATATGAGTAAACAATCAATACTATGATGGTTTGTGGATTTAACCAAATCCATTGAGATTGTTTTGTCAATAATCTATCGATACTATGGATCTTTTTTTCTTTTGGTGAATATATTCTTGGAATATAAGCATTATTTTAATGTTGGAATATCATGGATTATGATATAGTATTGCTTCATGATTCATATCCTATTAAGTACAAATATTCATTCCTGGAATCACATTTATGATCTATGATATGAAGCATATGTGAATGAATTGTTATTCTCATGTTCTTATACCCTTATTGTCATGTTATGTTGATATGACCCATGTTAAAATAAAATAAACAACATAGACCGACATTTTGTATATTTTCATACCCTATGTTAGGAATTAATGTATAGGGAGTGATATGTCTAACAAGTGTTCTTGTTATTAATTACTTAGTGGGAGATATATTATTTCAACAATGAACTTTTTTATTATTAATATTTTAAACCAAATTGCCTATATTTTTTCGGAATGAATCATTATGATATGTAATTAATAATAATTTTATAATATGTAATGTAAATTTATGAAATTTTTTGGTCTCTATTTTGTATCAGTGCCAAGAAAGTGATATAATATTCCATAACACTAATATTTTTACACTACGTAATGAATGAAACTCTTCTAACGGGATTAATGATGATTTTTATACACTTAGGATGGTGCTAATTGTACCACCTAAGAGGTGTATCTACTATCTTATTCCTCTAATAAGTATAAATTATGAAAAACTGGTAATATTTCCATATCATTATTATTTGTATGAAATAAATATTTAGATAACCATTCGAATGAAATATTTGAAAATTTTAATGAGATATCGATTGATATATCTAGATATATGTATAAGGATATTTTTAGTCATGTATATAATTATATATCAAAGGATGATTTCAAGGACAATTCAATGCATTGAAATATATCATTTTATTCTGTCGAATTATAGAGTTAGAGGTTAATGAGATATTATATCAATGTATGGATACTACAATAGGACGCTTCTTCGGAATCGGATTACTTAGGGGAAATAACATGAAAATGATCACATTTTCTATTGAACAAATTATCACATAGTTTCAATTAATGGGTAATTATTCACTCCTTGATTGACACATCAAGGTTATTTTTTTAGAAATTACAAAATCTTGATGATCCACTGTGAAGGGTTTGAATGGAGGATGATCACAGGTGACTAGAGAAAAACAATGGTTTATGATATTGAATAATAGGTCTTAATATTTAGATATGTTATAAATTATTTTTCAGGATTATATTGTTTCCCCCAGTCAATATTGTTTCTCACACTCTATTTGTTTTGTTTTATCATTATACAGAAATATAAAGAGTTATGTTAAAGATGAAGGGTATATAAAATATTTTATAAAAACATATGTTATGATGACTAAACTGAACGATATTAGGATAATGACCATTTATTTTTCATTTTATATGCAAACCAACATGCACCAAAACCAAATTACGGACATATAAAAAATGAAAATGATATATTTTCTCGATGATCATGTGTGGTGGGGACCATGGAAGAAGAACATTATATTTACAATATATTGAAAATGATGGAATAATAACTTATAAATATGTATCAAGGGTATGAGAAAATATTTTTTGCCTACAAAATAAGGGAACATAGTATATAATTTAAAAAGAAAATAGAAATTTATAATTAAAACAATGAATGAGTTTAATGGTTCCCCAATGGTATCATAAATATCTTTTTCTTTCAAATTTGGAAAATGTAGTGATTGTGAAAATTTATTTCCAATGTTAAAATCATAAGAATAGGAACATAAATGTTGTGTGGCTAATGTAATTTCCAATTTTGATAAAGAGAATAAAAATTAAATATTTAAGGAATAATGATTCATGGAAATATATGATGAATCATTGTTAATGGTTTATGAATAAAGTTGAATTATATAGGTGTTTTTTGTATTAGAATTATAAAATTATGATATAGACATCATTATATATATAGATATTTTTCTAAATATGTTTTTCATTTAGGATTATCATGAATATGTGGACTGTTAAATATTACAAGAAAATTTTATTCAATGGAATGTTGATATTTTATGAATAATGGGGATTACAGGAAGATAATTCATAAAATATTCAGGATTTTTAAATAATGGAATTTCATTTATATAATGATATTCTTTATATGTATAACCTAAATTGGTAATTATTTTTGAAATTGGGAATGATTAATGATTCTATAAAAAATTTGTTTATGTTAACCCGAATACTATTCAAAAAATATTTGTATTTATAAAACATATTAAATAATCAATTTATTTATTTAAGGAATTATGAATCATGACTATTTCCGTAGAAGATTTATGGCAATAAATATATTACCATGTTTTATGTGAATATATAATCATGTTATTCCAATATTTCATATGTTATAATAATGACAAACAATATGATATTAGGAGGATACTTGTTAAAACTGTATTTAATATTAGTTACCTTCTATATAAACTTTTCAATCTTCGATTCTTATTAAGATTTACCATTTTGATGTTATTTTATTTGAAAATTCAATATTGTTTTAAATATTAATATATTACACTAAAACACAATTAATGTTTCATAAATCATTATGGTGTAATCCTAGTGATGAGTAATTTTATTTCATGAATTCGTATCCTATTCTATGATATTAGGCATCATATTTGGAACTCTAATCATATGTTAAGGGGAAATCCATCAAATTCCCAGTATGATTATCTAAGTAATGATTCATAGATGGATTCAATATAGATGTTAATGAATTCCACTATCATTCAAACTAATCTATTTAGAAACTCAAAATCAAATTCATTTTAATTCTTGATTTTTAAGACATAGGTCACCCATCCAGGTAGAAATATAGTTAACCCATTAAAATAACTCGTGAATTAATCAAAAAAAACTAGAAGTGGATTTATTCTCCCAATATGTTTTTTATAAATAATTATTACCATATTATGGGAATATGGCCTTATCATTAAGAGGAATGGATCCACTTTGCACATCCACAAGGAGATACATATCCACAAATACATGGGTGGCCACTTCTCAATAAGTATCTTGTTAGATATTTTTTCCTATTCATGTATTAAATTTAAATCCTATATAAATTAATTTTCACAAAATGAATAATTTAATATTAAATTAAAACATTACAAAATGTAACGAGTGATGTAGATTAATCATTATTGAAAACTCTCAACATACAAATTGTCTAAATCAGGGTCCTAATAAAATATTTCAATAGTAAATATAGAATGAATAATGTATTACATATGAATGAGATATCAATAATTGGTTCCCATTAATAGAGTATACAAATCAAACTATAGTATACATTCACCAACCCTTTAATATATTAATCCATTTCGTGGACCCTTTTATAGATATGGTATTTATCACATTGTGAAAATTTGAAAATAACCAACTATTAAAAATTTTGGAGAGTTATATTCAATTTTATATATTTATATTATAATTCTCCAAAGGATTCCCAACTAAAATCACTTCCTAGTAGGCCTTCAGTTTATAATAAACTCTCTAATTTTAGAACATATATCTATTTTGGGGAAATCCACAACAATACTATAGATCTAATTATGTGAAATTATTATATAACCAAATGAAGGGTTCATTTTTCATAATAATGCTCAGTTGACAATCAATTAATTGAATCTTTATAATATGATTGGTTCTAAGAAATCACTATAACTCATCATTACAAATACACTAAGTTACTCCACATGATCCTACTGTACTATTAAATTCTACAACAAAAACATATCATGTGAAATTTTTTGAGTTCCCTGAGACACTAAACATAATATAATAACATTGGGACTTCACATAAAATGGATTATCATACCCATATCAAGATCAATTGTATAACATATCTCAAACTCATTTCTAGATATAGAAATAGCATAAAAATTATAAAATATTAATCCACTATTAGATCTATGTTCAATGATGGGAGAACAATGGATGAATAAACATCTAGTTAGTGATAGCCAAAACTAGATCAATATATGATTTTAAAGCCTGAAATAATAATTTTTCATATATTTATTAATATTATATGATATATTTGAATATCCACTAAAACTAGGAGAAAAATATAATAAGAAATCAATTGGTATTCTCTCCCAACCTAGTAGAAACTACCATACACACATGAAGAACTATATTCACTAGTCATAAAGGGTAGATTAGATAAATATAATAATGAATCATTTATATCTATAATCCTATCCTCAACAAACAATTCGTTGTTAGTCACTAAATTGTTTTATGAGACCTAACTATATGTGTGAATATATCAACCATTTGTATATATAAATATAGAAACTCTTGTAAACCAAATTCGGTTTCTACATTCTGTCATTGGTATAAGGAAAAAATATTACATCCAAAAGGACCAAACCATTTACTATTATTTAAGTTGAATATATATACAAAATTCTAATATTGAATAGGAAATATAAAATAAATAGAATAAAAAACTCATACATCCTTGTTGATTTTCACAATATCATTCTTAATATAAAAAATAAATTAAAAAATGTGGGGATCTCACACACATTGTATGAAATAAATTATATATACTATATCATAAATCAATTAAGCGTAATAAATATGTTAACATAACTATCTAAATAATAATATTTAATAAATAATATGATCTTGAAATGTCGCCCTTGATAATATTATTTGAATTAATATCATTTATAATAAAAAAACAAATTTTAAATAACATAAATTCATAATACAAGATGTCATATTCTCAGACATCAGGGTATCATTATAGTTAAGGTAATGTTAAACTATTTTATGAACTATGTGTTGGATGATAAAAAATTCCCATTTAAAAAATTATAGATAATTCATTAGTTTCATGAGATAGGTTTATGAATCATGTGTATTTTTATAATTAATAAAAACTCGATACTTCAAATCCTATTCATTCAGATATATTTTTTGATCAATTATATTATTATAAAATCTACCTTGTCAAAATACCTCCATATTAATTAATTAATATGTATTTAATATTGTTTTCTAAATTAAATTTTATAAAATTCATAAAAAACATTATATGATGATTGATATATAGTTTATGAAATAATAACAAACATGTTACTAGGAATATAGTTATTTAATAGAATTGTATTGTCTAATTAAATGTTATCACAAGGAAGTAATTGTTTGAAGAGAAAGATAAATATCAAAAAATTAATCATGATTTGTGGGATGACCATCATAAAATTAAAATAATTTCAGAATTGTATATTATAAAAATAGTATTAAGAAATTTAAAATTATAGTAAATTAAAGATTTTTATTACTAAATCCACTAAAAATATGTATATGAATCTATATTTAATATGATAATTATAGTTTTCGGGAATGTACATTAACGTCACATACATTAAAAAAAGAATTATGTTTTAATCTATTAATTGAATGTTGAAGATGAACCTATCAATAGAATATTATAATTAATCAATTAAAATGGGTAAAAAATTCATGGAAATCATTTAATGTCCTTAAATAGTCATTTGAATGATAAAAAATACTTTTATAAAACAACATTGATATATATGTTCATGGATAAAAAATTTACCAGATAAAAATGGAAATAAAATAATATTAAATTTTTAACCATTCAATGGATTTTTCATATAACAATTACAAGACTAATTTACATTAAATATGGAAACACTATACATATCATGCGGTTATTAAAATAAATCATTTTTAATAAAAAGTGATTATAATATTTCCAGAAAGAAAACAGGTGAAATAAAACAAATAAGATTTTACAAAAAAAAATTTCTTTTATCATAACATTCACTTTATAACACAATAAAACAATAAAACATAATCAAGATATTAATCATAATGAATGAATTTATAATATTGTTACAAACCTCAATGTGGAATTAGTTACATTACATAAAATTAAATAGGTTCATAATAATAAATATGAATAATTGTAGTTGAAATTCAATAGAAATCCATTACCTCAATTATGAATTATCTTATAAATTGTATACCTTCATTAATAATAATCAACAATAATTATTTACTAGAATTAAAACCATTTCCTAGTAAATAATTCATTATTTATTTATAAACATGTTATAATTAATTACATTATAAATTATTTCCCATCAAATGTTTGGACTATTTTTGGATCATATTTATAAAATGATATTAGTTGTTTAAATAGAGTATAATATGAAAATGGTCCCTCATATGTACTATATTTATGAAATAATTTTCATTTATATATATATATTTTTCCTTTAAAATCCATGAATAATGATTTTAATTTTATATTATGAATGTTATAATCATGGAATCAGTTGGATAAATATATGTATGAGTAACATTTCTATTTGTCAAGGAATGAATATATGTATTATATTATCCTTTTATAATGATGATTTTTTTGTAAACCATTTTATTTCTTAAAATAATATAAATATAAATATATCTTTATAGTGATTTGAGGATAAAAATAAATCATATAAGTTCCTAGTGGTGGTAGTCCAAATGTACACGTGAATAAAATTGCCATTATTCAATGAAGGGAATGGTAACATTTACAATTATATGATCCAAAAATATTGATGTATGAATAAATCCAAATAGAAATAATGAAAAATCCTAAATAAAAATATGATATGGGGTAGTAATATTTCTTGAAAATATAAATGTTACATATATTTAGGTAATACATACCATTATCACATTCGATTAACTACCCAATAAATTAGTTTTATCATCAACTATAGTAAACAAGTAGTACTATTTGAAGTATTAATTATGAAAAAAATTATTTTTTTTATTATATAAAAATTAATATGATTATTTAAAATATCAAATCTATTTTCTCATATTAATTTCAAAAATCATTTTGAATTTAATTATTATTTAACCAAGAAAATGTTGATGGAAAATTGATTTCTAGAAAAATGTAATTTTGAATATAAAAATATGCTTACACCAAATAAAAGAATAAAATTCATTATAAGGATAATAATTTCTTCTTTTATAATATTATTGACTAAATATTTCATTTAATATATTTCATGAAAAAATGAAACAACTTAAATTCATGAAATGAAATTAAATTTAATAAAAATGTTAGTATTTTTCATTATTCCTTAAGAAATCAATTTTTTTTAGAAAAATCCAAAAAATTACCCTAAAACACATTTTTATATGATTAAATAAAAATTGCCGGTTATTTTATTAACATAAAATTATATAATTTGTATATCCACATTTTAATATAAATCATCCTCAGTTAGAAATAATTATTTTCCCTTTTTAATGAAATATTACTTATTAATCTTATTAATGCATAAATTATATAATTTTTGAAAAATATTAATATGTGAAATTTATTTATTCACTAAATAACATTGATGTTACTTTCATCCCTACTAAAAAATCATCCTCTATATTTTAATGGATATTACATACTTAAAAATGTGGTTCATTTATAAAACATATTTAGGTTTAAACATTATATCAACCGTTTATCATTTATCAAAAGTACCCTTACTTGAATATTCATTCAGTTCATCAACAAAAAATCACTAGTGTCATTACTATATATTGGATCTTTATATTATAATATGTTATTTTCCTTTTAATTGTCTTCATTATTAATTACATGAATGGTGTATGACATATTCTTTAATAAGAAATATATATATATATATAGAAAACATCATGTACTCTTGGGTGAAATTGTGGAATTTCTTATTATAATTCCACAAAACCAATTTAATATTTTATTTCATAAATTATGATGTATCATGGATCATTTATTAATTCTTATTGAACCTTATAAAACTATTTTATGGACAAATCATCATGAAAACATAGTGTCCCATCTGAAATTCCATATCATTCCATTGGTTGTGGGCATAATTATTTTTACTACAATAAAATGGTTTAATATTGGTATGAATATTTTTTACCATTTTGATTCTATAATGAAGATTTACTTGTACTAAATACTTCACATTAGCAACATCATCCCAAAAAGTTATAGTGTGATATATATAACAAAATTATTCTTCATATGCTGAATTTGATTAAATAATTTGTTATTATTTATAAAGAATGTATACAAAAGGAATATATTTCACTAAAGTACCTTTACTCCAATTTGAGAAAAATCTAAAAAATTCATTGAATGTTTCATTAGACTTTTTTTACAACCCTTCAGTTTGATGATGATAAGAGTATCATAAATGATGCTTAGTCGCAAGATCCTTCTAACTTTTTTCTAAAATTCTAATCTAATGTGGTGATATTGATCAGACCCAATTATAAATGGTCATGATGTATACATACAAATTGGTTAATGTACATCCTTTTAAAGTACTCAATAGGAAAATATTCTCTTATAGTGCATAAATGTATAGATTTTGAATGGAGATACACAATAACATATATTTCATTATTCCTTCTATGATTATTTTTTAATCTTGTTAAAAAATCTATACAAATGACATAAAATTTACACATATTATTTTATAGGTTTTTAATGACACCTACATGTTAATAAAACCATCATCTTGATACATAATGAGTAATTTATCTATTTATGTTATCCCATCAAAAAATTTACTTCAAATCTATTTATATCATAGTGCTACAAAGAAATAATGTGAAATGATAGCTATATGTGTCATCTAATAATTCCCAATTTTTTCCACGCATAGATGGTACACATGCACTATTTACATATATCATTAATCTATATTGATATACTAATTGTTCTATCTTTCCGCCATTCACTGCATAATCTTTCATTTGGAATAAATCATCATCGGGACACTATTTTTTATTATTTCTAATAATTATGGATTAAAATTCATTTGAATAAATAATGATGTATCCGCTTAAATGAAAATTTCTAGACCCATATTTAAAAAAAATTGAATATAGGATCCTATTAAATCCACTTTTTTTCAATAACACAATGCTATCTCCTTCTCAAGGCATCTATTACCTTATTTTACATCTTCTGGTGGTATTTCATTGTGAAATTAAAATTATTTATTATCTCAAACCATAATATTTTCATCATAGGGTCTACTTTTTATGGAAACATGTATTAATGAAGTAAATGTTTTGTGTATATAAAACATATTTCATTATATAGATGATACCTATACATGGTCTCATAGTGGATGAATATTTCCTAGTAATTTCAAATTTTTCATCATCAATGCAATTTAAAATCACCATATTAATTGATTTGAACCCAAATATAATCCATTTTATACCACATAAATCATTAAGGAACATAATTTTTACAAAAAAGTTACATATTTCAAGTCATTTCATGATATAATGTATCTTGTCCTTGGTGTACATTTCATGAAGGATTTGACCTTGAACACCTATAGATCAGCCATGATTGTTTTATGATTCTACAAGAACACTCTATTTTATAAAAGAATTGTTGTTATAGAATATGTACAACACATAAGGCATCCTAAAAATAATCTTAACTCTATTCCAAAGAATTTTTAAGATGTTTGTTGATTTATTTTTCAATGTAACTCCCCAAATTTTTTTTGGTATGCCTCTTAAAAAATTGTCCTCTTTGATTGCATACGTTGCACTCAACACCCTGGTTAAATGAACAATGAATTTTTTTTACAATATAGATATACAATTGTTGTTAATGAATAATATTACACAAATATTAAAATTTATATATATTATGTTAAATATGTTTTTTATAATTCAACTTATGTGAATTCTTCACAGAGAATAAAAATAATCCAATATTACACATAGAAAAACTATATTTTTCTAATGTAATATTTATAACCTTTTCATGGAGATATTTTTGTAATTCAGGATTTTAACCCATTTTAAAATAATATATTACAATATAAAATTATTTTTTTAATTTGGAATATAAAAATTTTCTTCTGTTCAATTATTGGTATTTTTCAGATTATATTCTAGTTTTAATGTATGGTGATATAATATATATATATATATTTAATTGAAAGTAGCTTGTATATCTAAAATATTTTTACTATTAAATTATATTTTTATATTTTATCTGATAATTATATAAATTTTTATCATTAAAACGAATTTATGTCATTTTAATCAATTATACATTGAATTCGGAAATAAAAACATTTCAATGTTTTTATCATGTCCACATTAAATACAGATTTTTTCATTCAATCAATGAGATTCATATTAAATTAATATTAGACAATTACGTGTTTTTAATATTTAAAAATGGATTTCATATTTGGAATAATATGTTCTAAGGTTAATAAATAATACTATTTTATTTTTGATTAAATAAATATACACTTTTTTAATTTTTTTGACATGTTTAAGGTAAATTATGTAAATTAAGGATAATAATAATAATAATAATTTAATTAAACTAACCTATCACATTTCATAATTATATATTACGAGTTCGTGTCAACCAAAATAATCATTGGTCTAATTATATTTCCACTTGGAACCACTAGGATTAAATTTATACTTTTATAGTATTTTATTTTATGGAACGTAAAATATGTCAATATCACTTTTTTAATAAGTATTAAAATTTTAATATGTTAACATTCATATGATATAAAATCTATTAAAGTCATTTTAATAATAAAATTATTATATTAATCATGATAATTTATTTTTCATTTTTAGATAATAAGTAATCATATTTAAGGCTTGCACAGTTATGATATAGTATTTGTATAATTAATGGTCATATCAATAAACTCTTATAAAAAAGTTGAAAATAAGAAAAATGTGTTTATTTATATCACCAATTAATTTTATAGATGACATAGACATAATAGTTAAGAATTAATGGTTTGTTAAAATATATCATGGGTATTTATATTACATAATATTTAATTTGTTGAATATTATCAAAGTTGACATTAATGATATTTTAAAATAAATAATATTTTATTAAATGATATTAAATTCATAAATATCAAAATAATTTCTAAATTATATTGAATATATTTTAAATTTAATCCATGAATAAGTTTGGATTAATTTTCATATTTTAGTAATTATTTGAACCTTGAGAGTGGAGAAACACATTTTGTCATGATAAGAGTTAAATCGATTGAATAATGGTCAAAACCAAATAACAAGGGAAGGAATGGGACATAAAAATGTCCAAATATAATAGGATATATCATACGAAACCCCTATCAACATAATATCGAAATTTAGTTGTCTAATTGACATTATTATAGGAGAATTATTTACATATTATTTGAATTATATATAATTGTCAAATGTCAATACCTTGGTATTTAATATCAATTATGTGTCACATAGTGAAAAAACATATTAATGAGACTAAATGAATACATTTATCCTATTAAAATAAATTTACATAAATAAAAGTATTTTTAATATTTATAAATTATATAATAACTTTAAATTATTCTATAAATTTAAAATAGTATTTCAATATCTAACAAAAAATAAAATGATTAATATTAAATGTATTACTTTTTTTTATATTTGGAATGATTTAATGTGTGCAATTAATGTTTAATTTATATTCTATATATTAGATATTTTTTAAATAATTATATTCCAATTAACAGTTTCTTGTGATATATTAAAATTCAAATTAATATAATTGTATCAAATTAGAAAATAATGATATTTTGTTGAATATAATATTTTAAAAATAATATAATAAACCTATGAAATTAAATAAAAAAAAGAATATAATATTTTTCCTAAAATATCATTCCATTTACATTAATATTCTAATTTGACTTATTTTTATTTACAATACCCTTATTATAATATAATATTTTGAGGATTTTTAAAAGTGACCCCACAGAAATTATAAAAGTGATCCTCTTCCCTCACTTACCATGTCCAATTAAAACAAAATGTATACAAAAAAAATCTTCAATTTATCTTCCCAGAAACCATAGATATGTTCTAGTGGTTATTATTCATCCAATGAACAACCCTATATCACTTTAAGAGATGTCAAAATATATCCTCTGAAGAAGAAGTAATCTCCGTTGAGAACTATTTCAAATTGGTTTCATCTTCGACATCCATTAAATGATCAATTTCCATGAAAAATTAAAAAAACACTATAATATTTTATATTATATGATATTTTTGTTATTGGAAACCCATATTCATCCTTTTAACCATTCGATGAAGAAAAAAATCATTGTGTGTACATACATATGACCAAGAATCTCCACGCAGTGATGTAACATTTTTTTCACCTCCATAATCATTTTATTATTTTAATGATGTTAATAAAGGGTATATATATTAAATATGAAATTATATTTATTATTTAAAAATATATAATCCATTCACATCCTTATCTATACACACGTTGAGTAAGTGATACCACTGCAAGGGTATATGTTTGACCTAACATCTCTACGAGGTGATTCAGTTCATTTTCAATAAAAAAAAATCAAAAATATATTTAGTAATTATATATTATATTTTTATCAGTAATATTTTTTAATGGGTTTTTATCTATATCATATTGGTGATAACTGAAACAGTCGTCATAAAACATGCATAGGAAAATAATGTTGTTAACACCTGAAACATGGGTTATAATGAAATATTGTCATTGAATAGGCCATAAAATAAATTAGTTAGACCATATATGATAACATCTATATATGTATGGTTTTAAATTATTTTTATCACTTTATTTAAATCCTTATACAGGATTTTAAATATTATAAATGTAATCAAAAGTGTATGCTAAGGGTTTTTCCCATCTCACTTTTATTTTTGTGAGATATGACTTATTCACCAAATATTTATTTTCTAGTGTGTACTACCGATTTGATATAAAATATCACGAATACAAATTATCTTCATTTTATTCCATTTTCTATTTAATATATATATATTTTTTATTGGTATTATTACTACAATATTTCCCTATTGTATGGTTCATTCTAGATTAAAATTCTTTTTTAAATCGATTATTTGATATATGAGAAATGCTTTGTACATCCCGTATATGTGTTTGTGAATTATTAACTATAGACCATAGATTAATTGGTGGACTATTATGTCCTAATAAGTTAGTTAAAATCAATCACAATAGTTTAGAAGAGGAATCATATGTGTCTCTCCCAAAAAACATTAATTGGAAAGAGGATTGGACAAGAATGTTACTATCTAGACGATATACATTGATATAATAGACTCTCGACGTTATGAATTTCCTTCATTTTTTTTATTACTATAATGAAAATTTAAAATATTAAGATATTTTTAGAATTGATTTCATTTTTATATAATTTCATAGAAATCAGTTATTTGTGTTATTTACAATTCAATGTATAATATTCCGATTTAATAAGCAAATATATTGTGGAAAAATGACCCCAATTATCATTTGAGCAATCCCATTTCTTATTTTATATATTTCCAAAGTTGAATGTATATTATTTAGGACTGATATTCTGTGTTATTCAATGAGAATACTTGTGTTATGGATGAAATTTATGTTTTTTATATTATGTTTTGAATGTGGTTTCAATTTCAAATATGTAGCTAGTTTACTAAGACTACAAATATATTTTGTCATTTGGAATGTGATTTGTTATATGTAATTTAAAATTGTAAATTATGACAATGACTATTGGAAAGTGATGTTGTGGTCATTATTGTTTGTATTAGAAGATATGTAATTAGAACCTTGGGAATTAAATTTTAAGACAAAAAAACAATTGTAGAGACTATGATAATTATTTACCATTTTTATAAAATGATATAATTAGAAAATTATTTATTTTGTTGCTAAATACTCTATATAACTATTGGAAAACTCATGGGTGTCATTATTGATTGATGGATCCCAATTGATAAAAGGGAATTGATTCCCATATAAAATGTCGGAATTTTTCCACTGAGAAATACAACATAGTTGGTGTTGGAGATAATATGATCATGGAAATATTTAGACATGTTACATAGGTTGGAAAAAATATCCATGTTACATTTATTTTTGTTCTCATTATATTGTAAAATACCACACCATTTAGTGGAAATAATATTCCCATTATAGTTGAGAAATGTATGATTATCAAGGAGAATATAGTTTCTTCATTGGGATATCATGAAATGTTTTAGGAAAAATAAATGTATATTTCCACAATATACATGGTGACCAATGGTGGTTATTAATCTAGAATACTATTGAAGAAGAATAAATACAACTCATGGAATGAAAATTTTTTAATGATATATTCTTCAAAAAATATTTTACTTCTGAAAAAATAATTTAAATGGATAGAAATATTTTTTGTATAATGAAAAAAGGGAAACGAATGTGTTGTAGAGTATAATGATTTAATAAATGGATATCTAGGTATGTTCTGGATTACACACACAACACAAATTGTGATATTTAAAATTTATTTAAAGGGACTAAACAATGAATCAGAAGGGAAATGGTCATAGAAAAAGTTTCATCATATGATGAAATATTATAATGTTCTATAATTATATATAATAATTTTTCCTTGAATTATGGATTTAAAAGGAAGAAATAAATTTAGAATATGGGAGTGAAAAAAATTTATAATTGGATGAATTAAAATTAGGATTTTACCAATTATGATCATTGGGATTATAATCCCCTATCTGAGAGTTGGAAAGGATTGGGTAGTTTTTACATTTGTAGAGGAAAGGGTCACTATGAAAAAAAATAAAATTTATGAAATTAAATACTAATAATCATTATTTCAATTTTAGTAAAATGGAGAACTATTTAAATAAATTCCAAAATACCCCTGAAAATATATCATAAATGAAAAATAGATTTCAAGGTAAATAATATGAGGTTACTATATTTGATGATGAAAAATTAAATTATTCATCAACATGGTTTTGGGAATTAGTTTTTTTAAATATTATTTCCATGATATTTTGGTTATAAGAATCATGAACTATATTTTGATAGTACAGAAGTAATTTTTCCTACAGGATTTGTAAGAATTATTTTTTTTGTTAATATTTTTTTTGGATAAAATATTTTGTATGTGATATTTTGAGCTATAATATGATAATTTGGAATATAATGTAATTTTTAATGTAAATTTAGTGACCCTACATATAATGATGTGGATATTGCATTTGGAATAATTTAATTTGAATGAGTGTTATGTTTACGAATTATTTAATTGATTAAGTCAATAATTTGGTATTAGTTATTTTGGGAAACATATGATTTATCATAGTAGATATAATGTGAAAACATTTTCTATTAGGATCATAATTAATTTTTGAAGAAATGTTTTTTTAATATTTTTTAAAAGGTACAATAGAGATTAAAAACAATTTGAATAACCAACATCTGATTTAAGTAATGAGGAGGAAATAGATGAATGATTAAACAGATGATTATATTATTCTTATTAAATAGAAATAAAACATGTATGTTAATTGTTTTGATTTATTATATTATGATTGAAATTTTACTTCAACTCATGGGAATATTATTTTTCACAAAGATGTTATCTATTTACATTTTAAGAAATCAATGGTCTTATAATAATTTAATAATTTATGGTTTTGTTACGGTAATCATTATAATGATCATGTTTTTTATAATACTAAATATGAAAATGATAATTAAATTTCTATTCGATGTCTATATTTTTACACCCCACTAATGTTACCCTTTTATAAAGCCTAATATTTAGTTTCATTTCATTTCTCGTTCCCTTTTATTAACCCAATTTTTAATGTTTGTTTCACCCAATGAAATTTTCAAGAATCGACCATTAATGTTTGATGAATAATTTCATATTATGGGTAGAATTTTACACCTCGAGATTTTATAGTATGTTTCTATATGAATTTAGCATCCATGATAGCTTACTTTTCACAAAACACACAAATTAATTGAATAATTAAGTAATAGTATAATATCCCCATTAAATTGGTTGGAATGAATAGGATTAAACATATTATGAATTTTTTTGGGTATTTGGATATTATTTTTGAAATTATTATTTTGTGTTTTTTGACATGATATAAAAATAATTCCACTTTAATGCATAAAATTATATATTTACTAAAGGGAAATTCCCATTTTTATGATGGAAAAAATGTTATAAATCTAGTTTTTGACATATTTTTAAATTATATATGAAAATATAAACTAATTTATTTTTATAAGGCTATCAATATTTACTTTAGTTTAATTTTTAGTATTTCTCATATAAATTTAATGATTTGATGAATAGTTATAAAATTATTTCATTTTATGATAAATTTTTTTTTCATCCATATAATATATTTTGTTAAATTATTTAATAAATTGGTTTTAATATATAATATGATAAAATATTTAATTTAATCATCATTAGGTTTGTTCAATAAATATCACATTAAATTTGGACATTAAAACATTTCAACTGTTTTATGGTTTTCACTTCAAAAACGTATTTTCTCATTCTCTCAATAATATTAATTAGAAACTAATTTCATCCAATAATTTATATTTAATATTTAAAAATTAATTCTATATTTAAAATCCTAATTTCTACCTTTAGTATATTAGAATCATTTATTTTTTCAATAAATTAATTGTAAATTTTTAATTTTTATTCCCATGCATTGGGGTAAATAAGGAAATTTAACCAAAAAATAATATCATAAATAATATAAAATGAATATATAACATGTAATGATTTTATAATATGAATTTTTTTAGAGAATTAGCATCCACTATCCTATTTTTTGGCCTCTTGTATCCACTTAGATGACTATAACATTTTTATTGTATTTTATTTTTTAGAAAGTTTGATATATCAGATTCATGTTATTAAAAATTATTAAAACATTAATATGTGTTCATTCAGAAATTATTTTTGAATATATAAAGTTAATTTAATTTTTCTTTGTTTATCTTCTTCATGGAATTTTTTTAGAGATTAAATAATTATATTAATGGCCTTAATAATGTTGATGCCATAATTTTAGAATTAATAGACATACACAATATATGTTATTAATAATATTAAAATAAATTTAATATTATATAATTAATACCATCCACAAGTTTTATTTATTAACTAGACATATTATGGTTATATAGATGGATTTATTTCAATATTTTCTTGTGGAGTAAAATTTTATAAAAATTCAAGAAATGAATAGTGTCAAAATTGACATTAATGATATTTTAAAATATATAATATTCAATTAAATGATAAAAATTTCATTAAAAAAATTTAACCAAAATATTATTAAAAAGTTAAATATCTAATTCTTGAATCATTTTTGGTTCTTTAGGCAATAGATAGTAACTATAATATCATTCAAAGAGTAAAAACACATGTTTGTAGGTAAGATTTAATGGGACTAAATATGTGATAAAACAAAAATATGCTAGTATGAATGTGACCTAAATATTGTTTAAAAATTATATAAGGAATATTTTTCGACCCTTGTATCATTAATCTATAATTTTATTTCTTTATTTGAGTGTTATCTACGAAAATAACATATATATTATTGAAATAATGTATACTTACAAAACGTCACTCTATTTGTATTTAATATCCTATATTTATCCCAATAGTGAAAAAATAGTGATCTAAATTAACCTAAATTACTATTTTGATAATAAAAATTAATTTTTAATATATATACATTCTATAATTACCTTAAATTTTTTTGGATTTTGAATTATGTATTCAATTATTTAACATGAAAATATAATAACTAATTTTAAAAGTATTACAATTGATTTATTTGGGATGAGTTAATGTGTATTGTTAATTTAATAGATCTATAATACAGATTATAAATGTTTTAAAGTATTATAAAAGAATTATCACATTGAATTGATATATTTAAATTCAAATTAAACGAATAGTAACAAAATTGATAATAATGATATTTTATTGAATATTTATTTTATTAAATTATTTATAAATCATAAAAATATTAAATAATTAAAAATGTGATATTATATATTCGAAAATAACTTCCCCTATTCAGTTATAGGCCATTTTTTGGTATTTTAATATATATATAGACTTTTCTAATTAAATTTTATGAAGATTTCTTAATATTCCCCCATAAAAATTTATAAACGGGTTCCTCATATGTCACATCTTCAAATCAATTAGTGTTATATATCTCCACTAAACCATTTTAGATTATTTTCTAAACATCCTTAATTTTTTTTATGGAGGTTATGGTCCTTCCCAACGTCCTAACCAATATCTAATTAGATGTTATTAAATTATGTCCATCGTATAAGACGTAATCATCTTTATCGACTCATTCATGTTCAATTATTCTTCAACATATTCATCATGTTGTTTCCATGATAAAGTAGAAAATAAAATATCTTATAATTTATAATATGTTATTATTATTATGAAACCACCAAATTATACCTTTTAACTTCCCTACTAAAAATTAAATCACCACGCACACGTACATACAATAATCAATATCTAAACCATGGTAAAATCTGTTTCTCATTACCAATTTACAATGATGGGTGTAATGATGGAAATAATTGATCAAAATATAATAAATATGACATGATATTTATTCTGGAAAAATAAATATATCATACCCGTCCTTCAACTTTCAGTAATTATGGGAATGATATTGTCAAAAATGTGTACGTACGGCCTATGTTCTCCATGATGTGACACACTATATTTTTATTTATCCATTATTAAATAAGGTAAATATAAAATATTTAGTGATTTAATTTGATAATTATACCACTAATATAGTTCATTATATTTTTTATATATATCACATGAAAATTAACAGTGATACAAATAAAAAAATATGCTTGGGAATATGAAGAAGTTAACCCCCCATAGAAGGTTAATAATGTAATATTATCTAAAAATATGTGACAAAAAATATACAAAGATCATATATTAAATGATAAAAAATAATCTAGTTCTGACATAATATTATTACTTGATTTAAACCGTTGTACATGAGTATAAATAATATTCTATTAAATTAATTTTTCAGGTATTGGTTTTTCTCATACAAAATTTATTTTCCTGAGATATTAATTATTTAAAAATTATTTATATTCTATATAGTAATGCAAAATTTATGTACCATATCATGATTCTTGATTATATTTATGGAATAAAATACTCCATTTTATAAATTTATTACTTTTATGGGTCATATCATTCTAATATTTCAAAGTATATGTGGTCAATTTGATTCCAAAATAAAATTTTAAAATGATTATGTGACATTTATGATTTCTTTTTTACATGAAGTAAAAAATATGGGGATCAGATAATGAATTCCCACCAATGAATTGGATGTGTGTGGATAGATAATCCATTGGTGAAAAACCATTCGTGTTTGTTTCAGTTCTGAATTAGATGTTTTTCTACCCACAAACTTAAATTGGTATGAGGATTGATCTTGATAGTAAATATCTAAATGATATAACATTATAGTAATGTCAATTTACATTATGAATTTCCTTCATTTTTTTTATAAATATTATTTTCACTATGATAAAATATATGGATTGATTTACATTCTTAGTTTATTGGTTGCATGCAATGTTTATTCAGTTATTTACATTTTGATGTTGATTATTCCCAATCAATGATGTTTTCATTTATTCTACACTAATATTATGAATAATTAAACCTCTCCCATTTATTATGTTTTATATTTTCATTTTTTGTAGTATGATTACTATTACTGATATTAAATTTTATTCTAGGAGAATAATGTTTTTATCAAAGAATAGAGTTTTGATTGACATTGTTGTTTAAAATGTAATATTTTGTCAAATATATTTATATATTATTTCAATATTATAAAAAAAATTCCCTTTATATGTTTTATCCAATATATTATACCAATATAATAATGTATGGTACAAGATTTGTGCTATTGGGGTTGGGGTTGTTACCCTCAAATGGAGAGATTCTCTCTCGAGGATATGGGTGGATAGAGATCCTCTAAATTCCATTGGAATTAGTGGTCATGAATAGAGACTCTCTCTCCTTATATCATGTGTGACGTAAATACCATAATAGGATTCCCTACTACTAGATTTAAAAAACCCAATAAATATAAAGTAATGTAATTTTTATGAAGAACATACAATGCTATAATTTAATTTTTAATTTTTATCTCAATCAGTTAATAAATAATAATCATATTACATGATCAAAATTATTAATTATCATGACATAAAATTCCATATAATATTATTTAATATTGGATACTTGAGTAAAAATATTTCATAGAAGCTTTTACATGCATTCATTTAATACATTGTAAATACAGTTTCTGAATAAGCTCATTAAAATTATTCTATTATTGAATAATAATAACTAAATTTATAAATTTGAGATATATTTCATGGATAATATCATACCCTAGGGGGCACCGTTACATATAAACATATTCACTAGAATGGGTCACAGTCTTGAATATGATATTTTGTGTGTCCCTATATGAAAAATATCGATAAAAGTGAATATGTTTTCAATTACCAATAGTATAATCTAGTTATCAACCAAGGCCCCTATATATAATAAATATTTAATGAAATTACAAAAATCCTATAAATAAACACTATGAAATATAATCCCTTTTAAGTGATATATAAAAAATAAGGATACACTACAAGTGTCGTAATAAATTAATTTTTTATTAATTGATCTAACATGATGGACATACAAATTAATACATTTTAAATGAATTTATGTATATATTATCATACTAGTCAACTAGGCCGGAGATATGTCTTCATCAAATCTAAATAGAATAATTTGATCTTTGTTATTCAACAAATGACATACCCCTAAATACACACCCAGCACAGGAAACCTATACATTAATTCAATGTCCTGGTTTTTTTCAATACATCAATGTATGTGATCAAAATGGTACAGATTGGAAATGTTCACAAGTTAGGAGATCAATACAAATGTCGATACATAGGAATAACCAATGTGATTTGAATCATGTGTGGTTCCTTTTAGTTTGGATTACCTCAAGATCATACATATTAATGATCACCATGTGTGATATTCATGATAAGAAGTCTCAATTCCAATGATTTTATAGCACCTAATAGTCAAAAATAATCTATAACTATTTCATATGACGTATCCATAAAATGGGGAATTTTTTAATAAATATTGTCATAGTATCTCATGGTTCTCATTATAGCCTTGTAACTAATATAATAAATTTAAATTTAAAATAATGAGTGTAAATGGTAATTTCATGAGTGAATATAGAAATATCAAAACTATAATTGTTTGTTTAAAACATTCCAAACTGACTATATACATTACAAGGTAATTGAAAATTACTCTTCTTGTTTTTTCTATAGATTCCACTATTTCAAAAATAAAATAAGAACTAGATAATCATGGTAATCATCCATGTTATATATGGAATTATAAGATCATGTTTCAACATAGTTTTCTACTTATTAATGGGTCTTCCATGTCAACATTGTGTGGTTATTCTCCAATCTGCAACCTCACTATATTGATAAAAAATTATCATGAGATGATATCACGATGTGTTTTCAATTCATCCATTATCCTTATATGACCAAATATATTTTAAATTTAATAAAATTATTATAATTTATATTCTAGTAGTAATTTAACTACTATATTTAATTCCACAAACAAGAATAAATCATTAAATATTTTAAACTTCTTTATTATCTACATAAAAAGTTATAACCAATTCAGTATATTTAGATAACCCTTCCATTGTATTGAATGATCATTACTTATTAATTTCCTTATCCATAATATGATATTATTTAATCTGTACTAGAGGGAATATATTTTTTCATCCATTTATAACTATTATCTCTTATTCTCAACATATTCGGTATATATCCTTTTCATGTGTACCAATATAATTTTGATAGTTATGACATCTTCCCTTTAATTTCAACAAGATATGAAAATATTTTCCATCCATAGATAACATATTTTAATATCATTTATTTTTAATATCATGGAACATGTTATTGGACCATTTTTGAACAAAATGGAATTCCACTCAACACAATAATGTACTGCTATATACCACACATGTCTTCTTGGAGTTATTAATGCCACGTATCATTGCTACAAACTATCTCTTAAATTATTATGTCATTTTGTTTTCATTACCTTACTAGCATATGTATGATTTAATTGGTCTACAAATATTATAAATAATAAATAGAAAAAATTATTCTCAAGAACATATGCTACTACATTTTTTAAATCCTTGATGAGTTACGTCATTTGTGGTCTTCATTAATTATAATCCCAATAGCTATTTTCCATATGTAACAAAACATTTTTTACGTGTAAAAATGTTTATCCCTTATAAAATTCTTATAAATATTTCTAAAAATTCAATCCAAATGAATATTTTATTATATTTATGCATACTTAAATCAAAAACTGTATTTCAGTACGTTTCACACATTCTTTGAATTTTATATTGTCACCATACATTATTTGTTCTGTATTACAGATTTATTCCAAGATTAGGATATTTTATATAATTTTCGAATATAGTGATCATATACAGTCGTTCTAAAAATTCATATAATAAAGAATTTTGGAATAATGATATAGAATAACCCAGTAAGGCTGATTTTTACCACGCATGTTCCATTGATATATAGTTTCACATTAATTCCTACTAGAGTATTGAACATAATAATCCAGTTATTTTGTTATATAAAATCAATTAAGGAATTTTAATTAAACCTTTAAATGATATTTTATTTCCATTTTCAATACACTCAAAGGAATCATTGTTATCAATGAATAATGTATCCCCTATAATGGGGAATACAAAAACTATTTCAATGGATTAATTATAACCTTTATGTATGTTTCTCTTGAATAATTCAATTTCATGCACTCTAGTGGAACTTTTTCCTATGTAAACTATTTTTTATTATACAGATTTGACTAAAATAGTGTTAATCAATCTCCCAAAAACTCAAAAGGATATATGAATCCTTTCATACAAATATTGTCTTCAAAATTAATATACATTTTTGTCAGGGGTATTTAAATAATATCATTATTAAACATTATGATAACAACAACAGATGAAAATTATGGTTCAATTGATTCATGTTTGGTTTTATCGAAATAAAATATCACTTCATATAATAACTAGTTTATATGAAAAAAATTTTACTTCATATTATAACACATATATTATCTATTTTCAATTAAATTTTTTAAATTGTTATGGGATGATAATTTTTTTTAAATATATGTCTGGAAACATAGTGGATGTATCTGTAGTGTATACTAATGTTAACATAGATTCTCCTTTTCATTACATGATGAATCTTATGTGTATAAATAAATTTTGGTTTTTAAATTACTCCTTGTATAATGAAATTGATCTATGATAACATGTAAAACACACTATTGTTATTTCATGTCATCAATTGGGCATTTGTGTGGATAATGTTATTTCTATTTAGTAAATAATTAAAAATATATTATAATTATTGATGAATTAGTGGTAATTATATTCATTGGAATAACATCACAATCAAAATCATATCATATTACCATTCATATATTGTATATCAATTTCAGATTCAATAAAAATACATAAATGAATAATATGATTTATATTTATCATTAGCCTAACCATGTGATAGATCATGTTTATTAGATGAATAAATTATAAATGCATATTGAGTTGACATTATTTATAACATTTTCATTGTCCAAAATTAAGAATTTATGTGTGTTAATAATATCTAATGTAGACTACTCCATAGAGTCAAAATATATACTATGTATATCAATATGAACTGCATAGTTTTGTTTGAAAATGATTTATCTTACCAGAAAAAGGTATTTATATATATATATTTAATAAATTTTATATTTATCTTATATTTTATAAGAATCATTTATTTATGACCAATTATATATGTATGAGATACCACAAAGAATATTTATACAAAACTACAATAATGTATCCTTATGTCTATTAGACATATGAGATTAATTTTTTGGTATTGTATATCAAAATTTCAACTAGAACCATTTAATTTGAAATTATATGTTGTTTGATTATCATCGATGGATTTAGAACCACACTTTCTTCACCTCTTGGAGAACACACCATAACTTTTCTAATAATTTTTTCAAACACGAATTCTATATTTAAATACACAAATGATATAATATTATTTTATTCAATATCCATGACACATGAATGAAGCAATACATTTTATATTGATTAATATAACTTATGTTGAATTTACTAATTTCATCTCCAACTCCGTCCATTTCAATAATATGTACATTAACACCTATCATGAGATGTGAAAAAAAAAATTCCATTATGATAATAGAACTATATTCCTTAAAATGCATAGAAAATGTTCCATTTGATTCACACATTACAATGAACTCATTTTACATTATTTTTATTTTTTCACCATAAGAATTTATTATTATACATTCCTTATGTTATTATCATCCTTGATAATATTACCTAAAATGTACAGAATTTTTTTATACATGATGTTTGTTTTGTAATCATATACTAAACTAAAGTATATAAATGAAAAATATATAAGAATTGGACGTATTGAAAGATCATGATATATATATATTAATTTTTGCAAAACCATTGTAACCATAACTCATTCATCGATCATAATAATTTAACTTAGCATGATTTTTCGAGATGATACTACCTATGATATCATACATCCCATGATGTTTTAAATGTAACTTACATTGAAAATTGATGATATGATGATGAAATAACTTTTATATGTGTCATATATGTGTCTCTAGAAATATTTTTTCTCACCCGCACTTACAAAGGAGTATTAATGATTATTATGGGCACCCATATATAGAACTTTCTACACCATGAATTATTTTTCAAATTAATGTACTATTATTTAGTTATTTATTTTTGATAAAAACATTAAATAAATAATAATTAATCATAGTCTATTTTTAATATTATATACAATGTTTTTACAAAAAAAATCATGAAGATTATTTCTTATTTTTGATTACTAATTATAAATTTATGATAATGTAAACCATTAAATATATCCCTCTATTATTGAACTCTTCTATCCCTTTCTGCAAGATTTAAATTACACTATGTACTGAGTATTTTAGTGGAATAGATATTCCAAACCTCACATCTGATTTGACCAAATATGGATATTCCACAATTTAGTCACTTCCTTTGATTGAACTAACTTGTAATCCCATATTGACTCATGGATATTTGATATATTTATTAATGCCCAACATTTTATAATTAGAAACCACATATACATAATTTTTGTATCTAACAATGAAACATGATATATATTACTACTTATATTCATAAACAATTTATAATTAAACACATCTCTATCATAATATATCTATAATAATATAATATACCCTAAATTATAATGGATTAAAATCCCATACACCTATTTTGTATCAAATTTGAAAAAATAGAAGGAAATTTCTACATAATAATTCAATGAGTTATTTATAATATTTCAGATAGACTATACATTATTTCTAGTAAATTTTCTTGTAATATGTCTTCATGATCACAAATAAATATGTTTTAAATCAAAAAAATAGTTATTTAATATTAATTTTAAAAAATTATTAATTTACATGTTTCAGGTAGTCCTGATATAGAATTAAACGATACACAATTTATAATAGAAATAATGTTAATCAACGAGTATTTAGTAGCATTTATTGGTTGATCCATTTATGGTCAATGGATCAACCATGACCAAGGCGAGTCATACCTATAAGGAATAATGACACATGATATAGATTTCATAAGGACTAGTGTTTTCAAACTTCATCATTCATAAAACCTCATAATGATGTGGTCCATGTATAATATATTCATTTTTAATATAAAAATTACTGTAATGAATGAAAGGGGGTCTAAGGAAGCACAAAAAAATATAGAAATTAAATAGATGTGTGTTCATGACCTTATTCTAATTAATCAAAAAATGGATAATCCCTATCCACCACCACATTTCCAATGTTTTCAACATATACTGATTAACCAATTTATTTCACAAACATTATTCCTTCTTCAAAAATATCCCTATTGTCTAATAAATATATTTTTTTCACAGTTTTTCACAAACAATTGGATAAAATTCAAAATAAAATAAATTTTGTTGAAATAAAATATGTCTTATAAAATAAAAATATATATGATAAAATGAATACATATTTATTTAATAGAAATGTATTTTGTTTTTAAAATTTATCAAAACTAAGTTATTGTTTAAGGAGATAGTTAATGATTCCAAAATTAATCCATAAATGTTTGTTGATCATCAGTAAAGAAAAAAATCATTTTGGTAAAATATTAATTTTTATGATAATCGATTAAAATAATTTATTAGTAACGAATTTTCATTGTAAAAACATTAAAACCATATATTTGAATCAAAAATGTATAAAACCCTAATTGTGATGGTAAATTCATTTCATGAGGTATTTGTTAAAAAACATTCCAATTGATATTTTATTAAAAATTTGTAAGAATATCATTTCATCCAAATAAAATAAATATTCCATTAAATCCTTGTAATCATTGACGGATGACATAAAATATCAATATCAAATAAATAGGATAAAAACTATTGTAAAACAATTTTAAATAATATGTTCATGGACAAAAAACAAATATCCATCAAATGGGAAATATAACTGAATTAAATTTAAAATATTTATTTCAAGGATTATTGTGAGTTAGATATGAATATATGGAAGAAATAAGGAATTTCTTTAAATATCAAGAGAATAAAAAAATTGAATATATTTATGAATTATATATTATAACATTCCTTCAATGAATAAAATATAAACCCCATATATCATATTGTCAAATAAATATTGACAGCTATTGTAAGAAATAAATTGTAAAAAATTGAAAATATAAACATGAATTAGAACATTAATAATAATAATAAATAGTATATTTATTTTATATTCCTCTAATTATAATTGAATACAGCACATAAAATAAAAAATATATAATATACCAAATATGTTTTAATGGAGTAGAAATTGAGACTAAATCCCCTTCCTTTGGTATAAAACATCATATATTTTTATTTTCTTCTTCAATAACACTCTTATGATAATTAACATATTTCATAAGTACAATTTCAATTTCTATTATTCAATTTATAGTAATTCGTAACAAGTTATATTTTACTAGTTAATAAATCAGGTTTACAATAGTGGTTTTCGCAATATTTGGTCAATATGTCTAAAATGACATCTATAAGTCATCAACTGTAACATATTTATCAGTTCCATCATATATAGAATAATAATTTAAGTAATTATAAATTTTTATATTTCTAAATTACATTAAACTTGAAAAATAAATATCGTAATGAAAAATGAAATATTTTACAATCATTGAGACTATATGTCATACAAACGCATTGGTAAAATTTCTATTTTCTATAATTCAGTATAGGAAAAATGTAATTAATATTTAAAAATTATATAATGACAATTCAATCTTAAATACATTATTATTTAATATAGTGAACTTATATATACCATACATCTTATAATGTGGTGAAAATGATCCACATTGCTTTACAGAGGTGGAAGTCCACACGTATGGATGAATGCCTTATTAAATTTTAAATAATTGGGAAGGTGTGAATATGTGTGACATGATAATTTTCTAGGATTATGAATGTTTCAGTATTGTAATATATATATATATATACCCTATATCCTTCATTATAAGGAAAATGGACAGGTGTTTGTGGAAAATGAATTATATCGTTTAATGATGTGATAATATGTATTAAAAATGAAAAAAAAATCATTTACCATTTGATGGAAGAAGAGATAGATATATGTTATTAAAATAAAATTATATTATAAAAATAAATTTATAATATTTTTTTATAATATTTTATTGTATTCATAATATTTAAATGAGTTGTATGTGCAAATAAGACAAAAATTTATAATCATGAAATATTCCTATTCAATTTAAAAACACACTTTTTTATACCTAAAGAACTCGTTATATAGTATTAATATAAAATGAGGGAATGTATAACTTGGTTAGTGATTCGAATAAGGTATTTGGTTAGGTATTAACTTGACCACAATCCTCTTAATGATTAGATATGAGAGGAGAGTAGTTTCAATTTATATGTGATGGAGATGAGAAATTTGGAATTAACAGAATAAAATATATTAATTACATAATAATGAAATATTGTATAACAATTCACCATTTCAAAATAATAGTAGATATAGGGTATAAATATGTATATATAATATAAGATAGACATGATATTTTGGAATTATCTCCCTTTTCAAAATGTTTTAACCCCCATTAAACCCATCAATACATAATATTTGGTATCCGAGTTTTATTTTTTTTAATATTCCTTTTGACATAAAATTATGTTAATCTCATTGGAAAATATATTTTTTGAATAAATTTATGGAATAAATTTTATCAAATTCATTAGATATAAATTTTTTGATGAAATTTCAAATTATACCTAAAATGACAAACAATGGTTTTTTTCATAAAATTACATTTTAATGTATGAATATGTTTTCATTCCAATGTGGTGTGAAATAATAATAACAAATACAATAATTGGTAAATCTATAATATAATTGATTATATTTTATTAAATTAACTTAAATAAATATATCTTTTTAAATTAATGAAAAATTACAGTTTTCAATTAATATAATTATTTTTAACTTTTTAACTAAAAAATATTTTCCAATATAAATCCCAATAAATTAGAGTATGATAATTTTGGATTGTTGATTTTAAAAATTATGGTAATTTTTTATAATATAATTAAATAATTTATAAGTAATTAATTTAATGAAAATAAATTTTGTTTATAAATATATATTTTTTAATTATAACTGAAAATATCACATAACATTATGATAACTTAGTAAAATATGAATAATTATTATTTATATCAAATGAAAATAATTTATTAGAACAGTAAATAAGTTATTATACTATGTAAACAAGTGGTTATTTTCTATATATATTACATAATATATTCTAGGCTTAATTGATATGTATTATAAAATATCTAGATTAACAAATAAATGAATGACCTAATTGATTAGAAATTAACACTATAAGATGCATGTACTAACATGAATATACAAAAAATTATGTATTAGTGAAACATGAAAAATAATTAGTTATTAATTCTCTTTTATATGAAACACTGGTTTCTTTTAATTCAATTTCCTCCCAACATTGATAACTAATCAAAATATTAAAATGAAAACATTCCTAAAATCTCACAATCCAGTCCTCGCATGTGTACTAATTCAAAAAACTCTACCTTCTGATAACCACTATGATACTACTCTAAAAATAATCATCTAACAATGAACCATCCTGGGTGATGGTAATATGAGAGTGCCACCCCAATCTCTTATGTAATAAAACAATGGTTTGTGACTAGAACTAAGAAAACATATTTCATAATATGGTTGGCCTTATACTATATCAATCTAAATAAGTTATGTAAATCACATTCAAAAATTAATTTTAACATCAACAATATGATCTTATATTAAAAAATGTGGAATATTCAATTCATGATGGGTATAAAGTAAAAATGTATTTGTACAAAGGATAATATTTGGGAACCATTAATCTAATAAAACATAGATTACTATAGATATAGGACAATGGTATGTTATACCTCTCTATTTGAATTCAGAGAATAATCTACTATTATTAGGGTTGATTCCATTGACATGGACCACAAAGATATATCTTGTCTAACCCAGTGTCACCCAACACTAAATCAAAAAAATGCATAATAGCTCCAAAATTATGAATTCCATCACAATGAACTTGAGTCTTCTTTATATACATAAAATGGGGTTACAAAAATCTCTAGAATGGTTGTGTAAACACAAACCAAAAAGGAATCATATGAATCATCAATAGATATAAAGACCACAAATATAACTCATAGACAAAATATAGATAATAATTGAAAGGATTATTAAAATAATGATTCATGTAATTAATATTACAAATACTGTCAAAGACACAAGTATGATTTTAGTCTTACCAACCCTAATCATTAAATTTCATATCATCTAGGAAAATATGAGATCACAAAACAAAAATTAGTCCATGTATCCTTATTTATATACCTAACCATAAATACTATCCCAATCAAAGACTTAGGGTACTCAAGATGGTATATGTATGAAATTATATAATATAGTCCTAATTTAAAATTTCCATGTCACCTGTGGGAACCTTAAAACGTAGAACCTACTCCTCACCATATATATAATATTTGTTTATAAAATTACACACTATACAACCCACAATATCCATTGAAAATACTAGTCATATAATGGATAAAATTGAATGAAAAAATATTAAATAGAAATTATATTTATATTTTTCCCTACTATAATATCTAATCACGGATGATCGAAACACATCATATCACTAAAAACAATGAATTAATCTACACCATCCTATAAGACACCAGAGTCAAGGGGGAACAACCCTTACACATATGATCTCAAAAACTGGTTAAATAGTTTTAATACTTAAAAATAGAACTATGATGATATAAAGGATCTTATGAAAACTTATTTGTTTCTTATATAATAAAAAATTTAATATTGTCTATAAATAAAATATTTAGATCCTTGGATATATGGGAGGAATACCGGACCTTACATATAGGATATGATAGTGGATTCTACATCCTTGTTTTATGGTAGAATACGAGACCAAATTAGAAGGATGAGAATGATTTTTTTATTTCACATAAACCCCATAATTAATATAATAGTTATCAAATGTAAATATACATCTCTCACCATAGAAACTTCTTTGTATGGACAAACTTATGCGATTATTCTGTTATAAATGGAAAATTATTGTTGATATGATATTTAGTTTTATGAAGTTGACAACATGTAATAAAATGGCCAAAATATTCATTCATACGGAATGTGGCCATATGGTAGCCCCTAAGAACATCACTCGGTAGGATGGAGGTCGCTAGGGTGGACCTAATGAAGCCCAAAATTCACCATGAATGGGAAAACATGTTCTTGTATCACCCTGACATTACCCACAACACATGTTTCCCCCTTGGGTCAAGTTAGATGATCTCGGGTTCGGATGGTCAGATGATGAGTAATTCTGTCATATGTTCTAGTAGTCCATATGATAATTCCAAAAAATGTAAGTCCCACAAGGAATATTTGACAAACATCCATCTAAATCCATCTATAGATATCCACTCATCACATACTAGAAAAAGTAATGTATAGTCCTTAATTGGTCGAATGTCCTTAGATGGATAGGGATCTACCTTCACATCATATGACTTGTGCACTAGATCAGGCCAAGGATTATAGCTCCTCATGGGTATCATAATGAAAATATTGATAATTCATTTATATAAAATCAACAAATCTATTATGACCCTCCTATTACTACAGAGTTCCCATCAACATGTCCATCTTCTCCTCATGATATACTATATAGGATTTCTATATCCATCAATCAGGATCCTAACTTGATTACAGCCACTGGACAGTGCATTCCTTACCCCAACCATTCCACCAAACCCCTTCTAAAATTACAATGAACACAATTTTAGGTAACATTCTCCTAAATCAAATATCCATACCTAATACACTAGATATGGGATGATTTTGAGGGAGAATATTGACATAATTCATAATGTGTTTTCATTCTATTATCACCAATCATATACTAATCAAATAGAAGTCATAAAAATTATAATTAATCAATCAGAAACTATTGTGTGATCAGTTTTCATCTTGTGTAATATCCCTATAAATCAACAATAAATTTTCATTTACTCATAAATAAATTATGATAAATTTTAAAGGCTCATTCAGTGCAAAAAATAATTTTTTTAATCAACTAATTTGTATAATTGCATGAATGTTCATGTGAGATAAAATAAATTTCCCCACTTCAACGGTGAACTAACATCACTGTAATATAACATTGTAGTCATGTTTTCATTTCTCACCATCAGGTGATCTAAAATAAAATGTTTCTGCGAATTAAATCCCACTCTGAGATTTAATGTTCCATTTGAAATGTCATCCCCATCATCCACTTACCTTTGTGGTTTATAAAATCAAGCAATGAAATAAATAAAAGAATTTTTATAAGATAGATATTATTAGAGTAATTTTACAGGTCTTCCAAGAATTAATAAAATAATTATATATATTGTAATTAATTTAAATGAAACAATAGAGATGGTTTATCCTAATTCCCAAATGCAAACACATATTGTTTCATTTCAAGGTTAATACAACCATCAATTATTCAATCATGATCCCGTAATTTCAATCAATGTACACATTTTTTAAAATAAGTAAAATTCATATGATTACATTTTATTGAGATAAAATTAAATATTCATATAAAATATATATTTATCGACATCAGTAAGCATGATTGATATTCAACAATTGTTAATATTGAGGGTAAAAAAATAAATCAATGAATTAAAACAACCATCAAATTCTTTTCACTCTACAATATAGTGTAAAAATTTATTTATTTAACCATGGGGTCACCCCATAAAATTTAAATTATAACCCTCAATATGGTTGTGTGGGAAAATAATTTAGTTTTATATTTTTTATACGTCTAAATTAACAATTTATAGAATATAGAATTAAAGATATAAATTTAAAAAGATAAAATTTGAAAAATAAATAAATATATATTTTATTAAAAAACGTGTAAGATATCAATTTATCTCACCTACCATGTAATTTATATATTTTTAGATCCTTATCTCTCAATTTATTGACTAATTTTATCCATAAAATATTTTTCTTCCCAAGGAAAAACCTATTAAAAATCTTACGATGTCATTTTTCATTAGGCTTCCATTGTTTTTTACGTGATGATGTTTTTACCCATATTTTTCAACATTATATCCACATTACATCTATCCAATAATTTATGGAAAACCAATTAAAATGATCTCTATATAAATTTTAAAATAAATATGTGAAAGAATGAATATTGATTTAACCAACCCATTAATCAACGCCTTTTACAGGTAAATGAGTAATATCTAGTTAAAAATGTATCGTCATTGTGAAATGAATGGATCATGTATTATTATTTGTTGAAATTATAAATTTGTTTATAAAAATATTAAATTTTCTGTCTCGTTATTGTTGAATGAAGTTGATTTTAGATTCCTGGGGGGTGAATTTATATTTAAATACCACGATCATTATTTGATGTAAATTTATTTATTTTCAGAAATAGGTTACCATGGATTATATATATTATTTTATAATTTTTCGTAATAAAGTCACCTATATTATGTTTATAGAATAAATAAATTAAAATAAGGATTTTCGAATAATATATTATACTTACTCTATCATAAAATATTATCATTAACATAATGAAGTCTATACATTTTTATATATAATAAATGGTCCTCGTATGAATTGGTCCATATTTTAGTGTTTTTTTATTTTGATAAAACTATATTATACTCATATAAAATTAAATGGATTCTTATTTTTTGGAATTATAGGAATATTTATAAACATATCACACAATTTGGAGTTGATCATTTATTCATGCAGGGGTCAATTTTTATCGTTGAATAACATGTCATAATTTATTCATGCATCATCAACCAAATAGAATGTTTTCAGTTTCATTTAATCTAAATTTGATCAAACTACATTGACAAATAGAACAATTTCAGACATAATTAAGTAATAAAATATTAGTTTATTCATTATATATTATGTGGCCCAATAAAATAATTAAATGAAGATCAATTTTTAATAGTTATTATTAGTCTCAATGATTGTCCAATATCTCTAAAAATGTGTGTACCAATAATCGTAAATATTGTGTAATGCAATTGAAATGTATAAGAAAAATATAATCAACTCTTTCTAGTAGATATTTATTCATACATAAGTACATAACTCCAATGTAATCATGTATATTGTAAATTTCAGAATCCGACTAGAACCAAAATTATAACATAATATTTTAGCCACAAAATTGGCACTTGGTATCTAATTGACCTAATGTTTTATGGGTAGATTAATAAGAGTCATTCAATAATATTTTTTATGATAAAATTTTGAGATACATCTTTCATATGAGAATAATAGGTGTTATCCAAATAAGAATATATATAATGGGTAAAAAAACCCCCCATAATGCCTATAAATAATTTTTAACACTTACATACCATGATTATTCAATTTCAAATTTGAAATAAGGATCTTTGGAATGAACATTCAATGATGGAAGGCCGTATGGATCTACCAAAAAGTAGTTCTATCTAGCCATACCTACTGTGATTTTTTATTTCATCATCATTTTTTATTTTATTATTTAGTATTTTATAAAAAAAGTATAAAATGATTTTCTATGTAAATGTGATAAACCATAAATTTCCTAATCATATTAATGATATTAATAAGATTTGTTCTACCATATTTAGTTTATATTTAAAATTTATTGGAATTTTGAATAAGATAAAGAGTTTGGAAATTCTCATTTTCCAATACAAATACACATAACAATTATTATTGTAAATTTTAATATCTGTTCAATTTAAATAAAATACTTTTTTAAATAAAATTATATTGGATGGGATAATATTTATTTTGATTACATGAATATAGATCATATTTTATCATTTGTATAATGTGTCTTTAATTCACTAATTTTATGGAATTTTCAATTTAGACATCACATTAATGTTTTCACCGATCTATGTTTTATTCCATTCAGACAGTCTAAAATAATCATTAATCTTGTTAATGGTATTTATAGGGAATATTTATTTAATTTACAGCCCCATATAGTTAAGACCATTGGTGGGGAAAAGGAATGATAAAATATTAGGAACTCTTTTACTATATTTTAACCATTATAGCTCAATAGTTTGGTAACACAATCATCACATCCATGTTATAAATATATACATTTAATAATAAGTTTTACTATTTCATAAATTTGGTTTTAATAATAATTTTATACATTCATACAATCTATATATATAATCATTAGAAGATGTACAGATATTGAAGCATGAATCTCATAAATAATTCCATATTATTCATTTTCATATTATATTATTCATTTCATCCAATAGATTTCTATTCTTATATACAATTTAATTTGATTACTGAAAATTTATACATAATATGCTATTGAATTTTTGACTAAGTTATAATTTTATAAATTTAATTTGGGTTTTACTTATTATAAAAATGATGTTGTACATTGTTTCTTTAATGAATCAATCAACCATATATGTGAAAAAATTAGTAATTAATGTAATATAAATTTTTTTAAAAAAATTATTTCAATACATGAACTATATTTGATTCATTATAATTTTTTCAATTATTTGATTCATTAAAAAATAATAAAATCCTCCATCGATAACATATCTACCAGGACATGTTTTTTTCTATATGTAGAGAACAATAAAAAATTATATAATCCAATAAACCCTGGATATAATTGCACGGACTAAATAAATTCACAATATATAATTATTTCACATTGATAGAATATAAAGGGAATATAAATTATCAAAGAAGTATACAGTTCTCTCTAAAATAAGAATGAAATCTTCAAGTCATGATTAAATGTTTTAAAATAATCCAAATGATCAAAATATTAATTATTATTTTAAATAACATGAATTCTTGGGGATTTTTTTTAAATACAAGGAAATTTTATGAGCCCGCAGATTCTGACGGCGCTTGATTCTGAGGCCTGGTGTGCCCGGAATCAATTTTTGATGTTTTGTTCAGGTATGTTCCGTAAATGTATGTGCTGGATTTCATTTCTTTTGAACTGGTGCTCAGAATTGAACTCCAAGGGCTCTGTTGAACTCGCAACGCCAGTATTCTCTTAAGTAGACCATCAATGCGTTTGTGTTTTAACGATGTTGGATGTTAGTTTATGGGATTTTTTTATTATGTTATATAAATATAAAAGTATTAATTTTAATTTTGTTTGTGGTGGTTTAATCCTCCAAAGGGAGGATGGAGGTGGGGCCCACCCGCACATAACCTCCCTTGGGAATATATTATGTAGTGGGTCCCACATGATCTTTTTACCCCCCATTAACTCCAAATATATTAATTTTACAACTCTCTTCATTAGTTGGAACTCATCACCTCCCCCTAAACTTTTTGAATTTGAACCATTCCACCCCTTAATTAGATGATTTGTTTCACTTAATTAAAATATTTTTATTCGAATGGTTGTGCAAAAATTTAATAGAAAATTCATTTAGTATTTTTGGGTTGGGAAATTTCTTTGAAGAGAGGACATCGGAGATTCTTGGAGAATAGAATCCTCTCCAACGAAGAACGCAGCACCTTCGACGAAGAACGGGGACGACGCTGGAGCCCGGGATCAGCGAGGTGTGAAATGCGCAATGTACGATGACATATTAAAATTATTTTCCCGAGCCTTCATCAACGTTCATCGAATTGAGGTAGGGGTTTGTTTTGATTAAACATAATCCTCATTCCTCGTAATTTATTATGGTTTCATTATTGTTATTTTTTATCACCTAATGAAGAGGAAGTGGGCCAAACAAACAAGTCCCAACATCCCTCTCTTGGTTTGTGTTTGGTTGATGATGGAGGTGGACTGTGGGAGAAGTCACCAGCACAAGGGCCTTCGGACCGCCAGAAGGGCATGGCGTCGTCACGCCACGCAAAAAAAAATCAACGGTCAGGCAGACCGCAACGGAAATGAAAGGGGCGGTGTCGTTGCACAGCGCCGGTGAAGAACCGCATCTATAAGGGACACGAAAGACGGAAGAGGCACGACATCATCGCATCGTGCCACGCAGGTGGCACAGAACCGCGGCCAAGGAGGGTCGTGGAGAAGTGGTGATGCACTTTTGTGCATCACCAGAAAGGCACCACAACCAATGGTCACGAAGGTCAAAAGAGGGAGGCCGACTAAGCCGGCCGCCAGCGGTGCTCCACAAGACAAGACACGAAAGGTCCAGTGGCACTGCGAACCGTTTCTAGGAGCTGGTTCCTTCAGAATCCGGGAGGCACGACATCCCCCCACCCCACGGCGTGGCCCGTCAGGCCACACAGCGTGGCTTTCCGGGCCATGTCGCCAGCCAGCCATGGCCAGTCCGGCCCAGCCACAGAGATAACCAGGGCACTCCATTGAACAGGGTCAGTCCCACAAACCGGTTCAGACACCCTTTTAGACCCATTTACCCCAAAATCACCATTTCATCCATATTTTGGGCTACGGGTGTCCAAACTATGAACTGTCTATGGTGTCGGAAGGCGTAGAGCAGGACAGATATTTTGGCATTCCTCTCTAGAGGTTTGGATACAGTTGGTGTATGGTCGGGTTGGATTGAACCTAAAAACCAATCGGGCCAATGGAAAGGAAATGCCAATAACTCACAGATCGTGCGTCCAATTGACAAACCATCTTTCACGTTGGGTTCATTATGATAAGATAATACTACGAGATACATCCACTCGATACTTCATGATAGTTGATATATCGACACATGGCTCGAGAAGCGGACCCTCCCGGAATCGAGCATGTTGTGTGAGTGAACCCTATGACTGGCTGCGATTGTGATGACATGAACCTATGTGGGTTCGACATCGACGATACTATACCAGGATCCTCTGTGGGTTTGAAAGCGATGACTTCTACACCGAGATCCACCATGGGTTTGAGAGCAGTGACCTCTTTACCGGGATAATCCATGGGTTCGACAGTGATGAATTTTGTACCAAGATTCTACGTGTGTTCGACAACACTGATATTGATCCCAGGTCCTACATGGGTTTGATAGAGGAAATAATTCAGAGGCCTCATCTAATCATCTCTACCATTCTTCATTTGTTTTATTCCTCTATGATAATATTCTTGTCTTTCAATCATTATCATCGAGGCGATTTACTTCACATCCATTGTGGACTGGGTGGGGCTTCAGATCGAGAGTTGGAGCCGGACTGTGACTGGAAACTTAAGTATATGTATGGTTATTTACCTTTGTAGGGTTAGTTTATACTTTTTTATTGAATATTTATTATTTGGTTTTCCCTTACAAGATTCTGGGAGACCTTCAGGGGTCTAGGTGTCCCCTATTGAGTATTGTTATACTCACCCCCTTCTTGGGCTTCACCCGCACCTTGTTTTTGTACTGTGAAGATGGCAGTATGTAGTGATTGAGGTTGAGGGAGTTGAACGAGAGGCTGATCGAAGCTGGAATAGATGAGATGTACCTCAGGGAGAAGTTGTTCGAGATACGTACCTACCCTTCTGGTAGGATTTCCTAGGTGGAAGATCCAGTAGTTTTTTTTCCCTTTTTACATGTACTTTTACTTGTTTATATGATGGGTTTTTATACTGGCCCACTTACATTCAGCACACCATTTTTTATATATTATTACTTTATTATTCTACTACTTGTGTTTAGACATTGTGTGTTACAGGTTTAAAGGAAATGCCTTACCTTTTTATCAGGAATTCTCCTTGGGTTCTAATCGCCAGCCCCTGGCCTATGGAATTCATGCTTGGGGTAGTCACGACAAGGGCCCCGAGGACGGGTCGTGACAAATTGGTATCAAAGGAGTCGGTTATATGGATGATCTTGGACTCCGATCATTTAAATGGACATAGTGTTATGTTATTTTGTTGTGGTTATCAGTTTTTGGAAATCGGTGTTTGTGCGGTGGCTGACATATCCATACACTAGGGCTCTTACTTCTCATTTCTGACACAGTGCATGAAAACACTTATTGCGTGTGTTTTTTCTTTGAATAGTTTTTTTGGTGATTAGTTGTGTCAACTCACCAGGTAAATTTTTTTACCGTGGCCGAACTGTTTCTTTTCTAGATGGCCCCATGAAGGCAACAAAATAGGGTTCCTAGTTTCATACATGATGGAAGCCCACCGAGAGACGAGGCCTGGTTGCAGGGCCCCCTCACAGTAGAGCCAATAGTTATAGGGCCACCGATACCACCAACTCTAGCAGCAGAGAGTGCACGCCGTCAAAATGCATTGCACGTGTTCCATCACCAGAGGCCACCCCTGTTCTAGGGAGAGACAGACCCACATGAAGTGAGGATTGTCTGGAGACTGTTTTGAGAGTTTTTGGGTTGGAATGGACACCATCCGACCTCATTGTGATCCATGTCGCGAGTCTTTACATGATGCAGCAGGCACCTGGTGGATCCTAATACTCAAGGTGCATGATGAGTAATCATTACTATGGGAATTCTTCGAGAGTCTCTTCTGATAAGAGTTTGTTCCGGCCAACCTTCGTGCGGTTCAGAGTTAGGAGTTACTTCATCTACAGCTGGGCAGCATGAAACTAGCTTAGTACTCAGAGAGGTTCACCGACCTCTCACACTACACCAAATATTTGGTGATGGACCCATTCATTAGGGCTCGGTCCTTTGAGTAGAGACTCAGGCTTGAGATCAGGGCTTCGATGATATCCCTCAACATCCTGACACATGTTAGGGTGTTGGAGCGAGACCTTCTTGTGGATAGTTTTCTTACATAGAAGTCACCAGAAGCAAGACCAACCACATGATGACACTAGATGAGTCATCTATAGCTAGTAGTAGAAAGATGTCGCAGATGTCCTAGAAGACCATCCCATCAAGTGGGCCACCCTAGGATACATGTTTGGTGGTGTAGGGAACACGAGAATGCGCCGACCATACGAGGAGTAGGCAGTTCTATGCATGTGGTGGGTAGGGTCATATGACCTGTGACAGCCTGAACCATCATGAAGATGAGAAGAAGACAGTAGAGAGACCTCCTAGGAAGAGGTAGAAGTTTGACCGTGGTGGTTCTCCAGTAGCAAGTGGACGTCGCAGTGGAGCTGGACGAGCATTTGGTCGTGGACGACGTTTCGAGGCCCTACCACCACCACCACATAGAGGTCCACCCCAACCACAGGGGGGCGGCGGAAAGAGGTGGGATCAACTCCAGACTTGACGATTATGCACTGGTGCCGATAGTGTGATTTTACTCTAGGAGGCGAGAGCTTCGGCTGGGAACTCCTCATACTAGCATCAAGACCACACGACTTCATCTTGGGTATGGACCATTTATCCACAGTTCAAGCTCATATTGACTATATTATGTGTAATGTGTAGTGTGTCCATGAGGATGGGATGTGGTTTACATTAATCGGAAATAAGGGAGCCTTTGTAGCACGAGACTGACTTACACAGAAGAGGTGGCAGCAGATCACTCATTAGTTGGCCAACTTCATTCTTAGAGGAGTTGATGTGCGGAGTCTGATTGTTCCTGTTATGGTGGATACATATATAGATGTTTTCCCTAATGACGAACCATGACTACCTCATTGCAGAGTGTTGGAATTTTACATTAACCTGTACCCTGGGATGACACCAATACCTACTCATGAATGTTGGATGGATCCCACTGAGCATCATGAGCTGCATGTAGAGCTGGAGGTCTTATAGGGGGAAGGATTTATCCAACCCAGTGTTTCACCCTGGGCATCCTCGATTTTGTTCCCCAAGAATGTAGATGGGATCTTACGTCTGTGTGTTGATTATCGGTGCCAGAATCAGGTGACTGTGAAGAAGAAGTATCCACTCCCAAGGATTGATGACCTCTTTGATCATCTGATGGGAGTGTGCTGGTTCTCGAAGATAGATCATCGGTCGGGCTATCACCATCTCATAGTACGGGATGAGGATGTGTAGAAGACGGCTTCAGATGCAGCTATGGCCACTAATTATTCATGGTTATTCCATTTGGCATATCCAACGCTTAGTAGTGTTCATGGGACTCATAAACATGAACTTTGAGCCATACCTTGATCAAATTGTGGTAGTCTTCATTGATGTCATTTTAATCTACACAGCTACTATGGAGGAGCATTCATACCAATTTTGGGTAGTACTGGACACACTACGAGAGCACCAGCTCTATGGTAAGCTCTCAAAATTCTTATTTTGGATTCGAGAGGTTCACTTATTGGGACACATCAACTTAGAAGCTGGAGTTGCAGTGGATCCAATGAATATTGTGGTAGTACATGCATGGGAACCACCGAGGAGTGTGGCAGAGTTATGGAGTTTTTTGGGACTAACTAGGTACTCTCAATGATTTGTGCAAGACTACCCCAGAGTTGCAACACCGCATTCAACCTTGATAAATAATGGAAAATCCTTTATGTGGTCATAGAAATGCCATCAGAGATTTCTAGAGCTGAGGAATAGTTTGACTAATATTCTCGTCTTGTAGCAACCAGAGGAGGGTGTTGGGTACATAGTTTAGTGCGATGCATCTGGTATTGGAATGGAGTGTTTCCTGATGCAGGAGTGATCAGTGATCACATACGGTTCTCGGTAGTTGACACAGAACAAGAATAACTATGATACCCCTGACCTAGAGATAGCAGCAGTGGTCTTCTCCTTGAAGATGTGGCAACACTATCTTATGGCTGAACGCTTTACAGTTAACTCTATCCACCAGTGTACCAGGTACATCTTCTTGCAAAAGGACATTAACCCGAGGCAACTGAAGAGACCCGAATCTTGACGTACATTGACATTACATTACTTTTGCGGAATACTTAGTACATAAAAAAACACACACACAAAGACCGTAATAGTTTAGTGTCTTTGGAAACTCGGAATATAATCTTATAATCATGGTGAAATATGTTCAACATCTCCCATAAAGATCTTCCTTTTTTTATACCTAAAACTTTTCTTTATATCCTGGGGAAAAGAAAACATAAAAGGGTGAGCTCAAATGCTCAGTAAGGGTAAACAAATGAAATATCATTCAAATCATATTCAGAAAAACATAACATTTTGGAAATCTTAACCTGCAAAAGAGAGCATAATTTCATAACATGGGATAAATCATAGTAGTGAAATTAAATCCCAATAATCATAACCAAAAACATGAAACTTTATGGAATACACACATAATCATAGAGAATCATTTTTTATTAGTCAAGACTCATTTCCAAGACTATCTTAGTGGACAAAGTCCCTTTCTGAACCGAGTTCACTCCTCGTTTCAGTCCTGTTTCACTGAACCAGTATAATCTACCATTTCAGCTATGTCTATCTCATGAGATATAATATCATTACCCAATGCATTGGAGGGATATATACATCCCACCCATCTCATAATGATACCATTATTATGTGTTCCACAATATCATAAATCATACATCATTGTATAACCCATGAAATAAAATGGGATTCTTAAACATCATGCCATCATAACCTAATCCATAAACAATTGATATCATTTAATCATAAGAAAATTGAGACCATTTAAATCATAGATAGATTTTACTTGAAAGACACACATATGAAATAATGTCATCATAGATGGAAAGTAGTTTGGACAAAACACTTGAAATTAATTCTTGAAGAAAATATCCTTTCTTCTTTAAAATCATTTTCTTTTCACAAAATTCAATGCAATTTTAAAAGATAAGGGTTTTGGTAAAAATAATCATGCAATATTGTAGAGGAAGCTTCTTGAAAATGAGGTGTTATGAAACCGTAAAAATCCGGTCACGCCATATAAGTTAAAAATAACATTCTCCTCGTACTTTTGTCAGAAAAGTCAAAAAGTACTTTATATGGTAACCAATGGAATGATTTCATTCATACAATGTGGTAAAAAGTCAACAATGGGTAAAAATTACTTTAAAATTCCATGGAAGAATGGTAAATATTTTATGAATGCATATTTAGAAAACATGGTCATGGATGATAAACGTAACCCCAGTAAATACTTACGTATAAGCACTCTCAGATAAAAATGAGATTGAAAATGTATCCCTTACCTTAGGTTCAATTTTCTTCGTAAGTGTCCAAACCTCCTGTATAATGATTTAAATAATGTCAGTGAATTATTCAAGAATCATACTCATTGTTATGATATCATATATGGTTCACTTATGACGGTATTTTACCCGTTCTTTTGTAAATTCCACGTTAAAGAGAGTTTTGGGTAAAATCGTTCCATTTGTCGTCCGTGTTTTGACTTGTAATTATTCATATGATTAATTAGATCATGATTACATAATTCCAGAATATAAAACATGATTTATATATAATATATATTGAGAATATACTTATATATAATATATTAGTAAATGGAATGAAATACACTGTTCATGGAGATGGTAGGTCGTACGTACGCATGAACGCTGTTTTCGTTTCCTTATTGAGTTGAATGGAATTATGTATATGACATAAATATATATACACATAAATCCAGTATCATTATTATGTCATATATTTCAAGATTACTTATTATATATACTTTATAATCATTCATGAATGGTTAACATGGAGAATGAATCTCATCGCGTCATGGAGATGGTAGTCCGTACGTACGCACGAGCGATGATATCGTTCTCATGATCGTGGAATTATATTGGAGTGTATTTATACTATTTCATAATCAATATCACTTTACAATTATCATATATAGTTTTTATGTACACCATTATACCCATCCAAGTAAGGTGGTGGTGGAAAATAGATTACACCACGGCGTGGAGACGGTATTCCGTACGTACGCATGCGCAGTGAATACGTTTTCCATAGGATGGATAGATGGTGAAATAGGGTTGTTTCATACATATAATAAAATATCAGTATATGAGTGATACTGATGTTATTACCTCATAATCAAACAACTAAAGAAGAAGAAGTTGAAGAATAAATAAAGTTGAAAAAATCGGTAACAGACATTACCTCTTCTTTGAAGCGCCTCTTTGAGATCTCCTTATAAGGCACTAAAATTGGCCTCTGAGGAAGACCAGAACCTTTATAATGATTCTATGGAAGTGGATAATGAAATTTTTCAGGGGTTGGCCGAGCTTGAAGGCTCAAAGTGGTGTCAGGAAGAGAGGGAGGAGGTTCCCTTTTATCAGGGAGGAGAGGGGTACCTTTGGAATAATTAAACCTATTATTTTATTATCAAGTCAAATTCGGTTATAAATAGCTCCAAATTGATTTATTTCGATTCTAAGGTGGGTATGGGACGAAATCCACTCATCCAATAGAATTTAGACAATTTTAGGTCATTATACTAACCTTATCTTTTAGTTTTAACTCTTAGTTAATTAGATTGACATTAACCATGTCACTTTATATTTTTATATTATATAGTTAATAAACATACTATATACATCCAAGAGACCCCCAAGTGGTCCATTAATGATACACCTATCTTGATTTAAGTATCTTGGCCAAACATTAGATTTTTAGAAATAAAATAACAATCAATAATATAATATTTTCTTTATAAACTATTCTATGTCAATTTTGACACTATTCAATAGTTGATTTTTGTGAATCTCATAACAGAATGATTACTTCGACCAAAGTTAATTAAATCAATTCTAACATGTCATATTTACCTAGAAAATTATTGGAATTCATAAAAAGTCTCAATGTATATTTATTTGCGTATTTATAACATCAATTATGTCAATATTTCATTAATAAGATAATTACTGCATCATCTTTGTGTCATAAATAAATTAAATTATTTAAAGTCTAAAAATTACAAATAAAATATCATTATCTAGGAAATATTTTTATATTTATATTTAATTTTTTTATTAGAATTTATCTTATGTATAACACAATATTAAAAATGATATACTTATTAAACATTGATTTTAACTATTTTAACCCATCTTTAAATAAATTAATAATAAATGTCCTAATCTAATCCATGTTGGGCTAAATGGTCATATTTTATTCCTAAAGTTATTTTTGATTGAATTAAACTTATCCAATATAATTTGGATATGTGTTAGGGTAATAATAATATCAATTTACCCTTAATTACACTATTTACTTTTAACCGTGTTTAAAAAAAGTAAAATGTTACTATTCACCAAAAAATATTTTCATCTCATTGAACCACATTTTACTTACTGACATCAACCGTGTGTCTCAGATTTTTGAAATTCCACTCACAGAAGTGGTAAAATTAAGTTTTATGAGAAATTCATTTTTTTAAACTACCACTTAGTGGTTTCACTATTCATCAAAGAATGAAATTTCCAGAAAAATACAAAAACATAGGCTTAAGCAATATTTGATATTATGAACTCAAAAATGATGTCCATTTTACCAAATTCAAAACATATCAGTTGCATTAATTAATTTAAAACATTATTTCCTGTCGTCAAAACATATAGCGTGTTCTTAAGAGATAATAACTATCAAAATATTGACACTTGTTTATGTCTGGTTTAACTGTGAAATTACATCCAATGACGAACATTGTATTAAATTGTAAAAATACACTCTTAATATACTTTAGAACCACTAAAATTAATAATTTATCCCTATTAATTATTTGGATTAAAAAGTTTGTTATTAATTAAAATTTAGTAATTTTCACTATTTATCAGAAAATGAATGTTATCCGAAAAGTACCAAAATTTCACCCTAAGCTAATTTCGATATTCCGAATCCAAAAATGAAGTCCATTTTCAAAAATAAAATTTACAAAATTTCAAAAAGTTGTTATTTCTATTCATAACGGCTAGTTTTAATAATATTTTAATAGCATATTGTTGTTTAGTGAAATTTGGTATTGCGTACTACACACACTATCGAGGAAGGTCGCGATTGCATGTAATGCAAGGCAAGTCAAGGATGCGTGTTGTGCAAGCTCATTTTGGTGTAGTGTACAACACATGACATTAATGAAATTAAAAAGAATATTTTTCATAAAATCTCGAGGTGTTACATTCTACCCCCGTTAAAATAAATTTGTCCCTCGAAATTCGGCGAGGTTAAAAATGGTTTACTACTCGAAATCTTGTTTAATAGAACCCTGCATCATAAAAAGAAATACCCAAACATGGATTTAAAAACTAATGTAGGAAATGTAACGGTTACAGAAATTAACTCATCACTGGGTTTCCACGTAGGAGAACATAGGTGAAAATATGGACATGGAAGAAAAATCTGACCATCATGTTCTGATGGAGAGTGGTAGAGAACATGGCTATTAAATAGACAACAATCACAAAGCCATAGATTTGCGATTATCTAAGGTACCATCTGATTCATCAGATATAAGGGCACTAGGACATCATTTTCGGTTTTCAAGATCATTTCCCTAATGTTGGTGAATTAAAAGAAATACTTACATGATTTTAGTACAATTTTCTATTGTACGTGAATTGAACAATTTACACTTCATACCTTAATGAAATGAAGTTGAATTTGTTATTCGTGATGTGTTAGCAGATCATGTGATAGAATGATGGGTCATTCCATCTCTTTCAAAAAAAAAGTTAGCAAAAGTTATAAGTCCATCTTATGGTTAGATTAACTGTATATGGTTCCAAAAATGAACTTATAATTCATATATCATGCCGCTTAATAAAATAATACTAGTTACTACTAACCAGGGACTTCCTGTAGGCCAGTGGTAGGAGATAAAGGCCAGTCACACTTCGGTTGTGGGTTCGCTTCCCATAGCCTTGTCCGACGCGATGGGCTGTCGCCCGTCCTGCAGGTTGTCCTTTTTCTAAAGCTATATTACTATAAAATCACATAAATAATATCAAAAAAATTTATATCCTTAAAAAATACTAACTTATAGTTAACATAATCCATTCCAATCTTTAGGATTATCTAAAATACTTTGGTCCAAGCTCATAGTATAATGAAAATGATTACTTGAAATGTCGTCAACCAAGCATGTGAATGCCATCATTTATCCCCCATATATCTTGTTGGTCACATTCCAATCATGTGAATAACTTAATTATGTATTCTCTTGAAAAATTAATACCCATTAAACCTTAGTGAAAACATGAATGCTGTCAAAAGATAGCTCTTTCAACATACCAAAATCCAAAAATTCTATATACTCAAACCATGATATAAGCTTCTCCTTATATCAGTCATGAGCTCATGAATACTATCAAACATTTAGTTTTCTCCTTATCCCATCATTATGCGCATATCATCTACATTCCAAAAATATCTGAATAACCTTTCGTGGATACTAGTAACATTAATCATACACTTTCAAAACTCAAGGAAAGACAACAGTGTAAGAATCCTTAGATGTCTCTTTATTCCATAGTACCATGAGATTACTTATACAACATTACACATGATAAACATGTAATCATTCCACTACATTCTTAAACCATTGACCGAGCTTCAACAATTATTTGATCTCACATATCATTTGTAGTCTCTTCATCACCATCCACATAAAAACCACCCATACGACCATACTGATTCTCTTCATGAGACTTTCCCTTAGGGCATTGGTTTTCATAATTCCCGTACATTCCACATTTAAAACATTTAACCATTGTTGATGTCGTATCAATACCATTATCCTCATCCCTGGTGTTAACTGAACCTTTTCCATTTCACTTACTGGCTTTGTGTCCAAAAGCATCTTCCAGTTCCTTTGAAACATTCTCCTTGATACCTCTTCCCACATGATTTACATAGGAGAAATTGAACTTTCTTTCCTCTATGATCATCATGAAACTCCATCATTATCTTATTAGCCGAGTCAGGAATCATAACAAATTTTACTTTATAGATCATATTGTGAGATTGCTGATTCGGCATAATAATTATTTTTGGACTTCCAAATCCCATTTCATTTCGTTGCTCATGAAGAATATCATTCCATTGTCCATCATATCCTCCATTATCGTTAATCATCTTGTTTCCAACCATTTTCTAAAACCCAAAAAGAATAGTGTGAGAGGAATAAATCATAATAAAGGGGGAGTAACTTCAATATCTAACATCTTTGGTTTAATCTAATATCGTTACGATAGTTCTAGAACAATATCCTATACATATACTTATCCTTAGGGACATCCCTAGACATACCATAGAAATATCACTAGGGATCTCACTAACGTTTTCGCATCCTAGTTTCCAAAGGTTGAGTAAACCGTTCCTCTAATACCAACTGTAGATACCAAAATCTTGACGTACATTGATATTACATTACATTTGCGGAATACTTAGGACATAACAAAAACACACACACAAGGACCGTAATAGTTTAGTGTCTTTGGAAACTCGGAATATAATCTTCTAATCATGGTGAAAGATCTTCAACATCTCCCACAATGATCTTCCTTTTTTATACCTAAAACCTTTCTTTTTATCCTGGGGAAAATAAAACATAATAGGGTGAACACAAATGCCCGGTAACTGTAAACAAAAGAAATATCAATCACATCATATTCATAAGAACATAACATTTTGGAAATCTTAACCTGTAAAAGAGTGCATAATTTCATAACATGGGATAAATCATAGTAGTGAAATTAAATCTCAATAATCATACCTTAAAACATGAAACTTTGTGGCATACACACATAATCATAGAGAAGCATTTCTTATTAGTCAAGACTCATTGCCAAGACTATCTTAGTGGACAAAGTCCCTTTCTGAACCAAGTTCACTCCTCGTTTCAGTCCTGTTTCACTGAACCGGTATAACCTACCATTTCAGCCATGTCTATATCATGATATATAAAATCATTACCCAATGCATTGGAGGGAGATATAGGTCCCACCCATATCATAATGATACCATTCTTATGTGTGCTAGAAAATCATATATCATACATCATTCCATAACCCATGAAATAAAATGGGATTTTAAACATCATGCCATCATAACATAATCCATAAAAAATTGATATCATTTCATCATTAAAAAATTGAGACCATTTAAATCATAGAGACATTTTACTTGAAAGATACACATATTAAATAATATCATCTTAGATGGAAAATAGATTTGAGAAAAATAATTTAAATGAATTCTCGAGGAAAATATCCTGTCTTCTTTAAAATCATTTTCTTTTCACAAAATTCCATGCAATTTTAAAAGATAAGGGTTTTTTTAAAAATAATCATGCAATATTCTAGAGGAATATTCTTGAAAATGATTCATTATGAAACCGTAAAAATCCGTTCACACCGTATAAGTTAAAAATAACATTCTCCCCGTACTTTTGTCGGAAAAGTCAAAAAAGTACCTTATATGGTAACCAAAGGAAATATTTCAGTAATACAATGTGGTAAAAAGTCAATAAAGGGTAAAAATGACTTTAAACTTACATGGAATAATGGTAAATATATTATGAAATCATTTTTTTAAAACATGGTCATGGATGATAAACGTAACCCCAGTAAATACTTACGTATAAGCACTCTCAGATAAAAATGAGATTGAAAATGTATCCCTTACCTTAGGTCCGATATTCTTAGTAAGTGTCCGAACCTCCTGTACAATGATTTAAATAATGTCATTGAATTATTCCGGAATCATACTCATTGTTATGATATCATATATGATTCACTTATGACTTTATTTTACCCGTTCTTTTCTAAATTCCATGTTAAAGAGTGTTCTGGGTAAAATTGGTTCATTTGTCGTCCGTATTTTGACTTGTAATTATTCATATGATTAATGAGATCATGATTACATAATTCCAGAATATAAAACTTTATTTATATATAATATATATTCAGAATATACATATATATATAATAGATTAGTAAATGGAATGAAATACACCGTTCATGGAGACGGTAGGTCGTACGTACGCATGAGCGCTGTTTTCGTTTCCTTATTGAGTTGAATGGAATTATGTAGATGACATAAATATATATACACATAAATCCAGTATAATTATTATTTCATATATTTCATGATTACTTATTATATATACATTATAATCATTCATGAATGGTTAACGTGGAGAATGAATCTCATCGCGTCGTGGAGACGGTAGTCCGTACGTAGGCACGAGCGATGATATCGTTATCATGATCGTGGAATTGTATTGGAGTGTATGTATAATATTTCATAACCAATATCAATTTACAATTATCATATATAGTTATTATGTACACCATTATACCCATCCATGTAAGGTGGTGGTGGAAAATTGATTACACCACGGCGTGGAGACGGTATTCCGTACGTACGCACGCGCGGTGATTTTTTTCTCTTTAGGATGGATAGATGGTGAAATAGGGTTGTTTCATACTTATAATAACATATCATTATATTAGTGATACTTATTTTATTACTTCATAATGAAACAACTAAAGAAGAAGAAGTGGAAGAAGAAATAAAGTTGAATGAATCGGTAACGGACATTACCTCTTCTTTGAATCTCCTTTTGAGATATCCTTATAAGGCACTAAAATTGGCCTTTGAGGAAGACCATAACCTCTAGGATGTTTCTATGGAAGTTTATAATGGAATTTGGCAGGGGATGGCGGAGCTTGAAGGCTCAAACTGGTGTGAGGAAGAGAGGGAGGGGTTCCCTTTTTAAGGGAGGATAGGGGTACCTTTGGAATAAGTAAAACTATTATTTTATTATAAAGTCAAATTCGGTTTTAAATAGCTCCAAATTTATTTATGTCTAATATAAGGCGGGTATGGGTCTAAATCCTCTCATCCAATAGAATTTAGATAAGTTTAGGTCATTATACTAACCTTATCTTTTAGTTTTAACTCTTAGTTAATTAGATTGACATTTACTGTGTCACTTTGTATTTTTATATTATATAGAAAATAAACGTTTCATATACATCCAAGCGACCCCCAAATTGTCCATTAATGATACGCCTATCTTGATATCAGTATCTTGGCCGAACCTTAGATTTTTAGGAATAAAATAACAATCAATAATATCATAATTGTTTTAAAAACTATTTTATGTCAATTTTGACACTATTCAATAGTTGAATTTTGTGAAACTCATAACAGAATGATTAATTAGACCAATGTTAATTAAATCAATCCTAAAATGTCATAGTAACCTAGAAAAGTAGTTTAATTCATAAAAAGTCTCAAATTATTTTTATTTGGGTATTTATAAAATCAATTATGTCAATATTTCATTAATAAGATAATTACTGCATCATCTTTGTGTCATAAATAAATTAACCTATTTAAAGTCTAAAAATTTAAAATAAAATATAATTATGTAGTAAATCTTTTTATCTTTCTAATAAATATTTTTAGTAGAATTTATCTTATGTACAACTTAATATTAAAAATGATATACTTATTAAACTTTGATTTTAACTATTTTAACCCTTCCTTATATAAATTAATAATAAATGTCCTAATCTAATCCAATAGTGCCTAAATGGTCAGATTTTATTCCTATGGTTGTTTATGGTCGAATTAAACTTATCTAATAGAATTTGGACATGTTTTATGGTAATAATAATACCATTTTTACCCTTAATAAACCTATTTACTTTTAACCGTGGTAAAAAAATAAAAAGTTACTATTCAAAAAAAATTCTTTTCATCTCATTAAACCACATTTTACTTACTGACATCAACCATGTCTCTCGGATTTTTGAAATTCCACTAACAGAAGTGGTAAAAATTATGTTTTATGAAAAATTCATTTTTTTTAAACTACCACTTAGTGGTTTCACTATTCATCAAAAAATGAAAGTTTCCAGAAAAATACAAAAAATTAGGCCTAAGCTATATTTGATATTATGAACTCAAAAATGATGTCTATTTTAAAAAATTCAAAACATATCAGTTGCATTAATTAATTTAAAAAATTTATTCCCATCGTCAAAACATATAGCGTGTTCTTAAGAGATAATAACTATCAAAAGATTGACACTTGTTTATGTCTAGTTTAACTGTGAAATTACATCCAATGACAAAAATTGTATTAAATTGTAAAAAAATACTCTAAATATACTTTAAAACCACTCAAATTAATAATTTATCACTATTAATTATTTCGATTAAAAAGTTTATTTTTAGTTAAAATTTATTAATTTTCACTATTCATTAGAAAATGAAATTTATCCGAAAAGTACCAAAATTTCACCCTAAGCTAATTTCGATATTCCTAATCCAAAAATGAAGTCCATTTTCAAAAATAAAATTTTCAATATTTCAAAAAGTGGTTATTACTATTCATAATGGCTAGTTTTAATAATATTTTAATAGCATATCGTTGTTTAGTGAAATTCGGTATTACGTACTACACACACTATCGAGGAAGGTAGTGATTGCGTGTAATGCAATGCAAGTCAAGTATGTGTGTTGTACAAGCTCCTTTTGGTGTAGCGTACAACACAAGACATTAATGAAATTAAAAAGAATATTTTTCGTAAAATCTCGGGGTGTTACAACAGCGGTGTTGGCATGAGTTTATCCAGGACTATGAGTTTGAGATAGTCTATACTCATTAGAAGTGGATCGTTTTAGTAGATGCTATCAGAAAGACATCAGGCATTCAGCTGCTAGGAGAGGAGACAGAGATGCTAGCCGCGTTTTATATTTCCTTTTTTGATTGGGACGAAGTATCCTTTTTTGCAGTCTCTTACACTCACACCTCATCTTTTCAGACAGTCAGGGAGGCGCAGTGTGGGGATGCTGACTACGAGGCTTGATGTGGCCAGATATCCATATAGCTGGCACCAAATAGATTTCATGAAGGTGGGGGGCACATCATTCTTTTAAAAGGACGTACCATGATACCAGTTTCTCTTTAAGAGGAGGTGTTTAGAGAGTTCGAAACATCTCCTTTAGCGGTACATCCATGAGTGGCGAAGATTTTTCAGGACCTCCGATTAAAGAACTGGTGGCCAGGTATGAATAAAGAAGTAGCAGAGTTTGTATCATGACGCCTCATTTTTCAGCAAGTGAAGGTGGAGAACTAGGTTCCAGTAGGAATGGTTAATCCCTTAAAGGCCCCCAAGTGGAGGTGGGACATGATATCCCAGGATTTCATGATGGGACATTCACATAGATCCAGAGGACATGACTCTATATGGGTGATCGTAGAACGACTCAACAATTAGGACCACATACTATCGATCAGTGAGCAAGGCTTACTAGAGTGCTTGGGAGGACTCTATGTGCATGAGATAATATGGCTTCATGGTGTTCCATCTACGATCATCTCCGATCGAGATTCTTATTTCACATCCCGGCTATGGAAGGGGTTGTAGTAGGATTTAGGACACATCTTTAGTTGGGCACTGCATTCCATCCTTAGACGGATGGTCAGACAAGGAGGACCATTCAGACTCTCGAGGACATTATCGGTGCATGCGTCATCAAATTCGGTCGCAGTTGAGAGGATCATTTACCCTTGGTACAATTTTTTTATTACAACGGCTACCACTCAACCATCGGGATGAAATATTTCGAGGTACGTTATGGCAGACCTTGTAGATCACCTCTGTGATGGACTAACCTAGGAGAGTAATCACTTATGGGACCAGAGATGGTGTATGATATGACGGAGAAGGTTCAGATCATCTAGGAGCAAATGAAGATTTCATATCGGAGACAGAAGTCCTTTGCTAATAAGAGACTGAGAGCACTGGAGTTCGAGGATGGCGACCACGTCTTTATATGGGTCTCACCATGACAAGGTCAATGGAAATTTGGTTGAGGCAACAAGTTATCTATGTGATTCATCTGACCGTTCCATGTTCTCAGCTGAGTAGGCGAGGTGGATTACCGCTTGGTTCTTCTACCTCAGTTGCACCATGTGCACGACGTCTTTCACGTATCAAATCTGAGAATATATGTTCATGACTCGTCCCACATCATTGACCACAGGGATCTAGACATCGATGACATGGAGACATTTACAGAGGTTCCAGTGGATATTGAGTATCGACATGAGCGGGTCTTGCGTGGACAGTCTATACCTCAAGTACGAGTTCATTGGCATCTCAGGAACCTCTAGGAGAGCACATTTGAGTGGGAGGCTCAAATTCGTGCTCAGTACCCACCTTTGTTTCTTTAGTGTGAGTTGTAGTTTATGTGGTCATAAAGTCCTAAGTTGGGGAGAATTTGAAGACCCGTAATTCCTGTGAATTATTTTAATAAAAAATAAATCGGAACTTTACGAGTCCACAGTTTCAAACGACGCTTGATTCTGAGGCACGATTTTCATGGAAATATTTCGTAATGTTTGTTCGGGTATGTTCAGAAATGGTACGAGCGAGATTTCATATCTTTTGAGGAAGTGCTGGGAATTGATATCTGATGGCACCATTAAACTCGCAGCACCGATATTCGCCTAAAACCATCACCGTAGTTGCGTTTTAATGAGGTCGGAAGTTAGTTTTTGGGATTTTTAAATTCTGTTAAATTAAAATTAAAACATTATTTTTATTTTTATTTGTGGTGGTTTAATCATCCAAGGGGAGGTTGTAGCTGGGGCCCGCCCACGCATAGCCTCACTTGGTAGGATATTATGTAGTGGTTCCCACACGAGCTTCTTACCCCCAATAACTCCGAATTTATTAACTTGACACCACAATTCATTAATTGGAACATTTCACCTCCCCCTACTCTTTTGGAATTTGAACCATTCCACCCATTAATTAGATGAGTTGTTAATTTAATTAAAATAGTGGAATTCGAATGGTTGTGGAAAAAAATAATATACAATTCATCTATTATTTTTGGGTTGGGAATTTTCTTTTGAGAGAGGACATGAGAGATTCTTGGATAACGACATCCTCCCCTTAGAAGAATGCACCACCTCTGATGAAGAAGGAGGACGATGCTGGAGCCCGAGATCGGCAGCATGTGAAGGGCGCAACGTATGATGACATCATCAAATTCATATCCTGCACCTTCATTAACGTTTATCGAATCGATGTAGGGGTATATTTTTATTAAATTAAATCCTTGTTCCTCATCATTTATTATGGTTTTCTGTTGGTAATTTTTTATCACCTAATGCAGTGGGCGTGGGCTGAACAAAAATGGTCTGACGTCCCTCCATTTGTAAATGTTTTGTTTACGACGGAGGCAGACCGTGGGAGAATCCCGCGGTGAAAGGGATGTCGAATGGGCCGTGATTCCATCACACCTCACAAAGAAAACATGTGGCCAGGCGGGCCACGGTGAATCCGGAAGGGTGCGGTGTCATCGCACCACAACGATGATGAACCACGACCAAGAGGGTCGTGGCGGACAAAAGAGGTGCGACGCCATCTCGGCGCGCCACGCAGGAGCGGTGGGGCCGTGGCCAGGGCGGGCCGCGACGAAGGGGTGTCGCACCATCCTGCTGCACCGGAGTGGGACCCTGGCCAAAGGCTGCGATCGTCGAAGGAGCGCGGCTGGCTGAGAGGGTTGTCGGTGGCGCTCGACAAGGCGGGTCCTGAAGGGTCGCCCGGCACTCCGAACAGGTGCTAGGCGCCGGTTCCATTAGAAGATGGGGGTGAAACACCACCACCACCCCCCACTATTGTGTGGCAGCCTAGGCAACGCGGCAAGAGGGGCCATGCCCCGCAGCCAGAATGATCAGGCCACACCTCAAGCCGGGCCCTGCAGAACGGTCAGCCGGGCCGGGCCGCACGACCAGCTAGGTCGAGCACCGCAGCTACTTGGTCTAGGCCACATGGCCTACCGGGCCCGACCGCACGGCCAGCCAGGCTGGGACACATTACCAACAGGTCGGACCACTATTAGGCTGGACCGTCATTGGACCAGGTCAGACCCGCGGACTGGGTCGTACCCCCGCCCAGACCCATTTTACCCGAAATCACCATTTCATTCGTATTTTAGGATAAAACTATCTGATCTATGAACCATATATGGTGATAGAATTCATAGATTATTATAGATCTTTTGGCATTCCCCGCTCGAGGTTTGGACGTAGTTGGGGTACGGTAGGGTGGGTTTGAACATAATTACAAATCGGGCCCATGGAATGGAAATGGCAATAACTCATAGACCGGGGTCCAATTGACGTTTATTCTATCACATTGGTTTCCTTATGATGAGGCGGTACTATGAGATACATAAACTCGAGACTTTGTGGTTGTTTATGGATCGACATATGGCTTGAGAAGTGGACCCTCCCGGAATCGAGCGTGTTGTGTGTGGGAACCCTATGAATGGCTACGACTAAGATGACAGGATCCCCCGTGGGTTTGACAGTGATGATACTGTACCAGGATCCTCTGTGGGTTCGATAGTGATGGCTCCTATACTGGGATCCTCCGTGGGTTCGACAGTAGTGACGTTTATACAGGGATCATCCATGGGATCGATAATGAGGACTTCTGTACCAGAATCCTCCGGGGGTTCGACAACGCTGATATTATTCCGGGATCCTACGTGGGTTTGACAGATTAGATGATTCATAAGATACATATAATCATCCCTACCCCTCTTCATTTGTTGTATACTTGTGTGAGATGCATATTTTCTTTAAATTATTATCATTGAGGTGATTGACTTTACTTCCTTTGTGACTGGGTTGTTCTTGGGATCGAGGGTTGGAGACAGACTATGACTGGTAACTTAGGTATGTGTATGTGAATATACATAAGTATGGTGGGTTGATACATCGTTATTGTATCTTTATTCTGTGGTTTTTCGTTAGTGGATTCTGGGAGACCTTCGGGTGTCTCAGGGCCCCCTAATGAGTATTATTATACTCACCCCTACACGGGCTTCGCCCGCACCGTATTGTGTACTGTGAAGACGACGATCAGCAGTGATCAAGGCTGAGGGAGTCAGATGAGAGGCTGATTAGAGATTGACTAGATGGGAAGTACATCAGGGAATAGTTGTTCGAGGTCTGTACCCACCCTTAAGGTAGGATTTCCCCAGTGGAAGATCCAGGAGCTGTTTTCCATTTTTACTTGTACATCTACTTGTTGATATGTTGGGTTTGAATATTGTCCCACTTATGTTAAATAAACCTTTTTCCTATATTAGTACTTGTTTCTACAACTGATTATGTACAGACTGTGTGTGTTACAGTTTTAAAGGCAATGCCTTCCCTTTTTATCGGGGATTTGCCTTTGGTGCAAGTCACCAGCCTCTGGACTATAGATGGTGGGAATGAGGTCATTACATCACGATATTTGAGGACGGGTCGTGAAAATTATTGTTCTAATTAATCCTAGTATTCTATTATAGTTGATAATATTAATGAATCATATATAAATTTTTTATTTATTTTGGATAATGATAAATAATTTATATGTGTGGATAGTGAAATCTATATTGTTTTACTAGACTAAAATTATGAAAAAAAACTCAAATTAATAGAATTTCGTTTGCATCATAATCATCATTTAGTTATTATTTTTATTAATTTGTTATATTTAAAAAGGTAAACAATCCCTCCTCAATTTCCTTCAATATATCAATCATCAATTAAATTTATTTTACAATCAATCAAAAAAATTTTCTATATTAACATCTGATTTAAGAGAAATACAATTGTTACACAATGTTCTCCCTATATAAAACAATGAAACAACGTTTTTATAGTCCCCGTGAAAGTGATTGTCATACCGGAATAATTGTTGGGGAGGAATTTTTTTATTGAAATTATTATAAGAAAAAAATTAATTAAATAAATATTTTTTTACTTCTATTCTTGTTTTTATTAATTTATTTTACTTTATTTAGTATTTATATATATACTCAATATCTTTTACCTCATATAATATTTTTTTATTGGAAATCATCTAGAAATAACAAAACATTATTTTTGGATGTATTATTTTGATTATTTAAAATTTTATTATACTCTCATTGAGGATCATGAATATTCTATTTTCTATATTTGAACACAACATTGATTACAATTAGAACAATTACTATATAATCGATGATGGAATGAATTCTCAAGTGAAATATATTACAAAAACTAATGATAATAATCATGGTCGATAAACCAAGATGTGATACTACACTTTATATTACAACTTTTAGATGATGATCTAAATCGATTACTTTATGATCAATTATAGATGATTTATAATGAATAATATGTGGAATTTAATAATAATGAAAATGAAATAAAATACTAAGAATCCAAATTATTCATATTAATGATTTTCTAAACGAGTAATAGATACAATAATTCTAGGTGAATGATAGACCAAAATTTGAATAAATCATATCTATGGCCATATCATCTATGTACACACATGATGATTAGTAGACATTTGATTATTTACCAATATAAAAAACATCATATATTATTCTTGTAGAAATTCATAATGAAAAGGTGATATTAGATAATGAATTGGATGGTGATTTCCCAAATCATAACACAATCTATTTTTATCATTATATCGTTGGAATAAGGACTAATATTAATTTTTTTTAAATTATAATTATATATTTCCATAGATGAAATTGAGGAGACCCCCCATATATGATGATATATAAATAAGTGATAAAATAAACCTATTCAATTTTTTATGTGGTATACGATTGGGATTTAACAATCATGAAATCTCCCAAAAAAGAAATTGCAAATGATAAATTTATAGAATAACCTCTTCCTATTACATAGATTCAACACTCATGGAACCATATCACTACTCAAGATGATTTGATGTTTGAAGGACTTGATATTATATTTTAACTCCCACTAAATCACAAGTAATTCAAATAGGATGTTGAAATAAATTTCAATGGATATAGGGACCTAAAATAGAATACATATTTATAGAGAATAACTAAAGATATCATGATTTATGTGTTAAACATTTTGAGCCCACCCAATGGATTTTTGATGAAATTATATAACTATCTAAATATACCGAGTAATAATTAATTTCTAATGTGTATGAATCCATTGTTTACGTTTTTAATTTCATTTAGCTCTTTTTCATTATAAAATATTCAGTTTTATAATTATTATTTGTTGAAAATAATTGATAATAATGGATTCTGTCATGAATATTAATGTTATTGTGTAGAATAAAATAATTATGTTTTCACATACCCTCTTATAATGTTATTTGAATGTAATTAAAAAATTTAATTTCTTATTGATATATCATTTAATATGGTCACAATTGTGAAAATATATAATAATATGTGTTTTTGAAGAGAGATCATTTTTAGATATATTTTTATTGAATTTTTATGGGATTTCATCATTATCATTTATTTTTAGTTAATTTGAAAATAAATTATTTTCTATTATCATTATTCATATGTAAAAGGATTTCGAGAAAATTGAAATGTTTTTTAGAATTTTTTAAACAATATTCATTATGTGTCAATTTTGAATAAATTTTATATTCAACTATTTTTACAATATCTACTATCCATGGTAATTTATTACCTTGAATAATTGTCCAATTTTTTTCTCTATTGAATGATATATAATATTTAAATTTTTCTAATTTTTTATAATCCACATTTATTGATAGGAAATCAATAATTGTTTTAACATGAACATGAAATAAATATTTCAAAACTTTTTAATGAAATATGTCACTTAAATATGATTGAGATTATTTTTTAATCTAAATATCATATCATAAAGATACACTATTATATTTTTATTAATTATTAGTCATGTATTCTATTAATTATAAATTTCAATGAATCCAAATTATATACATATTTTTTCATGAAACATACTAATATTTTTTCTTATGATTTTCTTATAATTATGTGTGTAATAGAATATTTCCTTGGTGGAAGGGGATTCAATTCATTGAGGAATATGTGTTTCACTATTTTTATTTCAATTTTTCTTCGAGATTATCTTATTTAATTTATATATATATTCCATTGATTTTACTCAAAAAATAAATAATAATTAAATGTATGGAATAAAAAAAATTGTTTATTAGATTGGTCATAACACACAATTATTTAATGGTTTTTCCTATCATAATTATCACAATTAGTGTCATGAAAAAAAATTATGTTCATGAATATTTAATCAATATATGTGTAACATAAAATTTATAGAATAAATGTAAAAAAATGGTGTATACAAAAAAAATTTTGATTTGGGGAATGTTGGAAATTTATTTTTTGAAGTATTAAATTATTATAATAATTTTCATTATTGATCATCAATTGTTTTTAAATATATATATCCATTCCTATGATTTGGTATCTGTCTTCTTCATCCTTTATAATTCATGTATATTCACAAACATTAATATTAAATAAATATTTTACAACATCTTATTTTTATTCATACAAATATTAATTTGATAGTGTCATATTGTAACACCGCAATACAAATATAAGAGCTTTATTTTTAAATAATATATATTTTGTGTTTCCCATAACACTATGTCTGAACTCCCTTTAATCATTTAATAAATTATTATTATAAAAAAGAAATTAATATAGTAGGATTTAATAGTGTTTAATAATTATTATATACATATATAATATTCACACAGAATATTTTAAAGTCCTTAGATAAGAATCAATATGATTTTATAGAATAAAAGGTTATCCTAATTATAATGGTAGTATTATGTCAAATTGATGGCGCACATATTTCAAATCTAGTATTTGAAAATAAAATATTCTATTTAAAATAATTAAATTCTTATTTGAAATATATAAATTGAAATTTAAATAGGTTCATTTTTTTATTTTTTTTATATGAATCATATTTTGATGATTATTGGGAAAATTTTGTTAAATTGAAAAATACTATTTTCACCGAAGCAATTTATAGTTTTAAATTTAATTATTAATTTTATTTAATGAATAAATATTTTATATTTTTATATTTTTATGTAATTTATTTCATTGTTATAATTTTTACATACATTTATGTTACAAGAATGTTTTAATCATATGCATGTTTTTACATTAATCAGTCATTTTATAACACAATCAACGAGATTAATTTTAAATTAATTATTTAAAATTATATTATTTGAATATTAAAAATTGTATTACATATATGTAATCAATTATTCTAAATTATACACATTGCTATTTTTGGTAATTCTGAATTGTAACATTAGTAATTTTTTATTTACCATGGTTAACGATAAATCTTGTAATTAAATTATAAAATAATACTACAAATATTATAGAACTACATGCAAAATGATCGTAGTTTAATTGGGAAATATGGTTTCGAAAAAAAAATCATACTTACAATAAAATTATAATAATCTTATCAACCTGTGTTTGAATATTACTGTTATACTATTTTTTGATGATAAGTTAAGAACAACATAATCATGTTTTTTAATAAGTGTTAAATTTGTAATAAATGATATTATAGAAGATAAATTTAAATATAAATATAAATATGAAAACTTAAAAAATTATATTCATTGTGATAATTTTTATAAAGACCATGAAATTACTTGGATTTTTTTAAATATATCAGAATTTTACTAGTCCATAGTTTTTGACGGTGCTTGATTCTGAGGCCGGTGTTCCAGGAATCAATTTATGATGTTTTGTTCTGGTATATTTAGTAAACGTACGATCATGATTTTATATCATTTTACCTAGTACATGGAATTAAAATATGAGGGAATTATTGAACTCATATCGTTGGTATTCACATAAAAAGACCATCACAGTAGTTGCGTTTTAACAAAAATGGAAGTTAGATTATTGAATTTTTAATGAAGTTAAATATAAATAAAATTATTACTTTTATTTTTATTGAGGCGGTTTAAACCTACTATGGTAGGTTGGAGGTGGGGCCCACCCGCACATAACCTCCCATGGGAGGATATTATGTGGTGGGGTCAACATGAGCATGAACCCCCATTAACACCTCATTTATGTGGGGGAAATCTCTTAAACTCCCCTTGAGTTTGATGAACCCTACCCTCCCTTTATTTATTTTGATACATTCTATCTTCCCTCATAAGTGTGCCAAACCACAAATTAATTAATGGAAATAATTAATTAATTTGAAATGGTTTGAAATCTTTTTCCAATAATAAGAAAATGGGTTGGCTTAACCCATTAATTTGGTTGGCGATTCTTGTTTATGTAGCCTTGGAGAACTCTTGAGAGAGAACTTCATCCTCTCAATGAAGAACACGATGAACACTACTACCACTGAAAATTAACGTCATCTTGGTCCTTCGTCAACTGAGGTAAGGAAAGGGAAACGATGCCCAAGAGGAACGTTGATGTCGTGTTCGACATCATCACCTTCAAACACAATCTGCCAATGGCGAATACATATCTTCCTCTTGTGACGTTGACGGAACGATGCCACCTTCCCGAAACTCCGTCAAACAACACCGAAAAGAAAGGTAGGGGTTTGTTGTGATTAAATTGAATCCTCGTTAATTATTGTTTATTATGTTTCGATGCTGGCCATTTGTTATCACCGAATACAGAGGGTGAGGGCCGAAAAAACAGGGCCCACCGTCCGTCTATTGGTTTTTATTTACGACAGAGGCGGACTATGGGAGAAGCCGGCGGTGCAAGGACAGCTGTACCGCCGGAAGGGCGTGGCGCCGTCTTGCCATGCCAAGAAAATCCGCGACAAGGTGGGGTGTGACAGGTACATGAGGCCAGCCAGCTGAGCCGGCCGCCAGCGGCGCACTACAAGGTGAGACACGATGGGTACCGCAGTTTTGTTTGAATCCAGGGGTAGTGGGGGGCACGTCACCCCCCCCCCCACGATGTGGCTAGATAGTCCACGTGGAAAGGCCAGTTGGGCCAAAAGGTTGGCTGGCCTCAGTAAGCCGGGTTAGGCCCCACGACCCGTCGGGCCTGGCCCCACGGCTAGTCGTGCTGGGCCACCTTTGCGAGCTAGGCCGCCATCAGGCCGGACAACCCTCGGGCCGGTCCCCCATCGGGCCAGGCCGCTCCATCAGATCAGGTCGGACCCGCGGACTGGGTCGGACACTTATCCCAACCCGTTTAACCCGAAATCACCATTTCATCCGTATTTTGGGCTACGGGTGTTTGAACGACAAATAGTTTTGTTGTGATAGAAGGCATAGAGTAGGGAAGATCATTTGGATAACCCCGCATGAGGTTTGGATGCAGTTGGGGTATAGTCAGGTTGCATTGAACATAAAAACTAACCAGGCCCCTGGAACAGAAATGTCAATAACTCACAGACTGGGCGTCTGATTGACGCGTCGTTTATTGCATTGGGTTACATATAATGAGACATAACTACATGATACATTAAATAATTAATACATCCTATTTAATGTATCCGAACTTTTCTCAAGGTGCAGACCCTCTCGGAATCATGCATGTTGTGTACAGGAAACCTACGACTGGCGGTGACTGAGATGAGAGGATCCTTTGTGGGTTCAACAGTGACGATATTGTACCGGAATTCTTTGTGGGTCTGATAGCGATGATACATTACCAGGAGCCTATGAGGGTTCGATAGATATGACATCTGTATCGGGATCCTTCGTGGGTTTGATATTGATTCTTTCTGTACCAGGATCCTCCATGAGTTTGAGAACGTTGATATTGATTAGGGATCCTACATGGGTTTGAAAGAGGAGATGATTCAGATGCTACATCTAATCATCTATACCCCTCTTCCTCTTTTGTATACATGTGTAAGCTTAGTCTTTTCTTTAAATCATTATCATTGATGTTATTGACTTTTCTTTTTTGGTGGACTGGGTTGTGCTTGGACTCGAGAGTTGGAGTCGGACTATAATAGGTAACTTTGGTATATGTATGGGAATATACCTATGTAGGGTTGGTTTATACTTCGTGATTGTATCTTTATTATTTGGTTTATCCTTATTGGATTCTGGGAGACTTTTGGGGGTCTCTAGGTCCCCTATTGAGTATTGTTATACTCACCCCTACACAGGATTCGCCCACAGCTTTTTGTGTTCTGTGCAGATGACGGTTAGCAGTGATCGTTGCTGAGGGTGACGGACGGAAGGCTGCTAAGAGCTGGACAAGACGAGACATACGTCAGGGATGAGTTGTTTGAGATATGTACCTACCCTTTAGGTAGGATTCCCCAGTGGGAGACCATGATATTTTTTTCCATTTTTACTAGTACATGTTGTTCAGTTATGTTTGTATACTGGCCCACTAATGTTCATCACACCCTTATATTCTATATTAGTACTTGTTTCTTCTACTTCATGTGTTCAGTCTATGTGTGATATAGTTTTAAAGGCAATGCCTTCCCATTCTAATCAGGGACTCGCCTTTGGTGCTAGTTCCTAGCCCCTAACCTATTGAAGAAGGGCTTTGGGTAGTCATGGCATGGGTCCCGATGACAGGTCTTGAAAAATTGAAATCAGAGGAGACAGTTATAATGTAGAACTTGGAATCTGAATCTTTTAACAGCAACAATGCTATGATTTTTGGGCGTGGATATCATTTTAGGAAAACTGGTTTTGGTGCGATGGCCAACGTATCCATACAATATGACTCTGACATCTGATTTCTTGACACAGTGCATGAAAACATTGATTGCGTGTGTGTTTCTTTTGAAATTTTTTCTTCATGATTATATTGTGTCAACTCACTAGGAATATTGTTTGACCGCGACACACCTGTTTATTTTCAGGAAATCCCCATGAAGGTAGCCAGCTAGGGTTTCGAGTTATGTACGAGATGGAATCCCACCGAGTGACGAGGACTTGGTGCAGGGTCCCGTCATAGCGGAGGTACCAGTAGGACAATTACCCAGTGGGCAACCGATACCACCAGCTCCTGCAGCAGAGAGTGCACACTGTCTATGTTCATTGCATGAGTTCTAGTGTGAGTGGCCTCCCAGGTTCTGAGGAGAGACAGACCCACATGCAACTATGGATTGGATGGATGTTTTTGTGAGAGTTTTCAGATTGTTAAGGACACAAGCCAACCTCATGGTGATCCTGGATATGAGTCTCTTGCTTGAAGCAGTAGGAATATTGTGGAGCCTAATGATCCCGGTGCATGACAGGGCATAACTACTCCAGACAGACTTCATGAGTCTCTTCCGGTTAGAGTTTGTTCCAGCCACCCTTCGTGTGGTGCAGATACATGATTTACTGCATCTATAGAAAGGTATCATGACGGTAGCTTAGTACTGAGTGAGGTTCACTGACCTCTCGTGCTACTCCACAGATATGGTATGACATCCATTCTTCATAGCATGGACATTCAAGCAGGGACTCAGGCATGAGATCAGGGATTCAATGATCTCCCTCAGAATCCCAATGTAGGGGGCGATGGAGCGAACCCTTCTTGTGGAGAGTTTTCTTGCAGAGTAGACACCAGCAACGAGACCCACCATATGGTGACACATAGCGGAGTCTTCTGCAACTGATAGTAGACATATGTCGGAGAGGTCTAAGAAGACCAGTCCATCATGTGGGAAACTCTAGGGTAAAGGATCAGTTGTGTGGGTCATATGAGACAGAGCTGACCATACGAGTAGAAGAGAATGCTATGCATGCGGTAGGCAAGGACATATGGCTTTGTACTGCCCGAAATTCCCTGCAGAAGAGCAGCAGACTGTAGAGGGACCTCCCATGCAGAGGCAGAGGTAGAGGATTGACCATGGTGATATGCCGGGGGCAAGAAGATGTGGCAGAGGAGCTGGTCGAGTAGTAGGTCATGGACAACGATTCGAGGACCTACCACCATCACCACCAAGAGGTCCACCCCGACCATAGAGAGTAGGGGGATAGTGGCGGGCTCTACTCCAGGCAGTCAAGGCCAATGACCACGGGGAACATGAGATGATTCAATGAACTATCTGTGTCTACTCCACCCTTGTTGTAGTACATATAGACACAATTTTGGGTCATTTTTTTATTTCTGCTGCCCTCGTTCGGAGCTCAAAGATTCCGACAGAGCCATTAGAACGATCTTTATGACTAGAGACTCCTACGGGAGCAGAATCGATGATTATGCACTAGTGCCGGAAGTGTGAGATTACTCTAGGAGGTAAGAGCTTCGGGTGGGATCTCCTTGTAGCGGCGTCTAGGCCTTACAATGAAATATAGGGTATGGAATGGTTATCCACAGTTTCGGCTTAGATTGACTGTATTAGGTAGAAAATGTGGTGTGTCCAAAAGGATGGGATGAGTTTTACCTTCACTGGAGAGAACTGAGCCTTTGCAGCTCAGGATGGACTCACCCAGAGGAGGGGGCAGTCGATCACACATCAGTTGAATAGTCTCATCCTCGGAGCAGTTGATGTGCTGAGTCCAAGTTTTCTTGTTGGTGTGGATCAGTACGTGGATGTTTTCCCTGAAAATGTTCCAGGACTACCTCCTTTCAGAGAGGTGGACTTCTTTATTGACCTATACACAAGGATTGATAGACGCTTTTATGAGGTCAAGGTAGAACGATGGTTCTCAAAGATTGACCTTAGGTCAGGCTATCACCTGCTCAGACTTTGAGACGAGGATGTGCAAAAGACAGGCTTTAGGTGTCGTTCTGACCACTATGAGTTCTTTGTTATTCCCTTTGTCATAAACAATGCTTCATCAGTGTTCCTGAGTCTAATGAACCTGATATTCCATCCTTACCTCAATTTCTTTGTTTTAGAATTCATCGGCGACATACTGATCAACTGGATTACTCTGGAGAAGCACACATAGCATTTTAGTGTAGTACTGGACACACTTTGAGTGCAACAGCATTATGGTAAGCTCTCGATGTGCCATTTCTGGATCCGAGAGGTACACTTTCAGGGGAACGTCATCTATGAGGCTTTATTTGCAGTGGATCCAGTGAAAATTGAGGCAGTTCTTTCTTGGGAGCTACCCAAGAGTGTTTCAGAGGTACAGAGTTTTCTGGGACTGGCTGGGTACTATCATAGATTTTTGGAGGACTTCTCTATAGTTGCAGGACTGCTTTCAGCATTGAAAAAGAATGGTAAACCCTTAATGCGGTCAGAGAGATTCCATTAGAGCTTTCAAGAGATGAGATAGAGGTTGAATAGTCCGCCAATCATGAGGCTACCAGAGGATGGTGTTGGTTTCATAGTTTACTGTGATGCATCAGGGATCAGTCTCAGGTGTTTCTTGATGTAGTAGCGAGCAGTGATTGTGTATTGTTCATCACAGTTGAGACCACACAAACAGAACTACGCTAATCATGAATTGGACATAGCAACAGTTTTATTTGCCTTGATGATGTGGAAACACAATCTTATGGGCCAACGCATTACATTCTACTATGATCACCAGAGTCTCAGTCATATCTTCTCATAGATGGACCTGATCTTGACACAGCGGCGATGGCATGAGTTCCTCCTGGACTATGACTTCGAGATAGTCTATAAAACTAGGAAGGGGAACGTTAAAGAATATTCTCTCAGTATTAGATCATGAATTCAGCTGATAAGATATGGGACAAAGAAACTATCCATGTTGTAGATATCCTTGGGGGATATAGATGGATCAGCATTTCTATAGTCTCTCATAGTCTCTCCTCCAATTTTTAGAGTGTCATGGAGGTGCGGCGTGGTGATGTTAACTGTGAGGATCGATGTGCTTAGATATCCCCAGGTAAGGCACCTGATAGATTTCATGAAGGTGGGGAGCATGTCATTCTCTTCAGAGGACGTACCGTGGTACCCGATGCACATCAGGAAGAAGTATTGAGGTAGTTACACACATATACTTTAGTGGTACATCCTGGTGTGGAAAAGATGTATGAGGACCTCTGATGATAGATCTAGTGGCCATGTATGAAAAATGCAGTAGCAGAGTTTTTCTCATAATGCCTCACTTGTCAGAATGTGAAGGTAGAGCACCAGGTTCCCTCAGGCTTGGTTCAGCCCATATAGCTCCCAGAGTGGAAGTGGGATGATATATCCATTGATTTAGTGATGGGACTTCCATGTACATCCTGGTGACATGATTCTATCTGGGTAATTGTCGATCAACTCACCATGTCGACCCTCTTCTTACTGACCAGAGAGCAGGTTTTAGTAGAGTGCCTGGGATTCCTCTACATACGGGAGATCGTATGGCTTCATGGTGTGCCATATATGATCATCTCCGATCGAGATAGTTGTTTCACTTCCTGGCTATGGAAGTTGTTGCAGGAGTCATTCTGGATGTAGTTTTTCTTGATCACCGCTTTCCATCCTCAAATGGATGGACATACTGAGAGAACCATTTAAACTTTAGAGGACATGCTCTGTGCATGCGTCCTCGAATTCGGTTGCAACTTGGAGGATCATTTACCCTTTGTAGAATTTGTGTATAACAATAGCTACCACTCCACCATCATGAAGGAACCTTTTGAGGTACAGTACTGCTGAACTTGTAGATCACATCTATGTTGGACTGAACAAGGGGGGTCAGTAGGAATGGGACCATAGATGGTGCATGTTTTGAAGGGGAATGTGCTGAACAATAAATAGTGGATTAAGATATGACAGAGCATGCAGAAGTCCTATGCTGATAAGAGACTGAGGACACTGGAGTTCGAGGATGGAGACCACGTCTTTCTACAGGTCTCACCTCGACGAGGTCTACGGAGATTCTGATGAGGAGGAAAGTTATCTATATGATTCATAGGACCCTTACAGGTCCTATTCATGGTAGGCGTTGTGGCTTACCTCTTGTCTCTTCCACCTCAATTGCACCAGGTGCATGACATGTTACATGTATCTTAGGGCAGTAGATACGTGCACGACCCATCCCACATCATCAACCATGGGGAGCCTGGCATCGATGATGGTGAAACATTCCTTGTGGTTGCATAGGAGATTTAGGGTCGACATGATCGGGTCCTGCGTGGACGATCATTAACTCTCGTGCTCGTTTTCTTCCAGCACGAGAACTTCCAGGAGAGCACATGGGAGCGGGAGGCTCAGATGCGTGCTATGTACCCTAATTTTATTCCTTAGTGTGAGTTGTAGCTTACGGGGATGTAAATCCCTGAGTTGGGGAGAATGTAAAGTCATAGAAATTCTGTGTAAGTTTTCCTTTAAATACATTGGAATTTTACAAGTCCAATGTTTCTGACGACGATTGTTTCTGAGGCCCGGTGTGACTGGAATAAATTTATGACATTTTGTTCGGGCATGTTCAGTAAACGTATGACCATGAGTTTTTATCTATTGAAATGGTGCTCGAAATTGAAATCTGAGGGCACCGTTGAACTCGAAGCGCCGGTATTCGCTTTTAAATACAATCACCGCAGTCGCATTTTAACGAGGATAGAAGTTAGTTTATGGTATTTTTAATTAAGTTAAATAAAAATAAAATTATTACTTTTACGTTTATTATGGAGGTCTAATCATCCATGGGGAAGTTGGATGTGGGGACCAACCTTGCATAACCTCACTTTAGAGGATATTATGTGGTGGGGCCCACACGAGATTGAACCCCTTTTAACCCATCAATTATGTGGGGGAATTCTCTTAATCTCTCATTGAGATTAATGAATCAAACCCTCACTTTATTTTATTTGAAACATTCCACCTTCCCTCATATGTGTAACAAACCAAAAAATAATTAATGGAATTAATTAATTACTTTGAAATGGATTCAATTATTTTTCCAAAAATAAATAATGTGTTAGAATAACCCATTATTTTAGTTTGTGATTTTTTTTTGTGGAGCTTTGGAGAACTCTTGAGAGAGAACTTCATCCTCTCAACGAAAAATGCAACGAATGCTGCTACCACCGAATAGCGACGTTGTCATCATTCTTCTTCAATCGAGGCAAGGAATGGGAAGTGATGCCTACGTGGAATGATGATGTTTTCTTCAACATCGTCACATTAGAACTTTCTCCGCCAACGACGATTACCTCTCTTCCTCTTCAAACGTTGACAGAACGATGTCTCCTTCTCGTGACTTCGTCAAAAGAAATCAGCACGAAAGGTAGGGTTTTGTATTGATTAAATTAAATCCTCATTCCTCGTCAATTATTAAGGATCGATGTTGGCCATTAGTTGTAACCAAATGCATAGGGTGTGGGCCGAACAAACATGGGCTGACATCCCACTGTAGGTTTTTATTAACGATGGAGGTGGACCACATGCGAATTCGACAGTGCAAGGGCCATAAGACAGATGAGAGGGCACATCATCTTCATCACATGCAATGAAAAGCCACTACCAAGCGGACTACGGCAGATCTGTAAGGGTGTGGTGCTATCGCACCACGCCGGTTAAGAACCACGACCAAGAGGGACAGAGCCGAAGAAAAAGGCATGGCACCATCGCGTCACGCCCATCCGGAGTGGCAGAATCGGGGCCAGGGCAGGCCGCAGCGAAGGGGTGTGGCGCTGCCACGCAGCACCGGAGAGGCACCGCTACTAATGGCCACGGCAGTTGAAGGAGGTTGGTCGGGTGAGCCGGCCGGTTACGGTGCTCCAAAAGGCGGTACCCGAAGGGTCCATCATTTTCCTTGGAAGCTGGGGGGAGGTACCCCCCAATGGCTTGGATAGCTGGGCCGCACAGTGTGGCCAGCTGGGCCACGTGACCCGATGGGCCGGGCCCTAGATCCAGTGGGTCCGGGCCACACGACCAGCCAGTCGGGCCACACGGCCAGCGGTCCAGGATTCCATCGAGCAGGAACTACATCTGGTCGGGCCACCCCATCGGACCGGGTCGGACCCGTAGACGTAGTCGGACCCCTGTCCAGACCCGTTTACCCCGAAATCACCATTTCATCCTTATTTTGGCCAACATGTTTCCAAACGATGATTCATATTTGGAGATGGAAGGCTTAGAGCTGGATAGATATTTTGTCTTACCCCACTTGAGGTTTGGATCCAGTTGGGGTACGGTCGGGTTGGTTTAATCCTAAAAACCAACTACGCCCCTAGAACCGAAAAGCCAATAACTCAAAGATTGTGCGTCTGATTTACATGATGTCTATCGTGTTGGGTTCCTTATTATGAGATGGAACTACGAGATACAATAACTCGAGTCTTCGTGTTAGTTGATGTATCGACAATTGGCTCAAGGAGCGGACCCGCCCAGAATCATGGGTGCAATGTGCGAGGACCCTGGGGCTGGTTGCGAATGAGATGATAGGATCATCCGTGGGTTCTACAATGATGATACTATACCGGGATCCTTAGTGGGTTCAACAATGAAGATAATGTACTATGATCCTCCATGGTTTCTACCACGATGAAATCATTACGGGGATCCTCTGTAGGTTCGACAATAATGAATTTTGTATTTAGTTCCTCTGTGGGCTTGAAAATGCTGATATTGTTCCAGGATCCTATGTGGGTTCAAATAGGAGATGATTTATAGGATATATATAATCATCTCTACCCCTCTTCATGTGTTTTATACCTATTTGAGATGACTGTGGTCTGCCAATCATTATCATTGAGGTGATTGACTTTACTTCCTTTGAGGACTAGGTTGTGCTTGGGCACCAGAGTTGGAGCCGGACATTGACTAGTATCATAGGTATATGTATGGGCATATACCTTAGTAGGGTTGGTTGATAATTTTTTATTGTGTCTTTCTTATTTCGTTTATCCTTGGTGGATTTTGGGAGACATTCGAGGGTCTCGAGGTCCCATAATAAGTATTGTTATACTCACCCCTACATGGGTTTCGCCCGCACATTGCTGTGTTCTGTGCAGATGACACTCAATAGTGATCGAGGTTGTGGGTGATGGACAGGAGGCCGCTAAGAGCTGGACTAGAACGAACATATCGCAGGGATGAGTTGTTCGAGATATATACCTACCCTTCAGTAAGGATTCCCCGGTGGATGAATAAGAGATGTTTTTCCCTTTTTACTTGTACTTGCTGTTCAGTTGGGTTTGTATACTGGCCCACATGAATTCAGCACACCCTTCTATTCTATATTAGTACTTGTTTCTTCTACTGATTGTGTTCATTTTGTGTGTGATATAGGTTTAAAGGAAATTCCATCCATTTTTTATTAGGGATTCTCCTTGGGTGCAAGTCGCTAGCCCCTGGCCTATAGAAGGCGGTCTTGGGGTAGTCACGACATGGGTCCCGAGGATGGGTCGTGATATTTTGATGATTGTTTCTGAGGCCCGGTGTGACTGGAATAAATTTATGACATTTTGTTCGGGCATGTTCAGTAAACGTATGACCATGAGTTTTTATCTATTGAAATGGTGCTCGAAATTGAAATCTGAGGGCACCGTTGAACTTGAAGCGCCGGTATTCGCTTTTAAATACAATCACCGCAGTCGCATTTTAACGAGGATAGAAGTTAGTTTATGGTATTTTTAATTAAGTTAAATAAAAATAAAATTATTACTTTTACGTTTATTATGGAGGTCTAATCATCCATGGGGAAGTTGGATGTGGGGACCAACCTTGCATAACCTCACTTTAGAGGATATTATGTGGTGGGGCCCACACGAGATTGAACCCCTTTTAACCCATCAATTATGTGGGGGAATTCTCTTAATCTCTCATTGAGATTAATGAATCAAACCCTCACTTTATTTTATTTGAAACATTCCACCTTCCCTCATATGTGTAACAAACCAAAAAATAATTAATGGAATTAATTAATTACTTTGAAATGGATTCAATTATTTTTCCAAAAATAAATAATGTGTTAGAATAACCCATTATTTTAGTTTGTGATTTTTTTTTGTGGAGCTTTGGAGAACTCTTGAGAGAGAACTTCATCCTCTCAACGAAAAATGCAACGAATGCTGCTACCACCGAATAGCGACGTTGTCATCATTCTTCTTCAATCGAGGCAAGGAATGGGAAGTGATGCCTACGTGGAATGATGATGTTTTCTTCAACATCGTCACATTAGAACTTTCTCCGCCAACGACGATTACCTCTCTTCCTCTTCAAACGTTGACAGAACGATGTCTCCTTCTCGTGACTTCGTCAAAAGAAATCAGCACGAAAGGTAGGGTTTTGTATTGATTAAATTAAATCCTCATTCCTCGTCAATTATTAAGGATCGATGTTGGCCATTAGTTGTAACCAAATGCATAGGGTGTGGGCCGAACAAACATGGGCTGACATCCCACTGTAGGTTTTTATTAACGATGGAGGTGGACCACATGCGAATTCGACAGTGCAAGGGCCATAAGACAGATGAGAGGGCACATCATCTTCATCACATGCAATGAAAAGCCACTACCAAGCGGACTACGGCAGATCTGTAAGGGTGTGGTGCTATCGCACCACGCCGGTTAAGAACCACGACCAAGAGGGACAGAGCCGAAGAAAAAGGCATGGCACCATCGCGTCACGCCCATCCGGAGTGGCAGAATCGGGGCCAGGGCAGGCCGCAGCGAAGGGGTGTGGCGCTGCCACGCAGCACCGGAGAGGCACCGCTACTAATGGCCACGGCAGTTGAAGGAGGTTGGTCGGGTGAGCCGGCCGGTTACGGTGCTCCAAAAGGCGGTACCCGAAGGGTCCATCATTTTCCTTGGAAGCTGGGGGGAGGTACCCCCCAATGGCTTGGATAGCTGGGCCGCACAGTGTGGCCAGCTGGGCCACGTGACCCGATGGGCCGGGCCCTAGATCCAGTGGGTCCGGGCCACACGACCAGCCAGTCGGGCCACACGGCCAGCGGTCCAGGATTCCATCGAGCAGGAACTACATCTGGTCGGGCCACCCCATCGGACCGGGTCGGACCCGTAGACATAGTCGGACCCCTGTCCAGACCCGTTTACCCCGAAATCACCATTTCATCCTTATTTTGGCCAACATGTTTCCAAACGATGATTCATATTTGGAGATGGAAGGCTTAGAGCTGGATAGATATTTTGTCTTACCCCACTTGAGGTTTGGATCCAGTTGGGGTACGGTCGGGTTGGTTTAATCCTAAAAACCAACTACGCCCCTAGAACCGAAAAGCCAATAACTCAAAGATTGTGCGTCTGATTTACATGATGTCTATCGTGTTGGGTTCCTTATTATGAGATGGAACTACGAGATACAATAACTCGAGTCTTCGTGTTAGTTGATGTATCGACAATTGGCTCAAGGAGCGGACCCGCCCAGAATCATGGGTGCAATGTGCGAGGACCCTGGGGCTGGTTGCGAATGAGATGATAGGATCATCCGTGGGTTCTACAATGATGATACTATACCGGGATCCTTAGTGGGTTCAACAATGAAGATAATGTACTATGATCCTCCATGGTTTCTACCACGATGAAATCATTACGGGGATCCTCTGTAGGTTCGACAATAATGAATTTTGTATTTAGTTCCTCTGTGGGCTTGAAAATGCTGATATTGTTCCAGGATCCTATGTGGGTTCAAATAGGAGATGATTTATAGGATATATATAATCATCTCTACCCCTCTTCATGTGTTTTATACCTATTTGAGATGACTGTGGTCTGCCAATCATTATCATTGAGGTGATTGACTTTACTTCCTTTGAGGACTAGGTTGTGCTTGGGCACCAGAGTTGGAGCCGGACATTGACTAGTATCATAGGTATATGTATGGGCATATACCTTAGTAGGGTTGGTTGATAATTTTTTATTGTGTCTTTCTTATTTCGTTTATCCTTGGTGGATTTTGGGAGACATTCGAGGGTCTCGAGGTCCCATAATAAGTATTGTTATACTCACCCCTACATGGGTTTCGCCCGCACATTGCTGTGTTCTGTGCAGATGACACTCAATAGTGATCGAGGTTGTGGGTGATGGACAGGAGGCCGCTAAGAGCTGGACTAGAACGAACATATCGCAGGGATGAGTTGTTCGAGATATATACCTACCCTTCAGTAAGGATTCCCCGGTGGATGAATAAGAGATGTTTTTCCCTTTTTACTTGTACTTGCTGTTCAGTTGGGTTTGTATACTGGCCCACATGAATTCAGCACACCCTTCTATTCTATATTAGTACTTGTTTCTTCTACTGATTGTGTTCATTTTGTGTGTGATATAGGTTTAAAGGAAATTCCATCCATTTTTTATTAGGGATTCTCCTTGGGTGCAAGTCGCTAGCCCCTGGCCTATAGAAGGCGGTCTTGGGGTAGTCACGACATGGGTCCCGAGGATGGGTCGTGATATTTTATTTTTAATTTTTAGATAATAAATAATTTAATTAATTGATTTCATAATAATTGTTCTAAATTTTTTTAATCAATTTATATGTCGAATAGATGATATTATTTTTTTAAAAATAATAATAATAATAATAAATTGATAAAATAAAATAAATTTAGGTGTAACTTAGACATATTAATGAAAATTTCGGATTGCAGGTTTTACTTCATTATATTTTTATATGGTTTTTAAAATGTCCAATAATGAAAAGTATCAAAATTACTATTAATGATACATTAATTTAAATACAATTATTATATAATATAAATATCATAAAAATATAAATTTTATAAAAATTAGTATAATAAGGTTAAATATATCATTATTTGTTCTTTTTAGGTTAGATTTCATTTTATTGAAACTTTATTATCGATAAACATTCTGTTTTTGTCATGTTAAGAGTTAATATGTTTACGTAGGGGTTTATGTAATTAATATATATTAATATTGTGACCTATACATGTCAATAATGTTTATTTGAGGGTATTTAGAACCATCTGCAATATATTTTCTAAATAAATCTATATTTATAATTTTGAAATTTGATATAAAATATTAATAATTTAATATGTTAAAAGAATCAATGAATATCCTTCCTGTCTCTTATAAATAAACCACTTACCTCACGTACCAAGACCAAACTGTTCCTTATTTCATGACATAACCTTGATCATTTCCCTTATCAACTATCATAAACACATCCTATAGGTTCTTTACATGAAAAATTCAAACTTGAGTCTCTTTAAGAGGATATATATAGGTCGTATGAAAAAAAGAGGTAATAGAATTTACTAAATATTTTTAGATTATTTCTAATTTTACTTTTTTCCCTATGATGTTTATATTATAATAAAATAACTCTAAGATAATATATATATATAATGAAATTTTATTTGGAATTTGAGACTACTATACAACACCATTATCTATCCTACAAAAACAATCTCACCTTGACATCATACGTAAGACATATTGTCTCTGCAATGTGGGGTAATTTGTTTTTCACCACCATATTAGTTGGGTTGGTATACTAATGAATATAATTGACATATATAATAACATTACATTATAATGATTATGTAGAATTAATAAACAATAAAATTAATTTCCAAATTAAAATTGAATAAATTATAAAACTACTATTGCATACGTATAACAAACCATCTCCAAAACATGATGAGACTCATTCTACTATATAACCATTAATGTATAATTATATATTGAAAATTGTTAGTCAATTTAATATCCATGAACATAATATCATTCTGGATGTAATGAATGTAACATCCATGACATATTTTAATGTTATTTTTCATTTTATAACTATCCATGATTGGTTTGTGGTGGTTTCCCATTTATTTTTTCAAGAAAGGGTGTGTTCTATAGATTTGGGCCCAACTGTGAGCCCATTTCATGTTTTAAAAAGAAATTTTTTATAACCCCTTATTTTTTCAACATTTTATACCCATTACACATCCTAATTGGAATACTCTATAATATTAAAACCACAATATAAATTTTTACCCCATTTGAATCCATAATAATGATGGATTTGGGTTTTTTCGGCATTGGGCAAGCCTTTAATACCGTGTCCTACTTTTAATTATTTTTTTAATTTTCAATTTCTCATTAATTTTTTGCTTTTCATGTGATTACACAACCCATTAGAAGAAAAAAACCCAAGGAGCACCCCCATTTCATGTTTTCCTATTGGGATCTCATTTCCGCATGGAGTAGGGAAATATTTCTTTTCCTTTCTCAAATCACCCAAATTTGAGGTTTTAAAATGATTTATTTATAACTCATTTAATTTACACTCTTATTTAGAAATATCAGCCACCATTAGACTAACTATGACTTATTTGATATTCCCTACCAGTTTTGGATGCATCTAGAATATAATATTGGAGGATTTGGGAGGATTTCTTCAAGATCCATTTAGTCAGTGCCTTTCCTTCCTCCTCCTATTTGTTTAGGATTTATAACATCTTATCATGATGTCCTAAAGTGTCTCACTGATAGGGTTCATACCAAGGTGTAAAAATTCTATCATTTTAGTGAAATGTTAGCCTTTTAGATTGGTCTTCACTCCCATGTGGAGTGGTGGTGGTGTGATTGATGTTTCAAACAATGGTTCAGAGTTTTTGGCAGAAATGGTTGGTGATTCGATGTGTTGGAATTATTGGACGAGTTAATTTTAATTGATCTGTATTATTAGCATTATGCTCTTCCATTGTGTTTTTTGAAAAAATTATTCATGGTAGCATTTGTAAAGAGGATGTTTTTTGTGGCATTTTTGTGAAAAAATTAATACATTTGTTGTGTATTCCATGTTGTGTTCATTGTGGGTGTTTTATGATTAATGGAATAGTTTTATAAAATGTTGTTATGGATTCCAATTCTGGTTTTAGGTGATATCTATATGCTTTTGTTCTTCAAAGTGAGTTTTTATAATCCTTTTATGTGAAAAACATGGATAATCATCCTGGAATTGTATTGTGATGATTTTAAATGGAATCATGATTTATGTAAGAGGATCAACTATGTTACCAAACTATTTTGGTAAGAGTGTACTTTTTAAATTATCCATTTCAATTTGAAATGGTTGTTTTATTCATTATACAATATTGGAAAGGTTTTATAAATTTTGTTAATGGATATGGTGATGTGTGAAATAGAGGTGAAATGTGTTGTGGGTTGTATTGTTTTGTGTATGATTTCCAAAATTATTTTGAATGAAAAGGGGGAACATATGACTGTTGTGTTTAATGTTTTGTGTGTGATTTACATGGATGTGGTATTTTAATATGAAAATTTTACTTCTTTCCTTGTGGAACATGATTGAGCACAAGAGTTATAACTTCGTTGTCTAGGTGGGAGCACATGTACATATATGTTAGGGATTTGTTGGGGTTTGGCACCTATTTGTTGTAGCATGCTTTATGACTAAAACACTAACTAAACATTGATTATGATAATTTTTGGGGGCCACTAGTATATGAATATGATCCCAACTAGTGGCTCATGTGAATGAGAACATATAATGTTTTTTCTAGAATTCATATGTGTTTATTTCTTTTAATGTATCCCAATTGAATTAATTTTTTTATTTCGGGATGCATAATTTTGAATTTTTTTCTACCATATATTTTTTATAGAACATGCAATATTTTTCCTTATAATGGTTATCACAAGGAATATTTTTGTTGTGGAATCATACTACACAGCCAACGTACATGCTTGGATGTATTTTGACTCGGTTATTTTGCTATAGGACAGAGTAAATCCTTTAATTCCTGTGGTTTAGGTTTCTAGCAGTCCTTCGTGGAACACTGTCATGGAGATGGCTTTAGGGAAGTGCTCCTTGCCTTGAGGGGGTTCATCGATTGTTATTTTTGAAATTTTTTATTTTTTATTATCATTTTGTTTTGTTCTAAATTATGTAATTCAAATAAAATTTTTGTAAAAGATATTTTGGATTGAAAATTCAATATTTTATTTATAGAAATCCTTTGTTGTTTTTTGTTTATAAAATATTGCTAAATCATTCCCAAATTTCATTTATTGATACCCAGAAACCTGATCCATCCACTAGGCATCAGGAAATCCCTTCAGGCCTTGTGACAGGTTCCTTTTGGTGAAAAGTTTGATGAAGAACATATTCATTTCATGAAAAAAATGTATCAAATAATGTTTGAGCTCTCGAGTCATGCAATTTCCAGAAAAGTCTAGAAAGTTTAGGGTTTGGAATTTCCGGACAAGTCATTATGATTATGAGTAGGGTCCCTAGTGAACAATCCTCTTGATGTGATTCATGTTTCCAAGAGAACTCTGGATTTATCAGTTTCCTTTGGTTTTCTTGGTCTGATGATGATTTGAGTAAATGAAAAAAGAGTAGGGATAATGGTGGTAGTGAGATCACATGGCCTAGAATTGCTTTTATGAAATGAATTATCAGTAAAGAAGAATTGGATTTATTTCTGAAATGTTATAAATGAATTTTTGAAATTTTATTGAAATGGAAATTGGTTTGTTTACACCACTTTTGAAAGTAAGAACTATATTAAAGATTTTTTTGAATTTTTTTTTCAATATATTTTTTAAATATAATGAAATTTGTATTAATGGGATTGAATGTTTTGGAGGTTATTTTGGGATTTTAGAATTGTATTTTTAAATGTTTTCTAGATGTCATTTGAAAAGTTTTATGATATTTTGGTATCATGTTATTAAATGAGAAGATTTTTGTTCCCAATTTTTTAGGGATTTATGAAATTGAGTTTTTCATTAAATTAAGAGGTTTTTGACACAAGGAAAAAAATAAATTTAATGTACACGAAATGAAGTTGAGTTTTTGTGAATGATTGGGTATCCGTTGAATTTTTTTAAGACATAAATAGGGTTTTAAAATCATGGAGAGTGGTATGGAGAAAACAGAAGTACTTGTTGAATGTTTGGTGTTTGAATAGTGGAAGTATTTTTTTAAAAAAAATTATTTCCATGAGACTCTATATGCATTGGATTACATGGGATGTTAGTTTGTTAATGGAATGACTGGACGAGAGCAAGCATGGATATGTGAAGTGTTCTTGGTGTGGAATGGAAGCTTGCACGTGTGTGGTCAGCAGGATGGGGGGGAGTCACGAAACAGATCTGGTCTCCATCAATACAGACCCCAAAAACTTCCAATGAAATGGCCCGAAGGGAGTTCCCTATTCCCATGGGCTATCACATGTTACAGGGTATCATTTCTTTTTTTGGGATAAATTTTATGGAATATGGACACATAAAACATCAAAATCATTCGATAAAATATATTAGAAAAATTCCAGCCAAACTAGACTTAAGAAAAAACAAAAACATAATAAATTGTTTTATATTCAATAAAAGAGGTCCAAAGAGAGATGTAAATAGCAAAAAACACACCCATGGAATTTACAAGATATGGGTCATCCCCCACGAGTCATCTCCACAACTTCTCAACTAGGAAGGGAACTAACACCCCGAACTACCACCACCCAATGCCATTCCTTTACCTATGTCAAACACGACCAAGTTTACATACATACAAAGAGTTTAAGTATGTTGTTATCCTAATCCCAAAAAATACCACCACAATATTCCACTGGGTATGCAATACATTATAAAAAAATGATATTTTTGAAAAACAAGCAGAGGTGGAAATTATTTCTATAGTATGAAACTTATAAATGTAAAGTGTTTTAAGGGGAATTTTCCATAAAAGAGAACATATCAATAAAACACGTAATATATATTATACTACCAAATAAAACCACCATATTCGAAATATATAAACACAAGATTCAATGAGCACCAATATTGGGAACACCCCTAGGCACTATGTTGTCTCAGGCCCCATGTACCTCATACTTAGGTGTAATGTAACCATTGAAAAATTTGTTCTCATGAACAAGCAACTGGTAGGTAACATACCCATAACTTATTAGTCCCAAAACATAATCATAGTCTAGTTAATGGTTTACTTATCCATTTTATCAGATAAATAGGGACAATACCCATTGACATCACTAGTCGTACCAGAACACATCCTCCCTAGTTGGTACTCGTGCTTCCCCCATTGTGCTAGAACAATTATTTCCAGATTACAAAAGACAAAATAAAAAAAAACAGTTATGTATATAACCAATTGAATAAAGTAGCTACCCATTCTTTTCAACACATAAACCCCCCAATAAAGACTTTACAATTTCAATAAAACAACTTCACAAAATTAAACAATGTGTTTCACACAAAATCCCTTAAAACCCCCACATTGAACACCATGGGAAAACAAATTTTTATCAAAATAGTGTTTTCCTCAACCAAATAATTTCTATTAACCCATCACATAATATATAAAACAACCCCATTGGTATTACATAACAGAGACTTCTAAAACACCCAATTTATCACAAAACATGGTACCGAATTTTCAAAAATCCCTTTTAAAATCACATTTTGAACATCCTGAGAAAACACATATTCATAAAAACAGAACATGCATCACCCAATGAATATCAATAAATCATTACATGATTTGTAAAACAATCCCAATTGACACACTATGAAATAGAGATGCGAAACACCCAATTTAGCACAAAATGGGAACCCAAAATTAATTTTCATATCAAATGTCACCCAAACCAAATTTCATTGAAATAATAATGAATAATAAGTGTGCTAAAATATAAATTCAGTACTGATAACTCCCCTAGAATTGTTTACCTATGGAATCACCTACCACAAAAATTAAAAGCCTTGACTCATTATGCAAATATCCAACTGAACCACCAACGCACGACGAGAGACATAGATTAATCCTGAAACCAGAAGGAAAATCAAGAAACTAGGGTTAAAACCCTTGGTTCAATTAAATTGTTTCAGGAAAAGAGGAACAAAAAAAATTGGAATAAACCCTAAATAATATAAAGGTATCATTGATATAAGCACTTACTAGAAGAGATATATATGTTTCCCAATAGCTGAAATGGTAAAATGGAGGATGAAATGGTCATTTTTGGATACATCCTGCGAGGAAAATTTTGTAAATTTAAAACATTTTTATTGACCTGGACAAGGCTTCATGATTTGCTTACACAATTTAGCAAATTGTTCGCTCAAACCATATACCCCCTTCAGTCCACTCAAAAAGAGTTTATATTCATCCATTTCGAAGGGGATCCAAGGGGGAACCTTAGGGAAAATATGGAAATGGATAAGAGAAATAATACCAAAAAGCATCACTTCCACCCCAATACTCATCCAAGACAAGTGTATAAACCACCTCATCAAATTTCCCCACATGGGGTTCCACTATGTGTGTCACAAATAGAACTCCAAGAAACATAATCCTCATTCCATACCTTTGACAAAAGAGGAGGCCATGTACCACAAAATATCTCCTAGAACAGTATCATATCTCTATAACACATGATAAACCAAAAATTTAAACCTAGATCTCCTGTAAATAAAGAGAATATAAAGGATGTAAATTGATTTTGAAACTAAGGATGTAAATTCAAAATCCCCGTGTGATAGTTCTCCCCACCTGAAATCATTCTGCCCCCGAAAATCCATAACAACACCAGGTGTAAAAAAATCCCAAACGATACACCAACACAGACTCCCTTTCAACCTTTACACCCAACTAAAAATCAAAACACCTCCAGTTGGACAAAAAATGGAACAAACTACACTCATCAACCAAAACATACCCCATAAACCAGAAACGATCAAACAAATTCAAACCCCATCACAGGAAAAATCTCCTAAAACAGTACCAGGTGTCGCTGAAGAAAACCTACTGAAATGGAAAATAAACCCGAATAATGCTACCACAGCCTTACTTAAACAAAATCATTGGCGTACTTCAATACCACATTTACCCAAGTGAGAAATTTGTGGCTATATATCCTTGAATGAGACTACCTTTTATCAACAAACAACCATTTTAAAAACCATGTCACAGATACAGGGTGACCCAAATAGACATCCCTCCTCAAGGGACAACTATATTATGATACAGAATTATGACATCAATTGCAAGAGGCCCGAATGGTATCCCCAGCATAAGGTGTTAACTAACATTAGAATTTTTTCAAGATAACATACATGATACCCATTGTGGGAATCCCCACCACAATAACAAAACATCATAACCGACCATCTCGGGATAGCATGATAATACCCTGAAATTTAATGATTTCTCACAAACACAGAGTTAATCCACACTATATAAGAAATCATGCACTAACCGTGCAGAGCTTTCGGTACAATGAAAAATCATTGCACATTAACGTGGTCTGAGGTGAAAGATTACTACTAATCATTCAAAAACTTTTTCTTCAACCTATCTAGCTGAATTCCCGACAATAATCCAAAAACTCAATAGAATCCCAAGGGTAAAAGAATATCATTTGGAGATAACATGTCCCTGAGGCCCTCCCCCTTGTTATACTGAATGGGGTCAAAAAACATGATGCTTTCACCAGATGAATAAAATATCCACATCCTTTATAATAATGATAGGACATTAACAAAAAATTTATGACTCTAGGATCTCCCCTAGAAAGTCGCTAACTTCTCTCCAGGTCCTATGGCTGGAGCTCAAATTATTGAATCATCTTCAGCCTCATAGTTTAGCATTTGAAACCCTAAACATAACTTCGTCTCCATATTCCAAAAAATTTAATCTATGATATTAGATTGTCTCAATGAGATATTATATAATTCAATATCACTATACCCTATCCTATTATTTTACCGACACAAGGGATTGGTGGATTAACACATGTCACCCTTGTTTCATCATATGTGAAACAAGAAAATGAATGTAAATGTAGATAACCCATCCTATGGACCATAGGATTTTAGATTTACTTAATGGGTGACATGCATCCAACAAAACAGTGACTCTCAGAATATTGCATAGCCTTCACACTTAATGTAAAATGAACAAACTAAATTAAAAGGTGTCACTGAACATGACCATTTTGTCTAATAAAAACACAAAGAGAGGAACCTTATGTCAAGTCCCAAATAGCACATGATTCTTTAAAGAACCCTATAATAGCCATTCTTGGCCAGGAAATACACACTATTGTCCTAACATGAACGCGTTCTTTGAAAAGACTACCAAGGAAAATAGGCCCACTTAGAAACCATCTAGAAAAACATACACACTAAAAACCCTAGACCATTTCATAATGTGATGATTTAGGAATCATAGTAATCCAATATCTCTTTCAACATTCCATGAGCAAACTCTCGCGACAAGAGGATCCCCAAAAACATGAAATGAAGGGTTGAAGAATAAATTTACAAATCCTGTGAAATATATTCCTTATTTTGATCAAATATATGATCATCCAACAATGAAACAACCCAGGGTTCTCTTCAGTTGTGCACTGACCCGTATTGGGGTGTACATTATCCTATGACAGAAATGAAGGACCATGCAATCTAGTTATATGGTCATAACATTTCAGAAATTTGAATTGAACACATGAGGGGAGCCACTATATCTGACTACATAAATTTTCCTCAAAAGAGAGCACTTACCAATGATTCATTCCAATTTATCAATGAAACACCAACCCAAAACATGGTTCTAACAATAGGGGTTCTTAATATCGAAACATCCAAAAATAAAAATCTCTAAAACACTTAAGCCACACCACCCAAAAACATTTTATCAAATCAAAACACTATAGTCTAAAAAAATTATTTAAAACGAAATAGGGTTGGTGGGTTTTGTATTTAACAATGGTTTCTATTGAGACTCACAAAAGCATGATTACATGTCACACTGGGCACCGACCTCATATCCATCCACATTCCAATATAAGATGATGAATTTGGTCACCCTTGAAAATACCAAAGACCAATTCCAAGACATTCCTATTTTCAAAATCAAAACATTTTAACCACAAATAACATTTCACAAATCCTAAAACGATAAAATCAAAAACAAAATTACATTTTACGAACCTGTCTAGAAAATCAATCATAATTCAATAAAAACACATGTTCATACCTACCATGACCATTTCAAACATTACAACCCATTTAAAGAAACATCTAATTTAATTAAAACAAAATTTTATAAATGTGAATTTAATTAAGAAATTTTCTCTTCTCAATTGAAAACAATGTTTTAAAATTTAATAAAACATTTCAAATGGTTAGTAGTTACAAAATCGAAATTTATCTCTAACCACCAATCATAATCTCTAGAAAATGTAATTCAATTGAAAACACTTTTCCTTGGTTTTGAAAATTTTCCTAGAAACTCATTTTTAAAACCGACTTTAACATAAATCATACATTAAAAATAAGTTTAAACACATAATATACCCTATTAAATAATTGTACAATATAATATATAAACTTTCATAAATAAAACAATTTTCAATTTACTAAATAATCACATAACAAATATTTACACTCCTTAATTTCAAGTCAATTTTCTTTTATAAAAACAATGTTTCCATGCTTAAAAAAACAAAGAGACACAAATCTATGTGAGAGGAAACTAGTTTTAGTGGGTGACATGGACATATGGTTCACGTCTATTCAAAAATCACATCCACATCTTTAAGTGTGTTCATAGGAAATATCTACAGCTTTTTATGGCTTTCTAGGCCCAATGTCCTCACTAAGAACATTAACCCAACACTCTTTTCATTTCCTTTAATGATCATCAAACCATGAATCCCAATGTAAGATGACAAATCCTAACATCCCCAAGGGACTTGAATCACATCATGGGATGTGGTGAATTGGAACAGCACCCATAAATTGAATAAAAATTCCCGATAATCCTAAATACAGTCTATCCCGACTGTTCCGCAAATAACATGACACAATGAGTTAACCTGAACCTTCTCTGATACCATTTATTCCTAAACATGGTCTTGTTTCCATCAAAACTATCAAAATACCCATACCATTACAAGGAATGAATGGTGTTGCCTATCCCTAAAGGCTATCACAAGTTCTCAGGTGCATTTTATTTTGGTTGGGGAATGATTTACACTAATATGGATACAAAAAATAATCAAAAAAATTTGATAACCTGAATCTAAAAAATTCATCTCAAACAAGACTTAACCAAACACCAGAAATTAATGCATGGATTTAAATTCAACAAATTTGGTCCATGTACACAAGGAAATAAAATCTAAATTTCCCTAGGGACTCCACATTACCAGGGGACACCCCCCACAAGCCATCTCCACAATGCCTAACCAAAGAAGGGAAAAAACACCCTAAACTTCCATCACAAAGCCCATTCATATTTTTATGTCAAACATTACCCAGTCTACTTAAAACAAGAGGAGTAAGTGGGGTGTGAGCCTATTCCATATAGGATACCACCATGGTATTTCAATGGTTATTCAATACATGATAAAGAACATGCTATTTTATAATACCTTGCATCAGTGGAAATAATTTCTATAGTATGAAAAAATTAAATTTAAATAGTTTTTGATGGATTATTTCAGGAAATAACACATATCAATAAATGGGTATTCAACTATATTTTAATGAAAAACCCACCATATTCAAAAAAAATGGAGTCAATGAGCTCCAATCAAAGGAACACCCCTAGCGACTAGGTAGTCTTGGGCCCCTTGTACCTCATACGTCTCTGTAAAACAACCATAGAAAAACCTATTATCATGCCTGAGAAACTTTTTGGGAACATAACCATAACATACATGTCACCAAACATACCCATTATCTAGTTAGTTTTATCCTTTTCCATTTTATTAGTAAAATATGAAAAGAACTCATTCATATCAATAGCCTAACTAGTACACATCGTCCCTCCTAGGTACTCGGACATACCTTATTTTTTAAATTTCATTATTTCATGATTCCAAAATCCTTTATAATATTAAAACATCATTTATGTTCCTAATAAATTCAAAATAGTAGCTACCGATGCTTTTCACCACTTAAACCACACAATAATAAAATTAGAATTTCTGTAAAATAACATCACAACTTTTAACAATGTATTTCATACAAAATTTCTTAAAACACCCACATTGAACACCATGTGCATACCCATTATCATCAAAAAACAAGTTTGAGAACCATAATAATTTCTATAAATCCATAAAATTATTTATAAAACAAACCCATTATCATTACATAAAATAAACATGTGAAAAACCCAATTTTAAAAAAATGGTACCCAATTTACTAAAATCCCTTGTACAATAAAATTTTGAACATCATGAGAATAACCATATTCATATGAATAAAACTCTCTACACCTAATGAATTACAATATAAACATTACCTGATTTATAAAACAAACCCAACCAGTACAATATGAAGTAGTCATGAAAAACATACCATTTAACACTAAATGTGAATCCAAAATTCATTTTCCAAACTAATGTAACCAAAACTAGATAATGTAGTAATACAACTGAATAATTAGAAGTGTTCTAAAAAATAAATTTGGAATTTTTAACTAATATTTCTTTTATTGACCATGGAATCACTTACACTAATAATGAAAACCCTTTAATTGTTGTGTGAAAATCAAATCGCACCACCGCTACACCACGAGAGACATAGATTAAGCATTATACTAGAATGATATTCCATGAAAATAGGGATAAAACACTTGGATCAATGCCCTAGTTTCTGGATAATAGGATCATCAAAAAAATGGATGAAAACCTAATGAATTTAGAGGAATTAATGATATAGGCACTTACATGAAGATATATGGAAGTTTTCCAAAAAATAAATTCATACATAAATGAGATCCAAGGGTGGTTCGGGGAGCATGGGAGGTTTCCATGGCTGAAATAGATTATTGGGGGAATAATGTGGTGAGTTTCGATAAAACTAGAGAGGGATAGTTTTTAAATTTAATACATTTTTAATGAGTAGGACAAAGCCTCACAGTTTTCATGCAATGTTTAGAAAATCGTGCACCCAAAACACATACCCCATTCTGTACTCTCAAAAGTGTTGATTTTCCTCAAATTATATCGTGCTCTAATTAGGAAACCATGAAGGAAAATATGGGCAAGGTTATGGGGAAATAATACCAAAAATAAAACCTTCTTTCCATCCCAATACTCATATAACTCAAGGGTATAAACCACTCCAATAACTTTCGCTACAAGGGGTGCCACATGGAGTGTCAAAAATCCAAATCTAAACCACCTAAACATCTTTCCATAACTTTGAAAAAATAGGAGGCCACTACCAAACTCTACCCCCAATACCGTGGCCATTTCTCAAGAAAATAGGATACTAAAAATTTAAACCCAAAACACCTAGAAATCAAGATAAAACCAAGAACCACCATTAGTTTTGAATCAAATGATGAAAAATAAAAATTTGTGTCTGATAGTGGGGGTACAATTTGTGGAAGCTCTAACGGTCGAACATTTGGTTTTTAGAGATATTATTTTAAAAGATAACAATATGTCTTGGAAACTGGTTTGGGATGTTGTGTATTATGTTTTACTAGTATTGTTGTTGTTGAACGATGTTTTAGTCCAAGAACCCCTCTTGTTGAATGGTGTTTTGGGTTTTTGATTGTATAGAATTTTTGGATGAAGGGATGTTTTGAGGTCTCCTTATGAGAAATTTTCATTGAATCCTTTATGGTTGTTCCCCACATGTGTTTGGTTATGGTTTGTGGCATGTTTTGAAAAATGGAATATCTTGGTTGGGTCCTTGGGTAACATCGTTAGATACTGTATGCCCCTATTAAAAGATAATGCATATTTGAAGTGAATCCTATATTTTTATCCATAGGATAATACTCCAGTTGATCAACCGAAGTAATTTCTTGTCACATTTTAGATATTGAGATTACTACCTTTATCTTTAACTTTTTTGGGATCCCCTTGTAGTAGGGGAGTGGTCGTGGATGGTTGAAGAATACCTTCGTATGTTAAGTTACGAGGGTGTCCAATGGTTAAAATGGTTTAGGTGAGTCATTTTATGATATTTTCCAAGAGGTCCCATGGGTCTGTTGACATTATTGTTGAAGAAAGTGTTTATATTAGGCCATTAGTGTAGAAAATCAGGATAAGTGAGGCTATTGTTGCGGCATTCATGAATCATGTGTTGTTTGGGACTCAACATAAGGCTTGTTTCCTTGTTATGTTTCTATTAGACACAATGGTCTTGTTTGGTGATTCCTTGTAATGTTATGTGCTCATTAGATAGTAAAGGTGAGGGTTGTGAAATCATATATGAGTATTATTTTTATAGGATGTGATTCTCCCTCTAGAAAATCTCATCATCAAATGTTCATAGGAAAGTATTACCATATGTCCATTCCTCCATCCATTATCATCTGAATAATGAAGGTGGGATGTTTGTACATCTTCCAATGCATTGTTTAAAAAAATTTATGTTATGGTAAAGTGAGTTTGACAGTGTTTTATGCCTTGGTAATCATATTTTGGAATGTGGTGTAGTTGTTTGTAACATCAGAAGAAGAAGATCCATTGGGGGGACTCTAAAGCCTAAATGTGAGGCCTAAGCTGCATCAAATAAATGAGATCCATCCATAGGTCCCAGAGTGAAGCTGGAACATAGTTATAATAAATATGTTGGTCATTCAAACAATTGGTCAATGTCATATCCTTAGTATGAATGATACTAATAGATTGTACCTTAGGTGTTTTCTTCATGTCCATGTTGCTCCAAGTCAGTGGTATAGGTGTGAGGACTCATTTCAATGTTATTTATTGATTTCATGTTATTCACTTGAGATTCCTTTGAATTTATAGCTAAAATGATAAAATTTGGTCTTCAATGATTGAATTACATGGTTTGGACATGATTAGTAGTTACTAGTTGCCAACCTAGGAAACTTTGTGATAAGATACAGCAGCTTCCACATGCTCTCTACAAGTCCATGTGCCTCAACCCTTTTAAATGTATGAAGATTCCCCATTGGATATAATTCCCTACATGGTCAGAACATGATTTCCCAAAAATTGTGGACTAACAGTGTGTTCATTCCAACTCTTTATGTTTTGGGGACATCTTGTGCCATCCTTTTCTGGTCATTTAAGATGAAATGTTATTATAGTTGGGAGTCTATTTGTTTCTCCCAATATGATTAAAACAGGTTTGTCCCAAAGTTAGGTATGGTAGTTGATAGTATCATTGAGAGTTATTTAACAACCAAATTTCGCATTGACTAAACAATGGTAGTGAAGTGTATCAAACGGTTCTGTTGAAGTATGACTATGTTGACCTCAATATTTTTCTATGTTCATTCCTGGTATATTGTTGAGTCTTTTTCAATTAGTGTTTAAGGTATTTTGTTTTGGGTTGTTGTTCTAATGTTTTTCATCATATCAGTAAGTGGTGTATGATTATCATTATTATATTATTACTTACTTGATTGATCAATTGGAGTTTATTTGCCTTTTGGGGGATGGAGAAACGTATTAATGGAGTCCATTTTTGCCTTTCTATTAAGTTTTTTTTTTCAATTTTTGACTTGTTTCAGATTTTAGAGGGAGGAAAGTGTTATTTTAGTGGTAATTTTAACATAAATGACTTATCTAAAATATATTTATCATTTAATCACTATTATTTTTTTGTTTTTGGGTGTTTCCTATGTAGTTTTGGAGGAATGAGTATGTTCTCATGATTTGGTCAATACTGTTAGACCATTTATGGTTTAAAAAAATTTCATTCTTATTTCATCAATTTTTTTTCAAACATTTACATCCATTTCACATCCCAATTGGAATAAAATATAATATTAAACCCACTATATCATTTTATATCCCATATGAACCCATAATAATGATGGATTTGGGTTTTTTAAGGTATAGTAACAAACTATATGTGTATTTCATACATTAAATCAATTTTTAATATGTTATATATATCATTAATGTTTTAATGTTTATAATTGATTAAAACGCCCTCTAGAATCCAACAACCTAAGGTGCACCCCCATTATTTAGTTTGTCGTTTTGGATATCATCTCCCCAGCAGATTAGGGTAATCATTCGTAGTTTTTCTAAAATATTCCAGATTTGATGTGTTAAAATGATTCATTCATAACTCCGATAATATTAAAAAATTTCCCCATTTATAGTCCCCACATGGCCTAATATGACTTATTAGATCCTCCCTACTATTTTTGGGAGTTTCAATATTCAACTATGTGTGGATTTGGGATGATTTCTTCAATATCCATTATGTATGTGGGTTTTCTCCATTCCTCCTTCGATTTTTGTAAGAGTTTTCCTATATTTTCATGATGTTATAAAGTGTAAAATAGTTAGGGATCGTACCTAGGCTAAAAATATTTGTCATTATTATGAAATAATGGTTTTTAAGTTGGTTTTCAACCCCTTGTGGTGCGTTTGTTGTGAGATTGAAGTTTCACAAAGCGGTTTGATGTTTTGGGCAGAAATGGTATGTGATTCCATGTGTAAGAATTCTCGGATGAGTTATTATTTCATTATTTATATTTTTAGTATGATTATAGTACATTTGGTTTAGTGTGGAAATTTTATTTGGTATAATTTGTTATGTTGTTGGTTTTTTTTAATTTTTTTTTGAAAATATGCAATTTATTGTTGTGTATTCCGTGTTGTGATTATTGGGTTTTTTATGATTCATGGAATACTTTTATTAAATGATGTTACGGATTCCAATTATAGTCTTAATGAAATTTTTATAATTTTTTCCCACAATTAGAATTTGTATAAGGATTTTTTTTGGAAAAACATGTAAACACTCATTGGAATTGTTTTGGGTAGTTTTTAAATGGTTTTTTTATTTATGTAAGAGGTGAAACTATGTTGAATGCTATTTTGGTAAGAGGGTAGTTATGAAATGGACTATATTAATGTGAATGGTATGTTATGTGGTGTGTACTATCTTTTAATGGTTTTAAAAATTTGGTTGATGGATTATTATGAAGTGTGAATGAGTGGTGAAACGTGTTGTGGGCTGTTTGGTGTGAGTATGATTGTCAAAATGAATTGGAATGAAAAATGGGATCACGTGACTTCTTTGTGGTTTTTTTGTGTGTTTGTTAATTTAATGTTGTATTTTCACGTCCAAATTATATTTAATTTCTTGAGGAACTTGTTTGAGCACTAGACGGAATACCGGGGTATTGAGGTGGGTGGTTGTGTACTAGTTTTCTAGTGATCTCATTGCGATTGGACCCCATTTAATGTAACAAGTTTTATGATGAATGAAATAAATAAAATATGAGGATTATAATGTTGGGGGACACCTAGGTTATGGGTATTATCCATACTTTATGATCATGTGAACATGAATTGATATTGTTATAGTATGTTTCACTGAGTACGATGTACCTTGGACCCACAATAAGCTAGTGCATATGGTGGTTTCCTCATTTATAGTGCTCATTAGATATTTTATACATACTATTGTCATAGGGTATGTTTTGATGGAGAAATTCTCTTTAGTTTTTCTTTTTATTAAAATTTTTTTATTTCATTTAAAGTACCCCACTAGATATGTATTTGTATTTAAGGATTCATTTTTCCGAAATTGATTCTAGCATTTCATGTTTACAAAACATGAATGATTTTTCCTTATAATGGTTATCTAATATTATCTTTTGGTTCTAGAATTCTGATACACTTTGTATCACACCATACATAAAAACATGGTTGTATGTATACATCATTATTTTGTCATAGGTTTAGTTAATGATTTTAGGGCCAATGATTGAGGTTTCTAGCATTCCTTTTGGCTCCGTGTCATGGAGATGGCATGGGGGTGGTGCACCTATCCATTATGTGGTTCTTGGGATGTCATTTTGGAATTTCTTCCTTTCTTGTGATATTTTATTTTTTTCTGTAATATTTAACTCAATTCTAATTTTTTAAAAATGGATTTTGGTTTTGATAATCTCAAATTGGTTTATTGGATTCGTTTTTTTATTTTTATAAACTCAGCTAAATTATTCCCAAATATCATTTTTTTCAATCCTGAGAAATTGTTCCATCCTATGGGTATCAAGAACGAACATAAGGAATTTTCACTGGCCAGTTTTGGTGCCATTTTTTATGGAGACTAGATTTTATTCTTGAGAATGAAATTATATCCAAATCATAATAACCTAGACATACATGAAAAATCATTCATAGGAAAATTATTTGGTTACATTTAGAACATTTATAATAATGAAATATTACTGACAGAATAATATAATAGGATCATATTTGATTTCATAAATATTGATATAATTATGGTATATATTATTAACTATCTGTATCCATTATACTTTAGGTTACCAAGTCATCAACCAAATAAATGTCCTAGCATAGGGTTAACATCAAAACCTAATTATTAAATAGGATAGATTTTATGTAATTATTTACTAGGACATATCTCTAATCTATTTTTGTGTTTTATGGAAATGTATCCCTATATATTTTTAATACTATCCGACCAATTTTTTATGTATTTTTTTACCCATGTTTGTTTTTATATTAAATGGATTGAAATAAATCCTTTTCATTTCCTATATGAGGTGAATTAGGAAGTATTCTATATAAGAAATAATTTTCTATCATTTTTGGTTTGGGAATATTTTTATACAATCATGAGTCATAATCATTTTGATCCTTCGTGGTCAATGTTACATGATTTTTCCCAATGGAAATGTTTTCTTTTATTAATTCATGTACTTTGAAGGATTTCCTTGTAAAATTGGCTTTTTTATGAGGAAATTGTTAATGAAATTATTAGAATATTCTTATCCATTTCAACATATTTTGAATGATTTGATGCTTAACTTGTGTAACGTATCGGATCTGTGTGCCACTCAATGGGTGCCCCGAACCTGGTTGGTCACATTTCCTCAAGAGCATTTCCCCAAATTCCATAGGATGCTGACTAGCAGCAAGGGCCTAGTTCTGATAGTGGGGAAACTATGCCCTTATTTGTAAAAGTGTAATGCAGTGGGAGAAAATACAATCATACAAAAGTGGAAGCAGTAAACAATACCATTGTAGAAATGGACACAGTACCGAAGCAACGAAATTACCAAAATTCATATATAATGATGTAATATGTCCCTAAATATACAAAATTAGCAAAAACAGGATACACTGCAATCTGAAACAATACAATACAGGGGACAAATATTGTAAAGAAAATTAAAATAGCACAGTAGCAACTAAGAATCATCGTAAGCCTTTTCTCGGTCCCATGATCTCATACTCCTCTATAATAATGAATTACATGTATAGAGACACATTCCCATATCATCATGTACAGTAATATAATCGTTTTGGGTCCAAGTCATGACGCCAACAGGGTTTGAGAAATTAATCACAGTAGGAAACATCCAATGGCCCATGCAAAACTGTCAGTGAAAATGTGCAACAATAGTGTGCATAAATGATAATGTAGTAAACTAGCAAGTACTCAAAAGCAGATAATCCTACCAGTTCCATTTAAATTTAATTATTATTAAACAATATAATATAATATATTTATATGTTCCAGAGACACAGTCTCAGCCGACAATCTCATATACACTGACGAAATATAAAACCACAACAAGATATCTAACAAGTACAACATAAATAAATACCAAGGCTGTTCTTCAACTTGAAATATATAAAATGAGAAATCACCACAGTGAATATGAAAAGTAAACAGTGTAACACCCCAAGCTTCTACGGTACGCTTCTCTTTGATTAATGCGATAGCGTGTGTTGTACTCAACACCGAGTTCTAACAACCAATCAAACTAGCCGTTATGAATAGTAATATCTACCTTTTAAAATTATATATATTTTATATTTCAAAATGGACTTCATTTTTGGATTCAGAATATCTAATTTAGCCTATGGTGAAATTTTGGTACTTTTCGGATAACTTTCATATTTTGAGGAATAGTTAAAATTACTAAATTTTAATTAAAAACAACTTTATTAATCAAAATAATTAATATTGATAAATTATGAATTTTAGTAGTTTTAAGGTATAATTAGAATATATTTTTACCATTTAATATAATGTTGGTCACTGGACATAATTTTACAATTAAACCGAACATAAACAACTGTCAATCTTTTGATAGTTATTATCTCTTAAAAACACGCTTTTTGTTTTGACAGCGGGAATTAATTTTAAATTTATTTCTGCCACTTCTGTGTTTTGAATTTAGGAAAATGAATTCCATATTTGGAATCAGTATGTTCAAATTGTGTAATTAGGTAACTTTTATTTTTAGACATTTTGAAAAATTACTGCGTTAAATATTTTATTTACCATGGTTAAGGGTAAATCCGGTAAATAAGGGTTAAAAAAATAATATTATAATAATACAAAATTATCCTAAAACGTGTCTTAACCCTATTGGTTGATACATGGTCGACCATGGGCATCTTTGGGTCGATTTTGGGACCCCATGGATCCACTTGTAAGTGATATTGACACTTTATTTTAATTAAGATAAAATGAATACAAAAATGACACAAGCATATATCTTTTAGAAAAACAATTTTTACATAGGGTTATATATGTTGGATTTTAGATTATAAATATTCATTAGAAATATAAAAAGATTTCCTACATAATGATATTTTATTTATAATTTTTAGACATTAAATAATTTATTTTTTTTATGACACAATGATGATGCAGTAATTACTATAATAGTGAAAAAATAAAATAATTGATATTATAAATACCCAAATAAATATAATATGAAACTTTTAATGAATTAAAATAATTTTATAGGATAATATGATATATTAGGATTTATTTAATTGACTTTTTTTGAAGTAATAAATCTGTTATGAGTTTCACAAAAATCAACTATTGAATAGTGTCAAAATTGACATAAAAGAGTTCTTAAAACAAATATTATATTGTTAATTGATATTAAATTCCTAAAAATCTATGGTTCGGCCAAGATACTTATATAATGATAGGTTAATCATTAATGGACCACTTGGGGGTCTCTTGGATGTATTTAGTACGTTTATTAACCATATTATATAAAAATACAAAGAGACATTGTAAAAGTGAAACTAATTAACTTAGAGTTAATACTTAAAGATAAGGTTAATATAAGTACCCAAACCTATCTAAATTATATTTTTTGAGTTGTTTTTGACCCATCCCCACCTTAACCTTTGAATAATAAACTTTGGATCCATTAGAAACCGAATATGAATTTATTATAAATTAATATTTCTAGCTTTTCCAAAGGTGCCCCTCACCCCACTTATAAAAGGGCACTCCTCCTTCTCATTTCTTCACACATTCAAAGCCTTTTGGTTCGGCAAAACTCTGCCCAAATACTCTCCCAACTTCCCTCACTACAACCTAGGGTCCTTAGTTTGATCAGAAAGCCAACCTATGGATCCCTTTTGATCAAATCAAAAGGAAGAACCCAAAGAAGAGGTAATGATTTCACCACCCTTTTCTAAGTTCATTTCTTATTCCACTTCTTCTTCCTTTGTTGTTACCATTATAAAATAATAAGTCCAGTATCATATATAAACTGTGATTTTATTATAAATATGGTACAACCATATTCAGTATTCTATCCACCCTTTGAATAACATGTCACCATACGTGCGTACGTATGGCTTACCGTCTCCACGTCGTGGTGTAATTGTTATTCAATATAATATTATTTGGATGGGTATAATAATGATCTGTAACTCATGTAAATAATAAATATAACATGTTAATGATTCTGTATATATGATATACCATCCATTTATATATTATTTTAACATCAAAAGAATGATATTGTCGCTCGTGCGTACGTACGGACTACCGTCTCCACGAACGCGATGAGATTCATTCTCCATCGTATCCATTCAAGTATAATTATCATTTGATGATTTAAAAATGATGTTTAAGGACTTGATATCATTTTGGATATGAATAAGATACAACAAACATGGCTTATGTAACAAAACATATAAATGAAAATGAGTAAGTTAACACCCGAAACGACGATAATTCTAAGATATTATAAACAAATCAATGTTAAAAGATCATATATGATATCATATTAATATATATGATTTTTGTATAATTTAATAACAATTATTTCACCATTATACAGGAGGTTAACCTACCCCTACCTAGGAAAAGTACAAGGTAATGGTTATTTCACAATCTCTTCATTATCCGAGGTTGTTTATACGTAATAATCTACTGGGATTTCATTATCATCCACATCCATGTTTTTTCGAAATGTATTTCAAAAAATATTTATTATTTACAAGAATATGGGTTAAAGTCATTTATACCCTTGTTTGACTTTTTATAAGAAGTTTATAAAGGAATCTTTCCGTCGTTTTCAAAACAAGGTCCTTTTTAACCTTTTCGACAGAATTAAGGTAAGAATGTTTTTTTAACTTATACGGCGGGTGCGGCTAATTTTCACTGTTATAAATTATTCAAAGCTTCCCTTACAAGCTTATAAGAATATTTTCAAATAAAATGTTTTATTTTATATGGATCATAAATTATTTCAAAATAAAAGGAGATATTTCTTTAAAAAGAATTTTGATTTCATCTATGTCAACATCCTTTGATGGATTTTATGATTATTTGAAGTTGATTTATTATGATACAAAACTTCTATATTGTATTGAAGGTTTTGTGATTTGTTTGATTGTGGATGTGCTATTTTTATACCATTCATAGTTTATGGTGAAAGTATTGACATTTCGTATGCTAGACTTTATACGAATGTTTATCTTATGTTTAAACATTTTCATATGGGAATGCATTGGACTTAATATGTGACGGGTGGAGCCTGCTATAGCTCCTCGATGAATCAGTAGGTCTCATGAGACAAACTAGTGTCTTGGCACAAGGCCTTGAAAAAATCTTATTTGTTGTCTTGGCACGAGGCCTTGACTATGTGGTTATGATAGTCTGGCATTATGCATTCCATCATTATGAAAGTGGTTATTGATTTTTTCATGTGATTATTCGATTAGTAGAATATCCATGTGAATAAGTAAATGGCATTATTTCATTTTATTTTTTCCGTACCATGTTGAAAGTTCATGTTTGAAAGGCTTTTGTTTTAGTTATACATTGCCTTAAATGTTTATTCTTATTTATGAATGTTTCCACTATATTGTTATCCTTACTGGGCATTTGAGCTCACCCCTTTTCTATGTTTTATTTTTCCCAGGAAGTGAAGAAGTAAATTATGAATGACCTGCAGGGATATTATGTGGGGATATTAGTGTGGTTTATGGAGACATTATGTTGTTGTAGTAGTTTTTCATTTTATGATGTAATGTAAAACTTATGAATATATCTAGTGTTTCCAAGGCTACTAAACCAATCGGTCTTTCGAGATTTGATCTTTCTTGTGATCATGCCAATGTTATGTAATAATGCACCGACTCTGGGTAACTAGGGTTGGGGCGTTATAGTTGGTATCAAAGGATGTTTAGTACAAACCATGGAAGCTAGATTTAGATAAACTCTGATTAGAGCACCTGGACCTAAGATGAACTTTGAGGATTAGTGTAAAAGAACTTCCTAGAATTTTGGTATTGTAGGGATTTTGTGAGTTTTCCGAGCAATACATCCCTGTCTGGATACGAGCAGGTAGAGGTGGCTCTGGCACATATGTACCTAGGGGTAAAACCCGAAAACACCGCGTTGAGCTAGACTCGAACGGGAACTGGTTCACGACAACGGGCCTTGCTGCACTCTTGGTTACGAAACTCCCGGGGGATATGCTTAGGATAATTCTCATTTTCTGTACAAACAATTATGAAGGGTTTATGAGTATATACATCCTCAAAGGAGACATTTTTATGATTATGGATTATATCCATAAATAGTTCAATTTATTTTAAGTGTTTTATAAGTATGGGATTATGTATTTTGATTCATAAACTAATCTAGTTTATGCCATTGTTTAGAAATGGAGCCTAGTGGAAGAAATGGAAACCGTATCAATGCACGCACTCCAAGTAGGGATTGCCCTCATGCTCAAGATAATTAAAGTGGTGCTAGTGATGCAACTGGAGCTGATTAGCTAATCACCATACTGGGACAACTTACTCAGGTTATGAATAATAACCTTACCCGTATGGAGCACCCTGATCCGCAGCGTGGAGGATCAATGTTAGATCGATTCATGAGGCAACAAACACCAATGTTCAATGGGAATACAAATCCCTTAGTAGCCGAGCAGTGGATAAATTCCCTAGAGAAAATATTTCAGGATTTGGGGAGTAGTGAAAGGGAAAATGTTATCATGGCATTTTACTGCCTCACTGGAGATGTTGATCAATGGTGGTCATTGATTCAAAACATGAAGGAAGATGATGAAGTATCAAATATGGAATGGAGGGAGTTCAATGATCTGTTTTTAGAAAAATACTTTCCTCACGACCATCAAGTAGATATGGAAAGGCAATTTCTGAGTCTGAGACAAAAGGAGGATGAGAATGTTACAAAGTATGAGGCTAACTTTACAAGGTTAGCGAGGTATGCTGGAGATTATATTCACAAAACAAGAAGTAAGATGGATTTTTTCTTTGATGGGTTAAAAACATTTCTCCGTCGAGCGTTAGTCTCACAATCCTTTTCATCGTACGAAGACATTGTCTCATGTGCTATCAAGACCGAAAAGGAATTCTCTAAGTCTTATGACTTTAAAGAAAAGCAAGAGAAGAAGAGGCATGCTGATCAATCTGGGAATGGAAATAAGGGGATGAAAGGAAAGGTTGAATATCCATCATGTGGTAAATGTGGGAAGAAACACCCCGGTGCTTGCTTGAAGGGAATGGGAGTCTGTTACAAGTGTGGTGAAAAAGGCCACCAAGCTCGTGATTGCAAAGGGAAGAAGGAAGCCACCAACATTCAGTGCTACAATTGCAGGGAGATGGGACATTATGCGAATGAATGTCCTAAGCGTCAGGAGAACTTACCTCAGAAAAGGCCAAGGGATCAAGGCCATGCTTATGCTATCACTACTACAGAGGTAGAAGCTCCAAAAGACATGGTGGCAGGTAATTTAATGGTTTCCTCAAGTTTAGAAAATGCATTATTTGACTCTGGATCATCGCATTGTTTCATATCTTCCCAGTTTTCTAAGAAAATTAGATATTTCCAATTTTATTTAATAAGGGAGTTGTCAGTTAAAACTTCTAAGGGAAGTATCATTGAAACAAAGTTTTGTGAATCAGTCCCCATTAGAGCACATAAATTTTCATTATCTGCTGATCTCATCGTCATACCTATGATTGAGTTTGATATAATCCTCGGTATGGACTGGCTTTCGAGCTATGATGCGAAGATTTATTGTAAGAAGAAAGAGGTTACGATTCTTGATGATAATGATAAGGAACAGCTTATCTTTAGAGCAGAATCTTCACCACCTAATTCTTATTTAGATCCACCCCCAGTAGCTCAACTTAATTCAATTATTGGGGAGGAAGAGAATGAAATAACTTTCGGTGAGGAAAGGAATGTTCAAATAGAGGATGTACCTGTTGTGAAAGAATTTGTAGATGTATTTCCGGAAGATTTACCTAGACATCCTCCAGAACGAGAAGTTGAGTTTTCCATTGATTTGATTCCTGGATTAAGGCATATATCGAAGACCCCTTATAGAATGTCCACTGTAGAGTTAGTCGAACTAAAGAAACAACTAGAGGAATTGAGTAATAAGGGATTTATTTTCCCTAGTGTTTCTCCATGGGGAGCCCCTGTTCTTTTTGTTAAAATGAAAGATGGATCTATGAAGTTATGTGTCGACTACAGGGAGATCAATGCTATAACGATAAAGAACAAGTATCTCCTACCTCATATTGTTGATTTATTTGACCAACTGCATGGAGCTCAATACTTTTCAAAGATTGACCTTTGATCTGGATACCATCAGTTGTGTGTGAAGAAGGAAGACATTCCGAAGACAGCATTTCGAACCAGGTACGGGAATTACGAGTTTACTGTAATGCCGTTTGGATTGACTAATGCACCCTCTGTATTCATGGATCTGATGAATAGAGTTTTCAAGGAGTATCTCGATGAATTTGTGGTGGTATTTATTGATGATATCTTGGTATACTCCAAAACCTACAAAGATCATGAAAATCACTTGCGCATTATCTTGAAGACTCTGAGGAGGCATGAATTATATAGGAAGTTTACCAACTGTGAATTTTGGCTTCATGAGATTTCATTTCTTGGCCATATTGTCTCTAAAGATGGAATCTATGTAGATCCTTCTAAGACCATGGCAATCCAAGAAAGGCCAGCACCTACGAGTATAACTGATGTACGCAGTTTTATTGGTTTGGCAGGTTATTATCGACGTTTCGTCCAGAATTTTGCCCGATTGGCTAACCCATTAACGAAGCTCACACGTAAAGGGGTTAAATTTGTTTGGAAAAAAGAGTGTGAATAATGTTTCGAAGAACTGAAGAGAAGATTAGTCAATGCTCCTATATTGAATCTACCATCGGGGAATGTTGGGTTCGTTATTTATAGTTATTTATCGAAGAAAGGACTTGGTTGTGTCCTTATGCAGAATGATAGAGTTATTGCCTATGCATCATGATAGTTAAAAATTCATGAACAAAACTATCCTACTCATGATCTCGAGTTAGCAGCTGTGATCTTTGCTTTGAAGATATGGAGGCACTACCTATATGGTGAAAAATGTGAAATTTATACTGATCACAAGAGTTTGAAGTATATTTTCTCACAAAAAGAACTCAACATGAGGCAAAGGAGATGGCTTGAATTACTCTAGGATTATGATTGCACGATACACTACCACCCAGGGAAAGAAAACAAGGTGGCAAATGCTTTGAGTAGAAAAGACCATGGGGTTTTGAACAATATGAGAATTGAAAGGGATCCAATTTTCATGGATCTAGTGAAGATGGACATGGGAATAACCTAGGAAGGTGAAACATCAATGCTTTTTCAAATGGTTGCCAAACCATCATTACTAGAAAGGATTAAGAGTTCTCAGACCGATGATGGAGAATTTCAAAAGAAGATTAATGCTGTGAATGATGGGAGATTGAGAGACTTTGTGTATGAAGATGGAATTTTGAAATTTCGGAAGAGACTTTGTGTTCCCGATATACCTGATCTAATAAGGGAATTGCTGGATGATGCTCATAGTTCCAATTTCTCTATACACCCTGGGAGCACCAAAATGTATAGAGATTTGAAGGAACATTTTTAGTGGGACAACATGAAGAGGGAGATTGCTGATTTTGTGTCAAGATGTATGGTTTGTCAACAAGTGAAAGCTGGAAGGCAATAGCCTGGAGGAGTTATGCAACCTCTTCCCATACCGGAGTGGAAATGGGACAATATTACGATGGACTTTGTCATGGGGCTACCAAAGACTCCTATAAGGAATGATGCAATATGGGTTATTGTTGATCTTCTTACCAAGTCAGCACATTTTCTTGCTATAAGAGAAGATCTACCCCTGGAAAGTCTAGCAAGACTATATATTAATGGAGATGTGAGACTTCATGGAGTACCCTTATCAATTGTTTCTGATCGTTATCCCCGTTTTACTTCAAGATTTTGGAAAAGTCTACAGAAATCCCTGGATACTGAACTTCATTTGAGCACTGCTTACCACCCTCAGACAGATGGACAATCAGAACGGACTATTCAGACCTTAGAATACATGTTGAGATCTTGCTCACTTGACTTTCAGGATATGTGGGATCAATATTTACCTCTGGTAGAATTTTCCTATAACAATAGCTTACATTCGAGTATTCAGATGGCACCATATGAAGCGTTATATGGAAAGAGATATCGTACACCAACCTGTTGGGATGACGTCGGTGAAAGAAAACTTGTAGGTCCAGAACTGGTGGAGGAAACGATGGAAAAGGTGAAGGTAATCCAAAATCACATCAGAGCAGCTCAAAGTAGGTAGAAGAGCTATGCCGATAATCGAATGAAGAATTTGGAATTTCAAGTCGGTGATCATGTTTTCCTAAAGGTATCTCCATGGAAGGGAGTCATACGTTTTGGTAAGAAAGGTAAATTGAGTCCCAGGTACATCAGACCTTTTGAAATTCTAGAACGAATTGGGGTTGTAGCTTACCGATTGGCAATGCCGCCAAGTCTCTCCAAAGTTCACGATGTGTTCCATGTATCTCTGTTGAGGAAATACATGCCTGACCCAACACATGTACTCACCTATGACGAATTAGAACTGGAACCCGATCTTTCTTATTGCGAAGAGCCCGTCAAGATTCTTGATACGAGAGAACAAGTGCTGAGAAACCGGACGACGCGTCTGGTAAAAGTTTTGTGGAGAAACCATAAGATGGAAGAGGCAACGTGGGAACCCGAGGAACTTATGATGAAGAACCACCCGAGTATGTTCATGCGATATTATTCTAGAAATTTCGAGGACGAAATTATTTGAAGGAGGGGAGAATGTAACACCCCAAGCTTCTATGGTACGCTTCTCTTTGATTAATGCGATAGCGTGTGTTGTACGCAACACCGAGTTCTAACAACCAATCAAACTAGCCGTTATGAATAGTAATATCTACTTTTTAAAATTATATATATTTTTTATTTCAAAATGGACTTCATTTTTGGATTCGGAATATCTAATTTAGCCTAAGGTGAAATTTTGGTACTTTTCGGATAACTTTCATATTTTGATGAATAGTGAAAATTACATAATTTTAATTAAAAACAACTTTTTTAATCAAAATAATTATTAGTGATAAATTATTAATTTTAGTAGTTTTAAAGTATGCATAGAATATATTTTTACCATTTAATATAATGTTGGTCACTGGACATAATTTTACAATTAAACCGAACATAAACAAGTGTCAATCTTTTGATAGTTATTATCTCTTAAAAACACGCTTTTTGTTTTGACAGCGGGAATTAATTTTAAATTAATTTCTGCCACTTCTGTGTTTTGAATTTAGGAAAATTAATTTCATATTTGGAATCAGGATGTTCAAATTGTGTAAATAGGTAACTTTTATTTTTAGACATTTTGAATAATTACTGCGGTAAATATTTTATTTACCATGGTTAAGGGTAAATCCGGTAAATAAGGGTTAAAAAAATAATATTACAATAATACTAAATTACCCTAAAACGTGTATTAACCCTATTGGTTGATACATGGTCAACCATGGTCATCTTTGGGTCGATTTTGGGACCCCATGGATCCACTTGTAAGTGATAATGACACTTTATTTTAATTAAGTTAAAATGAATACAAAAATTACACAAGCATATATCTTTTAGAAAAACAATTGTTACATAGTGTTATATATGTTGGATTTTAGATTATAAATATTCATTAGAAAGATAAAAATATTTCCTACATAATGATATTTTATTTATAATTTTTAGACATTACATAATTTATTTTATTTATGACACAACGATGATGCAGTAATTACTATAATATTGAAAAAATAAAATAATTGATATTATAAATACCCAAATAAATATAATATTAAACTTTTAATGAATTAAAATAATTTTATAGGATAATATGATATATTAGGATTTATTTAATTTACTTTTTTTGAAGTAATCAATCTGGTATGAGTTTCACAAAAATCAACTATTGAATAGTGTCAAAATTGACATAAAAGAGTTCTTAAAACAAATATTATATTATTAATTGATATTAAACTCCTAAAAATCTAAGGATCGGCCAAGAGACTTATATCATGATAGGTTCATTATTAATGGACCACATGGGGGTCTCTTGGATGTATGTAGTATGTTTATTAACCATATTATATAAAAATACAAAGAGACATTGTAAAAGTGAAACTAATTAACTTAGAGTTAATACTTAAAGATAAGGTTAATATAAGTGCCCAAACCTGTATAAATTATATTGTTTGAGTTGTTTTAGACCCATCCCCACCTTAAACTTTGAATAATCAACTTTGTATCCATTAGAAACCGAATATGAATTTATTATAAATTAATATTTCTAGCTTTTTCAAAGGTGCCCCTCACCCCTCTTATAAAAGGGCACTCATCCTTCTCATTTCTTCACACCTTCAAAGCCTTTTGGTTCGGCCAAACTCTGCCCAAATACTCTCCCAACATCCCTCACTACAACCTAGGCGCCTTAGTTTTATCAGAAATCCAACCTAAGGATCCCTTTTGATCAAATCAAAAGGAAGAACCTGAAGAAGAGGTAATGATTTCACCACCCTTTTCTAAGTTCATTTCTTCTTCCACTTCTTCTTCCTTTGTTGTTACCATTCTAAAATAATAAATCCAGTATCATATATATACTGTGATTTTACTATAATTATTGTACAACCATATTCAGTATTCTATCCACCCTTTGAATAACATGTCACCATACGTGCGTACGTACGGCTTACCGTCTCCACGTCGTGGTGTAATTGTTATTCAATATAATATTATTTGGATGGGTATAATAATGATGTGTAACTCATGTAAATAATAAATATAACATGTTAATGAATCTGTATATATGATATACCATCCATTTATATATTATTTTAATACCAAAGAATGATATTGTCGCTCGTGCGTACGTACGGACTACCGTCTCCACGAACGCGATGAGATTCATTCTCCATAGTATCCATTCAAGTATAATTATCATTTGATGAATTATAAATGATGTTTAAGGACATGATATCATTCTGGATATGAATAAGATACAACAAACATGTCTTATGTAACAAAACATATAAAAGAAAATGAGTAAGTTAACACCCGAAACGACGATAATTCTAAGATATTATTAACAAATAAATGTTAAAAGATCATATATGATATCATATTAATATATATGATTCTTGTATAATTTAATAACAATTATTTCACCATTATACAGGAGGTTAACCTACCCCAACCAAGTAAAAGTACAAGGTAAGGGTTATTTCACAATCTCTTCATTATCCGAGGTTGTTTATACGTAATAATCTACTGGGATTTCTTTATCATCCACATCCATGATTCTTCGAAATGTATTTAAAAACATATTTATTATTTACAAGAATATGGGTTAAAGTCATTTATACCCTTGTTTGACTTTTTATAATAAGTTTATAAAGGAATCTTTTCGTCGTTTTCAAAACAAGGTCCTTTTTAACCTTTTCGACAGAATTAAGGTAAGAATGTTTTTTTAACTTATACGGCGGGTGCGGCTATTTTTCGCTTTTATAAATTTTTCAAACTTCCCTTACAAGCTTATAAGAATATTTTCAAAGAAATTTTTTTACTTTATATGGATCTTAAATTATTTCAAAATAAAAGGAGATATTTCTTTAAAAAGAATTTTGATTTCATCTATGTCAACATCCTTTGATGGATTTTAAGATTATTTGAAGTTGATTTATTATGATACAAAACTTCTATATTGTATTGAAGGTTTTGTGATATGGTTGACTGTGGATGTGCTATTTTTATACCATTCATAGTTTATGGTGAAAGTATTGACATTTCATATGCTAGTTTTAATACGAATGTTTATGTTATGTTTAAATCTTTTCATATGGGAATGCATTGGACTTAATATGTGACGGGTGGAGCCCGCTATAGCTTCTAGATGAATCGGTAGGTCTAATGAGACAAACTAGTGTCTTGGCACAAGACCTTGACAAAATCTTATTTGTAGTCTTGGCACGAGGCCTTGACTATGTGGTTATGATAGTCTGGCATTATGCATTCCATCATTATGAATGTGGTTATTGATTTTTGCATGTGATTATTCGATTAGTGGAATATCCATGTGAATAAGTAAATGGCATTATTTCATTTTATTTTTGCCGTACCATGTTGAAAGTTCATGTTTGAAAGGCTTTTGTTTTAGTTATACATTGCCTTAAATGATTATTCTTATTTATGAAAGTTTCCGCTATATTTTTATCCTTACTGGGCATTTGAGCTCACCCCTTTTCTATGTTTTATTTTTCCCAAGAAGTGAAGAAGTAAATTATGAATGACCTACAGGGATATTATGTGGGGATATGAGTGTGGTTTATGGTGACATTATGTTGTTTTATTAGTTTTTCATTTTATGATGTAATGTAAAACTTATGAATATATCTAGTGTTTCCAAGGCTACTAAACCAATCGGTCTTTCGAGATTTGATCTTTCTTGTGATCATGCCAATGTTATGTAATAATGCACCGACTCTGGGTAACTAGGGTTGGGGCGTTACAAACAGAGTCCTTAGACATGAAAGACCTTACCCTTAGGTAATAAGAATAGAAACCCTCATGTGATGGCCCACATGTATAACTAATATTTCCCTGAGGAGTATGAGATAATAACCTTAGGCACGGAAGCAACTGCCATCATGCATAAGAAAATATTCCCTCTTGCTAAACATAACACTTACCCTCAAGCATGAGAAACACTTCCCTCAGGCTAAAAAAGATACCGAGCTGAGCCCAACACATAAGAAATAAATTATACACATTTTCTCTCATGAAAACTCAACGCATGCTAAAATCATGGCATACGCTCGGTTAACCTGGACAAACGGTTAAACAAGGGAAACACACCCACATGGTGGCCGTATATCCATGAAATGATACCAAACAACAGTTTATAATTATCATCAGATTATCTATGAATTTATAGATATCATAGTTAATCAAGGCCTTAGCCATAAAACTCCCCAACATGGGAACATAGCTCATCGATACACAAAAACCACATGATAGTTGGAATTAATAATCAAACCCCCTACCATGATCACCTCTTATCTATATACTTGAACGAAGCCACCCAAAACACCCGAGAATGGCATTGATCTGGGATAAATGAAAAATCATTCAATCCAAAATAACTTCACCTCCAGAAACAATTGGAAGTATGGGTTCATGAGGAGTGATGAACTCACCCGCATGGATCAATCGAGACCATCAGCGAAACAAAATGAGTCCTAGTGTGCAGTTGGGAGATCCACTAAGATCCAACAATCTATCTTGGTGCTCAAAACGCGTCCACTGCCTCCTCTGCAGAACGAGGAGGCTACTGCCCATTTTATGTGAAAAAACAAACTACACGGCCTGTTCTCTCAAGGACACAGCGCGTACTTTCCATTTTTTATTGATCCTTGGGCGACAACATTTCTCCACCACAATATTCATATGTCGATAAGAGTACATGATGTGTATTTTTTAATACACGACATGTACTGTCGCTCTATTGGCGGGTACTACCAACACCTTACTATTAACCTTTCGACTGATTACATGGCCTGTAAATACTATGTACATGAATTATAGTCAGTTTTTACACACTTCATCACTAACAGGCCTACCGATATTGTGTACTCATCCAATATGGCCAAGGTACATGGCGTGTGGAAAAGTACATGGCGTGTACCCACAAAATTTTGGATTTTTCCCATTTTTCTTATTTTCTCAAAAACCATTAATGAAAAAAGGAAAAGAAGAAACTTGTACCTCAAGAATAAGAACTGGGTTCATGCACACATCCCCATATAAGGAAATTCATCCCCGAATTTTCCTCCCAAGGACGATGAAGATAATGCTCAGAACAACTCTAGCCACTGAGCATGTACATCAGTCTCCCGCACCCAGGTTTCATCCTGCACTCGGCCATGATGCCATAGCACCTATATTAGAGGAACTGACTGGCCTCGGAGAACCTTCATGCTCATATCCACAATAAAAATTAGATACTCCCCAAAGGAAGCATCATCCTGAAGATTGACCTCCTCTAGCAGAAAAATGTGATACGATTATGAGTGATAACGACACAATTGAGATATATGGAAGACATCTTACATGGCCCAATACCTCTATAGTAGCTGAAACCGATAGGAAACCAACCCAACACTCTTCATAATCTCAAATGGTCCCACATTCCTCAGTGAATATTTAACTTTTCTTCTGATGTTCATGTTTCCCAACCTCAGTAAAACGAAAAAGAAAACATGATCCCCGACAACAAACTCCAAGGGTCTTCTGCAGCGATCATCATAATATTTTTGAAAAGACGGTTCTTAGCCATCGCCTTCTATATCAACTGTACCTGTTCTTAAGTCTCCTACACGAGATGTGGTCCAAGTAAATCTGCCTCACCAGCCTCCAACCAGCACAAACATGATCAGCACGACCTACAATATAAATCCTTGTAAGGTTCCATCTCAATAGTTTCCTGAAAATTGTTATTGTATGAAAAATCAACCAGGGGTATGTGCTTCTCCCACGATCCCCCAACTTCCATGATTCATGAATGCATCATTTCCTCTAGCACATGTATCATACGCTCTGATTGGCCATCAGTCTGAGGGTGGTAAGCTGTGTTCAGAAGCACCCGTATACCTAGTGCCATTTGAAAACTCCTCCAGAAATGAGACATAAATCATTAATCCCTATATAAAATGATAGAATGAGGAATCCCATGAATTAATTACACCTCATGGATGTGAAAAATTTTGAGCTCGTCAACACCGAATGACTCATTGATCAGAAAATATTCTGCAGCCTTTGTAGGTCTGTCCATAGCCACCCACACAATATCACTTTCATGAGGTGTCCTCACCAACCTGGTCATGGAATCCATTGCAATAACATCCCATTTAAATTATGGAATGGTTAACTATGGAAACAGTCTGACTAGCCTCTGATGCTCCTCTTTCACCTGCTGGTAGGTGGAACATCTCGCAACAAATCCAGTAACCTCTCATTGCATACCCAGCCACCAATACTGAAGTCTCATGTCATGACATATTTTGGTAACTCCAGGATGCACAGCCAAAGCTGATGCATGAAACTCCTGCATCAAAACCTCAAGTATATCCCCTAAAACCCACAATATTCAATGGACATGGAGTACCAAATAATCTCCTATCATCCAACCAAGAAGAGGTTCCTCACTTGACACTGACTCCCGTCGAACTTGGCCTTCCAAATCATATAGGTGTCTCATCCTCACACTATCCAGGAGGGAAGAAGTCATGATTAAGTAAGAAGGATTTTCTTTCCCGTAACTATTTTGCACCTCCAAATGCATCATAGAGAACGAGGCCAAGAGATACAACTCACCATTGGCCTCCTCCACTACCTGTAACGGAGTCCTCCTACTCGGTGCATCAGTAACTGTGTTACCCTTAGCAGGTGTATAGGCACGCTCAAAGTCGAAGGACTGAAGATATTCAACCCCCCTTCACTGCCTCAGATTCATGTCATGTTCAGTAAAGATGTATTTGAGAAATTCGTTGTCCGTAAACACCATAGTATTTTTTCCCAAGAGATAATGTCTCCAACAGCTTAACGCCTGAACAACTACAACAAACTCTAGATCATGCATCATTTAATTCCTCTCATGTGGTCTCAACTACTGATACCCATACACAACTACTTGATCACCCTGCAACAACACAACTCCATGACCAATACCTGATGTATCACAGTAAACTGTATAGCACTTCCCTAGATTTGTAAGTATCAGTACTGGTGCTGATGTCAATATTCCATTCATCTCATAAAATGCTGTATCGAAAGAAATTGACCAAACAAACATCACACCCTTCTTAGTCAGAAACTTCAATGACACTGTTAGGAGGGAGAAGACATGTATAAAGATCCTATAGAAATCATCCAACCCCAATAATCTCTATATCTCAAAAACTCCCTTTGGTTTCTCCTAGGAAACTACTTCTCTCACCATCTCAGGGTATACTGCAACTCCTTCATATGAGATAATATGGCCAAGGAAGTGTATATGGTCAATACAAAAGTGGAAATTTTAGAGATTATCATACAGTTGATGCTGTCTCCATGTACTCAGTACGATCTCAAGATGGGTATCATGGGCATGTTGAGTGTCAGAGTACCACAAGTTAACATCCATGAATACTACCAAAAATGAATCCAGATATGGGTGGAACACATGATTCATCATAGCCGTGAAAACTGCTGTCGAGTTCGTGAGTCCGAACGACAATACCATGTACTCGTAAAGACCATATATGGCTATGAAAAGTTGTAAGTAGAATATATGATGGTATAACACCTAACTGATGATATCTGGATCTCAGTTAAATCTTTAACAACACTCGTGCACCTTGAAGTTGATCAAAAATATCATCATTCCTTAGTAATGGATATCAGTTTTTGACCATCAACTGGATCATATTATGATAATCAATGCAAATTCCAAGGGTACTATATTCCTTTTTCAAAAACATGACAGGAATACCCCAAACAGAAGTTCTGGGTCATATGAAGACCTTTGCATGCAACTCCTCTGACTACCTCTTGACCTCGTGTAACTCTGGTGTAGCCATCCTTTAAGGAGGATTGTACACAGATGCATCTCCTAGAATTAGCTCAATAGAGAAATCATCATCTCGCTCTGGATGAGGACATGAAAAGTCGTCCTGGATGTCTTCCCTGAAATGATCAACCAGTAGATGGAAATCCTTCTGACAATATCCCTAGTCATCTGGATATAAACATGAAATCTCGGTTGTCACCCCACCTCACCCAGGATGCTTGGGTCCAGCTCGACTCGCTTGGACATCCCATTAACCCTTGTATTGAATCTATTAGCCCTCTGGTGATGTGAAAATGACCCTACGATGATAAAAATCAACAAAGGCTCGAACAGGTACCAACCAGTCCATCTCGATATTAAAATCATATCTCGTTATCTCTAAGACATAGAGGTACCACAGAAAGTGACACCCACCAACCTCTAGGGGAACTCCCTATACTAATGCACAACAACCATTCTAATCCCAAAAGGTGTGTCTAGCATCATGACATCAGAAGAAGAAGAAATATAAGGACCAAGGATCCCCACAATGGGCACATATATAAATATATGTGTAGTACAAGTATCCAAAAGTACTGAAGGGAATATAGAAGCAACTAGAATAGTACCTCTAACAATGGATGTTCCAGGATCTAGCTTTTGTTGGGTCTGTTGCGCTATATATGCATGCCCAGTGTCGCAGCCCTATGACACAACTTGGCTACCCTGAGCTAACCCGCCTAGCAATCTTTGAGATTCTGGTGTCTTGGTACTGTGACCATGACCAACACCTCAGCCTAAACATCCCGACGTATATCAATTACCTGATTGGTATGAAGCTACTAGCCCTGCTCCTGGATGTAGAGTCTGCACAGAACCCCTCTCACTAGCCACTGGTTGAAACTCCTTACAAAATCACTGAGTATGACCGATCATTCCATAGGCTTGGCACTCCACTGGGTCACCTGGACAATAAGGTCTCTAGTGCCTCTATTAACCACACTGGTAGCACCTCACCTGGACATATGAACAGTTCTTCTACATAGTACTTCCACCATGAGACAAATCAATTGGCCTCTTCATCTAACTGGTATAAATAGTACTAGAAATGGGTGTCGAACCAACCTAGGCTACCCCACTAGCTTTCCACATGTTCATCTCATTAATCTGTTCGTGTTTCACAATAGTGTTCACTGTAGGCAACCTAAATATGTTCACCAGTTCTCGTATGTCATATCGAAGACCTTCCTCATAGAATCAATCCCCCAATGTCTCATCTCCCACCAGAACAACTTCTTGAGCTCTATAGCTCAGTGAAACACTTAGAATAATACGTCACTAACATAGTGTCTATATATAGATTCATGAACTCTCAAGATTTATCTTCTCTCAGGGTCTGCGAGAAGAAAAAATCATAGAAGAATGCCTGAAAATGTTTCCACTCCATGTCTCGGTGATGCTCGGTCTAGGTGGTATCATCCCACCATCTCTTGGTGGAATCACACTGTATGTACATATTGAGGCTGACCCACCACCATAGAGGCATCTCCAGATGCTCTGAGATTGTCTGCATAGAACCATGCCTAGACTCTATAGACTGTGGTCCGCTATCCCCTAAAAACATAGTCAGATGCTGCTACTAGAATATACGTGTCAGCACTGCCATAAATGTGGCAGCCGATGATGCTCAATGGAGGATCTGCATAAACTGCATGAAGCCTTCATGAAACTGTTCTTCTATACCTATGTTCGGTATAACAGATGGCGCCGAATCTGGATCTACTACGGGATCTATCTATAGCCCGTATCCTACCATCTCTAGAGTATACTCGTTGACGCTATCCGAGCTAATAACTCGAGGTCATCTCAGCGGCATGACTCTACAAGTTCAAACACACATTAGAATATGATCATCTATGACTAAGAATGTAAAACGTTATAAGCGTACAATAAAATGAAGAAATTCATGTTTTACAAAACAAGACTAAACGATGGGTATAATAAATACATGCTATGTTCCAATATATTTTTCACATGGGTGTGTACTTCTGCAAATAATGGTCGTGTAACACCCCAAAGACACGGCATGTTGTCCACACACACAACGTTTAGCTGAATTTTAATTCCCCTTCCTGAGTCCTTCTATATAGCTTAGCAAAGCAACTCTCTTTTAAACAAGACTACACTGAGTGTATAAGATCTACCTGGCAGGTTCTACATAGATTCCAGCTTCATGTGTTGTTAGTGAGACGGCCAACTACTCGGCAAATACTACATGGTCTGTTACACCCGCACACAGCGTGTACACCACCCAGTTACTGGGGCCCCATTACCATGTCCAAATGGTCTTTCACAGGTCATGATGACACGAAGTGTCCCTCTGGTACACTTCATGTTCTAGACGAGCTTCACCAACCGGTATTGTTTGAGATATGGCCAGACACACGACACACACAACACTGCATGTTTCAGATGGACACGACGTGTACAAGAAATGATTACACCGGCCAGTGTTTGTTAGTTACACGAACGGATTCCCAGGATACACTACATGGCGTGTTCGGTATTGAAACTGCATGTAAAAATGAAGATTTTCTCCATACTTATTGTTAGTTACATGGGCGGACACATGGTCAACATGCATGACATGTACCACCGGTACACGACGTGTTCCCTTTAGAGTTTTTCCCATCATGTGTTTCTGCCTACATGGAATATAACACGGTTAGAAACAACACGTCATGCACTTAGGGTACAAGTCATGATAATTGAAAATATTCTTTTCTTCCTGAAAATAATAGTACATGGAATGTAGTCAAAACTACACGACATGTATTCTGGGTTTTCTGGACTATAAGCCTTAGAAAATAATCTAGAGCCCATAAAAACACTGAAACCCGAAACTAAGTGCCAAATTTCATTCTGTGAGGGCCCATAATCCCCGAGAATCAAATATCGGCATCTTATGCATGTTACAACAAGGTAACCAAGTCAATGGACTACCAAATTCCAGTTAATGATGGCCTATACTCCGCAAAAAACAATGTTTGGCGTTCATTCACAGAACCTTACATAACAATACACTATCCAATAGCAGATATTTATCAATACATATATCACAACAACATGCATTTTATTACATTACATCTATCCCAACAACATTAAATTTCTAATGAACCAACATGGCATAGAAACTATGCAAGGAATGTTTTTCTAACATGTTCCTAAATGTTGCATGAGATGTCATACCCTCATCTCATCGGGTTGAAACTAAATAGAACCCATGTATAAAAATATAAATATCACACAATATTTCTATCATGGGGTAGCTACTCATAGAAATAGTTATTACTAAATCCCATAGCAATCTATCCCAATGGGTGCCCTAAACCTGGTTTATCATATGACCTCAAGCGCATTTCCCCATATGGCAGAGGCTCCCAACTAGATGTGAGGGCCTGGGTATGTTAATGTGGAAACTATGCCCTCATTCTTCAATGTGTAATGCACCGGATCAAAGTACATGAACACAAAATCAGAATTATTAAACAATACCATGCTGAAATGGACACAGTACTGATGTAAAGAAAATACCAACATCCATATATAATGATGAAATATGTCACTAAATCTAAGAGAACAGTCAATGCAGGAAACAATGCAATATGAAAAAATACAATACATTGGAAAAATACATCAAAGAAAAATAAAATGGTACAAGAGGAACTTAGCAGCATCACAAGCCCAATCATGGTCCCATGCTCTCCTACTCCTCTACAAATATAAAGTACTTGTATAAGTACTCTATCCCTTATCAAAACATGTAGCAATATAATCATCTTGGACCCAAAACATGACCGAAATTGGGTGTGGGAAATAAATCCCAGTAGGCAACCACCAAAATCCCATGTGCCCAAGTATTAGAGAAAATGTGCAACAACAATGCAGAGAAATCAAAATGCTGAAAACTAGGAGGTACTCAAAAGCTTCTACTCCTACTTATTCCATTTTCATTTAATAATTATGTAACAATTCAATATAATTGAATTATAATTTCTCGAGACTCAGCCTCAGCCGACCATATCCTATACAATGCCTAAGAAAACCCCAACAAGCTATCAAACAAGTACAAGGTAAAACAATACCAAGACTGGCCTTTAGCTTGGTAGATATAACATGTTAAATAACCATAGTGAATATGCATTGTAAACATAGTCCTAAGACCTGCAAAACCTTTCCCTCAGGTAATCAGAATTGGAACTCTCACGTGATTACCCACAAACATAACGGATATATCCCTCAGGCCTACTATAAAATGCCCTTATGCATGGATGCAACTGCCCAAGGGAATAATAAAAGTTTCCCTCTGGCTAAAAAAACACATACCCTCAGACATGAGAAACACTGCCCTCAATATAAACAAAAAAAATGATCTGATCTCTTCATATAACCAAGAAATTATATACTTTTTCTCTAATGAAAACTCAATGAATTCTCAAATCATGGTATAGCCTCATGTAACCTATCCAAATGGCTAAACAAGGGAGACACAAACACAGGTTGGCCCTAGATCCAAGCAATGATCCCCAACAACACGTTATAATTATCATCATATTATCAATGCAATTCTATATATCTTAATTAATCAAGGACTCCTCCATACGACACCCCATTATGGGTGCGTAGCACAACAGTACACAAAAACCGCATGACAGTTGGAATTAAAAATCATACCACCTACCTTGATCTCCTATTATCAATATACGTAAACAATGCCAACCGAAAAACCTCAGAACTGTGTAGATCTAGGATAAATGAAAATATCTTCATACTCAAATAACTTCTACTCAAGAAATATTTGTATGGAATGGTTCACGAAGAGTGAAGTACTCACCCACGCAGTTCAATTGAGAATGTCGGCAAAGAAAACCGAGTTTCATTGAGCAATCGAGAGCTCATACAAGCTCCGGTCGTCTCTCATTGTGCTCCAAACACGTCCACTGCCTCTTCTGCCAAATGATAAGGCTACTACCCATTTTCAAAAAAAAAAACTACACGGCGTGTACTCTCATGTACATGGTGTGTACGTTCTATTTTTAAATTGTTATTCTGATGGATACATTTCACCGCCGCACAATCCATCTTTTGACCTGAGTAACTGGTGTGTATTTCGAAATACATAGTGTGTATTTTCGCTCTACTGGCGGCTAATCGGATTGCCTTACTATTCTTCTGCAGACTTATTACATGTCGTGTAATTACTATGTACATGGCGTGTAGTTAGTTTTTACACCCTTCATCACTGACCGGCCTACACCCCCGGTGTAGTCATCCCACAAGGCCAATGTACATGTGGTGTGGAAAAGTACATGGTGTGTACCCACTATATTTTGGATCTTCCCCCATTTTCCTTATTTTATCATAAATCATAAAAGAAAAAGAAAAATAAAGAAACTCGTAACTATGAATAAGAACCAGGTTCTTACAATTTAGGTTGATTTTATATGATACAATTTACCATATTGTATTGAATGATTGAAGATATGTTTGATTTTAGATGTCCTATATTGATACCTTTCATGGTTTATTATTAATTAATTATCATTTTTTACTTTATCATTAATATGAATGTTTGTTTTGTTTCGCTTACACAATTTTCATATGAAGAATTCATTGAAATTAGTAATTGATGATTGGGTCCCACTACAGCCCCTTGATGAATCTGTAGGTCTCACAAGACATATTACTTTATTTTTTATGAATTTACGTATGGTGTCTTGGCGAAGCCCGGATAATATGTTTATGCTATCCAACATTAAGAATTCCATTATTATGATATTGAATTTTGATAATAAATGTTATTATTCGACTAGTATAATATCCATATGAATTTTTAAATGGAATTATATTAATTATTCATGCAATATTATTCTAAATATTATGCTTAATGGGATTTTTATTTAGTTATATAACTCAAATTTAAATTTAATGATTATTTATGAAAGATTATATTGTATTAGTTACAATTACTAGTCATATAAGATCACACCTTTATTATGATTCGTTTTTTTAGGATGTGAATATGTTTATCATAACTGATATTCATAGTAAATCTTGAAGGTTCATTATAATAAAATCACTTTCTATGTTATAGATTAAATTTTTAATTGTAATGAAATGGACTTGTATTTATACCATTTTCCAACGTAGCTCAACGGATAGTTCCTTTGGTATTTAACACTTTTTTCTACCCCAATGTAGTAATTTAAGGAACTGACTATTGGATATTGGGGTTTAGGTCATTATAGTTCGAATCAGAGCTAGTTTAGTATTAGACTCGGAATCAGGACTAATAAAACAATAGTTATGAAACATAATCCTATGATAGACAATGTGAATAAGAATAAAACAATTTTATATAATTATGTTAAAGAATATATTATGTTTTTATTTATTAAATTAAATCCTCGTGTGGATACATCATGTGGCCTTAGTTATGGAAAAGAATTACCTTGGGGTTACAACTCCGACATGTTATCTCGTGCCAAACTCGAGTTATCATAGTACGAGACAACATTCATTACTGTTGGAGTCTGTGTCCTAGAACCAACTACTGTGTACATTATTCATCAATTAAAGCCTTATAAAATCTTGATTGTTCTTCTATGTGACAATGCATGTGATAATGTCCTATGGTTTGTTGTTGCATTAAAGGGTCGTAGTAGATCTTGACTATGATGAGAACCCAGATGTGACATAACATTGTTCTTGAATATGTTTTCTATGGTAGGATGATGTTATTTTAGGGACAAAAATAATACATGACATTAGGGGAGAGGACTCATAAAACATTGATGCACCTTCTCATGGTTTGAACCCGTGGTAATATGCAGGAGGGTATTATGAGAATGTGACCCGCTTGTAGGAAATCCACATTTCATAGTGTCATTTTATATTACTATATACGGATGGGTGTATTAGTCCTTATACTTTAATATTATAATTTATGGGTATTACCACTCGCACACATAGATGTATTGACGAAAACTATGACGAAACATTGTTCATAGTAAGGTATGATATGTTGGGTGTGTCACGCGTAATATTGAATTAGTAGATAATGTGAGAAAGGAATTGTCACTTCAATTCCGTAACAGAAGTAGATATCTCAGGTCTTTTGATGGAATTTATATAGCCTAAATAAATCCATGTACATGGTATGTAATAGGGGAGTTCAATTCTGGGATGTCCAAGAATGAATAATCGTTCACATGAGTTGATAGCACTAGCGTGCAACCCGCTTGATTAGAGATATCGAGGCAATGGGGTTACATTACACGATAAGTACTCATAAAAGGTGACACTTTATTGCGGCATTAAATTAATTATATATGGGTGCCTTTGAATGTTTCTAGTTTCAAATCATGGACTTTAGGTAGGCTCTTTCTAATTCCACTAAGAAAGAGGCCTAGTGGGTCACACAATATGTGTGTCTGTGTATCTCAAGTTAAATATTAATTTAACATGTTTAATAAAGATGATTGCTGATTGTGGTTTAATAATTATTCAAGGATTCCTGATAGAATTTATTTAAAAACTAGTTATTTTAGATAATATATTGGCGGAAAATTAAAGTATTTTCATTAGCGAGTAATGAAATTACATTTTTTTAAGATATAAATAGCCATTACTCAAGGAATAATTTATGTGGTGGATGAAAAAAATGAAAAATGGAAAATAAAAGTACACACAGTGTATATTGAATATACATGCCATGTAGTTCTATGGGAATCGAGTATACACCATGTATTAATGATTACAAAGTGTGTGGTTTTTCCAGTCAGGATTTTGAGAAAACAATATCGTTGTTTTTAAATGATATTTCTTTTAATCAGCATGGGCGCATGTCAAGGAAATAATCATTCGAAATGGGGGGTTTTCAATAAGAGTTAATGAAATAAATAAAACACGTAACACGTTTATTTATTATCATAACTCTATTAACTCAAACCATATTATTAATATCCTCACAACCCCAACACTTTTCCCCAATCGTTGTGCACAACAATTCTGGAGAGTTCTCTCAAGGTCAAAAGAAATCTTTTCTCTAAGAATGCCAATAAGACTGAGAGTGATCCACCACCATTAGATCAAGGCGATCAAAGGTGGACATTGCAGGCCAAGGTTGTTCCATGCTGGAACCCAGCAATCCCTTCTACAACGTCCATAGATATGTGGATTATGTGTGGATCACTTCTAGATGAATCCTATACATGGATTATTCAGCGTAATGAAGGATTACACATGATCGTGATCAGAGACATCAATGAAGAAAAAATTTCATCAAGATAATTCTTGTGAATTAATTAAATTAGTTATATCAAAAATATGATGATCTAATCTCTATGGTTCAAGGAATCACTCTTTTGTTTTTCGTTCTTCATTCTATTTTGACGATCTGGCGTTTTACATCGTGACGAATCTCTGATTGATCATTTTTATTGCTAAAATTAATGTTTTTCAAACCCACTAACGTGCTTCCTCTGCACCTAGAACCATCAAGTGGTATTAGAGGGGTCATATCATTCATTATAATTATATAGTTTCTCATTGGTATTTTAATCCTTTAATAATTTAGTTATTTCAATTAAAGTTAATCATTCTCAAAAATATGAATCTCGATATCTATTCCTCACATCTCTTTTCTCATTAAACTTACTAAAACAAATTTTTCTTTTAATTTTGATTAAAATAAATTAAAGGAACTCATCCAGAAGTGCCAAATGCTGTAATCCGTACAACACCAGAAAACACGGCGTGTATTCATAATTACACATCATGTAGTCTATGTTCAATTCATTGACTGATTCGCCAAATCGGAATGTGTATTGGATTCTATATAAGTCATTTATGACATAGTGTGTTGACCTGGAACTGGTGGCACATAGTTTCCGGATTACATGATGTCTGGTCTAACTAAACACAGCGTGTAGTCCTTTCAGGTCAAGGTTGGACCGTGTACCCCGTACAGGGCTTGCCAGGTTATAAACCGCATAATGCAGAAACTAAACTACATGGGTCCCACTAAACACATCATGTACTCCAAAAATATATGAAGTAAATCAACACACCATGTCCCCATGCGTGTACTTCGTATGGACGATGAACATGAAGTGCACGTCGTGTAGTCGGAACTACATGTTGTGTACTTATCCTAATTACAAATATTTATTAAAATAAATTATTATATTATACAAACCATTGAGACATGTACCGTAGTGTCGGTGTAAAGCTGAGGCACAACACATGATAGGTGTTATATATATATGTGTTAAATTTAACATCTTCGTAATGAATATAAATTCACCGGGTTGCCTCCATGGTACATGTTACCTACAAGGATAATTTTAAATCAATTTATTTGTATCAAATTATAATGGATGAGAATATCATGGAAATTCAGAAAAGGTTATAAGAAAAAATGATTGCTTAATTAAAGATTTTTAACTTATTTGAGTGAGATTTAAATTAAATAAGAACAATTAATGAATTTTTTGCTAGTTTTATTTATACATAAATTTATTGCAGTTATGGATGATCATGATCTAGATCATGACCTTTGTATAGGAATGGTTTCATTTAATTAATTTATTTAAATTATATTTGATGACATGTGAGTCTTCTCCTAATTAATATGTAGGGCCTGCGCACCCATGGATTCTTTTATGAAAAAACTACATTTACCCCTCACATGTGTTTGAGATAAATGCATATGTAATGGATGGATATCCCACGTTGGTGGAGGAGGCTAATGTTAGGAGCCATGGTGAAACCAATCAAAGGAGATACAATGGTGGATAGGTGGAATGTAGTACACACGATCCGAAAGTTCAATGTGTTTCTCCCCATGGTCTTATGATAGTTTATCAACCTATAGATAAACTATACAAAACAAATTGTTCATGATCATACCATTTATTTTATTTCCATTAGATTCATGGTTTATTTATTGTGGGTGTATTGTCACGATCACAGAATTAATAAATTAAACAAGCATGCATGATGGAACTAAAATAAAATCATCTTATACGAAAATATTATCTTAGACATGTTTGATCACATAACTATATCCCACTAAATATTAAAAATCATGTAATATAATATAATAAATTGGAAATTTACGTATAAGGATAAAATCCCTCAATGAAATATTATGTTTGCATAGTCTTCCATAATCTTGGTTAGAATCGAACCATAGTTCAAAGTGCTTGAATAACCCTAGTTGGGGTGATTTTAGTTATCGGGGAATTCTAATTCAAGGTTCTGGGTTGAATTGATGTGTTAGCATGAGGGTTATAATAACACAATAGGACTGTGTGTGACCAAGAGGCAAAGGTTGAGTAAATCCAAAATAAATGGATTTTAGCATTGGGGAGTACACTAACCAGATAAAGGATCTGTGAGTTAATATAGTTGTAATTTTGAATGCCAACCTAAAACCCTTCACGTTGATTGACTAGACCTATTTGGGGTAATTCAAAGGGCAATTTTGATCCTTTACACTAGAATATTTAGTTAATAGAATATTCTAAAGTCAATGGTGACGGTTATTGGATATTGATAAAATATTGGGAGAAAAATAAGTATTTATATATTTATTTTTATCAATTTAATAATATATTACTAAACATTTTCTCATTTTAATATAACGAAACACAATAATATTACTTCAAACGTATCATTGTGAACCATACTCAAGAAGAAAACATTCTCACCATCAGGAATTTCCAAGAGTGCCAAAGGGGTTTATGCGTCGTCCTTCGCCCTGAGAGGAAATAGTATGTGTTGGAAGATCTTATTCCAATTGTTCTTGGAAATGAGGAAAGTGATAAGGAACTATCTATATATATGAAACATATGGATGATTCCATATATTTCCAATGTTTCATGCTATCGTCCATGTCTAATGAGCTAATGAAGTAACATGAAAACATCGATGCATATAGGATGATGTATCATCATAAGGATCACTACCATGAGAAGGTGAGACAAGAGAAATATGATATCTCAATTGATTTGTTTAAAACTAAGCTTGGAGAGTCTACACCAGTTGGGCCTCATGTAGTCAAGATTTTTGGCTACATCAAACACCCAGAAATCTTAGGGATTAAATTCACAAATGAGATTCATATAAAACACATCCTATCATCACTGCCCAAGATCATCTCTAGATTCATAATAAATTATAACATGAGAAACAATGAGAAGATTCTATCAGATAATTTGACCATAATTTTCCTAGTAGATAAGGACATGAAACATGAAAAACCTACAGTCGTTATGGTGAATAAGAAAAAAAAGAAAAGGAATAGGGGCCAAATACTTATATACGGTTTGAAGCCCCCGACCATCGTCCTTCCTGGAAGGGGATGATCTAGAGGCAGGGCAAGTAATGGGAGGTGGCGTGTTAATAATGTGGAAAGAAAGGACACTGGAAGAGGAACCACACCCAGATGTGTGGGGATACTGAAGGTGCATTTGTTATTAAGTGTAATCATTCAATTTCAACTCATTGGATATTACATTCGGCATGTGGGGCACATATATGTATTCAATTGCATGAACCAAGTAAATTTAGAATGATTTCCCGAGGAGAGGTGGATCTTCGAGCTGTCGATGGCGCAAGGCTGGAAGCATTGTATATTGGAGATTACCACCTCTCATTGCTGACTGGGATGAGTTTGGTTTTATATAACTATTATTACATTCCTAGGGTTACCAAGAACATAATTTCTATATATTGTTTTTATATAGATGGATTTATTTTCAAGTTTAGAAATAAGGGTTTTCTATTTTATAAGTATAACATATGTTATGGTATGGAACATTAAAATAATGGGTTATATGTATTAAATTACAAAAACCAAGTGTTGGAAATCGATAACGAAATAACTTCACATGACTCATACATCACCCAGTTGTGGAATCACCGTCTGGGTCATGTAAACAACAAGCACTTGACAATGCTCTTAAAATATGGTTTTTTAGACTCATATAAGCTAAAAACACTTGATAGATGTCACACATATTTTCAAGGTAAAGTTACAATATTGACTTTCAGTGGAGATGGATAAAGGGCCAAATAGATTCTAGGATCAGTGCACATAGATGTAGGTCGACCATTTCTAGAACAAGCCAAAGGTGGATATTCACACTTTATAACATTTAATAATGATTTGATTATATATGGATACATAAACATAATGAGGTATAAGTCATAAGACTTAGAGAAAATTAATTAATTCAATAATGAAGTAGATAATCTCATTGGTAAGAAGATAAAGAATCTTCGATCAGACTGAGGGGGAGAATATCTGTACCAAGAGTTCACCGATCATCTATGAGAGTTTAGGAGTCTATATCTGCTCACTACTCCATATACACCACATTGGATTGGTGTTAGTGAAAGGAGGAACAACACCTTGTTGGACATGGTGAGGTCGATGATGAATCATGAAGATAATTCAATATACTTTTGGGGATAAGCATTAGAAACTATGACATACACATTAAACCGAGTACCAACTAAGGTAGAAAATGGAATTCCATCTGTGTTATGGAATTTAATGAATCCTATTTTGTCTCAAAAATGTGTATGGGGTTGCGAGGCATTTATTATGGCCTTATATAGAAACAAACTAGCACCACGAGGCATGAACTGTTTCTTTTTTGGATATCCCAAAGAAACAAAAGGATATTACCTATATAACCCTTCAGACAATAAAATGATTGTCGCCCAACAAGCCGTCTATCCCGGGAGAGAGCACATACTCAAAATGATTATTGGGACCATGATATAATTCGATGATGTTGATGCTCAAGATACACAATAGATGTTAATAGAAAAAGATCCACAGGTCCCCGTGGAAGTGTTTCCAGGAACACAAGTACTGCGTAGGATCTTAAGATAGGTAAGGGAACAATAGAGATTTGGTTTCATAGTCACTAAGGATGGTGAATCATTATCATGGTAAAATGATGTTCATATCTCCTATATGGATATCTTAGAAAGATTAGTAGTTGCAAGATGGATAGAGGCTATGAATTCATAGATGGATTCCATATATCAGATCCAAGTATGGGTTTTGGTTGATGATCGAGTTGATGTAAATACTATGGGATGAAAATAGGTATTCAACAGAAAATTGGACATGGAATTTCATGTTAACACCTATAAAGCAAGTCTTTCGGCTAAAGGATTCAGGCAGAGTCATGGAATTGACTACGATGAAACCTTCTCTCTAGTTTCCAGGTATAAATCCATATGAATCATACTTTCCATAACAGCTTAACATGAATATGAGATTTTGAAAATGGAAGTCAAAACAACATCCCTTAACAGGATCCTTCGGTAAGATGTCTATATGACAAAACCAGATGGTTTTGAGACACCCGGTGAATCCAAACAAGTTTTTAAGTTGCAGAAATTGATTTATGGATTAAATAAAGCATCCGTGTCATGGAACATTCGATTTGATGAAGCCATAACAGAATTTAGGTTCATTAAGAACGAATGTGAGCCATGTGTTTATAAGAGTTTTAATGGGAAAGAAATCATTATCCTAGTATTATATGATGACGACATATTTCTTATTGGAAACGATGTACCAGTCTTACAGTCAGTTATGGACTGGTTGAACAAGTGTATCTCTTTGATGGAATTTTGTGAAACAACCTACATTCTAGGGATCAAATCATTCATGATAGATCCAAGAGGCTTCTTGTTCTATGTAAGGGTACATACATTGACCATATACTAATTTGTTTTAGTATGGAACAATATAAGAGGGGTTTGGTTCTATTGTCACAAGGCCTACATCTTTCTATAAAAATGTGTCCTCAGACACAACAATAGAAATACAGAATGAGTATGATCCCATATGGTTTAGCTATAGGATCGATCATGTATGCCATTATATATACCAGGCATGATGTTGCCTATGCACTGAGCATGGCAGGCATTTATCAAGAAGACCCCAGAGAACAAGATTAGACTACTGTAAAGACTATCCTTATGTATCTGATAAGAACTAAGGATATGTTCTTGGTGTAGGGTGGAGACGAGGATCTTGTCATCAGAGGGTATGCTAATGATAGTTTTCAGATATATCCAAATGATCTAATGTAGCATTCTGGATATGTTTTCTGTCTCAATGGATAAGCTGTGAGCTGGAAGAGTTAAAAGAAACCAGTTGTCGCTGATTCTATAGTAGATTCTGAATATATAGGATCTTATGATACAGCCAAGCAAGCCATTTGGATTCGTAAAATTTTCCAAGTACTTGATGTGGTTGCTAGAAGTAATGAAACTTTCACATTGTATTGTGAAAATACTACAGGGGTGGCTTTTGCAAAAGAACTGAGGTCACATCCATGAATAAAGAACATACTCTAGAAGTATCACCTCTTGATGGATTTCTGTCAAAGGGGTGAGGTTGTAGTGAGCAAAGTGTCAACAGAAGAGAACGTGGTGGACCCCATGACTAAAGGAATATCTCATCAGAAGCACGAATATCATGTGAGAGCTTGCGGGTTAATGGTTGTTAGCAGTTGGATCTAGTCCAAGTTGGAGTCTGTTGGAGTTGGTGGCCTAGAACCAACTAATTTGTACTTTATTCATTAATAAAATCCTTATCACATATTTTTTGTTCTTATTATTGACAATTCATATGATAATTTCTGAAGGATAATTGATGCACTAAAAGGTCATAGAGGATCCCTTCTATGATGACAACCCGGAAGTGCCATAACACTGTTCTTGAATATATGTTATATGTCCAAATGATGTTATTTGAGGGAAAAAATAATACTTGCCATTAGGATGGAGGATTCATAAAAAATTGTGGCACCTTCTCATTGTGTGTGCCCTTGTTAATATCATAGAGGATATTATGAGAATGAGGCATGCGAGTAGGAAATCCACATATCATAGTGTCATTGGATGTTTCTATCTGCGGGCATGTGTAGTGGTCCTTAGACATTAATAATATTATTAATGGGTATTAAAACTCACACACACATAGATTTAGTGACTAAAACTATGACGACATGCTGTTCGCAGCGAGGTAGGATATGTTGTGGGCATCAAGAGTAATACTACCTTAATAGATAATGCGATAAAGGATTTTTCCTTTCTGTTCCATAATGGATGTAGATATCTCAGGACCTTTGGTGGAATTGAAAAAGACAAAATAAATCAATGTACATGGTATGGAATGGGAGAGTTCAATTCTGGGATGTTAATGAAAGAATAATGGAGAACATGGGTTGATTGAACTACAATGCAACCAGATTTATTAGAGAAATCGAGAAAAAGGGATTATATTACATGGTAATCATTCGTCGAAGGTGACTCATCAATGCGGAATTAGGTTCTTTCTCTATGGGTTCTTAGCATGTTTCTAGACACTATCCACGGTCATTATGCAGGCTCCACCTAATGCAACTATAAAAGTGGCCTAGAGGGTCAGACACTAAGTGTGTCCATGCATCTTAAGTTAAAAATTAATTTAAAAAGTTGAATAAAGATTAATCTCGACTGTGTTTTAATAATTATTCAAGGATGCCAGATCAGAATTAATTCGACAATAGTTATTTGTGAAAATATACTGTGGAAAAAATAATATATATTTATTATCGAGAATACAGTAACATTTATTTAAGAAACAAATATCCATTACTCAAGGACTAATAAATGTGGTAGAATAAATAATTTAAAATGGAAAAAAGTACAGGTCGTGTATATTAAATATACACACCATGTAGTTTTATAGAAAACTAGTACATGCCTTTTTGTTAATGATTACACAAAGTGTAGTTTTTCATGTTGGGATTTTTGGGAAATAATATAGTTTTTTAAAATTATATTTATTATAATCAGAATGGGTGTATGTCAAGGAATTAATCTTTCGACATGGGGGGTTTTAAATAAGAGTTAATGAAATAAAAAAAATGTGTAACACATTTATTAATTGTCATAACTCTATAACCTCAAACCCGATTATAAATATCCTCACAACCCCAATAATTTTCCCCATTTGTTGTGCCCAACAATTTGGGAGAGTTCTCTCATTGTCTAAAAAACACTATTTTCCTAGAACACTATCAGGACCAAGAGAGTTACACCTCCACCAGATCAAGGCTATCGAAGGTGGACATCAAAAGCGAATGATCTTCCATGTTAGAACAAGAATATCCATTCAGCAACATCATTAGATAGTGGAGCACATGAGGATCACACCTAAAGGAATCCTACACTAGGATTCTACAATGCAGCCATGGATCACACCCGATCATTACCGAATACATCAACGAAGATGGAATTATAACAATGTAATTCATGTAAATTAATTTAATTAATTATAAACAACATATGATGATCCTCTCTATATGGTGCTGGGACTCCCTCTTTGTTTTCTCTTCATTATATTCCAATGTTCCATCATTTTACATCATGACAGATCTTGTATTGATCGTTGTTAACAACAAAATTAAAGATGTGAAAACCCACGAACTCTCTTTCGCTGCACACGGAACGTACACTTACTAAGCACCAATTCTGACAGTCCTTGGTGATATTCATAGATAATTAACATTTTCATTAAAAATAACTATTAAAGGATTTTAATGTTATCATGTACCCAAATAAACCATGTCATTCATTGTCAAATTATATATTCATCAAATTTTCAATTTATGTCATGTGTTATAAAAGATTTAAATTTTGAATTTTGAATTATAACCTAGTCTATTGTATTCAACGTTTTATAAAATTATCCTATTGTAAGTAATGAAAACCATGTTAATTTATCTCATCAAGTGAGTAATTTACATCCTAGAGATGATAATGAATTAGGATATAGAGCTACAACCCTTAAAAAATAACATATTTCAATACTTAGACAGTTATCTCCGGTTAAAAAAATTATACTTAAACATTTGGACCAACCTTATCCAAAACATGGAGTAAAATGTCATATAACTTTGGGAAATAACTACATCCATTATTCAATGGTACACAAATACATTTATAAGTCATCAATATATTTTTTCATTATAGAATACATTTCATTCATTGGGAAGTAACGAATGTGAATATGTTCTCATGGAAATTTATCATCTCCCAGTTTATTAATATCAATGGTGTTCCTTCATTAAAAATTAGAATGTAGATGAAGAAATATATAACATGGAATGAGGGGAATTTAATGAATTTTTCATAGAAATATTACTGTGAATAATGAGTGGATATGAAGGGTAAAATTATGAGTCAAAAGATAATCGAGGATTAGAATGGTTCAACCTATGATGCTAACCTCACATGCATATAAAGTCATGAATCAGATAATATTAATTATCCAAAGAGTTTTATTGATCGATATTTTATTGTTTTAAAACCATTCCTATGATTGGTGTAGTTATCCCAAAATTTATTATCATACAATGATATAGTATCATGTGCTATTGATACATAGAATGTATTCTCTATGTCTTATTCAATTAATTGGAATGAACGAGGGAAGAGGGATTCTGAAAAATTTGAAAAAATAATTATGGAAAAGTTGTATATGTGAAGAGTAAACAATCCATCCTACAATATTTGTGTTAAGAAACAACATGGTACATTATTAAATGGAATGAGAGTTCGTTACATGTGTTTTGAAAATGTCCACTAAGCCCATTATTTTATGTGAAATGATGAAGATACCAAATTTTAAAGTTATAATTGTATAGAACAAGGACATCATAAAAAAGTTTGTCCGATGTGTAAATAAAGTCATCCCCAGAGAAATACTTAGGAGCATGGAATGGTATATTTTATCACAAATGTTGTCGTTGATGTTCCAAATGACGTGGTAGTAGGTACATTCATTTTTGGAAAAAAACATATCCAATTCAATATTTGATTCTGGATAATATTATTGTTTTTTATCATCAAACTTTTAAAATAAAATTATACATTTCTCTTTTATATTAAAAATTGACATTTCATTAAAATATTCTAAGGGATTTATAATTTCAATATTGAAATTCCCTGAAATCCTTGTTACAAATAATATACATACTCTAGTTACTTACCATTTCATCATACATATGATTAAATTTGATATAATTTTAACATCATAGGTAAATAAATAAGATAATATTTTCATATTTATTAATATTTTGGAATAAAATATGAATTTTTATTAAAGGGGATGCTATGTCTGATAATGTACTCAATATGAAACAAAAAGTTTCTTTTAAATCTATCATTGAACACAAGGTTGTGTTATACTAGAGAATAATAATATACTATTAAAATTTTAAATATTAGTTATTGAATAGTCATTGTATTGGTGTAATGAAAAGAACTTAATAAAATATCACTACAAATGTTTGTTAAATTTTTTTAATGTTATTCAATATGTTCTAGAGGCCTATCATAAGAATGAATCCAATTTTAATCATTAATACTATTATACTCTTTAAAAGGATGATTTCCCGCCTTTTGATGGAGAACCCTATTAAAATTTATTTTTTTCTCTTATTTTTGGTCTATTTTAAAAAAAATCTTCTTAGAATCAGGACATAATCATTTGTGTGGGATTAAATTTTGGATTTTTCTGATAAAGGTCATTTTTAATGTATTGTCAAAAATACTTCAATTTAATTCAAAACTTCCATTTAATATAATTGATTTATATGGTTACATTATATTTTATCAATATATTTAAAGTGTAATTTAAATATATTTTAACAATTTGATCCTTTTTTGGAAATTGGATATAACATTACATTGAAATAAAACATAAGAAATTGTAAAATTTTGATACTTATTATTTCTTAAAAATTATTTTGGGTTTTGACAATAGAAATAAATATTAATTTAATTAATGGGATATCTATTTTGTAAATTTTGTAAAATATACCTCATTTTTTAATTTGGAATATCAAAATTATCTTTGTGTGAATTTTTGGTATTTTTCTGAAAACCTTCAATTTTTTATGAATAGTGAAAACACGGCGTTGAAGTTGAAAACCCAACTTTATCATTTGGAATGAAATTTTATAGCTTCTATGAACTCAATTTATAAAATCTGAAATACATGGTTTTCATCAGAAATTAAAATTTCGTTCAATAAGATAAAAATAATATTTGTTGAAAAATATCTTTTGATTTCCATTTACTAGGATTATAGGTAAATAGTGTAATTCAATGTATAAATAATATTATAATAACATAAAATTACACTAATACATATACTAAACTTGTAGAATGATTCATGACCATCCAATAAAAAACAAGTATTAGTCTTTTGGACTTATAATTATATTTGGTTATGATAATATCATTAATGAATTTTTATTTAACGAAAAAATTAAAATATCATAAACTTGTATATTTTTGCTAAAAAAATTTAAATGTGGAGATATATAATTGATATATATTTCTATAAAATTTAATTTGAAATCATAAAAGATTTCCTTTTTCTTGGTTATTTATTTATAATTTTTAGACATCAAATAAATAAATTTATTTCCGAAACAATGCTGATGTAATGATAATCTCATTAAATAGTGTTTTAAATAAATTAAATTATAAATATAAAAATAAATATATTTTGAAACATTTTATTCTATCAAAAAATTTTAAAAATGAGGATGACTTTCTATATTTAAAATAATAAATATTTTTCATATAATAATAGTTGGTTTGGATTTTGTAAAAACTCATGATATGAAAAGTATAAAAATTGACAAAAATATGTTTTTAAACTTATTAATATTTTATTAAATGATAAAATTGTCTTAAAAATATATGATTCATCTGAATGAAAAATATGATTTTGAAAATGAAATTAACGAACGAATTGGAGTCCCATTTCATTTTATTGTAATTAAATGAACCATATAGTATAAACATACCATAATACATGTTAAAAGCTAAATAAGTTAACAAATAGTCAAATAAAGACGATAAGGATTAATAGATATTTAAAACCAATACAATTCATATTGGATTATTTTATTTCATCTTTTACTTATCTTATATTATTATTTAATAATATATGGGTTATTGGAAAATGAAAATAATTTTATAACAAAATAATAATTTAAAACTTTCTTAAAGATCCTCTCCCCCTCTTATAAAAGGACACCACTTATAAAAATTTTCTCACACCTCTGAAGACCCTTCGGTCATTTATCATCTATCCAAATAAGCTTCAAATATCTATCTATTCCTCCTAGAATCCTTACCATAGGTAGAAGGAACTTCAGGAAAGCCTTTTGGTGAAAACCAAAGGGAGTTACCCGATTAAATGGAAACCTCTCCCCTCAAGTTCACTTCATTTATTTTATTTCATATCTCCATATCCAATTATTTTAAATTTTTTACATTAAAAAACAATTATTATCAATATAATAGGTTTTATATGAGAATCATTAGTACTAAATTTCCACACACCTCCATCTAATGGAGAACAACATACTCTTTCTATGGACAGAGAACAACTACCTCAGCAAACGATGACTATTAAATCTTCTACTACCACCTATTATGGTAAATATTTTAATTGAAAAATATTTATATGTAATATATATCATATTTATATTGTCTCCATTCTTTTTTATTTTTCATTTATAGCATAACATTATGATTTCCATAATGGGTAAATGCAATAATTTCATTTGAGAATGTGCGGACGACCGCCCCCTCAAATTGATATGATTTGTTCATTCCATAGGTGGAATGTATATATGGTGGAAATAATGAAATTATATATCATATTATATAGAAATTATAAAAAAATATAGGTATCAATATGTTTTCATTCAATTAAAAATGAAAATGAAATTATTGTATCCTTCATGAAAACGTACTTATTTCCATCTCCATGAACGGTGCATTTCATTTATTAACTCAAAAAGATATGTAATATTATAAATAAATATAAATAAAATATATTTATTATATCTAAATTTTGAATATCACTCTGGTTATAATGGAATTTGTACCACATGGAATATTTTTAATTATAAAACGTTCATTTTTTATTCAAGTACCAAATATCTATGAAACGACCGTTATTATCATAAATGATTAAGTAATGATTATAATGATGCAATAAGAGATATAATAGAAATAATAAAATTGAAAATGGTTCTGAATAAATTATATTTTATCTTTAGTTTATTATTCAGGATATTAAAGAACGAACGAGTCAATTCGGGAAAAAGGAAAGGGGTTTTCATCTCAAAAATTATTCCAAAGAGATTTAGGCTATAATTTCCACTATATCGTTATGGGTTGTTTATTTACATCCCATGATTGTTTCATTGTGTTACAAACATTTATATAAGGGTATTAAATTTTCATTGTATGATCCTTCTTTCATTTTAGTATTTTTTGAATGTTACCATTTTGGTAAGGGATCCTTTCACTCTCCTCTTCAAATCAAATTCTTCGTTTATGTTATGTATTTTATATTATAATTTTCCTATGTTGGGATATGTTATTCTATATCATTATCATTGAAAATTTAATTTCAATGTGATGAGAGACCATTTTCTCTCTCATTAACTCATTTTATAAATTTTAATGTGATGTCGTTAGGCTGTCGATTTTCCCTAAGAGAACTTCTTAACCCAATTTCAATTCTTTTGGTTAAACATATACTTCATTATTATGTTGTTATATGAATATGTGTGAATGATATCTGATTTTTTTAATTTTAATATCCACATATATTGGGTGTATTATTAATTTTGACACCTAATTATGGAAATGATTTGTCCTTAATCTAAGGATTTGATATTTTCAAGGGACTTTTCCACAATATACAATCCATTGAGACTTAGTTTATTTTATAAACAAATAATCTTTTATATGGTTTATATACTTCCCTTTTACATATTATATTATTAATTTCCTTATTCTACTGATATTATATTCTTTAAGTAATTTAATTCCTCAATTTTTTATATTTCAGTATATCTCATTTGGTAAAGAACTCTTTTACTAAAATATCATTTTAAATGTTTTAAATTTTTAATCTAATAAATATTTCTCATTAATGTCAATGTTTTAAAATGTGTTTTAAGGATTTATTGTTATGGAAATTAATGTTTTTAAATTATAATTTCTTTCGAATGATTCAAAGTGGTATTATACACTTTGATTCAAAAATATCATTATTAAATTTTTTAAATGTTTTTAAAATTGGATTTTTTATGAATAAATTATGTAAATATCTTGAAATTATATATTTTGATTGTAATGTAGAAATTTTATCATTGTTTTATGCTTATTTAAATGAATCCTAGGATATGATTCATTAATTCGTAGGTAGGAAATATATATTACTGAAAAAGTTAGAAAGGAATGGTTAATGGATCATGAAGAATGTTGAATCAGTATAAAGGCTACATATAAATGATTAAGGAGTTATTGTAGCTTTTTGGATATTGAAATGCTTAAAAGAATTTAGGCTCTTTGGATGATGGAATTACATTGGAAAACATATTTCAATATGTGTAATCCTAATGATTGATATGAGAAAATGTTATTCAATGAATAATTATCTTTTATTTTGTGGTTATATTTATAAATAACCACTAGGGATTATATGATCCTTGAATTTGAAGTAATTATATGTTATTACATAAATGAATGAAAATGATAGGTATAATACAACACAGAGAACGTGTGACATACCATCGCATCGAAAACTGCTGTGGAAATACAACCCCCAACCAATGTGCGATTGAGATTTATCACCTTCCACTGAACTACGTGAACTCCCTGGTTAGTATGACTTATTATTTTCAGTTAAATGATTTTATTGATCAAGAATAAGTTTATTTGGATAATATGTTTTGAAATATTGATATGGGTTATTTCAGATGACATTAGTTATTTTGGGATCACTATATGCCTATGGAAAATAGAATACAATGAGATTTCAATTGAGGTGTAATGGTAGAATTATATTTTTGGAAGAATCAATGTTTTCATTAAAGACATATGATGATGTGGGTTTTTTAGGGAAATGATTAACCTATCATAGAGAATTTGTGATGAGTAGGTAAATTACACTTCATTATGATACATTATTATTAGATGATGATATTTAGAGATAAATGTTATTATTTACTATTTAATATTATGGGATTAAATTATTTGAGTTTTGGGTTTCAATAATAGTTTATATTATATATAAGAATTTTATGGACTTTTGTTTATTGGCATGTATTTGCTGAACTTATGGTACTATTTTTTGACTTTTAGTGATTAAGAGTAATATTTAATATTAAAATATATTATCCTTTTTTGAGAGATTCTGCTCTTGTACTATCCTTTTTTGTTTTGGATAATGTCTGATGACAGTGGAAACACATAGACTATGTTTTTGGATTATTTTATTCTCTAGAAGTTGATTTAATGCTTTTTATGTGACTATGTCATCTTGAATATTCATATTTTGGTGAAAAGAATAGTTTTTGGTTGATATTTAGTAAAGGATGAATGACTACTGGACAAGTAAGTATATTTAATTATGTCCATAGTCAATGTCGTAAATAAATTCTAATACATTATGAAAAAAATATAAAAACAAAAAAGTTTTCTCATTTACATGTCCTACTATGGAATCTAAAAATGTTTAACATATCACATGATTATGGTTTTCAGGGAGTTAACTTTCATTTGATCATTTTTTTACTCTACATCAGAACGTGACACTTAGTTTATCTTCCATATCCATGTTTTATTATATGAAATCCTAATATGGGTTATCAGGAGTGACCTTTTTACTTCTCTTTAAATATTTTAAAGTGAATTTTATTTACACTTTTCTGATATGGGACATTCAATGATGTTTTCGAGCCCGATATTAAAATTGAGAGGATGCAATTATCAATAAGGAAAGGATGTAACTTACAGGTAAATAATGAATATGAATTTTTCAAATATATTTATATTTTCAAATTAAATATTAATTTTACATTAAAGGGGATTATATGTCCGATAGAGAACTCATCACACAACACAAATTTTTCTTTTCAAATCTTACATTGCACACAACATTTAGATATACTAAAAAAAATAATATAATATTTTTATTTTAAATTGTAGGTAATGAATAGACATTGTATTCGTGTAAATGAACAGAGCTATGTAATATATGATTATAAATGTTTGTTAAATATTTTTATTATTGTCCAATATATTTTAGAGGCTTAAAATATTAATGAATCAAATGTTAAGAATGAATATTCTAATATTCCATAAAATGTCAATTTACAACCATTTAATGGAAATCCATTTTAAATCATGTTTTTTTCACATTTGATATGCATTATTATTAAAAAAACACAATTTATTGTTTCGAAAAAAGAAAATAAATTTAAATTAATTAATGTGGTTTAAATGTTTTGAATTTGGTATAATATACATTCAATTTTATTTTGTAATATCAAAATTATGACTGGTTGAAATTTTTGTATTTTTCTAAAAACATTCATTTTTTTATGAATAATGAAAACATTGTGTAATATTTGAAAAACAGACATTTTCATTTAAATGAAATTTTATTACTTATGTTATTGGAATTTCAAAAATATGACATACATGGATGTCTTCATTATGTAATATTTAGATAAATTATATGAAAATTATATTTTGTGAATATTTAATTTTGATTTTTTTTAACATGGTTAAAGGTAAATAGGGTAATTCAAGGTAAAAATATTATTATAAAAATATAACCTTACCTTAACACATGTCCAAACTTTATTTTTTGAGTCAAGGATGACCAATAAAATCATTGTGGGATTCTTTTGGCCTTTTACAGCCATATAGCCAAGATAATGACATTAATAACATTTTATTTAATGTTAAAATAAATATATTATAAACAAGTATTTTTTTAGTACAATTTTAATGTGGGGTAATTTAATTATGAAATTTTAATATAAATTGTCATTATAAATCTTAAAATTCTTCTCCTCTCATGGTAGTTTATTTATAATTTTTAGACATCATATAAATAAATTAATATTTTACACATTAATTATTTAATGATTACCTCGTCAATAAATGATTTCAACAAATGATATTATAAATATTAAAATAAAATAATTTTTAAACTTTTTACACTATAAAAGATTTTTTATTTATGATTAGGAATTTATATTTTTAGTTAATTATGTTTTTTTTCTAATGAATGATGTTGTTTTGGATTTTTAAAAAAGTCTTGATACGAATAGTATAAAAATTGACATAAATGTGTTTTTAAATCAATTAATATTCTATTAAATGATAAAAATTTCTTAAAAATAAAATAATCATCCTAATTATATATATGATGTTAAAAATTACCTAAATTATCTAATTGGGATCTCTTTTCATTTTATTTTGAATATATAATCCATATAATATTAATATTCAAGAAGTCATGGTAAAAGTTCAATAAGTTAACAAATGGTTAAATAAAAAAGATAATGATTTAAAAATGTTTAAAACCTTTAAAATTTATATTGGATGATTTTAGATAAACATATATTCATCGAATCATCTAATTAAATGAGTTATGGACATTTTAAATCCGAAAATCATTTTATAATAAAATAATGTTCTCAATCCTTCCTAACGATCCCATCCTCCCTCTTATAAAAAGAACGTGCGTCAAAACCATTATACATACCTATAAAGCCCCTTGTATAGTCCAAAATCATCCCAAATAAGCTACTAATATCCCTCTCTTCCTCCTAGATTCCATACCATAGGCAGAAGTCAATTCAAGAAGGCCTTTTTGTTCAATCCAAAAGCTGTTACTTGATTTAAAGATAGCATATTCAATCATGTCATCTGCTTTTATTTTACTTATTCACTCCATATGATCTTATTTTTATTTTTTACATAAAAACTCCAGTTTCCTCAATATACAATGTTTTATTTATTATATTTATAAATACTACACTACCGTAAACCACCATCTAATGTATACAAATATACAGTTTCTGTGGACAGTGAACTACTGCCTCACGAAATGATGACTGTTCAATCATTTGCGACCACCTATTATTGTATCCCTTGAGATATAACTATATTTATATGTGAAATATATTATATTAATATATTCTCTTGGCTTCATAGTTTTTCATTTATATCATACCATTATGGTATCCGTAATTGGTAGGTTTGATAATTTCATTTGAGGGAGTGCGGAGTACAACCCCTCAAAGTGATGATATTTTTTCAACACATACGTAGAACGTATATAGGATGAAATTAATAAAATTATATATGAAATTAAAATTTAATTATAATATACATATCTATAGTAATGTTTTCATTACATTAAATAAAATATTGAAATGAAAGTAGAGTTTAGGTGTACATTAGACTTACCGTATCCATGAACATTGCATTTCATTTCTAATCACCAAATGTTATGTACTATTATATATATATATATAATAGATATATATTATATATAAAACATGAATATTTTTATGCTGATAATTTAATTTTTACAACATGGGCTAGTTTTAATTATAATAAGTTCATTTTGGACTCAATTACCAAATATCGACAAAACAACCATTATTCAAAAAAACGATTGTGCAATTTTATATTGTGGAAATATGTGATATTAAAGGAATAATAAAATAGATAAATTTTGTAATGAAAGTATGAATTAACAATAATTTATTATTAATGAGATTAATAAATGAACGATTAATGTTGGACACAAGGTAATGGGTTTTCAACTCATTTTTTATTCTTGTGAGATTCATAGAATATTTTCCATTATTTCCTTTTGTGTACTATATTTAATACCCATTATTGTATTCAGTTTGTCATATACATTAATTAATTAGTTATCAAATCTTTATTGTATGATACATAATTCATGTGGTGTATGTTATGTAAGTTACCAAATATGTAAGGGAACTATTCACTCTACTCTTTTTATCAAAGGATTATTTTTTTTGTATTTTAAATTTACTATTTATTATGATGTTTTATGTTATTAAATATCCTTATTGCTCTAAATTTAATGTCCATGTGATGACAGACCCCTTTCCCACTATTAATCTTATGTTCAAAAATTTGAAGCGATGTTGTTAGGCTGTCGAATTTCTTTAAGCGAACTTCTAAACACAATTTCAATTATTTGGGGTAAACTTATACTTCTTGATTATGTCTTTATATGAATATCTATTAATGATATATGATTTTCTACAATTAATATACACTAATATTGATTTTATTATGATTTTCCACAAGTAATTATGTCATTGATTCATCCATAATCTATGGATATGATATTTTCAAGGGACATTGTCTCAATTAACATGTCATTGAGGCTTATTTTTTTTATAAACCAATTCTCTTTTATAATTTTTATATACTGGGAATTGACTTATTATATCAAGAATCTCATTATTCTCAGCATTGATTAATTTTATTCAACAATTATTTGTATTCAAGTATCTATTGATTGGTTAGGAACTCTTTAACTAAGTTATCGTTTTAAATGCGTTAAGGATATATTCTTATAAATAATTCTCATTAATTAAGCTGTTTTAAAAATTGTTTTAAGGATTTATTTTTCTAGAAAAGAATATTTTTAAGTTAAAATTTCGTTCAAAAGCTTCAAAGTGTATGTGAAACTTTTATTATTAAATCTCTTTATTAAATGTTTTAAATGGTTTTAAAAATAGTTTGATTAAGCATTGATTGTGTCCATATAAACAAATGATATATTGTGATTTCAATGTAGAAATGTAATACTACCTTTATTCTTGTTTTATGTGTAATGAATATGTTATGAGTATTGGGCATTGTTCACATATACAGGTGGCTCACTGACCAACCTAGGGTGGGTGAGCATGATATAGCTCTATGATGCATTGGGAATCATGACATAGATAAATGTTAATGTTTCACCTAAGTGATTTTTAAAATATACAATGATGGGTATTCGAAACGTAACTCCCTATATAGCTATGATTTCTACCATATATGAATGATATGGATGCTATAACCTACCTTTAGGATTTATTATTTCAATCTGTTATTCATAAATCTTATGATTTTTTGATGTATGTTAAAGATATCATGTTAATGATTATAAAGTATTATTTCATTGATTAGTACAAATTGATAGACAAATTTTTTCTTTTCCTTAGTTTATAACCCATACTGGGATTTTTATGCTCATCCCATGTTTTAGAAATGAATTTCATAGGGTATAAATAAGGTTAAGAGAAATAATGAATTCATGAAGATTTATATCATGAAATCAACCCATGTTTTATGGATATTTATTATTGTGGAATATTTTGATAGAGTATAAATGTTTAAATTGTAATTTTTTAGATGTAATGTAATAGTAACAGCTTCATTCTCTAAAAATATAAACTTGAAAAGATCCTCAATGTGAATTATTTATAAATCCAATATTATATAATGCATTAAGGGTAGGTCCAGACAATAATTCTCATTATGTATTGAATTTCAATATATTATCTGGAATTTAATTGAAGGATGAAATAAATTATTATTTATGAAGAAGAATATGAATCTCTTTTATTTAAATAATAAACTACATTAAATTATTCTTATTTAGATACAACTTGATTATATCTATTTATGATATTATTTTATAGAATAGAAAATAAATTCTAAAGATGAAGAACATAATAATCAAACATAGGATGAAACCTTTTTAAAGCAATACATTGATGTATTTCATTAGAAATTACAAGTACACCCCTCAAATCATGAATTAATGTTTTTTATTTATTTAATATTTTATTCATTACCAATATCAATGACTCCCAAAATAATTTATATAATCGAATTAGTTGATTTTAAGAAAATAATGAATTGTGGATTAAAAAGGAATTAATTTTCCCTGGTGATTCTCCATGGGGAATCCTTTTTATCTATGTCAATAAATAATATAAATCCATGATGATATGTATTTATTATTTAAATATAAATTCTATGATGATAATGATAAACTATCATGTTCCTCATATCAAGGATTTATTGTGTCCGCATCACAAAGCTAATTTTTTTACAAATTGACCGTTATTCTGGATATCATCAATTATTAGTGAATAAAAAAGAAAATTATAAGTGATGTTTTCCAATAAGGTATGATCATTATGAATTTATTTTAATGAACTTTTAATTTTCTAATGAACTCTCGGTTTTTATGCATCTAATGAACATAGTATTCAAGGAATATATTTATGATTTTATTGTGGTACGACATGATGATATTTCCGTGTACTCTTAAAGGTATTAATATCCTAGAAATAACATATGTAACCTTATTAGGAATACTAAATGGGAATAGAAATATTTTAAATTTAGTAAGAATAAATTATGACAATAATAAATTTTTTTCACGACATTTTTTACTTTACCATCATGAAATGATGGATTTTTTACTATAGTGATGAATCATGGATTGAACATGGTTTTATTCATATGTATAATGATAATATTATTACAGATACATCAAGGAAGTAAAAATATCATGAATAGAACTATCTAACACACAATCAAGAGTTAGTAGTGCATTTCTATTTCATAAAGATAAGGAGACACTATCACTATGGAGAAAGATGTGAGATATATAATTAATAATAGAGTTCAAATTATTTTTTCATACAGAAATAACTCATTGTGAGGCAAATGATTTGGTTTTATAAAATAATGTATTTATATTTCTCCACCCACTAACTCCTAAGGAAGGAATAGAAGGTAGAAAATCCTATCAAATTAAAGAACCACTTTTTTCTGAAAAAAAAAAATTTATTTGAAATGGATATTTTGTTAAGGGATATAGTAATGATGGATATTTGAATTTTCAGTGTTGGTGAAACATCACTACATTTTTTATTGGTTTCTATACACTCATTCATGGAAATTACAAAAAATGTCAAAATAATGATGTGGGATTTCAATTGAAAATTATTGTAGTGAATGATTGGATATTGTCCAATTTAATATAAGATAATTTTATTTGGAAAACTAGAATAAGGATTATGTGTTCCCTTTATACATGTGGATAAAAAGAAAATTATTTGATGACATACACAGCTCAAATTTATCTTAAAAAACTAGAATCACAATGAAATATCTATATCTAAAGGAACATTATTTGGTTGGATAATATCAAGCGGGAAATGACTGATTATGTTTCAATATATTTGGATTTTAAACAAGTGAAGGAAAAATAAAAATATCATAGAGGGGTCATGTAACATTTTCCTAGATTTAAGTTTAAATAGGATGATATTATCAGGGAATTTGTCTGGGGTATACCTAATAATTCAAGATGGAATGCTACAATATGTGTTATTTTTTATCATCTTACCAAAATATGAAAATATTATTCCTATAAGGGAATATTTATATTTTTAAATGATATTATTAATCTGTATTAATTAATTTTTAAGACATAATGGTGTTCCTCTATCAATTGTATCTGAATATGATCATTTATTTATATCAAAATTCTTTTACTGTATTCATAATTCCCAAGAAACTGATCTTCATTTTATCCTGAATGGCCAGAAGGCCTTGGATTTTTATTTATTTTTGATAAAACACAATTTATGGTTTTTGGGGGACCATTAAAAGGATTTTAGGGTTACCGAACATTTCATGACACTAATATCATAGAGTAATTCATCATAAATTGACACATATAACTGCCACTAGAAAATATCATAATATCAGATATGCATAATGTGTGTAGAAATCGGGTAAGGGGTTTTTTGTTCACTATATAATCGATAAAAAAATTAAATTATTGGATGACACCCATTGTTCAAAATTATATAAACAACCTAGTTGAACAATGATGTATATATATCTAAAGAAACATTATGTTCTGGGATAATATGACGTTTGAATGGATAATTATGTGTCAAGATGATTGGATTTTCATCAAGTGAATGATGAATTAAAATGACCAAGAGGGGAAATGAAATTTTTTCCTGTACATGGGTGGAAATGGGATGATATTACAAAATAAATATTCATGGGGATACATAATAATTCGAAAAGGAGTACAATGATATGGGTTATTTATTATTATCATAGAAAATTATAAAATATTATTTCTAGAAGAGAATACTTACCTATAGAAATGTTAGAATTAATCTATATTAATGATGTTGTATGATATAATGGGGTACCACTATTGATTTTATCAAACTATGATCCCTAATTTACATCAAATTTCATGGAATGTGTTCAAAATTCCCTAGAAACTGAGCATCATTTGAGCATCAATGGCCCAATGGCCTATAGTTTTTATATATATTTGATATATAACATTTTATGTGTTTAGGGGGACCATTAAATGGTTTATAGTGTCAAAAAATTTAACATGACACAAATTTCATAGAAGAAGTCATCTAAAATAAACTCTTAAAAATCCCCCCTGGAATATATCCTAATGTTAGATATGAAGATATTATATGGAAATCTAGAAAGAAGTGTTTTGTTACTTCTATACCCAAGAAAAAAGGTAAATAATTGGATGACACCCATTGATAAAATAACTCTAAACAACCTACTCTCAAATTGATTCATTTATATCCAAAGATACATTATTTAGTGGGATAATGTGAAGCAAGAAATAGTTGATTATTTATCAAGATGTTTGGATTTACATCAAGTAAAGGCTAAATTAAAGTGTCATAGTGTTCTCATGAAACATTTTCCTATACATGGGTGTAAATTGGATGATATTTTCATTGAATTGTTCAAGGGGATACATAATACTTTAAGAAGGAATGCGATGACATGGTCTCTTTTTTATCATCTTAAAAAATCTAAAAACACTCCCGCAATAAGAGAATATTTAGCTATTGAAATTATTGAATTAATATATATTTATGATTTTGAAATACATAATAGTGTTCCTCTATCGATTGTATCTGACTTTGATCCATGTTTTACATCAAAATTTAATTAATTTCTTTAGAATTCCCTAGAAACTGAGCTTTATTTGAACATTAATGGGCCAAAGGCCTTCCATTATTATTTATTTTTAATAAAACACATTTTATGGGTTTTGGGGGACCATTAAAAGGCTATTTGTATTTCAAAACATTACATGAAACTACTATCATACAGTATTTAATCGAAAAAAGAAACATTGAACTACCCTATGAAAATATCATATTGTTAGTTCTCCACCTTCCCATAGTTGTTCAGTAAGATGACTTTTGGAGATATGCACAAGCCAGGTGTTGGTGGAAATGTCATACCCTCACATTATTCAATGTTAATTCCTCTATTCTCTAGTGAGTTCTCCTTTATCTTCATCCAAATATGGAGCCTTGTATTGTTTTATTTGTCTCGTTGTATGTACAATTTGTGTGGCCTGATCGCCTTGATGTAGCACGAAGGCCTTAAAGTGGAATGATGGCCTTGAGGTGTCCCAATAGCTTTACTGGCATGAATTCCTTGAGTGGACTAATATCCTTGATATACTCTTGTGTAAACTTGGTTTCTTGAAGACCTAAAAGAGATGAATAATTCTAGAAAATACACTATTGAACTGTACCTGCTACAATATGTTCTATATTACCTGTTAGTACTACTACAATAACATGGTATTGATCTTGGGACTCTTGTATTCACTTTAAGATCCATCACCAACTGGGCTGTGTCGTATTTGTGATAAAACTATAAAGATATTCAAATACATTTTTGAGATTTTCCAAACTCATACTTCTATAGAAGATGCATCGATATTTAAAACATCAAATATTTTACAATAACAATAGATTTTATTAATGTATTCATATGTAACCACATGAAGCCTTATATAGAGATATAATTCGTACACTGAATTGTTGGTATTCATTTATTTAATGGAATTTTATAGGCTCAAAGCATGCTGTGGAAACAAATTAAAAAGTTATGATTATTCAAACACATATCCAGACTGCTCAATGTTATAAAAAGAGCTATGCTAATTACCAATGGAAATAATGGTAATTTTAAGTGGGGTATTTTTTTATTGAATGTGTTTTCATTGAAAGGAGTTATAGGAATATTTAATAAAGAATAATAAAATCCATGTTACATCAAACCATTTTGAAATTCATGAATGAATTGGATTTTTAGAATTCAATTAGGTAATGCATCCATGTCTCTAAAAACATCATGATGGGTTCTATATATAATTATTATGGAAATCTATTCCAGACCCATTGAATATACTCACCAATGAATAAATAATACACACTCTTGATCTATCTTTTTCTAAATAAGCTATCATGAACCATTACATTATAGAACATGTGTTAATGAATCAGACGACTCAATAATCAAAGGATCATTTAAGAGAGTATAAAATTATATAGGTGACATGGGAGCATATGGAAATTATAATGAAGTACCACTTGAATCATTTTATAAAATGATATTTTCTATATTATGAGCAGAAATAATTTGAAGGGATGATTGTAACACACAATTTTTTCAAGATATATTTTATTTTTCAATAATTTAGTATCTTGCATTGCACACAATTCTGAGTTCAAACATAATGTGGTCTATTAAAGAGTTATTATTATAACCTAGTAATTAAAATAAAATGAATGAATATTTTTTACTACATTTTAATATATATATATATATAACATCCACCAAAAATATTTCATTGAAATAATATATGAATGAATCCTATTTTATGCAATTAAAGGTTACATTTTTTATATTGGGAGTTTTATCTCCATTTTATTGCGCAAAATTTTTAAATAATTTTTTGACACATTTAAAAATTCTATTTGACAAAATAACATTATTCTTGGAAATCATATTTTAAATTTAACATTAATTTAATTTTTTAATTTTTTGGATATGTTTTATATTTTTCTTAATAGTGAAAATACTAAATAATAAATGAAATCAATTTTTTTTCATCGGTAAAATTATTATTGTCAAATCTAAATTTATATTTGTTATAATATTTAGAAACATTATATTTTTTCATTAATTACAATATAAGTAATGGAAATAAATTTTAAATTGAAATTAGATATAAAAGTGTATCAATATTTTTTTGTGTTTAATGCATTAATAAAATGTTTTCTCACCGTAGCAGGTGGATTAATTTTCAATGAATTCCTAAAACTTATGTGTTTCTAAATTTGAAAAATGGATTCCATGTTTTGAATTATTGGGTCCAATTTAAGATAATATATTTAATTTCATTTTCTAGATTAAGAATAGTATAGTTAGTAAATTCTTATTTACCATACTAAATGATAAATCTAGTATTTTACATTACATATAATAATATAAAAATTAGAAAATTACAAAAACACATTTTCATAAGTCATTGGATAAGTGGGATTGGACAAAAATAATTGGTTTTCCAAAATTATAATCTTTATTTGAAATATTTGTACGAATTTTACACTTATAAAATTTTATTTATTGATAAGTTAAAAATATAACACTTATGTGTTGTAATAAGTAATAAAATTTTATAACATGGTTTAATAGAAGATAGATTCAATTGTAATAACTTATTTGAAAGATAATAAATTTAAATTCATAATGATTATTTATATTTGTTTTTATAGAGTAAATTAGTTAATTGATGCCTTGCATAATAATGTTTCACTAATTTTTTAATCAATGTAAATATAAAATAACTGAGATTAAATATAATAAAAAAAATAAAAAATTACATAATAAATTGCATCCATTATTTTTATAGAATTAGTAGTCATGTTAGATATATATAATACATGTATTTCTTATTTTATCATTTATTAATATTTTCCAAAATACAAATAATTAATTTTATCAATTTTGAAATAATGGTTAATTTAAAATAAATATTATTTTATTAAATGATAAAAAATTCACCAAAAACTAAATTTTGTTCCAATAAATATAATAAAGATAAATATATCATAAATTATCCAATTGGTTTAGGTTTGGATTTTTAATGCAACTATATTAAACATAATGTGTAAAATGGCAAGTAGTCACAGTAAAAGAAAAAAAATTTATATAATGGTAAAATAAAAAAGATGAGGTTAATATTGTGAACATAACATGTATAAAAATAATAAGATGGAATGAATTTGACCAATAATGTAAATATATTCTAAATTAATTATTTTTTACATATTTTAAATTGAAAATAAATTTATAATAGTTTAATATAACAATGGATTCCAAGAGCTCATATCCCATCTCTTATAAAAATGGGCCTCCTCCCTCCCTTCCACACACCAACTTGTGCTTTTTTGATGACCATAGGGTGATAATTTACCTTCTCAACTACTATGGAAAAAATTTTGAGGTTCTGGTCTTCCTAAAACACCATCCCTACTGTCCCTAAGGGGAGATCTAAAGGAGGTACTCTAAAGAAGAGGTAATCATCATTACTAACTCCATTATGATTATTTCAACCCATATTTCACCTTTTTATGATGTATGTAATATAAAATATTTAATATGGTAACATATAAATTATGATATGTTATAATGATTATGGTGAATAACTATTTGCCCTTTTATCCATCCAATGAAAAACAATTTCAATGTGTGTGTGTGTGTAGGAACGACTTAATGTATCCACAATGTGGTGTAATTGTTTTTCATCAGAACATTATTGGGATTGGTTTAATGATTAATATAATGATTATAAATTTTATATATTAAATTATAATGATTCATTATAATCATTATACAAACCATTTACTTATAATTGTATTGTCAACGAAATGATATGGCTACTAATGCATACGTATGACCTACCATCTCCAGGACACGATGAGATTCGTTCTACACATTAACAATTGAAGAATAATTTTAAAAATATATTTTATAAAAAAATTTATTATTTAAAAACTTAATATCATTCTAGTTTAGAAAAAAATAATATCTTCTGTATAAGATACAACAATTACACAATAAAAAAGCTTAATAAATTCGACCATTTAACAGTGAAATAATGGTATGAATGAAATATTATAAACAATATGATATAATATGATCATATATGTAATCAAACATTTTTATATTATTATGTTATAATTTAATAACATACATTAATAGTTATATAAAATTTTATACCACCCTCAACTAAAAAATGTAAAAGGTAAGGATTAACATCATAATCTAATTATTATCCGGGATTGTGTCTAAATATGTATTTACTGAGACATGTTTAGAATAAATTCCCATGATTAATAAAAAAATTCCCACATATTATCATAATTATCCTCCAAATTTTTTATTTCTTTTTATCCATTTATTTAATTTTTTAAAATTTTTTTAAATAAATATTTTGTTGTTTCCCAGATAGGGTACATCGGGAATTTTTCGATGGAAGTATTTTTTTAACTTATTTCGAATGATTAGATTTTTCCACCATCCATACAATATAATGATTTAAATAATCACTTAAAATGTAAAAATTTTATATTGAAATGAAATTTATTCTATTATAGATGTGTTTGATTTAAATGATTTCAATTTAAAAAGAGGAATTTATCTCAATTTTAATAATTTGTTTTTTGAATTTTATAATTAATGTAAACATTTTTTCATCTATTTTTTCCTTAATTGAGGATGATTTAATATGATATGATCTAATATATTATATTTATTGGTTTTTTCTTTTTTTGACTATGGATGTACTGTGTTGATTCCATTCATGGTTTATGCATAATGTATTATCCTTAAATATGCAAGTATTAATATGATTTTTTTGTTGCTTATGTTTCACCATTCTATTAAAAGAAATGAGTTGGATTATTAAATGATGTGTGGGGACAACTAAAACCCTTCAATGAATAAGTTAGTATCATGAGTTTTACATGCTTCTGTATTTACCATTTTATGCATGGTGTCTTTGTCGATGCATTATGAATTTTAATATCTGCATTATGAGATTATTTATTGACAATAAAAGTGATTATTAGACAAATAGAATATCCTTGTGATGTTTATATGTAATTATATGATTTATTTTCCTTATTATTCTCAATGTTATATTAAATTTGATTAATTTGTAATATCTCTCTCCAAACATGTTTATGTTTATTTATGATTGCATCCTCTAGATTTATTGAGCATCAGAGCTCAAAATGTTCTTATGTTTATATTTTTCCTTGGATGTGAATAAGTATATTATAACAGATTTAATGGGTTGATAATGGATAATAATGAAGTTTAAACGATTCCCTTTCATAGTTTAGATTATAAATTGTAATATAAGTGTATTGAATTTAATCTATTTTTCAAAACTTATAAATAGGAATGTCCATTAGGATTCGACACTTGTATAAATAGAAATAAAATAATTTATTTTATTGTATTCAAGATAACAGGGATGGGTTCCTTAAACATATAGTATATGTTATATTTTTAATGGTATTTTCATATCCCTGTTTCTATTATAATGTTGATATATAATCATCATTCTTTTAAAAATTAATTCTGTTTTATAACCACATAAAATAGAACAATAGTGATAAAAATATTCGATTCCATGTACTATTAAGTTGATGAGACAACATATCATAATTATTGAATGGTAAAATCCTTATAATAGGAGATTATGTGGAAATACCTACTAGTTGTAATTTTACACGATTCCATTTCCTTTGGTATTCTAATCGTCGAGCATTTCTAGTAATCTTTATATCTTTAATAATATGTATCATGTGTTGAATACTACGTTGTACTTCCAGAAACGATAATGTGATTTTTTTCATGATATTATGTAGGATGGGTTTTTATTAGTGGTATTTTATCAGTTAATAATTTCACATAGATTTTTTTCACTTCCATCATTATAGAATTTGAAATCTTAAACCAATGATTGTAATGAAATTGTGAAAAAACTATTCTCATGGTGTTTGGATGTACTCATTTCTAGAATTAAAATAAATATATATCAATAAAATGTATTTAATATATGAGTATGATAACATTATAATCTGATACCATGACCATGTAATTATATTTCATATTATTTGATCATATGTTGTCATCATTAAACCGATAAATACAACATCCTCTTCAGCATTGTTCTAATTTCATTGATATTGATATTGGGTTTTTTAAATCATTCCTAAAGCCTCTGAGGAATTAACATAGAGGGTCAAACATTTAATTATTAACTCTTTTTCATTTAAACATACATATATATATATATTATTTGAAAAAATATTTACATTATAGATTCAAAATAAATATTTATTCGGTATTTATATGTCGCAAAAAATATTCATGAGATAGTGAATATGGTATTAATTTATTTTTTAAATAAATTAATAATATTTATATAATATTTACATGAGTTTCAGTAAATACTCATTAGTGTGATAATATTTTCTATTTAATCATATGATAATCATTTATTTATTATAAAATAAACTAATATTTATCATTTCGCTGGGTAGATAACACAATGATGAAAAATATTATTATACTTTTTTATGCGGAATGTATATTTTTGGGGGATTAATATTTTAATAATGGATTAGGTTCAATTAAGAAATAATTTAACACTAGTATGTGATTTTAAATAGATGGTCACTCCTTTTATAGAAACAATCCTTCATAGAATCATAAAATAACCATATACACATTATAGAAGAAAATCATTGTAGATATAATCATTTATGATATGTTTGAAGTTTATATAATGACTGAATATATAATTACTTTGATTAAAATGTTTAACAAATATAATTTTTTTAACAAAACCGTTGTAGAATCAATCTACTATAGGTACATTTCAATATAGTTTCAACCTTATATTTATACAATCTGATGTAGATAAAATCCATTCTATAAAATTACCTCAGCCATGAGAAATCACTGTAATGAAACTGATAAAGGAATTTAACTAGGTTATTATCAAGTGTTAGAGATGTATATTTTATACTCCATCCCCAATACTTAGATAAAATAGAACTCATTGTTCATGATCAAATGAATCATGGTAGTGATCAAGGGATGGACATAAGAAAATTGAAAACCAATGGCTAGTAACCAAAGTGTCATCAGTGAAATATTAAAATGATATGAATATATTTGGATCACTATTAAATATATATTTATATATATATCCAATATGAAAAATGAAAATGATTCTAAAAGTAATTCAAATTAATATCGTTTTCATCAATGTATGAATTTCAAGTCCATGGTATGTTTATTCCTATAAATTATTTATAATTGTAATGTAATTATATCCATTCTATGTTCAGAATTTGATTATCAACGGTTTAATTTATTTTATTCTTTTGTTAGTGTTATTTTTAATAATACATTCTATATAATTTAATGAATATTATAAAGGATGAGATTAATGTTAAAAAATATCCACGATTTATATTCCCTGGTAATTAATGTGGTACCAGAATATCCATGTACTAATTTATAATTATTAATTAATAATATTTAAATTTATTTAATTAATATGAGATTTTCATTTAAATAATTCAATCATTAAAATATAATGGAAAATTTGTGCTATTTTTATTCTATTATGTAATTCATATAATAAATTATAGATTAATATTATATGTCGATCTTTTGAAAAACACATCGAGAGGTGACTAGGGTTCAGGTATAATAACACCATATTACATTGTTTCTGTACCATTATTATAAAGATTGTATCCTTATAAATTTTACGTGGATGGTAAAGTTATATATTTTTCATAATGAAATAAATATAATTGATATATATTTTATCTTAATACATTTTTTTGGACATCCATGTGCTCGATTTTTTATACTACACACAATGTAACTCAATTATATGTCATGTAGTCCATCTGTTTTCCAATTGGAAAATGAGAAGTGAATGTCATGTGGTGTATTTATACATGACGTGTGTAACTTATAATTGTGTAAATCATTGTTCGATGGGATTTAACACCAACACACACTATATAGCTCAATAATTTTTAGATTTTAGAAACACATGTAGTCCATGGGCCTATATCATGGATTGATTTTGAAGAGTCATGTGGGATGGGTAGATGGATTATAAATGCTCTACATCATCAATATTTCCTAAAACATAAAATAAATTTATTATTCCATTAAACCAAATTAAAAATTGTCCATGTGTTCATTATTAGTAGTATACACTATGTGAATGGTTATGTATATATATATATATGTTCAAATAATAATGATATAATTTAATCTATTAAGAATATTAATGTTGAGGTTCTTGGATGAGTTAGGTCTGAATGTAGAACATTATCAAAGATGAAGTGATATATGAAATGTAATTCATATTTGATGATTGGGATGTATTAGTTATAGAATAAGTTAATATCATTAGAATGTGGATTTCTGTTGTGATTTTTCATTATTGAGTAATTATATATAATATTCAATTTAATAATTTATTCCGTTAGATTCCAGTATGAATTTTTTAATGTCCGTTTAAATTTCATGTTTAATATGGTCATCTAATGGAATTATGTGGGAAAAAAAATATTTCCAAACTTATCCTTACTAGGTGACATCTCACCCACGTATATAGAAAAGCTCAACTAGTCTGGCTATGATAGAATGGGTAGTGGATTTGGAATGTATGAATTAGAGGACACATGGGATTTTTTTCAAAATTGGTTTTTCTTTCTCCTTGAGGAGATATAATGTTCTGCAACATTGGATTGAAATGTAGAGGTATATAAAAAATGACTTGTATGATCTAAAATAACATATTAGGGGATCAAAAAATCTTATTATATACCATGATAAAAAGAACCATCTCAGTATGGGATATGTGAATGAAAAAATTTTGTTACTATATTAAATATATATGTATAATACTACAATAATCTAATAAAATTATGAAGATCCGTCTGATCAACATCATAAATCTTATGTAGACATATACTATTAGTAATCAATGTTTTATAATATTATTAAGCTCTTGAGATCCTTCCAAAACTGTACATCCTGATCAGATTACTCTATTTTACATGGAATCATCATCAAATCACGTATACACGATGGAAGTTATAATGGTAGTGTTTTTTGAAATTTTGACTGTTGAATGATATCACAATGAAATTTTAGGAGAATTGTGAAGGAAAATTTGGTTACACGATGGGAAATATAGTTATATATATGATGGGTTCATGGAGCATCTGATAGAGGTGTCCTTAAATACTGTTTAGATGATATCATTTTTTATATAGTGTTACCAAATCTCATTGAAATCATGATAGTGAAATGAAATGACAATGGGGATTTATTGGGATTACGGATTACCAGACATATATTTTTATATAAAATGAGTTATAATAAAAAACAATTTTGTATATAATGTATCATTAAAGCAATATATGTCCAGTGACAATAAATTATGGCATTGGGAACAATTATTCTTATATGGTTTCAATTTAGATGAATATTTTACCTGATTACGTGATCAATGTAATATGGTTACATGATTATCTTGCTGCGGTTTTCTTATGAATATGTTAGTAAAAAAATAAACATATCAACAAGAACATAAACCTTAATAATGTAATATTTCAAGGGATAATGAGTTATATTATATAAAAATTTATCGAAGAATTAACCAATATTTTCAGTAATATTTGGCATAGAATGGAGTTCACTTGATGGGATGCTCATGAATGAAAGATATTTTTTTGATGAAATGGCAGGAAGGAGAATATGATTTTGTATCACAACATAAAATGTTGAAACTAAATACCAAACTCTCCTATTTATAAAAATCTACATCATGCACTAGTGGTTTATGGATTAGAATAGATGATTTTGAATAATCCAATAAATGTTACCATGTGCATGGGAAGAATAAAATTGGACCACCAAAAAAACATTACACGATAAAGAGTGAGAAGGGGGTTTCTACATTAAATGTTGAGAACATTGACATCATAAATATGAAAACACAATTAATTCATCAAAATATAAGATTGATTTTCTTCAAATTCCTTTGATATATGTGAAAGGAAGATACAATGCTGACTATTACCATGTTATATGATGAACAACCATATAATTGAGAATGAAAGTTTGTTCATGAAATTATGAAATTTGGTCCATTTAAACAGAATTCTAAATTATTTGGATTATATGTATTATAAATTAAAACAGGATTTAATGGGAATCACGATAATGATATTTTTTAGGAAAAGATTGTCATGATAACTTGCATATCTATATCAAGAGTTTTTGAAGAATTGTTTTAATAAATTGTATTATAATATGGAAAAGTGAATATATCAGTATTATTCATAGTTGAAAATCATGAAATGAACACAAATAAATATTTTTGTTACATTTAGAATCATGGATGAAAAATCCAGATGCCAGCTCGTGTTTCATTTGGAGATTAAAGAAGATGTTAATGATAGGATAATTAGTGTTCATGAATTTCAATCATCTTGAAGATTGTGTTGCTGATGATGTGTTGTGATAAATATGAATCCAATAACAAAATATTAATTTGAACTCATTTTTATACGATTTGATCCTAAATAGGTAATATAATTGAGCACGTTTCATGTACAAATGGATGCATCATTATTTGGATATTAAAAAATATTATAAATAAACAATCAAGTATATAAACTAAGACTATCCTTCACCAATGTATTACTTATAGGTGTATATATCAGATTAACCATGCGAATTAATAGGAAAATCCCATAACTATTAAAGTAATTATAACTATTATAATTTTATTATTTGAATAATATTATAATTCATATTCTAATGAAAAATCGTGAAATTTGGAAAATTGAAACACAATTAGTGTGTGCTACAAAGTCACATACCATTGGGGTGAGCGATGAAAAAATGGTTTTGTTCTATATAAAAAATCACTTCATATTTAATTATGAATTTTTGGATAATATATTAATAATAAATAATGGATAACAATAGTTTTATTTTATAAGGGACGAAGATCATTAATGAAAAAAATCAAGTAAAAAAAATTGATTTTTACTATAGCCTAATTCACACTTCACTGCTCAGGGAAACCTATGGTGAAACAATTGGTGTTATAATTTTTCAATATTTAATATTAAAAAACATATTTTGAGGAAATTTTTATCAAATTATTTGATTTTATATGGTCCAGTCATCATCACATAGAATTATGATGAATCTAGAGAAGAAATAATTTAATGATCCAAAGGAGAATGTATAATTTTTTTAGGAATGTGAGGAACTATTTATTACTATAGATAGTTAAGATGAGTTGGACAATGATCTTGATATATTATATATATAAATAGTCAAAAATAATTGATTATGAATGTTTTGATAGAAACTACATCATATGTAAAATATCATAAATCTATTGTGGACTAAATTATAAAATACTTACTAGATCAAGTTATCATTAAAGAACAACTACATATCATTATTCACTCTAATGAGATATACATGGTACTTAATTATTTGAAGGCCTTAAAGGAATAACACTATAAAAAGAATGCATCTCTTGAGAATTTAATGCATGTAGGGAAGAAATTTAAATATCATTTGTAGATAATTAATATGAATGAAAATGATATCATGTAACAAGAAATGATGGTGACACACATTTCCATCATATAATTCATAATTGTATTGAGGTACTTAAATCATTAATTAATATTAAGGATGCTCAGTCTAAAAAGAAAATAATTAAAAGAGAATTCCAAGAAACATATATCCTAAATATTCATACATAATCATGAAATGTCAATAGTCTGAAAGAATATTTCAGAAAATGAAAATGAAAAACATATATTGGTTAATATATAAAAAGATACAAAGATGTAAATGAAATAATATTGAATAATATAACTTGAAATAATATTTCATTATTTAGATGATATTTTTAAAAATAAGATTTATATATTTAATAATGAATTTTTATAATTATTTATCATAGTTCCAAATAAGAAAATTAAATTCAACTTGATGTTTCTTGATAATAGGATCAATCTATAAAATATGTAAGCTAATAAAATTGATACTTCTCAAACTGTAGTGAATAGATGGGATATAAATTATATCTATGAAAATAATCCAATATAAAATGATACTCATGGAAAAGAAAAATTGAATATAATTTTTGTTACTAGTCATTATATTACAAGCTCATTAGAGGTGGTAACCCATTATCCTAATTTTTTTCATCATAAATAACAACTAACAAAATATTTAATGAATAATTTAAAAAATAATGTAAAATGTGAATAAATAAAAATAAAATGATACCCACATTCTTATTTTTTATGAATGAAATAAAATTCAAGAGGAATATATTCTGAAATGATGTTCACGTGAAGTTCAACATTTTTCACTAAAAAATAATTTTTAAATTTACAAATTATTCCAATTTGAATAATAGAATATTTTATTTCTACTATTGGGGATGTGTGATCTTTGTTAACAAGGCCATAGAATGCCGACGTAATATATTATTCTTTGGAGAGTATAGAATTTTTAAATTCAAGGGATGATTATATGAATAAATTTGATATCTTCTTTTTATAAAACATCTTCCACATTGAAGAGTAAATATATCCACCTTGAAGACAAATGAGTGTCCTAAAAGATCTGTGATGGTATCCACATCAATGGTTATAGACGTGATGAATTTTGGTTTGTTTCAATCATGTACATCCCATATATATTTATGAAAGTAAAACCATAATTGTAGAAGAAGGAATGTTGAAATGGATGATGTAATACCCTATATAATTAAATGAATAATATTATTGAAGAAATTACATGCAAGGATAATTTTAGTAACTATACTAAAAAACTGGTAAAAGTTTATTCTACAAGCAAAGAAAGGGACAAATCTTGGACCACTGTAAAATGACCATGATCGTAAGAGAAAATATTAATAGGAATAGACTAAGTATTTAATTAGTCAGGAATTGAAGTGTTATGAATGATGGGGATTTCTATGGAAGTTGATATCTGTAAATGTATGTATAAAAATATTTGATGAAATTGTTTACAATATTTGACAAATTTTTTAAAAATGGATCACAACCATTGGAATGTTGTCCTAAAAATAATAATGTTTATTAAAATTTTACAAATATAAATAAATATTTAGTGTCTACATAATAAATATATAGTTATATATATAACTTGTTGAAAAAAAATCAATGTTGAAAAATAATGGAAGAGTGGAATTTACATGTTTTCTACATTAAAGATTTCTAGAATTTATAAATAAAATGATGAAATAATCTTGAAGAAAATTCAATCTAGGGAGTACAACTCTTTAAATACCAGGAGTCAAATATTGTGGATAACTAATGTTTTTTCAGAAATTAGGAATAAATAGTATCCAAATTTCTCTATATATTGAGCTAAGGAAGTATCCTCCTTATTCAATCAAATTCATCGGGTTCAGTATACTTTATAGAAAATTTAATGGGATGCTGGATTATTATGGATTCATGAAAAACCTTTGTTTTCAAAAATATTTTTTACACTATCCATTACAATGAATGTTATTTTTTAACAACACACAATTCCTCAGTATTTCATCAGTATTTTTGGCTACAAAATGTATTATTAATTATTTCATATTATATCCAAATAAATATAAATCACAATGATGATTATTGTAGTGAATATATTTTGTTGGTTGATATAAGAAATATAAAATTCCAAATTTTTATTCTGTCATGCAATTATTGTATTCCAAAATTACAATTGAAAAAGATTAAGAGAATGGGATAAGGATATTTAGCAAAGATTCATGATATATATTTTCACATATTATTTTTCGAATAAGAGTTTATTAAAAAGGGGATAAATTTTTAAATTTAATGAAATAATAGAATCAATATGAGAGGGATAGAAACTAAAATTTACATGAAATTTTTTAATTTATTTATTTATGTGGATGTTTGATATTATGACAATAAATCACATAAATAATTGAATCATGTTTATTCTTGTGGAATAGTGTGTGGATTTCATTGAATAATACCACAGTCACTCTTGTTTTATAATCTAGGATATCCCACATAGAAATAGAGTTGTGTAGTTGATAAAATCATTATAAAATGGATTACAACTTTTCATCACCAAGTTGTATTAGAAAGTGATACATTCGATCAAAGAGTATATGTTCAATATAGGGTGAAGAAGAATTATTTTTTGACGATATAATATAATGTAAATTTCCCTCATGAATTAACCTTACAATTATATTGATAGCAGGGGAGAAAAAACTAGTTATAATGGAAAAATTCTTACATGTAAAGGATTTTAATAGATATTTTCATGAAAACATTAATTGGTGGGGGGATTTATGAAACATAAGTATAGAATTTAATTTGTAAATATTTTGAAGATCTTGTTGAAATAATGATATGAAGAATAATATCATAGAACTTGATAGAGTTGAGCATGAATGGCCCATAGGACTATAGTTTTTATATATATTTGATATATAACATTTTATGTGTTTAGGGGGACCATTACATGGTTTATAGTGTTAAAAAATATAACATGACACAAATTTCATAGAAGAAATCATCTAAAATAGACTCTTAGAAATCCCCCCTGGAATATATCCTATTGTTAGATATGAAGATAGTATTTGGAAATCTAGAAAGAAGTGTTTTGTTACTTCTATACCCAAGAAAAAAAGGTAAATAATTGGATGACACCCATTGATAAAATAACTCTAAACAACCTACTCTCAATACGATTCATATATATCTAAAGAAACATTATTTAGTGGGATAATGTGAAGCAAGAAATAGTTGATTATTTATCAAGATGTTTGGATTTACATCAAGTAAAGGCTAAATTAAAGTGTCATAGAGTTATAATGAAACATTTTCCTATAATTGGGTGTAAATTGGATGATATTTTCATTGAATTGTTCAAGGGGATACATAAGATTTTAAGAACGAATGCGATGACATGGTCTCTTTTTTATCATCTTACAAAATCTGAAAACACTCCCACAATAAGAGAATATTTACCTATTGAAATTATTGAATTAATATATATTTATGATGCTGAAATACATAATAGTGTTCCCCTATCGATTTTATCTGACTTTGATCCATGTTTTACATCATAATTTAATTAATTTCTTTTGAATTTCCTAGAAACTGATCTTTATTTGAACATTAATGGGACAAAGGCCTTCCATTATTATTTATTTTTAATAAAAAACTTTTTATGGGTTTTGGGGGACCATTAAAAGGCTATTAGTATTTCAAAACAGTACATGACACTACTATCATACAGGATTTAATCGCAAAAAGAAACATCAAACTACCCTAAGAAAATATCATATTGTTAGTTCTCCACCTTCCCATAGTTGGTCAGCAAGATGAATTTTGGAGATATGCACAAGATAGGTGTTGATGGAAATGTCATACCCTCACATTATTCAATGGTCATTCCTCTATTCACTAGTGAGTTCACCTTTCTCTTCATCCAAACATGGAGCCATGTATTGTTTTATTTGTCTCATTGTATCTACAATTTGTGTGGCCTGATCGCCTTGATGTAGCATGAAGGCCTTAAAGTGGACTGATGGCCTTGAGGTGTCCCTATAGCTTTACTGGCATGAATTCCTTAAGTGGAATAATATCCTTTATATACTATTGTGTAAACTTGGTTTCTTAAAGACCTAAAAGAGATGAATAATTCTATAAAATACACTATTGAACTATACCTGCTACAATTTGTTCTATATTACCTATTAGTACTACTACAATAACATGGTATTGATCTTGGGAATCTTGGATTCACCTTAAGATCCATCACCAATTGGGCTGTGTCGTATTTTCGATAAAACTATAAAGATATTCAAATACATTTTTGAGATTTTCTAAACTCATACTTCTATAGAAGAGGCATCAATATTTAAAACATCAATTAATTTACAATAACAATAGATTTTATAAATGTATTCATATGTATCCACATGAAGCCTTATATAGAGATATAATTCGTACACTGAATTGTTGGTATTAATTTATTTAATGGAATTTTATAGGCTCAAAGCATGTTGTGGAAACAAATTAAAAAGTTATGATTATTCAAACACATATCCAGACTGCTCAATGTTATAAAAAGAGCTATGCTAATTACCAATGGAAATAATGGTAATTTTAAGTGGGGTATTTTTTTATAGAATGTGTTTTCATTGAAAGGAGTTATAGGAATATGTAATAAAGAATAATTAAATCCATGTTACATCAAACCATTTTGAAATTCATGAATGAATTGGATTTTTAGAATTCAATTAGGTAATGCAACCATGTCTCTAAAAACATCATGATGGGTTCTAAATATAATTATTATGGAAATCTATTCCAGACCCAATGAATATACTCACCAATGAATAAATAATACACACTCTTGATCGATCATTTTCTGAATAAGCTATCTTGAACCATTACATTATAGAACATGTGTTAATGAATCAGACGACTCAATAATCAAAGGATCATTTAGGAGACTATAAAATTATATAGGTGACATGGGAGCATATGGAAATTATAATGAAGTACCACTTGAATCATTTTATAAAATGATATTTTCTATATTGTGAGCAGAAATAATTTGAAGGGATGATTGTAACACACAATTTTTTCAAGATATATTTTATTTTTCAATAATTTAATATCTTGCATTGCACACAATTCCGAGTTCAAACATAATGTGGTCTATTAAAAAGTTATTATTATAACCTAGTAATTAAAATAAAAAAAATGAATATTTTTTACTACATTTTAATATATATATATATATATATAACATCCACCAAAAATATTTCATTGAAATAATATATGAATGAATCTTATTTTATGCAATTAAAGGTTACATTTTTTATATTGGGAGTTTTATCTCCATTTTATTGCGCAAAATTTTTAAATAATTTTTTGACACATTTAAAAATTCCATTTGACAAAATAACATTATTCTTGGAAATCATATTTTAAATTTTACATTCATTTAATTTTTTAATTTTTTGGATATGTTTTATATTTTTCTTAATAGTGAAAATACTAAATAATAAATGAAATCAATTTTTTTTCATCGGTAAAATTAAAATTGTCAAATTTAAATTTATATTTGTTATAATATTTAAAAACATTATATTTTTTCATTAATTACAATATAGGTAATGGAAATAAATTTTAAATTGAAATTAGATATAAAAGTGTATCAATATTTTTTTGTGTTTAATGCATTAATAACATGTTTTCTCACCGTAGCAGTTGGATTAATTTTCAATTAATTCCTAAAACTTATGTGTTGTTAATTTTGAAAAATGAATTCCATGTTTTGAATTATTGGGTCCAATTTAAGATAATATATATAATTTCATTTTCTAGATTACGAATAGTATAGTTAGTAAATTCTTATTTACCATAAATAATGATAAATCTAGTATTTAATAGTACATATGACAATATAAAAATTATAAAATTACAAAAACACATTTTCATAAGTCATTGGATAAGTGGGATTGGACAAAAATAATTGGTTTTCCAAAATTATAATCTTTCTTTGAAATATGTGTACGAATTTTACACTTATAAAATTTTTTTTATTGATAAATTAAAAATATTACACTTATGTGTTGTAATAAGTAATAAAATTTTATAACATGGTTTAATAGAAGATAGATTCAATTATAATAACTTATTTGAAAGTTAATAAATTTAAATTCATAATGATTATTTATATTTGTTTTTTAAAGAGTAAATTAGTTAATTGATGCCTTGAATAATAATGTTTCACTAATTGTTTAATCAATGTAAATATAAAATAACTGAGATTAAATATAATAAAACAAATAAAAATTACATAATAAATTGCATCTATTATTTTTATAGAATTAGTAGTCATGTTAGATACATATAATACATGTATTTATTATTTTATCATTTATTAATATTTTCCAAAATACAAATAATTAATTTTATCAATTTTGAAATAATGGTTAATTTTAAATAAATATTATTTTATTAAATGATAAAAAATTAACCAAAAACTAAATTTAGTTCCAATAAATATAATAATGAATAATATATAATAAATTATTCAATTTTTGTATGTTTATATTTTTAATGTAACTATATTAACCTTAATGTGTAAAATGGCAAGTAGTCATAGTGAAAGAAAAAAAATTTATCTAGTGGTAAAATAAAAAAGATGAGGTTAATATTGTGACCATAACATGTATAAAAATAATAGGATGAAATGAATTTTACCCATAATCTAAATATATTCTAAATTAAATATTTTTTACATATTTTAAATTGAAAATAAATTTATAATAGTTTAATATAAAAATTGATTCCAAGAGCTCATATCCCGTCTCTTATAAAAAGGGGCCTCCTCCCTCCCTTCCTCACATCAACTTGTGCTTTTTTGATGACCATAGGGTGATAATTTACCTTCTCAACAACTATGGAAAAAAAATTTGAGGTTCTGGTCTTCCTAAAACACCATCCCTACTGCCCCTAAGGGGAGATCTAAAGGAGGTACGCTAAAGAAGAGGTAATCATAATTACTAACTCCATTATGATTATTTCAACCCATATTTCACCATTATATGATGTATCCAATATAAAATATTTAATATGGTAACATATAAATTATGATATGTTATTATGATTATGGTGAATAACTATTCCCCCTTTTATACATCTAATGAAAAACAATTTCAATGTGTGTGTGTGTGTAGGAACGACTTAATGTATCCACGATGTGGTGTAATTGTTTTTCATCAGAACATTATTGGGATTGGTTTAATGATTAATATAATGATTATAAATTTTATATAATAAATTATAATGATTAATTATAATCATTATACAAACCATTTACTTACAGCTGTATTGTTAATGAAATGATACAGCTACTAATGCATACATATGACCTACTATCTCCAGGACGCGATGAGATTCGTTATACACATTAAGAATTGAAGAATAATTATAAAAATATATGTTATGAATAAATTTAATATTTAAAATCATAATATCATTCTGGTTTTGAGAAAAATAATATCTTCTGTATAAGATACAACAATTACACAATAAAAAAGCATAATAAATTCAACCACTTAACAGTTGAAACAATGGTATGAATGAAATATTATAAACAATATGATATAATGCGATCATATATGTAATCACAAATTTTTCTATTATTATGTTATAATTTAATAACATACATTAACAGTTATATAAAATTTTATACCTCCCTCAAATAAAAAAATTAAAAGGTAAGGTTTAACATCATAATCTAATTATTATCCGGGATTGTTTCTAAATCTGTATTTACTGAGACATATTTAGAATAAATGCCCATGATTAATAAAAAAATTCCCAAATATTATTATAATTATCCTCGAAATTTTTTATTTCTTTTTATCAATTTATTTAATTTTTTTAAAATTGTTTTATATAAATATTTTTTTGTTTCCCAGATGGGGTAATTCGGGAATTTTTCGATGGAAGTATTTTTTTAACTTATTTCGAATGATTAGATTTTTCCTCCATCCATACAACATAATGATTTAAATAATAACTTAAAATTTAAAAATTTTATATTGAAATGAAATTTATTCTATTATATATGTGTTTGATTTAAATTATTTCAATTTAAAAAGTGGAATTTATCTCAATTTTTTTATGTTTTTTTGAATTTTGTAATTAATGTCAACATATTTTTTTGTATTTTTTTTTCTTAATTGAAGATGATTTAACATGATATGATCTAATATATTATATTTATTGGTTTTTGATTTTTTTTACTATGGATGTACTGTGTTGATTCCATTCATGGTTTATGCATAATGTATTATCCTTAAATATGCAAGTATTAATATGATTTATTTGTTGCTTATTTTTCACCATTCTCTTAAAAGGAATGAGTTGGATTATTAAATGATGTGTGGGGACAACTAAAACACTTCAATGCATAATTTAGTATCATGAGTTGTACATGCTTCTGTATTTACCATTTTATGAATGGTGTCTTTGTCGATGCATTATGATTTTTTATGATGTCAAATATGATTAATATCTACATTATGAGATTATTTATTGATAATAAAAGTGATTATTCGACAAATAGAATATCCTTGTGATGTTTATATGTAATTCTATGATTTATTTTCCTTATTATTCTCAATGTTATATTAAATGTGATTAATTTGTAATATCTCTCTCCAAACATGTTTATGTTTATTTGTGATAGCATCCTCTAGATTTATTGAGCATCAGAGCTCAAAATGTTGTTATGTTTATATTTTTCCTTGGATGTGAAAATGTATATTATAACAGATTTAATGGCTTGATAATGGATAATAATGAAGTTTAAATGATTCCCTTTCATAGTTAAGATTATAAATTGTAATATATGTGTATTGAATTTAATCTATTTTTCAAAACTTCTAAACAGGAATGTCCATTAGGATTCGACACTTGTATCAATAGATATAAAATAATGTATTATATTGTTTCATGATAACAGGGTTGGGTTCCTTAAACATATAGTATATGTTATATTTTTAATGGTATTTTCATATCCCTTTTTCTATTATAATGTTGATATATAATCTTCATTCTTTTAAAAATTAATTCTGTTTTATAACCACATCAAATAGAACAACAGTGATAAAAATATTCGATTCCATGTACTATTAAGTTGACGAGACAACATATCATTATTATTGAATGGTAAAATCATTATGATAGGAGATTATGTGGAAATACCTACTAGTTGTAATTTTACACGATTTCATTTCCTTTGGTATTCTAATCATCGAGCATTTCTAGTAATATTTATATATTTAATAATATGTATCATGTGTTGAATACTACATTGTACTTCCAGAAACTATGATGTGATTTGTTTCCATGATATTATGTATGATGGGTTTTTATGAGTGGTATTTTATCAGTTAATAATTTTACACAGATTTTTATCACTTCCATCATTATAGAATTTGATATCTTAAACCAATGATTGTAATGAAATTGTAAAAAAACTATTCTCATGGTGTGTGGATGTACTCATTTATAGAATTAAAATAAATATATATCAATAAAATATATTTAATATATGAGTATGATAACTTTATAATCTGATACCATGAACATGTAATTATATTTCATATTATTTGATCATATGTTGTCATCATTAAACCGATAAATACAACATCCTCTTCAGCGTTGTTCTAATTTCATAGATATTGATATTGGGTTTTTTAAATCATTACTAATGCCTCTGAGGAATTAACATAGAGGGTCAAACATTTAATTATTAACTCTTTCTTATTTAAACCTAGATATATATATATAAGTTGAAAAAATATTTACATTATAGATTCAAAATATATATTTATTCAGTATTTATATGTCGTAAAAAATATTCATGAGATAGTGAATATGGTATTAATTTATTTTTTAAATAAATTAATAATATTTATATAAATATTTACATGTGTTTCAGTAAATACTCATTAGTGTGATAATATTTTCTATTTAATCAAATGATAATCATTTATTTATTATAAAATAATCTAATATTTATCATTTCACTGGGTAGATCACACAATGATGAAAAATATTATTATACTTATTTAAGTGGAATGTAAATTTTGGGGGATTATTATTTTAATAGGGGATTAGGTTCAATTAAGAAATAATTTAACACTAGTCGGTGATTTTAAATATATGGTCATTCCTTTTATAGAAACAATCATTTATAGATTCATAAAATAAACATATACACATTATAGAAGAAAATCATTGTAGATATAATCATTTAGGATATGTTTGTAGTTGATATAATGACTGAATACATAATTTTTTGATTAGCATGTGTAACAAATATAATTTTTTTAACAAAAACGTTGTAGAATCAATATACTATAGGTACATTTCAATATAGTTTCAACCTTATATTTATACAATATGATGTAGATAAAATCCAATCTATAAAATTACCTCACCCATGAGAAATCACTGTAATGAAACTGATGAAGGAATGTAACTAGGTTATTATCAAGTGTTAGAGATGCTTATTTTCTACTCCATCCCCAATATGTAGATAAACTAGAACTCATTGTTCATGACCAAATGAATCATGGTAGTGATCAAGGGATGGACATAAGAAAATTGAAAACCAATGGCTAGTAACCAAAGTGTCATGAGTGAAATATTAAGATGATATGAATATATTTGGATCACTATTAAATATATATTTATATATATATCCAATATGAAAAATGAAAATGATTATAAAAGTAATTCAAATGAATATCATCTTCATAAATGTATGAATTTCAAGTCCATGGTATGTTTCTTCCTATAAATTATTTATAATTGTAATGTAATTATATCCACTCTTTGTTCAAAATTTGATTATCAACGGTTTAATTTATTTTATTCTTTGGTTAGGGTTATTTTTAATAATAAATTCTATATAATGTAATGAATATTATAAAGGATGAGATTAATGTTAAAAAATATCCACGATTTATATTCCCTGGTAATTAATGTGGTACCAGAATATCCATATACTAATTTATAATTATTAATTAATAATATTTAAATTTATTGAATTAATATGAGATTTTCATTTAAATAATTCACTCATTAAAATATAATGGACAATTTGTGCTATTTTTATTCTCTTATATAATTCATATAATAAATTATAGATTAATATTATATGTGGATCTTTTCTAAAACACATCGAGAGGTGACTAGGGTTCGGGTATAATAACACTATATTACATTGTTTCTGTACCATTATTATAAAGATAGTAACCTTATAAATTTTACGTGGATGGTAAAATTTTATATTTTTCATAATGAAATAAATATAATTGATATATATTTATATCAATACATTTTTTTGGACATCCATGTGCTCTATTTTCAATACTACACACAATGTAACTCAATTATATGTCATGAAGTCCATCTGTTTTCCTATTGGAAAATGAGAAGTGAATGTCATGTGGTGTATTTATACATGATGTGTGTAACTTATATTTGTGTAAATCATTGGTCAATGGGATTTAACACCAATACACACTATATAGCTCAATAATTTTTAGATTTGAGAAACACATGTAGTCCATGGGCCTATATCATGGATTGATTTTGAAGAGTCATATGGGATGGGTAGATGGATTATAAATGCTCTACATCATCAATATTTCCTAAAACATAAAATAAATTTATTATTCCATTAAACCAAATTAAAAATTGTCAATGTGTCCATTATTAGTAATAGACACTATCTGAATGGCTATGTACATATATATATGTGGAAATAATATTGATATAATTTTATCTATTAAGAATATTATTGTTGAGGTTCTTGGATGAGTTAGGTCTGAATGTAGAACATTATCAAAGATGAATTGATATATGAAATGTAGTTCATATTTGATGATTGTGATGTATTATTTATAGAATAAGTTCATATCATTAGAATGCGGATTTCTGTTGTGATTGTTCATTATTGAGTAATTATATTTAATTTTCAATTTAATAAATTATTACGTTAGATTCCAATATGAATTTTTTAAAGTCCGTTTAAATTTCATGATTAATATGGTCATCTAATGGAATTATGGGGGAAAAAATATTTCCAAACATAGCCTTACTAGGTGACATCTGACCCATGTATATAGAAAATATCAAATAGTCTGGCTATGATAGAATGGGTAGTGGATTTGGAATGTATGAATTAGAGAACACATGGGTTTTTTTTCAAAATTGGTTTTTCTTTCTCCTTGAGGAGGTATAGTGTTCCGAAACATTGGATAGAAATGTAGAGGTATATAAAAAATGACTTGTATTATCTAAAATAACATGTTAGGGGATCAAAAAATCTTATTATATGCCATGAGAAAAAGATCCATACCAGTATGGGATATGTGAATGAAAATATTTTGTTACTATATTAAATATATATGTATAATACTACAATAATCTAATAAAATTATGAAGATCCATCTGATCAACATCATAAATCTTATGTATTCATATACTATTAGTAATCAAGGATTTATAATATTATTAAGCTCTTGAGATCCTTCCAAAACTTTACAACCTGATTAGATTACTCTATTTAACATGGAATCATCATCAAATATTGTATACCCAATGGAAGTTATAATGGTAGTGTTTTTGGATTTTTGACAGTTCAATGAGATCACAATGAAATATTTGGAGAACTGTGAAGGAAAATTTGGTTACACGATTGGAAATATAGTTATATATATGATGGGTTCATGGCGCATCTGATAGAGGTGTCCTTAAATACTGTTTAGATGATATCATTTTTTATATAGTGTTACCAAATCTCCTTGAAATCATGATAGTGAAATGAAATGACAATGGGAAATTATAGTGATTACGGATTACCAGAAAGATTTTTTATATAAAATGAGTTATAATAAAAAAGCAATTTTGTATATGATGTATCATTAATGAAATCTATGTCTAGTGACAATAAATTATGGCATTGGGAACAATTATTCTTATATGTCTTCAAGTTAGATGAATATTTTACTTGATTACGTGATCAATGTAATATGGTTACATGATAATCTTGATGCGGTTTTCTTATAAATATGTTAGTAAAAAATATTAACATATCAACAAGAACATAAACCTTAATAATGTAATATTTCAAGGGATAATGAGTTATATATTATATAAAAATTTATTGAAGAATTAACCAATATTTTCAGCAATATTTGGCATAGAATGGAGTTCACTTGATGGGATGCTCATGCATGAAAGATATTTTTGTGATGAAATGGCATGAAAGAGAATATGATTTGTGTATCACAACATAAAAGGTTGAAAATAAATACCAAACTCTCCTATTTATAAAAATCTACATCATGCACTAGTGGTTTATGGATTAGAATATATGATTTTGAACAATCCAATAAATGTTACCATGTTCATGGGAAGAATAAAATTGGACCACCAAAAAATCATTACAAGATAAAGAGTTAAAAGGGGGTTTCTACATTAAATGTTGATAACATTGAGATTATAAATATGAAAACACAATTAATTCATCAAAATATAAGATTGATTTTCTTCAAATTCCGTTGATATATGCAAAAGGAAGTTACAATGCTGACTATTACCATGTTATATGACGAACAACCATATAATTGAGAATGAATGTTTGTTCACGAAATTAAGAAATTTGGTCCATTCAAATAGAATTCGAAATTATTTGGTTTACATGTATTATAAATGAAAACAAGATTTAATGGGAATCATGATAATTGTATTTTTTAGGAAAAGTTTTTCTTGATAACTTGCATATCTATATCAAGAGTTTTTGAAGATTTTTTTTAATCAAATGTATAATAATATGGAAAAGTTAATATATCAGTATTATTCATAGTTGAAAATCATGAAATGAACACGAATAGATGTGTTTGTTACATTTGGAATCTTGGATGAAAAATCCAGATTCCAGATCGTGTTTCATTTGGAGATTAAAGAAGATGTTCATGATAGGATAATTAGTCTTCATGAATTTCAATCATCTTGAAGATTGTGTTGCTGATGATGGGTTGTGATAAATATGAATCCAATAACAAAATATTAATTTGTACTAATTTTTATACGATTTGATCCAAAATAGGTAATATAATTGAGGACGTGTCATGTACAAATGGATGCATCATTATTTGGATATTAAAAAATATTATAAATAAACAATCAAGTATATAAACTAAGACTATACTTCACCAATGAATTACTTATAGTTGAATATGTCAGATTAACCATGAGAATTAATAGGAAAATCCCATAACTTTTAAAGTAATTATAACTATTATAATTTTATTATTTGAATAATCTTATAATTCATATTCTAATGACAAATTGTGCAATTTGGAATATTAAAACACAATTAGTGTGTGCTAAATAGACACATACCATTGGGGTGAGTGATGAAAAAATGGTTTTGTTCTATATAAAAAATCACTTCATCTTTAATTATGAATTTTTGGAAAATATATTAATAATAAACAATGGATAACAATAGTTTATTTTATAAGGGACGAAGATCATTACTAGAAATATTCATGTAAAAAAAATTGAATTTTACTATAGCCTAATTCAAAATTCACCACTCAGGGAAACCTATGGTGAAACAATTGGTGTTATAATTTTTCAATATTTAATATTAAAAAACATATTTTGATGAAATGTTTATCAAATGATTTGATTTTATATGGGCCAGTCATCATCATATAGAATTATGATGAATCTAGAGAAGAAATAATTTAATTATCCAAAGAAGAATGTATAATTTTTTTAGGAATGTGAGGAACTATTTGTTACTATAGACAGTTAAGATGAGCTGGACAATGATCTTGATACATTATATATATAAATAGACAAAAAAAATTGATTATAAATGTTTTGATAGAAACTACATCATATGTAAAATATCATAAAGCTATTGTGGACTAAATTATAAAATACTTACTAGATCAAGTTATCATTAATGAACAACTGCATATCATTTTTCACTCTGATGAGATACACAAGGTACGTAATTATTTGAAGGCCTTAAAGGAAGAACATTATAATAAGAATGCATCTCTTGAGAATTTAATGCATGTAGGGAATAGATTTAAATAGCATTTGTAGATAATGAATTTGAATGAAAAGGTTATCATGTAATAAGAATTCTTGGTGACACACATTTCCATCATATAATTCATAATTGTATTGAGGTACTTAAATCATTAATTAATAGTAAGGGTGCTCAGTCTAAAAAGAAAATAATTAAGAGAGAATTCCAAGAAACATATATCCTAAATATTCATACATAATCATGCAATGTCAATAGTCTGAAAGAATATATCAGAAAATGAAAATGAAAAACATATATTGGTTAATATATACAATGATACAAAGATGTAAATGAAATAATATTGAATAATATAACTTGAAATGATATTTCATTATTTAGATGATATTTTTAAAAATAAGATTTATATTTTTAATAATGAATTTTTTGAATTATTTATCATAGTTCCAAATAAGAAAAATAAATTCAACATTATGTTTCTTGATAATAGGATCAATCTATAAAATATGTAAGCAAATTAAATTGATACTTATCAAACTATAGTGAATAGATGGGATATAAATTATATCTATGAAAATAGTCCAATATAAAATGATACTCATGGAAATGGAAAATTGAAAATAATTTTTGTTACTAGTCAATATATTACAAGCTCATTAGAGGTGGTAACCCATTATCCTAATATTTTTCATCATAAATAACAACTAACAAAATATTTAATGAATAATTTAAAAAATAATGTAAAATGTGAATAAATAAAAATAAAATGATACCCACATTCTTATTATGTTTGAATGAAATAAAATTCAAGAGGAATATTTTTTGAAGTGATGTTCACGTGAAGTTCAATATTTTTCACTAAAAATAATTTTTACATTAACAAATTATTCCGATTTGAATAATAGAATATTTTATTTCTACTATTGGGGATGTGTGATCTTTGTTAACAAGGCCATAGAATGACGATGTAATATATTATTTTGTGGAGAGTATAGAATTTCTACATTCAAGGGATGATTATATGAATAAATTTGATATCTTATTTTTATAAAACATATTCCACATTGAAGAGTAAATATATCCACCATGAAGACAGATGAGTGTCCTAAAAGATCTGTGATGGTATCCACATCAATGGTTATAGACGTGATGAATTTTGGTACGTATCAATCATGTACATCCCATATATGTTTATGAAAGTAAAACCATAATTGTAGAAGAAGTAATTTTGAAATGGATGATTTGATACCCTATATAATTAAGTGAAGAAAATTATTGAAGAAATTACATGCAAGGATAATTTTAGTAACTATACTAAAAACTGGTAAAAGTTTATTCTACAATAAAAGAAAGGGACACATCTTGGACCACTGTAAATTGACCATGATCATTTGAGACAATATTAATAGTAATATACTAAATAGGTAATTAGTCGGGAATTGATGTGTTATGAATGATGGAGATTTCTGTGGAAGTTGACATCTGTAAATGTATGTAGAAAAATATTTGATGAAATTGTTTACAATATTTGACAAATTTTTAAAAAATGTATCATAACCATTGGAATGTTGTCCTAAAAATAATAATGTTTATTATAATTATACAAATATAAATCAATATTTAGTGTCTAAATAATCAATATATAATTATATATATAACTTATTGAAAAACAACTGAATGTTGAACAATAATGGAAGAGTGAAATATACATGTTTTCTACATTAATGTTTTGTAGAATTTCTAAATAAAATGATGAAATAATCATGAATTCAATTCAATCAAGGGAGTACAACTATTTAAATATCAGGAGTCAAATATTGTGGATGACTAATGTTTTTTTAGAAATAAGGAATAAATAGTATCCTAATTTCTCTATATATTGAGCTAAGGAAGTATCCTCCTTATTCAATCAAATTCATCTGGTTCATTATACATTATAGAAAATTTAATGGGATGCTGGATTATTGTGGATTCATGAAAAACCTTTGTTTTCAAAAACATTTTTTACATTATCCATCACAATGAATGTTATTTTTTAACAATACACAATTCCTCAGTATTTCATCTATATTTTTGGCTACAAAAATTATTATTAATTATTGGATATTATCTCCAAATAAATATAAATCATGATTATGATTATAGTAGTGAATATATTTTGTTGGATGATATAAGAAATATAAAATTCCAAATTTTTATTCTTTCATGCAATTCTTGTATTCCAAAATTACAATTGAAAAAGATTAAGGGTATGCGATAAGGATATTTAACAAAGATTCATGATATATATTTTCACATATTATTTTTTGAATAAGAGTTTATTAAAAAGGGGATAAATTTTTATATTTAATGAAAAAATATAATCAATATGAGAGGGATGGAAACTAAAATTTACATGAAATTTTTTAATTTATTTATTTAGGTGGACGTCTGATATTATGACAATCAATCACATAAATAATAGAATCATGTTTATTATTGTGGAATAGTGTGTGGATTTCATTGAATAATACCACATTCACTCTTGTTTTATAATCTAGGATATCCCACATTAAAATAGAGTTTTGTAGTTGATGAAATCATTATAAAATGGATTAAAACTTTTCATCACCAAGTTGTATTAGAAAGTTATACATTCGATCAAAGAGCATAAGTTCATTATAGGGTGAAGAAGAATTATTTTTTGACTATATAATATAATGGAAATTTCCCTCATGAATTAACCTTACAATTATATTGATAGCAGGGGAGAAAAAACTGGTTAAAATGGAAAAATTCTTACATGTAAAGGATTTTAATAGATATTTTCATGAAAACATAAATTGGTGGGGGGATTTATGAAACATAAGTAGAGAATTTAATTTGTAAATATTTTGATGATCTTGTTGAAATAATGATTTGAAGAATAATATCATAGAACTTGATAGAGTTTAGCAAGTTGAATAAATATTAGACTTTTATGATGATTGTTTTGTGGAAATCCTTATTTTTATTTTTTGAATTTTAATTTTTTTGTGAATTGTTTTTAAGAGAAAAAAAATATATTTTCATTTGAATAAATAATAATATTATTCCAATAATTTAATTAAATTTATTCTTAATACATGTGGAATATTTCTTTCCAATGGAATTATTTTGGACTCATATTAATAAATAGGTCTTAGACTTTCCAGTCTATGATGAATATCAACCACCTATGTAAAATATCAAATCCATAATAAAGAGATTGTAATGTGACATGGACAAAGTTCTCTCAAAATTTTGTGATTTTGTGTAAGTATGTGAATATAATGTGTATTATTACATAGAGGATATAACGTTATCAAATACCTTGTGTAACAACCATGATAAGGCAAAGAGAGGACCCAAGTACTCTCAACGAAGGAGTCATCATGGAGTTCATACATTTTAATTTTGATGATAAAAAAATGCAGTTTATTTTGGATACATGAATTAGAATATATTATTAAATAAATAAAAATATATATAATCTATTTTAAACTAATGATTAAAATTTGGGTAATTGTATTACATACATCTCATGAAATCATCAACCATAAGATATTGAGAACTCAAGATGCATGAATGTACATGGCACTATAGATCATGTCAACTGTTCATGAACATATGGGATGAGGTTTTTTTACATTTTATCATAATAATTTTTTATATATATTATAAAAAATAGATTAATGTTGTTTTTGGATTTTGATATATAGAACGATATCACACGATATTTTATAGATAATTCTGAATGAGATGTTTCTTAAGAAATGGGTTGAAAAAAACATGTGTGATAGGATAAAGACACATTTTATAGAAGATATATTCAATATTGTATATATTTCATATGTGAAATATGGTTACATCATATATATTTTACCAGGATTAGTGAATTAAGTAGAAAATTGATGTCAAGCATTGCACAATGATCATGAAAACAAACAGTGACAACAAGTGGTATGTAATGTATAAAAAATTATTCTATAATTAATGGAGTCATCATTTAATCAATATATGAGGAAATTTTATGGAGTAAATTGGATAAATTATTCATGGAAGATATATGGTTATGTGAATATATGAATTGATTACATGATTAGAGTAAGGATGTCAAACGATTAGGTAGACTGGTATTTTTAGATGACTAAGTCAGTGAATATTATAGATATAAGGAAATTATAAGTATCATTTATAAATGAATATCTAATGGGATATAGTTTAATTTTTTATCATGAAAACTTATTGAGGAAATAAATATTTTCTCCTCCAATCATGGGATTCGAATGGAGAGCCCTTGAATTATTTTACATGAATAGATGATATCCATATAATTCAATAGCATCTCAGATATTTTATAAATATATATGAATCCTGAAGTTGAATATAAGGATCATATCGATATATTTATATGATGAAACATCACATAATTTTGATATATGATGTTTAATACATGATTGATATTCGCATTAAAGGAGTTATTTTGTCATATAATGAATAAAATTTTTCTCTGTATAAAACCTAACCCATTAAATAGTAATTATAATTAATTATTATTTTAATTTTTTATTTATATAATATATATTAATTCATGTGGAATAATTCATTAAACTATATTCATGGGGTTTTTTTATTATCCTTCGGGACTTAAAAAATGTTTCAATAAGGCATAATATTACCATGTTATTTAATGAACATGATAATTAAATAGTATAAATTGTGGTGAATGTATTAATGATGTATGTTACATATTAACATAAAATGATGTTTGTGAGTTTTTGAGAAGGTGAAAATAATAGTTATTTAAATGATTTTATATAAAACAACTTAGGTTTCATGAATAATATTATGTGACCATATATACAGCTAGTTCTTTTGTTGAATTACATTGATCATTTGTTGACTAAAAGATTGTAGTTTATAAATGTAGATTAATTATAATAGAAATTCATGATAATAAAATAGATTATATAATTTTTCTATTAGGAGTCATTATTTAGTGAATGTGATTCATAATATTTTTGTATTTGGTGATAGAAGAAGAAGTGCATGACAGAATAATTCTAATTAATTAATTATCAAAATCATAATGATTTTTCTTCTAATTTTTAGTGGTGTACAAATTATCCTATTCAAAAACATTTTTATTCTGGAATAATCTATATTAAATAAGAATAGTAATGAGAAAATATCAGGAACTAATATATGAAATATGACAATTATTTTCTTGGAGAAAATGGATAATCCCTTCAGTCTATAAAATCCTCTTTTACATCATCATAAAAATCTAATGTGGTGAAAATAACGGAGTGATCGCGGAAATAGTGTGACTAACCCCAATGAAATTAAAGTTAGTTCTCCATGTAAAGGTGAATTTTTACATAACATTAAAATTCATAAAAAACTAAAGCATAATGTAAATTGGTATATCGACACATTATTAGTGTTTTCTCCATAATCGTTTCCCTTTGTGGTAAACCATAAAATAAAAATTGTGTCTGTGTGATATTTGAATCCCAATATATGTTTCAATGTATTATTTAGTGTGATGATATAAAATACAGATTGAAAATATTTCTATATAAAACTAAAATGTGATCCCTAACATTATCAAAATATGTTAAACAATATAGGAAAATTAACCTACATCCTAATTACACCCCCTCTCAAAGTGTCATGTGGTGAAATCATATATAATAAAATGCTTCATGAGATATAACACATTGATCACTCCGCATTCATTAAAATAACTACATGCCAAAATATACATATGTACACATGTTATTTATTGACTTGGAATGAGGTGATATGATTTCACATTCTATGTATGTAAATATCATAAGGGTAGATATTACATGATAATGACCTTATCGAGTAGTTCAGATTGGTACAAACTCAGTTTCCTCCTTGGTACAGATCGTGTGATTATTATATTTTAAGTAAAATAATTATTAATTATATTTTATTATATTTAATTAAATTATTTTATTATTTGAATATGAAAATATTTGTGGACATTATATTGGAATATTATTGGAAATTTTTAATAGATGATTTTGATAAATCAGTGTATTAATAAATAAATATATTAAATTTATTAAACTGATTTTTTATTTTTGTTTTCAATGATTAAAATACATAATTTTTTATTAAATATATATTCCATGTGTGCAAGGATGTTAATGAACTGTGATAGACGAATGTATGATTGTGGATGAATTTAATTTAATTATTGTTCAAGTTTTTTAATCAAATTAATATTAAATTAAAATGATGGAAAATGTTTTTTCACTACAACATTAGTTTAGGTCCTCTCAGACTAGAAATTATTTTATGTAATCCCCTCTTATAAGTAATATTCACCTATGGTTGATGTAAATTCATTATATGGATATTGATCACTTGTGCATATTTTTTGTTAAATATGGAATCAAGGTGAAACCAATCACTATGATGCGTAAGAACGATGATTAATACTACAAATAAAGGAATGAATACCTCATGAAATTGTCTCCATAGGTTCACTCATTTTATAAGGTATTTCTCAATAAAAAACCAATAGAAAAAATATCATCATCAAAAAAGGAAACATATCAAGAAACAGTAAAATGAAATTGTGTAAATTAATATTTTTTATGATGATTTTTCCATAAAAAAAATCCTTAATAAACCACAACCCATTTTATTAAATCATATATTTTCTAATTTATGGTATGATGATTAATTGTGTAAAAAAATTAATAAAAAAAGATAAAAAATAATTATTTAATTTAATATTGTACCAGTAAGAAATCATATGACACTAATAAATTAATTTTTTATTTATATAATGTATTTTTTAACATAAATAATTTAATGTATTAATTTTTTTAATTATCATTAATTTTAGAATAATAGTTAATATAACAAATAATGATTTAATATTTGAAATGATTTTCAAAATATTTTATAAATTTTGTTTTATAAATAATTCAAAAACTATAACAACATATAATTTTTTTTAAAATTTTATTTTATAAAATATCATATAAATATTTGAATAATAGTTTTTTTTAATAATTTTGAAAATGTTTTTATTTATATGCGAAGTATAAAATACCATTTTTTTGATAACATGAGTTTCCATACATTGATTGTATATTGTTATAAATATAAAATTCAATATAACATTTCCAAAGAAAAAAAGTTATTTTCATATTACAACATAATTTAAAGAAATGGTATTTTATAATTGTTCTTAATAAATAGTATTATATTTAAATTAATTCATAAATATTTTTTAAATTTAATATTAATAAATTTATTACATATTATGAATTATTATTTCTAAATTATATAAAGGGAACCATTTTATTATGGAGAATAAATAAATTATTTTTAAAAAACTAGTTATCAGGATAAAATATAAAGTGATAAATTTTAAAATTTTTGAGTAAAAAACATCAAAAAAATTTAAAACATGTGTTTGAAAGGATCATTGATGAATTGATCAACCTTTTAACTAATAAAATCAATTATTGTATAAATTTACTGATTAGATCCTTTATATTTACTTCCTATTATTGATATCTTATGGGTGTTTATGTATATTTTAAACATTGTTATGTTTAAAAGGGGCATTTCTATTGTCTCATCCCATCACCTAAAAACACCATTTTTTCGTCATATCCTTATCCAATCCTCTTTTAGAAATTATTATCCACATTAATGTGTTTTTAGAATTCTCAAAAGACAATCCATGAAAGGATTAATCCCACTTCAGAATGATATAATCAAATTAGTGAAGTATAAATATTAAAATTCTCCCTTAACATTAATATTTCATTATGTGAAATTATTCATATTAAAATTAATTTGAAAAGTACAAATATATTAACATAAATTTCATTATTATTGAATAATATTATTATTATTTTACTATCATTAACAACAATTACTTCATCCTTTTAATATAAAAAAATTAGAGTCATGTGTCAGCATTGGCTACCACCTATGTGAAGAAACATGCTACATTTTCAAAAATAAAAAAAACATGGATGATCATAATATAGTAAAAAAATTATTTTTGATGTATATATCTATATATCATATTTTATATACTTATATAATATGACATGTGAATTCTTTTATCCTTATTTAAAAATATGAAATCTACACCCTTGAGTACATGTAGATAAACACATCTATGGATCAATGCATTCTATTTTTACAAAACCACCTTTATGGGTGGTTTTATTTTATACATGATAAATATATCTGATTTATATTAGTGTAATATATTATTAATATGTATATTTAACAGAAATATCAATTTAAAATTCACTATTACTTAACTCATATCTATCATTGTATTACGAAAAAACAGTTAATTTACAACATTTTAATCATGAAAATTTCCTAATAATCCACTGTAATTAAAAAATAATATAAGAGGTCATTTTAAAAAATCAATTAAAATACCTTTAATGGATATAAATTTTTAATATTTATTGATTGTGGAGGACTAACCAAACTTTTAAGATCCTAGTTCTAAACATTCAAGATTATTAACACCTGACGTTGAAACGAAATTATAAATTCAAATACATAAATAAATTATTCATTAATAGAAAGTACAAACGGAAATGTATATATATATATATAAGGAACTGAAATTGGAAATTTTTTTATATTCATTCTACATAAGGAAAATAAATTTTTTTAGTAATAAATGTAGAACTATTGGTCTTGTTAACAAAAATATCCTTTCGTTGAGTTATATAATTTCTAATTGATCCTCATTATTCAATGAAATTCCAATTTTAATTATTTAATATATTTTATTTAGCGGGAAATGAATTTTTTATAAATATAAATATTGAATAAAACTTTTCTTTTTCACCTTGTTTTTAAAAAGAACAGATACATTTGAAAAATAGAAATGTAACTATGGGTTTTACATCGATGAATAAAAACTGATGTTTAAAAAGTAATTTTCATGATTTTTCATCCATTTTTCATTCTATAATCATAATATTATATCTCTAATGATGTTATGTGTTAGTATTCAACATATTCAATCTGCATTATGTTATTAATTATTAATATATATATTTCAATTTATTTAATTCACGATGTTTTCTTACAAAATTTGGATATTTTATGATTCCCAAATTATTTTCATTGGTTCATTATGAATAAAGAAATATAATAATTATGGTTTTTTAAAGAAAATTTTTATAACAATTTTTTCATTATTATAATTGAATTATTTAATTTTTAGTATTTTCTGTCTATTATATTTATGTGCATTTTTTATGAATGGTTATTGATATTCATTTTAATGTTTTATGAAATCTATTTTATTTTCGTTGGTTACATATGATGTAAAAAAAATAAGTAATTATTTTGTATTACATGTATGTATGGATGAATGATTTGTGAAATCGTATTTCCATCTCTAGTTCAATGGATAAGAGTCCTTATATAATGATATAGGTACTTGTTAATATATTTTATATTCTTTAATCATTGAAAATAATGATTTATATCATAAAATAAATTTTTCCCTTTGATAATGCTTTTATAATTGCTATATGTATTTTATACTGTTCATATTTTTTAATGACTAATGGCATTTTTTAATCAAATCCATATTAGTGTTATTCTTCTTATACAGTGATATATATTAGAATTGTGTTCTTATTCTAATAAATTGAACCACACTTATGAATTAATATTATCATTGACTATGTTATGATTATTACCTTATGGTAATATTTGTTAATTATTATTATAAATTTATCCTCCAAGGGACTACAGAACTCCCTGTGAGGGGAGGGGAGAATTAAGATGTCACCTTATTACTTAATGTTACAGATCACATTCCCTAGTCGTATGAATATGTTATACGTATATGATGCAATAGTATAGAAAATAATGAACAATTTAATTTTACATTGTTTTCCAAAAAGCACCTGACCATGTAGAATACGATGATTGTATGTGAATTAATAGAAAATCCGTTTTTAATCACTTGTTTCGTAATAAAAATGTTCTAACACAAAAATTTTCTGCACGGAGCCTTGCTATTACATGATTCTGGGTATAGTTCAATTCATCCCTCATAACACTCTCTTCAAATCCCGATAGCTCACATTCTTGGGTCGTGTATAACTCAATTTATGGGCTTGATGGTTGATTTAATGAAATGGATCTACAGACTTATTCTATGACTAGAATGATACACTATTTTCAAAAAAAAATTTAATTGATTCACATTGAAATCTCTATTCACTATAGAATTAATATTCAAAACTACAATTTGTGAAGATACTTCCTGATTCTCACTCCTTTTGGGAGAACCATTTCATTAGGAAAAATTTATTCAAAATCATCACTATTTCAATGTGGAATAACCCATAATTAATAAGGAACATTTTCATAATATCATTGGCCTCAGTCATGACTAAATTAGTCATTTAATGATTCTCAAGCTCATATGGAATATAAAATTCACACAACACCTCTAGCATCATGAAATGAGAGAGATTATGTACTTTCTTTGGAATTTTTTTAAGGTGAATAAGATTATCCATATATTTAAATTATCATCCATTTGTGATTATACTTGTCTATTAGTGCTTGTTTCACATCATTCAAAAACATCTTCATGGTAATACTATAGTTATGAATCTCCAATGATATTTGACGATTTCATGAAGCATTATATCAAACCATCACACAGTCGTGATTATAAAATTAAAAATGGGGAACACCATAACCATTCATGATGCTTCAATTCTCAAAATCATAGAGAACACTACTACTATTCATGAGGCTTTAATTCTCATAATCATGGAGAACACTGTTACAATATCCCTCTTTGGGTAGTTGGTAGTCTATCGAAAATTTCAATATATAACTAGCTAGAATCAACACCTTATATATGAGAGACAAAATTTTAAAAAGTATTTGTCTATGTGAAAAAATGTCCTTTTAGAAAACAATATAGGATGAAGGAATTGTTTTATCATGTTTTATAATTATTAACTATTTCCATGTAATTCTCTGATAATATTATAGAACCATTTTATGGTTTGTCAAAAAACTGCAACTACATTGTCCATTATCAATTCCCCTTAGAACAAGAGAACCATTAATTATTAATTCTACAACATTATACAATTGAATTTATCAATTCTACCCTGTTGGATTTAATCCCAAAAAAGCATGTAGGATAACTAATAGGTCACAATACACACTCCCCCTTGATCATATTTCTCATAAAATTGTGAATCAATTCAAAAAAATTATTATAAAAATTAACACAATGTCGTAGAGGGAAAAAATGTAACCTCCTCATACACTAGGAGGTTGTTGAACATTGAGGTTCAACTAATGTTTCTCAAACCCATGTGCTAACAACAACTTGGGAATTATGTTAGTCACTTGATAATCAGTTATAAGATGATCCATTTTAATCTGGAATCAATATAATTTTTTATTGATGATGTTATATCTATTTATATGTGTTTCGTATGGAATTAGGAACATGATTCATCCAATGATAATACTCACACATGTTATTATATTGAATCACAATAGTATATTTCACCTCTTCAGGAAAATTAGTCAATTGTTAATTCATCAAAAGTAGATGCTTGAAATATTTTATATTGGAGATATACTCAATAATAGGTTTACGAAGATATGTAATTTAATATTTCTTACTCAACCATCACATACATTTTATCCCAATAATTAATTCTCCACCATATGAGAAATTTCATTCTAGAACATCTTCATCATATTCCGTATCAAAACATATAGATAGTCCATTATCTCATCCCACATGAAATTATAAACCATAATTTTTAGTTACATTAATGTATCTCATCATTAATTTAACTTCCTCTATATGTTCTTCCTTAACATTATAAGGTATTTTGGCAACTAAGAAGGTTGAAAAAAAATTTCCTTATTTCAGTTAAGTAAATTAATCTACAGATGATTCTATTATACATAGTTTGGTATAAAGAATTCACATACTCATGATTTACATTATATGTTCTAATTTGAATTAGTGAAAGCATTCTTATATATTCAATAATATTTAATCTGATCATATGCACTATAGCATACTATCCATGAGAAATAATAGTGTGTCCTCTCCTCTTAATAACATCAAACCCTAAGAGATATGTGACATTACCAATCATAGAAATTTCCAATTATGATTTCATATGATTTTAAAGTATATTCACTAATTCATTCTATCTTCCACAAAATATAATATCATATATCTACAACAATATCATGAACTGATCTTTCTGATAATTCTTCCCATAGAGATTGTGACCCACTCATCCTTTAAAATTCACGATTATTTTGATTATAATATATCATGGTATATAATGATCGGGAAGCATAAATCAAACCATTTAGTGCCTTCCTTAATCTACGAACCACAATTTTATCATTACCATATAGAAAACCCACTGTTTGTTCTTTATATACTTATTATTCCAGAACATCTTTTAATAAATTTATTTTTACATGCATTTGAAACACATTGTATACTATTTTAATATCCATGGAATGAAAATATTATATTGAATCCAATGTAGACACTATAGAAAATGATCTGTCATCTTAAAAAACTATAATCTAAGAATAATTATAACAGACCAGTCACACCTTATTTTCGATCACATTTCCCTGATCATTAGATTTATTATTAAAAATCCACTTCATTCTCATCACAGTTTGATTTTCATTTTTCTTAGCTAGGCCCCATGTTTGGTTCTTGTCGATTAGGTCCCTCACTTCATTGATGGTTTTAACACATGATTCATCTTATGTAGTTTTTTTTCAAATGAGGTTGGTTCTAAAAAAAATAAGATGGAGTAATGTGATTCGCTCTTCATTTCCCATTCTTCTATATGTGTTTTCCAATCCTCAAGGATGATGGTATGATCAAATCATTATCATATATTTCTTCAATTACTTGTATAAAAATTTTATTCTACCATGGTTTTATCTTCTGATTCAACTTCTAAATCAACATCATTTTTTGACCTCTGAATTCATTTTACTACATCATCTACATCAGCATTTGAATATATTCCATGTTCAATTTATTTTAAATCATCAATCAAAACCTATAATATCCCTATTTGTTATTTGTGTTATTATATTATATGATCATGATATCACTTTATTCCACAATTATCCTAGTTTTTTATTGAATCGTTTGTAGAGATTGATATTCATTGAATATCAGAGGAATAATACTTTTTCATCAACATGACCATAAATCCCATGAATTTATTCTTTTATTAAAATGAATATTTTTCTTCCAAAATAATAATAATTACTTTAATGAGGGATTCGTTACATGAACCAACTCTTATAGTGTCATCATTCCTCCCATATAAATATGCATGTTATTTTTCAGTATACACTATATCACGATCTATCAATCTATATAGAATCAATGAAATTTATCATATTCATCTCTATGATCTATATAAATCATGATAATGTGTTAGAGATAGAGTTGTGTCCTTGTACTGATGATCAATTTCAATCAAAAAGTCACTCTAGGAGGAACATTCAAACAGTTTATGGCATTTTGAGAACATGATCAATGGTGTCTCAAGAATGTTATGATCAACAAAAATCTCTGGTAGAGTTCCCATATACAAAACTTTCTATTACACATTCTTCAAATAAAGAGATAAATATAATTATTATACTTATATGTTGTTATGATGATTATTTTAGAGTTATCCAAAATTTCTTCTTCAATTAATAAAAAAATAAAACCTGGATCATTCGTATGTGTAGACTAATACCTCCCTGATGAAATGACTTTTTTTTTTATTTACCATAAAATATATAGTATAAATGGTTAATTAAGAGAATTTTATGATTTATATTTATATATAATTATATCAAACTGATACAAGAGTCGGTCACCCGACCCATATCTCTTAAAAATTAACAGAAAAAATTTATATATAATGGGAATAAAAGAGATTTAATGCAATTAAACCTTCTTCAAACAGAATGTGGTGAAATAAGAAACATATAAAATATCATGAAAACATAAATGATCAAAACAAATGTTGGAGTTTCATTCCCTCATTAAATGAAATTCCATATCAATAATGAATATTAAATCTAATTATTTCATTTCATTAAGGAAAATATAATTATATGGACCATTATAATTCTCAAGAAAATTTCGTTTATGTTGTGTATTTTGGATTTTCAACATAAAAGTATGGTTCAAGTGCATTTATAAAATTTTTCATTCAGTTGGTATTTCTGTAATGATTATAATAATGTGTTAATAGAGAACTCGTATGAGTCTTGTGATGACATAGTTCTGGTATATATATGTTGTGTATAGAAAGAACAAAATTTAAGGGATAACGATCCTTAAATATTGTCCATTAAGTCAATAGTAGTTAAAACATGCTGAACAATAACTTCTTTTAGTTGTTGAAACCAATAGCACCAGAATGAATGTATGTAATATCAACATATCCAAAAAAACTAAATATTTATTAATTTTTAACTATAATGAATACTCACCATGTTGTCCATTGTAATTCAATTCATGTTAGTCAAACATCCCCATATTCAAGATCCCAAAATTATATTTTTAAAATCATAATCAAATGATCAAATAAAGATGTTATATATGTTGACATCAACTAAAAAACATTTATACACCTCATAAAACTATAAATTCTACAATACCAAACAAGAAAATATCCAACAATAGCTTGCTTAAATTAGTAGTTGAAGAATCATTGATAGTACAGAAGAAAAACAATACAACGTACCAAATAAATAAATGGAATGAATATTCAAGAAGTATTAATAAGCAATGAATCATTTCCTGGTATTTGTCCATCAAATTACAATAATTTTTTGTTGATATTCCACCACAAATCTAATCAACATTATCATTATGTTTTGATGGTATTCCATTGCACTAATTTCACCCTCATTGTATATATGATATGAAATTGTATTATATTCAATAATCCATGAACCCAATTCGTCCCTTAGATCAAATTTAATATTATATAAATCCTGCATAGCAATATATACCTCATTATCACATTTTGAACCATTCAAATCAATATGATAATTTATAGCCATGATTTAGGTGGGAATGTTTGTATTTTTTATCCTAGTGTCCAAAAATGTTCTATTGACAATTTTTAATTTGATGATAGAGTAATCATTAGCTTTTTGTGTCTTATTAGGATTTATAATAATGATATTGTCCTAATGAACCATTTATTTCTTACATATTATTGCACTTTAAATCAAAAAATTATCACCAATTCGACAATCATGCTTATAATTATCATTCAATGATTTATTGGAGTGATAGTGAACATTCTTATCCTCTTCTTTTGATGGGGGATCAAAAATTGGTTTTTAAATAGAAGTTGAATTAGGGTTTTATTTATCCACATTTTAATTATTCAATGGATGAAGAATTGAAATCCACATAAAAAATCCAAAGGATATGAGATCAGTGAAGTGAATTTTAGTGTGTTATCTCTATTCTAAGAAGCATAAATAATAACAGAATCTATATGAGTACCAGGGGAAACAACCTTGACTCTATATACCCACCTTTTTGAATAAAATTTCATAATAATGTGTCAATTTTTTGTTTTTAAAAATCCCTATTTACACACACATTTTTGGAATGTAAAATTGTAACGCATTTATTGAAATAAGATGGATGGATTTCTGAAAAATCATTTAAAAACTAGAATACCCATTTTGAATCCAAACATGGACATATAAATGTTTTTGTATATCAATTTTTCATAGAGTGATACTTCCAAATTTTGATAATGGGTTTTTAGTAACAAAATATAATTTGATGGGTTGACCAAAAAAACTAGAATCTAAAAGAGAGATACCTTCATGAGAAAATGAAATTTAAACATTGGAAATATAATAAAAATAGGAGAAATGGGTTGTCAAACATCAGTGATGATATATATGAAACCATTTAAAACATCCATGAAAAACCACAAATTGAACAAAAAACTCTTAAACAAAGCCGATAAGATTAGTTTTATGTCATAAATTAGAAAACCAAATCAGTTGAATTATGCATTCCCACAAGAGAAGACAATAATTTAATAGCATTAAGGGATATTCTAAGTAAATGATGGAGAGTATACACTTGATAAACATCACAATACTTATGAACCATATAAATGGACAAATTAATTATACCTATAAATTATATGAGGATATTAAAATGATATCTTGGATTAAATACCACTTTAATTTTATGCACTGTGAATCTTTTCAGATTTCATGATCTTGAATTAATTTATTTCATGTAAAAATATCTATAAAAGATCAGTGAACATATTTATGGTATCTTTTCTGTTCTCCTGAGAATGTAATTGTGAATATTTACATATTCTATTATTTAAACACACTAACTCACACACACACACACACACACATATATATATATATATATATATATATTATGTTCATAAAATGATAAACAATGTGAAATCAATATTTATACCATGGAAATATGAAATCACCATCCCTGAATACTTGTAGACTAATGCCACTATTGAACGATGATTTCATCTTTTAAATAACACCTTAACGAATGGTTTTATTTAATATGTTATGTATTTATATGAAATATATATGTAGTATATATCATGAATATTTTTTTATTGATTAAAATTTAATGATCGTTATATGGTAATATATCCTTATATGATAAAAACCACAAATTGGTTCATTATCATTTTTGACATGCTGAAACCTGAATAAAAATCACGATTTAATAAATCTATAACACTGTTGGTTTTTAGTAAAAATAATTTGTAATAAATATATTTTTTTATGAATGGTTTATCTTTCAAGAGAATGAAATGTTGAAACATTTTTTTACAAACATAGTTTAAATGCATAATGATTAATAACACCCATTGATTAAATGAAATTAAAAAAATTGAGTAAAATAAAATGAATATTATTAATGAGGAGTATAAATTAATTTATAGAATTTTTTAGTGAAATATGTAATTAATATGTGTATCTTTATGATATAAGAAGTTAAAAAAACAACGTAAATCAAGGATAACAGTAAAGCACTTGGAATTTAAATCTCGATAATCTAAGTTATATAATTATTATTAAACATTATTATTCCAATACATTACAGTTTTAATTATTATATCTATTCCATTCTATGGTGAAATACATATAAATATATCAAAATTCATTTCAATTAATTATTTTAATTTTCATTTTTTAAAAGAAGATCATATTTTATGAACATGTATAATTATATCTCTTTCATCGATGATGAGTTTTTTAATGAAATATCTTTCTATGATTTACTTTAATTATAAAATTGATTAGTAATAAATCATACGTCAAATGTAATTATTGTAAATTTTTTGACCAATATATTCTACTTTAGGTGTTTATTTTCATTGACCATGTTTTCAATTTCAAATGAGTTAATTCATCATATTATATTACAGAACATGTGTGTTTTATGATACACATATTATTTACGTGGGTTTATTATTAATTGCAAAATATTTAAATTGTTAATATTTATCATAACATGTTATTTAAAATCATTCATTTTGAAAATTGATTTTTTTTTTATTTTGGATGTTTTATGAGTCCCATTTTTTTACATGGGTTGTAATGAAAATCGAATGATGATCATTTTAATGATTTATGAATCCCATTTTATTTTCATTAATTATTTAGGATGTGAAAATTTAAATATTTTTAATTTTCACATGCAGTAATGGATGAATGTTAGGCATGTCACTATATTGTATTCTAATATATTTGTTAACAGTTTATATAAAATAAAATAAGAATTAGTGAGTTCAATTTTGTTTCTTATAAGGATGGGAATGGAGTGGGTGGCACAAAAATGTATTATTTTTATATTATAATTTCTGGTCCATAGTTAAATGATGTTACTAATAACGATCTTATTCCCTCTTGATTTAATTTTTCATTTAAATGTTTCTAAAACAATTTATTGAAATTATTCTTCTATATTTATGTAATACGTATTTTATTTATTATGCCACGTAATTTTAATCACATGTATGCTTTATGATCTCCACCAAATTTTTTTGATATATCACTTATACTTTTCTCCATACATATTCATATGAACTAATTCTTAACTAAATTATTATTTATCCCATACTGGGAATTTAAAATCACCAATTTTTATATTTTTATAAATAATATGATTATAATGAGTATAACTAATGTGATATATTAACGATTTTCATGTATGGATCATTAAAGAAAAAATTATTACACATTTTATAGAAAAAAACTACTATTTAGCTTTTCTCTAAATATCATATACATATTGAATGTGGGGGTGTTATTATTTAATGAAATGTAATTTTTTAAATCATTTTTAATATGTTTAGTAAATATTTTTGTCTCATGGGACCCTATATCACATGTGTTTATAATGTATTTTTTTTTGGTTATTTATTTTAATTTATGGATTACTTGTGGCAGTCAGATAAAAATTAAACTAAATTAAAAGAATGCTATTATAAAATAAAATAATTAAATATTGTGTGAATATTTATTTTTTTGAAAAAAGTTAATTATTTATGAAAATGAATATTATATAAACATGAAATAATTATACATAATGAAAAATAATTTAATAAAATATTAAAACAGAAAATAATTACATTATTTGAAATAACCTACATTGATAGTTGAATAATATTTTTTTCCATTGATAGAGGAACTTTTAATTATCAATTAATATTTGCTAAATTAGGTTTTTGTCTTAAGATTTGTTTTTATGTTCATTAGAAATAACCTATCAAATTAATTTTTTTTGTAATGCTTGGGAAATAATGTTTTTATTTTCGGATTGAAGAAACTAATATATGGATTAAGGAGTTTTTGATTTCTAGTTGGCAGACTACCTACCAAAATATATTCATATAATATCCTTTCCTTTTACCAAGATTACAATAAGGGAAATATTTAACAATTACATTATTTTTTATTTTTGAAAAAAATTAAAAATCCAATGGTGAGGGATATTTTTTTCATAAAATATTGCCTCATAAAACAAATTATTTTATTTTAACATATATAAATTTGGACTTATATAGAGAACAAATTTATACCTTTTATGATTGTATTAAATTGAATGTTCACATACCACATAGTCCCAATAACAGTTTTTCGGGACATTTCATTTTTTTGGTAACAATATCATATTATTATGGTACAAGATCAGAGTGCATGTATTCTGTTGTTAATGTGAGTCTAGAGTACAAGAAACTCCATCCCTAATTAATATTTAATGTAAGTGAGTGATGAATATATCATTATCTACTAGAATCATCCAGACGATGCACTAGATTTATAGTGTATGTTGATTTCATTGATTACTAATAAACACATTTAAACACTTTAGATAATGTATACATATATCATAATCATGAAATATTATTTTCTTTATCACGATATGTCACAACCCGTTCAACGTGGCCCGTATCGCAACTACCACCAGCCATCCATCCACAGGCCAGGTGCTGGAGACTAGAATCTAAGGCATAAATCCCTAAATTCGGAAGGCATTTCCTTTATCACAGTAAAAAAAACCGAGTACGCAACTGGAAGTAAAATATTATGTAAAACTGTATACAATAGAGTGTGATGAATATAAAGGGTCCGGAAATACAAGTGTAACAGTAAAGTACAACAAAACTGAATAGCTGGTACACCTAAACAAAAGAAGTAAAGAATATACTAGGTCATCCTCAGGAATTCCCACCTTATGTGTGGGAACATATGGCCTCCTCATCACCCAATGTTCATCCGTCCTCTCTGTGTATGTCTCGCCCAGTGGTCCACCTCCGGGTACCATCTAGTTCTACTACTCTATGTTCTTATCAGCACTGTCGATTGTCTGCAACCAACACAATATGGTGTGGGCACTACCCGTGAAGAGGTGAGTAAAACGATACTCATTAGGGACCTTGAGACCCTCATGGTCTCCCAAAATCCAACAAGGATAACCACATTTTACGGAAACAACAGATAACACTTACTTATGCATATGCCCATACATATACCTATGTTATTTAGTAACTCATCTCAATCATGAGGAAAACATTAATGTCATTGACTCAGATCAAACCACGATTTATGTGAAGTAAAACAATACATATGATTAGTCACGATGCTAGATCATCTAATTCGGTCATGAGGCACAGCTTCTGACCATACAGAGTCTGACCCACATAGGATCGATATGTACTAACCCCCGTAATGACCCACAAATGATCTGACCCACATAGGATCAGTATGTGATGAACCACATAGGATTTCTGAGCATTGACCCACACAGGATCTACCTTACATAGGTTCTGTATTCGCTGACCCACATAGGATCACTGAGCTCTGACCTCCATATGATTTTTCTCCAACCTCCACATCATTATCGGCCACTGGATTCCTACCACACAGTGCACTCGAGTACCATAGAATTCTCCCTTGAGATATAGGTCATACCTAGAATTCCACTAATGTATACTAATGAGTAACCCATAGAACAACCATTCCATAAGGGTTCCAATGCGACATAAGATGCATCAATCAGACGCCCGGTCTATGAGTTATTGGCATTTCCGTTCTAGGGGCCCAGTTTGTTTTTATGTTCAAAACAACCTGAACATACTCCAACTGAGTCCAAACCTCATATGGGGAATTCCAGTAGAACCTTATCTATTTGATGTTTCTATCACCACAATCGGTTCGTCGATCAGACACTCATAGCCCATGATAGGGGCGAAAGATGTATACTGGCCAAATGGGTTCGGGTCTGGTGTGACCTAGTTGGTCTGACCCGACCCGACCCAGCCTGTACAACTAACTGACCCTGTCCACTGCCTTGTTCTTTGCGAGGTGCAATGTATCCTTTCCTCTCCGGCAGCCTGGGGGCCCTTGTGCCGCCAGCTTCACCCGTGGTCTTCTTGTTTCCTATCACCGCATTTACCGCTACGGCGCGTCGGTCGCGACCCATTCCTCCGATGTCATCCACTCTTCTGATAGCACCGTTGCACCACCGCCGTCGTCTAAAAATGAATAAATCATAAGGGGGAGGGTCGGTCCTTGTTTTTGTGGTCCATTCCCTCCTCATTACGGTATTATCATTCATTTCTAAAACTATTAAATGAATGAATAATATCAGTAATAAATTCTACATGAATTCTACTACCATGCTTGACGACTATCATTAACGAAGTTGCGGGAAGGAAGAGTCCATTCATTAATGTCATAATAGGAATATTTCGGAGAAGAAGAGTAAATGATGATTTCATCATCATTCTTAATGGGTGGCGGTGCTTCCACTTCTTTCCCCAGTTGAAGAGGGAGAGATGACTGTCGTTCATTATTGGAGGAAGAGAAGTTCTTCATTGGAAGAATTTGTTCCTGTATGTTCTTCCATGTTCTTCCTCCTTTCCCAATGGTTCCCCCAAAATAATTCCAAGCCAAAAATAATTTAGGAAGTTCTCAATTATTTTTATCACACAATAACACAAATACATGTGTTTAATTAATTGAGAAAACTCTTTTAATTAATGGAATGGAATGGTTCAAATTCAAAATAAGGGGATATTAGGAGTTCCAATTAATTAATGGGGAGGTAAATGGGGTTAAGAAGCTTGGGTGGGCCCCACTAAGAAATATCCTCCCATGTAAGGTTATGTGTGGGTGTGCCCCAAAACCATAACCTCTCATAAGAGGTTATGGTATGGCGGCCCCCACCACTAACCTCCTCTTAGAGTTTTTAACCACCCTATATAAAAATAAATAGATTATTCAAATAGTTGTCCCAAAGATTGTAGTTGTTTTAGTTCCTTTGGAAACATGTAACCAAAAACTCTGAATCAAAAGTGATCTCTACTACCAACCACTAGGTTCTTATTGACTTGTAACCTTCATAAAAACATCAAACAGAATGCATATCTACATAATATGTTGAAGGGAAGAAAAAAATGTGTGATATGAAATTCCATACAAAAGTAAATCGGTAAGATATGTATACATAAACCGGATTATAAGTGTATGGAAATATTATTAGGAAAAAAAATATCATACATTGAATATCAACTATTATAACTGAAGTCATGGATTAATAAGTGGTTGGTCAGATGATGTGAATTGTAAATAAATAAAGAGAAATAATCATTGAATACATATCATAAGAAAAATACTTGAACTTGTGTAAAACGGAAACACATATTTTGATTTCCATTGTAGTCAAGTAATCGATTCCATGAACATCATAGTATTATGGGTCCCACTCTCCCCATAAATATATTATATATACATGTTCAACAAGATCATAAATAGAAATATCATAAACCATGAAATGAAATGAGTATCATAAACCTATAATCTTATAATATCCTATAGAAGGAGACATGTTTCATAACCATTTCATTCTATACATATCCCACGAATAAAAGAAGGAGTCAAAATCATATAACCTTTGAATTTGACTACGTTTTAGATGTATATGACTAGTTAATGAAATATGTGTCTCATAAATATCATTCCATAAATCCATAACAAATTAAGTGAAAAAATAATAATTTAATAATTGAATAATTTCCAAATAATTCATAAATGACACTCTGTGATGTTATTAGGGATGGTAAATTATATTGAAATATATATTTTTTTCTTTTTTCATAAAAATATCATTTTATCAATGAATATTTATTTTTATATAACAAATTCTTTTGAAATAATTTTTCATTGAAATAGAATTTTTAAACATATATAGGATGATTTGATAAAAATAATACATTATTTTTAAAATATTTTTCCTTTAAAATGATATACCAGGACCTTTCTAAAGTATTTTTGATAATAGATTTCAGAATCTAGGTTTTTGAATATGATAGATTTCCGACCGATGAGAGAGATGGTCAGAGATTACAGAAAATATTATATTATGTACAAAATAGTGTAAAATTTGTACCAAAATTGAGTATATCTTGATTAATCATGGTATATTGGAACATATAAATATTATAGAGATATTGAATGTAATATTTCATTAATTTAATCGTAAACATCAAAAATATCGAAATAATGATTAGAATGTTTCAATATGCTATTATAAATTGGTAACCTGGGATCATAAAATCCATGTATGAAATGGTAAAAACAAGATGCAGAAAATTTTAGTAATGAAGTAAATTCATGATATAAAATTTTAAATGGATTTATATACTACTCAAAAGTATTTATGTTCATATCAAAACATTAGTCTCAAGGATGAAAAATTGAGAGAATACATTTTTACCGATTTGGTATCATTAGAACATAAATACCATATAAGAAGGATAATAAAATAGGAAAGTGAATAAATATATTTTTAATTATAATATATATTTAATTCCATAATGGTATGTAAATACACCACACAAAACGAAAGACCAGTGACCATAATATGAATCTCACTAAAATAAAAATTTAGATGAAATCCCTTTTCCATGCCTCATGAATCTATTCATACTCATACAATAGACTGAATTAGTAAATATATTTTTATTGTACATGTTTTTAAAAATAATATTTTTATTTATATTTAAAAATATCGTTGAATTATGACTTTTTATTACCTTCTTGTTAACGATCCTATGTTACGGTTTCTATGTGGGTAATATTTTCATCGTTCTTCGCACATGTCATAATTTTATATATCATTGGCCCTTAAACATATATAATGATTAAATAATATATAAAATTATATAAAATCATTTATATCAACTTTATTTATATTATAATAATTTATAGCATAAATATGTATGAAACAGAATACACCATTCATGGAGACGGAAAGTGGTACCTCAATATGAACAATGTATCAATTTTTATTATCATATTGAAATAATGTATGTAAATGACATATGAATGTATTTATATATATATATATATATAATTATTAAATTATAATTATCATATCATATATGGTCGCTAAACCCATCCTTAAAACAATACATGTGTTGAGTGAATGAATCACATCACATTGAGGGTGTGGCAGTCCAAACTTCCCAAAAATACATTATCATATTAACACCAAATGGAATGAAAAAGATTCTAGTTTAAGTAGTAATAAATAATATTAATGAAATGATAAATTTATTAAATGACATATATAAATATATTTTCTATCATAATGGCCACCATGATTTGTGGTAATAGATAAATTAACTATCATCTTTTCATGAGGCCGTAGTTCACCATACAACCGAATAATATGTTATATATCCATTAGATGGAGTGTGAGTAAGTGTAGGTTAAAAAAATAAAACAAAAATCCAATTATATGGATTACACTCATGTTATTACCCAATAACCGTACAATTTCTGTGGGTGGCGTAGTGAAAGTAAATAATGGAAAAGTGCTTTAGAGAAGATGATACCTCTTGGTCTGGTAACTATTTTTTGTTTGTTCAAAAAGGATCCCTTGATAAGCATTAATTCCAAATGGAGGATTCAACGCTAAAGGGAGGAATTTTGGTAATTTTATTGGATAGGTATTGGGAAAATGTTATAGGGATGATAGTTGTGATGACTTGGTAGAGGTGGTGTCCTTTTATTGGGAAGTAAAAGGACTCACATGTAATTTTTAGAAACGAGATAGTTGTGTAGATGTCATTAGCTTAAAATTATCATAATAACCCATTATAATCAATAATTGATGGTTTCTCTCATAATTGTGGTCATCCAATGGTGGTTGGACATGTTTCTAGGTCATCTTGTGTCATATATTTAATGATTAGTACATTATTATCATACATTGTTCTGTAACGAGGTAATTAATTTTAATCACATTAACTAATTTTTTTTCATCTAAAAACCGTTTAACTTTTAAAAATTAAAAATTATTATTATTCCGAATATTGAATCCATTTTTCACAATTATAATTCCATAATTGGATGTAATTAATTTCAAATTAATTTTTTCTGACATGACAACACAACGAGTATTCAAAGTAAATTTGATAAAAAGTATGGTAGGTCATGATGTCCTATTTAAATGTAGATATGGTTCCAAAGAAAAAAATTGGAATAATTAATGAATGTATTTTATAATTATAAATATAAATAAAATTTTTATATATTGTATCCTTATAAATAAATATAATTAAAAGGATTCATTGAAATAAAATCCGGTATTTTTCACTATTCACCAAAAAACATTCTTTCTCATAAAAATACAGAAAATTAAAATAATATAAAATTAAATAAAAAAATTAAAAAAATAATTTTATTTTATAAATTAATATTTCTAATTTCTTATAAATTTAATTTTATAATTCTTCACAAAATCTAATTAATTGTTTTCCATTCATGAAAATGGTTTTAATAAACAAAAAACACACGTTAAGAAAAAATTATTTATTTCATTATCAATATATTCTATTTATATATTAAAATTATAAAATATATTTTTATTTATTTTATAATTCATATAACTATGTTTAATTGATATGTTAAAATTGACTCATGTAAATATTTTTACATATAAAATCATTTTTCATAGAAACATCAATTTTGTGTTTAACATATTCCATGATAGTGTTGTACATAACATAAGAATAATTGGTGTGGCGTGTACCATATTCCATGATCATTTCTTGTGAAACTAATATTTTATATATTTCATTGTTAGATAGAAATGAAAAATTAATTCATTCAAAAAAAATTTCTATAAAAACATTAGATGGTACATTTTAGCCCCATAATGTAAACTTATCCATAGAAATGAATCACTTGTGTAGAAAAAAATGACGATTATTCTACTTCAACATATGTAATATTTCACATGTATCATCTTCTAACATGTGATTTATCTAAAATATTTTGACCTTGCTAGTGATGTCTTTTCGTAGAACCTTATCGGTTTGATTAATAAATTCAATAAGTTTCCCATCATAAGAATGTTCATTATGTTGCTCTATGACCTATGATTTTGGTACATATAAAGGGTTAGGTACATACTTCGTCATGAGAGTAACATGGAAGACATCATGGACTTGTTAGAGATTTGGAGAATGTTCCATAAAATGGGATATTTCTCTGATATGATCATGAATTTATAAAGGGATGATATACATAGGTATTAGTTTCCAGTTCTTCAAGAATATCATAAAATTTACCCAGGAGATATTAGTAGACATACCTTTTAAAAAACATAAAATTCTTGATCATTCATATGGTTATCAGTATAACTTTTCTACTTACATTGTGATGTCATAATATGTGGATAAATATTCTTACATTCTCAACAATTTTTTCATAAATTTCTCATTCTAATTGAATTATTTCTCCCACCACATCCCAGCACGTTAGAGCTCTACATTTCATACCATAGAGGGATTATTTAGGTGAAATATGAATTCATGACTGAACTTTATTTTTCAATTATATTGACCATCTATATGAGGATGATAATCACTGCAGAAACAAAATTATTTATCATGTATATTCTGAATTCATCACCAATACATTGTGTTATTCATCACATACCAATCTGAAACAACATAATGTTTTTCTCCATGCAACCGTAAATCCTTCATAATGTTTAACCTGATAAAGAGATCAGGATTAAAATATTATCTTATAGAAATGGACTGTGATGACAAAATAAGGATGTCAAATACCACCCTATCGAATTATTCACTTTTGTGGTTTTGGTTACTAAAAAAATCCCTAATATTGTTCTATGATTTCTATTATAGAATGGATTATGAATGAAATAACCCTCTATTCATTTTCTTTTTAGCCTTAATTGGATGTCATACTGGACTCCAACTTTCAAACATTGTTATATCTATCTTCATACATTTCCACCAAATGTATTTTTTTATGTACCAATACATATTCATATGTTATGGATGAATTGGGAATGAATATATATGAGCATATTATAACAATTATTTCTAAAAATATAATATGAAGGAATACATATATAGGTCCTAATCCCTATAATTCCATTCTGATAAAGGTTAAAGTCAGGAACGTTTCTGTGATTGTTTTCTAAACAATTATATTATTTCAGTGCCCCATTAATCTACACACGGATAAAGGGTTGTACATTCATTATAGAAAGATAATATTATTTCATTTCCTTTAGGATTTCCAGATCTTACCTATTAAAATCCAAATAATATCTAATATTTTTTTATCCCCATCATCGATAACCAAGAATGACCTTTTCTGCTAAAATCATCACCCACCTTGTCTTCTTTCTGATGTTAAATATTTATTGAGAAATCATAATCCTATGATGAATCTATACATATTCTCTGTCACATGTTCAACTCATTCTCTATTAATATATATTGCATTATTTTATAATCGGAATAAACATAAACCTTTACCCCATTAAGATAATTCTTGCAAATCATTAATGTAAAAAATAATACTGCAAACTGATAATCAGGAGGTCATTAATTTTTCCATAGAATTATAATGTATTATGAGGAAAAAGATATAACCATGTCATTTTTCATAACAAAACTCCCCACCCCTTTCTTGGATTCATCACTTTGGATTAAAAATATAATTATTCATCAATAAAAATTACGTAATCTAGATAAATAAACTAGAATAAAATTATTAAATTCAAAGATATCTTTTCTGTTTAGAGTTATAATATGTTATGAACTAAATCATACATATCAGCTCAATAAAATTCAAAGTTGGTACAATTGTAACCAATTTCCATTTTGTCAATATTACAATACTGTCAAATAAAAATTGACAATATTTTCTTAGATTTTATTTACAAAATTCATCATGGATTCTCCTTTTCTCTTACCCATTATTACACCCTCTAAAAAACATTTCAAATATGGGATGGTAACAAGATCATAGTATGGGATAAAAAAAGAAGGATTGAAACCATTTTTCCATTTAAACTAATAATAATAAAATTTCATTTACACAAAGACATATTCACACTCATAAAAACCTTATACATTACTTGGGAATCATTAAACATCATTAAATCATAGAAATATTAGATTATAATAATATCGTGGGTAGTTACATATTTTTTAACACTCGTGAAAAACTTTTAATTTGTAACCATCATGAATACCTTACAATATGACCCTATAAGCTACCTTTTTGTAAAAACATCATAGTTAAACTTGGATTAACCATACGAAGAACCTCTATCATATGTATTCACAATGCATTGGATGAAGATATAGTTCCCACAATTCATTGTAAATAATTACCAAGAATCAAAACAATATAATAAAACAATAATAATATAATAAAACATCATTTTTTAAATTCATAAAACGTTATTTTAAAAATTTTTCTTTAATAGAATTTCCCTTACAGAAATCATTTCATTGAATCAATAATTAATATAATGATCATATTATTTGAATACACTATAACTGAACATAATAAATAATAATATAAATGAAATTCTTTTAAAAACAATCTCAGTAGAAAATTATTATTGAAATAGACTGTTAATTCAATTAATTGACATTTACATAAGAATAAACATACAACGGGTTAAACATACCTAACAATGTTCTAATCCTTCTGTATGATAGTTGAAAAATGTTATTATAATTTCACAGAAACATAATCATTTATATAATTCCTTATAAGGTCATTTTTGTAATGGTCCAGACCACTCTGGTCCATTACATTGTGAAAATGTCGTACTAGAGGTGTTCTGAGAAGTCAAGGTGACTTGGGGGGTGAGTTTGTGTGGAATTTTGAGTAATGTTAAAGGGTAATAGCTCTCGCACGGTTGGCACATAGTTTTTCTAAACCATGAGGCCAAACTATGCAAGGCGGGTCTTGAGGGCAGTGGCTAACTCACGGTTAGCGCATATTTTGCCAAACCGTGTGGACTAACCGTGCGAGGAGGGGTTGTCGAGGAAGAATCTAGCGCACAGTTAATGCACGGTTTGTTAAACCATGAGAATTAACCATGCGATCACTTAATGTTAGATCCTAAAATTGAGTACCTAACTCGTTTTTTCCTTTAATCACTTCGTTTAAGCCCCTATGCGGCCATACTTCGGATTACCCTTCCTTAAGGATCGAAGAACCACTCTAAAGCATTTTGGACGCGATCCAAAGGATTCTCTTCATGAATCGAAGCTGGTTTCATGAGGTAAGTGATCCTTTTTGTTTTGATTCTTATATTTAGCTAGATCTACTCCGCCTCTTCTCTCAGGATCTTAGATCTACACCTCTTATGGGTAGATCTAAGTGTGTGTATGTCGTTTGTGATGATCATTGGTCTTGGTTGTGTAAGGAGAGGAGATATAGGGAAGATACATGGTGAATCAGCCCGATCTCCTTTGGCATTCTTCAACCGTTGTGGGTTTCCTCGAAAACTGTTGAGGTAGGGGATTTGTGGCTTCTCTAATTTTTTATGTGAAATAATAGAGTTAGCATGATTTATCACTTTGGATTACAATGGAATTGACATAGTTAAATACTTGAACCAGATTAAATGAATTGGTTTGGTCACTTGATGTTGCTTTGTACCGTAATAACAGTTTGCCTCATGTTTTTCTAGATAGAGTGATATCTATTTTTTCATTAATTAGTTGTTAATTATTTATGGAAATTGATAACAAATGTAAAGATGGAATTAGATGATAAGTAATTGGGTAAAGATAAAGAGGCGTGTAAATGAATTTGGTTGTTGTCGTTGTTGTAGTTGTTATAATTTTATGTTAATCATATTGGCATAGTAAGCATGTTAAACATTTTGTGATAGCTTACGGAATAGGTTTCCCAAAATTGGAACCTACAAACTGAATATGTTAATACTAGAGGGACTAATGAACTGGTTGGTAGATAAAAGAAAATTCTTGGTAGGATTATTAGTTACCCTCTTCTTCGTAAGGTCGAGTGTCCTGTTCTTTAGAGCCATGAGTGCTCATTAAGTATGAAGGCTGGATGCCTTGTTAATGGGCCAAGATCCCAATGGAGGTGATTTCTATTTTTCTAGCTACTTTTTCTATGATGTGTCCCTAGAGGGGTGTTGTGATATTTGGAGGTAGGGATGCCTTGTGGTTGTGGCAGCGAATGATGCATAGAGTGGTGAGATGCATCAGTTTATGCATGTGGGTGTTGGGGAGGTCACTGGTGATGATGGAATGGGATGGATGTGGTTGTTGGATTCTTGGTAATTTGATTGAATGTTTATCTCCTTTAGTTTACCCCACTGCTCCAGGTAGTTGGAATTGCTTACCCTTCTTGCGAAGGAGGCAAAGATGTGAGGGGTATGGCATGTGCTTTCCGTGTCTAGCTTCTCGAGGAAGGATGGGTATACACTCTTGATATAGGCGGAAATGAATTGACGGGTAGTACATCTACTCACCTTGTTGATCCCCCTTGAGATTAATAGCATAGGATTCATTTCTAGAATTCCTGGGAATATGGGAAAGTAATTTCTGTAATGAATGATTGATTAAATATTTATAATCCATGGGGATGGAGATGATGGAATTTAATGGTGATGTTGTAACTTTTAAAGGAATGGTTGATATTCAATAGGATATCAATGAAGTTTAATGTGGTTATTTTCATGGTTAATCAATGTGGAAAGATTTAATTAACGTAAAGTGGAACTGATGAAAAAGGGAATGAAGTAATATTATGAAGTTCTATAATTGGTTGTGTGCTTATAGGATACCTAGTCTGAGAAATAGCTGCCTGGAGTCCGAGAGACGTCAGCTGCAGCTGAGGCTAAGAATAGGTTAGGGCCATAGTGTGGTTGTGAGTTATATATTCTATAATTTTTGTGTTTCTATATGATACTCCACCCTTTCAGTATGGGAAACTAACACCCCGGGGATCCTGAGCCCTGGGGGGTGTTTTCCCCAACATTCTAATGGGAGGTTGAATGGCTGACTACCCCCTTTAGCCTGCTCTCTTCCTTTGGAAAGTACTAGTGCCATTGGCACAGCGATTAGTTTTCCTCATATATCTGTGTATATTTCTGTAATGGATTGTGGTAATTTCCACACATATATTCTGGATATAGTATCCTATGGACAACTATATGTGTAACATGTATAGTTTGTGATGTCTTGAGGATCTTTACTCGGCGTATGGGCTGTAGTGGCTTGATGTATAATACCCGATGTATGATACACGTTATATGAGCTGTGGTGGCTCTTGAAAACAACATGGTTACTTTTTTTTGTGAGGATGGGGTGGTACTTTTCCTAGGTGTCTACGACAATGCCTTTGTGGTGAACGTGGTGCTGATTGTGGAGCTTAGCCTAGGTATATACAAGCAAGCCTTTTGAGAGAGATGCAAAGGTTTTATGTCGTTGGGGAAATGCAAAAAACCAGTGGGGAAGTAGTAGTGGGGTACCATTGATATCCTTTTCTATATGATATATTCTTGTATGCGTTACTTGGTGAATGTAGCCATGGTGAGGTTGGGATCATAGTATAACTGCTTAGGGTATGAGTTAGTTTCACAGTTGTTCACTGTGCTTTAGCATGATTTCATTTCTTTTTCACAAGAGGATTCCGGGAGGATCCTATGGAGTATACTATTATACTCACCTTATGTATATATAAAAAGTTTTTCAGGTCACATGGAGTAGGTTGGAGATCAAGCTGGTTACTACTAGATTTTTGTTGGAGGAGCTGTTTGGGCTTGCGATCACTACTGTTTTACTTTATTTTGGGTACTTGTAGTTTTCCCTTTCATTTGTTGTACTTTTTCATGGAATTTCATATATGTACATGGGTTTATTTTATATTTAAGTTCTGAGTTGGAGATAGTTGGTTTAAATCTTATCCCTCTCTTCCTCATGTTTTCACTTAGTGGGTAATGCCTCCCATCTTTGTGTTTATTATACACTCGGTGCTGGTCGCCAACCTGGGGCCTTCTGGAGGTGGTACTAAGGGGTCATTATCTCCCTTTTCACATAGCCTACCCAGGAGTGGTACACTTTGTGGGGAAGGTGTCGTGAAAGAGTGGTATCGGATGTCAGGTTGAGGGATAGGATGGAGTTTGGAGTGTGGCACATGTGAGGTTTCATGGGTTGGTTGGGAAACGGTTTCATTAATGTTTAGCAAGTGTGGTAAACACTGGAAACTAGCTTAGACATAGGAATTTAGGGCCCCCTATGATCTATTGTATCGACCTTTAATTATACAATGGCTAGTAAACAAGGTGATACTAGTATCATGGTAGTGACCTAGGAATGGATCATTCATCAGTCATCATTGTGCATGTGTGTGAATGGGTAGACCTTGTGATAGGTTAACCTAAAACGAATGAATGAAAACAATAATTTAATTAATGTTGAGTCTCCCATATTCCAGGATGAGGTGATCTAAGTGTTTTTTATTATGCAGGTATGGATCTAGGTCGACGTCTTCATCAGGATTGTATAGAAGATGTCCAGCAGGCTATTCCAGCATGCCACTACATGATAGAGGTTTACGACGACGACACATGGAGGAAGACACTCTGAGAGTTTCAGCACCAGAGTCTGAATAAGTACAAGGGAACCATTTCAGATATTGTCACAGATGACTGGTTAGAGAAGGTAGATATAGGATTCAGTTCGATCTATGCTTGGAAGGAGCACTGGGTGTCCTTAGCTGTGACGATGCTGCATGGAGTAGCAAGGAAGTGGTGGTTCTTGTTCCTCGGGGATCATGAGGAGTCAACGATCACATGGGAGGAGTTTTGAGACATGTTCAATGTCGAATTTATTTCCTCTACTGTAATGGTTTCCAGTCGCCAGGAGCTTCTTACCCTTTGACATGGGAGCTCCAGTGTTCGGGATTTTGGAATATGTTTCTGGAACATTTTATGATATGATTCTGACTAGTTACCGGATGAGGAGGCCAGTACGAGGCATTTTGAGGAGGCATTGCATCAAGAGATCTAGTATCAGGTCATCCCATTTATTCTGAAGACATATCTCAAGGTGCTGCCGAGGGAAGAGGCTGTTGAGAGGCCTTTGGCTAGGACCAGATGATCATGAGATGGGGATCGTCATGATCCCTCACGAAGTAAGATTGTGGTCTATCATTCCCTATTTTTAGTGTAGAAGAGATTCTGTTCATTCGAGGGTAGGCTCTAGCTCTTCAAATATCATTTCATTGGAGGCAACAACTCTTATGCTATGTCAAGGGATAAGGAACTTGTTTTTCTTATGGTGGTCCTGGCCAACAGTAGTGGGAGTTCCCGACCTTTCAGAGCAGTCATCATGAACCCGACGCTACACTTCATGTTCCTCTGTTTAGGCAGTTTCCACCAAGGCCTCAACAGCCAATTGCACCAGCTTTAGATCACTAGAGGGGAGATGGGTCAGGCAGAGGACAACCACATGATGCCCCCCATCCTCAGAGACCAGTGCGAGGCCACATGGGTGGTTTTCATTAGGGTCAGAGAGTCTGCGAAGGAGGTCATGGTGAGCTTCATGATCTAGTGTTTCCAGCACTGGTCAAGCCAGATGTCGTTCGAGGTACCCATTGATTGTTTTCTACTTTGGAGTCTGCCTTTATTGATTCAGGAGTGAAACTCTTCTTCATATAGCCTACCCTTGTCCATGATTTGGGACATAAGGTAGAGAGGTTTCCAGTGCCCTTGGCGTTGACTACGCCAGTTGGAGGTCGAGCTAGCTTGTTTGATTTATGTAGAGACTTTGAGCTAATGATGGGGGCACCCCACTCATGGGGAGATATCCTATGATTATGGATACAACCAAATGATGTAATCCTTGTCATGGATTGGTTGTATTCGGTGTAGGCTATCGTGGATTGCTTCAGGAAGAAGGTGATCTTCATTGGTGTAGATGGAGAGAAGGTGGTGTTTGTTGGTGAGTGATATCCTCAGATGGGTCATATGCGCGTTCCATATTTATCATCCATGATGGATGAGTTGATGCTGAGTTTGTCAGAGGTTCGGAAGTTGGCGTTTCCTAGGGTCGTAGAGGAGTACCCTAATGTTTTTCTATATGAGGTTGTAGCATTTCCCCCTCGATGGGAGATCATGTTTGGGATTGAGCTACAGCTATGAGTGTATCATATCTCTATGTCTGTATATAGGATAGCCCCTTCTGAGTTACGAGAGCTGTGTATATAGCTTTATGGTCTGTTTCAGTGCGGTTTTGTTTGACCAAGTGTGTCCCCATGGATTGCACTTGTTTTGTTCGTAAAGAAGATTGACAACATTTGGCGGTTGAGTGTCGATTATCGTCTCTTAATCAAACTGATAATAAATAACCACTATCCTCTTCCACATATTGATGATTTAATTGATCAAATGAAGGGCGCAAGTTGGTTCTCAAAAATAAACTTACGGTCAGGGTATCATCAGATGCATGTGAAGGATGAGGATATCCAGAAGACTACATTCCATTGTCATCATGGGCATTATGAGTTCGTTGTATTGCCATTTGGCCTGATAAATTCTCTAACTGTGTTCATGGGTATAATGAATGTTGTGTTCCGTGAATTCCTGGACAAGTTTGTGGTAGTTTTAATCGATGACATCCTTGTGTACTCCACATATGAAGAGGAGAATGCAGAGCATATTTGAGCCATTTTGGGAGTTCTTCGTCGACATCATATGTTTGGGAAGTTGTCGAAATGTGTGTTTTGGGCTTGATAAGTCCATTTCATGGGCATGTTGTGTCCCAATAGTGTGTAGATGTGGATCCATTGAAGATAGAATTAGTAGTGTCTTGGGAATCCCCCAAGGATGTTTCAGAGGTGTGATGTTTCCATGGTCTCGTAGGCTACTACAGGAGGTTCGTGGACAATTTCTCATGGGTTGAAACTCCATTGACATCATTGACCAAGAAGGATAATCCATTCATATGGACAGACCAGTGTCAGGTAGCTTTCCTGTATCAAAAGGAGATGTTAGTAAGTGCTCTAGTCCTATGTCTTCTAGTTGAAGGAGTTCAGTTTGATGTTTTCTTCAATGCTTCACATCTAGGGTTAGGCAGTGTTCTTATGCAGTAGAGGCCAGTTGATTCTTATGGGTCTTTGTAGTTACGTCCCCATGAATGCAATTATTCCACCCATGATCTCGAGATGGAATCCTTGGTGTTTTCTCAGAATTTGTGGAGACATTACCTCATTGGTGAGCGCATTGTGGTTTTCACTAATTATAAGAGTTTGAGGTATGATTTCTCCCAGCGTGACTTGAACATATGACAACGTCTGTGGATGGATTAATTGTAGGAATGCTACTTTGAAATGTCGTATACAACTATAAAGGGGAATGTTGTAGCTGATGCGCTGAGCCGAAAGTCACATAGTGATGATGTGCGTGAATCTAGTGATTCTTGGAGAGTAATGGAAGAACTGTCAGCGTTTCAACTTAATATGGGAGAATTCAGAGGTTGAGGTTGTCTTTATTAGATGATGATACAGTCATTCCTAGTGTAGAAGGTGGGAGAGTCCTAGTAGGGGGATCATGAGGTGGATGTCTAGAGAGAATGTGTAATTTGTTGTGAGGCCCCTAATGGTTGGTCTGAGGATTAACAATACAGAGTGTTGTATCATGGAAGGCTTTTTGTTCCCATGTCAATGTGTGAGATGGTTCTTAGAGAGTTCCGTAGTTATCCCTTGGCAGTATATCCTGGCGTGACGAAGATGTACAGATCCTTGAGGAGTCAGTTTTGGTGGCCTGGGCCGAGGCATGTGGTTTCAAACATTGTTTCTCGATGTTTAGTCTTCCAGAAGGTGAAGACCGAAACCATGTTCCTAGTGATATTCTCCAGCCATTAGAGATTACATAGTGGAAGTGGGAGGACATCTTAATGGACATTGTTACATGTTTACCTCGTTCTCCATAAGGAAATGATGCTATTTGGGTGGTAGTGGATCATTTAACAAAATAGGCACACTTCTTAGCGATAATGGAGTCGAGATCAGTGGATGTTTTGTCAAGGTAGTATCTGGAGGATGTGGTGAGACTTCCTAGAGTCCCAAGGATTATCATTTCTAATCAAGATCTTAGTTTTACATACAGGGTTTGTAGAGGTCTCCAGCATGATTTTGGTTCTCAACTATGCCATATCATCGCTTTTCATCCTCAAACTAATGGTCAGAAAGAGCGAACCAACATGACTCTTGAAGACATGTTACGCTCTTGTGTTCTTGACTTTGAAGGTTCATGGATGAGGAAATTAAACTTGGTTTAGTTTTCTTACATTAATAGGTTTCACTCCACCATCGGTATGGCACTGTTTGAAGCCTTGTATGGCCGATCTTTCCATTCTCTGTTGTGCTGGACTGGTGTCGGAGAGTCAGCAATTATTAGACCATAATTAGTGCATAATACAAGAGAGATGGTTCTGGTGATTCGTGAGAGGATGAAGGCGGCACAAGGTCTTTAGAAATCCTATACCGATCAAAGGAGGATACCATTATAGTTTAATGTTGTGGATAATGTGTTTCTAAAGGTGACTCCCCGTCATGGGTAGTGAAGGTTTGGTCGTGGGAGTAATCTTTCTCCCCTCTTTGATGGGCCTTTCAAGGTGTTATCTTGTGTTGGTGTTGTGGCGTATCCAGTATCACTTCCCCCTCAGATGAGTTAGATACATGATGTTTCCATGTATCACATCTATGTTGTTATCTTCAAGATGACTCCCACATCATTGATTTGGGTGAGATCTATTTTTATGGTGATTCCTCCTTTGAGAAGAGTCATGTGGATATCCAAGACAGCATGGAGGAGGTGTTGCACAGACGTTCCATTCCCTTAGTTCGTGTCTTGTGGCGTCACAGTGGCATGGAGGAGATTACATGGGAACATTAGTCATAGAAACGTGCTCAGTAACTAGAGTTGTTTAATGTTTAACCCTATCATGTAATGAAAATTACTTATGTGGATATGAAACCTTCATGTTTTTTAGATGACTCCCTTGTTTGGTTTGGTGGATTTTTCTCTTTTGAGAGGTATCTCGGTGGGTGTTTGTTCAGACCCTATTTCCTTTTCTCTATAGGTGGGTTTTGGATTCTCAAGGATGAAAATGTTTTGAGAGTTATCTGATGTAATTGCATGGACCTCTCCAGTCCATTACTTTGTGAAAATGCGGTACTATAGGTGTGTCGGGAAGTGAAGGTAACGTGGGGGTGCGTTTGGGAGGACATTTGAGGAACGATAAATGTTAATTGCTTTCACACTATTGGTGCACGTTTTTGCTGAACCATGCGGCCAAACCGTACAAGGCTGGTCTTGACGGTAGTGGCTAATGCATGGTTAGCGGATGGTTTGCCTAATCATGCGGACTAACCATGCGAGGAGGGGTTTTCAAGGCAGAGGCTAGTGCGCTGTTAACAAATGGTTTGTTAAACCGTGCGAAGTAACCGTGCATGGACTTAATGTTAGATCATAAAATTCTGGATCTAACTCATCTTGTCATTAATCACAACCTTTAAGATTCTATATGGCCATAACTCGGGATTAACCTTCCTTGGAGGCAGAAGAACCTCTCACAAGAATTTTGGAGGCGATCCAGAGGCCTCTCTTCATGAATCGAAGCCGATTTCTTGAGATAATTGATCCTTTTTGTTTGGTTTCTTAGATTTACATAGATCTACTCCCCCTATTCCATCGAGATCTTAGATCTACAGTCTTTATGGGTAGATCTATGTGTTGGGATGTTGTTTGTGATGATATTTTATCATGGTTGTGTTAGGAGAGGAGATATATGTAGGATCCTTGGTGAGTCAGCCCAGTCTCCTTGGTCGTTCTTCGACCGTTGTGGGTTTCTCGAAAACCTTTGTGGTAGGGGATTCATGGCTTCTCTAAATGTTTATGTGAAATCGTAGTTTTAGAATGATTTGGCCCTTTGAATCATAATGTAATTTACCTAATTAAATAATTCAACTGGATTAAAAGTATAGGTCTGATCACTTGTTTTTTATTTGTACCCCAATAACGGTTTGCCTCATGTTTTTCTAGATAGAGTGATATCTATACATGCTTTGATTAGTTGTTCGTTCTTGATGGAAATTGATAAAGAATGTAAATATGGAATTAGTTGATAAGTAATTGGTTAAAGTTAAAGAGTCGTGTAAATGAATCCAGTTGTGTTTGTTGTTGTAGTTGTTATAATTTGATGTTAATCAAATTGGCATAGATAGCATGTTAAACTATTTGTGATAGCATACTATATAGGTTTCCCAGAATTGGACCCTACAATCTGAATCTGTTAATTCTAGAGAGATTAAATAACTTGTTGGTTGATAAAGGAAAACACCTGGTAGGGTTCTTAGTTACCCTCTTGTTCGAAAGGCTGAGTGCCTTGTGCTTTAGAGACATGGGTGCTCATTATGTATAAAGGCTGTATTCCTTGTTAATGGTCCAAGAGCCCATTTTTTGTGATGTGTGTTTTTTCTAATTTCGTGTGCTATGATGTGACCCTTGAGGGGTGTTGTGATTTGTGGAGGTAGGGAGGCCTTGTTGTTGTGGTAGCGGATGACACCTAGAGTGGCGAGATGCATCAGTTTATGCATGTGGGTGTCAGGGAGGACATTGGTGATGATGTAATGGTATGGATGTCTTCGTTCGATTCATGGTAATTTTATTGAATGTTTATCTCAATTACATTACCCCACTGCTCCAGGTAGCTGTTCGTGCATAACCTTCTTCTGAAGGAGGCAAAGACGTGCGTGCTATGCCAGGTGCTTTCCATGTATAGCTTCTCGAGGTAGAATGGGTCTACACTATTTCTATAGGCGTCAATGACTCGACGGGTAGTATATCTACTCATCGTGTTGATCCCCATTGTGCTTAGTAGCATAGGTTTATTTTCTAGAATGCATGGGAATATGGATAAGTCATTTCTCTCTTGAATGATTGATTAAGTGATGATAATCCATGGGGATGAAGATGCTAGAATTTAATGGTGATGTTGAAACTTTTAAAGGAACGGTTGATATTGAATGTCATGTCAATGAAGTTTAATGTGGTTTTTTTCATGGTTAATTAATGTACAAATAGTTAATTAATGTAAAGTGGAACTGATGAAAAAGATAATGAAGTAATCTAATGATGTTCATTAATTAATTGTGTGCTTATAGGATACCTTGTCTTAGAAATAGTAGCCTGGAGTCTGAGAGACGTTAGCTGCAGCTGAGACAGATACTAGGTAATTCCCATAGTGTGGTTGTGAGTTATATATTATGTACATTTTGTGTTTCTATATGATACTCCACCCTATCAGTAAGGGAAACTGACACCCTGGGGGTGTTTTCCCCAACATTCTGATGGGAGGTTGAACGAATGACTACCCCCTTTAGTCCCACTCTCTTCTCTTGGTAGATACTAGTTCTATTGGAACATCAGTTAGTTTCCCTCATATATGTGTGTAGAGGTTTGTAATGGGTTGTGGATATTTCCACACATATATTCCGCATATAGTATCCTATGGACCACTATAGGTGTAACGTGTATAGGTTGTGATGGCTTGAGTATCCTTACTAGACGTATGGGCTGTAATGGCTTGAGGTACAATACCCAACGTATAATACACGTTATGTGAGCTGTGGTGGTTCCCGGAAACTACCAGGATTATTTTGGTTATGAGGATGTTGTGGTGCTTAGCCCATGTGTTTGCAAGAAAGCCTTTCTGGTTCACGTGGTGAAGATTATGGAGCATATCCATGATATATACGGGAAATACTTTGGAGAGAGATGCACATGACATATGTCATTGTGGCAAAGCGGCAAACCAGTGGGGACCTTGTATCGGGGTAGCCTTGATATACATTTCTATAGGATATATTCTTGAAAGTGGTACTTGGTGAGAGTAGAAATGGTGAGGTTGGGAACATAGTATACCTTCTTTGGGGACGAGTTAGTTTCACTATTGTTCACTGTGCTTTAGCATTCTTTCATTGCTTTTGAACGAGAAACTTCAGGATGGATCCTACTGAGTATACTATTATACTCACCCTAAATATATATAAACTGTTTTTCAGTTCACTTGGAGTAGTTTTGAGATCAAGCTGGTTACTACAAGTTTGTGGTTGGAGGAGATGATCAGGATTGCAGTCACTACCGTTTTACTTTCTTTTCAGTACTTGTAGTTTTCCCGTTCAGTTGTTGTACTTTTTCATGGAATTTTAAATATATAAATGAGTTTTTTTAATATTTAAGTACTGAGTTAGAGTTGGTTGATGTCTATCTCATCTCTCTCTTCCGCATTTGTTCTCTTAGAGGGTAATGCCTCCCATCTGTGTGTTTATTATACCCTCAATTCTAGTCGCCAACCCAGGGCCTAATGGAGGCGAGACTCGGGGGTCATTATCTCCATTTTCACATTGTTGGCCTAGGATGGGTACTCTTTGTGGGGAGGGGTTTGTGATAATTCTATTATATAATATGTGATATTAATTAATATATTAATTTATTCCATTGTTTTGAGTGAGTTCATTACATGATTTCCATGGTTTTTTCCTAAAGGATATCATTGTCGAATGGAAGAGAAATAGAAGAAGTGGATTTAAATTGTGTTTATATGAATCTATAATATTAAATGATGAAATTAATCATTCAGGTTAAATGTTATGTGGATGAATCATTAACTCAATCATTTGTGAAATTGGTTTAGACCATTTTGATTGTTCATTAATTATCACGAACTTGTTTCAAAATATATAACTATAATGGTGATCATATTAGATAATTCTAGATCATAAGGGATTCCATATAATAAATGTTAAATTATTTTTGAACCGTTAAAATTGTATTAAAAAAATATTAGAGTTATGAAATGGAAATTCATGACACAATGTCCATGATGTATACAAATCTAAAAAAATAGATGATGTTTCTATTTTTAGATTTTGAGATTGAGGATAGGAAAAAATTGAAAAACATATCCAAATAAATGACAAAATTCAAAAAAATTAAATATTAGAGCATTCATGCCTCTTGTATGTGGGGATGTGAAGACAGTATAAGAAAAGAAATAAATTGAAAATAAAACAAAATAAAATGATAGTGTATTTTTCTTATTGATCTCATATCCTTGTGATCCTCTTAATGGCCATTGTATTTGGATATATGTTGAGGCCACCTGGTCATGAACTTGTGGAATAACCATAGTAAGTGTGTTGTGAATAATTTAGACAGTGCACAAATCTTGAGCGGTGTGAGATGAAGAGGGGTTGAGCGTGGTATTAATAATGTCGGGGGGAATCAGTTTTCCTTTATTTAAATTATTTGTTTATTATTATGTTTAAAAACATTGTATAATAAAATAATGACCAAAACTATTGATATACATTTTTTTAAATTCAAATCATTGAAGAGTCAAAATCATTTTTATCTTATATTATATAATTATATACTTAAAACAACTTGTCCCTATAAATAGACATCGTTTTTTATGCATTAAAAATTATTTTTTCTAAACATGGGCTGTAATATTCTCCCCATCATCTGGAAATTGCATTTTGTAATTTTATTTACATATTAAACATGTAATGGAACCTTTCAAAAATTGCATTTTCTAATTCCCATTAATCATTTTCAACCATGTGGTTTTTTCCCAGAACCATTTCCTTCCAGATTACCTTATTCTTCAATACTTGTTCAATTTTATCATGAATCTGAAAAGGTTTCTCTACATAAGAAACATTCTCATATATCATAACTGGTTGTGGGATCAAAACATGAAATGAATCAGGTATAAACATTCTGGATATTGAAACATGAAAATAATTGTATACCTGAGATAAACTCGTAGTTAATGCTACATATTAGAAAGCTATTTGAATTATCTCTAGGATTTATTATGAACAAATGATATGTAGATAAATCATTCCTTTCATACCAAAATGTATTTTACTTATCATTAGTGAGATACTATAATAATTGATCACCTTCCTCAAAATATAAGTCAATCCTCCTATTATCTAGATAACATTTCTAGCCTCTCTATGATTTCATCGTGTGCTATAGTATCATCTACACATTTTCATCCACTTCCTCAAAAAATTCTTTTCCCAATAAAATCCTTCCCTTGAATTCGTCCCATATAGACGGAGTTCAACACCACTTCCCAAAATATTACTCAAATTGTTCCATATGTATAGTGGAATGAAATCATTAAATATTATAAAACATAAATAAATATATATATATATCCCAAAAACCCTCATAATCTATTGAACATTCTTGATCCGTATCATCCAAAGTCAGAATCATATGTTCTAACTGCCTATTTGATTGAGGATGAAAATATTTATATATATTTGATTATGTTCCCAATGACTTCTCATGGCCTTTCATAAGTTTATAATTGAACATGGGATCATGGTATGATTAAATGGACTTGGAACTCCAAATAACCTGACAAACTCTTTGAGCTGTAGTCATGAAATTAGATGCAAATATATAGTATCTCGAATTGAAATTTAATGAGAAGATTTAGTTTGTTGATCAAAAATATCTTATATTTAATTGTTACCACAAGAAGAATTTGGTAGACCCACAAAAACGTTCATGTGAATATTTTTTAATTTCCAAATTTGCAGTTGTAATGGATTATGTATCCCCTTTTATAATTCCCACTCTTCATTAAACTATTGAAATGTAAAAAATTTCCTTTTAAAACCTGAAATATCTTTTTTCAATTCATCTAACCTATAATACACTTGAAGTACTTTCTACATCATTGTGCTGATTGGATGAACAAAAAATAGAGAACTGTGATCTTTTCACAATAATTATTCCTTTAGTTGAGAATCAAAAGGCACAAATAAGATATTTTAAAATTATAGAACCCTATTTTTATCGACGTCAATTTTTAGAAATATACCCATTCTAGCCAATTATAATATTTTCTATAACTTCACATTTTCGTTATAATCATGTATCATTTATCATGACAAAGATCACTACATAGAATCCTGTAGAAACATTTAGTAATTTCCAACTCCAACATCTTCCATGAATACATTAACTAAATCATTAATCATAGGGTATTATACTATCCATAACATATTTTTTGATGCATGATGATTTTAACTCAAGGAATCTTCCACATAGATTGATTTTCAATGATGTTAATTGATCATTCAATCATAATCATTTATCAATTCATTCCATCTTCTCTACCTCATACTTAATTATATTTGATTTAACATATACATCAAACTTTTTTGGTCATTATATATAACACATTTCGATCCTTATAAATTATTGCTCCAAATAATAAATCGGAAAAAACAATAGGTAATTTAAATTTATGTGTGCAATAATTTAACATATGATATTTTTGTTGTCTTAGAGAATAAGTAATTACTAGATCATTCTACATCATAACCCAACCAATACACAATAATTAAGAATATGTATATATAAAAAACTCTCAATTTCAAGATTGTATGTTATGAACTAGAGTGTTCATCAATCTTTAATCCAATTCCTAAAAATAGTCCTCACATTCTTCATTCATGGTGAATTTTATATTTTATAGAGTTAACATATTTAGTAGAAAATTTATCCATTCAACATATTCAACAATCCTACAATAATAGAAAACCAAAGAAAACAAACTAAGAATCCCAGATACATTTGTGGGTCTTGGTCATTCTTTAACAACATTCATTTTAGAATGATGAATAGTTATTCCATCATTAGAAACAATGTGAAAAAGGATTTTTAATATATTGGATCAAACATTATCATTTTGATGAATTTTAATATTATTTTATTTTATTTTAATGTTTTAAAAACAATCCATAGATGTTTTTGGGATCATATTTACTTCTATAATATACCAGAATGTCATCAATAAAAACTAACACAAAAAATTAAATGATCTCATTAAATATTATTTTAATAAAATTAATGAATAAAATACGTTTATATGATAACAAAATAGCATAAAAATTTTCATAATAACAATATCATGTTCTAAATTATTTTTTTTGAATATCAAATTCCTCCACCTTCAGCTGGTGGTTCCCAAATAACATATTAATCTTCGAAAATATTGAACTCTCTAGAGGTGATAAAAGAGGTCATCAATGTGTGGAAAAGGATAAATATTCATAATATTAATGTTATTCAGTGGTCTATAATAAATTCCAATTCACATAGATCCATAACTATTTTTAACGAATAAAATAGGACCTCCCCATAATGAAGAGGTAGGAAGAATGAATACTTTATTGAGAAACTCCTACAATTGATTTTTCAATTCAAGAAGTTTAATATGATCCATTCGATAAGGAAAATATATAATTGTATTAGGACCAATAACTATTTCATTTGTGAATTCAAATTCCTGTTTAGTTATAACAATAGGTAAACCATTAGGAAAAACATCACGGTATTCATTTCCCACTATCACATATTTAATCAAAATAGTTCCCTATTGTTCAACAGTATGAGAATGATTCATTTTATTTATATGTTTCAATATTTTTTGAGATTCCATATATGTTATAATTTTTATGAGATAGTTATTTAATAAAAAACAATAGTGTCTTCAAAAACAAAATATTTAGCTCTATAATCAATCATAGCATGATAAACAAAAAACCATTCCATACCCATAATGACATCAATTTCTAATAATGAAAAAACAAAGAGGTTTGTATGTATTTTTAATCAATAGATTAATATTGGAAAATTCCAGACATGTTTTTTTAAGATTCCCACAATAGGTTTTACCAATAAGATTTAGTGTCATTTTGTGTGGTGATATTTCCAATTTACCATTAAATTTATAAGAAATAAATGAATGTGTAGACCCCATATCAAACAACACAAAATAATCATATGATAAAACAAACAATGTACCTAATTCCATTTCATTGGACGTCCTAAAATATACTAACATATTCAAAAAAAGATCTCACTAATGACTTTTTCCTAAAGCCTGGCTGCATTCCATCACCCAGATCATTATTTGGGTTGGCATTTACATAATGAACAATCTCACCATATTTGATACACTTTACAATTTTTTAATCATAATTGATATTTAGTCCATTTCCATTAAAATCTCGAGACCATTTTACAAACATACAATATCAAAAAAACATCACAGTTTTGTATGTCATTCTACAATGATGTTTTGACCATACATTTCAAAAATTGGAGACTGGAATTTCCAACACACATATTTAATTTATTGATTATTACTCATCAATTACCATATAGAATTATTCTACTATTTTTTTAAATTACTTGTGATTATCACAAAACACCACTTTACCCTCTCATAATATCATGTGGGTTTAGAATAAGTAATAATTCTTAGGAGGCAAATACCCTTTGGTATATTTGCATTGTTCTTTAGTAAAAGAGATTGATTTTTCTATCATGATCCTAAATGAGATTTAGAACATACCATTCCAATTGGGTGATGTTTCCCACTAACACGACCACTGAATATTCCTCCATTTTATTTAAATTAATTATTTGAATCTCCATCCTATGTTGATACACTTTAAGAAAATATATCTCAATGATTATAAATCTAAATTCATCTTAATATAAGGTTTAGATTGTAACTATATCCTTAATATTCATGAAAATTTACCACCACTGATCAACTAAACCTTCAAAATGATATATGGAATGAATAACATTGTGATTATAAAAAATTCCCATAATATCTAACACATTTGAAATGTCTTTAATCCATCCTTCACCAGCTACTGGATCAGACGATTTCCAACAAGTAGGGGGTGTTTCCAAATAAAATTTTACACTATCATTATGTTCGTTTGTTGTAGAAATAAATTATCACATTCATTGATTCTACATCCATTTATTTCAGTTTTCACCACATCAGTTATATCACAATATTCTTGGTTGAATTTCCCACTATTCCAGGTGGCAGATTCGGAATGATATCAGTATCTCAGTGCCTTCAAACATCATCATCATCGTTTCACCTATTGAAAATCATTCTAAATAGATTTATATTAGATGAAAAAAATTTAAATATTCATATTTTATACAACTAAGACATAAATATATGGTATATAATTTTTATTTTATTTTCTAAATGACATACTAACACTTAATGTTATCTAAAACGTGCTCTGATACCAACTATAAGGACCTGACCAAAAACATTACAGAATCTAATTAATTCAACTAAAATATTATTATTACATTCGACAATATTATATTAGTTTATTTTTTTAACATTTATAGGATATAAATAATAAATATCACACAACATGCATACCATATTTGTATAATTTTAAACAATATCAAAATCATTCCAATTATATGAGTTTTAAATAAAAACATGAAAATACATTAATTGATAGTATTCACAATATTAACTGTGGATTATATCTTTCTCTTAACCATTCATGCACCCTATGAAAACCATTTTGAAACATGGGATGATAAAAAAATCTCCGTAAGGGATATAAAAATATGGATCAAAACTATTAATCCATGAATACTTATAAACATGTGAAATGATTTTCACAATGACATACTTATCACCCTCAATGACACTTATACCCAAATTGTGAAACATGAATCTTCCATAAATAATCGAAACCATAAATATTCCATAAATGAGTCTATGGGAATTAAATACATAATTATTTAACCCTCACGAGTGACTCTTGCGGCTACCTTAAAATATAACCCTCATGACTACATTATGGTGTAACCATTGTAGTTACACATGGATTAACCATTAAAATGACCCCAAACCTACAGATACCAGGTAAAATATAGGTAAATATAAGTCCATCCACTAATCACATGTAATCATCAATAATCAAAAAATAATCATAAATCATGAAAAATTTCATATAAATATTTCTTTTGATTTTAAAAAAATATAATTTTAAAAGAGTGGTTTTAAATGAATAACCCTTAAAATGATATAATTTTAGTGGGAATTATAATAATAGAAGGATTATATGTATAAAATGAAAATTGACAATACAAGTAATAAATAAATTAAATTCACATAAAAAATAATCTATGCAGAATAAAATTAATGAAGTATATGGTTGACCTGGGGAATGGAAATTGGGATAAAGAATTCATTACCATTGTTACATCATTCATAAATTTTTTAAAATATTCTATAATATTTAAAAGAGTGTTATTAATATTTTAATGAAACATAATGATTTTTATAACACCTTATATAACCATTTTATTACATCATTTAACACATTAATTAAATATTTTTTGTTCATTCCATGGTATTGGTTGCATTTTTTATATGATATCCAATGTTGGTTTGTAGTGGATTTCCAAGTAGAATGGAAAATAAACTATAGAAGTGGAATTAAATGGATATTATATGTCACCATAATGTATAATTATAACATAAATCATCTTTTATATATGGTGTGGGGATGAATCATTAGATAAATCATTAGTGATATTTTTTTGAACATTTTTGCAGTTCATCAATTATTAGGAACATGTTTCATCTTATTCCATTAATGATATGAATATATGTTAATTCAAAAACATAAGAGACTCCATATCATAAACATAACCATCAATTCCTATAATTAAATTGGTTTTACAACCATACATGAAGGACTTAATTGGAATTTAAGACACATCGTCCACGTTGTCTTTAAATCGACAAATGAAAGATGAAGATTTAATTTTGTCAATAAGAGAAATAAGATATGATGAATAATAATTAATTTTTCCATAACAATGAATAAATAAATAATAAATATAATATTGGAGAGGTAATTCCTATTATATATGCTGATATAAGGATAATGTATGAAATAAATATAATTAAAACGAAAAACAATAAAATCAGAGGATTATTATGTATTCATATATTCTCATTGATGTACATCTCTATGGCCTTTTGTTTTTTACTTTTGGTGAGTCTATAAGAACGTTGATGTGTGTAAGACCGTTGGGAACTGTATTGGGATGAATTTAACAAATGAAAAAAATTAGAGGTGTGGCATGAATAGGGGTGAGGGTAGTATTTAAAGTGGATGAGAGGAAGTTTTTCCATTATTTTAATCATTTGATTAGTTTTTTTTCAAGACATTGATAAATCATGATTCATGTGACCCTATATATTATTATGAACTTTTTAGTTCAAACCAAGCGTTCAAACATAAATCAAAATTTTAGGAATATTGTTTTAAACATTTAATTTTTATATATATAAAATTAATATATTTTACTTTTCCTAAAAAATTCACATATTTTAGAAAATTTACAAAAATAATCCCAAAACATTTTTTAGGGAAAATTTAAAATTGAATTCCAATTTGTTTAAAAAAAATCCTAATATGACATTTTGATTCTTAATTTATTCAAAATAAAAATAAAACTATAACTCTCTAAATATCTCCTTGAAAAATTAATCAGTATCTCATTATATTTTAACCATAAGACAATGAAATAATATTATTGTTTACTATTCATAAGGGTCGAATTAATATTAATATTAGAATTAGAAATGGTATGTTAGTGTTGAAAAAAATCATGTGAATTCCATCAACCTCCAAACGACATAATGATCGTTGATGTTAATGTCCAGTTTTTAAAATTAAAATCATAGTTGCGGAAAAATTATGGTTAACAAGTAGATTATAAATTTCTACATATCAAAATGTCTCACTATGAATAGATTCACTGTTTCATGCATTTGAAGTTATTTTTAACATGTGGTGTTACTTTTTCTCCACCATTTGGATGTTGTGTCCTCACAATTTTATTTACAAATTAATCAATTTGGGGTACCTTTCTTACATAGCATTTTTTAATTCCCATTATGCTTCTTCAACTATGTGGTTTCTAAAAAAAATTACCTAGTGGAGTTACATATACAAAAATAATTTTTCTCTATGGTAAAGAATATTAATAGATTTCATTTCTTAAGAATGTTTCTATTCATGTTAAACTAATTTTCAGCTCAAAAAATGAGATCAATTTAGAAGATACATTATCTACATCAAAACATGAAAAAATATGTGTACTTGAGTCAAAATAAGAGGAAAATATACTTGGTAGGAAACCAGAAAAACATTATATTGTATTTTATAAGGTCAAATAAACCATGTAGTCAGCATTTATTTCTTAAAAAATGAATAACACATTTCCATGTTGATATTCTAGGAAAAACATGTTAACATACCTTAAAAAAAGTCTTTCCACCTATTATCTGCTTAAATTTTCTACTTTATCTGATTTTTCATCTTGTTTTGATTGATCATATTCACATTCTCTTCCACTTCCACAACTAATTCTAATCCAATGAATTTCCTTTTCAAAACATCATCCCAATTAGGTGTTGTTAGACCCTACTTCCCATATAATATCTCATGTGGATCAATTTGTATACTTGAATGAAAACTGTTATTATATTAAAATTAACTAAAAATATATATTGATACTAACATACGTTATAATGCAATGAAAATTCTCAAGGAATATCCTAATAATTTTGAATCATATGTTTAGACTGTCCATATGATTGAATAATAAATGTTGTAGAAATATTTAATTCTATTTTAATGTCTTATAAATGATAATAAAACATTATAAATGAACAGGGAATTACGTTCTGATACAATGAAATAAGGACCACTATATAACCTTAAAATCACATTATTGTAATATCATGAATATTGATCCAAAGGTATAGTTTATCGAATATGAAGAAATGAACAGATTTAGTCCATTGGTCAATTATAACCCAGATTTAGTTATTACCTTGAGAATTCATTGGTAGTGCCACAATAAATTAAAACAATATATTTTCCCATTCCACTATGCGAATAATAAAGGATGAAGTATCCCCTGATTAAAACGATTCTTTGCATTAAATTGTTGATGTGTAAAACATTTCCAAGTAATATCTACAATATCTATTTACATTCAATCCCAACATTAGTAATCTGAATGGTCTCTATAAATTATTTTTCTAACATGATGAAGTGAAAAAATAAAACTATGGGATTCACACAAAAATTAATTCATTATATGAAAATCAAAATGCACATATAATCCATTTCCAATACTAGAAAACTATCATTATCGATGTTAAATTTTCGAAACATACCAATTCTCTCCAAATCTACATTTTTATGTAACTCCCCATCTTCATTAAGTTTCGTCAAAATTATCCCTTACAAATATGAATTCACTAAATCCTAATGAAAAATAGTGGAAATTCTAGAACCAACAACATGCATTCTAAAATTCATTAAATAATTAATCTAAGGGTCTTGTTCTATTAGTAACATAGTTAATGGTGATTAATTTTTTCAAATCAGTGATTCTGCAACTGTGTTCTCTTTTCTAAGATGGTAATTGATTATACAATCATATTATTTTACCATTTCAATCCATCTTCTCTACCTCATATTTAAATCCGTTTGAGTGAATATTACTGCAGTCTTTTAGGGTCGTTAAATATTTCACATTTAGCTATGTATAAATTATAAATAAAAAAATTTTAAGTTAAAACCATATACGATAATTCCTAATCATGTGTTGGATAATATAAGTCATGAGGTTTTAGTATTGAGGAAGAAAATTAAATTCCAAAATCATTCTTCAACAAAACACAACCAATTTTTATTAATAATGAATAACTATAGATGAAATCATCAAAATTTATGTGTGGTAGGGTCATAGCTAGTGAAATCACCAATCCTCTTTTAAATTCCATAATATAATCATAACATTCTTTTTTCTAGTTGAATTTAACTCATTTTCTTGTTAACAAAATCAAGGGATAGATAACTATGCAATATTTTCAACAAAACTACTATGATATCTTGGAAAACCATAAAAACTATGAATAATGGTAACATTTGTGGGACTTTTAAATTCTATAATGACATTATTTTTAGAAGTATCAACTATTATGACATTATTTTAAACAACATGATGAGGTAATGAAATATTATTGTAACCAAAATTCACACATGATGAATTTTCCATACAATTTCATTCTAATTACTATTTGAGAAATACCAGTTATATAATTATTATGATCCTATTAAATTATTTAATATAACATAATTTTATAAATAAAAATTCCACTAACATATGAAATAATTACTTTAATATGATATTACTAATATCGTTGAATATAATAGGTTCTTTAGTTAACGAAAAAAACAAAAAAAAAATTCATAACGACCATTTCTATTTCGAATATTTGTTTCGGGAATGTTATCCTCCATTGACATCAGCTATTGGTAACTAGATCTCACATGAATCTTAAAAATATAATATGATCCATATAGAAAATTAGAAAAGTATGAGGAAACAAATACTTATTCTTAATAGTAATGTTATTCAACAGTCTATAATCAATGGAAAGTCTCATCAGACAATATTTCATTTTAATAAACAAAACAGAATCTCCCCATGGTGATGTTATTGGATGAATGAATAATTTATCTAGGAACTCTTGAAAATGATTTTTCAATTATCGATATTCCATTTGGGCCATTCAGTAAGGGGGATTTGAAATTGTCTTAGCCTTAGGAACTAAGTCAATTGGGAATTAAACTTCATGATCTGGTATTAAACTATGTAAAATATCAATAAAATATCATGATATTAATATTTTCTAATGGAACATCATTAATCTAAAAAATATCAATATTTTCCACATTATGGTAAAGATAACTTTCATTTGAATCTTTCAATATTTTCTCATCATCCTGATAATTTATAAATTATATAAGATTTTTACTTCTATAAAAACATTAAATATTTATGAAAAACAAAATCATTATCTCTACAAAAAATCATTTAATGATAAACTTAAAGCTAATATTTAACAAGAATCAAATTAAACTCTTCATTAGATAATCAAAAAGGTTTATAAGTAATGTATTTACCTATATATCAAGAGTAATATTCATAAAATTCCGTTTTTCTATAACATTTCCCTTACTATTTTAACAATAAATTGTACCCTCATTTTTATATTTCAAATTTCAAATTTACCATTAAATTCATCAAAAATAATGGTATGTGTAATTCCATATCAAAAAAAATACAACCACAAGCCTAGGTAAATAAAAAATGAACCTATTTCAACTTCATTGGATTTATCAACATCTACTAACATAGTCACAAAGTACTTCCCTACACCCTTCATGATGTAGTATGTTTGCTTTATATCATTTGAATCATTCATTGAGAATTTTTTTTTGATTATGACCCATATTAAAACATTTGAAACAATTTTTTTCTTTATTTTCATAATTGATCTCATTTTAATTTCCATTAAAATCTCAGGCCATATTTCAAAACATACATGATAAGAAATTCTCGATTTTTGTAAGACATTCACCATGGTGCTATGTACCACAATTTTCACATAATGGGAACTGGAATTTCTTACAATCATATTTCATTGACTGATTCTATGAAATCACATTCCATATATATCTATTTCATTACATGTATTCAATGAAAATATGGTAAGGATAAAAATAAAATTCAATCCACAAAGAACCCCATTAAGGTTTCTCAATTTTTTGGATTCTCAAGAGGCCAAAGTCCATATGAATCATTCCATCAATACTAAGTAAAAGAGGCTGATTTCTAAAAAAAGATCATGAATATGATTGGGAGCATAAATTTCTAATTGGTTTTTTTTTACTTATACACTCCCACATAATGTTCCACATTTTTCTTAAATTCAAGTAATTCCATCTCCATCATATGTCAAACAGCCTTAAAGAATTATTTTTCAAGGAAAAGACGTTTATATTCCCTATACTCAATGTATTTAATATCCTATCTATCCATGTAATTCATGACCATTGGCCACCACTGATCAGCTTCAATATCAAAATGATAAATTGAATGACTATACTATTGATTATATGAACATCCGATAACATCAAATATATTTTCAAAGTCATTAATCCATACTTCATCCATGACTAGGGTAGAAGATCCACAGAAACCATGAGGATTTTTCCTTATAAAATGTTCTACTATTGTCATGTTCCTCTGATTTAGTTCATAGTGTACACTTTCATGGATGCCACCATATTCTATTTCATACATCAGCTGATCCATTACCATCACAAGTTTTGTGGTTCAAATTACCTCCATTCATGGTTCTAGATTCATAATTATAACAGCCTCTCAGTTACCATCAACATCAGCATTCCAATTTTATATATAATAACCATTCTAAATATATATATCATAGATGAAGAAAAATGATAATATTTAAATTCAATGGAATCTAAACAAAAATATATGGTAAAAATAATTTATGGTATTCTTTTAATGTCAAACCAACTCCTAATGTTATCAAAACCGTACTCAGTTACTAAAAATAAGGATTCGACCTTAAACATTATATAATCTATTAAATTCAACTAGAATACATTTATTACATCCCCCAAGATGATTTCGAATTATATTTTTTGAATGATGCTACAAAAATTATATATATAATCACACAATAATTCAATTTGTGTATAAAATTAAAAAATATGAATTTATTCTTTATTAAAATAGTTTTAAATAAAAACATGAAAGTCTTTTCGTGAATAGTATTTAGAACATTCATCATGGCTTCCCCTTTTAACCTAACCATTATTATACCCATTGAAAAACATTTTAACAACTGGTATGAGCAGAATAAATTAGTATGTAATGACACGTAAATTTCAAGGAAATTTTTTTTTTTAAATTCTTTGGGATTTTACGAGTACACAGTTTTTTATGACACCTAATTTTGATGCCCGGTGTGCCCAAAATCATTCTATGAAGTCTAGATGGGGTACGTTCAGTGATGTAATTAGTGGGTTTTTCTATTTTTTGAACCGGTGCTCGGAATTGAAATCCGAGGGCACTGATGGAACCGCAGCGCCGTTAATTGCTTAATAGGACCTTTCCCGGAGGTTCATTTTCTCAGGGAGGAGTTGATAAAAATTTAGTATTAAATACGAGGTAAATAAAATTGCAGTACAATTTTATTTTCAATATCAAAGTGGTTATATCATAAGTGTGGGAGTTAAGGTAGGACCCAGTAGTTCCTAACTACTATTGTTTGGATATTTGTGAGGTGGGTCCCACACGAGCCTCACCCATTCACATACCCCAAAACCCCTTAGACCCCCCATTAAACATCCTTTGTAATTATGTGTGTGACTTCTCTTCTTCCCACTTTCCCTCATTAAACCATGCCGACACTTATTCAGTTATTTGAATTACGTATTTTATTTTTTTAATTTGAACCTCTTGAATGTTATAATAAAATAAGAGGAGTTTATTTTATTTTGGGGGTTAGTTTCATTGTGTTGAGAAAAGGGAGGAGAGACCTCTATCTTTGTAAGTACTCCATCTTCCCGGAAGAACATCTCCACTTCGACAAAGAAAATCGACTCGGTGGTTCCAGTTTTTTTCATACTCTTCGTCCTTCGCAACAAGGAAGGAGAGGCCAATGATGACGGAAACGACACCAACGTCCGTAATGCTTGACAACCGCAAACCTTCTTTGAGGTATGGGTTAATTCTTCGTTAAAATATCATTTAAAGATTTTCGTTGTTAAATGATTGGCCGCTTGTTATCAATATAATGAAATGGGATCTGACCACAGAAACACGACCGATCCTCCTCCCATTTTTATTGATAATTTTTTATGTTGCTTGAAATGGAGGTGACGCGGTGCCATTGCACCGTGTAGGAACGATGAAGACCACTGCCAGAGCGGGCCACAGCGATGGAGCATGGTGCCGTCACGCCACGCCGGTGAGGCCGATTGAGGCCGAAACCAATAACGGGCCGTGGTTGAGGGGATTGGCACCTTCGATCCGTGACAAATACTCAAGGGTCTGTGGTGGAGGGGCGCGATGATGTTGCGCCGTGCCGGTCAGGGAAGAGCTGCGGCCATTGGCCGCGGCTTTTCAGTAGGAGGCAGCCAGCCAAGCCGGCCGCCGACGTTTTATGAGGCGGGACCCCCCACGGTCACCCATGGCTCTACTGGCATGCCATAATGGCCGGCCGTTTTCCAAGAAGACCAGGGGTTTGAAACCCTCAGCCAATTCTCTAGGGAGGACCCCATGAATCTGCCATTTCGTGACAAGGGGTGGCACCCCCTTTTCGCCTCGCTCGACAACGAGCCGAGCGCCCATCCATGGGATGGCCCGCCCGCGTTGGGTTGGGCCGCCAGTGGTGGGTCGGGCTGCGCAAAGCTTGGCCGGACCCGGACCCTGGTCGGGTCATCCCGGTTCGGGCTGACCCAGGGGGTATTGGGCCGGGTCGGACTGGGCCCAAACCACCTATCTTCAAACAGAATCGTTCAAACTCCCATAACATGGGCTACGGTCCTCCGAACGACAAACCGTCAGTTGTGTAGTGGTCCTTGGATTGAGAAGGTCATTTCTGTATATTACAATCATGGTTTCAGTTAACTTTGGGTACGGCCGGGTTGGTTCAAACAGGAAACCAACCGGCCCCTCGGAGCGGAAATGCTTATAACTGGAGCTCCAAATGTTTGAATGACGTGCCGTCGACTCGGTTGGATTCCTCTTGATGAGACAGAACATTTGGTATACATCACCTAGGGTTCAGACACAGTTGGAGTATGTCTGGGCTGGATTGTACCTAAAATCCAACTAGGCCCCTTGAACGGAAAGGACAATAACATTCAGAGCAGACGTCTGTTTAACAAACCATCAGCAGAGTTTGTAATCACTTTGAGAAACGGTCCCTATGAGTATATCCTATGAGAGTTAAGGGTACAGTTGTGATATCGTCGGGTTGGTTCATACACGAAACCAACCGAGCCCTCCGGGACGAAAGGGATAATAACACACATACCAGGCATCCAATTGACACGCTGTCTATTGTGTTGAGTTTCCAATGATGTGGTATACCTTTGGGGTACTTTTTCGTGGAACCTCATGATACTTGGAGTATCGACCAGTATCTCATGGATCAGACCCTCCCGATGATGAGCTAGAAGAGTGTAGAGACCTAGTAGCTGGCTGAAACATGATTATTGTTGATCGATCGACTCGGAGTGATTTGGATAGCCTAGTGGGGTGCACATGGTTTTAGTGGTAGACCCACGGCGGAGGAGCGCTTGGTTGTAGCGGCATACCCATGGTACACAACAGAAGGAGTAACACTTTAGGCTATGAGGGGATGCGCTTGATTGTAGTTGTAGACCCATGGTGGGAAGCGCTTGGTTGTAGGATCAGGCCCACAGTACTCGACAGGTGGAGTACTTCAGCACTCCAAGGTTAGTGAGTAGAACCTTGGAGTCGTGATTGGGCCACTGTACTCAATAGAGGAGGAGTTCTCCAGCAGTTGTGGTTTCGATAATGAAAATCATGGTTTGAGCTGAGTCACTGACCTTTGTGTTTCCTAATTATTGAGATGGGTTACTTGATAACTTAGATATAAGTATGGGATTATACCTAAGTAAAGGTTTTCTATTGAGATCCTTCTTTGTGGTTATATTTGTTGGATATAGTGAGACCTTGAGGGTATCAGGGTCCATACTACGTATTGTTATACTCACCCCTGCATGGGATATGCCCACACCTCGTTGTGTTGGTTGCAGACGACAGACATCGCTATCAGAGAGCTAGTGTACGAGGACTGGACGGTACCCGGAGGTGTACTTCACGACGAGATGGTACCTAGAGGTGGAAATCACCATGAGACAGTACCCGGAGGTGAAAAATGGACATGGAGAGTTAAGGTGGCCATAAATACCTACCCTTCAGGTAGGAACTCTGGAGGACGATATAAGAGCAGCTCGACACCATCCAACTGTTGTCTTTTCTGTTGTACTTTTCAGTAGTAGCTGTACTTCTCAGTTGGGTATGTATTATGGCATTTTTTACTTTTCATTACATTCTTTTTTTGCTTAGTGTTTTATTTCCACTTGTAATATGGTTTAATGTGGTTGTGTTTTATAAAGGAAATGCCTTTCCAGTTATTTGGATTTAACCCTTTGGTGCTAGTCGCCAGCCCCTGGCCAATGGAAGGCGGGCTTGGGGTAGTCACGGCATAGACCCCGAGGACGGTTCGTGACAAATTGGTATCAGAGGAAGGTTATACCCCATAAAATAGGACTATAATCATTCTTTTTTTAAGAAATAGTTTTATGGGTACTGAGTGTGGTCATCAGTTCAGGGAGTCTAGTCTTGGTGCGATGGCCGACATATCCATACACGAGGACCCTGACTACTGATTTCCGACCTGGTGCACAAACACACCGATTGCATGTGTGTTTCAAAAAATTTAAAGTCATCTCAAACCAGGTCAGCTCACCAAGTATAGTCTTTGGCGGTTCACATCTGTTTCATTCAGGATTCATCCTCGTGGATGACTAGCTAGAACCCCGAGAGTTGTACGTATTGATAGCCAGTCGAGTGACAAGTCCTCAGTACATGGCCCTCTTCTAGTTGAGGCACCAGTGGAGGCACTGGCGGTACTACCACCAGTTGGGCCACTGAATCCACCAGCCCCTGCAGTATAGACTACACGCCACTTTAGAGCACTACACAAGTTCCAGCGCCAGAGGCCACCCAAGTTCAGGGGATAGACAGACCCACATGCGGTTGAGGATTGGCCGGAGGCTGTGGTGAGAGTCATCAGGCTAGTGGGGACGCCATCAGACTTCATGGTGATCCTTGTTGTCATCATCTTTATGGCAGTAGCAGGCAGATGGTGGAGCCTGATTCTCAAGATGCATGACGAGGTGACACTTCGATGGGTAGACTTTGAGAGTCTGTTCTGGACAGAGTTTGTACCATCCACCCTTTGAGAAGTGCGTATATAAGAGCTTCTTCATCTTCAGCAGGGTAGAAAGACGGTGGCACAATATTCAATGAGGTTCACCGAACTCCTGCGCTACTCCACTGATATGGTACAAGATCCATTCTTCAGGGCCTGGAACTTCGAGTAATGGCTCAGACAAGAGATTAGATCTCCCGTTGTTTCTCACAGCATCCTGATGCAGACAAGGGTGTTGGAGTGAGCCCTCTTAGAGGAGAGTTTCCTTGCTGAGCAGTCTCTAGCATCAGGACCCACCACTAGACGGCATGCGGCAGAGTCTTCTGCAGCGGGTAGTAGACAGATGACGCAGAGGTCCAAGAGGACCAGACCTACAGGTGGTCAACCGCATGACACAGGATCGTGTGCGTGAGTATCCCGGGGTGGAGAATGACTTACTATGATTGGATAGTGATACTCCTATGGCACACTTGGTCACATGGAATGTCACTGTCCGACCCTCCATACAGATGATAAATAGATATACAAAGGTTCTCCCAGGTAAAGGCAGAGGTTCGATCAAGGTGGACTGCAAGGAGCTGGAGACCGAGGCTGGGGAGCTGGCCATGTAGCTTGAGGTGGATGACGCTTCAAGGTGTTGCAACCACCACCAACAGGAGGTCCACCCCGACTGAAGGAAACATGTGGTCATGGGAGAGCTCATCTTCAGGAAGCTGAAGCATTCGACTACAGAGCTCCGGAAGCAGGCAGACAAGAGAGGGACTAGTTCTAGGCATGGATACCTTTGATCTTGGTGCTTCTAGTTTCCTTGTTTTCACTATTGATGTTTTTAGTTTCTATATGTCTATGTACTTCGAGTTGTAGTAATAAAAGTCACCGGTCCTTTTAACATTTTCTTCCTTCCTTTTTGTGCACTAAGAGGTTCCAGTTTAAACTATTTACATGACCCTCACATTTTAGATTACTATTGGTGGAGACCCAGTGACCACACACTGATTATGAAAGTGTTACTCAACCCTTGGAGGAGAGAGTAATGGTTGCATCTCTTGGTAGTAGTGTCGAGGCCTTACGGCATCATCCATGGCATGGATTAGTCTCATTAATGTCAGGATAGTCTATATTAGGCAAAGAACGGTGTTCATCCAGGGGATGAGACCATATTTCTTTTATCAGCAAAGGATAAATCTTAGTACATCTTGTAGGACCAAAGATGGTTCAGACTACGACAGAGAAAGCGCAGGTCATCCAGGAGCAGACGAAGACTGCACAGTACAAGATAGAAGTTCTAAGCTGATAGGAGACAGAGTCCACTACAGTTTGATTATGGAAATCAATTTATCATATAGGTCTCACCTAGACGTGGATTATAGAGATTTCTCCTAGGCGGCAAGTTATCTTCGAGGATGATTGGACCCTTCTAGGTCCTCAATAGGATAGTCGAGGTGGTTTACCACTGGAACCATTCACCTCAGTTGCACTGGGTGCATGAATTCTTCCACGTAACTCTACTGAGGAGATACGTGCACAACCCGAACCATATCACTGACCATGGGGAGATATACATCAGTGATGGGGCAGCTTTTGTGGAGGTTCTGGTGGAGATTGATGATTGACAGGAGCAAGTCCTACGAGGAGAGTCGATTCCTCTTGTGCGCATTCACTGGCAGCACAGAATCCTCCATGAGAGCACATGTAAGTGGGAGGCTCAGATGCATTCCTGGTACCTCCTTCTGTTTCTCTAGTTTATGATGTTTCTTTACGAGGACGTAAATCCCAGAGGTGGATGTAATTTAAAGACCCTTAAATTTCAAGGAAATTTGTTTCATAAATTATTTTGGATTTTACGAGTATGCAGTTTCTGACAACACCTGATTCTGAGGCCCGGTGTACCCAGAATAATTTTCTAAAGTTTAGATCGGGTACGTTCAGGGAACGAACGAGCGAGTCTTTCTATCTTTTAAATCAGTGCTTTTAATTGAAATCTGAGGGAAAAGATGGAATCACAGCGTCGTTAATTGCATAAGAGGACTTTTCCCGAAGGTGTGTTTTCTCGTGATGAGTTGTTAAAAATTGAGGATTAAATGTGAAGTAAATAAAATTGTGGTAGAATTTTATTTTCTATATCAAAGTGGTTATATCCTAAGTGTGGGAGTTGGGGTGGGACCCACTAGTTCCTAACTACTCTTGTTAGGATATTTGTCAGGTAGGGCCCACAAGAGCCCCACCCCTTCACATTCGCCATAACCCCTAAAACTCCCCATCATACCTCCTTGGTAATTAAGTGTGTCACTTCTCCTCTTCCCACTTCCCCTCATTGAACCATGCCAACATTTATTCAATTAATTGAATTAAGTATTTGAATTTTTTAATTTTAAACCATGCCATGTTATAATAAAATAAGAGGAGCTTATTTTATATTTGGGGTTAGTTTTGTTGTGTTGAGAAAAGGGAGGAGAGTGCTCTAGCTTTGGAAGAACTTCCTCTTCCTGGAAGAATGTATTCACTTCGATGAATAATTTCTACACGGCGGTTCTAGAATTTTCTATCCTCTTCTTCATTCCCAATAAGTAAGTAGAGGCTGCTGACGACGAAAATGGTGCCAACATCTTTGATTCTTGACAAAATCAAACCTTCATCAAGGTAGGGGTTAATTATTCATTCAAGTATTATTTAACGATCTTTGTTGTTAAATGATAGGCCTCTTATTATCGATATAACGAGATGTGATAGGACCACACAAACACAGAGATCATCCTCCCCTTTTTATTGTTATTCTTTATTTTGGATTGAAATGGGGGTGACGCGGTGTCGTTGCACCACGCAGGAACGATGATGACCACGGCCGAAGTAGGCCGTGGTGATGGAGCACAGTGTCGTTGCACCGCGCCGGTGAGGCTGTAGGAGGCCGCAGCCAATAACGTGATGCGACATAGGGGCGTGGCGCCATTCCTCCATGATGGAGACTGAAGGGGCCGTGGCGGAGGGGCAAGGTGCCATCGCGTCGTGGCGGTTCAGCAGGACGCGGCCGACCAAGGCGGCCGCCGACGTTCCAGTAGGTGGGACCCCCATGCGGGTCCCGCGTGGTTCAAATGACCAAGAATAATGGCCAGCCATTTTCCAGGAAGACCGGGGGTTTGAAACCCCCGGACCGCCCGCGCTGGACCGGGCCGCCAGCGCTGTGTCGGGCCACCCGCGCTGGGCCATCCCAGCCAGGCCGGGCCACGCCCAACTGGGCCGGACCTGGACCAGGGTCAGGTCGACCCGGTTCGGGACGACCCAGCGGGTATTGTGCCAGGTCGAACCGGGCCCAAACCCCTATCTCCGGACAGAATCGTTCAAATGACCATAACATGGGCTACATACATCCAAACGATGCACCATTAGTTGTGTAGGGACCATTGGATTGAGACGGTCGTTTAAGTATATTACACATAATGTTTCGGTGAACATTGGGTATGGTCGGGTTGATTCGAACAAGAAACCAATCAGGACCTCAGAGAAGAAACAATTATACCATGAGATCAAAATGTCTGAATGACGTGTCATTGACTTTTTTGTATTCTTATTGATGAGAATGAACTTTTGGCATACTTCACCTGTGGTTTGGAAACAGTTGGTGTAAGGCCGGGCTGGATAGTACCCAAAATCCAATAGGTCCCCTGGAACGGAAAGGTCGATAACATTCAGACCAGATGTTCGTTTGACAAACCGTCAGTGGCAATGGTAATCATGTTGAGAAAAGTTCCCTATTAGTATACACTATGAGAGTCCAGGGTAATGTTGTGATATAGTTGGGTTGGTTCATACACGAAACCAACCGGGCCACCAGGGCGAAATGACTACTGACACATAGACCGGGCATCCGATTGATGCGTCGTCTATTATGTTGAGTTTCCTATAATGTGGAAGACCTTTGGGGTACTTTTTCATTGAACCTCGTGATACATGGAGTATTGAGAAGTAGTTTGTGGAACGGAACCTCCTGGTGATGAGCTAGCAAAGTGGAGAGACCTAGTAGCTAGCTGAGACTTGATGACTACAGATCGATCGAATCAGAGTGATTCAGAGAGACCAGTGGGGTGAAATCGGTTTTAACGGAAGACCCATGACGGAGGAGCACTTGGTTGTAGTGGCATAATCGTGGTAATCGGAAAAAGGAGCACCTCTGTAGGCTGTGAGGGGGTGCGCTTGGTTGTAGCAGAAGACCCATGGTGGGAAGTGCTTGGTTGTAGTATGAGGCCCACAATACTCGACAGGTGGAGTACATTAGTTTTTAAAGGTTAGTGAGTAGCACCTCAGAGTCATGACATGGCTACTGTACTCGAAATAGGAGGAGATATCCCATAGTTGTGGATTCGATAATGAAAATCCTGGTTTGAGATGAGTCAATGACCATTTTGTTTCTTCATGATTGAGATGGGTTACTTGATAACATAGATATATGTATGGTCTTATACCTATTTAAGGGTTATCTATTGAGATACTTATTTGTGGTTATCCTTGTTGGATATAGTGAGACTATAAGGGTCTCGGGGTCCCTACTGAGTATCATTATACTCACCTCTGCACGGGCTATGCCCGCACCTCATTGTGTTGATTGTAGACGATGGACAGAGCAGTCAGACAGCTAGTGTACAAGGACTGGACAGTACCCGAAGGTGGACTTCACGATGAGACGGTACCTGGAGGTGGAATTCAGGACGAGATGGTACCTGGCGGTGAAAAATGAATGTGGAGAGATGAGGTGGCCATATGTACCTACCCTTCAGGTAGGAACAACGGAGGACAATCTAGGAGCAGCTCGACACCATCCCGATATTGTCTTTTCTGTTGTACTTTTCAGTTGTAGCATTACATTTCATTTGGGTTTGTATTTTGGCCCATTTACCATTCAATGCATTCTTTTGTAAATAGTGATTTACTTCCGATTGTACTCTAGTTGGATGTGTTTGTGTTTTATAATTGCAATGCCTTCCCAGTTATTAGGATTTACGCCTTTGGTGCTAGTCGCCAGCCCCTGGCCTATGGAAGGCGGGCTTTGGGTAGCCACGACACGGGCCCCAAGGACAGGTCGTGACTCTGTAATGGATATAAAAAATAGTATAGAAATAATTAGTCTATCATAATATATATATATTTGAAATCATTTTCACAATGTCATACTTCTCAACAATAATGAAAAATTTACATACTTTGTGGACAATGAGACTTCCATAATTTTCAAAAAAATAAATAGATGATAATGGTGTCATGTGGAATTAAATAATTAATTTTTTAACCATCATGAATTCGTTATGATTTGTATCCGTCATAGCATCCTTAGAATGTAACCCTCGTGGCCACCTTATGTGGTAACCAATGCCGTTACACTTAGAGTAACCATATAAACAACACCCAACTAAAAAATACCTAATACATTTGGGGGACATATTTGTCCCACCATTAATCATAGTAAATTCCCATGAATATATAACATAACCATAAAATATGAACAATTGAATAAAAACATATCATTTCAATTTTGTAAAATAAAATTTTAGAGGAGGATTTTAAAATGAAAGTCCCTCATAGAAATCATATAATTGAAGAGAGAATTCATATAATGTACTGATTATGCATATAATCTATAAATTTTCATAATACATTATAATATAGTTGAAAATAATTATAAATGTAATATCAGTATGACATAAATAATGATGTTGAAGATCACCCAAAATAATGGAAATTTGTTTAAGAATTCACATAACTCATGTTCATATTACATCAATCGTCATTAAAAGATTGTTATAATTGATTAAATGGTGTAATTTATATATTAATTAAACCTATTATTGTATATAACACCTTATATGATCAATTAATAACCTCATTCACCCAGAAATTAATAATATTTTATTTCAGTCAATTGATTCGAGGGCGTTCTTTACAAAATTTACAATGTCACCTCAAAAAGGATTTCATAGTAGAATGAAAGAGAAAATATATTAGGGCAATTAAAAGTATATAATATTTGTACATAATATTAAATTTTTCTAGAAATCATTCTAGTTATATGTGATGAGGATGAATAATTAGATAAATATTTATTGATATTTGTTTAAATCATTTTAGCAGTTCATCAATAATCGCAACCATATTTCATCTTATAAATTTAATATTATGCATATAATATTATTATAGAATTTAATAGAGGTCCTTTAATAAATTATAAAATATGTTTCAACATTTAAATTGGTATTACAATCATCTTTGAATGAATTATGTGAAATTGAAGACACAACATCCACGATGTTAGTAAATAGACACATCATGAACATGGATTATAGTCATTGAATATGAGAAAGTGAATATGATGAATGATGATGAATTTTTACATAGACCCGATAAATATCCATAATATATAATATTCGATATTTCATGTCTCTTTTATTTTTTGATGTGAGGATAATATAAGAAAAAAATTGAAAAGACAACACAAGAAAACGAATGATGATTTTTACCTCTTCATCTCTTCTCCTTGAGATCCCCCTAATGTCATTTGGTTTTGTCCTTTTGGTGATAACAATAGCTCTTGGAAGTGGGGATGTTTCGTGGTAAAGGGATTGGGTAGAATTTATACTATTCATATATCTTGATTGGTGTGACATGATGACGGGATTGAGGGTGGTATTTAATGAGGATGATAGGAGGGGTTTTTTATTATTCTAAACATTAGTTTATAATTTTGGTTGTTGACTATGAATATTCATCATTCATATGACCCAATGAATAAAAATTAACTTTTCAGTTCAAACTAAGGTTAATTAAATCATTCATGATTCTATGAATAGTGTATTTAACATATAATATATATATATATATATATATATATATGTTAAATTACCATATTTTAATTTTCACCTGAAATTATAGAATTTCAAAAAATCCCAGAAAATCTCCTTAATGTTATTGAACATGTATAATTAAAAAATGAACTCTATTTTTGGAAAATAAATTTACAAAAATGCTAAATTTAATTTTAAATAAAATAATATTTTATTAAAAACATAGAAAATTTTAAACTATAATAGATTTTATATCACATTGAAGAAGTAATCAAGATCACATTATCATATATACATTAGAATATAAACTAAAAAATGAATTAAGGTTCATAATTTCCATATTAATATTTATATTACTACTCATAAGGGTATGTTACTATTCCAAAAAAATGTGGTTTGTTCTATCAGAATCCAAATGTCTTATTGATCACCACCCTTTATGTATGTTCTTCAAAATTCAAATCCTAGAAGTGGAAAAATTATCTTTAACATTTATTTTATAAATATCTATATTAAAAAAGTGTCATTATAAAGAGAATAATTCATTCCTGCATTTCAATTTGTTTTTTAAAACATGGGGTGTTACAAAAAACCCTTATCCACTACATTCTAAGGTATGCATAGGTGCACTGACCAACCATTTATTAAATTTCATAAAATTTCCCTGAAATTCATCGTTACAGAGGAAAATAAAACACTTCTATGTTAAAATGGATAGAGGATTATATAGTTGTGATAAATTCTCCACTATCCATTGATAATATAAAGGAAACGCATGAAATCTATAGATCTCAGTAAATGTGGTCAGATAAGACAAACATTCAATAGACTATGTCAATGATGGATCTAATTATATACCATCTCATTTGAATATGTTTCCCAAAACCGAAACCTTTTGAATAAAAAATTCATTCGTATTTTATTTTGCATTTAATGTATCATTCCATGGGTTATTCAAAACCATTTGCATGTGATCTTACTGATCTTCCTTAATCATTTAATAGATAAAAATAACATATATAAAGACTACCATAAATTGGAGGAGGTAATATATAATGACTCTATTAATTAAATCCTTTAATATAGTACGACAATTAGAAAGACCAAATTATTCATTATATATTCATAATGTTCATACCTTTTACAAAAATCATCTTATATATATCATATTTCATAACGCTCAGTTGACGGTATCTAGGATGATGTTCTATCTCTGAAAAGACTAGAGCTCCATAAATTTTACCAAACAAGTCATCAATCTAGGTAAGATGAGTCTTCTTCACGACTGTGGTCTTTTTAAACTATCGATAATCAATGAAGAGTAATATTGATCCATATTTCATTTTCACTAAAAGAATCAGTGAACCCCAATGTGAAACACAGGCCAGAATTAATATTTAACACTTTTTTAGGGAGTTGATAATTCAAATAAATCAAAAAAATTGGGTGATTCTATAAAGTTTTTTGAAATTTTTGTGGAACTATTTATATGTTCTATCAAGAACTCAACATAACATATTTGGGGAAGTGTAAGAATATATTTTGGAAACCCATCCGCAATTTCCGGAACAACAGACCTATCAAAAATATCTATTTTTTTCCCAATAATTTTATACAACTATCCATTTTGAATGTGAATTATAAACCAATATAATGATTTAATATACATTGGAATTTCATATATAACATCCCATTTATGTATGATCATAAGTGGTTTATAGATATCGAACGTACCATCAATTCTGTGATATTTGATTTGGTATTTATGAAGAGAAATCCAATCCATGTATGAGATTATCACAATTTGCACAAATAGAAGAATAATAAAATTTATAGGAATCACATTCTCATAATCATTAATCTAAGAGGAATCATAGACCATAGAAGCAACAATTCTTTCATTTGGTCTTTTAACTAATAATTCTTACTCTAATTATTTTGGAGGAATCATAACACCATTATAATATTCATTATATATGAAAGAGTGGGTAGATCCATAATCCCATATGACATTATATATTTAAGAGTGTATGGTAAGAGTGTCTTTCTTCAATTCGTTATCACATCCCTCAACATAATGTGTTATTTCATGATATTTCCCCATATCATCTAGACTAAGAGGTTGTTGACCTCAATCATCTTCACCATACCATAATATTGATCCTAGATTATTATAATTTTGATTATCCTTATACATGAATAACATAATAATGGGATGTGCATTCTATGTGGCCTTTTCTCCATTTGTTTTTTGATCAATCTTCTTCCCATCACCTAATAAATCAGTTTCCTAGTAGCCTTCCCTTCCATACATTAAAAAGTTATTATACCACATAACGAAATTTACATAATTTTTTGTTAGGTAGTAATATTTAAATATACACATGAGGGGGTGAATAGTTTCTTTACAATGTCATTAATAGTTTTTCCTTTTGAAGTAAACTGTTGTTTTTGAAGATATGAAGTTTTTATTTCTTGAATGATTCTATAACAAAAATAAAAAATAGAAATAACGAACACAGCTGTTTATAGTGGTTTGGTGTCTAAATATCTCTTAGTCCACTTCAAAAATTAATCTCTCTAGGTGTTTGGTGAATGTCCCTAATCAGGTCCTCATATCATAAGACCAATCAACATCTGTGTGTAGGTAGTTCACACCATCACAAGTAAGGATAAAAATAGAGCCTTATAATTCATTAAATGATAACCAAAAAAACAATATCTTAGATCAAAATGAAGATAATCCACCACAACACAGTACAAGTTATTGATACTGAAAATAAATAATATTGATAAAAAATAATACGATTATACTTCACATTTTTAAAAGCAACTGGTAATAGATGAATGTTTTTCTTAAGAAAATATTTTCTCTATGAATGAGAGGTTTTGATGTGATCAGGTTTTAATAGATAATTAAATAAACAAAAAAATGAATTGAATCAGTATATATACAACAAATACTAGATTCAAAACATGTATATCTCAACATTATCCTCTTCTACATAAAATAATTTCTAAATAATTATTTTATTAGATCTGTAAATGAACTTCACAAGAATATAATTTTAATTAAGAAATATGTTACTTGATATATAAATACAAATATATCATATTTTATATATTATAATTTTATTCATTCACACATATATTGAGCAAATGTCCATATAGAACAATAAAAGTAGAGAGCCTACATTTTAATTTCATATATATGAGAATTGACTAATAAATCAAAAGAATTAAATTTCCTGAGACAACTCATATTAGTCATAGTATCCCTCAAGAATATGAGAAAATTTCCAAAATAATATGATTCATTGAATAAATATTTATAAGTAATTAATTGTTTGAAAATGATATTTAAAACACTAAGATATTCTATAATGACTGTTCCATGAAACACGGGAAAAATTGTAAATTAAATTCTTCATTGACGAAAATTCAGAAGTATGGTTTCATCACAAAAAAATTAAAGATGAAATGTAGGGTTCAAATACAGATAATTAATTCTCCTAATGTATGGTTTACAATCTATGGTTGATCAGAAAAATATGGTTAATGATGCATGTAATTTTTTTTCAAACATACGGATCTATACATACATAGAGTTATTTCACCAAACTTTTTTCCCTTTGTCAAATGGATGGTTTCATCCAAACATACGATTCATTAAGAATACATTTTCTCTTTTTCAAATGTATTATTTAATCCATATGTATGATTCATTATATATATTTTTCTATGAAAATATGGTTGAATACTCATACACACAAATCCTTCAACATAAGTATTTTTACAAAAATAGGGTTTGTTTCTTTCATTACATTCATTAATGTATTTTATAAAAATTGTTTCCAGAACATGCTTTATTGTGTTCCAAAGACATTGAAAAATCATCAAAATGAATAATAATCAGGAATATTATTCCAAAATGACGAATAAAAGGAATATTATATTATTGAAATACACTTAAAGTAACATCATTATTAAAATAAATGACGTTATTTGTGAAATTTCGATTTCAGAAAAATATATTGATAAAATGAAATTTTGTATTTATCCATATTTCTCTCCCATTATGTGAGATAAAAAAATAATTGGAAAAAGTGAAAACACATTTAATTTTTCATTTTTTTGTAATTAAGTGTTATAATAATCAATTTAAATAAATAAGATAGTATTTTTTCAGGATACATAATCATAAATGAATATGATATAAAGTACGCAAAAAATAAAAATAAGAAAAAATTATTGACAATAATTTTTTATATGTATGATAATCCATATGAATATGAAATAATTTTAGTTAAATAAAATAGTTTGGTTAAAAATTATTGGGTTGTATATGGCTCAATTAAGGTTCTCCGAATTTTGAGCTGCTTCAAACATATCATTCAAGTATTTCTTCTGTAGCCTTAACATATTACTTGGTCTATCCCCCAACTACATAATAAATTCTCTTGAATCATGAATAATATGAAAATTCCCAACATGAGTGACTTTCAAAAAGTCATGTAGGACTTCCTATTTTTTGCATATTCTTATCAAACATATCGGTAAAATTGTTCAGCATAAATACGATACTAGGTTTATTATGAGTTAATTGGTTTTCTAGAAATTTTTGATTGTCCAATTAAACTGATTGAGTGGAAAAATAAACTAATTATTTGGATGATGATCATTCATATCATCTAATACTATTTTTATATCCTCAAATCATGTAATAAAATCATGACTTGAAGTAGGAGAAGATTCAGATTTACCAGTTTGAGAAAGACTACTACTGTTTGATTCAAACTGACTCCCCAAATAAAACATATCAGCAATTTATTTCATATAAAAAACTTCAAACATAATCCTTCCAGCTTCATCCATCTTTTTTATTTTGAATAAATCTAAATATATTTCGAAAAATGAAATTTATCAATGATTATGTAATTTTTTAATTATAGCTTATATATTTTGATGAGTTTTGACATTATCATACTAAGAATTATTAAACATAATTACAAGTTCCACAAACCAATTAGTCAGGGAATCATATGTCCCTTCATATGGATTTTGTGATTGATCAACTACCACAATTTCTAATGATCTTGATAGAGTCGTTTAAACACACTTCTCAACATTATTTTCAATTGATTATTGTCATGAAGAAGAAACAATATACTGAACATAAATTTTTCATATAGAATCATGTTGTGGTGTATCATCCACATGATCAAAAATAGATAAAACTAGAATCTAATGTCATGAACCGTCCCCCGGGGCTCATGCCGTGAATACCCCAAACCCGCCTTCCATTGGCCATGGGATAGTGTCTAGAACCATAGGCGTAACCCCCTAAAATTGGGAAGAAATTTCCTTTACAAATTATAATCAACACAACATAGTAGCTGGAAGAAATACAATAAGTAAAACTCTATACAAAAGAAGATCTAAAAAGTAAACGGGCCCGAAATACAAGACCGGCTGTAAATTACATGGTAACAAGTTCTATATAAGAAAGGTGAAACAACTGATGGATTGTCCTCAAAGATATACTACCTGATGGGTAGGTATATATAACCTCCACATCAATCCATGTTGGTCAGTCTCCTCCGTGTACGTCACGCCTTGTGGTCCACCTCCGTGTACCATTCATTCCGTGTACACTCCACCTCGGTTAGCGCTGTCAGTCGTCTGCATCCCACACAATGAGGTGTGGGCAGTGCCCATAAAGGGGTGATTATAATGATACTCATTGGGACACTGAGAAACTAAAGGTATCACAAATCCAACAAGGATAGACCACAAAGTATGAAATCAACAGTTCACCACACTTAGGTATATGCCTAAACATGTACCAAAGTTTTCAAGTAATCTATCTCAATCATGAGGTAAACTCAAAAGTTACTGACTCAGCTCTACCAGGATTTTTATTCACTCTGTAGAAACAATGGATACTAGATAACTCTTCCTCTGTCTAGTATAATGGGCCATCCGCCAACTACCCGACACTCCCACTAACCATGGAATGCTAAGGTACTCCTCCTATCGAGTACCTTGGGTTTGTCATGCTCAAACAGAGATGATCCCCATTGTGGGTCTTCCGCCAACTAGCAGGTGCTCCCCCCTAATAGCCTACATAGGAACTTCTCCTATCGAGTACTGTGGGCATGCCGCCAACTACCAGGTACTCCTCTACCGTGGGTCTGCCGCCAACTACCAGTGGATCCCCACAAGTAGACAAAATGTTTATACATTATCCATAAACCATGAATGGTATAAAAATAATACATCCACAGTCAACCATATCACAAAACCAACAATACAATATGGACGATTTATATCATAATGAATTTACTTCAAACTACTGTAAAATCCATCAATGGATATTGACATTGATAAAATAAAAACTATTTGAGAGAAATATCTCTTTCTTTTTATATATAATTTAAAAGTCACATAATTTAGAAAGGAATAAATGTAAAGAAATTTTTTAATCAAAGTGTCTCAAACCACTTTGAATCATTGAATTGAATTAACATTTTAAAACAATGAGGTCCATATAAATAAATCCTTAAAATCATTTTGCAAACATTAAAATTAAATAAAATTATTTAGAACAAAAAAGAGATAAAACATTTAAATTTATGATATAGTTTAATAGACCCGTCTATAAAACCATATTACATTACTTTTGAAATCATTCTTATGAAATATGGACATTTATGATGAATAATTCCCATTTAATATTTACTCATAAACAATCTCAGATATTAATGAGATTGAGAAATAAACAATTACTTGTACTTTTCCATGGTCATGGGTACGTTAAACTCATACATAATAGTTAAATAACTGATATTAAATTATACAAGATCCACATTTATAAATTTTAAATATTATATGAATATCTATTATTTTATTATAATAATATTTTAGTAGTATCATCATTTCACGACTTAACAGATGCATTTTCCTTTTTATGCTTTGTTTTGTAATCCATGATTGTTTTGTATTGGATGTGTTTGATTAATATCCCGAATGACATAATGCTCTCAAACATTACTTTTAATCATTAAATAAATATTATTCTTGATTTATTATGATGGGGAATGAATCTCATTGCGTTCGTGGAGACAGTAATCCGTACATATGCTCGAGCGACAATATCATTATATTCATGGTGAAATTGTATATAATTGGATGATATATCATATATAAAAAATAATTAACATGTTATATATAATATTTAAAATAGATATTCTCAGAATTATACCCATCCAAAAAAAGGGGATTTTTAATAGAAACATACACCACGACGTGGATACAATAAGCCGTACGTACACAATTATGGTGACATTGTCATTTATAGGATGGATAGAATAATTTATATAGATGTTCCATATTTATAATAACACCACAGTATTTCAGAGGTACTAGAGTTATTATTTTCTTAAGGGAACAACAAATAATGAGGAAGTGGAAGAATAAAATAACTTGAAAGAGGATAGAGAAATTTTTACCTTTTCATCGGGTGTTTTCTATTTAGTTGATCAAAAGGGCTCCAAAGAGAGGACTGATGACAAAGGTAAGATCTCTAAGTTGATTTGGGATATTTTTTTAGGATATTGGGGTAGGTATTGGATGATTAAATGGTTGTGTAGGTGGTATTTTGAGTGAAGAGGAAATTCCCTTTTATAACAGAGTTGAGGGTCTCTTTTGGAAGAGATTAAAATATTAATTTAGTATAAAATAATATTCAGTTTATAATGGATAAAAAAAAAATTTCTATATTTTGGGGGTTATAAGTCGAAATCCAAAAAACCAATAGGTTTACACAAGTTTATGATAACATTTTAACCTTATCATTTAGACTTAACTCTAAGTAAAATAGTATATCATTTACCGTGTCACGTTGTATTATCACACAATATGGTTAGTATACATAATATATACTTATAAAAGAACCTAAATAGGTTCCATAAGGAAATATATAATTTTATATAATACCTTTGACCAAACATTAGTTTTTTTGGAATATTATATCAACAAATAATGTAGTATTTGTATTAAAAATTACTTTATGTCAATTTTGACATATTTTGGTATTTTGTATTTGTGAATGTCATAACAAACATATCATTTAGAAATAGATTTATCTTATCATCCCTAAAATGTCATGTTAACTTAGTAAATTATTGTAATTCATCAAAAGTTTGAAACTAAATTTATTTCGATATTTATAATATCAAAATTTTAATATATCATTAAGAATATAATTATTCAATCATAATTGTGTAATAAATAATTTTAATTATTTTGACTATAAATATTAAAAATAAAATAAAATTATTTAGGAAATCTTTTTATCTTTCTGATAGAAATTTTATAGTCATATTTATCTTATATATAACCTTATATTAAAAATGGTTTAGTAAATAAACAATGAATTTTACACTTTTAACTCGTATTTAAATAAAATAATAATATATGTCCAAATCAAATCCAAGTGTACCTAAGGATATTATTTTATTCCAATGTTTTTTTGGTAGAACTAAACTTATCCAATAGATTTAAGACATATATTTTGAGAATTATAATATCATTTGTAACTTTAATTACCGTATTTACTTGTAACCACAATATTAAAAGTCAAAAGATTCTATTTACAAAAAAATATTTTCATCTTATTGAATAAAAATTTACATACTGATGTCATCCATGTCTCTCGGATTTTCGAAATTCAACTCACAAAAGTAGTAAAATTATGTTTTATGCAAATTGGATAGCGTGCCTATAAAGTGGGTAAAAGTCGTTTAGAAATTCAATAAAATATTATACATCTAATTTTATTATAAATTTACTCCAATTTATAACATTTAACTAATATATATATATTATTTATCTCTTTTGTACGTAAAACAAACTTTAAAAAAAATAAGTAAATATTTAAATAAAAAGACAATTTTAAACAAAAACGATGTGGTTTTCTCTATTCATTAAAAAATTGAATTTTTTCTGAAAAGAATAAAAAATTCACCCTTGTTTAATTTTGATATTATGATTTAGAAAATGAATTTTATATTACAAAATTAAAAACAACGATGTTTCATTTATTAATTTAAAATTAATTACCATTGTCAAAACAAAAAAAGGGTTTTTTAAAAAAAGTAAAAACTATCAAAAAAATTACATGTTTTTATGTTAAATTTCAATGCAAAATTACTTATAATGAACTAAATAGTATTAAATGGTAAAAATATAATATAATTATACATATAAACCATTCAAATGTATAATTTAACACTATAAAATATTATGATTATTTTTTTTTCAATTAAAATTTAGCATTATTCATAGTTCATCAATATATGAAAGTTATAATAAAAACACAAAAAATTTATCCAAAGTAAAAATCTATGCCCCACTTATAAAGAAGATGTTTATTTTGTAAAAGTTTATATAAAAGGACCAGATATTACATTTTAAAAAATCACTATTACACTATGGTGAAATTGATTTTTTAAAAATTACTTCCTTTACATGAAAAATGGATTTTGTGATTATATTATGTCCCAGAAAAACATAATATGGGATTTAAAATTATATAGACTATTTAAGATTGAAATTGTCTTCAATACTATTCATAACCACTTTTTGAACAGCTAGTTTGGTATGTTCTGTTGTGCATGAACTCGATGTTTCCTCTAGAGTATGTTATTGAATTAAATTGATGAGATAACGTTCTATGAAATCATGGGGTGTTACTCTATATTTTTTTTTCTGTTCTAGGGTTCCGAAGAAAAAATAAGTAAATAAAGGTACATGAAGGTAAATGAATATTACAATATTCCAAAAGGGGTTGAAAAATGAAAATGCTGGGTATTTGAAATGTTGCTGATAAAGCCATATTTCCCATGTCATAACATATGATAATTAATATTTTTTAAAAAAAATCCCAGTGCGAATAAATTTAAGATAATAAAAATTAAATAATATATATATTAAGAAAAACTATATTTGATCCAATCAAATTTAATGTAATCAGAAAATAAATTTAACCTAAATTTATTTTATTAAATAAATGAATTTAAAAAATTATAACAGACTAAAATACATTTTTAATTAAATATATTAACATTTAACTTAAAATTTAATCAAACCTAAAACCCCCTGAAAAATTCAAAACATATTTTGGGAAGTGGTTTAGTAAAAATACCAGCTAGTTGATATTCATTATTTAAAAAATATAAAGATATATCCTTATTAATAATATTATATGTTATATAATGATGGATAATATCAACATTATTATTTCTTGAATGACTTATTGTATTTTAAGAAATATTTATAACACATGTATAATCAGATAAAATTGGTTCACTATTAAAATTTTATTCAAAGTGCATTTGTTTGCTTTTCATCCACAATATTAGTGCACAAAAACAATCTGTAGATACCTATTCAGCCTCAGATGATGACTAGGAAACTGAGAATTATAAATTATTTGACGATCATACTAAATATATCCCTGAAATTGGCATGTTCATGATGTAATTTTTATATCTAATATAAAACCTCCAAAAATCATGTTTTCTATTAGTACACGTGGAAGTTATATATGTCCTCTTTTTCCCAAGACAAAAATTTTTCTGTAAATGAGTAAAAAATTTACTTTGGTTTAAAATATTTAAATAATATTTTTGATGAATATTATATCGTAAAAAAAAGTTTAATTCTCACATAATATTATTTTCAAATTTATTTTTCGTTTTTTTGAAAAATCATTAAAATGATTATCATTGGTTGAATAAAAAATAACATCAGCATTTTAGTTTTGAACAAATAATATATTAGAAAACATATTTTCCTGAAAAAGAGTTGGTTCATTCAATCCAATAGTGTAACAACCCTGGTAAATAAAGAACACAAAAATTTTAATATTTATTAATATATTTGAACTAAATATACATTCTATATTTATGGGGATACTATGTTCGATGGTGTACCTGATACACAACAATGAGTTTTTTTAAATATTACATTGAAAATTAACAATATAATAATATTATTATAAATGGTAGTTAACACCTAACCGTTTTAATTTTGGGAATGAAATTAAATAACTAAAAAATGATTACATATGTTTGTTAAATGTTTTTACATTTATCCAGTAAATGTTAGTGGGTTAAATTTAGAATAAATCTAATTGGAAAAATTATTTACTCTAAAAGGTTGATTTAAAGCCTTTTAATGGAGAAAAGTCTATAAATATAGTTTTTGTCATTAGTATAATTCCCATTTTACAATATTAAATTCTTCTTTAGATTCGGGACATCAAAATTTACTTTGGGTAAATTTTTTGTATTTTTATGGTAAAGTTCACTTTTTAATGAATAGTGAATAATACTATATTTGTATTCCAAAGTGACATTAAATATATGTTATTTGTATGGATATATTGTATTTTTAATCTGTTTTAAAGTGTATTTTGATTATATTTTTTCAATAATATAATTTTGGTCATAGGAATTAATATCACTTTGAAATTTTACTAATACAATTGTCGACGTTTTGATAGTTATTGTTTCTTCAAAACATGCTATTTGTTGACAATAGAAATTAATTATAAATTAATTATTGAAAATTATATGTTTTTAATTTGGTAAAATAGACGTCATTTTTGAATTTGGAATATCTAATATATCTTAGGCTGAAATATTTATATTATTCTTAAAAACTATAATTTTTGATGAATAGTTGAACCACTAAGAGTAGTTACAAAACAAATATTTTCATTTAAATGAAATTTTACTTCTTCTGTGAATTGAATTTAAAAAATAAAACATACATTTTTATTACTATTAAGTAATGTTCGGTTCAATAAGATAAAAATAATTTTTGGTGAACAATAAATGTTGCGGTTTTTTTACCACTCTTAATTATAAAAGGGTAAATCAAGGAAAAACTAATATCATAATAATACAAAATTAACTTGAAACATGTCCTAACCTTATTGGTTGAGTCATTAACGATCATCGGCATCTTCGGGTCGATTTTGGGACACCATAGAACCACTTGGGAGTGATAATGACACTTTATTTTAATTAACTTAATGTAAAGGAAAAAATGACACAAAACAATATCATTTATTAAATAAATTTTTATTATGGGTTATATATGTTATCATTTCAACTATGAATATATATTTTAAAGATAAAAATATTTCCTAAATCATTGTATTTTTTAATTATTAAACATCAAATAAAATAAATAATTTATGACAGAATAATGATGAATTATTTTACCCATTAATAAATGAATTAAATAAATAAGATTATAAATATTAAAATAACATAAAAACAAGTCGAGTTATATTGGATGATTTTATTTGGTTCATGATTCTTCTTATATTTTACCTAAATGAGTTTTTGACCTTAATAAACCTAATATAATAATATAATAAAATAATACTTTCACACGTTCATAAAGAGCCCCTCTTCCCACTTATAAAAGATCTCATTTCATACTCATTCCTCAAACCTCTAGAGCCCATGTCCTCAACCAAACCCTTTCCAAATAATCTCTAAATATCCATATCATCTTCCTAGAATCCTTAACTTAGGCATAAGTCTCTTCACATTGTTTTTTTCATTCAAAGAATATAGAGTTACCCAAATTAAAGGTAATGATTCATCTTAACTTCTTTTCTATTATTTTAATTTTCCAAATCCTAAACAAATTTTATTCCTTTTGTTTATAACAAAAACAGTATCCTCTATATATTATGATGTTTTTATGATATGTATTTTAACTACACTTACACACACCTCTATCTAATGGGTGGAAAACTTTTTGTTTCTGTAGATGGAAATCTAATGCCTCACGAAATGATGATTGTTTGATTATCTTCTATCGCCTCTCACGGTGGACATTAAGATGGAACTGTATTTATATATGATATATATTATTTTTATGTTTTATTTATGCTTTGGTATTTTACATTTATGTCTTACCTATTTGTTTTCCCTAATGGGTAAACGTGATAATTTCATTGGAGAAAGTGTGGACTACCTCCCCCTCAATGTGATTTGACTCGTTCATACTATACATTGGAAATATAAAGGATTGAATTATTGAAATTATATATGAAATTATATTTTAATTATAATATATCTATGTATCATTATGTTTTTATTCAATTAAAATTCAATATATAAGTGAATGTAGTGTTCAAGTGTACGTGCAGATTACCGTCTCCATTAACATTGCATTTCATTTCGTATCTCCTAATGTGATGTACTATTATATATACATATATTATACTGGATATATATAATATATTTTTTATCTAAATCATTAATATCATTCTGAATATAATGATATTTTGACTATGTGAACAACTTGTAATTATAAGAAGTCCATTTTTGACTAAAGTACCAAATATTTACAAAACTAATGATATTAAATGATTACATAATGTTTATAACATTGTAATAAGTGAAATAAAAGGAATAATAAAACATAAAAATGATCTCAATCATATATAAACTAGCTTTAGTTTATTATTCATGAAGATAAAATTAACAAACTAGTCATGTCGGACATGAGGTATGGGATTTCTTATCTCACTTTTAATTCCATTAGATTTCCATTGTTCACCAATTTTTTTTGCATGTGGTGTATTGTGTATGGCAATTTGTTATATATTATCATGATTCTATTATATTAATGTTATTATATGAATTATTTTTTGTTTATTAACTTTTGGTCATACGACTTGAATGATTACAATGTGGTATGGGTTTTTCATCTCACATCTTATTCCCGTGGGATTCATGCTATATTTTCCATTGTTTCTTTTTTTTATAGTGGATTTACTACCCATTATAGTATTATTAGTGTAATATAATTTAATTAATTGGAATTTAAATCTTCATATAATTATCCTTATTTAAAGGGGTGTATGTTTCTTATGTTACCAAATCAGTAAGGGAACCTTTCATCCTTATCTTTTTTAAAGACTTATTTTTGATATATATTTTTATTTACATTTTATAATATTGAGATATGATATAATATATTCTTAATGATCTAATTTTCTTCACTAGGATATGAGACACACATTTCTATCAAATGAAATTATTTTTTTGAATTTTATTTTGATGCTACAAGGCCGTTGAATTTCTGAATGGGAACTTCTTAACCATATTTAAATTCTTTTGGATAAACATATACCTCTTGATTATGTCATGTTATGAATATGCGTGAACGACCTATGTTTTTTTCACACATAATATCCACTTAAATATAATGTATTATTATTCATCAGACATAATTATCTAATTGACTTATCATTAATATGAGGATAATGAATTTATAAGGATTTCATCTTAATTTACATTTCATTGAGATATCATTGTCGTATACACCAATTAACTTTAATATGGTGTATATACGGTCCTTTTTCATATTATATCAAGAAAACATTTATTCTAATGATATTATTATGTTCTGAATAAAATTTTTTCCTAAATTATTGTATTCAAGCTTCTCTGATTTTTTTGAAATGTATTTAACTAAAATATCATTCTAAATGATTAAAACCTATATTATTCGAAATATTTCTCAATAATGTATATGTTTTAAAAATGCATTTTACGTTTTAAATATGAGGACTTTAATGTTTTGAAATGATAATTCATTTAAAAGCTTCAAATTGGTATGTGGCACTTTGATTAAAAAATCTCTTTATTAGATTTTTTAAATCGTTTTGAAAATGATTTGATAAAGCACTGTTTATTTCAATATCCTGATTTGATATATTATTATTAAAATGTAGAAATTTTATCTTTCCTTTATGATTAGTTATGTGTCATGATTATGTTATGGTTATTGGTCATTGTTTACATATACATGTGGTTTTGTGATAAACCTTGGCCGGGTGAGCCCGAGATATCTCTCTAATGCATTGGGTAACGTGACAGAGGTAAACGTTAATGTTTCTCCTATGAGATTTAAGTAATATACTATGATGGGAATTCATAATGTGACTCCCTATGTAGTTGTGGTAGCTAAAATTTATGTATGTTATTAATTCTATAATATATCTTTATGATTTATTATTTGTGTGTGTTATTCATAAATATTATGATTTCGTAAGGAATGTTATGATTGATAATTATGGTTTCATTGATTTTTATTTAATGATTGGATAATGTTTTAATTCCTTATATTATACCCTGTAATGAGATTTTATGCCCATCCCACGTTTTTGAAATGATTTCCACCGGACATAAAGTTGAATATGGTCATGGACGAGATCAATGAAAAGTAATGATGTCTATAACATGGAACTATACATGTTTCTTTTTAAGAGTATTTATTTTTTGAAAAAAATGGATACTGTGTGGTACAGTCTACATGTAATTATCAAGTTGATATGTAATAGTTATGGCCTATTCCAAGTCCCTAGTTTGTATAATGAGACCTACCGATGCATTGAGAAGATATAGAGGGCTCCACCAGTCACTTATTATGTTCAATGCATTCTTCATATGAATGGTAGAAACATAACATAAATATTCGTATTAAAATAATAATAAAAAATGAAACTATATTAACCACAAACCATGAATGGTATAAAAAAACACATCCATAGAAAAACATACCACAAAACCTTCAATACTCTATGGTTTATTTGTATCATAATAAATCAACTTCCAAAAAGTGTAAAATTCATCAATGGCTATTGACATAGATGAAAACAAAACTATTTGAGAGAAATATCTTTTTTTATGAAATCATATAGATGACACATAATTTAGAACAGATGGAATTAAAATGCATTTTTGAATAAAATTGTCCTATATCACATTGAATCATTGAACGAAAATAAAATTTTAAAATAATGATCTCCATATAAATAAATCATAAAATGATATTGAAAACATGTAAATTATTAAAATAGATTTCTAAAAAAAAAAAAAAACATTTAAAATTATGATATAGTTAAATATACCCTACCATAAAACCTTAAAATATTCATTTTGATAAAATTTTTATGATATTTGGACATTGATGATAAATATGTCCCATCATATACTTACTCATAAACAATCTGGGATAATAATGACATTGAGGAATTAACCCTTACTTGTACATTACCTTTTTCAAAGGTTTGTTATCTTCATGTATTATAGATAAATCATTGTAATTAAATTATAAAATAACCACACACATAAATATGATATTATTTAAAATCGTAAAATATTGCTTTGTTTGTAATATTTTAGTAGTATCCTCATTTTGAGTGTTAACAGATTCATTATCATTTATATAATTCGTTACGTGATCCACATTTGTTATGGATAATATGTATTTGAATAGTATCCAAAATGATATATCTTTTTTACTCATTATTTTTAAGCATAAAATGAAAATTATTCTTGAACAATAACGATGGGGAATGAATCTCGTCGTTTACGTGGAGACGGTAATCCATACGTACACACAAGCGAAAATATCATTATATAAATTGTGAGATCAGGTTTAACTTTATGGTAAATCATATATAAAAAATAAATAACATGTTATCTTTATTATTTATATCATTTATACTCATTATTATACCCCATAAAATAATGAAGTATTTTAATAACAAACTACAATACTATGTGGAGTCAGTAAGTCGTACGTACGCACATATGGTGACTTTGACATTTTTAGGATGAAGATAATAATGAATATAGTTGTACCATGTTTATAATAACATCACATTTGGTAGTATTTACTTGTGTTTATAACTTGGTATGTAAACCAAAAAGAAATTGGAAGTGGAAGAAGAAAAGAACTTGAAATAGGGTGGTACAATTATTACACCTTCTTCAGGTGTTTCCTTTTGTGTTGTTCAAAATGGATTCATAGGTTGGAATTATGATAAATTTAAGGATAATAGGATGATTTTGGGAGGATATTTGGGAAGGTTTTGGAAAACCATACGGCTTTGGAGGTGTGGTTTTGTGATAAGGGGATGTACCATTTTATAATAGGGGTTAGAGTCACATTAGCGAAAGATTAAAATATTATTTTATTATATAGTTATATTTAGTTTATAATGGCTCTAAATGAATTTATTTAGAGCCTTAGGTGGTTATGCGTCGATATTCTATCAACCAATTGGGTATAAACAAGTTTAGGTTACCATTTTAACCTTATCTATTTGATTTAACACATAGTTAAATACTATAACTTTTACCATTTCTTCTTGTATTCTTACACCATATGATTAATAAACATAATATAAACATCCAAAAGAAACATAAGTGGTTCATTAATACCACATATAGTATTATTTAATCTATTTGAATGAGCCTTATATTTATTTGAATATTATATAGACCAATAATATAGTATATGTTTTAAAAAACAATTTATTCCAATTTTGACACTATTTAATATTTTGTTTTTGTAAAAGTCATAAAAAATTATAATTTCGAAAATAATTATCTAACAAACCATGAAATGTAATATTAAAATTTAATATTAATGGAATTAATCAAAATAATAAAAATTATATTTATTTTGATATTTATATAATCAATTATTTTATTATTTCATTAGGAAGGTAATTATTGCGTCATCGTTGTGTCATAGAAAATTATAATATTTAATCACTACAAATTATAATTAAAATTCCAATATGTATTAAATCGGTTAATCTTTCTAATGAATATTTATCAGTCGAATTTATCATTTTTAAAACAATATTTTATAAAATGTTTAGTTAATGAAAATTAAATCTAACACTTTAACTCATCTTTATATAAAATAATAATAAAATTACTAATCTAATCCATGTGGATCTAAAAGATCATATCACTTGTCCAACAAAATTAGGACATGTGTTAGTATAATTATAATATCATTTTTACCTTAAATTAGCTTATTTAATATTATATGTGTTGAATAAAAGTCAAAATATATTATTAAACAAAAATTATTTTCATCTTATTGAATCACATATTACATAATTATTTCAACCATGTCTCCTTTATTTTTTAATATCAACTGACATAGACTATAAATTTAATTTTTATGCAACATTGTTAACGTTCTTAGAAGGATGGTATAAGATGTTAAAAAATTCAATAAAATATTTTACATTAATTCATTAATAAAATTACTTCTGTTAATTACATTTTACTAATATAGGTATTATTAATCTTTTTTTATGTTAATTAAATTTAAATAAAATAAATTATTGTTTAAATAAAAAGTCGATTTTAATAAAAAATGTAGTGTTTTAAAATTTTCATAAAAAATTGTATGTTTTCAGAAAAATACCAAAAATTCACCCTAATCTAATATTGATATTATGCATTTAAAAATGAAGTTTATTTTACTAAATTATAAAACATTTAATTTGAATTTATTAATTTAAAAATAATTCCTACTTTAAAAACCAAATAGCTAGTTTTTAGAAAAAGTAAAAACAATCAATAGATTAACATGTGTTTATATCAAATTTAAATGTTATCCAAAAAACAGAAAAAAAAATATCAAAACAAATTTTTTATGTCCCACATATAAATAGGAAGATTACTTTTTCAAATATAATATAAAAATGTCAAGTATTTCATTTAAAAAAAATTTCTATTAGTATGTGGAAAAATTGCATATTATAAAAATAGTTCCTTTACCTGAAAATTTGAATTCATTCTGATATTATGATTATGAAACAAAATATATGGATGTTAAAATTTAAAATAGTATATGAGATTCAAAATTCAGTTCATATTATTCATAACTGCTTTTTGAATGGATAGTTTGGTAAGTTGTGGTGTGCTCAAACTCGGTGATTCATGTAGCACAAGAAAATGAATTACATTAATGAGATAACATATTATCAAATAATGGGGTGTTACATTCTACCATCCTTAAATAAATTGGGTCCTTTCAATTTGAAAATTATCTTCGAAAATAAATGGTTAAAAATATAATAATTCATTTGTGGAAAACCTACATAGAAAATTGGATTAATAAAATGTAGTCATAATAATTGGGAAAGGGAAATGAAAAATACACCACCAAATTATGATCTCAATTAGGTGAACATTCATGGAAATTAGAGACACATAATTTGAGGAGAAACGTAAATATTAGCTGGGAGTGATTGAGGTCATCAATAACAGGAACATGTAAAATTGAGGGCCTCAAATCCAAAAATATATGATGATGTAAAATATCATAGGTTCAACAAAACATATGGTATTGGGAAAACACAATTTTGGATTTAAGCGCCCTTCCCTAAAGATTAAGAATTATTTTATTCATATAATAAGAATAAAATATATATATATATATATATATATATATTTGACATGTAGAGTTTCATCCTTCAACTAATTCCTACCACAAACTCCTCTTTCAATCCAAAATATATTAGAATTAAAATTTTTTCTTTCTTATCCTAATTGAATAGGGTTCCAAAAAAATGAATTTATAATTTATGTGTCAGACCATTTTTAAACACTACATTATAAAAAATATGACATTGCATAGGACAGTGGTTATTGATGCACCCTTATCGCTATTCGGTTGTCTGTTCAAGTCTCACATCCTTTCCAGACGAGGTGAGTTTTCGCCCGATCTTCGGGTTATACATTTAAGGACAATCCAAAAATAATCTCAAGAAATGATTTAACCTTAACAATAGTATCAAATGTCAAACTGAATCGATTCTAACCTTTAGAATAATCCAAATACTTTTATCCAAACTCACAGTAAAAAATTTATAAGGAAGGTGAACAAAATGAACATCCTATTTTTCCAGGTAATAACATGTGAATAACTTCATCATTAATTCTCTTAATACAATGTAACAACCTAAATTACCATATATCCTTATTTATTACATTCATGCTACCTTATTCCTTTTAACATATTGGATATTGTCCTAACCAAAAAATTTGTGAACTCCGAAAATGATGGAATATAAAAATCACTTATCAGTTTCATGGAATTCATGAGTAACCAATATAATTAATCCAAGTCAGTCATATATTATTCCGAAAACACTACCTTGATATTAGAACTATATTATGGTTTTTCATTCTATCAAAAATATATTTTCCAAAAAACATAACATGGTATTGATTGACTATTCATGGTTAAACATAGTCTCAATTCTTCAATGAAATAGTACAGTTTTACAATCATTATATACTCTATAATTCTTATAACATGTAAAACATTAATAAAACACTAAATTGACACAATACATCAATAACAACATAAGTACAATAATCCTTACTCTTAAACATTGGTAGTATCATTACATGATTATTATCTTACAGCTTCATTTTATGTATACTATGATGATTTGAACATATATTCAAGTAGTGTCCCAACTCCATGTGGATGAAGCATTGTACATTTGAACCATTTTTCTTACCCTAGAAATCACGTACATGTTGTCCTTTTTCTCCAAACTTATAAAAAACTCCTATTCCCTTAAAGAATTTACAAAGGTGATTTTCTCACCAGTTATCACATGTTGGAAAATCTTTCGTTCCCATTTTCCCTTTATCCATATTTCTCTCTCCCATCCTTTTATCTGCTTTCTTTACTTCAAGGCCATGGGACTGTGATAATTATTTAATTATCATATTAAAACATGATACTATTTCTTAATATTATGATAATTCATTGGAGGATATTTACCTTTTAAATGTTGGATTAATACCATGAATGATTTTATACTTCATAATCATTCGATCATGTGTATTGTTCGAATTCTCATTTCGTCTACTAGGCACCATTTCTAAACAATGGCATAAAACAGGTTAGTTTATGAGTCATAATGCATTATTCCAAAAATGTAAAATACCTAACATACTTGGAAATTATTATGTATATAATATATATTAATAAAATGTTTTCATTGTGAAAATATTTACTTCTAAATCCTTCACGATGTATTTTAATGAAAATTTTAATTATCTTAAGAATATCCCCCGGGATTGATGTAACCAACAGTGCATCGAGGCACAATGTCATGTACAATGATACCATTGGTCATGCCCAAAAATCCATTTCATAGTTTTCACTCCTACGTACATATGTGTCGAAGCCGACTCTAACTACTTGTATGCATATAGGGATGTATTGATTGGAAAATACTCAAAATCTCTACTTTATCAAAATTTTAGGGAGCTCTTCTATATTAATCATAAAATTATACCTTTTGGAGATTTTATCTATTTAGATATTTTCTAAATCAATTTATCAAGGTATGTACTAAACATTCTCTAATACCAACTATAACACCCAAACACTAGAAGCCTAGAGTCGGTGCATTATTTTAATAAATTGGCATGATCACAAGGGATCAAATCCCTAATACTTTATCAATTTAGTAGACTTTGGATTACAAGATATATAAATAAGTTTTAAAATACATTATAACATGAAAAAAAATAATCATTGTCTCCATTTACCACATTCATATCCCATAGACTATCCTAGAAGGTCAGTAAAAATATTCTTTTTCACAACCTGGGAAAAATAAAACATTGAAAGGGGTGTGCTCAGATGCTCAGTAAGGTAACATATATTGAAAAAAACATCATAAATAAGTACAAACCTACGACTCAATGTAAAATTCTAAAACATAAGCATATTAAACTGAAACATCATTATAATATGGCTAATATAAATAAAATACTTCTATTTAATTATTCACAGGGATATTATATACGTCAACTAATCACATGCAATATCAATATCCAATTTAATAATAATAGACTGAATAATGCCAGACATATTTACCACGATGTAAAGGCCTTGTCCCAATACTAAATATACGAATTTGTCAAACCCTTGTTCCAAGATAGTAGTTTGTCTCATGATACATACCTATTTATCTAGGAGTCGTAGTGGGCTCCACCCATCCTTTATAAATTCCAATGCATTCCTCATATAAAAGGTTAAAACATAACATAATCTTTCATATTAAAACTATAATATGAAATTTTGATAATATAACCATAAAACATGAATGGTATAAAAATAACACATCCACAGTCAAACATATCACAAAACCAGCAATATAATATGGATGATTTATATCATAATGAATCTACTTCAATCAAGTGTAATATCCATCAACTGATTTTGACATAGTTGAAATAATAACTATTTGATAGAAATATCTCTTTCTTTTTTTTAAATAATTTAAAAGACACATAATTTATAAAGGAATATATATAATGAAATTTTATAATCAATGTTTTCCATAACACTTAGTAACATTTAATGGAATTTAAATTTTAAAACAATGATGTCCATATAAATAAATTCATAAAATCATTTTGAAAACATGGAAATTAATTAATAATATTTTGAAAAAAATAGTTCTAGAATTTAAAATTTTGATATAGATAAATAGATACATCTATAAAACTATAATATATTCCTTTTTAAAACATTCTTATGAAATATGGACATTGATGATGAATATGTCCTATTAAATACTTACTCATAATCAATCTTATATAATAATGAGATTTAGAAATTCACCCTTACTTGTACATCTCCTTGGTCAAGTGTACGTTAATCCCTGCATAATAGTAAAATCATTTATATTAAATTATACAATAACCACATACATAAATATGATATCATATATGAACATATATTATTTTTTGTTAATAATGTTTTAGTTTTATCATCATTTTGTGAGTTAAAAGATCTGTTTTCCATTATATGCTTGGTTAATTAAGCCATGATGGTTATGTATAGGATGTGTAGTATTCATATCTATAATGATATCATGTACTCAAACATTATTTTTAACCATAAAATGAAAATTATTATTGTACGATTATGATGGGGAATGAATCTAAGTGTGTCCATGGAGAGGGTAATCTGTACGTACACACGAGTTACAATATAATTATATTGACGGTGAAATTGTATGTAAATTCATAGTATATCATATATAAAAAATCATTAACATGATATATTAATTATTTAAATTAGTTGTACACATTATTATACCCATGTAAATAATGTTGTGTTTGAAGATAAAACTACACCATAATGTGGAGACAGATAGCCGAACATACGCCCATATGGTGACATTGTCATTTATATGATGGATAAAATAATTAATATTGTTGTACGATATTTCTAATAACATCACAGTATTTAGGATGTACTGAGCTAAATATATTCAAATGGAGACAACAAAGAAAGATGATGTTGAAGAATAATAGATATTGAAAGAGGATTGGAAAATTTTTACTTTTTTTCGTGTGTTTTCTTTTGAGTTCATCAAAAGGGTTCCATAAGTTGGATTTATGTCCAAAGTAAGAACTCCAAGTATATATGACGGTTTTTTTAGTATATTGGGGAAGGGGTTGTCTGAGAAAAATTGATTTGGATGTGTAATTTTGATAGAATAGGATGTTCCCTTTTATAAGAGAGGTGAGGGTCACTTTCGGAAAGGAATAAAATATTAATTAATTACACAATAATATTTGGTTTATAATGGCTCCAATGATTTTTTTTCAGATTTAAGTGGTAATAAGTCGAAATAATATCACCCAATAGTTTTAGACAAGTTTAGGTTACCATTTTATCCTTATCATTTAAATTTAACTCTTAGTAAAATACTTAATCTTTTATTGTGTCTCCTTGTACTGATACACAATATTGTAAATAAACATACTATAAACAACCAAAAGATCCATGATTTGGTTATTAATGACATATATATTTATATCTATTACCTTTGGATGAACCTTATATTTTTAGGAATATTATATCAATTAATAATGTAAGTTTTGTTTTAAAAACTACTTTATGTCAATTTTGACATTATTTGGTATTTTGTTTATGTGAATTGCATAACAAACATATCACATAGAAATAAATTGTTCTAATCGTCCCTTAAATGTCATATTAACTTATAAAATTAGTGTAATTCATAAAAACTCTAAAATTAAATTTATTTAGATATTTATAATATATATTTTTTAATAAAACATTAAGAAGGTATTTATTTCATCATCATTGTGTCGTAAATAATATTTAATATTTTATATCTAAATATTATAAATAAAATAAAATTAGTTAGGAAATGTTGTTATATTTATGATTAATATATTTAGTCATATTTATCATATTTATAACTATATATTAATAAAATTTAGTTAATAAACATTTAATTTAAAACATTTAACTCTTATTTAAATAAAACAATAATAAATGTTCTAATCATATAAAATTATACCTAAGGATCATATTTTATTCCTAAGGTTGTTTTTGGTAGATTTACAATTATCCAACAGTGTTAGGACATTTGTTGGGAAAATTATAATATCATTTGTAACTTTATTTATCATATTTTCTTTTAACCACGGTATTAAAAGTCAAAATATTTTGTTTATAAATAATTAATTACATCTTATTGAATCAAATTTTACTTACTAATGTCAAACCATGTCTCTTGGATTTTTTAAATTCTACTCACAGTGGTGGTAAAATTACGTTTTATGCAAACTGGTTAACATCCCTATAAGGGGGAAAAGATGCTATGAAATTCAATTAAATTTTATACGACTAATTTTATAATAAAAATACTCCAATTAATCAAAATTAACTAATATATATTATTTATCTCTTTTTTACTTTTAATTTATTTTAAAAAATAAATTAATATTGAAATAAAAATTCAATTTTAAACAAAAACAAAGAGGTTTCTCGATTCATCCATAAATAGATAGTTTTCTATTTAAAATAAAAAATTCACCCTTTCTTAATTATAACATGTTGATTTCAAAAATATTGATTATATTACCAAATTCAATACATTGTAGTTTTACTTAATAATTTTTAATTAATAAAAATTTTCATAACAAAATAGCGGGGATTAAAAAAAGTAAAAACAATAAAAATAATGACATGAGTTTAGGTCAAATTATAATGTAAAATTACTTATAATGAACTAAAATGTTTTAAATGATAATAATATAATCTAATTTACTTAAAAACAATTAAAATTTATAATTTATCACTATTAATAAATTTGATTAAAAAAATTCAATTAAAATTTAGCATCATTCATTGTTTCTCAATATATGAAAGTTAACAGATAAACACCAAAAATTTATCCAAAGTTAATTTTTATGTCCCACATATAAATAAGATGTTTATTTTTTATAATTTTAAATAAAAAGATCAGATATTACATTTTAAAAAATCACCATTATTATGCGGTAAAGTTTCTTTTCGAAAATTACTTTCATTACATGAAAAATGGATTTTTTTTCTTATATTATGTATAGGAAACACATAATATGGGTTTTAAATTTATATAGAGTATTAATTATTGAAAAATATGTTAATAATATTCATAACCTCTTTTTCAACTGCTAGTTTGGTAAGATCTGGTGAACTTAAACTCGGTGTTTCGTGTAGTGCATGTTATTGAGTTACTTTTATGAGATAACGTACTATGAAATCATGGTGTGTGACTCTCTGTTGATTTTTTATAGGGTTCCAATTAAAAGAGATGTAAATGAAGGTACATGAAGGTAAAATAATATTACAATATTCAAAAGGGGGTTGAGAAATGCAAATTTTAGGTATTTGAAATGTTACTAATAGAGCCTTATTTCCAAGGTCATTAAATATGATATTTAAATTTTGTTTGATAACACCTAGTGCAAATAAATATACGAAAATATAAATTAAATAAAATATATATTAGAAAAAACAATATTATATCCAATAAAATTTAACGTAATTAGAAAATAAATATAACAAAAATTAATTGTATTATTGAAAATATTTTATAAAAAATAAAATAGAATAAAAAAGTTTAAATTTAAAAAGATGCTCATTTAATTAAAAATTAAACAAACCTAAAACCCTCTTAATAAAATAAAATCTTATAATGGGAAGTGGTTTAGTAAAAATATCAGCTAGATGATATTAAATATTTAAAAATTTTAATGGTATATCCTTATTAATAACATGATATGTTATATAATGATATGAACATTATAATTTCTTCAATGACTTATTGTATTTTTAGAAATATTTATAACACTTGTATATTCAGATACAATTGGTTCACTATTATAATGTTATTCAATGTACATTTTTTTATTTCTCATTTATAATACCTGTGCACAAAAACTGCATGTAGATACATATTCTGCCTCAGATAATGACTAGGGAACTGATCATTATTACTTATTTGACCAACATAATAAATATATCCCTAAGAGTGGCAAATTCATGATATACTTTTTATATCTAATATACAACCTCCATAATTAGAATATGAATATGATATTAAATTAAAATTTTTTTTGGGATAAATAATAGATTGAAAAAAGGATCCTTTTAAATATCTAAAAATACTTTTTACATTAGTAATATGGGATTATTTGGGATTTGATTGAAATCTAGAAAATAAACATAATGAAAACATAATATGAGGTTTTATATTAGTATGATATAATAAAATTACAATCAAACATCTATATAATTTATTATCCACCGGTTTTCTAGCTTTATCGTAATTATGTTTTCAATTGGTACAATTGGGAGTTTTTTATGTCTTGTTTTTCCCACAACCAAACTTCTTCTGTATTCAGTAATATATTTAATTTGGTTTGAAATATTTATATAATATTTTTGATTGATTTGATATCCTAAAAATAAGATAAATTCTCTCATCAAACTCATTTCAAATTTTTCTTTCATTTTTTTAAAAATCAATAGAATGATTTTCATTGTTTGAATAAAAAATAACATCATCATCATAGTTTTGTAATAGTAATATATTAGAAAAAAAATTCATAAAAAGAGTTAGATCATTCAATCCGACAGTGTAACATACAAGGTAAATAATGAAATCTAAAATTTTCATATGTATTAATATATTTTAACTAAATACTAATTCTACAATAAAGGGGAAGAAATGTTCGATGTCGTACCCGATACACAACAATGAGTTTTTTTAGAAATCTTAGGCTGCACACTAATAATATAATATTATTATTTTAAATAGTAGTTATCAACTAGCCTTTTTAATTGAGGGAATGAAGATAAATAACTAAAAAAATAATATATATGTTTGTTAGAAGTTTTTAATTTTATCCAGTACTTGTTAAAGGCCTAAAATGTGAATGAATCTAATTTTAAACATAATTTAAATTAAAAGGTTTATTTAACGCCTTTTAATGGAGAACCATTGTTAAATATAGTTTTTGGCATTTTTATAATATCCATTTGACAATATAAAATTAATATTTAGAATCGGGACATCAAATTTTACTTTGGGATTTTTTTATTTTTCTGTTAAAGTTTATTTTTAATTAATAGTGAATTATAGTGTATTTTTATTCAAAAATGCCTTTTAATATAATTTATTTATATGGTTCTATTATATTTTTAATTGGTTTTAAAGTCTAATTAGATTATATTTGTACCAATTAATCTAAATTTGGTCATTGGAATTAATTTCCTTTTGAAATTGGAGAAAAAAATCTTCGAATTTATGAGAGTTATTGTTTCTTAAAAATACTATATTTGTTTTGACAATGAAAATTAATTTTAAATTAATTTATCAAAATTAAATGTTTTGAATTTGTAAAAATAATCATAATTTTTTAATTTATAATATCATATAAAGAATATGGTGAATTTTTTGTATTTTTATGAAAAACAACAATTTTTAATGAATAGTAAATGCACATAGTAGTAGTTAAAAAACTCACTTTGTCATTTAAATAATATTTTACTTCTTCTATGAAATGAATTTAATAAATACAACATACATTGTTATTATCATTATATAAAATTTGGTTAATAAGATTAAAATAAGCTTTGGGGAACAATAACTGTTGACTTTTATTTGCCGTGTTTAAAGCTAAATAGGGAAATTCAAGGAAAAGGGAATATCATAATAATTAAAAATTTACATAACACCTGTATTGACATTATTTGTTGAGTCATTATCTACCATGAGAATCTTTGGGTCGATTTTGGGACACCATGGAGCCACATGGGAGTGATAATGACACTTTATTTTAATTAACATTGTGTAAAGGCAAAAATGACACAAACAAATATCATTTAGTAAATTAATTTTTACTTGGGATTATAAAAGTTATCATTTCATCTATAAATATTCATCTGAAATATGAAAATATTTTACTACATCATGGTATTTTTTTAATTATTTTATATCAAATAAATTAAATTATTTATGACACAATAATGATGTAGTATTTACCTAATTAATATATAATTTAAATAATTAAGATTATAAATATTGAAATATCATAAAAAACCTATCATGTTCTTATTGGATGATTTTATTTCGACCATGATTCAACATATATTTTACCATAATGATTTTATGACCTTTATAAACAGTATATCAATCTATAATAAAATAATACTTTCACAGATTTCGAAAGAGCCCTACCTCCCCCTTATAAAAATTCCTCACTTCATACACATTCCTCAATCCTCTATAGCCCATTTCAATGCCCATCCCCTTACCAAATAATCTTTCCAGATCCTTATCCTCTTCATATAATCCTTACCTTAGGTATAAGTCCCTTTAATAAGTCTTTTTGGTTCAAACCATAGGGAGTTACCAAAATTAATGTTAAAGATTCCTCCAAACTTCTTTTCTATTATTTTACATCTCCAACCCCTAAACACTTTTTATTACATTATTTTATATCAAAAAAAGTATCATAATTATTCTAGGATTTTTTATGAGATGTATTTTAACTACACTTACAGACACCCCCATCAAATTGGTGATGAACATACTCTTTCTGTAGATTGAAAACTAGCACCTCACGAAACGATGATTGTATGATTATCTCCTACCGCAACTAATGGTGCCCATAAAGATGAAAATATATTTATATATGATATATATTATGTTTATGTTTTATATGCTTGTTTATTTTAAATTTCTAGCCTATCGTTATGGTTTCTATAATGGGTAAATGCGATAATTTCATTGGAGGAAGTGCCGACTACCACCCCCTCAATGCGATTTGACAATTTCATAACATACATGGGACATATAAAGGATGAAGTTATTGAAATAATATATTATATTATACTATAATTATAATATAAATATGTATTATTATTTTTTAATTATATTAATATATGAAATATAAATAAATGTAGTGTTCATGCGTACGTACAGCTTTCCGTCTCCATGAACGGTGCATTTCATTTAATATCCTCAAATGTTATGAAATATTATAAATAAATTTATGTACTAGATATTTTTGATATATTTGATATCTAAATCATGAATATCATTATGAATATAATTATCCTTTGACTATGTGAATAATTTATAATTATAATAAGTCCATCTTTGTCTCATGTACCCAATACTGACAAAACTAACGTTATTAAATGATAACATAATGTCTATAAAATTGTAATAAGTTATATAAAAAGAATAATAAACATGAAAAATCATCTTAAATAATTTTAAACTAGCTTTGGATGACTATTCTAGATTAACAAGGAACATACAAGTCACGTCAGACACAAGGTAAGGGATTACTTATCTCACATTTAATTCAATGAGATTTCCATTGTTCACTAAAAATTGGTTTCATGTGGTGTATTTTTTATGGACATTTGGTATATATTATCATGTTTTTCATTATATTCATCTTATTACATGAATTATGTGTTGGTAATTAACTTTTGGTCATACCACTCAATTTATTACAACAGGGTAAGGGTGTTTCATCTACCTTCTTATTACATGGGATTCAGGCTATATTTTCCAGTATTTATTTTTTTAGTGGATGTACTGCACATTATAGTATTATTTTTATAATATAAATTAATCTATTTCTTTTTACATCTTCATTTAAATATCCTTTTTCCAAGGGGTGAATGTTTCTTATGTTACCAAATCGGTTAGGGAACCTTTCGCATCCTCTTTTTAAAAGACTTCAATTTGTTATATTGTTTAATTTACATATTCTAATGATGGTATATGTTAATATATATAATTAATGATGTAAATAATTTTTCCAAGTGATGAGATTCCATTTTCTCTCTCACCAAATTATATTTTTGAATTTTAATGTGATGTGGTTAGGCTGTCATATTTCTGTAGGGGATCTTCATAACACAATTTCAATTATTTGGGATAAATTTATACTTCTTGACTATGTCTGGTTATAAATATCTGTGAATAACATATGATTGTATAAAACATAATATTCACTTATATTGATTTTATTTGTATTTTTACGACATAATTTTTTAATTGATTTATCATTAATCTAAGGACACCATCATTATAAGGGATTTCACCTCAATTTACATTTCATTGAGACATCATTGTTGTTATGCACAAATTAACTTTTAATTGGTTTATATATTTTCCTTTGTAATATTATATCAAGAATCTATTTATTCTAATTATATTGTTCTAATAAAATAACATTTTATATGAATAAAATAATTATTCTTCTAAATAATTCTCACTAATTTACATGTATTAAAAATGGTTTTTATGGTTTATTTATATGGAAATTAATTTTTATAAATGATAATTAATTGAAAATATTCAATATTGTATGGGAAACATTGATTCACAAATCACTTTATTAAATATTTTACATTGTTTTGTAAATTAATTGATAAATAATTGTTTATTTCAATATCTTGATTTGATATATTGGGATTTTATTGTGTAAATTTTATCATTCTGTTATTATTTTGTTATGTGTCATGAATATTTTATGGTTATTGGTAACTATTTACATATATGGCTTGTTCCATGATAAACCTAGGGCAGGTGAGCCCGAGATAGCTCTCTAATACATTGGGTAACGAGACACAGGTAAACGATAATGTGTCTCCTAATAGATTTAGGGAATATATTGTGATATGTATTCCAAATGTGACTCCCTATATAGCTAGGATAGCTACAATGTATGTATGTTATTAATGACATTTTTTACCCCTATGATTTATTATTTTTGTGTGTTATTCATAAATACTATGATTTAGTAATGTATGTAATGATTTAAAAGTATCATTTCATTGATTTGTATTTAATTATCGGATAATGTTTTCCTTCTTTATTTTATAACCCTTAATGAGCTTTTTCAACCATCACATGTTTCGGAAAATCCTTTCCACTAGACTTAATGATGAATAGGTTTATGGATGGGATTAATGAAATATCATGTTGTCTAAAACATGGAGCTAGACATGTTTCATTTTAAGTGTATTTTTTTATGAAAAAAATGGATACAGAGTTATACTGTGTACATGTAATTCTCATGTTATATGTAATAAGTATGGTCTAATTCTCAAAACCTATAATCCTCATAAGATCCTAAATTTGAATTATTCAGTTAATTTAGGATTATTTAATTTTTAATTTTGGTTCTTTATATACAGTAATTCCACTTTTCTAATGAAATGATGATAATCAGTCATACAAATATCTAGGTGCTTGTTTAATTCCACAAATCCTTTATAATATTTACAAATAGAATCTAGTTTTTGTGAATTTTCAAAACCACGAGGTTGTTAAACATAAACATCCTCTCTTAAATAACCATGTTCAATGTTATATTTATCAACCATATGATATATTTTAAAGGGAATACAATATGAATAAGATAAAAGTATTTTAATTGGATATAATCTAGATAATGCGGTAAATTATTCATTATAATATACACCTTATTCCTAATTTTATACTTTACCAATTAATCAATAAGTTTTTCTACATATAATCCATTGACCATCTTATTTATTTTAATGACTCATGTGGTTCCTATAACTGGATAATTTGATGGTATTTAAACTAATTCCCAAACATCATTCATATTAAATTTGTTTATCTCATCTTTCATTTATAATATCCAACTCTAATATTATAATTAATCATAAATGATTTTACATCTAGATTATATTGAAATGCCTAGAAATCAACTATGTTTCTTACACATCATTTTTTTATTATCCATATATCTAGGTATCATGTAACAGTTTCAAATTTATGAATCATTATGGTTAGATAATTTCTAGTTCACACATGTCAAGGTTCAACAATATCATTTTATTTTGAAATAGGCCGAATTTTATTTATATTATTTCTAAATCATTTTTTAGGTTTTCAAGACTCATGTTGTCATAACGGTCAGTAATTTCATCAGTTTGATGATTATCTTTAATAAAAGGTTCAATTTCATCAAACATTACTTGAATTGATTATTCAATACTTATTGACATTGTATTATACATTCTATAGGCTTTAGAGGTAGTAGAATATCCTAAAAAGCTTCATTCTAAATCATTTAGACCAACCATGCCAAAAGTATCTTTGGTGTTCATGATATACACCTTGTATCAAAAAACATTAATGTTCGTTACATTAGGTTATCTATTATTAAAAATTGAATATGGTGTATATTCAAAAATTAGAGAAATTAAAACTCTAATCACTATATAGTAGGTTGAGCTTATTGGTTCGTCCCATATGTAGGTACATTGACTGTATTTATTCTGCATAGACCTAGCCCTTTCCTGGATAGTTCAATTTCTTCTTACAATATTTTACATTTTTAGGTGTTATTAGTGTAGAAAAGGACTGTGTGAACCCCATATTGTTCACAAAAAGATTTTAATATTGGTTTCTCAATTTCTCCACCACGATCACATAATAATAAAATTATCTTATAACCTATTTCATTTTAAACTATTTCACAAAAATAATCAAAAATAGTAAAAATTTCACTTTTGAGTTTTAGAAAATAAATCCCAGTAAATCTAAAATAATAATTAACTAAAACATATACATATAATTTTCCAGAAAAACATGCTATAATTGATGGTACAAAAAGATTTATCATTATAAGTTCTAGAAGATTCCATTTATCTATTTTGATAATAGATTTGAAACAATATATGGGTTACTTTCCAATTGGTCATTCATCACAAACTATTTCAGTATCACACGTGTGATTATGTAAATAATAAACTAAATGTTTCTTACAAAATTTATTTAATGTATAAATATTATAATGACAAGGACTCTTATTTCATATCCAGGACACTTTTATCATAGAAGTTAAATAAGTAAATTTCTATTTACACATGGAATTTAATTCCAATGTATAATCATTATTAGTTCTAGGTTCTCTAAAAATAAGTAATTTATTATTAAATACAGATAATGAATTCTTCGAAAAATCATTACAATATCCATCATAAAATTGTGGGGAGATGCCTATTAATTAATGCTTCAACAACTATACAAATAGTACATAGTTTATTAAGGCTGTTTATGGATCTCAAATAATTACAATACCAATTATATTTCCATTAGAATTATCACCAATGGTGGATAGACCTCTATCGATTTGATACAGTGAGTTTATGATTAATGAGTCTTAAATAATATTTATACAGCATCCATTGTCCACATAACATATATATTTCCCTTTTCAATGACCAGTTTCATGCAATAAAATTTAAAAAAATAGTATGTTTTGGTACCTATATTCAATTGGGTCCAAAAATGTTAGCTAGATGATATATAAGAATCCATATCATCATTTTTATTTAACAACTCATATAATTTACTTCTGATTATCATTTTCAAATAAATGCTTCTCTAATTCCACTAATTTTATGATGTCTCAAATAATTGTTTATTTATATAATCCTTCTATACCAAAAAAATGAAATGTAATTGTTATTGAGTTTGGAACAATATAATTATAATATAGTTTAGATTTTTCACCATGACAATATAAAAGATTTTATTTATAATGACATTTTTACAAATAATTTCTATCAGAAAATTTATTTTTTGTAATAATGATATGATCACATTTATAAATTTTTACTCCTTATTGAAATGCATTAATAAAATTTTCATGATCATCAAAATTTGTTTTGTATGACATTAATATTTAAAATAACTCTTGATATCACATAATTGGTTCATCAATTTCCCTTAAAATGGTATTATGAAAAATCATTAATGATTTTTGTTTCTTTAATAAGGAGTCATATTTTCCTTACATATTTTTTAGTATGAATAAATTTTATTATTTGAATAATTTGAATCAGAATGATAATTAGAATTGGGGGAATAAAAGGTTTTTACCTTACCTTTTTTCATCTATTAAACGTATATTTTATTTCAAATTTGATTCTACCTTTTCTAAAATATATTTATAGGAGAGTCTAGGGTCATAGAAAAATTCCTTATAGCCAGTATTTATCTTTTTAAATTATGTTCATAATTAGAATGTTTCTGATATTTCATTTCAATCATTAACATTTAACCATTTAGCTGCCGACAATAGAGTCCTATATGAACTAATTTAATATGTTCATAGTATCTAACATCCCTTTATGATTTCTCATCACTCTATATGGATTCTATGAATCCATTTTTCTTGTTGTAAAAAATTCTAAACATTCTGGCTAATTGAGCATTTTATATTTTAGAATCAGAGGTATCTGAGTACTTTTCATCTCTGACTTCCTTCTTTATTGTTTTCATTAGATTATGATATGATACATTAAGTGATGTATTTTAATTTTTCAATAATACATTATGATATTCACATTCATCTTACATTTCAACTTCATACATTATCGGTATCCGAATTAATTCTCTCATTGTCATATTTTTGACATGTATTGATTATCGAATTGCAGCAGAAATACCATTCCATTATTTGTTGTACTCTGAGTATATTCAGACAATCTGAATGTATCAAATTTCAGAATTGTTGTTGCATATCTCATTTGTCATACATTATCATATACTTTGTTGGAAACAACAATGGATTGCCACATTTCATATATAGTAGTTCATTTTGAGACATGGTTGATTTTATCTAGCCCAAAACCACAGATAATAGAATTAAAAGAACTTTAATTCGTGTCATTATCCTCCCCTATAGCCGGAGTCCATGTTTGAGGATATTTAGGAATTATATGAGGAGTAATGATCATGGAGTACAAATTGAATCACATTTTTATAAAATTGATAAAAATATGCGATTTATAAATTTCAATGTTTTCAACATTGAAAGAAGGAAGAAATGTAATGGCATTCCTTCTCCCCAATCATTCACTTCCATATATTTTTAGACATTATACTTTTATCATGTTATTTCTTTTTCTAACACCACTCTAATATTTAGAATTTTTTGTTAAGAATAAATTAATATACATAACATGGGCTAAATTGTGACTTTTCCAAATCATTAACAATTAGTCCTTTTGATGTTGACTAATGATTAAATCTATAAGTGGTGTTTATATTCTTTATGTATGTATGAGTAGTGAATTAAATATAAATAAATAACATAGTAGATTATAGTGTTTTTGTGGGTAAAGATCTCCTAGTTCACACCACTAGTTACTTTTTTTGTGAGTTTCATGAATTCCAATAGTCGGGTATTCATATCATAAGACCAATCCACAAATGAGTGCAGGGAGTTGACTCCATTACAACTATTTCTAAAAATAGAGCCTTCTTGTTCTTTAATTGAAAACCAAAAAAACATATCTTAGATTGAGAAGATGATACTACACTACAACTGAGTATGAGAATTTGAAACACTAATAATATAATGATAAAAATGTTTCGATTGATCTACCTAATTGATAAAAAATTCACATTAGATGGATATTTTACATCATAATATTGTTTCATCAAGAAAGAGTTGTTCCACAGTGATCTGAATGTAATATATCATTCAATAAAAATAGAAACTAATAGAGATAGAAGACTTATATCAAATACATCTTTCAGAAAACATATATCTCTACTGTAGCCTATTCTATAAAAAACAATGTCTTACTGATTATTATAATAGATATGTAATTTTCTTTAAAAGAATTCAGTTTCAATAAAAAAATATGTCTTTCAATATATGGCTCAATATATATCCCAATATATATGTATACTTCATTGAATAATTCACACATGAATAGATGAAATAAACTGATAGGATAAATAATTCCAAGAGCCTGAATTTTAATTCTTGGTCCATGAAAATTTACAAATAAATTAAAAGAATTCAAATTTATCGGAAATCTCATAATAATAGAAACATACCTTAAAAATATGAGATAATATCTATACCTAAAATTAATTTTTAAATCAATCATTAATCACTTTTAATAGATTGAAAACAAGATTTTAATCATCATGTTATTTCATAATTACCATAGCACAAATCTCCAAAAAAATCATTAATTTAAATCTTAGGTGATGAAATTTCAAACGCAAGGTTCCTTCAAAAAATGAAAAATTACGAAAGGTTGGGATTAACTATGTTTCACTAATTCTAGAAATTTATGGTTGAAAATATAAGGATGTTCAAAAAATAATGGTTGATGATATGTTTGTTTGCTTCTCAAAAATATGCTTATATATATATATATTGTTCTTCATCAATAATTTCTCTCTTTGATGAACATTAGGTTTCATCCAAAGGTATGATTCTTTAAACATGATTTTTCTATTTGTAAAATGTATGGTTTAATCAAAATGTATGCTTATTTATAAATATGTTTATGTCAATGTAGGGTTGATTAACCATACACACTAATCATTCAATATATAGTTTGGTATAAATGTAGGGTTAATTCAATACATTACATTATTAAATGTATGATATGAAATTTGTTTCCCAGACTCACTTATGATTGTTTCAAACACTTTAATGAATATTCCATGTCAATAATAATTTGGAATATAATTAAAAAATTAGTAATATAAGGAATATCATTTTCCCCAAATTAAATTAATGAAATTTCATTATTAAAATAAACAATTTTATTTGTGATCATAAAAATTAAAATGATTTATATAGTATTGTTGATAAAAAACAATACCATGTACTTCGTACCACACATAGAGAGTAGTGGAAATTTCATCTTCTTTTCTCCATGGTTTTAAATTATCTATTAAACCCAATCTTCAACTTCGTATCATATCCAAGAGAATGAAAAATGACTCACACATTCATTTCAACCATGGTTTCAAAACACACAATCCCATCATCGATACTGATTTCTCTTATGGACAATTCCCAACTAAAACATGTCTTTAAGACACTTAAGATCATATTAGAATTAATTTTGGGTTTGATGAAAATTCATGAAGTTTACCTCAAAAGTCTCATGGAATTATCCATGTATGTAGCAACTGATTAATCATCCCTTTTCATCAAATCAATGATCTTTTTCTCCATCATGGTATATAGAATTCTAGGAAAGTACATGCTGAAACTTATCATCATAGAATCATCCCAATTAATGGGTTAAATATTATCTTTCTTACTCATATTCTTGTTTATATTTCAAAACACGTCTTCCATGCCATATTCTTGATAAATATCATGAATGAATTTCTCATCCTAAATAAATTGATGAATGGGGAATTTCTTTCCCGTAATAAAAATAATTTAGCATCATGGGGATCAATAGACCCTATAGTATAAGGTGGATGTTTCCTCATGAAATAATTTATAGAATTTGTTTCCCTTTACTTGCCATTTTTAAGTCCACTATTATTCATAGTATGAGGATGATGATTGACATAAAAATAATATTTTCAGTCCCTTCTCCAATATCATTTTATTGGGTAGGAGGACATTCATTGCATTGTCCATCAAAATCACCATTAGTGTGTTTCTTTTGGGTTCTATATATTGAAAAAAACAAACACATTGGAGTATAAAATATTTATCTTAACGTGCATAAACATAAACATGAAAAATCTATTATATGTTTTCTAACATATGAAACCTTCCATAGTCTATGAAACACTATATTTATCTGTGTTTATTCATTGCCATTTTTTATTTAAATCACTCATAATGGTTAATGATAAATTTTGGAATTCTTAATTCATATCCTCTGGGAGTTTTTTTCTAGGTGTGTGGTAAGGCCCATTATCCTTTACCAAATTTCCATGAGTCTAGTCATAACATATTATTTGTTTTTTATCACTTAGGTACATCTATTCCAGATCCACATCCACATGAATTATCCTATAATGGATTTTTTTCAAGGAAACCAATAAATAAATAATTCATCAAAAGATCACTTAATTTACCTATACATTTCATTATCCTAGTACTTATCCTTAAAAATGACTTCATGGTTCTCATTAATGTTATCTCATCCTATCATCTTTAGGGTTACTATATATTTGAACTGATAGCAACAATATTTACCCTCTCTTATGAAACATTACCATTACTAAATATTTACAATATATATATATTTTACAATCAAGTGGCCAGACAGGTTAATTAGCCTAATGCATTTGAAATAATGGAATTATTAACCTTGATATATAATAGATCTGCACTATCTCATACTATGTTCTTCTTGACTTGAAACCATCTTAGAGTAAATAAATATAAAATATATGTTAATAACACGGCGAATAAATCATTAATATTTGGGTTCTCAAATGCTTATTATGTATAAATAGACGATTCATATGAAAATAAACATGAGTATAATTGTATGGGAATGTGAATATGAATGTAAAAGGTCATACCATGAATAAAAAAATGATCATAAGACTTGAAATCATAAAAAGGAATAACAAAAGGAATTATGGAAAACATATAAGAATATATTGACTTATGTAGTAGCAATTACTACCATTTCATGACTATCTTGGTTTTATGGGTTCACACCCCATTCCATCTTAGAAGTCATGGTTCACTATGAAGGCCATTAGTGTATCATGATTTTACTGCACATACCATCTTAATCTTCCTGTATCACTCCCTATACAATCTCTTATTATCAGATGAGATATAAATAATTACCAAATTTATTGGATAGTGATATAGTTCAAAACCATTTCATAATGAAATCATGTATACATCTTTCACAAGATCCAAAATAATTATATCATAACAAAAGAAATTAAATTGGTATCACAAAAATGTAAACAGATCATAAACTATGAAATGATATAGGTTCCATAATCATTTCATCGTAAACCTATCCAGTGAAAATATGTGGGCTTCATAAATATATAACACATGAATGAGAAACAAGTTTCTTAAACAAAATTCCATAAAAACAAAATACATATAGAGAATGAATATGAATGAAAACATTTAATAATTTCCCAATAAATATATGATTCTACCAAGGCATGTTATTTAATATGGAATATATATTTGGATGCTCTTTTTGAAACATTTCATAAGGAAAATATCAATTCTAATATATAAAATGATATTTATATCATATAAAAATTTCACAACTTTTTTCATTGAAAATAGATATGGAAATGTAAAATGGAATCATTGAAAAGAATAAAAAATTTAATTTGATTTTTCATTTAAAATCATATTCAATGATATTTTGAAATCATTTTTTGAAACATTTATGAAGGTAATTTTTTTTGAATTCAATAGATTTCAAACTGAAGAGGGTTATTGGAAGAGTTTACATAAACCATTATCATAAGTACCAAATAGCGTGAAATGGTACTAGATAATGATGTTATTTTAAATATATATAATATGAAGAATCCAATAAATATTATTTAGGTATGGATAATTTTATATCATCAATGGAACAATAAACATTAACAATCCTGAAAAAAAAGGAAAATATTATTTCAATAAAATATTATAACTTATTAACATGGGATACAACACTCAATTTAGGAAAAGGAAATTACATTATTATTAAAATATAATTAGTGAGGGAAATTATAGACATTAAATCTAAAATGTAAGTATATTCATGTTGTAAAACAATTTTTGTGTATAACAAAAAATTAGTCTCCAAGATGGAAATTTGTGAAAAATAATTTTTGATAATTTGGAATCTTTAAAAACATAAAACATATGAACAAACAATTATATAATTGAACTCCGATTTCCCATAATTTTAATTATAAGATAAATAATATTTTAGAATTGGTTGAACAAACCCAACAAAAAAAGGAATGATAGGTGTAAATAACATGAATCATGTAGAAATTAAAATTGAGATTAATCTCCTTAAATTGTGTAGGGAATGCATCTGTACTAAAAACGGATTCATGTATAATAAATATAAGATAATTATCAATATTATAATAAATCATTTGATTATATATATTTACGTAAATATTATTATTATGACCTTATATTAACCCCTTGTTAATAATTCGATGATAAGTCATCACATCAGCTAAAATTTCCTTTATTCCTCACCTGTTTCAATTTGTTATATTGTAGATACTTATAATCATATCAAAACTATTAAATGATAATAATGATATAAATATAAGTTATTACTTGTATATTTATATCATAATTACATATGAAATGATATAAAACTTTTGTGGAGATGGTATGTCGTACAAACACATGAACATTGTTACAATTTTTATTATCTTATTGATTGAATGTATTTAAATGAAATATATATATATACGTTCACATATATATATATATATTCTAGAAAATATATTTTATCATATAATATCACGAAACCTATCCTTGATACATTACATGTGGTGTGTGAATGAATCACATCGCTTTTAGGTGGACGTAATCCACTTTTCCTCAAAGGTGATCATCGTATTAACACACAATGGAAAGTAAAATATGTTTATTAAGAAATGAATAAAGAATATTAATTAAATAACCATATAATATAAGACATAGATAAATATATTTTCTATTATAATGGCCACCATGATTGATTTTAAAGGATAAATGAACAATCAGTGTTTTGTGAGGTAGTAGTTCATCATACAAAGAAATAGTATGTTCAATATACACTAGATATAGGTTTGTATGTCGAATTTGAACCCATTTCAGAAAAAACACAATATTTTATGAAGGATACTTGTTTTTCCACACATTAATATAATTAATAGTGTTGATCGTATGGATAAGTAAAATAATTGAAGGGATCTTGAGTGAAGGCCTTACTTAATCAACAGATAACGTCTTTTGGTTTGATCTAAAAGGATTCCTTGATAGGATTTTTGAAAAAAGTATAATTTAACATCAAAAGTATATTTTTGGAAAATTGTTTTGGTCATGGAATATCTTAAATTATTATATTTAGGGTGTGAGTAATGTTTATATTTGGGGTGGGGGACTTTTATAGGGATGGAAAAGGACTTGTTTGTAATTATTAGAAATTATTTATTTCATCACATGTTATTACTAAAAAAGATTTCAAAATACCACCAAACACATTAATGTATTTTTTATGGACGAAATATGGATATCCAATCAGTTGTGGACATGTTTTTAGGTTGTTTTGGGAAATTTATTTAAGGTTTAGTACTATTTTAAAAAAATTGTTTAGTACTTCATAAACCACATTCTTATCTTAACCGATGTAATTAAATTTTAACGAAATTCACTAATATTTTTTGTCCTAAAATAATTTAAACATATTAGAAATTATATATTACGATGATTCCTAATATGGAATCCATTTTTCCAAATTATATTCACATATGGATTAGATATTAAATTAAAATTAATCCCACTTATGGGACGAGAATACATGTTTTCAAAATAAAAAATATAAAATTTTTTATTAGCCATTATATACAATTTCAATGTGGAAATAGTTCTAATGGACAAAATTGTTTTACATGAAAAAAATATTTTATAATTCAAAATGGAAATGAAATGAAATTATATTTTTCCCTTTTAAATAAATGAAATTAAACAGCAATTTTGATTTAAAATCAGGTAATTTTCCTTACTCATCCAAAAATGAAGTTTTTTAGGAAAATCTCAAAAATCTACTCTAACAAAATTTAAAAATTATAAATTTAAAAAAATTTGTTAATTTTATCAATTATAATTTCAAAATCTGTCTAAAATTTATTCAATTTTTTAATAGAATTACTTTAATAGTGGAACATTCTACAAAAAAGTGTCTTTAAACATAAGAATGTCTATAATAATTATCATATATTTCATTATTATTTTTTTATTTTAATATATAATAACAAAAAAAAATTTATAAGTAGTTTTTAATATTAATATAAATATGATTAATAGTTAGGTTATAATTAACACATTTAAGTAATTATTATAATATAATGATGATTCCTTGAATCAATTGTGTTGTGTATAATGTTTGACAAATTTGTGTTGTCTGTAACATATTCGAAATTTGAAATGTTTGTATTGTATGACATGTTCATTCCATGTGAAATTTATATTTTACTTCTTAAATATATGAGACATAAATTAAAATAGAATTTATTCGAAAAAATGGTCTTCAAAACATGGGGTTTTACCGTAATATCCATGTTTTATTAACACATTGAAATGTTCATAATTAGATCCTCATTATGATGTGAAACATAGTAAGAACTTACTCAATTACTAAACATAGTAAAATTAAATGATAAACATAACTAATATAAAATAGATGAATTATTCTAGGAGGTCAGAGCACTCATAGGTAGATATGTATGTACCCGACCATAAATATGACATATTCTAGTAACTGTAAATTCGAATTCAATTTTTTTCATTCCAAAATAATATATTAGGTTTATAGATTCATTAAGAGATTAAGAACCCTTACATAGTAAAAAAATTTAAAAGTGGTCACATATACACAGTTTCCATTTTTTCACCATTGGAAACAATTTTAAAATAAAATCTATTTTCATTCCGGAAAAATTGACACGTGTTTTTTCATGTCCTCATATTCATCGCTACTAATCCATTTCTCTGATAGAAAATTTTAAAAACATTGAATGAGCCAAAAAATAAAAATATGGGATATAAAATAACGCAATATGTTATTCCATTTTGAATCTATAGAAATAATTAATAAAAACATAAAATTTTTATTTATAAAAAGGAGTCATCTTTACAAAAATAATTCATAATGTAACAATTTAAAAATAAATATATATTGATCCAAAATCAGTATCAAGAAAAAAAATAATTCAGTAAAATCAGATATCATTTTATATACACACTTATGGACATGTGGTGTCTCTCATATATACATAGAGTACTAATTATAGTTACATATGGAATAATTACAACAACATTATTCTTATAATCTATTTGGAGAAACCAAAACGGTTAACTACAACCTAGTTCTCATTGCATTGTACAATTATAAATGGATTACGTTCACTCAGTTTATTATAGAACCAACCATCCACAAATGATATTACCTAAAAACATAACATATGAATAACACTTAAACCACAAATGAGAGAAACAATGTTTAGTAAAACGAATTTTCCATTTTAGAATAAGTTTTCATATTTTACAATCACACAAACTCGTAAATGAAAAAATTTATTTTCAATCATGAATTGTTTTTAAAAGCATGGTTCCAAACATTAAAGCATATGGAAAAAGATAAATTATTTTCATTATTAATATAATAAATAAACTTCCCTTCTATTTTTTTCCAAGAAATGTCTCAAATAACCTTCGTTCAAAAACAAACAAAACAATACATTTGAATTAGTTTTAAAAAAATCACAATTGAATCTATATAAATTAATAAATAATAGTACTAAATTAATAAAAAAGTTTCAAATAATTTATAAAATATTTAAATGGTATAAAATTAATGTTTTAAGGATATATTTAGTAATATAATGATATTTTAAAAACACACTAATAAATAGTGTATTGTTGATGTATTAACTAATAAAATGAATAATTTTTGTGATTCCAACATAATTCATCTAAAAGAAACTGTTAATGAATAATAACATATTCAAAATTCATTTCACACATATTCTTAGCATTGCATATTTTTAAAGTAGATATTCAACCCAATGAATGAAAATTTTCTAAAGAAATATCTTACCTCCCAATAGATGTCCTTCGATGATGATAAAAAATGAAAAATTGTTTAATAATTTTTTATACAATTTAATGAACATTATTCATATTTATTATAACTTATATAATGATTTTATTAAATATAATGACAATTTAATTTAAAATATTTCCTTAGTTTTTTGGGTGTTCTCATTTCCTGAATACAAGGTCTATTTTACTTGTTTTAATTTATTGATGATACTATAAATTTAAATTAAAACTCATGAAATTTAATTAAATAGTTTTTATGAACATAAAACATTATTAATTTTCCCTTTTTTTCTCTTTCACATGAGGATGATTCAATATTTTAAACCATAATGATAAATGTATGGTTTATTATTGATTATTTTCCAAAAATCACAAACTAGTATCTTTTTATAAAATATTCTATTTGTATATTAGATAAAGAACATAAAAAATTTTATAATACACATATTTAAATATTAGTTAACCAAAATTTAACTATAATGATCAGTTTTTAATCAGGTAATAGAAAATGAAAAAATATCATTATTCATAGATACAGTAATCCGACTTTATTTCAAAAATAGTTTTGTTTTAGAGAGTAATAAGAGGTGAAAAATTAAATGTATAATTTAAATTCAATTAGAAAATTTAAAATTCAGAAAATAAATTGTTTTGGATTTATCATTAATTTATAGATCATGGAGGTGGGGAGAAATATAATTTATATGGAATTAATATATGTAATTTGAGAAAATTAACTCTTGATTATCACCTCATTGGGTGATTTGTAAGGACCTCAGATTTGTTACTTTTTTAATAAATGTATGTATATTCCATGAGAATTTTGATTGTGAGATTTTGGGGTATTTTTAGGGGCTACAAGGCTTTTGAGTTGAAATGGGGTCGTGATGGGTTGTATTTATACACAATGAGCGGTGAGAGTATGTGATTAAAATAATGATTATTTTATATTTAAAGCAACCAACATTGATGTATCATTATTTTCCAGTAATTTTTATTATAATTAATATTTTATAGGTTTTAGGGCCTCTAAATACCTCTTGAAACAATTAGATGTTATATTTATGTGTTATATTAAACTTCTACATTTTTAATTACAACGTGTTTCATTTTTTACCCATATAGTGTTAAATAATATTCTGTCCATTGTAAATTTTTTTGAATTAATATTAAATTGAAAATAAAACCAAAAAATATTTATTTTACTCCAAATATATAATCTAGTTTTTAAATGAAATTCATATAATTTGGAACATTATATTTAAAATTAATCCTACAGACAAAACGATAATGTGATATTTTTATGTGAAATTTTGAAATGTTGAAATGTTTTTGAATGAAATTTCAATGTGGGAATGATTAAAAGTAAATAAAATTATTTTAATAATTTATTGTTGAATTATTTATAATTTAAAAAAAATTATAATTATAATTTTACTATATAGAATCCTTAGAAGAAAAAGCAGTTTTCAATTATATAATATATTTTTTCACTATTAACCAAAAGTGAAGTTTTCATGAAAAATAAAAATAAATAACATATGCTAATGTTGATATTTTTAATTCAAAAATAAAGTTTATATCCAAAAATACTATTTTTTAGTGATTCAAAATTAATAATCAAAATAGTTGTACAATCAAAATGTGGTAAAATTTGTTACTTAAAAAAATATATAATTTCATGATAAAAAATGAATTTATTTTGTTTATTTTGGGTATCATTCATGTTGGATTAATTAAAAAAATATAATTTAATATAAAATTTTTAAATTTTATTCTAATATATATATAATATTAATTAATTTAATTTATTGCAAAAATTATAACAATGGCCACAAAAAAATATTTTCATTAAAAAAACACATCATTTATAATAAAAGTGAACCTATTTTCATTTATAATTTATTGGTAATCTATGAATTAATATGTATATTATTGTTTTCTAAATTTTTTTTATCAATTCTTCTTTATATTCAAACAGCTTGGGGATTTGTATCACACTAAAATTATAATGTTTAGTATTTTTATAACATTTGATGTGGCATACCATGTAAGTTATTAAGAATAGTTTTTCCTTTGAAAATATCATGTTTTTACACAATCCACCCCTTTAATAAATTATATCATTAATATTTGAACACATAATGTAAAAATAGGTGTTTTAATTTTAAAAATATGATCATTGAATCACATATCCGAATAAGGATCAAGAAAATACCGATTTAATTCAAGAGAGAGAAAAATATGATTGTCGCCTTAGAAATGAAATAATACAATTCATGTTAGAAAAAATGGGTATGTAATTGAATAATAAATATCATGATTTAATGATTATTTTCTGATAAAATGGTCAGGGTAAAAATAACCACCAACAAAACATAAATATGTGATGGGAAAAGGAAATAGATTTCATAGAAAGAATAGTAATGGGATAACATTTTCCGCTCCAAATACATTTCCGTGATTTGATGTATTAATTTACATTATATAATATTAAAATAATGACAAGTACATACTAGAAATGCATATTTTCTTCCTATAATAAATTTCCACCACAATTTCATCTTTTCTCCAATTAATGAATAATCAAGATGAAATTCTATACTAGAATCATTAGAATCAAATCCTAGAAATTTAAAATTCATATATAAGAATATATATATATATATATTCATACAATATTCAGGTATAAATTGAAACCAAAATAAAAAGTATGTGACAGTTTCATTCAATGACAATAATAATCCATTAAATGAAAAAAACTACTGTGAACTCTAAAATTCAACTGTAATATCGAAAGTACGACATAGATTATTCATCAATAAATATCCCAAAAATTTATCATAATGTCATAAACAAAAAATGAATCCTAATATTTTGAAGGATTATATCACATATTTTTCCATGCAAGATTTATTAATTATCTTCAAATATTATTTATTGCTCATATGGGCTCACACAGATGATTAATTTCTCTAATAACATAAACATGAAGATATAATATTCTTTTAATCAAATAACCTAAATCACTCTTATTTATATATGTTTAAAAAATTATTTAAACCGTTATTTATGGAATAAAATTCCCTTGTTTATTTCCCATAATCATGTAAGGTTACAAAAATAGTTAAAATCCTCTAATTTATCATAAATATTTAAATCGAAAAATCATTTTATAAATATGTGGTTATCAAAACAATAATCATTTATTCTAAAAATGAACAAAACTATTATATTTTAGATATTTTAAATAAAACCATTATAATAATAAAAGTGAAATCATGTACTCTAGTGGTAGTTAAGGATCCCTCATTTCCTTTCGGTTATGGGTTTGATCTACATGGTCTTGCCTGAAGCAGTGGGTTTCCAAATATCATGTAGGTTGTCCTTCTCATAAATCAATATTTATAAAAATATAATAAAATTATAGAAATATAAAAAAAATCCTCATAATAACCATAATATAATTTACCCTCAAATATTTTCTCATACCTTTCATTTTTAACCCATAACACTTAATTAACTCAAAATTGGAGATCACATATCTATTTGAGCCAAATAAAAATAAATATACATTATGTAACCATTAATTCAATCACATGTTAATAATAAAGGTTATGGATGTCATTAAAATAAATTATGACACAAAAAAAATTATCTGATGTACTCTAATCAATAAAAATGATTTAATAACTTTAAAAATATCATCATCATTATGTCAAACATAATTCTTCAAGGCCTTATATATATGCAAAATAATTACTCATCAATATTAATAATTAAATAACCATAAATTTCAATATAATCCTAAAAAATTATGACATGTTAAAAAATATAAATCAATTCCCATTATTAAATATTCTAAAAACATGATCATCAAAATAATTCATAACTATTATTTGCCTTTTCTTCCTTTCTAATATTCAATTGTAATGGAATTAGGTTATACTAAATAGTTATTTCTACAATCCCACCGATATCATTCATGAGACATATTATTATGAAATCAATGAGAATAATGTCCATATAAATATAATTTAAAACCTTAAATTGGAAACTCAGAAATAATATCTTACCCCATTCTCGACATAACTGAAATTCACATTTTTTTCACAATTTATGGATTTATGTGCTCTATTAACACATATAAAATGGATTATGGTCTATTTAAGAAAATTAAATTTCTCTTTCTTCCAAAATTATTTAGAAAAATATAGTTTTAAAAATATAATGTCATGATAGTTGGTACTTGAATATATATAAGGCTTCATTTCTATCATATTTGATTCATTTGGGAACTCACCAATGTTCATGTAGATATTGTCACACCCCAAAATTATAAAGTAATAAAATTTTGTTTAATAGAATGCGTAACAAAAAACACAGTGTAAAATGGAATTTAAAATCCTACTATATTTAAATAAATTTTTTTTATAGCTTGTAATACATGAAACACTGATTTGACTTTTCTTACACAAACTAATGACTTTTTCGATAGTTTTCGATACATGAAATACAACATATTTCAAGAAAGTAATATATTTCTAAGATATTATTATGAAATATAATAATACCAAACCTAGCAATAAAATTGATGGTTATGAAAATTATTACATAATATATGTTATTATATGGTTGAATTCATTGGTTACTATTAAATTACAAATGAATAGATGAAAAAATTTAGTATAAATGTAATTTTTTAAAAAACATTTTTTATTCACACAATGTCAGTTTATCATAATATATTAAATTAATTAATATTATTGAATTATATTAATGAAATTTATATATTATACATTATCTAAAATAGTTTTTATATTCATCCGGTGGATTTAAAAAGAAAAATATAATAACAAACCCAATAATATGAATAAAAAACTATTATTTTATAATTTAAATGTTTATACTATTTAATGGCGCAACTATGTTAAAATAGAAGTATGAATGTTTATTAAATATTATAAGGTAAAATTAATATTATTTTTTAATGAGAAAAATCAAAAATAAGGCCCATTCCATAAAAATTACATAATCATGTGTTATGGTATGAATTCAAATTGAGGATTTTTTCTCTATTGAGTTTTAGAGAAGTAGTCCATAACAATTACATCAAATACCCAGAAATTTATGAACATAAAATGATCAGAAAAGAATATAAAATAATAAATAAAACCATTCATCCATGAAAATTTATTCTCCATGAAATCATTTTAAAAAATCATAATTTTCACCCATTAAACAGAAACTATGTATATTAAATAATGAAACCATTATATTCCTATATAACATCATATAAATCAAAAAACATAAAGGTAACGTGTGGGAATATATATCACAATTATATAGTAGATTTTAGAGCTACACAGGGAGTTACCTTCATCGTTAAATTGGGAATACCCATCATAGTATATTACCTAAATCTCATAGGAGAATCCATAATGATAACATTTTTCACATTACCCAATTCAATGGAGAGATAACATGGTATCACACTCCATGGGATTAACACATAACTACACATACATATAAAAAATTCCATAGTTCGACAACATAATCATAACACGCAAAACAAGCATAAATGAAAAATAACATTTCTAAATTCTGTTAATAAGAGATCATTTAAAGATATTGACATAATGGCTCCTTTATTAAAAACATTTTCAAAAGAATAATACATGATAATGGAATATGAAATTTATTTTTCTCCTAATAACATTGTTGCTGGTAGAGTTAGCCAAATATAAAATAATGATTTCTACAACAGAAAAAGTGGTTCTCACACATATATTAATAACAATTTTTTATTTATTAAAATAATTCATCTAAAACATTCATTTTGATAATATTTTACTAATATTAAAAATAAAAGGGTTTTATTATACATCGTACAAAATAAGGTAGTTCATAAATAAAAATATTCTTGAATGGATGAAGATTTAGACATTCTCCCTTACAAATATTGAATCCTTGTATTAAGGATAAATCAATCCCATAAATATCTGTGAAAATAATAAATTTTAACATCCAAAATATTTCATAGTAAGATATATATTTAATATAATTTAATAGATTATATTGCTTTCAACAACAACATGGATTTTGATATAGGTAAGATTGAGTTTCTGTAAAACAACACATTAGTATTATAATTATTTAAACTATATATTTATTTATAAATTAAATATTTTAATATGAATAGTAAAAAAATTTAAATTTTTTTATTATCATTTTTACATAAATAAAAAAATTTTATAATTAAATGTATATGTTTTGTTAAAATATTTATATATTTCTAAATTAGATTTAAAGAAAATTATTTTTGTGACTTTTTTAGAACAATAATAAATTCAATTCTTTACACTCTAAAAATAAATTTTTTTAAAATTGAATTCCTTTCTGAATTCGAAATATCAATATTTGATTAGGTTGATATTTTGGTATTGTTCTAAAAACAATCAATTTGTTTATGAATACTGAAAAATATTGCGTAGTATATAAATACTGAATTTTTCATTTTAATAATTATTTTTAAATAATAAATTATCTTAATGTCCAAATAGATACATAATACATATATTAGTAACATTTAGGTCATTACAGTCCTTTTAAAATAATATTAGAATTATAAAATTTTATTCAACCTTTTTTACATCTTTTTTCCTACCTTCTATGCACTTTTTCCCGCCATCTAGGCACATATGTGAATTTGAGAAAACTGTAATTTTACCACTTATGTGAATTAAATTTTGAAAATCTAAGACACACAGTTGACATCATTATTTAAAATGTTGTTCAATAGGATGAATTTAATTTTTGGTGAATAGAAACTTTAGAATATTATTTACCACGGTAACAAGTAAATAATGTAATTAAAGATAAAAATAAAATCAAATTACCTGAAAACAAGTCCTAATTCTATTTGATAAGTGTATTTCTTCCAAAATCAACATTAGGGAAAATATAATATCTCATTATTCTATTTGGGTTTGATTAATAAATTTATTATACTCTATTTTTAGAAGATTTATAAGTGTTAAATTGAATGTTTTATAACTAAGAAATTTTTAATATATGGTGAAAAGTAATATAAATTAGACTATAAATATTAATTAGAAAGCTTAAAATATTTCCTACATAATTTTTTTATAATTTTTATACATTAAATAATAAAATGTATTTATGACACAGTGATGATTCATTAATTACCTTATCAATTAATGATTTAATTAATTGATATTATAAAAATTAAAATAAATTAAATTGGAACTTTTGATGCCATCCACGAATTTAATAGGTGGATATGACATGTTAGGGATGATTAAATGTATTGTCTATATTTAATCATGTTTATATGACTTTTACAAAACCAAATACTAAATGGTGTTAAAATTGACATAAATAAGTTTTTAATATGGTGAGCTAAATATTTCTAAAACATATTTATTGATAGTTTTTAGACAAATAACTACCATATAGTAGAAATAAATCCATTTTTAGGTATTATAATCTGAATATTGTTTTATAATAATTTATGATTTTATGTTTTTCCTAAATTTCCCCACACCACTCTTATAAAAGGGTATTTCCTCTTATATTTAAATGACACCTACAAATGCCATTTGGATTGGCCAAACATTGTTAAAATATCCTCCCAACTACCTCAACATCATCTTAGAGGCCATACACTGCTATAAATTCCAAAAAATGGAGCCCTTTTCTTCAAATCAAAAGGAAGAACCCAAAGAAAAGGTAATTATTTTATCATATCATTCAATGTTCTTTTTTGCTTCCACTTCCTCTTTCATTTTAGTTTCCATACCAAAATAATAAATCTATTACCTTATACAAACTATTATGTTATTATAAATATTTCACTATCATATTCATTATTTTATCAATCCTAAGAATGACTAAATCTCCACATGTGTGTATGTATGGCTTACCGTCTCCACGTCGTGGTGTAGTACGTCATTCAAAAAAAAATTAGGATGCATATAAAAATGGGTATAATTTTTGTAAATAATAGACATAAATAGTTAATAATTCCATCAAATTACATACGAATGCACCATCAATAGTATAATATCATCACTTGTGTGTACGTACAACTTACTGTCTTCACAACGCGGTGAAATTTGTTTCCAAGTTCACCATTCAACAATGATTATAAAAATATATATTATTATTAAGTTTGTTATATATGAAATAATTTTGATACTATAAGTATATATATATATATATATATATTTCTTATTCACTTTATTCTACTCAACACAATATGAAAACCGAAATGTCATTTAAGCATATGTACAACCAACTGTCTATATAAACGGTGTTTTCCATTTCATATATCTATCTATTATACATATTAATATACTGATTATATGTCATAAATTATTAAGGTTTTATATTTTTTATACAATTAAATCATGAAATTGTTGATACGATCAAGAATAAAAAGATAAAACATGTACGATAAAGAAAGTGATTATTACACAAAATGTTATTTTGATATATAAATTATTACTAAATATTAATTATAAAGCCCTCAATTAATCATGTATTGTATTATAAATATTATTATTGTTCAGGTTTAATTTAATCACATTCTATGATTATTATACAAGAGATTAAACGTACCCTCAACTATAGGAAAGTACAGGTAATGGTTAATTCCTTAATTTAATTATTATATGTGATTGTTTATGGGTATGAATTTTCTGGGAAATATTTATCATCCATTTCTAGTTATCATAATAATGTTCTAAAAATTAATATTTTATGTTTTAGGTAATTGAATTTGTAAATAGATAATCATTTTAAATGTTTTAATTATTTTTTTATAAATCTATTTAATTATTGTCCACGTATTGAAAATGATTTTATGGATTTTTTATGTAGAAATTATTGTTTTAAAATGTAAATTCCTTTCAAATTTTTCAAATTGTTATGGGAAACTTATATTTAAATATAAATTTTAAATGAAATATTTTATAAATAGTGGGGCATGGAAATGATTTCCTAAAATATGGATATTTCCCTCAAAGAGTTTTACTAATTATTTTCAACTATGTATACATCCATTATTGATTTTATTCTTGATTGAGGTTGATATAATATAAAAAATCCATAAATATTGTATATAATAAGCTATTATATGTTCGAATGTTGATGTGCTATATTTATACCATTCACGGTTTATGATTAATTTATTCACAATTTGAATGCTAGTTTTAATTTGAATGATTATCTTATGTCATAACATTTTCATATGATGGAATCCTTGGACATAATAAGTGACAGGCGGGGTCTGCTATAGCCCCTTGATGCATCGGTAGTTCATAAGAGAAATTCTACTGCCTTGGGCCAAAGACTTAAAATGATTATATTTAGGGTCTTGGAAAGATCCCTTGACATTATGGTTATGATGTAAGGAATTATGCATTCTATCATTATGGGATTAATTATTATTGTTACATGTTATTATTTGACTTTTATAATATCCATGTGATTAATTAAATTGTAATGATTTTATCTTTTCCTTAATATATGGATGTTTTTGTTTAATGGTATTGTGTTTCAATTTTATAACTTTCAATAAAAGTTTATGATTATTTTTGATAGCTTCCTCTATATTGATTATTATTAATGAGTGTTTGTGTTCAACAATTTCTTATGTTTTATTTTCCAAGGATTAGAAAAAATATATTATTATTTACATGTAGATTTATCATTATTTAATAATGGAATCATCAAACGATTTTTTATGATGTGTTTTATATTACAAATTATGTAGTATATTTCATGTAGGTAATAAATTTTCCAAGGCTACTAAACTAATCAGTCATTCATGACATGATTCCTTGTAGTCATGCTAATGTTTTAAAATAATGCACTATCTCCATGCTTCTGGGGTCTGGGTGTTATAGTTGGTATCAAGGGAATTTTAGAAACATTTTTGTAAATAGATTTGATAAACTAGGAATAAGAAACATCACCCTAAGAGATACATTAAGGATTAGTATAGAAGAATATCCAAAACTATTGGTAATGTAGATATTATATGTGTTATAAAATAAATACATCAATGTCTAGATAATACAAGTTGACGTGGTTCTGGAACAGATGTACCTAGGAGTGAAAACTGTGACATGGATTATCGGGCTTGAGCATGGGTGTCTTCATACACGTTGACGGGCTTTACTATGCACCTAGTTTGAAACTCTTAGGGGATATTCTTAGGGTAATTAAAATTTTCATTAGAAACCATTATGAATGGTTTATGAGTTAATATTTTGATAAAGAAAAAATTGCGATGATTATGATACTATATGTGTGTAAATCATCAATTATTTCTAAGAGTGTTTATCATTTTTTGGATTTTATATTATTATATGATCTAACCCACTGTATGCCATCATTTAGAAATGGTTCCTAGTATATGTAATGTAAACTTTATCAATACACATGATCCAAAAATTAAGACGGATAATATCTATCATGGTCTATTTTAAAAATTTAGATTGGAAATAGTCTCCCATATATTTGTATCACATGATGAAATTATATAATTTGTTTATATTATATGTGATGAATTTTTCGAGTAATATGGCTTTAAATGGATGCATGAAATGAAGAGGATGAAAAAAATATGGATAAATGGAAGAAGGTAAATAAGTATTTTCGGATTTGAGATAATAATGGAATGAATCACCTTGGTAAATGCTTGAAGGGAATGGGAGTATGTTATAATTGTGGTGAAAAAGGACACCACTTTCGTGATTACAAGGGTATGAAAAATGTTTTAAATGTACAATGATTCATCTTCATGGACTTGGGACACTACATGAATCAATATCAAAATTATCAGAGTATTCCACAAATAATGCAATTGGATAATAATCATTTTATGATACTACCACAGATGAAGAGGAATGACTAGTGATCTTAAGTTGTTATTAATGAATTGTGTCATTTGATTATTGTATCAACGATGTACTGGTAATATGAATTATGGAAATAAATAAGGATTGTACGACATTACTATTTCATTGTCTATTTTAGAGTATATTTTTGTTATAAAATGGACTCAATAGAATGTTATTAATTTTGGAAAATACATGGTTGAATGAAAGATAAAGCTTAATATGGTCCTAATATTGAGGTTGTGATTTTGGAATAAGATATTAATGATTTGGATAAATTATAATTGATATTCTTTCCTACCTTAAAACAAATTAATTTTTTGTATATTCCATAATTGTTGGATTTTTACCCAACTTATGGATTTGAGGATTATATCTATTATTCTTTGTTTTACTGAAATAATAAAGAAGTACAAACATATTAAAATACAGTTATATAGTAATTATGGTAGTTAACATGTTTTAATAATAATCATGATGACGATATTCAAAATTGAACTTTATTATGTTATGTTGACCTTATTTATAAATTTTTTTACTTTCAGTATGGGCTCCCATATTTTGGAGAAGTCTAATGGTTTTAATTGAGTATGATAAACACTTTAACTATTTTTATGTGGTTAATGTATTATTTTTATTTATAAATTGACCAATACATTTGGTTTTCAATAAACATATAGATAAATAAGGAAATACTTGTGGGCCTTATGATTTATATAATGTGATTTTGTAGTAAAAATTAAATTTATTATCATTTATTTCCAAGTGTAAGGGATAATTCTAATATAGATTAAAGCACAACCCAATGATGAGATTATGATTATTATAGGTAATGAATTCAATTATTTTTTCTTGAGTTTTTATCATAATAGTAAATTAATCCCTCCTCTACAAAAAAAAGTATCTAAAAAAATTGTTATCCTAATAAAATATGTTTTCTTTAACTAATGATACTTTAAATAATCATAGATTGATGGATTTGAGGCCCCCAATTTTACATTTTTTCACATTTTTTTTATTTATGACTTCAATCAAACCCTATAAATAATTAGTTTATTTCCTCCAATTATGTGTCTTTAATTTCCAGCAATGTTCTGTTATTCGAAATCATAATTTGTTGTGACTTTTTCATTTCCCACTACCTCTTATTAAGACTAAATATTATTAACCCAATATTTTATGATGGTTTTCCACAACGGTATTCTCTATTTTCAAAACATAATTTTCTAAGAACAATTTCATGTTCTGAGGATGAAAATTATTGAAGGAGGGGAGAATATAAAACCACAAGGTTTCATAGAATGTTATCTCTGTAAATTAAATTAATATGTTTAATTGCTTGTAACATCAACTTGGATTGCTTTATTGGCATGATTAAGTATCTACGAAACAACACATTAGTATTATTATTATTATTAAAATGATATATTTATTAATCAATTAAATATTGTAATATTAATAGTGACATATAAATTTTCAATGTTATTTGTAATTCTTCTACATAAATAAAATATTTTTATTATTAAATATATAAGTTTCTTTATAATATTTACTTATTTAGAAAATCTATTTTCCAAAATGAAATAATTTTTATTTCAAACTGTGAAAAATAATAAAATCTATTTTATACACTCCTAAAAATTTAATTTATTAATATGTAATTCATTTTTGAATTCATAATTTCAAAATTATCTTAGGGGGAATTTTTTATAATATTTTGAAAACATTAAATTTTTGATAAATAGTGAATAATAATACATAGTACACAAAAACAAAAATTATCATTTATATGATTTTTTTAAATTTATCTTAATGTAAAAATAGATACATAATGAATATATTACTACAATATAATTCATTGGTGCCATTTTATAAAAATATTAGATATATAACATTTTATTGATCCTTTTTAATGTCTATTTACTCCCCTTTAAGGCACATTTACCCACCTTTTAGGAACAATTTCTAATTTGTAGAAAACATAATTTTACAGCTTCTCGAAATTAAATTTATAAAATATAAGAGACATAGTTGATATTAGTAAGTAAAATGTGGTTCAATATGTTGAATATATTTTTGGTGAATAATATCTTTTGAATTTTATTTACCATGACTAAAAGTAAATATAGAAATTGAAGGTAAAAATAGAATTAAAATTATCCCAATAAATTCCTAATTATAATGGAAAAGCATATTTTTACTAAAATCATCACTAGGGAAAAACTAAGATTCTTTTGATATATTTTGGTTAGATAAGTACATTTATTATATTTTATTTTTAGATTAGTTAAAAGTGATAAATACAATATTTAATAACTAAAAAATTATTAATAGAGGGTAACACAAAATATAAATTAGACTATAAATATTCATTATAATTATACAAATATTTCCTACATCATGTTATTTTATTAATAATTTTTATACAATAAATAAATATAATTATTTATGACAAAATGATGAGGCAATAATTACTTTATTAAGGAATGATTAAAATAATTTATGTTATAAATATTAATATTAATGTAAATTGAAACTATTGATGACACACAATAATTTCGTAGGTTAATATGAAATTTTAGTATTGAATCAATGTATTTATTGAAGTTGTCAAAATTTAAGGACTTTCACAAAAACCAAATACAAAATAAGGTCAAAATTGACATAAAATTGTTTAAAAAATACTATTATGATAGAGGGTATAATATTCCTAAAAATCAATGATTTATCCAAAGGACCTATATAATGTTAGATATTTCATTAATTGACCACTTGAGGTTCTCTTTAAATTTTATAGTAACTATATTAACCATGTAATATATAAATACAAGAAGATGTGGTTAAAGTTAAACTATTTAACTAAAAGTTAAATCTAATTGATATGGTTAATATGGTGACCTAATTTTTCCTAAAACATACTGGATGAGAGTATTTGGACCAATTCACACCTTATCCGAGAAATAAATATATTTTTTGGTATTTGATACCGAAAAATATTATATAATAAATTAATAGTTCAATCTTTTCATAAAGTTCACATCACCTCTCTTATTAAAGGGTACTTCTCCTTCCCTGAAATTCATACCTCCGATGAAATTTGGATAGGCAAACCACTGATCAAATATCCTCCCAACTAACCTAACATTATTCTAGATTCCTTAATTTGATCATAAATCCAACCAAAGGAGCCCTTTTTTCAAATCAAAAATAAGAACATGAAAAAAAGGTATTTATTTTATCACCTCTTCCAAAGTTCCTTTTTTCTTCTAGTTTCTCATTCATTGTTGTTACCATAAAAACATAATAAATCCCATACCTTCTACTTATAGATATGTTAATATAAATATTTTAATACCATATTCATTATTTTATACATCCTATGAATGAAAATGTCACCATATGTGCATATGTACGGTTTATTTTCTCCATGTCATGGTGTAGTTTATTATTCAATAGTTCAATATTTGGATCGTTATAATAAAAAATATAATTGAGTTAAATAATAAATATAACAAGTTAATGTTTTTTACAATTACATAAAATTTCACAATCAATATAATGAAATCATCGCTCATGCGTAATTAGGACATACCGTCTCCATGACGCGATGAAATTCATTTCCACGTTCACCATTCAAGGATTATTATAAAAATATATATAATTAACAATTCTGTAATATATTTACTAATAATGAAACTAAAAATAAATTAATATATATATATATATAAATATATAAATATATTTACATATATCTCATTCACTTACATCCATACATTACGATATGAAATGAGAAATGATGTTTCTATGTATGTTTGGCCTACCGTCCCCATATACGGTGTTTTCCATTTATTGTATCTATATACCATACACATTTATATTCTGAAAATATATGATATATAAATAATTTTTTATATTCCGGATGTAATTAAATCATGATATAGGTTATATGATCTGGAATAAAATTTAAAATAGGTATGATAAAAAAACTATTAATACCAAAAAATGTTATTTTATCATTTAAATTATTATTTAAGGGGTAGAATAAATGCATAAATAAATGATGTATGATACCGTAAATATTTTTATACTTTTATTATAAATTAAAAATAAATATGGTCATTATACAGGAGGATAAATGTAACCTCGACCTAAGGATAATATAAGGTAAGGGTTAATTCCTCAATCTCATTATTATCCGAGATTGTTTTTGTGTAATTATTATCTAAAAAATACTTATGAACCATGTACATAAATGTTTTCAAAATTAATCATTTATCTATTATGGAATGTACACTTTTACTTGATCATCAATTTAAATGTTTTTATGATTTATTTTCCAAAATCAATTTAATTAATCTTTATTTATTCAAAATGATATTAAGGATTTATTTAAACATTCATGATGGTTTTAAAATATTAATTCCTATAAATAGTTTAAAAGTGGTATCTAAATTTTCAAAAAAAAAACATATTTTAAATGAAATCATTTATAAATATTGTTACTTTTAAATTATTTCCAAAAAAATGAATATTTCTCTCAAAGAGGTTTACTGATTATTTTAAACAATGTAAACATTCTTCCTTGGATATTATTCATGATTGAGGTTGATTTATTATAATAGATTCATTCATATTGTATATATTGGGTTATCATATGTTTGATTGTGGATGTTTATTTTTATACCATTCATGATTATTGGTAAAATTATTGACATTTTGTATGCTAGTTTTAATACGAATGATTATGTTATGTTTTAACATATTCATTTGATTAATGCATTGGACTACGTATGTGATGAGTGGGGCCCGCTATAGCCCCTCTATGAATTGGTAGGTCTCATTAGACTAAATGGTGTCTTGGAACAATCCCTTGACTAAATTTATATTTAGGGTCATTGAACGAGGCCATGACTTTGTAGTTAAGATGTCTAGCATTATGCAGTCCATCATTATGAGATTAGTTATTAATGTTACATGGTATTATTCGTCTTGTAAAATATTCATGAGAATAAGTAAATGGTATTTTTTATATTCTAAATATTATTATGAATTTTTTGTTAAAATAGATTTAGATTAAATTTTATACCATTCCATAAAAGTTTATGATTATTTATGATAGTATCCGCTATATTATTTATCCTTACTGAGCATCTGAGCTCATCCCTTTCTTATGTTTAATTTTCCCAGAATTATAAGAAGTATATTGTGATTTATATATAGGGTTAATAAAAGGTAATAAGTTCATTATGAACTTATTTTTTATTTTTTGTTTTATGTTAGATAATGTAATGTAATGTTAATATATGTAATCAATTTTCAAAGACTGGTAAATCGATCTGTCCTTTGGAACATGATTCCTTGTAATCATTCATATATTTTAAAATAATGCACTAGCTATGGGCTTCAAGGATCATGGAATTTCATAAATATACCCAATATAATTTTATATTCAATTTAAATTATTCATATTTCATCCAATTATATTCATGAAAAAAGAAAACCAATGTCATGTATATTTAACTTAATGAATAGAGATAGAGTTATGTTTCCACATACATTGATTCTGACTAGTAACAAATTATCAATATGTAATTTAATAGTAAAAATAGTTTAATTTATAATTTCATCCAAACCATTTTAATGTTTATTATTAATTTTATATCTTTTATTACAATTTTATATCAATTAGATAATTATTTGATTTCATGTTAGATGTTTTTCCGATGTTTGCTACTTGAATAAAATATGATATTGTTTCGATTAAAATTATCCATGTTTTCATAATTCCTTAATCATAATAAATATAGTAAGGTTTTAAATATATTATATATCCTATAGATATTTATTTATAATAGTCCATATCATTTGTTGATAATAAATTAAATGAAATGTTCTATTAGACGGTAGGTCTTTTGTATGCATGAGCACAACATTCATTCCATTGTCATACTAAAAAAATAAAACCTAAATGATAAATAGGTATATTATAATTCAATTATAATATATATGTTATATATATTACATATGTTCATTAATGCTATTCTTTAGACATTCCTTGTATGGTATGAACTTGTCATATAACTTTGAAGTGGCAGTAATCCACACTTCCTCGAAAGAAAATAACATATTTACAAATTATGGAAAAATAATGGATTGTTAATAATTAAAATTACAGATGCATAGACACAATATAAATATATTATATATCATATATAAACTAATTTCCATTATAATGTCCCGCATGAGAGGTGGTCAGACAAAATTAAACAATCATCGTTTCATGATGCAATAGGTAGTCGTACAGAGAAGAAACATATTCGTATAGATTATATTGATGTGTGTATATGTTTAGGTGGAAATAATTTCACAAAAAAACCTATTATATTGAGTATAATGTTTTTTTATCGAATAATTTAGTGAATATTTTTTAGGTTTTGGATAAGGAAAATAAATTAAACGATCTTGAGAGAAGACATTTCCTCTAAATTTGCTACCTCCTTTTGATTTGAGCTTAAATGCTTCAATGAGTATCCTTCTATCAATGGTAAGGAATATAAGAGTAATATTGGGATTTTGGGAGATTATTTGAGTATATTTTAGTTCAAACAGTGGCCTTGAGAGGTGTGTTTATGTGGGATGATATGGTGTCCTTTTGTAATCGGGAGAAGGGGATCTTTTCGACTGTCTTGAAATATTGTTTTATTATATATTCATTTTCGAATAATTTTATCTATAAAGTGATATACATAAATGATAATATCATTTTGGGTAGAAATATTCCCAAAAAATATGTATTATACACAATTAGGTAACATATTTAGCCACATCTATTGGAATTAACCATTAGTTATGTAAATTTTCTCTTAGCTTGTCTCTCTTAATATTTACACTATAAGGATAATATTGATTCTATAAATTGACATAAGAACCAAAAGTGGACCATTATGGGAATTTTTAACATTATATAATTCATTTTGACGAGTCTTATATTATTATTATTATTATATCATATAAAAAAAATTTAATTAAAAACGAATTTTGGTAAATTTTTACAATATTTAGTAATTTAATGTTGTTAAAGTTGTGAAAATATGATGTATTATAATAATATACATTAACTAAAATAAAACACATAAAAATAATCCATCAAATTCATTTATTGAATCAAAAATTTCAAATTATAGATATTTAAATATTTATAATATCATTTCATTAAATCGTTTATTAATAATATAATCACTACATCATCATTGTGACATAAATAAATTTCTATATAAAATGTCTAAAAATTATAAATAATATATAAACATATAAGACATTAATTTAGTTTCGAATGAGTATTTATATTCAATGTTACCAATTATATAACCCCAACATAATATTGTTTTAGTAAAAAGATATATGTTAATGTTATAATTCTTCATATATTAAATTTATTATCAAAACATTTAATTTTCACACCCATGTGGATCCTAAATGAAAAAATATATACAAAAGTAATTTTTTGGTCTCCTTTGACACATAAAATAGTTTTAAGTCATGTTTTAGTGTAGTTTTAAATTATTATAATATTATTGTTTACCCTTATTTTTCTAGATTTACCCTTTAACAATGGTTATTAAAAAATATTATTTATGTTAATTTTCATAATTCAAAAAAATAATAGGAACCTATTTACAATTTTTTTTATTTTCTAATTCTAAATAGGCAATCCATTTTTCCTAATTAAAAATATATATGTTTCATAAATATATTTATAATTGATTGTAGTAGTCAAAAAAATAAAGTGGTGTTTTATGAAATAAAAACATTCAACAGATTTACGTATGATTATGTCCAATTTAAATGTGAAATTTCATAGAAGGAAAAAAACTTATTAAATGAAATTAACATAATCAAATAACACATTAATTCCAATTAAAATGATAACATATATATTAATATATTATATGAAATGGTAGTTTGTATTAAAATGCATTATTTTCCACTATTCATTATCATATGAATATCATTAGAAAAATACAAAACATTCAACCATGAGTAATTTTATTTAACCACATCTCAAGAATAGGTTTATTAGGTCAAATAAATATTAATTTTTTTTTCAAATACAGATTTCAAACAATATTTCCATCAAATGGTGGTAATATTTTATTTTTTTCATTAAATAAAAATATTTAATGACTGATAGGATTTTATAAACAAAATTATTTTCATTTAAATAGATCTACATAAAATCACATCATTTATATTCTATTGATTTTAATTTCCATTTCAAATAAATATAGTGAATAATTAATAATTATTTAAAAACTTGTAAACAATATATTTAAAATAAATATGATACTATTGAATCCTTCCATTCCAATAGCTAGGTTATAATTTTGACATTTAAATAATAATATTTATTTGATAGTTTAAGCTCGATGTAGTTTATCATGTATTCTATTTAACAATGTATTTATATTTTTAAAAAAATTATGATGTTATATAATCTCACCCATTAACCAATTTCATTCTCAAAATTTGAATTTGGGGTCTGTAACTTGGTTTTTACTTTTTGGGAGTCTATTATTTCAATCCCACATTGTAAAAAAGGGTTAATAAATCTTCCAATTTACAATAACGAATGTGAAGCATAAAGGATACCCAAGATAGCACATACTAGGGTTTCATTTAGGAAAACATGGATTTGGATGAAAAACTAACAGTCATGTTCTGATGGAGTGTAATGGAAAACATGATCAGGATAATATTAATAATCAATAAACCATAGACATGTGATGTGCTAGATAGTTTTTAATTTCTTAGTAGGAAAAGAAAATGAAAACATTTTTTTAATATCCATTTAATAATGATATTTTATTCCTTTAGGAAATTTACTAAGAACATAATGAATCATACCTACATGTCAATTATTGTTTTATGATTTAATAAATTTATACCACAAACTCATATTTTCTCCAAAATATTAGTATTCTATATGACATGGTCACACCTATAGCACTCGAATCAACTTCTAGTGTTTCACATAATCCGCAAAAGATGAACCATATATTTTTCCAATCAATATAAACTAACAAAAACCAAATTTTTTGGAAAAATATCATACATTCCCATAATCAATAGTTCATTATAATGAGAAGAAAAAAATTAATTTCTATAATTCAATAGTAATACCCAACGTCTATTTATCTTTTTCAACTATAAAATGCCCTTAAAATTATTCAAAATAATCCAAACTAATATTGAAACGAAAAAATTAAAATTATTTTATCATATCATCATCCATGATAAATCATATCATTTATCTTTAAATAACATCGAACACTCATAATGTATTATACATGAATGTAAATTACCTAATCGCATATTAATCATGATAGAATAGTAATTTCCATAAATTACTAAAATAGCCATATGTCAACAATGAAAAATTAGTTCTTTCAAAAATAAAATTAAACCATTACTCCTCAAATTAAATCCAATAGTATTCTATTATACATAGTTATATAGGGTTCTCAACGTAGTGAATGTCTTCCATAATAACATTTATCACATTGTCACGAAATCATTTTACTTATCATAAGTATATAAATTTGATAAAATATAATTTCCCAAAATCGATAAATTCTTAATCCATATAATATTTAATAAAAATGAAGTGTTCATACTAATCAATTAATTTATATAGGCAAGATTTTTGTGATTAATGTATGTCACACTCTGGTTGTGGGTTTGAATCCCATAGCCATTTTTGATGTGGCAGGATTTCACACTGGTTTGTGTGTTTGTTTTTTTTCAAAAACAATATAATTATTTTATCATTAATAAATGAGATAAATTCATAAAAATAACATTAACATGTTTTATCCTCAAGGTTATTCTATACCATTAACTTTTCATCCCAAAAAATAATAACCCATAACTACCACTGCAAAATGCCTTAAATAATACAATTAATAACAATGAAATTTCACAACATAATCTTCAAAATGGGTTTCTAATACATAAAACATATGATTAACCATAAAATTGTAAACACATGATTAGATCACTGACCCTTAAGAATACATCTTAATCTCCAAAGATACCAATACCAAACTCAAATAACAATAATATGAAAACAACCTTAGGCATTAACATTCATGAGTTATGTATTGAATTCGCAATAATGACCATTTTAGTTCTATAGTTTTTAGTAATTAGCACATAATTATTACATAAAAGACCCATACATTACATTTTTCCAGCTACACTATGTGTCATCTTTTTCCACCAAATGAATCCCTTTAAAAAATGATTCCTTTTATTGATATAAATAATTTTTTCTACCTCCTTTAAATTACCAATCCTTATACATTATAGAAAACAGTTTAAAATTATTGGATGTTTATAAAAAGAACATTAAGGAATATAAAATGTTGATGAAAACTGTAAAATATTTAATATTAAACACCCATGAATACATATTCAATATGTCCTATTTTTCATCCATAAAATATAAAGTACTTATCTTAAACCATTTCATCCTAAAATTCCTAAAAACATCGTAGAAATCCTAAAACATAATGGTAAATCGTATAATCCATGTCTTAATAACATGGTAGCCTTTGCTGCTACATAGGGAGTAACCATTATTAATATATTTGTAATACTCATTACAGTATTTTCGCACAATTTCATAGAATAAACATTAATGTTTACTCTATAATGTTTTCAATTAATTGGAGAACTATCATGGGATAACCCACCATTAGTTTATTATAAAGTCACTCATATATATATAATCTATTCCCATGAAAAATGATATTATCATAAAAAATTAACAAAGAATAATGAAAAATAACATTTCAACATTGAAATCAAAAGAGATCATTTCAAGATATTTATATATTCATTCCATTATAGTAATAATTCATAACCAAAAAACCTGAATAGGTTCATGGTATTTATTTATCCTTCCAAAAAATTATGTCTTATTGAGGATGCCATGTATCAAATAATGGTTGTATCTGCCAAAAAAGTCATTGTCTCGAAATATGATAAAAACATTCCATTTTTCATTAAGTAAAAAACTTCTTATAAAATCATCCATTTGAAAACCATGTAATTTTTTTAAATGTAAAAGGTGTTCATTATACACCAAATAAAATAAAGTAATCTATAAACAATTATATGCCTCAATGAAAGGAGATAGAGATTATTTCCATTACAAATATCGTATCTGTAGATTAATTGTAAATAAATGAAATAATTATGTGTGGAAAATATAAATACACCAAATATAATTTGAAATTTAGTGTAAAAAAATTATTGGGCATTCACACATATTCTTGGAAAAAAAACCAATTTCAAGGATATTTAACTCAATGAATGGATATTGAGTTATGATTTCCCTATCCTTTAGTTAGACTCATCACATAATTTAATTATATCCATAAATAATAATCTTATGTTAATTTATACTTTCTTCATAATAATTTTATATTTTATTATTAATATTTTATCAGTAATTACCATGTCATGAAAAATATATAATTATTTGAGTTAATATCAGATGTTTGGTTGATGTTTCGTACATTAGTCAAAAAATATGTTTTTTATTAATATTATCCATATGGTCATATTTAAGTCTAATCAAGATTGATATTAATTATTTAATTATCATTCACATCCAGTATATATTTATTCATAATAGTCGATAACATTTGAGATAAAAAATGAAATGCACTATAAATAGAGATGGTAGGTCCAATGTACGCATAGACGCTACATTCATATCATTGTCATATTAAAGGATTGAATATTGAATGATAAATATGTATATTATAATTAAATTATAATATATATGTTAAATATGTTACATAAGTTCATTAACTCTATCCTTTATGTGTTCTATATATGTCATTAATGTGTAATATCACATCGAAGGGGTGGTAGTCCACGCTTTCTCAAATTAAATAATCAAATTTTCACATTATGGAATGCATAAAGGTATGATAATAATAATAAAATACAAAAGAATAGAGAATATATAAATATAATTAATATCATATAAAAATATAGTTCCATTTTAATAGCCACTGTGAGAGGTGGTAGGAAAAAATTGACATATCCTTCTTTCTGATGCAATAGTTCTCCGTACACAGTAATATTATGTTCTTATCCATTAGACAAATGTGTGTGTATGTGTTTCAAAAAACCATATCATACCAATATCCATGTATATTTAGGATATTCATGAAGTTATAAATTTCATTAATAAAATGATTTTGCGGGGTTGGAGAAGGAAAATAAATGAAAGGAGCTTTAGAGCCGACGTTATCTCTAAATCAGGAAACACCTTGTGATTTGAGATTTATTTATTTCTTGAATTTACTTATACCAAATGTAATTATACTATGAATAATATAGGGGATTTTTGAAGATTATTTTAAATTAATTTGGGATATCCAAATGGAATTTGAGGTGTGAGTAAGTGGGTAGATATGGGGGATTTTTATAAGAGGGTAGAGGGTAACATTAAGAATGTATTGAAATATTATTTTATGATAAATTGATTTTATAATTATAATATATAAATAGTGATATATTTCCATGATATGACTATATTCTGTAGATATACTCTCCGTAAATGGGTTTCAAACAAGTTTAGGTCTCAAATTTATCCATACCTTTTGGCTATAACCCATAGTTAAATTAAATTACATTTACAACGAATTCTAATATATTGAAATTATAGTGTTTATAGAATTAATATAAAATTAAAAGAGAACACTAAGTGGATCAATAATTAAAATTTTAACATTTTTCATGTATGTTGACTCAATATTAATATTTTTTTGAATATTATATAATTTAATAAAATAATATTTGTTTAAATAACTCATTAATGTCAATTTTGACAATATTTAGTAATTGATTATTGTTAATGTCATGAAAACCTGATTATTTCAAATAAAATAAAATAACTTAATATTAAAATTCCATATTCACACATAAAAATAGAGAATGAAAAAAAAACATTAAAACAGAAAATATTTTAACATTTATAATATCATTTATTTGAATCCTTCATTAATAATGTAATCACAACATCATCAGTTTGTCATAAATAAATTTATTTTTTTCATTTATAAAAAAATATAAATAATTTTCAATGATAAGGAAAATAATTTCATTTTTATAAAAAATATTTTTATTCAATGTGATCTACTATATTACTGCACCATAAACTTGTTTTAATAAAAAATTCAGATGTTTAGGTTATACATCCCACTATTTTTAATTAATTTGTATAACATGTCATTTTCAAACCCAAGTGGTCGCAAATGAAACATGTTCAAAAAAGGTTTCTACATTTCTCCCATGATCCATGAAATTTGATTTGCACATGTGTTAGGGATATTTTATATTATTATAATATTATATTTACTCTTAATTACCTGATTTACACTTTATCCATTTAAAATAAAAATAATTATTGATGTTAATATTAAAAATTTAAAAAAATAAATGGTTAAAATATGAAGACATCTCATATTTTTATTATATAAAACGAATCCATTTTTCCATTTTCAATACCCATAAGTTCCATTAATTAATTAAAATTTATTTCATGTTGTCAAAAATATAAAGTGGGGTTTTGAAAAGTAAAAACTATAAAATTATTGATATGTGTTTATGTGAAATCTAAATGTGAAATTAGATCCGATGATAATAATTGGATTAAATGAATAAATAATATTCCAATTAAAATTAAAAATCAATTAAAAATATTATCTATCAATATGAATAAATTAGATGAAAATGTTATTTTGATTTAAAATTTACTATTTTTCACAATTCATTAAAAGATGAATTTCATCATAAAAATACAAAAATACCATCCAATGTTAATTTTCATGTACTTTTTCCAAATAAGAAGTATATTATGTAAAATATTACTTATACGATTGTCGAAAACTATATTTAAAAAGGTCATTTTACTAAAATGTTATAAAATTATAATTTATTAAATTATAATTTTTTATCACAAAATTGAATTTGTTCATATATCATATCTGTAAAACATATAATATGAATTTAAAACATTACATTGAATATATAGAATATATTTTCCATTAAATAACAATCCAAAATGAATGATATGATTTTATGAACATAATTCTTCTATATTAAAATGTGTTTCATAAATACACATGCATTATATTAAATTGTTTTTTATTTATATTTCTAATAAATTATGAAACCAATGATTCATTATTTAAACATGTGCAAACAATATTTACATAATTCTGTTTATTCTATTCACTCCTTCCATTCTAACAAATACGATATAATGGTAACATTTAATTAATAATATTTAGTTTCTCATTTATTCTCGATGTACTATATCATGTACCCTATTGAACATAATGGTTCATTCATATAACTAGGTTTGTTACATCAAAATTAGGATACCTATAATGTTTTTTATTTTTCAAAGAAGCTTCATTTTTTGATTAATAGTTTAAAAAACTAAATTTGAAATGAAAATTGTGTTTTCCTATATTTTATTTATATAGGTAAATAATATTTTAATTTTTTTTCTATAAAATTAGATCAATTTTTCATAAATTAATTAAATATTGGACACTTGAATAAATTTAACATTTAAATAATATATAAATATATCTCAAAATTTTAAAAATATGAAACATTAAAAATCTCTTTGAAGTTTTATTTATAGGATAAATATTAAATAATTTTTTACAAATTATATTATTTAAATTTTGAAAAATTGTTTCCAAATTTAGAAGAATGATTTTTTTATTTTTAATAAAATAAAAGTAATTTTATTCTTAAATTAATATTTGATTTAATTAAAATTATTTATAGTGAATAAGAGAAAATTTATCTTATTGAGAGAAAAAACTGTAAACCTAAAGTCCAAAATTACCTATATAGTTTCAAAATGAAAATGGATAACCATTTATAAAAAATATTCCCAATTTAAAAAACATAGTTCATTTTTTAATCCACATGCCATGAAAAAAAAACAACTTGCAAATTCCCTCTTTAAATATTTTATAAGAATGCCACTACTTCTCAACATTAAAATGGTAGTCACATATCCCACATATTTAAACTAATCAATCCCTTTTTATCATTAAAAATAATCCCAAAAAATGTACACACACACCTCGCCACATACTAGAATAATCACCCTGGGAATAAGGTGAACCAAGGAAGTCATTAGGTAATAACCAGAATGAGTAACCTTGATATGAGGTAACACACATCAATGAAAAAAAATCCATTTACTTCTTAAACCTTTTATTATTGTATATCATTAATATATATTATTATATGTATCAAAAATATTATTAAATTTTTTTATACATATAATTATAAAAACACATTGACATACATCCATTGTAATAGGATACACAATCATCGTAAATATGTACAACATACCATCACGTCGTGAACCGATGTCGTTTGTCCATGAATTACCACATATCATAGTTGTATATAACGATGAATATATAGTTTTAATATTGTATCTTTTATAATAATAATGTATTTATTGTTATTTTATTCTTATATGACACCTTCCTTCATGAATTACTTATTATGGGAAAATAATAACATCGTTAGTGTTCATGTGGAGTACGGCCTCCACAAAGCAATGTGATTCATTCACGCTATAAAAGAAATGTATTAAGAATAATTTTAACAAATATATGTGAAATATCTGAAATAAATATGATACTGAATTTATTATATAAGTATAAATAGCTTAACTTTTATTCTTTTGATGGAAATATTGAATGAAAGAAGTGTCCATGCATTTCTATGACCTAACATCTCCATGAATGTTGCATTTAATTTTGTACCTAAAAATATTATTGATTATTCAAAATACATATATAATTAATATATATTATTATTAAATAATTTTTACCTTATTTTTATGATTAAATAATAAATTATATAGATAATAATATTAATAATAACATGTCCGGACCTACATGAAAAAAATTGGAAATTAACACCAAAAATAGAGACAACAGTGAACGATTGTAAAAAAAATATGTAATAATATATTATGAGAAGATAATATATTTCATTTTAAGCATTAATATTTTTTTCTATTTAAAAACAAGGGGTATACCCGTATTCCATAAGATAGATGAATTTCACCCAAAAGGAAATGCTATGTGAGGGATTTCATCTAAATTCATGTTATAATGAGATTTATTAATTATTATACACCAATTCAAATTAACATGGCGTACATACTTCCAATTTTTACATAACTATATTGTTTCAATGATAATTCATGTTATTTTATGTTTTCATTTCAATATATCATCTATGGGGTTTGGACATGAAAATTAAAAATTGAATATTATTATCTTTACTATATCACATTATTTTTTATTATTATCATTCTCATAAAAAAATCGCATACAAATGATTTTTTTGTTTTACATAATATTTTTAATATCCGTATTCTAATGTAACTGATATCATTATTTCCTAAATAGTATTATATTATAACATATGGATTTCACATTTAATGTTATTTAAAATTTTGCTAAATATGTATCATTTACTCAATATAGATATTTAATGATAAGGAATGTTTTTAGTTAATTTAATTTATTAATAAATATATGAGTAATAATAAATTCATGAATTGTATGGTTTAGGGGATAGTTAATAAAATCACCTAAATGAATCATTAGTCCCAGGAGAGGAATCATTGGCCAAATTTGAGTAGTTTAAACATTCATGAAAATAAATATCAATGATAGATGTATGATGTTTTTGGGACACCTGAAGTCCAATAAGTATACATTTACATTATTATTAATTCAATGATTATTATTTTCTATTATATTTATTTCAAATATATGGATGAATTTAATTCTCATTTAATTTATTAAATTCTTTTTTTTAGTAATATTCCATTCCATATTGATTATTCATTGACAATATATTTTTATGTCCTTGGTTAATAGGTAGATACATTTTAAGGATAAATATTCTTGTAGATTTTTTGTTGATCCTATTTTACATATCCTAACATCGTATTTGAGATCAAAATTATTTTGTTTCCATTTTCTGTGGTATGAATGTGGAATATTCGTATGAGTTTCAGGAATGCAGGTTTATATTCCTTTTATGTATTATGGAACATTTTATATTCCCAATGTAATATGTCTATCATGAATGAAATTCTATTTTCCAAAACATATAAACAAATTAGTTATTCATTTATGATTCCCTATAATCTGTCTAATATAATAAGGTATGGAACTAATTCCATGATTGTATAGTTTGGGTTTAAAACTTTTTTCATAGATTTTTTAGAAGACCGCATAGAAACACTATTTAAGAAAACATTTATTATGTAACATAATATTAAGGTCAAAATTTAGGATATATACATAAGGGAATCCTATAATTTTGGTATGTTATAGATTATGTGGTTTTTCATATAAATACCTTGATTTCTGGATTATACAAGTGGAAATTATTAATCTATAGATATTCAACGGGGTAAACACTACAAAAATGGTACATTGGGCCTGACTCGAGTATAGCAGGGTACACGAAAATAGGCTATATTGCCCACCTGGTATGTCACTCCAAGGAGATATGATTAAGATAATTTTCAATCTCATTAGAAACCATTTAGAAGAAATTTAATGTAAATATATGCACAAAAAATCCATTTTATGATTATGATATTAGATATTCCTATATTTTTCAATGTTTGTTAATTATATTTCAATATTTAAAATATAGAAGCATCATAAATTAAATAGATAAACTAGTATGTTTCATTTTTTAAAAATGGAACATGGATGGACGAAGTATAATAATACTAGTGGTCATTATAGAGGATTCCCAACTAAGGATATTGATATAGATTGTATTGAAACTGTGAAATCGATTAATATATTTGGAAATATTAATCATGTAATGAAGCCTAACCTTTTTAATATCGATAATCCAATAAGACAAAGATAATCTCCATTGTTTGATTACTTTATGTGATGGAGGGCCTCATCATTTAGTGGAAAAATTTATAGAATGGCTGATGAATAAAAGATTATGTCATTGGAAAATATATTAATTAAATAAGGACATGAATCCACAAGGTTTAACATGGATATCTTCTTAAATAAATTCAATTTACATGATAAATTATTATTCATACAACACCAAGCATAAATGACTGTTATTTAATATTAATTATTAAAATGATATATTGAATAGTAATGTGAATGTTGGGAATAGTAATTTAAAATTTTGAATAACAAAATCACCTATTAATGTATTAATAAAATTTTGTTTTCTAATAATTTAAAATATGATATATAAATATCATAATATATGTAAATAAATTTTTTAAAAATATTTAATTAATTTTTATCATTTTTTTAGAGTGTAAATATTTGTTTACAATGTTATAATTAATAAATAAAAAAATTATTATCAAAAAATAGATTTATAAATTTAATAAAATTAATCAGAATATTAGATAACTTTATAAGACCTTAATTTTTTTTAAAGTGACATAAAATCATTTATTATATTAAAAACGATACTTTTGATGAAATTATGATTTTAATAAAAAACTAAATATATCATATTAAGAAAAATAATTTCATAAAATGGTGTCAAAATTTTTAATTATAGATGTCACAAAAAAGTTATTGTAAATTATTGGGTTTTAAGAAAAATAGAAGATAAATTTTGTTAAAAGTAAAATATGGTAAGCTACAATATTTATTATCAGTTGAAAATACATTAATTTTTGAGTCATGGATCACTCGTGGATAATTTAAGTAGACAATATCTCTAACTAAAAATATATTAGTTCATTCCAGGTTTAATTCATACCACTATGTTGTTCCCCCTTTAAATTGCATTTTATATTTTTCTTTACACCACACTAATGTGGCTCATTTATAATGGTTCTTAAACACTATATTTTATTTTATTGACTTCATCTAGACAAAATTTTTCATTATATATGGATATTTTCCTTTATTTATGCCCTTTTATTATTTAAATCCACTCTTTCATGGATACCATTAGTATATTCCCTCTTGTTATTCATTATTCTCCACTAATTTCTACTGTTTGGTATATGTATGCTTCCCTTTTATTTATTATATTCTTTAATTGATGATTTAATTACATATCAATATTTATTGAAATGTGGGTATGATTTTTGTCTTGTTATTGTACAATTTTTATATATGTAGTTTTCATTTTTATGTTTTTTATATTTGAAAATATATATATATTCTTATTTATAAATTTATGTGCATATATTGATTATTCATATTGTTAATTTCATTAATATCTATATGAATAATGATTTGGGCCTTTATTAACTGGTTTCTACAGATAATATATAGCCCCTTGATTCATCGACACGTCACTTGAGAAAAAACTGATGGAAAATATATATTTCAAGTATGTTTCCATATAGAATCAGTTGGTTGTATACACACAGACAGGAACCATATTGATAATATAATGGTTCATGTGTTAGATACATGACATCCAATAATTAAACATTTTCCTTATTTGTATTCAGTTATAAATTTCCTAGATATTTTTCATATGAAAATATCTATGGATGTATTATCATTCACAGTTAATTAATGGAATGTGATTTTTTATGTTACTTAATGTTATGTAAATATTAGTCTTTATTTATATTTCTTTACATAGTTTTGATACATCTAACTCTTACTAAGAGTTTAATCTCAACATTTAGTTTTTTTACATCCCGAGGTTATGAAAATGGAATATTTGATTAATTTTCATGGATTTAGTTTATTTTCCATTTTATCTTTTATGATTAATTACCAATGTAAAATGGATTCCAATTACGATTTTTTGTCTTCATGAAAACTAAACTAATCATTCTCTGGTGATTTGATTTCATGTATTTATTCATTTTTTATGAAATAGTCCCCGATATTAGGCTACTAGGGTCAGGATTGATTCATCTGGTGGTAGAGAATGATTAGTTGAATCCTTTAGAAATATATTTTAACTAAATAATAGAATTATAAAAATTAAATATTGTTAAATTTAGGTTCAATACTCCTGATGATTATGAGATAAAATGTACCTACTCTTAGTCAGTGAAGGAAACAAAAGGGTGAATGGGAACCAATAACTATAGATAGTGTTTTGATTGAACTAGTAATAAATTTCTCATATTTAGTGTCATTGGTCAAAAGATTACAACCATATTAGGTATGTTTTCATACGAAATGACGAATAACAATATTATACTGATGTTACATCATTTCATGTGGTATAGGCCCCTGTATTTTAGTCTGACTATTTTCTGTGGTACCTTAGAAGTATATCATGTACCTTGACATGATATATCTATCATGGGGATGCAATGGAAATGAAATGGTAGAACTAGATGTATATCGTAATGTCATATATATTTGATTTTTTATTTTTAATTTATATATATATATTTTATGATATGGAACTATGATGTTTTGTGATTTTGATGACCATTATGCCCATAATTTTTTTGAAATATATTAAATATAATAAATACCACATATATGAAATTTTCATGATAATGTTGTATAACTTCTAACCGGGTGACTAGATCAGAATTCTAAGCACACCATTGTATTCATAGAAATTTCATTAAACAATATATGAGATAACATTGGATAGAATGGTTCAATTGTGAAACGCAGTTTCGATCATTTTTTCTAAATAAAATAAACTGTGAATTTATTTTATTTTTCCCTTACGTCCGCAATGTCATGCAATGATGATTATTTTTTTAAATATTCCACCATAAAGGGATATATGTTAAGGCTAATAACCTAACAAATTCCATAGAGGATCTTAATATAAACACTCTAGAATTCATTCGGTTGGTGAAGATAGATTATTGATCAATTATCAATGAATACAACTATTTATGGATCTCACTAGTAGAAATAAATTATCAATATAGAATGATTTAATTACCAAGTCAGGTTTATTGTTTTGGATTTATTTCCGCTTTCATTAATTCGATGATCAACATAGACTAACCAACGAATAGGTATATATGAGGTTTGATCGTGCGTTGTATGATGCACAATGCTTGATTATAGAGACAATTTTTCATGACTTTTGTTTTTTTATTGGAACAGATCAAGGTTGGAATTAAAAATAATTGAAATTCGTTCCTTGAGTATGTTACTTCTGTGTATTCATCTCTCCCATTATCTACACATTATCCATTCATTGTTTGTATCAGAATGATTAATCATTGAATCTTCATTTCATCGTTAAATATTAAAAATTGAAGATATAACACCAACATGACCTAATGGAGTTGTGACGGTTGTGATGATAGATGAATCGAAGTGATTCATGAGTTATCATTCATGATTATATTTTCATTAAATGGATTTAAATTGGTTTTCAATGATTATTGAAGGCCTAAACCATATTTATTCACTGTTATGGTGATATAGGGACCTTCATTCTAGAGTATTGATTCGAACAGACCTTAGAAACATGATATAGGAGATCATTCGAGCCACACAGAGGAAGGACATGACATTCATGAAATTCCAGAAAAATTGTCATGTATTATGGCCTAAATGATGTGTGTTCATCATTGGGAAGACTCTGTAAATACCATGGAAGGTACATGAACAGTACGTGCAGTACAGGGGTGGCCTACACAGTGTGTACCCCACCACATGGCATTGCTTGGACCAAGAACATGGGCTACCCCATGTACTGGTATATGGTAAGGCCTACATTGGTTAACACCATATAATATCACATTACTAGAGTACACGAGTAGACCCCGGATGATTGGAAACCATGTGTGACTATAATACATGTCATGTTACCTAATCTGCGTGTCTAAGATCACTATGACCTATTTATCATCAACATCCATGTTTCATAAAAATAAATTTCAAAACATTCATACACTTTTATAGTCTATGAGTTAAAGTCATTTTTACCGTTTTTTGACATTTATAAGATGTTTACAATGGAATTTTTCTGTCATTTTCCAAATAAGGTATTTTTTTTGAGATTTTTGACAAATTTAAGGTATGAATGTTTTTTTAACTTATATGGAATGTGTGGCTATTTTATACAATTATATCATCGTTGAAGATTCACATACAAGATTATAAGAATATTTTTTCTTTTATAATTTCACAATGATTAAATTATTTCCAAATAGAAAGAGATATTTCTCTAAAAAGGATTTGATTTCATTTATGTCAACATCATTTGATGGATTTTAAGTTTGTTTGAAATTGATATATTATGATACAAAACATCATTATTGTATTGATGATTTTGTGATATATTTGAATTTGGATGTGTTATTTCATACCGTTCATGTTTTATGGATAAAATATTGTCATTTCATATGTCAGTTTAGTACAAATTTTTATGTTATGATTATACATTTTCATATGAGGAATGCATTGAACATAGTAAGTGACGAGTAAAGCCTGCTATAGCTCCACAAGGCATCAATAGGTCTCATGAGACAACCTTGTGTATTGGCACAAGGCCTTCGAAAAATAATTTTTGTAGTCCTGGAACACGGTGTTGACTATGTGGTTATGATAGTATGGAATTATGCATTCCATCTTTATGAAAGTGTCTATTGATATTTCATGTGATTATTCGACAAGTAGAATAACCATTGAAGTAAGTAAATGGAAAAATTTTGATTTCTATTTTCCATATTATGATTATGGTTATATTGAAAAGGATTTTGTTTTTTTTATACTTTTACTTAAATGATTATTCTTATTTAAGAATGTTTCCACTATATTGTTATCCTTATTGATCATCTAAGCTCACCCCTTTCTATGTTTTATTTTTCCAAATATGCAATGATGTATCTTATGATTGACCTGGATGGATCCTGTTAGGGTATATTAGGGAGGAATATGGAAACAATTTTTTTGTAGTTAGTTTTCATTTTAAGATGTAATGTAAACCATAGGAATGTATATAGTACATCAAAGGCTATTAAATAATCGGTTTTTTGAGACCAGATCTATTATGATCATGCCAATGTTATGTATTAATGAACCGACTCTGGGTAACTGGGTCCATATTACATTGAATATATAGAGTCTTGTCAATTAAGCAAGAATTAAAATTTTTATAGGGATTGTGATTATTTCAAATCAAAATAGTTATGAGAATGTGTAAAAAAATTCTACATCAAAAAATTTTTCATTCTTTCATAATCAAGTGAAAAACCAATACAAAATAATCATCTAAGAATAACATCATTAAATTGGATATCTAATTAATTACATATTAATCGAAAGGGAAATACACATTCAAGGAAGAATAAGATGCAATACAACTTGACCTTCTACCAAAAGTAACTATATGGCAATAGGCAGGGAGAAATCTTCGAGTTATTGAATAATTCATATCATACTAATAGATACTGACTCAGCTTGTAAAAAAGGTATCACCCAGACCCCATTTACTGTGATCAGGTTCATTATTGAATATCATTAGCATGATACAACTAATAAATTCCTGAATGACCATTCAGTTTAGCAGCCTTGGATGTACTAGATACATACAAAACTGTTAAATCACATTATGAAATATAAATAAGTTATTCCCTCTTTTGATAAAATCATTTCCTTTGCCAATTCCCAGCATGTTAATCATAAAATGATTCTTCACATGTAGGGAAATATAAATCATATGAAAGGGGTAAGCTCAGATTCTCAGTAAAGAAAACAATATTGTGGAAACTATCATAAATAATAATAGTCATTTAAAGAAATATATATGACTAAATCACAAGACTTTTAATCTTAAAAATCACCATAAAATGGAAAAGAAAAAACCAATAACTCTATTTAATTATTCACATGAATATTCTACTAGTCTGTTAATCTCATGTAATATCAATGTCTAATTTAATAATGGCAGAATGCATAATGTTGGGAATCATAACCACATTGTCAAGGCCTCATGCCAATTCTACAAATAAGATTTGTCAAGGCCTTGTGCAAGGAATCTAGTCAGTCTCATTAGACCTATCGATGCAACTATGAGCTATAATTGGCTCCACCTGTCAAATTATATGTCCAATTAATTCCTCATATGCAAAGTTTGAAATATAATATAATCATTCTTGTTTAAACTAGTATACGAAATGTCAATACTTTAACCATAAAACATGAATGGAAAAAACACATCCATAGTAAAACATATCACAATACCTTCAATACAATTTGGATGATTGTATCATAGTACATAATCATAAAAAATGTGTGAAATCCATTAAAGGATGTTGACATAGATGAAATAAAAACTATTTGAGAGAAATATCTCATGGAATTTTGAAATCATTTAAGAGTAACATAATTTATAAATGAAAACATTTAGCTTCAAAAAATTCATATATAATTTTAATGGAATCTTAGAAGGTGTTATAATTTCTGAAAATAGTTGCACTCACCGTATAAGTTAAAAATAATTCATACCGTAATTTGTAGAAAAGTCATAAAGTATCTTGTTTGGGAAATGACAAAAATATTGTTTTTTAATAAATTATAAAAATTAAAACATGGGAATAAATAACAATAAACCATATTCTAGGAATTAGTAAAAATGTTTCTAAATACATTTTAATGTAATACTGATGAGGATGATAAATAATTCTCAGTTTATTCTTACGTATGGGCAACTCAGATAATAAAGATATTGTAAAATTAACCCTTACCTTGTAAATTTCATAGTTGAGGTTAAGTAAACCTAATGAATAAAAGTAAAATCATTTTTATTAATTTATTCATGATCTACACACATGAATATTACATCATATATTATAACCTTTTATTTCATTGTTAAAAATATTTTAGTAGTATCATTTTTTCGGGTGTTAACTGATTCATTTTCCATTATATGTTCTCTGATGTTGGTCATGTTTGTTAAGCTTAATATGTATTTTATTCCTATCAATAATGATATTATGTTATTAAAAATTATTTTTAATAATAAAATGAAAATTATTCTTGAATGGTTATATTGGGGAATGAATGACATCGTCTTTGTGGAGATGGTAATCTGTACGTATGCACGAGTGAGAATTTCATTATATTAATGGTGATATTGTATGTAATGGAATGGTATATTAAATATACAGATTCATTTACATGTTATATTTATTATTTAATTCAACTATACTCATTATTATGCCTAAGTAAATAATGATGTGTAGATTAAAAACTATAACACGACAGGGAGATAGTAAGCTGTTTGTATGTACGTATGGTGACATTGTCATTCATATGACAGATCAAATAATGAATATCGTTGTCCGATATTTATAATAAATTATTAGTTTGTAGAAGGTATTGGTGTTATTATGTTGGCATGGAATAAAAAAATAATGAGGATGTGGATGAAGAAAATAACATTTAATGAGGTGAGGAATTAATTACATCTTCTTCTAGTGCTTAACTTGGATTTGATATAAAGTGGTCCTTAAGAAGGATTTTTAATCAATGTATGGCCTCTAGGATATATTTATAGTAGTTTGGAAGATATTTGATCCATGTTTGGCAGAGAAAAATTCCATTGGTGATGTGATTTTGAGATGAATGGTAAGTACCTTTTTATAAAATATGTGAGGGTCAATTTAGGAGAATCTTGAAATATTATTTTATTTTAAAATATTTTTTATTTATAAAGTCTCCAAATAGATTTATTTGAAGGCGAATGTTGGGATGGGACAAAAAACACTTATTCTAAATAATTATTAGATGTGGTAGGGCTATTAAAATATAATTTTTCACTTTTAATACACTATTTAAATTTAACCGTGGAAAAAAATCAAAGATATACTATTCAATGATAATTATTTTCATCCTATTAATCCAAAATTTATTTATATATGACAATAGTGTTTCTCAGATTTTTGAAATTCAATTCATCGAAACAGTAAAATTATGTTTCATGAAAATTTTCAAATGAACCCAGAAAGTGGTTAAAAGTCGTTAAATTGTTCAATACAATTTAATATATCAAATATTATCATCAAATGAATCCAATGAATTAAATTGAACTAATATAGGTATTATGTATCTATTTTTACATTAAAATAAATCTAAATAAAAATAATAATTATTAAAAAAAATTAGTTTTTAAAAAATATCACAATGTTATTCACTATTAATCAACAATTGAATGTTTCTAGAAAAATACCATAAATTTACCCTAAGAAAATTCTTATATTATTAATTCAAAAATGAATCCTTTTCAAACAAATTAAAGAAAATTCAAAAAGAGGGTATTACTATTCATAACTATTTTTTCAAAGGCTATTTTGATTGGTTTTGGTGTGCTAGTACTAAAAGTTGCGTACAATGGAATATATTGTATTTTTTAATGAGAAGGGTAATATGGAAGATTGTGGTGTTACATACATTTCCCCTTACAATTATTTTTTCCTTGAAATTTATAGAATATTACTACATAAAATGAATTTGGGGTTCTTCATCATAATTTCCTCATATTACCATGTTGCCTATTCTATCTTCTGGTTTCCCCAATGAACTTTTACCATCTAAGTCATCTGATTTCTCAACACTTGTACTCTGTTGTCATGAATCATGATAGGCTTTTTACAATAAGACAAATCAGGTTCAAATTCAATTTCTTCATAGAAGAGCACATGCACTGGTTCATGCATGTATTTTCTATATAGTGATATTTTGAACACATACTGATCTTTAGAGAGACTGGGTGACATATCTAATATGTAAGATACAAATCCAATTCATTCTATAAATTCAAAAGGTCTAATGTATATGGTAAATAATTAACCCATTTTACTGAATCGTATAACACCCTTCTAGGTAGATACCTCCATGAAAACATTATCTACTACTTGAAATTAAAAATCTATCCATAAGTTATCGGCATAACTATTTTTATTACTTTGAGATGCTTTGATGTGGGTTTGAATAATCTTCACCTTTTCAGTTGTCTCCTCAACCTATTTTGGGACTACGAGTTTTCATTCACCAACATCATCTCCACATGATGGTGGGTGACATCTCTTTCCATATAATGCTTCATATGGTGCCATCAAAATACTTGAATGGATGTTATTGTCATAGGATAATTTTACTAGAGGTAAATATTGATCCCACATACCATTAATGTAATGTGAGAAAGATCTCAACTTGTCTTCTATGGTTTGAATTTTCCATTACAATTCTACATGATATTGAAACAAGTTGGAACAACTCAAACAATAATCAATGTCTTGGTATTTCTGAAGTCATTTCAAGAATAGTGATTTAAAATGGGGATCATGATCAAAAATAATTTGTTGGGGGTACACCCTGAAGTCCTACAACATCATTAATATATATTCTTGTGAAACGTTCAAGTGGTAAATCATATATTATATCTTTAAAATGTGATGACATAGGAAGACGATAAAAAATTACACAAATTGCATCATTCATTCATCGAGGATTTGGTAGAATCATGACAAATTCAATTGTAATATAATCCCATTTCCACCCATGTATTGGAAGAGGTAGATTAACTCCTATAGGATGTTTCCTTCCAGGATTCACATGTTAAAAACCATATAATCTTGATATATAATCATCCATCTCTCTCATCATGTTTTCCCATAGAAATAATCTTTCAATTATCTAAACATAATACTGATATTAGAGTGTATAGGGAAATTGGAGCTATTGTAATCATCAACAATTCCCTTTTTAGATCTGGTATATCAGGAACACAATTCCTTTCCCAAATTTTTGAATTCAATCTTCATATTCAATGTCGAAAAAACGCCCATCATTCACAGCATTTATTTTCTTTCGAAACTCCCCGTCATCAGTTTGAGAATGTTTTACCCTTTTCTATTAAAAATTGATTGGAAACAATTTTAAAATGTATTGATGTTTCCCCTTCCATGATTATTCCCATATCTATTTTTACATGATCTATGATCAGAGGATCCCATTCAGCAATAATAATCTTCAGATCTCCTTGATTGTTTCCACTCAAATCATATCATACCTTATTTTACTTCCCCGTGTGGTATTGTTTTGTGGGATCATAATATTTGAGTAGTTCAATCCATCACCATATCCAAATATTGAGTTTGTTATGAGAAAATATACATTAAACTATTGTGATCTGTATACATATCACGGTTTCACTATAGAGATATTGATTCCATATATTCAAAAAAATGATTATAGCAGCTACATCTAGATCAAGAGTAAGATAGTTTTTTTCATTAGTTTTTAGCAGAAGTGTAGCATCGGAAATAACACTATCATTCTGTATAACGACACTACAATTTCTTTTCTTGAATCATCTATATAAATTACAAACCAATAATTCCCAAATGGTTGAGTCAATATATGATCATTGAATAATCATCCCTTCAATTATTCAAAAAAATTTGCACACTTTTTTACTAAACAAATTTAACCCCTTAAAGAGTGAGCATGTAAATGGGTTAGACAATCGAGAAAAATTATGGAAGAATCACCGATAATATCTTATTAAACCAATAAAATGGAGTACATTAGTTATACATATCAGTGATGTCTATTCCTATATTTCTATTGACATAGATGGATCAACATAGATTCTATTCCTAGTGACAATATGGCCATGAAATGAAATCTCACTAAGCCATAATTAACAATTGAAAAACACCCTATATAAATCATTTCTTTTGAGGGTATTCAGAATAGTGTAGAAGTAATTTTCATGATCTTTGTAGAATTTTGAGTATAACTAATTATCATCAATAAATACAACTACAATGTCATAAACATATTATTTGAAAACTCTATTCATTATTTCCATGAAAATAGATGATGCATTAATCCTTCCAAAAGAAATTACTCTAAACTTATAATGCGCATACCTTTTTCAAACTGTTTTCGTTGAAATGTAATCCTCTTTCATGAACAACTGATGGAATCCATATCAAAGGTCATTCATTGAATCATATTGAGATCCATGAATATTATTGGATAAATCGACAATGATAGTTAGGGGATACTTGTTCATAATTGTTATAGCATTAATCTCCCTGAAGACAGTGTACAACCTCATACGTCCAACATTCTTCTTAACAAAATGAATAGGGGATTCCCCATGGAAAAACCCTTAAGAATATAAATCCATTATTACTCAATTACTCAAGTTGTATATTTAGTTTGACTATCTCCATTTTGGCCATTCTATAAGGGTTCTTGTATATAGGACATGAAATAGTAATTATGTCAATGGAAAACTCCATTTCTTATTCTGGAGGATGTCTAGGTAAATACTCTAGAAACACATCCACATATTCATGAACATATTGTACATCCTCTATTTGAACATTACTCTCCCCACCCAATGTTATTTCACTCCCTTCCTCTCTAATAATTGAATTTAGTAGAGTTGGTGTGTGTAGATCTCGACAAGAATCATATGGCTATGTTTCTTCTCTATATATACAGTACTCCTTATCTTCTTCGAAAATTCTATCCTCTTTTTATGAAAATAAATTTTCACTTCATGGTCCAAAATCCAATCCATACTGATGATTATATAAAATTGAATCATCGTTATTATTATTATATCAATAGATAAATCATGTTTATATTCCCTAAAGGGAACGGATTCACACAACATTGTTACAATGATAATTCCCATAAGAGTATGGACTGACAACTCCATTGTTAAATCAAATTGGTGATATCTATATTTCTTATTAGACATGAAAGATAAGAAACAATACGATTATCCATAATCAAATAATGAATTTTTCTAAATTAGAGGAATCCATTAAGTTACATACCACCACGTCAGTGAGAGCTTCACACTCAACAGTAGTGATCATATAATCTTGGATTTTCTCCCATGGCCTTTTCTGAGGAATGTTTCCTTGGTGGATATGAAATTAATTTTCATGATGCCCCATTTTTCTATAGTTGTAGCATTCAACATTGATAGTATCCTTCTTCCCTTGGCAGTCACATTCATTATGGCCTTTTTCTCCACACCTGTAATAGACTACAATTCACTTAAGGAAAGTGTCAGGGTTTGTCTTCCCACATTTACTGTAGGATGCATATTATTATTTTCCATTCTTCCAAATATTTCAATTTCTAGTGTGTATAGAAGATCTCTTCTTCTATTTATTTTCTTTAATTTTGTATGACATAGAGAATTCATTTTCTATCTTGATATCATATGAGACAATATCATCTTACGATGTGGATTCTTGGACTAATGCTCAAATGTGAAGTGGTTTTAACCCATAAATGAATCAATAAATATTAATCATTGTGTTACATATATAATTTTTTGAATTCCTTGATATATAGGTAATGAGGGAATCATACATTGAAACATTGTCATCCTCCTTATGCATCAGATTCAGAAGTTTCATTTCCATATCTTATTGTTGATCACGAGGAATGTATTTTTCAATGAAAATATCATAAAAATCCCTCCATTACATATTTGACACTTCTTCTTCCTTTTTGTTTTGAATTAATGCCCTAAATTGATATGCATCTCCAATGATGAGATAAACACCAATGAAATTTTTTCCATTTCAGTACTCCACAAAGAATTAAATATTTTAACTAAATAACTTATCCAATTCTCATACACATGTATTTTTAGTCGCATTGAATATTGTTGGTAGTTGCCTCAGGAAGAGGTCTAACATTGACCCTCCATTTTGTGGGTCGTGATGCGTCATATGGTTAAAGTTAATATTCATAATTAGAGTGAGTTGTCCCGGTATGGTTCTATGTTTTGTAACAACGACTGCATCACCATCTCAACTATAGTTATCTTGAGTAGGAGGTAAATCTCTACAGAAATTATCTTCATTGATACGGTTTCAATTCATTCCACTAGGCACAATTTCTAAAAAATGACAAATACTATATTCAGTTATGAATCATAATACATAATGCTTATCTTGTAGAATACATAAAACAAAGTAAACTGTTTAGGCATATAATACATAATAAATTAAATGATATCTTTGAGAGAATATTGAGTTATAAATCCTTTAGAATGGTTTGTAATTAAAATGAGAACTATCCTAAGTATATCTCATGGGAGTGATGAAAGAAAAAATGAAGAATGGTATATTGTTGTTTACCAGGATATCCCGGGCCAAGCCCGAAACTCCTTGTTGGAGTTTTCACTCCAAGGTACATCATTTCCAGAGCCACCTCTACGAGCTCGTATCTAGACATGGATTTATTTATTGAAAAATAAACTAAATTTCTATATTTACATAATTGTAGGAATTTATTCAATACTAATCTTTAAAGACTGTCTTAGGGTAATGTTCTCTAATTAGGGTTTTTTTCTAAATCTAGTTTCCAAGGGTTGAACTGAACTTCCTATAATTCCAACTGTAATTCCCTAACCCCAGTTAACCATGGTTGGTGAATTATTAAATAAAATTGGCATGATTCATGAAATCATTTCCTGAAATAATTTTCATTTAATAGATTTTTGAATACTAGATACATAATTTAGTTTTACATTACATCATGAAATAAAGAAAAACATCATTTTGTAACCTTTTGAACAAACTCTTATCATTTGGCCTATCCTTACAGGTTAATCATGATATAATTTTACTCATATTGGGAAGAAGAAAACATAAGAAAGGTGTGAGGGGAGATTATTTGTAAGGTTTACAATATAGCAGATACTATCATAAATAATAATATAAATTTATGTAAATGTTTAAGACTAAAAAACATGACTTTTAAACTTAAACATCATGATAATATTTCAATTATAATTCAAATAATACCATTTACCTATTCACATAATATTCTACTTGTAACACCCCATGATTTTATGAAAAATAATCTTTTAATTTCATTAATGTATTTTGTTTTATGCTACACCAAGATTACCTTGCGCTATACGCAACACCGCATTAGCTTGCAGTATCTGCAACACTATTCTTGGATCGTGTTACACACAATTTTGATAATATTTATTATATTCAACATTGAGTATATATATATATATATATATATATATTAAATGTATAAATGAAATATGGTTGGATTCTGTTATATGAATCGACGAAGGCTTCTTGCACAACACGCAACCCTGACTTGGCTTGCATTTCACGCAACCGCGACCTTCCTCGATAGCTTGCGTTGTACGCAATACCGAGTTTCACCAAACAACGATATGCTATTAAAATATTATTAAAACTAGCCTTTATGAATATTATTAACTAAATTTTTAATTTTATAACATTATTATTCATCTTATACATTTTCTAGAACATGGTATGAGAACAAAATAAATTTTTCAGGTAAAATAAGTATTTCTAAAAAAATGCAGTTTTACCACCTTTTGATGGAGCACCCACATTTAATATAGTTTTTGACATGTTTATAAGTTCAATTTGACAAAATAAAATTCTTCTTTAGAATCAATATATAAAAATTTACTTTGGATAAATTTTTCATATTATTTTGATAACTTTCATATTTTAATGAATAGTAAAAACACGCTATATTTTAATTAAAAACATCTTTTTTCATCGTAATAAATTATGTGGTTAAATAATAATATTGAATGGTTTCAAAGTATAAATAGAATATATTTTTTCCATTTAATATAATGTATGTCATTACCCTTGATTTTACATTGAATTCGTAGGTTAAATAAATTCAATCTTTGGCAATGTTTTAACTTTTAAAACCTCTTTGCTTAACCAATGGGATTATTTTTAAATTAAATACTGAATCTTTTGTGTTTTGAGTTTTGAAAAATGGATTCCATATTTTGAATCAGTGGGTCCATATTATGTTAATAGGTTACTTTTATTTTTTTTATTTTATGAATAGTAACTATGGTAATATTATTTATTTACTACGGTTAAAGTTAAATATGGTAATTCAAGGTTAAAAGAATATTATAATAATTCAAAATTACCTTGACACTTTTCTTAATCTTATTGGATTAGTATCAGCCGACCATGGGCATTTTTGGGTAGATTATGGGACCCCATGGAGCCACTTTTGAAAGACAATGACAAATTAGATTAATTAATTTAATGTAAAGACAAAATTGACTTTAACAAAACTCTTTTAGTAATTAATTTTTATAAGGGGATATATAAGATATATTTTTCGAATATAAATATTATTTTTAAATATAAAAAGATTCCCTACATCATTTTATTTTTTTTCATAATTTTTAGACATCATATGAATTAAATTATTTATGACACAATAATGATGTAATGTTTACCTCATTAATAAATGATTTAAATAAATAAGATTAAAATGATTAAAATATCATCCAAACCCTATCCAATTACTATTGGATGATTTTATTTAGAATATGAGTCATCTTATCTTCTACATTAAATTGTTTTGGACCTCTTGAAACCAAAGATAAGTTTATAATAAAATAATGTTTTCACACTTTCCTAAAGAGCCCCTCCACTCCCTTATAAAAGGAGACCACTTCTATGAAACTCCTCACACCTATCAAGACTTTTGGATCTTCCAAAATCTTCCCAACTATGCTCCCTACATCCCTATCCTTCCCCTTGATGCCATAAATTATGCAGAAGACTCTCCAAGTAGTTTTATTGTTGAAACTAAAGAATGTTACCAAAATTAAAGGTAACAGTTTATCATAAGTTGTTTTCTTTTATTCTACTTCTCCAACCCCTAAAATATTTTTAATCCTTTATTTTTTGACAACACCAGTATCCTGAAAATACTACGATTTTTTTATTATAAGTATTAGAACTACACTTACACACACCTCCATCTAATGGATGAAGAACATAATGTTTCTGTGATGGAAAACTAACGCCTCATGAAACGATGATTGTTCAATTTTCCCCTACCGCCTCTCATGGTAGCCATTATGATGGAACTGTATTTATATATAATATATATTATGTTTATGATTTCATTATGCTTCTTTAATACCTAATTATATCAAGCCTTTACAGTTTCCATAGTCGGTAAATACGATAATCTCATTTGAGGAAGTGCGGACTACCGCTCCCTCAAAGTGATGTGATTCGTTAATACCTTATGTGGGATGTATAAAGGATGTGGTTAATTATATTATATATTATATTATACTGGAATTATAATATACCTATGTATTATTATGTTTTAATTAAAGTAAAATAAGAAATATAAATGAAAGTAGCGTTCATGGGTACGAACGGCTTACTGTCTCCATGAATGGTGCGCTTCATTTATTACCTCCATAAGTTATGTACTATTATAAATGCTTGTATATTCTAGATATATAATGAATATATATGATATATAAATCATGATTTACATTTTCGAAGTAATTAAATCATGATATGAGTTATAATAACATCAAGAACAACAAGTCCAAACATGTACGATAAAGAAGATAATTTTACCCAAAACGTTGCTTTAACATGGGATTTACAAAAGAACTGTTAATATAAAGCCATAAGTGAACCATATATGATATCATAACAATTATTATGATTCTTAAATAAGTCAATGACATTATTTAAATCATTATACATGAGGTTTGGATACTTATGAAGCAAATCAGACATAAGTTAGGGAAAATATCACAATCTCATTTTTATCCAAGATTGTTTATACTTTGGTATTTACTGGGGTTTATTTTATCATCCACATCCATGTTTCCAAAATATGTAATATTATTTCCATTAACCAAAATTTTTTTAAATCCTATTTTACCTTTCGGTGAGTTTTTAGTAAAAGATATGAAAGGAATATTTTGTCGTTTTTCGTACGAGGTACTTTTTTTGACTTTTCCGACAAAAGAATGGGAAGAATGTTTTTTTTAACTTATATGACATGAATGTATTTTTAAAAAAATTATTTCCAAGAAGCATACTTTACATGTTTTCAAGTTTATTTTTAATCAACTTCTTTTAGTTAGAATTTTATGACATGTTAAGAAAGGAAAAGTGTTTTTGAAGTTGAAAGGATATTTTCCTCAAGAATGGAGTTCAAGTGTTCTATCAAAATTATTTTCCATCTAAGATAAAATAGGGTTATTTTCTACCCCTATTATTACATTGATTTGATTATGTTGTGATTGAATTATTTTTATGAATTCTATTGTCTTATATGAATTGTTTTATGATATCACGATGTTTAAGATTCCCATTTTTATTACATTGGTTTTTCCATGATGTATGGTTTATGATTTTGTGGCACACATAAGAATGGTATCATTAAGAGATGGGTGGTACCTATATATCCCTCCAATACATTGGGAAAAGAATTTATATCTCATGAGATAGACATGGCTGGAATGGTAGGTTATACCAGTTCAGTGAAGCAGGACTGAAACGAGGGTAACTCGGTTCAGAAATGGACTTTGTCCACTAAGATAGTCTTGTCAATGAGTATTGACTAATAAGAAATGATTATCTATGATTATGTGTGTATTACACAATTATTCATGTTTCATGTTATAATTATTGGGATTACATTTCACTACTATGATTTATCCCATGTTATGAAATTATGATCTCTTTTGCAGGTTAAGATATCCAAAAGATATGTTATTATGAATATGAGTTGATTGATATTTCTTTTATTTACCCTTATTGATCATTTGAGATCACCCTTTTCTGTTTTCATTTCCTCAGGACATAAATAAAGGATTTAGGTTAAAAAAAGAAGATCTTTATGGGAGATGTCTAAGATCTTTCACCATGATTATAAGATTATATTCCGAGTTTCCAAAGACACTAAACTATTACGGTCCTTGTGTGTGTGTTTTTGTTATGTACTAAGTATTCCGCAAAAGTAATGTAATTTCCATGTTTGTCAGGATTCGGGTCTCTACAGTTGGTATCAGAGGAAAATTTTAGTCAACCTTTGGAAACTAGGATGCGAAAATGTTAGTAATATCCCTAGAGATAATTCTAAGGTATGTCTAGGGATGTCCCTAAGGATAATTATACATATAGGATATAGTCCTAGAACTATGGTAACGATATTACATTAAATCAATGATGTTAGATATTGATTTTACTTCCCCTTTATTATGATTTTTGCCTCTCACACTATTCTTTTTGTGTTTTAGAAAATGGCTGGAAACAAGATGATTCATGATAATGGAGGATATGATGGACAATGGAATGATATTCTTAATGGGAAACCAAATGAAATGGGTTTTGGAAGTCCAAACATCATTATTATTCCAAATCAGCAATCTCATAATATGATCAATAAAGAAAAATTTGTTAAGTTTCCTAAATCCTCTAATAAGAGAAAGATGGAGTTTCATGATGATCATAGAGGAAAGAAAGATCAAATTCCCCTATGTAAATCATGTGGGAAGAGGCAGCAAGGAGAATGTTTCAATGGGACTGGAAGATTCTTTGGGTGTGGAAAAGAAGGACACAAATCCAGTAAGTACAAAGGAAAACGTTCAGTTAACACCAGGGATGAGGATAATGGTATTGATACGACATCAACAATGTTTAAATGTTTTAAATGTGGAATGTACGGGCATTATGCAAAGAAATTCCCCAAGGGAAAGTCTCATGAAGAGAATCAGTATGGTTGTATGGGTAGTATTTCTGTTGATGATGATGAAGAGACTACAAATGATATGTGAGATGAAATAATTGTTGAAGCTCGGTCAATGGTTTAAGAATATAGTGGAATGATTACATGTTTATCATGTGTAATGTTGTATAAGTAATCACATGTTACTATGGAATAAAGAGACATATAAGGATTGTTACACTGTTGTCTTTCCTTGAGTTTTGAAAGTGTATGATTAATGGTACTAGTATCCATGAAAGGTTATTCAGATATTTTTGGAATGTAGATGATATGCGCATAATGAAGGGATAAGGGGAAAATTAAATGTTTGATAGTATTCATGAGCTCATGACTGATATAAGGATAAGGTTATATCATGGTTTGAGTATATAGATTATTTGGATATTGGTATGTGGAAAGAGTTAACTTTTGACTTCATTCATGTTTTCACTAAGGTTCAATGGGTATTCATTCTTTAATATAATACATGACTAAGGTATTCACATGTTTGTAATTTGACCAACAAGATATATCTTATGATATATGGGGGATAAATGATGGCATTCACGTGATTGTTATGTGACATTTCAAGTAACCATTTTCTTTATACTATGAGCTTAGACTGAAGTATTTTAGATAAACCAAAATATTTGAATGGATTATGTTGTACATAAGTTATGATATAACTTTTTTCTATATTATTTATGGGATTTTATAGTAATATAGCTTTAGAAAAAGGACAACCTGCAGGATGGTTGATAGCCCACCACGTCGGACAAGGCTGTGGGAGTCGAACCCACAACCGAAGTGCAACTGGCCTTTATCGCCTACCACTGGCCCATATAAAGTTCATGTTTAGTAGAAACTAGTTTTATTATATTAAGAAATATAATATAAGAAGTATAAGTCCATTTTAGGAACCATATTTGATTAATCTCACCATAGATGGACTTATGTATATTTGATAATTTTTGCTAACCTTTTATTTTAAACAGATGGAATAACCCATCATTTTATCTCATGATCTGCAAACACATCACGAATGACAAACTCAACTTCATTAATTTAAGAGATGAAGTGGAAATTTTCCAATGAATGACCAATGGTGAGACTATACCAAAATCACGATAGTACATTAGATCGTCACAAATTTATAGCTTTGTGATTGCTGGCTTTTTCATAGCCATGTTCTCTACCACTCTCCATCAGAACATAATGGTTAGATTTCTCTTCCATATCCATATTTTCACCTATGTGGGAACCCAGTGATTAGATTATTTGGGTAACAATTACATTTCATACTTTTGTTTTTAAATATTGGTTTTGGTATTCCTTTTTACGATGTGGGTTTCTATTAAACAAACTTTCGAATAGTAAACCATTTATAACCCCGACGAATTTCGAGGGCGAAATTCATTTCAAGGGGTGTAGAATGTAACATCCCGAGATTTTATGAAAAATATTATTTTAATTTCATTAATTTCTTATGTTGTATGCAACACCAGGATTATCTTTTGCTATACGCAACACCGTATTATCTTGTAGTATACACAACAATAATCTTGGATCGTGTTACACACAATTTTGATAATAGTTATTCTACGCAACATTGAGTATATATATATATATAAATTCAATTTATAAATGAAATATTTTTGGATTATTTTATAAGAAACAACGAAGGATTCTTGCACAACACAAAATCCTGACTTGTCTTGCCTTTCACGCAACTGCGTCCTTCCTCGATAGCTTGCGTCATACCCAATAACGAGTTTCACTAAACAATGATATTCTATTAAAATATTATTAAAACTGTCTGTTATGAATAATATTAACTAAATTTTGAATTTTTTAATACTATTATTCATCTTATACATTTTCTAGATCATGGTTTGAGAACAAAATAAATTTTTCCGGTAAAATAATTATTTTTAAAAAAATGCAGTTTTACCTCCTTTTGATGGCGCACCCACATTAAATATAGTTTTTGACATTTTTATAAGTTCAATTTGACAAAATAGAATTATTCTTTAGAATAAAGATATAATAATTTACTTTGGATAAATTTTTCATATTATTCTGATAACTTTCACATTTTAATGAATAGTAAAAACACGCTATATTTTAATTAAAAACAACTTTTTCCATCGTAATAAATTATGTGGTTAATTAATAATATTGAATGGTTTAAAAGTATAAATAGAATATATTTTTACCATTTAGTATAATTTATGTCATTATCCTTGATTTTACATTGATTTTGTAGGTTAAATAAATTCTATCTTTGGCAATGTTTTAACTTTTAAAACCTGTTTTCTTAAACAACAGGATTAATTTTAAATTAATTACTGAAACTTCTGTGTTTTGAATTTTGAAAAATGGATTCAATATTTGGAATCATTGGGTCCAAATTATGTTAATAGGTTATTTTTATTTTTTTGATATTATGAATAGTAACTACGGTAATTTTTGTTATTTACTACGGTTAAAGGTAAATAGGGTAATTCAAGGTTAAAAAAATATTATAATAATTTAAAATTACCTTGAAACATGTCCTAACAATATTGTATGAGTAGTGGCCGACCATGGGCATCCATGGGTCGATTTTGGGACCCCATGGAGCCACTTATGAAAGACAATGACACATTACATTAATTAATTTAATGTAAAGACAAAATTGACTTTAACAAAACTCTTTTAGTAATTAATTTTTATAAGGGTATATATAAGTTATATTTTCTACTATCAATATTCTTTGAAAATATAAAAAGATTCCCTACATTATGGTATTTGTTTCATAAATTTTAGACATCAAATTAATTAAATTATTTATGACACAATAATGATGTAATGTTTAGCTCATTAATAAATTATTTAAATAAATAAGATTAAAATGATTAAAATATCATCCAAAACCTGTCCAATTCCTATTGGATAATTTTATTTAGAATATGAGTCATCTTATCTTCGACATAAATGTGTTTTGGAACTCTTGGAACCGAAGATAAGTTTATAATAAAATAATGTTTTCACACTTTCCTAAAGAGCGCATCCACTCTCTTATAAAAGGATACCACTTATATGCAACTCCTCACACCTCTCAAGACTTTTGGCTCTACCAAACTCTGCCCAAATAAGCTCCCTACATCTCTATCCTTCCCCATGAAGCTTTACAATAGGCAGAAGACTTTACAAGTAGTTCGTTTGGTTCAAACCAAAGAAAGTTACCAAAATTAAAGGTAACTGTTTCTCTTAAGTTGTTTTCGTTTATTTTATTTCTCCAACCCCTAAAATATTTTTAATCCATTATTTTGTGACAAAAAAAGTATCCTGAAAATACTATGATGTTGTTATGATAAGGATTATAACTACACTTACACACAACTCCATCTAATGGATAAAGAACATAATGTTTCTGTGATGACAAACTAACGCCTTACGAAACGATGATTGTTCGATTTTCCCCTACCGCCTCTCATGGTGGCCATTATGATGGCACCGTGTTTATATATAATATATATTATATTTATGAAATCCTTATGCTTCTTTACTACCTAATTATATCAAGCCTTTACAGTTTCAATAGTCGGTAAATACGATAATTTCATTTGAGAAAGTGCGGACTACCGCCCCCTCAAAGTGATGTGATTCGTTAATACCTTATGTGAGATGTATAAAGGATGTGGTTAATGATATTATATATGATATAATACTGGAATTATAATATACCTATGTATAATTATGTAGTAATTCCATTAAAATAATAAATATAAATGAAAGTAGTGTTCATGCGTATGTACGGCTTACCGTCTCCATGAACGGTCCACTTCATTTCTTACCTCCATATGTTATGTACTATTATAAATGCTTTTATATGCTGGATATATAATGAATATATATGATATATAAATCATTATTTACATTTTTTAAGTATTTAAAAAATGATATAAGTAATAATAACATAAATAACAACAAGTCCAAACATGTACGATAAATAAGATAATTTTACCCAAAACGTTGCTTTAACATGGGATTTACAAAAGAACGGGTAATATAAAGCCATAAGTGAACAAAATGTGATATCATAACAATGAGTATGATTCTGAAATAATTCAATGACATTATTTAAATCATTATACAGGTGGTTTGGACACTTACGAAGCAAATCAGACCTAAGGTAAGGGAAAATATCACAATCTTATTTTTTCCGAGATTGTTTATACTTTGGTATTTACTGGGGTGTATTTTATCATCCACATCCATGTTTCCTCAATATTTAATATTATTTCCATTCACCTACAATTTTTTAAATCCAATTTTACCCTTTGTATAGTTTTTAGTAAAAGATATGAAAGGAATCTTTTGTCGTTTTTTGTACGAGGTACTTTATTTGACTTTTCCGACAAAAGTACGAGAAGAATGTTTTTTAACATATACAACATGAATGGATTTTTTTAAAAATTATTTCCAAGAATCATACTTTACATGTTTTCATTTTTATTGTTAATCACCTTCTTTTAGTTATAATTTTATGTCATGTTAAGAAATGAAGAGTGTTTTTGAAGTTGAAAGGATATTTTCCTCAAGAATGGAGTTCAAGTGTTTTAACAAATTTATTTACCATCTAAGATAATATAGGGGTCTGTTTCTACCCCTATTATTAAATTTATTTGATTATGTTGTGATGGAAATATTTTTATGAATTCTTTTGTCTTATATGAATTGTTTTATGATGTCACGATGTTTAAGATTCCCATTTTTATTACATGGGTTATGCCATGATTTATGGTTTAGGATTTTGTGGCACACATAAGAATGGTACCATTAAGAGATGTGGGGGTTATATATCTCCCTCCAATGCATCGGGTAAAGATTTTATATCTCATGACATAGACATGGCTGGAATGATAGGTTATACTAGTTCATTGAAGCAGGACTAAAACGAGGGTAACTCGGTTCCGAAATGGACGTTGTCCACTAAGATAGTCTTGGAAATGAGTCTTGACTAATAAGAAAGGATTCTCTATGATTATGTTTGTAAGCCACAAAGTTTCATGTTTTATGTTATTATTATTGGGATTACATTTCACTACTATGATTTATCCCATGATATGAAATTATGATCTCTTTTGCAGGTTAAGATTTCCAAAATATATGTTCTTATGAATATGAGGTGATTGATATTTCTTTTGTTTAAACTTATTGATCATTTGAGATAACCCTTTTATGTTTTCTTTTCCCCAGGACATAAATAAAGAATTTAGGTTAAAAAAGATATTTATGGGAGATGTTGAAGATCTTTCACCACGATTAGAAGATTATATTCTGAGTTTCCAAAGACAATAAACTATTACGATCCTTGTGTGTGTGTTTTTGTTATGTACTAAGTATTCTGCAAAAGAAATGTAATGTCTATGTAAGTCAGGCTTTGGGTCTCTACACTAATAGTTGAATAATATAATGTAATATAAGTTGCTAATTTCATAACAGTGGATTGAAAATGTGGGAAATGATAACCACATAGTCAAGGCATCTTGCCATGACAATAAATATGATATTTTCAAGGCCCTATTCCAAGAAACATGATTTCATCAAGAGACCTACTGATTCATCAAGAAGCTATAGCAGGATCCACACATCCATTAGTAAGTCCATAACATTCTTCATATGAAATGGATAAAACATAACACGATCATTCGTATTGATACAAGAATATGAAATGTTAATACAATAACTATAAACCACGAATGTCATAAAAATAACACATCCATAATCATATATAACAAAAATACTTCAATAAAATATCGAATATTGTATCATAAGAAATAAACATAAAAAAGTGTAAAATCCATGAAAGGATGTTGACAAAGTTTAAATCTAAACTTTTAGACATAAATATATTATTGTATTTTGAAATTATTTAAAAGTCATATAATTATATGTGAATAGATTTATTTTCAAAATTTTAATATATGCTTTTATGGGATTCTTTGAAAGTGTTACATTGGATGAAGATAGTTGCACCCACTTTATATGTTAAAAATATATTCTTATCATAATTTGTCCAAAATTCCATAAAGTACCTGGGTTTGAAAATGACATAATGATTCCTTCCAAAACATTTTATAAAAATTAAAAATGGGTATAAATGAATTTTTCCCATATTATTGGAAATATTAAAAAATAATTTAAATACATTTTTATGAATAATAGATGAGGATGATAAAGAATTCCCAGTTGATGCTTACGTATTGAAAACCACAAAAAATTAATAGATAGTAAACTAACAAATTACCATTTACTTTTCGTTACATGAGTGAACATTGACATATTGCATTATAGTAAAATCATTGTTTCTAAATTATACAAGAAGAATATAAATAAATAGGATATCATATATGATCTTTTAATATTTCTTTCTTAATAATATTTTAGTTATATCAACGTTTCGGGTGTTAATAGATTTTTACCCTTATATGTTTTGTTACGTAAGTCGTGTTTGTTTTGAATATTATATTTTTGATTCATTACATAATAATATTATGTTTTTCAAATTTATTTTAAATCATAAAATTAAAATTATTCATGAATTGTTACGATGGGGAATTATTCTCATAGCGTTGGTGGAGACAATAATCTGTATGTACACATGAGTGAAAATATCATTCAACTGATGTTGAAATCGTATATAATTGTATGTTATATTGTTTATAAATAATCATTAACATGTTTTGTTTATTATTTAAATCAATTATACTCATTATTATACCCTTCCAAATAATGAGGTTTTAAATAACATACTACACCACGATGTGGAAATGGTAAGTCCTACGTATACATGTAAGGTGACTATGTAATTTATAGGATGTATAGATTAATGAATATGGTTGTACCATATTTATAAAAACATCAATGTATTTAGACGGTACTGGAGTTATTAATTTTTTATGGAAATAACAAAGAAATGGGTAGTGGTAGATAAAATCATTTAAAGATGTGATTAAATTATTACATCTCCTCTGGGTGCTTCCTTGTTTATTTAGAAAAAATGGCTCCTTAGGTTGTATTTATATTAAAAATTAGTCATCTAGGATGACGTGAGGGTAGTTGGGAAGTAATTGGAGTAGCTTATGGCTGATCCAAATGGATATTGAGGAGTGGTTTTGAGAGAAGGGGAAGTACCTTATTATAAGAGAGGTGAGGGTAACTTTAGGAAAAACATGAAATATTATTTTATTATAAAAGATTTTTATCTTCATAATTCCTCAAAATAAAGTTATTTCGAGGATATAGTGGGGATGAGTTGGAAAACACATATCCATTTGATTTAAGACATGTGTCAGTATAATTATAATATCATTTTTACCTATAATTTCTTTATTTAATTTTAACCATCATAAATAAAATCCAAAAGTAACTATTCAACAAAAATTATTTTCATGCTATTGAACCACATTTTTAATAAATATTACAACTGTGTCTCTTGGATTTTGAAAATTAAAATCACAGAAGTGGTAGAACTACGTTTTATGCACATTTGCAAATGTTCCAAGAAGGTGGGTAAAATGGGTTAAATAGTTCAATAAAATTCTATAAATCTAATATTATTAGAAAATGACTCCCATGAATTACATTTAACCAATATTGGTATTATGTATCTATTTTGAAATTAAAATAATTTTAAATAATAATAATTAATATTTAAAGAAAATTTGGTTTTAAGAAATAACACAGTTCCGTTCCATTTTCAAAAAAATTGAATGTTATAAGAAAAAAAATCAACCTAATATAATTCTGATATTCCGAAATCAAAACTAAAGTCCATTTTAAGAAATAAAATTTATAAATTTTTTGAAATATGGTATTACAATTCATTAATATTTTCTAAGCAGCTAGTTTGAATGGTCCGGGTGTGCTAGGACTTGATGTTGCAAATATCACAGACTATTGTATTTTTCAAAGAGAAGTGTATTGGGGAAGCAAGGGTGTTACAAAACATGTCTCACTTGATGAGATTAAATATTACCCCAATTCTCAAACACACACCACATGATACATACTAAAGGGAACAATCTGATTCCAATAAAACAAAATATATCCATGTTCTATAGGACCCTAGCTAGGGAATAACCTAACTTGTGCATCATTCATTCTAAAAAAATAAATTGCTATGACTGGTTCTCCAGGATAAGTGTATAGAAGAGGGTGAACCAACCCATGACAATTCAGAATCCAATCACATACACATATATAATAATTATAAAATAAGCATCAATCGAGTAAACCTGAATATCAATATCTTTCTTTACACATATATATCCCAAAATGAGTTAACATATAGGATCTAATGTTTACACAATGTGTAATGGGTTACAATTATTCCACAACGATAAAGTCCAACCATTTAATAATAAACACAGAAAAATAATTTTTCAAAATGATTTTTCTTACTAAACAATATCACCATTTTCACAAAACTTTCAAATTAGCCATGTGATATTTTTAAAAAAACTCAATAATTTATTAAATAAGTAAAACAACCATTTCAAAAATTTAATAAACCAATGCCATTAAAAATCCATTTTTAAATTATTTTATTTTTGAAAACTAACATCACTAATATAGGTCATATCGATTTTCATCACATTGTAATATGGCCTATATTACACCATCAATTGTGAAACCATTTTCAAATGACATGTACACACTTATTTCAAACCCCAAACAACTTGGAAACCATTTCATAAAACCCATGTCATTATTTCAAATGTCACATAATTCGTAAAAAAATAAAACAATACTTACAAAATCCAATTTGGTATTTTATCGAATAATTGGTGTCTAACATTTAACAAAACAATGTTATAATTACCATAACGATAATGACACAACCTTTTTGCAATCCAAAAATTTCGAATGAAAAAACATAATTTATTAGAAATCATGGGAGGATACATATTCATTAATCTAATGAATCATAAATTTAATGGAAAATTCAATGGAAAACCCGCCTTAAAAAAATCCCTTCAACAACGGATAAATCAAATCACTCCATGAAGGTTACAATACCCATGATATACCAATAGGTACCTGAAAAAAGAAAATCCCAAAAATAATTCAAGGGGAACACCTACCCTTGTTATGTGTGACCTATCAAGAAGAATATCTCAAAGGAAGACTGGATGAAAGTTGAAGAGAGAGAAGACAAGAGGATAATACCATTAGAATTTTATCTAAATCCTTGTTGGAGACACTAGATCCATATAATTGGAGAGGATTGGAGGCTTGGAGTGCAAGTAGGGTACCCCGTTGGGTTTCAAAAACAATGAGAATAATAGGAAAATCCCTTGGGGTCTAATATCTATAGATGGAAGTTTAGGTAATTCATGATTTTTATGTTCTCGGAAGCTCTCATGGTTTGGCCATAAGGTTTGGTAAACTGTTCTCCAATCATGTAGAATGGTTCAACAATGAGATAGTGGCTCCCCTCATGCATGCTAGATGTTCTTTTCCTAGTAATACATATTCTATTTACTCACAACTAGAAGCATCATACAAGTCACATGGTTTATGGGAGCTTTCCATATAGTTTCCTCCCAGTGTGCCAAAACTATGCACTTAGAGGAAAAAATCCCAAAAATCAAAAACAAAACCTATCACGCCCAAAAATCGGTTGAAAAAAATTGAGTCCTAGTGATAAATTGTAGGAAATGTACAAATTAAAAACTTTTTCTGTGACAATTCTCCCCACCATATCACAATCTTACACCAAAGGGCATAACATCATCCAGTTGATCTATCATGACATAGGGATTTCCACATCGGTATAATGAAACCTCTTAAATGATGAATATTCCAAGAATAGAAAAAAGAACACATTTTTGTTTCATAATACAAAACTACAACCAAAACCACAAATTTTTCAGCAATCACATTAAATATATCTAATTATGATCACAGGAGGTTATCAAGAACCTACCACAATTGTGAAACTACTAGCACTTGTCAATTTCATGAGAATTCTATATGAGACCAGTTGTAGGTCCCCCGCCATTTTGAATAAATGTGATAAACAAAACAACATAATACATAATAACAATCCTAACAAAAATAAACATAATATCATTCCCACTAGGGGTTACCACCTTCATTTTAAGAAGCTACCCAAAGAATCTTAGCCCATATTCAAAAAAACACAACCCAACCTATCCAAAAGGGGGAATTTTCAAAAATAATGATATCTAAATAAATTGATCGTAAACTATATTACTCAAATAATATGGAGAATATTTTTATCCACGATCCCCACACCCATGTAGGATTCGTGAGTATGTGAATGCATCAATCTAGGTCCTTTGGATAAAACCCTGATGATTGAAGCATTTTCTATGACACAATCATGACCTTATGATTCATGACTGCAAATCCATCTATCAGTGTCGTAAGCAGCCCCAAAACACCATAGATATATCCAAAAAATCTAAATATGACATTGAAATATCACTAATTCATTCAAATAACTTAACCCAAATCTAGAATTATAAGACACATACGTTGAGAAAACCACCACATAGAACTACCACTAAAAATTGTATTTTTATTTGATTTTAAAAATGCTTATTATTGGTTGGGAGGCAACTAACAAAATAGGCATGATCGAAAACAAAGGATATCCAATAAAATGTTCAAATTTCAAAACCATTGAGAACCTATAAAGAGAACACATAACCTAATATGATTTCATATAAAACACACTCGTTTCAAAAGACTCATTATCGACCATCAACCTGATTAATCACCATATACATCATCGACATCCTTTCACTATCATCATCGTTGTCGTTCAATGACCACACCATTTGGAAGGGGACCTTGCAACTATCATAAGATATTGTCATCATGTCATCGATGCCCTCCATTAAACTAGAAATATCCAAGACACCAAATGGAATGGTCTCACAATAAAAAAATCATAAATCATTGGCATTGGACCCTCATGAACACCACCAATGTCTCATCTCAAAACCGAACAAGAATAAACCATAAACCTAAATAAGAACCATCACCAAACAAGAATACCAATGATTATCCACTACTGTAGAATCATACATACCTCCACCAATAATATAAGGAATAATCCCAAATATCAATCTGAAACATTTCCATTTACATTGATGATGCCAACACTAAAATCCTCCATATCACGGGAAAGAGACCCATATTTCTACAAAAAATAATCAAACTCCAACCACACAAGGATAACCATCTAATACCATGACCCATATCCCAAAAATACTGTGAAAACACTACTCAAATTTTGAACAAGAGAGGTATAGAGGGACTTGAGGTCAGGGAAAGTAAATGAACAGTGTTGGGCTCTGAAAACCGGTCTTGTAGCGAGACAGAAGCCAAATCCAATGAAAAGGAAAATCAATAACAATGATTCTTTGAAGACAGTCGACCGCCAAACCTCATATCCCAAAACCAACATGTTTCCATTTCTCATGATACAACGTGGAGAGACGCAGTGGAACAAACATTCAATGTTGTGTTGTGGTGGCGAGGGGAATCAAGGGGAAAAACGATCATTGAGGAAAATTTAATCTCTTCAGGGACATTGGAAAAAAAAGACCACCATATAATACCAAGAAATGGAACAATTCATGGAACTACAAGCATATAGATGGTCTATGAAACCATACCAAGAACTGAGAAATCCTCACCCAAAACCAGGACTCAGTCATCAGTGATAGCATCGTCAAAATTAATATGATGGATATGGTGGAACACTGCTAGGAAATTTGATGGATAGACACTGAAGCCTCCTCCCCGGTATCACCAATTCATATATCATACGGTCCGATTGAAAAATAGAGTTAGTTATGGGAGATGTAGAGGATTAATGTTAATAGGTCGGAACTACAGAATATGAATAAATTCCCAAGTTGAAACATAACATATGTTATGGAATCTTCTACTGGGAATAAAAAACATGTAGCAGAAAATAGTCTCGTCCAGGAGCTCCCCATGATGGGAGGCCCCTCAGCTGAGGAATTCATGAGTGTACCACCACATAGAACATAATTATTATGAATTTAAAATATATAAATAGCCATCCATTGAAAAATTTGTCATCAAAAGATTAAAAACGTCGCCTTAAATTTCATCGAAAATATAACATCACATGGAACAACGTCCCTAAAAGAAGGAAACAATACAATATAAAGGGACTCTAAACCAAACCCAAACAACACTATACATCAGAAAAAAAAAATATCCATGTCATTTCATTGAAACCCCTAAAAAGATCCATTGGTGGTGTCCAAGGCTCCCACAAACACGAGGGATCCGGGGTGTTCTCAAACATGAAAATTTATTATGATATGACTGTCATCACTAATAGAAGTCCATGATCCTATTACATAAATAATCTAATGAATGATATAATGTTTTTTATTCAATTAACAACACTAATATATTCATTCTCTTTCCCTAATTACATACAAGTATTCCCCTAAACAATTCCTAGAACTGAAGGAGGGATGACTTCCTCATTATCTCATTCCATTACAACCTCAACACAAATGAATTTCCTTACCTCATCAGAATATCATGTAAGATTACACTCTGAATCCTTCACTGTATATTAGGATGATTCCTATACTAAAAATCATGAGCCTTCGAGAAATCATATTCAACATTCCTAGATTAATATGGAATTCTAACTAATGACCCATAAGATAAATCCATGGCTAACACATCTAATTGTTGTAAATAGAACGTATTCATTGCAATCTTTTCTGTTATCATCCTAGAGAAGTAATATAATATGAATGAATCCTTGAAAAGTTCTTAGGTGAGACCATCCAATGATGTGATTCAAGAGAATGACATCAACCGCTTCCATGTCAGTTCATTACTCATAGTATCAGAAAACATCCCCATTATTGAATCCTGAAAAACAATGTTGATGAAGATCACTTTGATTTTTGAATCAACTCTTCTTCTGTTAGGGGGTCTACTAGACCATAACAGTGATTTGGATTAGGCTTTTGAAACAAAATTATAATAAACATCGGTTGATTAAATAGGAGTCCTAATTGCATGGTACCACCCACACCTAAAAATAATATATATATATATATATATATATAATCATTATTGGGGAAAACACTAACTAAAATGATAACCAAAAGCTAAATAAATACCAGATCATAAACAAAAAATCTCAAATGTTGAACAGATTAAAAAAATATTCCCAAACAATATGAAAAAGTATCCATAAAACCATTTTCTATTGAAACATACTTAATTTAAAAGTAAATAAAATTAGAATGATAATAAACGTGATGGGTTTCTTGAAAACTAATTGTATTTAATAGAATCTCACTCATATGAACCTTATCATTCCACCCTAACACCCATCATCTCATTCCAATATGGTCATTCATCCAATTATTTCACCATCAATGTATTTCATCATCCTTCCATTTCCCCCACACATATATATGTATGTGAGAACCCATCAAATTAAAATAGAAAAAAGCGAATTAACTTTTTCAAAATAGAAAAATAAATTGATGTCGTTACAAAATCATTCAACTACACATTTAAAAATTAAAAAAAAATTCTAAATTACCACTAACCACCATGTCAAAATACCATTTAGAATTCAATATTTAAATAAATTTAATTATGATAAAAAATAAAATATCAGGGGATTACATAAAATAATCTTTCTTGTCTAATTGAAAACATATTTTTGTAGCTCTACAATTTCCATTCCATCAAAACTAATTGATTAAATACTCATCTTTATTACTTAATAAACACTCTGATAAACATCAATACTTAAATGATTATTCGAGATAAACAATAATATTTGAATAAAGAAATAAAATAACATTAAATCATTCCCATTTACTGAAATGGGATATTTTAAAAATACTAGTTATTTATAGAGTTCCTCAAATATAATTATGAAAATATCTTTCATAAATTAAAAAAATCTAACAATTACCTAAAAAATATAATTATCAAAAATCCAAAAAAGTGATTCATAAATAATTTCATGAATCATGGGAGACCAAAAAAACTCACAATATGTAACTGATGTCAATGGGTTACTTGACCATATAGATGGCACCATGTTCCTAACCCACCACTGTCACTGAGAGTCTTCTATTAATTTTTACCTAGCTCCACATAAATTCTCTGGTCCGGCAAGCTCAGTAAGGAGGGTAACTCAGCTCCCTTTTTGTATCCCATTCCCATATATACATACCAAACCCATTGAAACAAAAAAATGGAATTCCCATGGTATTACAAGGTTAGATATAGAAGGTGTTATCCAGTCACTCCCTAATACCAGTGCCCATAGTTTATGACATTCCTAGACCATATATATTGACATCAATAAATATTAAAGAGAACTAAAAAATCTTTTTCTTAAATTGGAAGCTTCTCTATTACTATTTTTTCCCACACAATACTAGGTTGAACCCAAATCCATCACTATATCTGATCCGCAACATTTCATGAAGGGAGTTCCAATCTCCACAATCTTGACACTACTACTAGGCATCAACAAAATAATAAAATGGATTGATTTTACAAAAGAATATTAAATAAACTAAATAGTTTAAATACATATAGGAACACAAATATATATAAATAATCAAATTCACATATTTTATAAACTATTTTGAAAAATACAACAATGTAAACAACAAATTATAACATAATGAACAAAAAAAATCTATGTGACCCTGAGGGTAACTCTCCGACAATCAAAGAAACAATTTCCCATGGATATCAGAGTCATGCTGAAACAAAAAATAAGATGAAAAATTAAGGAAAAAAACAATAGGTGTGAGTATTAAAACATTGTAGGAATTACTGAATAATGTATTCTTATTATATATATTTTAAAATAAAAGAAACATCATATTCAGGTTTGAAATAAAATATATAATGTATGGTTTTCTAAAAAAAACTCCTCATTAAAAATTTAATCCATTTACATTTTTAATTAAAAACCATGAATAATATCTAGCAATGAAACATTAACATTTTCAAGGGAAATGTGACGGATTAATTTGAAAATAGTTTTCAAATAGGGTAAAACATTTGTAATTAAAAAAATTCATTAACCATTGGAAAAAAATTACACCTTCTTCATAAAGTATGTACACCATTAATTTATCAATGACAATTTTTAAATATTAAGGGAAATTTAAATAGGTATAAATGGATGACTGACAAACAACATAATCTGGTCATATCTAGTATGTAATAATATTCCAATTGAAATGGGAGAAGCCATTGATCTTGCTAATAATCCAGAATATAATAATACATGTTGATAAATCCTATAAAGCACGCCTCACATAATAACATCAGATACATAATCCACAATCATCCACACCCCATATGGGACCGAGAGAGGGGAACTATACCATAGAAATAAAAATAAATATTTTCCCATACAATGGGCTATTAGTAAGTGAATACCATAACTAGGTCAGTAGTTATTCTCAATAAATTCAATAGCGATGCATTATTATACAAAATTAGTGTAGAATGAGGTGATCCAACTTTTTACAACCTATTGAGCCTAGTGATTTCATTTATGGTCAATAACAAGTGAATGTGTGTCTGTTGATAAAATTATTGAAGAAATGAAGATTGGAGCATAATAACTCAGATGATTGTAGAAATATTATAATGATACATGGCTTGTATGAAGGTGATACATTGATATAACACTCGAAGAATACCAAAAAATACTCAGTTGCAGGAGGAGAAAGAAGATCCATCCAATGACTCTTAATTGGATGAAGGTTCTGTATAAAATCTGACGATTTTTTGTGATGATCCTCAATGAAAAAGACATTCATTTTAAAGAGATCACATCACTCATTAAAAAAATGAAGGTCATGCATTATGACTTAATGAATGAGGAATTAAAAAATGATCCATGAATCATCCATGATTGGATCCAAACAACATATTGAATATCATTTTGAATTTATGATCTATAAATAACGGAATGGATGATGCTTTATGATATAGAAAATGAAAATAGGGATTCATGGTATTTGATTAAGGAAGGATGGGTTGGAATTTTATAGTGGAAATCATAATTTGTTTTTTTACCAACTACATGGTACATTCCTTTAATATAAAACTATGGCCAATCTTGAAGGCCAGCTGAAGCCCTCACCCAAGGAATATCCGGGACCTGAGGGTATATTATTCCAATGGGGACGGCCTCAACGCGAGCCAGTAAGAGGCGCTTGTGGTCTGTGTATAATCCTGCAAGAGCTTTATGGTGATGAAACCATGTTTCGTGGGTGCAAGGTGCATGCCTGATGATTGAAAAGGGTTCTATGAGTGCTCTCGCTAATAAATATGTTTGGGCAGCACAGAGAGGTCAAATTGAAAACATTGGATGAGGGATGGAATGCTAAGGATTATAAGCCATGGAAATTCCATGAAGTGATTCAGTGTGGGAAGAGATTTTAGAAAATGTGGAAGCCACATTATCCATCCATCTGATATATATATTATTATGGTCATTCACCACATCTCACCACAATGCTTAACTTCTTTTCCATCCACTATCCGTTCAAAGTCGATCCGATGAGAACATAGCCTCCACATTGTCATCTATATTCTCTGAGTTCTTGAAGTGTTCCCGGTGAAGCACTAAACTTTCGCCCATACCGCACCTCCATAATTGAACTCCATATTCCATTGGAATATATAATATAGTGAATTATAATTTTCTATAAATATTGAACTCATGAATGCAACTAAATGTGCATGCATTCACTGAAATTTGAATATCACTAGAGGTTGAGAGAAAAAAATATTGTTGAGGCCTCATTGGCCATTCAATGTTCGAGCAGATGGTTTGAATGTGTTCATAAATAATTTCCCCTCATCATTCCTCCATAATTGTAAAATCACTGTTGAATAGAACAGAGAAAAGGGATTCAAATAATCTCATCCTGTGTTGGAAATATCCAAATCGTAGATATCAGGCATTCAAAGCATTTCATTCGAGAGAATTTTATTAGAGATTTCAAGGAAATGGATCAGCGAAACTCACCTATAAATAGAGAGTCTTAAATAAGAGTTTTTTTGTAGAATGAATTGAGATAAATCTAGATACCATGGAGTAGTATTTCACACCCTACATAATGGATTTTTGATTAGCCTTTCATGATGAGAAAAACGGTGAACCCTCTAGTTTGTGAAATAACATGAGGCCTTGATATTTATCAAAAAGGAACTCATGAAAGAGGCAGAGGATTTGATAATATCATGATATTGTGTGTGATAATGTGATTAAATGAGGATAAATTTCCCAAAGGCATACATACTTTCAGGTTTGAAGATGAACATCAAGTGAAACTTAATCAAATATCTAATAGAGTTTGTTTGTATGTGATTGAGAGGTAGTAGAGAACCGATGACTTGGTTGGATTGTGATAATGGTAAATTGATATGAAAAAATAATTAGAGAACATCTAATGATGGAATAAAGTCATCAATTGTTTATTCAGGTCACGTAATACATAACCAAGATCATATATTATGTTTTTTATAACCATATGCATGTGGAGAAGAAATTATGTGTGCAATGTGATTTGAACATGACAACCAAATTCAACTAGATTATTTTGAATCTAAATGAATAGAAGGAAGACTAATAATCCATTTAAAGGGGGAATTTGAATCTGTGGGGAATAAAAATTTTCTATTTCAATGAATAAGGTGTTGAGATGTTTGGGGATTTAACCAAATTGTAATTGGGGGCATAACTAATAAATATTTGTTATTATCTACTGATATGGTGATGAAACCATGGTGGGGGGATAACCAACACAGTGTGGAATGTGTCTTTGTATCAAAACCTATAAATCCATATGTCATTAGCATTTGTATTACATCATCATTTGATGAGAGAATCAAGGCCTTAACAATTAGTAGTGGTTGAATTGAAAATGTCAGAAATTCATAAAAAGGAAAATATAAATTTAAAAAGGGGATCACTGATTCACCCCTCCACTCTCACTGATCATGTTCTATTCTGTTTATTTCATTTGGTATCAGAGTGTGGTTGCCTCTATAAAGATACAAATATTTGAGAATATGTACAATCAAAATTCTGACATGAGCAGGGGTGTTCCTACAGTCAATGGAAATAATTATCGAAATTTGATGAATTGGATGTTGCCCTATCTTTTATCCATTTTCCTTGAAGTTAGAGATGTTAAAAAGATTGGATTCCCTTCTTTTGCAAATGACATTGTATTGAATTTCCTTGATAAATGAAATACTGAAGACAATGGGAATGCTCTAAATGCAATCTCAGTGTCTCTTTCAGAAAAATAGTACACAAATGTTATGGGACATAAAAATGCTAATAAAATTTGTGATAAATTAGAATGAATCTATGAGGGAAACATGAAATTGAAGGAAGCCAAATTGAAAATTTGGGATGAAAATTCAAACATATAATGATGGGAGAAGAGGAAACATTGATGATTATTTTACAACAGTCAATGATATTATTACTAATATTTGGTTCTTTTGAGAGAAGTTGGATGATTTCACAATTATCAAAATACTAATGATAAATTTTCCATACATGTTTGATATAAAGGATTCAGCTGTGGAAGAAAGAGATGAAATTTCACTTGTTGTATTACATAACATTCTCATTGCATATCAAATGTGAACGATCGTTGTATTTAAAATGATGATCAATGATGATATAGATTTTGATTCCCTGATAAAACTATAAATAAATGATAATGATGCTTTAGAATCAATTAAATCTGAGAATGAAGATAAATATGAAGAATATATCTAAATCATTGCTCTTATATCAAAAATATTCAGGAAATAAAACTATAAGAGCAAATGAAAAAACTACCACCAAGGGGACACATCTACAATAACATTGGACACATCACTGTTAATTGTCCTATGAAATGTTTTGTTGAATTGGAGACAAAAAAAGAATAACCACAAAAGAAGAAATGGGGTTGAAGCTCAATAAATTTAATGAAATATTGAAGAAGAAATGAAAAGTTATTTGTAGGTGAAATAAGCATCAATGTGAGAAAATAATAATATATTGATTCTATATTAGATAATAAACCAGAAGATGAATAAAATTTCATGGATCATTTGGAAATAGGGTTTGGTACTTCTATTAGAGAAGATGATGATTTAGAATTGATAGATCATGAACACATGTCGAAAAATGAATTAGAATATTGTGTTGAGAAAAACTGAATTCTCATGAATGATAAGAGGTTATTACTAAATGAATTACAAATTATTACAAAAGAAATGGAAGAGCGTATAAGGAACGAAACATTATATTTTTAATAAATAAAATGAAACATATTGAAGGTAGCTAAAATGGAAATGATTATAAAATAACATGGGGAGAAACATCACCTCAATGAATAAGAAAAATCAACGACTTAGTCGAAGTGACATAAAGCACATAACATCCTGAACAAGATCAATTAAGATTTTAACAAGGATATTGAGTGCAAGGTATAATCGTCACACACTGGCGAAAAGAAGCAGGTCAATTCATCACTAATCAAATATCAAAATAGTTCTATTATTTCTCACAATACTGGTTCAAAAACAAATCTATGAAAAGTTTGTAGTGAAATGACATGTGAAAAATAATCATATATTTTAATAGATGGGTGAAATCCTGGAAGAAGATTTACTCAGGTTCTGATGTGAAAACAATCACAATCTTCCAAAAAAGTCTCATATTAATGGGGAAGTTTATGGTTTAGAGGATACTTGTGGTCTTGTGGAGTTTTTGGGCACTATGAATTTTTATGTTGGTATAACATGAATCTAACTAATGTAGGAATAAATCAATGGGGAGCTATTCTAAACACAAAAATTCAACGAATAAATCATCTGATATGAAAAGTAAGAACAAATATAATCTATTGGACGAATCTTATAGAACATGTGATCAGTATGATCCTATGCTAAACAGTGAATCACTATTCTCCCTGAACATAACCTAAAGGTCATGAATGGAAAAAATAATTCAAAAAATAAATAATGAAAACGCGTGTTTTGAGGATATTGCGTTGAAATACAATAGTAAAACCAAGTCATGGATTCCAGATAGTGGTTGTTCATCACACAAGACTAGAGATACAAAAATCAAAAGTAATATTGAAAATCGTCAGGTAGGATCTGTAACCATGGGATATGATTGTTCTTTAAAAATATATGTATTTTTAAAAACTATGATTAATCCAAAAAATACGATAAAAATGATGTTTTATTTTTTAAAGTGTTAAGCATAATTTTATTACTGTAATCCAACTCTGTGATGATGGACATAAGGTGTTGTTCAAAAAGAAATATTGTGTCATCAAAAGATCATAAGAGGGAATGATCATCGCTTAGTGACAAATAACCACATGAAAAATATTTCAAATTAGTGATTAAATTAATTCTTATATTTTTAGTTCCCAGGTTGAATACAACTACTACCATAGGATACATGGCCATCTTATTCAAAGGAGTATATGAAAAATTCTAATGTATGGCATAGTAAGATATTTTCCCCAATTAAAAAGATAAAGGGATGAAGTTTGTGAAACATGTAAAAAAGAAAAATTGACTCAAAGTACACCCAAAAGCGTTGATATCGTATATACTAGGCCCAATGAAATTCTTCATATAGACATATGTGGGCTAATGAGACCAAACTCTAATATAGGTGATATGTATTTCATAAAAATTCTAGATGACTACACTAAAATTTCTAATGTCATGTTTATTAAACAAATGACGAGTCAACCACAGTGTTAAAAAATTTAGAAGTAATTTTCAGAAGGAATTGTGTATTTATATCAATATTATGAGATTAGACAATGGTAAATAGTATACATATAATGATTTTGAAATATATCACTTCATGAAAGGAATCATGAATCAAAAAAGAACACCCTAAACACCATAAAAAAATGGGGTAGCAGAATAAAAGAACAGGAGACTAGTTGAAATGGGAAAAAATATGATGGATAAACATAAAATCTCAATGTTTTTCTAGAGTGAAGTTTTATGCACTACCATACATATACAGAACGGATGTCTTCTCACCTGAAACACAAATGACAGTATATGAAATTTGGTACAACAGAAAACCATATTTTAAATATATAATAGTTTTTGGATTTCCTGGAATCATAACGATTAACAACATTAATCTGGAAAAATTTGAAGAAAATGAATAGGAAGGGATCTTCATGGGATACCTACTTGTTGGAAAAAGATATAGATGTTGGTATAAAAAATGAACATATTGGTTAATTTCTGTGATATATGTCTTATTGAAAACAATATCAAATAATATATTTCTATGAATGGTGATTCAGATGATTTTGTTGAAAATGGAATGAATAAAGAACAAAATAATGTTGAAGCAGTTGGGACAGAACCAAACAATATTGACATCAATTCTGAACATACACACAATGTAGAAGAAGTTGAAGAAAATAAAATTAAAAGGAAAAAAATTTAAATAAATTTGATGAGATAAAATATGTTATTGGTAATATAAAATCTCATGTGAAAAAAAGAAGAACATTGATAATTAAAGATCATACTTCACTCAATTCTCAAGTTGATCCTCATAGAGTTTTTGAGGTAGTTGGGCATGAGGAATGGATACATGCTATTCATGAGGTACTAGATCTGAAAGAAAAGAAATTCACTTGGGATATTGTGTCATGATCGATGAAAAAATATTATTCGGACCATGTGGGATTTCAGAAATAAGCTAAATTAGAAAGGGGAATGTTCATGATACACAACAAAACTAATAAGAAATAGAAATTCACAAATGGAAGGATTTGACATTGAAAAAACTTATTCACCAGTAGCAAGACTGGACCCCATATGATTTTTCACAGTTGTTGCAACACACAAGCATTATATGGTATGTCAAATTGATGTGAAATATGCATTTCTAAATAGATATCATGAAGAAGAGGAATATATCGAACAACCATATGGTTTTATTCTGGATAAAGATGGAAGCATGGTATGTAGGTTTAGAATATCTCTATATGGATTGAAACATGACCCTAGTGCCTGGTACATCAAATTGGATGGTTTTCTAAGGGATATGAAGTCAAGTAATGTTACAACTGATATTAATCATTAGGTAATATAAATGGCCAATGGGACACTCATCGTCATTATATATGTGTATTACGTCATCTCTGCCGGTGAAATAAAAGTATTATGCGATAAATTTTATTAGTAGATGATGATAACCTTTGAAATATCAATGCTTTTTCATTGACTTATTTGTGTTTTTGGGATTTCCGGTTGAACAAAAACAAAATTATATATTTCTATCAAAGAAGAAGTATACAAGGGAATTGTTGAAAAAGAATGGAACAGAAAATGAAAAAGATTATTCATCACTCATTTTAGTTGGAACCAAATTATGCAAGGATGTAAATGGAAACAGTGTTGATCAGAATTAATTTAGTTGTATCCTTGGGAACCTACTTTATCTCATAGTGTTATGGCCATATATCACTTATTCGGTAACTCTATGTTCTAAGTATCAGAGTAATACAAAAGAATATCACTTATAATATGAAAATAGAATTTTGAGATATGAGAAAGTAACATTGAACTATTGGATGTTATATAAACATAGTGGAGACATGAAGTTGTTTGGGATTACATACACTGATTGGGTTGGCGATTTTACATACAATAGATCCACCTCTGATGAAACAATATTTTTTGGAGAATGATGTGTTAGTTTGTACAAAAAGAAACATAAATTAGTAACATTGAGCACAACTGAGGTAGATTATGTGGCAGCCGCACATTCTTTCACACAGATGATTTGGATGCAAGTACAACTAGAAAACATGCAAATTGAAACTGAGAATCCTCAAAAGATCTTATTTGATAATCAAAGTTCCATTAGATTGTCTAAAATTCCACACAACATTCTAGATCCAAGAATTCTGATATAAAATATCACTTTATCAATGTATAGGTGGAATGTGGAGACATCAAGCTTAAATACATCTCTACTCCTGATAAAATTGCAGATATTTTCACTAATTCAATGATGTAAAAGAGGTTTGTTATTCTATGGATGACAAATCATATTCAGCCTTCTTCGCTTTCGTGATGACCAAGAATAGGTTCCTCCATATTCCCTAGATCAATATATTTTTTCCACTAATTTATATGGAAATAAATGATATGAATGCATCCCTTGAGGGTTATCATTGTTTGCTGGATGTTTTTGTATTGTTTTTATAGTTCAATAAAAAATATATTCACACCCTTGGAGATGATTTGATTCATTCTGAGCATGATTTGACATGTATGGTTGCCTCTTAATACTTTATAAAACATTGGTTATATATATCTTGATTTCTACACTGGGTTAGCCCATGTAGACATAGAGTTGATTAACTATAGGTTTATTACGAAACGAACCACGTGATATCACCCATTTGAAATTGTTTTCCAATAAGGGGGGGAAAATCACATCACACATATTGACATTACCTAAGTGTGAATAGGAAATATTGATATCAAAATTCAAAGGGGGAGATTTTTGATCCCAGTGATTTCATATTATACAATAACATGTCAATGTGTGAATGTTTATTGAATTATTGAAGCAATGATGATTGGAGAATACTAATTATAATGATTTTAGAACTAATATTTTGATCCAGGGATCGTATCAAGGTAATACATTTTTACAACACATAAATAATGGCATGAAATACTAATTTTTATTATGATATATAAGATCAATCCAATGAATAATAATTGGATGGAGGATATTAATAAAATCAGACGATTGTTTTTGCAGATACTCAAAAAATAAGACATGTGTTTTAAAGTTTACACATCACTCCGAAAAATAATGAATTCATTTCATTATTCATTAATTCTTAATGAATTAATAAATGATCCTTGCCTCATCCATGATTGGATCAAAATAACATATTGAAAATCATTTAGAATTTTTGATCCAAAAAAGAAAGGAATGGATGATTCCTCAAATTGAAGAAAAACAAAGGAGACATTCATGGGATTTGAATGTGGAAGGATGGGTTGGAATATTATTACGGAATTCTAAAATGGTTATTATACCCACATTATATTAGATTCCTTAAGAAAAAAATAGGGCCAATCATGAAGGCCAACTGAAGCCCCCTCCCAATGCATGTGTGGGACCTGAGGGTCTACCACGTCCATGGGAAGGGCCCCGAAGATAGCCCGTAATAGGCGCATGTAGGCTGTGTATAATCGTGTAGGGGCTACAAGGTGATAAACCCATTCAGCATGGTATCTAGGTGTGCACCAGAGGAGTATAGAATGTGCTAAGAGGACCCCTGATAGAGAAATAGTGTGGGGGTGGAACCAGAGAGGTAAAAAAGAATTAATTAAAAGATGGATGAGCGATGAGTCTTATAAGACACAAAAATTAGGTGTGTCATTTTCATGTGAGACATGATTTTAAAAAAATTGGAAGCCTTGTAAGTAGTCCATCTAATCTGTGTATCCACAAGGATTCTCATCACATCGTGTAATCACAAATCTAATCATAGTTGTCCATTATCCGTTCAAAGACCATCCAACGAGCACAAAGCTTCCACATTGTCATCTTCATTCTCTAAGGTCATAGAGAGCACCCGGTGAAGCAGTAAATCATTTCTTGTACCGCACATCCAAAGCTTGACTCCGACCTCCATATAAGAAAAAAACTAGTTCATTAGGACATTCAAGGAATATTGAACACATTCATGTAATTACATTTTCATGCATGCACCGAAATTTGGTGGTCACTTGAGGACAAGAGAAAACAATGTTAATTAATCCACAAAGACCATTCGATGTTCAAGAATATTGTTTGCATGAATTTGTAAATGAATGCATGTGATGTCTCCTACATAAAATAAGGTTCCACATTGAAGAGAACTGAACTAGGGGATTCAAAAAATCACATCATGTGTTGGAAATATGAAAACTGACGATCTCAGGCATTCAGATAATTTCTCCCACAGAATATTTTCTGGAAATATGATGGAAATGGATCGGTGAACCTCACCAAAAAATATAGAGCCTTCAATCCCAGGTTTTTTTGAATGAAATTAAAGAAATATAAATCTCGTGGAGCAGTATATCGCACCCTACTCATATCTGTTCTTTGCAGCGTTGATATGGGAAGAGTGGTTTCTATGCTTCACTGCTATGTGAATGGGTTCCATGCATCCCTTGCATGAAGGGAGAACCGTGAACCCCATGGTTCACAAACGAACTCCGATCCCAATTGCAAATTTCCCACAACATTGTGATAGGTTCGTTGAAATCTCATTGTGTCTCTGTGAGGAGTAGATCACAGGTAATACAACATGTTCACTAGCACAATTATTTTTCTCTTGCAAAGATAGAACCACGAACCTATCATGTTCGGTTAATGAGACCCACACTCACCCTAGTTATGAAAGTGGAATAAATGGTTCCTCCAAGTTGGAATAGAGAAGAAGATCTTGATGCCTAGTGTTTTCAAAAAATGGAAGACATGCTTGAGGAAGAACCGTTGATAATCACTTGCGATAATGTCTATGTATGTGAAGAAAGGATGAGAAATTTTCCAAAGGAATACACCCATTCTGGGTTGAAGGAGAAAAACCAGTGAACCCAAATCAAAAATTCAACCGTGTTTATTTTAATGTTCTAGAGAGGCTGTAGAGAACCAACGAAGGGTTCAGTTTGTCATAAGTGGAAATTGAGAAGCCTTATAATTTGTGAACATATAATGAATTAATGATGCCCACAATTGTGTATTTTGGTGACATAATAACAAACAATGTTCATAGATAAACTAGTGTATCCCATGCAAATGGGGAGAAAGAATTGTGTGTGAAAAGTGGATTGAATAAGTCTGAAAAATTCAACTAGAGTGTTTAAAAGATTCTTAAATAAAATAATGACTATTAATCCATTCAAAGGGAGAATTTTAATGTAAGGGGTAAAACCATATTCTAGAGGAAAGAATACTGTGTGGGGTAGTTTTTGGGATTATCCAACTTGTCATTGGGTTTTCTAACCAAATATTGTTGTTAATTTTCTTATATAGTGAATAATCCGTGTTTGGGAGAATGGACCAAATGATATTGAGTGGGTCTTCGTACAGAACCTTGTTAATCTATATGCCATGTTCTTTTGTTTTAATATATCATTTTATTATTGGATTGAGGTCTTAACTAGACACATAGGTTGAATTGAAAAATGTTGAAATTCAAAAACAGGAAATATAAAATTTAAATAGGGGATAACTGATTCAACCCTCCCCTCTCAGTGATACTAAACTATTCTTGGTATTTCACAATCTGGAATCCCATATCATACACATATATAATATTTACACAATATGAATCATAGGTGTCATCCCAAGGATCCATATCTTACCAAACATTGTAAGATCACAATGAAGTATATATAAAGGATATCTTAGTTCGACAATATGTAATGGGTCATGAGGATTCCAAATTGAGGAAATGTGATAATTATAACCTTAAACATGGTATGAGAATTATCTAAGGAGTGTAATAATACTAAAAATTTCCACTATCATTTAAAAATTCCTAAATGGGCCTCATGTTAATTTAAAGAAACATAATTTATTAAAATACCCTAACAACATTTTCAAAAAGGTCATAAAATGTCACATCCCATAATAAATCTATTATTAAAAAAATCCTTTAATAATAACATGACAAATTTATTGGAAAAATAAATTTTCATCCAAATTCCAAATCGTCCATAATCCACTGTTAGTTGTGAAACCATTTTCAAAATCCATGTACACACTTATTTCAATCCCAAAAAAATTTGGAATCCCTTTCCAGAAACCCAAGTCTTCATTTAACTTGTCAAAAATTAATTAAAAAAATCCAAATAATTAATAAAAATTGCAACTAGAAATTTTTTCGAACTCATGGATTACAATATAAAAAAATTATATACATCATAAAGAGAATGAAACAACATATTTTTTGTTTCAAAAAATATTCAAAAGCTCACAGTACATTATATAAAGTACAATGGATGTAATAAAATAATGACAAAAAAGAATATAATGTTTAATTGAATATGACAACGAAAACCTACCTCAATGTATAATCTCTTCAACGATGCACTGCTAAAAACACTCCACTAATTTTCAATGAGAAATGATATACATAGTCGATACAAAAACAAGAAAAATCCCCAAAATAATTCAAGGGGAAAATCTTTCCATGATCCTCATGACCATGTATGTATAAGATCCGAAAAGATAATGGATGAATGTGGAAGAGGGGGAAGAGAAGAAAAAAATACCTTCAGAAATTTAGCAACAACCATGAATTGAACCATAGATCTAGACAATGGGAGAGGATTGGAGGATTTGGGAGATCGGGAGGGGCACACATTTGGTTTCATGAACATGGAGAAAAATAGGGGAGGATTTTTGGGTCTAATATCAAGTGAGGATTGTTTTGGAATTTCATTTTTTTATGTAATGGGATGCAGGAAAGGTTATAGAGCAAAATTTGATAAACAATGTACCAACCATGTGGGATTTTTTTTTGTGAGGAGATAGAAAACTCTATAATGTTTACCATACTATTTTTTCATACAATAAATAGGATGTCAAACCTCAACTAGAAGCATCCCATAGTCCACATGGTTTCTAGTATCATACAACATAGTATCCTCTAACTATGATCATACCATTTTCCTAGAGAAAAACACCCTGAAACTCAAAATATAAACCTATCAAACCTGAAAATCTAGAGAGACCCAAGGCCATGAGATAAACTGGAACATATGACCAAAATAAAAATATGGATGTGAAAATTCATTGATTTACAATTCGTCATGTATAAATAAATTGGTCATTATTCAAATCAATTCCCCATGTGTCAAGAGAATATACCATAGAAGAGGTCATTGGGAGATAATCAAGCTTCTATGAAAAGTACCAAAATTGTAGATGTATATAATCATGTGGGGTAAGGTATAATAATCCTATATTAAAATTAATCCAATGTTATATATTATTTCAGTCCATGTAACACTTTTATATCTACCATATTTTACCCAAAAAATTATATTTTTCTATTTTATTAAATGATTTTTCATTCAAACACCTTAAGAGAAATATCAATACCAAAAAATTGTGTTTTGAATATCCTATTATGGTGTATAAACATGTGACATTTTCTTATGATAACATCATATTTAGTGGTTACCTTTATATAATCCTTGGTAAATAGTAGATTTCAAAATTTGATGTGAAAAAATATATAAAAAATAAGGAAATTGAGATTTTTTTGGATGAGTTGGAATCCCATAAATTTAGATAATAATATTAGTCATTTGATTATTATATATAACCACCCACATTATCTATAGAAAATTAATAATTTGGGTGTTTGTTAAAATATCAATTCGAGATGAGGAAGGTATTCTTGAAATGGGTGATGTGCCAATTTTATTATAATACATTGACGTGTGCCTATGGAATTTTTTACCCCCCCTAGAGCAAGAATTTTAAGTTACCACTGATTTGATCACCAGTTGAAGACCAATATCAATGTATCATTATATAATGAAACTATAGAGTTTGTGAATCTGAGTAAACAACTATTATAGTTGATTAATGATGTATTTTTTCTCCATAGTGTTGTTCCCAGGGATTCAATTTTCTCTTTAATAAAATGAATGAATGATCCATGGGGATATCCCTTGACTATTGGGAAATAAATTCTATTAAAATGATTAAAAAGTATCATATTCAACATATTGATAATGTGTTTGATCAAATTCATAGAGAATAATATGTTATAAAAAATTTACATCATCATGAGTACAATTAATTATGAGTAGAGAATGTTGATATTTAGATGTCATATTTTCAAACAAGTTATTGACCTTACATGTTTACATAAATTCCATTTGGATTATCTTATTAACACTATATTTACATGGATATATATAACAATGTATTTATGGGATATTTAAAGTATTTTTTAGTATTTTTTGATGATATTATAGTGTATTCTAAAATCTATAATGACCATGAGAATAACATTAAGATTACCCATGGGACCATCAGAAGGAATTATTTATTTTTTAATTTTTTCAAGAAAAAATTATTGCTATTAGAAATTAGTTTTTTTGACATATTCCCCCATCGAATAGATTCTTAGTTGATCATTTTAATGAAATTAAAAACAATGAATGGTATACAACAATGAACATAACCAGTGTACATAGTTTTTTTGGTTTAGAATGTTATTATTGGTGTATAGTTCATAATTTCACTCAATTACTGAACCTGTCAACCATTATCACGTGTAATGCGTTTATGTTCATATGAAAAAATGAATGAGAATAGTGTATTGATGAATTAAATAGATGAGTATTCATTGTTCCAATTCTGATTTTACCATTTGAAAAAATGGTTTTATTATATACAATGATTTGTTGAAGAAAGAACATGTGTGTTTACTTTTGGAAAATTAAAATAATATTTCATATTCATCAAGGAATATTAGGATTCATGAAAATACACAACCCAAATCATGATCATGAGATAGAATCTATAATATTTTCATTGGTAATATGTAAATATTGTCTCTATATTGAATGATATGATATATACTGATCACTAGAGTTATAAATACACAATTACATAATATTAATTAAACATGATGAAATGACGATAGCTCTAGTTACACAAGGATTCTGATTTAACGACACACTACTAACTTAGAAGAACAGATACTGTAGAATATGAATTAATTTTTAATGCTCATGGACTTCAAAAACAAATGAATATCGAGTAAAATCTAGTATTTATGAACATTGTAAATTTGGATATGTTAATTTTTATTGAAGGGGATACTTCATTCCTTTCACAAATTAATTGTAAACCATATTCTGCAGAGAAGATATAAAACTATCAATGATATGGTGAATTTTTAATATAAAATAATATTTATTAAGGATAGAAATATGATAGTTGTAATGATTTAACATGTTTCATCAGTACCAAATATAATCAGTGAACTATTAGATAATTCTCATAGATCTGATTTATCAATACACCTTGGGAGTGCCAATATGTATAGAGATATGATGAAATATTTTTGGTGGAATAATAAGATGTTAGAAATTAATTACTTTTTTTCAGGATGCCTAGTTTGTCAATATGTTTTGGCTGAGAGAAAAAATCCTCAATGAGTTATCAAATATCTATATATTTATATTTGTAAGTGGGATGACATTAATATGGACTTAATCATGAGAATACTAATCACCCATTGAGTGAATGATACCATATGGTTTATTTTTCACCGCAATAAAAAATCAACACATTTTAAAATTATAAGGGATTATTTACCTCTTGATAACCTAGAAATACAATACATTAATTGATTAATAAGAAATTATGAAGCATCATTGTTGATTCAATCTGATTGAGATCCCCATTTTACCTCAATATTCTATAAGGGTCGTCCAACTAGTAATGATACTATGATTAATTTCAGTGTTTCATACCACCATGAAACTGATAGACAGTCTAAAAAGAAAATTCCATCATTAGAATACAATTTTAGATAATTCTCCCATGCCATTCAACGTATATGGGATCTATATTATCATTTGAACGTATTTTTTCTATAATTAATTTTCTAGTTCAACTATTCAAGTGGTGTGATAAAAATCATTTTATGAATGAAATTGCATTCTATGACTTATTTGTATAATGTTGTTCAAATGGTATTTATTTGCATTGAATATATTGAAGGGACAAATAAAAAGGTAAATATTATTTGGGATCACATTTATGTACCTCTAATTATGAAAAATACTGATGTTGACAAAATAAAATGAATTATAAATTTTTATAGGGTGATCATGTCTTTCTGAATGTGTCTTAATGTATGAGTTTCATATGTTTTAGTAAATTAAGGAAACAATGCCTTTGGTATATCATAAAAATTTTAATTTTTTAGTGACTTATGATTGTAGATTAGTGGTTATTAAGTCCACCATGTCTCTCCAAATTTCATTATGTATTCTATATAAAAATTTCAAGTAATTACATGATAGATCAAAAACATGAGCTCAACTAAGAATAAATAGAACTAGAACTAGAATTGTGTGTTTGTGAAGAGAATATAGATATTCCTGAAACTAGAGACCATATATTGGGAAATTAGATGACTTGACTTGTGAAATATTTTTAGTCGAACAATAAAATTGATGAAACAATGTGGGAACCTAAATACGACATGAAGAAGAACAACCCTCCTTTGTTAAAAATGAATCATTCATGACAAATTTCAATAATGAAATATCTTAATGAGGGAAGAATACAACACCACAAGAATTCTAGTACCTATAAAATAACTAATAATGTATATGAGGATTATATATGAAAATATTTTATAATTATATCAAATAACATGAAAATAATTTTTTAAATTTGATTATATAAGTGTTGGAATTTTTTTTAAGCATGAATGTTCATTTACAATTTTATAAACAAAATAAGTTTTAAAATTAAATTTATTTTCATAAAATATATTAAAAAAATTAATATTCTCCTATCTAATGATTACAAGATAATATTATGAGACCTTTATTAATTATTAAATAATTCATAATAGATGTTATAATTTAAAAAAATATATTTTAAAAAAAGTTGATTTAAATTAAAAAACATTTCGTGAATAGTGAAATAACATAATATATGTTATTTTATATTTTACCAAAATAAATTAAAATTTTATTATAGGTTGAGTTTTGTATGATTTTAGAGGCCGCTATCCCAATGTCACATTTTCTAGTTGCTACACATAGTCACCAATATCATCCCTTTTGATTGTCTTGAGATGAAAAAAATAATGAATAAAATAATCAAAAATCACCCCTCTCCTCCCCTATAAATGCCACCACTCAGCACCTATCCACCTCACCTATAATAAAAATAATGCGTTCGTAAATCCAAACAAAATCTTTTCAAAAATAATTACCTGAATCATAGGTGAATGAAAAAACTCCACAGATGTAACTAATGTCAATGTGTGACATGAACATATGATTGGCACCATGATTGAAACATACCAATATCTCTGAGAGACTTCTTGGAATATGACCCAGGATATTCATGGATATTTAAGACATGTGAGCTCATTGTGACATTTAACACATGTCCCTTTTTGAGTCTCAATCCCCAATCAACTGACAAGACCCATTAAAACCAAAAAAATTGACTTCCCATGGTAACCCATGGTTTTCTATTAAAGGTGTAGGATAGTCACTCTCTCATACCACCAACTCAAGTTTATGGCTATCTGAGACCATATACTTTGAAATCCCCATATAAGAAATGGAAATGTAAAATACAGGTCCTCAGAGGGAACCTTCTCTATAACCATTTTTAACAAACCATACCATGTTGAACGAAAATTTGTCACCAGAACTTGTCCATGACATGGATCGATGGGTGTTCTAAATATCCATGGGATAGACACTACTATCAAGTATCAAACTAATAACCAATTTGAATTATTTCATCCAATAATATTAAATAAAATAATTATTTGAAATACATAGAGATTCATTTAAAAAAAATACCCAAATAACCATATTAAATACATGATGTTGAAAAATACCACAAAGTAAAAAAACAATGTCCCACTGAACCTAACAAACACAACATATCATAGTGACTATGGGGTTCACTCCCCGATAACGAAAGCAACCATTTCCATGGAGATCGAAATCAAGCTGAAACCTACAACTGTGGCTAAAAACAAGACGGAACTATAGGTTTGAGTATAGAAACATAGTAGGATGGACTGAATAATCTATCTGTATTGAATATCCATTAAAATAAATGAATCATAAGCATTAGGATAGAAATATAGTATACAATTTATGGTTTTCCTAAAACATTGACATCAAAAAAACAGATTCCATTTCCTTTTTCCATTAAAAATCCATATTCACTTCTATTAATGAAACATTTTCATTTTCAATGGACATGTGATGGATCCCATTATAAATATTATTTAGAGAGTGAAAAACATTTATAATTCAGAAGAACATTTATTTTTTCATAATCTTTGGGGAAACCACACACTCTTTTCTACAATGAAGTACACCATTAATGTAGCTACAATATTGATTACATAGTAAGGGAATTTGAAATAATATTAAAATGATATCTAACCCAAAATAAAACACGATCATCCAATGTATGTTACTATGCTCTAATATACATGGGAAAATCCTAGGATCTTGTTAATAATCCATAATATACCAATACATGTTTTCAAAAATTGTAATGAATTCCTCACTCGTGACATCAAATACAAAAAATGCACTCCACCACACCCCACATGGTACTGTGTGAACGGAACTATTACATAGCAAAGAAACTCAATTTATCCTTATCCTATAGTCCACTAATCTATGAATAACATAACTACTACAGAAAAAATTTCCAATAAATTCAAAAGTTATGCTTGTTTCAGCATGTAATGAGTGTAGAATATGTTGAGCCAACCGATTCCAATTGAGAATCAAATCACAAAAACATATATAATAAATACACAATAGGAATCATCTGAGCACCCTAATGATTAATCTCTATCCAAAAAAGGTAGATCACAATGGATTTTACTTCGAGGATCTCCCAGTTTTTCACATTGTAATGGGTCATGAGGGTTCCATATTATAGAAATCATACCATTGTAACCATAAATGTGGGATGATAATTATCTATGGAGATTTATCGAAATAGAATATCCACCATTTCACAAAATTCCAAAATGGGCGTCAAGATAATTTACAAAAACATCATTTTGTAATGAACCAAAAAACCATATTCAAATGTTTCCAAAAACACCACATCCAATTATAGAATAATTTTATTAAAATTTACCTAATAAAATAATATAAAATTTATATGAAAAATAAAATTTCATCAAGATTAACATTGAGCCACAATCCACTCTCACTTGTCATAAAATTTTCTAAAGCCATGTACACACTTCATTCAATCCAAAACATTCTTGGATACACTTTCAAAATACCAATGTCATCATTTCACAAGTCAAAAATTTATTAAAAATCAAATGCGTTAATACAAAATAAAACTAGAAATTTTATTATTCAAATTTTTTATACTATTAAAAATTTATGTTATATATATCATAAAGGGAATGAAAAAACAATTTATCATACCAAAAAATACTCAAATGATGATCCATATTTATTTATAATTCATTAGAGATAAAAAATAGTGACATGAATTAATCGTAAATTTAATGGAATGTGCCAAGGGAAACATACATAAAACTAATGTTCTTCCACAACGTACTCCCGAAACCACTCCACTAAACATCAATGAGCCATGATATAATAAGAGGAACCATAAAAAATAAAAATCAACAATATAAATCAAGTGTAACATCATTACTAGATCCAATGGTCCTTCAAAGATGAATGTCTCATGGGAGAATGGAAGAATGATGAAGAGGGAGAATAGAATAGGCAAAAACCTCGAGAAATTTCTCCACAACCATGAGTAAAACTCTATATCTCGAAAATGGGAGGGGATTGTAGGCATGGGGAGCATGGTATGGGATCACATTGGGTTTAATGAAAAAGTAGTAAATTGGAGATGATTTTTGGGTCTATAATCAAGTGTCTATAGTTTAGGAAATTCATAATTTTTATATCATGGGAATCTCTCATGGTATGACCGCACAATTTGATAATCTGTGTGCCAACCATGTGGGATTGTTCATCGAGGAGATAATAGACACCTGCATGATTAGCATACAATTTTTATACCACATGTAAGTTGTGAAACCTCAACCAAATGTATCCCATGGTCCACATGGTTTCCTTAATCTTTCCACACAATACCCTCTAACAATGTCCTAACCTTGTGCCAAGAGAATAACACCATGAAAAGAAAAATACAAACTCGTCACTCGTGAAAATTGAGAGAAAGTCCGAATGACAATAGATAATCTAGATGATATGTCCAAAATAATAATATGGGTGAGAATAATCAGTTATGATCAACTCATAATGTATAATTTAATTGGGAATTATTCAAATAAATTGCCAATGTGTCAATGGAATATACCACCGAAAAGGCCATGGGGAGATAAACATTGTATTGTGACCAGTAAAATTGATGTAGAAGTACATAATTTTGTGGTGGATTGTACAATAATCCTATATTAAAATTTATTCAAAGTTTTATTTAATTCAGGTTCATTCCACGATTTTATATCTACCATGATTCTAAAACCAAATAGAGTTTTCACATTTTATTTAATAAGGTAGTTTTCTGTCAAAAACCCTAAGGGAAATATCATTGAGAAAAAAAGGTGTTGGAGTGTTCAAATTATGGAATATAAACTTGTTTCATTTTTTTAATGATAACATTATAGTTGTGGTTTAGTTTTATATAGTCCTCATTATAGACTAGATTTCAAAAAATTATTGTAAAATATAAATAGAAGAAGGAATTTATGATTTTTGGGGATGATGTGGAATCCCATATATTTCGATCATAAAATTAATCATTGGATTCATATATATATCCACCCCTAGAATCTATACAATATGAATGTTTTGGCTTGATGAGAAAATACCATCATAAGATGAGAATGTTAATCATTACATTTAGGATGTACCAATTAAACCAAAATACATTGCTGTTTTTATATGGAGTTCCATACCCACAAGAATTAAACGGAAATTACCACTGATTTGATAAACAATTCATGAACAATATCAATGTCTCATTATATATTGACACTTTGGATTTACTGAATCTAAATAATCACCTCCAAGATATGATTAAGAATGGATATATACATCAATGTCATGAGTAGTGAATAATAAGAGTTACACATAAAGGTAATAAATTCAATTTCATAAATCGAATACTAAATCAACGATTACTATAAAAAATTCATTCCATAAGATATTATTTTTCTAATACTCATAAGTACTGTCTCATAGCAATGGATATTCAACTATTCGAATATCTATTTGGTTAATTAAATATCATAAACATAATAAGGGTAATGAATATGCCAGACATTCTAAAACATTTTTTCAGGGCCATGGCCCAGACGTCTAATGATTTAGGCCCCAGCCATAATCTATAATCTCTTTAACAAAAATATTCTAATAGTTGAATAATTTCATGGTTAATTAGATTATATAATCTTAGTGAGGAATGTGTATATGTCGGACTGTGTCAATACCTCGGCCAAGACATAAGAGATAACTGTAACCAGACCCTAATCCGGAGAGCCTCTATAACCAGACTCCAACCCGGAGTGCCTCTGTAACCGAACACCAACCCAGAGTGCCTCAGTAACCACACAACAACCTGGAGTGCCTCTATAACCAGACACCAACCCAGATGGATTGCTGTAACTGGACCCCAACCTGGGGGGATTACTTTTACCAGTCACCAAACAGAAACATACTAGTCTAATGAATTTCTCATATCTCTAAATCGTAGTTCACAAACCACTTTTATTTATTAAATCACTAATCATTCCATGCACACATATTACATGGTTTCTAAATTCACATTATACAATGTTTCTCATACCACCTTGAATAATTAAAAGCTTATCTTATAAATTGTAAATAACAATAAATTATTTGATTATCACATAAAATAATAACTTGAAAACTATTACAAAGTAATAAACTTTTAATGAATTAAAATACATGTTCATTGTTCACGCTCAATTCATGCACTGATAAAAGGTATTGGAGACAGAATAAATCATAATAAGCCAATTATTAGTTTGATGACCAGTTTCACAATGACATGAATAAATTAGTATACATTCATTGAGCAGGTTATACTGATTTAATGCACACAAGTAATGATTGGATGGGGTTACAACATGAAACAATAGTTCCATAAATTTCAAAATTCATATCCGTGGAAATGATCATTCAATGTTAAAAATTAATTTTTGAATTAAAAAGAAGTCATTCGTACACATATAATGTGCGTATAAATAGTATTGTCTTGTTAAATGGCCATGACTTTTGTTGTATAGCATATAAGGACAAATTATTTGCAGTGCATCATTTGTTTTATGTAATGCTTGTATTAAATTAAACATATCAAAAACATACTTTTACCACTGATGTTTATTTATGTCCAAGTTAATTCAGACTATGATTAAAACTTATAGGTCCATACATATATCCTCATATATATTTATATATAAAATATGTACATGTCTCACCCAAGTAATTATTTAAAGATTGTAAATCATCTTTAATATCCTAAAATAGAAATATATTGAACTATTTGTTTTTGTGCGAATATACACAAATTGTATAACTGAAAATAATTATAAATTAAAATATAATTAACTTGTGTACACATAGAATAAGAAGTTATATAAGTGTACAAATATATTTCTATACACACACATATAAATACCGTTATTTGATTAAATTAATTAAACTCTTACATAATATAAATTTAATGGAAAATATTAAAACTTTACCCATACAAGTCATAAGATCATAAAATAATTATTCGAGACAAATTATAATGAACCCCTACAAAAAGACTCTATGTATTTTATAGTTCTTCGTTAAGTCTTGAAACTCAATTTTTTAGTAATACAGAATTCCAGACATACATTTTTATGAAAAACCGTAGGGTTGTGCATATATATATTATATATCTCCATTAACATATGTATATATATATATGATTATATATTTAAGGAATAAAATGAATTTTCATGAGGGGTCAATACTTAGGGACTATTAAATACCATTAACAAAAGATCTTGCAACTCTTGAAGTCATAATTAACCTCAAACCGTAATATGGTGTATACTTATATTACAAGTGTATTTGTATTTATATATATACACAACATAAAACCCAACAAGAAAAAATATATTAACCCTCTTCAAACATAACATCGTAAAACAAATAAGAATTCGATACATAGTATAATGAGCACTTACACAACCTTAAATGAGACATGGCTTGTATAAATTAAAATAAATAAGATAATTTTTATAATTCCCAGATCATTTCCAATTTGAAGATAAAATACCGTAATTGAAAATAATTTCCACCCATCTCATTCTTAAACATCATTGCAAATCATCACCTAGAAGATTTAGAACTGGGTGAAATAAAAATATTTAAATGTATATATGATATATATATTAGTGTATATTAATGTTTGAAAAATTAATACATTTTATATTTCACCCTTATAGTTGATCAAATTGAATCATTGTTTCAATGAAAAAATATATATATATACCATAGAAAATAATCCCTTAATAGCATCACTTCTGCCACCAAGAACAATTACTTGGAAATGTCTAGAGTCATCACAGTACTCATGTGTTCAGAGGCGTGTAGAAGACAGTGTAGAAAATAGGGACCGATCATATGTAGAGTGATACCACTATTTATTACCTCCAATCGTCCCTTGTTGTCAATGGTGTGAATATAGATACAACCAACAAAGCAAGGGATGGTAAAAAATAATAATAACCATGAGAACAAAATTTGTCACAAACAAAAAAAGTTCATATAGAGTTCAAATACAATCCATATAATATTTCTTTCAAAATCTATTAGTGGATAATAACAAATCGAACTCATGTTTTTAGATAAATAACAGAACAAAAAACAACCACATATAAATAAAAAAAGGATAGTCGAACCAAATTCAGACCAACAATTGTTAGTAAAAAAATATAATAATTCTAACATTGGATCAGATCAACAGAAGCAATGAAACATGATTGACACAGAACATGGACATTAGAGAAGATAACGACGTGTAGATTAGAGATCAGCGACCAAATTGGACAAAAAAATATAAAATTTAATATGGGAACATTACCTCAGATCTAGACGGATTGTAGACCTAGATGCAACTGACGCTCGAATGACCACTCAACTTTGGTCGGACCATCACTGACACAACTCCTTCGACCTCAACATGACTCGATTTCATGTGACTCCACTGATGTCACTCGGCCCGCTCATCCCCCAGTGACGCTGCTCCCAAACCCTTCCCTGGACGAGACCCTCCTTCCTAATTGAGTGACATCTGAACCGAAGACCTGTACCTAAATCGCGACGCACCCCCATGCATGGAACTACTCGGGTAACATGCCTGGTCTCCCTCAGCACCGCCTTGAGCTCGCCTGACCTGATGAAACCATAATGATTGGACCCCCGCGACACGCCTCCCAAATCAAATACCCTAAAATTCATATTATGGGATTCCATTTTTTTAGTTGGTCGAATTTAATACACCATTTTTATAATGTTACTGTTATTATCACCATTATACCTTTATTGTATTATCATATATTATTAACCACATTAAAAATTCAAAAGTTGTTTATTTATTACACATATTCTATAAATAAATTTAAGAATGTATATCAATAATTTTAAGAATGTAAATCTCATTATTACTAAATTGTTTTATAAAACATATATTTATACATTTCATATAATATACATATAACTTTATATATTACATTGATAATTGGTAATATATTATAATAATAATTATTATCACAATTTTTAATTTTGAATCATTTTATAAAAATGGAAATATTATACATATATATACATATGATGCAAGATAACAATAATCTTTATTAATAGAATGATTTTATATGTGCACATGTAAAAATGGTTACACATTTATAATTTTATTAAACAAATTTCAAAATATTATTAATATTATGAAAACTTAATCCAAAAATTTATAATCTAATAATTATGAATAAATCCCTTATAACTATTCATAAATTAAATTACATAATTTTCATCAAGTATAGAGTACATATCTACATATCATAATTATAAAAATATTTAAAACCCATAAAATATATTAAGTAATTGTTCGTATAATTAAAAAAAATTCCCTTTTAAAAACAATGGTTCTAAAATATTTCAAAGAATAAATTCTCAATGTCATATATAAAATTATTATATTAGTTTTATATAATTATAATTCAAATATATTTAATTATGAGTATAAAAATATATAAATATATATATGTATATATATATCATATTTAGAAAATAAGAAAAATAATTATATTAGTATAGTTATTGATTAAAATATTCTATTAAGTAATTATTCGATAAGAATAAATTATGTTAGAAAATAATATTTATTAAAATTTCATATTATTTATTCAAAGTACTATAATATTTACTTTCAAGTTTTTATTTTATTAAGATATCAAAATAAAAACTCAATATTACTAATACAAAAGAATCATGTTTTTGTGGCATTACATTTATAAATTGAAATGTTCCAATTTTTAAAATATTTTGATATCCAATTTCATTTTTCAAATAAATTTGAATTAAATAATTTTTTATATTGATGTATAATTGAACTAATAAAATCTAATAACCTATTTAAAATATGATTTTAATTTATAATTCATTTTGATGAAAAACCAACTTCAAATTAAAAGATATTATTTTCCACTATTCGTCAAAAAACCATGTTTGAAATATATCAAAAATTCCAATTAAGATAATTTCAATATTATATTTTAAAAATTGATTTTTTTGAAAAATAATATTTATAAACAAATTAAATTTTATACATAAAATAAGTGCACCATCAAAAACATGGATCATGGTTTTTTTATCAAAATATATATTTTTATGCTAAAATTTAAATTTTTTCTTATCATAATAATTTAAATGATTTAGGATGAAATAAAAAATATTTAATTGATTATAAAACAAATAAAATTTCATTAATATATTTCTATGTTATTTATTAATTTATTTTATTTAGGTAAAATTTCATTATGTGCATAAAAACAGTATTTTAATAATAAAACATCTTTAATAATAAATATGTTTTTATTTTCATTTGTAACTAATTCTTACCCAATGAATTAATATGATAAACATGTGTAAAATATATTTTCAGAATTTAACTAATATCATTCATTCCATTAATTGCAATATATAGGACATAAAATTCACAAATAAATAGTAAAGTTAATATGAATGTATATGCTTCTAGTTGATTATATTTAAGGGTATTGTGCATATTGTTTCTTTTTAGAATATCTTATTTTCAATGTTTGTGACTTCTTGTCAAAATGTCTTAAAATGATAATATTCAAAATAAAAAATTCTTATGATAGAAAAACTAATAGGATTTATATATATCATCTTTTCATAGTATATTTCTATGAGTGAACATGTGTAAGTATTCTTATACTTTATTATGTTTATTAATGAATATCAGGAGTCAAGTACACATATTTGTTACTATAAATCATGAGATGACATGTTAATTGTAATGATTGTAGTTTTTTATGTTTCGGGATACATATATTATTGTTTATTATTTTGATTAAGGATTTGCCTCATTAATTTTAATGAATATTTTTATTGTGGTCATTTAATTGTATTAAATTTGTAAAAACATTACCCTATACCGGGTTTCTATACTGGTTCATTTCAACACATTAATGAATGAAATATCATATATATTGGTGGATAATATACTAATAAAACCATATTGATGAAATATTAGGAAAAATGGATTATGCTACATGTTAGGCATATTTGTGTGGGATTCATCACTACAACATTATATTCTTCCTCTTGATGATATTGAATTATTGTTATATGTTGATATTCATCTTTTGGAATGCATTTTTAATGTAATGGGGGGTATTTTTATTGAATTACACACATAGTTTTTCAATTGATTAATGTTTTATATTATTGTATTTTATAATTAAAATAAATATTATATTCCAGACCAACATGTAATATTTAAAAAATATTTATATAGTTTAAATAATCATAAAATATATATCTTATCGATTGTGAATATTTTTTAGTAATAATAATTATAAAGAATAGAAATTTTTAAAATTTATATTTTTAATTTTAATAATATTTTTCGGGATAAGAGGAGTGTGTATTGTGCATAATGACAAATTTTTTTTTACAAACATTAAAATAATATTTTTTTGTTTGGCATACTATCAGACCGCATAATGAAATATAAAATTATTATTATTTTACATATAATGGGGAACATTATGATTTCAATATATTTTTAGTTGATTTTTCTCAATAATGTATTATTTAACGATAGATCCAGACTATAAAATATCTAATAATAAATTTTGTAGATATAATCCACTATAGATATTATTAGTTATTAACATTAATAATTTATATATAAAAATTAAAAATATAAAACATTTTATATATAATCAATGTAAATAATATATTACCTAATATATCCATGGTATATATAAATTTTGTATATATTAAAAAAATAATATATTATAATTTCTATAGATAAAATCTGTTTTAGATATAATGTAGTGTTGATAGAATCAATTTTAGAAACAATATATTGTGTAAAAAAATTTCCTCCTAAAATAATAATTTATAATTAAAAGGAAAAAGATATATATATATATATATATATATGAATTATATAAAATTTGATAGAAGTTAATATTCTCCACCCCTCTCTCATTCTATTGACATCAGAACCCACTATTCTAGATTTAAGAAATCATGATTGAGGTCAAGGTAGATATGAAAGATGATTGATCGAACCAGGAAAAAACATATTGTATTATCACTAACTATTAGGTATCAAGGTTTTTCAATTTAATCTATGATTATTAGATTAATTAATATGATCTTAAATCCACAACAAAAATTTATCCCACGATTGTAAAAATAATAAACCTCTTCGTAATGGAAACAATCTCATGAATAAGGTAATTTTACAATTATAAATTATGTATTACATTAATTTCATAAGATCTAGTATTTTTTTTAGAGTTCTTTATGATATTATTATTAAATTAATTAATTTTTATTAAAAAAATTTTCAGTACATGTCAGAAAATATATTTAATTAAAAAAACACAACTTGTCCCATCCCAAATAGGCAGTTTTACTATAATAAAAACAATACTAATATACAGATATCCTTAGATATACCTGATACTAATTTTGATTCATCCACAATGGTTATTTATTATTAATCATTATATTTTTTATATATAAGTTTTATTTAAATCAAATGATTAGTATCAAATAATTGAGGTATGAGTAAAAATATATATTATATTTCTAAAGAGTGAAAATTTTCATGAATTATCAAGTAAGGTTTGGTTGGTTTGGTATAGAATGGAATATATTAGTGTAAATTTTTTTATTTTATTTGAATAAATGTGAGGTTAATTTTTTTTCCTTATGGATACATGATAAATTCTACTTTTGGAATCGTTCTTGGAATTTTTATAATTATTGATTTATATATTAACATGGTATGGGTATTTGATAATTTATTTCTACAAGTAAAAAAGGTTATTTGTGAAGGATCTGTTAAAAAAATATTTTAATTATTATTTTATTAATAAAAATTTATTTTTTTCATGAAAATTTCGTCTTAGATGACTATTTAGTTAAAATTTGAAATTAAATCATGAATATAGATATTTTAAAGAAATTATTGTTTTTAATGTTCTTTTGATCATTCATAATTTTTACTAGAATTTACATTTTTATATCATTAATTTTATATTTTATGAAATAATTTCACATATCTGGGATATTTATTTAATTTCAATAATTCAATATAATGTACGATGATTCATGATGATAATTAAAACTACATTCAATGTTGTATTGGATTCTGAAATCTATAAATCCAATTAATTATATGTAAATTTTTATTTCAATCATGTATACATTTTCCTAAAATAATAATAAGAATTAATTGATAATTGTTGATTATTGGGGTTCATGTAATTGTTTATTCCTTCGACGGTTTAACGAGGTACTACCAATAATATGGATACATTTTTATTCAATATTAAAATTTTATTTCCATGTTTATTGTATCCATTTCGGTCACAACCCATCCTCAGGTCCCGTGTCGTGACTACCCCAAGCCCGCCTTCCATAGGCAAGGGGCTGGCGACTAGCACCAAGGCGAAAATCCCGGTAAAAAGGGAAGGAATTGCCTTTGTAAAGTAGACAAACACCACAGAGCAAGAAAGCAGAAGAAGCAAACACTAAGTAAAAACATAGTACAACTTTAAGTGAAAAAGGAATGTGGGCCAGTATACAAACCCAAACTGAATGTAAAGTACAACTCAAAAGGGAAAACAACAACTGAAAAGTAAGCCGCAACGCCGAGCTGTCCACTAGAAATCCCACCTAAAGGGTGGGTACAGATAGCTCCACTGATCCTCGGGTCCCGCCGTCCGCTCTGAGTATGTCCCGCCCAGTGGTACACCTCCAGGTACCGTCCTGCTCTGCAAGCCTCAACCACGATCAACGATGTCCGTCATCTGCAACCAACACAACGTAGTGCGGGCATAGCCCATGCAGGGGTGAATATAAGCTACTCAGTATGGACCCCAAGACCCTCGAATGTCTCCCAAAATCCACAAAGGAAAAACCACAAAGGAATGATACAATCACGATGTAACAACCGACACTGCTTAGGTATATGCCCATACATATACCTAAGTAATCAATTCCAAACACTCTAACCTCCGAGCCCAAGTACAACCCAGTCCACACAGGAAAGCATACGTATTCCACATAGGAAATAAAAACGTAATCCACAGAGGATAGAACAACACAAACCACATAGGAAAGTAAAAAGGATTTAGCTCACACAGGTATACATCTTCTAAAGATGATAGAGATGATCACTGATCCATCTAAGTCATCAGACCCACAAAGGATCGATAGGTACTAACCCCCTTAATGACCCACACAGGATCAGACCCACATAGGATCTGTAGGCGATAGCTCACACAGAACCGCTGAGTGCTGACCCACACAGGATCGGACCCACACAGGATCGGTAGCACTGATCCACATAGGATCGCTGAGTTTTGTAGTCGTCGTCAACGAATCCACTGAGGATCTCTGCACAGTCGTCTTCACAGCCACAGTAGCAGTCACAGCCAGCTCTAGGGTTCCCGCACATAGCAAGCTTGTTCGGGAGGGTCCGCTCCACGAGGCGAGAGGCTGATACATCAGCTGAAAAATATTCTAGAGTTGATGTATCCAAAAGTTTTGTATCTTCAACAGTAACTCAACGTCGCAGACGTCGCGTCAATCAGATGCTCGGTCTGAGAGTTATTGTCTTTTTCGTCCCTGGGGCCCTGTTGGTTTTTAAGGCAAAACCAACCCGAACATACTCCAACTGTGTCCAAACCACGGGCGGAGTAAGCCAAAATATCCATCTCACTATGTGGAATCCAAAAAATTCGACGACACGTCAATCAGACGTCTGTAGCTCATGATATGAGTGTTTCCGCTCCGAGGGCCCGGTTGGTTTCGTGTACGAACCAACCCGGCCGAAGACAATGTAATCTAATACTTTGAGTGCGATATATCAAAACGACCGTCTCGATTCAAAGATCACATCGAAACTGACGTTGCGTCGATCAGAGGTCTTTAGCCCATGTTATGGCAAAAAGACTGTAGACCGTCTGAAAATGGGTGTTTCTGGCCCGGACTGACCCGGCCCGAGACCCCCTGGTCGGCCCAAACCGGGGCCACTCGCCCCGGGACCGGGTCGGCCTGGCCCGGCCCGGCTGGGCACAGCGCGCCCAGCGCACTGGCTAGCTCAGCTAGAGGCCGCGCCGTTTTGGCAAGGGGGGGGGGGCGCCTGCCACCCTGTGTAACCGCAACACCCTAATTAAGGGGGTCATTTTGTGCTGGCTGGACGGGGGTTTGAACCCCCGGCTGCACACCTGTCCGGCCGGCCCACCCTGGTCAGCCGGTTCCTGCCTCCATGGGACCGGTGACAACCGATCCCCTTATTCGCTGACACCGGTAGCCCAAAACCGGCCGTCGGTCACCCTGCTCCGCCGCGGCCCGGAACCGGCAGCGGCTAGGTTCTTCTGGTGCAGTGCGACGGCACCGCGCCCCCTCCGCCGCGTCCCCGATTTGGCCATGGCGTCTTCGGTTTTCTTCGACGCGGCGCGACGGCGTCGCGCCCTTGATCAACTTCATGGCGTGGCGCGATGGCGTCGCATATTACTTGTCTTGCAATTCTCGCGTAGTGCGACAGCACCACACCATTCCGTTACATCCACAAGGAATCAAACAAGGATAAAGGAGGTGGGTCATGTCGTGTTTGTGTTGTCTGGCCCCCCTCTTTAATCGTTATCATTTAGTCGAATATCCACGAAGATGGAAAAACTAGAATCATGATCGGAAAAATAATTAAATAAAATAAACCCCTACCTTGTAAAAGAGATGACGAATGTCGGCGTCGCGAAGCGAGGATTCAAATACGTTGACGGAGATTTCGTCGTGGAGAAATCGTCGTGAGAAGAGACGTAGCGGAAGAAGAACGTCGTGGAAGAAGACGTCGCGTCGCGGGTCGGTGTCGCGGAAGACGGTCTCTGAGGGCTCAGCGCTCCACGTCGGAGATCGTTCAATATTCGAGTTCTTCATCAATGAAAAAGATGTTCTTCCCAAAATCTCTCAACGAGAAAACTCTAACAACAAAATAAAATAAGCTCCTTTCTTCTTTTATTAACACAACAAGCCTTTTGAAATTCACGGGTTTGAATTTCAAAAACCCAAATTAAACTCACTACATTAATTCCATAAGTTTATTAAACTAATGTTATCAAAATTTAATGGGAGTTGAGAGGGGTTAGAGGATATGAAGGGGTGGGGTTCGTGTGGGCCCCAACACCCTCATAACATCCCAAGGGAGGTTGGGTGGTTACCCAACATCCATCAAGAATTAAATACATAGAGTAAAATAAAAATTGTAGAATAATTAAAAATTAAACTTCCACAATTTTTATCATCAACTCTCGTGAAAACACAACTCCGTAACAGGTGTTCCTAAGCAATTACTGGCACTACGGTTCCATCAGTGCCCTCAAAATTCGATTCCGAGCAAAGGTTCAAAAGTTAGAAATTCACACTCGTTCGTTCACTGAACGTACCCGAGCTAATCTTTGGATAGAAATTCTGGGCACACCCGGCCTCGAAATCAAGTGCCGTCAGAAACTGCATTCTTGTAAAATCCCAAAGAAAATTGAGAAAAAATTTCCCTTGAATTTTACGGGTCTTTACATTACTACTACCTCAGGGATTTACATCCCCGTAAAGATACATCGAATACTAGGGAAACAAATTAGGGTAATGAGCACACATCTGATCCTCCCGCTCCAAAGTGCTCTCCTGGTGGTTCCCTTGCTGCCATCTGATTCGCACTAGAGTAATCGACCGTCCACATAGGACCCGCTCCTGTCAATCCTCTATCTCCATTGGGACCTCCGCAAAAGTCTCCCCTTCATCAACGTCTAGCTTCCCATGGTCAATGATGTGTGTCGTGTCGTGCACGTATCTCCTCAGCTGAGAAATGTGGAAGATGTCGTGCACTCGGTGCAATTGATGTGGTTGATCCAGGTGATAAGCTACCTCACCAATCCTGCTGAGGACCTAGAATGGTCCGATGAAGTGTGGGGAAAACTTTCTGCCTTGGCCAAATCTCTGTAATCCACGTCGAGGTGAGAAACGCAAGAAGACGTGGTCGCCATCCTCGAACTCTAGTGGCCTCTACCTCCTGTCAGCATATGACTTCTGTCGGCTCTGAGATATCCTCATCTGCTCTCGGATGAACTGGACCTTCTCTGTCATGGCTTGAACCATCTCCAGTCCCACAAGTGTTGAATCCACAAGGTCTATCCATTACAAAGGACATCTACAAGGTCGGCCGTACAACGCCCCATGTGGTTCCATCTCGATAGTGGAGTGGTAGCTGTTGTTGTACGTGAACTCCACCAAGGGTAAGTTGTCCTCCCAGCTATGACCAAAGACGAGGACACATGCGCGGAGCATGTCCTCAAGAGTCTAAATGGTCCTCTCCGTCTGACCATCCATCTGAGGGTGAAAGGGTGTGCTCAGACGTAGCTGCGTCCCGAACGACTCCTGCAACCCCTTCCAAAGCAGTGTAGTAAATCGAGCATCTCGATTAGAGACGATAGATGATAGAACACCGTGAAGCCTCAAAATATCCTGAATGTAAAGTCGTCCCAAGCTCTCCATTGATCCCTTCTTTCCAATGGGTAATAAGAGAGCCAACTTGGTGGGTCGGTCGACAATCACCCAAATGGAGTCGTGACCTCTGGATGTGCATGGAAGTCCTGTCATGAAGTCCATTGATATCCCATCCCACTTTCACTCAGAGACCTCCAAGGGCTGTACCAAGCCTGCTAGTACCTGATGCCCTGCCTTCACTTGCTGGCAGGTGAGGCATCGAGAAATGAACTCTGCCATAGCCTTCTTCATGCCCAACCACCAGTGCTGTCGTCTGAGGTCCTGGTACATCTTCGCCACTCCAGGATGTACTGCTAAAGGAGAAGTGTGAAACACTCTCAGCACCTCCTCTTATAATGTGACTGGTACCAAGGCACATCCTATGAAAATGATGTCGTGCTCTGATCCAAAGGAGAAACCATCAGGTGCCTGTCTGGAGGATATCTGTGCACGAAGCGTCTCACAGTCAGTGTTCCCATGTTGTGCCTCTCTGACCCGATGCAGTAGTGGAGGAGTGAATGTGAGAGACTGAAGGAAGTTTGATCCATCTCTATCCATGAAGTATATCTTCAAAGAGGCTAGCATCTCTGTCGCCTCCTCAAGTAGCTAAATTCTTGTCCTCCTACTGAGAGCATCGGCTACCACGTTCCCCGTCCGAGGAGTATAGACTATCTCAAAGTCATAGTCTTGGTGGAACTCGAGCCATCGCCGTTGTCTCAGATTTTGATCCTTCTGAAAGATGATATATCTATGACTCTGATGGTCAGAAAAGACTGTAAATCGCTCACCCATCAGATAGTGCCGCCATGTCTTCAGAGTGAACACCATTGCTGCTAACTCCAGGTCATGGGTAGGGTAGTTCTGCTCACGCGGCCTCAACTGACGTGATCCATAGGCGATCACTGCCTGCTCCGGCATCAGGACACATTCGAGTCCAGTCCCTGATGCATCGCAGTAGACTACATACCCTACTCCCTCCTCAGGAAACCTCGAGATTGGTGCGCTGGTCAATCTCTGTATCAGATCCTGGAAGCTCTGCTGACATCTGTATGACCACACAAAGGGTTTCCCCTTCTTCGTCAAAGCTAAAAGGGGTTCCGCAACTCTGGAGAAGTCTGGAAAAAATCTCCAGTAGTATCCAGCTAGACCCAAGAAACTCCGCACCTTCGTCACACACCTAGGTGGCTCCCAAGCTAGCACTGCCTCGATCTTCGCAGGATCCACTACAACTCCCGCGTCAAAGATGACGTGTCACAAGAAGTGGATCTCAAATATACAGAACTGGAACGTAGAGAGCTTACCATAAATATTGTGCTCTCTGAGTGTGTCTAGTACAACCCGCAAGTTGTAGGCGTGCTCCGCCTAAGTCGTCGAGTAAATCAAAATGTCATTGATGAAGACTACGACAAATCGATCAAGGTATGGCTGAAAGATCCTGTTCTGAGGGCCATGAACACTACTGCAGCATTGGTTACGCCGAATGGCATAACCATGAACTCATAGTGGCCATACCAACATCTGATGTTCGTCTTCTGCACGTCCTCGTCTCGAACTCTGAGCTGATGATGGCCTGACCTGAGGTCTATCTTCGAGAACCATCGTGCTCCCTTGATCTGATCAAAGAGGTCATCAATCCTCGGTAGCGGATACATGTTCCTCACTGTCACCTGGTTGAGGCGACGATATTCTACACAATGTCGCAAGCTCCCGTCCGCCTTCTTGGTGAACAATATCGGGGAAGCCCAGGGTGAAACACTGGGTCAGATGAACCCCTTGCCTTGCAAGTCCTCCAACTGTACACGCAGCTCTCGAAGCTCAGCGGGGGCCATCCAATATGCTGGAGTCGATATCGGGGCTGCCCCGGTGTATAGTTCAATATAAAAGTCTACCTCTCTGCGAGGAGGTTGCCATGGAACATCGTCGGGAAAAACATCCACATACTGATCCACCACTACAGGAAAACCAGGACACTGCATGTCAACTGTTCCTAGGATGAGGCTAGCCAACTGATGAGTGATGGGATGTCTGCTTCTCTACGGAAGTCCATCCTATGCTGTGAAGGCTCCCTTCTCGCCGGTGAAGGTGAACCTGCTCCCGTTGGTGCGTACACATCGCACCTTGCACCTAATATAGTCAATATGTGCATGGACCGTAGAGAACCAATCCATGCCCAAGATGACGTCGTAAGGCCTCGATGCTATTTCAAGAAGATCCCAATCGAAGCTCTCGCCTCCTAGAGTAAGCTCACCCTGCTGGAACCAGGGCGTAATCGTCGATTATGCTCTGGTAGGAGTCTCTAGCCACAAGGATCGAGCCAACGGCTCTGTCGGAATCTCCGAGCTCCGAAAAAGGGCAACGACTATGAAAGACTGACTCGCTCCTGTGTCTATAAGTACTGCAGCAAGGGTGTAATAGACACAGATAGTACCTCGAACCATCTCAGGCGCACCATGGTAATAGGGCTCTACTGCCTGGAGATGTGCTTGTCTCTGTCCGCAAACTCCCTAGGGTTGGGGTGGACCTTCAATTGGTAGTGGTGGTAGAGCCTCAAAGAGACGCCCACCACCTGCTGCTCGGCCAGGTCCTCTGCCTCATCAGCCTGCTCCCTGCAGACCGCCATAGTCAACCCTATACCTCTACCTCGGTGGTCCCTCAACCATCTGCTGCTCCTCGGAATGGCGGGTCGGGCAGTCACGAGCCATGCGGCACTGCCCGCCGCACAAGTAGCACTGCCTACCTCTCGAAAGACTGGCTTCATATTGGGTGCCCCGCACTGCGGAGCCGGTGTCCTGAGTTCATCTTCCTGAGGATATGGTCTTCCTAGACCCATGTGTCATCCGTCGACTTCCTGTTGTAGAAGACTCGACTATGTGTCGCCCTGCGCTGGGTCTCAGCGCTGGAATAGACTCAACAAGAAAGCTCTCGATCAAAAGGTCTCACTCCAGTACTCCTGTCTGAGTCGGAATGTTGAGGGAGATAAGTGATGCCCTAATCTCGTGTCTCAATCCCTTCTCAAAGGATTGTGCCTGGAAGAATGGGTCTCGTACCATGTCTGTCGAGTAGCGCGAGAGATCAGTAAATCTCGCCGAGTACTGGGCGACCGTCATGTTGCCCTGCCGTAGCTGAAGAATCTCCTAAATGCGCACCGCACGGAGGTTGGCTGGGACGAACTCTGAGCAGAAGAGGCTCACAAAGTACTTACAGAGAATAGATGCCTCATCATGCACCTGGAGCATCATGCTCCACCATCTTCCTGCTGCTGCGTGCAGTAGGCTCGCTATGAGGATCACCATGAGGTCTGTTGGTGTTCTCACTAAACTGAAAACTCTCACCACTTACTCCAGCCAGTCCTCGGCTGCCTGGGGGTCCATCTCCCCACAGAACCTGGGCGGTCGATGGTGCTTGAACTCATGCAGTGCACTGAGGTGACGTGCATCGTCAGTAGCTGGTACTGGAAGTATCGATGGCTCGGCGGGTCGAGCTACCACCGGTGCCACTGCTGACAAAGGGCCCTGCACCGAGGCCTCATCGCTCGGTGGGCTGTCGTCGCGCTCGACTCTCAGAACCCAAGCTGGCTACCATCGTGGGGCCATCCTGAAAAGAAACAGGTGCGCCATGGTCAAACATTATACCTGGTGAGATGACATAAAGTAATCACAAAGAAAACTTGAACACACATGCAATCAATGTTTTTATGCATTAAGTAGGAAATTAGAAGTCAGGGTTCTGGTGTACGGATACGTCGGCCGCCGCACCAACACTGGACTCCCTGGACTGATAACCACACCCAATACTCTTAACAATATTGCTTCACATAGAAAAAGATCAGAGTCCCATGTTCTGTGGTAGAACCAAACTCCTCTGATACCAATTTGTCACGACCCATCCTCGGGGCACATGCCGTGACTACCCCAAGCCCGCCTTCCATAGGCTAGGGGCAAGAGACTAGCACCAAGGCATAAATCCCTGTAAAAAGGGAAGGCATTGCCTTTGTAAAGTAAAAAAACACCACAGAGCAAGCAAGCAGAAGAAGTAAACACTAAGTAAAAATAGAGAACAACTGTAAGTGCGGAAGGTAAGTGGGCCAGTATACAAACCCAAACTGAATGTAAAGTACAATTTCGAAAGGGAAATAAACAACTGAAAACTAATCCGCAACGCCGAGCTATCCACTGGAAATCCCACTTGAAGGGTGTGTACAGATAGCTCCATTACTCCTCGGGTCCAGCAGTCTGCTCCGAGTATGCCCCGCCCAGTGGTCCACCTCCAGGTACGGTCCTGCTCTGCAAGCCTCAATCACGATCAACGATGTCTGTCGTCTGCAACCAACACAATGTAGTGCGTCCATAGCCCGTGCATGGGTGAGTATAAGATACTCAGTAGGGACCCCGAGACCCCCGAAGGTCTCCCAAAATCCACAAAGGATAAACCACAAAGGAAAGATACAATCACGAAGTAACAACCGACACTGCTTATGTATATGCCCATACATATACCTACGTCATCAATTCCAAACGCTCCAACCTCCGAGCCCAAGTACAACCCAGTCCACATAGGAAATCATACGTATTCCACACAGGAATGAAAAACGTAATCCACATAGGATAGCACAACAAAATACACATAGGAAAGTAAACAGGATTCAGCTCACACAGGTATACTTCTTCGAAAGATGATAAAGATGATCACTGATCCATCTAAGTCGTCGGACCCACAAAGGATCGATAGTTACTAACCCCCGAAATGACCCACACAGGATCGGACCCACATAGGATCTGTAGGCGCTGGCTCACACAGAACCGCTGAGCGCTGACCCAAACAGGATTGGACCCACACAGGATTGGTAGCACTGATCCACACAGGATCACTGGGTGTTGTAGTTGTCATCGTCGAATCCACTGAGGATCTCTTCACAGTCATCATCACAGTCACAGTAGCAGTCGCAGCTAGCTCTAGGGTTCCCGTACACAGCAAGCTCGTTCTGGAGGGTCTACTCCACGATCCGAGAGGCTGATACATCAACTGACACATATTCCATATTTTATGTATCCAAAAGTTCTTCATCGTCAATAGGAACTCAACGTCGCAGACGGCGCATCAATCAGACGCCTGGTCTGAGAGTTATTGGCTTTTTAGTCCTAGGGGCCTAGTTGGTTTTTAAGACAAAACCAACCCGACCGTACTCCACCAGAATCCAAAAAATTCGACGGCACGTCAATCAGACGTCCGTAGCTCAAGATATGAGCGTTTCTGCTCTGAGGGCCTGGTTGGTTTCATGTACGAACCAACCTTGTTGAACTCAAAGTAATCCTAAACCTTGAGTGTGATATTCCGAAATGATCATCTCGATTCAAGGATCACATCGCAACTGATGGTGCGTCGATCAGAGGTTCATAGCCCAGGTTATGGGCAGAAGACCGTAGACGGTCTAAAAATGGGGGTTTCGGGCCCGGACCGACCCAGCCTAAGACCCCCCCGGTCGGCCCGAACCGGGTCGACCCACCCCGGGTCTGGGATGGCCCAGCCCGATATGGCCCAGCCCGGCTTGGTGCGGCCATGCCCGGCCAGGTAGCCGGCCCTGCTGGGCACCATGCGCCCAGCGCGCTGGCCAGCTCGGCCAGAGGCCGAGCCGTTTCGGCAGGGGGGGGGGGCTGCCTCCTATGTAACCGCGACCCCCCAATTAAGGGGGTAGTTTTTTGTTGGCCGACCGGGGGTTTGAACCCCCGGCTGCACACCTGTCCGGCCGACCACCCTGGCCGGCCGGTTCCTGCCTACCGGCGATGGCTGGCCCCCTTCATCGCCGACACCGGTGGCCCAGAACTGGCCGCCGGTCACCCTGCTCCGCCGCGGCCCAGAACTGGCCATGACTTGGTTCGTCCGACGCGGTGCGACGACACCGCTCCCCCTCCACCGTGGCCCCACTCCGGCCGCGACGTCTTCGGTTTTCTTCGATGCGGCGTGACGGCGTCGCGTTCTTGATCAACTTCATGGGGCGGCGCGACGACGTCACGTATTACTTGCCGTGCGATTCCCGCGTGGTGCGACAACACCACACAATTCCGTTCCATCCACAAGGAATCAAACAAGTATAAAGGAGTAGGGTCTGCCGTGTTTGTGAGGTACGACCCCCTCTCGTTAATCGTTATCATTTAGTCAAATATCCACGAATATCGACAAACTAGAATCATGAAAGGAAAAATAATTAATTAAAATAAATCCCTACCTTGATAAAAGAGATGACGAATGTCGGCGTCATGAAACTAGTATTCGAAGACGTTGATAGAGATTTCGTCGCGGAGAAACCTTCGTGAGAAGATACGTCGCAAAAGAAGAACGACGTGGAAGAATACGTCGCGTCGCGGGTCGGTGTCGCGGAAGACGGTCTCCGAGGGCTCGACGCTCCACGTCGGAGATCATTCGTTCTTCTTGTTCTTCTTCAAAGAAGAAGATGTTATTCCCAAAATCTCTCAATGAAAAAACTCTAACAACAAAGTAAAATACGCTCCTTTCTTATTTTATTAACACAAAAAGCCTTTGTAAATTCAGGGGTTTGAATATCAAAAACTCAAACTAAACTCACTACATTAATTCCATAAGTTTAGTAAACTTAATTTATTAACATTTAATGGGAGTTGAGAGGGGTTATAGGATATGAAGTGGTGGGGTTAGTGTGGGCCCCACCACCCTCATAACCTCCCAAGGGAGGTTGGGGGGTTACCCAACTTCCATCAAGAATTAAACACTTAGAGTAAAATAATAATGGTAGAATAATTATAAATTAAACTTCCACAATTTTTATCATCAACTCTCGTGAAAACGCAACTCCTGAACATGTGTTCCTAAGAAATTACCAGGACTACGGTTCCATCGGTGCCCTCAGAATTCGATTACGAGCACCGGTTCAAAAGATAGAAATTCACGCTCATTCGTTCACTGAACGTACCTGAGCTAAACATCGGATAGAAATTCCGGGCACACCAGGCCTCGTAATCAAGTTCCGTCTAAAACTGCGTTCTTGTAAAATCCCAAAGAAAATTAAGAAAAAATTTCCCTTGAATTTTACGGGTCTTTACAATTTCTTCTTCAACACTGTGTAAATATGTAATATTCATTTTTGTGTGTTTTGTTTCATTATAAGAATGATGGTAGAGGAGATGTGGTACCACGACATTTCCATAATAATTGGATGAGCGATATTTCATGAAGTAAGGATATCTTGAATGAATAGTTCTTCTTATATTCACATAGTTTAATTATTTTCATTAAACGTAATTCTCTTATCTTGTTCCATTTTATTAGATTTCTTAAAAATTATTAATCATTAAATAAAATCATTTAGTTTTCTGAATAAAAGTAGAAATTAAATTCAATTATACAACTAAAAGTGCATAATATTTCATAACCTTTTCTAAAGGACACTTACACCTATTAGCGAATAACTATTTAGTAATCAGTATAATTTCCATATGACATTTTTAATTAATTTTATTCCATCAAACAAATGGGATTCATATAAATTATGATAATGTAATTTGATCTTTAAGAATTTATGATATAAATTAATTATAACATAACTTCTAACATCTAGTCTATGTTAATCATTAAGGGAAAAATACATTTCCAAATAAAAATTTCATATGATAGAAATATACAGTTAATATAAAATCAAAGTAATCAATTTGTTAACATTAATTACGATTATATATTTTAATAATAGGATATGTATGGAAAATTTATCTTTTAGATGATTATTAATGTAGGGTTATGTAATTCAATATAATAAATAAAAACATGAGTTCATGAAATATAATATTTATGATCATAAATAATTCAATAGTGTTTTGGTTTTTAAACGATTTTTGTATCACAATTTATGGAATATATACATTTGATATAATGATAAAAAGATTATTGAATATGTTGGAATTATAAATGATTAATTATTTGTTAAAATATTTAAATGAATTATGATTACTCACATTAGAATAACTTCATTTGCATTCATTCTAATGTTTCACATCATTTTAGTTTTTTTCTAATTTTCAAATCATTTTACAACCCACAAACAATTTAAATATGTATTTCATTAATCAACTATTAGTTTTTCTATTGACCAAAATGTATTTTATAATTAAAATAATCAATAATATAATGACCTTGTATAGATATTGGTCTACACATAGTAAAATATTATCAAATTAGTAATAATGTTCATGACAGTTCACTTAAAAATGGATGTTTACATATCTTCTATCAAATACATTGACATTATATATATATATATATTATTCATTATTAAATTAGATTATTTTATTATTTTATATCTAGCCTAAATAACCATTATATTTCACCATAAACATGAGTTGCATATATTTTATATGTGTATATGACTGGGGTCAGTTTAATTATACAATATTTTAATAGAATTGTTTCAATTTATTATCTAACATCTACATCAAATGCCACATTAATCATAATTTATAATTTTATGTATAAATTCATTTGGTTTGATACATGTGTTAGGGATGGTAAATTTGTAAATAGTAAACACAATCCATGATTTTAAAATTTTTAATATGTTCCTCCATGGAATTTTTCTTTAATCATGGACATATATGATGGATTTATGTTCCTTATGTATTATTTTATAACATAACACATTATGGATTTTTCATAGTTATTCATATCATCAAAAAAATTAAATTGATTAAATTGTGAGTTGATGATTCGATTATTTCTAATAAACTTTAGAAATGAAATATTTTAAATATAGAATTATAAATGTAATTTCGATAAGATCATTTTATATTATATAGGAAATCCAATCATTAAAAAACTATACATTAATAAAATTTTTACAAATAATGAATATTAGTACTAAAATTGTTTTCGTTACTCACTTATTTTCATTCTCCACAAATACCTAAAAACCCATATTTATAGTATCGATATCAAATAATTCAAATTTTTCTATACCATCATTTATGAATATTCACAAGTAACACTATTAACATTAAAATTGAGGATCCATTATATAGTTTTCAATAGGTGATAGTCAAACTCATTTCAGCCCATCTATCATACAATATCATCCACTATATAAATAATAAAACCCTTACAAAATAATATAATATATAAAAATATAAAAATTTATTAATATTAAACAATAGTTACCCCACTATATATATATCTATGGATTAATAATATTTCTACCATATTGATCTACAAAAATCAAAGACAAAATTGAAAAAAATTTGTGTTTGTATGATGTGGTTATAAACTACGATCAGTATGTTTTTTCAATGTTTTGATTGTCCCCATTGTGAACTTTTTTCTTTGTGCTTCATCAAAAATCATATTTAGATAAAACCAATGTTTCAACACATCACCATTAATCAAAAAAATATTATGATTAATTCCTATTAATATACATTATTTCATATGTTTCATGATAAAATAATAACCATATTTATTTATGCATCAATAATATATAATTTATTTTTAAAACTAGAATATGAATTTTTCCACAGACTACATCCAAATAGAGTCCCATTATATAAACATAGATCTATTATGTACCCTTTCATTAGTGAAAATATCATACATCTAATAAATTTTCAATTAATTACAATAACATTATGGATTTGGTAAGTCATATAATTTTGACATATATGGTACTCACAGAATGGATATGATAAATTTGAAAAACTAAATATTCTCTTACAACCCATTATAGTATTTTTTTGGCGATGATTCACCCAAGAAGAACACATATCATATTAGTGATTCTAGAGGAATACATCTACCAATATCATAATATATATATATATATATACGAGGAATATCATAACTAATATCATACAATGTATGAACAAAAATAATGCTATAGTAATCTAATACTCTATATTTATTGGTATTTTCATTCTCTCTTAGATCTATAAAATGATATCAAAGCCCCAATAATAAATATGATATATCAGAAATAGAAAGTACAGAGAAAATTGATTTGAGAAAAGAGTACATTTTCATCCTCCTCAGCCCATAATCTATGGTAGATAATGAGTTTAAAAACATAGAAGAATCATCAGTTAGCACAACCCTTTTATAAAAAATACACTATATCCTTGACTAACAGATTAATAGTAACTGATACAGTTATTAGTCATCATCAACATCTTCACATATTATTTTGGGGGAAGAATAAATATTGAGATATCCTTATATGACTGAATCATAATTCAAGGTATTCATATGAGATTATTCTCTATAATAAACCTTCACTGATAAATTTTACATGTTATCGAATTTTTTTACATGTGAGTTTAAAGAAAATAAATAATGCCGCTTAATCCATATCCTTTCAATCATTCTTAAAAATATTTTATTACATTATTCAGACATGTATTTGTAACATTATCTGTAATAATCCACATACATAGCTCAGACTATTCTAGAAAAATTCAAAAATAATCTATTTGATTATTTAATGTACTATATTTCAATAATATGTATAATATTATTAATATTCACATATCATAATTAAATCCACCTAATTTATCCAATGTATTTTTATAATATTGACAATCATTTTTAGAATTATATGACCTCAATTCAAAATAAGTCAATAAATTTATTTGTTAATGATTATTTCTTAATTCCCGACAATCTTACAATGAATCACTGATTAATGTATTAGATAATCATAACCTCTCTTGGGAATATTTATATATTTTTATGATATTTATTTAAAATCATTTCATTTAGGATTAACATTATTTATTACTTTTCATTATTATTATTAATACCCTTCTTTGATCATATTGAATTCAAAAATATTTTCAGATTATTTAATGAATTATTAAATATATAAATATGTATATAATAATTATTTATAAGAAAAATCCTCTATCTTTCAATGTTATTCAAAAACAATTACGAAGAACACATATTCATTTATTATTATTTTTACTCAGGTGAGTACTTTTCATTAGGTATTAACATATTTATCTTCATTTCTCATTAATATTAGGATATTATTTAATATTATAAAAATTCCATTAATATTTGACAATCATTGATCATAATATAATTAAAATATTGAAATTTTATTTAAGAAATTAACTAATATAATTTTTATTCCAAAAAGTATTAAAATGATTATTATTATAATTTCATTATTATTAGTCAATAATCTTTCAAAAATACATATTTAATGTTAAACCATCATCCAACATATTCCTACGAATTAAATAATTTATTTATGAATTCATAAAAAAAATATTTTTTTCAATTCCATTAAAATTTTATTTTAAAATCATTAATGATTTAATGATTTTCCATCATTCATTTATTTTAATATGTAATTAAAATAATTAAATGAAATAACCTATATCAATAAATTCATCTTAAATTGATTTGATAATTTAATGTTCATGCCTAAATATATCAGAAAAAATCTATGTGTAATTATTTTATTCTGAAAAAAATAAACGTATTAACTACTATAATTATTATAATTTTTATAATAACATTTTATAAAATAGAAAATATTAATTAATATAAGAATTTATTTCTAAATATTTTAAATTCTCACCAACTGAAATACATATAATTTCATGATTTGTTTTATTATTTTCCTCAACATTAATATTTATTACACATATTAAATAAAATAAATTCATTTTATAATATTAGATTACAAGTAATAAAAATTTACGCCACCAATTATGTATATTGTTTAAATAAAAATTTATAAAAAAATATTAATTCTGTATTATTTTTATATAACATAACCCAAAACAATGTTTGAATTGTATTATTTATAATAACATATTTATTGGGATTTTAATGGAAATAATAATAATAATAAAAACAATTATCATTTTTATATTTAGTTTTTTCCTTGAATATACAACATAAATTAACTACATAGATTCAAAAAACATAATATTTATTTCATTAACAAATTTTATTCAAATTTAATAAATAGATATTTTTTTATCTAATGAGAAAATTATATAAAAATTAATTTATATTCCCAATTTTTAGATTGTTAATTTTATATTCTATATCAAAACCTATTTCTCAATGTTTAATGTGATTTTTGTTGTTAAATATTTGTTATAGCTAACATTTTAATAGAAAGGTATGATGATTTATATGTTTGATAAAAAAATGACATTCCATTGATTTTGTACCATTAAGATATCTCAACATTTATATTGAAAAAATAAGATTCAACTAGACAAAATAATAATATTAATAAAAATGATCCTAAAACAACTCTCTAGGATTTTAAAAAACTATAATAGATTCTTTACATTATAAAAACATGCAATTTGTTTTCAAGTAGGTTTTAATTTTTCAAATAATTCAATAATATTTAATAACAATGTTATCAAAATACTAGAGATAATTATATTTCTCTCACACTTCACTATATTTTATGTAATTATATGTGTATTGTTCTGAAAATATTATTACCCAAATTGGTATATATCAATCACTATAATTTCTATATCATATGGTTAATTTCAATTTCATTATTAATATAAATGATATGAATTGAGTTGATATGATCACTAAAACATCTACATATAACAACAAGAATAAAATTATAAATCTAAAGAACATTTCCTGATAAATTTTTATCAATAATGATATAAGATACAAATTTCATTCATGCATTATTTATTACGTACTTTATAAAATAGGGAGAATATTTTCTATGTCAAACATCTCTGTAAATAAAGAACATATTTATCATATTCATATCAATACAATTTTATTATCATAAATTTTGTATTTTCATTTATATTTTCCAGAATCAATGTTTATGTTCAATTTATATTTCATGGATTTATTAATGAATTTTTTCATATATTTAAAATTATCATCCAATAGGTGTAGATTGAGTTAATTCAAAACCATCCATTTGGGATATTTACCCAAGATTCATCATTTGAAGCATCTTCGTCAACATGTAGTATCCTGAAAAATATTTACTTTAGAAGAAATAACATAATAAAACAGTATTAAAATTTCATGATTTTATCAAAAACATATACATATTCATTGATTTCAGTGTTGAGTAATTATCTCTAACCTATGATTTTCTCAATCTAGTTCATATGGATTTACTAAAATTTATCTTTTAGAAACTATAAAATCCCAACCCATATTACATAATGTTGTAGTTTAATTATCTCCAATGGTATAGGATATAATGGAATCACATCAAATAGGATATAACTATATATTATTCAAGGGAGACTGTAGAAATACTTGATTCTAAAATTTAATATGACTACCAGAAATAGAAAAAAAACAATGATTTATTTATTATTTCAAATAAAGTATAACTGAAATCATTCAAGGTTCACTACTTGGTATGTTGGGTATATTGAACGTAATAAAATGATGAGCTCATTGCCTTATTAAGGGAAAAATATAGTGAAATATATCATAGAATAAAAAATAAATTAATAATTAAGAATAAATTAATGATAAAAAAAGATTATATCTCTTATTATATAAGCTCTTAATATATCACCAAATATAAATATAAATATTCACCTGAATAAAAATAACTATTTTCATAATGATATAACTGATAATTCCAAACGTTGTAGTCATTCCATGAAGGCCTATTCTAATTCATTATACAAAAATAGGTAATACAAACACCAAACAACAATTTTTTCCATTAAACATATTGATGAATCTTGGGGAAATATAATACGTGGACCCACACAACACATAAAATCTTCAATTAATTCAATATATGAAATAATTGAATTATTTTAAATTTGATAATAAACACTTCTCAATAATAAATAAACATTTATATTGAAATAAATATACAATAGATGAAAATACATTACATAGTCAATATCATGAATAATTTACTCATATGAAATCCAAATAGGTGATCTGGATGGTATTATTAGAGGAAACCCCCCATGGGAAATAATTACAGTTCAGAAATATAAACATAAAAAATATTTATCAAAACTAATCATAATAAAAAAAGGTGGATGGTAATATTGGTACATATCCCAACATTAACATATGAAAATGGAATTTAAAGAAGATGTTACATTCCCATTTATTATTACTCTCTAAATAATATTTAGGATCATAAATAAATATACCCCTTTTTAAATACTTGAAATATCTTTAATAATAATCTCCTTAATATGATAATCATTACGAATGACATATATTTAAAAATAATCACAATATATTAAAAAAATTATAATATTTTAAAAACAGTCATTCAAAAGACACTTTTTTGAAGGAAAATAATCAACTTTATATAAATCCTCGAAAATACATTTCTAACTAAATATTTCCCTATTTAAATAATAATAAAAATATTGAAAATTTTAAAAAAAAATTAATTTTTTCATTAAAAATCATTATCAACTGAAATCAATAGGGATGAAATTTAAACAAGTATAATGTAAATAGGGTGATGGATAATTCTTATAGTTGTGAAATAATGTTTTCTATTGTAAATCATTGAATATATATTATTGAAAAAATTTGTTATTGTTATAGTAATATTAAAAAATTAATGGTCACATTAAAAATCAATTTTAAAAATTGTAATGTTAAATCTTTTTAGAACATTTATATTTCTAATGGTTCATCAATAATGATTTATTATATAGTGAATAATGTTATTAAGTGGATATTTCATCTTGATGACAAAACATATAATCATGAATTGGAAAACATTTAATTTCTTTAAAATACCATTATTGAGACCCTCATATTTTATAATGAAGATAATAAAACAACAGTTTGAAAGAATGAAAATGAAGCTGTGAAGGTATAATGAGATTAAAAATATTATATTTCAAAATATATAGTATAAATTTACTGGGAAGAGAAAAAATTGACATGAAAAATAAACTATAGACAAATGGAGAATTATTCATAAAAAAATAGATTTTTATTAAACTAAATTAATCAAGGAATGGGATTTGAATTAAAAAATTGATGTTCCTTAATATTTTGTGAAATTATATTAACTGTAAAAAATAATCATATGGGTTACTTTAAATAATGTTGTTCAGGAAGAGTCATTGTATCATATTGAAATAAAGTATCAACATACCAAATCTATTTTTAATATCATTATCATTAAAGTAGTAATACATTGTTAGTGTATAGAAACATACACCAGTGGGATGAAGGTGATTAATTAATTAATTAAATTGGAATAAAAAAATTGAAATCATATCCCATCATACTGAATATTATAGTTCATTTAAAAAACTATAAAAAATTTTCATTTACATTACATCATTGAATGAAGAGATATATATTGATACCATTGTAAATATCAACAACTCTTAGATTTTAATTGAATGTAAATTATTATATTTTTCTTCTCATCATGGGGAAAAAAATCATAACAAAGTAGTTATCTCAAAATCAAAAAAGGGAATGTAATATTGGGGAAAGGTAAATAAAATTTATTATTGATATATAAATGTATACATTCTATTAAAATAGAACATAAAGAGTAAAATGGAAGGAATAAAAGCATATTAAATATTTCCTTAATACAACATATACATATATATATACTTGTCATATAATTATATGTACATATGATTTAATAGTTTCATAATTCAGGTATTCCTAATTCTATAAATTATAATCATAACACTAAGGCCTCAACCAAGACATGATACAGAATGGGTAAAACCTGGTCTTTTTAATCTCATGAGACCTAGAGATCTGTAAGAATTTATAACAGGCCCCACCTAGATCTTACTAATGACAATAAATTCATTATAATTATGGGGATATATATAAATCTCATTTCTCATATGGAATATAAATAACATTCCCTAATCCATAAACATGGTCCCTATCCTATTTGACTAGTACGGTTAATGGTATCATGATAGCACATCCATAGGGAAATTAATCATAAACCATTCTATAAAATATTTCGGATGATCAAAATAAGATATAAATATCATTAAAAAAATTAAAATTCAATAGAGTTTTATAAATTGATGAAAACAATATAATAAAATCATCGAGTAATTCTTGATAGAGATACCATCTTATTGAAATAAGTGTACTATTGGAAAAATAATTTGTATATGTCATGATGTTTGTATAAAATTTTAAATGAAAAAAAAAATTCGCTGAATTTTTTTTTATTTTAGAAAAATAATGTATTTTTAAAATATGTTATTGATGTTACATTATAATGGGTATGGAATTGATACATCATGTTCAATCATGCTTCCATATCAGGATGAAATGATAATGTAACCATCAAAAACATGTATTATACATTAAAATATTGATGAATTGATCAAGATATATGAATTATGGAAATATATATATATATATATAAGCTGATTTATTTATAAATTATTAATGAATAATTGCAATTGTATATGGAGTGAGAAAGCATAACTCGTAGGAAAATGGAGGTTCAGGAGGAGAAGACATAACATATATATAAATGCATTCTTCAATTGATCTTATATTCCTAATTAATGATATTAAATATTTTATCAATTGTATCATAAACATTAATACTAGTATTTGATTCATTATAGCTTTATTATGTTCATTTATGGCCTTATTTATGAGTTATAGAGAAAAATTTCAACATTTTGGAGCATTCGATTTTGTGCTTTTCATTATCAGTTTGATTGTTTATAATTAATGATTTTCATGTAAAATGTTATAATTATCCATAAATATAATAATATGTTATTAATGAAAATAATACTATGTTAATTGAATCATATATTTTTTTAGTTATGAGTATGAATCATGATATAATGTTTTAATGACATTCGTTTGGACTAATTTATGTGGTTGTAGATCAGAAAGAACTTGTTTTGTTTTATCATTTAGTATTTTTAAAGTATATTAATTCCATAACATAAAAGGGTTTTAAATATATTTTTTAAAATCTATATCAACCATTAAAATGGTTTTGTAATCCTCATTTTAGATAGAGAGTGAATATTAAATCATGTCATCCTTTAAGGTTTGAAAATAACACATCAAATACAGCATTTTCCTTTTTAGAAAAAATGGGAGAGGAGAAGAGGATTGATGATGGATTATACCATTAAATTTTTAACACTGTAGTGTTTGTAAGGAACTATTTTTATCATTCAATTTGGACAATGGGATGTGAGGATATAATAATTATAAAAAAGAACACAAAAATAAATTATAAGTGAAATGATGTGGATGTTACCCCTTCAGAACTCCTCCTTGAGAACCTCCTTAAAGGGATTGGATTTTTACTTTTTGTGAGAAAATGTTATTATAGATGAGGTTTAGTGTCTTAAATAGTGGATTGGGTAGTTATTAGTCAAGGCACAATGCTTTTATTGAGTGATGATAATAGGTGGAGAGGGGTATGATTTATAGTTGAGAAGAAGGGTGTTATTTAATATTTTATTTCTTATTTTATTTTTGATAAAAACTATGACTAGTTTTTGAATTATCATAAAATATATTAAAAATTGAATGAGTGTTGACGATTATGGGGTTAAATCATCCATATTTCACCTATGACTCAATAAACATTGTATTTAACATTTCTCATAAATTATCGTATTTTAATATTCACAAAAATTTCATGTATTATTGAAACATCCAAAAAACAATCGTTAATAATTATTCAATGCGTAGAATTTATGAATGAACACCATTTAAATAAAATATTTTTCCAAATATGGGATATTTAATATTTTATTAAAATAATTATTTACTCAAAAATATAAATATAAAATTCATAACAAATTTTATAAGAATTTATAAAATTAACTATGTTCTCATGAAATTTTTTATATATCGAAACAAAACAAAATATTTATTTATTAAATAATTTTATGCAAATAAAAAATCATAAAAATTATTTTTATTAATTATGAAAATGTAATGAAGTATTAATGACTTACAAGAACACCAAGAATTAATTATAAACTATTAAAATATTAACATTATTATAATATGAAATAACAATATCATACTTTAATTTATAAGGTTCATAAATTTTGTTTATACTCTCATTGGATATGATTATATTCATTAGGCTGATTTACTATTTACAGGGGTCATATTGCTATTCTTATGGTCATGTTATTATTTAATCATAAATGGTTTCTTAAAATCTATTTATAACTATTATTTTATTCATTTCAAATTTATAATTATTGTATTGTGTTATCTAATAGAAATAATGTTATATATACTATATGAAATAATCATAAGAAAGAAATTTTTTTTGATAGTGTTCGTGGTCATTAGATTAACTCCTTCTAAAAAAATTTAATCCTCGTAAATTCTAAAATGTCTCCAATTAAAATAATTATGGTAGTTCATCAAAATATTATCCCCTAGATCCCACATCATTCCATCATTTTTTTGATTACTCCCAAGTACATTTACCTGTTGGGTCATCCCATTCATCAAAACTGATATTTTAGTCTCCTGATTTCAAATTTGATCTTCATAGTATGTTAAATCTGGTTATAATTCTATTCAATCATAAGTGAGGACATAAATGGGTGTGGCATATATATCTGTAAAATAAGATTTGTGTTGGGGAGAATCCCAAATCCGGGACAAATATTTCTTGTAAAATATATCATGAGAGACCTGTCGAAATATGGAAGCGATATAAGAGAATAAATAAGTCAACACATATGATTTTTTAACATGGAAAAATCCTCCCTTGAGGAGGATTAAAAAAAATTTTAAATTCCCAAAATATCCACTATAAATCATAGAATACATGAATCCATGTAATTCCATAACTTGAATTACAAATTAAAGATTCTAGAAAACCCAGATGAAAACTACACCCGGATACGCCTCTACCTTATCTCTGATATACATCCAGCTGTCACTATGTATCGGAAGATCAATCTGTTGCAAAATGTCACCCTTCTGTCAGTGAAACGTCACTACCTCGCAAATCATCACCCGAACATGCGTCAGCCTCACACCAACTTGTGACACCAGAATGATCTCTCCATCATCTTGTGCTACTGATCTACAATAGGGACATGCCATCTAATCACCGCTATCAGGAAGACTTTCGATACATGGCTATGATCATCAATTCTATAGTCGCTGCTCTGTACCTATCAAATGCTGACGTGCCATCGTCGTCGTACAACAAGGGCCACCACAAATGTTGTAACCCATTCTCGGGTCTTTTGTCCCGGCTACATCTTGCTGGCAGACCCTTTATATTAAAAATAGGTCTCTACATCCTCCTTATATAGAAACGAAGTACATAATCATCAATTAATGCAGTCGACATCCATTATTCCATCCATTAATATTGTGAATTAAATATCCATTAATTTTGGGAGAAAATCCACAATTAATGGTGATATAAATCTCCCCATTTATAATTTTCCTCTCTCATCAATAAATGTGATGAATCCCTCCATTAATAATTTTCCACTCTCATCAATAATTGTGATTAATATCAACAGTCTCCCCCTTCACCACATTAATGAATATAACCATCCAAGAAACCCAGTCGGAATGAAAATATTTCGGTATCACACCGACAATCATCAACTATAGAAAATATGACGACATACTTTTGCACTTCTAATAAAAAAATATATCAGATCCCCCTCCAAAAACAAAATCAAATGTCCAAATCATCGTCACATTTGTATCTTCACCATTCTGCTCATCTTGCTAGACAAGACAAGAACCAGAAACATTTGGCTCCACAATAATCGTGATCACCACATAATATGGAGCACCTATAAGAAAAACTTTCTCCCACTTCTCAACATCCCCTTAGTCGTCATGTGCATCACCTCTATCATCCTACATTAATTTTAAAACATTATTCTTCTCCACGCACACATCTCTGATCCTCATTGAATCTTCTATAATTCTCACGTTGAACTACAAGAATGAACCAACCTCCCCTGATACGACTTGTTGGGGAGAATCCTGAATCCGGGCCAAAATTTTCTTTCCAAAATATCATGAGATACCTGTCGAAATATGGAAGTGATATGAGAAAAATAAATAAATCAATACAATGGAATTTTAAAAATGGAAAAACCCTCCCAAATGGAGGATTAAAAAACATAGGAAAATTCCCAAAATATCCACTATGAATCAGAGAATACATGAATCCTAGTAATTCCTAAACTTGAATTACAAATAAGGTAGCATAGAAAACCTGTGTTAAAACCACAACACGATACGCTTCTGGAATCTCTATGATAAACATACCACTGACGCCACATATCATATGATCAATCTATGACAAAATGTCACCATTCTATAGATGCAACATCACTACCTCAGAGATTTTCACCTGAACATGTGTCATCCTCGCACCGACTTGTGACACTCAAATGATCTCGCCATCATGATGTACCACCGATCTCTAATTGGGACATGCCACTTGATCACCAAAATCAGGATGAATTTCGAAACATGGTTATGATCATCAATTACATAGTCGCTTCGCTACTCCAGTCAAAAACAGACGTGCCATCGCCGTCTTCTCACATGGGCCACTGCAAACGTGGAAACCCTTTCTCGAGTCTCCCATGTTATCTACATCTTACTGGAACACACTTTATCTTCAAAAATATGTTTCTTCTTCATCCTTATATTGACACCATATCCATAATCATCAATTAATGCAGTCAACATCCATTATTCCATCTGTTAATATTGAGAAATAAATATTCATTAATGTTGGGAGAAATTTTTCAATTAATGGTGACATAAATCTCCCCAATAATAATTTCCCACTCTCATATATAAATGTGATGAATACCTACATTAATAGTTTTCCTCTATCATTAAAAAATATGATGAATCTCATCAATTTTTATAACAATGTGTTCATTATAATGGTTGGGTTACATTTCTAAATGATAATCCTCAACTGCAGTTCACTCCATAATTTCAATATGCCCAAATTACCAATGCATCAGTTTCCTATTCTTCCAAAATATTATAAATTTAAGGTCCCAAAATATCTCTATAATTTTTTTAAATTATATATAAATATATCAAGACTGTGAAATCTAATGGCGTAATATTCGTAGGAACAGAGTTCCTGGAATGATCTGTTGAAGTTTTTTTATGCTTTAATTAGTGCATGTAAACTGTTTTCTAAAAAATTTGGAATAAATTATTAATATTTGTTTGAATAAAAATTGTAATGGTATAGTTGATTTCAAGAGGACGGTTTTACATTATGCCTGAATTATGTTTAGTCAGCATAGAAAACCTGTGAGAAAACCCTCATATGGAATAACTATAAATTAAATAATTAAATAATTTTATTTAATTTTTCAAATTTTTATAACTCAAGAACATTAACTCGGATTGATTCTATGATACCAACACTGAACTCATGAGGGTATGATTTCCATAGTTTGATATTAACATTGGCCGCAGTAGGCCACTGGTGAATGCCAGTTTTTTGCCGTGAATAATATAATTAAGTGATAATTATTTTATTGTAAAATTCATAACATCAATATGGTAACTCTGATTGAAAATCTATTAGTACTGTTCAGCTCGTGAGGGAGTTTTATCCTTAGGAGCTGCCTAACCTCGACCAGAGAAAGTCAAGGGTGACTGTTAATAATTTTGTTAACATTATTATAGTTCGTTCAGTAATAACTAGGTCAGTGTTTTCTATCTTTTGAACAAGTTATCAGATTAAAAAACATAGGGCATCGTTGAATCTATAGAGCCAATATTATCTTAAGTCGGGCATCAATTCAACCATAGTAGGATGGGTGAAAAAGATAGATTTTGGGATATATTATAAAAATAAAATTGTTATTTTATTTTGATTCTTTTCCACTAATGGGAAAGCGGAAAAATGGGAACCATGATGTGTCAAAAAAAAATGGCATGACATTTAAATCCTTAGTAATCGCAACATTAGGTAATTAGGAAGGTTCCAAATCAGTGAGAACTCGTTATTTCCTAATGTCGTTACTTACCCTCCAACTATCATATTTATATGGAACTCAGAGAGATATATCAGCACTGCTTCAACATGCAATGAAGTGCTTACAATGTTTCGAGATGCCAAACCCTTGGATGACGGAGTCGGTTCTGGTGAGCAGTGACGAGTGACGGAAAAACCCCCAACCGTAGAACGAAAATCGATTGATATCGATGGAGTCAAGATTAGGGGGACGATGAACAATGACCTAATTCCCCAAATGCATGGGTTTCTCTATTTTTATTGAGATATGTTTTACTTTTGGTTTTAAATTCTTGAGTTTCATATTTATATTTATCCCTCATATTGATTACAAGATAATTCGGAGGGCATGGGCCTAACGAGCTCATCCAACACCCTTCTTTACCTTGATACCATTGAGTTAACTTTGGAATACCGCCAGAGTAGTGGCCCCGTCCCGCTATGACGAAGGCGACATTCCCTCAAGTGTCACAAGAGGAGTTCCCAACACCATGTAGTGGCGTTTAGCAGAGCGGCCTGCACCAGCTGACCGTAGAGGAGGTGAGGTGCCCCGTCGCGCATCGCTGGAGATCAATGGGCTGCGGCTCGTTAGCTGCTGCGGTCGGAAGAGGTTATCATAACAACGGCCAACCTCAAGGGAGGAGGTGGGGCACCAGAACTACCGGAGGCACCGACCGTGGGTCGTTGGCCGTGGCGGTTTGAAGAGGCGGATGACCCACTGAATGGCCATGGATAAGGAGGGCAGAAAAACCAACATGCCACTGATGGGGCCGAGGATCTGATGCCATGGCAATGGGACGTGCATTGAGTCATGTGGGAAACAAGGTAACACTAATGGTGCTATTGATTTGCATAACAAATGTGGGATCCCTCCAACCCATATTCAACTACTGCAGACTGCGGGTTGTACCTCCTACCGGTCGCATGCCCAGAAGGACGCCCCTCCTGGGATATGCACACCAAGAGGGTCATCCAACCTCCATGTGGTTGGTGCGACCCCCTTGTAGGCAGGTTCACCCCTTTTGGTCGGGTGGAGCCCGCCACGACGTAGCCCAGACTGGTTCGGGTCTGGTCAGCCCAACCCGGTTGGATCAGACCCGGGCCCAACCAGAGCCATATACACATCAAGGGACATACCTTGAGAACCAGACGTTGTTTTGAAAAACTGTATAAGGTTATAGGATCTTTGGATCAAGAAGAACCATCCAGTATACTCTACATGAGTTTTTGAAAAAGATAGTGTATGGTTGAGTTGGATCGAACCCGAATACAACCGGGCTATCTGAACTAAAAGCCTTATAACTCACAGATTGGGCATTTGATGGATAGATCATTTTTAGAATTGGAAGCCTTAAGACATTGAGGTTCATTTGGTGTACTCCTTTGTTGACATTAGTGGTGATCGTGGTATCACTGATATTTCGAGGTGCAGATTCCACACAACTCGAGCGCACCATGATTGAGGAATCTTGTGGTTTGTCGTAACATGAAGAAAGTACATCGATCATATGTGGGTCAGCATCTATCGATCCCATGTCGGTATAAATATATTACATATTATGTGGGTCAGTGCTCAGTGATCCTGTTTGGTTCAGTGCATACAAATTCACTGTGCGTCAGATCTTGTGTGGGTCAACATTGTTTATTACCTATTGATCTTGTGTGGGACAACACATACTGATCTTTTGTGGGACAGATCCTCTGGGGATTAGCGGGGGTTATTACCTAATGATCATATGTTGGTTAGTGGCAGTGATTCATAATATAATAAGATGATCTAGCTTACAAATAGTCATTTTTTACTTCGTTACTTATGATTTAACTATTTTGACCTGATTTATTTACCTATTAGGTATTTCTATTTTTGTAATGTTACATGTGTGGTACTTCTTACTTCATGGTGTTTCTTGTGGGGTAATTCTATATTTTTAGTGTTTTTAGTGTGGTACTTTTACCTTAGTGGTGTTTCCTCTGTCGTACTTATATCATCGTGGTGTCATGTGTAGTACTTCTACCTTCATGGTGTTATCTTCGTGGTGTTACCTATGTTGTACTTCAATCTTCATGGTGTTAACTGTGTGGTACTTCTACCGTCAGGGTGTTGTTTTCCTGGTGTTCGCTATGTGGTTCTGAAATATATATTTTGTTACATATGTGGTACTTATACCATCATGGTGTTATATTCGTGGCATTACCTCTATGGTACTTCAATATTCTAGGTGTTACCTTTGTGGTACTTATACCTTCATGGTGTAGTTTTCATAAAGTTACATGTGAGGTACTTATATCATCATGGTGTTACCTGTGTGGAACCACTATCTTCGTGGTGATGTCTTTGTGGTGTTACATGTGTGGTACTTCTATCATCATGGTGTTACTGGTGTTGTACATCAACCATCATGGTGTTACCTTTGTGGTATTCTTACCTCGTGTGAGATGTGACTATATATTGATAATATAGGTATATGTATGGGCTTATACAAATTTCTAATTGATGTATATCACTTCATCCTGTGTGTTGTTGTCTTGCATTGTGGTATTTCCATTCTCGAACACTGAGAGACCTACGAGGGTTTTGGGGTCCCATCTGAGTATCGTTTTACTCAAACCTACTCGGGATACGCACGCACCATGTTGAGTTTTGTGTGGACGACAGACAACATTGATCAAGGCTAAGAGAGACAGGTCAGGACAACACTTGAAGGTGGACCATTATGCATGATGGGATGCCAGGACTACAGATCGTGTTGGTGTACATAAACTTTTGGTAGGATCCTAAGTGTAAAATCTAGGAGCTATTTTTCACTTTTTAGTTGTATTTGTAATTTTCATTTTAACATGCACTTTTCATTTGGTCTTGTATACTAGCCCCTTTACATTTCATACACATTTACTACAATAGTTTTACTCATAGTTTCTTCTTGTTGTGTTCTTGGACTGTGTGTCTATACATGTTAAAAGGAAATGCCTTCTCATTTTAGGGATATGCCTTTCTAGTGCTGTTCAGCTGCCCCTGGCCCATGGAAGGTGGTATTGGTGTAGTCATGGAATGGGGCATGAGAGATGGGTCGTGACAATGTCATATCAGCGGATTCAGTTCTATTGATTAGCTAGAACTTTGATCTTTTATATGTGGAAATATTGTTAATTGTTATGAGTGTGGTTTTCAGTTCGGGTAGTCTAGTGTAGGTGTGGCTAGAAACGTATCCATACACAAGTACCGAGAATTATGATTCCCAACGCATTCAAAAAAAATATTATGTAAAGACCCGAAAATTTATAGGAATATATTTTTATAAATTATTTGGAATTTTACGAGTCCGCAGATTTAGACGGCGCCTTATTCTGAGGCTCGGTGTTCCAGGAATAAATTTTTGAATATTTGTTTATATACATTCAATAAACGTGAATGCTGGTTTTTCTATCTTTTGAACCGGAGCTCGAAATTAAAATATGAGGACACTGATGAACTCACAGAGCCGGTATTTGCTTAAGGGGACCATTACTGCAATTGTGTTTAGTCGATATTAGAAGTTTTAATTTGGGGATTCATAACTTATTAAAATAAAATCATTGTATTATATTAAGTGTACAAAATTTTGTTTAATATCTTTTGTGGTGGTTATTTACTACAAGGGGAAGTTATAGGCAGGGCCCACACCCCACATAACCTCCAATAAGAGGATTATGTGTGGTGTTTCCCACATGAACTCAAACATTCCTCCTTCCCTCAACTCCCATTAAACTCCCCTTTAGAATTAATGAGGCCACCACACCCATCATTTATTTAGGCGGAGTCTCTTCATCTCCCTTCCCATCAATTGTGCCAACAGATATAATTAATGCCTTCATTATTTAATTTGAATGTTTTCATTAATTTAAATTACATGGAATGTTTATAATTTTGGGGAAGGGCTTATTATATTATTGGCTTGGAAAATATTATGGGGAACCTTTGGAGAATTAGAGGAATGATTCTACCTTCCAATGAAAAACCTCCATAGAACGACGAAGCTGACATCAATCTTCATCCATGCCACCAGAGTAGGAGCCACCCACAAGGAATGTTGACTACTCTTCCACTTCAGATGCAAACTGGTATCAACAGAATAAACGTCCGTATTCCACGATGCCTGACCTCTGCGATGCTCGTCTTCCATTACTCAATGACATACAATGTCATATACGAGGTAGGGGTTGTATAATTATAAAATAATAATTTTTACCCCCTTCATTGAATTTATTAGATGTATTCGGCCAACTGATATCGCCTAATGCGTAGGGTGTGGGCCAAACGAACACGGCCCGACGACCCTCCAATAATTAATGTTATTATTCACGATGGAGGCGGAGAAGGAAGTGGCGGTGATGACCAGAGGAATCGATGGCTGTTTGATGTCTTCATAGAGATGAACTGCAGCCCGCATCCACTAGTTTCTCGGTTGAAGAAGAACCTGTTGGTTAAATTTAGTCGGGCTGAAGGAACCGCAGCGCCATGAAGGCGCCGCACTGTGGAGAACCACAACCTGCGATGGATGGGAAGCTTTGGCGGAAAAAACATCCTACAGGTGGCCGACCAAGTTAAAGAATTCTATGGCACCCGAAGGTGCCACATGGGAGAACAACAGCCGCATGTGCGGGGTGCTCACGCTGGAGAAGATAGGTCAGCTTCAGCCGACCAGAAAGGAGGGGTGTCACCTCTCGGGGCCACCATTTCGGAATACTGATGGTCACGCCCCCCGGACCACACAGCCAATTGCCTGAGCTGCAGCCGGCCGCTAGGCCGGGCCGCCAGCAGCACAAATAGGGCCTCCTTGGGTAGTGTTGCCACCAATCGCTCGGGCCGGGCCACACCCCGTCAGGGCCAGGCCACAACGTCGGGCTGAGACTGGCCCCACCAGGACGGGCCAACCACGCGTGGGCCCACCCACATCGTCAGGCTGGGTCGCGCCCTAAATGTTCATTCCAACCCCTCCGACTAGGACGGACCCACCAAACTAGGTCGGGTCGACCCGCAAGCCCACCGGGCTTGACGGGTCTTGCCCGTTTTTCTTAGAAATGTATATCTTCATGACCACACATTCGAACGACTCACCTTCTACAACACTGGTACCCTTGTGACGAGCCTATCCTTTTGCTTCACTCTATGTGTGTTTTGGACAAATTTGGATAACGACCAATTTTTAAACGAGTGTAATTCCTACCGCGCCCATAGAATGGAAAAACCAATAACTCTCAGACTAGGCGCCAGTTTGACGCACCGTCTATCGCATTGGGTATCACATAATGAGACGGAACTTTGGGATACATCAAATCAAGACATAAATATAGTTTATGTGTTGACCCATTTTCACGAGGAGTGGACCCTCCCGGAATCGAGCGTGTTGTTGGCGGGAACCCTAGAGCTGGCTGAAATTGCGATGACTAATGTTCTAGAATCCTATGTGGTTTATACAGTGATAAATACTATACTAGGATCCTCCATGTGATTGATAATAATGACTATTGTTCTTGTATCATGTGTGGGTCCGGCAGTTTTACCTCTTTACATTGTATCATGTGTGGGTACGAACATAGTAGCGGGTCTTGTATCATGTGTGGGTCTGATAACTTAGTTGGTTTTGTATCCTATGTGGGTCCTATAGCATTTATGAATCAGTGACTATATGTGATAATATCTAATACACTCCAGATAGTTGGTCTTGTATCCTCTGTGGGTCTAACAGTTTAGCGGGTATTGTATCCTGTGTTGATCTGACAACATAGATGATCTTGTTGCTACAACTGATCATCAATATCTCTCTACTATTGTGTCATACCTGTGTGAGTTGATACAGGTATTTCAACCATTATCATCATGGTGATTGACATTAATTCTTTTTTGGATTTGGTTTGTGCTTGGGATTGTGTGTTGGAGCCAAACTGAGTTTGGTAACATAGGTATATATATGGGCATATACATAAGTAGGGTTGGTTGATACATTGTGGTTTTATCTTTCTTAATTGGTTTATACTTTTTGGATTCTGGGAGATCTTTGGGGGTCTCGTGGTCCCTACATAGTATCTTTATACTCACCCCTGCACGGGCTATGCCCGCACCTCGCTATGTTGGATGCAGATGACGGACATCGTTGACGGAGGCTGAAAGCGAGCCAGGACAAGACGATACCCGGAGGTGGACCACACTTCAAGATGGTATATATAGGGGATAGATAGATGTGGAGGGATGAGGTGGACATATGTATCTACCCTTCAGGTAGGACACTCATTGGATGTTCCAGGAGCTGCACTTTTTAGTTGTTGTCCCTTTTTTAATTGTAATTGCTTTCTGTTGTACCAGTAGTTTACTGTTGGGCTTGTATTTCCATCCCCTCTACTTTTAGCGCTACATTCTTTATACAGTATTCACTTTGTGATTACTAAATATTGTGTACTATGTTGTGTTTGTTTACTTTCATAAATGTAATGCCTTCCCATCTTAGGGATTTACACCTTTGGTGCTAGTCGCCAACCCCTGGCCTATGGAAGGCGGGCTTAGGGTAGTCATGGCACGGGCCCCAAGGATGGGTCGTGACAAATTGGTATCAGATGAGTAGGTTATACTGCATAACATAGGACTTTGATCTTTCTTACTGTGAAGAAATAGTGTTAAGAGTATTGATTATGGTTTTCAGTCCAGGGAGTCCATTGTGGGTTCCATGATCGACATATCCATACAACAAGACCCGGACTTCGGACTTCCAACTCAGTGCACAAAAACATTTATTGCATGGGTGTTCCAGGAGTTTCCTTTGTGGTCTCTTTGAGTTAGCTCACTAGGTATTACTTTTTGACTGTGTCACAACTCATCCTTATATTGATGCCACTACAAATACGACCTTCTAGGGTTCCTGAGAGAGAGAGTACAGGATGATGGAACACCAAGCGATGAGGCTCTGGTGCAGGTCCCTCTTAATATTTTGGCTCCTGTGGGTGGTGTAACAGCAGCATCACCACCTGTTGGGAAGTAGATTCCACCAGCCTTACTAGCATTTTATGCATGCCGATAGAGCGCGTTGCATGTGTTCCAGTAGAAGAGGACTGTATGGAGGTGATTACTGGAATATTCTGCCTAGTTGAGATGCGAGTAGTGAATATTTTGATCATAGCTACTAATCTTTTTTCAGTGAGTGACAATGAGGATGGTATTCCATGTTATGAGGTTTCGATACATAGATCGTTTTATGAAATAGTACCTTCGAACAGTGTGCCAACTATATCACTACCTATTGGTCAGCAGACACTACCAGCGGTACTGGTAGATGAAACTTGTAGGCATGGTTCCTTACATGTGTTTCATCACCATATAAACCTCATGTTCCGAGGTGATCCCGTCCCACATGCGGCAGAGGACTGGCTTGAGGAGGTGGATGAGTGTTTTCTAGAGATTATAGAGATTCAATAGAACAACGTATCAGTAGCTGAGTATTCATCAAAGGATACAGATCATTCCTGGTACTCGATAAATATGATAAGATCAGTGCTTTAGAAATTGGACCTATGGGCGAATTGTGTTTAAGGATATCTGAGCCATCACATTTTCATCTATGCATTTCAACTTCTATTATGGTGCTAGAGAGAACCTTTGTGGTTGAATGTTCAATGGCTGAGCAGATACAACCAGTGATTTTTAGTAGTTGGAAAGTATGAAACTATCACCAGTCTCAGAGACTTGAGCATGTAGAATGCTTCAAGAAGAGTACAATGTTAAGGACAGATTAGTCTACATGGTAGAAGATGTGGAAGAAGATCTAGGAGAGAATCATTAGGTGGTAAACATTTCAACATGTTACAACCACAAAAATTGTAGTCCCCGTTAGGCTCAGAGAGCGAGAGGGAAGGGGATGATAGTAGCTTCATGCGGTCAAAGATTTTGACCTAAGGGTTCTAGGAATGATTTTTGTTACGGTTGTTGTCTAATAATATCTACAGTATCAATATAAATAAGTACCAATCATTTTTTCCTTCCTCGGATCTTTTCCCAGACCTAGAGTTTCTGATTAAGTTGTTGACTTGACCCTCACATATGGAGATACCTTTGGGAGGAGACTCGAAAATCAAATATACGATGACCGTGTGATATGACCCTTGAGGTGAGAGTTTCGATCGGAACCACTTGGTGGTAGTGTCGAGGTCGTACGGCGTTAGTTTGGGAATGGACTGGGCAACCACAGTTCACAAACAGATTGACTATATTTGTAAAAAAGGTTGTGGTTTATCTACAACGTTGGGATGTGGTTTTCTATGGACATAGAAAAGGAAAACCCAGGCAACATAGGATGGAATCATGCATAAAAGGGTGTAGTCGATCACTTAGGAGTCTTCCAGACATACCTTTGTGCCAGACATATCCAGAGTTGCAGCACCACTATCAGCTTTGACGAAGAAGGAAAAACCCTTCATATATTTAGAGTGATGCAATCAGAGATTTCAGGATATGATGTAGAGGTTGACTAGTGTGCCCATCTTGAGGCTACCAAAGGAGTCTGTTGGGCACATGGTTTACAATGAAACATCATAGACCAGACTCAGGTGTGTCCTGATGCATGAGTGAGTAGTGATCGCGTATGGTTCTCTACAGCTGAGACATCGACGATGGCTTGAGTACCCCCAGGACTATGACTTCGAGATGGTCTATAATCATGAAAAGGGGAACGATGTAGTATATACTAAAAACAAGAGATCAAGTATTCAGCTTCTCGGAGAGGTGTCATAGTAGTTAGCCGCATTGGAGATATACTTTGTTGATAGAGATGGGGAAACCATTCATAAGTATCTCCCATTCACTCATCCACTTATTCTTCATGTCAGAGAGGAACAACATTGGGACATTGACTATGAGACATGACTTGTTCAGTTATCCTTATGGTAGGAACTTGATGGGTTTTGTGAATTTGGGGATCATGTGATCCTCTTCAGAGGATTAACCATTGTACCAGTTTCATTACAGGCGGAGGTTTTGAGGGAGTTTCACCCCTCCCCTATAGCGGTACATCCAGGAGTGGCGAATATGTATTAGGAACTCAGACTACAGCACTAGTGACATGTTATGAAGAAAGCAGTAGCAGAGTTTTTCTCTCGATGCCTCACTTGTTAGCAAGTGAAGGGAGAGGACCAGGTAACATATTTCTTGGTACATCCCTTAGAGGTCCCAGAGTGGAAGTGGGATGAAATATCCATGGATTTTGTGATGGGGCATCCACATACATCTAGTGGAAACGACTCTATATGGGTGATCGTCGACTGACTCACAATGTCAGCCCACATACTACCTCTCAGAGAACAGGGCTCAATAGAGAGCATGGTATGCCTTTACATTCATCAGATCATATGGCTTCATGGTGTGCCCTCGACTATCATCTCTGATCGAGATGCTTGTTTCTCTTCTCGGCTATAGAAGGGATTACATCAAGTTTTAGGATGCAGCTTCTCTTGAGCACCGCCTTCCATCCTCATACGGATGCCCCGACTGTGAGGACCAATCAAAATCTTGAGGACATGCTCTATGCATGTGTCCTCAATATTGGAAATAGCTGGGTGGATCAGTTACCCCTGGCGGAGTTTGCAAACAACAATAGCTACCACTCCACCATTGAGATGGCGCCATATGAGGCACTGTACGACCAACCTTGAAGATCACCTCTGTGCTGGACAGGCCTAGGGGATTCTGCACTTGTAGGACCAGAGATGGTTCAAGCTTCGATGGAGAAGGTGAAGATCATCCAGGAGTGGATGAAGACTTTACAAATTAGACAGAAACCTTATACTGATAAAAGATGGAGACCACATTTTCCGCGTTTCTCAACTGAGGTGATATGTTCATGACCCGTCCCACATCATTGGCCATGGGGAGATGAACAAAGATGATGGGGAAAAATTCAAAGAGGTCCTGATGGAGTTCGAGGATTGAAAATAGTGGGACCTACATGGACAGTCGATTCCTCTTGTCCGCATCTGCTGGCAGCGTGAGAACCTCCAGGAGACCACCTTGGAGCGGGAGGATTAGATGCATTCTATGTACCCCTATTTGTTTGCCTAGTGTGTGTTGTAGCTTTACGAGGACGTAAATCCTTGAGGTGGGGGTAATTTAAAGACCAGTAATTTCAAGGAAATTTTATTCGTAATTTCTTTGGAATGTTACGAGTCCGCAGGTTCATACGGTGCCTGATCCTGAGGCTATGTGTGTTCGGAATCTATTTCTGATGTTTTGTTCAGGAATGTTCAGTAAACGTACATGTGGATTTTTATATCTTTTGAACCAGTGCTCGAAAATGAAATCTAAGGACACAGATGAACTCTCAGCACTAGTATTCGCTTAAGGGGACCTTTACCGTAGTTGATTTTGGTCGAGAGTATATGTTTTAATTTGGGGATTCGTAAAAAATTAAAATAAAATGGTTGTGTTACATTATGTGTATAAATTTTTATTTATTTTATTAATTTGTGGTTATTTACTACAATGAGAAGTTAGAGGAGGGGCCCACACCCAACATAACCTCCCATGAGAGGATGATGTGTGGTGGGGCCCACACTAACTTAATATTTCCACCTTCCCTCTAATCCCATTAAACTCCCCTTTAGAATTAATGAGGCCACCACACCCCTCATTTATTTTGGTGGAGTCTCTTCATTTCCATTCCCACCAATTGTGCCAATGAATATAATTAATACCTTTATTAATTAATTTTAATGTTTGAATTAATTTGAATTACATGGAATGTTTATAATTGTGGGGAAGGCCTTATTATATTATTGGCTTATAAAATATTCTAGGAAACCTTTAGAGAATTAGAGGAATGCTCCTACATTTCAAGGATTAACTGCCGAAGAACGATGAATCTATCTTCAATCATTGTCCAATCTACAAGAAGAGGAGCCACCCACAAGGAACGTCAGCTACGATTCCTCTTCAAACACACCACGACATCAATAGAATCGAAGTCTGTAGTCCGCGATGCCTGACCTCTGCAACACTCATCTTCTGCGGCTCGACGACGTACAATGTCATATATGAGGTAAGGGTTGTATAATTTTAAGTGAATAATTTGTAACCTGTTCTTCGTTGAATTTCATGTATGTCTTCAGCCAACTGCTATCGCCAGATGTGGATGTTATGGGCTGAACGAACATAGCCCGACAACCCTCCGATGATCATTGTTCTTATTCGCGATGAAGGCAGAGAAGGAAGAGGAGGCGATGACAAGAGGAAGCGGCTCCCATGTGCCATCAATATAGAGAAGAACCGAGGACCGCATCCATGGGCCGCTCACCCGAAGAAGAGATGACCGTCTATAGGTGGCTGGGGAGAAGGAAGCGCAGCGCCCCGAGGGTGTCGCGCTGCGGAGAACCACTGGTCGCGCAGGGTGAGCCGCTTCGGCAGGCGAACATGCCAGCAGGAGGCCGATCGGGTTGATGAAGGTCGCAGAACCCAAAGGTGCCGGGTGGGAGAATAGCGGCCTGCCTTTGTGGGCCCCTCATGTTGGAGAAGACTGGCCTACTTCGACCAGCTGGACAAGAGGGGTGGCGCCGCCCCCCGCCGTCGTTTTGGAAAATCGGGGGGGGGGGGGGCCCGCCCCCCAGACCGCTTTGCTAGTTGGCCAAGCTGCGGACGACTACTAGGCCGGGATGCCAGTGGCACAGACCTCCTGTTGCTAGGGGCGTGCTGTACCCCGCCGGGACGAGCCGCCCTCGCACGGGTTGGACCACAACGCCGGGGTGGGTGGTGCCCAACAGGGCCTAACCACCCTTGAGGGGGACAAGACACAACGTTGGGAAGGGTCATGCCCCACCATTCTGTGAATACCCCTCTGACTGGGTCCGAACCATCAAAATGGGTCGGGCTGACCTGCCAGCCCACTGTGCTTGACGGGCCTGGGCCGTTATTCTTAAATGTGAATATCATCAAGACCACTTGTCCGAAAGACACACCATCTGCAGCACTGGGACCCATTCGACGAGGAGGTCATTTTTCGATACTCTAATCAGTTTTGAACAACATTGGAAAATGACTTGGTTTTGAATGTCTGTAATTCCAACTTGGCCCCTATTACGGAAAAGATAATAACTCTTAGACCAGGATTCCTGTTGACGCGATGTCTTTCATGTTGGGTTTAATTTGATGAGACAGAACTTAGGGATAAATCAACTCAGGACTTCGTGGTAGTTGATGTATCGACCCCTTGGATTGAGGAGAAGACCCTGCCAAAATATAGCGTGTAGTGTGCGAGAACCTTAGAGCTGGCTGTGATTACGATGACTATTATACTGGAATCCTCCGTGGGTTCGTCAATGATGACTACTGTACTGGTATCCTTCGAGGGTTCGATAGAAATAACTACTATTAATGTATCCTGTGTGGGTCTAGCAGTTTGACATCAGTACTTGTATCCCGTGTCGGTCTAACAGAGTAGTTGGTCTTGTGTCCTATGTGGGTCTGATATCTTAGCTAGACATGTATCATGTGTAGGTCTGACAACTTAGATGAATCATTGACTACATCTGATCACCTGTAATACTCTCGAGATAGCTGGTCTTGTATCATGTGTGGGTCTGACAGCTTAGCCAGTCTTGTATCCTGTGTGGGTCCGACAGCTTAGATGATCAAGTGGCTACATATAATCATCTATATCACTCTACTATTGTGGAATACATGTCTGAGCTAATACATTTCTTTCAACCATTATCATCATCGCGATTGAATTTACATCCTTTGTAGATTTAGTTTGTGCTTGGGCTCATGAGTTGGAACTGAACATAGTTTGGTAACGTAGATATATGTATGGGAATATACCTATGTATAGTTGGTTTATACATTGTGGTTGCATGTTTCTTATGAGGTTTATCCTTTTTGGATTATGGGAGTCCTTCAGGTGTATCGGGGTCCCAACTGAGTATCATTATACTCACCCCTACATGGGCTAGGGCTGCACCTCCTTGTGTTGGATGCAGATGAAGGAAAATGTTGTTGGAGGCTGAGAGTGAGCCAGGACTGGACGGTACACCGATGTGGACCACATGACAAGACGGTATATGGAGAAGACCGATAGAAATTGAGTGCTGAGGTGTACATCTGTACCTAACCTTCAGGTAGGATACACGAAGGACATTCTTAGAGAATCCCTTTTTAGATGTTGTCCCTTTTTCAGTTGTACATTCTTTCTGTTGTACATATAAATTACAGTTGGTCTTGTATTTCAGGCCCCTTTACATTCATCACTACTTTTAGTATACATTACTCACTTATTGTTCACATACTGTTCCATAATCCACTGTGTTTGTTTATATTCATAATGGAAATGCCTTCCCCACTTAGGGATTTATTCCTTTGGTACTAGTTGCTAGCCCCTGTCCTATGGAAGGCTGCATTGAGGTAGTCAAGGCATGGGCCTTAAGGACGGTTCGTGACATACTAATTGCATGTATTTTGGAAATGTTTTTCCAGGGATTCATAGGAGTCATCTCACTAGTTATAACATAATGATCATGGCACACCAGTTCCTTATCACGATGTCTCTGTATAGACTGCCAACTGGGATTGTTGAGAGAGTACTTGATAACGGCCCATCGAGCGATAAGGATTCAGTGTAGGGACCTCTTACTAAGCTAGCACCTTCATGTGCATCACTAGCAGTACCACCTCCCATTGGGTAGCAGATTCTACTAGTGGACCATGCACGCCAACTGATTGCATTGCACGAGTTCATGTGGAAAATGCCTCTATGGTTTATAGGTGAGATAGATTCCCAGGTAGCTGAGAATAGGCTGGAGGATCGGGTTCATGTTTTCCTCCTATTTGGGACACTAAGATATCAGATGGTGATCCCACCTGGTCGTATTTATTAATCACTGACCATGAATATGGTTTTCATTGTGATGAGAATTCGATAAATGGAATATATTCCCAAGATTATGCGGTATATTACCATAAAAAGAAAAGGGGTGAGTGTTCCCTAGATCATCTACAACAACAGATGGATGACATGTCGATAGATGATTATTCATCAAGACGTACAGACCAACACAGGTACTCAATGAATATGCTACAGTCAGTGCTTCATGGTTCGGACGTCCGAGTGAGATGGGTTTTGGTACATCTTTGGTAGAACTATCCCTCTACACATTACTACTTATAAAAGGGTTCAAGAGAGAACCTTTGTAGTTGAATTTTCATTGGATGATAAAACAAAACTAATGAATGATAATAGTTGGAAATTAGGAAACTGACGCCAGTCTCAGATACTTAGGCATGTAAAATGATTCGGGAAGAGGAAGTGATAGGGACAAATGAATATATAGGGTGACATACATGGATGTGGATCTATGAGAGGGATATGAGGTGGTATACATTTCGACATGTAACAACCACCACCCCAATTTGATCCCCACTAGGCTCAGGGAGATGGAGGATAGGGGAAGGGAGTAGCTTCATGTGGCCATTGGGTGTAACACCCTAAGCATCAACTATACATATACTTTGAAAAAAAAGTATCATTGCTTGTACTCAACCTGGAGTTTTGACAAACCAAAACAAATCATACTAGATGTTAGGAGTAACAATACCCACATTTTGAAATTTTATAAATTTTAGTTTTCACAATGTACTTCATTTTTCATTCAAAATATCAAAATTAGATTATGGTGAATTTTTGGAATTTTTCTCAAAATATTAAAATTTTGGAGTTTTAAATTCCATGTTTAATGAAAAACCCATTTTTATATAGGGTTATACAAAAAAATAATTCTACTATAAATATTCATTAGAAAGGATAAAAAATAACCTACATAGTGGTATTTAATTTATAATTTTATGACATTAAATAAACTGATTTATTTATGACACAAATATTATGCAGTAATTATCATATTAAGGAAATATTAAAATGATTTATATTATAAAATTATACATATAAATGTAAATTGATAATTAAGTTGAATTAAAAAAAATTCTTTGTTAATATGACATGTTAGGATTTATTTAATATTTATTATTTGATGAGATAATATTTTTATGAATTTCAAAAAAATCAAGTACTAAATATTGTCAATATTGACAAAATTGAGTTTTTAAAACAAGTACAATAATATTAATAGATAAAATATTTCTAAAAATAAAAGGTTCCTCCAGAGGACACAAATAACGATAGATATATCAATAATGAACTACATGGGGTTTGCATGGTAGTTTATTGTAAGGTTATTAACCATATCATATTAAAATACAATGAGACATGGTAAATGTCAAACAATTTAACCAATAGTTAAATATAACAGATAATGTTAATATGGAGACCTATAACAGTATAAAACCTATTTTTTGAGATGTTTTCAACCCATCCATACCCTATCCTCGAAATAAATCCTTTTTGAGTTGTTAAAAAATGAAATTTTTTATTATAAAATAATATTTCAATCATTTCGTAAAGGGACCATCACCTCTCTTATAAAATTGTACTTCCCCTTCTCTTAATTTCAAACATCCAAAGCCATTTGGATCACCCAACGCTGACCCAAATATCTTCCCAAATTCCAAAAAATCAACCATGAGGGCTTACATTGGACATAAATCCAATATATGGAGTCCGTTTGATCAAATCAAATGGGAACCAACGCAAAAGTGGTCATAATTTCGCCACCCTCATTGATGTTCTTTTCTTTTCGACTTAATCATTCTATGTTGATTCCATACCAAAATAATAAATCAAATACCATCTACATAATTTTATGGTATTATAAATATGTTTAAACCATATTCGTTATTCAATCCAACCTATAAATGGATAATCCACCATATGTACATACGTACCGTTTACCATCTCCAGGTCGTGGTGTAGTTTGTTATTCAAACACTTAATTATTTGGATTAGTATAAAAATGAGAACAAATGATGTAAACAATAAATATATCATGTTAATGATAATTTATATATTATATAAATATATCATGTTAATGATAGTTTGTCGATCGTGCGTACATAGGATTACCTTCACCATGAACGAGATGATATTCATTCCCCATCATAATCATTCAATAATAATTTTAATTTTATGATTAAATATAATGTTTATGATGATAATATAATTCATTCTGTCATTTTCCAAAAAAAAAATTTATGACATTTTTAAACAAATTAATGTAATAATGTCTTTTTTAACTTATACGACTGGTGAAACTATATTCCACCTTTATAACATAATGAAATATTCCCATATAAGCTTATAAGTATATTTTCAAAATAAAGGATTTATATTATAACTCTACGACCCTTAAAATATTTCAAAATAGAAAGATATATTTCTCTCAAAAAGTTTTGATTCCATCTATGTCAACATCCTTTGATAAATTTTACACTTGTTTGATGTTGATTTATTAAGATACAAATCATCCATATTGTATTTTAGGTTTTGTGATATGTTAGATTGTGAATGTGTTATTTTTATACCATTCATGGTTTATGTTTAAAATAAGTACATTGTGTATGCTTTCTTTAATACAAATTTTTATGTTATGTTTCAACAATTTCATATGAAGAATTTATTGGACCTAGTATGTCACCAGTGGAGCCCACTATTGCTCCATGGTGAATCCGTATGTCTCATGAGTCAATTTGATGTTGAATTGGCCAAGGACTTCCCCAATATTGATATATGGTTTTGGCTGATGCCTTAATAATTTTTATACATCTTTGTTGAGGCCATGAAAATATGTTTTAGAATGTCCCACATTATACATTCCATCATTATGAAAGTATAATTGATGGTTCAAGTGGTTATTAAACAAGTAGAATACTCATTAATATGTTTTATTATAGAAATATTTACTCATCTCCTATTTATACCTTAAAGTTTTCATGTTTTTTATTTTTAAATGCATGTGTTTAAAAATATTCACCATTCCTAATGATTATGATTTCATTTGCTTAATTTCATACCCTTTCTAAGCATTTGATATCACCCCTTACATATGTTTCATTATCCGAGTATATGAAGAAGTTAGTTATGAGTGACTTGGAGGAAAAATCATAGAGACTTGGATGATTGTAATGGAATAAATTATTGTTTTATTTATTTTAAATGTTACAATGATTAACATATGTATGTATCTTGTTTCCAATAATAATAAATTGATCTGTCTTTTGGGACATGATTTCCTGTATCATGGAAATGTTATATAAAAAAGCACTAAGACTTGGTAATCAGGGTTGCAGTGATACATTTGGTATCAGATAGAGATTATTACAAACCTTGGAAACTAGATTTAAATAAACTCAGAATAGAGCACATTACCATAAAATAGCATTTGAGGATTAGTATAGAATAACATTATCGAATTATGGTAATGTATAGATTTTTTATATTCTCCAAGAAATAGAACTCTTTATAGATACGAGCAGGTAAAAGAAGCTGTGGTACATATGTTTCTTGGAGTGAAATCTCTGACACGGAGATTCGAGCTTGTCCCTGGGTTTTTGGCTAAATGACAACTGGCCTTTATGCGCACTTGGTTACGACGCTCTTAGAATATATTCCTTGGATAATTCACATTTCCTTGAGAAAAAAATGAATTATTTATAAGAATTTAGACTATAATTAAATCATTTTTATGATTAATGACTATGTCCATAAACTGTTCAATTTATGTTAAGTGTTTTAAATGTATGGAATTATGTATTACGATTCATAAACTAATATATTGTATACATCTGTTTAGAAATGGAACTTAGTTATAGGATTGGAAACCATATCAATTCACGTAATCCGTATAGGGACATACCTCATACTCAATATAATTATAGTGTTGTTGGAGATGCAACTGGTGCTGATCATCATATCACCAAACCGGGACAACTCACTATGGTTATGAATAATATCCTTACCCGAATGGAGCACCCAGATCCACAATGTGTGGGATCAGTGCTAGACCTATTCATGAGGTAGCAACCACCATCATTAAATGGGACTACAAATCCATTTGTAGCTTAGAAATGGATATGTTTTTCAAAGAAAATATTTCATTCTTTGGGGAGTAGCGAAAAGGAAAATGTTGTCATGGATGTTTATCGCCTCATGGGAGATGCAGATCAATAATGGTCATTGATCCAAAACAAGAAGGAGGAGGAAGAGGTAATAAATATGTAATGGAGTTAGTATAATGATATTTTAAGAGAAAAATACTTACCTCATAAACATTGGCCATATATGGAATGGATATTTCTGAGTCTATGGGAAAAGGAGGATGAGAATGTCACAAAGTATGAGGCTAACATTACATGGTTTTCAAGGCATGTCGTAGATTATATACGTAACCCAAAGAGTACGATTGATTGATTTTTTTATGGGGTAATCCATTTCTCCATAGAGCATTAGCCTCACAATCATTATCATCATACGAAGATATTGTCTCATGTGAAATCAAGACAATAAAATGTAATCTATATGGCTTATAACATTAATAAAAGAAATAGATGAATAGAAATGTTAAACACTTAGGGAAAGGAAATATGAAAAAAAAAGTAAGGAGAGAAGAGTTTAATTTCAACCTTTTGATAATTGTGGAAGGAAGCACCCTGGTGCCTGTCTGATAGGAAAATTACTATGCTACAAATGTGGACAGAATGGACTTCTTGTTGGTGATTGTAAGGGAAAAAATATGCTACTAATGTATAAAGCTACAATTATAGGGAAATAAGACATTATTAAAATTAATGTTCTATGTTCCAGGGAAACATGCCTTAGAAAATGACAATGAATCAAAGAAACGGTTATGCAATCACTACTACTAAGGTTGAAGCATTGAAAGAGGTGGTGGCTGGTAATTTAATGGTTTCCTCATGATTGGAAAATGATTAATTTGATTTTGGATCGTCTCCTTATTTCATATCTTCAATGTTTGAATTGAAAATTAGATATTTACAATTTTATAAAACAATGGAGTTGTTAGTAAAAACTTGTAAGGGAAGTATCATTGCAATAATGTTTTTTGAATTAGTCCCCATTAATGAATATAATTATTCTCTATCCATTGATCTATGGGTCATACCCATGATTGAATTTGATATAATCCTTAGTATGAATTGTCTTTCAGACCATTATGTGAACACTTATTGTAAGAAAAATGTGGTTATGATTTTAAATGAAGATAAAGAGTACCATATCATTAGAGTAGAAACATCACAATTTTATTCTTATCTAGATCCTCCCCCAATAGCTCTACTAAATTAAATTATTTTGGAGTAAGTGAATGAAATAAATGTGGGTAAGTAATGTAATTTTCAAATAGGGTAAGTACTTAATGTGAAGGAATATATTGATGTGTTTCTAGATGATTTACATGGACATACTCCATAATGAGAATTTGTGTTTTTCATTGACTTAATTCCATGTTCACAGTCCATATCAATGTCCCCTAACAGAATGGACACTATTTAAGTAGTGGACCAAAATAAACAATTAGATGAATTGAATAATAAAGGATTTATTCTCTCTAGTGTTTCGGTATGTGGAGATATTATAATTTTTGTTAATAAAAATCACATATCTATGAGGTTGTGCATATACTACATGGAGATAAATTCTAGAACAATAAAGAACATGTATCCCCTACTTAGAATTTATGATTTATTTGATCAAATTAATAGAGCACAATATTTTTCAAAGATTAACCTTCGATCTGGATATCATCAGTTGTGTGTGGAGAAGGAACACATTCTGAAAACATAATTTCGAACTAGGTAAGAGAATTACGAGTTTACAGTAATTCCTTTTAGAATGATTAATTCACCCTATATAATCATGGATCTAATTAATAGAGTTTTTAAGAAATATATTGATGACTTTGTAGTGGTATTTATTGACGATATCTGGGTATACTTAAAATGCTACGAAGATCCTGAAAATCACTTATGAACTGTTCAAAACCCATCAGAAGAAATGAATTATATTGGATGTTTAGAAAGAGTTAATTCTTGGTTGAAATGATTTCTTTTCATGGCCATGTTGTCTCTAAGGATGGAATCAGTATTGATCATTCAAAGTCCTAGGAAATCCACGAATGGCCTGCACCGATGAGTATAACTGAGGTATGGAGTTTTATTGGTTTTGTAGGTTATTATTGACATTTCATCTTGTATTTTTCCAGGTTATATATCCCATTAACCATGATCACATATAAATGGGATAAATTTGATTCCACAATAGAGTGTGAAGAATGTTTCATAGAACTGGAGATAATATTAGTCAATGTTCTTATATTGACTCAACCATCGTGGAATGATTGGTGTGTTATTTATAGTGACACTTTAATGAATAGATATGGTTGTTTCCTTATGCTAAATGATAGAGTTATTTAATATGCATCGGGACAACATAAAATTCATGAACAAAACCATCCCACTCATGATTTGAGTTAGTAGATAGAGTCATTTATTTGATGATTTGGAGACACTATCTCTATGGTGAATAATATATGACATATACTGATCAACAGAGTTTGAAGTATATATTCTCTCAGAAAGAACTCATCAAGAGGAAAACACGATGGATTGACCTTCACAATGATTATGATTTCATTATACACTACAACCTGAGGAAGGAAAATAATTTTGCCGATTGTTTCAGAAAAAAATCATGGAGTTTAGAACATGGGGAGTGTTTAAAGGTATCCTATGTTCATGGATCTAGTACAGATGGATATGGGAATAACCATTGATGTTGAAACATCAATACTTTTTCAAATGGTGGCAAAATCATCATTACTAGAAAGGATAAATAGTTCACAGACTGATCATGATGTGTTTCAAAAAGAAAATTAAGGTTGTGATTGATGGGAGATTGAGTGACTTCATATGTAAAGATGGAATTTGGACATTTGGGAAGTGAATTTATATGCCTAACATACATGATATAAAAATTAATTTTAGGATGATGATCATTTCTCCAATTTCACAATACACCCTGTAAGGAACATGATATATGGATAAGTGAAGGAAAAATTTTGTTGGGACAACATGAATAGGGAGATTGCTGATTTTGTGTCCAGATGTATGGTTTCGTAACAAGTGATAGCTGGGAGGAATGATCTTGGAGGAGTAATGAATCGACTTCCCATATGTGATTTGAAATGGGATAATATTACGATGCGCTTTTATAGGGGGATACCATAAACTCCTATAAGGAATGATGCAATATGGGTCATTTTTTGATCATCATACAATGTCAACTCATTTTTTTCTATAAGTGAAGATTTACCCCTTGAACTACTAGAAAGACTATATATTAATGAAGTTGTAAGACCCCATGTTGTACCTTTATTGATTGATTCTGATCATGATCCCCTTTTTATATCACGATTCTCTAAATTTATTTAGAAGGCCTTAGATGCTACACATCATTTGAGCACATCTTACCTCCCTCAATCTGATGGACAAATATAATGTACAATTATAACCTTAAAAGACTTGTTGATATCTTTCTCACTTGAAATTCTAGGTATGTGGGATCATTATTTACCTATGTTAGAATTTTACTATAATAATATCTTTTATTCAAGTATTTAGATGGCACCATATGAAGTGTTATATTGGTAGAGATGTCACACAATAATTTGTAAGGTTGTTGTTGATGAATGAAAACTTGCATGCCGAAAACATATTTAGAACATAAAGGAAAAAGTGATGATTATCCAAACCATCATCAATGAAACACAAAATAGGAAAAATATTTATGTTGATAAATAATGGAAGTATTTTGAATATCAAGTAGGAGACCATGTTTTCTGGAAGGTATCTTCATGGAAGTGTGATATATATATTTCAATGAAGGGTAAATTGAGTCCCAGGTAAATCTTTTCTTTCCAAATTTTATAATGAATATGAGTTGTAGATTATCATTTGGTAATTCTTCCATGTCTCTGCAAAGTTCATGATGTGTTCCACATATCAATATTTAGAAAATATGTGCCTCACCCAACTTATGTACACGCATATAAGGAATTAGAACTAGAACCTGATCTATCTTATTGTGAAGAGCCTATCAAAATTCTTGATACTAGAGAACATGTGTTGAGAAATCGGACGACTCATCATGTGAATGTTCTATGGATAAATCATAAGATTGAAGAGGCAACATGGGAACTCAAGGAACATATGATGAAGAACGACCCGAATCATTTTATGATTTAATATTCTAGAAATTTTGAGGACCAATTTATTTAAAGGTGTGGAGAATGTAACACCCTAGGAATCCACTATACATTTCCCTTGGAATAATGTAGTAGCTTGCGTTGTATGCAATATAGAGTTTTAACACACCACGACCATTAAAACAAGCTGTTATGAATAGTGTTACAATATTTTTGAAATTTTATAAATTTTAATTTTCAATATGGACTTCATTTTTTGATTTCAATTATCAAAATTTACTTAGGGTGATTTTTTGGTATTTTTTTGAAAACATTAAATTTTTGATGAATGGTGAAAAACACAATGTTATTGTTCAAAACCAACATTTTATTTATGTAATTAGTCATGTTATTTTAATTTATTTTAGGAAAAAATATATAAATAATAACATTATATTTTCAATGTAATTCATTGGAGTCATTTTATAACAAATTTAGATATATAAAATTTTATTTTAATTTTTACCGTACTTTACCCACCTTCTATGATCGTCTGAAAATTTGTATAAATAATAAATTTTCCACTTCTGTGAGATGAATATCAAAAATATAAGAGACATTAAAACATTAAAAATTAAAATGTGGTGCAATAAATTGAAAGTAATTTTTTGTGAATAGAAACTTTTTACTTTTATTTGCCACGATTAAATGTAAAAAGGGAAATTATGGGTAAAAAAGATATTATACATAACCTAACACATGTCCTAATTCTATTGGATAAGTTTAATTCTTCCTAAAATAAAATTATAAATAAAATCTGATCCTTTTTTGTCCACTTGGATTATATTAAGACATTTATAGTTATTTTATTTAAGGAAGTGTTAAATGTGTTAAATTGAAAATTAAATAAATAAAAAAATTTAATATAGGGTAACACATAAGAAATATTCTAATATAAATATTCATTTAAAACGTAAAAATATTTCATCAAAATGGTATTTTATTTATAGTTTTTTGAAATTAAATAATTTATCTTATTTATAACACAATGATGATGTAGTAATTACCTTATTAAAGAAATATTATTATAATTGATATTATAAATATCCAAATAAATATAAATTGATACTTTTATAGAATTAAAATAATTTTATAGTTTAATATGACAGGTTAGGGTTGATTAATAAAATATTATACGAAGTGATAAGGTAAATGGATTTCAAAAAAAATCAAATACTAAATAGTGTCAACATTTACATAATTGTGTTTTTAAAACACATACTATATTATTTATTGGTATAATATTCTTCAAAACCTATGTCTTGGCCAAATGGATTATATATGGAAATATATACCAATAATGAACCCCTTAGGATTCTCTGTATAGATTATTGTATGATTATGAACAATATAATATAAAAATATAAAGAGACATGGTAAATGGAAAACTATTTTACCATGAGATAACTCTAAAAGGTAAAGATAATATTGAGACTTAAACCAGTATAAAACCTACTCATTGAGAGGTTTTCAACCCATAACCACCATATCTTAGAAATAAATCATTTTGGAGAAATTAAAATCTAAATTTATTTTATTATAAAATAATATTTCAAACTATTTCTAAAGTAGCCCTCAACACTTTTATAAAAGGGTACATCACCTTTTCTTAATTTCACACCACCAAATCCATTTGGATCAGCCAAAATCTACCCATTTATCTTCCCAACTTCTCCAATGTCAACCTAGAGGTGATACATTGATCATAATTCTAGCCTAACGATCCCTTATGATCATCTCAAAAGGAAACACCCAAAGAAGTGTTAATAATTTCACCACCTCTTTCATGTTATTTTTTCTTCAACATCCTCTCTCATTGTTGTTTGCATACAAAAAATTAAATACAATATCTTCTACATACTGTGTTTTTATAATAAATCTTTTAAAACCATATTTGTTATTTTATCCATCTTATAGGTGACAATGTCACCATAAATTCGTACGTATGGCTTATCGTATCCATGGTGTGGTCTGGTTTGTTATTCAAACACATCATTATTTGGATGGGTATAATAATGAAAATAACGGTTGTAAAAAGTAAATATAACATGTAAATGATAATGTATATATGATATACAATCCAATTAGATACTATTTCTCCCCCAATATAATGATTTTTTTTCTCGTTCATACGTACAAATTACCGTCTCGACGAACACTATGTCATTTATTCCACATCAAAATCATTCAAGAAATATTTTAATTTTATGATTAAAAAAATATTTATGAAAATAATATCATTATTTATATTAATACAATACATCTTATCCATAACAAACATGGATTACAAACCAATAATATAAAAGAAAACAAATCGGGTAAACACTGTTAACATTGATACAACTAAAATATTATTAACAAGGAAATATTAGAGGATCATATATGATATCATATTTATGTATATAGTTCATTTATAATTTCATAATATATTTTGAAAAATTATACAAGAGGTTAACCTACCATCGACTAAGGAAAATTACAACGGTTAATTTCACAATCTCTTTAATATATGAGGTTATTTTTACGTAAGTATATAATGGGACCTCTTTATCATCCACATACAATTTTTCATAAAAATGTATTTCAAAACATTATTACTATATATTATACTAATTTTTAAATTTTTTTGTACCACTATTTAGACCTTATATGTTTTGAAATGAATTATTCCTTCATTTTCCAAAAAAAGTTATTTATGAACTTTAAAAAAAATAAGTTAAAATGACTTTTTTAAATTATATTGAAGGTATAACTATTTTACACCCATTTAAATTTTTCAAATCATCCATTAAAATATTATCAAAATATTATCAAAATTGTTTTTTATAATTATGCGACTCTTAAATTATATCATAATAGAAGTGGATATTTCTCTTGAATAGTAGTGATTCCATCTATATTAACATTCATTAACAAATTTTAAAATTGTTTGATGTTTATTAATTATGAAAAAAAAAATTCATATTGTATTTTTGGTTTTGTGATATAATTGAATTTGAGGTGCTATTTTTATACCATTCAAGGTTTATGATTATAGTGTTGACATTTCATATGCTAGTTTTAATACAAATGTTTACGTAATAGTTCAACCTCTTCAAATGAAGAATATATAAGAAAAATTATATGATGTGTGGATCCTGTTATATCCAATGTGTTCATAGGTAGGTCTCAATAGACATTTATATGTGGAAATGGTTGAGGAGTATTTCAATTTTTATAATTGTTTATGGTCAACGCCTTTATCATTTTTAGACATTTTGGTCGAGGCCTTGATAAAATGTTTCAGAATGTCCCACATTATATATTCCCTCATCATGAAAATATTATTGATTGATCATGTGGTTATTTTACTAGTAGAATAACCATGACTTTGTTATATTATGGAATTGTTTACACATTTCATTTTCCAACCAAAAAGTGCTAATGATTATTATTTGTAATGGTATGTGTTTTACATTATTTAACATGGATATTTTTTGTGTTATCTTCTTCTCTATTTCTTAACCATATTGAGCATTTGAGATCAATAATTTCTTATATTACATTATCCTAGGATATGAAGAGGTTATTTATGAGTGACATTCATGCATAATCATGGAGGATGGGAGGTTTTTAAAGGAATAAATTAGTGTTGTATTTCATTTCATGTTATATTGTAGATCTTATGTATGAATCTTTTTTTCCATAATACAAAACTGATCAGTCTTTTGGGACACGATTCCTTGTATCATGCCAATGATATATAAAATAGCACTGGCTCTTTATTTTTTATTGAAAATTAAAATATTTATATTAGAGCATTGCATATAAATTACTAGTGAATTCACAATGTCCCATGTTTTTAAATAATTTTAAGAGACATTTTATGTGATTGACTCTATATATAAGGATTTTTGAAAAATATTTAAATTAAATTATAATATCCTATAACCCATGAAATATAAATCCCACATAATTTGTAATATATTTTCCATTATACATGGGATATAAAAATATGTTCGTGGATGATTAAATACCATCATTGTAAAAGAATATGATCTGCTAGCCAAGATATATGTCTGAATCATGATCAATGAAGACTAATATAATTGAAAAAATAAATCTACATAATATATAATTGTTCTGAATTAGTTCATACATGGTTAACCATTGACGAAATTATATATAGTATTTATTAATTTCTCTCTTTACAGATCTGAAGATGACATCAAATTAAATTATACATTGAACCCATTAATTTTCTTCCTACTGAACCATCTCATAACCCAATAAAAATGAATGAAAAAATAAACTATCAGAGAATTATTAAGTTTTAAATTTAGTACATCATCATTTTAATCAATTTTTCTTAGCACATCAAAACATATTACACCAATGGGGACTCACAACAGATTAAAATATGATTGACTAAACCTATATTAGATTACTATAGAATATGTAAATTCATCATTAGAGTAAATAGTATAAAATACATGATATATGTTATTAATACAATAAAATATTTTACTTCACCCATCCCCCAGATTTGGGAATGAATGAACCCAAATAATGACCTATAACAATTTACATATTTTGATATTTCGAAAATGGTACATGATTATTTTTTACCACTGTAATATATGATTACACATGAAAATAGATTTTGATTCCCTTGGTAATTGTAAATAATATGTAATGTCCATGAATTATCAAGAAAACCATTTTATTCCAATATATCCAATTCATTTACACAAGGACTATATAATCACTTCATGGGAACAACTATATATTCCATGAATGAAATGTAAAAATAATTAAGAAAATGTATATGATATCGATCTATGTCTAAATAAATTATACATAATTAATAATATACAATATCATATTTTGGGAGACATTTTTAGAGAACCAAGTGATGAATAATATCCATGGTTGAACCATAAATAAGTGGTCGGTAGGGAGGAAATATTACCATACCCGTGTTACAAGAAAAGGATTTGAAATGAATAATAGGGTTTTCATAGGAACCTAATAAGATAAGATGATTTTTTAGATCATAGTTAAACTCTATGATTAAGGTAGAATATTTATATAATGGAAAATATTTATAATTATGAACAATATTTTTAATATTAAATTTTTTTTTTGAAAATTTTGAGATTGAATATGTAAGGTTCTTGGTGTTTTCTAGGTAATGAATATATAAATTAGATGAAAAACAGTATAGAGATGAAAAATAATTATAGATATTTCACATTTCATCCAGTGTTATTTTTATATTCATAGGATTATATGTTGAGTGTTGTTGAGTTGAAAGAGTAGTTTTCGATTTTGATCACCAAATATTTCTAGTAATGTGAGTTTTATAATAAAAATAAGTCATTTATCACTTCGAGTCAATAAATATCAATTCAAAGATCTCATTATATGACCAAATATTTTTTTACACTTCATAGAAAAGAAAATATTACTTTGTAGTGAGTTTTGTGATATGAGAATATTATTCTCGGTATCAAAATCATGGAGAGGCATATGTGTGTTTATATTCATTGTAGTCTGTGTCACTTGATTCAAATTCATTATAATTTTTTTTGATACTCATTCTATCACATGTATGTTATGTATTAATAACATGAGTATCTCTATTGAGGTTCTTGGTGATTTTAGGTGTTAGGGGATGAAGATTAAGAAATCAACAGATTGCAATACTTGTGCATTTTATATACAATGTTAGTAGTAATTATGTGGATAACATGTCGTAATCATGTGTAAGGAATATATATGTTATATAGGTGATGTAACCGGTTTTGGAACTTCATATCTAATAGATAAAGCCTCTATAAGGACTCTTTGGGTGAATGTGATTGGGTCCTGTGGATTCCCCATGAGTAGATAAATGTTTTGAAAGACCATTTATACATCCTCAAGTAAATATACAGTTCAGATTTTCTAGCGGATTTTTCAATCACATTGAAAGTGGATGGTTTCCATAACCATGAACAATTACCATCAACACTATGTGATATTCATAAAATTTTAAATCGCCCTCATATCCCTTTCTTATATTTAGTCATATTAACTTTTAATCTCTCTTTGGGTCAACCTAACCTCTATTAGTGTCTCTGGAGGGTTATCTCGTTGGATTATTCAAATTTCAAATTAATTATCAGATAATTTTATAATGGAATATTGATTTTTTATCTGTTGTGTTATCCTCATTCTATATCCCTCCATGATCTCACATCCCCTTGTTTTGTTATTACCCGAGTGGGATATGATATCTATATCTAGATGGTTCACTGATTAATTATTTACGTTTTCAACTGATTTATTCTTGTGAGGACTAGATCACATCATATCCAATCTATATTTATTATGATTGACAGTTTTTATACAAGGTAATGTTAGGTATCTATACACAATGGGGAAAAATGAATTAAATTTTTATCATTGAAAATAATGAGGTTGGGTCTTTAAAATTTATTTTTTGGACAAAAATAAATCTTGGGATTCATGGAAAAGTTATTTATACTAGATTTTGGATTTAAAATTGCAATATGAATTATATGTGTTCATTAAGATACCTCAAATATTATATTTAATCCAAAAGGCATTTTGACACAATAGATATGAAATTATTTTTTATGATGTATTTTAATAAATGTTAATCCTGGTTTTTTAATGTTTAAGATCACATATCACATATGGAAACTTCATTCCGTTAAGATATTATAATATTATACACTAAGGACTATGGAACCACAATGTATATTAATATTATATCAAGATAATGTGGAGTGTCTTGATATTGATTTAATTCATATAATTTATGGACTGGGTTTTCTTTACATGTATGAGTGTTTATTCACATAGGCTTGGTCACCCTATTCTATGTCTTATACATTGTGGTATTATATGGTCTTTTATTTTTGAAATGTTTACGATATGTTTTCCCAAAATACATATTTTAATTTCATTTTTATATCTCCCATACACATTTCATATTTTTATATTATATGAATGTGTAAAGTTATTATGTATAATAAAGGATGGATAACAATAATTGTTTCGCATTTGAAATTTTATTATATAATATGTTATTTAACAAATGTACAAATTCATTCTCTGATTCAGTCTTTAAATATATTATTTAGGTTGTATATTACTAAAATTAAATTTTCAGACACTATTTTTTTCATTAGGAATTTGGTGATCTATGTTTCCAAGAATCAGGTCAACTGAAGGGAAACATGTAGTTCTCCAGATTCACTTATACATCATCTCCTTCATAGAGGGTGGAAATGGTGTTGAAATTATTCTCATTGTGAATTTTTTTTTTATATTTTATTGTTATATTTATAGTCTATCATTTTACAATGAAATTGTATACATCATGGATTTATACATTACTTTCATGTTGTACTGTATGTATCTACATCTTTATTTTTACTCACGTGACATGTTTTAGATTTAATGTTTTCTTTCATATTGTGGTGGGTCATCACCATTGAAATGTAATGTTTGACATAGGATATCTGATTTATAAATAGTAAAATAGCCAATAATATTTTATTTTTTGATGACAATACATAGGATTGTTTTTGGGTTTATACCTCCCTCTGTTTTTCGTTTTCATTCTCCCATTTCTCATTCCCTCTCTCTCTTAACTATAGTTTTAGAGTGAAATTTTATCTGAGTTATTTTTTTTACTGAGATGTTGTGAAGTCGCATACATCAATAGGAGATCAAGAATAAAGGTATTTATTTTATTTTTTATTTAGTATTAATTTCATTTTTTATGTTAAGTTTTATTATTATTTATTAGTATTAATTAAATTAGATTTAAATTGTTTTGTTATTTGTCTTTATATGTAATAAATATTTTAAACTATTAATATTAATTCTTAATAATTATTAATAATTAATAATTAGTAATAATTAATACAAATTAACAAAAATAAATATTTTATATAAATAATTACTTGTAATTATTAATTAGTAATTAGTAGTTGTAAATTTTGGTTTTTTGTATCAATTAACGATAATTAGTAATAGATATGTTTATGTAGTAATAATTATGTTTAATTAGTAATAATTTCTGATAATTAGTAATAAATAGCAATATTTAGTAATAAATATGAATAATTAGTTATAAATAGGAATATTTAGTAATAAATAGTAATAATTAGTAATAAATATGAATAATTTTTAATAATTATTAATAAAAAGTAAAATATATTAACAAAAATTATTAAATAGTTATAATTTGTAAAAATTAATAATAAATAGGGATAATTAGTAATAATAAGTAATAAATAGTAATAATTAGTAATAAATATTAAGAAATAGTAGAAAATAGAAATAAATAGTAATAAATATTAACAAATAGTAATAAATAATACTAATAGTGGTAATTTGTAATAATTAGTAATAATTAGTAATAAATAGAAAAAAATATTAACAATTATTAATAATTAGTAATAATTATTAATAATTAGTAATAATTATTAATAAATAGTTTTAAATAGTAATAAATAGAAATAAATAGTAATAAATAGTAATAATTAATAATAATTAGTAATAAATAAGGAAAAAAAAGTAATAAATAATAATAAATATGGATAAATAGTAATAAATAGAAATAAATAGTAATAAATAAGAATAATTAGTAATAAAAAAGACTAAATAAGAATAAATAAGAATAAATTGAAATAATTAGCAATAATTAGGTATAATTAGGAATAAATATGAATAAATATTAATAAATATGAATATATAGGAATATATATAATTGAATATGAATAAATATTAATAAATATGAATAAATATGAATAAATATGAATAAATATTATTAAATATGAATAATTATGAATAATTAGAAATAAATAAGAATAATTAGTATTAATTAAGAATAAATATGAATAATTAGTAATCTTTATTAATAATTACTAGTAATTATTAAAAATAAGTAAAAATTAGTAATAATTAGTAATAATTATTAATAATTAGTAATAATTAGTAATAGATAGTAATAAATAGTTATAAAGAGTAATAATTACTAAAAGATAGTAATAAATTAGAATAAACAGTAAGAAATAGTATTAATTAGTGATAATTATTAATAAATAGGAACATTGAGTAATAAATAGGAATAATTAGAAATAATTATGAAGAATTACTAAAAAATACTAATAATTAGTAATAATTAGTAATAATTAGTAATATAGGAATAATTAGTAATAATTTTTAATAATTATTAGTAATTAATAATAACTAGTAATAATTATTTATAATTATTAATAAAAACTAATAAATAGTTATAAATTTTAATAAATAGTAATAAATAGTAGTAAATAGTACTAAACACTTATAAATGGTAATAAACATTAATAAATAGGAATTATTAGGAATAAATTGGAATAAGTATGAACAACTCAGAATAATTAGGAATAATTAGGAATAATTATTAATAATTAGTAATTATTAGTAATAATTTGTAATTATTAGTAATAAATAGGAATAAACGCGTATAAATATGAATAAAAAGGAATTAATAAGAATTAATAAGAATTAATAGGAATAAATAGGAATAAATAAAAGAATATAGGAATAAATAAAAATGAGTATGAATAAATTGGAAAAATTAGGAATAAATATGAACAACTATAAATAAATAGGAGTAAATATGAATAAATAGGAATAAATAAGAGTTAATTGGAATAAGTAGGAATAAATTGGAATAAATAGGAACAAATACGAATTAATATTAATAAATAAGGATAAATAATAATAAAAAGGAATAAATAGGAATAATTACTAATAATTTGGGATATTTATGAATAATTACGAATAATTAGGAATTATTTTGAATAATTATGAATAATTAGGAATAATTTGGATTAATACGATATAATTAGGAAAAATGTAAAGATCTAGAATTTCCATGTAATTTTTTGAAATTAAATTGTAATTTTATGAGTCGGAAAAAATTGACGTTGTGTGATTTCGTGGCCCGATGTTCCCGAAATGAATTTATGATATTTTTCTTGGGTACGTTCAACAAACGTACGAGTGGGTTTTTTATTTTTGAAATGGTTCTCGGAATTGAAATCGAAGGGCACTGTTGAACTCGCTGCACTAGTATTTGAATAAAGGGACTTTCACCTCGACTATAGTAGGTCATAGGTGAATGATAAAAATTGGGTATTTTGTGGAAATAGAAATAAAATAAAATAAACATTTATTTTTTTTCTTTTGGTTGAATCCTCCCATGTGTATTGTTTAAATTTGTGGACACATGACCTAAAACGTCCTACATGGGTAATGGTGGTGGAAACCACCAGAAACAAATACCCCCTTGAAATCCCCTCTTATTGTGAGAATCCCCTTGAACTACCATCTTAATAGGAGAAACCACATGAAATCCATTATTAATAAAAAGTTAACCCATGGACTTCATCCCATTAATTAATTATGCCTTATAAATTGATTAATGTTGCCAACTTGTTTTGTGCCAATAAATTAAAATTGAAAAAATTATTTTTATTTTGGTAGGCAATTCATTTGAGAGAATTCGTTTGTAAAGGTAGAATATTGGGGAGAACTTTGTAGAAACATTCTCCAACGAAGAAATATTATCCTTCAATGAATATATCTCACACGAAGAACATCATCGAAGGAGCTCCAATAACAAATGAACCGACGATCGGGGAATCACTGACATCACCGACATCACACCTTCCAAATTTAGCATGAAATCAATATAGGGTGGTTGTTTGATTTTTTTCCATTTCCCATTCTTGATGATTCATCATAAATCAGGAAGTGATTATAGCCTCTTACTCTTGCTCTATGGAAAAGGGTGCAGGCCAAACAAACATGTCCTAACAACAAAATAATTCTGGTGATAAATTGTTGTGTTCATGGCGATGGAGGGGGATGGAAACCAACCTCGGTGGGGCACGTGAACAGTGGCAGGAACCACCGCCAGTCGCGATGAAGATGAGAACCTGACAGAGGCCAGTTAAGATGGTAGATGGAAAAGGTACAATGCGCGACCGTGCCGCATAGCCAGCCATGGAAGATCACTCCATGCGGCCTCGACGCGATGCTCGCGGCCCCCACCGCCCCGCGGCCTAACCAAACCACCCCGTGGCTGCACTGCCCAGTGTCCTTGCCTCCCCATGGCTGCATCGTGCTGCCCTGTAGCCTCATCACCCTGTAGCCTCACTGTGACCTTGCGGCCCTTCGAGACCCTCATGGCCTCCGAACCACCCTGTGTCACCTTATGATGCTCTGCGGCCACACCGTGCCGCCCAGGTCGGGCCACCTAAAAGGGCCACCAAGTGTGGGCTGGACCGCCTAGCTCTGGTCTGGCAGGACTAAACAGATGGGGTCTGACCCAGCAGGTTGGTCCATGTCAACCCAAACAGTTTCGGCCTTGGTCGGTTCGGGCCGGGTCGGAATGAAATCAAACCCACTTCGTCCCTTTTTTGCTCAATTGGCCTTAACATTGGCACCATGCATCCATTTGGAAAACCATAAATGACACTCTAATCCTTGGAGTGAGGCGACCCCTTTGGTATACCCCACTGGATTTTTGGATAAATTTGGGGAATAGTCGGGTTGGATCGATCATGAATCCAACCGGGCCCTCGGCATAAAAATGATAATAACATATAGACCAGAAATATAATTGACACACTGTCTATTGCATTGAGACCCTTATGGAATTGAGGTCCATTGGAATAATTTTTTGTGGGACTTCATGGAAGTTGGAGTATCGACCAGTGCCTTCAGGAGAAGACTCTCCCAGAGACGAGAAAAATAATTGTGGGAACCCAGTAGTTGGTTTTGACGTGAGGAATGAATTGTGATCATGTGTGGGTCAGCACCTCGAGATCCTGTGTGGTTCAACACCGAGTGATCCTCTCTTGGTCATCACCTAGAGATCAAGTGTGTCAGCACTGAGGGATCCTATGTGGGTCAGCACCTAGCGATCGTTTGTTGGTCCGCACCGAGCGATCCTGTGTATGTCCGCACAGAGCGATCCTCTGTGGGTCAGCACCGAGCGACCCTATGTGGGTTAGCACTCTGAGATCCTTCCTGGGTCTGAATCTTAATAGAGTAAGATGAATTAGTAGTTACATATAATCAACTCTACTACTATAATTATTTTATAACTTGTGTGAGCTGATTTTGTACCTGAGAAAAACATTCCATTGTGGTAATACGTTGGATGTATTCTTATATGTGGCGTACCTGTGTGGTACTTACCATTGTGGTGTTCCCTCCTTTATGGTACAGTTGATCATTGGGAATTTGAGTTGTAATTTTTGTTTTAACATGATTGAGATGGGTATACTTGATAACCTAGGTATACGTATGGGCATATACAAAAGTTGGGATGTCAGTTGATTTCATGAATTGTGGTTTATCCCTGATGGAATTTGTGAGACCTTGAGGGTCTCGGGGTCCCTACGGAGTATCATTATACTCACCCCAGTTGGAAAATGGAAACACCATGTTGTCTATGGTGTCGACGGTGAACAACACTGATCGGGGATGAGGGTACTAGGTCTAGACGGGGCATGGATGTCGACCATACGACATGACAGTACGAATAGGAGAATGGCCGACGTGGGGTGATCAGAAGGCGATATGTACCTACCCATCTGGTAGGAACCTCAAAGCATGTCCCAGTAGATTCCTTCCTTATTAATTGATTGTATTGTATTTATGTTGTACTTGTACTATTACTGTTGGGCTGTTAATTCAGCCCCTTTTTTTCTATCATCACTCTTTTTTCTATACAGTTGACTTCTGTTCTTATCTAGAAATTTTCTTGGTTGTGTGTGTTTACAGGTTATAAAGGAAATTCATTCCTTGTTATAGGGAATATGCCTTTTGGTGCTAGTCACCATCCCTTGGCCAATAAAAAGAAGTCTTGGGGTAGTCACGACATGAGCCCCGGGGGACGGGTCGTGAAAAATAAATTAAAAATAATTAGGAAAAATCTGCAATAATTAACAATAATTTCCAGTAATTAGAAATAATCAGCGATCAATAATTAGGAAAATTTACCAATATTTAGTTATAATTGTGAATAAATTGGAATAAATTGGAATAAATAGGAATAAATAAGAAGAAATTGGAAAAAAAATTAAAAAAGAATAATTAGGAACAAATAGAAAATAATTTTGAACAAATTGGAACAAATATGAACAAATAAGAACAAATTGGGAAAACTAGGAATAAATAAGAACAAATAGGAAAAAATAGGAAAAAATAAGAACCAATAGTAACAAATAGGAACAAATAGGAACAAATAAAAACAAATAGATACAAATAAGAACAAATAGGGACAAATAGGAACAAATAGTTACAAATTGTTAAAAATAGTAAAAGATAGGAACAAATAGGAACAAATGAAAACAAATAAGAACAAATTGATTGTGTTCATATACAAATCCATGACTATCACCATATATTTCCTCCAACTAATCATTCTTTTTGGAGGAACAAATATCAATTCAGAAATGGTACAACTGAAAGAGATTAACCTCCAAAATTTATCTTAGGTACAAATTTAATATCAGTTGTATTTTTATTAACTCCCATCACATTTGGGAAAATAGTAAACTAATATAAAATTCGTTGCGTTGGGAAATAAAATAATTGGATAAAATGAAACATTTTTTGGGATCTTCCTTATGTGTCTAATTTGTTGGTCCACCACATGTTGGATGTCAAGCATATTGAGAATAACTATTTAGGTAATTCATTTCATATAGTTTTTGATAGACCAGTTAAGACGAAATATATTATAATGGTACAGTTAGATCTTGCCCAAATATTCAGGTGACCCTAAAATGATGTATTTGAAAATGTTAGATCATAGTTGTTAATGAAGCCAATAGCTTCTTATAGAATATCCAATGAGAGTCACAAAATATTTTATTAGTGTATTTCATATTAGAGACTTCCAGATGGTTATACTTCCAATTTGGGAAGAATTGTTAACAATGTTTACATTAACGGATAAAAAATTCATGATTGTCATGTTATAATGGAAAGCCTTATGCTGAATGGATTCAAAGGTTTTGAGAAGTCAATGATTTTTGATTCGATAATAAAAATATCATATTTCGTTTGATACATTTGTGCAACGACAACAGACTACGATGCACTCTGCAAACTGTAAGAAGATGTTGTTGTAATTATATGTAAACTAGAAAAAATCATTCCATCGACATTAATTAACTCAATGGAAGAACTGATATTAAAATTTTCACCAGAATTTAAATGTTGTGGTGTAGTATAGTTTTGATGGAAGTACACATTCGAGAGATACAAGCAGAAATTTAAGAAAAAAATATATAACAAATCATAAGATTAAGGCTCAGTTGCTGAATCTTGTTTAGAAGAGGACATCGCTTTTTTATGATATCAATATTTTGAATCTCTATATATCTCAAAACAAAATAACATGGGACAAAATTAAGGGAATGTTATTGGAGAAATCGACAATCATTAAACTTTTTTAATCATCTAAATATTCGTATCAGTGGAATTTTATAATGATGGCTTTCAGATGATGAACGTCAGAGAGCTCAAACATATGTCATGATCAACTGTAAAGAAATGAAATCATTTGTACTGTGAGTAGTTCTATAACTTAATCTAACATTTATGCTAAAATATGTAATCTTATTATATTTTTATGTTTTATGATAATCATTTGATGAGAAAACATCAAATAAATTATATCATTTTCTCATGAAGAATGAAAAAAAAGTATCAATAGTTTCACAATCTTTTAACATTAATTACTGATGGATTAATATTAATTTTGTTTGTTATTTATCATGTTGATAATTTTTTACAAATTTTTAGGTGTCCCACCATGCTGAAAAAATTGATAAGTGACTGTCTATATTGTGTAACATACTATCCAAAATTAGTAAATATTATTATTCATATGTGCTGAATGGTTTTCGATTTCAAACATGTGCATTTGGGGAATCAAAATTAACATTGTGAAGTGGATTTTTCTTGACAGGATCTCATTATTGCAAAAATAAAGTCGACTTTTATGGAATTCTGGATTGAATTATTGTGTTGTGTTATCTAGGACACAATTACATAACGATGGTTAAATTTTGGTGGTTGGATTCTGAGAGAAGACTGTGTGTTCATCTGATTCAAGGAATCATTGATATTAAATACAAAAATCTTCTATCAGTAAATTAACCATTTTTAATAGCTCAATAGACACATCATATTTATTACACAAATTACAGTGCAAATTTAAGAGACTTGACTGATCGGTGGAGCATAATAAAAATCAAATCTCGGGAAAATCAGTTTACTCAAACTCAATGCGGTTCTGCGGAATTAGGAGGAATTTATGTTTTTCATGAGACTCCTCAAAATCCATATTTTTCACAATGATATGTGAATATTGATGATGACACTCCAAAATTAAGGATCGATGATAACGAATATTTTAATGATGTTACAAATTAATTTGAAATGACATGAGATGATGAAACCGAAACACATATAGATATTATATTTTTTAATGTTTGTTTATTTTATTAATAATAATATTTCTTTTATAATTATTATTTTAATAAATTAAATATTATTTTTTCATTAATCATAATTTTATTAATTTTTTTATTATGTTGAGTATTTGTGACAGTTCCTTTTACATTGGGCTCTCATCGCAAATAATAAAAGTACAAAATTTTATTAATTGAATTTTCGATGGGCCCATCCAAAAAGGTATATATATATATAATGTATATAATCGTTGGATTATCTACGATGAGGAATTCCCCGTCTCAAATAGTATTTACGATAGGCCCGTCGAAAATGGTTTATTTTTATATAATTTATATTATCAGAGACTTATTTTTGACAGGGACTTTTCCCATTGCATGTACAAATTTTGGAGACGTTCCCATCAAAAATAGTAATTTTTTAAACACCATTTTCTACGAAGGGTTGTTTGTGACGATGCCGCGTCTCCAAATCTTATTTACAATAGGATCCCGTCACAAATATCCCATGAAAAAAACAGCTTATTCCATTAGTTTTTGGATGATTCAATATAGAAGTAACGAGTACATAAAAGATATATATTCCCACTAACTAATTTAATCACAATTGACAAACATCATAGACCTTTATTCGGTAAAATATATATTAATATTTTTGGGAAATGGAATAAAAATAAACGCTGATATCATATGAATTGTAAGGGATAAAAATATTGATATGAATAATAAATCATGAATATAATTATCTTATGTGTATGATAATATAATATTATCATATAAAAACCATGACCATCGATTAATATATCATAATCATCGCTCATGGTTTAAATCATATCAAGTCAAAATACATGAATCATTAAGTAGTAACATACCACAATCTAAGAGGACATTACATTGGAATGATATCATGTCATAAATGGGTGGAATTAACCATTTTTTGATCTAAATGATGGATTTCTTATGTTATGTTAACCGACAAATATATTTTAAATAGGATAGGATCGGGATAACATCCTAGGTTTCAGAATTTTCTGGGGATAAACACAAGTGTACCCTCTTTTTACATGGGAAAATCACTCTTATACCAACTATGGTCATCAAACATTAATATTTAACCAATTAATTGGAATTATATCATGGACCCACCCTTTAAATAATAATGATAAATTCATATATACTTCGAAAAATAAAAAAAATATTTATCCTTGCATCATAGATTAACACGTGTAAAAGAGATATGGTTTAATTAATATATAATCATAAGAATAAAAAAACCATCCTTGAAATAATATGTATGTTATCAAAGGATAATATCTTTTGTGATATTTAAGTGACATCAATTATATAAAAATAGATACATAATACCATTAATTAATCTGTTGAATATTTCTTACTAAAAATTCCCAATTCATATTTAAATTACATTTTCCAAATTAATCATTTTCCAAAATATTATCAAACCGAAAATAGATTTGGATATTGGTAAGAGAATAATTAATTTATATAATAATTGTGATTGTATGAAAAGTTTTTGCGGTGATGTATGTAAAAATAATGATTCAATCCACACATTTGGAAAAATATACAATTGGGAGACAATGATAAGATGTTAACATTTTATATATTTTTAATAAAATATTAAATTTTCTAAAAAAGAAAAATTATAAATCATCAGTTATTGTTATATAAGTTTGTGATAACATATTAGAAAAAATATAAACATGTAATAATTGATTCTATGATGAATTAAAAATCTATTTTTTTCAATAAAATCATATATATATATATACATTTGGTTATGTTGAGAGTTTTATATTAATTGAATATATGTTACGTGAAATGATAAAAATTTTAGAATAAATGAAATTATATTTTTCAGAGATTGATCTTATAACATCTTCATCTGAAATTTATCAATATACCATTATATTAAAAATAATGTAATGTCAAGCTGTTATACCTTGTTTATCATAGATCATAGGAATAATAACCTCATATAAAACAAAATCAAATTTATATTAGTATTAAATGACCATGTATATACTTATAATACCATACATGTTTTATATAAATCATTTTATCACTTATTCATTGAATATTGTCAACTAACATCTATATTATAGGAAATAATTGAATATTTCATCGTGTATGTTTTGATTCATATATTATGTTCCTTGCACCATGATCATGGTTACATCATATCGAGAATATTAATCATGAGATACATATATAATTTAATCATTACAAACATATTTAGAACCATCAAAAAAAATTAAATATTGATAATTGAATTATATTTTTCATCGAGACAATAGTGTATACATACATATGAATATTATTTACATTCCTTGCAAAAAAAGGCAAACAAACATTTATTTATTATAAAATATTAATTACATAATGAATATACAATATATTTATTAAATAAATCATTTTATACATAAATGTGTATTGATTGAAAAAATTAATCATATCACCTCATAGAGGTCATATTCTATATGTACACATTATCGATAATATTATTTCCCATATTGTGGAAATGAGATTGAAAATTCCATTCAAATGATATAATAATATATATTTACAATTATCATAATAAAATGTTAATGTTATTATATTTAAAATTTATTTGCATAATTTTTATATGAAATGAAATTTAATGTATATGAATAATATTTAAACATCTTATTTGAGAGACTTCTTTTGGATTAATATTTATGACTTATAAGATAAGGCATCAGAGAATAATAGGGTCCCTATAATGTATTTAAGGAATATAAGATAATTTTGGGTGGTAACTTTATGAGATAGATGTTTAAAAATTAATGAATAATAATGGAATAGATAATTTCTTTTTATAAACGTGGTGGGACATATTTGGAAATAAGAAAAATATTTAAATATATTAAATTTATTTCTCATACATAATGCTTCAAAAATATTATATTATTCTTTTTGATGAAATTATATAGAAAAATATCTCCAAATGATAATAATAATATGTTATTATTATGATGTATTTATACACATATCATTTAGGATAATCCCTAGTAAAATCGTTTGAACTAAGACCATATTTAAATTTTTTACTGTTTTAACTATTTATTTTGACAAAAATTGAAGGTAGAATAATTATAAATATATTAAAAAATTATTACCAATATATCATTACTTTTTTTATGTTTATTTTAATATATATAATAAATTAATTTCAAAATATTCCACTAAAAAATAACAGAACCCCTTTTTTATAAAAAATTTATTTTGAGAAAACAATTTAATTTATATTAATTCTATGCATAAGAAAACATTAAATGTTATAGTATAATAAGTTACATAATTCATAACCTATAATATTAAAAATAACCATAAATTAATAATTAGTTATTTATAATATATTGATAAAAACACTTTTCATGTATAGAATTTATTTTTGTGAAAAATATATCATTAAAAAGTAATAGTTTTTATCATCCATTATGACCATTAGATAATTAATATACGTGTTTTTAGTCATATATTAAATATAAAATATATTAATATGAATTTTTAATATGGAACATTACAAATTGATTATATAATAATATGTAAAATTTAGAAAATATATTTTTTTAAAAAATATATCTTTTAATCATTAAATTAATTATAATAAACATTATGGATATTTAATAGGTATATATCAGAACATCTAAAATTAGTGAAAAAACATTTATATATTTCATAATTTATATAATCATATCCATACCCACCAATAAAACAAATCATCCATATGGATTAGTATATCATTACATCATATAAACTCAATGTTTCTCATAAAAAAGTTATTTAATATATCAAATTACTTTCAATGGAAAGAATATAAAATAAAGATGTGAAATAAGGGTAATCCAATGATTTATTTGGTATTAATAAATGAAATTTTAATGCAACAATTTAAGAAACCATTAATCTATAAAAGTATGAGGGTCATGTTGAATCTAAATATATATTATTTATACGATTTTGGATATAATAACTACAATTTGTATCAGTTTTTATAATTATAATTAATCTCCATTTATCATTAATTTATTTGTGTTTTATATATTATAATTGATCATGTTAATTAAAAAATCATAAATTTATTACAAGTATATGTCCGTAATAGAAGTCCATCATATTGAATTATGGGTTCTGGTGGAATGTAATGATTATTATGAGTAGTATTATCAAGTAAAATAAAAATTGGATTCATGATATAATATCTGACATGATATCAAGTCATTCCTATGAAATTATGTCGCATGTAATGTTATAAAATTTTTGATATACTAATGGGTGTACAGAAAATATGAATTCCCACTACATGATGATGAAATGGTACTTAACATATAAAATAACATACAAAAACCTTTTTCATTCACTAGCCTATGCAAGAAATAATTTTATACTTTTTTATTATTTTATTGATCATTTTATTAGTTGTGTTTATAAAACATTTAATTTTAAAAATATATGATACAAAATGTCATTATGTCTAATGAACGAGAGAACATGTATTAATGTGAATAAGTTGAGAAGGTTGAAATATTTTTAAATCCAAATACTATTTTGAATTTATTACAATAATATAAATTATATTAAACCATATAAAATTCAAATTATTATTCATAAATACTATAAAAGTATATTATTTAACAATTTAAATTAACTAGATGAAATATATATTTCCTATAAAAATGAAATATTTTATAATTATTTATCAAAAAATGAAACAAAATATAAAATTACCAAAAAAATCAACCAATGTTAAATTTAATATTCCTATTCAAAAGAAGATATTTTTTTTCAAAATTAAATATAAAAATTACCAAAACCTTTATTTAAAACATACACGTCCTCAAAATATTAAAAAACTACGTAAATTTTTTATGAGAAAAAATCGAATTTATTATCATCGCGTGCTTATAAAACCCATCGTATGAATGATTATCATTAGATTCAATATATTTTATATAAATTTAATTAAAATAATTCATTTATATTAATTTTTTAATTTATTATATTAATCAAAAAAGAATTTATGAATATATATTCGTTATATCTTATTTGTTTTTATATTTATTTATAATTAATTACTAATAATGAATTCCATAATAATTGTATATAATATATTTTATAAATTTCATAGAATAAAATATAATGACTATGATTTAATTTCATTTAAAAAAAATTATCATTATATCATTGTTTTTTTATGTTCAATGTTGCGTGAAAAGTATATTATTAGTCAAATTATATTTAAAAAGATACATATTATAAATCATTGGGTGTATGATAATTCATTACATATGCCATTAATTATCATAAAAAATGTTTATTATAACATATCAACATTAAATACATCCCCCTATGGAGAAATAATACATTATACTCTAAAACCTCATTCGATGTTCAACATAAACCTGTTCATAAATGGATAAACTACTAAACCATATGATAGATGAAATTACAGAATATTAGAATAAAATAACTAAATATCTTAAAATCTCATTTACACTGATGAAAAATATATCCTTATGTTTCTCTTAACTATCAAACACCCAATATTTGAATACCTTCATCATTTAATCTCTTAAAACATTGTTATTACACGAATTACTATAAACCCATTTAAAAAAATCAATTCCACTTCATTACTCACATAGAACATATAATATTGGATATATTACAGAACTGAAAAAATTTATTAAACTATATATGAAACCATAAACCAATATTATAGAAAATCAGTAATCTGTTACAAGGTAATATCTTGCATCCATTTTATTGTATTCTTATCTTTAGTCATATAATTTAAACTAGACATTATTTTCACAACATGAGTAAGATATTAAGGTTCATATTCCAATTATAAAAATATAAACATTCCAATAAATCACTTATCATGTCCATCAATAACATTTATAATTTTCTTTAACATACTAGATGGAAATCAATTTTGGAAAAATCTAGTGATGTTTCATAATTCAAATAACAAAAATACCACTAATAAATGTATTATTTTTTTAATTCGAATAAATAAATATATTAATAATTATAAATTATTCATACACAAATAAAAATTATTCTTCATATTTTTACATAACATTTCATCATTTCATATTTCATTTGTAGTCTCTTTATCACCATGAATATAAGAATTACTAGTAAAAAAAATATTACCTTTTCATAATTTTCCCCATTATGAAATAATTTTCATAATCCTTATACGCTACAGATTTTAATCATTCCACCTCAAATGGTACCTTATGGATACCATTATTATCATAGGTTGATTTAATAGAGCATTTAATTTTTAATTTTCAGTTACATGGTGTGTGTTTATTTTTTGTATTGTCATAATATCTTCCCATTTCTATAAGACATCCACAGGGGAATGTTTTCCCATATTCATGACACAAATAAAAATAAATCTAATTTTCATCACTGTATCCACCACCCAAAATCTGAACATTCAATATCATTATATTCATTTGAGACTCCGATAATACTTTAATTTTTACATTTTCAATCATGTTTTTGATTACTAATTAACAAAAAAACAATATATTTCTCTCTAGTTATCGTTCCATTTGGATTCTCATTAGAAAATTGTCTTCCACATCCAATTTTTTCTTAATTTATTCAGGTTCCATCCATTAAATAAAAAATTAAAAATCATTGTTTTAAAAACACTAAATCCATTGGAAAACCACATAATCAGAAGAATACACTTATATTATGTCTAAATCCGAACACGTTCTTTAATATAAGTCATTATAAAATTATTATAGTTCAATCATAATCATATTTTTATTAAATCCATCATGATAGTTCATGAATACATATTTTATTTCAAAATAAAATCCAATAGTATTTTTAAGAAAGGTATCTTGAAAGGAAAGTTGGCATGCACTATGTCCTGATCGAATCTATATCAATATATTGTTTTGTGCATTTTACTCATAGGTAAATAAGTTCTTGAGTGACAAACACTTGTATTATCCAAAGAATGATTTATTTAATTAGAAATAACTCACTCTATTCTTTATAAATGTAACATGATATTTTTCTAATAAATGAATAGTCACTTGACATATCATTATTGTAATTTCTAATAATATCCCTAGAAAAATATCTTAGAATCTCACAAATATGTTTTCATCCATGTTTCTAAAAGATTAATATTTTTTTATACCAACAACAGTTCCCCTAGAATAACATAGAAGTATATTACTTCATTTTTCTGATTAATTATTTCATTTCATATAAAACATACCTGAGGACCATAATTGTTTAACATCATTGGAGATATAGAACACAATCATCTAATCTAGTGAAAGAACTTCTACGTTTCCCAAAACAATCATTCCATTTAGTAATCTTTATAGAAAGACCCTACTTAATAGCTTTCGTCATAGCTTGTGGAATGAATACTCAAGAAAGGCTGACATTACATGATAAATAATATGAAACAATAAAAATTTATATGAATAAAATTAACATAAGTGTTTGATAACATGCATGTAACATTTGAATACCAGAAATTACATATAGATTATTATAATATGGAGTCATTTAGAAAATGTTTTTATCCATAAGGCATGGATCATATGATAATAAAATAACAATATCTGTTAGAGAATATATGTTTCCTAATAAATTTTCTTTTGCAATCCAAAAATGCATATAAAATATGTCCAGGATATCCACTAAGACATTCACTAAATGATTGGCTTGGAATAACCACCCACAATCCTACTTTATTGTTAGGATGACCTATCATGTATGATATTTTTTTATTATGATGAACTATTATATATCATTTGATCTCATATATCATTAATCATTATCCAATTCATTGGAGGAATATGTAGGTACCACCATTCACATAATGAAAATCACACATATGTTTTCCAATTGATCTTAAAAGTTATCATATCATAAAACAAGGAAATGAGTTTCGTTAAATAAAGTGAATATAATAATTGTACATAATTAATATATTTAGAATTTATAATCATTTCATCATATAATAAAATGTTAAAATTACCTGGTTTCAGATGTATCAAATCATTATATATCTTAGGAAAATAAAGCAAGGTCCATGATCATCATACCATTAAATCATAATCCTCTAAGAGAGAAAATATTAATGGAAACCTTGGAACATATTCATACTAATGAATATTTTAAAAAAATAAATCTTATAATGAAAATGATTTTGAATGATTAATAAATACATTTCTTATGGAAAATAACCTTTCTATTTTTTTAACAAAACATTTAAAAAACCATTTCATTATGAAACCATTTATTAAAATTTAAAAAATCAACAAATATTACGGAAGAAATATTAATTGATTATATCATTTAAAACATTTAAGGGATGCCTTAAATAATTGATCATGTATTATATTGTGAAATATTTTAATTCACATGCATTTAAAAAATAATGATTCATTTCAAATTTTTGATAAAATCAAAATGAACATTGTCTTCAGAAATTTCAAGAGGATTACATTAAAAAAAATTGTAATTAAATAATGATTAAAATATTATTTTAATAATATTATGGTAACAATTAGCCATTGTTTAAATTATTTTTAGTAAACTTGGTATTAGAAGAAAATTGATTTTCTACTGAATAGTTAAATAATGTTTTCTCTTTGTAAAAAATATTTCTCAATTATCATAATAAAACAGAGTGTAGAAATAATAATATTACATGAATGTATTATGGGTAACCCCAAAATAATTTGAAAATAAATTTATTCTTAAATGCATTAAACACATAGCCTCTACAAAAGAACAATTTTTTATAACATGCCTAGAAAACATAATTTTACCACAAAACAATTTTTTTTTTTAAAATTACCTAGTAAAAATAATTTTACAACATCTGTGATTTGAATTTCTAAAAACAGTCAAACAATGTTGCATTCAATACGATTTTTAGAGTCTGATAAGACAAACATATTTTTTGCGGAACAGTAACAAACCCTTTTAAATATTAATATGAATAATAATATGAACCTTATGAATATTAAGTCATTTTATTATTTTATTATCTTATGTTATATGATAATTCTCTCTTGATTAATTATTAATTGTGATATAAAATTAATTTTAGTTTTAATGTTAATATTTTTCAAATAAATTATTTTTTATTTTAAAAATTAATTAATCATATATAGAATATTAATTTCAATAAATGGAGTTCTTTTTTGGTATTTTACACATAGAAAATTTTTTTGGGTTATTTTTTTGATTTTTCTAAAATACTGTAATTATTTATGAATAGTAATATAAAATAATTTACTTTGTATATACATAATCAGTTAAAATCACTATTCCTACCAACTTGGTTAATAGAAGCAGATTTTAATTGAACTCACTTGAACATATTAATATTTTGGGTCACATGAATCAACATAATTTTATTTCAAGTAGGAAATAACAAAATAATGAATTAGATATTCACAATTCATGCCTCTCTTAATAAATACCCACCCATCCCACCACCCTCAATTGATCCGCTATTCACTTCTCTTAGGCCTTATTCCATGAATAAAGTCTTCCCAAATATCCTCAAAAACTCATTTCCATAATGTTACAGCCATTGGTCTCATAATTATACCAAAAAATCTACCCTAAAGGGCTCTCATGAAATATAACATCATGAGGAAAATTCAACTTCTCATTTCTTGTATTTCATTCTCATTTATTTTAATTTTAGTTCCTCACCTGTCCTTAGCCAAATGATATGATAACACAAGTACCATAAATGTACTAAATATTTTTTTATTATAATTTTATAATTAATCATCAACTATCCTACCCCCTCTATTTATAATTGATATAAAAATACCAGCTGTGATGTGGTAAATTATAACATTCAAGGATGATGGATATTCATTCTCTATTATCATATTAATATTCTGTTTATGAAACCATTATTATGGTTGAACAAAAATATAATATATGTATTATATCTTATTTAATGTTATATAATTTGTTTGTACACATGATTTTACTTTATAAATCAAAATGAGTTCATTGTGATCCTAAAATTTAAAATTAACCAAAACAATTTTCATTAATGATTTATATAAAGATTCATCATCACACCCAATAACCCAATAATAATTAATAACAATTTAATCCTCTATTTGATCAGTAATAACATAAAACATCTATTATAGACATAAATTTTCACTCCATATGTTTATCAGTAAATGACTATATATATAAACCAATCATGAAAAACAAGGAAGAAAATACTACAATCAATGAAATGGAATCTCTAAACTCATCAAAAGGAAATGAATGAAGATAATATGGTTGTAATAAAATAAAATAAATATATGGGATGTTTTAGAATTATTATTATTTGAAAAAATTGTATTATTATGTTCAAAAAGATCAATGGAGGAACACCTTCAGACATGAGGTAAGGGTTTTCTACACAAACCTCCATTTTATTTCAAGTTATTCATTGTATTTCTTAATCCATAATAAATTATTATTTATTATTATGTTATAAATATATATTTATTATGACTGTTCCATATATTTTTACCAATGATAATCCTTCTTTCTTTTTAATAAATATAAATATTTAAATTGATCGTTAAAAAAACATCCCAAAATAGACGCCTGAGTCAATGTAATTTCCCGAATCCATAGGAATTTTCAAGGTCACTCTATAATATTTTTCCATAATTTTTTTGGTAAAATAAATCTTTTTATTTTTAGTAATCAACATTATTTCACTTATGTATTTATAAAATTATTTTTTGAAAATAACTCTTCCATTGATATTAATGGATTTTTTATCTAAAGAATTACTGAAGGATTTTTAAGATAAATTTTTACTATTTGAACACTCTTAAAAAATATTATATACAATTAGGACTAATATTTTATGATAAATTCTACAATTTTCTATTTAATGATTTAGGATTATTTTTTATGTTGATGTTATATCTTTCTACAATTCACCAATTTACTCTGAATAGTTAGTATTTACAATAAATGTTTAGGGAATTTGATTTATATTTCATATGATAGTTTAAATATGAATTAATATGTTATTTATGTTCATCCCCAGTAGTATTAGTAAGGAATTGGACTTATTAGGTTTCATGTGGGCCCCACTACATCCACTCAGTGAATCGGTATGTCTTAGGAGAACAAATAGGTATTGGAAAGAACCCTTGAAAAAATGTTTATTTATGGTCATGTCATGTGTCATTAAATGTATGATTATGATGTATCACATTATTCATTCTATCATTATGAAATCACTTATAGATATTGCAAGTGTCTATTTGACTAGTATAATAGTCATGAATATGTTTTACTATGGAGTAATTTATTCACAAATAATTACTACCATATTATGTTCGTGTTTATATTTTTAACCAAATGTGTTTTTTTATTAATGATGCATAATTTTTATATTTATGATTTATTCCTCTATTTTGTATACCCTCTATAAGGACCCAGTCATAAACATTACTTAATATTTAATTGAATGAATAATTCACATTGAGGAAATTTTTGTATAATAGAAAATATGCCTCAATTAAAGGAGATTCCTTTTGGATAACTGTAAAAGTAAAAGTGAATTATACAACATATAAATGAAATTTGTGTATAATACAAAATATGCCTCAATTAAAGTAGATTGAGACGATGTCCCTTACAAAGATGGTATCCTTTGATTAAGGATAAATCAATTACATAATTATGTGTGACAAACAAATACACCAAATATAAGTAGCTATTAAGTGTAAAAAAATCAGAGGACATTCACACATATTCATAGAACGAAATATTCATGGAGTACAAGTTTATCCCAAAGAATCAAAATTGGGTTAAGAAGTTCCCTTGCAAAAATTCAACAGCCTAACGACGTCACTTCAAAATTCAGAGAAAGAGTTGATAAGAGATAAAAAGGGTATCTCATCACTTGGACATAAAATTTAAATTAATATGGATATATAAGAACATATCCCAACTTAATATTATGTGAATTAAAAGAAATAAAAAAAGATATATTTTAAAAAGAGGAGGGTGAAAGGTTCCCATACCGACTTGGGCATCATTCAAAACATACACCCTATGAAATAAGGACAATACAACATTGATGTAAATACTCATAAACAAAAGTATATTACACAATGGGTAGAATAATGGTTAGTACATATACCAATCATAGGAAATGGTGTAAAATGTAGCATAAATCTCATGGGGATAAAAGTGAGATGAAAAATCCCTTACGAAAACTCGGCAGCCTAATGACGCCACATAAAAATTCTAAAAAAATAATTGATGAGAGTAAGAGGGGGTATCTCATCATATAAAAATACAAATTACAGTATGGTTAATATAAAATAACATCCTCCAACATAATAACATGGAGAATTAATGAAATTACATAAATGAGGGTACTTGAAAAGAAAACGAGAGGTCAGATCCCTTACCTCAAGTCCGACTTGTCTTGTTCATTTCTTTTTATTCCGGAATAATAAACATTGGTCAATTTATAAGTTATTAAGTACCTCATTTAAAGATTATAATTCATTTAATATCACATATTATAATGTTATAATTATTGTTTAATAATGTTAGTTCATATTAGATGTTTTTGCCGATGTTTGGTAAATGAGTTAAAAAAATGAACTTGTTTGAAAATGATTGCCCATGTAGTTATAAGTAATTCATTTACAGAATATTATTAATGATTAAAATATCATATATATCTAGTACATATTCATTTAATACTGTTCCATAACATTGGGATATTAAAAATGAAAAGCATCGTTCCTGGAGACGATAGGCCGTACGTACGCATGAACGCTACATTCATTTTTTTCATATTAATGGAATTAAAAATAAATGATAGATATATATATTATAATTAAATTATAATATATATGTCATATAGGTCACATATTTTCATTAATTTCATTCTTTATACATTCCATGTATTGCATTAACGAGTCACATCACATGAGGGGGAGGTAGTCCACACTTCCTCATATGAAATTATAGCATTTGCACAACATGAAAAATATAAAGGTATGCTTTAAATATAAAATACAGAAGTATATAGTAATCATAAATACCATATATATCATATATAATGTATAGTTAAATCATAATGGCCACCTTTAAAGGTGTTAAATTAATATTGAACAATCATCCTTTCTTGAGGTAGAAAATCGACAACCATAGAAACATAATGTTCTTTAACCATTAAAAATAGGTGTGTGTAAGTGTAGCTATAATACATCACATAAAAACATCTTAGTATATTGAATATACCATTGTTTTTACAAAATAATATAATACAAAGATTTTAGGGGGTTGGAGAAGCAAAATAAAACATAATAACAAAAGAGAAAAAAACTACCATTAAAACGGGTAACTCTCTTTGATTTAACCTCAAAGGCTTCCATGGAAAGGATTCATCCCAAATTGAGGATTCAATGATGTAGAGAGGGATGTGGAGAGATCAAATGGGCAAGGGTTGTCCAAGCCAAAGGCTTTGGATGTGTGGGTACGGTGGTAGAGGTGGGGGCCTTTTATAAGTGGAGAGGAGGGGCACTCTTGGAATGTTATAAAAGAATACATTATTATAATATGGTTTTCGGATTTAAAAGGTCCCAAAATTATATATTTCGATTATAAGGCTATATTATTTGGAAATAAACCCATATAATGGGTTTTTATGAGGTTATTTCAATGGTTTTACATTATATTTTCATTTTTTTAAATCGTTAAATAATGAGGTAATCGCTGTATAATAATGGTGTCATAAATAATTTAATTTATATAATGTCTAAATATCATTAAAAACAATCATGATGTAGTAAATATTTTTATATTTATAATGAATATTTATAGTCAAAAATCTGACTTGTATAACCCCATGTAAAAATTGTATTAGTAAAACAACTCATGTTTGTGACATTTTTACTTTTACTTTAAATAAAAGGCATTAATGTCATTATCTTACCCAAGTGGCTCCATGGGGTCCCAATAATAGAACCATGGGTTTTATTGGTCGGCCATGACACATCCAATAATGTTAGGACATTTTTTAGGTCATTTCATATTATTAATACATTATTTTTACCTTAAACTACACTAATTATCTATAATCGCGATTAAAAACGTAAAAGTTACTATTCACCAAAAAAATATTTTAATCCCATTGACCACATTTTACTTCCTAATGATAGCCGTGTATGTCGGATTTTTTAAATTCAAAACACAGAGGTGGTAAAATTTCATTTAAATGAAAAATCAGTTTTTAAGTACCATTAATTGGTTTCACTATTTATAAAAAATTGATGTTTTTCAGAAAAATACCAAAACCTTACCGTAAGCTATATTTGATATTCCAAATTCAAAAATGATGTCTATTTTAAAAAATTCAAAACATATAAGTTACATTAATTAATTTAATAAATAATTTCCGCTGTCATAGCAAATAGCGTGTTTTTATGAAACAATAAGTATCAAAATATTGACACTAGTTTTAGTCCAATTTCAAAGTGAAATTAATTTCAATGACCACTACTGGATTATATGGTAAAAGTATATTATAATTGATGCTTAAATCCAACTCAAAAGATAATCTAATTATATAAATAAATTATATTAAAAAAAGGTTTTTAATTAATAAACAACATTTTTCACTATTCATTAAAAATGAACTTTATCGGAGAAATACCAAAAATTTACAAAATGTAAATTTTGATGTCCCGATTATAAAGAAGAATTTTATTTTGTCAAATATAACACACAAAATTGTCAAATACTGGATTTAAAATTGGTTCACCATCAAAAGGCGATTAATCGTCCTTTTAAAGAATATTAGAATGTTTACTCTTAAAATTGGATTCATTCACATTTTTAATCCTATAACATTTATTGTAAAGAGTAAAAATATTTTACAAACATATATAATCATTTTGTAGTTAGTTTTGTTCATTCCCACCATTACAATGACTAGGCGTTAACTACCATTTAAAATAATATTATTTTATTATTAGAGTCCAATGTAAGATTCACAAGAAACTCGTTGTTGCGTATTGGGTATGCCATCGAGCATAGAGTCCCCTTTAAAGTTATATTAATATTTTATTCACAAATATAGATAAAAGTGCAATTTTCATATTCTTTTTTTACCTGGGGTGTTACACCCTCACTATTATTTTGAACCCACCCCTATATTATGTTTCATTATTCCTAGGATATGAATATGTATTTTTATAAATGAACTGTTGGGATATCCTATGAGATATAAATGTTTTCAAAGGAATTTAAATGATGTATTTTTTTCAGATATAATGATGAACTAACCTATGTATCAAATTTTCAAATTTATTATAATAATTAGTCCTTCATGATTCATTTTCCTTCTTCTTTTTCCAATGTAATAAAATAAGGTACCATCTCTAAGAAACTAGCATTGGGTCCTTACTGTTGGTATGAGAGAAAAATAGTAGACAAAATTGAAACTATATTTTGAAAATATTTATTAGGGAATGATAAACTAATATAGTCAGTGAGGATATGTATACACGAATATCCTAATTTTTTAAGTAATATATTATGATAATATTTCTAGAAAATACATGTCTTACTAGAAACTAAATATGGATGTGGTATCGGAACACATGTATCTTGGAGTTAAAATTTTGATAAGCAGTTTTTTATTGAAACTATATATCCTAGTACATGACAATGGGTCATACTGAACACTAGGTGTGACAATCCCAGTTGATATGTTTTTGATAATTCTCTTTTTCGTGAAATCCCATTGTAATGAAATTAAATGTATATACTTATTCAACAAAACCATGTTTATGATTAATAGATAAGCTATGGATATGATTTTAACTTATATAGATTATTTATATTACATGATATTATACATTTTGATTATTAACCTAATCTATTTTTTCCATTATTTAAAAATGTCTTACAGGGGAAGGAATGAAACCCACACGAACACACATATCACAAATAGGGATTTCCATCTAATGGAAGATAATGATGTTGGATCTGGGATTGTTATTATTTCTGAGAAACTGATAACAATGCTGGGATAGATGTCTCTGGTTATGAAAAATAACATCACTTATATGGAAAATAATAATCCACAAAATTAAGCAATAAATCTAGATCACATTATGTGACAACTTCCTATGTCATTCAATGGGACTACAAAACCCATTTGTAGGTGAGCAGTGGATAAGTTCCCTAGAGATGATATTTATATTATTGGGATATAATTAATAAGATCAGGACATCATGATAGTTTACCCATCATGATATATTGATCAGTGGTGGTCATTAATTCAAAACACAATGATGTTGGAAGAAATAGAATTGATGTAATGGAGAGACTTTAAGGAAATGATCCCAAAAATATACCTCCCCCATGAATAGAGATATGACATGGAAAGGTAGATTCTGAATCTGAAGTAGAAAGTGGATGATATTTTTTCAATGTGTAAATATATCCTCTCAAGGATAGAAAGTAATGCCTCATAAAATATACATACTACAAGGATAAAAAATGAACGATATTTTTGTGGTTTTAATCCTTTCCAATTAAGGACACTAGTATCCAAAATTTCTCATCATTTGATGATATATTTTCATGTTCTATAATTATACAAAATTAAATTTCTCAAACATATGTAATTAAAAGAATTTCACAGATTAAGAGGGATGATATAAACTCTCGAATAGACAAAAAGTAAATGGGGAATAAGGGATTAATTGACCATCTACTATGTTGTATGTTTTGGATTAAACGCCCTAGAACATTCCTGAAGGAAATGTGAGGTTTATCAAGTGTGGAGAAAAAGGCCACCAATCTTGTGATTTTAAGGGGAAGAATGAAAAAAGTAATGTTACATTATAAAGCTATAATGATTTGGGATATTATGCACATGAATATCCTAAGCATCAATGAAATTATCCTCAATAGATTCTAAGGGAACAAGGTAAACTTATGTGGTCACTACTTATATGTTTTTTGTTCCTATCAATGTGGTGGATGATAATTTAATAATTTCATTGAACATAGCCAAAGCATTATTTTATTTGGGATCATTAATTTTTTTTATATCTTCTAAATTTACCTAAAAATTAAACATCTACAATTTGATTCAATAAACGAGTTGTCAGTCAAAACTCCAAGGGGATGTATTTTTCCTAGATAGATGTATTTATTAGTACCCCTCAAGACACGAAAAAATTATTTAGTTTCAAAGTGTATCATTATTCCCTGTATTTATTTTGAAATAAACCTTGTTATGATATTGATTTTACGTTATAATGTGATGATCTATTGCTAGATTTTATTTGTGACGTTTTTTGAGAATAGTTTTGAATCACTTATCTTTAGAGTGTAAACATAAAAAGGAGATTAATATTCTTATCCATATTTAGTAGCTCAACTGAATTAAATTATTAAGGAGGATGGGAATTCAATAACATTGGGAGAGGAAAATAATTTTCAAATATAGGATATAAATACTATTAAATATTATATTTATTTGTTTCTAGAATATTTACATAGATATTCATAAAAGTAGGAAATTTATTTTTTCTATTAAAAAATTTATGCGTTCAAGGCCCATATTAATGACCCCTTATAAAATGGAAACATGGGAATTAGAATAATTGATGAAAAAATGAATTTATTAATAAAGGATTTATACACCCTAGTGTTACTCCATGGGGATCCCCTGTAATTTTTGATATGAAGAATGATGGATATATGAGGTTGTGCCTTCACTACATGGGGATTAATGATTTAACAATAATGAAAAAGTCTCCCCTACCAACCATTGATGATTTATTTGATCAACATCATTGAACCTAATATTATTCGTAGAATTGACATTCTTATAGATATCATCATATTCTAATAAAGAATGTAGATATTCCAGAAACAACTTGTCGATCTAGGTATTGTCAGTACATGTTTATAATAAGGCATTTGGACTAATGAATGAACCCTATGTTTTCAAAGATATAAATAATATTGTTTTCAATGAATATCAAGATGAATTTTTTGTTATATTTATTGATAAAATATTGTTACAGTCCAAAAGAATTGATGATGATGAAAATCGCATACACACTATTATAAATACTCTTATATGAAATGAATAGTATTGGATGTTTAGAATGTCTGAATTTTAGGATCAATCAATTTCCTTTCATGGCTATATTGTATATCCAAATGGAATATCTATTGATCCAGTGAAGGAAATGGTTTTTCATGAATGGTTGACTCAAAAAAACATAACAACGTTATGTTGTTGTATTCGTTTAGAGGGATATTATTTGAGTTTTTTACAGTACATTGTTTGTTTAACACCCCATGATTTCATGGTATGCTTCACTTTGAATAATAAAGTAGCATGTGGTGTACGCAACTTTGAGTTATAACACACCACAACTAATCAAACTAGCCGTTATGAATAGTAATACCCTCCATTTGAAATTTTATAAATTTTATCTTTCAAAATGGACATCAGTTTTGGATTCAGATTACCGAAATTAGCTTATGGTGAAATTTTGGTGCTTTTCGAATAACTTTCATATTTTAATGAATAGTGAAAATTACTGAATTTTAATTAAAAACAACTTTTTAAATTGAAATAATTAATAGTGATAAATTATTAATTTGAGTGGTTTTAAAGTATAATTAGAATATATTTTTACCATTTAATACAATTTCGGTAATTGGACTTAATTTAACATTTATTCCAGACATACACAAATGTCAATCTTTTGATAGTTATTATTTCATAAAAACACTCTATTTGTTTTGAAAACGGGAATTAGTTTTTAAATTAACTAATGCAACTTTCTTGTTTTTAATTTGTTAAAATATACATCATTTTGGAATTCATAATATCAAATATTTCTTAGGCCTAATTTTTGGTATTTTTCTGAAAACATTCAATTTTTGATGAATAGTGAAGAATACTAAGTTACAGTTTAAAGAGAAATATTTATTTAAATATTTATTTATTTTAATTAAATTTAATTATTTTCAAAATAGATACATAATACCTATTTATGTTCAATGTAATTCATTGAAGTTAGTTTAGAATAATTTTAGATAAATACAAAATTTATTTATCTTTTCACCGCCTTTTACCCACCACCTAGGAGAATTTAGAAATTTACATAAAACATAATTTTTCCGCTTCTGTGTGTAAATTTCAAAAATCCGAGAGACACGGTTAATATCAAGGAGTAAAATGTGGTTCAATAAGATAAAAATAATTATTGGTGAAGAGTAACTTTTTCCTTTTATTTACCCCGGTTAAATGTAAATAGGGTAATTAAGGGTAAAAATGATTTTAATATTACCATAACACATTTCATAATTATATTTTACAGGTGTATATCAACCAAAAAGAACCTTAGGAATAAAATAATATCATTTAAGTCCACTTTGATTAGAATAGGACATTTATTATTATTTAATTTGAAGAAGAGTTAAAAGAGTTAAAATCAATGTTTAATAACTAAAAAATTATAATATAGGGATTTAAATAAGATAAATTCGATTATAAATATTAATTATAAAGATAAAATAATTTCCTATATCATGGTAATTTATTTAAAATATTTAAACATTAAATAAATAAATTTATTTAGGACACACTAATGATAGAGTAATTACCTTATTCATGAAGGAATCAAATAAATGGTATTATAATATTAAAATAAATATAATTTCAAAGTTTTTATGACATCCACGAATTATCTAGGTGAAAATTAAATGTTATCATTGATTAAATTTAATTTTTTAAGTAATCATTTTGTTATTATTTTATCAAAAAACAAATACCAATTGGTGTAAAAATTGACATAAAATTGTTTTTAAAACAAATATTATATTATTAATTGATATGATGGTCCTATAAATATATGGTTCGGCAAAATGACTTATATAATAATATATATGACATTAATGAACCAATTGGGGTTCGAATGTCTGTATATTGTATGTTTATTAAAAATATATTGTAATAATATAAGAAGACACGGTAAAAGTTAAATTATTGTACTTACAGTTAAATCTAAATGATATGGTTAAAATGGTAACCTAAAATTTTCTAAAACATATTGGTTGAGATTTTTTAGACCTATCCACACATTATAATTTAAATAATCATGTTTGGATCCATTTTATACAGAATATAAATTTATTATAAAAAATATTTTACGTTTTTCCTAATGTGCCCCTCACCCCTCTTATAAAATGGGACTCCACCTTCTCTCTAATTCACACCTTCTAAGCCATTTTTCGTGGCCATTCCCTTCCCAAATACCCTATAAAATATCTTCCCTAAGACCTAGTTGAATTATTTTGATCAGAAAGCCAACCTATGGATCCCTTTTGATCAAATCAAAATAATGAACCCAAAGAAGAGGTAATGATTTCACCTCCCTCTTTCAAGTCCATTTCTTCTTCAAATTCCTTTTTATTTGTTGTTTCAATTATAAAATAATAACTCCAGTATATTATATATAATTTTATGTTATTATAATTATTTTACAACCAAATTCACTATTTTATCCACCCTTTTAATTACATGTCACCATATGTGCGTATGTACGGCTTGCCGTCTCCACGTCGTGGTGTAATTGTTATTCAATACATTTTAAATTAGACGGGTATAATAATGATGTTTATTTGTTGTAAATAATAAATATGACATGATATGTATTATTTATATATTATAAACCATCCAATTAAATATTTTATTAATATCAAATGAATTATATTTTCGCTCGTGCGTACGTAAGGATTACCATCTCCACGACGCGGTGATATTAATTTCCAAGTTCACCATTCATCAACGATTATAAAAAATATATATTACTAATAAGTATGTAATATATTACATCATAATTCTTCTGGAGATATATATATTTATATATATAAGTATATATTTACGTACATATATCTTATTCACTTACATCCATTCAATACTATATGAAAACAGAAACAACATTTATGTTTACATACGGACTACCGCCTCCATAAATGGTGTTTTCCATTTCATATATACGTCTATTATAAATTTTTATATTCTAAATATATATAATAAATAAATCATGTAAAATATTTTGGAATTATTTAAATCATGATCAATGTGATACTGTCAAGAGTAACAAGCTAAAACACATACGATAAAGAAAGCAATTATTACCCGAATTATTAATATAACATGGAAAACATTATTAAATTTGTAGTATAAATTAATAAATGTATAATATAGGATATCATAAATATTAATATGGTTCTGCTATAATTTAATAACATATTATAGTCTTCATACAGGAGGCTAAAAGTACTCTTGACTAAAGGAAAGGGCAAGGTAAGGGTTAATTTCACAATCTCTTTATTATCCAAGGTTGTTTTTATGTAAGTATCTACTGGGAAATATTAATTATCCATGTACATGTTTCATAAAAGATTTTTCAAATGGATTCTTTTTAAGGTAAGTTTTACTAAAACATCATTTTCAATGATTTAAATATTTATTCTTATAAATCATTCTCATTACTGTCCAGGTTTTGAAAATGGTTTTTAAGGATTTATTTATATAAGGATAAATGTTTTTAAAATGTTAATTCCATTAAAATGATTAAAAGTGGTTTGGGAAACATTGATTCAAATTTATTTTTAAATGTACTGCATTCTAAATTGTGTGACTTTTAAATGTTTTCATGAAAAAGTGGTATTTATCTCAATGAGTTTTACAAATCAATTTCATCTATGTAAAAATCTTTTAATGGATTTAAAAATTGTTTTGAAGTTGATTTATCAGGATACAAATCATCCATATTTTACTGATGGTTTTGTGATATGTTTGACTGAGGATGTGTTATTTATATTCCATTCATGGTTTATGTGTATGTACTGACATTTCTTATGCTAGTTTTAATATGAATGTTTATGTTATGTTTATACCATCTCATATGAGTAATGCATTGGACTTAATAAGTGATGGGTGGAGCCCAATATAGCTCCTCAATGAATCGGTAGGTCTCATGAGACAAACTAGTGTCTTGGAATAAGGATTTGACAAAATCTTATTTGCAGTCTTGGCAGGAGGCCTTGGCTACGTGGTTATGATAGTCTGGCATTATGCATTCAATTGTTATGAAAGTGGTTATTGATATTGCAGGTAATTATTTGACTAGTAGAATATCAATGTGAATATGTAAATGGAATTATTTCATTTTATCTTTTCCATATTATACATAAGATCATGTTTAAAAGGGTATTGTTTTAGTTATACATTGCCTAAAATGTTTATGTTTATTTACGAATGTTTTAGCTATATTATTATCCTTACTAAGCATCTAATCTCACCCCTTTATATGTTTTATTTTTCCCAGGATTCCAAGAAGTGTATTGTGATTGATATGAAGGGTTAGGACAAGTTAATAATGACATTCATAAAGGATTATTTTTTTTAGTATGTTATGAAGTGTAATGTGACATTCATGTATGTAATCTATTTTCCAAGACTGCTAAACTGATCGGTCCTTCGAGACTTGATTCCATATAATCATACCAATGTATTATTATAATGTACTGACTTTGGGTAACTAGGGTCAGGGCGTTATAGTTGGTATCAGGGGAAGTCTAGAAATAACCTTGGAAACTAGATTTAGATAAACTCTAATTAGAGCACATTACCCAAAGATTGACGTTGAGGATTATTATAGAATAACTTCATAGAATTTTGGTTTTGTAAAGATTTTGTGAGTTTTCCGAGAAATACATCCATGTCTGGCTACGAGCCGGTAGAAGAGTATTTGACCTAGATGTACCTAAGGGTAAAACCTAAAAAGGCCTATTTGAGCTAGACTCAAACGGGAATTGGTGAATGACAATGGGCCCTACTGCACACTTTGTTACGACACTCCATGGGGATATGCTTAGGAAAATTTTCATTTTCTATACGAACCTCTATGAACGGTTTATGAGTATATACCTCTCCAATGAAATCATTTTTATGATTATGGATTATATCCATAAACTATTCAATTTATGTTAGGTATTTTACATTTTTGGAATTAGGAATTGTGATTCATTAACCGACTTAGTGTATGCCATTGTTTAGAAATGGAACCCAGCAGATGGAATGAGAATTCCAGCAATATGTATGATCCAAAGAGTATGAAGGGTCATATTATTCATGGTATTATGACAAGATTTAGAATGTAAATAGTCTTCAACGTATTATCATCATGTGAATAAATAGTATCAAAAGATCAGTAAAGAACACTCTAAATCCTATGTATTCGTAGGGAAGCCAGAGAATAAAGGGATTGTAGAAAGAAATGTGGATAAAGGTAATAAGGGAAAGAAGGATTTTACAATATGTGATAAATGTGGAATGAATCACCTTGGTAAATGACTGAAGGTAATGGGTGTTTTTTTATATGTGTGGAGAAAACGGACACCAAGTACGTGATTGCAAGGGTAAGAAAAAGTTTTCAAATGTACAATTCTTAATCTGCAAGGAGTTGAGACACTACGAAAACCAATGTCCAAATCATCAGAGTATGCACCAAATGATGCTATTGGATAATAATAAAGTTATGAAACTACGACAAATGAAGAGGAATGAATAGTGTTCTTATGTGGTTATTATATAATTATTTCATTTGAGTGTTGTGTCAATGATGTACTGGTTATATTAATTATGGAGATAAATAAGGATTATACTATAGTACTATTTTATTGAGGATTTAAGATATTATGGTACTATGAAAAGTGACTCAACAACATGTTAAACCATTATTTTTAATTATATGGCTGAAGTAAAAATATTCATTAATATGTTCTTTAAACTAAGGTAGTAATTTTGGGATAAGAGATGTTTGATTTGGATGAATTATATTGGATATTTTTGACTACCTTGGCACTAATTAATGGTTTCTTTATTTCATCACTGTTGGAAAATTCAAAGTCTTTGTATATAAGTAATATATCTAATATTCTATAAGGAATAAGGGAGCCTGAATGTAATCAATAATGTTTTATGGTAATTCAGGGTGTTAACATGTTTTAAAAGAATACATTATGAAGGTGTTCACATTCTATGACCTGAAAAAAAAAATGATCTTCATTATGTTTACCTACATTATAAATTTTGGACTGTGAGTTTGGTCAAATGTATTTTGGATAAGTCTACTCTAAGATTATTTTTGGATTTATATAAAAAGTACAACCCGGAGGTTGGGCGGCAACCCGTCATGTCTGGCAAGGCTGCAAGACTTTAACCCACAACTGAAGGGCGACAAGGGTGTATCACCTACTACCAGACCATGTGATGTCCTCTATTGAATAATTTAGTTTTTTTAGTTTCTCATATGTGAATTATAAAATCATTATTTTTAGAACCCTATACAATTAGTATAAATAGAATATATATATATATATATATTAGATCTTATAGAGTGAAAGATGAGTTTGTAGTAGGAATTAGTTGAAGGATGAAACTCTACTAGTAAAGTATATATATATATATATATTTATATTTAAACTTAATTTATGGAAAAATTATTTATTAAAATTTAGTTAAGGGATCTTAAAACCAGAAATATGTTATCCTAATACCTTATGTTTTGTTGAACTGATGGTATTTTGAATCGTTATAAATTGGTGGCTTTGAGGCCCATAATTCTACAATTGTTTGTGATTAATGACCTAAATCACTCCCTATAAATATTTATGTTTTTCCTCCAATTAAATGTCTCTAATTTCTACCAATTTTCTCCTAATCGAGATCATAATTTGGTGGTGACCCTTTAATTTCTCTTATCCTCTTATTAAGACTAAATTTTTTTAACCGAATTTCCGATGTGAAATTTCCACAAAGATATTTTCTATTTTCAACCTTTTATTTTCAAAGATAAATTTTAAATTGCAAGGAAGAAATTTATTGAGGGAGGGTAGAATGTAACACCCCAATCTTCCACTATACGCTTCACTTTGAATAATACAATATTGTCTGTTGTACGCAACATCAAGTTATAACACACCACAACCAATCAAACTATCAATTCTGAATAGTAATAACCAATTTCTGTAATTTTATGAAATTTATATTTCAAAATGGGCTTCATTTTGGGATTCGGAATATCAAAATTAGTTTTGGGTGAAATTTTGGGGCTTTTCAGATAACTTTCATATTTTGATTTATAGTGAAAATTAATAAATTTTAGTTAAAATAATTTTTTTTAATTTAAATAATTAACAGTGAAAATTTATGAATTTGAGTGGTTTTAAAGTATATTAAGAGTATATTTTTACCATTTAATACAATTTTGGTCATTGGACATAATTTCACATTTAAACTAGACATAAACAAGTGTCAATCTTTTGATAGTTATTATTTCTTAAAACACGCTATTTGTTTTGACAACGGAAATAAAATTTTAATTGAATTAATGAAACTTATATGTTAGGATTTTGGTAAAATAGAAATCATTTTTTAATTCACAATATCAAATATATTTTAGGCCGAATTTTTGGTATTTTTTCGAAGACTTTCAATTTTTGATGAATAGTGAAAAATACTGAGTTATAGTTTAAAACAGAATTTTTATTTAATTAATTATTTATTTTATTTAAATTTATTTAAGGTCAAAATATATATAAAATACTTATATATGTTTAATGTAATTCATTGAAGTTAGTTTAGAATAATTTTAGATATATAAACATTTTATTGAACTTTTCACCGTCTTTTACCCAACTCCTAGGAGAATTGGGAAATTTACATAAAACATAATTTTACAGCTCTTGTGAGTGGAATTTTGAAATTTTAGAGACATGGATAATATCAATGAGTAAAATTTTGTTCAATAAGATAAAAATAATGTATGGTGAATAGTAACTTTTTACTTTTATTTACCACGGTTAAAAGTATATAGGGTAATTAAGGGTAAAAATGTTATTAATATTACTTGACACATGTCCTAATTCTATAGGAAAAATGTATATCGACCATAAACAACATTATGAATAAAATATTATCGTTTAAGTCCACTTGGTTTAGATTAGGAGATTTATTATTATTTAATTTAAAGAAGAGTTAAAAGAGTTAAAATCAATGTTTAATAACTAAAACATTTTTAATATAGGGTTTTACATAAGATAAATTCGATTATAAATATTCATTAGAATGAAAAAAATATTTCCTACATCATGTTATTTTATTTAAAATTTTTAGACTTTAAATATATAAATTTATTTATGACACATTAATGATGCAGTAATTACCTTATTCATGAAAGAATCAAATAAATGGTATTATAAATTTTAAAATAAATAAAATATCAACGTTTTTGTGACAAAAAAGAATTTTATTGGTGAATATGACATGTTAGGATTGAATAAATGTATTTCTTAAGTAATAATTTTGTTATTATTTTAACAAAAAAATAACAAATAGTGTCAAAATTGCCATAAAATAGTTTTTAAAACTAATATTATATTATTAATTGATATAATAATCCTAAAAATCTAAGGTTTGGAAAAAAACATATAAAAAAATATATATGACATTAATGAACCAATTGGGGTTCTATTGGAAGTATATAGAATGTTTATTAACCATATAGTGTAAGAATACAAGAAGACACGATAAAAGTTATATTATTTAACTTAGAGTTAAATCTAGATGATAAGGCTAAAATGGTGACCTAAACTTTTCTAAAACCTTTTGGTTATGTTTTTTTTCGACCTATAACCACCTTAGACTTTAAATAATCAACTTGGAACCATTAGAAACCGAATACGAATTTATTATAAAACAATATTTTATGTTTTTCCTAAGGTTCCCCTCACAGCTCATATAAAAGGGCACACCCTCTTCTCTCTAATTCACACCATATATGCTATTTTTCTCAGCCAAACCCTTCCCAAATATCCTCTAAACCATCATACCTTCAACCTAGAGGCATTAGTTTGATCAAAAATCCATCCTATTGATCCCTTTTTATCAAATCCAAAAGAATAACCCAAAAAAGAGGTAATGATTTCACCACCTCTTTCAAGTTGCTTTCTTCTTCCACATCCTTTTTCATTGTTGTTTCCATTATAAAATAGTAAATCCAGTATATTATATATAAATTGATGTTATTATAATTATGGAATAACCAAATTCATTATTCTACCCACCCTTGGAATGACATCTCACCATACGTGTGTATATACGGCTTACTGTCTCAACGTCGTGGTGTAATTGTAATTCAATAAATTATTATTTGGATGGGTATAATAATGATGTGTATTTGATATAAATAATGAATATAACATGATAATGATTCTGTATATACTATATACCATCCAATTATATATTATATTAATATCAAATGAATGATATTTTCGCTCGTGCGTATGTACAGATTACCGTCTCCACATGGCGATAAGATTCATTTCCAAGTTCACCATTCATCAACAATTATAAAAAATATATATTACTAATAAGTATGTAATATATTACATAACAATGATACTAGAGATATATTTATTTATTTATATACATATTTTTGTACTTACATATAACTTATTCACTTACTTCCATTCAATGCTATATTAAAACGGAAACAACGTTTATGCATATGTACGGTCTACCGTCTCCATAAACGGTGTTTTCAATTTCACATATACGACAATTATTAATTTTTATATTCTTAATATATATCATAAAAAATAATATTTGATATTCTGTAAGTATTTAAATCATGATCTATGTTATACAATCAAGAGTAACAAGATAAATAACGTACTATAATGAAAGCGATTATTACACGAATTTTTAATATTACATGGAAATTATTATTAAATGGGTAGTATAAAGTCATAAATTAATAATGTATGATATCATAAATATTAATTTGGTTCTGGTATAATTTAATAACATACTATAGTCTTCATACAGGAGGCTAAACGTACCCTCGACTAAAGGAAAGTTCAAGGTGAGGGGTTTTCATCTCACTCCTTATTCCCGTGAGATTCATACCATATTGCATCCATTACCTTTTGTGTAGTGTATGTACTATCCATAATTGTAGTATTTCTGTAATACAATTTAATTTATGTTTATTCATATATTCATTGTATGATACCTCTTTCAATGAGTGTATATTTCGTAAGATACCAAATTGGTAAGGGTTAATTTCACAATCTCTTTATTATCTAAGATTGTTTTTACGTAAGTATCTACAGAGAAATATTTATTATCCATGTACATGATTCATAAAAGATTTTTCAATGGGATTATTTTAAAGGTAATTTTTACTTAAAAATCATTTAATTGTTCTAAATATTTATTCTTCTAAATTGTTCTCATTAATGTCCTTGTCTTCAAAATGGTTTGTAATGATTTATTTATATAAAGATGAATGTTTTTAAAATTTTAATTCCTTTAAAAAGTTTTAAAGTGGTATGGGACACATTGATTGAATTTTTTTAAATATATTCCATTCCAAATTGTGTGACTTTTAATATTTTTCATGAAAAGGGGGTATTTCTCTCAAAGTGTTTTAAAAATCAATTTCATCTATGTCATAATTATTTAATGGATTTTAAAATTGTTTTGAAGTTGAATTAGCATGGTAAAAATCATACATATTGTATTTATGGTTTTGTGATATGTTTGAATGTGGATGTTTTATTTTTATACCATTCATGGTTTACGGGTAAAGTATTGACATTTCGTATGCTAGTTTTAATTCGAATGTTTATGTTCTGTTTAGACCTTTTCATATGATGAATGCATTAGACATAATAAGTGACGGGTGGAGCCTTCTATAGCTCCTCGATGCATCAGTAGGTCTCATTAGACAAATCAGTGTCTTGGAACGAGTCATTGACAAAATCTTATTTGTATTCTTTGCACAAGGCCTTGGCTACGTGGTTATGATAGTCTTGAATTATGAATTCCATCGATATAAAAGTGGTTATTGGTATTGCATGTGATTATTCAACTACTATAATATCATTTTGAATAAGTAATTGGCATTATTTCATTTTATCTATCCAATTTTATGCTGAAGTTCGTGTTTGAAAGGCTTTTGATTTAGTTATATATTTCCTTAAATGTTTATGTTTATTTATGAATGTTTCTGCTATATTATTATCCTTACTGAGATTCTTAGCTCACCCCTTTCTATGTTTTATTTTTCCAAGGATTCAAATAAGTGTATTGTGATTAATATGCAGGGTTAAGACAAGGGAATAATGGTTCTTATAAAGGATTATTTATGTTTTTTTATGTTATGAAGTGTAATATAACATTCATGTATGTAATCTATTTTCCAATACTGCTAAACTGATCGGTTCATTAGGACATGATTCCTTGTAATCATTCCAACATATTAAAATAATTAACTGACTCTGGGTAACTAGGGTCAGGGCATTATAGTCTATTTAGCTATCCCAACGACTAAGCATACAGATAAAGAGGTTAACTGTGTATTGAAAAAAATATTTAAGGAATGTATTGATGAATTGAATAGGTGAATATTGAATGATTAGATCGTGATTAAATCAATGTGTAATGATGGTTCTATGATCTATAGTGATGCACCAATGAAAAGAATTTGTTGTGTCCTTATGCAGAATGATAATGTTATTCCCTATGAATCTAGGCTACCAAAAGTTTGTGAACAAAACAATCATACTGATGATATTGATATAGAAGCTACGATCAATTATCAGATGATATATAGATGTTATATCTATGGATTAACATGTGATATATATATATATATGGATCTTATTATTTAAAAAAATTTCTCTTCATTGAAATAAATCAACATGAGGAAAATGAAAGGGCTCGAACTATTCATGGACTATGATTAATCCACACACTACCACCCAGGAATAGAATACAAGGATGGTGAATAATTGAGTAGGAATGATCATGGAGTTCTCAACAAAATGCAGAATTAAAAAGATACATTATACATGGATCTAGTGAGGATTAATATGTTAATTATCAAATAAGGTGAAGAATCACCACTTTTTAATTGGGTTTCCCAACCCTTACTATTGGAAAGGAATAAAACTTCATAGTCTAATGATGAAAATCATCAAAATAAAATTAATGGTGTGAATGATAGGAAGTTAGATGACTTCATGTGTGAAAATGGAATTTGTAAATTTATGAAGAGGGTTTATATTCCATCTATACCTGAGATAAAATGGGAGTAATTTGATGATTATGATAGTTCAAAATTCACTATACATCATGGTAACAGAAAAATGTATAGATATTTAAAGGAAAATTTTCTGAGGGACATCATTAAGTGGAAAATAGAAAATTATGTATCAGATGTCTAGAATGTGTTTTAGTTTATCTTCAACGGCGCGGCGCGATGGCGAAACACTTCTCCGCACTTCTTTTAATATTTCCCGCATGGTTCTCGGCACTACGCCGCATTACATGAACCACAACAAAATCAAACCTACAAGGGGGAGGTGGGTCGGTTGTGTTTGTGCTGTCCGACCTCCTCACGTTAGTGAGATATTAGGCGGCTCAAATTGAATTGAAGAATAGCGATGGGAGTAAACAAGGACAACCAAATAAAATAATCCCCTACCTCGAATGTTGTTTTCGAACAAGGTTGTCATGGAATAGGACGCCACAGAATTGATCGCCGCGAAAGAAGGAGGATTTTCACGTCACAGAGGAATGGTGTCTCTCTTACATTGACATGGAAAGAAAGAACGAGGTGATGTGTGTTAGGTCTTCAATCTCTGAGGAAGGCATCTCTCACCGTCATCAATCTTCGAAGGTCGGCATTCTTCGTGTTCTTGATCGAGGAGGAAGAACTTCAAGAACTTGAGAAAAATCCTCCCCAAGCCTTCAAGCACAACGAACCCCTTAATAAAATAAGACGTGTCTTATTTTATTAACACACAGGCCAACGCCATTGAAATTCAAAATTGAAACAATCAATTTATTGAATTAATTGAGGAGTTTAAACCACCCAATTAATGAGGCGTTTATTATCCATAATAAACACAATGGATGACTTCATTAAAAAGGTGGGTGCAGGTGCGTTACATAATTAAAGGATGGGGGTTGAAAATGGTGAATGAATCAGTAGGGCTCATGTGGGCCCCACCACATAAATATCATACCTTTTGGGTAGGATATTGTGGGTCCCACTTCATACACATAGCTTAGGATAAACACAAAAATAATATAAAATTGGTTGCACCACTTTTATTTTATTTCATTACATAACCCCAAAAACTAAAAAACCACACCCGAGCAAACACAACTCCAGAAACATTGTTTATAAGGAATTACCAATGTTGTGATTCCATCGGTTTCCTAGGATTTTGATTCCGAGCACCGGTTGAAATGTTAGAAAAACCCGCTCGTCTGTTCACTGAACGTACCCGAGATAATCTTCCGAAAATGATTCTGGGAACACCGGGCCTCAGAATCAGGTGCCGTCAAAAACTGCATTCTTGTAAAATCCCAATGAAAATTAAGAAAAAAAAAATTCCCTTTATTTTTAAGGATCTCTAAAGGAAATGTTGTTTGGATTGTGTTTTTTTTTTCAATAAATACATGGATGATAAGAGAGTTTTCACGGAAATGTATCATACAGTTCATGTCGAATGTAGTATTGAAGGTGGCATCATTTCATAGTGTTTTACTATTAATTGGGGTTCTACATTTGGAATTTTTCATTCAACATGAAAAGTTTTTTTCATGGATGGATTATTAAAATAAGGGAAAGGCATGATTTTCACAAATATGGGATTTTCTAATTGTGTTTCGTGACGACAAAAATTAATCATACGGAGTGGTTCATGATTTCCATAAGGATTCATGATTGGAGACAGAGATATCAATGATTATTTTTTTTATCTTTGAAAAATTATCGGTATATGTGATGGAAATTGACATATGACTCTGCCATGATGATGTCATTTGTGACTAGGCGATTTTCCAGGTTAACTAAATAGGGAGGTGTGCCCTGAAGACATGTTTTAGGATATAGAAAATCTGAACGAAATGGAATATATTCTTGACTCTCCATCCCTACTAATATAATGAAACCACTCTCTATTATTATTGATTTTTTGAGTGAAATATGGAGAATCCATGTCTTCGTGAAGAGTTTCATGAAGATGGATTTCTATGTGAGTTGGGGCTTCGCAAAGATACTATGAGTCTCAACTAAATCGTATGATTTTCAAAAATGGCTACATCATGAGAATAAGGTATTGAAAATTTAATCAGTGTATTTACAGAAATTAGTTTCCTGAAGGAAATGACGATTCGTGATGATTTTTTGTTCTGCCAAAGAAAATGACACCTTGCAAAATAAGACTATGCCACGATGGTAGGGGTGCTTCACAAGGGAGTGTGTCCTGTAATGAGGCTTCACAAAGAGTAGTTTAGAACATATGTTTTTATTGGACTAAGATTTCAATGATCATCAACTATGGGTTATGGTTCAAGAAGTGTCCCACACTAAGTCATGGACAATGTGATCAATGCCATGTTATTAAAGTTACAATCACGTCAATAAACTGAGTTGAACTACCCTCACCGAAGTAATATAGTGGGATTTAATGCAAGTGATCTGAGGGACATATTGAGAGTTCCCTGAATTCTAGTAAAGGCAGTGAGAATGGCATAGAGTCATAATAACCAAATATAATTGTATTGAATAGTTAGTGAATGATTTGTGTATTATTGTATGAAAAAACACTGTTGGTTTGTGATTCATGGAAATAGACCATAGTGGGGATATCCAAGACAGTAGAGGGACTTTAAGAGGTTGTTGTTACTCTTAGGAGTAAACTCGAGAGTGAATCAATCATAAAATAAGAAGGTAGAAAATATTATCAAGAAAATTCTCAAATGTTGAGTTGTTCAGAGTAGATAAGAGATTGTCATATGGGGTTGAAAATATCATGAGTTATTGATGACCCACCAACATGGGGAATTGTGGAATTAGTTGTGAAGATGTGACATCAATTGATTTAGATAAAATAATCCTAAAATAAAACAACATTAAAATTGGACACGTTGAAAAGTTGATTGAAGTGTTGAAACATTACCCATCAGTCCAAACTATAAGAAGGACCAATGGTTATCCAAGAGCTTTAATAAATAAAATTAAGTAAAACAATTTTCCCAAGGAATATTTCATCGGGATAAATATAAGTGAGAATACATTTCCTCTCATGAAATTCCATTTCATTGGCTATCTAGGCCATACATTGTCTTATCTCAATGAGACAAGGAGATATTTGAATGGGGAAGATATGGGAAGTCAAAAAAGGAGACCAATTTCATGTTCTACATCTTATAAAAGAAATAGACACTTTGGAAAATATTTTTACTATTTTAACATTGTCCATAAATATGGGTTTTGCAGGAACAAATATGATAGGATAAATTCATACAACTCTCATCTATGGGTAATTAAATGTCAATAAGATGGTGTTGTTCTCACAGACATGTTTTCTCCAATATAAGATGAGTATCAGTATGAAGAATACTATTATGTTGAAGAATGAATCGAAAGTCTATCAGTGTCCTATGATAAATCCAATAACTCATGGAAAAAGTAAATGAAAATTAAGTAATATAATCTTGTAGAATTAGCTGTAAAAGCTATTAAGGGAAGCATCAGCTGGATTCCCGATATTGAATGCTCTTATCATATGATATGAAATTATGAAATTTTATTTACCATTAAGAAGAAGTTTGTTGGAACATTGATGATTGGTAATGATATTTCATTTATGATATTTGCCTAGAAAAATACTTCACGGGCCAATACTGTGATAAAGAAAAATGAGGTTCATTACACGGAAAGTCTATGCCATAATATCTTTACTGTGAGTCATCTCTATGACTTAGTGATTATAGTACCATAAAATCACACTGGATTTACTATAAAGGTAAATACAATTAATTATTTAATGAAAGGGTACATAAGTTACCCGGGAACTGAATCTGATCAATCCAGAAGTGGATGTGTGTGACCATAGAATACTACTGATGATATCTCTATGTAATAAAAAAGATCCCAAAATGGATGTCTTGGTAATGATGATTATAATAGTACATTAAAATAATGTCGATGAAAACCAAAAAAACAATCATGATAGATATGGAACACATGTTTCATCTTCACCATAAAAATTTTCTTCATGATTGTGATGCCTAATTGAGTAACCATGTTTTCATATAGACTATTCATGCTATAAATGGATTTGCGTGGTATGTATGATGATCTAACTAAATCATGATGATATATAGAACTCAAGATAATCATTGAGAATACTAAAGATCTTTGGATCTGTTCAACGTATCATCAATTCATAGAAAAGGATTCTGGTTCTTAATCGTCATGTAATTCAGTTTCGGATAATCCATGCATAGCCAGAGGGTATCGTCCGACTATTTGAAAATTGGAAAAGTGAACCCCATAAAGATGTAATAGGTCTGATGAAAACCATTCCCTTTAAACCATTTAGCTACATCTTGAGCATTTAAAAATACTTCATTGCCATCATGTAAGGAGTAATGGATACTAGTGTATCTCCCTTAACTTGCTCGATATGGAACTCTACCTATCGTTTTGAAGGTAAACCTAAAAATTCATCATGTATGACGTCCAAAAAATTTTCAAATACAAGATGGAATACAGACTCACTTTTTCCTTGGAAATCTAAATTCAAAATCACAATTTGTGTTTTCATCCCTCTAAACCATCAATGCTTGAGTCAATTCCATCTTTCATTCACATCCCATTCATTTTAATGTGAAAAATCCCTTCCCAATGGTGATATAAAACTCAGCATATAATGATAAAAGTAAAAATATTCTTCTAAAGGAATGAACCAATTAATTTCATAAGATCAAATAAATTGTTTCATTTGTAGGACCTAGAAGACCCATATGAAGTGACACCCACCAACCCAAAGGGGGAACTCCTTGAACTCATACACACCTTATCTTATATTCCCCAATGTATTGTCTTCAATCACAACATACTAATAAGTAGAAAAATAGATCTTAGGATCTCCACAACAGGAACCCATTGGGTCCCTAAAATCAATCACTGAGAGGCATACTACATAGGATCCTTGATGGTCACAACGAGTGCCTGCATTCTACAAAGGAAGCATAGTTGTTAAAAGGTATGGGATGAATCCTCCATAGAATCCTAAAATAGTATGCAACACAAGAATCCTACAATGGACTCCATATTTCAAATATAAAAATGGGGTCCCTTAGTGGGGGGTCCTTGTTAGGTAGATAAATTATATAGTCATCCTACATGGGATCATCTATGTCATAACATAAGAAAACGAATCCTACAGGGGATCTTCTATGACAACTGGTCTAACTGCATCATAGATCATAAGGTGACATCTATCAAGGAAGATATCCTAAAATAATGGGTTAATAGAGATAGATGACATTTTATATCATACCATATGTCTCAAATAGGTTGGTCTGAAAACCTAACTGTTCATTCAGGCTATGGTATCACTATCAGGAGACATTTGAAAAATGGTAACTTGGGAAAGAACCTCTCTATTTTATATTTAATGTCCAAAACACCCTTTAGGTGTCCTAAAAAAGTTCTAAATGCATCAACATCACGATCTACATGTAAAAATACTCAGAATGGAATCCTCTAATGTCTAATACTGAAAAAAATAGATGAAAAAATAGTAAAATAAACTCAAAGGGTACCAGAATAGTACTACATGAATTGTATACACCACACATGGAATGCACACTAAAATTCCAACAAGGGTGTGTACTTATGGTGGCATGGTCATTTAAACCACCCATATACACACACTGTGTAGGTCATGTACATGGCATATACACAACATAGGGTACAAACCCATGTCCCTCTCTTATAAAAAAATCTATAAATGTAACATCGCGAAATTTTCAGGTTGGATGTGTTTGTTGGAAATGGGGGTTTCTAAGATGAACAGTCATAGTAAATATATTTGGTTTAAAATCCTTGTTTTCAGAGAGCCATGCCAAAGGAGTTGATTATTTAGAGGCAGTACAAGAGAATATATACAATGTGGCATCATTTTAAAGAATATGATGTTTGGTGAGCTTCGTGAAATGTGGATTTCCTTAATGATCTCATTAAAATATTTAAAATGAATGAGTATCACGATGATGGGAATATATAATTGAATTTTGCAGATATTGAATGAATTTTTTTGGTGAGATATGCAATTACGACGAGCATTGGGAACAATAGAGGAGAAAATCATTTAGGGTATGGTTTGCAGCAGTGACACAAAGGAATTGACAGAATGCAACATGATTATGTCGAGATCTATGATCCAGAAATTTTATAGTTCTTCATCACATATAGATATTTTTTTCTGATATTTTAGATGTTTTTTATATGATAAGATATAGATATTACTATTCTTGGTAGGTTCTTGAGTTAGTGGAATCGTCTATAAATAGGTTTTGACACCCTAGAAAAATTAAGAGATATCAAACAAAAAACATTATGCTCTCAATTGTGATGGAGATTTGAAGAATAGGGATCATTGCGAAAGAAAAAGGGAATTCACAGTGGTAGTTGAGATCCATGAAATGAATTCTTGCTACGAAGGCCAGTTTAGTTTTATGGAGGAAGTGCACTTCACAAAATCTTCATTTGCATTATGAAGTGGAAAAGACCAGTGTGATCTCTACGAGGATGTGTCCTCTGTTATCTAGATATCTCTATGATCTAGTGATATTTTCAAACATGTGATCTATGGGAACATGTGAGCTTCACGATGAAGTTGGAGAATTATGAAGTCTTTTTTCTACTTTTCAAAAGTGGGTTCTTCTCAAATGATGTGTGCTCTTTAGAAGAGTTTCAAATTGTATTTCCAAGTGTTCAGGGGAAATGAGTTATTAAATAGTCGATGAAAGAGTAACATCCACATAGAATTTATATAAAATTGATGATGAATTCATTAGTAATAATTATAAGACCTATATTTCCATAAAATTGGTGTGGATCCTTTCATGTGTAATGAGAAAAAGAATAGGAAGATGGTGATCCTCTCCAACGATTGTGAGATAGAGAGATATAGGTTGGGACTGACCCTTGGGTAAGTAGTGAGTAGACCCTAAACATTGTTAATGCAGTGATCCTAGGATTATAATTGATTTAGCCTAAACCTTGTAGTTTTGTTGGGAGCATTAGTATATTTGTAACATATTCACATCGTCATTGAATGCTCATATGATGTATTCCAGTAAGGGTGAACCATGTAAAAATCTATTTGCCTGTCTTCTTGATTCTCTACATTGCATTCAATGAATCTTCACCAGATAAATAAGAAATGAAAATATTCTTCATGAAAACTAAAGTTCAAAAAATGTTGACCCTAATAACAAATATTTCATGATCTAGTGAGTAAAGAATAAAAAGATTGAAATGAATATCCAGGCATTGATTCCCAACCCCTCCTAGGGTATTTAGGCCCCTTTTGTTCCTAACTACTTCAAATGGGTTAGATGTTTACCTAGTCAATCTATATACTTATAGACAATGTTTTAACAACATGGGGTCTGACCATGAACCCATAATAGCCATGTATCCCTAAATGGGTAGACATTCTTGGGTACTCAACAAAATTTTCCAGAAAAAGTTACTGGTTTTTATACCCCATACATGGTATGTACATTATTAAACATCATTGTCCCCAAACCAAAAAGAAACCATATTTAATTCTCTGTTTCAACATGCCATGTAATTTGGGTTTACAAAAGGTAAAAACCTCCAATTTCCCAAAACCACCAGAATAAATACTTTTCAACTCTATATATCACATCATAAAATAATTCAATTTAATCCAGTATCATGATCCACCAAATTCTGAACCAAGAGGTCCCATATAGTTCATAGAACCTGTGCTTGGCTTCCATTCAAATTGAACCCTATTTCATAGAAAAATACATTTCATAAAAAAATGAATAACTATCACATCACATATTACAGTAACATGTAATTAGTAACTGTCATAAATTTCATTGAATAAAAGCTTGGTATGTGATTTAATTCATGTTTCTATATGATGCAAGAGTTTTAATCCCCTCATGTGATTCTATTTTCTTACTATTTCAATATATTGTCTCCAAATAATAAATAAAACTAGAAAAGAATTCTCTGATACCACATTGTAATGTCCTAGATCCAGATTCCACACAAAGGTGACTCGTACCTATTTGACCAGATGGCCTCATGTGCATCTTCACAAATGCCAGAGGCCTCCAACTAGCTCGAGGGGAACGGAGTGATATTTTGGAGACTATAAACACATTAGTAGATTGTAAAAAATGGATACATTATAAAATCAATAGAGGAAGAAGTAATATCATAAAAAAAATAAATAGTGGAAGGTAGATTTTATAAATAACTAGGTGCCAAATACCACAAAAGATGATTCTTCATGTAACATGTTCTAGGAAAATATCCAAAACTAGTTACAATATTGTAATAAATAATATTAGTACCAATAGAAAAAAATAAAAAATAATCTTAGAATCATAACAAGACTCAACTTGGTCACATGTTATTCTGCTCATATGTATCATATCAAGTACCTGTATAAGGGTTCATTCTCATATGGACACATTTAATCATATAAAATTTTTGGGAACAAACATATTTTCTAAACCGAGTGTGAGGTTATATCCTTGAAGAATTATGACCACGAAATATTCAAATCTGTTATTTAATATGAATAAAAAACAACGTAAAAAAATTAAAGCAATATTATGTAAAGTACTCAAAAGAGAACAATCCTAAATGGTTTCCACTTACATTTATTTCATGTTCATTTAAAATTAAATTAAATTTAATAACATATTACATTAGATCTTGCATAATCCTAATATTCATAGTATGAATGTAAGAAGAATAGATGTCGTAGAATAATATCTAAATAAAAAAAGTAAATAACAAATCCATGTATAGGCTTCGGCAAGGAAATTGATTTATAATACATTCCAATACTATATTCCACATATAACCTGAGCGGATACACTATATCTATCATTCACTCACAACTTGGATATAATAAGATCATTGATTCAATCCATGGAATTATAATATTAATATATGATGTATCCAAGTTATATGTAATTTTCTACACATGAAATAAAAACTATTCCAATATATCTCTTCCTTCGCATAACTCATTTGATACTTAGTTTTTCTGAATATAAAAATATACTCCCTTATACTGGACAGTCCTTTAATGGATTTCTGATGGATTTATATAATAATGACCTCTTTGAGACTGGCTATGGGATTCTATTATAAATCCATGGGTCAGTCGTGTTATATGGTAAATTAGTATTATGATCTCGTTCAATGTCTTCTAACTTGATTTCATGGTTCTCCCATTTCTTTTACCACTTAAATTATTAACAATTAAATTTATCATTTCATATTATAATCATCAGCTATTAATTAGGAAATTTCTTGATTGAATCATTAAACTTCTAATATGGGAAAAAATTTAAGAGGCAACATATGTAAATTATATAATTACATTGCTTCTGAATTACTTAAATAACATGGGAACATTCATAGTTTGAGAACAACATTATAAACACACATAAAAAAGAACATACATATAAAGATGAAGGGGAAATCCAACCATCCAATACCCTAACAAATTAAATTAAAATTCAAAAGAGATGTAAGTCATTAACCATCTAAAAAATCTTAATAGCCTGTGAATGAAAATAGTGGTATGTCTTATATGGAGTCTTTTCCAAACACACCATAAAGTATTATCGATTGTAAATCACCCATGGGGTGGCCCTTCATCACGGGAAACACCATAAAACATGGTTTAATACACTTATTCAATTACCTAACCATTAGTAGGAAACCATAAGGATCAATTATAAATAATGGAAACACCCCAAAAATGGGGGTGCATCACCCCAAAGTAGATAAAAACATGAAAATTAGAAAAATGGATGATATAACCTACATCGTAATCATATGACTCTCCCCATCCAGAGTCGGACTGTAATTAGGCCTAGAATGGGGTTTATTGAAAAATAAGTATAAATGCTGAATCGTCGACAATTAGATTATATAAGGTGAGAGGAAGAACAAATAATGAATATTGAATAACTCACCCATGAGATTCCATCCACATTGATGGAATTCAATAAATATTATGAATGATGAATTGGGAGGCAAAATTACCTATACTCAAATTGGGCGATGGTGTTTGAAAACTGGAGATTGAGGGTTCAATCCATGAAAACAAAACACCAATAATCAATTTTTCTAAAAAAATACATGGAGTGTAATGGTTGATACATGGCATGTATATGCCTATACCCCAATCCACATTATCTAATGACATGCCTTAAACATCATAAATGGGTCATGGACAGACCATTACTCAATTTTTACTTCGGAATAGATGCTTGTAACACAGATTCACATCATGTAATAGGCTTTCAACCATCCCATTACCATTTTATCCACCTCATTATCTATTCATAATTAAATGAAAATATCTGTACCTCATAGGAATAACATGTTTCATAAAAATAAATTAATTTCATCATTATATCCATACGTGTTTGGCAGTCATTGAAAACATTTTACATCTGATTTTCTGGAGGTAGTTCACCATACATAAGATAAATATTTTCATTTCAAATTTGATGGAGGTGGAGAAGGATATATATCAATCCCTTAAAATAATAAATTGCCAACATATAATAATTTATTTATTATTATGTTATCATTTTGATATGATTTTAATTATATGTATGATGAAATAAAACAAAATGAATGTTTGTGAATTTAAGATCATCTACATAGAGCCTCTTCATGTTTCCACAAAAATCCTACATAGATTGGCTTCCTAATGAATATTTTTCCTCAAGTAGGTGTTTATATATATAATGAAGATAATTTTATATTTTTTCTCCAAACTAATTTTTTATAGATGCGTGATGATTAATAGAGAGTGGGTCACTTTTTATAATTGTACGATAGGACACACATTGAATATTATAAAAAAGAAATTGAAAACCATTATATTTACATTAAAAAATGATAAATATTTTTCATTATTGAACCATGGAATAATTTTTTTCTAAATATGGTAAATAAAATTGGTATTTCACAAGACTATAATTTCTTTTATCCCGTATCAAATTATTTTTAGCACTAGTAAAAAAATTTTAACATTAACTGAGATAATTATTTTTATTAATTATTATATGCATTCTAAAAAAAATTAAATAGAAATTATTATGTAATTTAATATATGTTGATTCAAAATATTTAATTTATATTTAAAAATCTCATTCAATGAAGTGAAACATTTATATATCTTAGTAATGAAACAAAGGTGGTGAAAAACGTTATTAAGAGAAATTATCATAATTATATACTATATTAATTTTGAATATAATAATAAATATTAATCAAATGGAATAAAAACTCTATATTATAATATAATTAAATTATTTTTATTTTTTAAAAAATATAAATCACCAATAAAATTTTAAATGCATTAAACAGAAACGAAATTTTAAATAAATCAAAGTATTTTTTACTATTCTTCAACAAATTAATCATCAAAAAATGTTTAAAAAAATTTCACTGTAATATAATTTTTAAATTATATTTATAAAATATTATTTTTTGTAAACTACATCTTCTAAAATTGAAAAAAAATTGTGAAAGGTGTAAAGAACATGTTTTTTTAAATATATTTTTAAATATATATTTTGTATATCCAATTATTTTCATTTTTTACATAATTATTGATGGCCATTGAAATAATTTTATAATTGTGATTCACATGTATGTTTTATAATTTATTTTTATATTCATTACATGATATATATTGAATTATTTATGATTGTTTACAATTTTATTTATTAAAAGACAATCGGTCGCATGTATATCTTGAAATCGAAGAGAAAAAAATATTTAAAATGAAATCTATTATAAATTATCATGGTTTCACATGAGTGATGTGTCAAACTATCATAGGTTGGCCTTTTACCAGAGACCAATTTTTGATAATCACATTACTCCTTCCAATTAATAAATAAATCAAAACATATAAGGTAAAAGTTATTTTTCTTCATAATACCAAGATATTACTTGTAATATTAGATATCTAAATTCATGATACAATAATATATTTTCACATATTTATTTTATATGATACCCACAACTACACAAAATAATGAATGAGTACATTTCCAAGAAAAATTAAATGTTTATCATCTAACTTATTCAACTGAAATGTTGTCATATGATATAACATTAGGGATATTAGATTAATACATATAACGTGATCAAAAAATTAATTTACTAACTATATTTGTGTAAATATAACTACATAATCATGAAACATATTAATAAAATATCTAACCATAGTAAGTGAATAATTTTATAAATTCCATTCACCTATTTATAGAAAAACAGATAACAAATAAATTTAAAATTTACAATAATTAATAAGTGGGGTACAATATCTACTTGAAAATTTAATATATTAACCACAAAATATAAATTATTTTTAATTAAAATAAACTAGGATGACCCCTTAAATATAAAAATTAATATAATTCTTAAATTTATAAATTCATTCCATGTATATGATTAATTAGATCTATATCAATGATATGAAAACCATTACCCAACATGAATTTATAAATATACATTAGTCATGAGTGATATTAATAACCTTATAAACTATTATTATTTTTATTAGTTAATGTCTTCATAATGTATGGAATTACCTCTACTAAAAGACACAATAAATAAATAATTAGAGCTAAGGTAAATGTGTGTGAGGTATATGTATCATATAATTTTATAGTCATATATGTTTACATATAAAATATATATCTCATTACTATATGTTTAGATTCAGATTCGGTGGATTCTATGTCAATAAAAAATACCAAAATTTATTGAAGATATATCTTTATTTTAAAATTACATTATTTCGAATGCCTTAATTTATTTTAATCACATGTAGAGTAACTTCTTCCTATATAGTCCTAAAGAAGATATCCAACTTCCTTAACATTTTTTTTATATCTTTGATTACAATGGGTATATGGAATGTACACCAACTTTTTGAAAGGAATCATCCTACATAACATTTAATGATGATCTACATAACAACATGTATAATAATATTAAGATATTACTTATAATAATACCATTATAATAGTTGTTTATGTTTCATAGAATCATATTAAACTTTTTGTAGATGTAGAAAAAAAAAATAATCCGTTTAAACACGATCACTTTCATTATATGATCTAAAACAAGAAAACTATAAAATGAATATCATATGTATACCTTACACTGATCATTTATGTAAAACTCTTATTTAATCAAAATATTGATGATGATCCATAATTAATACAAAAAAGGATGCATTCCCTATTTGTGTATCCATTTGATGAATTCAATCACAAAACATTTGGTGGGGATTATTCTTCCAAAAATTATACACCAGTAATGCAATATTGAAATGGATGAATGAAAATATATCATTTATTCGGATTAATATTTTAATGCTTTTAAAAAATCAAAGAAAATTTAAATGGATTCATGATGCTTTATATAATCCTCATGTAATCTCTATAATAAACAATGAATATATTCATATTTTCATAATTTATGAATAAAAAACATTTATTTTCAACTCTTGTATCTAATGAATGATTCTGTAATTTATCATATAAATTTTTTTGACTCAATATTACCTCAAATTTCATAATATAAAACCATTATGGTGAATGATAATACATGTATATGATTAAACTAATGTTAAAACATAACATTCCTCTAACTTAACAACTAGAAAATATCATTTATATAAAATAGTACATTTCCTCATTACATAAAACCTAGGATATGGTGTTATGATATTTCCTAACCATATGAAACAATAGCTTTAGGTAGTTGAATGATATTTATATATAATCATATATTTCATATCTTATCCTATCAAATATAATATTTTATGTTCAAACAATATCATATAATATGGAATATCTATATAATAATTATTTATGATAGAATAAAAAAATTTACATGTTTATTGGCATCAAGGAATATCTCCATTTATATACCACTTTCAATAAAGCCACGTAGACATTGTTTAATTTATACTTATTTAATATCATATAAAACATCTTATGACCACATATTTAAAAATTGTTTTGGATATCATCTGATAAACATTAGGATGGATATTATAATCTTTACAATCTACGACATTATATGAAATAACAATTGAATATCCATCGTATATTGAGCATGAAATGACTATTGGCCATGAGGTCATTTATTGCTGGACATTTCTGGCCTTGTGCCTTTAGAATACAGGTCATGTATGGGTTCCCCTTATTCCCTTAAATGGGTGATTATCCGTAATAAATTAAAAAGAAGGTCTTCGGGCCATTCGGTCCTTCAATAATTAATTCATTTTTAGAAAACTAAAAAAATATTATACTCAACCAATTGTTTTTGTAAAATGTTTCAATAATTTATTTAGTAATAATTCCACACCCCATTGTCCATTTTATTATTCAAATAAACATTATATCAAGTATTAGTGATTATTTTAAATTAGTGGCCAATGTAAACATACTAATTAAAATCAAAATAAAATTGATTTATTGTGGTTACCATCAATCAGGCGTTTAACTATACATATTTCCACTGTTGAAATCATATAATATAATTCATAGTCATAAAAATAAAATGTAATAGGATTTTATTAAATAATATAATGAAAATATAAAAAAAATTTATAGCTCAAAAAATCTATTTCATTCACCACATATATCCTAACTAAATAGATTGACACTTCAAATCCAGCCCCACTAAGAGTATAAGAACCTCACATTCCCATCATAATAATATATAAGAACATCAAATACTCCTTATCTAAATTTTGATGTAAACTCCCTTCATTTATCCCAATGTTGTGATAAGATTTCATGTTGTTCATATGAGAGGAAATGTCACATCGTATATAATCCTCAATCGATGATATAATCAATTGCATTCCCAAAAAACACTAATTTGATCAGCCTCATGGATTTCATAATAATGTTATCATTTTATAGCAGTTATAATGTTAGATATCCTTCCATTCTTATACAAATGGACACAATATAAAAAAGGATCCAATTTTATATAACAAAATAGCATACACCAATCTATTTGGTATACATTGTTGGTAACTCATCAAAAAATACTCATTTAGATTCCTAGTGTAATATTTTTTATCTTTATATGTAATGAAAACCATGATTACACTAAAATTTAATTACAAACAATATTATTTAATGATAATAATGTGTTAACAATATCATAGTTTCATACTTTTAGTGCAATATTATAAATCTAGGACATGAATATATCAATCCAATATTAAATAATAAAAAATTTAAGTATCAATTTTATTTCACATCATTCGACTTATATTCCTAACCTCCATTAATAATATAATTATTCCATACACGTATTATCATATAATCATATCTCATAAGAAATGGAACTCTTGAGGAAATATATTTTCTACTTTATTGTTTTTATTTTTAACTCATTTCATCTCAATGAAATTTCTATCATATTCGTTGTTAATATCTGTGGAAATTGTTGCACATAAATTATATGATGGGAAACACATCTGAAGAAATTTAGTTTGAATAATGGTCATGTTATGAAAAAATTTCATAGTGATAAAGATTTAATTACTTTATAGAAACATTTAATCATTACAGAATCATGTATTACAATGTTAATATCTTTTGTATCTACATAGAAATAAATCTATGTCAATCTTTATAACATAATATAGATGCACTAAATTAAATATTTTAATTGAGAAAATATCAAAAAAGAAATATCACAGTCAACTAATTTGTTAACAATATACCACAAACCCATTTAAGATATAATGTTACATTCACATTTAATTTTAATTATATATTTTTTTTATAAATTTTTTATTGTATATGATTAAATAAAGTATCCAATATCATAATATATGATATATTTTTATAATATGATTCTAAAAAACTAATTTGTGTCATAAAAATAACAATTATTAACAAAAAATTTAATATTTAATAAATAAATTATTTCCAAACATATTTTGTATGATTTTCATTGAAATTAGAAAAATATATTGAAAGTTAGTATTTATTCAATAATATATGTTACTAATTGTAGTGTGAATCAATTTTCTCATGTTTTAAAAAATTACATTGATATACCATTTTATCAATGATTAAATTCCTCTTATCCACTTCTTCCCTTAATTAATATTGTAAAATTAGATGATTAGTACAACTTATGTAACAATAAAATTCATAATTTATTCAAAATAACTCATTATTAATAATTTACATTTCCTTTCATATTAGAGAACTGATATAAATATACACATTATATATTTAGATACATATGAGCTCTGAATATGTCTTTTTATAATATATGTTCATAATATAAACCATTTATACTCTAATGGATACTACAAGAACCATAACTTTATCCCATTACATTTTACTTTTATATATTTAAAATAATTTAAAAAAATATTTATTGTATTATATTTAGTAAAAAATAGAATAATTAATTTCTAAAATAGAATAATTTATATGTAATCTCTATAATGTATCATGAATTGTTGAAACCAATTGTAAATATCTCTCATCTACAAACACTACCACTCATTCATGTCACCACAATTATATTTTCCTAACCTAATATAAAAATTGATTATCCAATTTTTTTCTTTTGACACAAAAAATTAACAATATGTACTGCAAATAGATAACCAAATATTATACATCTAATTCATAGTTTATCAATTATCGTCACATTGATAAAATATTTATATAATTGGTTGAACTCATAAAATTTTATGAAACGTTATAATTTTTTTTATATAATGATTTCCATAGATAAAATAAATCATAATGGGAAACATCGTCATTTCTATGTCATTAAGATTACTAATCATATGTGATACTTGAAATTATACTGAATTCCATCTGTCACTTTAGGATCAATAATTCCATGGAAATCTTATGTTAATTCATATTTTATTCTCGTAAGAATATAAATATTCTTGTTGATCTGCTTCAACATCTAGATTCTACATAAAAAGTTTTAATAACCCCAAAATTTTAATATTCCCCAATAAATGTTCATAACTTTTTGAACACTTATTTGAAATTACATCTTTTTTATCCTCTAAAAATATTAATATCAAAGTCACATTTAAAGATGATTAATCCATTATATATGTAATATAAAATGTTATCAAGTGAGTATCATGATTTATATTCATTCAAAAAGTATAATTATTAAATGTTATACCATTAAATGGATAACCCTTTTAGAATGTAAACACATACATTTCTATTATAAGGTGTATTTTTAAAAATTAAATGAGTTTTATAATGTTTTAATATCACAAAACAACTATATTGATTCATTACTATTATAATAATATCAAATATTAGTACTTGATAATTGAGTGGATGACTCAATCCTAATCTAAAACATAGAATGACTCAACACTCCAACCCTTCAATGATATATTATACGGTGTCTCCTTTATGGGTAACTAAAATATCATAGTGAAATATTGTTACCTAACATATGTGGTTATCCACATTTACAATTCATTGTACAAGATAATCTATTTCCATTCTTTATTTGACGAACCTACAGAGTTGAGTTATCTAGGACTTCACATCTGTTTCATTTAGAAATAACTAAAAATATAATATTTCTCAGGTATTGTTATAACATCTACATATTTTATCATGTATTCTCATTTATATTTATCCATGATTATAATGATTTTGTTTTTGAAAAATACATCTACAACTATATTAATATTTTCATATAAAAACACTATTTTTTTCAAATGAAATTTAATTTTCTATCTTTAAACAATACATATATTTTATATAAACTAAATTTAAAATATCACTATATATACACATTAAGAAAATTCAAGACGTGTATGGTACATATTAACCATTATTTTATTTGGATTTGATTCATATTAAAAAATATGTCCGCATAAAATTAATCATGGAGAGATTTTTATGCAACGCCCAAATTTTTTGGTACATCCTGAACTCCATGGATTCTCACTAGTCATCGCCAAAGTCCACCTACAAATGATTAATTAATCAAGATATACCGTAATTTCTTTAAAAATATATAACATAATTAATATTAATTATAATAAATTCCTAATCAAATACTATATAAAAAAATTGAATGTCAGAATAGAATAAATTTAATTGAATTATCATACATAAAATATAATTCAAAAAATTCTGGTACGATACATTATTGACGCATTCTAACTCATTAAAGTTAATAATACATATATTCCAAATATTAAATTTATGTTAATGAAAAAAATAAAGGAATAAAAAGAAATAAATGAGTTGTTTCAATATTTATATATCAGATAATGAATTTTGAATAAAATATTAATAATTAATGTATAAACATATTATAATTTTCCATTAATCAAGGGAAATCTATAATAAAAAAATATTTCATAATTTTTTTTATTACATCTTTATATTATTTTTATGACATTCTACATAAATATATAATACATGATATAAAAAAAATATTACATTTCAATTACATAAATGTTTTCTAATATGAAAATTACACATATTTAATATTTTTGGAATCAAAATCATTACAATTTATGAATAAATTTTTTAAATTGGTTTAAATAATTTATTTATGTAATGTCGCTAATTTAAGAAATTCAAATTAAAATCTATGAAAAGTTCATAATCTAAAATAAACCCTATTTTATGTTTCAATAATTTTTAATTTAAAAAAATTACATAAATTACTCATATAATTTCTATGTAAATAATTAATATTAAATTATAGGTCATCCCATATAATTCAAAAATATATATTATTAATAAATAATATTAAGAATATTTATTTATTAATCAATTAATAAGAAAATTATAATAAATTAAATACTATTTAAAAATAAATATTTTTTAACAACATTGTAAGTTAATTTATATCATAAAATAATTTCTAATATGATTTAAATATTTAATATATTATATGATTTAAATCAAAATTGAAAAATAAGAATAATCAATATTTTATACATTTCTAATTTAAATATGTACATGGTATTAAAATTTTTCATTATTTATAAAACAATATCATAGTTTAATTTGAATTTCATTTCTTATGATATATAATTCGACAATAATTAGTCATAATTGTTTATATTCCCATTTCATATGTGTTTTCTTTCGGTTCATGGTTTACGATAAGACTAGAGACACGTAAGTGAATGGAATACCATATTTTATCCTATGTAATATTATTATTTAATACAATAAAATGCTAAAATCTAAATTTCATTCTCTGTATTTGGTATTGAATAGAAAAATTTCATTGTACAACTATATACAAGTTAATATAGAATATTTGATATAACTAAGAAAATTAAAAAATATATACAATTTTATGTATGTAAATAAAAATGATATGCAATGAAAAAATTGATTATCTTCATTTTATGACATGATATAATTAATTATTTAAATACAAACATGTCCCAAATACCACAACTAGTTTCATAGAAATGAACAACACTTATTCGACCAGGAGAAGATCTTGACATAACATTAAAAAATAAATCACAATTCTAGTCAACTGATCGCATATATCTTATAAAATAAAGAACACATGTATTCATTACATCAATTATGGTTGGATATCATATTTTAATAAAAAAAATATATATCGAACAAAAAAATTTAAAGATGACACATTCCACTATGGTGTATCCATTTAGGAATAGTAAAAAGATTTTGGTTTGGTGGGATTTTTCTTTTTAAAATTATTCTAAATTATCTTTCATTGTAAAAGGACAAATTAGAGAAATGATTCAATCTAAATAATAGGAAGAATTCATCAATAAATAATAAAACTATCCAAATTGTTTCACCCTCCATTATATAAGCCAAGTCAATTCTCTTTGATCCACTAAGACTTTACTCTTACATTCATGACATGTGGGTAAGTAACATGAAGTTAAACGTTTTATATGTTACATTATACGAATTAATTTTTCATATAAATTCATTTGATACAATTATCCTATACCTTTCATCATATAAAATGATTAATAATAATGATATCAACAAATGATGATTATCTTAATTTGAAAAAAAATGCTTGATAAACATGTCAATCATCAACAATAGTGTGATTCATAATGTACAATTCATCATATAATAACAATTATGATATATTGTTTTTATTCATAATTATCATAAAACATGATATGATTAAACAGTTACATGGTATATCTATATCATACCATAAGATATAACAAAACTAATGATGTAATATATAATGTCGGTTTTAAATTTCCTTACAATAAGAAATATATATATACATATCATACACTATTATATAATCCAAAATAATATATAAGAAAAATCACTTTTTTGCATATATCCATCAATTTCTTACGACGTTGATCCAATATCATAGGGTTATTCCCTCATAGTATTGTGAACACTAACTCGAATGGATTCTTTAATAGACCACTATATCCCCATATATATTTATCCAACACAATTTAATTTTATAACAATACACCATTAAAACAAATATATAATTTAAAAACTTCCATAGCTTTTAAATTATCATGTATATTCCAATTAATCAATCAGTTTCCTATTCATTACCTTAAAAAATATATCGTTTTGAAAGAAGTGAAGAATTGGAATCCTAAATATGAACCATTTCATGATTTTGAGATTCTAGAGTTTCATTTGAGGCCAGATCCATTGAAATTGAACTATCATGTAAAATTATCATTCATTCTATTTAACTACATAAAAACATAGAGATAATTATAATCTATATTTTCCTTTTAATACTATAGTATCCTATTATATACATAAGAATTACAAATTATTCATGAAATAATTTCATGAAATATTCCCATATATTTTGTTTTCAAATATGTAAATTAATTACTTCTTAATATATCAGTCAAAGACAAAATGGCGTAAAATTCACCATTTAGGTTTTTGATGTTCTATTGAATCCTAAATATCCTCTTCATATCGAAGATTTATTACTATATTTTGTGGAGATATTTTCATCATAAAAAGAATGGAGGATTATGGTGATGAAATTATTTATCCCTATCCTAGGATTAAACCATAATATGTTCAGAATAATTTTCATTCTCATAGTTAGATTTAATTGTAAATGTTTTAGATCATAGTCAACAAGACTGTAAGATATACAAAATTTTGTTATCATCCCAATAATGGATAATCATATATTATTATGGTAAGAACGACTCTATATATATTTTAACGAAATTAGGCATTAAAAAGAAAATTTAAATCCCAATGAAATCATATAAAACAAAATTACAGAAATTGTGGATTTCTCATACAAAACATTAATGAACAAAAAAATTAATTATAGTAAAAACAATTTGATAAATTATTGAGAAAAAAAATATTCAAAAAAATTAATATCTAATCATTTTACAATAATGGACACTCCATAGAGATTTTATAATCCTTTAGAATAATCTACAACTTGTTGACCATATCATGTTACCTGAAAATATCACCAAATATTTATTTCAAATGGTAAATTTTTAGAGATTTAAAAAATCACTCTGACCAAAAAACCTCAAAAAATGATAAAGAATGCATAAAATAAAATTTAATATTCTTTAAGACCCATGGAACAAAAATGATCATTGTGAAACGATTTTCCCAAACTCGTATTCGAAAAACACCCATAAGGTTTTGATTATCATATCTATTATAGACCATATTTTTTGAATAACACAATAATAAATATATTTCTACATAATTAAAAAACAAAATCCTACATACCATATAAACATTTTAAAAAAAATGAAATACAATTTCTAAAATCATGTTTCTTTTCATAATGGGATTCACATAATTCCCACATAAACCATTATATACAAAAAGAGTTATTTTTATTGAATAAATATGAAAAATAAGAGGAAATTCTAATTAATAATTCATAAAAGAAAATTTAATATAGAAAATATAAAAAAAATAAAATAAAAAAATAATAAAATAATACATTCAAAAAAATTAAAAATATTACAATGGAATTACTTGTATATCAAAAAATAGAAAGACATCGGCTTAAAAAATAACAAAAACTGTAATATTACCATCCTTATTGATTTATATCAAAATGTAAACTAAAAATAATTAATAAAGGGATATAAGTCTATCGTGGATGAATATTAGGTAGTATTAAAAATATAATGAAAAATAATAAATTTCATACAATTTACATGTTGCAACTATATACCATATACTTTTTACAAACCCCAAATTTGAATAAAAGATATGGATATCCAATATGTAGGATCAAATATTATTTTTATATTAAAAAATAGAATAATGGGTGAATTGAATACTATCAAAATTTCATTGGAACCATTAATGTTGATATAAATCTGTCACAGGGAATATTTCTTATCCTTAAGGGAATTTGATTCATAATGTAAGCTTTTAACATTTAAAAATTTTATTTTACCAGTGTTAAAATAAAATTCTCATAACCTCACAAAAAAAAATTTCTTATCCTTTACAACCACAAAATAAAATCATAAGGTTGATTTTATTAAAATATTTATTCTACCATAAATAGTTAGAATTATTAATATAATAAGATTAATGGAATTAGAATGTGTATGAAAGTGATACTTTATAACTTTTATAATGTTAAAATTGCAATGGAATGAAACCAACTTGTAATAAAGCAGAATTAGGAATATGATTCCATTAAAATAAAGAGAATGTTTTATACTACAACCTTGGATAAAGGATTAATGATTTAAATATTCAATAAAGTCTTACATTCCCATTCATAACTATGACCTCAATATGAAGATCGATATCTGCATTTCTATCCATGAAAGGCCTTGATTTTGAATGAAATAAGTACCTCTGTCTTCCAAACCCCGAAGCCCATAATCAGTAAGATTAGAGTATGCACAAAACTTGTCAAAACAATTGGTTCATAGTTGAAAAGTTTTTCCTGACATCCACATGAGGAACTGATATTTTAATCGCCTCTCTCTCTATAAATCACATCATTGTAATTTCACATACCTCAAATTTATCCACATTCACGGTACATAGTGCATTCAAATGAACTCATATTCATAATGAATTATTATCAATGGTTAGATCCACTCTAATGGTCTTATATTATTTAAATTTAGGAGGGACCTGGACAGGTGTCAAATAAACAGCATTTATTTTATAACAGATTGAATGACATCATTTCATGTATAAGAAATGATGTTATGTATAAGATAAATTTTAAGTACAAGAAATCATAGAATCGAATAATTTTGGAATGATTTATTAAACAACTCTAACATAATCAATAAAATCGATTCTTATGAAAATGAAATTCAGATTGAGAAAGCTGTATCACTATTTCGGGTACCGGTATCATAAAATTAGTATGAAATTTTTATCGATATTGATATCATGAAAAACTGTATCACATAGGTTTAAGTGAAACTATACGTCATAATCTTTATTACATTGTAGTGTTAAATATAAAAATAAAACGTAATGAAAAATATATATGTAAACCATAATGACAATGATTTTAGTTAAAAAGAATGATGATTGTGCAAGTAAAATGGATTGAAAAATCTGTAAGAAAAATGTCATGAAAAATCTGTAAATAAAATGGATTGACAAATCAGTATGTATAATGAAATGAAAAATCAGAAAGTAATATTATTGGACAAATCAGTAAGTAAAATGGAATGACAGATAAGTAAGTACAACAAAATTTCAAATCATTATGTAAAAAGGAATTATAAATTAGTAAGAAGAACCGATTGACAAAATCAGTAAGAAAAATGAAATGACCAATCAATAAGTAAAATGGATTAAGAAATCCTTAAGTAAAATAGAACATAAAGAACATTGTATGTGATTTTCAAAACATAAAACCATAAGGAATGGGAAAATTATAAGATAACCTTATTTACTCAACAATATCCCACTTTTTGGAAAACACAAAAAAACATTTCTAAGGAATAATATATTGACATAGAAAAACAAGATAGAAAATAAAAAATTTTCCTTTGAACGAATATTAGGATGAATACATCTAACTCACCCTTTAGTTATGTTTCCCATAGTTCATATTCCTCATCATTTGTATTTGGTTTTTATTTCCTATGGAAATATATCCCCCTTATATAATCATATATTCTTAATAAAAAATCCCCCTTACATAGACATTATTCATACATACCATAATCCCATTTAATATATTCTCCCCCTAGTGAGACTTAATTAAATTATTCCATCAAATAAATTCTGCCCATGGTGATTTTCAAAAAAGGAATGGATAAGTATATGTTGTACCTGTATGGATAAGGAAATATACATGCCAAAAAAATAGAATGATATGAAAGTGTATTCTTAAAGATATTTTGGAAATTATGTTTTGATTACCACAAAACATTAGAATTAAAGGAAAAAATCATATATTCTTATTCTTCTTAGTCAACATTTTCATTATCATGGATTTGTGTTTCTCCACTTCCTTATGATCATCTTGAATATTGTTCATCAAAATCTACTAATATGGGTACTTTTTTATAGCGATAACATCCTTTATTCGTGGTATTTGATTCAATCATCTTGATTTTTTAAGAACACCTCTAGAGAAGCAACATTTTTCACTAATTCAGATATGACTTCTTTTTCACTACTTGCAGACTGAGAAATGGAATTAAGTTGGATTAATTTCTCAGTAATGGATGCATTGACATAGTTGAATATATATTCACATGTATTGAACACTCTAATTGTTGAATCCATGATTTAAATGTACTGTATATGATCAACATTGATCATTTTGGGTTGGCTAATGACTTTATTTCAAGTCACCTTCTAAGCATTATAATAAATCAAAAGATTGTTAAAATATTCTTCATGCATAACATCCATTTCAATCAACATATTAGTAGATTTCGTCTACTGGATAACAGTTTCATGCATCATTTGACTTAATATATAATTATTTGCAACAACTAGAATAGTATTGACCAACTTCCTTTTAGATAGATTGACTATGTCAGGATCAACAACCGATGAGGATTCGAAACCAAATCATCTTTTCATTTCTCAGCTCCTCTTGTTGTTATGGAATCTAGTTTCTATATCATTTTGGATGTCTTCTGAGGAATTTCCTTATTATACGAGGCTATCAAAACACTCATCCATTACTATAACATGTACCAGGGTTTGTTCATTGGATACATTGATAAAATTACATTATCCATGTTCTTCTTCTTCCCCTTGGAGATCTTCTTCCTGAGTTCACTCATGTCTTTCTTCTTCTGGGATATCTTCCCCATCATAACATTATTGTTCAATATCTTCTTTCTCTTCTTCACCCACCTCAACATCAACTTATCCTTGAACTTCAACTTCAACTACTTCTTTAATCTCGTGTTCTTTATAAATAGATTTTGATGTCTGAGGTGTTCAATTATACTCATCCACTTCCCATAAGATTCATCACTTTCTTTTTGAATGATTCAGTCTTCTATTTCATGAAAAAGTTCTTAAATATGTAATACTATATTAGAAATCTAGATATCCGAAGAGAAAACTAGCTTCTTATGAATAAAATGAGATAATAGTACTTCTAGATATTTCTTCTCTATAATTTTTCACTAAATACTAACATACATGATATTCAAAATATTTATTCTTTAACAAATTATCCTTATTTTATTTTTTATGATATTCTGATTTCGTATTTTTTGTGGCCTTATCCTTTGTATGATTTAAGCCAAAGATGGATCACTTTTTTTCTGGTAGCATCCATCTCACTCCACTTTGTAACCATTGCATCACAATAGGCTTTTGGCTCCTTTATATGAGGAGGTGTTGATACCGGGTCAGCAGGAACCGTTTCTGTAAATCTTGGTTATTCATGTTTCATTATCATTGGTAAGGATTTTGACGATTATGGGACAACAACCATGTTCTAGAAAACCATTTCATCAAAAAATGTAGATTCCAATAAAAACTCTACAAAAATTAACCTATGAGTATCATTATTGAGCATCATAATATTGAAGGTCATATAAATTTATTGAAAATGGACATTCAGCCCTTGTAGACACATTACGATTATCCTAGAGATAGTTGTTGGATACATATGTATCTGAGATCTGATGGTTCCACCTTTTACTACATGGATGGTTAGAATGTTGTACTTCATCAAGTGGGTTTTCCTTATATTGAAAAGAAAATCTAATAGAAATATATCACATATCATTAGAGTGTTTGTATCTCATTTCCTTGGAATAATAAATCCTTGCATCCATAGAGCTACCTACATGAGACCAAGGTATTCCAGAGAATTGTACTTTTTAAAAAAACCTTCCATCGATGTATGTGTTTGAGATAATATAATGGAATATCTTACGTAAGTTATCTTGACATCATTTACTTCCTTCATATATGGAACTGTATCAGTCATTTCATAACATTTTAACATAATCATATCTTTCCATCCATTTGAATGAATGTCACAGATTAATATAATTGTATGAAAAGTTTAGGGTAAAAAAGATCCTGAATTTTCTCCGTATCCACAAATATGCTTTATCATATATTAATTATTATTACTATAGATATTTGGGAGTCATACATTGCAAAAAAATTAGGGCATACCAGTTATTCCAAGAAGATTGATGAATCCTTTATTTACATGCTAATCAGTATCTGATATGATGAGGATTTTAGAGACATTGAGAGTTTATAAAATGTATGAATCTGACGTAGAATTTGAAGGCAACAGAATATCAGCACATAGTTCAGAGAAGATGTTGTGGCACTCATAAATGAATCACATCTTATATAGATAATGAACAGACCTTTATGCTTCTATAAGATAATCAAATGACTGAAAATAACATGATTTGATTTGATGGATGTGGATGATTGTTGAAAATATGAATACAGATTTTTTTTGAAATTTTTTAAAATATAAATTGAAAATCTAGATATACCATCAATTTAGAATTTAAATTATAAAATTATGATTATGAATGTGTACATTTTGGGATACTCTGAAGAATTTATCAGTATTCTAAAAATTCTCTTAGATATTTTTGATTCCGTGAAATTCTATTGCATTAATATCCATTCTGAGTACATATATTCTGAGAATTTCCATTTCGAGAATTTCAATTCAGAGAATTTCCTTTTGGAGAATTAAATTTTTGAGAATTTTGATTATGAGGATTTCTTAAACATATCTCATTAAAGAAATGTATATTTTCATTATGAAGCATAATTTTTATAATAGAATCATATAGAATGAAAATAAAATAATCATATGTACTCCCCATGATATAAAGAGTATTTTATTATTAGGATATGTTTCAAAAAAGTTGTAGATATGAATTATTACCTTATAGTCATCATTAATAGCTTATGTTGAATATATGAAAATCTATCAAAGGTAAAGGAATTTTAAAAAATATCAGAAATTTGTTCTAGTATTCCGATGAATTGAAATTAATATATTCAATAAGTGTGTGATCCATAAGAATGTGAATTAAAATACCTTTGTGATTTTCAAGAAAGTGATGTGGTGGGTTTTTACATAGGGAAATGGTGCTTTTGTTATCATACATTATTTGAGTCTTAGTAAAACACATAGAATAATCTATGAGTGTGTGTTTCATCTACAACACTTGTGCACAAAAACATTCAACAACTACATATTCAGCTTCAGTAGTGGACAGTGACACAAAATGTTGTTTCTCTCAAGACCATGGAACTATGAAATATCCTATGAAATAAAATATTTTAGATGTAATTTTATTATCCATTTTACCACCATTAATGTAAGAATCCAAAAGACTTTTATGTTAAAAATCTTTTCCAGAAGAATAAATAGTACCAAATCTAATATTCCTTTTAAATACTGAAAAAATCATTTCACTACATTAAAATAGGATTCTTTAGGATTTTCTTAATATCCACCACATAAGTATAAAAAAACATTATTTCAGGTCGATTAGATTTTATGTAATGTAAACTTCCAACCATTCCCCTATAAGATTTTTGATCCACAGGTATCCCTACTTTAACAATATCAAGAGTGTTAGAAGTTCTGAAAGAATATCTTATACTCATACTATTATCATACCCATAATTCTTAAGAAGATCATTGATATACATATGTGGGGATATGTATGTTTATACTATTTTTTGAGAACATTTAAAACATAGGTAAAATGATAAATAACCCATCATTATTATCTCAAACTCATATTTCATAAGATTCACAATGGAATCGATTAAGGATTGTTGAGTTGATTCGAAGATGATATTATCAACCTAAATATGAACAATAAAAACAAGATTATTATAATACTTAATGAAAATCGTAGGATCAGTGGTTCATGAAACATAGTTATTCTGATGCAAAAATCATGTATCTCTTTCATATCAAGCTATATGGGCTTGTTTGAGTCCATATAAAGCATTATAATGTCTATAAACATGATTAGGATAATTTGTATCTTCAAAACCCGGGAGATGATCTACATAGTCCTCGTCCTATCCATAACCATTTATGAAAAACATTTCACATCCATATGATATTGTATATAATTAATCAATGATGCAAAGGAAAAAAGAATATGGATAGATTCCACTATTGCTACAGGAGCATTGGTTTCTTCGTAGTCTATTCCTTCTTGTTGGTTATAGCCTTTAGACACTAATAGTGACTTTTTCATAATAATAATTCCTTTTTTATTGCATTTATTTGTAAAAACCAACATTACTCTAATAACCTATGCATCTATTGTACTTTCATTTATGTTCCAAACTTGATCCCTTACGAATTCATTGAGTTCATCTTGAATGGCCTCTATCCAATCTTCATAACATCAGGATTAATAAATTTTCATTGATTTGAATTGAGAAAGAAAAAAACATTTTCAACTTCATTCCATAAGGAACATCGAGTTCATATGGGTTGATTAAACTTACCAATGATTTTATCACTGGGATGATTCCAATGTAACAACAGACATGGGTCTTTGAAAACATGATCATCAACATACGGTAGAAAATATTTATAAGTGAATGTCTCAGAAATATTTTCAAGATTATTTTCTTTAACTGAAGGATCTTCTATTAATGTCTGGTAATCATTTTTATAATATATTTCATAAATTAGTTCATGTTGTTCGAAAACTAATGAATCAATTTCATCGAATTTAACATGTATTGTTTCATCAAAAGTGAATGTTTATTTATTAAAAACATTATATGCATTAGAGTTAGTAGAGTAACCCAATAATATTCCTTCATCTGATTTGGGTGAAAATTTATGTAAGATATAATTATTATTCACAATACATACTTTGGAACCTAAAACATTGAAGTAAGAAACATTTGTTTTATGGCAAGTCCATAACTTGAAATGTGTTTTATTATGAAAATGTCTTATTAAAAAGAGATTTATTGTATAACAAGAAGTGCGTACTGATTCAAATCGGAAAATGGTTAGAAATAGAATATTCACTCAACTTGGTTCTAGTCATCTATTGATGAATATGATTTCTTCTTTCGACAACACTATTTTGTGTAGTAGTTCATGGCGGTGACATGTTGTGAGTAATAAATTTGTTACTACAAAAAGTTTCAAAGTATGAATTTTCAAATTCTCCACCCTAATAACTATGAATAGATATAAAAGGTATGTTTTTCTCATTTTTAACATGATCTATATATTTTTTGAAATAAAAAAATCTTCATATTTCATTGCATGAATATAGTCACATATAAATCTAATGTTGTCATCAAATAGGAAAAACACATAGTATTTTCCAGGAATACATCTAGTTTATCATCGACCGAATAAGTTCATATGATCCAACTTTAAGGCATTAGAATATGAAACATAACATATAGATTTATTTCTATATTTCTGTTTCTTTCGATATTGACAATGATCATAGACTTTAGAAGTATCAAACCATAGATCTCCTAGGTCCTAAACATGTTATTTCATAGAAATTTTACTCTAATTACTTATGATAAAATGTCTTAGTAAACTATTCTCAAGCCATGATTGATCATAAATGGCCCTAAAAGAAGTTAGATATTGACATATAAGGTCTTCTAGGTTTATGGTGTACACATCCTCAAGCCCAAGGGCAGAAAGAATAAAATCATCATTGTAATTGTGAACTAAAAATTTATCATTTCTAAAATTCACATGTTAAACATCATGACATAAATTAATTATGCTTATAAGGATATTCCAAAGGCCTTTAAAAAACATTTGAAATAATAGATTTACTAAAAAGAATATTGTTACGGATACAGACAATTTCTACATTAGAGTTATCACCAACGGTTACTTTTCCACTATTAGCCTTTAAAATCATTTTGAAATAGTCATTTTTACATATATTCTACCAGGAACATCCACTATCCATGTCCCATATGGTTTTTGAACATTTTTTGTTATTCTAAAAAAGAAAGAGATAGGTTTTTTAATCCAAACATGCTTGGATCCATAATTGTTAGATAATAAAATCATGTGTATCCAATTTTTTTATAAAATTAAGCTTTATAAAACCCACAGGACTAATATTTATTTAAAGAAAAGTTCTTCATGAAATTCACACCACATTGACAATTAGTGAAAAAGGGGGCACTTGAAGAAACATAATAATTTTTTAATAAAATTGGTTTATCATGATAATAACATAATCCTTGATTATTACCATGAGGTCGGGTCAGAGAATAAAACATGTTAAAACTTTATATACTATATGATAAATTAGCAAGGTGTTTCATGATGGAAAATATTATCGTCTTTAGCCTCAATACCAAATTCATATCTGTAGAGACCCGAAGCCTGACGTACATGGACATTACATTACTTTTGCGGAATACTTAGTACATAACAAAAACACACACACACAAGGACCGTAATAGATTAGTGTCTTTGGAAACTCGGAATATAATATTCTAATCATGGTGAATGATTTTCAACATCTCCCATAAAGATATTCTTTTATATTTAACCAAAATCCTTTCTTTATGTACTGGGGAAAATAAAACATAAAAGGGTGAGCTCAAATTCTCATTAAGGGTAAACAAAAGAAATATCAATCATGTCATATTCAAAAGAACATATCTTTTGGAAATCTTAACCTCCAAAAGAGATCATAATTTCATAACATGGGATAAATCATTGTAGTGAAATGTAATCCCTATAATCATAACCTAAAACGTGAAACTTTTTGGAATACACACATAATCATAGAGAATCATTTCTTATTATTCAAGACTCATTACCAAGATTATCTTAGTGGACAAATTCCATTTCTGAACCGAGTTACCCTCATTTCAGTCCTGCTTCACTGAACCGGTATAACCTACCATTCCAGCCATGTATGTCTCATGAGATATAAAATCTTTATCCAATGCATTGGAGGGAGATATAGGTCCCACCCATCTCATAATGATACCATTCTTATGTGTTCCTCAAATCATAACCATACATCGTAGCATAACCCATGTAATAAAAATGGGAATCTTAAACATCGTGACATCATAAAACAATTCATATAAGATAAAGGAATTCATAAACATAATTCCATCACAACATAATAAAATCAATGTAATAATAGGGATAGAAACAAAACCCTTTATTATCATAGATGGAAAATAATTTTGATAAAACACTTGAAGTCCATTCTTGAGGAAAATATCCTTTCTACTTCAAAAACAATTTTACTTTCTTAACTTGTCATAAAATTCTAAACTAAAAGAATTTGATTAAAAATAAACTTGAAAACATGTAATGTAAGCTTCATGGAAATAATGTTTTAAAAATACATTCATTTCGTATAAGTAAAAAACACTCTTCTCGAACTTTTGTCGGAAAAGTCAAAAAGTACCTCGTACGAAAATTGGCAAAAGATTCATGTCATATCATTTATAAAAAATGTACCGAAGGGTAAAATTGGATATAAACTATTGTAGAAGGATATAAATATTAAATATTTAGTAAACATGGATGTGGATTATAATATACACCCCAGTAAATTCCAAAGTACAAACAATCTCGTATAAAAATGAGATTGTGGTATTTCCCTTACCTTAGGTCCAATTTGCTTCGTAAGAGTCTGAACCTCCTGTATAATGATTTAAATAATGTAATTGACTTATTACATAATCATATTCATTGTTATGATATCATATATTGTTCACTTATGACTTTATATTACCCATTATTATGTAAATTAATGTTAAAGTAGTGTTTTGGGTAAAATCATCTTATTTATCGTACGTGTTTGGGCTTGTTGTTCTTGATGTTATTATTACATATATCATGATTTACTTAACTCCAAAATGTTAATCATGATTTATATATAATATATATTCATTATATATATGGAATATACAATCATTTATAATATTACATATCATATGGAGGTAAGAAATGAAACGCACCGTTCATGGATACGGTAAGCCGTACGTACGCATGAACGCGACTTTCATTTCTATTTCTTATTTTAATGGAATTTAAACATAATGATACAAAGGTATATTATAATTACAGTATAATATCATATATAATATCATTAACCACATCATTTATACATCCCACATAAGGTATTAACGAATCACATCACTTTCAGGGGGCGGTAGTCCGCACTTCCTCAAATGAGATTATCGTGTTTACCGACTATGGAAACCGTAAAGGATTGATATAATTGGGAAGAAATGAAGAATAAAGAAATAATAAACATAATATAAATTATATATAAATACAGTTCCATCATAATGCCCACCATGAGAGCTGGTAGGGGAAAATCGAACAATCATTGTTTCGTGAGGCGTTAGTTTGCCATCACAGAAACATTATGTACTTCATCCATTAACCGTAGTAAATAAAAACAATTCCCATAGTTAATATTCATAATATCAAAAAAAAGTAAGCTATTAACATAATTTGGACCCAATTATTCAAAATATGGAATCCATTTTTCAAAATTCAAAACACAGAAGTTGCAGTAATTAATTTAAAATTAATCTCGTTGTTTAAGAAAACAGGTTATAAAAGTTAAAACATTGCCAAATATTGAATTTATTTAACCTACGAATTCAATATAAAATAAAGGCTAATGACATACATTATATTAAATGGTATAAATTTATTCTATTTATATTTTGAAACCATTAAAAATTATTATTTAACTACATAATTTATTACGATGAAAAATGTTGTTTTAAATTAAAATATAGCGTGTTTTTACTATTCATTAAAACATGAAAGTTATCAGAATAATATGAACAATTTATCCAAAGTAAATTTTTATATCGTGATTCTAAAGAAGAATTTTATTTCGTCAAATTGAAATTATAAACTTGTAAAAAACTATATTTAATGTGGGTGCGCCATCAAAAGGCGGTAAAACTGCATTTTTTGAAAAATACTTATTTTACCTGAAAAATTTATTTTGTTCTCATACCATGTTCTAGAAAATGTATAAGATGAATAATAATGATATAAAATTCAAAATTTAGTTAATACTATTCATATAGGCTAGTTTAATAATATTTTAATAGCATATCGTTGTTTAGTGAAACTCGCAATGGCGTACGATGCAAGCTATCGAGGAAGGCCACAGTTGCGTGAAATGAAAGCCAAGTCAGGGTTGCGTGTTGTGCAAGAATCCTTCGTTGTTTCGTATAACATAATCCAACCATATTTCATTTATACATTGAATATATATATATATACTAAATGTTGCGTAGAATAACTATTATCAAAATTGTGTGTAACACGATCCAAGAATAGTGTTGCGTATACTGCAAGATAATACGGTGTTGCGTATAGCGCAAGGTAATTTGGATGTAGCATACAAAACAAGACATTAATGAAATTAAAAGAATATTTTTCATAAAATATCGGGGTGTTACATTCTACACCCCTTAAAATGAATTTCTCCCTCGAAATTCGTTGGGGTTATAAATGGTTTAATATTCGAACGATTCGTTAATAGAAACCCACATCGTAAAAAGGAATACCAAAACTAATCATTAAAAACAAAAGTATGAAATTTAATGGTTACCCAAATAAACTAATCACTTGGTTTCCACATAGGTGAAAATATAGATATGGAAGAGAAATCTAACCATCTTGTTCTGATGGAGAGTGGTAGAGAACATGGCTATGGAAAAGCCAGCAATCACAGAGCCATAAATTTGTGATTATATAAGGTACAATCTGATTAATCAGATATAAGAGAACTAGGACAACATTTTTTTTCAAGACCATTTCCCTAAAGTTGATGAAATTGGAATTATAAGAAATACTTTCGAGATATTGGTATAGTCTCACCGTTGGTCGTTCTTTGGATAATTTACACTTCATCTCTTAAATAAATGAAGTTGAGTTTGTCATTAGTTATGTGTTAGCAGATCATGTTATAGAATGATGGGATATTCCATCTGTTTCAAATAAACGGTTAGAAAAAATTATCAAATATACATAAGTCCATATATGGTGAGATTAATCATATATGGTTCCTAAAATGGACTTATACATATTATATTATATTTTTTAATATAATAAAACAAGTTTCTACTAAACAGGGACATCCTATTGGCCAGTGGTAGGCGATAAAGGCCAGTCGCACATTGGTTGTGGGTTCGATTCCCACAGCCTTGTCCGACATGATCGGCTGTCGCCCGTCCTGCAGGTTGTCCTTTTTCTAAAGCTATATTACTGTAACATCCCATCAATAATATCGAAAAAAGACATATCCTAACTTATGTACAACATAATCCATTCCAATCTTTAGTCTTATCTAAAATACTTCGGTCCAAGCTCATAGTATAAAGAAAATGATTACATGAAATGACACATAACAATCATGTGAATGCCATAATTTATACCCCATATATCATAAGATATATCTTGTTGGTCAAATTACAAACATGTGAATACCTTAATCATGTATTCTCTTTAATAATGAATACCCATTAAACCTTAGTGAAAACATGAATGCAGTCAAAAGTTAACTCTTTCCACATACCAAAATACAACAATTCTATATACTCAAACCATGATATAACCTTCTCCTTATATCAGTCATGAGATCATGAATACTATCAAACATTTAATTTTCTCCTTATCCCTTCATTATGCGCATATCATCTACATTCCAAAAGTATCTGAATAACCATTCATGTATACTGGTACCATTAATCATACACTTTCAAAACTCAAGGAAAGACAACAATGTATCAATCCTTAGATGTCTCTTTATTCCATAGTACAATGCGATTACTTATACAACATTACACATGATAAACATGTAATCATTCCACTACATTCTTAAACCATTGACCGAGCTTCAACAATTCTTTCATATCACATATAATTTGTAGTATCTTCATCAGCATCAACATAAATACAACCCATACGACCATACTGATTCTCTTCATGAGACATTCCCTTGGGGCATTGGTTTTCATAATGCCCGTACATTCCACATTTAAAAAATTTAACCATTGTTGATGTCGTAGCAATACCATTATCCTCATCCCTGGTGTTAAAAGAACCTTTTCCTTTGCACTTACTGGCATTGTGTCCTTCTTTTCCACACCAAAAGCATCTTCCAGTCCCATTGAAACGTTCTCCTTGATGCCTCTTCCCACATGATTTACATAGGGGAAATTGAACATTCTTTCCTCTATGATCAGCATGAAACTCCATCGTTCTCTTATTAGCCGAGTCAAGAAACATAAAAAATTTTACTTTATTGATCATATAATGAGATTGCTGATTCGGCATAATAATGATGTTTGGACTTCCAAATCCCATTTCATTTGGTTTCTCATTATGAATGTCATTCCATTGTCTATTATATCCTCCATTATCGTGAATGATCTTGTTTCCATCCATTTTATAGAACCCAAAAAGAATAGTGTGAGATGAAAAAATGATAATAATGGGGGATTAACATCAATATCTAACATCATTGGTTTAATCTAATATTGTTACCATAGTTCTAGGATTATATCCTATACGTATACTTATCTTTAGGGACATCCGTAGACATACCTTAGAAATATCTCTAGGGATCTTACTAACGTTTTCACATCCTAGTTTCCAAAGGTTGACTAAACTATTCCACTGATACCAACTATAGAGACCTGAAGCCTGACGTACATGGACATCACATTACATTTTCGGAATAGTTAGTACATAAAAAAAACACACACACAAGGACCGTAATATTTTAGTGTATTTGAAACTCGGAATAAAATCTTCTAATCGTGGTGAAAGGTCTTCCACATCTCCCATAAAGATCTTATTTTTTTATCCTAAATCCTTTCTTTATGTCCTGGGGAAAGAAAACATAAAAGGGTGAGCTCAAATGCTCAGTAGGGGTAAACAAAAGAAATATCAATCACGTCATATTCATAAGAACATATCTTTTAGCAATCTTAACATGAAAAAGAGATCATAATTTCATAACATGGGATAAATCATAGTAGTGAAGTGTAATCCCAATATTCATAACATAAAAAATGAAACATTGTGTCATACACACATAATCAAAGAGAATCATTTCTTATTAGTCAAGACTCATTGCCAAGACTATCTTAGTGGACAAAGTCCATTTCTGAACCGAGTTACCCTCGTTTCAGTCCTGCTTCACTGAACCGGTATAACCTACCGTTCCAGCCATGTCTATCTCATGAGATATAAAATCTTTACCCAATGCATTGGCGGGAGATATAGGTCCCACCCATCTCATAATGATACCATTCTTATGTGTGCCACAAAATCATAACCATACATCATAGCATAACCCATGTAATAAAAATTGGAATCTAAAACATCGTGACATTATAAAACAATTCATATAAGATAAAGGAATTCATAAACATAATTCCATCACAACATAGTAAAATCAACGTATTAATAGGGATAGAAACAGAACCCTTTATTATCTTAGATGGAAAATAATTTTGATAAAACACTTGAACTCCATTCTTGAGGAAAATATCCTTTCTACTTCAAAAAGACTTTTCCTTTCTTAACATGTCGTAAAATTCTAAACTAAATAAGTTGATTAAAAATAAACTTGAAAAATTGTAAAGTAAACATCTTGGTAATAATGTTTTAAAAATCCATTCATGTCGTATATGTAAAAAAACATTCTTCTCGAACTTTTGTCGGAAAAGTCAAAAATTACCTTGTACGAAAAACGACAAAAGATTCCTTTCATATCTTTTAGTAAAAACTCACCGAAGGGTAAAATTTGATATAAACAATTTTTGAAGGATATAAATATTACATCTTTAGGAAACATGGATGTGGATGAAAAAATACACCCCAGTAAATGCCAATGTATAAACAATCTCGGATAAAAATGAGATTGTGATATTTCCCATACCTAAGGTCCAATTTGCATCGTATGAGTCTAAACCACCTGTATAATGATTTAAATAATGTCATTGAATTATTAGAGAATCATATTCATTGTTATGATATCATATATGTTTCGATTATGAATTTATATTACCCATTCTTATGTAAATTAATGTTAAAGTAGTGTTTTGGGTAAAATCATCTTATTTATCGTACGTGTTTGGGCTTGTTGTTCTTGATGTTATTATTACTAATATCATGATTTAATTACCTAAAAAATTTAAATCATGATTTATATATCATATAAATTCATTATATATGAAGCATATACAATCATTTATAATATTACATAACATATGGAGGTAAGAAATGAAACACACCGTTCATGGAGACGGTAAGCCGTACGTACGCATGAACGCTACTTTCATTTCTATATCTTATTTTAATGGAATTAAAACATAATGATAAATAGGTATATTATAATTCCAGTATAATATCATATATAATATCATTAACCAAATCCTTTATACATCCCACATAAGGTATTAACGAATCACATCACTTTGAGGGGGCGGTAGTCCGCACTTCCTCAAATGAGATTATCGTATTTACCGACTATGGAAACCGTAAAGGCTTGATATAATTGGGATGTAAAGAAGAATAAAGAAATAATAAACATAATATATATTATATATAAATGCAGTGCCATAATAATGGCCACCATGAGAGGTTGTAGGGGAAAATTGAAAAATCATTGTTTCGTGAGGTGTTAGTTTGCCATCACAGAGACATTATGTTCTTCATCCATTAGATGGAGGTGTGTGTAAGTGTAGTTATATTCCTTCTCATGACAACATCTGATTATATTTAGGATATTTGTGTTGTTACAAAAAAAGGATTAAAAAGAGTATAGGGGTTGGAGAAGTAGAATAAAAGAAAACAACTTAAGAGAAACGGTTACCTTTAATTTTGGTAACTTCCTTTGGTTTTAACCAAAAAACATCTTGGTGGGTATTCTTCCTAATGTAAGGCTTCAAGGGGGAGGAGAGGGATTTCAGGAGCTTAGTTGGGCAGATTTTGGACGAGCCAAAAGGGTTGAGAGGTCTGAGGAATTGCATAGACGTGGTCTCCTTTTATAAGGGAGTGGAGGGGCACTTTAGGAATGTGAGAAAACATTATTTTATTATAAACTTATCTTCGGTTTCAAGAGGTCCAAAACAAATTAATGTCGAATATAAGATGACTCAGATTCTAAATAAAATCATCCAATAGGAATTGGACAGGTTTTGGATGATATTTTAATCATTTTAATCTTATTTATTTAAATCATTTAATAATGAGGTAAACATTACATCATTATTGTGTCATAAATAATTTAATTTATTTGTTGTCTAAAAATTATGAACAAAATACCATGATGTATGGAGTATTTTTATCTTTCCAAATAATATTTATAGTTGAAAATATAACTTATATATCCCCTTTTAAAAATTAATTACTAAAAGAGTTTTGTTAAAGTCAATTTTGTCTTTACATTAAATTAATTAATCTAATGTGTCATTGTCTTTCGTAAGTGGATCCATGGGGTCCCAAAATATACCCATGGATGCACATTGTCCGCCACTACACATGAAATAAGGTTAGGACAAGTTTCAAGGTAATTTTGAATTATTATAATATTCTTTTAACCATGAATTACCCTATTTACCTTTAACCGTAGTAAATAAAAAAAATTACCGTAGTTACTATTCATAATAAAAAAAAATAAAAGTAACCTATTAAAAAAATTCTGAACCACTGATTCCAAATATGGAATCCATTTTTCAAAATTAAAAACACAGAAGTTGCAGTAATTAATTTAAAATTAATCTCGTTGTTTTAGCAAACAGGTTTTAAAAGTTAAAACATTGCCAAAGATTAAATTTATTTAACCTACGAATTCAATGTATAATCAAGGATAATTACATACATTATATTAAATGGTAAAAATATTTTCTATTTATACTTTGAAACCATTCAATATTATTATTTAACCACATTATTTATTATGATGAAAAAAGTTTTTTTTAATTAAAATATAGTGTGTTTTTACTATTCATTAAAATATGAAAGTTATCAGAATAATATGAAAAATTTATCCAAAGTAAATTTATATATCCTGATTATAAATAATAATTTTATTTTGTCATATTTAACTTATAAACATGTCAAAAACTATATTTAATGTGGGTGCGCCATCAAAAGGCTGTAAAATTGCATTTTTTTAAAAATACTTATTTTACCGAAAATATTTATTTTATTCTCATACCATGTTCTATAAAATGTATAAGATGAATAATAATGATATAAAAATAAAAATTTAGTTAATACTATTCATAACGGCTAGTTTTAATAATATTTTAATAGCACATCTTTGTTTAGTGATACTCAGTATTGCGTACGACGCAAGCTATTGAGGAAGGCTGCAGTTGCGTGAAATGCATGCCAAGTCAGGGTTGCGTGTTGTGCAAGAATCCATCATTATTTCTTATAATAGAATCCAAACATATATCATTTATACATTGACTATATATATATATACTCAATGTTGTGTAGAATAACTATTATCAAAATTGTGTGTAACACGATCCAAGAATAGTGTTGCGTATACTGCAAGCTAATACGGTGTTGCGTATAGCACAAGGTAACCAGGGTGTAGCATACAACACAAGACATTAATGAAATTAAAAGAATATTTTTCATAAAATCTCAGGGTGTTACAATATCCTTTTGGATAGTAGATTTAGAGTTACATTTATCCTCTAAAAATCATTTAAAAAAATCACATTTTTATGATCCTTAGAATGTTTATCCTTCTCATAGTTAACATCACCATGTTTCTAAGAAATATTTTTTAGAACACCATTTTTATTATCATGTTCTTCGGTAAGATCGAATATTCCCTTTGTGAAAATAAGTTCTCATGTATTTTCGTTGTCATGTTTATTAAAAACATTACAAGTTTTCATTTCAAGAAACTATGAAAATCTAGAAACATCATCATAAGAAGTTAAATCATTATTATTGTCTATTGAAGAGGATTCTTCAGCTGAAGAAAAACCATTATCAGAATATATTTCACTTAATAAAATATTGGTTATGGATTCAGCTGTTCATACCTTATACATAAGTAAGTGATTTTGAAATAAAGTTCTATCTAATAGACCAATTTTCTTTTGTTCATTGATTTATATTATGAAGAATAATTAGAAGAATCTACACCACTATTACACCAATTGTCATTGGCTTTCGAAACATTATTATGATTTTATATTTATAACATCTTCTTGTTCCATTCATAATTTTTGTCTTTCTAGTCCTTTTCATAATCAAGGTAAAATGAGGTATAATATGATTGGTTTTATGCATTAATTACATGTCAATTATCTATCAGTGTTTTTCCATCATTCTTATTGTATCTATATTGAATGTTCTTGTATACTATTATCTTTTTCCTCCACCAAGAAATATTTAATAACTCATTCTATAAATATATAAATTCACTAGATTGAGATTGAATAACAAAATTCTTAGTTTTAGATATTGAAACTCTCTCATGAGTCTTAGTATTTATATAATTGGATGTTGTTGTAAAAGAAACACCTCAATTTCTATTCATCATCTTAATATTATCTTCATCTCTCTTCATTCTCATTTTATAGTTGGAGATACGTTCAATAGAACACTTCAAGAGAAATATAATTATATCTCTTATTTTCATCTGTAACTATCTTCTAGGATTCCCATTCATTAGGATTGATGTCTATAATCTTGTCTACAAGAATCTCATTATCTAAACCTTTATCATACATAGATTGTAAGCTGTTGGCAATAGCCATGAATCTTTGTTGTACCGTACATATGGGTTCTCCATAAGGAAAATAGAAAACATGATACTCAGCTCTGATCGTGGATCTTCAAGATTCAATGACATTATATGTACCAAATTGTGTTACATCAAGCTTCTTCAAATTCAATTTGCATCTTCAAAAGATGAAATTTGGAAATATATATTTCACATTATAGATCAAATAATAGTATTTCCTACCATAATGATCAGATGATATTCCCCTATTTATGGATTTGTGAAGGATCTATATTCTTTTTCTGGAATCATATAATCTCCATATGACATAATATAATTTTCTATACATGTGTGTATCATGATGGTCTTCATTATGTCTCTCCAATACTCATAGTAATTTCTTCAATGATCGATATTCTAGTTGGAATAATATTTTATAGAGATCCAACTTGAAATCCTTCATTACTAAAGGAAAATTTCTTTCCACAAAACTGGTGAGAAAAAATATTTGAAAATAATGATAAAAAATAGAAGGAGTATAGGACAATGAATTCATCAGAAAGAAAACATAAATGTGGATATAAGTATCTCAGAGACCTTCTCTGATAAAAATAGCAGGATCAAATATTATAATGAGATTCTCAATCACAAGAGTGGGAGATTTGTATACTATAAAAATAAATTGGATCCTTTAATGTTGATAATAATGTTTCTTAAGGATCTTTTCTTAACCTTAATGGAATATGTTTCTTAAATTTAGATTTAAACTTTAAAGAAACATATTTTAACAATGTTAACAAAAAAAAATCACAAACCCTATTAAAGAAACAATTTCCTTACCTTCACAACCATATGATAAAATCATTATGAAAATATTTGTAATATAATTATTCTACCTTAAAGAATATATAATCATTAATATAATCAGATTAATATAATTATAATTTATATGAATGTTAAACATTCTTATATTAACATTCTTAAAATTACAGCGGAAAACCAACTTGTAATAGAAAACACGTAACAATAAGATTATTTTAACACAATGATAAGGGTTTACAACAACCATGGAAAAAAATTTCCTGATTTATAATTTCATGTAATTATATCTTAACCAAACCCAGGTAATCCATCAATCTCAAGATCAGTATCTATATTGCTATTCCTACAAGCCCTTGATTTAGAAGGAAATAAGAACCTCTACCTTCTATGCCCGGAAGCTCATGATCAGCACGATCAGAGTCTCAATAAAGAAAGTTTGAACATGTAGTTAATTCCTGAACAAGTTTTCCATGACATCTTCATAAAGCACTGAGAGTCGTAAGAGCCTTTATATATAGAAATCACTTCACATCTTTTTCACATACATAAAATTTATCCACTCTCATCCCACATAGATCTATCAAATGAACTCCTATTTATATGAAAAACTTCTCAATGGTTTGATCCACTCCAACAGAAATATTTTCTATAAATTTCTATGGGACATAGACACGTATCAAACAAGAAATGGTTAGTTTATAACATATTGTATGACATCGTTTCATCTATATGAAACAATGTTATGTTTATGACAAAATATATGTATAATAAAGCATATAATCATATAATATTGGAATGATACATCAAACATACTAACATTATCAAGAAAATGTATTCTCAATAAAAAGAATATCGGATTGAGAAAATGGTATCACTATTTTTTGTATCTGTACCATAAAATCATAATGATATTTTTATCTGTATCAATATCATGAAAAATAGAATCACCTATTCTTATGTAAATAAATATGTCAAAATCATATATAAAAAATAATGATAAATATGTTAGTAAAACATAATAACAAATATATAAGTACACTGTAATGAAAAAATTGTAAGAAAACCCGAATGATTATTGTGTAATTAAAACATATTAAAAACTATATAAGAAATAAAGATTGAATTTTTTTTATGTAAAATGGATTGAAAATCATTATGTAAAATTTAATGAAAAATAGTATGTAAAACGGATTGAAAAATAAACAAGTTAAACAGAATGAAAATTCTATATGTAAAATAGATTGTCGAATCAGTATCTAAAACGATATGAAAATCAGTTAGTAAAACAAATTTTAAAATCTGTATGTAAAAGATAATGATAAATAAATAAGTAAAACATATAGATAAATTAGTAAGAAAAATGGAACATAAGGAATTTTTTTTAATTTCAAAACGTAAAACCATATGGAATGGATAATTCATAATAGAACCTTACCAACTAAACACCATAAACTAATTGAATAACATTTAATTAACCTTCACAATATAAAACCAATCATAAATAAAATATGATTCCAGGCAGAGGGTGTGAAAATATATCCTTTTATAATATCAACATGGTTATATGAATGACATTTAAAAATGAAAACATGCATTCAAGTTTGAATTAAACATATAAAAAAACTAATTCTAATTTTTATGAAAACATGTACCATTGAATTTAAACAGTATATCAATTTATTAAAAAATAAATTCATGTTAACAATGTTTCATCAAAATAATTTAATTAAAAAATTTGGATCATTTGTAAAATCAATTATAAGACATTTGAAATATCATAAGGCATAATGGGATACTACATGATTTCCTAAGTATTGGAATTATAATATCATTATAATCAATTGTAATCGAAATTAATTTTTAGCACTTCATAAATAATAATTCAATTCAATTCATGAATCAATTAGATATTGTATAATCTATAATAACGAGTATTCCCCTCATTGAACAATCTATAGAATTATCCAAAACTCTCCCATCATATCTATAGTGTAATCAGAACCATGAGTAAGGTAATGTATTACAAAATTTCACATGGAAAGTGTACTTATTCTTAATATAAAACTTCATTAATAAATATTTTCAAATGAAGTCTTATAAAATATTTTCAAAATGTTTTATCAAACAATGTTTTATAAACAATCATGTCACCTCCAACAACCATTAAAGGAAAAAATCCCCTTATCATGAAAATACAATATTTAACATAATATAATTATAAATAAATATTTCTATTATAATATATTCAATACCAATGAAGGGTAAAAATATTAGGTCTTTTCTACTAATAATTAAATTCATTGAAATATTTTAAATACCACATTATTATTTGAAATTATTATGATCTATAAGTTATCTAAATTATATATTAGTTATAAAAAAAGTTTATAAAATGAAATCCAATTTTATAGAGGAAAAATACTCATTATATATTATCTAATTCTTTATGTGTGTTATATATAAGAATATATATTGTATATTATTTATAATAAATCCATTCCATGTCAACAAGAAATCAATAATAATAAAAAATATAACGGAAAAAAATAACTATATACAAAAAATATATATTTTACAATAATAAAAAAATATATCTTTCAAGTATCATTGGCCTAACCATATAACAAAATAATAAGGTAAAAAAATTTCTATTATGGATAAAATCATTGATATTTAATTTTTTCTTACCGTGATATATGAGAATAGATCCCTTGAAAATTGAAATATGAGAAAAAATTGTGAAAACCCCAATTTAATTCACTCATGATGGAACTATATGTCTCTATTGAAATTCTAGGCTTTGAAAATGAGAGAATAAAGAGATGGATGGTGAGATAAACATGATTAAAATATTATTAATTTAGTTATAAGACTTAATTGATGAGAAATAACCAATTTGAAACAATTGGATGAGGGGAATGATGTGGTGGAATCAACTCGAACACTCTTAATTATGGGTATTTGGAATAGGAGATGAAATCCTTATATCTATGCTTTTATTTTAATTTTTTTTACTGTTATTATTTTCTATATACATAGTTACATAGTCTATGAATCAAAAAATTCATAGCTACTATAATTTTACACTAACCTATTTGGTTGATATGAAAGTTAAGTTAGACCATTAACCATAACCATATATTGATTAAATTATCCCCCACACATTTAATTACTTTCAAATCTCTCAGGAATGATATATAATAAATAAATAATGATACATATAAATATATTTTTTATATCAATCATGTTGTAATTATTTATTTATGATTTGTTGTTTGCGTAATAAAATATATCTTAGGTAAAATATAATGAGGATATTTTGATTTTTTATAATTATGTTTTGTTGTGTTATAAAGGGAATTAATTTATGATGATACAAGATTGGATTACATTTTTCTTTCAATAAATAAAATGGTTTTATCCTAATGGTCATAAGAATATTATTATGTTCTTTATGATGAATGAATAATTAGTAATTATATAAATGAATAAAATGATCATGTACAAAACATTTATGAATAGATAATTCGAACACAGTAAATATATATTGTAGAAGTTGATGATTCTGTTTTTCTGCATAGTAATGTGTTGTAGTAAAGTATTTGTCTCAAAAAAATTACTTGGATTTGATAAATCCTTTGTAATATGTTTTTTATTGATAAGGGTATTAATTATAATATTAGACATAAATATGTATCCATGGATATAAGTATTTTTTTCATTCATAAAGGGTTTTTTTGTTAACATATAATGATGAATACATTTATGAAAATGTGGATAATCTTATCACATAAATGTTTTTTATTAAATGATTATATCATATATGTTTTATTTCAAAAAATTATACGTTTCCAAATTTATGAGGGATTCATATGAGTAGTTATATTATCAATGATGATGTTATTTAGTAGTGAAAATATTTATTTTTCATTGATAATTAAATGAATAAGAAGTCATACAATGGATATTCATATTGTAATCATGAATTTTATAACATGTATTATATATGGAAAAATGATCAATTATTCCTACTGATTATTAGAATATTTTTTTAACATATATAGTAAATATATATAATGTATAATATATTATAGAATATGATCTAGATATATGTTTTCCATCGATATTACAAATCTTTTTCTAAGTAATTTAAATAAAATAAGTTTTCTAGAAATTCATGACTAGTATCCTTCTTAATGGTGAACTTTTTTCCCATTAAAAAAATTTATAATTTACTCTCTATCTAATATTTATTTATAAAAAAGCATGAATTTTTTCACTAGATAATATTTCATTAAATTTATCTGTATAAATATTTATAAAATATTTTTTTTATAATTTTCATCACATATAGATTTGAGAGTAAAATATTTTTTCATTATAATTTTTCACAAATTTCTATTTAATTGTAATAATTTGAATATATATTTTTTATATTATTTTATCTTTGTTTTTTATCACCACATATTTTTTTAATATAAATAATAAAATTATATGAAAAAGGTTAAAATAAAATTTTCTCAATAAATGAGTCTCTTACTGGGAAGCAAATTTAATCATCCAATATGAAACATGGGTTTCCCTATTTTGGGGTGATTTAGTGGTTATATGGATAGTTTGGAATATAAAATGTCATTGATTTTTTTTAAAAAATACACATTTTATTATAAAAATTTTATAGAGATAACTAATATATATATATATCAATATATTTGAGTATTTGAAAAAAGTATAAAAATATTCATTCTATATAGACAGATATTGAAACAATAGAACTTGGAACATATTATTACATGATTTTTTTAATAATTAACTATTAAATTATATGCCAATGATTGTAATGTATTATGTATTTAGAGGAATTTGAATATTAAATTCAAAATGTGAAAATAGAATAAAACAAACTTATTTTAATCATTTATAAATAGATCTGAACTTCCATTGAGACCCTAGATCTTCATAGGATAAATTTATGAATAAAAAATAACAAGGCTGAGATAAAATCCTTGTAATGATATAAATAATGTTATAAAGAAAAGCTAATGGGATAGATGTCTTAACATGATGACATAAAAATTTATAGACCAAGAAATAAATAAGGAATCATAACAAGTAGAAAATGGGGAAATGTAATCATGGAATCATAGGAATGTGTAAAAAACCCCTAAAATAACCAAATCAAGAGTTAAGGCCAATAACAAAACCATTACACCTGGGGCCAATGTCCCATAAAGTAATCATCTTCACTCCCTATTCTAATATGACGTCTCATGGGGGTAATCGTTAACAAATTCATTGGATATTAGAATTTTCGAAATAATTTGGGTATCATAAAAATGCACTATGGTATAACGAATGGGAATATCTTAAAAAGGTTAAGGAATTAATGTATTTAAATCATAAATAATAATTTAAAAAATAAACTATTAATATATGATGATAAATTATTTACAAATTATGTTAAATCCTTTAAGATTATCGTTTATGAAATTTTAGAAACAAGCCACATTGTTTCATCATAGGTGAATACATTAAAGAGTTTTTAAAATGGAGAAGTAACATTTTTCTTTATAAAAACATAACTGATCCATTAATGTATTTCATGATTATGTTAATTTTTTTTCGAAAATAATGGTGGATTAAAAATTATTATTTATCGTTCATGATGATGAATAAGAAAATGATAATTTCATTTTAATCGGGTTTTGTTATCAGGAAGATTTGATAAGGAAACCATATAAAACATGTATTTCCACATCAAAGGAAGATGAATAGGGATATGATATTAATTTTTCATAAAATTATAAATTATGAGTATTTCATAATAGTAATTATTAATTTCATTGTGATAAAAAGGTATAATACATAACCAAATGAAAAATAGAGGTTCAGAAGAATACATTACTTTATGTCTGAAAGTGTTTTTCACATGATATTAATGCACTGGATTATAAAATTAACACCATTTATTATGTAAATCATAAAGTTTTCTACTTTTATATTATTTATTATTATTTCATTAAATTCAATTACATACTTTTTATTGAGTTATAAGATTCAATTTCATCCTTCAGGGGTGTTCATGTCCATTGCTTTCATGATTGGTTCAGGTGTATAAATAAATGAAATATCACGTAAAATGTAAACAAATATCCAGAAATGATCTTATATGTTATTTATAAACATATATGATTTTAATTTTGTAAATAATTCATTTGGTTATTCGGGTGGATATTGAATCATTAGACATGATAACAATTATAATCATTTTGATTATTTTGGTGGTCTTTCTATAATAACAAACAAGTTTTGTTTCATTTTTTATTATTTTATATAAAATGTAGTGTATGAAGATATAATGGTATATAAAAAAGTATTTCAATACCTAACAACAATTATACATTTTTTATATCCATCCAGAAAAGATATAATAGAAAATTATAACATCCCATTCATGATGGGGATAAATGAACAACTCGTGGATGATATATTCACTTTTTAAATAAAGTGATATAGAAAAGACAAATTATGGTCAATTTAAAATTTTCATATTAAATTTCTAGTATATATAATTTTATATTGTTATTCTGAAGGTTTGGACATAAGATTTTAGGAGACTATAAGAAAATAAATAAAACAAAAAGGAAAATAAGGAAATCGATATGTTTTTTTACATCTTGAATCATTCTCATTGAATACATCCTTAAGGAAATTTGTTTTAAAATTTGATAAGACCATAACCTCTTGGATGTGTTGTTGAGATGTGGGTAGATGATTGGGTAGAAAATGGGAAAGCATCAGTGCTCATTCTGAGTGAGGAGAATAGGTGTAGAGGGGTGGTATTTATTGTGGAGGGGAGATTTGTTTCTTGATTATTTTAATCATTAATTTATTATTATGGTTTAAGAAAAGAAAAATTATATTTTAATGAATAATGTGTCATAAACTATATCACCATGTGTAATTGCATTGTGTATTAACTCAATATTTTTACTCATGATATGTTGCTAAAGGTATTCATGGTGAATGATAAGACTAATTTGATCCATACAATGATCTCAGAATATTTTTCCAGGTGGTTTCTGGTATTTCATTTACAAGTAACACCGCCATTAGGAAGCCTTACCATTGGCCTATCAAGTATGTTTTTTGACTCTCTTATATACTTCAAGAATATCCGCTAAGGTAGAGACTTCTTTTTTAGTACAGATGGAGGACCTATAGTCATTATAGATTTTTCTCTTCAATCCTTACCCTGTGACGCATCAATGAGTATATTAACATAACCAATCATGTCCTCACACAACATAGTATTCACAATAAATGAAATTCTAAACACCACAACATCGACAGTAAATCATGGCTCTCTACCCCGGCCAGGTTCCCCCACCTCATCAGTTTCAAAATCCTAGAACACCATTCAGTAAAAAAAATATACCATAACTATTACATCAATGATACACAAGTTACCATTAATTTATGTAGATCTTTGGAATTGGTCATTCTGAAACTTCTGAAATGAATAAATAACCATGAGGTTGAACTCACTGATCACACAAACTACTAGCCAAACCACATAATTTGTGGACATGCCATCATCCAATTCTATGTGTTTAACGATTTGATACAAGACCAATTTGAAAATTTTGTGGTCAAGATGGGATATGTTTTGTTATAGGTGGAACAAATATCTATAGATCTCATAAGAGATATTTTGGGTTTCAATTAATGGAATTTGTTTCATAATATGGAACTCTTATGTATGATGAATTATTGGGACATAGAGTTGTATCATGCACCTATGATATGATTGGTGCCTGGTAAGGATGTCCCAAACCCACTAAATTCACGTAACCTTATTCGGCTGATGCTTCTACATCCACAGTAGACAATTCCCCATCTGTAAATATATCACATCAATAGTGTATAGGAAGAATAATACCCCACATTTTGAAATTTTATCTCACACACTAGGTGATTTCATGCCTCTAGAGATAGGAATCGTACCCGGGGTCATCCTAACATTGGATGTCTCTTCAGATGATGACTAAAATTATGACTATATTAATTCCAAAAATTTCATGGATCATTTCATGGTCATTGATGCCGGATATTATTAATGATCACCAATAACCCTCCACTGATAATATTTTTGATTTTTTTGAAGGTATGAAAACTGACAATGTGCTTCAATCAAGATCATGCATTCTAAAGAAAAAATACAACAGGCTCTGTGGAAATCTTATCGTGAATAGTACTTGAATACCGCTCCATTTTAATCACAAGAACAGTTTCTTGTGATACATGTATATGAAAAAAAATCACAAAACCACCGTGATCGGCCACATTCTACAAATAAATGCCGCAGAGAGCAGGCAGATGTCCAGTGGTGGTTCTCGGTGAGTTGTTGGATATGCAACAAGACATTATTGGCACCATACAGAATCCAGTGGTTCATAATTTTTTCATAGTTGTGGCTCCGAAAAATGATAAACCCTATATGGGAAAAAAATTCTAGCAGGAAATTATGATGTTCTTAAGAACATCAATCAAACTCTTGCAATTCTATAATTACATCAATCTCATCGTCAATTAGATGCGATGTGAGATACAATAATAAAATTTTTATGCATCACACTCCAGTTAAAAAATAGTAGTATAAGCCACAAGAACCATCAAAGATGATTAGTTCAAATAAGAAGAATTCTTATACATCATTTCATTCTCTAGAGAGGATGAGGTGTCCAACATACATGGTAATACCCCTGTAGACGCCGGAAAAGTCCGTTGTTCCCAAACGAAGCTCCGGATGCAGAAAGCGAAGTGATATTTGGAGTCGGAAGAACGTTTCGGAGGGCCCGGAGGCCTTGCGCGGAATTTCAGAGGCCCGCGCGCAAAGGTGATGTTCCGCGCGCAAACCCCCCGGGATGCGCGCAATGCGCCTGTCCGGCGCGCAATTTTGCGCGCCGCGGGTCCGCGCGACTCCCTTGCGCGCCGCGCCCGATTCCGCGCCCGCGAGGAGAATTTCGCGCTCGCACCCTGGATTCCGCGCCCGAGGTTGCCTATAAATATAAGGCGACCCCCAACGTTTCAAAGGTTGCTGGAAGTCGAAACGTCTCTCGTGCGCGCAATTCAACCCCTTCCGCGCGCAATGACGAACTTCAGGTAACCTCCTTTCTTTCGCGCAAGAAAGCCTCGGGGTCCGCCTTCGCGCGCAATCCCCGCTGGCTCCTTTCATTTGAATAAAAACTCACCCTAAGGCCTTTGCGCGCAAAAGAACCCGCTTGCGCGCAATTGCCCCCGGGGTGCGCGCAATCCGGCCTGATTGCGCGCACCCCCCCCCCCCCTTCTTTCAAGTGGCCATTCATTAGAGAATGAGCCGTTGCCCCCGCGCGCTATCCGAAGCCCGGTGTGAGCAATCTCAAGCATCCGCACGCAAGGCACTGGCCCAATTGCGCGCCAGCCGCCCCGATTGCGCGCCGGCCCGCAGTATTGCGCGCAAAGCTTCCTTTTTGCGCGCAATCTGCCAGGGTCGTCCCCTCGACCCCCCTGAGGGCACCTGCCTGCGTGGCGCCCGATGCTCCTCATCCTGGGTGCTCGCACCGTGCGTTGTCTTCCCGTGCGGCCCTCCAGGTTCGTGCGAAGTGACATGCACCCATCGTCCGGCAACCTATGCCCTGCATGACGTTAAACTGCATATGTCCGAGCTACAAGACGTTAAACTGTTCAGCATTCGTCCCGCATGACGTTAAACTGCGCATACGTCCAGCATGACGTTAAACTGCATATTCGTCCAGCATGACGTTAAACTGCACATCCGTCCAAGCTGCACGACGTTAAACTGCCTAGCCCCATCGTCCGCGCTGCAAGACGTTAAACTGCCAAGTGCTTCGTCCTCAACACATGACGTTAAACTGTACTTCGTCCGGAAAGACGTTAAACCGTCCGCTTCGTCCTCAACACACGACGTTAAACTGTACTTCGTCCGGCAAGACGTTAAACCGTCCGCTTCATCCGATCCCGTGCTCTGCACGCAGGATCTCCCCCGGTTTGGATGTGGCCCCACCCGCTCGTCTCTGCAGGGATGTCGGGATTGTCCCGCTTTCGGGGCGATTTAATGGGAGTGGCTTTTCCCTACGGGGGCAGGGTATTACAAACCCCTAGTTTCTCGTGGGAGGCTGCACATGTGTATCTCCATTGCGCCTCCCCACTGCCGAAGCCAGTAGAGGGTCTGACTGGGATCGAGGTGTCTTCCGCATTCGGTCCAAGTCCCTTCCAACTGAGTTTTGCCGCAACCGGGCTGCCTCAAGTGCGTAAGTCCTGACAGAATGAACTACGTGGACTTTGATCCCTGTCTTCTATACAGGGTACGTAGGAAGCCTCCCTGAGGTCCAAGCCCACCACCTGGTCGTCCCGGTCGTATTTACGTCGGTTCGTCCATCAGTGGACCCCTCCAGGGTTCACGCTTGCGTCGATTCACCTATGAATCCGCCCCTGCGGGAGACTGCCCGTGTGTATCTCCACGGTGCCTCCCCACGGCCACCCTTTTTCCATTTCCCCTTTTATCGTCCAGCATGACGTGAAACTGTGATCCACCCGGCCGTTCCATCCCCCTCCGTGCGAGGTGGTTCGGTTCAATCCTCTGCCCGGCGGCCTCGACCTCTTCGTGAGTCGGCTTGCCGACGTCCAGCATGACGTTAAACTGTATGCCCGAACTACGTTGACTTTGATCCATGTTAACGCGCGGTACGTAGGAAGCCCCTCTGGGGTCCAAGCTCTTCACTTCATCATCCATCCTGATCCTTACCCGGGCCGCCACATCCCGGTGGGGTCATGCCACTTCACTCCACTCCACGTTACTTGGGAAGCCGCCCATGTGCTGGCCCCAGCGTCGGAGGTTCCCCGCAAGGGGTTCTGTCATCTGATCCACTTTTCGTGTTGATCGGTCCGATGCCGTCCCCGCTGGATGTTAAACTCGCGGCATACCCCGTGTTAAACACGGGAAGCTGAGGAAAACCTCAGGTGACACAGTTCCCCGCACCTAGTACGGGATGCCTCAGGCCATCATGCCTTCGAGAAGCCCTATTAGGGACGGAAGACAGATGTGCAGAGCCGCAGTGTTACGACACGCCCCCAGCACCCAGAGCCACCCGGCCTTCTCACCGCAGGTTGCTGCCCCGCCCAGACTCCTTGGAACGTCCGGGCGGAAGCAGCGTAATTAACCGGTGTCCATGAAGATATGGCGCCGGGAACGAGATTCACGAACATTCTTAAGTCTATGAGGGAGACCCGGATTAGGCGACGAGTTCCGAGGAGACGTCCAAGGAAGGAGGAGCCGACATCCCATCATCCCGGTTTCGATCAAGGAGTAGACGCCCCTGAATAAGGGACGGATGCCGCCCGCCCTTGGAAAGCGGGACTGCGGGACCACAAGCCGCGCGCCCATCCCCTCGGGTTGACGGGTGCACGCGCGAACGCGTCCTGGCGGAACAGCGTAACCCGACGCACATCCGCACCGAAACAGAAAAATGGTGAACCCGACGTGAATCTCTTCTCCTCGACATGAAGACCGATAGCTTTCAGAGGTGTTGGAAGACCGGCGTGTTGCCCGGCCAAGCATTTAGTCTTACCTGCCAGGGGCTGGGGAAGTGAAATCGGGCACTCCGTCTCGCAACGTCGAGGGCCTGGATCCCCCCTCGGGTCCGCCCGGTGGTGGATGATTCGTCCGATGACGGTATTGGGTACGCTTCGGTTAACACCGTCGAGCTGGTAAATCCCTTTTCGGTTCCCGACGTTGAAGAACACCAGGTGGACCTCCCTAGTGTCCCCGGTCGTCGCCACCGTCGGAAGAACCGCAGCAGCAGGAGTCGCCGGGGCACAGCCGTCGGTACCTCCGGCCAGGCCGTGCACGCCACTGAGACTAGGAGGCAGGCTCAAGATGGAGCTCAATGTGCGCAGGCTCCCCATCCGGGGATGACGGATTCGCCTCCGCCACTGTTTGTGGTGTGGGACCAGGCAGAACCGCCTCAGCCGCGTCGCGACCAGCTCCGCCCTGCCACAAGTCCATCCCGGCCTCCTGACTCCAGTACGGTGACCATTTCCCGGACTGCGACCAGTGAACAGCGAGATGCGCCAAGTACCAGTCGGCCGCCGATCCAACCGGTAAGGCCCGTCATGCCACCAACCGCAGAGCAACCTCCTGCAACCAGGAACTCGCGCTTGGCCAAAAAGTATGATGTCCTGAAGCACTTGGCCGACATCCCAGCAAGGCTCTCCATCCTTGAGGCTCTACGCATGTCATCTGAGATGCGCGAGGCACTCGCTGAAGCCCTGAAGAGCCCCCTCCAGTTTGAGACAGAGGTTGCGGCTGCAGAGGCCTTTCACGCCGAAACGATCGAGGACGCCGAATGTCAGGCAGTTATCTCGTTCTCTGGTAAGGATGAAGACCCTCCTATACAGGGACACATTCGTCCGCTGTATGTCACTGGCCAGTTCAATGGCCTTGAAGTCCGGCGTTGTCTTGTCGACACGGGGTCCGGGATTAACCTGATTCCAACTCGGACGCTCCAGAGATTGGGGTTGTCTGAGGATGACTTGATTCCCTCCGACCTCAGGATCCAGGGGTACGACCGCACCGAGAAAACCCCGGTCGGCAAGATACGTTTGAAGACCCAGTTCGGTGACTTGGTTGCCAACACCGAATTCATGGTAGTCTCTCAGGACACTGCGTATAACGCATTGATGGGCAGGCCATGGCTCCACCTTCATGCGGCGGTTCCCTCATCATACCACCAATGCCTCAAATACTCCCTTAATGGTCGAGTAGGCGTGCTTCAAGGAGATGCCTCTCCTTTTGCCTCATGTGAAGCCCGTTATCTGGACGCGGACTATTACAAGAGCAAGGATAAGCAGATCCTGGCAGGTGAGGTTGAGCTTGTCGCTGTTGCAAGCGATCCATGGGCCAGCTTGGATGACGCCTACGTCCTCCCGATTCAACGGTTGGACGTAGCCATGGTTTCGACGGCCTGTGAGTCTCCTGATGAGATGACCGCGACCGCCCGTGCCAGCACCAGCGGCCCAGCAAGATCTGGTGGCCCCAATGCAGTTTCCAACGCAGTCTCTCCCGTGGATGATCCCTCCCCAAGTGGAGAGGACGTGGAAGATGCACCCCCAGCCTTTGAGGAGGGCGTCCCCGCCACGGTCGATGAGTTAATACAGGTGAACCTTGGAACCGAGGCCGATCCAAGACCCACATTGGTTAGTGCCGCCATGCCCTCTGAGGAGCGGCAGCAGTACGTGGACTTTCTCAGGCAGCACCGTGATGTGTTCGCTTGGGGCTATGACGAGATGCCGGGGCTAGATCCTCAGGTAGCCGTCCACCGCCTTGGTCTCCCGGCGAACCATCGCGGGTTCAAGCAGCCTCCCAGGAAGATGCACCCATCCCATGGTGCCATGGTTGAGGCCGAAGTTGACAAGCTTATCAAAGCCAACTTCGTGAGGGAAGTTCAGTACCCCAAATGGCTGGCCAACATTGTGCCGGTCAGGAAGAAGAACGGGCAGATTAGAGTCTGCATCGACTTCCGCGATCTCAACCGCCACTGTCCGAAGGATGATTTTCCCCTTCCAGTGACAGAGCTGTTGATTGATGCCACGGCAGGGTTCCATGCCCTCTCCTTCATGGATGGATACTCCGGATACAACCAAATTCGGATGTCCCCGGAGGATGAGGAGTTCACTGCCTTCAGGGCCCCCCAAGGTACCTTTTGCTACCGGGTCATGCCCTTCGGCCTGAAGAATGCAGGTGCCACCTATCAACGGGCGATGCACCGCATATTCAAGCCAATCCTCGGCACACTGGTGGAATGCTACGTCGATGACTTGGTTGTCAAATCGCGCCAGCGTCAGGACCATCTCAAAGATCTTGAGAAAGTGTTCGGCTTCCTCCGGTCTCGTTGACTGAAGATGAACCCGTTGAAGTGTGCCTTTGGGGTCACCTCCGGAAAGTTCCTTGGATTTGTGGTAAGATACCGGGGTATTGAGATCGACCCAGAGAAAATCAGGGCGATTAGCCAGATGCCTCCCCCAGGTACCGTCCGGGAACTGCAAGGGTTCCAAGGCCACTTAGCCTATATACGCCGATTCATCGCGAATCTGGCCGGCAAGTGTAAGCCCTTTTCTCGGCTTATGAAGAAAGGTGCCACCTATGTATGGGATAAAGAGTGTCAGACCGCTTTCGAGGAAATCAAGCATTACCTGCTTCAACCTCCGGTTCTGATGCCGCCCGTATCCGGAAAGCCGCTGGTCCTTTATGTGACCGCCCTGGAACGGTCCCTGGGTGCCCTTCTCGCCCAGAAGAACAACGAGGGAACAGAGAATAGCCTCTATTACCTCAGTCGCATGCTCCTCGATGCGGAAGTTAGGTATTCCCCCATCGAGAAGAGCTGCCTGGCGCTCGTATTTTCCGTACAGAAATTACGGCACTACTTGCAGCACCATGAGGTACAGTTGGTTTCTCGGGTAGACCCGTTGAAATATATCCTGAGCCGACCTATGTTGACTGGCCGTCTAGCGCGGTGGGCTGTGATTCTCCAGCAGTTCGACATCAGGTATGTGTCTCAGAAGGCCATCAAAGGGCAAGCGTTGGCAGACTTTCTGGCCGCTCACCCGACCTCCGCGGATCAGCCGCTGGATCTAGGTTTTCCTGATGAGACCATTCTCTCGGTTGATCGAGCCGATCCATGCTGGCAGATGCACTTTGACGGTGCCTCCCGGAGCCCCACCGGTAGAAGACTCGATAATCCTAAGCTCAACAGAGTGGGCATGGGTATCGTCTTCATTACCCCGGAGCGAGCCGTGCTGCCATATTCCTTCCTGTTGTCAGAGGGCTGTACCAACAATGAGGCGGAATACCATGCCCTCATCACTGGCCTCGAGTTAGCTCTCGAGATCGACGTGCCCCATCTGTGTGTGAAAGGGGACTCCGAGTTGGTCGTTAAGCAGATCAATGGCGACTACGTTGTCAGGAAGCCCGAACTTGTGCCATTGTTGGAGTGCACCCTTCTTCTGATGGCCCGGTTCCCTTCTCGACCGGAAATTGTCCATGTTCCCCGGTCGCAGAACGGTCGAGCAGATGCTTTGGCCAGCCTGGCTGCGTCACTTGCGGAACCTGAACAGGACAACCTGATCGTCCGCGTGACGCGCCGCAGGCTCATCGCTCCCGTTATCCCAGAAGAAGATCGTGGCCCGTTGGTAAGTAACCTCACCACGGTTGCCCCTATGCCCGGAGCCCCGAGTACCCCAGATATAGCAGTCGAATCAGCCCGTGATTGGAGAGCGCCTTTGGTTGAGTACCTCCAACATGGCATTCTTCCGTCAGATCGGGCCGAGCGCGAGCGAGTTCGACGCCGCGCATCGCAGTTTGTCCTCCAGAGCAGTCCCGGTCTGGAGCAGATCCTCTACAAGCGCGGGTTTGATGGTGTTCTCCTCCGTTGCCTTCAGGGAGTCGAGATCCCACGAGTCATGCAAGAGGTTCATGCTGGTTCATGTGGCGCCCACCAGACTGGGCCGAAGCTGTCCCACCAGATTCGAAGGTTGGGATACTTCTGGCCCTCTATGATCCATGACTGCATCGAGTACGCCAGGAGGTGCCATGCGTGCCAGGTTCATGCGAACTTTGTGCATCGGCCGCCGGAGCCTCTCCATACCACAAGGTATTCCTGGCCCTTTGCAGTCTGGGGACTGGACGTTGTGGGACCTTACCCGCCGGGGACAGCTCGCCAGTGCCGGTTCATTCTGACCGCCACGGACTTCTTCTCCAAATGGGCAGAAGCGATTCCGCTCAGAGAGGTCAAATCCTGTTCGATCGCTGACTTCGTGACCTCCAACATCATCTATCGATTTGGAGTGCCTCACGCTATCCTCACGGATAACGGAACCAATTTCCGAGCAGCCGAGTTGAAGAAGTTGTACGCCAAGTATAACATCCGCTCGAACCATACATCTCGCTATCATGCGCAGGCGAATGGACAGATCGAGGCGTTTAACAAAACCCTCTCTAACATTCTGCAAAAGATGGTTGGTCAGAACAAGAAGAGTTGGCCGGACAAGCTCCCCAACGCCCTCTGGGCTTATCGGACGACGACTCACAATTCCACCCAGATGACCCCTTATTCCCTGGTGTATGGAGCTGAGGCCGTCCTGCCCATCGAGATCCAGTTACCGTCCTTGCGCACTGCGGTCTACGACCAGCAAGCGCCGGACAGAGTTGCTGAAGCCCGTCTAGTCGAGTTGGAAGCACTGGATGAGAATAGACTTCGCGCTTTGCACAACTTGGAGAGGCATCAAAGCAGGATGGCTCGAGCTTTCAATAAGAAGGTTCGCCTCCGCTCCTTCCTGCATGGTGATCTAGTGCTAGCCCTAAGAGCACCGATGATCCCCGGCAGGAAGCCGCCCAAGTTGGAGCCCAAGTGGGAGGGACCTTTTGTTGTCCACAAGGTCTATCCCAATGGCGCGTACTCCCTAGCGACTATGGATGGTGAGCGTGTCACTCCTCCCACCAACGCTAGGTTCCTCAAGCAATACTTTGCCTGAGTGTTCAATCGTCCCTCATGACGCTAAACTGCACTTCGTCCTACATGACGCTAAACTGCACTTCGTCCCGCATGACGCTAAACTGCACTTCGTCCCGCATGACGCTAAACTGCACTTCGTCCCGCATGACGCTAAACTGCACTTCGTCCCGCATGACGCTAAACTGCACTTCGTCCCGCATGACGCTAAACTGCACTACGTCCGAGCTACAAGACGTTAAACTGTTCAGCATTCGTCCTGCATGACGTAAAACTGCCCCTCAAGAACTACGTGCGGCTTGATTCCCATCCTTATGGGATACGTAGGACCGCCTGAACATTCACGTTTCCGGCCCAGCCCCATCCTTCGGGAATTTCCATCCCATCTCGGGCCCTTGGCCCAGTTACCCCCGGGTGTGTGGCGTATGGTGTGAGTGCGGGGCTATGCCCTCATTCACGTCGGTTTGCTCGTCACGCTGTACGCCCCCCCACGTTTGGGGATGCCTTCTGCTTCCCCCTTCTTTTTTCCTCATCGTCCTGCATGACGTTAAACTGCACTTCAAGAACTACGTATGGCTTGATTCCCATCCTTATGGGATACGTAGGACCGCCTGGACATTCATGTTTTAGGCCCAGCCCCATTTCCCGGGAATCTCTATCCCGCGTTGGGCCTCTGGCCCCAGTTCCCCTCCTTTTTGTGCGAGGCGTATCGCATGAGCGGGGGATTATGTCCTCATTCACATCGGTCTACTGGCCGCGCCGTACGCCTCCCCCGTGTGTGGGACTACCTCACACCCCTCATCGTCCTGCATGACGTTAAACTGCCTCTCAAGAACTACGTATGGCTTGATTCCCATCCATATGGGATACGTAGGACCGCCTGGACGCTTGTGTCTCGGGTCCAGCCCCGTCTCTTGGTTGATCACGGGGATCTGCCCCCCTTCGGTTGCTCTCAGGGTGAGTCCTCCGACCCTTTCCGGAGATCTGTTAACATGTTTTGGGTGCTTCGGTCTATGACTCGTAGTGTCAGATTCAATCCCGACAAGTCCTGTGTTGCTTGTCAGGCCCCGCGCTTCCTCTTGTTCGAGCCTTCACTCAAAGGGATCCTCGTTAGCGGTTTGGGTACGATGCCTCAGTGCTCTCCCACCGCTCCGGGTCGATTTACCGGCGGGTCTTGGGCCGCAAATCGATATGAATCCTGCGATTGAGCGGTTGATGCTCGTTTGCTTGCCCCGTCTTAGGCTGACGCGATCGGATGTTGTGTTGCGAATGCGTCAACAACGTCCTTGATCGCCATGTCAGCTCTATCAGGCTCTGAACATTGGTTGCGCAGTCCTCATCACACTCCGCCTTTGTGCGTTGTAGTGGGATCTTGACACTCTCTTCATACTGACCTCCGGTACGCCTCTACGCGTTAGGCAGACCAACCAGGGTAATGATGTCGTTCGAGGCTCCCATGATCTGAGCACCAAGGATATATGCAGATATCCTCCCTAAGGGCCATGCGTAGCTGGACCCTCGTCCCCATAAGGAGGAGGGAGTCGCCCGAACAATTGCGTTCTGGGCCCAGTATATCTGGAGGCTAGCATCTCTGCCCCTCGGGTGATGGACATACGCGGACCCCCATCCCAAGACTCTTCTCCTGGAATCGTGCGTGACCGCAGGGCTGGGTATGCTCCCACCTCCGCCGTGTCCGCCGTACCGCGGTAAGAGGATTCCTCCATGGTCCGAACCACACGACCTTAAACTGTGTTTTCTGGTCCTACCACACGACCGTAAACTGTGATCGTCTTGGCCGCCCGACGAGAAAACGGAACTGCATCGTGATGTTCCCCTCAGGGGACACTCATGTTGGGCGCTGGTTAATAACCACGCCATTCGTCAATGCCTTCCGTGGCTTGATTATTGCGGCGACGCGAGAGATTTCTCAATCACAGGCATGTCGCCGCACAAAGAAAAACCATTCATCTTTAAGGACAAACAAGAAATATCAAATGCCGCTCCTTTTGTGTGCGAGGGTCAGACCCGCACTCTTCCCCGCGCTGGTGCCCGATTGTGTTGCACCGCGCTTCAAGAACTACGTGCGGCTTGATTCCCATCCTTATGGGATACGTAGGAACGCCCGGATGTTTGAAACTTCGGGTCCAGCCCCCCATCTCTTAGAGATTCCCCCTTCTCTGGGAAATCTGCCGCCTTCAGGTCACCCTCAAGGCGTGTAACCCGACCCCTTGCAGTGGTCCACCGGTGTCAAGAGTACTCTGGTTTATTGCCAGGAGGGTCAGGATCCGCTTGGTCAGGTTTCCTCCGCTTTTCAGGCTTCGTGCTCCCTTTCATTCGGACCCATCGTCTACGCCCTGGGTGGAGCCCCCGTGAACGGTTCGGACAGAATGCCTCAGTGCTCTCCCACCGACTCGGGCTGGTACCCCCAATTGCCTCGGGCAGCAAATCGATATGAATCCTGCGATTGAGCGGTCGATGCTCGTTTGCTGCCTCATTCCACCAACGGTTAGTGCGATGTTGATGCTGCTTTTCCGCCACGGTCGGCAGTACTCTCATATCGTCACGCCGGTGCTCCCGGTCCTCGAGTGAATGGCTGCATGATTCACATTTCCCACCTCCCATTCTGACCAGGCGAAACCTCGACACTCTTGACACTATCCCTCAGTGCATCTTCGCATATCCAGGGGATATGACCGGATGCGGCGTACTTTGAGGTCTTTATGGTCCGAGCTCTAAGACCTTAAACTAAGATCTCCCCTTATGGTCCGAGCTCTAAGACCTTAAACTAAGATCTCCCCTTATGGTCCGAGCTCTAAGACCTTAAACTAAGATCTCTCCTTATGGTCCGAGCTCTAAGACCTTAAACTAAGATCCCCCCTTCTGGTCCGAGCTCTAAGACCTTAAATTAAGATCTCTCCTTATGGTCCGAGCTCTAAGACCTTAAACTAAGATCTAGCCCTTATGGTCCGAGCTCTAAGACCTTAAACTAAGATCCTCTAGCCCTATGGTCCGAGCTCTAAGACCTTAAACTAAGATCCTCCACCTTTATGGTCCGAGCTCTAAGACCTTAAACTAAGATCCAGCCCTTATGGTCCGAGCTCTAAGACCCTAAACTAAGATCTACCCCAAATGGGGTCCTACGTCCTGCATGACGCTAAACTGCACTCTCAGAACTACGTGTGGCTTGATCTCCATCTTGATGGAGTACGTAGGAACGCCCGGGCATTTCGACTCAGGTCCAGCCTCAGGGATCGATAAGTCCTGCCCCTCCTCGTCGCCGGCCGTCTGGCCTGACTTCGGGTAGAGTGGTGCAGTCGTAATATTCTCCCCGATTCAGCTCGGGATGCCCCATCGCAAGGATGGGAAGCGACGGTTTCCTCGTCAGAGAGGTGCTGTCTGAGAATTGAGGTGACTCACGACCAGATTAGTGCATCCGCCTAATACGCTCTTCCCCACGGTGGCACAATTTTGAGAGCGTTGGATTCTGTCCGAACAAATCGTCACTTCGCCCCACGCTTCGCATGCCCTGTTGATCTGGATTTTCCACCCTTGTGTCTAAAGGAACCCCAAAGCGGTATTCATGATGACATGTGGTCCGCCTCCTGCAATATGAATGATGGCCTTTTTCGGTCCGTCTATTGCAGTTGTTATGGTCGATCCACTGTCCGCCTACCGTCTTGGGCATTTCCTGGAAGGCCGACCGTTGTGGATGTCTGGATTCGGGACACGCGATTCACCCTTTCTCATTTCCCTATGTTCGGATAAAATCTCAACGCCCCTAGCGTTGTCCCGCTCGTGTGTTGGAACAAGTTGGGGGATGATACATTGGTTAGGTCTGAGGTCTCCTTTCCTAGGAATGACCTCCCTCTTTTCTCCAGAAACCCAGGCCCAATTATGGATGCCTGATGCTTGGTTAACACTCCCGCAAGACAACGAATTGTGGTTGAGCATATTAAACCGAAAGACGCAGATAAATATATTGATTCATACAAATGGATCGAAATATTGAGTAACGGAGGCAAAGTGTTCTAGGAATGGAAGAAAGCAAAGCCCCTAGGGATTAGCGTGCTGGATAAGTCTTTCTAATGCCGCTACCCTTTGGCTGGCGGCCTCCAGGGCTGCTTCTCGTTCTCTGCGTGCCCTCTCCTCGTCGGCGGTCGCAGCACGCAGTTCGTCAATCCTGGCCTGTGCACGCTCCCGCTCGACTTGGAGTGCGACCATCTGTTGGCCCGCCTCCGTCAGCTGTACCTGAGCGTCGATCAGTTGTGCCGATAGTTGCTCCACAAGCTCGGTACATGCTGCGACGAAGGCCTCCTTCTCTGCCGCCTGCCCTTCGAGGCGCCGGACTTCCTGCTCTGCCGCGATGAGCGCCTGCGTGCTCTCCGACATGTCCCGACTTTGTGCGACGTCGGCACGCCGGCGGCTCTCGCGCATCTTCTCGGCCATGAAATCACGGACCGTCAGATGGAGGCGTTGAGCATCAGCTCCCCCGGCACACAGGAAGCGCAGCGAGGTCTGAAGTGATCCCATGCGCCCCAGCCATTCCGATGGGTCTCGCTTGAGGAAGCGCTGGATGCACTTCCACCCCCTGCGTCGCGTTACCCGGCTATCCTCGACCGCCTCCGCGTCCGAGTCATCCATCTCCTCGGGGTCGGCAGGCCGGTAAGCAGGGAAGGCAGCCAGCAGGTCTGCTGCAGGGTCCGCCCCTGGGAGGTCCTCACGAGGGATAGGTTCCCCAACATCCGGGCAACCTTCTTCTCTCTCCCCAGCGGCGCTGACACCCTCGTCAGCCCCCAACCTCTCTCCGATGTCAGCACCGCCGATGTCCGGAGCCCCTTGATCAGCAGTTGGTGGGGCCGGCTCGGTTTGGAAGGTCTGTTCCGGAGCAGGCGGCATGTCCACCACTGGTCCACTCGTAGATGGCCCGGGTTCGGCAACCCGACGAGCCTCCAATGTTGAGATCACTGCGCGGGGCATGCCATGGTTAGTCACGGATCGTCAATGGCAAGCACCAGCAGTAAAGTAGGGAGACTTACGGGAGTTCGGAGCGTCATCTTCCGCTACCCCGGTCGCCGCAGGAACAGTTGCAGCAGGGGACCCCTTAGCGCTTGACAGTTCGATAATGGGTACCTGGCCCCCGCCTTGTCCTGCTGGCGCCTCTCCTACTCCTGTTGAGGACGCCTGACCGACATCCGTGTGCTCCTGAGAAGGATGGAGAAACGGGTTAGAAGCTGCATAAGAGAATGGATGAAGCAGGTTGAGTAGGGATAGAAGCGGACCTCGAGGAGCTCAGTGACATCGACATTGTCGGAGTCGGCCACCTCGCCGCTCTCCCGTGGGCTCCCCCGATGGGACCTTCCCTCGGAGCCTTCATCCTCCCCCGTCTCCTCCTCCTCTTTGGAGTCGCTGCTACTGTCGTCTTCTCCCGGCGGCATCCGTTCTGGAGCAGGCTCTAGACCGAGCATCACCTTCACCAGAAGGGATGGCTCCGCACGCTGACCACGTTGGCGCGCGTACTCGTCCATGGCCGTCAGATATGCATATTGCCGGTTGAAGTCCACCCTGTCGGTGATCTGGAGGCGCCCGACCTCTGGCAGATAGATTCCTTCTCTGAGTATCTTTCGCCAGATGACGTCGGTCCCCAGTGACTGCCGCAGGGTCATCCAGGCCGACCACAGCGCCGGGAAGACTGCATCGTGGGAGGGTTCGAGTAGACGCCTCACCTGCTTCCCGGGCCGCTCCTCGACCGCCGCATGTGCCCCCTCTCTGGGCGCCGAGGTCGTAGCGGCAGCCTGCGATGTGCCCGCCGCCGAAGTCCCTGCTCGCGCCGGCCCCGCTGCTTGGCGCGCCTCCGTTCTCCCCCGTGTGGCGGCGCCTCGCCTCCTTCCTTGACGCCCGGTCTCCGCACGGGTAACCTCGAGCCGCCGAACTAGCTTCCGCAAAAGCCCCTCAGGGTACGCAATGGCCCAGTGTTCGGCATACTCGGTTGCCAAGCCTGCGTCGATCCCGGTAGGAGGGAGAGTGATGACGTCGCCAGAGCCGAAGGCGACGAACATCAGCCACATCTGGCGAAGGACGCAAGGGTTCGTCTCCTCCCGGACAGCAGTGAATACCCTCTTCGGCATCCGCTGAAGGCACCCGAACTGCCTGGCGAACCGGGTCGGCACGTAAGGCTCGCAGATCACCTTCCCGTCGATCCGAGTCACGAGCACCCCGCCCCGCATGTTCAAGAAGTATTCATGCTGCTCCAGCGGGCCCTGTCCGTTGTCGATCATCTGGCCGACGGGAGTGGGGAACGGGCTGAAGTTGAAATTGGCATGATTGCCAATCCGAACCCTCACGCCCTCCTCACTAAGGGACATCGGAGCGACCCCCGCAATGTTCAGCAGGGAGGGTCGCAGGCCGTTGCCCGGAGGACTGATGGCATTTGGGAACGTATACCCACCAAGGTGAGCAGCCACCCAGCCGTGGAAGAACTGAAAGGGCCCACAGATCCTTCGTGGCGACCCCCCTCGTGAGATACGTCCCAGAATGGCATACAGCCTCGCCAGTACTGGGACCCTGAGGTTGTACCTCCTATTGGCAGCCATGGCGCCCGCCATCGCCAGCGTCGCCGGGCGGACGCCCATCCTCGCATCCCGCACTGGCAGGAGCCACCCGCTCAGAAAGGCGGCCAGGAACGCCGCGTACCGGACGTTCGGGTCCCGGGCCTCGATGACGCGGTACCCCCATGAGCGGTAATCGCCCGTCTCCAGGACCCTCCAGTACGACCCGTTCCGGCTCCTCTGAGCTGCGGTCGGGCACCGCTTCCCCCTGCCTGGCATCTTGACCGCCGGGTCATGCTCCAGGAACTGGCCGAACCAATCCTTGTAGGCTATGTCCTTCTGGAAGTCCTGGATCCCGAGCCGCTGCGTAGCCAGGTCAAGCAGATGCCAGGTCAGAATGGGAGTCTGTGACCTGTCCTCCCAGATGTTCTTCGGTGGCAGGAACTCATCGTACTGGTAGCCCTCCAGCGGGATACCTCCGATGCAGTGGATGTCCCAGAGACCGATGCCGACCTCCCCATGGTGAAGATGGAAGGTGTTGGTATCCGGGGACCAGCGAGTGAACAGCTCCGGCCCGAGCTCAGACTGCTGGTAGAAGTGGAACTGCGACGTCCACACCGCCTCGAACAGGCCGATGTACCGCAGCTCCTCTGCAAAGTGATCGCAAGTGTGGCGTACCCAGAACGCCCAGGCCCATTCACTGGTGAAGTTTCCCCCAGAACGCAAGTCCCAGTCCTTCAGCCAGCCCTTGGTGTCGTCAGTGACACTCTGACGGTATGTGCTCGAGTAGAGGGCTGGAGAATTCTCCGCTGTAGGCTCACCCCCATCAATGGTTCGCGTCCTCGGGTTCAGGACATAGACATCCAAGTGTCTGGTCTCCCTGGCAGGATGCCCGTTGTTGGTGATGTTATAGCGGAGAAGCTCGTCCTCCCGGGTCACCCAGGTCCGCGGCGCATCAACCTCGAACCCTGGCACCGGAACCTCATCGAGGATGCCGAAGTTCCAGAGCGGCAGGTTGTCCGACAGTGGATATGTCTTCTGGGCCGGCGTTAGTAAGTCGAACAAGGATTGATTGTTAGAAACAATCTCCTTGGCTCCGTAAACCTCCTCGTTCGTCGCCATCTCAGCCCTGCGAGTGGCGGCATCCCCCTCATTTCCTCTGTGCGCGGCCATCTCAGAAGTTTCGGGAGTCGTGCGAGTTAAGGGATGAAGCGTGCGGGATCGGACGAGGCTGGTAGAGAAGTTTGAAGGTTGGCGCGCAATCCAAGTGGACGGCGCGCAATTGGGAAGACTGTCGCGCAATGTTCCGGGTTTTCGCGCAAAAACAGGCGAAATCCGGACGGTTTTGCGCGCCGATCGGGCGAATTCCGCGACCGGAAGAGGCAATTTCGCGTACGAGAGCTTTGGAGCTTATCGCGCGGAAGGCCAGAGTACGGAACGCGGGACCCAGCGCCCCTATTTATAGGCGAGGCCGGGTCCGCGCTGCGCGGAAAGCGCTTTGCGCGACCGTAGCGGCGAATTTCGCGACCGGCGCCCCTTTTTTGCGCGCCTAAGTCCCGCGCCGCCCAGGACTTCGGCATTCCGGCGTCTCCCTCGGAACCCGATCGTTGCGACCTCTCGCCGATCAGATTCCGAGGGGGGGCTTTTGTAGACGCCGGAAAAGTCCGTTGTTCCCAAACGAAGCTCCGGATGCGGAAAGCGAAGTGATATTTGGAGTCGGAAGAACGTTTCGGAGGGCCCGGAGGCCTTGCGCAGAATTTCAGAGGCCCGCGCGCAAAGGTGATGTTCCGCGCGCAAACCCCCCGGGATGCGCGCAATGCGCCGGTCTGGCGCGCAATTTTGCGCGCCGCGGGTCCGCGCGACTCCCTTGCGCGCCGCGCCCGATTCCGCGCCCGCGAGGAGAATTTCGCGCTCGCACCCTGGATTCCGCGCCCGGGGTTGCCTATAAATATAAGGCGACCCCCAACGTTTCAAAGGTTGCTGGAAGTCGAAACGTCTCTCGTGCGCGCAATTCAACCCCTTCCGCGCGCAATGACGAACTTCAGGTAACCTCCTTTCTTTCGCGCAAGAAAGCCTCGGGGTCCGCCTTCGCGCGCAATCCCCGCTGGCTCCTTTCATTTGAATAAAAACTCACCCTAAGGCCTTTGCGCGCAAAAGAACCCGCTTGCGCGCAATTGCCCCCGGGGTGCGCGCAATCCGGCCTGATTGCGCGCACCCCCCCTTCTTTCAAGTGGCCATTCATTAGAGAATGAGCCGTTGCCCCCGCGCGCTATCCGAAGCCCGGTGTGAGCAATCTCAAGCATCCGCGCGCAAGGCACTGGCCCAATTGCGCGCCAGCCGCCCCAATTGCGCGCCGGCCCGCAGTATTGCGCGCAAAGCTTCCTTTTTGCGCGCAATCTGCCAGGGTCGTCCCCTCGACCCCCCTGAGGGAACCTGCCTGCGTGGCGCCCGATGCTCCTCATCCTGGGTGCCCGCACCGTGCGTTGTCTTCCCGTGCGGCCCTCCAGGTTCGTGCGAAGTGACATGCACCCATCGTCCGGCAACCTATGCCCTGCATGACGTTAAACTGCATACGTCCGAGCTACAAGACGTTAAACTGTTCAGCATTCATCCCGCATGACGTTAAACTGCGCATACGTCCAGCATGACGTTAAACTGCATATTCGTCCAGCATGACGTTAAACTGCACATCCGTCCAAGCTGCACGACGTTAAACTGCCTAGCCCCATCGTCCGCGCTGCAAGACGTTAAACTGCCAAGTGCTTCGTCCTCAACACATGACGTTAAACTGTACTTCGTCCGGCAAGACGTTAAACCGCCCGCTTCGTCCTCAACACACGACGTTAAACTGTACTTCGTCCGGCAAGACGTTAAACCGTCCGCTTCATCCGATCCCGTGCTCTGCACGCAGGATCTCCCCCGGTTTGGATGTGGCCCCACCCGCTCGTCTCTGCAGGGATGTCGGGATTGTCCCGCTTTCGGGGCGATTTAATGGGAGTGGCTTTTCCCTACGGGGGAAGGGTATTACAAACCCCTATTTTCTCGTGGGAGGCTGCACATGTGTATCTCCATTGCGCCTCCCCACTGCCGAAGCCAGTAGAGGGTCTGACTGGGATCGAGGTGTCTTCCGATTTCGGTCCAAGTCCCTTCCAACTGAGTTTTGCCGCAACCGGGCTGCCTCAAGTGCGTAAGTCCTGACAGAATGAACTACGTGGACTTTGATCCCTGTCTTCTATACAGGGTACGTAGGAAGCCTCCCTGAGGTCCAAGCCCACCACCTGGTCGTCCCGGTCGTATTTACGTCGGTTCGTCCATCAGTGGACCCCTCCAGGGTTCACGCTTGCGTCGATTCACCTATGAATCCGCCCCTGCGGGAGACTGCCCGTGTGTATCTCCACGGTGCCTCCCCACGGCCCCCCTTTTTCCATTTCCCCTTTTATAGTCCAACATGACGTGAAACTGTGATCCACCCGGCCGTTCCATCCCCCTCCGTGCGAGGTGGTACGGTTCAATCCTCCGCCCGGCGGCCTCGACCTCTTCGTGAGTCGGCTTGCCGACGTCCAGCATGACGTTAAACTGTATGCCCGAACTACGTTGACTTTGATCCGTGTTAACGCGCGGTACGTAGGAAGCCCCTCTGGGGTCCAAGCTCTTCACTTCATCATCCATCCTGATCCTTACCCGGGCCGCCACATCCCGGTGGGGTCATGCCACTTCACTCCACTCCACGTTACTTGGGAAGCCGCCCATGTGCTGGCCCCAGCGTCGGAGGTTCCCCGCAAGGGGTTCTGTCATCTGATCCACTTTTCGTGTTGATCGGTCCGATGCCGTCCCCGCTGGACGTTAAACTCGCAGCATACCCCGTGTTAAACACGGGAAGCTGAGGAAAACCTCAGGTGACACAGTTCCCCGCACCTAGTACGGGATGCCTCAGGCCATCATGCCTTCGAGAAGCCCTATTAGGGACGGAAGACAGATCTGCAGAGCCGCAGTGTTACGACACGCCCCCAGCACCCAGAGCCACCCGGCCTTCTCACCGCAGGTTGCTGCCCCGCCCAGACTCCTTGGAACGTCCGGGCGGAAGCAGCGTAATTAACCGGTGTCCATGAAGATATGGCGCCGGGAACGAGATTCACGAACATTCTTAAGTCTATGAGGGAGACCCGGATTAGGCGACGAGTTCCGAGGAGACGTCCAAGGAAGGAGGAGCCGACATCCCATCATCCCGGTTTCGATCAAGGAGCAGACGCCCCTGAATAAGGGACGGATGCCGCCCGCCCTTGGAAAGCGGGACTGCGGGACCACAAGCCGCGCGCCCATCCCCTCGGGTTGACGGGTGCACGCGCGAACGCGTCCTGGCGGAACAGCGTAACCCGACGCACATCCGCACCGAAACAACCCCCTTGATAAAAATCACCAAAACGCGCTCATATGGGGAGGACCACATCTATCTAGTCAATATAGGTTGTGGGATTACTCTCGTCCTGACCAAGATGATCTATAGGATATAATTGATTGAAAAATATTTCAGTCCCTCAGATATTAATATCATGGTTTATGATCAGACCGAGCAGATTCTGTGTGGTAGAATCTGATTGATGATCTAGATTGGTGCCTTTGTAAGAAACAAGGAATTCATGATTATGTCACTAGATATCAACTTGAAAAAACTATTGTGATGGACTTGGCACCATCTTCATGAAGTAGTCCATTCCTCGTATCACCAATTCGTTAAGTACTCACACAATGATCACATAAGAATAATAAATGATGATTTTTCTCTATTAAACTATAGTGGATACAACAATTTTTAATTCATCTATAAAAATATAATGGATAAGGTTGTTCCGACCAATGAGGTCGAGCACACCAACATTATATCATCATCGTGTATGAACATGGATAATTATTTCAACATCCTAATTCACCTGTTGATGGATAAAAAATTGTAAAAGGAAATTTTTTTATTTTTTCCAGTATAAAACTGATTCTCATAAATAAGTAAAAATAACATTGGAATATTAATCTAGTTTCCATAACATGATAAGCACATGCGATACCACAACCCCTTAGACATGTATGTTATCTATATGTTTTAACCATGGAAACAACCGTAAATCAACCCATCATGTTCGTTGAAAATGTGAATAAATAATAGAAACAAACCAACACAATTTCATTGTCATTAGGCATGGACCCCTTCATCAGTTTCCATGTGTAATAAACTTGAAAATCTCTATTGCCATGATTTTATCAGACCAAGAGTTGAACATCAATGATTCTGCATCCACCTTACATTATGGCACCATAGTTCCACTATAATATATTTAAAAAGATTAAAAATTTCAACCTTAAAATTCACATATGTCATATGATGAATATTATTTATAATTTTATCCTCCTATATTTGAAAGGAGTTTCACAACATATTTTGATAACGAGGATAAACTAAATGTTATTCCCATGGAAGATCCATGACCAATGTTGAGGAGTTCAACTATGTCCCCTAAGGAACACCAGTAATATAAGCATTTTTTTAAATAATCCTTATTTATTTTCTTATAGTTTTGATAATATGTCAATATTAGACCCAGAAGTTTATTTCCACAATCTCCATCTCTCTATAAGTTATCCGAGGTTCATGATGTGTCCATGAAAAATATACACATATCCCAGTGCCATGGACTATGCTGAAGTTTATTAGATTATCAAATCCATCATCATTAAGAATGTTAATTACCCCATTTGGTTGGTTAATAACATCATGGTACATAAATTGAACGATCATATCAGAGTATAAATCAACTTATGCGATCACAATTGCTAATTTTTGATGGATAACCTTCCAATCCCAGTGACCAATCTGTTTTTTGATTCCTTAAGTGGATTCTAGGTTATCTACATCATGGATGGTTATTATAGATACAATAATTTTTTTATGGCCCCCAAATATGTATATATTAACACCTTTAGAGAAAATCAAGAAGAAATTTTCAATCTAGAAATGACTTTCAATCTATAGAATATAAGACACAATTTTCCATGATCCATGCATCACATCATCAAACTGATACTAAGGATTTCAGTGGATTGATACGTGGATGATTTGGAAGTCACATCCCACTAAATGTAATAACCTATTAGAGATAGAGAAAATGTTTTTAGCATCCTTTTTTATGTCATTTTAATATTTACCACTTGATATGGGATTTCAAGGTCACCCATAGGTTGTTTCTTGACATTTTTGTCAGATAATGAGGCATTGATATTGAATAAGTGTAGACCAAGGAAATTAGTCAGATTCATCATACATAAACCTCTGGTGGCTCTGAGGCCTTCAAAGCCATAATGACTACATGCAGTGATTCATTGAGAATCAGGATCAGATGTGTAATACATTTTGTAGGATCAAGAAAAAATGTAAAATATAACAGTGGAATGAGGTGTGTGAGGCCTCTCTCACAGAAATCCTGATACATGTGATACAAAATATTGTTTTTATTCCACCCATATCTGGGATGCATATGGTCCTCAACATGCCATCCATGGAAGGATCACTTGATGTACATCTCACGAAAAAATACAGTGAAAATACCAGGAACAATTTATGTAATCATTATCTCATGCTCCTAAAAATAGAGTATAGATAATACCCTATCAAGAAGAGCATCATTGTGATGGTATTTGTTGTGTTGATGTTGCAAAACTACATGTAGAATCAAGAGATGTAGTTGTTATCCTATAAGTACTGACTAATATATATTCGGAATATATTAAAGTTGACATGATGAATAGTATGATGGATGGAAATCCTTTAGTAATTCGACATCAGGTTCCTTACTCATAATTCCATCTAGGGTCAGTAATCATAAATCTTTTTGAATTCCAATCCATCCCCTAATGATGATATTCTATATATCGATATCCTTGGAGAGGGAACCCTCTTAGTCGATCAGACTATTCAAAGTTAGAAATATTTATTGATGGTTCCTCTAGGATCCAAACTGGTAGAAGAATAAATGATACATTTCTCACCAGAGTATTCAATTGAATCATCTTCATCACTCCAAATCAAGTTATTATTCCTTAATTATTATTTATATATCACGGATTAAAAAACAATGATCTAGGGTATCTTTCTCGAATTATTTTTCTCAATTTGTCTATTTAGATTAATGTCCACCGCCTATATGTAATGGGGGAATCATAATCCGTCATGGAGAAAATCAATCTAGAATAAATCAACAGGATTGTAGATTCAATACCCTTACTATAGTATAGTATCATGTATTTGGTCTAGTTCCATTTTATACTAGAGGTAAATCATGTTCCATAGATGCAGAGTGTTCGAGTAGAAACCCTATCCAATCGGGCTGCTTCTCCGACATAGCATGACTAACGTAGTCTATTCCTCCACGTGGCACACTGATTGGTCATTTAGAAAGTCATATCAGATGATTGAGATAACTAGTAGAAAAATCACTAAAATAATAGGAAATCAACATTGGGACCTTCAAATTCCCCCATAATATATGTAACCGCAAATTTGACAACTTCTTTTGTCATGTATCTCTATAAATGTATCCTCCATCCAAATAGAGCCAAAAAATCTGAAAATACATCAACACACGGTGCATTTCAACGTCCAAATCAGTCATCTCCTTGAGGAGACAATCTAAATATTTGAGGTTGATTTAATTTACATTTATTCCATTCATGGATATTATATTCTCTTCTTTGTATAAGAATTTCATTTTTGAATATATGATTATCATCTAGAATGATTGAACCTCTCCATATAGATATATATTTTGGGAAAAATATTTTCCACCATGGTCCTTGACTACATAATATATGGGAAAATGTTTCATCAATGTTAGATCCATGACATCATTATGCATCAACCACAGGATCCCCTCCATACTACGTTGTATTCATGGCCTTGTGTAGACATGGTACTCGGTGATGTGTGACCATATTCACCTAAGACATCTCAAAAGTATAGGTTCATTATATACACGATAGATTTCATTACAAAGTGGATAGAAATGAATCTTATCAATAAACTAAATTCCCAATAAATTTATTATTCTATGATAACCCACATCATCAACCAATTAGGATTCACCTAGGCTATTCTCCACAACAACGAAGCCAACAACCGGGTTGCTGATTGGATGATGTTGTAAAAAAAGTTTACACAACTAGTCCAACAATACTTCCTGGATCCATGAAATAAAAATGGATTTATTTTTGTGTTAAATATAACACTCTAAATAATATTGATTTTTTAAATTATACTTAACAGTTTTCATATTAGCTACAAAAAATTATTGGGGATTATCAGTAAACGACTCTCAATTCCACCCTATGACCCCATATTACACAGTTTCATGAATAGAGGTATTCATTCCAATTTATATCCAATTTATATTATTTATAAAATCATTATATGACTATAAGATAATAGATATAATGTTATAACATTATCTTTATGAGATGGATACTCTATATAAAAATATGCTTTAGGCCTTACAAAATATAGTGAATCATAAAATATGATAGAAAGAATGTTCAACATAAAGGAGTGCCTCTTCTACTTTTCCTAGGGTGATAATTCATAGGACCAATGATTGCTTGGTATTCTAGGTATAAATCCACCAATGTTGGATGCCAAGTAGGATGCACCTTATATCATTCAAAATAATTACCCCAACAACACATAATTTTTGAACACCATGTATCAATAGAATATCACTTCTCCAAAAATTTTCGTGTTTCTAAATGAATTCATATCATGTGTTATCAAAAACAATGGTAGAAAATATTAAGGTAGACAACATTGGTCATCCTCAATGTAAGAGTTTAAAAGGAACATATTATCATCTCAAGAACATGATGTTAAATTGGGATCCTATGTCCAATCATCATAACATTAAACATTGTACAAATATTCCAAATAGTTTTGCATGCATCATTATCCACCTTATCCATTACTAAATTTTTTTACTCATCTAATTAATCAGATAAACCATTTGAATGAGATTCCCATCATAGGGTAAAAAATCAGTGACCATAATCTATGATCCAATGTCAAAAAATAACCACATTAAAATATATTTCAGATATTATTTTATTGAATACCTTCCCCTATAGTTCGAAATATTTTAATTTGAACAATATAAGAACATACTTCCTACCCTTAGGACGATATTGAACATAACTCCATTATCCACGAATGACTTTGATAAGCTTCTTATCACAATAATATTCACAACGAATTGGAAATATCTTCCACCACCAGTAATATACCATGACATTTTCCAAAACAATATATGGATTGATTCTTATCTTTATGAGATATTTAGTTATTATTAAATCCCAATTGATGATCCTGAGCATAATTTTGTATTTTTCATGGGAAGTTGCCAGTGTCATAGTTTCATGGACATAATAATCACATCAATCATCATCCTCACCATATGATATTTAACTTCCCATTTATTCCATGAATTCTGCAATTAAACTATATATAGAAATTATCGAGGTTTTGATTTTTGGTGTTGGGCCTTTTTGACCCTCATTCACTTCTGGGTTTTCATTACACCATACTACACATAACCACCAGAATAATATACCATCATGGTACAAAATCCATGACCTTAATCATTATTAAATGATCAATTGTTCCCTTAGTAAATAGGGTTTCAACCACCAGTTTTGTTTTCCAACTGCATTCTGTTCTACAAAAATGTGTTGTTTTATTCCAATACTTATGTGATATGTAGTGGTATGCATACAATTTTTATTTAGGGTCTGCTAAAAATTTATCCACTCTTGGCCGCTTTAGCCCCGATTATGTTACAAGAACATGAACTAAAATGGAACACATTCTATTTCAACGTATGCATGAGGTATAATATCAACCTTGTCTTTATTCACAATTGGTAATGTCTCTCCCATTCCACACAAATACTATTAAAATTTTCAATTTCCCAGTCCACACCTTTTGACATTAAAGTATTCGCCCATATCGTCTGGACCATAAGACATTAATGTGAAACCAGTGTTATGATTTCTTCATGCAGTGAAAAGGATCTTTGTATTTTTCATATTGGGTTTTAACTAGTACACCACATGAATATATTTTAATTAAGCTTTCATCAATGCTAAAGAAAATATGACGTCAAACTATTTAAAAAAGATCCATGAAATTCAACATTAATCAATTTTTAGAATATATAGTCTTAGTTTTAGGACATTAAACAACATATCCTAGCATCCTCATCATGTAATTTTAAACTGGGTCCCTACCCAAAAAGTTCTATATACCTCATTCCCCATGCTATATAAGATCACCATTACATTTTCTGGTCTCCTACAACAAAATTTTCAAGAAAAATGTGTGACATGATTCCAATACAAATGGGATATGTAGTGAATCTAGAACATTTTTCCTGTCCAACTAAAAATCAATTATTTTTTCATCCCCTTATCATTATTTATGGTCAAAAAATTATGAAAATATAATATATGAATATCATATTAATTTGTTTATGTAGTAAAAAATACACTATGGACCCATTCTCATTAGGTTTTAACATCCTCTATCAAAATATATTCCCTAAGTATCAACATTTCCATATATAGTTATGGAAACATGAATATAAATTTTTTTCTATAGTATATGAATCACCACATTAAACTGTTTTCCATAGTACAAGAAAAATGACTATAAATTGTTTAACATATTCCAAAAAATCATGAAATTAAACTATTAACCATATTCTTAGCATCAAATTGTTAAAACTATTTCCACAGTCCATGTTTGAATCCCACATTCAGATACCCTCTTGACTACTATACTATTATTTTTTTATGTTTGTTTCCATCAAATTTCATTTCTATAAATACACCCTAACTGCTTGTTCTCATTTCATTTTTGGAAAATGTCACATCTTTAGCCAATTCCCTAATGTATTGATTGTATCAAATTGTATATCATGTGTTTTGAACATGGTTAAGAGTCAATATATCATTTTATCACCCCATTCATGATTGAAATGATTATGGTCATTTATTTTTGAATGTGTTCAAGATTTGATGCCTACTATCAATCACACCAGATCCATATCTTGAATGTATCAACATACCTTATTTTGTAACCTAATATCCTAGTGTAATTTCATTAACTTTATCATAACCCCTATTAAAGGGTTCGTCATTGTAGGCAACCCCCGTTTACTATTTCATCATTTCCACATCGAGCATGACTCAAACTAGGTTTGGAGTTTTGGTACGGTGTGATATGCCATGGTCACTATTCCCAAAGGAACTGATGTTCCAGTCATTAAAACCATAAACACGAAGATGCGAACCATTAAATTATGAATTCAAAATTTGTTTCAATTCACATAGGAATGTGTGGTGTGATAATGGGCCTACCTGTTACTCATTCAGTTCATGTTTTATGATTTTTCACACTATATATGTCCTTTTTGGATATCCTCTTATTGGTCAAAACTCTATCACTTTAAAATAGGAGAATAATATATTTCCAGGAATCATAATATTAGACTACTTAACACGGTCTTAGAAATACATCCTTAAACATTGGGAAACTACCTGATAATTTTACCATCCAACAACCCCATCGTATGATGTCAAACTGTTGGTCGATATTCAATATATCATGATGTAATACTATATGACATCACGTGACCTCATAAAAAGATGTTTTAAACCTCAATTATGATCATCCATTTCATCGTTCACATTTTTATATTTCCTAAAATTCCTGATGATGTTTGCCTTAATAACAGGTTTGATCATTCTTTTGACCAATGCACTTACAACATTGTTCTCTATTACAAGGTGCCTTTATTCCAATACGGTTGGAATCCATTCAATAATTCGATCACACTATTCCAATGCTTTGTGTGCCCCTTATTTGGATCTTCATCCACATTCATGTTAGGAAGTAAACCCTACTGTTCGGTCTCATGATACATTTTCTCACCCTCAATCCTAGGTCAATGTTCCTAATGACATAATAAGATAATATGAGAGAGGTTCTATGATTTGAAAATTGTAAACAGTCGATACTCATTGGAATATCCTCATTCTAGTTAATATTATGAAATATATGTTTCAATCATAGTTCATCGTGATCATTTATCTCTATGAAAGTATTCTCATTTTACTAATTTTGGGCATTGTGATTCACACATATCATCCCCCTTAGTTTTTAAACATATTATATCCCCATTGTTACCTCATTCGAGAAATAAATCACATTGTTAAAATCATTTTATTTATTTCAGGAATGCTGTTTTCCATACACAAACTAACTCAACCTCAGAACACCCAATTTTTAATCAACAGAAATAAAACCTAAAAATAAATTGTTTTTTATAAAGTCTCATACATTGTGAAAAATTATGAATTCACATTTTGTTTTTCACACTAAGAATGTACCACAATAGAATAGTGAATGATCGTATGTTGTCTTGTGAATTAGAATACTGTTCAAAAATTAAAGCATTAAAACAGATGTTTCAATGAACACAAAAATTTCAAAATCAAATAAAAATGTCAAGGTATTTAAATGTTCAACTAAACACTGGACCATCTCCATTGGATTTTAATAAATTCAATTATCGATATTCTCTGGTGATGGAGCGCTTGAACTCTACCAACATTTAGAGAGTGGATAACAATATCTTACATCCCCTCCGAAGATCATGTTCCTCATCGTTATCCATTGAATGATTTACATTTGATCATAACTTTTCTCAGACGCAGTAAACTTAAATATCCAACAATTGAGTAGTTTCCTAAATCATTTGTTTTGAAACTCCACCATTTAAGCCCTCATTTTGATAATAAACAACGATTGATTTATGAGGACGGTTTCACACTTTCCTACTTGATCGATCATATGTTTAATCTTTAGTTTTATATCATGAAGATTTTTCATTATTTAACACATATCATGGTTATAGGTATCATCTAGATGTGGACCCCCTTCCCACCAATTTTTAAAAAATATAATCTTGGAATTTTGCATACATACATCTAACATCCACCCCTATTACACAAAAATTGCATAGTTAACTAATAAGTGACCCCATAAGGCCCACTAGTCATAGCCATGGTGTATATTTAATGAATATTTTGATTGGATTCAATTTCCTATGATTGATGATGTATTTCAATATGGTCTCATTAGGATTAGAGTTATCTGGATATTCATGATCTATAGGATCATATTCTGGTATAGAAGCAATGAGATTGTAGCAAGGTATTCTTCTATAATTATTTATAATGGGATTGTATCTAGGTAATGTGGATGGTTTTTCTCACTTGATTTGTCCTCTGAAAAATCATCCATGGAAGCAAGTAGTTGTGTCCCTCTAGTTTCATCACTCACATCAATAGTCGCCAACTAATTTTTGGGATAACGATGGAATAAACCTTACTATCAACTCGTTGAAAATAGTTACCGACATCAAAAGAGATTCCATGAATACCCTGAACTCTACCACTAATGGAACTTGTAATCATCAGATAAAATACTGGAATGAAATCACATCAGTCTACCTAATAAGAAAATGGCATGCACTAATCCTTGACTTTATGGACTAGCATTAGAAGATTAGCACCATGTCAAGTTCCGTAGTAACCTAAGGGACTTCCACCATGTCATTATTTTAGGACTGGGAATTTCAATGATTAGATCTCATCCCCCTTGGTTTATATGGGTAGAATTTCCTTGGAACATGAACATTATTTAATATTAAATCCTATAAATATATGATTATGGATGAAAGATATGATTTTTTATCTTACATTGAGGAAGAGTTATGTTAATGTTTATCCACCTATGTTGTACTTTCTCCCTACTAATGGGTTAATCCTTGGTGATTACAGGGACTGGCTCCCCGTATATAATAAGAGAGGCTTTGTGTCCTAAATTTTCCACCCTGACCTCCTCGATGACCCACCACTAGCTGCTCTAGCCTCAGGTGCAGACCACAGGGGTTACTTATCCAGATTGATTGGATAAACTTCACCCATATATGGGGGGCCCCTTTCACAAAATAAAGTTGATCCTACTCGAGGAATTACTTAGATATTGAATCATGATAGAAAAAAAGGAATTTCCAATGATAGATATGAAAATGTTATGGAATACCTTGAGGTACTAATTTATGTCTTCTTCTGATCCCAAAATATCAACACATTCCCAATGACTCTACTAATTATAAGCATTCCCAAAAGATTCCTCCCACCCATAGTCTATTTCCTCTTATTTGTAATGATCCGGATATTTCAAAGAATTTTTTTTAAAATACTTTGGAATATTACGAGTACGCGGTTTATGACAGTGCTTGATTCCGAGGCCCAGTGTGCCCAGAATCAATATTTGAAGTTTAGCACGGGTACGTTCAGTGAACGAACGAGTGGGTTTGTATAACTTTTGAACCGGTGCTATGAATTAAAATAAAAGGACGCTGATGAACTCGCATCACCGGTAATTTCTTAAGGGGTAACTTACTATAGTTTCATTCGCAAAAGAGGAGAAGATAATTTTTGGGGGATTGTTTATGAAATTAATAAAAATTGACAAAACCATTTTTATTATTTTTTTAAGGGTGGTTTTTCCCTCCCATGGGTAGTTAAGGGTGTGGCTCACATCCACTTAACTACCCAAGTGTGTGTGTAAGATAGGTGGGGTCTGAATGACCCCCACCATATAATTCCCTCTAAAACCATTAGTAAACCCCTCATTAATTTTGACAAACCTCCATTAATTTTCACCTCAACCCATTAAATTATGTCAACCCATAACTTAATGGGGAACCTTCATTTTCCCCATTTTAATTTAAACTGCCAAAGCGTTTAATTATAGGGAACCCTCTTTCTCCCATCCTTAATTAAATGACAACACATTTTAATTAAGGTTGTTAATTAATTCTGAGAGAGTTTCATTGTGTGGATAAAAAAATAATATGGAAGCTGATTATTTTGGTGATCAAGGGAGAGAGCTTCGTTGTGCGGTGAAGAAAGCATGCCTCCGACGAAGGACAAAGAAGAATTCTGGTTCCTCATAGATCGACGATGCAACGCCGTGTACCGGGTCTACGTTCCACTTCTCTGCGACGCCATGTATCACCACACCTACGATCTTCTTCTCTGCGACGCCGCGTACCGCGATGCCTACGATCCTCTTCTCCGAGACGTCATGTAACGCGACCCCGACGATCATCTTCCTTGTCAAGGTAGGAGATTTTGGAAATTGTATGATATTTTTCATTACAATTATACCCTCGTGCTTGGTATTATTTTTTTTGGTGGTTCTTAAAACCTCTGACGCGGTGGGTCTGGGTTTACGAACCAACCCGAATCACTGCTGCTTTGTTCTTTTTGTGTGGAACAATTGGTGACGGTAAAGCGAGGCCATAATGGAAATTGGAGGCCTTTGATGTAATATACGAGTCCCGGGGAGACCAGAGACGCATTTGGGAGCATGAATGGACCACCGAAGCGGCTCCGGTGGCCTGCAGACATCTCCGGCAGTGGCGCCCCGGCACGCCGCCGGGAGGAACCGCGGCGGCTGAAGGCGTGACGATAGGCGGCTGGATCCTGCGGCTGTGTGGGATCTGGAGGAGGACGATGTGATGCCCACTTCATCCATGGAGTGAAAAGGGGGGAAAACGTCCCCCCTGCTCGACCCGCTGTCCAAGCCAGCACACCGCCCCGACCGGGCCGGGGCGGGTCTTGCGGACCGGGCCGGGCCCAGACCCCCCACTTCGGACTGTTTTCAGTCTTTTGCCCATAACATGGGATGAAAACCACCAATCGACACACAGTAAGTTGCGTTGGTATCCTTGGATCAAGATAGGATTTTCGATATATTACACTCAAGGTTCCTGAGATATTTGAGTATGGGAAGGTTGGTTCGAACACGAAACCAACCGGGCCCTTGGAGCAGAAACACTTATAACGTAATCTCCGGACGTCTGATTGAAGTGTTGTCGACATTGTTGAATTCTATTAGTGAGACAGTTCTATTTTCTTACTCCGTTCTTGGTTTGGAAATAGTTGGAGTACGTTCGGGTGGGTTTTAGGTTAAAACCCAACCGGGCCCCTAGGACTAAAAAGCCAATAACTCTCAGACCGGGCATCTGATTGACGCACCGTCTGTCGCGGTGAGTTCCTATTGATGTGATGGAACATTTTGATTCATATACATTGGTCTTAATGACAGTTTTTGTATCTCCCCTTGCCTTGTTGAGCTGACCCTCCTGGAATCGAGCGTGCTGTGTATGAGAACCTTAGAGCTGGCTGCGACTGCGACGATGACAACTGCACTTGGATCATCTGTGGGTTCGGCAGCGAGGACAACTGTAATTGGATCCTCCATGGGATTGGCAGCGATGAAGACAGTAATAGAATCCTCTGTGGGTTAGATGGCGATGACCATTGTTCTTGTATCTTATGTGGGTCCAACAATATTTGACTCTATACTTGTATCCTATGTGGGTCCGATAGAGTAGCTAGTCTTGTATCCTTTGCAGGTCCGACAGCATAGCTTGTCTTGTATCCTATGTGTGTCTGACAGCTTAGATGAATCAGTTGCTACATCTGATATTCTCTATGACGTTACTATGTGTATACCGGTGTGAGTTGAGTCTGGATTTCTCAATCATTATTATTGATGTGGATGAATTTATTTCCTTTGTGGATTGGGTAGTGTTTTTCATGTGTGGACTTGGTCGAGCTATCCATTATGGACTGGGTTGTGCTTTCTGTTGTGGACATTATTGTGCATGGGAGTTGGAGACAAACTGTAACTAATGACTTAGGTATTTTTATGGGCATATACCTATGTAGTGTTTTTGATACTTACTGATTTTATCTTACCATTGTGGTTTATCCTCCATGGATTTCGAGAGACCTTTGAGGATATCAGGGTCCCTACTGAGTATCGTATACTCACCCTTGCATGGGCTATGCCCAAACTAAATTATGTTGGATGCAGACGATAGACATCACTTATCGAGGTGGAAGCTTGTGGAGTTGGACGATACCCTTAGGTGGACCACTTGGCAGGACGTACACAGAGCGGACTACCGGGCCGAGGAGTTGTGGAGGATATCTATACCCGCCCTTCATGTGGAAGATCCAGAGGATGGATCATATTTGATGCTTTAATTTTTTGCTGCTATAATTATTTTTCATTTTTACTTTACTCTCAGTTGGTTTGTATTCTGGCCCATTTACTTTCCAGCAATTAGTTTATACTCAGTCTACATAGAGATTACTTCAACTAGTGTGCTCTGTGGTGTTTGGTTTCTTATATAAAGGCAATGAATCCCCATTATCCGGGATTTACGCCTTTTGTGGTAGTCGCCAGCCCCGAGTCGATGGGAGACGGGCTTAGGGTAGTCACGGAATGGGCCCTAAGGATGGGTCGTAAAAAATTGGTATCAGAGGGGCCAGTTCTACTGCAAAACTAAAGACTCTGATAATTTATTCTCTTTGAAGAAATATTGTTAAAGGTATTGAGTGTGGGCTTCAGTCAAGGGAGTCAAGTGTTGGTGAGGCAGCCGACGTATCCATAAACCAGGACCCTGACTCCTGATTTCTGACTCAGAACACGAAAGCATTGATTGCATGTGTGTGTTTCAAAAGTTTTCTTGTTGATTACATTATGTCAGCTCACCAGGTATACTGTATTAATCATGGTGCACCTATTTATTTTCCAGATGGCCCACGACAGTAGGAAGCTAGGGTACCAAGCAATGTGGGAGATGAAAGCCCACAGAGTGACGAGGTTGGTGCTGGTTCCCATTAACGCGGAGGCACCGACAATACCTATACCCGCCAATCCACCGATGCAACCTACCCAAGCGGCGGAGAGTGAACGTCATCTCCCCATGTTGCACGATTTTATGAGGGCCAGGACGCCACAGTTCCACGGAGATATAGATCCTCAAGCAGCTGGGGATTAGCTAGTGGATGTCATCAGAGTCTTCAGGTTGGTAGGGATGCCAGTAGACATCAGGGTGATCCTTGCTGCGAGTCTCCTACACGCAGCAGTAGGTAGATGGTGGAGCCTGATGATCCAGGTGCATGATGAGGCATCTATTATTTGGAAGGACTTTGAGTGCCTCTTCCGCTCGGAGTTCATTCTGACCATCATTCGTTTCGTGAACATCTAGGAGTTACTACAGCTGCGACAGGGTAGCATGTCAATAGCCCAGTACTCAGCGAGATTTACCGACCTGTCATGCTACTCCACAGACATGGTACGAGACCCATTATTCTGGTCTTAGACATTTGAGCAGGGCTTGAGGCATTATATCAGTTCTTCGACCATTCCAGTCAGCATCCCAACTCTGGCGGGAGTGCTAGAGCGATCCATGCCAGTGGAGAGATTTCTCATAGAGCAGCCATCAGCAATGAGACCCACCATAGGATGGCACAGAGTAGAGTCTTCCACAACATGTAGTCAACAGACGATGCTGGGGTCCAAGAGGACCAGGACATCAGGTGTATGACCTCAGGACATGGGTTCGGCTGTGCGGGTCACACGGTGGAGAGCCAGCCTTCCGAGGAGCAAACATTGCTATGCATGGAGCGGGCATGGTCACATGGCTCGTGACTACCCGACCAACCATGTAGACAAGAATCATACAGTGGATGGACCTCTGAGGCAGAGGTAGATGTTCGATTGTGGCGTCCGCAGGGAGCAGTCAGACGGGGTAGAGGAGATGTCTGAGCAGCGGGTGGTGGACGATGCTTCGAGGCAATACCACCACCACCCCCAGGAGGACTACCCCTACCACAGGGAGCTTGCGGGCAGAGGCAGGCTCAGCTCCAGGCAGTAGAGCCTTACGACCACGGCGCACCCGAGATGATTCGAGGTACTATCTGTGTCTACTCCACTCTTTATGTAGTTCTTATAGACACATGTGTGAGTCATTATTTTATTACTGATGCCCTTTTTCGGATCTCGGAGATTCCGACGGAGTCGTTGGCTCGATCCTTGCAGCTAGAGACTCCAACGGGAGAATACTCTACGATTACGCACTGGTGCCGGAAGTGTGATCTTACTCTAGGAGGGGAGATCTTTGGCTGGGATCTTCCTTTAGCGGCATCGAGGCCTTACGACGACATCTTGGGGATGGAGTGGTTATCTACAGTCCATGCCCAGATCAACTGTATTAGGCGCAGGGTGTGATGTGTCTGCATGGATGGGACCAGGTTCACCTTCACTGGAGAGAAGGGAACCATCGCAGCATAGGATGTACTCATGTAGTGGAGAGGAAATCCGATCACACATCATTTGGCTAGTCTCATCCTCAGAGCAGTCAACGTGCAGAGTGTGAGTTTTCCTGTAGTGGTGGACCAGTATACGGATGTTTTTCCTCACGATGTTACCGAGCAACCTCCTCGCAGGGAGGTAGATTTCTACATAGACATGTACCCCAAGAAAACATCTATATCCACCCATGCGTAACAGATGGCTCCCACCGAGCTTTGTAAGCTATGGGTATAGCTGGAGGACTTATTGGGGAAATGTTTCATCTGTCCCATTGTTTCAACCTGGGCTTCTCCGGTCCTTTTTGCTAAGAAGTCGGATGTGGGATTGCGACTGTGATTCGATTACCTTCTCCTGAACCAGGTGACTGTAAGGAACATGTATCCTCTTCTGAGGATTGACGACCTATTCGATCATCTCAAGGTATCCCATCAGTTCTCGAAGATATACCTAAGTTCAAGATATCATCAGCACCAAGTTCGGGACGAGGATGTGCAGAAGATGGCCTTCAGGTGTCGGTACGGACACTATGAGTTCTTGTCCATTCCCTTTGGTGTGACCAAAGCTCCAACAGTTTTCTCAAGTCTCATTAACATGATCTTCTAGCCCTACCTCCATAATTTTGTCACAGTCTTCTTTGACGACACACAGATTAACTCGACGGCTGAGGATGAGCATGCCTACCACTTACGGGTTGTACTAGATACACTCTGAGAGCACCAGATTTATGGTAAGCTCCCGATGTTCCATTTTTGGAATCGATAGGTCCACTTCTTGGGGCACGTCATCTTTGAGGCAGGAGTTGTGGTGGATCTCATGAAGGTCGAGGTGTTAATTGCTTGGGAGCCACCCAAGAGTGTGATGGAGGTGCGGAGTATCCTAGGTCTGGCTGGGTACTATCGGAGATTTTTGACATACTTCACCAGAGTTTCATCACCGATTAATGATCTGAAAAAGAAGGGGAAACCATTCGTGTGGTCAGACAGATGTCAGCAGAGCTTCCAGGAGCTGAGGTGGTGATTGACCAGTGCGCCCATCTTGAGGCTGTCATAGGGGGGCATAGCGTACATAGTTTACTACAACGCATCAGGGACTAGACTCGGGTGTGTCTTGATGCAGGAGCGAAAAATGATCGCTTACGGTTCATGGTAGCTAAGGCCACACGAGCAGAACTATGCCACCCATGACTTGGATTTAGCAGTAGTGGTCTTTGCCCTGAAGATGTGGCAACACAATCTGATGGGCGAGCGCTTTACAGTCTCCTCTAACCAACATAGTCTTAGGTACATCTTCTCGCAGAAGAACCTGAACCTGAGGCAGCGGTGATGGATCGAGTTACTCCAGGATTATGGATTTGAGATTGTCTATACACCTTGGATGGGTAGTGTAGTGGATGATGCTCTCAGTAGGAGATCGAGCATTCATCTACGTGGAGAGATGACAGAGAAGTTAGCTGCTTTGCAGATATCCTTCGTGGATAGTGATGGGGAAAACTATTTTCAGTCCCATACACTCACTCCTCCACTACATCAGTGGGTCAGAGAGGCACAGTATGGGGACGTGGACTATGAGACGCGACATGCACAAATATCCTCAGGACAGACACCTGATGGGTTTTCTGTAGGAGCAGAGCACATCATCCTTTTCAGGGAGCGTACCATGATACCCGTCTAACTACAAGAGGAGGTGCTGAGGGAGTTCCATGCATCCCCTCTAGAGGTAAATCCTGGAGTAGAAAAGATGTATCAGGACCTCAGATGACAATACTGATGGCCGGGTATGAAGAAGGTTGTGGCAGAGTTCATTAATAGATGCCTTACTTTCCAGTAAGTGAAGATGGGGCACCAGGTACCTATAGGCATGTTACAGCCCATAGAGTTCTTGTAGTTGAAGTGGGACAGATATCAATGGATTTTGTGATGGGGATTCCACGTACTTATAGAGGACACGACTCCATTTGGATGATTGTAGACTGACTCACCATGTCATCCCACTTATAACCTATCAGAGATATGGGCTCAATAGATAGATTAGGACGTATCTACATTCAGGAGATCGTATGAATTCATGGTGTTCCGTCATCTATAGTCTCCGATCGAGATGCTAGATTTACTTCCTGGTTTTGTAAGGGACTGCAGATGGCCTTTGGGACGCAACTATGCCTGAGCACTACCTTTAACCCGTAGAAAAATGGCTAGACAAAGAGAACCATTCAGACGATCGAGGATATGCTCTGTGCATGTTTCATTGACTATGGTCATGGCTGGGATTATCACCTACCCTTGGTGGAGTTTTCATATAATAACAGCTACCACTCCACCATTGGGATGGCACCATACGATGAATTGTATGGCTGACCTTGCAGTTCACCTCTATGCTGGACTGACCCTGGGGAGTCAGCACCCGTAGGACCAGAGATGGTTCGGGCTATGACTGAGAAGGTTTAGGTCATCTAGGAGCGGATGAGGACTGCACAGAGTAGACAGAAGTCCTATGATAATAGGAGTTGTAGACCACTGGAGTTCGAGTATGGTGACCAAGTTTTATTACGGTTCTCACCCCGACATGGATTACAATGATTGGGTCTGGGAGGAAAGTTACCAACACGGTTAATCGGGCCATTTTAGGTCCTCAGTAGGGTATGCGAGGTGTCTTACTACCTAGCCCTTCCACCTCAGTTTCACTGAGTGCACGACGTCTTCCACGTATCTCAGGTGAGGAGATACGTGCACGACCTGACGCATATCACTGATCACGGGGAGATAGACATCAATGATGGGGAATCTTTTTTGGAGGTCCCTTTGGAGATCAAGAATCAATAAGAGTGGATCCTAAGTTGATGGTCGATACCTCTGGTGCACATTCGTTGGAAGCACGGGAACCTCCAGGAGAACACATGGGAGTTAGAGGCTCAGATGCATGAACATTGCCATCATTTTTTCCCCTAGTTTTTGTTGTAGCTTTACGGGGAAGTTATGATCTAATGTAGGAGTAATGTAAAGACCTGGAAATTTCAAGGAATTTTTTTTAAAATTCGTTGATATTTTATGAGTACACAGTTTCTGATGGTGCTTGAATCTGAATCCTGGTGTGCCCGGAATCAATTTTCGATGTTTATCTTGGGTACATTCAGTGAACAAACGAGCGGGTTTTTCTCCCAGTTGAACCGTTTCTCGGAATTAAAATCCATGGGCACCGAGGAACTCACAGCACTGATAATTGGATAAGGGGGCACTTACTGTAGTTTCATTCACAAAAGAGGAGAAGATAATTTATAGCTATTTGTTTATGAAATAAAAAAATTTGACAAAACAATTTTTATTATTTTTGTAAGGGTAGTTTCCCCCCCATGGGTAGTTAAGGGTGGGGCTCATAGAAACATAACTACCCAAGTGATGGTATTAGAGAGGTAGGGTCCACATGAACCACACCATTTAATTCCCTCTAATACCAAGAGTAAACAACCCATTAATTATGAAATACCTCCATTAATTGTCACCTCAACCCATTAAATTATGTCAACACATTACATAAGGAGGAACCTTCCTTTTCCCCTTTATAATTTAAACTACCAATGCATTTAAATATGGGGATCCTTCTTTCACCCATCCTTAATAAAATGAAAACACATTTTAATTAAGGTGGTGAATTAATTCTGATGGAGGTTCATTGCGTGGATAATAAAATAATAGGGAAGCATATTATTTTGATGATTAAGGGAGAGAGAATTGTTGTGCGACAAATAAAGCCGGCCTCCAACAAAGAACGACCAAGAATTCCGACCTCCGATGAAGGAAAACGAAGAATTTTGGATCCTCGGAGATCGACGACGCGAAGCCGTGTAGCGTGCCTTTGATCCTCTTCTCTGCGACACCATGCAACGTGATGCCTACGATTCTCTTCTCCGCGAAGCCGTGTACCGTGACGCCTATGATCCTCTTCTTCGCGACGTCATGTCCCGTGATGCCAAAGATTGTCTTCCTTGTCATGGTAGGGTATTTTGGAAATTGTATGATCTTTTATCATGATAATTATACCATCGTGCTTGTTATTATTTTATTTGATGGTGCTTAAAAACTCTGACGTGGTGGGTGTGGGTTAACAAACAAGCCCGACTCACTGCTTCTTTGTTCTTGTTGTGAGGAACAATTGGCGATGGTGAAGAAATGACGTAATGGAAATTGGAGTCCTTCACAATAATCTATTGTTCCCGGGTGGACCACATATGCATTCTAGAGTAATAACAGACCACCTGAGTGGCTCTAGTGGCCCACAGACATCTCAGGCGGCGTCGGCGGCCGGAGGCGGCGGTCAACACCGGTCGGCCACCTGGAGGTGGCTTCACCCCGGTGCGCTTCCAGAAGGAACCACTACGGCTGAAGCCGCTGTGGCAGTCGGCCGGATCTCGCAACTGTGAGGGTTCTGGAGGAGGAGGACATGGCGTCCGCGACGTCTGTGGAGTGCAAAGGGGGGAAATGTGCCCCCATGCTCAGGCCGCTGGCCGAGCGAGCGCACCCCCCCAGCCAAGCTGGGGCGGTTCGTGCGGACCGGGCCACAGCGTTCCCAACCGGGCCGGGCCGCGCCCAGTTCGGGCCGTCCCAGGGGGGTTGGTCCAGGCTGGGTCGGGCCCAGACCCCCCACTTCGGGCTGTTTTCATTCATGGGCCCATAATATGTGATGCAGACATCTGATTGGTTCACCGTCAGTTGCTTTGGGATACATGGATCGATATGGTCATGTTGGTATATTACACTCAATGTTTCAAAGAACATTGGGTATATCCGGGTTGGTTCGAACACGAAACCAACTGGGTCCTCGGAGAGGAAATGCTTATAACTTAAGCTTCGGATGTCCGATTGACGTGCTGTCGACATTGTTGAATTACTCATAGTGAGTTGGTTCTTTTGAATTACTCAGCTCGAGGTTTGGATGCATCTGGAGTACGGTCGGGTTGGTTTTAACTTAAAAACAAACCAGGCCCTCAGGACGGAAAAGCCAATAACTCTCAAACCGGGCATCTGATTGACGCACCATATGTTGCGGTGAGTTCTTATTAAGGGAATGCCCAGTATGTTTTTTTAAAAAGTTCAAATTATTTATAAATGGATTTATTAGAAATAATATATTATTTGGAATGGAAAATAGTTTCTTATTAAATTTTGATTGATGATTACGAAATATGTGTTAAATGTAATAAAGTGATCAAAAATTTATTTTGATTGATAAATTAAGACCATTATGAAAAATAATTATTTTCCCTTCATATAAACTGAATGAATAAATATTTAATTATCCCATTTAAAACATTAATGATGATTTTATGAGTAGATAGTGAAATAACTTGATGGAAGGGGATATGATAATCTATAGACTTTTCTGAATTCCAATTTTCTTTTGTAGATGATTTATATGGGTTGAATAACATTTTTACTTCCCATATATTCTGTTTTGGATATTTAGTGTGTGGAATTCCATGATTGAGAATGAATTATAATAAATAACTCAAATGAATGGCATGGTAGTATGTCTCATTGGAATCAATGTTTTCCAATGTCGTGAAATGTCATATGAAATCTTTTATTCCACACTCATTTATCAAAATAAATATCTCTAGGTGACACACCATTGTTACTTGTAATGTATCTCATATTGAACACAACAAATTAATGACATTGATTCCATTAGGATATCATTATGATTTTTTCAAAATGAGATCATTGAGTGTGGTATAATTATATGATACACAATTATAGGTTTTTGGACATTGAATTTGTAAAATCAATTAAAATATTAATCCCATGTACTCATAGATTATTATATTTATAATAGATAATTATATGGTTTCAACCATTGGATTCTACTATATTGTTTAGATAATAATTAATGTGTCAACTTCTCAATATTATAAATGGATTTCATAGAATGATATGCATGCGGGAGCCCCCACTGATTCATTGGTGCTTCATTGAAAGGGTTTCCTTGGTGGTATAAAATGGATCTAGATGATCCATTTGTATAAAAATATATCAACTTTAATTTTAATGTTAACATTATCTTTGGTATGCCCTATGGAACTTACCTGAGATTGAGTTTATTATTACCAAATTTAGGGATATTTGGAATTGGACAAAGGGAGTAAGTCCGACCTGAAGTTCCACATCATAGACCTAGATTAGAGTTTGTCATTATATTTTTTTTTTCAAATTTTATTTTTTGGTAACACATTGTCAACTTCACATATAGGTCCACTGTTATATAGTCTAATTATTTTATGATAATTAATGATTATAGCCTACAATGTTATCCTCACACCCTACTCAGCAAACCGTGACACATGTGTACTCCAGAAAAAGCATTTAATTTTTCATGTTCTATGTTATGTGAAAATTAATGTATCAGGATGTTTTCATGGGATGTTAGATTGGAGTAATATGATTTTACTTGGATGTAATTTGAACATGTTTGGGATGAGTTGTTTGTTTTGTTTTATTTTGGTGTATATTCATTTTTATTTTTAAATGAACCACCATGGTATATCATAGTATTGTATTGTATACACTTTATTTTTATATAATTTGTTTTTGTTCATAATTATTATTGTGGGGATACTTATTTATTATGGTTTCTTTATTTGGGTAGTGTTCGTAATTTTTTATTAATTTGACTATGACTATAGCGTATAGCCTCAAAATTGTATCATTTGAACCCTCACTAATAGTTAAAAAACATTTGTGTTTGTGAAGATGTTCTTGTGGTCATATGGCACACAATCCAAGGGCACCAGTATAGTGGCACTTGAATTAGGTGTTTATAAAATGGTATCACAGAATAATATTAGTTTTATTAATTTTGGATAATTGTAGAAAAGATAATATGAGTATGTTGGAAGTCATTATGGAGATCATTATAAAGATTGATCAACCCATGAATTGTTAAAAGTCAATTGAATTGTATGGGACATGTTCTTCTTCAAATTGTCTGTATTTATTTTAACATGTTCTTACAATGGGTTTGGGTCTTTATATTTAATGTTAGGTTCTTATAGAATCTTTAGTCATTTCCTAGTGTGGAAATATGGGGTGTGTGAGTTCCTACATCTTGTTAGGCATATATTATTTTTTTATCATATATATTCTGTGTATGATTGATATTATTATTTCAAAAGATTTATATTGGAATTTATTTTTTTATTAATTGATTAATATTTTCCTATGGTTTTTGATTAATTAATAGTAAAACTGGGTTTTATTATATAATATGTATGTTACATTCTATATGGTGATTTCATATAAAATTATAGTGCCATATTACATCAAATATTCACAAGATGATTGTCAATAAATATGATGATATATATCAGTTGTTATTTTATATAATTGATTAAATAAAATGATAGTAGGAAACATATATGGTGTTTTTGAACAATAGTTTATTAATCCTTGATTATTGGTTAAAAAATTTATAATCCATAGAAACACAAAATGTAAATTATTGAATTAAAATTATGTTAATTACATTTTGATACTAACATTTTAATCATAAAAAACTAGATTTATTTTTTATGTATGAGTCTTGATGAAAATGAGTATTGGTAGAATTAAATTTATTGTAAAAAAAATAAAGTGTTTTCCCACATGAAATATAAATATGATTGTATTTAACCAAACCTATTTTGGGATGATTGTGAGATAATAAAATAATTAAAATTAAAATTGGTAAAGTGATTATCCAATAATGAATGACATGATATTAAGGCATTTATTCATATCTTATCACTCTGTATGGATATTCAATTCTCTTGAAAGTTCCTACATTATGTGGTTTTAGTGTTATGTGTTATGATAGACCACATAGGGATATTGATATTAGGAAAATGAGTAAATGACCCTATTATGGGTTGTTGGGAAAGATAGAGATCAAGGGTTTACAGAATCATTATAGCGAGTAGAAGTGGCCTAAGACCACTCTGAAAGATTCATACCTGTTATTGGGTATGTTTATTTGGGATCACATCATTATACAGGTTTGTTATTTAGATCAAGGGAATGGATGATGTTGGGTGTCCTTGATATGATTAATGTGGTGTTTTCACATGATCCATAAAATACAAGTGTTATTATTATTATGAAAATTGTTTTGGTTTATGGTTCCCCCATATGAATTCATATTGTGTTCTAGAAGTGAGGCATGGATTAAAATATGGACATGTGTTTCCCATTAATATATGAATAGTGTTGTAATTACTAGAAGAGGTCATCTTTTTCATCATTAGATATTGTTGATACATTCGTAGAGGTTAGCTGACATCATAGTTATTTAAATTATCATAGGATCAATGTTTCACATATCCATAGTAATAATTTAGGTTCTATTATATGGAATGATGGGTACATAAAATATATAGGTCTAAATGAGATTGGATGATGTGATTGTGTAGATGTGGTTTATATGAAATCACGGATCTATTCTTTGTGATTATATTTATACACAAAATGTGTGACTAGGTGTATCATATTGGAATGCCATTTCCTTGAATGCTTGTTAAATATGAATGAAAATTGGATACTAGTTTTCTATATAATGTTAGGGTGTTTTAGGGAAGACAAAAATGAGTTACAAGATGTATAATGTTTTAGATATTCATTTCTAAAATGAGTGAGAGAGGGGTTAATGAATGTCATTTTAGAATGATCCAAACTGGAAAAAGACCTATTGCCACCGTTCAAAACCATGGTAACATTCCCCAAAACTGTTAGGACAATCATTACCACTATCACCGTGGTATTAGGTCCAAGCCTATTGCCATAGTTTTGACCGTGAAAATAGTTGCCAATGGCCACAATTTTGAAAGTCATCGCAATAGGTCTTAAAACCTACCATCGTGGAAGTTGAACTATGGCCACAGTTTAATCGGTGGAAATAGGGACCTATTGACTTTTTTTAACTGTTTTTATACCCATTTAAAATCATGGATGTAGACTAAAAATAATATGTGTCTACCCAGATTTGATCACATCACATTCCCTTCATGTTCTAGCGCCCTAACCACTACATCACCAAATATTTTGGGATTGTTTGTATATATATATAATATGTTACATATATTATTAAAAACTGTGGAAATATTCTTGAAAACCATTGCAATAGTTCTTCCCGCTAGTTTTTGGCGGGAATGTTTTTCTCCCACACAAGGGAGGGAGACATATAGCCACAGTAATCAAAATTGTGCCTATAGTCCACATAACCGTGGCTAAATCCCATGATGAAAAACTAATATAAACAGTTTTAAAACTGGGGAAATATCCCACATAATCATGGTTGTAGCCACCTATACCCACGATTTTAAATCGTTTGTTATTGGTCAGTGGCCATATGTTGTTTCTATTATAGTGGTTGCATGTTACATCTGTGTTGTTATTGGACCTTGAACCATCTAGATTTCCTGATTTTCATGTCAAGTAACATTAATACTTCTTGTTAAAATAGGATAACCTACGCATGATAATTAAAATTCATTTATTATTGTGATTCTCGTTTGGTTAAAACATGGATTACATGAGTTTGATAATGGATTTGTGTTCGTGTGGTATGCAGTTTTGTTCTCCATTATCTTTTGGTAGCGATCAATGTAGTCAACACTAGTAATTGTTGTTAATACCTAGTTTCTGGTTGGTGGGATGTATGGACAAACCTAAAGTTTGATTTCCATTATGGTGAATTGTGGGCACACATTCATAATGTTATTTTGGAAATGTGATGGATCATTAGATGAGAAGTGATGTGCATTTTATATAAATGTGTTGTGACAAGGTAAATCTAAAATATCATTATTGGAAAAATATCATATATAGTATAGTTTGTGTAAAATTGTGGGAGTGAAACATGTATAGTGATGGAATTCCCTAGAGGGTTTAGTTCTCTTAGAGTGTCATAAGGGGAAAAATAATTTGGGGACCCCAATATATGAAAATAGAGGGTACTAAGATCAAATCCGATGATATTTGGGAAGTACTAAGGATGCTTTTTTCACCAAGAAGTGATGAGAATATAATGTTTTGAAATGTGCATGTCATTAATTATGAATACCACATCTAACAATTGTTGTTAGTGATGGATGAGTTGTATCCCTTGATATAGGGGACAAAACATAGTTTAGTGAAATTTCAATCATAAGAATATGCACCTTTTTCTACAGAAATATTTTGTGGTTCTAGATATTAGATGATTGTGATGGCAATGGATGCTAGTGTTCATGTGATTTTAATGTAATATTATATTCCTGAGGATATTATAGAGGTAAATATATATATTGTATGGATTTTTGTCTAAATAGAAATATAAGGTGATGGTTGAAAAGAAATTATCCATGAATGGTTCAATTTCATGTAAATCTAGTGATTTGTTGAAGGAATTGTAAATATTTTAGGTGGCTGATGATTCAACAATGAAATGGAATATATATGTCTATGTTAAACCTTATAATGTTTTCTTGGAGGTTTTTGGATTCTATTTGGGGTAATGGAATTATGATTTCACAGTTAGTGGCATGTCAATGTTTAGAGACTATAATTTTGAGATAGTTCATCCTGTGGATTCCAGCAATTTTCATTTTATGATCTGTGATGTGTGATTTGTAGAAGACATAGGTATGTCATGTTAATATAATGATAATATTTATGCATATTGATAGGGAATTTTAGTTAAAATGAATATTACTAAGGCTTTTCATGGAAGATGATTCGTTATATGTTTTGGATTAATATTACTCCCGATGATAAGAACAAGTGTTAGAGAATAAGTCTCATGATTTTTCGGTGAATAGTTCTTGACATAGCAGTGGATATATTGTTAAAACATGGGAGTGAAGTTTTGGTATGAAATTATTTAATTTGAAGTAACTATGGATCATAATTTTCTATTGTAGACAATTTCAAATTATGGGGGAATCCATATATCGGGTGATTGAATAAATGAGTAGCTAAAATATTCTATGGATTTATGGGCATGAGTAGCATATTATTAGGCATTTGTTGTAGTTTAAAATCATAGGATTTGGTTTTACTTTCCTTATGTGATTCATTAGTAGGGAAATGTTTTATTTTTTTGGTTATTTAAGAATGTAATATCACCATTAGACATAAATTTAATGACTAACATGATTTGGGTGAAGATGTTGTATTAAAACCATGACTTCATGAAAATGATAAGTTATATGGTGGTGTTATTTTAATGTCTCATCCATATAAGATTATAATCATTTTAAGGATAATTTGAGTATTGAGTTTTTTGGATGGGTAATTATTTAAAAATTGGATTCATCAATATCTAGGAATCATAATAACATAAATGGGTGTTTTGTATGATTTTTGAGGCCCATAAAGTTCATTTTCTGGTTCAATAATTATCCTAAACAATGGGTTTTGAAATTCCATCATTGGTAATTACATCATGGGTTCACATATAATAGTAATCATGTATCATGATATCTGTAGACACAAGGTTTAATCAACCATTATTTTTTCCTTGGGAAACTATATGAATTTCAACAGAATTTTAGAGATGAATTTTTATAGTCAGTTAATGGTTTATGAATCATGTGTCACAACAATGAGAAACTATATCCCTCAGGATGTGGGATAGACATGATTATCGAATGGTTTTTCAAAATATGTAACCAACTATGTTCCTTTTAAAAATTCATAAAAATTGTAATTCCTCCGTTAATATTATTAGGTTCTAACATGTTTTCACTTCTTCCAATATTTTCTTTATTCCATTTTTAAGTGGTGTTCCACTTATTTCATGTTTCATCCACTAAATATAAGAAATTATACTTATTTTTGTTTTTTCATAATTTATTGTAAACTAGATTCTATTATTAGAAACATGTGATACTTATGAATAATGTAGGGGGTTGATTAATCAGTCTCATAGTCATTCCATAGGTCGAGAGTGTGTGATGTGTCATGCTGACCATGCAAGTATTTGACATTGTTTTTAGATATTGTGATTAATTTTCTTCATCTATTAATTTCACTCCATACAATCATATAGTTTATGAAAAATGGATAGTAAATTGTGAGTTGGAATCTGAGAGGTTTTTTCAACGAATGATATTTGGGTGACATATTGTCATCTAAATTAATGGTTAAATGTTAGGACATAATTGTAATCGATGGTTTTGTTGTGTACTTTCAAAACCATATACAATTCAAGAATGGTTTTAAATCATGATGAGAACCCATTGGATTCTGAAATATAATTGAACCTTAAGGATGTCTAAGGGAATGACTGGTGTGGTATGTGAACATTATGAATTATATGTTAATTTCTTTCGTTAATGTATATGTGATTATTGAAGGACTCTATTTTAATGTTAAATTGTTTACTATGGTTATTAAATGGCTGTTGAATATTAAAAATTGGAAGGATTAAGGATGTATTTGGTTGAATAATGTTCCAGTAGAATTCATAAATGGTTTTCCCATGAATGATTGTGAATGGAATATTATTTAATAATTCCATGGAAAAGGTTTACAAGGATTTTATAAATGGGATGTTTAAATGTGTAATGAAAAGAGTTATTATAATTTTAATGATGTTTGTTATTTTAATTATTTTGTGTTAATGATTATAATCATTAGAATATATTCAATGTCATCCATGGGATTTTCTTGGGAGTAAAATTTATGAATATTAATTGTTAGGATGGATTTTTTTATAGAACACACTTGAATTACAGAGGAGGATGTCTCATTGGATAATGGGATTTCCAAAGATTATTAATGACATGATAAACCATAGATTTATCACCGATTCCTCCATAAAAATACATCTGGGTGAATCCCACATGTATAATAGAGATTTATAACATATTAAATTCAATTAATTAATGTTATTAATTTCCTCAGGGTACCCCTGTGATTTCATTCTGATGTGATCCCCACATTCTTCGGTATAATACAATATATTATTCCATGTTTTGAGGACCCAGATTATGTTTAAAAACATCTATTTTGAATTTCCAGAAATCATTGATCCATTGATTTTTATAAGAATTACATGTTTAGATGCAATAACTTACAATTGAATAATTAATTAATAATTATATAAATAGATTCCATGGATTATTAATGATTTATTTTATAACTAAATTCATGGTGCATCCCCCGTAAATTCCCTTTTTATTATTGACAATATTTTTATTGATCGTATACCATGGACACAATTTTTCCATTTATATATCTTAGTTTACCCTGTATTTTTAATGTTCTAATTACCATGTGTACAAATCAAGTTACTGAATTGAGATTGTGATACAAATCGCTCAATTTATATATGTCTAGTGCTGATCGGAGACAATAGGTCTTACATCAGATGTTACCTCAATGAACAGTATGTAATCCTACATTTTTTAATTTTTATTTCATAAATTTGTTCCATGAAATTTGTATCACTTATAAAAAATCAATGGTCAAATATTTATATTGAGGATTATTTTTTCTATGTCATACTATGTCATACTTGCACCATTCTCAAGATTCCAATCCACTTGAGTACCTGAGTAGAATTATATATTCTATTGTTTATAGAATTATGGTAATGAAAGTATCTTGATATTTTTGTGAAATATCAAAATAGAGTATGGATGATGGGACCAGAGAGTAATAGATGCTATTTATTGATGAGTTCATAATTAATGATTATATATGGGTATTTTTCACCTCCTTATATGTGATTGTTGAGGTGGGATCCTGGTACTATCTAGAATACACATTATGGTTTTTGGCATGTGATGTTGTAAATATATTTTTTCATTGGGTAGATTATAGTTCACATCAATATAGTATTTTTATATGTTTTTTAGTAGTTTTTTTTGTAATTTTGGTTGTCACCAGAGATTATTTATACCCATGGTATCTTTGAGATGCTCTATATTATTTTCAATCCTATGGTACGTAGGGAGACACATCAGAGGTCTTTTTGTTCTATAATTACGGGAACTGGTTGAGTGGACTCTTAGTCTGGGAATGATCCATCTTTTTAAAATGTATAAAACATTGAAATAATATTTGAAATATTATATAATGAATAATTATGTAAAATTAAAATATAGGGAAAACACTCAAACAATATTTTTTCAAGACAATTCTGCCCTATTATTCCAATTATATGATTCATATAATCTATTAATAAGGGGTTGGAATATATACAAAAACAATATAATATTTAATCTATATATGAAAAGTGATTATTATAAATGAAATCAATTAATATAAAAATTCAATTTAAAAAACCATTATATAAGATATTTAAAACGTTAAGAGTATTTACAGATAAATTTAAAAAATTAAGAATTCAGACATTGAAAAAATAGTTTGTAAATTGGTTGAAAATGATTCATAATTTATCCTTCCCATGATATGGATTGAGTGTGATATATTACAACATTGGTTTTAATGGGAACCATGTACGGAATATAAATAAAGAAATAAATTGGTTTTAATTGAATCATATAACCAATAAAGAAGCTATGTGGTTTTAATTTAAACCAAAATCCAAAAAATAACTCCCCTGGATTTGTTGTCAACAATTTAAAATGACCCTAAAATTAATTATTGTGATAACTAATGTACGGAACTAATGAAGATATACATTTTTTACAAACCATTTATAACGTAATCAAGTATCCTTATAATATTTAGAAGAATATGAAAGGTAAATAATGATATAGAGAGAGATAAAAAATGTATAATAAGGGACATTGTGAACTACAATATGATTGAACGCATGAAAAAATATTTATATTATATGGAATTTAAATTAGTTAGCTTAATGTAATCCCTTTTTTATTCATATATTGGATGTATGATAAGACATCTCTTGTAAATGGTCATCACGGATGGACCAAGAATCCTTAGGTAGAAATTAGTAGTCATTGATGTTATATTTCAAATTTAATACTCACTTGATATCTATTTATATACATCATTTTAGCTGTAGGCGACATGGGTTGAGCATCAATATGATGAAATGGATCGACATTATCAATCATTCGATATATTCCCTTTGAGTATTCTATATTAGAACAAATATTTAGCTTGATGATCTCATTGGATAGCTTGTGAGTCTTCAATAGGTACACTAGATACATTAGAAAACATTAGGTACTGAGTGATATCTATTATCTATTAGGTGTGATTCACAGTAATACATGTGGTTCTATCATTTCTACAAGATGAATTGTGTTGTTTCCCAATTAGAGGATTCAAGGAGGCCTCTCATGAACCTTTGGATGCCTTTATTTTCTATACAATATCTCTAGGATGACATAAAAAATAAATAACTAAAAAAAATTCAAATAATATTTAATAAATTCCTTATTTTATTTTTATCATATAAAAAATTAAGGTATATCTTTAATATTCTGAACACCTGGTATGACTCAAAAATTTTTATCTATGGTTGTTATTTTATATTGTTTTGTGAATGTTTGATTCTGATCACAGTTAAGAAATTGATAAATAAATTATAATAATATTCAAGTTTTTTCAATTGATGTATGTTAATAACATATATGAATAGATTTTATTAATATATAATCTTGTCTTTTAAACTAATACTTGGCTTAGTAGGATGAGAAGGTTTTATAATGAATCATTATTAGGGGTTAATTACACTTACATAATTTCATTGAAATAATTTCATTATAGGTGAAATTGATTAAATAATATTGTATATACACCTACTGGTATCACTCAATTGTGGAAAATAGTTGAATGATGTGATAAAAATTCTACATGTTTTAAAAATGGAGAGAGGTATAAAATATATGGCATGTGATTAAAATATTTCAATTTGTAATTGGTGGAAAAGAATTATGAGATCAAATAATTACATGTTTCAAAAAATTACCACTATTTCAATGCTAAATGACATGTTGATAATATATTATAGAGATTTTGGATGTTAAAATTATGAATCATATGGAGATATGGACATGTTTTCTGAAAAAAAAGATAATACATGCTCTTAGATATTGTAATGATTTGACTGAGATATAAACTAATGATCTTTAGAGAATATATCTGTGTTGGATCCTAGTATCCCAAGAATATATGTTTGGGTTTCTGTTGATAAAGGGGGATTATAGTTGATGAATACACCCTGATATAGATCAAATATAAATATGGCGAAAATTAAATTGAAAATCATGAATAAGAAGACAACTAGATTTCATTATCCAATGGTGGTGAGAATGTTGCACTTCCAATAGGAAAATTGATTTAGTTATTTTATGTTTAAATGGTATCTTTTGTTTCATGGTAGTGTTAAAAAAATAATTCGTGGAATTTTTCACCATCAATGTTTTGGGTTTATTTGATGTATATAATTATTAGGCTTATTTAAAATAAATGAAGGTCAACATTTTAAGACATGTATTTTGTGGTTTGGCTTAGTGGTAAGCACCACATAATCATGTATGAATGGAAAGGGTTCAAGTCAATGAACACATTATTTTCTTCCATGTAGATATAGTATTTACTATAGTCAGTAATATATGGGTACCATAAAAGTAGAACTATTCATATGAATTGGGTCTTCATGAAAAAAATATCATCCTTAAAGCCACATTGTCTCAAAGAAATTCAAGTTCCCTTTATCTCATAAGGAATATAGTTCAAAATATTTAATGACTATTAGACATAGATACCATGATACATTAAATAACATAGGGTTATCATATTGGATATACCCTAGTATAATTTATTAGAGAAAATGCAGTCACCATGTGGACAAAACCAAACCCAATATTGATATAGTGATATAGTTCCATCCATTAACTCATGAATCATTGTACAAGGTAAATATAAGACAATAAAAAAATATGTTGTGAGATAATAAAGACAAGAAGTTGTTTTAGGGAGGGGATGTTCTGATGTAGTAAATTAGATAAAGGTACGGTCTTTTTACCCTAGGATTTTTGTCCTTCTATATCACAAATTGATTTTAATGGGCAATGATTCCTGTAATAATTCCTTATAAAACATATTAAAAGGAGGTATTAAAATATAAAAAATATATATAATCAGATCAAAATTATTTGATATTAATGTTTCAAATTCAATGATAAAGAAGTGGATACCATAATTGAGAACCACATCTCATGAAGGTTGCATGACATTAAAATCTATTGGATTTTTCTATAATACAATGTTAATACATGTAGTGTGATATTTTATAGATTAATTTGGATAAAAATTGATGTATTTTTTTTATTATACATTACACAGCACAATAATAATGAATTATGTGTCACAAAGGATGATATTTAATATTAATTTGCGATGTCATTAGGATATATAAGAATAATTATAGTATGATTAATATTAAATGTGTTGTTTTTGATGAATGGTTTTACTATAGATAGTATTATACTTCCAAAAATGTTCTTACAAAGTGAAAAACCAATTAATTTTACAAATAAAACCAAATAAAACTAATTTTACATAATAGTAACATCATTAGTAATTAAAAACAATACAAATCATTATTTAATAACTCTTGATGATGTGAAGACATCTGGATAAATCCATTTTCAGAGAGATGTTTCGGAAAATAAATATGGTTTTTGAAAATGGTGGATTGAGGATTCATGCTAAAAATTATTTTCCTAAAACATTAGTGGGTTAAATATGATGTTTCCTTCCACAATCAAGTTTTTCACACCATAGTGTTCGATATATATACTATAATGGATTGAAAAAATACAGGATTAAATAAATATGAGACAACACCATGGTGTGTTAATTCATGAAATCAAAAAGGGAAAAGGTTTTTGATATATATATAAAAACATTATATAATCCCACAATCATGGACATATAATTTAAATCACTAAAATAATATATTTTATTTAAATTGAATCCAGTTTACAGTTATGGTTATAAATTAAATAAATTTTTACAAAACGTGATCAGAATAAATATAGGCATTTCGTAACATTTTTTATTTTTTCACCCCAAATAATAAACAAATTAATCCATAATGTATCATCAAAATTTCCTAAATATTATCAACATCGGTTACTCATCTAGATGTTTTAATCATTTATTATCTTAGTAAGCATGTGAAATAGAATCATACGAAAGTGGTGATATCATATTCTCAATTAGTGTAAACCTAAGAAATAATAATCAATGATAAGATATGAATTCCAGATGAGCATATGGGGATAAGGAAATACATTAGAATATTATAGAATGTAAATTATAGTATTAAATTATGGAATAAGTTTTGGAATATCATAATATACGAATCAAAAGAGTGTTGGAATTTTATCAATTTAAATGAGCCATGTGAGCATAACATTTTTATTATAATAATTATAAAAATATATATTAACGGTTTTAAAATATAAATATATTAGAACTATATGAACATGAAAAAAAAATTTAGTATTCCATTAATTTTCATACCTATGTAAACAATCAAATTATACACACACCTAAATGTGTGAGAAACCCATTATGTGCACACCTATTTAAAAACATAATATTTCAACTTCTAAATACCTCAGGATACATAAACATAAAAAATTGAATTGGATTGTGATATATCAACCCACTGATAATAATCAATTCATATATGTAACATATAAAAAAATAATATATTTAAATTAGTAGTCCCACAAAAAAATAATATTTCCTTTTAAAATAAGAGATGACATAATTTTATGAAATAAAATTATAATAAATGTGGCTCATTTTCAAAAAGGAGTAACATTATTATTAAATATATAATATTATTGTAACACAACTTCATGATTAATAATCTTTTGAGTACAAAAAGATGGTAAAATAAAAATGTTTTCACAAAACCTTTTAATCATTGTTTTAATTTATGTTTTCAAATTTACATTAATAATTCGAGATGGAAAATAATAAAATTTATAATTTACTTATTTAATATATTTCTAATTTAAGGAAAATTGAGAAAAAATAATAAAACTAGTAACTATGATGTTGTAAATAATGAAATTAAATTACATAAATAATTCTTTAAAAAAATTAACTAAAAATCAAATAGATATTTTTTTTATAATTACGTCATTTCATAAAAAGGGTAAGCGGATGTGTGAAGAATATAACATGAAGAATATTTTTATTCATTTTATGAAGAATATGATTATAATAAAAAAATGTTGAAGGAGGATGTGATTTTTTGGTATCAATGTAATTTATTATTAACTATTCTATATTCTTATTTGGAAATAAATTTATCGATGCTATTTTTAATAATAATTGGAAATAATATTCATATAGAAAAAGATAAAATTAAATATATACTATTGGAATTGTATGATCAAATAAAAATTAAATAGAATATTTATGTTAGAAACCCAATGATCTAATGAATCAAAAATTTATTCTAACCAAGACATATAATATTTATAACAATGGAATAAAAGGATCCTAAGAAGAATATCATGAAATGAACATTAAGTTAATATTAAAATTGCAATGTTTTCGTTTTCTAATGAAATTGTTATGTGATTATATAATGTAAATGAAATTATAGTGACCAATATCAGACATGTCCCATCATGTTGAAAGTGAGTCAATGAAGGTCATACTATTATTCATGATTCCAAAGGAAGTGTATGATCCCCATTTATAAAAAACAAATGTATCCTGATAAATAATTTAAAAAAAATTTAAGTGTCCTAATATTTCTACTTTTCATTTAGAATAATTATGTATTTGTATATTATATGGTTATTACATATTTTCTAACATCATGCGTTTATAGATATGATAGTTTTTAGTAGTTTTAATAATGTGGTATGTGTATTCATTATTTTTCAAATTATATGTAGAGAATAGGTTATTCCTAATAAGACTTCGAAATATTTCTAAATATATTTCTAGTTATGGGAGTTGAGATTCATTGCTATTCGGAAGCCCGGTGTTCCCAGAATTCATTTTTTAAAAATGACAAGTTTTGGTATATTAAACATTCATGGTTAACTAATTAAAACTCGGTATCTCTTAAATGGATGATCATATCAGAAATATGAGACCATAGTTGGGTCTATAATATAGTGTTTCCCCTAGGCGCTACATAAAATGAATCAACACTGGATGTTTGTACCCCTCTCTTTTTGGAGATGTGTTAAATAGATAAATTAAATCATTAATTTTTTCATTTAATAGCTCAAACCCAAATAACTCATGGAAGATGGATCAAATTAGAAATTTGAGACCATCGGTGAGCTCAAAATCTATCCATTACCCATGGGAGTGTATAAACTTAATCATTGTCAGGTGATCGACTTATAATTTATCATTGGAAAATAATTAATTAATCAATTAGTAGTTTAATTAATTATTTTATTAATTTTCTTTAGCATGATTAGAGAGATAAATTCACGGTTATGGGAACTTTTCCTCGTAACATGTTTTTCTAATGATTCTTCTTCCTCTCCTCTATTAACCTCTATGTTGACGAATGACAATGATGCCTCAGATGCAAGTGAATCTAAGCGCAACAAATGAAACATATTTATCTCAACATTTTGAATGTGTGATCTTCATCAACACTGAATGGATCCAATCCATGTAGGATTTATCATTGTGGATTTCATACACCAAATGAATTTTCATGTCAAATGAGAATTAAATGAATTAATTCAGAGATCAAAAATCATATTATTAAATAAAAAAAATTATTTTCTATCTTGAATTTGAAATTCACGATGTATAATTAGTATTTAATTTCAAATTCACCTATTTCATGATTCTAATAAATTATGACCAAACAGACACTACCATCGATATTCAATTATACGATGGCCATTTCTTATTCATTCATCATGCATTCCCCATGTGTTCCTCATCGAGAAATATTTAAAAATGTCAATAACTAAATTTTCTCTTGAGTGAAACATAGAGATGTGGAGATCTACAACTAAGGTTCACTGATTCACATTCATCTCCTTTTTCGAGTTAAATTGTAGCCAGACCAGTGAGGGTACCGGTGGTTCATCCTGGTCATGGTCGGCTCGGCTCCGGGAGAGAAAACTAATATGATGATGGTAGTCTGGTGGTGTGTGGTGAATCTATGGTGGATGCAGCTGGTGGTTTTGGTGCAAATAAGGTGGAAAGGTCGTATGGTACGAGACAGTCGAAGGAGGACCACAGTGCTGGGGTCGTTGGTACATGGCGGTGAAGCGGATTAGAGGCATGGTTGATGTTCAGCAGGCCAAGGCATCGAGTTGGTCGGTAGTTATAGCGAGCGAGGATGGAGGGGAAGATCCGGTGGAAGAGGTGACAGTGTGAAGAGATGGCAGAGGTGTCCACATGAAGGTCTGAAAGTTATGGTTGAATGAGAAAATCATGGAAGATTGGAAGATTGGTGGTTGAAAGGAATTGACAGAAAATTAAAATAAAAGAAAAATTAATAGAAATATTAAGGAGGTGGGTGCTATGTGGTACATACCTGGAGAAACTGATATCCCATTCTGGAATCTCAATTGATATGGGTTATAAAATTATATAACAATAATAATAGTAAAAATAGTAGTGAAAATAATAATAATATAATAATAATGATATTTTTATTTTTGGTTGTAAAACCTTAATTTGTTCGTAACTTATCGGTACGACGTCAGTTTCAGTAACTATTTGTGGCATTGTGACCCTAACATCGAGACGAAAATATTGAGTCCAATATTGGATGTATTTTTCGGGTTTCTGGATCAGATACCTAAAATACTTAGATAATAATAATATATTATTATTATTAAAAATATGATCTACCATAACTCGCACATGCGACGTCTGATTTAATTTCCATTAGCGTTGATGTGACATTGTCTTTAAGACGTTCAATTGATGATCTAGTGTGGAATATTAAATTCTTATTCATGTCTCAGTTTCACGAAACACAGAATATTATTATTATTATTATTATTATTATTATTATTATTATTATTGTGGTATCTTATATCCGAAATATCTCATGCACATAGTGTCGTAATGGATAAATATTTGTGACGTTGCGACCCAAAAATTAAGATGGATGTTTCAAGACCAATTGTGGATGTTTTATGTCGAGGTCGAAGCTTGGGACCAATGAGTCGCAGATTGCGTGTCTTGCAGTGAAAAGATAATTTTTCACCTGGTATCCATTTTGGAGAAACGGGTAGTCCATATCATGTATCTTTTCATCATGATCACAATGGTGTAACATGTTTTGTTATCGAGTGTCATCTAATGTACATCGTGTTTGGATCAAACATGAATCGAACTGAGCCCTTGGAACTAAAAATTCTATAAAATATAGACTAGGTTTCTGATCGATGCATTGTATATAATGTATGTAACCCTTACGACATGGTCGTCCTTTGATTTATTCCATTGTGGAACACCGTGCTGGTTGAGGTATGAACAATAACCTAAGGAGATGAATTAGTTTGTTTCTTATAGTGAGAGTTATGATGGAAACTCTTATGATGACTCACATGGTGGGTATTTCTTACCCCATTGCCCCGGTAGTGATTACACTCCCCACGTCATGAGTGTGGGTTAGTATTCCTCTAAGATGGTTTTACTATCATTGGAGTCAGTACTCACCTATTAAACATTAGAATGGGTCCTCTATTCTTAGCACTCATAGAGTCAAGTACTCCCATAACAGGTAGGGTGTAGGTCCTCTATGTTAGGAGTAAGTACTTCCATGTCATCCAAGGGTGGGAGTCCACCTTATGCAGTTCTACATCAGAGGTGGTACTCCCATTCTATGCTAACATGTGGATCTTCTAGTTTGGGATTGGTACTCCTATAATGTACTAGGGCGCAGGACCCCGAGAACGAATAAAGTACCGGATTTTCAATCCCTTACTAGGTACGGTACATGTCCTAACATATAGAGTCATTATTCCTCTTCGGTTCTAGGGTGAGAGTACTCTAGCATTGAGTTTGTACTCCCCAAACATACTTGTCCATGGGTCCCCTATGAAAAACAAACTACCAATGTTGTACTCCCCTCTCAGGTAAGTTGTAGGTCCTTGGATATGGAGTAGTACTCCACTGTCTCTGAGTAGCGATGTTGAGATGGTCTTTTAGAGGAGTTGGAGCGCCATATATTGTAGGAATCAATGTCGATGAGTGGGCATTTACACATGGTTTCCCTTGTACATACCATTGATGTAATATTGTGACTATGAGATTTATAGTGTTGTCCACTAGATGCATTTCTAGAAAGAATTTCCCAATGGATCATTTCCTTTTAGAAGTTCTAGGAGGGATGGTTGAGTTGTATCTGATGTAGTAAATCTCTTAGATGGGTTCCATTGTGGATGGACAGTTCAGGGAGTGTGTACTCAGTGCCTTGAGATACGCTTTGTGCACTCTTTGGATATCCTGCTAATGGAGTGAGTTCAGATCCTTATGTTTCTCTGTTGTTGAGATGAGTATATCTGGATTCCATATATATATGAGTGGGAATATAACTGGTTTTATTTGAGAGATTGAGATCCCCTTACTCTTCTATGGAATTCATTGAGAGAGTATAAATACTTTTTGATGGAGTTTTACCCTTTCCACTTTCCCTTTTTGTACCTTGTACTCTCTTACTCCTCCCCTCTACTATACATCACTTTGTACTCCCTCGAACCATGAGGCATCCTCCTAAGTGTTATTATACTCAACCTTGATTGGGAATTTCCCCCATTTGGTGTGACCTTAAAGACGACAGACAGGTTAATCATGATATCAAAGTGGCATATGGATACTTGATGATTGGACCGCTTGCGGTGGTCGTAGCATGGGATTCCAGAGTGTGACACTTGCAATTATTTTGTTTTTTAGCTATAGTTGGGTTGTGGAACATTTCTATTTGTGTTCTTGATTTCCACTTTTTCTTTCTTCATTACTTTTCATGGACTTGTTCTGTATAGAGGTCAATGCACTTATGTGGGTTTCCTTTTATAGTAGTGTGGTACCTTTCTATATTTCCCACATCACTTTTTCATTGATCTAGATGTGTGTGTGTGTGTGTGTATAGGTTCATAGGAAAAGTCCACCCAACGTTTTTTGTGTCTTAAGGTTTAGTTGCCTTCCCTTGGCCTATGGAGGAGGAGTTGGGGTAGTTGCAGATCGATCCCCCAGTAAGAGACGGGTGGTGACAAAGTGGTAATAGAGGTGGAAAGACCCATGTGATGTAGTTCAGATATTTCACAAAAAAGTTCTAGGTTGGGTTTAGGGAAACAATGTCAAAGTGTCTCAAGAGTGGTTCTCAGGACAAGGTGTCCAGTGACGGTACAAGCTGCTAACATATACAATCACCAGGACCCTGATTACACGCTTGTCAGCTCGGCACCCTGAGACACTTGTTTCAGGGATTATTTCTACACGAATCATATTCCATTAAGTCTTTTATGGTCCTTCCGGAGTAAGCTCCCCATAAATGTTGATATTTAGATATGGTCATCCAACAGTGGTACTCCCTGATAACATTCAGGGTGTCTCTATGAAGATAGCCATCCATGATAGTAGGCTTTTGTTCATGATGAGGATCCGCTTAAAAAACGAGGCCTCAGTTCATTACCCATCAAGAAAGACCCTTTCTCTAGGTGGAAAGGTATAAGCACCCCCATTAATTGAGTAGAAAACAATGCATTAGAAACAAAGTGGATGAATCCCTCTTAATTGTGCACTCAAGGTGCAGTTTGGTATCACATTCCCTTTTCAGGAAGTATAGGATTTCCCATAGTCACCCAGTCTAGGATGTTTCAAGGACGGTAACTTAACTACAACTAACAATGGTGGAATAGGATGGTATAACTCTTCTACCGTTGACAATGTTGACTCCTTCGCATCTCGAGTATGTAAAAGTGTCTTGGTTGTGATTCATCGAGTGTGAAATCATATGTGACCAAATTTCCTTATGTGTTTCACCATATGGATGTTATGAAGGATATAACCATGCGACCATGATTCAAGTACAAATTGTTATTACAGTTGTGAAATTGGATGTAGAGGTTTGTCCGAGGAGGAAAAGTATCCACCGAGATCTATCAGGTCATTCGAGATTGTTGAAGGAGATGATAAAGTTGCATAACAACTTGCCTTTACCAAAATTTTTCTACTGGGAAAAAACATCGTACTTGTGTCACAACTGAAGAGATACATGGGTATTCCCACACACTTCATCAACTGATGAAATCCATAGGAGGGTGGACCATCCCTTTGGTCTACATTCAATTGCAGGATGAAAACATTCAAGTTTCCCTTGCAGTGGGAGTGCAATGTTTGGGCTTAATATCCTTAGTGGTTTCCCTAGTTTTTCCTTTCGAGGGTAAAAATCTTGTAGGAGGGAATATTGTAGAGACCTTTTTTTCCTAATAAAAGCTTGAAATATTTCTACGAATATTTCTAGGGCTAGGAACTGAGACGACGTACTATTCCATGGCTTGGTGTGCTCGAAATTAATTTTATAAAAATATTATATGTTTTAATATTGAATATGCTCAGTTTTTAAAAATAACATGATATCTCATAAATGGTTGATTAGATCTAAAATCTGAGGTCACGGTTGGGTCTGAAACATGGTGTTTCCCCTATGTGTGTCATAAACTGAGTTTCCCAGGGACATTCAAACACCATGCTCACTGGAGGTGTGTTAAATGGTTAATATAAATAATTAATTTATTAGATTAACAACTCAAAACTAAATATCTAATGGATGATGGATCTAAAGATAAATATGAGTCTACAAATGAGCTCGTATCGTGAGATATACCCTATGTGTGGTATACGCATTATCCTCGTCTGGTGTCAATCTTATGTGCCATCGTGGGAAAAAAATTAAAAAATTAAATAATTGTTTATTTAATAATTATATTAATTTCCTTTAACTTGATGAGAGGATATAATTTCATGTCATCAAATCATGGAATTGTAACCATTTTTACAAAGACTCCTCCTACCCTCCTCTCAAATCCTCCCCGTTGACGAACAATAAAAAATCCTTGTATCCATGAAAATTGAAGCAGGACAAATGAAACATCTTTTTCACATCGATGTGCATGTGTGATCTTCGTCAACACCAAAAGGATCCATTCTGGGATGGGTTTATCTTCATTGATTCATTACCCTGGTTGAATTTTCATGACTATCATGAATTAAATGAATTAATTCTTGGATCGAAAAAAATTGAGTCAATTAATTTTCCTCTAGTTAATCATGAATTTTAAATTCTTGATGTCTAATAAATATTCAATATCCATTTCCCCGTGTTCATGATTATCAGAAATAATTTCCAAACAAACATGGTCATTGATCCACATATTTAAAATTTCATTTTCTTATATATCCTATGTGCATTTTTTGAATGTTCATTATCCCCAAATAATTAAATGCTTCATGAATTCAATGATTTGTTGACTGTGACATACATATGCCGAGATTTTGACCCGAGGGTCATATATTCAAATTCGTCTCCTTTTTCTGAGTTCAAGAAATGACGGACCAGCGAGGGTTCTGGCGATTAATCCAATAGATGGTCTCTGCAACTCTAGGTGACAAAACTAGCTCAGCGAAGGCGGTCTAGTGGTGTGCGGAGATCTTGAGGAGGCTTCGCCTAATGGTCTGGGTGCAGAGCAGGTGGCTGGGCCATGGGTTAAGGGACTGTCAAGGGAGGAACATGGATATGGGGTGGATGGTAATGGGTGATTAAGCAGACTGAAGGCGCAACGTTCGAGCGGAAAGCCAAGGCCGAAAGGCGGCCAACTTTTCAGTTGAGTGAGGCTAGAGGCGGAAGATCCGGTGGAAGAGGCAGCCTTGTGAAGGGATGTGGGAGGTGTCCATGTGATGGTCTAGCGGTTAGGATTGAAGGAGAAAATCATAGATGATTTAATGATTGAAGAGATAATGGAATTTGAGTAAAATTAAATAAAAATAAAAATAAATAAAATAATTTCAGAGGGAGGTGCAATGTGGAACCCGCATGTAGAAATGGATATTTCATGGTGAATCTCTATTGAGATGATGTATAAAGAAAAATATAATAATAATAATATAATAATAATTTTTTTTTAAAAACATAATTTCTTCATAACATATATGTGTGACCTCGATTTCATGAACCGTCAATGGTAGTGGGACCCTAAGATCGAGATAAAAATTATGGATCCAATATTGGATATATTTTTCTGGTTTATGCATCAAATACCAGAAACACTCATTTAATAATAATAATATATTATTATTAAATATTTGATCCACCCTAACTCTTATGTGCGACATTCGATTGACTTTCCATCAGCGGCGACATGATCCTGTCTTTTAGATGGTCAATTCATTTCTAATTTTTATTATTAATTTCTGATTCATGGCTCGGGACCACGAAATACAAAATAATAATAATATTATTATTTTATGTTCTTCTATCCGACATATCTCCCTCATACCGTGTCAGAATGGTGAAACGTCTGTAACCCAGCCATCCTAAAATTAAGATGGATGTCTCAAGACCATTTTTGAATATATTATGTCTAAGTCATTATGTGGGACCCAAAAGTCCATTTTTGTGATTTTTTCAATGAAATGAAACATTTTCACTGGGTATCCATTTTTGGACAAATGGGTAATCCATCTCGTATATTTCTTCATGAGGATCACAATGTTTTGACCCATTTTTTTATCTGGTGCCATTTGATGTACAGATGGGTGGGATTGAACATGAATCTATCCAAGGCATCATTACTAAAAAGTTTGTAACATATAGACTAGGAGTCCGATTGACGCACCATTTGACGTGTCAGAACACTTATAACATTGCGCTCATGTGGGTTATAACATTGGAAAACTTCATAGTTGTTGAGGTATGACTGATAAACTAAGGATCAGAAGAAGGGTGTTTTCATATAGTGATATTTTGGATGGAAACTCCCTTGATGACTCAAGGTTTGACTATTACATACTCCTCTATCATGATAGAGACTGGAATCTGCACATCAAGAGTGGAGGTTCATTTTCCTCTAAGATGGTTTTCCTATATTTTGATTCGGTACTCCCCTATTGGACTAGGGTGTGGGTCCTCCATACATAGCTCTCATAATGTCAGGTTCTCCCCTACCAAGTAGGGTGTGGATCCTCTATGTTATGATTAGGTACACCCATGTCAACCTAGAGTACATGTCCTCCTAATGAAGTGCTAAAACAGAGTCAGAACTCCCCTGTCAGGTAAAGGTATGGGACCTCTAGACTGGGGTTGGTATTCCCCTGACTTACTAGAGCGGGGGTCTCCCACAGTGAAAAAACTAAAAGAGTTATACTCCCCTTCTAGGTTGGGTGCAAGTCCTCACAGATAAATTCAGTACTCAGCGGTCGTTCTAGGGTGTCAGTCCTCTAGAATGGGGTTGGTACTCCCCAGAAATACTAGAGAGTGGGTCCCGAATGAAATCCAACAACCATAGTTTTACTCCCATACTAAGTTGGGTGTGGGTCCCCAAAAATGGATTAGTACTCCCCTATCTATCAGTAGCAATGGGTAGTGGGTCCTTCATGGTTTTTGTAGCTACTTCGACTATTGGACATAGATTTGAGGAGTGGGCCTCTTCTCCTGGTTTCCCTTTGTCTTGCCTCAGTTGAAAGACCATGACTGTGAGACCTCTAGTGTCTAGAACTACAGGAAGCTCTATCATAATGTTCCCAATAGTCAACGTCTATTCAAACTTTCCATTTGGAATAGATACGTGGTACCAGATGGAGTACATATATCAGATTACTTCCATCAAGGATGGACATTTCATGAAGCGCGTACTACTGATCAATGAGTTATACATTGAGCCTTCTTTGGAAATTCTGGTAATGGCATGATGTCGAAACCATATGTTTGTTTATGGATGAGATGAGTATATCTATATGCTCTGGCTATATGTGTGGGAAAATAAAAATTGTGAGCTATGAGATGGAGATCCCATAGACTCTCATTTAGGTTTCATTGAGCGAGCATATCTACATTTGTGTGGAGTTGTAATCTGTCCGTTCCATCTTGGTGTACCATGTTCTCTCTTACTAATCCCCTCTGCAGTACCTCTCATGATACTCACTTGAGAAAATATGGCATCCTATATAATATTTATTTACTTAACTCTACTTCAGATTTTCCTGCATTTTCTGTGCCATTGCAGATGATGGACAGGTTGATTGTGTTAACAGAAGCGCTTAGGGATACGGGGTGCATGGACAACGTGAAGTGGTCGATGCGTGGGATTTAAGTGTTAGGCTCTTCAAGAAATTTTAATTTTTCTCCTGTTGATGTGTTGTGTCACATTTCAATTCGGGTGCATATTTTCCCAATTTATCTTTAATCAATAAATTTATGGTACTTTTATAGTTTATTGGTCGACACTTTTATGTTGGATCCCATTTTATAGCAATGTTGTACCTTGATTTATATTACTCTGCACTTTTTTATTGAGTTGGATGTGTGTGTGTGTGTAGGATCTTAGGCAACGACCTCCCTCAGATTATTTTACCTTTCGTGCCAGTCGCCAGCCTTAGGCCTATGGAGCCTGGCATGAGGAAGTTAGAGCACGATCCATTATGAGGGTTAGGTAATTATAATAAAAAAATTAAAATATTATTAATGTCAATTTAATTTATGATATATAATCATTAATAATGTTTGAATTTCCTTTAATGATTGTTTCATTCAATATCCTTAATGAATAAAAATCAACAATTAGGACACTTTATTTATTTTCATTAAAAAATATTCTTTATTAATTATTGAGTTATATACAGATGGATCCTCCTCAGAAAAATATTAATATCGATATTTATATATTAATATAATATTTTATTGCAAAATATTTTTTTAATACTAATCCATGGAATAATTTTATGGAATTATTCTCAGAGGTGGTCAAATCGACCAAAAACATTACAAACCATGATTAATGAATTATTATTTACATAACAAAAAATTAAAAATGTATAATATTTATTCCATATAGTGTTTATTAATGTGAAATATTGAAATTTAATATAATTTCTGAAAAATATATTCGTATGGAAAAATTATATTGAGTGGTTAAACTTTTTCATTATTAGTTCACTTTTTTAATATGGGTAATTTTATAATTATTGTTTTTCATTCATATTTCAATATGTTATTCAATTTTCATAACAAAAAACATAATAATATAAAATTTTAATTATATTAATCATTTAAAAACTTTTTTATAACCATCCCAGGATGGTGATAATTAAAAATGAGACACAATGATCCATAGAATATGTATACCACAGGTACTCATTGTTGATCATTCCATTTTCATAGAAAGGGAGAAATGTACAAATTTTTTATTCATTTAATAAATTTTTTCATATGATATTTTTAATAATTTTTTATTAAATATTCATTGTATAATATCCACTTGAGTAAAAGATTTATAAAAATACACATTTATCTGTGAGTGTGCTCGTCTACACTCATGAATGATTCAAACATTCATTTATCTTAATTAAAAGGGGGAGGGTGGTTAATGATTATACCATTATTATAATTACATAATATTATATTAATGATACTAAAGTAATAATTTTAATTTTTTTCATGGAATTTGAGACAAAATACATTTACATGATGTAATATAAATGAAAATTGATTAGTTAGTAATCTGTGCATCACATCATGTATTATCTCTTATGAAAATAGGGTTATGTCTTTTAGGGATGGAATTTTGAGATGAGGAAAACCCTATTTATAGTTAGAATGACTTTTTATTAAACTGTTGGGAAGAATTTATAATAATCATATGGGGTCGTCGTGTTATTGGTTGTGCGTAGAGGACTACCTCTTTTAAAAGTGTACTGGATGGAATTTTCTGCAAACAATCAAACCATTTAAAAAATTAAATTTTACTCTCAAGAAAAGTACATCTAAAAAAATGATGGATATGATAATAGTTTATTTCAATACACAACTCAAAAAATAAATTTAAAAAATTTACACATTATTCAATTTAACACATTTGTTACTTATTTTTACAAATTTAGTTTTTAACATGATATTATTTTTTACTATAGTAATTTTTCTTTTATTACCAAAATTTTATTTATTATAAAATTTTTTCCTACTCATTATAAATTTTGAATTTATTTTAATAGTAAAATTTTATAAAATTGGTAGAAATTAGTATTAAAATAATAAATTTATATGGTACTAATTACAATTTTTTTTGAATAAATTATGAATTATAATGTATATTGTTAAATATAAATTTGTAAATTAAAAATAAAATATAAATTTTTTTATAAAGTATCTTATAATATACAAATTGGTTCTTAAAAAATGTTCTATTAATTTAAATTCATACTTATTTTCGTAATACTCATAAATTTCTTGTTATTTATCAAAATGTCAATTTAAAATATTCAAATATAAATTGATATTTTTAATGAAATCCAAAAAATTCTTCATAATATAATAATTTATTTCTAAATAATATAATTAATATTATATTTTATAATTCAAGTACATTATTATTTAATCGTAAAGTTTAATTAAAATCAAAACATACAATGTGAAAATATTTTTATTAGAAAATAAAATTTTAAAATAATACTTCTACTAATTAATATATTTTGTATAAAACACTAATAAAGATAGTTAATAAATCCATGTTACAATTTAATAAAATAAGTATTTATAAATAATATATATTTTTATTTAATATAAACTAGAGTACATATAATTATTAAATATGAAACATAATAATGATGTTTTTTTAATAGAATTTTATATATGTATCTATATATATTTTAATTAAGTTTCTCATTTTCATATATAATATTTCAACAATCAGATTTTGATGGTCTATAAATATCATTGTTTGATTTTATTTCGGGGTTTCACTTTATTAATATTATGTAACAGACAATTTATTTAGTGAAAATATATATTGAATTCCCCAGTAATATCATTTTCGCACATAATTAAATTATATAATGTATTTTTGATTTATCCTATTTAAGGAAAGTAGGTTAGGATAATATTATCTGATTAAACAATTGGAATATAACTTTTAATATGAAATCTTCCATACACTCATAGGTTTTACAATGTTACTTATCATTCCCCGAACAACATTATAAATTCATATAGTTTTTTAGAATAGTATTTATGTGACCTAATAATATACTTTCCCAAAAAACCTCTCCCAAAATGAATTGAATCTCTAATATAATAAATAACCTAGAGAATATTATTTATTAAAAAATTAATTTTTTCTTTCACTCTAAAATATATTGACATCATGTTTAGGAAGTCATGAAATAAAAGTTTCCAATCCATTAAAAACAAATTTTAATCCTAAGAGTTTTTTATACCTCAACCATTTTTTCTCAAATTGTAATAACAAAAATACACCTTTGACATAAAATCACATTTCAAGGATACTGATATTAATTAATATATATTTCCAATACATTATAAAACATGTAGGAAAAAATCTAAAGATGTTTAAAATGATCTATATAACATTTATAAAAAAAATAACATCTAAAAATACCACTCAATTATGAGAGTTGAAAATAGTATCTAGATTAAATTTCAATTAAGTTGACATATTAATTGTCAAAGCTAACCCTATGATACTCTCATTCTCTATCATAATAGTAATACAGAATGATTCTCAACCATATCTATATGCTATCATATGCTATAATAACACAATTCATTCTCTATATCTACATTTATCAACTTCATATTCATGATATTATTTACAGTACTTTCTAAATCTTAAATTATTATGATAATATCTAATAATATTTCATTACATGCTCATATTAATATGAAATATCAATCCAAATATTTTCCTTGAAACATTTATTTTATCCATTGATCCTTTATGTTAAATATAAAATTCATTAATATAGAAGCTCTTGTAAATCATTATCTCAATCGCCTACATAATTGGGAACCAAATCTACTAAAATGTTTCATAAATATAATTTTATAAAATATAGTATAATCGCAATAGTGTCAAACCATGTGTGCAGTTAATCCTTTTTTCAATATACCAGGTGAGGATTTAGTTGATACCCAATCTACCCTTATGGGGTTATTAACAGTAGGTTGACATGATAAAGAGGATCTATCGACTTTTAATATCTATAAAAGGATGTTATTTCTAGGATGATTGGAAGAAATCAACATAACCAAAATATCATGATATTATCTAACACATAAAGAACCTATTATTCATATTCATAGGGTTTTTGCAAATTCCTTTTATAATAATTTATTGAATATCACTTGAACCAACTAAAATAATGAACTATAGGATTTAAATTATAATATAACATAAATTATCACCATTTAATGATAATTTTAACACAAAATTTATCAAAAAATAAAAACACAATATTCACTATGGTTATTACAACTAATTTCTGAAAAAAACTGTATTATCATGAAGTAGTAGCCGCATTTTTTCATTATATAATGAAAATATTTCCGAAAAATAAATTCATAAAACCATTTAGGTATAGAGATTTATAAAATTATTCCAAAATAATATCTTATACCAATCATGTCATTTTTGACGAATGGAAATTTTCCCACAATATAAGGAACTTTTTAATCCATAAAAAATCATAAAAATATCCCACCAATTGTCGATGTAAGAAACACATCCTGATGATTCATAATTTTAGATTAATCATAGAATAGGGAAATGGGAACAAAATTAATGGGTGAGATTGGAATCTACATAAGGGTTAATATATGTAATAATAATAAATGATCCTCAGTAAGCATAAGCTGGAAATAGGGCTATTATAAAGATATAGATGAAACGTATGCATGACATACATAAGATTTTAAATGAAAAAATATAGAATAACATATAATAATACAATAATTAATATACAATGTAAACATAAAAAATGATATATTTTAGGATAAAATAGGTATATAAATATGTATAATATTATGGAATATCATGGAAAACAAAATTGAAATACAGATAACCCATAAACATTGGAAAAAAATTTGAATGAAAATTCATTATGATCATGCCTATGTAAAATACTCATTGTCTCCACACCTACAAATGTGAGTGAAATATGCCCTCTCCTGTGTGGAAAAATATATTATATTAATTTGTAACCACCTCATGAGATATAAACATAAACCAATTCAGCGGATGATGTCATAATAATTCACATGTTATCATATATACATATGGATGACACATGAAGTCAATAAGAAGCCTATCCTAATGTTCTCATTGAAAGAGATAGAGTATAATAAAATTCCCACATACCATAAAGTTAATATATCATAGGATAGCTAAAAAATATTCTACAGAGGTAATAATAATATAATAATCTTTTAATGATTAACAACATGTCACTTCATTAGTTATATACCTTGTAAAAAATAAATGGGAAAAAAATTTTAAATTATTTTAAACAATGTTACAAATGATGAAGTGAAAATTAAAATGAAATTTATTAGGAAAAGTTATCCGAATAAAAAAAATATCATAAATACTTCTAAATAATGTATTATTGTGAAACAAATCAATCTTATAAATATGAATATTTAAATAATGAAATGAAATTCCTATATTAATAATTCTATGTCATTTTAAATTAATACTCATATTATATACATGTGGAAATATATTAATTTCATGAAATATGTAAATTAAGGAATGCTGTAAATAAAAAGACAACAATTTTGGATGTTATTAAATAAAACAATTTTGATAAGTAAAACATTGTCATGGAATAAATGATTCATTTTTATGAATATGTGTCATTATTAATAATATTATTAGATTGAATTGGAAATTTTTTTCAAAGATGAGGTTATTTTTGATGAGAAGTAATTTATCCATATAAAAAAAGGATATACAATATAATTTATGTGTTTTTTTGGATTAATTACAAATGAATATTCTATTTAAAAAATAATATTTATGGTCCAATTAATCTTAAATTTAGTCTTTGAACACCTTATATTTTTTTAATGTAAGAATAAAAAGAGAAAAATTGGATGATCATTATATGGATATTAAAATATCATCAAATGGAATTTATATTTAAATTCGGAATGAAATTGGGTACTGAATACACCGTATAAAATAATTTATGGCACATAAAATCTACCATGTACTATGTAGTTGAAAATGATACCTTGATTCCGTTACATTTCCACATGATCCCATATGATGTTTTTAAACTCTTTTTTGAAAATGTTAAACTACTAATAACTAATATTATTAACATGTTAATACCAAATACTACATATAATATTGATATATAATCATTATGTACTTGAATATTTGTAGGTTTTTTATTGATTTCCAATTGTGGGTGTTTAAATTTTTGACCATTTGTACTAGTTTCCTAGAAGATGTTTTATGATTAATTAATCATAAAAATATCATCATTAATATATAAATATATTTATAATGTATTTAATATAATTATTTTTTATGTTAAAATATCATTTTTGAGTGTCTCATTTAATATACATGAAGATGAAATGAAAAATAGGCTATTGTTTCATGAAAAATAAATAGTTTATTATTAATTACGGAGTTAATTATTTTTTAAACTTTTCCATAAGAAAATAAAAATAATTTCTTATATTGTAATGTCATATTATAACATTAAGTTTTTTTCATATCCATCAGTGGTATATTATATTGGAATTGTTATATAAAGTGGTCAAACCAACCCAAGAATGGATATAATATTATTAATGTATAATTTTTTGGTTATTTAGTTTCAATCTTTTTATTAAATTTTTTTAATTATTTCATTGTGAGTATAAGAGTTACATACTATAATTATTAGTAAATATGAGAAATGTAATGTGTATGAAACAATTACATTTTATAAGTAAAATATTTTTCATTCATTAATATATTTTTATGATGGATAATTATATATATATATATATATATTCATTCCTATTTTTAATAGGTTATTCATTACTTCTAATGATTTAAATATTAAAATAATAACCATAATTCTTATCCTTTAAAATTAATATTAGATTCGAAAATGAATAGTTGAAATGAGAAATGGAATAGGTTATTCCTTAGAAGAGGTAGACTAACCATTTGTATGGATGATTATTTCGTTTTTATATAATATTATAATGCATCAATGTGCTAATTTATTTCAGACATAAAATTGTAATATATATCATACTTATTTATAAGTGTTTTTATAAAATCCATTATAATATAGGGCTGAAAAAAATGCATATTCATGGTGGTGTTGGAACCCACACATGCCTAATTCATGTTTTAATATTTTATATTAATGGAAACTGATAGGGATGTTATTGACAATTCAATCATTATAATAACCATAAAATTAAATAAATTAGAATATGTTATATTTTTAATATGGTTATATGGAATTTGAGGTTGAATGAGTGTGCATAATGAAATATAAATTAAAAAGGAGTGGTAAAAATGTTATTCTCACATATTGGATTATCTCCATTTCAACGGTGTTTAATACTTTTAGAGATGAACTATAGATATGGGTATTATCTCTGTAAGGTGGATATGAACATGTATGATATTTTTGATGTATCTGGCCCAAATATATTTTTGATTTCATAGATTGGAACATAAGAGACAAGTTCTCCATTTATAAGTGAATTGATATTTTTATGTGGTAAATACTGAGAACATTAAAAAAAATAGAAGACAATCTCTATGGATTTTCTTAAAAATTTGAAACTTTTCATGGTTTGGATATTTAATCTCCTTTAATTAAATTAATAATTTAATGTGGAATTAATTTCTTATTATTCCCATTATATTGTTGATATTATGATTTACAAAAATAATAATATATTGAGGAGGTAAATTTGAGAAAAATAACCCCTTATGGTTATTATGTAGTACCACAATAGGGTATTCATCTCATATATAACAAATATATATATATTTAGATATCTTATTTTGTAACCATATTCATATAAGTAACCTTTTATAAAATTAATTTTTAATTATTTATTAAAAATATATTACTTATCCATATTTTATTATAATCATTGGATGTTAGTAGAGTTAATTATTTGTTTAGTTCATGTTTCATAAAATAATTATCAATTCTTGTTTTTTGATTTAAATTACTTCATTAAAATATAATTAATATAATTTAATATATGATTCAAAATTATAGATAATATTCTTAAAACATCTAATAATATTTTTATGCATGGTTTTTAAAATACAAATTTATAGAGAGCATGTATCCATAGTTTTATGAAACAAAGGGTGGTATAATAATAATACTTAAAAGATGATATATCCTACAGAAAACCACAAAAAACATTATACTATAAATAAATTCATATAAAGATAGTATTTAATTTTCCATATTCATCAATGATATAAAATTACATAATTGATCATATTGGTGGTTATACTCCCTCAAAAAAGAACACACTTTATAATTAAATAATTATTCTTACGGAAGTGGTTATTTACTAAAAATATATTTATTAACAAATAATAATTATAATATGGTGATTTAATTAATTTATGGAACCATATTTTAATATATTGGTATACTTATAAAAATATTAGTGGTAAAAAATATATAACTTTTATAGAGGTAGTAGTCTTCACATAAAAGGATTTGAATTTTCAATTTTCTACATAATATATAAATTTTTATTAATTATTATTAAATAATCCTAATAAAATTTAATAACATTAATAATATTTATTATATTTTAATATAATAGATTAAATGGTTTTTAAATTGGTGGGATAAAATATAAACAAAAGTGAAAATGAAGGGGTGTAATATTGAATGTTTACCATACAATATGAAAAAAGCGATTTTAAAATATGATTAAGAGTTGTATATTTTCTCTTTGGAGAAGACAATAATCACTAGGATTTGTATAATAGTTTTGAGGTGGAATTTTTTAAATGTGTTCACTAACAAGGATTCTTTGAGTGTTGGGGGGTATTGGGAGGTGAAAGATACTTTTATATGTGGTGGGATTGATATTTTTATAATATATAAAATAGGTTTCACTATTACAATGTTAAAAGGATCCAATAATTAAAAATAATTCATCGTTGGATGTTTATGTCTGATATATATTTTACTAAATATTTTTTAAAATATTTAAGTCTTTAAATAAAATATTTTTTACTTTTAACATTTTTGTTTTTTACCATTGTAAAAATATTCTAACCTATGTAATTTAATATTAATTTTTTAAAATAAAATAGAAATAATTAATTAATTTTTAAACACTTATTTCTAATATTAAATAATTTTTTCAAGTACAATGTTTTTTTAAGATATCGAAATTTTACCAATTATCCTCATAGTAAATAAAAACTTGTTTTTAGAAAAACATATATTTAAGAACGAGAGTTTTGATAAGGATAAAAGTATAAATAATTTTTATTTTAATGAAATTAATTGGGTAGTTATTGATAAAATATAATTATATGAAAAAATGGAAAAAACCCTGCATTTACCAAGACAAATATTAAATAAATGTGAATGACTTGAAAAAGTTATTGTATAAATATTGTTTAATTTTAAATATGATATACATTGGTATTATGAATTCCACATAGGAAAAATCAAAAGAATAATTTAACATTAAAAAATTAAATGAAAAAATATTTCTATCTAATTATTTTATACATAATTCATTATATATATAACCATACTACGATTTTAGTTAATATTTTTTCACTTTTCACCAAAACATTCCACTATTTTTGAAATGTATCCAAAATTCATAATAAGATTATATTGTAATTGAAAATAAAAAAATTATTTAATTTTGCAATTTTATTAATTTTATATTTTATAATCACACTTTTATAAAAAATAATAAAATATAAAGTACTAAATTCAATGGAAAATAACTTTTTTAAAAGTTATAATTATTGTATTCAATCAAATAATAATCATCGTTGACTCATTATTCATGTAAAAATACATATAATATTTTAGAAACCATTTGTAAACAAAATAATAATAACATTTTAGAAAAAAGTAACTTTAAATAATAAAATGATAGTGTAGTTTTTTCAATTAATTAATAAAAAATCCTTCTTTTTAATTAGCTGTAAAAATTAATATTGTGTAAAAATCATATTATAAGTAACATAATATATTAATTATTATTATTTTATGTCATCCCAAATTCAAGTTTAATATCCCCTTAATATATTTCTTGATGATTTATGAAATAGATAAGCATTTTAAGTGATTGTGGATGGAAACTCAAATATCATAGATCTCATAGAAATATCAATGGTATTTCATTTATCCCATAACATTTTTTTGCTCATATTAAAATAAATTGTGTCATTATTGGGTGTTATCTAGCGAAAAACCTATGTAATTTACCTCATTTACAATCATATAAAATTGATCTTCATTTGGAATAATTTTACTACCTGATTCCATTAAATTCCTTTTTAATCATTGATTTCAAAATATAGTTACAACTTTTAATATGGGTATATTAAATAGATAAAATAAAATTCACATAATTATTGACTACATTTTATGTATCATGATTTAGTTTTGGATATTTTTTAGAATAATATATCAAACAAATTAGATTTATTTAAACTAAAAATATATATTTATATATTTAATTTTTGGGATTTAAAGTATCCACCTTAAAAAATTTTGACATTATAAATTTAATTAAAACACAATTAAAATATGATTAATGAAGTGAATTACTATTGGTATTATTTTTAATGAGTTTCCACACTCACAATCATATGTTAAATTTGGGAACACATATTTCAACATAAAATTTGTTTATATATAAAATTTAATTTGTCTATAATTGTTTGAGCTATGTACCCCACATGATATGCTATTATGAACTATATATTTGGATGGATTTGAAATTGGGATTTTATAATCAACGTTGTACAAATATTAGATCAATTTCCAAATTAGGATTTTAATTTTTTTTTCCAATCAATAAAATTGAAATAGTATATATGTAATGGGATCTATTATATGCCCTAGACTACTATCAAATTTAACTCATGGAAGGATTGTTTGATTTTATGGGGAGAACATTAATACTGAAATAATTTTATAATTAGGTCACATGTTTCATAAAACCCAATTTATTAATTAATAATTAACCATTATGTCATTGGTATGATGATATTAAACTCATTTATATCATTATATATAAAAAAGTATATATATAACATGAATAAAATAGAATAATCACTTTTTTGTGGATTCTTAGGTTTCTACACTCGACATAATTTTCAGACCTCACATTAGTGGTTGTGATTTTATTGGATTTCACTAATATCTTTTCCCTTAGTATTTTTTTATATTTTTAATTTTTTATTAGACCATGATTTATGGAATTTATTTGGTTAAATCTTATGTTTCCATCATTTTACAGATTGAGTTGATTGTGGTAGCTTATGATGAAAACCTTTTCATTTCTTTAATACAACTAAACACGTAAATTTGAAATTGAAATCAATTTCCTTAAACTCACATTTTCCACCCATAAAACTTCTAAAATATACTTTTTATCATTATATTTGGGGAAAATCCCATTTTTTATAATATAAATTTATTCACCCTTACATTATCATATGTATTACTTGATCATCCACAGTACTCCACCCTTCAAATTTTTTGGTGTCCATGGAATATAAACTATGTCAATATTGTTAGTCATTATTATTCATGTATGATTTGGAATAATAACATGAATTCTCATTTTATATTGCAAACTCTTAGGTTTATAAATGGGGAAATATCTACATTGTCCATGGAATCAATTTTAAAAATAATTTCCCCATTCCTCAACCATTAATAAACCTGAGTTGTGTTAACAAGAGTGATGAACAATTTAAATCACATGTATATTATCCAATGATAGAAATATAAATATGTATCAAATTATGATACCACCACATTACAATTAATTTAAACTTAAATAAATATCAGTTCAAACTAGGTAACATTACATTGGGATATGTAATGATTTATAACCTAATTCCCCTAACAACATGAATCAGTTAAAATGGTTCAAAATAATAATGTGTTTAACCTAAGAATATCCCTTGGGAGTATTTAATATGGTGTTAAATACAAGTCTATATCACCATGCACCCTCCGGAGATCAAATTTATACTCAACATAGTATTTTGAGGGTGATTTACCCTAGGTCAAATTTTTAACATCTATATCAACATTCTTGTATACATAAAAGTATGTAATATCATGTGAATCCACAAAATTTAAAAAATAAAAATATTTTAAGTTGCTCATGTATACACTGAATTATTACAATGGAATATTCATTAAAATATCCCTAGGGTTTTAACAAGTGTTAACATATCATAATCCAAAAGAATAAAAAATATTGTATCAACCATACTAATTTGTTATCTATAGCATGAACTTATGAAAACTCGTAATATATTCACCACTAAATTATCCTCAACTAATATCTTTACCTCAATAGATATCTACATCTGAATTTTATACCAATTACAGAAACCTAATGTGTAGTTAGAGTTTTAGGTCGCTTTTGTAACTCCACAGTATTTTTGTTTTAACACATTATTAATCATATATTCTTGTGACACATGAAAATTTTAACCTAAAATGAATTATGATATACTATTAAAATATAATTAATTCAATTTCACCTTTATAAACATGTACATGGTTTTTCAGGAATGGATATGAGGAACTAAAATATGAAATATATTTTAGAAATTCTTATTTAACAAAAATGAACTAATAAATACAACAGACATTATAACTCGATTTTAGTAAAATATCATAAAACATTAATTGATTTATATTATGTAATTTTTTTTCATAATGAAATTTTATTAAATTAAATTATTTTCAAAACTATAGATGGATGATTTAAATGATATTTCTTGACAATATATTTAGTAAAATAAATTTCCATTCATCCAATGGTGGTCACAAGATATGGATTCTGTATAAATTACATTATTACTTCATAATATAATATATCATAAAAAATGATTTATATTGTATTTTTCTAGCGGATTTTACGAATAATTTCTGAATTGGTTTGATATTTTATTTTCAAATATTGAAATATTATTTTTATTATATTTTCAAGATAATCATCATATAATAAACCTAATTTTTCTGATAATTTTTTATTTTTGGATAATTGTAGAATAATAAATATATAAAAAAACAATCATTTCGAATCCATGATTAATAGTAATTTAAATTTTCCATTTGGTTATTTAATTTTTCATATCCAAAAAATATTAATGTCATTAATCAAAATTTGATTAATTCTATTTGAATAACCATTATGTTTGATTTCCATATAAATTATATTTATACTTAATTTGAGTATTTTTAATACAATTATTATTCATAAAATTAAAATAATATAAAATAAAATTAATTTCTACAACGTATAAAAATATAATCAGTGAAATATATTTCATTTTTTTAATAATGATTTTAATTTAATAAATTATTTTACCACAGTAAATGGTACACAATATCAATTAATGTTAAAAAATTGTGATACGATCTCATGATATCACTGTAAATTTTATTTTATTATTTAATTTTAAACCATATAATCCAATATTATAAAATATGATATTTTGGAGAAAAATTATTTTAATAACATCCATTATATTATTTTATATAATCAAAAATTAAAAAAATTTACTCTCTATCAAATATTAAATGGTTAAGATATAATATACCTAAAATTTATATTTTAATTGAAATATAATATGAAATTTATGGAGATAAAATATATTATCAATAGAAATTTGATTTTAATTATTAGTTATGGTATAATTACCTTTAACATTTGTACAATATCAAACTAGTGCATCCAAAAGTATTGGAAAAGAAATTAAATTAACAATAAAATAATAAATGTAATATTAATTCAATTAAATTAATATATTTTCAAATTTATAGGTTAATTAGGACATATAATTAATTTATAATTATATATATTCTAATGAATTATTTTCCTATTATCTATAATGTGGAATTTTTTTAATCATCTTGAAATAAAATTAAACCATTTTTAATATTCACAAATAACATATAAATATCAATAAAATAATTAAAATATAATATTAACCAAAATTGATGCGAAAAAATATATACAATCATGAATGTTTAATTTTTTTGACACATGTAATTTGAAAAATTACAATCATGAACCATAAAGGCTAAACATTATTTTAAAACTAGAAAGGTTAAACATAGATAACAAGGAGGTTAAACAAAAAGATGAAATTTAAAATTATGGATTAACATATATAAATTGGATTAATTTAATTTATAAATTCTCTATAATTAAATATATAGAATCAAGGGGACTTTGGATCCCTTCTTTTCATTAGTTATGAAGACTTTACAAAAAAAATCATGTATTTACTAGATTGGAAGAAAACCCACTTATAAAGGACACCATATTTCCTCTTTTGCACACACCTATTGAGAATTGAATTTTCTATTAGAGATAAAATATAAATTCCCAACCTTCTTAACCATGTCTTAGTGTTTGTTTCACCACAAAATATCCTTAACTAAGTAATAAGGGGTATTTCATATGACGTTTGACAATGAAGATGTGTAACTCTTATCATTGTGTTTTATTAATAATTTAATCTTCCAGGTCCTCCAAATATTTTATAATAATGATGATATAGTACCATAAATCTGATCCATATAATAAAATGTTTTTATTATTATGATAAAACCCATTTTCAAATCCTTTTCCATGTTGTGGGAAATACATTCATTGGTTATGATTACATATGGACTACAACCTCAAATAAGTATTATGTTTATTTTTTCTTCACTATATCATATAGAAATATAAAATGTTGAATAAAATGTATATATATAAAATTTATGAAATAATTAGTACTTTATAATGTTAATATGTTACATTACTTCTAACACTCCCATATTTTGATTAATTATAATGTCACTCATGCGTACATGTGGGCTACCACCTCACAATGCCATGTGATTATTTTTTCATTTACACCCACCATTAATGGTATTAAAGATGTGTATAATGAATAAAAATTATATTTTTTACATTATTATGATTTTTAAATGATTGAAAAATGATCTTTTTCTCTATAGTCAAATTAAGTATTACATTTTGGTCTTATAAATAAAATGCCCCAAAAATTTATAATTTTAACAAAAAAAATTTCATAATTAAATAAAAAATAATAATATTGAAATTATGGAAATCATAATATTATATAAAAATTAAAATAATTTGTAATTTATAAAAAATGTATAATTTTATTACTAATTAGGGAGGTCGTACAATATAAATGATTCAGTACTTGTAATAAGGGACATTATTTTAAAAATATTATTTTACACATTTCATTCGATCACATCTTTATTAATGTTATGGTTCATCTAACTGATTTTTATAATATGATTATTTGTGATTAAAAATTTTCAAAAAGCCATTTTTACCATTTTTTTATTCATTATAATGTATAATAAAAGGAAATTTTTCATCCTTTTTTGTACCAATCATTTTTTACAATCTTTATCAAATTATCAAAGGAGTATATATTTTAAATATTATCTAATTATCATATTTTCGAATAATCCTTAACATTAATTAATTTTTTCATAACATTAAAATTTCATATTGTTTCATTCAATAAAAATAATATTCTCAATATTCTGGAAATATTTAGATTTATTTTTTTGATGAAATGTTAAAATCCTCATCTTCATAATTTGGTAGATAAAATTTCTATTTTTATGGGATTGAATTACCATTAAATTTTGTTTTAGATTTACTGTAAAATAGATACTTGTTCTATTATTTATATATTTTTCGTATTTTTCATTTGAATTACTTTTATTCCAAATATAGTTATGATGACAGGTGATCATGTTATAGTACTTTAATATCTTTTGAAAAGTGACAAAGATTATAGGTTAATTATTATTCATAATAAATATGGAAACTATCTTATTTGATGATTCCATTATACTGTTTAATGAAATGTATAATGTAATTTAAAATTCATAACAACATTCAGTATATGATTTATTTTTTTAGTATATCGACTGATTTCAAATGGTAATAAATAGAGATTATGTTTTAAGGGAATATTAGCATACATTCAAAAATCGTGGTGAATAGTTTTTTTAAGAATAGTATTCATGGGTTTTACAATTATCTATCGATCAATTATTAATATATTTTAACATATTGAATGATTATATATATATATATATAATATAAAAATTGAATAAAAATTGTTTTCATGGAAATGAAGAAGAATATTTGGGATCAAATTTTTATTATGAAAATTGATAAATTACTTATGGATTTTTCATATTTACATGTACTATAAAAGGATTATAATATTTTATAATAAACACTAAGACCCATATTAACTTAACATGTTTTCAAATGTTTTTTTCATAGTGATTAATGATGATTAGTATGGTTGATAATGATAGAGGTTCAGTTATCAATGATACATTGAACTAAGAAATGATGACCTTATAAAATAGATGTTTCATGGAAAAAATTAAATTTTCTTCCAAATATACACAATATAATGAATCATATTTCCTTATATTATAGAACAATAAACATATAATTGCAATAAATAGGGAATGGATGAAATTTACTCTATAGATCGTGTAATTTATTGGATAGTCATTTACGATGTTTGATAATTATCACAACCCATATACATTCCAAGTAAATGTATTTTTTATACTAAATATGAAAGACTTTTATATGTAATAATTCATATACATATCCAATAAATTATACCCATTTGATAGAATTATAAACATATCATATGTTTTCATTTTCTCCATAACCTAGGGAAATAGAAGCATAAGAAGGAAAAATTCAAAATTCACAGCAAAGGTAATCCTTAGTGATAAGAATAATAAATAATAAGTGATAATAATATTAAATTATGTCTATTATTAAGATTCATAACAATGGCATAAACAACAATACATAGACCACATATTATTTTATATTAAATGATAAAAATAGAAAATGAAAATATTTCATATCATATAAAAAATTAATTAATAAATAAATATTTAACAATCATAATAATTAATAATAATAATGTTCATGAAACAGAAAATTACACCATAGATTTCAAGAGAATATAATTGTACTCATTTATATATTACCTTCATGAGTTAAAAGCATATATCCCTAATTTCGTGAAACATAAAATCACTACATTATATATATATCACAAGATTTAAACATTGAACCAATGCATTGGAGAAATATATAAACTCACACATTATTCATCCATATATATGTTGGCCACTCAAAAAAAGTCATTCATCATATAATAATAAAACAAATGAAAATAATATGGTATTTTCTTCCTTTTATAATGGAATCATATAAGAAATTCTTTCATAATAAATTCCATAACCATAACATGACTAACCCATTGGAAATATATGTGATTCCAAAAATATTAATAACATTCAACATAAATACCCTTCTATATAAATGATGATATATCGTGTATTTACATTGTATTGAAAACAATATTTGTTTTAGTTAATACTTTACCAATAAATCAACTTCTAGAATCTATGTAAACACCATTAAATTAATGGATGTAAATATAAAGTATTCTACAATTGAAATACATTAGTTAGAGCGCTATATTTATATATTGTATATCATTATGTATGAGAAAATCAATAAGGTATTTACATGAGAATAATCCCCAAGTATATATAAGATAACATAAAGGGATTTTTATGAAATATAATTATTTGATAAATAAAATCTACTCATATTATTCATGAAAATGGAAAAGAAACCCTAAATTCGATTACAAGAATATTTTTACCATTTTCATAATATAGGACGTCACATGTAACATATATAATACATTATTTAAGAAAAATTTATGTGATATGTATTTAAAAAATTTACATTTAAAATGAATTGTCACTAAGTGATAGTTAAAAAATAAATATATATTGTCCCTTTAAAATACAGATTGGAATGTTTTTAAGATGACAATGGAACCTAAAAGATATTATCATTCAAAATACCTTTATTGAATCAAAGAACATAATTTTTTTTATGGATCCTTTTTAAAAACAGTAAAATTGATATTCTGTTTTTATATGTGCTACCAATCAAACATATCCCCCATATAAATGATAACAATGGATGAAAAGGAAAATATAGACAAACATGGTAAACTGTTTGTGATTTTTTCTGAAAATTGATATTATTTTTTGAGATATAAAACCATAAATGTAAAATATTTAAATAAAAAATTAATTTTCCATTGTAAATTATGATAAGGTTCTATGAAATAAAATATATTATATGAAGAAAATAATCTTCAATGAATGAATTATAAATAGACACATTTTAACATAGTGAGTTTATTTGAATTATAATAACTCATAAAACATCATCATCTATTTAACAGAAACTAATTAGAAGAAGGAACACGATATATCTCTTGAATAGTAATCATTTATGTAAATATTTTGAAAATAATTCAATTGAAATTAATCATCTTGTATGAATTATATAATGCTTCAAATAATATTTATTTCTAAATAATTTAAATATTAGAAAAAAAACCGCTTACATTAATTCATGAATTCAACAAAAGTGAATTAATCTACTATAAAAAATAATAACTATATTAATCACATATTTTAGTAACATTTCCAATAACATAATTTCTAATAATAATAATTCAATATAATATATGATAAATATATTTCATAGTTATATTTGATTTTCAATATAAGGTGTCATAAGAATCAATAATTTAGTAATTACTAGTATCATTGGGGCAGTGATGAATCTTGTTTAAAGATTCAATGTTTTTCATCAAAAGGCCATTATGGGAACAATAATATATATTTTTTTGATATATAAATTTCCATGTTCATCTAATAATTGTTTTATTTATGATGTATACAAATATATTTATAACTAACATATTTTGATATATTTAATGAAAAACTGCAGTATATTTATAATAACATAATAATTCATAAAAACATTCAAGAAACTAAAAAAATCATTACAGGATAATAAAATAAATATTTAGGTTTTTTTGTCATCCTTGATTGAATCTTATAGCATTTTTCATGTGTGTCGACAAACTGACCCAAAAGGAACATACGAAAATTGATACCTGGGAATAGTTGAGAAAATGATTATATTGACCTAATATCATTATTAATGTATAATAATTATATTATTTAAATTTTATTAATGTTTTTATCCATGTGTGATGATAATTTTGTAAATAAGAAATAACAAGATTTAATAATAATATATGACACTTTTGTAGAGGGGTAGCCCACACATAAAAGTAGCCACATTATTTACATCGTCAATGGTAAAGGTATGTTAATGATTTTTCCATCATCATAATAACAGTTAATGATATTAATAATACATATTACATTATAATATAGGGGATTCATTATATCTCAAAGAGGAGGAAGTTGAGTGAAATGAATTGATAAGGAAATGATGTACTTTGGAATGTTTAACAAACACCATGGAAAACTCCTTTTAAAAAAGGATCAAGCCATTAAAGGGATGAAATTTTATGATAAAAGAAAAACATGATAGTGAATATTAATTATTGGAAGGAATTTTGTTAGATTTATCGATGAAATTGGCATCTCTTTGTGTGAAAATATGTTTGGTGAAGAATTATATTTTTGATATTGGAGGGAGTTGGATTTTTGTAATATATATAATGTAATGTTGTCATTAAAAGGTAAAATGGATCCAATAATGGATTATAATAATGTTAATTATGGTTAGAGATTATTATTTCTGAAAAATATATTTTTACGCATGTTTTTATTTCTTTTACACTTATATTTTTAACATTAGGAATTTTTAGATTTAACCATTGTAATTAAATTTTAACCAATGTAATTTACTATTATTTCCTAGAAATAAAATATACCATATTACATAATTTAGTCCTCTCAAAAAAAAAATTTATATAAAATTTTCAAATAATATATATATATTTTTGTGTGTGTGATGAAATTTAATTTTATCATCATTATTTGTAATGCATAAAAAAATTATAAAAAAAGTAAACAAAAATTATATATGAAAGCACTATAAATATATTGGATTTTAATGAAATTATTATTTTTATTTAAAATGAATAATTATTCCACGTTAAAATAAATTGATAATAAAATTTCATAGGGTGAACTCTTAAATAAAAAAATTCTAAAAATTATTTTTTAAAAAATATTTCTTGATTTCCAAAATGTTAGACATGTATATCATTAAATTAAAAATTTTATATTTTAATTGATAATTTCACTTCACAAATATATTTTTTATCAAGATATTTTATTTTAAATAATTATTTTTTACATATGTCCTGATGATTTAAAAATAAAAAATTTATAAAAATGTGTATTTTTCAGTATTTATATAAAATCAACTTTTTATGAATGTTACAAAAAAGCAACTCTAAGAAATTTTTTTATTCTATATTGAAAAATATATTGTATTTTTTATTGTATATTTATAATATTTTAATTTTTTTTTAAATTAAACTATAAAATATATATTTAGTATAATTTCCATATGAACCTGCATTATATAATATTAGCATTCCATATTCTTATTTCATGTCAATTAATAATTACATTAAATATATCTTCCATATCATAAATATATAATACATTGTATGAATGATCTTATAAATAATAAATTTAATAAAAAATATTTCTTCAGAGAAAAAATTTTCACTTTGGTTTTATCAATTAATTTTTAAACAACAATAGTTTCCTTTAGAAGTATTAAAATATAAACTATGAAAAATAAATGTGATAAAAAATTAATACATTAATTATTTCTTGTTTATGTCATCTTTATTTCTATAAATATATCCTCTAATGTTATATGGGTACGATCTAAGAATTAGATAAGATATAGTTTAATTTTGTGTGGTCATTCTCTTGTTAGGGATATCATTGAAATTTAATAGAAATTGAATTTTTCATTAATATTATTTATCTAATGTCATAATTGTTGGATTTTTTATTTGGATTACTCTAGAGATAAACCTAAGAAAGATTCAACAATATATGATCGGATCGATAAACTTCATAAATGAGAATGTGATTAACTATTCTCATTTCATTCCTTTTTGGATATATATTTCAAAGTATGGTTTCTATATTTTAAACTGCTAATTCAATGAATATAAATCGATCAATAAATATAATTATATTATTTAAATTATATTGATTTCGTATTATATCAATGATTTATGTGGAAAATTATATAAAAACATAATATTTATTCAATGTAAATAAATAGAATTAAAAATATAGACATTTCAATCACCCATAAAAATTTGATTAGTGTTCGAACTTCCAAAAAGACCCATATATTAATCCTTAATTTCTATTTTAAAGGATATCATCCACGGAAGTGGCAATAATTCTTACAAAACACTTTCATTTTTCATTCATCAAATCCCCCCAAACACATCTATTTAAAATTATCAATTTGAAATCAATATATTTAATTTTTGAAAATATTATTATATTCAGAGAACAACCAATATCTATCTCCCTTCAGTATAATATAAATTGAAAATGTTGCAATGTAAGAATGTGTAGAAAACCACCTTTATCAAGTGATGTATTTGGTTTTTTATCATTTCCTATTCTGAATGGATATATATATATATATATATAATCAATTTATATGATATTTATGAGTTAATAATTTTTCTATAAATATAATCCATTATTTGGTTTCATTCCCACACATCTATTGGTAATTGGAAACATTGTTATTGTGTACCTACATACTAACTCTTCCAAGAAGTGTTGTTATTAATTTTTTTAACAAATTATAATATTTTATTATATGGATGAAAATAATTAAAAACTATGTAATTTATGACATAGATAAAATTATATAATGAAAAATCATTATATACCTTCATTTATGTGTATCAATTGGTAGAAATACCATGTTTGAGTATGTAATGAATGCTTCCTCCAAGAACAATGTATTTCATTTTTGTTAACCACATTACTGTGGTGCTTCTAAATTTATACATAATATTTAAATTATATATATATATATATATTTGAGATAATTGAAATTTTGGTAGTCATAATAACATGATCAATGTGCAAGGACAAGAACTGCAAAATTAAAATAACTATGTGAAACCAAATAATTAACACCTAAAATATAGATTTTAAAAAAATAAGTATCAATCAATTGGTAAATGATAAGTTCTGAATAAATGATTTCAAAAAATATATATTTTAATATTTATAATATATATATCAATAATATATATATATATATATTATATATGAGTTTGGAATGGGTATAACAAATCAGAAATCTATGTTAAGGGATTATTATAGAATATAATTTCTATGAAGGATTGTTTGTGTTCAAGTTTACATAGGCAGAATTAATTTCTTTTTATCAACTAAAACCCAGGTAATTTATTCTATTATAGTTAATTCTAGTGCTTTATTTTATTCTCTTATTTCCCATAATTTTGTTCTCAAAAATATTGAATGAATTCTAATAATAATAATATATCTTGAACATGTTTTATACAAGAATATTTTTATAACATGGATATTTTATTAATATTCCTTAAATAATGATAATATATTTTCATTAATTTTTTTAATGTCTTTTTATGATAACTATTTCGTAAATTTTAATGATTCGTAAATTTTAATGATTCTAAAATGAATATTCATACAATCTAAAATGTTATTTACAATCAAATTACATTAATAGAATGAATCATTTTTCAATTTATATTTTATTATCATTATTATTTGAGAAATTATTTATTGAAAATTTTTCATAATTAATTTATATTTATCCAATTTCAAAAGACCTGAATAAAGTCCTTAATTTTGTGATTTTCCATCACTTAAAACATCCTATAATAAAAAAAATAACTTCTCTAGTGATATGAACAAATCACACCAGAAATATTACATCTCTGGATGTCTTATGATTATTATTTTTATTAATTTGTTGTGGAAAATATCAACATTATAAATGTTAGTTATAAAATAGTGTTCTATTAAAAAACATGTTGACTAATTTTTTTCATTCATATTCATTCTTATAATATGTTGACTGCTGTCGACATAGTATGTGATATGTGGTTCTAAATTGTAGATATCCACTCTATGCATCACCATTACTCCATATATAATGTATTTATTTTAATTGTTTTATGTCATGTATATTTATAAATGATATATTAGAACAATTAATTAAACGCATGATTAAAACATATGGGATTATAAATTCTATCTTTATGAAACCATTTAATTTAATAAATGTGATTTTTGATGTATCAATGCCATACATTGGGAAATTATCATTTCATAATTATAGTAGAATTGTATAATTTTTTCTCTTTATAATTAATCATAACTCAAATAATATATTATATCTTTTATTTTATGATATTCATTGATAGGAATCTAATTTCAAATCATTAGTTTGATTCATATTCCCATGATACTCATTAATTATTTTCGAGTTATTTTCTGGATATAAAAAAAGGTATATTAAATTAATAACATGAATTTATTTTTTAAAGAACATGTTGATTTGTATATATGAATCTAGTCTCTCATGACAAATAAAATATTCAATATTATGGGATGAGATATCATATATATTATAAAAATGTAATGTATTAATAATCATTTTTATGTTACTTGAGTCATGTGTTATATATTTAACCTACCAATGTATTGAATGATAGTGATAGTGATGATGAAATATGTTATTAATTTATTCCCTAGAATAACTATTATGGTGAAATGGAGGTTCTATGTGAAAATTTAATGATAGATAGTGGATTCATAGACAAATTTAGAAGTGGAATTTATATAGAGAAAATGTTGTATTTGGTATTATTAAATTTATGAATTCATAAATCACATGCCTTGTATATTTATATTTTTAATATATGAATCATTATTAATACCACATTTAATATTTTACCTAAAATATGTATAGATTACTAATACTCAATGTTTCTAGGGTTTTCCATTTATTAATGTACCATAATTGGTACGACCATGGATCACAAACCATGAAACACTGAAACATGTTCTTCAATGTGTGTCCTCATGCTCTACATGCTATCAATATATACTAGAAGAAATAGAATACAAATGAAACATTAATTTTATAAATATTTATAATACATAGACTATATATATTTGTGTCTATGATGATACAAAGGCTATATACTTCTTAGAGACAACATTTTAACCTATCATGGTAACTAATTTTTTATTCAATATATAAATAATCTATCTTTTGTTTCATTTAATATGATGTACCTCATAAGAAATTCCATGTACAATGACTCCAAAAATAATAGGTTGTGTTAGTATATGATTATTTAATAGTGTATCCCTGTATTTCGTTCACCATAATATGATATATTCTATACTATAAAGAGTATGATTTTATTCATATCTTTCTACCAATGATATAGTTTTGATAATATCATTAGTGTATCATTTTAATTTTTCTAATATACGGTTATATATTTTTATATGATAATCAGTTCTGTTTTTTAAATAATATGTCCACATAGTTTGATCATTATAACTATATAAATATAATAATGTCTATTGTCGGATGATTGGGGATGAAAGAGGGATATTAAATCTCTATTCACATATCTGATTATAGGGAATATGTCAACCTTATATACAGTGGGTATAACTGATTTCATACGGAAGAGCCACCTATAATCCTCTCATAGAGTGTGTAACCCTGTATAATGATGGACATAACTTAAAACTAAATAGTTGGTCATATATAGGGTTTGGTACTCACTTGATTGAGTTATCATCATTTGAATTGTATGTCCCCCATGAATACTAATATTTAGGTAAATATTATATGTGACATATGCGATAGAGTTTTGGACATCAATATTCTATAGTTCATTGGATTCAATAAACTTATTTCTACTATTTTTAATTTTTTATAAATGAGTTGTGATGTTCAGTGTACATAATCAAATGAGGCATTATCCAAAATCGTAGTTCTAAAGTAGTGGTAAAATGTTTTTTAGGGAATTTTATATTTGTTTTAAATATATTATATGATGTTCTTGGGTTCATCTCATACATTAGATTATATGATCTAAATATTGGTTACCAAAATACGCTCCTTATCAGACTTGACCACCATTGAGGTGTAACAGGATACACTCATCAATCAAAACTATTAATTTACCTCATTTATGGTAGTCAAAATTGAAAAAATTCATATAAAACACATGGGATATGATACCAAAAATAAAATTAGTTATCTTTAATCTACCTTAAATAGAAACATTCACTAAATGTCTCATTATATAAGTGGGTAATCGTTTACACATCGTGGAATTCAATATATGTCAGTACAAGTTCCTCCGTTGAATTTGAAATGAATCATATATATATCAAACATTTTTTTAATAATATCTAATACAAAAAAATCCAAAAAAATAATTAAGATGTGTATAACATACCATACAATCTCTTTTTTAATTCCTTTCATTATAAAACATGTTCTCCTCAAAAAGGAAAACATGCCATATATTATTTCACATACAGACAATGCTTAATGGAAAATATACAAAAAAAGTAATAATTGATAAATAAAAATAAAAACAAACATATTTCAACTCCATAATCCATGTGAGGAATTACAAAACCCCATGAATAGATCAACAAACCAAAAAAACATAAAACTATTATTAGTGTACCTATTAATACCTTAAATGAAACAATGTGAGGTTGCATATCCATCTTGGTGTCTGTAATGTGCTTGGGTATGAATAGACATGATGGAACCAAAAATGGTGACTCAAAACATGAAATAAATATATAGGAGATTGTAAATAAATCTTTAAAAATTTAGAACAATATACAAAAATACCTTAGTGGATATCATAAAATCAATAATGTATGGGAATATTGGGATGTAAAAAAAAGTATAATATAATACTAGACATGTTTTTTAATAGGTAAATTCATGATAAGTTATACTTTCTAAAAATAAATTATTTGGAATCCTCCAAATATTTATTAATCCAACTTGAAAACCTTTGTAATGTACTAGTATTGTATATGGGGCCTTCTGGTCAATGGTATCCATCCATATTAATCACCTATAGGTGGAAATTGTACAAATATATATATTACAATATATTTTAATATAATATCATCCAATCAGGATGGAAAATATTCTTAATCTATCCCGAGTGAGAAATTTCCACATTTTTGGAGTCATCGAATAATAATCCTTTACTAGTTGTGAAAACTATGATTCAGTGTTTATGTACCCTCTCTATCCTAAAAGAGGAGGAAATACATGATAGAGTTCCAATAGACCCCATCTTCCTCACATAGGTATATATATATATATATTTGTGTGTGTGTTTGTGTTTGTGATTATCATATTTATATATTCATATATATACCATGTTAATGCATCTATTATAGATCAATCAAAATAATGTGCACTAACTAAATGGGGGATATGGAAGAGTAATGGATGAACACAAAAAATTACATAAATGGAAACCTCTATTCATGGTGGTCATATCTATTATAGATGATGAAAATACAATGTATGTTTTGAATAGTATGTAAATGAACATGATTTATATAAAAGTTGTAGACATGGTGTTTTTTATAATTACAATGGTAAATTAAAATTTTAATCATGATTTTTATTACCGTTAGGCATACCCCATAACAAACCATTTTCATGATCAATATCAACATAACTAACATTTTCTATAACATAAAATTAAACATTCTCAATATTATAAAACGACGATCATAATCAATATGAACAACCATAGTAGTGGTTGTATTAATGGAATAAAAAATGTGGATTAACATATAATATTATTAGTATACTCCAGAAAACAATATAATTGAATAAATAGATAATACTAGTCTCAATGTAATAAATTAAAGAACCAAGGAATATATAACAATTTCACAATATGTGGTCATGATAAAAAAGGTCGTTTTCAATTATTAATAGAATCATAAATAATCATTTAAATCATAATGATTCACTATATAAGTCCCAAAAACTTTTATAATATTATAATTATATAATGGAAATATAACCATTGAACCAAGAATGTTAAATCTATATGTTCATTTCTATTTGAATATATGTGTTTGACTACAAATAATTTTTTATTTACACATTACTTTTATCAGAATCACTAGTTATTTTTCACTTGAATGATACATCCGGACTCAATTTAAAAGTGTATAAACATAAGATAAATTGTATACAATGGTATTTTAACTAAATGTGTTTTTTAGAATTAATTAAAACAATATAATTTATAAGAATACATGTTGGTAAAACATATGATATATAATATGTAAATGGACAATATGTGTGTAACCATGTGTATTACATGGAAACATGTATTCATGAAGGATGTGTATTTAATAATTTTCTTTATTCATATCACTTCTATTAATGTTCACCGATATGCATTTTAGTTTTATACAATGAATTTCAATTCTATTGAATTTTTAGTTAATAATAAGTTATATAATATCATTTTTATCAAAATGGATTTAATGAGAATGTTATCAATTAAACCACCTTAAATATTCCGTAAATTTTCCTGAAGGGGTGGTATTTTATGTCAAGGTGAAACAAAAAAAAAAAAAATTCTTATAGAAAAACTATTAAATCATTTTGTTCATTCATGACCAAAAACAATGTAAACATTCAATTTTAGAAACAAATAAAAAAATTTACAATAAATTTCATGTTATTATTGAAACCATTGTTAATTTTTTTTCATAGTAAAACTTCCACAAATGATTAACACAATTATTACCTCTTCACTAAAAGGGTTCAATTATGTAATATATAAGAGAATCCTTGAGGAATATGAATTATCAAAATTTAAAGACACATTAATGGATTAATTTAAGAATATCTTCCATAATCACATTTATTCCTTATTTTTTTGTGATACACAAGATAATCATCCACATAAGAAATTGGGATTCACAACCATACACAGTCACATAAAACCATTTATTAACCAATATAAAAATAAATTAGTCTATCATAAAGAAATACTTCAATTAGGGTAAGTTATGGAATAATGAAAAAGTAATTACCCATGCAATAATTTTATTTGATATCCCATTTTGAATTAATCATATTTATGACTAAAATATAATTGGAAAACAACCATTCCAGATTTATCAATGTATGTGTTAATCCCTATTGATGATTAATATAAAAATATATAATCTTGTTAATAGAATTTATTTGGAATCCCTAATAAAGATGTCACTTCCAACAAACAATAGTATAGTTATTTTAAAACTGTCATCAATCATTGGGTTATAACATAAAACAAACTAAACCATTATTATATAACTGTGGACCTCAATTCAAAATCACTATGATTATTTTGTGAAAAAACTCAAAATACTCCTTTGAATATAAATGCATAAGTCCATAAAATAATATTAGATACATAATACATTATAAAATCTAAAAAACCTTTATTATTTTTCCTAATACATGAAAACACTATATAACAAATAATCTAAAATACACATAAAACCAAAATAGCGATGAATGATGTGCATCGGTTTAAGATCAAATTCCTCATTCCACAACAACACAATGCCCATTTATTCAAAATGATTGTTTCCATTACATTGTGTAATTAATTCCCTATCTATATCATTATTAATAATAAATAATATAATAAGGATGGAAGTGGCTTAAGGTAGATTATGTGAGATATTAACTTTAAAATTGAATAATAAAACCTCCCCCGAATCCATGTGATAGATGTGGAAGAAAAAAAAGAAGAGGGAGATTCAATGAACAAATTGAGATTCCTTAGAGTTCTTGTTAAAATAACTAGGTTAAAGGAAGATAATATTTGGGTATATAAGAAAGATAATGAAGTCTAGATATTCCTAATTGATGAAAAATATTTCTTGGGATGACTTGATACCTGTTATATTAGAACAATGTACTTTGAGGAAATCCTTGTGTGGACACAACATTATATCATTCACCAAGCACCCGATGATCTCCCACTATGTACTTGGCACCACCTATAATCATGAGATTATAGGTTCCTCCATCCTTAGTGTATCCAAAACAAAAAAAACTCTCATAAACCTCAAATAATTTTTTAAATGTCACTAGGATTTATCACAATGCATTATATTTCACGAGAAAATATCAATAATCAAAATTGACCATATCTAGTTATAACAAATTCAGAAATATCATGTCATTATATAATTTAGAATCTAAAAATCAATCTATATTTAAAATAATTGGAACATAGGTCATTATAAAATCTCCACCATATAAACTTTCATCCTTGAAAAGTCATAATATATTTTAGCCCATAATAATCATCTTTAATAAGTCACTAGGTCATATATAATTAACCAATGAATTAACCAATGAAGCTACAACCCAAAAAGTTACAACATCATAATCAATATCATACATTAAATTAACCAACATCTATATCATCCATAAATCATACCAACTATTAAAACATTTACATGTATCTCAAAAACATCATACATCGGAATGGAGATTCTGAAAAATGTTATTGGTCATCAATGACCACATGTTATCAAAACCTATGGTCACCTATAATTCATAATATTCCATGAATTACAATAAAAATAATTTTTTATAAAAAATCTAATATTGTCATACCTAAATTTTCATCTTATTATTACGTATACATGTTTTGTGCATACACATTCTAATTTATGATGAAATTTTTATTTCCATGTTGTTTTAAATAAATCAAATTGACCTCAAAAAATCAAAATTCTATGGGTTTTCCAAATCCCAAATTTAAAAAATTATAAATACATATAAATTCCACTTTATGAAAAATAATTACTTGTTATGGTTTGAATGATAACCATTACAAAATAACCATCCAGTTAAATATAATAGTCCCCATTACATTTAAAAAAAATCTCTAATTAATTAATTTATTACAAAACCACATAAATTTTAGAATAAAATTTAATAAATGGATATTTACTTCCATTTGTAACATGTTCTAAAATTAAAAATGGATGTTCCACTTTTAAACCAATATGATTTCAAAAAATTCAATTTTTATAATAATATAATTTCAAATATATCTATACTGTATGAAAAAGTTCAAAAACTGAGATCACATAATTATTTACCCAACTTAAAAAAATTTATTCTTAATTAGAAAATATTAATTTAACAATTATCGATTTTCATTGCATTATTTTTAGAGGACAATTGTTTTTTACAATCACAATTCATGTGATAAATGTAAACATATTCTATAAAATAATATATAATTTCATACTACAAATTATTTCTCATTTGTGAAAATACCAAAAACACAATTTTATTGAAAATAGATCTCATATAACTTGATTAGTAGGATATATGAATATTACACAAATATAATCCAAAACTATCGACTATAAAAAGATAAATAAAAATGAATTCATGGAAATGATTATTAAATAATAACAAGTATAATGAATAGTAGTATGTACGTTATAGAAAATCAATGGAATTTTTAGTTTTAAAAAATAGTTAATCATTAGGTAACATAAACAATAAATATGTTTCAATAGAAAATAAGGATTATTCCAAGGACTATATTTCCAATGTTATTCTAATTGAATATTATACAATACAAAATATATGGATTGAGAAAAAAAATTAACATTAGGAAACTATATATACTAACATATATAATATATCATGCACATTAATGGAATATAAATATGAAATAATGATCAGGTTAAAAAATATAATATTAATGATACATATATAATTTTCATTATAAACAAAAATAAATGTCATAATTAAAACTATAAAGTATTATACTAAATTATCCAAATAATCATTAATAGAAAAATAAATAAGCAATTTTTATGTAATGTACTGACCTGGAATTTCCATGTTATTTTTTTAAATAAATGGTAATGTTACGAATCTGTGAAAATTGAAGGCGCGTGATTCTAAGGCCCAAGGTGCCTGAAATGAATTTCAGAAAATTTTTCAGGTATGTATAGTAAACCTGAAATTGGGATTTTCATAATTTTGAACAGGTGCTCAAAATTGGAATTGAAGGGCGCCATTGGACTCGCAACACCAATATTGCTTACGAAGACATTCACCTTGTTGATAGTTGGTCAATGGTGAAAGTTACATTCTCAGTATTTTGTGTAAAAATAAACTAAAATTTAATGTTTTTTACATTAATATTTTAATTTAAAAATTTTGTGATGTTGTTGAGAGGTGGTGTCCACCAGAACTATACCTCTATGTGGATGTTGGGGTGTGGGGACCAGCAGACCTTTACCTCTCATGAGAGGTTATGGTTTTGGGGACCCCCTGGAACATAACCTCCCATTAGAGGTTATGGTGGTAGGAACCACCTGGGACTAAACCCTCTCATTAATTTAGTGAAATTCTCAAACCCCCAGATTAATGTGGAGGAGACTCTGGACATTCTCTATAATAATTCTTCCAATGCACATACCAATAATTGTGCAACACAACATAACTACTTTAGATTTTCTAATTCTTTTAAAAAAAATAATAGATTTCACAATCTATTATTTTGAAACCACATTACATTTTTGTGGAATAAGGATAATTCTTCTCCAACGAAGAGTGCTTCCACCACGAAGATAACCAGCAAGTAACATCTTCAAATTCTTCCTCGTATGCAAGTTGTTGAGGCAATCGACGTGGGATTTCTTCGACGACCAACCTTTCCTCCTCATTGTCGTCAACGAATGATGTGAAGTGGGGGTTTATTTCGTGGTAATACTTTCTGTGATGTCATTTCTTTTTGGGAATGAATCAGTGCAGAGGTCGTAAATTTTGATGTTCATCGATCTTCTATCATTATGAGCCAAATGCTACCACCCTAACACAGAGGCTACGGGCCATACCAACATGGCCAGACCAATCTCTCATTATTATTTGTGATGTTCATATCAATAAAGGATGTTGACGAATGTGATGAAAGAAACGACACCCCCACCCATAGAGACTACGCCACACATCAGCCCTGCTAATGTCTGACCTCACTGTCGCACCAGCAGCGCGCCATCGCCGCACTGCACTGCCCCGGGTTGAACCGGCCCCGGGCCTCAGCTTATGCCACCCATCGCCCAAGGCACCCTATCGTTCCACCCTCCGGCCGCACCCTTCCACTACGCCCTCCGGCCACTCCACCCCCCATCTTACCTAACCAGGTCTCTCTACCATCATCCCTTCGTGTCGTCCTACAGCCTTGTGCCCTCGTGGAACCCTCTAAGGCATAGCCACCCTCACGGGTCTCCATGACCCATCGCAGTCTGCTGGGCCGGACCCAGCAGGCTGGGATGGACCCAGCAGGCCGGGCCGAACCTAATGGTCTTTGCCGGACCCAATGGGTCAGGCTGGTTCTACCCAAACTAGGTCGGCATAGGCCAGGTCGGAACAGGTAGGTCAGACCGGGTTAGACCAGACCCATGACCACTATTCCCCTTTACTGTCTTTTGGAAATATCATTGGCACCGGGCATCTGTTTGACGAACCGTCACCACCACTGTAAATCATGATGCGAGACAGAATCTTTGAGTATCCTCCACTAGATTTCTTGGTTTGAGAAGGGAACCCGTCAGGTTTGATCGAGCATGAATCTAACTGGGTCCCTGGTTGTAAATGGATAATTACTCATAGACCGGGCATATGATTGATGCACTTTCTGTTGCATTGAGACCTCTATGATGTGGTAGACCAATGAGATGCATATTCATGGGACATCGTGAATGTTGTAGTATCAACCAGTAGCTCATGTAGTGGATCCTCTCGGAGGCGCGTGATCGTAGTGTGGAGACATAGTAGCTAGCTGATACATGACACTATCGACCATTTGGACTCAGAGTTAATCGACTAGCCTAGTGAGGAGCACCTTGGTGTCTTGGAAGATCCATAGTGGGGAGCGACTTGGTGTCTTGGAAGACCCATGGTACTCGATTGGAGGAGTACCTAAGTAGGCTATGAGGGGGAGTGCTCTAGGTGATGCGGACGACCCACCGTGGGGAGCACGCTTGGTAATCCAAAAGATCCACAATACTCTATGAGAAGAGTACCTCAGTTAACCAAGGTTAGTGGGAAGTGTGCTTGGTGTCACTACATGCCCATTGTACTAGATAAAAGAGGATTTCACTAGTAGCCGAGGTTTTGAAATTGTTACTGGGGATGTTAATTGATACTACAACCTAGAATAAAATCATGGTTTGAGCTGAGTCAGTTTTTTTATGTAATCTTCATGATTGAGATGGATCACTTGATAACTTATGTATATGTTTGGGAATATACCTATGTTGTGTTTTCTATTGATGTCATTATTTGTGGTTTATCCTTGGTGTTATTTGTGAGAAATAGAGGGTCTCGGGGTCCCTTTGGGTATCGTTATACTCACCCATGTACAGGATATGCCCGCATATTGTTGTGTTGGATGCAGACGACAGACAACTTTGACTAAGGATGAGAATACTAGGTCTGGGAGGTACTCGGAGGTGGACTATTCCACCATTCGGTACACAGGGGAGATGGAGGAAAGAGGAGTGATGAGGAGGCGATCTTTATCTACCCATTAGGTAAGAACCATGGAGGATGACCCAACAACTGACATTTCCATTCTTCAGTTTTATTGTATCACAGTTGTACTTGTACTTTCCAGTTGGGCTTGTATTCTAGAAACATTTATTTTCAGTACTCTTTTGTTATATAGTTTACATAGTGTTTCATGTCCAGTAGTTTTCTTGATTGTGTGTGAGTTTACTGGTTATAAAGGCAATTCCTGCCCAGTTTCATGGAATTACGCCATTGGTGTTAGTCTCCAGCCCCTGGCCTATTAAAGGTAGGATTTGGGTAGTCACGACACGGGTCTCGGGGGATGGGTCATGAAAAATTGGTATCAGAGGAGTTGGCTGTACTGCCGAACATAGGACTCTGATCTTTTCTCTAAATCAATAGTGTTATGTATAGTGGGTGTGGTTTTTAGTTAATGGATTCTAGTGTTTGTGCGGTGGACGACGTATCCATACACTAAGACCCTAACTTCTAATTTCTGACTCAATGCATGAAAACACTAATTTCATTTGTGTTTCCAAATGATTTTTTAAGTCATATCAACAGGTTATCTCACTAGGTATAACTTTTAACCTTAGTTCACCTGTTTTATTCATGATGCATCCAAGTAGACATCCAGATATAGTTCCAAGAGTTGTATGCATTGATATCTCACTAAGAGAAAAGTATTCGGGGTAGGGGCCTCTTCCAGTAGAGGCACCAGTGGAGGAACCAGTGGTACAATTACCCATTGGGCCACCGATGCCACAAGCCCCAGTAGTAGAGAGTACATTCAACTTGAGCGAGTTGCACAAGTTCCAGCACCAGAGGCCACCCAGGATCAAGAGCGAGATGGACCCGCATGCGGTTGAGGATTGGTAGGAGGCTATGGTGAGAGTTTTCTAACTGGTAGGGACACCAGCCGATCTCATGGTTATTCATGCAACCTGCCATTTATATGCAACAGTTGGTAGATGGTGTTTCTTGATGATCCATGTTCACGATGAGGTAAGGCTTCACGGGGAGGACTTCGAGAGCCTGTATCGTGTAGTGTTTCTTCTAGCGACTCCTCACGTATTGTGCATTCAGGAGCTACTGCATCTTCAGTTGGGTAGCATGACTGTAGATCAGTACTCTTCAAAGTTCACATACCTCTCACGCTACTCCACTGATATGGGATGGGACCCAGACATGAGGGCCCAGACATTCGATCTGGTACTCAAGCGGAAGATCAAGGCTTCAATGATCCCAATCTGAATCCCAATGCATGTAGAGGTATTAGAGAGATGCCTTCTTGTGGAGTTTTTCAATGCTATGTTGTCCCAAGTATCTAGATCCACCACCTGTCGACATGTAGTGGAGATTTATTATAGCTGGTAGTAGACAGATGTCGTAGAGGTCCAAGAGGACCAGACCTACTGGTGGACGACATCATGATTATGTGTTTGTTGTGAGGGGAACCCGAGGAAGAGATAGACATGTCCAAAGTGGGTAGTGTTTCACATGCGGCAGGCAGGGTCACATGGCTCATGACTGTCTGATCCACCATACAAGAGATCAGTAGATGGTCTATAGACCACCCAGGTATAGGAAGAAGTTCGAATGAGGAGGTATGTAGGGAGCATGCAGATGTGGCAAGGGATCTGGCCATACGGCTGATTGTGTGCAATGATTCTTGTTACTACCTCCACCACCACTAGGAGGTCCACCCCGACCACTTGGAGCTGGTGGAGAATGGAGAGATCTGCTCCAGGTAGTTGAGGCTTAACATCACGACACTCCAGAGAAGGTACGAGGTACGGTATGTGTCTATTACACCATATATGTAGTACATATAGACACAGGTTCAAGTCATTATTTTATTTCCACTGCCCTCGTTCGTAGCTCGGTGATTCGGAAGAAACCGTTGGCTCGAACATTACTGCTAGAGACTCATAAGGGAGAAGATTCGACAATTACGTACTGGTGCCGACACTGTGAGCTTACTCATGGAGGTGAGAGCTTCGGCTGGGATCTCCTATTAGTGGCGTGAATGCCTTACAACGTCAACTTGGGTATGGACTTTTTATCTACAGTCCATGTACATATTGACTGCATTAGGTTCAATGTGTGGTGTGACAGCATGGTTGGGACTAGGTTTAACTTCACCATCTGGAAGGGATCCTTTGCAGTGTAGTATGGACTTTCCTTAAGGAGAGTGAAAGCAATCGCTCTTCTGTTGGCTTGCCTTACTGTCGTGGTTGTTGATGTTGAGAGTTTGAGTTATCATGTAGTGGTTGACCAGTATGCGGATGTCATCCCTGATGATATTCCTGGTATACCTCCTCACAGAGAAGTGTAATTTTACATCGATTTGTACCTTGGGATGGAACCGATATCTACCCCAGCATATCAGATGGCTCTTATAGAGATTCGTAAGTTGCTGGTACAACTAGAGGACTTACAAGGGAATTTATTCATCCAGAACAATGTTTCACCATGGGAAACCTCGATTCATTTTTCCAAGATGGTGGATGGGAGTTTAAGGATTTGTATTGGATACTATTTCCTGAACCAGGTGATCTGGAAGAACAAGTACACACTCTCGAGGATTGACAACCTCATGGATCAGCTGAAGCCAGCACGGTGGTTCTCAAAGATAGACCTCAGATCACAATATCACCAGATTAGAGTGCAAGATGAGGATGTACAGAAGACTTCCTTCAGATTTGGGTATTTCCATTACGAGTTATTGGATATTCCATTCGGTGTAACCAACACTCCAGCAGTGTTCATGGGACTCATGAATATGATCTTTCAGCCATATCTTGATCACTTCTTAGTTGTATTTATCAATGATATTCTGATCTACTCAACTACTTTGGAGGATAATGACTACCATTTGAGGGCAATATTGGACATACTCTGAGAGAACAATCATTATGGTTAGATCTAGAAGTGCCAGTTCTAGATCTGAGAGACTCACTTTCTGGGATATGTCATCTCAGAGGCTAGAGTTGCAGTGGATCCAATAATGATTAAGGTGGTACATTAATTGGATCCACCCAAGAGTGTGACAGAGGTATGATGTTTCTTGGGTTTGGCTTGATATTACTAGAGGATTGATCCTGACTTCTCTAGAGTTACAACACCACTATCATCATTGAAGAAAAAGGGGCAACCATTCATAAGTTCGGAGAGACGCCATCAGAGTTTTTAAGAGCAGAGGTAGAGGATGACTAGTGACCCCATCTTGAGGATTCTAGAAGAGGGAGTGAGGTACATAGAATACTGCAATGAATCAGGGACTAGATTAAGATGTCTCCTTATTTAAGAGTGAGAAGTGATCACATATTGTTCTTGACATGTGAGAAAACATTAGCAGAAATACGCAACCCCTAACCTTGACTTAGAAGAAGTTGTCTTCTCCTTGAAGGTGTGGCGAAGCTATCTAATTGGAGAGAATTTTACTATGTACACTTATTAAAAGAGTCTCAAATATATCTTCTCCTATATGGACATTAACATGAGACAACAATGTTAGATTGAGTACTTCCAAGACTATCACATCGAGATAGTCTATACTCCTAGGAAGGGGAACATTATAGAAGATTCACTCAGCAGGAGGTCTGATATACAACTACCAGGTGAGGCAAAAGAGCAGCTGGCCACTGTATGGATATCATTTGTGGATAGAGATGGAGCTGCCTTCCTTCAATCTCTTACAATCACTCCCCCCACTTCTTCAGTGAGCCATGGAGGTGCATCATGGGGACACTGACTGCGAGGGTCAACGTGAGTAGATACCCACATGGTAAGCATGTGATGGATTTTCTGTAGTTTTGGAGCATGTCATTCTCCTAAGAGAATTTACCATGGTAAGAGTGTCACTTCCGGGGGAAATGATGAGGGAGTTCCACACATCCCCTCTAGTGGTACATCCTGGAGTGGCGAAGATGTACCAGGACCTCCGATGACAACATTGATGACCAGGAATGAAGAATGCATTTGAGGAATTTTTTTTGATGCCTCTTTTATAAGAATGTGAACGTGGTGCATCAGGTACTAGTAGTCTTGGTTCCTACTTTACAGGTCCCAGAGTGGAAGTACGATGGGATATCCATGGACTTCGTTATAGGACATCCATATACATCCAGGGGACACGACTTGATTTGTGTGATCTTCGACCGACTCATCATGTCAGCCCACTTCCTACCCATTAGAGATAAGGGTTCAGTTGGGAGCATGTGACACCTCTATGTGACATATATTTTGCAGAAACATGTTGTACCTTAGACGATTTTCTCCGATCATGGCACACATTTTACTTTCCAACTATGGAAGGGGTTGTAGGAGGCTTTCGGGTTGAAACTTATTTTGAGAACCTCCTTCTCTCCTCAGGTTAATGGTCAGACCAAGCGGACCATTAAGATGATCAAAGACATGATTCTTTTTATTTGTACTCATATTTGGACTCAAAATGGAGGATCACTTAACTTTGGTGGAGTTTTCATACAACATGAACAATCACTCCACCATTTGGATGACACCTTCTGAGGTGTTGTACGAGCGACTGTGCAGATCACCTTTATTCTTGACTAACAAAGGGGAGTCAGCAGTAGTGGGACCTGAGATGCTACATGCTACCATATAGAAGGTGATGATAATCCAAGAGTGGATGAAGAATGAACAGAGTAGGAAGAAGTCTTATGCTGACCGGAGACAAAGTCCTCTAGATTTTGAGGATGGAGACCACGTCTTTATACGGGTATAACCCTAACGAGGTCTATGGATATTTTTCCGAGGTGGAATGTAATCTCAGAGGTTCATCAAACATTTTTAGTTCCTCAGCAGATTGTGAGAGGTGGCATAGAGTTTTCCTCTTCCACCTCAGAAGCATCGAGTTCACGGTGTCTTCCACATATCCAATATGAGGAGATACGTCCATGACCCATCTCACATAATCGACCATGGAGTGATGGACGTCAACAATGGAGTGACTATTTTAGAGGATCTAGTAGATAATGTGGATCGATAGGATAATTTACTTCATGGATGGTCGATATATCTGTTTCACATTCGATGGAAGCACGGGAACCTCCAGGGGAGCACAGAGGAGCGGGATGCTCATATGCATGGTCATTAACCCACTTGTTCAACCCGTTTTAGTAACGGAACATGGGAACATAGATCCATGAGATGTGTAGAATGTAAAGACTGGTAATGTATTTTTATATTTTTTTAATAAATGGAAATTTAACAAGTCCGCAAAAATTGATGGTGCATGATTCCGTGGCTCGGAGTTCCTGGAATGAATTTTTGATGTTTTTTAGGGTACATTTAGTAAATGTGCCAATGGGTTTATCTAAATTTTAAACTATTGATTGAAATATTATTATAAGGGCACCGTTGAACTCGCAGTGCCGAAATTCATTTAAGAATACTTTCACCTCGATGGAAGTTGGTCGAGGGTGAAAGATTGTTTTTGGGTTTTTCGTGTAAGAATACAAAAATTAAAAGTGTATGAAATTTTTATTTTTATTTGCAACATCCATGTGGGTGTTGGTAGGTGAGGTCCACCTAAAGTAACCATTAATTTGGATGTTGTGGTGTGGGGACCACCATACCATTACCTATCATGAGAGGTTATGGTGGTGGGGACCACCTGAACCATAACCTCTCATGTTATGTTATGGTGGTGGGGAACACATGAGACTAACCCCCTTTAATTGATATAAACTCCAAACCCTCCCCCCTCATTAATGCGGGGGAGCCTCTTGACTTCCTCCATTTTAACTATGCCAATGCACATAACATTAATTGGTCCAGCAATCATGCTTTAATTATGCCACCCACCATAATTAATTTAACATTTTAAATTCATATCAACAAAATAATAGAAGGATTTTTCTATTATTTTGGAACCACTTTAAATTTGGGAGGAATTAGGAGAAATGTTATCTAATGAAGAACACTTCCTCCACAAAGAATTCTAGCAAGGAATGTATTTGACTTCATCCTCAGAAGCACCTTGCGGAAGCAACTGACATGGGATCTCTTTGATGACTGACCATCCCTCCTCATCGTCGTCAATGAAAAATACGAGGTATGGTGTTTATTTATGTGATTATACTTCCTTGATTTCATTGCAGTTTCTGAAAGAATCGTTGTAGAGGTTTCAGTGTTTTGTGTTCACCCATCTTAGTTCTTATTGAGAAAAATGCTACCTCCCTAATGCGGAGGCTGTGGGCCCAAAAAACATGGCATTACCGCTCCATTATTATTCATTGTGACGTTATTCAGATATAATGAATGTGACAATGGAAAAAGCGCAACCAACTGCGACCACTGCCACCCATGCCCCCCTGTGTTGCTTCGGCCTCTTGGCCGAAGAGACTGCACGTCGTCATCATGCCGCACTGCCAGAGGCTGAATCGGCCTTGTGCCCCAGCATGCCCCACATGCTGGTCACGATGCTTCGACTGTGATGCCCTTTCCGGCCGTGCTGCCCGTCGGGTGATCCTCCATGGCCACGTCACCCTCCTCAACAGTTCCCCCCCCAGCTGTGCCACCAGCTGTCCGCTCCCTCAATTGGCCATGCCGCCCGCGGCCTTCCGATCCGTCCTGCGGCCTTGTGCCCTCGCGGAACCCTCCACGGCCGAGCCGTCCTCACGGATCTCTATGGACCCTCAAGGCCTACTGGTCCGGACCCAGTGGGCTGGGCCAATCCTAATGGGCAGGGCAGCCCATCAGGTCAGGCTGGACCCAACAGATCAGGCCAGGTCGACTCAAACTGGGTCGGACTAGGTCTGGTCGGGCTGGGTCAGTCAGACTGAGTCAGACCGGACCTAGGCCTACAATGCCCCTTTATTTTTTTGTCCATATATTTGGCACTAGATTTCCATTTGACAAACTATTAGCGATTCTAGACAAATTTTTGCGAGGCGGTCCCTTTGAGTATACTTTATTGGGGTTTTGGTTAGAGATGAGTAATGGTCTGGTTGGATTAAGCCCGAATCCATACCGGCCCTCTAGACTAAATGGATAATAACTTACAGACTGGGTGTCTGATTAATACATCATATATTGCGTTGATACCCCTATGACATTAAATATCTTTGAAATTCATTTTTGTGGATATTCATGAAAGATGGATTATTGAATAGTAGCTCATGGAGCAGATCCTCCTGGAGACGAGAAAGCATAGTACGTAGAACTAGTTGCAGGATAAGACATGACGATTACTGAACATTTCGACTTGGATTTACTCTACTATCCTAGTGGGGAGTGCCTTGGTGTTCCAGCAGACCCATAGTAGGGAGCACCTTGGTGTCGCGGCAGACCCACGGTACTCGACAGCATGAGTACCTCAATAGGCTACAAGGTGGAGCATGCATGGTGACGCGGAATACCCACGATGGGGAGCGCGCTTGGTGACATGGTAGATCCACGGTACTTGTCTGTAGAGTACCTCAGTAGTACAATGTTAGTGGGAAGAGCACTTGGTGATATGGTATGCCCACTGTACATGATAGAGGAGGAGTTCTCCAGCAGCCAAGGTTTCAAAATTGTGACTCATGATGTTAATTGATTCTACCACCTAGAATAAAATCATTGTTTCTTTTGAGTTAGTTTTTCGCTGTCTTCATCATGATCGAGATCCATCACTTCATAACATAGGTATATGTATGGGAATATAACTTTGTAGGGTTATCTGTTGATTTCATTATTTTTGATTTATCCTTGGTGAATTGTTTGAGACCATGAGGGTCTCGATGATGCTACTGAGTATCGTTATACTCACCATTGTGTGGGCTATTCCCACACCTTGTCGTGTTGGATGCAGACGATGAAAAACATAGACTGAGGATGAGAATACCATGTCTGGAACGTACCCGGAGGTAGAACTTAGGATGAGTCACTACACGGAGGTGACAGACAGATGTGGAGTGCTGGGGAGGCAATTTGTATCTACCATTCAGGTATGAACCATGGAGGATGAACCAACTTCTGACTTTCCCTATCTTCTATTGTATTGTATTACAAGTTTAATTGTACATTTATGTTTGGCTTGTATTCAAGCCACGTTTTCATTCAGCACTATTGTGTTATATAGTTTATATAGTGTTTCTTATCCAACTGTGTGCTTGCTAGTGTGTGTGTTTACAGTTTATAAGGGAAATGCCTTCCCAGTTTTATGGAATAATGCCTTTGGTAATAGTCTCCAGCCCCTGGCCTATAGAAATCGGGCATGGGGTAGTCACGACATGGGCCCCGAGGGACGGTTCATGACATGTAATGTTGATTCCTTATTTTATATAAATATATAAGAAATTCCATAGTCATATAAAAAGTATAGGCAAGAACCTTGTGTTTCATGTAATCATACCAGTGATCTTATATTTATATCTTATAATAATGAAATGATCTCTATGGAACCCGGCTCCTAATTTATTAATATAGACCACTCACGTTTCACCACACCATACTCGAGACATATTAATAAATATTTTAATACATACACCATATTATTAAGTAGTTAGTGAAATAAATTATTACATTTGGTTAGATACACAAGTCGAATCCCAATGGCCTGGTTAGTTTCGCATTTTTGGAAATCATATTATATAATTTTAATATACATTGCAATTGAAACTATAAAAATAAACATTGATAATCTATTGAGAGAACCCATATTTCCCATTATTTATCCTGGATATCTATCGTAATATATATATTTGATTCATAAAAAAGATAAATCATTAGAATGTGGTGAGACTAGTGGCTCTGTAATGTTAAGCAAAAAACGAAATCTATTATGAATAAATAATAATAAAAAATCTAGAAACTTATAAAACATAAACACATTAAATTTAACTATAGTCTTAATCATAATATATAATGAATAAATAAAAATAAAATGATTACAAAATTATTAATCAAAAGTGTATTATAATAATTTATTAATCACTTGGAATATCAATAAAAAATCTCCTAATGAGATAATGAAAAATATTGTACATCATAATCATTTCATCAAGTATTCCACCAAGACATCGTGCATAATGGGTAAGGCATCAAACAATACCCATTCTATATTGTCTTATGAAAAAAAAATATATATATAGGGGCTATAGTAGGCCACACACTTTACATTATATGACCAAATAATTTTTCTTATGTAAGGGGTCCAACATAAACTACATATATATATATGAAATATAGAGTTATTTCCACAATCAGTTAAAATAATTAGAGACCATTCATATTAAAATGCTGAATGGAATCAAAATAGAACATCCAAAATCAAATTGAACATAATATATTTAATAAATAATTGTAATTCATATCATAATAGATAAATTATAATGATCATTAAATTCCAAAAAATAACAATTACATAGAATAAAATTACCGAAAAATATCATTAAAAATTGTTGATAAAAATTCCTCTTTTTACATTGAAATCATTTTTTAAAATGGCCATGCAATTTTAAAATTAAAATTTACATTTGAAATAATCTTCTAAACATGTAACAGAATCATCAAGATATTATGAATTTATTTTGATGGAATATTATTCTCATGTCATAGAAGTTATAAATCATTCAGCTATAATTTTTTAAAAAAAGTCATAAAGTACTTTATTTGGAAAATATTGAATAGATAAATTGATAACTGTATTATTAAAGGTTGAACATGTTTAAAAATATATTAAATATCTATATAAAAATAGTAAAAACAATTTGAAAAACATTATGAATCATGGATATGGCTGATAAATATTCCCTAACAAAATCATAAGTATAAAAAATCCCGAATTAAAATCAAATAGTGAAATTAAATGATACATTTTACTTTTATAGTATTAAATGGGCTTTAACCTCATTTAAAATGGTTAAAAGAATGTAATAAATTTTTACTATAACCATATCAGTATATATATGAAATTATTATATCATTTTGTTACTAATATTTATATATTACCCATGATTCAATTGTTAAATGCATCATTTCTTAATACATGTTTTTCATGTAATTTATGTTTCTTATGAAATGGATAAATATATTTCATTTCCAAAAATGTATTACATTAATCAATACAGTAGATACTCACTATATAAATTTATATAATCATTCATGAATGGTTATCTGGGAAAATTAATCACATCACGTCATGTAGATGTTAGGCCATATATACACACTGGAGATGATATAATTTCCTTAATTGTGAAATGGTAAAAAATATGATGTTCTATTAGATATAATTAATCAATATCATTTCATATTTTTAATTTATATACACTATTCCAATTAATTTACACATCCTAAAAAAGTAACTTTGAATAATGAATTACATCACATTGTTGGTATGGTATGTCGAACAAACGCACCCTTAGTGCTTACATTTTTCATAAGATGAATAAAAAGTGAAATAGGGTTTCCCCATAATCATAAATAAATATTATAATATATATGATAATATATTTATTACATTATCATGAAAAGAAATCATGAAAAATAAATAGAAGAAGAAATGAACTTGGATGAGTTGTAGAAAATCATTACCACTTCATAGGAGGACTCACATTAAATCTCTTCTCAAGGGATCTTGGGCTTATATATTCGGAAGACTACAAACAAAAAAAAATGTAAAATAATGCTTACACGAGAAATAGGTTTTATTTAGAACTATAAGTCTGAATATGGCATGAATATTTGAAGAAGGAGGTGGACTTCTATAATTGGTTTTAGGGGAACATTAGAAAATACTCAAAAAATTAAACTAATATAAATTATTTTTCAATTAAATGTTACAAAAAAATCAGTATCATTAATATTGATACGAGGATGTGTTGAAATAATCCCAACCAATCATTTTTAGGCATGTTTTGGTATCATTAATACCCTTATATATTGGTTTTAATCCTTATTGAAGGCAATTTTCTCTTACTGTGACAACATGTATTTTTACTTTTTGAAGGATAATATATTTACTCTGAAAATATTAATGAACAAATAATGGATCATTTATTACATATTGAATTCCTCCATAAATTGTTTTTTCCAAATTTCAAAATTTTTCATATTTATATCATATAATACAATATTATTTATTTCAATATAATATTAATGCTAATTTTTATACTATTAATTTTTTTTACATTTATTAAAATCAATAAAATTATATATCATTGAACCAACAATAATAAAATATCAGTATTTTTTCAATAATCTCTTTTAAATTCACGGATGACATGAATTATTAAAAAATTATTTATGATAATGTTATTAATAATTTTTTTTATATTTCCATTAAATAAATGATTCCTAAACCAAATTTTTATAATCCATTATAATAATTATATTTTCTTAATAATTTAAAATAAATTATCATGATTAATATAAATCTTTAATTTTTAATATTTTTTTACATTCAAATTTTCATTATTATAAACATTAAATAATGAAGATATAGTTACTAAAAATATTAGTATGAGATTTTTTTTCTTTGAATAATATTTAATAAATTTCATAATCTCATAAAAGTGTATTCCAATGCTTATAATCTCATACAAAGGATTATTTTGGGATTCATAAACTCAAATATAGTTATTTTGATTACTGTGATTGTGATTTTATAATATTTTTATTTTTATTTTATCCTTTAATTGATTTACTGACCATTAATTGTGTTAAAAAAATTAATACAGTGACTATTCATACTGGTAATTATGAAAACAAACCGATTTTCATAATTTATACATATATAATTAAAATGTGAAATACAATTTTCAAAATTTAAATTAGAAAATTTCCATTAATTTATTTAAAATTAATCCCATTGATGGGACGACGAAAAAAAATTTAATTTAAAATATTCAAAATATTGAAATATATTTATATGAAAAATAAATTTTAAATTTTCTTAAATTAACATAATTGCATTAAATTATAAAAATCTATATAATTAGATGTGAAAAAAATATAATATATCATTTATCATGATAAATGATTTGGATAAAAAACTGTAATCAATTATGAATTTTTATTTTTTACTATTAATCAAAATGTGAATCATATTAAAAAAAATTAAAAATTCTTCTAGAGTAAATTTTCATATTTGAATATAAATGAGGATTTATATTATTTATATATATATGTATATAATATTAAAAAATGTGATTTAAAACAAGTGATCTATCAAATTGTTTAAAAAATGGCTTAAAAAATATAGCTTTTTAATTTGTGAAATTGAAATACTACTTATAAAATCCTATAAATTCATATGGATGAATGTGAAAACCATTGATTCATAATTTTTTTAGTACTATTAATTGGTTTGATTTTAATGGATTGGACTGTGTATTATTTTATTTAACATATTATGGTCCATTTGAATATGATGGGGTGACCAATGAATGATGTAAACTTTATTTACCAAAAAAACATACTGAAAAATATTGGGGTGTTATATTTTAACCTACTTGAAATTTCTATAATATCACCTCATGAAATTCTTTGGGTGGGTCATCATTATAACTCCCTTAGGTTCCATTGTAATCTCTTCTATTGTATGAATTTTCTACATTAACATATAGCTGAGTCATATAATTCCTCAACATTTGTTCAATAGTTTCTTGAATCAAGAAAAGATCATTATATTATGATAGTGTAGGTTCCAGTCTGATTACATTATATGTGTGAAACATTTTGGGGTCTAGAATGTATGTACTTAACATTGATATGTGGAACACATCACTCACATTAGAAATAATTGGTGGAATTTCCAAATGATAATCATTAGTTCAAATAAAATATATAATTTCAAAATATATAATATAGCAGGTTCTCTATTTCCCTTCCTTACCTCTCCTTATTATAGAATTCAATGGAGACACTTTCAATAAAACATGATCCTCACATGAAATTTCCCAATATTTTTCAGTAATCCTAATTTTTGTATTTCATTCATTGAGGTGAATTGATAAGTAATTGAATATTATTTAACATTTGTAAATATTTACACTATATGTTCTAGTGGAAGAAGCATCCTTTCAACAAATATATTCCTTTAGGTTTTATGTAAAACATCACTTTCTATGTAATTCTTCATAATTTTCCATTTGAATACTTGGATGGATGTTATAGTTAACTTAAAATCATATCAAAAGTAAATTTTGATACCACATACCATTAACATTTTCATAGAATGAACTCATCCTATCTTATAATGTTTGATTATTCCTTTCAAATTTTCCATTAATTTGAGGATTGTAGGTGGTGCTAAAAAAGCATAGTATCTAGAGTCTTGTTACAAATTCACAATAAATTTTTTTAAAAAATAGGATCTGAATCAGACATGATACATATAGGTGCAACATTAAGTCTTTAAAAATACCTTATATTATTTATTTCTAGTAATTAAAAATGTAATTATTATATTTTAGAAATAAAATGTGTTTATTTTCTAGAGAATTCAATAATAACCCAAACCACATCATTACTTATATAGTCCATTGTGTTCCTATGACCAAGTATATCAATATATCATCCCATTTCAAAAATGGTATTGGAATATATTTCATAACCCCATTAAGATATTTTTTTAAAAAATTACATTTTTAAAAACAAAATAATTTTAACACATAATAAGAAATTTACCACATAATATTGTCCCACCAAAAAAACATCATTCAAATATCTATATATTATTTTTCTACATGAGAGAAATGATAAATTTGAACTATGTGAATCCTGCAATAATTACCTTTACAGATTGGGTAAAGAGGGTACACAATGAATTTTTTCCAAATTATAAAATGTCATATTTATATATAATGTTATTCAATTTTCAACCATTCACATATATCATTTTATTTTTCAAATTATTATAATCATACTGATATATTTTAATATTTACAAATAAATTTGATTTCACTTCCATTTGATAGAATAATTATATTTCCCCTTCCTTAGTAATTCACATGCCAATCATTAAAATATTGATAAAGGACAGATCTATACTGATCTTGTTTTCTTTCAAAACCCCATGAACCGTCTAACTCAATGCATCTTATTCTATATTCTCCTCCCCAAAATGGTAGTGTATTATGTAATCATAATATAAATACAGTTTGAGCAATCTCCTTTTCCATGTATTGAGTTAATTCTGTGGGAAAATATATTTCAAATTCATGTGATGTGTATATATCTCTCATCCTTAACCATAGATTTAGTTTCACCATATCTTCAATGAAAATAAATATATTCAAATTCAACAGAAAGAGTTTTATATTTTTTTCACATGTTTTGACTACCATGATGAAAATTTTCAAATATTACCATTCTATATATGGATATAACCATGTACATTCTTTGTTGTATAACTATAAATCATAGATCTTCAATTTCCCGATGATAATTCCAGGATCAAATCATTGACCAATATTCTCTTAAATTCCTCAAAATATTAATCACATTATTCTATCCACTAAAACTTCACACCTTTACATGGAGGCATTGTTAGTTGGTCAACCAAGCAGGAAAGATTCAAAACAGAAAAACAATATTAAACTACTAAACCAATGAAACTATGTACCTCAGTTAGGAAAATTAGTTCATTCCATTTTTTATTTCATTTTTCTGCATAATATCAATCAAAATTCATCATTAGAGACAATATTTCTAAGAAAATAAATTTCCTAACGATATAATTAATGATTTCTAAATATACCATATTATTCATTCAAATTGAGAATATCATGAATGAATCTCATGAGTATATCATGGGATTGATTACTATTATAAAATAATGAAATATCATTAATGAATACCACTATATAATTATGATGGTTTTCCTTGAATAATATATTTATTATATCCCATAAAACCATGTGTGTATTATTCAATAAAAAGGGATTCACTATAAATTCATAATGTACATACCACATCTAAAAATACTATATCGAAATGTATTCATTATTTACAAAAAATTTATGATAAATTGAATATAGATCAGTCTTAGAAAATAAATTAATCTTTTTCAGGTTTATAAAATAAATAATTATTATGAATTGGAGGATACTTGTTCTTTTTTGTAATATTATTGATATCCCTGTAATAAATAGATATCCTCATTGATCCATATTTTTTTTTCATACAAATAGAATATTAGCCCCTTGTTGAAAACACTAGGATGAATAAATCAATTTTTAAACTAGTCCTATAATTTTATATTATACTCCACTAATTTCTCTTTTTAAATTCAATAGGGTGTACATGATATTGGTCTTTAATATGTGATTAATTCATTAAACATATCAACCTCAAGTTATGGGTTATTTTCAGGTAATTCCGTTCATAGTACTTCATTTAATTATATTAAAATTAGTACATTATAGATTTTAATACTACCTTCTTCATCCTTATATGACATTTGATATTATTCCCCAATAATTACATTAATTAGGGAAACTTGGGATGGTTCATGATCTGAATCAGATAACAATGTTCTAATATAATTATATTGAATTCTACATCTTCCACTAAAAATGTGATATCATTCATCTTGTAATAAAGGTCACATAATATTTTGAAATATATTACATACTGAGGATTATATTAAATTCCATCATAGGTATGATGACATGGTCATAATGAAAAGTAAATTTCTGTGCCTAAAAGAGAATCCAAAACACATTATTATTACTACGATACTTCCATGTAGAGTTTTGACCGACAAATCATTTATTAAACCAAAATAAAAATTTAATACATTCATGGGAATACTGGATGATATATTAAAAAGTGTTAATCCTCAATCAAATAAATAATTATCTATTTAAGAGATGATGATTAATTTATTTTCCACCACATCATTTGGAAAATTATCATTATGATTTTTTACAGCATAATCCTTTCATTCCTCACTTGTCATATTGAGGTAAAGATTTTATGAAGCATAAGAAAATAATTTTCATAATTTCCCATACCCTTATCATTAAAAAATCCCATATTACTTACTTCATTATTAGTCGTATAATCATGGGATTTTTTTTCCATTTTCTCCACAAATGTAACAAACTATAATCCACAATAGGCATGTTTAATGATGTCTCATTCATTATTTATTTCATGATGGTTAGGGAAATATTCCCGTCATCCAATTTTCTATATTTATTTTTCCATTTTATTCAAAATCCTTATTCATATCTTCATTTAATATAAATTCATAAGACATAAATAATTGTTTCTCATTCTTGATAGCACACAAGAATATATCATCAGATAATGACAATGTTTGGTAGACTAGTTCCCATCATATGAATTGATTCAACCAATAAAATAGCTGGTGAATAATTCAATATGGGTAGAATATATTATCTATAGAATACCATGATGAACATATAAAATTGAATTCATAAAATGAAACATTAATATCCTCTTTTTTCCTGACACTTATAAACAACATCTCTATATATGCTTAATGTTCGCAAGGAAAATACATTTCTATGAAATTACCTGTCAAATTCATTTCATTCCATGTTTTCAATTTATTATTCCCACTTCTTGTTTTTAATCTAAGTCCACCATTTATATGAATCTTCCATGATATGATAAATTTTCTCTATAACATCTTACATTTCATTATATCTCAAAGAAAAAATATATTTTTTATGAAATATATCCATTATTTAGCTACACATGGATTTGTAGTCCCATATAATTTTGGAGGTTGTTTTATTTTGATGAATTTTTTCATTATTCATCCATGTTGTTGATCATGAAGATATATTCGTTTAAGTATTTTGTTAATAACCTTCATCAATAATCCCAATATAGTTTTAAATTGTTTGGTAGTAGTTGCAGATCTAAATCAAACATCATTATCTTTCATAGAAGAAAAATGCCAACATCTCATACTTGTGTTCATATGCTTTTTATTACTTCTACTATGACCCATTTCTAAACAATAGAATAAAGAATATTAGGTTATTGATCATAATTAAAAAATTAAAAATATTAAAACTCTTAACATTAAATAAAATATTATGTATAACTATACTCAAAATTCATCACCAAATTGGAAATATTCTCAATGTACATTATTTTTTTACATTTTAAAACATTATATTGTTATTAATCTAGATTCCAATGATTCTAATAAATTTTCTATGTTGTTGACTGTAAATAACCAAACACTAGTAGCTCGGAGTTTGTGCATTACATTAGTACATTTTTATATACACAAGACTCAAATCCCAAACGAAAAATAAATTTACTAATTTTGGAAAAAATATTACAGACCCATGATATACATTAAATTGAGCCTATAAAATACAACATATACAATTATTATAATGAACCAATATTTTATTAGGAGAACCCTACATATTACTAATAATATATATCATGTAATACTTGGAAAAATAATGAATAAGGGTTGATATCAAATTCATAATAAGGGTAATAATAAATTGAATAATTATGCATAAATATTATGAAATGTATAAAACTAAACAAAAATTAATTTAAAAAATATTCATAATATAGAAATACTAAATGAAAATAATATAATTTCATATATATAACACCATGGATATTATATGTATCAAATAATCACATTGAATATTCATAACTATTCTCACAATTAGAGAATAAATAATGTCAGACATCATAAACATATCATAAAGGCTTTATCTAAAAACAATACAATAATGGGTAATTCTTCGGGCAATACACAGACTATTTTTTCTCATAATACCTACTAATAGATCAATGTGATATATGTAGACATTCCTAACACATAATATGTCAAAGTAATTCCTCATATTAATTGCTAGAAACATAAAAACATATATATATTAAATTTAAACAACAACCATCAATTAGTAAGCATAATCACAAACAATTCATAGTAATACAAATACTGATAATAAAACAGAACATCTATAATTAAATTGATTGTAACCGATTAAATAAAAATGGAAAATGATATCATAATAGATAAGCCTAAATGGTGAATAAAAATAAATAAATTATGTTTAAATATATAAAAATATTCTAAAAAAAATTCAAAATTGTTCATATATATACCCCATTTTAATTATAATCTTATATTTAAAATGAAATGGAATTTAAAAAGATAATATTTCCATCAAAGAGAATATTTTATAAATGTAAAAAAATTATCAAGACATCATGGTATCATGAAGGTGGAAAAAGTTACTCATGCTGTATGAGTAAAAATAATTTCCATCTATATTTTCTCAAAAAAGACCTAATGTACATCATTTAGACAATGTAAAAAAATATTTTAAAGTGTTTTTTAAAATGTTATCGCTGTCTAAAAATACATTCAAATTTTATTAGAAAATAGTAAAAATATAATGGTAAAATTTTTATAATTCATTGTCAAGGATGTTAATTTCCCCCTGCTAATACATACATATTAACAATCCCATACAATAATGAGATTATGAAATTAACCCCTACATTTTACTATAATTTAGATTAATGTTCATTAAACTCTTGTATAATGTTTTAAATAATTTTATTAATTTATACTATAACCATGTACCTATTAATTATTTCATATATAATCTACTTATATAATTTTTTACAATGTTTTGTAATTACCCTTGGTTGGTGTGTAAATATTATCATTTTCATGTTAATTTTATCCTATATATCCTATTTCATAGGAATATGATACTTTTAATTCATCTCCAAAATTATATAATTTCCGTAGATAAAATATTTACTTATTATATTATTTTTATAATCATTCTTGATAGCTTAAAATTGAAAATAAATCAATTTATTTTATAATGGTGGTAGCTCACTTGTGGGAATGAGGGATAATATCATTCATTTAATGGGGAAATGGAAAATAATTCTATGGTAAATTGATTATAGATATTCAATATAATTTAATATTCATTATGAATATAAATTATCTCCATCATTACACCATTCCAAATAATGTGCCGATAAATAAAAATTCACAAAGGCATATAGACGGTTAGTAGTACTTACGCACACACAATGGATTAAATTTTCATATGATAGGTTAAATGTGGAATATGTTCGTCCCTTTATAATTATATCATTTCATAATAATGATTATAATATATTTATTACATTATTAAAAAACTCATTTACGGGATGTGGAAAATTAAATGAATTGTATGAGTTAGTGAATATGATTTCTACTTTTTTGGGTGTCTCCATTTATATCAATTATAAAGGGAACTTATAAGGCCCTAGACTTAAACCTTACTTAATCTTGAGTTATTACAAGATTAAAAATTGAGGATCTTTTCAGGTTTAGAGTTTTAGAGAATTAGATCACGCAACTTGCATTACATTCCACATTTAAACAAAGTGGTTACATAAAAGACAGTATTCATTCTTCCCATCAACGGAAACATATTTAAAATAAAACATGGATTCTTTTTTGACACATCCATGAAACTATCAACACATCATGTACCTTTCCCTTGACCTGTGAAAAACATTTCAAAAACATGGGATGAGCTTAAAAAGCTCAGTAAGGATTATAAAAATATGGAAAGGAAACACGAGTTCACATATACATAAGTATGAAATCATACATTTACCATAAAACATAGGCACTTTAACATAACTCATCAAATCATGAATAAATCATAGAAATCATAAAACATAAAAGGTAACTTGAGGCATTCATAACATTCTTACGTAGGGAGTAACCCTCTTGGTTACGTTTGGAATACCCACCACAGTATATTCCATAAATCTCTATAGAGAAACCATAACCTTTCACTCATTTGAATTACACAATGCATTGGAGAGCTATATCGGGCTCACCCGCCCTTAGTTTATCATGAAACCACCCGTCATCATAATAATTCCCAAGAACCTCAACATAATCGTATAACATAAAACATGCATAAAGGAAACATACCATTTCCACCTTTCAGTCACAATATATCAATACAACACATTTATAAAAAAACATTATGAAAACCATTTTCAATAGCAAAATAAAAGAAAATTAAGATATGGTATTTATTTTTCTTTAAAAAAAAGGTATGGCTTGTAGAGGAAGTCAAAAGTCAAATAATGGTCACGACGGCGGAGAAGTCATTGTCGCCGCATACATACGACAAAAACATTCCCTTTTTTCGTTTAATAAACACATTGTATAAAAAATATTCCTTTTGAATAAACGTAAATGTCAAAGGGGTTTAAAAACCATATAAAAGAAGGTTGTTTATAAAACAAAATATGCCTCAAGGATAGGAGATTGAGATGAAGCCCCTTACAAAGACGGTATCCTTGTTTTAAGGATAAATCAATTACATAATTATGTGTGAGAAAAAAATACACCAAATATAAGTGGATATTATGTGTAAAAAATCAAAGGTCATTCAAACATATTAAAAGGATGACATATTCAATAACTACATGTTGAACCCAATGAAATCGAAATTGGGTTAAGAAGTTCCCTTGACAGCCTAATGGCGTCACATAAAAATGAGTTGATGAGAGATAAAAAAAGGGTATATCATCACTTGTACAAAAAATTTACATCAATAAGTATATATTAGAACATATCCCAACATAACAATATGTAAATTAAAACACCCAACAAAAGAAGTCTTTTAAAAAGTGGAGGGTGAAAGGTTCCCTTACCGACATGGGTATCTTTTGAAACATACACCTCATGAAAGAAGGACAATACAACATTGATGTAAACACTCATAAAAGAAAGTATATTACACAATGAGTAAAATAATGGGCAGTACATACACCACTCAAAGGAAATTGTGGAAAATGTAGCATAAATCTCACAGGAATAAAAGTGAGATGGACAATCCCTTACGAAAACTCGGTAGCCTAACGGTGCCACATAAAACTTTCAAAAATGGATTGTTGAGATAAAATAGGGTATCTCATCATATTAACATAATGTTTATAGAAAGAGGAATATAAAATAATAATCCCCCAACATAACAAAGAGGAGCTTAAAATAAGTGACATAATGGAGAGTACTTAAATAGAAAGAGAGAGGTCAGATCTCTTACGAAAATTCGGCAGCCTAACGGCGCCACTCAAAACTTCCAAAATAGATTGATGAGAGAGAATAGGGACTCTCATCACATGAACATAAAAATTACAGTAAGATTAATATAAAATAATATCCCAATAATAAGAAATATGAGCTTTAAAAGGAATGACATAAAAGAGTGTACTTAAAAAGAAAGAGTGGAGTAGGATCCCTTAGCTCAAGTCCAACTTGTCCTGTTCGTTTCTTTATATTCCTGAATACTAAACTTTGGTAAATTTATAATAGATTAAATACATCCTATATAGTTTATTAATCAGTTCATATCACATTTTTTAATGTTATAATAATTGGTTAATAATATGAGTTCATATCAGACGTTTTTGTCAATGTTTGGTACATGAGTCAAAAATTGAACTTGTTGGAAAATAATTTTCCATGTAGTTATAGGTAAATCATATCCAGAATAGTATTGATGTTTTAAATATCATAAATATCCAGTATATATTAATTTTATACTATTCCTTAGAATTTGGAGATAAAAATTAAAAGCACCGTTCATGGAGACGGCATGCCATACGTAAGCATTAATGCTACTTTCATTTTTTGTCATATTAATGGAATTAAAACAAAATGAGATATATATATATATGTTATAATTCCAGAATGATATCCACAATTTAGATTTAATATATTACATATAAATCCATTATATATATGTACTTATAATAGTACATAAAATGTTGAGATAAGAAATGAAATGTACCGTTCATGGAGACGGTAAGCCGTACGTACGCATGAACGCTACCTTCATTTGTATTTCATATTTAATGGAATTAAAACATAATGATACATAATGGTATTTTAATTCCAGTATGTTATCATATATAATATCATTAAATATACCCTTTATACGTACCATATATGGTAATAATGAATCAAATCACTTTGAGGGGCGTTAGTCTGCACTTCCGTAAATGAAGATATCACGTTTACCCATAATGGAAACCGTTATTGTATGAAATAAATGAAAAATTCAGAATCTTAAGTAAAACATAAACATATTATATATCATAAATAAATATAGTGTCATCTTAATGGCCACCTTTGAAGGTGTTAGAAGAATGTTGAACAATCATCGTTTCGTGAGTTAGAAATTCGCCATCCACATAAACAATATGTTCTTTAACCATTAGATGTAGGTGTGTGTAAGTGTAGCTCGAATCATTCAACATCCTATTATGTTGAAGATACTGGATTTGTTACAAAATAAATTAATAAAAAGAGTTTAGGGGGTTGGAGAAGAAAAATAAAACAAAAGGACACAAGTGAAGACATTACCTTAAAATCGGGTAACTCCCTGTGGTTTTAGCTCAAAGGCTTACTTGGGAATACTTCTGCCCAAAGTGAGGCTTCAAGGAGTTAGAGAGGGACGTGGAGAGACACAATGGGTAGGGGCTGGCCGAGCCAAAGGCTTTGGGAGTGTGGGTAAGGAGTTAGAGGTGGGGGCCTTTTATAAGAGGAGAGGAGGGGCACTCTTCTAATGTTACAAAATGTTACTTTATTTTCTAACGTGTTTCGGATTTTAAAGGTCCCAAATTGATTTATTTCAAGGATAATGTGATAAGGGTTCTAAATCCACTCATCAAATAGGTTTTTGACATTTCTATGTCTTAGATATTACATCATCTTTCCATTTTATTTAAATCATTATATAATGATGTCATCACTGCATCATCATTATGAAATAAATAATTTAATTTATCTAATGTATAAATTTTTTAAAAAAATACTATGATATAGGAAATCTTTTTCTCTTTCCAATTACTATTTATAGTCAAAAATATGTCTTGTATAACCCCATGTAAAAATGGTTTTAGTAAAACATCTCATGTTTGTGTCATTTTTACTTTAACATTAAATAAAAAGAAATTTATGTCATTTTCCAAACAAAGGGGCTCCATGGGGTCCCCAAGTTGACCCATGGATTTAAATGGTAGGCCATGACACATTTAATGAGGGTAGGTCATGTTTCTAGGTCATTTCGTTTAATTAAAACATTTTTCTTACCATAAACTACACTAATTACCTTTAATCACAATTAAAAACTTAATAAGTTACTATTCACCAAAAAATCATTTTTATCCCATTGAACCACATTTTACTTCTTAATGAAAACCATTTATGTCAGATATTTCAAATTCAAAACAAAAAGATGGAATATTTTCATTTAAACAGTAAAATCTGTTTTTATAAGTACCACTTAGTGGTTTCACTATTCATCAAAAATTGAAGTTTTTCATAAAAATCCCAAAAATTAACCTTAAGCTATATTTGATATTCTGAATTAAAAAATGAAGACTATTTTACAAAATTCAAAACATATAAGTCAAATTAGTTAATTTAATAATTAATTCCCTCTGTCAGAGAAAATAGCATGTTTTTGTGAAACAATAAGTATCAAAAGATTGACACTAGTTTAAGTCTGATTTTAAAGTGAAATTAATTTCAACGACCAATATTGGATTTAATGGTAGAAATATATTCTAATTTCACATTAAAACAAAATCAAAATATAATATAATCATATAAATAAATTAGATTAAAAAGAGGTTTGGAATTAAAATACAACATTTTACACTATTCATTAAAAAATGAACTTTATCGGAAAGATACCAAAAATTTACACAATATAAATTTTGATGTCCCAAATCTTAAGAAAAGTTTTATTTGGTACAATAGAATGTATAAGAGTGAAAAAAACTATATTTAATGACAGTTCACCATCAAAAGTTGATAAGTGAACCTTTAGTGAAAACCAGGGCATATACGCCTAAAATTGTATTCATTTCGTATTTTAAGCCTTTGTCTTTTATTGGATAAATGTAAAAACTTTTAAAAACATATATAATCATATTTTAGTTATTTATATCCATTACCGCCAATACAATGGCTAAATGTAAACTACTATTTAAAATAATATTATTTTATTATTAGAGTGCAACGTAAGATTCCCAATAAACTCGTTGTTGCGTGTTGGGTAAGCCATCGAGCATAGCGTCCCCTTTAAAGTCATATTAATATTTTATTCAAAAATATGGATAAATATGAAAATTTCATTTTCTTTATTTACCTAGGGTGTTACATCCTTCCCCACTTTTGGGAATTGTGTCCTCGCAATTTTTAAAATGGAGCTTGGAAACATCCTTGAAAGTCCCACATCGGAACAAGAGTCGGCAAAACAATCACTTCAAAATAAAGGATGATATGTACAGAGGTCACCCGAGTTAACCCATACAAGGATTCCATGTAGAAAAACATATACATGGTATAAAAAGAAAAAGGTTCATGTTCTTGAGGGAGATTGATAGTAAACATGTCTAAGAGAAAGATAACCATAAGAAAATCACAAACTTGTGATGGGTTAAACGGTATTTGATTCCCCAGTAGGAAAAGTTAATAGACAACATTTTTGTTTTAAGTTACTTTTTATTGAGGAATTTATTCATAAGGAATCATAATCACTTATCAGGTTGAATTTCAACTTTTACTAGATTCCTTAATCAAACTCATATTTTATTTCAAAAGACGAGTATTTAGGGAGACTTGTTCGCATTAATAGTACTATAATCAACTTCTAGAGAATCATCTAATCCACCAAAGTGATTTATATACATCCCATGTCATTAGTCTTTAACTGAAACCAAAACCAAAAAGGTTAGTACAAGGTCAGATAATCCAGAAAAGGATAACCCTTTAAAAATAAAATCCTGGATTAATCTCCATAATTTGTCCAACAGAACCCAAAGTTTAACGAGGACCATCCGTTAAAAAATTTGTCCACAAAATTCTTCAAATTAAACCAATATAATATTGAAACCCAAATATTTGAAGGATTTAGTCACATAGTCTTCCAAGTTAAATCGTAACATTTATCTCCAAACAACATCAGTTGCTCCTAAAGTCTCGTATTGAAAAGTAATTAACCTAATCACATATCCTCCATGGTAGGTTAATCATTTTCATAAATAACCCAAAATAAACTTACTCTTAATTCATAAAATCATATAACTATAAAGAATAATTCAAACTAACCAGGGACTTCACATAGTCCAGTGGTAGGCGATAAATACCAGTTGCACTTTCGTTGTTGGTTTGATTCCCGCAACTTTGTCTGACGTGACGAGTTGTCACATGGTCTGCGTGTTTTCCTTTCTCAAAAACTATATAATTCTTAAAACTTTCCCCAAAAAGAGATAAAATCATAAAAAATAACGAAAACATAATTTAACCTCAATTTTATCTCATACCTTTCACTTCAATCATAACATATAGTAACCCATAAATACATCAAAAGTAAGGATCATATAAACCCAAATGGTTACCTTAATAATTATTACCAGAACTTCCACATCGAGTTGGACATCTCTTACATGATGCATTAAAGAAATCACCAAGGGTGAAGTGGTTTATCATGACTCCTTGATAGTTGGTTTAGAACAACCATGATATTACTCATTGAATCCCCCATTTCATCCAGTCTCTTAATCAGAGAACCACCACAGTTTCCTTCAAACCTATTGTCACTTTGCTGCCTGCTAGATCCAGCCATTTATTAAAACCAATAAGGTCAGTGTGAGTAAATTAAAATAACCATCATGTACTAATGAGGATGATAAACACTAAGATATACTTACTCATTCACTTTATCTAAAACTATTAATCTTTCTGAAATCCTAACCATTATGGTAACTCCACTTATGCTTAATGAATACCCTAACCTCTAAAGTTATCTAAACCGAACTCGGATACCAACTATAAGGACCTAGCCTTAAAACTTACTTAATCTTGAGTTATTACAAGATTACACATTGAGGATATTTTCAGTTTTAGAGTTTTAGAGAATTAGATCATGAAACTTGCATTACATTCCACATTTAAACAAAGTGGTTACATAAAAGACAGTATTCATTCTTCCAATAAACTAAAACATATTTAAAATAAAACATTGATTCTTTCTTGACACATCCTTGACACTATCATCACATCATGTACCTTTCCCATGACCTGTGAAAAACATTTCAAAAACTTGGTATGAGCATAAAAAGCTCAGTAAGGGTTACAAAAATATGGAAAGGAAACATGAGTTCATATATACATAAGAATGAAATCATACTTTACCCATAAAACATAGGCACTTTAACAAACCTCATCAAATCATGCATAAATCATATAAATCATAAAACATAAAAGGTATCTTGAGGCATTCATAACATTCTTACGTAGGGAGTTACCCTGTTGGTTATGTTTAGAATACCCACCATAGTATATTCCCTAAATCTCTTCAGAGAAACCTTTAATGTTTCACTCCTTCGCGTTACCCAATGCATTGGAGAGCTATATCGGGCTCACATGCCCTTAGTTTATCACGAAACAACCCTTCTTCATAATAATGCCCAAGAACCTCAACATAATCGTATCACATAAAACATGCATAAAGGAATCATAACATTTCCACCTTTCAGTCAATAGATATCAATACAATACATTGATATAAAAATATTATGAAAACCATTTTCAATACCAAAATAAAATAAAAGTAAAACATGGTATTTATTTTTCTTTTAAAAAGATGGAATGGCTTGTAGAGGAAGCCGAAACTCAAATAATGGTCACGACGGAGGAGAAGTCGTTGTCGTCGCATACATACGACAAAAACATTCCCTTTTGTATTTTAATAAACACTTCGTATAGAAGGGATTCCTTTTGAATAAATGTAAATGTAAAAGGGTTTTATACACCATATAAAACAAGGTTGTGTATAAAACCAAATATGCCTCAATGAAAGGAGATTGAGACGGAGTCCCTTAAAAAGACGGTATCCTTGGTTTAAGGATAAATCAATTCCATAATTATGTGTGACAAAATAATACACCAAATATAAGTGGAAATTAAGTTTAAAATAATCAAAGGTAATTAAAACATATTCAAAGGATGACATATTCAATAACTCCATGTTGAACCCAAAGAAATCGAAATTGGGTTAAGAAGTTCCTTTTTACAGCCTAACAGTGTCACATCAAAATGAGTTGATGAGAGATAAAAAAATGGTATCTCATCACTTGTACATAAAATTTACATCAATAAGTATATATGAGAACATATCCCAACATAACAATATGAAAATTTAAAAGACCCAATAATATAAGTCTTTTAAAAAGAGGAGGGTGAAAGGTTCCCTTACCGACTTGGGTATCTTTCGAAACATACACCTCGTGAAAGAAGGAGAACACAAAATTGATGTAAATACTCATAAAATAAAGTATATTTCACAATGTGTAAAATAATGGGAAGTACATACACCACTCAAAGGAAATTGTGGAAATTGTAGCACAAATCTCATGAGAATAAAAGTGAGATGAAAAATCTCTTACAAAAACTCGGCAGCCTAACGGTTCCACATAAAACATACAAAAATGGATTGATGAGATAAAATAGGTTATCTCATCATATAAACATAATGTTTATAGAAAGATTAATAGAAAATAACATCCCCCAACATAACAAAGATGAGCTTAAATGAAGTGACATAAAGGAGTGTACTTAAAAAGAAAGAGAGAGGTTAGATCTCTTCCGAAAATTCGGCAGCCTACCAGTTCCACTCAAAACATCCAAAATGGATTGATGAGAGAAAATAGGGTCTCTCATCACATGAACATAAAAATTAAATTAAAATTAAAATAAAATAATATCACAATAACAAGAAAGATTAGCTTTAAAAGGAATGACATAAAAGATTGTACTTAAAAAGAAAGAGTGGAGTGGGATCCCTTACCTCAAGTCCAACTTGTCTTCTTCGTTTTTTTATATTCCTGAATAATAAACATTGGTCAATTTATAATTTATTAAATACCTCCTATAAAGATTATTATTCATTTCATATCACATATTTTAATGTTATAATAATTGGTTAATAATATGAGTTCATATAAGACGTTTTTGTCGATGTTTGGTACATGAGTCAAAAATTGAACTTGTTGGAAAATAATTTTCCATGTAGTTATAGGTACATCATATCCATAATAGTATTTAAGTTTTAAATATCATACATATCAATTATATATTCATTTTAAACTATTCCTTAGAATTTGGAGATAAAAATTAAAAGCACCGTTCATGGAGACGGTAGGCCGTACGTACACATGAACGCTACTTTCATTTTTTGTCATATTAATGGAATTAAAACAAAATGAGAGAGATATATATATGTTATAATTCCAGAATTATATCCACAATTTAGATGTAATATATTACTTATATATCCGTTAAATATATGTACTTATAATAGTACATAACATTTTGAGATAAGAAATGAAATGTACCGTTCATGGAGACGATAAGCCGTACGTACGCATGAACGCTACTTCCATTTCTATTTCATATTAAATGGAATTAAAACACAATGATACATAATATTATTTCAATTCCTGTATGGTATCATATATAATATCATTAAATATACCCCTTATACGTACCACATATGGTAGTTACGAATCAAATCACTTTGAGGGGGCGGTAGTCCGCACTTCCTTAAATTAAGATATCGCGTTTACCCATAATGGAAACCATAAAGGTATGAAATAAATGAAAAATACAGAATATTAAGTAAAACATAAACATATTATATATCATATATAAATATAGTGTCATCTTAATGGCCAAATTTGAATGTGTTAGAAGAATGTTGAACAATCATCGTTTCGTGAGGCAGAAATTCACCATCCATAGAAACAGTATGTTCTTTAACCGTTAGATGTAGGTGTGTGTAAGTGTAGCATGAATCCTTAAAAATACTAGTATATTGAAGATACTGGATGTGTTACAAAATAAATTAATAAAAAGAGTTTAGGGGGTTGGAGAAGAAAAATAAAACAAAAGGACACAAATGAAGACATTATCTTAAAATCGGGTAACTCCCTTTGGTTTGAGCTCAAAGGATTACTTGGGGACACTTATGCCCAATGTGAGGTTTCAAGAAGTTATAGAGGGATGTGGAGAGACAAAATGGGAAGGGTGTGGCCGAGCCAAAGGCTTTGGGAGTGTGGGTAAGGAGGTAGAGGTGGGGGCCTTCTATAAGAGGAGAGGAGGGGTACTCTTGTAAAGTTACAAAATGTTACTTTATTTTCAAAAGAGTTTCAGATTTTAAAGGTCCCACATTGATGTATTTATAGGATATTGTGATAAGGGATCTAAATCCACTCATCCAATAAGTTTTTAACATGTGTAGGTCATAGATATTGCATTATCTTTCCAATTTATTTAAATCGTTAAATAATGAGGTCATCGCTGCATCATCATGATGACATAAATAATTTAATTTATTTAATCTCTAAAAATTAAAAAAAATACTATGATGTTGGAAATCTTTTTAGATTTCCAATTACTATTTATAGTACAAACTATGACTTGTATAACCCCATTTAAAAATGGTTTTAGTAAAACATCTCATGTTTGTGTCATTTTTAATTTAACATTAAATAAAAAGATATTTATGTCATTTTCCAACCAATGTGGCCCCATGGTTTCCCCAAGTTGACCCATGTATTTCCATTGAAGGCCATGACACATTTAGTGAGGGTAGGACATGTTTCTAAGTCATTTTAGTTAATTAAAACATTATTCTTACCATAGACTACACTAATTACCTCTAATCGCGATTAAAAACTTAATAAGTTACTATTCACAAAATTTTTTTTTATCCCATTGAACCTCATTTTACTTATTAATGAAAATCATGTATGTTGGATTTTTGAAATTCAAAATAAAAATATTGAAAATTTTCATTTAAATGGAAAAATCCGTTTTTATAAGTACCGCTTAGTGGTTTCACTATTCATCAAAAATTGAAGTTTTTCATAAAAATCCAAAAAATTAACCCTAAGATATATTTGATATTACAAATTCAGAAATGAAGTCTATTTTAAAAAATTCAAAACATATAAGTCACATTAATTAATTTAATAATTAATTCCCGATGTTAGAGCAAATAGCGTGTTTTTATGAAACAATAAGTATGAAAAGATTGACACTAGTTTAAGTCTATTTTCAAAGTGAAATTAATTCCAACAACAACTATTGGATTTATTGGTAAAAATATATTCTAATTACACTTTAAAACCAATTCAAAAGATAATATAATCACATAAATAAATTATATTAAAAAGAGGTTTTGAATTAAAATACAACATTTTACACTATTCATTAAAAAATGAACTTTATCAGAAAGATACCAAAAATTTACACAAAGTAAATTTTGATGTCTCAATTCTTAAGAAGAGTTTTATTTGGTCCAATAGAATGTATAAGAGTGAACAAAACTATATTTAATGATGGTTCTCTATCTAAAGGCGATAAGTGAACCTTTAGTGAAAACTAGGGCATATATGCCTAAAATTTAATTCTTTCTGTATTTTAAGCCTTTATCTTTTATTGGATAAATGTAAAAACATTTAAAAACATATATAATCATATTTTTGTTATTTATATCCATTCCCTCCAATACAACAGCTACATGTTAACTACCATTTAAAATAATATTATTTTATTATTAGAGTGCAATGTAAGATTCCCAAGAAACTCGTGGTTGCGTGTTGGGTATGCCATTGAGCATAGCGTCCCCTTTAAAGTCATATTAATATTTTATTCACAAATATGGATAAATATGAAAATTTCATATTCTTTATTTACCTGGAGTGTTAAAGAACTAGAGTTAAGTCATATTAATATTATATTCACAAATATGGATAAATATGAAAATTTCATATTCTTTATTTACCTGGGGTGTTAAAGAACTAGAGTTAGTTTTTGGGAATTCAAAGATATAAAAAACATTAAGAATGATATTTATAGGATTTATGGGTGGGTTTGGTTAGATATACAAGGCCTAATGTTGTTTTATTACGTGTGCGGGGAGGATCAATTTTATAATTGAGGTCAGGGGAACATTAGAAAACTCTCATAATATTAAATTAATATAAATATATTTTTAATTAAAATTGAATTAATATCGTAATATTTAGATTTTTATTTGGGGATGAGTTAAAATTCAATAAACCAGTATTTTTTTATACACGTTTAGGTGTCATTTTTACCCATATTTTTTTGTTTTTAACCATTATTTACACCCATTATCTATTATCATGACATAATATGTTTTTACTCCTTAGTGACCTCGTTTAGGGGCCTATGCATCTTGGACTTTGGGTCATGTATGTTCCTTATTCCACTAGTCCCACAGGTCATGTAAGGGTTCTTCCTCAAACTATAAAAGGGAGATTATCAAAAAATCATTAAATATATTAGTCCTTCAATGTATTTTAAAAATATTTATTATAAATTGACAGAAAAAGAAATAATGAGACCAATAAGACCTTATTTAACCTCATCCCATTGAATTCTTTACATTATTCATTTTTATTATTTTGTTATTATTTAATAAATTGTAATATATTTCAATAAATCATTAATGAATATTTCGATACTATTCATTTCATTTACAATTAAAAAAATTAATAAAAAACAATATCTTCGAACTGAGACTTATACCATTTCACTAAAATGTGATGGTTTTCTGTAAAATTAATGGATGACATTTTTTATATAATATTATATTTATATTAATATATTTAATATCATTTTTTGGATATTTCCAATAATTATTTTTTATTACATTATTATTATAAAATATCTTAATGTAATTACCTATTCAATAAAAATATCACATTAGTGATAAAAAATATAGTTTTCAAATGACTATTTACAGTCAAATATATATTTTATATAACTGTATAATAAAAAAATATCATTATTAATAATATATTTGTGACAACACTGATTAAACATTAAATAAAATGTAATAAATTTTCTAGCATCATCGGGTTAGATACTAAAGTTTATAATTTAGCTGGAGGATGATTTGGGTCTAATTCCACTTTTTTGGTGAAATTTTGAAAGGTTGTAGGGTATTTATCTATTTTTTATTGCATTACATTTATTTTATTTTGCTGTAATTATTCATATTACTGTTAATAAAAAAATTAATAAAGTTAAAATTCATAATTCCCAAAAATAAATTAAACCTATATACATAATGTAGAACCACTAATTTCAAATATGCCATCCATTTTATAAAATTATTTACACATGTATTTATGAAAATAATGTAAAATAAATCATTTTGACGGAATTAGAAAAAGAAACTTTTAATGTGAAAAAATTAAAATGTTTTAAATTTATTATATCCCAACTATATTTGAATGATATTATAATGAAATAATTTATTGATTTTTAAAAAACAAGATATATGAAAAGTGTATCATCAAAAGGTGGAAAGACTACATTTTGAAAAGTAAATTATTTTAATATTTAAAATCAAATTATTTTTTATCATTTTTTTATAAATATTTTTTAATGAATGATAAAAACTATTGATTAATAATTTGAATAATATTAATCTATCAATCAAATTTAATAGATATCTTATAACAATAAATTTCTTAATAGATTAAAGTCCTTTTAAACTTCATGTTGTATGAAAATCAACATATTAAATTTATTTAAAATGAAATTAATCAATAAAAAAATTGGGTGTTATAAAAAAACACAATATTAGGGTTCCTAATAAAATCCCATTGACATCCTCTGATTATTATATATTCCACCATAAAAGGTTGTTCAGTTTTATTTATTCGCTATTGGTCATTTCATGATCCTCCTTACTCTTTTAAATGAAAATATCAACTCCCTAATATCCGTAAACACACTATAATGCCAAATTGCAGAAAAATTAACCTATAACCCCATATAAGAAGAATATATAGGTTTTGTATAACCCATTGATCTCTCATTGTTCCTTAGGTGAAGAATAAAACATTGTAAGTATCATTGTCCTAGTAGGGAATGATTAACACAAAATCAAAATCAATATAATTACTTTCACATTAAATAAATTAAACTATGTACTAAAAATAAATATATGAATGAATGGTTGTAAAATAGGGAAAATAGTATATATATGAATTCATATCATGGAATATTCATGAAATTCAAAAAATTAAAAATGTAACCAATATTAAGTCATATAAAACTGGGCCTAAGGAAATCTATAACAAGAATAGATTATATGATATTAAAAAACACCATCAAACTAATTAAATTTAAACACCAACACAATTGTAGAATTGAATCTCACACCCAATACATAAATTACTATTCCACAAACAACTATTGACAAATATTTTTTTTGTTTGTACTTTAAATATAATAAGAAAATGTATCATTTCCACAATGTTGTCCATGATTGGTATGAGTATTAATACTTTGTAGGGATCTATGAATGGTGTTTAGTAACCCATAGGCAATGGCGACATGTTTGGAAATAAAATATTTCAATGTTATATAATTGTACAAAAAACATTTTAGTTGTCAAAAAAATGTCCTGGAATATATGAAATGACATGTAGTCTAACAGGCAAGGCATAGATAAAAATATTACATGTTATTTTTTTAGTAAATAAACATAATGAAAATATAAAATGACGTTTAAATAAATATAGTTTAATTATCCAGGAAATATATGATCTAATATCATAATAAAATGAAGGTATCTTATAGCTTAATGTAAATTCTAGTAAATTGTAGCCCCTGGAATATTTTCCCTATAGGAGGAACTATATATGTTTTTTAGTGCTCATGTGGTGATTTTGTGTTTGTGTGTGTAAAAATATAAAATCTATATTTTTATGTATATATATATATATTAATCCTTTTAGGGTATTAAATAATAAAAATATAACATGGGATACCAATTGTCCATTTCCATTGAGTTCCAATATAATAATCCTCAACATATAGGGGGAATGTGATTGAGTTCCTGTGAACCAAATTCTTCATCAGATGTGAGGTCAGAGATTTTTGAGTTATTGTGCAATCTAATTTTTTAATTATAAAAGGGAATATTTATCATAATTATATATATGTAGCTCCTACTATGTATCCAAAACTCTCATCTATACTTTAACCAACAAAATATGGGTGTCTACCAATATATGGAATATAGTGCGAAACATGAATACAAAGATGCAATATTATAAAATAAATCATTAATACATGGAAGTCATATAAGGTAAAATAAATATTAATGCAACAAAATTTTTCAATAAAATTACATTACACCTGATCTATATTAAGAAATTATACATTCATAATATAATTAATAAGCATGATCAATATCTATATGAATCATTATTTTTATTGAAATTAGTCTTGATACGTAAAAAATCATGTTGATGACATATATTTATGTAGAAGGTATGTTCTATATTATAGTAATGGACATTCAATACTTAATAAAATATTATATATGTTCCATATTCCAATCCAAAAAAAATTATTAGCAAATTGGTAATCAAAATAGTTGTTTGACACTTTAAAATATCAATATCAATAAAAAATCATCATTTGAAAATAATCAAGCATGTAAGTCTTGGTGATGTAAAAATAAAGGAATGTTACGTACAGTAGTTTAATATCATCTGTTCAATAAAAACATGGCCTTTTAATATCTATATGAATTAGAAGACATAATTGTGAAAATCCTTATGAGGAATTATTTACACTACATGACCTATGACATCCCATGAACATGAAAAAAATATATACCAACTCAACCAAATTGTTACTTATTGATTCTCTTCACATAAAACATTTAGGAGTTAATTTAGAATCCCCTTTTAACTACACATTACTAGTATATACAAAATAATACATTTTTATTACTCTAGATATGTCATGACACATTTTATATGTATAGACACACAATCCACATTTTAATACAAGTCATTGTTAGAAAATAATTGGTTTAAGATTTATTCCTCCCATTCAAAATTTCAACACATGTGTGGGTATCACATCTGAGATTTAATCCTTAAAAATAATTATGAGCTTTTCTAGGACTATTAATTAGTAATAAATATTCCAGATGGATTATGGTGTTCATTCTTTCCTCATTAAAAACATTTCAAAATAAGGACAAGAATACAGATTGTAGTTCAATACATGTATATATTTTTCAACTTACAGTTCTATCAAAAATGTTATCAAACCACCTTCAATGAAATAATATTATATTGTAATGGTGTTGTACTAACTATTTATAATCCAAAATTACATGTTGATCTTGTTAATTCATTTTATAAGGAGTATTTAATGATAATATATCATAGAAGAATCATAATATTGTAGAGTTCATTTTTATTTTTGGTTTTATTAAATTGAAAAATTATATAAAAAATAGATCCCCAAGGGAATGAAATAATCGCATAAATTGATGTGAATCCTTGAATTTTTAATGTTTATTGTAAATTTCCTATATCATGTTGAAAAAGTAATATGATAAATATATTATTAGAAAAATTATTCATTGAAATGGATTTTTACTTTATAAATATGTATTTAAAAAGAGAATGACTATACAAATAAATGTAAAAAGTCTCAATAAAAATGTTGCTGGAAGAAGGAACTATTTATAATTCATTTGATTGAAGTTGGAAGGGCCATGGAATTGACACTTTGTATCTTTTTTATCATCCTAGATGATTTTGATACAAAATTTCTACCACCATATGTGGTGAAAAAAATTAATACAATATCTTATAGATATATATGATCTATCATAAATGTAACTAAAGGATATGTAACAGTTAGAGTTGAATCATGAAACTCGTTTAATGTTAATGTTCTTCCAAATACATTTACAATATCTCATTCAAGGAAAGCATGCCTTTTGTAAGGGTAACATTCCCAAATATACGAGTGTCATGTTATGTGTTAGGCTATATAAAAAATGGAAATGGGTAACAATGTAGACCTTACTAAGGGTAAATTAAACTTTAAATGGTTTGCTTATGTTTACTGTGTAACATTAGTATTCAAAGAGTAATGTAAAATAGATGACATACATATGGGTTATTGTGGATACATAATGGTGTCTAATAGTTTTGTATGGGTAACCCAAGATTTTTAAAATCATGTGAAGGTTACATGTTACTCGCATAAGGGTAGACACACAAATACACTTCATTTGTAAAGGTAGTCCCTTTCTCAAGATTAGATATTCCATATTTCTAAAATAATGATGTGTTTTGATCATTATTCAATTTATGACATTCATATGATCACCTTATCATAGATTGTCCAAGGATAATTATATGTCCAAGCTGTAGATTCACCTCGTGAAAATGAATGTATAAATTGAAAAATGTAAATGAATTTGAGGAACATTGGTGTCAAATCATTGTTTATAATATTACACTACAAGAGAATGATGCCCATTTATGTATCATGAAAAATGTATCATGCTACACCCATGTAAATTCACTACGCTATCAAACTCTACTTTTTTCACTAAAATCATAATGGATATGTTTCATTATCTATGAATGGTTAATGTACTAAAATTGTGGGTAATCACTGAGTTTTATATAATTAAATATAAACCGAATGATAGAATAAAGAATAAATCTAATAAATATTGAAATAATTATATGGGATAAAATTCAAATGAGTTATTGGGATAAATAAATCAAGAATATTGTAGAAAACATTCAAGGATAATATCATGCTATTGAATATCATTGGGTTTCTATAAGTAAAATTTATAAATATTTAATGTCATGTTTTTTTAATAATAATTATATTCTTTGAATATAAATTCAAGAAGAATGATAATGACATGGGACATTTTAAAACTATGATTTAGAAGGGGAAATATCTTTTGTAAATATATTTATATGATAAAATATCTGATCTAATATTTTATATATCAATGTGAGAGAAGGAAAATAACTATTACATCACATCAACAACATTTCATGTGAATATAAGAATAATAAAAATATGTGAATAAAATTTAGATAATGGAATCATATATTTGATCTGAAACGGGCCAATGTTCGTATTATCTATCATGATTATTTTTTCCATTTTGTAAACTTATAATGAAAATTGTGAAATCCAATTAAAATATTATAGGAGAAGAAGATATTATATTATTATAGTGTTTGGGGGAGTCAATTAAAAACATTTAATCTTGTATTATTGTGGTACAAGAAAAATTTATATTATAATGGTATAGTACTAACACACTTTATTAGTACCTAGTTGGTTCTAGGAATATGATTTCAATTCCAAGCCATTTCTCATGATTTAATTTATGATAATAAAAAATAAACATAAGGATGGGGAAAAAACATACACAGGGGATGTAGCCATCCTAAGGGAGGTTAACCTCATTAGAAAATCAATGTGTTACAAACTCTATATTATTTTATACGAAGTCTTCATAACCACAGATGAAGAATAAAATATAACCATTCCCTGAATATGTGATGGATATATAAAATACAGAATTGTTTTAAACAAAAAAGGTATCCCACATTGATTACCCCACCCTCATATTCTGGTTATATCCTTTTTTGATAATTTTCACATGATATATAATTTAGAATTCACACCTAAATTTTGATTCTCTATTTTGAATAATATTTATGATTTGATATATCTATTTTAAAATGAAAATGGATTAATTACTTATTATAGTTTTATATACTATAGATAATAATTCCTTTTTTTATAAGTCCTTGAAAAAATGAAAAATGTTTTGATAAAGACACAAAAGACATCCCTCTTTTTGAAAAAGGGTGGTGGGTCATTTTTGTAATTAATTTTTTATAGGTATGAAAAAACAAAAACGAGATAAATATATATCATAGATTATTCAATTTGTATGTAAATAGATAATATCTATAATATAAATGCTAATGATGTTTTATTATATATTATTTTAAATGATTATCCATAAAAAATAACCTAGGCTAATAGGTGATGGTCATTCCTTATTTAACAACGAATGTATATATTTTTGTAAGTCATTATAAAATATGATAAAATATATTGAAATTTATTCTAATAAGGGAGATAATTCATTGAAAAATGGATGAGGACTACTATTGTTCTCACCACACATTTTTATCTGAAGTTTGTGAAAAACATGTTCCATTGAAAAACATGATAACGAGTCAAAAAAGGATCAGTGTGAAGAAATTATGAAGAATAATATATCCATTGGGATGATATAATATATTTTTCATTAATTATATGAAAACATACACAACAACAGTGATTTAAATACTTCTAAACATGAGATCAAAGAAAATAATATGAAGCATCTTGACTTTCTTCTACATGAGAAAATAATAATTATATATGAATAAATTGAAAATATCTTGAATTAAGGTTAATATAAAATCAAATAATTTCGGTGTATAGAATTTATCTAGAATATGATATCCTTTGATCATAATTTAAAATTTATAAATTATGAAAAATAATCAACATTAGTCTTCATAATAGATTAAATAAATAATTATTTATAAGATAAATTTAGTGTTTTGAATGATTATTGAACATGATAATCGAATTTTCTGTTTAATATGTTAGTATATGGAGAAAAAAAGAACACTTATATCAACTATAGAAAAATAGTTAAAAATAAATGACCATTGTATAATTTGGCAAGGCTTCCCATTAAAAATATATATCATATTTTATTGAATCTTAGAGGTATTTTCATTACAATTGGTCATAGTTAAGTATAATTTCACAATAAATCAGGAAATTATAACACTAAAATAATTTATATAAAGAAAAAATATTATATTAATTCAATATATTATTAAATCATTTGAAATAATTTGTATTATATATATTATATTATCATTCTCATGATTATTACAATGAAGATAGGTAAATCAACAATGTATGAAAATTCGAAGAAGAATGAAACTCACAAATAAATACATGAAAAAAAAATCAAGGTGCTACACAAAAAAAGAGTATGAATATTTGTTTTTATATTTGGAGTGCACACAATTGATCTTTTCATGTAGGCCACGTACATCTTAAAAAATTGAATACAATTTATGAAACTAAAATTGAATCCATTCCAAGAGAGAAAATAAAAAATATAATGTGTTAAAAAATATGACACCTCAGAAGCCTTGTGGATATATAAATCATGTTATACAAAATAAAAAATTACAATTTTTTTAACTAGATGATGTTAATAGTGCACCAAAAGTTATATAAGTGTAGGAAAATGTAGATGCTGAAATAAAGGATGATATTGATTATTTAGAATTATAATATCATGACTAGTTGTCAATAAATTATATCCATGGAATCTCTAAATTACAATGTTGGTTGGGAAAACAAGATAATCAAAATTAATAGGACTCTATAATGGTGACTCTGAATCCAGAAGTTTTATTGAAAATAATTTGATGTTTCACCACTTGATATGTATAATCTAATGGTTTAGGATAATTCATGGACTCCACACTAGGATAAAAAATAATTATTCTTATTTTCTAAAACTGTAATGAAATCCAAGAAGGACTGTATATAGAATATTGCAAAATAAGAAACTGAAATAAATAGTGTCTCGTTGTTTGGATGAAATTTTTATTGTTGTTTCTCATTATAAGATTAAAAATATGTTCCACATTGTCCAATAACTCAATTTTATTGTATTTTAACTATGTACAAATTATAATGGGATGAATGTTATCTAATTGATAACAAATGGAATATAAAATGGTATATATTTTACACATATAAAATTGATCCATCATTGAATGATTTCTTAGTCAGATTAATATATAATATCAATGGAAATAATTTTTCATAATGATTCAAAGAAGGAAATAAAACCATAAGGGTGAGTTATTATTGAATCTAAAGGAGTTCAATGTTTACGAACATTTTATATTTAAAAGGTGAAAATTATTCTATCATTAAATGTATTTTCATTAGATTTTATCATATTTCAAGAGCATTTTCTAGCCTCAATTTGTAAATCAGTTAATTATTGAAAATAAAATGGGATGAATGTTTAATGGTCTAGTGATGTATGAAAAAATACATGATTCTTGTACTAATATTCATTTAATTTGTGTTCATTTGGGTGTTGTATGTCTATGTAAGAAATATCAATAAAAATTTTATTTGATTTATATCATTAATTTTCAAATTGAATTAATTTGAGATACCTCTAAGGGAAATAATTAATAAATATTAATAAGTGTATTATTGAAATATTTTCAGTTGTTCTAATAGATTAATTTCATTCTATCTCAAACTGTTATGTTTACCACATCGATCAAGGATTGTGTACACATTAAATGGGATGAATAATGTCCCATTGAAAATATTGAATTTATAGAATCCTATATTATATATTAATTTTTATTTTTTACAAATAAAATAGAGAGAATAAAACAACAATGTAAAGGATCTAGGAGTAGAATAATGAAATTATATGTGAATATTGGATAAACATAATGAAATCGAATTTTATGTTGGTATTGATATAAAATATAGACTGGAAGATTTTGGATCCCTCATTGTGTGTTGTTTATTTAATGAAAATTTAAAAACAAATATATTTCAACATATTGAATAATATTCAAAATATATTGTTTGATCTTGGAAGTTTGTTATGGAGAAACCAATAATTATGATAAAGAAGATCCAAAGCCCTAAAATTGTTCTAGGAAACTTATGTAAATCCTATAATATTTAATAAAGAAGTTATATGGTTTAATTGATTTCACAAATGGAAATATCACAATGATTCTAGTTATATCTAAATGGATATCATTGGAAATTTATTCATTATTAGAAAAGTTTAATTTTTGAATATTTGTGTGTTCAATCCTAGATATGACCCTATATGATTTTTATAAAAAAAAATTAATTTTTGAAAGGGTAGATGACACATTTTAAAAAACATTATACTCGAACACGAGAGCTTACATAGAGGTAATTGAAGGTTATGTAATAATATTGTCTAAATCATAATGCTCATTTATAGATATTCTCTAGTCATTTAAGGGTATAAAATAGCATTTAGGTGTATCATTCCTTATGTTTGGGTGACATGTCCACTTTTAAAGGGTTTCATTCCATGTATACGGGTACAAGAAGTTGGAATAAGGGTTGTATATGTGACTTACATAATATAATAGTAAACATAAAATAGGTTTATTAAGGGTTCTATATATGGGTATATTGTGCATCTTAATGGTAAATAGGAGACCACATTAATGGTAAATGTGGATGAAAAAGTATATTTGATGGTTGAGTAAGGATATCAAGTGAGAAAAAAAGGTTGCAAAATAGTAGTCTATTTCGTATGTCTGTGTATCTACGAGTTTACATATCTTGGGTAAAGGTGGTATAATTATCGCGTAATGGTAATTCGTGTATGGGTAATCATTTTTTTGTTCATGATATTCATCACACTATAGGTATTACCACCTAGTGAAAAATTATAGATATATTACAATATGTCCATGAAACAATATCTCTTTATTTTATTGAAAGGATAAATTCATCAAATAATAGTTCTTCATGTTATATTGGGTCTACACAATAGTATATAATATTTCATCAAAAAAAATTATTTGAGGACTGTGGTTATAGAAAATTAATAAGATAAGGCACCATAGTAGGCTCACAATACCAAAAGGGTTTTTTGGTTGAACAATGGTGGTAAAAGAAATGATTTATCAATAATTATTGAATAAAGACAATTTATTAGAACTAGATATTGTGATAAAATACATTTATATATCATGTGAAATAAGTAATAATTACCATTAATATATAATATTGAAATACTTAATTGGATGGATAGTGAAATGAGTTATTATGATAATTAATTATTGAGAACATCTTACTAATTTGAATGAGTGAATAATTTTCTATGATATTTTGGATTCTATAAATAAATTTTGGTATTATTTAATAAAATATTTTTTATTATAATATTCACATATATGGATTATAAATTTATGATTAATTATAAGGACGTGGCAAGGATATACATTATTATTTAGAATGAATATGTATTTTGTTAAGACCTATATTTGATAATGAATTTTATTAATTATATAATTTATTGAATTAAAATTAAGAACCAATTATGAACATGAAGGACATTTCAATTTTTATTAAATAATAAAAATTAATGAATAAATCAATAGTTTAATCATATATTTGACTATGTATAATCCAAATCTCTGAGAATCCCGCCTATGATATATTATTTTATGTCAGAATTCTAAATAACATATATGAAACCCATTTGGCACATATATATATAAAATAATATCAATTCATATCGTATAAGAGGAACTCGATGGAGGTCATGTTAGCTTACATTTATATGTTAGAATCAGAATCTATTTTGTACCGAGGAAAAAATTTCACTCTCATTTATTACATATATTCAGTTCCAACATAATGAGTTCAATGATATACCCCTACTCATTCAATATTTGATGATAATAAGGATGTTTTTATTGGATTGGATAAAAATTTCCATAGACTGCGTACATCATAATACATTATGAAGAACATTCCATTAAAAAATCACGGGGTTCATTTTGATTTATATTGTTATTTGTATTTCTGATAACAATGTGTAAATTATAAAAATGATCCATTCAATATGTGTGTGCGTGAGGTATAAAATGAGAATAAAAGTATGAATTTGATAAGAATATAATCTACATTGATTCACCAGAAAAATGAAATCAGTTTCAACTACATTATAGAAGAAGGGAAATTGACCCTATGGTGTTTTTATATGTAATGAATAAATTTAACAAAATATATATTTATAATTATGAACATTTAAAACATTGGGCTCTTATATGAACTATAAAAATATAATATTCAATTAAAATAGAAAAAATATCATTAGAGACTCCATGTTTTTATTGAAAACCAATTAATATCATGTTTGAGTCACATTCTCTAACTCAAATAAACTAGATAATATCATGACACAAGAATAATATGTTAAATGCTTATTATTGATATATCAATGAATAATAATTAATTTATTTTTAGTGGGAATATATAAAATCACTATTTTACAGTTATATATAATCCAGGGTAGTATTACATACACAATATAAAACTACTTTGAAAAAGTATAGTATAATAAAATGTTACATAATCCCTTATTATCCACAATTTCTTATGGGATATTAGATTATAATCCACACTTGAAATTTGGATACAAATCTATTGTAGTTCAAGTTATACCATTTAATAAATTAAAATAACATAATTAGTTCAGTCATACTCAATTTATTTATGGACAGAAATTTAATAAAACAATGATATGTAAATTACGAGATAATAATTTTATTCAAACCCCCATTGGGTATACATAACATTTTATACCCAAAATACAATGGGAAAACAACCCATCCATATTTTTGAAATTTATTGATAACCATTAATAATGATTTATAAAACATAATGAATTAATGTAATTAGAATATTTAAATAGTGTTATGGATTGGTGAGGTTACCTACCAACAGATTTAAATTGGTTTTCCAGTTACCAATTATATCTATTAAAGTTCATATATCCTTAAAAAATATAATTCTATTACTGAGGGACAAAAAACACAATCCATGAAATCAAGGGATAAGTAAAGTTATAGTAAACATTGGTTAATTAATCCTAAAATAAATTTAATAATTTTATATAAAAAAGTGTTAATTAAATTAGATGTTTTCTATATAAATTTTATGTGTTTTGTTTTCATCAAACCAGATTTTCCGAATCGTTTGAGGTTATTTTTTAATACTTGAAATTTCAATATGTAATTCTATATTAAAAAACTATGTATTTTTACTTGTAATATAAAAAACAAAAAACAAAGAAACCGTGATATTTTTTTAATATAAAAGATTTTTTATTCATGATGAACAATAATAAATTATATGAATATAATGTGAAAAAATATTATGAAAATTACGGGTGGATTAAATATGCATGTATATATGATATCCAAAAACAAAAAATCACTAACTAGGTAGTTATCCATGAAAATCATTAAATGAACTTAAAATATAAATAAAAGGTATGTAGTTATATTTTTTTTCGAAATTTTTATATATAATTAAAAAAAGATATGAAATTTGTTTTTTAATCATATAAGGTAAGATACATGAAGTGAATTTTATTAGAAATATTATCATTGGAAGTCTAGATATTGTATATAAAAATATTATATATATATTTACTTTTTAGGTTAATTTTAATCCATTTGGTTTATAATTACTGATAATAAATGATCAAGAAAATATAATTCAAAACACTCAATTAAATATTATTATTTATAAAACAATTTTATGAATATTTTTTTATTAAATAATATAATTCAACATAATTTTTTTCTATTTATATTTTATATTTTTTACATAAAATATATGATTCAAAATTTTATAATTTTCATAGGATAATATAAATTGAATATTTGGATTCTTGATATAAAAATATGAATCAGGTGAAATTTTCATATTATAATGAAAATCATTATTTTAAATTAGTTCTGAGACATATTATTTTTACATTTATTCTATATTTTAGGACATAATTATGATTTTAAAATCATACTACTGTTTTGATAAAAATTAAATAGAAAAAAATTCAATTTAACAAAAAACAGTATTTACAAAATTAATAATTTTAATATTGAAATATATATTGTAAATTATAATTCCTAAGTGATGTTTTATTCTAAAAAATTCAATACTCTTGAAGTTATATATTAAATATTTAATAATAACATTAAATTAGATTTTAATTTGTTTTAAATTCACATATGATTAATTTCCATTCAAACAAATAAATTTCATTAGAATCATTTCTATATAATATATTTTAAAAAATTAATTTTTTTAGAGAATATATATTTTTTAAAAATATTATTAGATACTTATTTAGACTAACATTAAAATTAATTATTAACATATATAGAAATTAAATATTTGAAAAATGAATCAGTTAGTTTATTTTTAATATTCATGTTCTGAAATACATTGAATGTTAGTGTTTTCGTAATTATTTTTTATCATTATAAAAATATTATAAACATAATATTGGTTAAAAGGGTTTACAAGGGGTTAATCTAAGAGAAATTTGTTCGATTATCAAAAACAATTATAAATTAATTTTTTTGACTATATTTATAACTTATTATTACACTAAAATTAAAAAATTTACATTTAGTGCCACATTCCTATAAAATTGAGTTAGTTAAATTTTAATGATAATAATTTTTAAAAAGGAGTCACACCCTTCAAATATAAAAGGAAACATCCACATATCACTTCTACACTCACAGTGATCACAATATATTAACCAATATCACAAAAAATATGACCCCAAAACCATTATTCATGTCATATAGATGTATTTATTTAGAATTAACCCATCTAAAATTTTATAATGTGTTTTTAAAAAATATTATCCAATGAAAATGTATATGTTTTTACCCAACTATTCCATGTTATGTTCTTTTAAATAATAAAAAAAATTCAATAACTACTAAATCATAATTAAACCAGTTTAATTAATATATTGATTATTTTTATTGAAATGATATAACAATTTTCTGACTCATATCAATGTAATGGTAAATGTTAATTTCATTTCTGCATACATGGGGACTACCACCTCCATGAAGCGATGAATTTTTCCTCTCATCACCATTTTCCGTTTAATTTTATAAATATAATACAAATGAAAATATATGATATTTATAACATAAATATTATTTTTATGAATATTTTATATTAAACATTATTTCATTAAATCCATTATAATATTGATAACGTCACTTTTCTATACATGTTAACTATCAACTATATAATGTAATGTAATTCATTTTTCATCACTATCTTACATAGTCAGAGAAAAAATGTATTTGATGAATATATAGTTTATCAATATGATATATGTGACATTAATTTTAATTTGGAGGGAAAAAATATTAAATGATTATCATTTTAATGAAACTCATTGATAATAGTAAATTATAATAAAATAAGCTTATCATCAATTTAACAATCCAGATTTATAAGTAAAACAATCACTGAATGGAATTATTATATTTTTAATCACCATTTAAAATACATTCAAACACATTAAATGAACTTCTAGTGATTAATTATTTATCAAATAATAGGTATCAACATCATCATTACAAAACATGCATGTAACAATTCAAAATAACAAAATCCCATAATGATATTAATCATGTACTAACTAATACATATTAATCACAATTTTTTTATTTTATACACTACAATATTTATTTTTTTTCCCTACATATATAAATATATTTAAACATTTGTCTCATATTATATCATTAATGTGATTTTTATTCATGAGATACCAATATTGTAAGGGTTTCTTAAATACAATTTCCCTTTATTGTGATAATCTCTATAATAACTATAATCATCCATTTTTGTGGTGTTCACACATCAAATGAATTAATTATATTCACTCTCTATCTCTTTATAAATCCCCATATATATTATTTTCATGTTAATATTTATGTGTTTTTCAAATATTTATTCTACATTACCGCTATTTGGTTCTCATAATGTGTATTTTTTTGTAATTTTATTTTTATTTACAATTTATTTCAATAAGAATTCAATTTATATCTATTTATTATAATATCATAGAATATATTCATTTATATTTTTACATTATTAATAAATTATTTTTCTATAATATTATACTTTATTTATAAAATTTTTATAGGAATCATCAAGAATGATTCTAAACATGAAATTTGTTATTTCATTATGAATGAATAAATTGGATATTTTATTAAAAATTTATTGTTTGAATGGATTTTCCTATCTTCATGTCATTTATTCGTCATAAATGTTCCTTAAAAATATTCTATAGTTTCAGATAGAAAATTATATTACCAATTTTTTAGGAATACAATTTCAAAAGATACAAAAATATGGTTTTCTATTTATTTAAAAAATGATAGTTCTAATGATTATATAAAAGTATTTTTCATCTCTATAAAATAACTTAAATAAATCATATACATCACTAGGGATATTATGTAAGTATTACATCCTCTTTAATTCCTAGAATAAATTATTATAATGATATTTTAATATATATTTTTTGAAAATCATACCTTTCCATTTAGCTCATTATTCTATGATAAAATGTAGACTGTTTTTATGGTCATGTGAAATAAATTTGGTCGATTTAATTATGTAATGGATGGAATAATAATTATATATCCTTACAATGAATTGGTTAAATCTCTATATCTCATGTGGTTATACAAAATGAAGTGATTATTGAAATCAATCATGTATGGTTTATTATTCTCTATTTATATTGGATTTGGGAGAGAAATAAATAAATTTTGGGAATCATACAACTATGATAATGTTATAAGTTATAAGTCACTAAAAAGATATATTATTTTTTATGTCTGTGAAAAAAAATATTTTCATATTTATTGAATATTCTATCATGGGTAATGATTGATAATTGATGAATCTTATCTCTTATTACTCTTTTATTTTTTTATAAATAATTTTAAACATATCCATAATTTATGTTCATTGGGTATGTTATTTTTATTATTAAAATGTTATCATACACTTATTTTTATCTTATTTAAACTTTTTATCAATGATTTATATTTCTCAGGTTTGCATTTTCTATGTAATTAATCTTACCATTTCTTATTTTGGCTTTTCCCTAGGTTCCATATAATGTTTTTATGTCAGATATGTCTAGAAGGGTATCTTGTATAGATAATTTATTGATATTTATTAATGAATATTTAATGAATTATAAAAGAGTTATATAATGGTAAAAATTCAAATTGATGATAAAGATGTTTGTTTATTAATGTAAATATTTTTTCATGAATATATAATATTATAAACCTAAAAGAGGGATTTAGAATATATGTGAGTCAATATTGGATATTTATATTTATTTTATGGATTGAATTTTTTATCTCATATAGTAGGTATAAATTTTATTTTATAATGAATTTATTTTACAACTAGATATGGTTGTGGGGGTAAGGGATATTATTGTTCAGATGTTGTTAAAGCAGTTTTAGATTATATTTATAGGGTTAATACATTCCCAACGTGATTTCCTGTTTCTTTTATGTAATATATAAATATATATCTTTGACTGAAAATAGGAAAATTAATGAACACAACACTTTATATTATATCTTTTATGATATTGTATAGACCATCGTAAGAGACTTCTAATAGTGAGTAAGTCTCTAGTAATGTTAAAACTCAAGATAAGTTTTACCTCAAGATACATTATAAGCATTTTATCAGACATTGTTCATACATTGAATGCATTTGAAGAATCCCATATTTCTTTGTATCTAAAAATAATACTTTGAGTTACCCCATTATAAGTCATTATTGAGACACATAAGTCGTTAAACCATATTAGACATTCATATAGATTTTTTAAGACTTACCATTTGTGTGTAACAATTTCACATTGCTTTTTTTGACATTGTATGTCATTATAGGACTTTGAGACACAAACCCACATAATATTATATCTAAAAAATACTACAAGGTTTTACAAATATTTTATAATTTTTAATGAAGGGGAAAAATGAATTTGGAAAAAGTTATATTCAAAAGGGATAAAAACAGGAGGAATCAATAAACAAACATCATTGGTTGAGAATTCATAAATGAGTTATGATTAAAGTCTTGTGATTATTTTTAGACATTTATATCACGAATAATAAAAAGGAAAGGGAGAGTAATTTTTTTATAATTAACTCAATGAAATTTCATCTATTTTTAGGAATATTGTTGATGTAATTATAAAGATTCACTACTGATCAAAATTTAAATATGTACATGAATATATTTTCGAGATTCTCAGACAATTTTCATGTTTTTGGGTTATCATGAGGTTGATAAGCATAGGGTGGTTATTACAAGAGTATTTTTACAACTACACGAGGAGGTCAGATAAAAGTAATGATGTGGACAGTATTGACTAAAAAAGAAGATATATCAAATAGTAATTTTAGGAATATACAAATACACATATATTTTAATTATTTTTTAATGTAATATTGGTTTGGTTCATGAATTCTATTATCTTATTAAATGAGAATTCAATCTCTTGGAATAATTCATGAGAAATCATTGGATGTTATCCCATAAGATGGGTTTGGAAACAAGTTCACATGAAATCATGGGAAACCCAAATATATTATTTTATAAGTATTATTTCATCATTGGGATAAGAATTATCAAATATAATCATTATATATATATATATATATTGAATGACTAATTTATAAATGTGTTAGTCTACAAATAAAAATTAATTTTCAATAGGGAGAATATTGCTGCTGATAATAATAAATAGATCATTCCAGGTTGTGGAAGACTATAAAAATAAGAAGATGATGATATGACTAATGTAATTGATTTTTAGAAAATTTTAAAATATATGATATAGAGTTTCCATTGCAGATGTAGTGATCATCTATATTTTTTTATTAAGTATTTATATATAATCTACCAACATCCGATATTTTCTACCAATGAAAATTATAGTCATTTATTTCCTAACGGATGGAGTTGCGTATTATTTGTATATTGTAGAGGGTGTCGAAAGAATTTTTTATTTTGGTTTTGTCCAATATTAGTCATTGTTGGATATCTTCTGGATTTTTTTATTTTATTGTAAACTAAAAATTGATGGTGCTAGAATAAAAACAAGGCCACAAGGAGGCATTTTATGACGTCATGAACCTTGGTTCCACTCAAAGGATCCCTAAACATGGTTGGACAAATGGACTCAAGAAGATCTCCCTATTTTATAGAGGCCTAAAACTAGTAGTTAGGTACAATATTGTGTTAGTGTGGAGACTATTCTATCAATAACATAGTGTAGTAATATGGATAGATTATTTAATGGGTAAATAAAAGAAGTATAAATTGATAAAGCACCCTTATAAGGAAAAATAATGATATATCGGATCAACTGATAATAATATAAAAAATATTATGATTCATGTTATGAGTCTATAAAACATGAAAACATATATTCACCATATTAGGGAATGATACTATAAAAAATATTAAGATATGTCCCAAAAACTATCCATGTTTCATGAGATCTATATGAACCACATACTACTAATCTCCATCCAATCCAATAATAAATATAAAGGGAATATGGTAGGATTCTTCCTTTATTTGAAACATATATAAATGTAATCATCTCGAGTGACGATGGATGCCTTGTTTTGGTGAGAGATAAATCTCAGTTGTCCACTATAAAAGATATTTATAACAAACTTTCTGTTTCATTTGAAAAATAATAGGGTGGAAGTTTACTTATATTAATCTTATTTAGTAAAGTAATGTAAGTAGCAAAGTACCTCATATATCCTCATTTGGTGTATGGACATGTAACTATATCATTAATTAATTATTAACCAGTTTATATAAGTCACATGAGGAAAAACCAGAAGTGGAATCCTAACATGTTTTAATAGTGAATTATCTATGATATAATAAGTCATATTATTGATATTAGCAATGGAGAATATCTAAGTTAATAACGAATGCATTCTAGACCGTTGGAGTAATTAGAATTCATTAATAATATGAAACCATGGTATATGGGACAGAGTGTAATTTAAGGGTCATAGCCCAAGTAGAATCCCTATAATGTTATTCTAACCATGTCCCATGAATTTATCCATGTTAAAATGGAATAAGAAATGACTAGGTAAAAGGATGTAATCATGGTTCCCCATGTAATTAGAATACATGTTATTCCAAATGAGTGTATCCAAGGAATCTTATATTGATAATTTAGGGATCCAATAGTTTCATAGGAGGCATCTAGTAGTACACAAGGACTGGGATCCATGGTATATATCAACCATGGTAACCGACATCTATGAATTAGAATGGAATCCATGGGTGTTCAAGGCATTGCATGAGAATCCATGGTGATTTTGGTCCTGATCATATATATAAAAATTTTAAGGTCTATGTTCAATATAAACCATATAATTAATTAATTTAGTAAAACATTCCATGTATTACTCATGCCATTTAATAATCCAAATGGCTTATTCTGTACCTTTCATTTTGGTGACAAGGATAACATACATCCAAAAATTTATTAAAACGTTTATTTCTTATTCAATTCATTTGGATCACTCAACTTCCATTTATTATTAAATACAATTTTTGCATCATACAACATACAATGTCATTATATAATAAATTTCTATCCCAATTGATATCCAATTGTATACGATTTTATTTGTTTCAAGGATAATTTAATAAATTTAGAAACATAACATAGAATGGTAATGATATATATATATAAATATATACCAATTTAAAACTCACTCATTAAATTGGAAAACAAAACATTATCACATTAATGTCACTACTCACCCGAACAGTGGCAAAAATAGGTAAAACAAGAAATTGAATGATTAATTACGGTAACATCCTACTTGGTGCAGTTGATGTTTAGGTTATAACCATGAATGATTGATAAATACTATGAAAAGGTTCATTAAATTTTATAATAATTTTATATGTAAGACACATGAATTAAATAGTTCATTCCAAATGAAATCGACATGAATACACATAAACTTATAAAATAGAGAAACATAACGGATGGATTATATACCACCGACCTTTATCCTGTATGACTCATCTCATCAGGTTTAAACCATCTGTTATGTTCGGTTTTGGTGAAATATGAAAAATGGAGTAATGAAGTGAAACTATGTCATATAATCTCTCATTTAAATAACAATATTGAGGATATGTGAAATGGTGAACAACTAAAAAAATTAATATCATACTGAGAGGAATCTGATGAGGTAAAATGTGCTCTAATCTGACAACAGATGGATGAATATGATTAAAAAATATCAAAGAAATTCAAAGGAGATATCTCAAGAAAAAACTGTACATTAGAGAGTAAATGGGAGGAATGGTTGGCATAAAAATCTCTTTAAGGGATAAATGATCATTTTAAAGAAATTCTCACGTTGCACGGTTTGGCAACACATGTGGGAAAATTGCGTGAAAAAACATGATCCTAAAATTTATGTAGTAGGGAACCAACTTGGTTTCGCCACACAGTTAGTGAAATCATGCACTATCTATGAAAATCCACTATTCTAAATACTATACACATTTTGTTCAAGAATTCCACCCCGATCACAAAGTTATGAAAAACTATGCATTTTTCTTCATGCTTCTTCCCAGCACACACACTATTAGAGATAGAGTTTAGACCGGCTCATAAGGATTCTACTAACCATAGAATGAATACATTTTCCAATTATTTGGATTTTGTGCTACAAACTAGCAACAAACACCCCTGAAACATTCATGAACCCATTATTCATATTTATTACATCCAAAATAAATAATTAGTTATAATTTAAAATGTTTAGTACCTAAAATGAAAACCACCTTTATATAAAATCCCCCCTTATAGTAACACTTCACCATGATAACCTTTCATGGGTGGATGAAAACCACATGAGAATAACATCGATCATTTGGTACATAAATTAGACTCCCACTAAAATTTCATAACATATAGAAGTCTGGGCTTCCATGGAACCCATAATAATGGGACATACATGCAATGGAGAGACATCGTGATTCATTAAATGATATTTATATGATATTCATCAAATTGGGAATCAACATTTTACTAAACACCCTCATGATTAAATGTATGAGATCTATCAGCATGATATCAATGAATCTATGAAGCGTTGTATACTTTGTTCCTTCCATGGTACATCTATATTAATATCAACCAATAGGATACCATCACCACTTTCCCAATAAACTGAAATGGTCCAAGAATGTATATTTATAGCTTCCATTTCTTCTATATCCATATATGAAAATGCGTATGTGATACCCGCAAGAAACTATGATCCTTGAATGAGAACACAATAGTACATCAATGACAATCAACATATTATTTTTATTCTACTCTTCATACTAGTCATATTACCAATCAACTAATCCTACTCCAAATTCACCTATATTATTTGACTACCAAGAAGGGATTGCTCCAGTGCCTTCATATAAGATAAAGGTGAATGACCAAGCCTACTATACTAGGACTCCAAAGGATCCATGTGAATTATTACCTGAATTATATTTTTATAGGAAAAATAAAATAGATGATTTTTTTTATATGACAACATTCTAATATTATGGAATCATTCTCGGTGTATTTCATTTAGCACATATAATTCATTTGGAATATACATCATTTTGAGGGTGAATTAAAAAGTTCAAAAGAATTTTTGATTAAATAGCCTTTTACATCCCCATCAATAACTGTGATATGACATGAGTGTACATTTAGGAAATGATATTCCAAGGGACCCCATGAAGAATAATGATCTGAATTCCACACAATAATCCTAGCTCAACAGATATGAAAATATACCAAATAGAAATGAATTTTTCTACATTCATCATCCTAATAATGACAACTAAAACTAAGTCACTACATCATGGTGACCTCAGTAATCTGTTTAAAAATAAAATGGATACATCATTATATTTTCATTCTGCTACTATAAGTGGGTGAAATAATCCTTCAGATCATATTTTATTATCATTCATCTACTGACATGGGGAACACCTATGGATAATGTCTTCTATCTAACATTTCATTGCAAGCCACCAGTACTTGCATCACATATTATGTTACATCATGGAGACGCATGTTATAAATACATGCTTAGAAGAAAGAAACATGTTCATTAGTTACTCTCTCATATAAAAAAACATGTATTCATCAATGTATATATATAACATCATTTAAATAAACTAACCAATCTAGTGGCGTGTCTACTATTTCCATTCTCTCCCACATAACTAAGACATGGGGATCTAAAAGCATCCTTCTCATCACCTACTATATTTGTAAAACGTAGTTCATAGTAAATAAAAATGAAAATAGAGAACGAAAAACCTATTTTATTATCCTTAGAGAAATCATAAATCAATTTTATCACTTTAAATACATAATTTATCTAGGTGAATAACTAAATGAAAGGGGTGAGCTAAAATTACAAATAAGGTAATCAACATGATGTGGAAACATAAAGTGTGATTTTAAGGTGTAATGTGATATACGAAATGTGAAGGCATATGAGTAATCATATTTAATAATAATATAAATAAAATGATATTTTAATATTATAGAAACATATGATATTATACAATAATATAAAACATTACATAAGAATAATTCAAGGATAACTATCAAGACAACACCACATGGTTGAAAGAGCGCTATAGTGGAGTAGGATTACTCCCAAAATCCCATATATAACAGCTCATGAAACAAAAACATTACACATGCATTATAAACATATCTTGAAACACCTATCATAACATATACATTTTTTATAGGTTCTACATTAATTAAATCAATCATAAGTTTTATTAGAATAATTTTGTTTTGAATAAAAAAGGGTTACAAAATATTTTTTAATATTATAATAAAAAAAGACTTCTTAAAGATGTAATTTGAGAAACGATCATATGGAATTTCATACCCCATAAAAGTAATAAACAATAAGCTGGATATATATTTTGGATACATATATATATAATTTAGAATAATTATATAAAATTAATGATATATATAATTTGTGTTGGAGAGAAAATGGTCATAACCTGAAGAAAGGGGTGGTTTAATGTGACCCCTACCTTGAATCTTATTAATAATGTGGGTCCATTTTCATCATAAAGAATAAACATATGTCAATTATTTACATAAATAATAACCTTTATATTTTTTATTATATTTTTTTCAAATCATGTTATATTAATTTATTTAATAATTTAGATTCATGATAGAGGTTTTGATGATATTCATCTTATATGGTCAATGTGTCATGGTATGTTGTCTATGGTCAAATATATTATTATTTTATAATATACATAATCGTAATCATTGAATAATTATCATTTATTACATAAATTATTCATTAATAAATATCCAAGCAATGTGATTTTTAAAAATGAACTACAATACAATCATTGAGAAGGTAAGTCATATGTATTAATGAGAAATGATTATATTTTTCAATGATCATGATGAAAATAATGTGACTATTATTTAATAGTAATATAGATATTCTTATATGATAAATATAATATTACATCCTCAAATACACTTATATTTACAATCCATGTGGTGTGGTATTAAATTAATAATCACATATCATTATTGAGGTACTTATCCACATTCCATATCATTAGAGTTATAATATTTTAATTTATATAATGGTAATAAAAAGGATATATTAAATCTCAAAAATGATAATATTTAATTATTATCATAAATATACATTAAATCCATCACCACCTACTTCTCTGAGAGGTGATGATGGAAAATGAATTACATCAATTCTCAAGGTGGTAGTCCACCATACATAAGACAAATGGATTCACATCCAATTTATAATAATTGGATATATATGTAAGTTATTCCATTACCATAATAAATTCAAATTTTTTTTGTGATTTTTTTTTATTATATGAAATTTTTTTAATAATATTTTTTTGATGTGTACTAATTTTTTTTAAAAGGCTATGTTTTAAACGTTACCTCTATTTCGGAAAACATCATTAGGATATCCCCATAAGAATTCATTAAAGGATTTTATAATAAAAAAGGATTCAAGGACTAGGTAAGGGAATTTTGGAAATTAATTTTTATCGAAATTTATAATAAATTCTTTTGATGTGTGATAATAATAGAATATGAGGTTCACTTTTATATGTGGGGATTATCTAAAACTTTTTATTTTACTATGTTTTAAAATAATTTCATTTATCATTCCTTGGAAAATGACTCAATATAACCATATATTAAATGATGATAATAATATATAAAATGGATATTTCTTTTAATATATTCCTTATTAAGGGTTTTATAATTAATTAATGTTGATATACTTTAACCATTTAAAAAAGTTCTAAAAATCCATGTTTTCAATTATATAAATAAACATTAACAATGTGATGAAAATTTTATATTCAAAGGAAATATAATAAATTATAAAAAATAAAATTGTTCATATGTCAATTTAACACCATGTAGAAAATAAAATTTTCATTTATTTAACATTACATAATTAAAATATGTCATAATATTTGTAAAATGTATAATTTTCAATATTCATATCAGAAATAATTTCTAAAAATCCTAAATAAATACTATATGTTATTTTTGATACATTTTAATTTATATTTTTGTATGGTTTATAGTGATGCCTTGTTTTGGGTTTTTGAGGGATGTTTCAAATTCATTTCCATTTGTTTTTTCCATATTTTACGCAATCAAAAACTATCATTGGTTCCATAATCAATATGTAAGTACGAGGAAACTTATAAATGGAAAGAAATCCATTGGGTTTTAGACCCAACATCACATTAAATTTACCACAGGTTTCATTGATTGGAGTTTACTTTCATTATACACTTTTGGGGGGAAATTTTCATATTTTCTGAATGACTTATATATTTTAGAATTTTTCATGAAATTTTTCCCATGCCCCGATACAAGACAGATTACACATATTCCAGTGAGTTGACTCAATAATATATTTACATGAACCATTTTATGTGTCAATAGTTATCAATCATTTTATTTCTCTTAAATAGTTATTTTAATTTCTATACATGTTTTGGAATTCTAGAGAATATGGTAGTCTATGGTGGTAGTTGATATCTCTGAGATGTGATTAAACATCAATGAGGTGTTCTACATATACTATGATAAACTGAATTCAAACACATATAGTTATGATAACATTGATTAACATCATATAATAAGAATATACAATATATTTTAACATCATTGGGTATTGATTTTTTTATAGGTATTGGCCAACAAGGAGGTATCATACGTATCCAATTAATATATAAATGTCTGGTCATGTAGTTTGTGTTATGGGAATATTATCATAATATATGTGAAATAGATTCTCTAGAAATGAATAATGAATGTATGACTGGTTAGAATTTCCTAACTTGGAATATAACCCTTTCAGGGAAGATGATTTGTAATTAGACATACATCACAATGAATGTACCAAACTAGGGGTAATCCTTTACATGTTAATATTATAATAATACTCAATCTCTAAACCCACATGAGTAACGATTACTGTGAAAAAAAAACAGATAATGAATGATTAGATAGATCTCATAAAGGCCTATTTGTATAATGATTACACTAAATATTTTCCCTCTGAGAGGTCAGAAAAACTAGTCAATTTGATTATATTTTATGATGCTCAGGCCATAAGAATTATTCCAACATATCATTATTACTATTATTAGGTTCCTTATTGATTCTTTGTTTTTTATCCCACCAATGAGTTTGACGTGCATAGGGGAATGTTCAGGTCTTACACTTAATTGGATGCTTTTGTGTCTAACCCATCCATTTACGCTTAAGATCGAGGAATGATGACATACTAATGGGACAAATTATGACCTGTGAGTATTGAATATTTTACATATTGAAGGACATAAACCATTGTGGTTTCATATAATAGATCATAACCATTGAATCAATAATTTTTATCATGTATAAATTTGAATCAGGTTACTTAGAGTTCATTGACCCTTTGTCCAGATGATGGGTTATGGTAGTTGGTTATACATGAATGAATTATTATTACCCTCAATACTTAGTAAATATAGGGACTTATAATGTAGTGGAAAATCATGTTTCATTTTTACTCTATACATATATTATAAATCTAGAGATGAAGAAATTAATAGGTCCATTAGATTTTCATTGGAAGACACTAAGGGTCCACCTGAGATCATGAAACAAATTGGGTCTCATGAGTCTGTAACCCAAACCCATTAAACACACCCCCTATATGAAGGTGGTATTTAGGAGAAGATGGGGTTCACATGGTACGAGTCTATGTGTGTCTAACTAATATTTCATTCAAATCTACAGAACATGTTATATGGGATAGATTGACCTCGATTATGCATCCAATGGTCTCCTCCTGACATGACATGGATGAATTGAATGATCGAAGATGAAATGTCATAGATAATTCAATCAATAAACTATCTTATTTGGGGTGTATTCACAGGATCAATTTGAAATGTCATTGTAAACCTTTTAATGATCAATTTTGACAATTTCAGGGTAATATATATGATCGTCTTTAAAGTCTAGAATTTATCCATACGATCAAGGTGAATTGTCTGGATTTATCCACCATCTATAATCGAAAATTTAAAAGTCCATTCACATGGTCTATTAACATATCCCAGATGTTGGGACCAAATCTATTATTTTATAGGATTTCATTACACGATCAATTCAGATATGTCATGGTCCATTCTATTGATCTACAAACTTGTTTGGGATATATTCACAAGATCACACATTAATAATAAGGACCAAATTAAATTATTATAGTAGGAATATCCAGGGCATTCAAATGATCAACTAACATTCTTATAAAATTTTTCACATGATCAATATAATTTTTCTTTAATTTCGACACATTATACAAGAGAATTGCATAGGTTCCATATCATGTCAATATTGAAATGCCCATGGAATCTTTTCATGATCAACATGAAATTTTCATTGGCTGTGGAATAAGAATTCTCACATATTAGTGGACTATTATATGATAAATCTAGTATGTCTAGGTATGCGAGATGAAATTACAAGACCAATGTGTAGTCAGGCGATCTTGTCATTTTAATCGAGTCACACATAATGAAATCATTAATATATATATGATAACATGGATGTACAAGTGTTAATGTCTCTTTTCTAAAGAGATCATGACTCGAGGACATATAGATATTATTATTCTAGAGAGGAGGAGTTTGAGTACCAGAGATCTTGTCATGGCTACATATTCTTGTTTTCGGTTAAGAGTTCATGTCCATTGGTATACGTTTGTTGTAATCATCAAGGAAATTCTATATATATTATATTGTGTACCACATGGATGAATAGAGGCATTGAGATAATAGGGGTTATTCCTCTTAAATACATATATAAACCATGTAAACATCCTTGTATCATACTTACATATTTTAATATATAGGATAGGATCATCATTCGATTGCATGATCTATAAGGGTTCATGAGCTGGTATTGAAAATATATTGTGGGATGCATATTAGTGCCACAAAATTAGATTGTATGATTGGTTGGGGATATTTAGTCCATATAATACCATCATGTGAACTATAAATGAATGTTAATGGTATAATATATGTTTATTTTTCAACATACAAGGTTGTTTGGAAGAATTATAATTTCGTGGTTCCAAACATCTTGATAAAAGGGGATTGTGTGATCCAATATTCTTGATTTCATGCTAGAATTAGGTTTTTTCCACTAGTTCTCATGCACCATAAAATAACATTTCATGTGGGGAATTCGCATTGTAGTTATAAATGTTTTCATACAATCATGGCTTATTAGATGCATCTCATAATAGAGTTTTCTCATAATGTAAATTTTTAAATATGATCACATAATCATATGGTGATTATGTGATGAATTGTATCATTGGAATCATGTGGTTGGATCTCCTTATAGGAATCATGAATTTTAGCTATAGATTCTCTCTTGTAGTTATAGTTTCCACCCTTATTTTTTATTTTCGTTACCTTTTTCATTCTTTCCACATGATTCCTTTCTGTAATTTTTTTTAATAGAGGAACAGTTTATAATGGGAATGGTTGTCAATTTTCCTACTAATTTTCATGGTTCACCCACCATTTATACAGGCCTAAGGTAGTGGGGAGAAAAAATTACTGATTAATGGGAGGCCTTCTTAATGGATTCACACAATCATGTTGATTAACATCATTCAACAAATCTGTTTTTGAATTATATTATCTATGAAAGGATACCATAATATTCTCCTTAATATACATCATGTAATGGGGTTTAAGAGAATAAACAAAGGCTTTGTGTGATTTCAATATGTGATTCATTTGATAGTTATTAATTAATGCATCCAATATTGAACAACAATTAGAGTTATCATTTGATAGAATTAAAAAATGTCAAATGTTTTATGCCTCTCACAATTGAGATAATTTTTTTTATACACCACTGATGCTGTCATCATCAATTTTTCATATTCTTTATTATTATATATCATTTCACTTACACCTTCTCTTTGTTGAATCTTGTGGTCACATTAACAATTTATGTTGAAAATCCTTTTTCAAAATCAATTTAATTTTAAAATATGATGATATTCGATGCTCTATTAAGGAGACCTCCTCAGAGGAATAATTATGAAATTGATAGCCCCTTCATCATTACGATGGATTGGTGTACACTTTTATGATCATTCCCATAATCACATGATATAACATCGAAATTTACTGTATCATGCTCCATTGACGCCCCTGTGCATGTCTTCATTCGATCACATGATGATTTTCACATCTTGAGGAGGCTTCAAATGATATCTCAATTTGGTTCATGTAATGTGATGAATAATTCATGGATTTAATATGATGATGAGGATGCAGTTTCCTTGAGATTGATAATTGTGGAGTGATGTCATGGATATCATCATGTTGGGGATTCATGAGAGAATATATTATCTTGTAGCATTGATATTGAGTTGTTTGGATTGTTATAGGTGAATTTTTTAGAGATAGTGTGAGAGTGAGATTGGACATATTTGATCATCTTGATTGGATGACAGCTGCTTTATCTGTATAATTTTATATGGGAAGAGTTCACACTCAATATTTATCTCAAATAGGGTTCTCAGAGAGGTGATCCATGATTAATATTATTTCAATGATTAAACTATCTATATATGAATGTTTGGGGTCTAGTTCCTAGATATATCATTTACAACCCCATCACAACCCACTAGTATATTATATTTCCACCCTATAGCACAGCTCTACTCATGTTGAATGTGCGCTTATTTGGGGTTTCATGATGACATATAATATCTAGATGAGCATTATCCTAAGGTTGTTGAGGTGACTCCCATTGTCTAATGTGTCGATCTATCAAGGTTTTCTAGTTCTGGAAGGCCATTATTTTGGATAATTAAACAATTTAATGTAGATAAATAATCTACATAATCAGTATAAAATAAATATCATACCCTGATTATAATAAACCCATTCCCATCCACCATCCATAAAAAATTACTATTACATGACACTATAAATTAGAAATCGTATTTCTTAAATTTATTATAGAATATAATCCGATATGAAATTATGGGAATCAATCCATTACCACCACATTGAATTAAATTCATTCATGATCAACAGAATCTGATTTTATGGTGAACGTAGACCACTTACCTATACATAGGAAGATATGATTAAATTTTATATTATAACCAATGATATTATGTTAGAAAAAATTGTATTTAAATAGGAATAGGTATATATTTATAGATATAAAATGGATTTGGTACAATAGGTCTTGTGATTGGATCTGTGAGAAGAGGCATGGACATTGCTATGTATCCCAATAATATTTGAATCTTGTTGAATGTAGTTCTATTATAAAATCCTATATAGATAATGACCTTGAATAGGGAAAATAAAATCATATATGTTTACCTATATGATAAGTTTCCTTACCTTGACCATTCTATTTTGTATGTAGTGGTGAAATACTTAATTGTGATGAAATCTTGAGTAGAGACCCATGTTTCAGTAGAGAGGGGTCAGAGATCTAAGAGATGCGAAAAATTCAAGGCCTAATTATTTTTTCAACTATGAGTATTTTAAGGTTTTATAGAATATAAATATTCTCAAGTAGCATAAATGGTTGATATGTCATGCTACCATCAGGCTAGTGCTAGGAAATAGAGATGAACTCTAATTTTGTCCTAAATTCATGGAAAATATGAACATATATTAATTTTTTCTTGGGAAAATTTATATTCCATACAAGACTTGTATATTATTTTTTCATCCCTAAAATTTAACTAATATTTAAATTTGAAATCATTTTTGTCATGGACATGGATTTTTCTCAAGAAGCCCTTACGTGGTGTTTTGACCAAACATGTTTTGGTATCATCCATTTTATAATCATTCAATATTGTCTATATCTCACAATGTGTGATTCTAGTGATATGAGACTCTATTTTTTACCATTGTTCCCATTTCAGGGTATGAACTGGCTGTGCATTATGTCTCTTTCAATTATCTTCATAGAGGAAACATATACTATAATTTTATTTTATTTTGGTATCCTCCTGCTAGAACCAACCACGGATATAATTTTTGACTTCTAAATCAAACCATATACTTTTGGTAGTGTTCCATTCAAGAAGTAACATTCTATGTGGAATTTAGTAAAATGATTGTGGTTTTATTCCTCACAGCATTGTCTCATGTGTTATGAATAGACATTATGTTTAGTTTGATTTCTTTCTTCCAGGTCATGAATCCTTGGTTAGTTTACTATCTTATTGTTAGGAATTATGATTTTATGAAGTCTAAAAAACTATTTCCTGGACATGATATGTTGTGAAGATTAATTTCATCCTTTAAGGACATAAGATAATGTGTAGGATAGTGTCCCGTAACCAGTACATGTCATGTTTTGTAGTTTGATGACTTTTTGTTTTTACATTAGATGTTGTTCAGTTTAAATACATACAGAATATACATAATTTGTTATGAGGATTAATTTATCTAATTCCATACATGTGATTTTCTTCAATTTGTATTATTTCATATAGGAAATTTGATTCTATGTAGATTAATATATTACTTTTAGTATTTCTATTTTATGTTTTTAAACTACTAGGTTCATGTACATCAAATGTTATGCAGTTTATTCTGTTTCTTCCATGACATTAGTGAATGTATTGTTTAACATCCAATTTCTATGACATGAGATAATTTATTCATTAAATATATGTTTATTGGATATTAGATCATGATATTGAGTCAAAACCACTATATATATTTTAAATATGAGTAGTGTAATTCAAATTCCCATGAGTTTCAACAGATGAATTTTTAATGGGGAAGTCATACTGGGTATGACACAATACATAGTATGATGTTGAGTCATACAAAAGTTTCACCATGGATTATGAGGATTAGGGTTATTTACAAGAATGTAGGGGATTCTTATTATTTGTTAGTTAAATTCCCTTACAAATGTTCATATACCCCATTCCGGTATTTTCATGTTATGTGGATCACCAATATTTTCAATGGGTCATAATTTATTTTTGAGGACTCCAAATATTGACTATATTGTGAGGTGTCTTGGAATGATCTATCTATGAAGGGTTATATCAACCAAGTGTGTTTTAAATTTTAATTGAGAGCCTAATGGCCTACTATATGTGGTTTCGAGTAACATATAGTGTTTCATAAAAATGATTTTTAATGGAGGGCCACATTTTTTTATTTAGAATGGGTATAATGTACTGTGAAAACTGTAAAAGAAGTTGTATCTTGTTGAATAGTTTGATTAGGGGGATTTATTCCAAATTTAGGGAATATATGAGTTAATAGTGGTGGGATCCACTAGGCACAGGTCCCCCATCAGTAATTTATGAATATTATAAAATTTCACACTACTAAGAAAATAACTCTTGGATTTTTTGGGGGATTTATAGGACTAACGAGACTATTTGGTTGAACCATTTCCCATTTCAATTATATTGTTTGGAAGAGTCAGTATAATGAAATCCCATGGTACATGGGGTACCAAGATATGTATATCAAAATAGTGAAATGGTTGTGTCATCTCATACTTCAATGTAATAGAGGTGGTGTAGGAGAAAATGTAATATTCAAGAAGGTTTTTATAAAACTAAATGTTCTGTATCTGCCTAGTGGAAATGTTATCATTGTGAGGAGACATATAAAATTATTTCTATAATATTCTCTGATAACAAAGGTTCCAGATTGAATTGATCAATTTCTACTAGTGACCATATGTGCACCATATGAGATGTATGATTTTTTTATGATCCACCTCTACGATAAACTATACAGATGAAAATTATAGGGATAATATACAATAAATTATCTCTAGATAACCTCATAGAGTTCAAATAAAGAAATTTTTTATGCCTCATTCTCATGAATTTATTTGGGTCATACGATTTTGACTATAAAAGGATAATGTTAATGGTTATTTTCATTTGATCAAATTGTGTGAAACCTAAGGACATGACAGTCATAGAATGTGTATGAGGGGAACATTACAGAATAACCCAATTATGATACAAATATTAATGAGTGTTCCGACGTCCATTTGATACTGAGATGAATTATTTTTAAATTGTTGCTCATGATTATTGGGTCATCTTAAATGATATTGGTAAATCATGTATGGGATGATGAAAATCAGGAATATATAATGAATTCTACAACGGGGATGTGAGGGCTCCGAAGGTTAAAAAATCCATTCATGTTGGGATGAGATATTTCTAGTTAGTATGTCAAATCCCTTATACATATCCACCAATTATGTGGTTTAATTCATAAAACTCCAATCCTATCAAAATGATTTCAATGACCAGCGGAAACCGAAGGCACCCAAGACATGAATCATGACTTATGGGTTTAGGTGCATAAAATATAACTAAGAAACCTAGTAATTTAGTTGAATAGGGTAAGCTTCTTATTTCCATTGATAAAGAATGATGATGGTGATGGCCTAAACATTGTATCGTTATATAGAGGGTAGTTAACTATCATTAAATATATTATCCTGGTAAAAAGAAGTTTTACATTCACATTACCCTCATGTCATAAGGATTTTTTCATAGTTTAATGTAATTATGTATGAACATGGGAAATATTGAGATATTTTAGAGGATATCATGTGGTAAACATTGCAATGGTCAAAACAATTTATATGTAGGTATAATATTTTATATGGACATTATATTACTCATGGGAATTAATATTCGGGAGCCCCTTATTATGATTATTTATCATGTGTGCCTAAAATACATTTGAATATCTAAATATTTTTCCAGATGGATGATATTGTTTGACTAGATCCTATTTAGTAAGAGGTATACTCATTTTTTATATTTTGATATTCCTAGATTTCCATATTCATATATTAATGGATTGAATCATTCCATAATAATATGATTTATAGTTATATCTCTGCGTATATTTAACTCACATGCTGGGTATATTATCATAATTGTTAAAGTCCCATGTCTCTTAATGATATGTAGGATCCATGAATCTCTACATATTCTAATATGTAGAAAACAAGTCACTAGTTGTTCATGAATGGTAAATTCTACACACAGGTTAGAACCATTTAATAGGGGGACACTGATCCCTTTGATCATTCAATGTGGACCTAATATTGGTGATCTAAGCATCATTAAACATATTCTGAGTATGGATATCATGGCACAAAAATCTCATTAATAGGAAACATAACAATATGGTTACCCATATATAGAGTATGGTTATTGTTCCCATAAATTATAGTGTATGAACCCTAGAATGCATATACTGATGTCACCATATATCATGTATTGATAATAATTAATACATGAGTAGTTCATGAATGAAAAACTCACCACATAGGTCTAATCAATTCAAAGAGAATGGGAGAGGGGATTGTTTAAATTGAAAATCATGGATGTACACATGATTAGATATCTAGGAATCAATTCATATCCTACGATAATATGTATCAATCCCCATGAATTTATTTGATGGGAAACTCACCATGCAGGTCTGACCCATATGATTTGGATGGAATTTTTCCCTTTCTTTTTTTGACTCTTGACAAACAATTAGAGATATGGAAATCTATACATATCATATTATATTAGGTATCAATCCATACACACCTCTTAAATTAAAAAGAACTCCACAATGGGATGAATTATAATTAAAGGGGGGGGGGGTTATTCCATATATTGTTCTGAATAGAACCAGGATTGGAGTTCCATATGTCACTACATATCATGTATTTTTTGGAATCAATGAACATGATGTTCTTAAATGGGATAATCAGTACATAAGACTAACCCATATGTAGAGGGTTCATTATTCCCATTAATTACTAAAACGTCCATAAGGATTGGAGATATTGGAATGAAAACATTTCTTATGTTGGAACTGATTAGGCCACATTCAGTTCTTGAATGATAGTCACTATACATATGCGAGTCACATTCATATAGTGGGTCATTTTTTCGATGATTATTTCAGATGGACCAATGATTGGAGATCCAAAAATCACAATGTATAATATAATTATATGAATAATTCCACATGTAGTTATTGAATGTATGTTTCATCAACTAGTCAATCCCAAGAATCTGAAAGGGGAAAATTTTTAGGTTGTGAATGGACATAGGATTGGAGATCAGTGCATCACTACATATAGTGCTATGAAATGTTGCTAACCACACATTGTTGTTGAATGGTGTATTGGTGGTACAGTAACAAAAAGGATACTAGTCCTCAAAGGTGAGGCCTATAGTACTGAGTATTATTATTCTATTCAGGTTCTGTCAACCTTGTAGTTTATCATCATTGGGTAAAGACTTAAAGTGTTGATGATAGTTTCACATCTAATACCATAAAAACCCTGATGTGAACTGATATGTATTTATTATTGATGTAATTATTTTCCAAAATTAAAATTCCCATGTGATTTATTTATATTTTAGAAACAAGGAATGGAAAATCATCATCCACCACATAGAAGTGATAAAAAATTCGGACAATGTAATTTTGAATAATTTGGTCATTGGGGCAAGATATAAAATATTGAATCTATATTTATTTCATTGGAATGATAATTAAGTCATACACAATTGTTAGTAAACAATTTTTATAAACTTAATTTGTCTATTAGGTTTGTTATAAAATAATTAAAACATAAATCAAGCCTCATATATATTGTACAGGGACTTATTAAATCATCTAATGAGTGGAACACAATTCTTGACCCATGAGGCATCTAAAAATTGTATTCCAATGAATACCATGCTTAATACATAGTGTAGTAGTGTATTTAAGGATTAGGATATCAATATGTCGCACAATTTAGTTTCAAAATGATAAGATGAATATATTATAGTGGTACCCTATATTGGAGATTTGGGTGTCACTACATATCCATTGATAATAGTAGTCATTCAACATGTAGTTCTTATGTGGCTAGATTCTTGAGGTGAATTTAACTCATAAAAATGGACAAGGGAACAACATTTTTCACACAGATATATCTATCGATTTTTAAATGAATGTTAATGAAGTGATTTTCTCCAAGAAGATTAAAATCATGTGGTGAGAAATAAAATAATCTAGTTTATTGACATACTATCAGATCATCATCTTTGAATTTATACACCATTGATTAAGGTTGAATCAGATATGAAGAATAACCTCATGTGACAATGAGGTATATTTTGTGAAATTTATCATCATGAAGTAAGGATGTATTACATCATATAAAATTTCATGAATCCATAATAGTTTTAGTGAAATAAAAATTTATATGTTAATGATATATCACACAATATAACTTCATGTGACCAAGATATAGCATGCATTTTATTGTAATTCGACTCAGTCGATTGGAAATAGTGTCATATAGAGTCATACTACCATCACATATCCCACTGTTTAATAACATGAGATCAGGACATCAAATCATTAGAGGGGATTATTCTCTTGACTGACTACTTGAACCTTAATAGTCATTATGTAATACGAGGTGATGCATTTAAACACTTGTGTTTTACTTCTTCATATGTATATAATTCCAATAAAACACATATCAATGATTATTTTGAAATGATATGTATACTTTCCTCTCCTCGAGATGCATGGAGGTACAAATATACATTGGCTGGATGTCGTCTTATTTTCATAGATTCACCTTCTAGGCCATTTTGATGGTGGTGGAGGAGAAATCCACAAATGGGGGAGGGGTGTTCCTAAGATCATCAAATTCTATATCCACCCCTGATTATATCAAGTCATTATAAGAAAATATGGGTTAACTAAAAAAATTTATGTCATTATTGGTGTATGATACTATATGGGAAGAGGTAATGTCATCCATGAATCACTATAGTTGTTGATGAATGATCATACTGATGATTTATTTATATTAAATTCTTATGAGTGTCCGTATGAGCCTTAATATATAATATTATTTCTTATACCAAAATTAGGTTCACAGTTGTCACGTAATCACCATCGAGGATACTCCATGGATTTTTAGGGGAAGTCCGTATGACATTGGTTGATGGACCCTAAATATTTCCATCCAGTAATGGTTGTTTTACCACACATTTACAGAATACATCATCACCATATATCGATTTTTATAACCTGAAACGACTGATGAAATAATATATTTTATCAACATTCCAATTAATGGTGTATTTCAAGCACTAATGAAATAATGAAGGTAATACCACGTGTCCGTGAGTCCAATGTCTTCCCAGAAATTCATTATATATAGTGTCATACTATATTACCAGGAATTCAACCTTAGATGTGAGACCCTCAAATTTTTTTTGGTTTTATCTACACAAAAGTTTTATTCCCACTACTATTGTAGACAATAATGGTTTATATTGTTGGAGATAACATGAAATTTCTATATCCTTAATCACATAGTGTCCACAATGGGATGAAGTTAATCCCATTACCATTTTCTATCAAATTACAAACATTGATGACATTGTCATGTTTTTTATTAGGAACATATATTAATCTAATATGTCAATGGTTAGCTTCTTCTCGATCTTGTTTTTGGAATGTGATGATGATATGGAATTCCGGTGACATAGTCTCTACTCGGTAATCCTTGACTGAAAAAACTTATGTCTACATCTCATATGGACATAAGAGGTCCTTGAAAAGTGCATCTCCAGGATATATTGAATTATACATAGAATCGAAGACTGTATAACATCCAACTCATGCAGACAATATATACTGTAAATTGAGATGTTTCATAGTTTATCATCATGTGGCTTGAACATCATATGTGCATATTAAACTCATGAATCTACTATATTTTCATTTATTTTAATGTCATGTGACTAGGATGTAACATATAGTTTATCATTATCTGAAAATAATTTTTTCCATTAACATTAACATCATAAAACATGGACATTGTTATGGAAAAATATTTAAGGAGGGTTACTATTCAATTTTATTGGGCCCAGATTAATCATATCAATATAACATGTTTTTCAAAATCCTATAAATTTTCATAGACTTCATTAACATTAATCTGTTACCAAAACCATAAATCTATATAATGATTATATTGTTTTCAAGAGACATCAGTGGTAGGGACATTAATTTACATTTCTTATCAAACATGTCTCAGGTAAATTTCAAATTTTGGATGTTTGGTCTACTGATTATCCATCAAATAAATAAATTTCATGGGGAAATGAATAAATTGGATTGAAAATACGTTTTTTTTCCTTCCATCCTGTTATGGGTGACCACAATACTTCTCTCACGTGCTACCCACAACTCTAATGGCATTGAAATATGATATTGTTTGATGTCCAGTGTGGATATCCCATGTTCATAATGGATCATGTGTATGTAATAATGGATTGGGGGTCTTGGATGATATTGATGTTTCCAATTGATTAAGGAATCCTCAATTACCTAAACTATTTTTTTCAATGATTATGTTATATTTTTTCCATACTACACTCAATTAGGGGATGAAAATTGGGATATTCGACCATCCCTATGGGATCGAGTTCATGAAAATATGAAAATTCACATAGAATACTGTGATATTTTTAGGTATAAAAATGTATGGATTTCATCTAATGAGAGGATGTGAATATAAAATATCTCAATGCCCCATGGGTTGGGGGGACATCAATATAATGGAGCATTCTATATAAAGGTGATGATGTATAATTTTGTGGAAGGGATACTTGGATTATTCCGCCAATTATTTCTCATATATTCTAGTAATGTCATTTATGTTAAATGATCTATTCTTCCTAAAAATTGGTTTCACATATATAAACAGATGATATAATGTTACCCTAATTACATCATTTTGCTTCCAATTATAATGTGATTAGATGATCATGGTTGACTCAACATTGATCCTATATATCCAATGCACTATTTCCATTTTCTATATTCTCTAAATAAAATTGAACAGTCAGACACTGACCTGGAAGATTATATCATTGTTTGTTTCATTAATGATTATATAGAGTAATTATTTTCATTGGATGGAGGAACAAGGTATCCCAAACTACTATTACTCATATTATTTCAATGTGGAATGATTATTATATTAAATAGTGTAACCATCTATGTCCAATGTAAATTTCACAAATTCTGTTGATATCATATTGACAGATACATAATAGTGTTTTAGATCCCCATTAATGTATATTCATTTTTTATGAGTCTGTTCATGATATACAATACTGTGTGATGGTACACACAATACAATTTTTGGGATAGTGCGCATAGAACCATTTGGTTGGTGGGGGACAATAGTAGTATTTAGAGGGTCATTATCTATAGAATCAATTTTTGGGGATGATTCCAATAGTACCATCTGTGGGTCACTATATGTTATATAATTGCGTGGGTCAATGCACATATTAATGATTTTTCCATTGTAAAATGTGAAAAAATATCCAAAACCAATGTGATGAGGTGATACCTATGATTCCACGAATCACCAAAATATTGTAATGAAAAATTAAGGTACTACATGATATTAATAAACAATTATTGAATCATGGCCATTGTCAGGATACATAGGTTGGCCTTTAACATATCTACACCAATAGTGATGTATTCTTTCACTAGAGTGTCATTATTTTGAAACCCTATGATAGTTATCCTATTGGATTCCCTAATCCTGATGTATGATTTGGTCACGAAATACAATACATATCACTATATAATCATAGTAAAATTTAAAATACAATGAATATAATGGACATGATACCTCCAAGTAATCTCCAAAGTGGTTGAGTATAAATGGTGATTTTACTCATCCACCTCTATTGGTTAGGTAAGTTATTTGATTATTCACTCTAGTATTAAGCACCAATTGTTGTTGAATGTGGAAAAATGGTACATATCAACTTCAGAGGATTAAGGTGGGAGTGAAATCCTATGAGGATTCCTCCACTATAAGATTTCAGGATTTAATTCCAAATTTGAGATAGATCTGCTTATGTGGTACTCTCAGAAAGAGGAATTCAACAATTATAATTAGTTGGGCTATATTGATGACAACATACATCAGGCCCTAAGGAATAAACATAAATGAGAGAAATTCACTTGATCATTGTGTTATCTATTTTTTCATTGTATCATGTGGTGTTATATTAGAATTAAGATATTTTCTATTTGTCTTACAAACAGTTGGTACATTTTATGATGACATTTGGATTTTAATAAATTTGAAAATTCTGGAAGATGAATTAGAAAACCATATTCGTGAGGCCTCATACAAAATAGTAAATGTTCTATTTATTTATTTTATAGTTAATTGATATAGATTTCTGTCCATAAATTGTGAAATGATTGTAATATTTTTTTCAAACAAGTAATGTTAACTATTTTTATAAAAAAAATTAAAAAATTATCATGATAGGAACTATTTATTCTATAATTTTTTACATATAAAATAGGTTCCATAGCTAATGAATTTCACATTGGGTTCACCATTTAATTTTTGATAATTTCATTGTATTATCATATAGTACTAGGTAATCATTGGTTGAAGGCAGTTTCATAATAATTTGAATCATGTTCACCATGTTTTTTTCTAATTAAAATCACAACAGTTCCCCCATTCATTAATCAGTGTGGTCGAACAACTTAATTGCATGAACTCCTTTGGAGTTTCAGAACCAACAATAAATAGGAATTCACATTGTTTGAGATGTGGTGAGGAAGAGATCATCACATCCTTTTGGGGAAAATTATTTTCAAATATGAGACACTTTAGTAGATTTAATTTAATCTTTAGATATCCTTCATAGGTCCAAATATGAGACTTGTTACCCATGACCAAGTGAATTAATTAAATCCATGTGTTGATGGGAACAAATATGTACGTCATAGGATCTCTATTATTTTATTGCTCATTTCTGATGCTTTAATTTTTTATCCAGGTTTAGCAGCGCTGGAGTTGATTAAAATCCAAGGATGTGCTTGGTGTCTTGGATACGGGATTTTAGTTCTATGAGTAATCCTAAATATCATGTGTGATAATCAATTAAAACCCACATAGTTCCCATATAATAGTTTGAGGTTATATGATAGGACAATACCATTATATTTATCAACATACAGTATTCATGTTTATATTGGTTTGATGACTCGAAGAGGTATCCAATATATCCAATTAATAAATGAGTTATAGAAGATGTAGTACATGTAATTTTAATCATCATCATAAAAGTCGGGTCATATGATGTGTTGGGATGGACTTTTGTAAGAATGGTTTCCTTGAATTTCCTCCTTAGGAATCTGAACATTTGAGTGTAGATTATATGATATCAGACATAATTCCAAATTTAGGGCCAACATTGAGGGAATAATCACCTATGATATGGTACAATAATACTAAATATACTAGCCCATTTGAGTCATTCTTGATGTGATAAACATGATATTGTGGAAGATCAGACACATTTCATGGTAGCCTATTTGTACATGGTATAAACATTAAACAATCACATAGATATTTATGATTAGAAGTGACATAGAGGATATGGTACAAATATATTTCCACAGGAAGAAGTCATACTTATCGTGACTATAAGTTTAGTCATATTCAACCTAGATTTATTCATTTATAACCCGAAAATGGTTTTGAAGTATTTGAGGTCATCGTTGAGACATACACATAAAGGGAATCTTGTGTATCAGTCCACTTATCATCCAGCAATGCACAATTAATGTTGAAACACTCATGGTTAGAATTAAGAATCACTATTCAAAAACATTTTGGATATAGAGGTACTTACAATTGGGTGTATTCATGTTAGATCCTAGGAATTATGAAAGAATCCAATATGTAATATTTTTTATAAGAATAAGAGAGATTATAGTTTAATAATGACCATTGTAGTTATGGATTGGTTGGGGTAGGTATTTACAATCGATGGAATTATTTTTATTCCCATGAATTAATAAATATAGGGAACCATACCATCATGGATAATCACATTCCATATTCATTATATATATTCTGATACAAAAAGATATATAATGAAAATGATAGATATTTTGGATATTCATATAATGAAATAGAGGTTCCATTTAAGATCATGGAAGAAATAGGGTCTCATGAGATCATTAATCTAACTACTTAAGTAAACTCCCCTTATAAAGGTTGTATTCTTCATAGGGTTCATGGATGGGGGTTCAAAAGTTATATGTATATGTGAATATTCCTGACAAGGCCATCATGTCTACCTGATCTGTTTATGATGACTCCATGTCATAGAAGATATGTTAGAGGGTTCCTTCTTAACCAGTCCGATAAACTGTGTATGATTGAATTTGATATTTCCATGATCATCCACTACATACCATTACTTTTCTGGGATGAAATCATATGATCAAAGTGACTTGTCTTGGACATCATTACATTATCACATTATATATTTATTGGTCCATTCAGGTGATCAAGTTACTATTTTAGGAAATAATCACATGATCATGGTGGTATGTCCATAATAACTTCACATTATAAAAGAGGGGATGTTAATTAGACATTAGAAAGTTAAATTTAATTATTTAAAATTTCTTCTCATGATCAAAATGATATTTCTATAACATATTCTTATGATCAAATGATACATGTCAAGAACCTTTCACCTGATTATTATAAATATAAGATATTTATTACCATGGTAAAATTGAATTGTCAATGAATCTTCACACTGCCAAAGTGGACTTGTTTATGGAATTTGTCATGGTTGATAGACATGTTCAGGATAACTCTACATGGTCATCCCGCGTTGTACGTGATATTATTGTCTAATATAATTAAATTGAATATGGCCCTTCTCATGAATATACAAAAATTCCTAGGCTATTATTTCATTATAAATCAGGCTTATCCATTAGCATTGGCATAAAATTATTAAATTTTAACATATATTCGTATGGTAATGGTTTCATGTCTACGGATTCATGATAAAATCATGAGACCAATAAGGAGTCAAGAAAAAATGTCATTTTATAGCAATGAAATAGTTGGATCTCAATAACATGTCGAGGATCAGGCAGACCTCCATTTGATAATTTTTATATCCAATTTGATCTTGAATCGATTCCATATAGAATCTATTTTGCATTTGGGGATTAGTGAATTTACATGAGTTCACATCATGGTCACACCTCATTTGGTTTTCATGGAGGGGAGCATAGCCACTTCTTTATTATCGATGTCAATAGTATGGATTTAATGTATGTCTTAGATTATGAAATTTGAGAATTAATAGAGGCATTATGAGACTATAATTCTTCCTAATAACATCTTATTATAATGAAGCACACGTCCAAGAAAAATATGTTCATTTTATTATATATTTGTCATGATCAAGATGTAATTGCATGACATCTCAAGGATCAGGATTGGGGATCTATGAATATATGATGAGGTTTTAAATTGGTGTAGTAACATGGGAAATGGTTCATGTATAGTGATATTCTATCCCAATGAGGTCATCAAGTGATGGTGGAATGTATTTCAATTGTCTTCCTCATTCCAGAGTATCTATGTTAAAAAATATATTGTAGGACCCTGGTTTTTTGATATTATGAAACTAAGTGTTCACATAATCCAAAAATTGAAGATTCATGGATAAATTGCATTTTTTTCACTAGTTCACATACTCCTCAATGTATCAGGTCAATCAGAAGAGTTATCAAAATAGAGACAGAGTATTACGAAATATGATTGATGAGTGGTGGTATATCCTCTAAGATTATTCTCATGATGTTATTTTTTCATGTAACCCTATGATCATATAGTGATCATGTGATTGATTAACATGATTATATCCCATAGCGTGTTATCATGTCCTGAGTATTTCTTTTTTACATAGAGATACCCTTCATAGGTAGTAGAGGGCTCCTCTATTTTTTCACTGATTTTTCGTTTTCCTACTATTATCATTCTCCCCAACTCACATGAATGTTTTATTATAGGAGGGAGGATTCATATAAGGAATGAAGCCAATGTTACTAACTTTGTTCATGTTGTGATTGTTGTAATTATTGGAATAAGTTGTTGGTGAGCCCTGTATGGAGGAATAACAGGATTCTCTCATAATGGGTTCATTTTATCATTTGATCAGACTTTTGTGATGGATCTGTTTTCTACTTATCCAATTTATGATATAAAATAATAAAATTGGATTTCATATCCTTCATGTGAAGGGGCGGATGGAAACCAATGATAGCCTTAAATGAATAAATCTGTATATTGGAACGATAGTATGACATGGACATGCATGAAAATTGGAAAACAACATGAGATATCACACAATAAATTAATAGAAATTTCAAATGTTTGAAGTGTCTCATGGTAGTACATATTCATTTATTTCATGTTCCCATGGTGTTTCACCATTGCTTCATGTGGTCATTATTATTGGATAACACGATACATATATCTTCTCAGGATGTATTCTATTGATTACATGATCCATTACAATGGATCAACACATGGTTATATTAAAGAATTTGGAGGATTTATTGGTTCCACAATGTCATTTCAAAACACATTCATGATGGATGATGCTCCAAGGTGACATCACATTCAAACTATCAATGGAATGGTGGAAATGTGTGATAAATCAATTCAACAAATGACATAATACATTCATGTGATCTTGCACACTCCAATAATGACGTAGTGGTTGTATCCATTTGATCACAATATAAATTCATCATCATGTGAGGGATTTCTGTTATATCTTGATTCGGTTGAACTGAACTGAAGCTACATACATGGATTTGAGACATCTAGATGACATAGATATCACCTCTAATATAATTGGAGAGGTCTAACATGGAAGTCTTCAAAATGGGTATCGATGTTAGAATAATTTAGATAACTACATGAAATTTGTGTCACCCTATGTGTGGTAGGTGAGTCCCGGTTGTATAAGGTACAAGAGTATGATCTGATGCATTGGATTGACTTGATTAAGTTCAATCAATTAATTATGAATATTTCAAAGAATGAATTTTTTTTTTATCCATCCATATCCCACATAAATTTATCATATATGTGATGTATACATAATAAGTCAATTATGATCCACTGTCTCTAGATGCTAGTATTGGGGTCTGTACATAACTTATGCAATCACCATCTTGTATAAGACCACTATCAGACAATGCTTCCACCCCACTAAACAATTATAATCCTCTTAAATATATTCCTTTTTTGGTTACCCAATCCTCTAGATCTACCTAATTGAGCTGGCTACCGAGGTATTGTTCAAGTGTCACAAACGTGATATTGGGTTGAGTTTGGCATGACAATCTAGAATTGGATGTCAAATTTTCTTAATTCATAGAATTGGAGGTCAATTATTAATCTATAAGGGGGATAATAGTACCTAAAAAAATAACCTATTAAATATTTATAAAATAATGGAAAATTACATATTATCTTGAACTGAATTCCCTTCCACTATCCTTCAATAATTTCACTTTTTAGTTCCTATAAAATAGACATCATGATTCATTAATCTCTGCTGAAAAGTAGACTAATTCAGAATTAAGTATATAAATAGATACATTGATCCAAGAAATTATGGTCATTATATCAAATAAATTATATCTATGTTAAGATAATTAATTAATTAATTTTCTCACAAAAAATTATAATATATTTTAGAAAAAATTCTACTGTTTTGAAAAATAAATAATTTTTTAAATAATTGATATAATCATTCATTATAATATAACAAAATTTATGATATATTAATCCATATATATATATATAATAATGTATTTTATCTAGTTAATTTCATCAAATGTAATATATATTTTCTAATTTCCATATTTATATAATTATGGTTTATTTAGGCTCGATGTTATGTGTCATATATGCAATTGAACATATTTTTTATTTAAAAATATTTGTGTGTCAGATTCTTCCCTGATTATTGAATTTATAACTTGAATGTATATATTTCATTATAATATTTATTTGTGTGTGGGAATTCTATCTTCCGAGATTACTCTATTTTTAATGAATCTTGCTTAAATTTATGCTCCCCTTGTTGTAAACTCATTAGGTCAGTAATATTATTATGTTGTAAATTATGATTATGGTTTATCCTCCTCACAAGATTCACCTCATAAGAAATATCATTTTATATCACCACTACCTCTGAATTTAGTACATTTTGAGTGATTCAGAATCTATGTCCTCAGAATGGACACATTTAATATGTTTTATATTATAGAGAGAATTGGTGGGTGAGCTAATCAGTTATCCTAAAATATATTTTCATCAAAATTTTAAATGGTTCATGTGTTCCTTGGGATTGTTATTAAATTCATCTAAAATAATATTAGATTCATCAATAGATAGTTACTGATAAACACCTTTTCCCTATCCTCAAACATAGTGTTTTTTTGAGAAATGGCATTATAGATATTTTGTCGACTCTTAGAAGGCATGTTGTGTTTCTAGATTTTCTTGTTATTTTTAACAACATAAATAACAATTTAGATTCCCAAATGATTTAGTTAACTAACATCATTCCAAAACACGGGTTTCCTACATCAATTCTCCAAAATGGATTTATAATGATCTATTGGGATTCTTGTGAACATATATTATAGTATGAGAAATCCTATAAAAGATGATATTGAATCCATCATCCATTAAATTCCATCAAGTATGCTCTCAATATGGATTACAATGTCTATATATTCTTCTCATATAAGAAATATGTTGCAGATAGATAAGTCATTCTAATGTTCAACTATGTATTAGGGACTGTTGGGGGATATTCTAGAACATGGAAGGAAATCTCAATGCAAAATCAAATTAAATTGATTGTGGTGTTCTGTGGAACCTCCCCACCAATTGGATTCATATAATTGTGAGATTATTTAGTGATACATCCTGTAAAATTTAAATGATGTGATCATTCTTTTCAAAATGATTCTCCATAACCCTTATAAAATTATTTATTCTTGATGACATTTTGAGATTAGAGAAAAAGGCCATGGTGCAGTTATCCTATTTTCATATGGGCATAATAAATGGTTATATAATCCCCATAGAATATTTCATTTATTAATTCCCCAGATGACATAACATACACATTTTTGTGTATTTATCTATATCATTCTACATATTTTCCTAAAAATAATTTTTTAATATATCTTAATTTCTCTATGTGATCCTTAGGCGTTTATAGAAGGTCGAGCTCTATGAATTATTATAAAAATATCTCATTATCTCCCCATTTAATCGTACAAATAAATATGACCCAAATCTACCAACAAACACTTCATTAATTTTAACTCCAATTAATCACATTTTCACAACACTTCCCCCTTCATTAGAAATTCCCCATCATATCTCGATGTATCTGATATATTCTTCATAAGGGATGGATTAGAAGTGATTGGAAAATGATTCATATTTATCCTTCCAATATTATTTCCATGACCATACACTTCATGTATTTGGGGATTGGTTCATTATTTATTCCAATTATCACGAATAATTTATGATCCTTTTCTATAATATCATCAACCACATTATTTTACATGTCATGACGATAATGGATTGAGAATTCATAGTCCATTATTTCTTTTAACAACCATCCCATGACATAATATGCACCTTTATAATGACTATATATTTGAGGATCTAATGATATTTATATATTAATGAAAATCCCCACAGATATAATGCCATCATATTTTTAATGAAACGATCAATATATCCAACTACAAGTCTTGTGTAGGATACCTATACTATTGAAAATTCAAAATCCATTTGGTGTATGATGTAACCATATAATTATGTATCATTAAACAACCTATGGTCATATTTTATTTGACAATATATACCATGAAAATATATTCCCTTGAGGTAATTTTGAGAACTCGTGTTGTGATAAGCCTTTATTCCTGCTCTTTATTTCACTCTTCGTATTCAATTGTCTAGAATAAAATTTCCACCAAATGTTTTATCCTTGATAATAGGTTTTAAAATTTTAATTATATTATCATAAATCATATGTAATGTCTATCTATTATAAGGAAATCATAATCTAGATTATTGGTGCTAGTCTACCACAAACTTATATCTCATTTATCTTGGAAGGGTCCATATAGATCCCTTTAATGGTGATAAAATTCTTTATGACTGAACCATCATTCTTCAAAAACTCCTGATTACTATAAATTTCATATTTATCCACTTTTCAAAATAGATTTTGTATATTAATCAGATAAATATCATTCAGCTCCATGTTTTGGGAATATATCCTAATATCATCTATATTGACTGCAACAAATTTTTAGACGTAATATTTAAATTCACAATTCATTAAGTCCAAAAAAAATTATAAAGAATTATTGAGTCTGAAAATAATCACATTTAACTCATAGTGTCTATAATGAGATTGAATGAATTTTTCGGAAATATATTCTTTATTCAACCATAATTGGTGATATCCTGACTGAATGTCGCCTTATAGAAAACATGGGCCACATATTGTTTACAAATCAAGTCATCTATCTAGGGTTGAGAATATACATTATTTAATAAATAATTTTCTGATTTCATGATAATAAAATATTATTTCAGTTTATACGCCATTCTTAATGATGAAGAGGTCCATAACACCTCATGGTTATGCACTCAGATGTATAAAACCATTTCCAATATTTTCTTTTATCTTCATTTTATTCTCTTCCAAATACATAGTGGCCATTATTTAAGGAGCCCTTCATTTGGAATGTGACCCAATTATAAGTTTGATTATGAACACGGCCTCTCAGTTTAAATTTTTTCCAAGAAACCATATGGGGAATAAATTAGTATAATCCTACACTATGGGAATTCCATCATGCTTCATTCTATAAATTTTCTCAATAATTTTTGATGGTTATGCTTTCTCTTAAGTTAATACATTCCATTATTTAGATGAAATTTCTACATGAGATTCATCCTCATCATTGCACGTGTATAGAATTATAGTATGACATTGGATGGGATGAGTGACAATCCCCACCCAACAATTGATGTCCGATTTATAAAAGGAAAAATAATCCAAAACCCATATATTCTGACACTACACTAATAGAAACAACGATATATTTTGTAGATGATTTAGGGAAAAAAAATTAATTGTGAGGATTTATATACCCGGTCAGCAACCATTACCGTATTTGGTGATATCATAGATAGCTCAAACATATATCTTGATGAGTTTTTTAAATAGTTAAACTAAACATGTGGGATATAATATAATGGGTATCAATATATTCAAATGTTTCATTAACATACCTTGAATAAATAACTACAAAAAATGTCACCCATCATTGTTTTGAATCACCATTGTACATGTGATATCATATACCCTTCCTTGGTATCATGGGTTCTAAGGTTGTTTCAATGATTTTTTTCTGAATACCAAAGTATTAGTTAATTGATTTTAATAATATATATGTTTCACGTTATTAAAACTCTATAAATTTTACTAAGTGTTGATAAAAACTAACTTTTCTTATTTTACTATAGTTGGTATATATACTTCCCATCAACAATGATTATACGGATCCCTTATTTTCAACATTTTGATCATATTATTATTCCCTTAATATAGTTTTCAGGGTTCCACTTAGAAATCTTATTTCATGTGAGATGATTGAATTCCCTTACCCTATGATATTTATCTTTTTAAATTCTAGAATAAGTCTCCATTTTACACTTTTTTATCCATTTCCAAAAGACCACTGAGTGTCACTAATATCCATCTCATCATTAAGGACATAATGAAAAATATTTTCATTTCCATCAATTTTAAAAAAAATTGAATATATATAAACAAACCAAATTTATTTTTATCCTTAATTTCCTTGTTGATGAAGATTACAGAGATACATTGTAAAAGTATTGTTATTTTTTCCTTATATTACCTGATAAATTCATATTCCTTTTTCTTTATTTTTTATAAATACCTATAAATTTTAATATTCAGAGTAAAAGGAATATTTTTATTCAAATTATTTTCAATATGTCTTCAATTCCATGGAATCAATATCCACTTTGGAAATTTTTCTTTATTAGTGCCCACCATTGATCTTCATTACCTTAAATTCGATTAATGGACATCAAAAATTTATCTTAAATTAAACATTGGAGAATTGAGAATATAATCTCAATGGAGTAAAAAAATTTCTATACAATGAGGGGATCTAAAATCCCCAGTTGATTGGAGGTTTTATTCTCAAAAAAGACTTCAATGAAAATTAATACTTCTTTAGATGAGGGAGTTCGACATGATTCAATTTATGAATCATAACATGAGCCAACTATGTCATAACTAAAATGAACATCCTAACTCCAACTCTCATAAGGATATTAATATAATTGTGTAAATAACTAAATTTCCAATCATTATTATTATTAGTATATCTTATGATACATATATCATTACAAAAAAGTAAAAATAAGACGATGGAACATTTACTAATTACCATTCAAATGTGATACATAGAAACAATGGATGAATAACTTATGAATGAAAATTATATTGTAACATATGATTGTATTTATTCAATATTAGTTATAAATAACAATGATTCATATTTTGTTTTATAAACTATCAATTTTCTCTTGTCCTTTATAATGGTGTATAAATAATTTTTTTATTTAAATAATAAATCCCATTGTACTTTCAGACAAAGTCTGTAGTAAGGACACTTGGTTATGTAATAGGTGATGATCTAGGTATTTCCCAGTGTTGCCTTTTCAATTTTATTACCCTCACATATAGTTATTCTATATACACATCAACTTATATTATCCTGGTAGAGATGTAATTTCCTAGAATCCACAGGTTCTAAACATTACCATATTTCTAAGATATTTTACCATATATAGACATACCTCTGTGGTTGATACAAATGTATTATAGTCGAAGTGCCAAAAAATAAATAGAACATCCTTTGATACCAACAATAGTGACACATTCCTTTTAATCATATTATTTTATGTTTCCAAAATTAATATTTAATATATAAATCCAAATGATTTTGAGTCCATGGGCCTTTAGAAGGATATGTTTGTAACAAAGTAAAAGGAAACTAAAACCTGACAATATTATTTTATTCTCCCTAGTCATCTCATGGATTCATATTTCCTCCTAAAATCATATAGGATAACTGGGGGAATATATAAAATACTCGGTGATCTAAAAAAACTAGTAATGTAATAATACAGATAATGATACATAATTTAGGATTCAATAGTATAACATGATATTATAAGAGAGAGGGAACATAAGAAATTAACATTAATAAAAACATAAAGATAGTATTATCATATGATGATATTAATAAATGAAATTCGGTAGAATAAAATAACATTACATATAAGTATGTAATGGAAAACTATTAAGAGAACATTTCATAGTAGAGAAGGACCCATATTGGATTATGATTACTCCATAAATTACATACACAACTTCTCATGAGACAAAATATTTACTCAATTGATTTGAGGATTATCCTGGTGTATCCTCAAAAACCTGTACATGATAATTATTACCAATAAAATGAAATTAATTATAATACAAAAACATATGAATTATTTATTGAAATTAAATGTGTTACATAATCATCTATCATATCATAAACAAAACTAGATTTCTTATTGATAAATTTGATAAATGATCATAAAAAACGTATTTCCCCATAAATATAATTGATAATAAGCTAGGATTATATTTTATACACATATATACATTCTTCTGAAGCATTCCGTACCATTAAAATGAAATATAAATAGAGTTAGATAGATAATCGGAATAACCACATAAAATAGGTGGTTTAGAGAGTTCCCCTTCCTCATGCCTGATTCATCATATACATCTTTTTCTGAATAATAATATTTTTTTACTTATTTACTATTTTGGAAAAAAAAATTTGAAAATTAGTTTTATATTACATATTATCATAGTATATACAATTACTTAATCAGATAGGTCCTTGTCAGTTAAATTGTCGATATTCACTTTATATATCCAAAATCAATTTATTATGATGACTGAGATCCATAATAATATTATATTTTCTTATAATTTATAATAATTATAAATTTCTTACAAATTTTATAGATAAATTATTCTTTTACTACTGACCATGAAATATAGATACGAAAGATGGATAATGTTATGATCATGGAGATAGTAGGTCGTACTTATGCATGGGTAACATTTCTATTTTTTCACAATCATGATGTAAATATGGAATCATTTATTTCATCATTAAATAATTATAAATTTAACATAAATATGTTATTATTTCATCAAATAAACTTATATATACTATAATTTTGATTTTTAAATAAAAATTGAATCTCAATGCATCATGGAGAATGATATTATACTCTATTAATGAAAGGAAATGTACCAAAATATATTATATATTAATATTTTTGAATGAAAAATATTTGATGAATATAATATTTAAATACATTAAAATAATATTTATAAATATTTTTTAGATGTTTTCATTGAAAATTAATTACATCAGTTCGCGAGGCAGTAGTCTTCCATACACATAAACAATGGTGTCTGTTCCAATTTGATGTATTTGGTTATAGATGTAGGTTGTTACTCTAACATTTAAACATATAAAAATGTGGTAGATAATGATATAATTATATCATAATGTTAGAATAAAATTATGTGTATTTTGTTGAGGATATAAACCAAAAAATATTTTCATTTAACAGATTAAATTTTCTAGTAAAAAACATTCAGTTTTCACCAAACGCCCTCCAATGTGAATTAAAAAAAATAAAAACAATTATAGGACATCGTAATGGAAATGAGGAATATTTTTTTGTAGGAAATGAAATTTATCACATGTCTCAGTAAAAGTGAAGAGAATGCGACACATTATGAGTATTGGGAGTGGCAAACTTGTAAATTTTCATAGTTTTTAAAATAATTTCATGTATCATTCTTGAAAAAATGTATCCAAAATAGATCATATTGGAAATTGATAATAGCAAGGTTAAAATAAATAAAAATAATGTGGTTTTATTTTTTTTAGGACTTTTCAAAACTTATCATTATTAATTAACCCCCTCATAAACCCCTTTTGACCATACAAATACTATTAATATTTATTATTTTTAATTTATTTAATAAAATCTTGCTGATCATATTACCCCAAATTATTTATTATAAATCAAAATTTGTAATAAATTTTTTCATATTATAATAATATACATTTTTAATGTTAATTAAAAACAAATCATGAAAAATGTGTTGTGAAATATTTTTTTTTGATAAGTGCAATTTTCAACCATAAGATGATCATATATTACTATTTGTCTAAAAATATTCATTGTATGAATTTTAATTCTAATGAATTTGTATATAATATATCAATATAATATATATTTTATATTATTTGGGTATATTTTAACTTATTAATATGTGAATAATTTATAGATATCAAAATATTTTTCTTAAAATAACGTGTTTAAACATACAAATAAACCTATACTAAAATCCTAAAAATTGACCATTCACATGGAATAAATTTGAATATTATAAAAACATGCTTCATAAATCACATTAATATCAAATAATAATTAAATAGTACAATTAAATTACATTACATTATGAAAATTATTGAAAACATTTGAAAATCGGTAATTTTGAATATTTACTGAAAAATAAAAAATTTCAGAAAAAATAAAATAAATTACATAACATATTTTTAATATACTTATTTAAAAAGGTAATTTAATATTATGATATAAGTCTTCTACTATACTATATAATTAATTAAAATTTTTTCTCATAAAATTCAATAAATTTTTTTTGTAGATAACATATTTTCATGAGGAATACAAGGTCAATAAAAATTTGAGATATTTTATAAGAATAAATTATCTATATATTTAAATTGATTTGAAGATATATATATATCAGAAGTCATGTAATCCTAATTATACCCAATTTTTTTGTAAATATTATAATTTTCATATATAAATAATCATATTTTATTTATGATCTTTGGTCCATGTAATATACCATATGAAAACATTGTTTTTATATAAGATATCTGGTTGTTATAAATTCCCCATGCTCCTGTCGAAATCATTATCATGTTCCAATCATGTAGATAAAATTAATAAAAATATAGATGTTGGATAAGTGGAGATTATTGAAATTTATATTAAATTATTCTAATAAAATAACCCTTCAACAAAACTGAAGCATGAGATAGATATATCATAAGGAAGAGCCCAAAAAATATATGGATATGGCTGCCAATATTTTAAGGGATAATGGTGTCAAACCCAAATATTTTTGTTAAATAAAATAGAGATAAAAAATACATTATTTCATATTCATAATGTGAAACTAAAATTTGGGCACTAAAAATTACCATAATAGATCATTCAGGTACCCAATGGCACCCTTGGTGGAGCCATTACATGGTCTATCTCAATGATGACCTAGTGAGCTACACCTAGGTAGTTGAATGTTTCAGAAAAATTATGACTACATGTGACAAAAACATGAGACTATCCTCAACATATGAAATTTCTCTAAAATATCAAAAAAATTATTCGAAATATAAAAATGATTCATTCACTAACATTGTCTTTCTAGAATGAATCTGAAAAAAAAATATCCCACAATCAAGATAAAAAAATATCTAATGTCTGATGATTACATCACTTATTTCTATAAATCAACAGATAAATAAAATGATTAAATCATAATCATTAAATTTCAATTCATGGATTAAAGGATTATATGATTATTTTATGTGGTAAACAATGGTGATAGAAAACATAATCAATATTTTAGTTTTACATTCATATAATTAATATCTAGTTGTTCATTAACTTCTTATTTTCTAGTTATTCAAATTTTCTGGCAGTTTATGTTGACAAGTAGTTTTCTCTGTGACTTATTATTTCAGGGTATCATACTATTTATATTTTTATTCAACCTTTTTTAGTCCATATATCCAAACATGTTCTGTCACTCTAGATGATTAAAATATTATGGATGATCTTCGAGGTTATTTAGATAGAACTATATATATATATATTATTATTGGTTATTCATGTTGTTACATTGGTTTTAATGTTACTATTATACTATTATTACATCACAAAAGTTACACAAGGTTTATCTTCCATAGTATCGCTATTCTGGAGAGATAGTGTTCCCTTGTACATAGATGTTTAAGGATGTGGTATTACTATGTGTATTTATTATATACTCTGATAATAAACATGGTTTTATTATGATGTTCTTCTTTATATATGTATTGAATTTTCTAGGTAATATTGTATTTATTTTAATGAATATCATTTAAAAGAGTTTATACACCCAGGCCTCCTATGATTGATTATGTTTTCTTGGATTCAATCGCCCATAAAATTGGGGGTTGTATTGAATTGATATACTCAACTCATCATCTGAAATGTAAGGGTCTTGTTGGTAGAGTTTCATGTCAAAATTGTATCCATGGTTTTTAATTCCTTAGGATAATGATTTAAGTTTATAATTTTATTGTGAATGATTGGGAATTCAAGGAAATAATGTGATATATTATTTTTAATAGATTAATAGGTCTATGAATCCAGTTCTAGTGTGGTATAAATTTTTTTCCATCCCCAAGACATTAATATAATATTTATTCCCTTGAATCTATAATAGACTCATTTCATGGAATAGTTATAATTTAGCATGCATCATATAGTGGAATGTCATTGTCATTATTTTTTTGTTAGCACACCGAGATATAGATTAAAAAATTGTGGTAGATACAAAATTAATATGTCTATAAACCAACCATATAAATTTCATATTTAGAGTCATGTGGTTGATAAGTTCATGTTATTTCATTGACCAATCATCATAAATCAATTGATCGATAAGGCATTTACTTTGTGATGTGATTTACATGTATCCTTTCCTTCTTAATAGAAGATAATTAACATCCATTTTTTATAGATCAAAATTTTTTGTAGAGAATATAATTGATCCAAATGTGTCACATGAGACCAAAAATATTTATTTAATATTATGGGAGTTCCATTATCAATAGATTTATGTACAATGAGATAACCATTGTCCGCTAATGGGACATGGTTTGATGGAGTCTACCCAATAGTTCTTCTTAATCGACACAACCGTAAATGAGGTTGTCATTATTTCTTGAGTCCCGTTTAAAAAGAATCTAAAATTGGGAAATATTATTCTCAACACAGGATTTCACCACTTCATTGAGGTTGGATTTTTAGCCTTGTTCAATATGAATAGTAATCCTCTTTCTTACTAATGATATGATTTCAATTGAACTTGGACACAATTTCATGAAAAAATTCAATGTACTCACTTATAACTGTGATGTCATGTGTTAAACACATGTAATTTTTCCAAGTGGTTTTGTTTGAGGTCAGTAATTTTTGTCAACTTTTTGGGTTATGACTTATGTTATTGTTTGTATCATTTAAATTCCCACCAATGTTGGAGTCCATGATCCTCTATTGAAAGGTTATAATTTCAATGATAATAGTTAATCTTATCTAATCTATAGTATCTATAAAAAGGAACATTATCATAAAAGAATTAATAAGACAATAGAACCTCATGTTTCATATATAGTGAACCACTATGGAAATTGGTTTCATATGATGACCTCATTGAGGATGATTAGTTTTTTATGGTTTTTTAACTCAAATTTAAAAAATACCACCAAATTATAATTAAAAAACAACTAATAAATATGTTTTTGTATTGGTGAACAAAATGGATGGTTTTAACCAAAATATGTTTAAAGTGGTTTGAAGTTAGATTCAAATACAATCCTTACAGACATATATGATTATCATAATAGAATCTATCTATTAATCTAGAAAAATTTATTCATGAGAATGATATTTCATTTGTCCTCATATATAGATCCATTTTAGGAAGTATGTTTATATTAATGGAAAAAAACCCACTCACAACTTATAATGGTTCATAATGGTAAATGATATAAGATGACATCATTAAATAGATTCATAATGGTGGAGATGAAAAAAATGGTATAATGAATATGAAGGATTCAATAATATTTGGATTCATTGTCAGGTGATGTGTGGTAAAGATGATTTGGTGATTTCCAAAATAGAAATGTGTGCCACCCCCATCTACTGTGAGAAGACATAAATCTCAATATGGTGTTTCCAAATTTCCATTGTACAACAGTTCTATAATATTTATGAAGTAGATTTGTATCATGGGATTTATTTTAGGGATTATATCATTAAAATTACAATTTGTATGATGGTTTTCCTAGGGTTACAATCATTTATGTATCTAAATAAATTGTGTTAGGATCCCCAATTTCTGATACAATAATCAATATAGTAAATTATAATGTTATTTTAGTCACTCCAGTCATTTATAGAATTTAATATGATATAACTTATGTTAAATTATGTAGCTAGATCTACCACAATAACAATAAGTAAAATGATCCACATAAATTCTTGAAACGTGTTCCAAAACAAAAAGGGATATAGAGAAGCGCCATGGTATCAAAATACAATCATTTCGAATAATCCACTAATTGAATCCAACTAACAGTAAATAGTTTCCACCGTTAAATCTAAAATGAACAATATATTAGATGGATTCCTAATCCATCAAATTAATTGTTTCAAAATATAATAATTGGCCAATAAAATATGGGAAATATAAATACCCCATTACACAAAAACATCAAAATATGAATATGGACAATTGGATACCCATCATACATATACAATATAATCTAAATATGGTTAGGGGATGTGAGGCAAAATCAAAATAATACTGAATAAATTAAGTATCCTATGTTCTCTACATGGTCCCAACAACGTCATTGATCATGGTAACTAAAACCACCTCTATTGCATTTAAGTATTTAGATAATTAGATATGTGAGAAATGACAACACTTCACATTTCAATTTAAATAAATCATGAAATATCATTTCCATATATACCAAAATGTTATATAAACATATTTAGATAAATCCTTTTAGGTTATCCCCCTGAATATATATTATTTCATTAAATATAAATTACATTTTTTCTATGTAAAAATTAAGATTATAATGCCCATAAATTAAAATAACAAAATAATTCCACTGAATTCATTTAATCATCCTATGTTTTTTAAGATTCAAAAACAATATAATCATAAATTAATATTAATGGAACATGGAAATATAAAATCATAATCCAGATAATGAAATTTAGAATAATAATTAAAACATATCAGGTAATATTAATATATTGCATAAATTTTCATAATTATGGGTTTATTGTAGATATGACTCTCTACCGAACAACTAGAAGATATTAATCAACCAATAACCACCCCGGTAACCCTCCTAGACTAACTAATCCACATAATCCATCCCCATAAATGTGATATACTCCATTCCATTAGAATACTAAGGATTTCGATGATACACTCCCCAAAAAATGCCCAATATACATTTGGGAAGCATTATTATACTCTATGTACTCATCCCATGTGTCCCAATTGATAAAAAAACCATCAAACACATATATATTATCAGGATCACAACATAATATACATGAAAATATCATTTCAATTATATATTTATATTTAAAAAAATAATTTTATAATTAAATAAAATAATTTCTTCCTTAAATAAATGCATCATTCATCTTTTATGTACAAAATAGATTATACATAAAAACCAATTGATATTTTTTTGAATAAAATAAGTCAATAATCACAATAATAAGTCATATAAATACCCCCAATTGATTATAAATTTGTAAAAATTTAATATTAAACCAATTCAAAACAAATTATTAAAATTGTATCCTGGACAATACACATTGAGCAGGAAAAATTACCACAAAATGGTTTAAATATCATTTTAACCACATTAATCAACAATTAATAAGTATACATTATCCTCACATGTCTAAAAATAAATAAACATCACTAATAATGCATTCATAACCCCAGGCTCATCTCCAAAGGTGAACTAGGTTATCAATAATTAAATAAGATATAATAACAAGGGAAGAGGTTGAAAATAGGATAAATCTCATGGTAATCAGGGAATTATATATGGAAAACCACCAATACAAAATGATACTCATCGATGTAGAAGATAGAAAGATCCTTGTGGTAGTATGGAAGTATATCAACTGAATTGGGGGAAACTAAAAGTGGGTTAGGAATTAATATTGATTTTTTTCATAATCGTCATTTCACACATTTTTTTAATATTTGAGATAACTGCATCCTTCAACATCACTATTGGAATCACATTTTCATATAATATAAGATACAGTAGAGACTCAATTTTATGGTTCATGGTTTCACATAACTATGCTCAATCTGTGTAGGTCATCCCCTAATAAATTTTCTTATGATTTTCACTATAATATTTCATTGTTTGATATTACATATGCTAGCCATGAAAAACCTCTCAAGACACCCCTATCACTATTCACATGGTTGAGATAGCGGTGAAAAAAAATTGTTATTCATATTCATTTTTTCCTAAAATTTTATATTTTCGATATAAAATCCTAAAAAATTGAAAACTGTAATGGAAATGGAAATATGAAATCATAATAAATTCTTGTCATGGACCAGGATAGTGTTTAAATTTTCCCCACTAATCAACTCTCTATCAATAGAATGTTTATAAGGTTAGTGATATAAGAAAAGTTGAGTCCATTGTTCCATCAATGATTATTTTCATTCAGAATTCTCCTAGTGGTCCTAGATACACACCCATAACACATAATCTAGAGGAATCAATTAACCTAGCAAAAATTTCATATAATAATCAACAATATGAATGTGTTTCACAATTATAGAGGTGTCCTAATCCATATAAAAATCCTATCTCTCATTCATGTAGTATGGGTCCGAGTTATACTTCTTTAGTATGGACACATTAAAATCATTTTCAATGAATTCAATATAATCTAGTAAGGCTTCCTGATATTCCCTATTTCTGAGACATTCATTGATCTCAAATTTTCTGATATAATATATTGTTATCATACTATGTTTTCTTAATAGATGACATCCCAACAAAGGAGACACATTAAAAAACACTCAATCCCCAACATTAAATTATTTTATATGTGTATAAATATTATTATATGATTTATGATGAATTGCACCTCTCTAATACCACATCCAAATAAATTAATCATTCTCAATCATGTTTTGAGTGATGCTCTTTCTCAAAAAGGATCACACAACCATTTTCATCCAACATATAGGATACCATCATGTTGACACATAAAATGATTCAATGGGATCAATATTCAATAAATATTTTACATATTTTTTAAAATAATTTTTCTATCATCATATTCCCCTTGGAACATAAAATATCACGAATGTACACTCTAGGAATGTCTTAAAGTTTAATGATATTTAGAAAAATGTTACCATATATTTGATGATGATATTTAATTATTAAATTTTGTAAAGATCCCCTGGCATCATGAATATATTTCAAAAATAAGGAATTTAATGGAATATCTTCAGCTAAATCAATGTCTTAAGGAACACCATTGATTCATCACTATCCCTCATATATAAATTTTCCCAATCTATTCAACTTTCATCAACTCTGTAATGGGATAGAAGGTTTTATATTAAATTAAAATATCAACACGCACTTTTACAACAACCTTTGTACTAAGAGTATAAAAACTGATGATAAATAAATTCATTAAAACCCATTACACTTCAATAACGGGTTTAGTTGCAGTTGAAATCATCCAAAATTGTATTGATTCTCACCTATGATTCTCTGAAAACTATCAAAATAAGAGAAAAATCAATACATTAAATCATCATTCTATGAAATAAATATTGAGGTCTCAAATCATACATTTTTTTATATTATAGGTGAAAAAATGATGTAAAATACTTTAAACCGTCCATAAACTCATCCAACAATGATTAGGAAATGATAAGCCTCCCCCTCTACAGAAGAGTACCATTAAGAGACTATGAATTACCACCTCCGTTATCCAGAACATTTAAAACTCTTATAATAAAATTTTACTTAGGGTTTACAACCTTCTCCTGAAAAATATAATTATCGATGGAATTTATATGTTTGACATAATAGAAACACCCCTTCTAACCCACCTCTTACATATTTAGGTGCTTATCTGCAATGAATTTTTTTTGGAGAAACTGATCATTATATTCATTTATATCCAATGTGGGAAATTATATACTCAATTAATCAGCCACCATGTTATCGTTTATAGTTTTTATGATTTTACAAATTCGAAGGCATAGATATATTACCCATAGATCCACTACCAAATAGTTATGCCTTTGTGGGTGATGAAATAAATAATGATTTATTGATGTTTCTATAATATATATACTACATGAATATATTTCAGAACTAGATCTTCAATTACTGAACCACAACTAATAACACTTTATCAATATTTGAGGTAATTATTTTTAGAAGGTGAAGTAGGTGTAAATGATAGGGCACGACATGTTCACCCAACATTAGAACACACCTCAATCAAACACCTATAGAACACAACATAAATTATATCTCATGACCAGGATGGGAAAAACTGGAAAATTAGATGATTTCAACCTTGAGATCATTAAAATAAAAGACCTATGAAACTTCTCATTCCAAAAATATATTACCCCTCTATGAGTCTCATATATCAAGTGTAAATTCAATAATGAAAATCATTGAATAAAATGATTGTAATACCTAACTAAACTAAGGAAGAACCGGAGCTCAATCACATTCACGTGATACACCCTAGACAATAATGGTTGAATCATATTTTGATCTAAAAAGAACACATTTCATTATATTGCATAAACCAATAATTTAATACAAAAATAAAATTAAAAAATATTATCATATAGGCGATGTAAATTAATGGATCTTAAAATGATATCTAGATGATAGGTATGTTCCTCATTCATCGTGTAATATACTAGGATATCAACAATAAGAACAAATATAATGTATCTAAGAATGCATAGGAGAATAAATTTTCTCAAATCCAAGAAACCCAATATATCATTTGTATGAACAAATACTATAACGAATAATCATAGTTTTTATACTGGATCCTAATGGTGTTATTTGGAACATATACATATGGAACCCTCAAATTATCATATCCTTATATTAGCGAAATCTTCTAAAACCATTATACCCATGAGATGATCAATAAAAGAGACATTTGTTGAGATTTTGGACATATTAATGATGGCCAACATGTTGAGTTTTAAATATTTGACAAAATGTTAGAGGCATTAATCTTTCATCTTTACAAAGAGAACTTGTTATTCCCATGTTGAAACACTTAGTTGAGTAAATATCCTACCATATAGACCATTCAAATGAAATTCCAACTCATATATCATACTGGGAGATATAGAAAAATCTGTTTTAGAGATTGGTTTCATCCTCCAAATTATTTCAAAAGATAAATATTATACCCTCTAATGTGGTAGCAAAGAGAAATCATCCAAAAAGACATCGTGTTAACTATCTACGACTACTGGGACCTAACAAAATAAACCTTTTTCAAGTACATCCACTTTGTAATTGAAAAATAAATTAGATAAATTTAACACCTATAATAATAGTTAATTTTATCTCTAAACTAAGATCAATCTCACCCAAGAATATGTTGGAAATCTCATTTTCAGATAACAATTGCACTCATTAATGATAACAATAATTATATTATATAAAGGAAAACATATAGTTGATTTAAAAATTGCGATAATAAAATATAGATCATGGACCATTAAATAAAATTCTATCTCAAAATAATTAATCATGAGAGAACAATATTAATAATTGAAATAGTTCCCCTTCAACATACCCAATTTTGTTGAATGTTCAATTCAAAATGGAATTTTGTCAAAAAAAATAAGTATGAATCAATAAAATTTGAAGTGATAATTTTATTGGATGTGTATATGCCCAAAAATGTGGGTCCATGAAATTATTAATAAGTATTATACCTCTATTGGAAGTTATATATCTTCAAAATTCTCCAAAATAAGCTCATTTTCATCCAAATGTGAAAATTCTATCCAATACATTGTCTTCCATGTTAGTTGAGAATCCACCATTAAGTGAGAATCATAAAATAGACCATTAAATAAATCATATTGATCCTATGAGTGTTAGGTAAAATAATTACTAACTCTACAATGATTTTTTTCACCTATATTAGAACTTACGGTGGCCAAAACAACAAAACATATTGTCAATATTATGCACCATATGGTATTCTAACACATTATTTCATTACATCCTACCCAAAACATTGGTTACATTTTTGGCCTATAATTTTTTAGTGTTGTTTAATCTGTTAAATGGTTAATAACTCTTACACCAATCTAAAATATATCGTCTTGCATAATATTTTTATTTGATGAATATACTTTACTACCCCAATCACTGATGGTTCACTTCTAAGGTCATTAAATAATGATAGATCAATTATTTCAATCACATATTTTTCAACCACATCAGGCCTCAACTCCATCTTAATACATCGTTAAATGAGGTATTTATTATTGTTTACCTTATTATAATGGTTTATCAACTCCAAATAATAAGTGGAATATTACATTATAAAATTGTTCCCTTTCATTAATTCCCCCAAATCATGGGACTTCAAAACCCTTAATTTTTTTGTATTGAATTATTTATTAAATATAGTCTTAAACAAATCCCAAATGATATTATCATGTAAAATTGAATATATAATTGTATCCTCCAATTCATATTTGGAACATCAAATATATGTGTAAAAGACCAAATTATATTTATTTTGAGTCCTAATGTAAAAGAAGAAATTGTGGATCTTTTCCATCAAATGCATGGAATTCAGTGACCCATTATCTCAATGAAAGAACAATGGAATCTTATTAGTAAACCCTTTGGAATATCCAATCACATGATAGTCATTACTTCTATCCTCTGTAATGTTATATATACTATTATATAGCATATATTAATATATATTATGGTTTACATGAAGTATTTTAATGTGACATTCCACAAAACTCCCTCTCTTCAACCATTGTAGGATATTATTTGAGGTATTGTCTATATAACAGAAAAAAAAATATCACATAATAAAAAAATAACATCTAAAATTGTATATTTAATCACAAAACCTCCATATAATTACTCCTAAATAAGTAATAACAAAATAATTGGATTTCTAAATTCCAAAGGGCAGACAAAAATTCCAAGTCTCAACACACCACATATGATTTGGTGACACATTTAGTATTAATAGTGAACCAAAAATAAAATTTACACTAGAATTTTTCATAAAATGGTTTGAAGGGAGTTCCATGGTTTCCTCTGACCATGATCCAAAACCATATTCCTCTTGTTTCTATTCCTATTTCTTCAAAAAACCGTTATTTTTGTAAATTCACACATTGGATCTTCAAAAAGCTAATAATTATTAGTAAACAACATCTATTTATATTAGTGAAACTCGAAAATCATGCTCATTTCTAGGACACGACTTATATCCACCAATGGCACCTTGAAATTAAGAATTAATATGATATGGGTTATACCTTCATTGTACCCACTTATCATTATCTAATGGCCCTATTTAAATTTTAAATGAACAAAAATAATAAGAAGAAGTATTTCATATAATATTTCTATGAAATGAATCATGATATCATTTAACTAATATCAAAAGTAATCAATCACAAAGGGAACAATTAATTCACGATCCCCATGGGTTGTTGACAAGAATCAGAGTAACAAAATATATCCAATTGGAATAAAATTTACCTTTTAATCCAAATACACATTAGTGAATTCCACCATAAAAAAATATATCACTCATTCGCTATCAAAATCACATGATATTAAATTAATAATTTTAAATTATAAATAAATTAAAATTTATATAAGAAATATAATAATTACATAACTCAAAAACATCACATCATGAATATAACCATGATAAATATTGTTATATACACACAGAAAAAATAAAACAAGATCAACGTGGATTGGTAAAAAAATAACATAGAAGCAACAATGTATCCAAAACCCACTACCTGATCCAAAATTCCTCATGACCCATGGTCTCTACTTCCAATATTATTCCTAGTAAGAATGAAAAACAATAGTAAAAGCTTAAAAATAATCATCATGTAAAGTTAATAAAATTATAAATTCAATGTTTGAATATTATAATTATATAGAATGCGGAAAAATGAAATTCATAATAATATGCCATCACGAACGTAATCGATTTCATTATTACTCCTAACATTAGTTACATTTTGAAAAAAAACTTGTTGAAAATTATTCATTTTAAAACATGTGATAAATCCTATTATTTCATTAAAAAATGATACATTATATAATATACTAAAATAATGTAATCATAATGTAATACTGAATGTTCATTGAATGTTAACACCATAATCCAAATAATTGTAAGGTATACTTTCAATAATCAATCTCAATAAATAACCATACAAGCACGTTGGGGTAAAACTTAATGGTTTAGTTCCACTATAACTCTCAACAAGAAAACGTATAGGCATATATGAACATGTTACCATATTAGTACTAGTTTTCAACTAACTAGACCATATACATCATACCTATCTTTAAATATACTAAATTACATTTGATCTCTCAGTTTAACTAGTAATCATTCTATAGCTATAACACAATCAAAAATAGGGTTATCATAATCCCAACATCACACTCACCCAAATTCTCCCATGTCAAAAAAAAATAAAATTCAAATATAATCCCATTCCTAAAAATTCATATACACAATATAAATATAAAAAAGTTAAATTTATCTTTAAAAAATAAATTTATGTATAATTAAAAACCACTTTCTTCTTTAAAAAATTTATTCAAGCGTTTTCTTTATACAAAAAATATCTTCAAATATAAACTTTAAAATGATTAGGTTTTAAAATAACAATATTTTTGGTAGAATATTAATCACTAAAAACCATTTCTAAACGAATCATGTCAAATTATTAGAATGATATTATATAAATGTGGCCAATTTACTCTAAATTTTTTATTTTCATGTGTTAATAGTACTAACCACTTTATGAAATACTGGTAGATTGAATATATGATAACATGGCTCTATAAATCATTGTTTAATTGTATTATAATAATTTTGTTTGGAAATTTGGTCTTTTATATTCATATTTAACAAATCCAAGTCATAAATATAGAGTAACTAATCGGGGAATTCAAGTTATAATGTATAAAAAATAACATAGAAAAAAAATTATTTTAATTTAATATAAATTTTACGGAAATAAATGAAAAATTATTTAAATAAAATTTCATGAAAAATTATGCGGATCATATGTAAGGAAAAAAATCCATGAAAGAATTATTTATCAAACAATTATCTATTTTTGGTAAATAGATACTTGCATATAATAACATTTATCAAATAAGCTAAACCAATGTATTATTTATTGAAAATTTGTAACTAGAATTTAACTATACAAAAAAATATAATGTTATTGATATTTAATGTATGACTATGTTTTTTTATATAAGAGAATAATTAAATTAAATGATATAAAATTTTAAAAAATGTAAAATTAAGGCAAAAAAATGCATTCATTAAACACAAAGTTGAGAACTTTTTTTGAAGAAGTGATATCATATTAATATCAGTATTGGAAATATAAAATGTGAAATTATATATTCCGAATGATGTTGTTTACTTTATATCACTAACTACATCATCCACCTTGAACATAGATACATCGAAATGGAAATGATAGATTTATAAATTATTAATAGGAAACAAATATATTAAAAGGAATATAAAATATTAATGGAATACAATGATTAATGGCCAATATAAATAAATATTATTGATATGTTAATTTTAATTGTCTAAAAAATATCAATGATACAATATTTAATGTTTTTAATATTTTTATGCAGGAAAAATAAATTTAAAAAATATTGGGGGATTCAACAATTTCTAGAAGTCATGGTATTGATTTGTAACGCCCCGACCCCAGCTACCCAGAGTCGGTGCATTAATTACATAACATTGGCATGATCACGAGAAAGATCAAGTCTCGAAAGACCGATTAGTTTAGTAACCTTGGAATAACTAGATACATCCATAAATTTTTACATTACATCATAAAAAACATCTTCTCTTCATATCCCCTCATACTATCCCTGCAGGTCATTCATAAATTACTTCTTCATAATCCTGGGAAAAAAACATTGAAAGGGGTGAGCTCGGATGCTCAGTAAGGATAACATTATAGCAGAAGCTTTCATAAATGAGCATAAACACTTAAGGCAATTTATAACTAAAACAAAAGCCTTTTAAACTTGAACTTCAGCATAAAATGGCAAAGGTAAAATGAAATAATGCCATTTACTTACTCACATGGATATTCTACTAGTCGAATGATCAAATGCAATATCAATAACCACTTTCATAATGATGGAATGCATAATGCCAGACTATCATAACCACATAGCCAAGGCCTCGTGCCAAGACTACAAATAAGATTTTGCCAAGGCCTTGTGCCAAGACACTAGTTTGTCTCATGAGACCTACCGATGCATCGAGGAGCTATAGCGGGCTCCACCCGTCACTTATTAAGTCCAATGCATTCCCATATGAAAAGGTTTAAACATAACGTAAACATTCGTATTAAACTAGCATACGAAATGTCAATACTTTCACCACAAACCATGAATGGTATAAAAATAGCACATCCACAGTCAAACATAATTCATTCTATACAATATGGAAGATTGTATTGTATCACATTAACCTCAATCAATAATAATGAAGGATGTTGACATAGATGAAAATAATCATCAAAACTATTTGAGAGAAATATCCCCCTTTTCTTGAAAACATTTAAAAGTCACACTATTTGTCAAGAAGCCATTTAAAAGTATATTTTTGAATCAAAGTGTCCCATACCACTTTGAAACTTTTAAAAGAAGTTTTAATTTTAAAACTTTAATGTCCATATAAATAAATCCTTAAAACCATTTTTAAAATATGGACATTAATGAGCATGATTTAGAAGAATAATTCTTTAAAACATTTTAAAATGGTATTTTGGTTAGAGTTTCTAACCAAAAGAGAGACACTTGAATACAAATAATTGAGGTAATCAAAACATTGTAATATCATGAGAATAAAGGAATTCATGATATACTATGTCAAAGTACATTATATACACCACATAGAAGTGATTTGGTGTATATCATCAAAGAAGTCTCAATGGAATGTAAATTGAGATGAAATTTCTCAAAAAGGTTGTATCATTAGGTTAAGGATAAATCAATGACATAATTATGTGTGACAAATATAAATACACTAAATATGATTGGATATTCAGTGTAAAACAATCAAAGGACATTCACACATATTCTTGTAAAAAAAAAATACCAACGAATTGGATGTTTAACTCAACAAATGGAGAATTACTCTTATAAAATTCATATCAATGACTTGAGAATTACCAATGGAGTGATTATGTGTATCAAACTTCTATCCACAGGAAGGGGAGTGGAAATTATGACATAATCAAATGAATAGTTATTCCACACATAATCTTGGGGTAATATAATCAATGAAATATGTGTAAAGCCAAATGAGTGGAAATTGAAATCTCAAATTCCCTTATCGATTAGGTAACTTACGAAACATACACCCATGAAAGAAGTATCATACCATGATGATGTAAATACCCATAAATTAAAGTATATTACACAATGAATACGATCATGGGCAGTACACATATACCACATGCAATAATTAAGTGGTGATCAATGGAATTCTCACGGAATTAAAAGTGAGATAAGAAAACCCTTACATTGTACTTTTTCCTTGGTCGATGGTAGGTTTACCTCCTGTATAATGGTGAAATAATTGTTATTGAATAATAAAAGAATCATCATATATGATCTTTTATCATTGATTTGTTAATAATATTTTAGAATTATCGTCATTTCGGGTGTTAACGGGTTCATTTTACTTTATATTCTTTGTTATGTGAGACATATTTGTTATTAATGGGATGTATATTATTCATATCCAGAATGGTATAAAGTTCTTAAAAATCATTTTTAAATCATCAAATTATACGATGGAGAATGAATCTCATCGCGTTCGTGGAGACGGTAGTCCGTACGTACGCACGAACGCTACTTCCATTTAATTTTTATTTTAAAAGAATCGAATCCAAATTATACATAGGTATATTACTATTCCAGTATAATATAATATTTTATATATGTTACTTAAGTTCATTTACACCATCCTTTATACGTTCCATGTGTGGTATGAACGAGTCATATCATTTTAAGGGGGCGGTAGTCCGCACTTCCTCAAATGAAATTATCGTATGTATATACAACATGAAACAAATAATGGTATGAAATAAAATGGAATTAAAGAAGCTTATATATAGAATATATATCATTAATATCATATTTAATTACAGTGCCATCCTAATGGCCACCATGAGAGGCGGTAAGATGTATTTGAACAATCATCATTTCGTGAGGCGTTAGTTTGCCATCCACAGAAACATTATGTTCATCATCCATTAGATGGAGTTGTGTGAATGTGTAGTTTGAATCCTTCTTATAACAACATCCTAGTATATTTAGGATACTGGTGTTGTTATAAAATAAAGGAAAAAAAAAGATTTTGGGGGTTGGAGAAGCAAAATAAATGAAAATACTTTAAGAGAAATTGTTACCTTTAATTTAGGTAACTCACTTTGGTTGGAACCAAAGGACTTCTTGAAATGATTTATGCCTAAGGGTAAGCTTCAAGGAGGAGGAGAGGGATGTGGGGAGCTAAGTTGGGCAGAGTTTGGACGAGCCAAGTGGCTTGAGAGGTGTGAGGAAATGAGAAGGAGGAGTGCCCTTTTATAAGAGGGGTGAGGGGCACCTTTGGAAAAGCTAGAAATATTAATTTATATAAATTCATATTCGGTTTCCAAAGGCTCCAAAGTTGACTATTCAAAGGATGAGGTGGGGATAGGTCGAAAACAACTCATCCAATAGAATTTAGACAGGTTTGGGTACTTATATTAACCTTATCTTTAAGTATTAACTCTAAGTTAATTAGTTTCACTTTTACAATGTCTCTTTGTATTTTTATATAATATGGTTAATAAACATACTATATACATCCAAGAGACCCCCAAGTGGTCCATTAATGATTAAACTATCATAATATAAGTCTCTTGGCCGAACCTTAGATTTTTAGGAATTTAATATCAATTAATAATATAATATTTGTTTTAAGAACTCTTTTATGTCAATTTTGACACTATTCAATAGTTGATTTTTGTGAAACTCATAACATATTGATTACTTCGAACAAAGTCAATTAAATCAATCCTAATATATCATATTATCCTAGAAAATTAGTTTAATTCATTAAAAGTTTCATATTATATTTATTTGGGTGTTTATAATATCAATTATTTTAATTTTTCACTATTATAGTAATTACTGCATCATCATTGTGTCATAAATAAAATAAATTATTTAATGTCTAAAAATTATAAATAAAATATCATTATGTAGAAAATCTTTTTAGCTTTCTAATGAATATTTATAATCTAAAATCCAACATATATAACCCTATGTAACAATTGTTGTTCTAAAAGATATATGCTTGTGTCATTTTTGTATTCATTTTAACTAAATTAAAATAAAGTGTCATTATCACTTACAAGTGGATCCATGGGGTCCCAAAATAGACCCAAAGATTCCCATGGTCGACCATGTATCAACCAATAGGGTTAAAACACGTTTTAGGGTAATTTAGTATTATTATAATTTTATTTTTTTAACCCTTATTTACCGGATTTACCCTTAACCATGGTAAATAAAATATTTACCGCAGTAATTATTCAAAATGTCTAAAAATAAAAGTTACATATTTACACAATTTTAACATCCTGATTCCAAATATGGAATCCATTTTCCTAAATTCAAAACACAGAAGTGGCAGAAATTAATTTAAAATTAAATCCCGCTGTCAAAACAAAAAGCGTGTTTTTAAGAGATAATAACTATCAAAAGATTGACACTCGTTTATGTTCGGTTTAATTGTAAAATTATGTCCAATGACCAACATTATATTAAATGGTAAAAATATATTATAAATATACTTTAAAACCACTCAAATTCATAATTTATAACTATTAATTATTTTGATTAAAAAAGTTGTTTTTAATTAAAATTTAGTAATTTTCACTATTCATCAAAATATAAGTTATCCGAAAAGTACCAAAATTTCACCCTAGGATAATTTCGATATTCCGAATCCAAAAATGAAGTCCATTTTTAAATATAAAATATATATAATTTCAAAAATTAGGTATTACTATTCATAACGGCTAGTTTGATTGGTTGTGGTGTGTGTTAAAACTCAAGGTTGCATACAACACACGCTACTGTTTTATTCAAAGAAAGTGTACCGTGGAAGCTTGGGATGTTTCATTTTAAATTTTTGATGTCCCCATTTAGTCAAAAAGTTTAAAATATAGTATTTAAAAAGGGTTCACTATTAAAGTTGATAAAAGTGCAATACTGAAAATGAATTTGTTCTTGCATTATATCTAAGAAACTCATAATATGGATTCTAAAATTATAAGGATTATATAAACATTAAAATTTATCTAATACTGTTCATAACCTCTTTTGAACGTCTTGTTTGGTAAGTCATGGTGTGCTTGAACATGGTGTTGCATGTAGTGAAAGTTATTGAATTATTTTGAAGAAATAACACACTATGAAATCTTGGGGTGTTACATTCTCCCCTCCTTCAATAAATTGCGTCCTCGCAATTTGAAATTGTTCTTCGAAAAAAAAAGGTTGAAAATAGATAATATATTTGTGGGAAAACCCACATCGGAATTTGGGTTACTAAAATTTAGTCTTAATATGAGAAAAAGAGAAATCAAAGGGTCACCACCAAATTATGATCTCGATTAGGAGAACATTGGTGGCAACTAGAGACATATAATTGGAGGAAAAACGTAAATATTTATAGGTGGTGATTGAGGTCATCAATCACAAACAAGTGTAAAATTGAGGTCCTTATAATCATCAATCTATGATGATTTGAAATACCATCGGTTCAACAAAACATAGGGTATTAGGATAACACATTTTTGACGTTTCAAAATATCTTAGTTGAAATCCCACATCGAAAAATGAATTAATGAGGCCTCTATTTAAAATAAAGAGTCGAAAGTATGAAGATTACCGAAAATAACACATACTAGGGTTCCATGAAGGAAAATATGGATATGGAGGAGAAATCTAACCATCAATTATCTGATGGAGAGTGGTAGAGAACATGGCTATGAAAAGGCCAAAAATCCCAAAGCCATAAATTTGTGATGATTTAAGGTACCATCTAGGACAACATTTTTGTTCTATGTTTCTTTTATTAATGTTGGGGATTTTATTTATGAGATTGGCTAAGAACATTATGAGATATACTTAAATTTTAAGTAGATTTTCATTCTTTAATAAATTTCCACCACTAACTCAATTTTTTTTTAAACGATGAGTATTCAAGAAGACTTGGTCACACTGGAAGAGCTAGAATAAACTTCTATAGAATCACATGATCCATGCAGGATAAACCATATATTAATCAAAACCAAAATGGTTATTGAATGATCTAATGATCCCCCAAAAGGATATTCATTGAGATAAATATGCACTAATCTTAATTTCTAAAATTAAACCAACAATACCCCAAAGTTAAATAGATACCATTCAATAACCAATTGTCCTTAAAATCCTTTAATATAATCCAAACTAATATTGAAACCCAAAACATAGAAGAATTTGATTATGTAGTCTCCCATGTTACATTGTATCTCCAAATTACATCAAATACTCTTAAAGTCACATACTTAAAAGTAATCATCACATATTCTCTGTTATAGGTTAATCATTTCCATAAATAACCCAAATCACTATAAATAAACAATAAAAATGTAGATAAAAATCCACCATTACTCTACAAATGAAACCTCATTGTATTCTATTTTCCTTGGGCATATAGTGTTCCTAACAAAACGAACATCTTCCAAAATAACATTTATCACTTAATCACCAAATCTTTTTCCTATACCAAGGGTATTAATTTGATAAGACATAAGAACCCAAATCATCTTATTATTGATCAATAAAATCATTTAAAAAAAATTAGTCACACTAACCAGGGACTTCACGTAGTCCAGTGGTAGGCGATAAATCCCAATCGCACTTTGGTTGTGGGTTCGATTCCCACGGCTTTGTCCGACGCGATGGGTTGTCACACGGTCTACGTGTTGTCCTTTTTCAAAAACTATATTTTATAATATTACCAAAATGAGATAAATTCCTCAAAATAACATAATTTAACCACAAATGTTATATCATACTTTGCATTTTCATCCCAAATTATAATAACTTATCATTTTCTCAAACCCCAATGATCATATAAAACCAAATGGTTATTTATACCTATATCCACAAGAGAAGAGACAATTCTTCCTCAAATATCATTCTCACATGGCAAACTGCGGGGTTACAAATACAAGAGAAAATTATTCCAAAGCAAACCCATCAACAAGGAGTTCTAATACTTTTTAAATTTTTCTCCAGCCATTTATTTCCACATAGCTTCTTCTTTGACCAAGAAAATATCCTATAAAATAGGACATTCACTCGGGTAATGGCCAGGTCCCCTACATTTACGACAAATGACTGTAAATGGACTCTTGGGACCATTTTTATCTTCTTCCATAGTACTCTTCATTTTTCTTCGGCAATTCTTCACTTTATGTCCTTCCTTCCCGCACGTAAAACATTTCGTTGTCCCATTGAGACACTTTCCTGGGTGTCTCTTTCCACAATTCCTGCATGATGAAAATTGAGGTTTCTTTTCTCCATGGTCTCCATTGTTGGAGATCTTATCATTTATCACCTTTCTCTTCCTTGTTGAGTCTGGGAGTTGGTTAATATATATGTTGTTGATCATATTTTTGGAAAACTGATTTGGCATAAAGACGATATCTTTCACGCCTATCAACATTCCATTTTGTTTCTCATTGCCACCACTGTTCCCAACTTGTACATCAGTCTCAAAGTCACTATGACTTCCTTGGAATCCAGCCATTGACTAAAACCAGAAGGCATTGTGTGAGTAATAGTAGTCGTAAAATCATTTAGAGATTAAAATGTCACCATATTCTCAATTTGAAACATATTAGGATTAACCAAGGTCATTTTCTCTCATCTTATGTATATATTACTTAAATCGGTTTGTAAAGAAAATGTAAATTATCCTAAGCATATCCCCCGGGAGTGTCGTAACCAAGAGTGCAGCAAGGCCCGTTGTCGTGCACCAGTTCCCGTTCGAGTCTAGCTCAAAGCGGTGTTTTCGGGTTTTATCCCTAGGTACATCTGTGCCAGAGCCGCCTCTACCTGCTCGTATCCAGACAGGGATGTATTGCTCGGAAAACTCACAAAATCTTTACAATACCAAAATTCTAGGAAGTTTTTTTTTATACAAATCCTCAAAGTTCATCTTAGGTCTACATGCTCTAATCAGAGTTTATCTAAATCTAGCTACCAAGGTTTGTACTAAACTTCCTATGATACCAACTGTAACGCCCCGACCCCAGCTACCCAGAGTCGGTGCATTAATTAAATAACATTGGCATGATCACGAGAAAGATCAAGTCTGGAAAGACCGATTAGTTTAGTAGCCTTGGAATAACTAGATACATCCATAAATTTTTACATTACATCATAAAAAAAACATCTTGTCTTCATATCCCCTCATACTATCCCTGCAGGTCATTCATAAATTACTTCTTCATAATCCTGGGGAAAAAAACATTGAAAGGGGTGAGCTCGGATGCTCAGTAAGGATAACATTATAGCAGAAGCTTTCATAAATGAGCATAAACACTTAAGGCAATTTATAACTAAAACAAAAGCCTTTTAAACTTGAACTTCAGCATAAAATGGCAAAGGTAAAATGAAATAATGCCATTTACTTACTCACATGGATATTCTACTAGTCGAATGATCACATGCAATATCAATAACCACTTTCATAATGATGGAATGCATAATGCCATACTATCATAACCACATAGCCAAGGCCTCGTGCCAAGACTACAAATAAGATTTTGCCAAGGCCTTGTGCCAAGACACTAGTTTGTCTCATGAGACCTACCGATGCATCGAGGAGCTATAGCGGGCTCCACCCGTCACTTATTAAGTCCAATGCATTCCCATATTAAAAGGTTTAAACATAACGTAAACATTCGTATTAAACTAGCATACGAAATGTCAATACTTTCACCACAAACCACGGATGGTATAAAAATAGCACATCCACAGTCAAACATAATTCATTCGATACAATATGGAAGATTGTATTGTATCACATTAACCTCAATCAATAATAATGAAGGATGTTGACATAGATGAAAATAATCATCAAAACTATTTGAGAGAAATATCCCCCTTTTCTTGAAAACATTTAAAAGTCACACTATTTGTCAAGAAGCCATTTAAAAGTATATTTTTGAATCAAAGTGTCCCATACCACTTTGAAACTTTTAAAAGGAGTTTTAATTTTAAAACTTTAATGTCCATATAAATAAATCCTTAAAACCATTTTTAAAATATGGACATTAATGAGCATGATTTAGAAGAATAATTCTTTAAAACATTTTAAAATGGTATTTTGGTTAGAGTTTCTAACCAAAATAGAGACACTTGAATACAAATAATTGAGGTAATCAAAACATTGTAATATCATGAGAATAAAGGAATTCATGATATAATATGTCAAAGTACATTATATACACCACATAGAAGTGATTTGGTGTATATCATCAAAGAAGTCTCAATGGAATGTAAATTGAGATGAAATTTCTCAAAAAGGTTGTATCCTTAGGTTAAGGATAAATCAATGACATAATTATGTGTGACAAATATAAATACACTAAATATGATTGGATATTCAGTGTAAAACAATCAAAGGACATTCACACATATTCTTGTAAAAAAAACAATACCAACGAATTGGATGTTTAACTCAACAAATGGAGAATTACTCTTATCAAATTCATATCAATGACTTGAGAATTACCAATGGAGTGATTATGTGTATCAAACTTCTATCCACAGGAAGGGGAGTGGAAATTATGACATAATCAAATGAATAGTGATTCCACACATAATCTTGGGGTAATATAATCAATGAAATATGTGTAAAGCCAAATGAGTGGAAATTGAAATCTCAAATTCCCTTATCGATTAGGTAACTTACGAAACATACACCCATGAAAGAAGTATCATACCATGATGATGTAAATACCCATAAATTAAAGTATATTACACAATGAATACGATCATGGGCAGTACACATACACCACATGCAATAATTAAGTGGTGATCAATGGAATTCTCACGGAATTAAAAGTGAGATAAGAAAACCCTTACATTGTACATTTTCCTTGGTCGATGGTAGGTTTACCTCCTGTATAATGGTGAAATAATTGTTATTGAATAATAAAAGAATCATCATATATGATCTTTTATCATTGATTTGTTAATAATATTTTAGAATTATCGTCATTTTGGGTGTTAACGGGTTCATTTTACTTTATATTCTTTGTTATGTGAGACATATTTGTTATTAATGGGATGTATATTATTCATATCCAGAATGGTATAAAGTTCTTAAACATCATTTTTAAATCATCAAATTATACGATGGAGAATGAATCTCATCGCGTTCGTGGAGACGGTAGTCCGTACGTACGCACGAACGCTACTTCCATTTAATTTTTATTTTAAAATAATCGAATCCAAATTATACATAGGTATATTACTATTCCAGTATAATATAATATTTTATATATGTTACTTAAGTTCATTTACACCATCCTTTATACGTTCCATGTGTGGTATGAACGAGTCATATCATTTTAAGGGGGCGGTAGTCCGCACTTCCTCAAATGAAATTATCGTATGTATATACAACATGAAACGAATAATGGTATGAAATAAAATGGAATTAAAGAAGCTTATATATAGAATATATATCATTAATATCATATTTAATTACAGTTCCATCCTAATGGCCACCATGAGAGGCGGTAAGATGTATTTGAACAATCATCGTTTCGTGAGGCGTTAGTTTGCCATCCACAGAAACATTATGTTCATCATCCATTAGATGGAGTTGTGTGAATGTGTAGTTTGAATCCTTATTATAACAACATCCTAGTATATTGAGGATACTGGTGTTGTTATAAAATAATGGAAATAAAAAGATTTTGGGGGTTGGAGAAGCAAAATAAATGAAAATACTTTAAGAGAAATTGTTACCTTTAATTTAGGTAACTCACTTTGGTTGGAACCAAAGGACTTCTTGAAATGATTTATGCCTAAGGGGAAGCTTCAAGGAGGAGGAGAGGGATGTGGGGAGCTTAGTTGGGCAGAGTTTGGACGAGCCAAGTGGCTTGAGAGTTGTGAGGAAATGAGAAGGAGGAGTGCCCTTTTATAAGAGGGGTGAGGGGCACCTTTGGAAAAGCTAGAAATATTAATTTATAATAAATTAATATTCGGTTTCCAAAGGCTCCAAAGTTGACTATTCAAAGGATGAGGTGGGGATAGGTCTAAAACAACTCATCCAATAGAATTTAGACAGGTTTGGGTACTTATATTAACCTTATCTTTAAGTATTAACTCTAAGTTAATTAGTTTCACTTTTACAATGTCTCTTTGTATTTTTATATAATATGGTTAATAAACTTACTATATACATCCAAGAGACCCCCAAGTGGTCCATTAATTATTAACCTATCATAATATAAGTCTCTTGGCCGAACCTTAGATTTTTAGGAATTTAATATCAATTAATAATATAATATTTGTTTTAAGAACTCTTTTATGTCAATTTTGACACTATTCAATAGTTGATTTTTGTGAAACTTATAACAGATTGATTACTTCGAACAAAGTCAATTAAATCAATCCTAATATATCATATTATCCTAGAAAATTAGTTTAATTCATTAAAAGTTTCATATTATATTTATTTAGGTGTTTATAATATCAATTATTTTAATTTTTCACTATTATAGTAATTACTGCATCATCATTGTGTCATAAATAAAATAAATTATTTAATGTCTAAAAATTATAAATAAAATATAATTATGTAGAAAATCTTTTTAGCTTTCTAATGAATATTTATAATCTAAAATCCAACATATATAACCCTATGTAACAATTGTTGTTCTAAAAGATATATGCTTGTGTCATTTTTGTATTCATTTTAACTAAATTAAAATAAAGTGTCATTATCACTTACAAGTGGATCCATGGGGTCCCAAAATAGACCCAATGATTCCCATGGTCGACCATGTATCAACCAATAGGGTTAAAACACGTTTTAGTGTAATTTAGTATTATTATAATATTATTTTTTTTAACCCTTATTTACCGGATTTACCCTTAACCATGGTAAATAAAATATTTACCGCAGTAATTATTCAAAATGTCTAAAAATAAAAGTTACATATTTACACAATTTTAACATCCTGATTCCAAATATGGAATCCATTTTCCTAAATTCAAAACACAGAAGTGGCAGAAATTAATTTAAAATTAAATCCCGCTGTCAAAACAAAAAGCGTGTTTTTAAGAGATAATAACTATCAAAAGATTGACACTCGTTTATGTTCGGTTTAAGTGTAAAATTATGTCCAATGACCAACATTATATTAAATGGTAAAAATATATTCTAAATATACTTTAAAACCACTCAAATTCATAATTTATAACTATTAATTATTTTGATTAAAAAAGTTGTTTTTAATTAAAATTTAGTAATTTTCACTATTCATCAAAATATAAAAGTTATCCGAAAAGTACCAAAATTTCACCCTAGGATAATTTCGATATTCCGAATCCAAAAATGAAGTCCATTTTTAAATATAAAATATATATAATTTCAAAAATTAGGTATTACTATTCATAACGGCTAGTTTGATTGGTTGTGGTGTGTGTTAAAACTCAAGGTTGCGTACAACACACGCTACTGTTTTATTCAAAGAAAGCGTACCGTGGAAGCTTGGGATGTTTCATTTTAAATTTTTGATGTCCCCATTTAGTCAAAAAGTTTAAAATATAGTATTTAAAAAGGGTTCACTATTAAAGTTGATAAAAGTGCAATACTGAAAATGAATTTGTTCTTGCATTATATCTAAGAAACTCATAATATGGATTCTAAAATTATAAGGATTATATAAACATTAAAATTTATCTAATACTATTCATAACCTCTTTTGAACGGCTTGTTTGGTAAGTCATGGTGTGCTTGAACATGGTGTTGCATGTAGTGAAAGTTATTGAATTATTTTGAAGAAATAACACACTATGAAATCTTGGGGTGTTACATGATTACTCGAGTGTAATAACTACTTTTATGGGAAAATATTCTATAAAACAACACACCATTCACGTATTCAATATAAGGATTATTAAAAATGATTGATCACATGTATTTGATTCATGTAGGATGGTAACATATATCCATTAGGAAAATGAAATCATTATTACACAATGATTCCATTACCCATTATCAAGATTTAAATAAATATCAATTAACATGTGTCACTCACACGAATATATTATTGTAAATATAGGATGTAAAAGAGGAAGAATAATTAATGTTACATAATAAAAATTTTAATTGATATGAAATATTGGAGAAAATAACAAAAAAAGTTAATTAACTATGTAAGGGTCGAATTAAAAATGCAATTAAATGTTAAATTCATACGTCCAAATTTCAAAAATAGTCGTCTATTTTTTATTCACATTTGGAGAACATGAAGAATTAAATTTACTCTAAATATTATAATGGAAGTCAAAGATTATATAGCTTAAATTTAATGTAATATTAAAGTTAATTTAAAAATATAATTTATGAAATATTTACAAATATACATTAACATCATATATTGATTTCATTATTTATAATAACAATTGAAATCAAGATTCTTTAATTTTATTACTTATTTAAAATTTTCCAATTTTTTAAAAAATATATCATATATGCATATGCAATCTTGTTTTCAACAATAGGGACATAGATGAAGAATACAATAAAATAAATTTTATTTTTAAACTGAAATACATACAAACTAATTCATAGTTATGAATTACTATAAATAACATATGTAAAATTAGAACCCCTCTAACACAATAAAAATAAACTATTACTATTGTTTAGTCACATAACATTCATGAATATGAATGTACATGGATTGAAAATTAATATAATTTAATTAAATAATATTTTTCCTTAAATTCCTACATAATTAATAAGGTTTGAACTTTTAGGAAGAAAATTTTCACATTGAGGAACAAAAGAATTAATGGTAGAATAAATGGATAACATATTACGGTATATTTGAATTACAATAAATTTGGGAAATATTTGAAATAATTTAATAATGCGTACTATGAAACAATAAATACCAATAATTTGAATGTATAATTTTTTTTTTTAAATTTGTGATATGGAATAATTTTATAATTAATATTAAATTGTGATGTTAACATTATATGATTGGTGCACCTAAATAATGCTCATATTCATTGTTTAGTGTTTTTAGTCTCATGATACATCATTTATTTGATTATTAAATACATCTAATCTATAATGAGACATTTTCCAATAAATAATAATTTCGAAAAAATTATCCTTGATTAATTTTAAGGTCATGTTATATGTTTCTAAATATTTTACTATTATTCTATGATCATATGATACAATGTTCTTAATTTTATGCTCCCATTTTATCAATCTTGAACCATATATATTATCATATAATTTTATTCATTTAACTCACAATTTATTATTCCAAATCATGTTTGTTCAATTACTGTTATTTTCTGTTCACCCCTTTCATTTATATTTTTCTCAGATTATTTGATTTATTTTTAGGAACATGAAAGGATATTGGATCTCATTATACATAATTAAATAATACATTTTTATTTTTATTCTACCATATATTTCATTATGATTATTTTCATCCAAGGACACAAGGCCTAACAATCATTGCACTATATTTTATATAATATTTCCTTAAAAATCATATATCAATATACATAAAAGGATAAAAATTTGACAAAAACTATATAAAAATTCCAATTAATCCAAAAAAATTCAATATTCTGAATAATAAATCATTTTAGTTTCCTCAATAGCTTATATCCTTCATATAATTTAAATTTAAACCAAATAAAATCCATGAAGCAAAACTATGTCATATAAATTCCCTATTAGTTAAATAAATAAACCTTAAAATGGAATGATTCTTTTCAAAATACCTCAATGAAAAATAAAATGTTTATATTAGATCCCTATAAGCGTCAACAATCATGAAATTTCATTATCAACTAATCATTAACAATAGGAGTAGAAAACTGGGGTTTCAATACTTGAAACATATGGAAGAATAAGGGAAGGGGATGAAAATAAGAGAAATATATAGGAGATCAATTAATATACTATGGAAACCCACATGTAGTGACTGAATACACCCAATAATAAATAAATAAGTGGAATCTGAGTGATAGGGAGATTTGTTATTGTATTGTGTAGAATATTGAAAGTGGTCTTCTTTAAAATAGACTAGTGATTACTGGTCCTTTTTTAGGAAACCTAGGAAGAATGTTTTTAATATAATGTTTATATTCATTTTCCAACCATATTGGAGACATTGGGGACTCTATCTAATTCCATATAGTTGGGTCACAACAATTTTTGTAACCCTATAATAATTTTGTTTGTCATTTTCCTGAAAAAATTTTGTTGAAAAAATATTCCTAGATACATATATTGTGTGATAAATAATTCATTTTCCATAAACCAATGATTTGGTCTCCACTTTAATAATTTGAAGGATTGGAATAATTTTTAGTAATTATTGTGAATAATTATATACTCTAAAATAATTTCATAGAAATATAAAAAAATTCCATCATCTCCCATAATCACTGTATATAAATGAAATAATATTAAAGAACAAAAATAAATTCATCAACATGGTATGAGCGGTGTCATTTGAAATTTACAAATGGGATGGGATTTAAGTATATTCTGTTTTCCATCTCTCATCATAGGGTCTATATTTGATATAATGGGGTTTTTTAAATGATCATGAATGTACAATTTAGAATATATTTGAATGGTTCACCAATGAGAAATGGTATCTATTTTGGTAGAAAGATGATCTTGGTGTAGATTCTTAAAATAATTCATTATTGTATTCCTAAAATGATTTTCATATCTATAAAGAGATTTTTTTAATAGAAAATATGTTTTTATTTGGAGTTTGGTGTGTTCATGTGGAGTAAAAACTAATGTATGCCGAATAGATTGAGGAATAATGTTAATGTTGACCTTATTCCAAGATGTGGGTACATTAGTGTGCATGAAGTGATACTAAGATATGGAAAATATGAAGTAGTTCATATATAATGTTATACCCTTAATTTCATTCAGATTTAGTTTACAAGTTTCATTATTGTGTATGATAGAGAAATATAACACAAATAGTCTATTCGAATCTGAAGGAAAATTGGGTTGTTCATAAAGTTGTGGATCCTAATGACATTATTAATGGTTTCATTTTAAATTAACCTTCTTTTCTAGATCTAGGTGATTCATTGTTTGGGATCATTCCTTCAATCATAGTGAGCATTGTGTAAGGATAAGAAAATGTGGGTTTTGGTTTTTTGATATTCATGTTAACAAATCATATAAATATGTTAGGGAGGATATTTGGTATATGGATGTTCCAATAGTTATTCTGATGTAATGGATGGTCATAGGATGATGTTTAGTGATTTGAAAAAATAGATAAAATACATTTCTTAATTTTTCATTGTCATGTCTATCTTGATCATATATAATTAGAATCAGTTTATGTGTATGCGTGTATATGTTGTCTTCTAACCTGAAGTAGTGTTTTTTGTGTTTCTCCATTAACAGGTTACGTTTTATTCTATTCAAGGAAAAAAAATATTTACTGTTTTGAAGGATACAGTGAAACAGTTTTTTTCATACACAATACATAACAAATTATTTAATTATTAGGATTGAGGTCCATAAAAATGAAAAAATGAAATTTCATAATAGTAAATGTTATAAAAATAATTCAGATTATATTTTTGTTATTGGGGAATGATTTTTACAATTTTGGTGAGTTTTTGAGAATTTTATTAAGTAATTGAATTTTTTTAATAATAGATGTTAATTAATCACATAATATTAAAACCATAAATGTAAAAATTGATATTTCAATATTGTATATAGGATCAAAATTTTGATACTATAGTTTCATTTAAATCGGTTGTTATTCCTTGGTGGCATGAAATATGTTTTTTATTATTGATTCATAATAAAAGAACATTAAAAACCATATTTAAAACACCATCATATTTAATACCTTATATTTTAAATTAATTGATATTTTTATAATTGAGGATGCACTAATTAGGCAACAAGGCTCTTAAATGTTTTGTTAGAGCATTGTAATTTGAATATAAAAAGACAATTTAATTCCTATTAGAAGAACATAACATATTATTTTAATGGGTATTCTGAGAATAAATTAAATGGATTTTTTATTATTGGTCACAGAATTATTTTATGGTGTGAAAATTATAGGATAATGAGTATTTAGGAGGGTGGTTATGTGATGCCTTTGGATGGGTTGACCACTAAGAGTGGGGGGAACAATGTCATTCTATTATGAAATATTATTTTAATCTAAACCACATACCTTTTTATGGTATCTATCCTAATATTAATTATCATAGAATTAAATTGTACTTATTGAAATTTAAATATATCCAAACCCATTGGATTTATATGATTCCATAACAATAACCATTTCCTTCCAAGAATTGTTCAATCTCTCAAATCGTTGATTCTTCCCCAATCAAAAAAATCAATCCCAAAAAAGAATTATAAATTATCTATCAAAAGATATTCAAAATATATTCCACTAATATATTCACAATATAATAATCAAATATCCCACAGAATGTACGATCCAATCAAAGAAGGATCTATTTATACTCCATGATTAATTTCAACTACAGGTAAAATGATCTTCCACTATAAATAGGCTAGACCAATATGTATTATTTAGTATAAAACTATTTTTATTATATCCAGGTCATATTCAAAACATAAATTTCATTATCGATTAATAATATAGCTCTTTAAATGAATTATTTCTCACAATCTCAGAGAATACAATGGTCAAATAGGTATCAATCATTTTCAATGGATCTCGACATCAACGTAATTATTTTCTCATTAACACACCTAACATATAACATTGATTGAAACATTATATCGTTGAATTCATAACAACTATAAGTTTATGAATTAACCTCTTTATACTTTTATCATTATTAATTCATACATACTATAACAGGAATTTGATTCCTTATTATTAATGAAACATTATCAAGTATAGGTCTACAACTATTCATGTAATTCAAATCTTAAAAGTAATTTTATATTTTAGTTATTATTTAAAATCAAATTAAAATATAATATGATTACACAAAATTAAATATTTTTTGGTCTCATATATTTCCTTATTCGAAACACTATAAAAAATATTATCCATTTTAATCTTCTATAATCCTCATCATCATTTTGGAAAATCTCATACAGATGATGCAGTAGTATTGTCAGAATGAATTGAACACATCTCAGTATCATATTTGTCCACTAGTTTGAATTTTAATATCCTTGGTTTTCATCATGATTATACAATTGATCATTATATATTTAATACATGGATATCGATTCACCTCTCAGTGTCTCAATCAAAAAAAATTATTTAGAATATTCCAATGAAAATTTAGAATATATGTTGAGTATACATATTCTCATATTTGTTTAAAGTGATGATCCAAACGAATCATTATTGATGCTAATATAGAAAGGAATCACCCTTTCCAACCTTTTGGATGATTCTTATGGATATTAATACAATTGGTACAGTTTTGTAAAATTATTCTAATAGGGGTCATATTATGTTGACACATAAGTGTATAATGAACCATATAGAACTATTCATAATATGATGTCCCTTACCATTCTCTTATAGTCATTATGGATCAATTAATTTGGTAAATAATGTAATAATTTTACCTACAACATCTAATTATTCCATTCATTATTATGGAACCCTCCATAGTTATGGTTTCATCTAGTGATCCATGCCAATAGCTATAAATTGATGTTTATGGGGATCTCCATGGATAAGCGAACAAAGACTACCTATAATAAAAACCGATCATGATTTTCTCCATTTAAATCTAGGGTATGCTGAAACCAACTCAATAAATACATAATTAATTCAAAAATCATCTCAAAATACCATCTAATGGTTCATCATCCTGAACTATAGTGTCTTTTTCAATCGTAACTGTGTGGATTGTTTTTCTAATTCAAAATTTCAGATATTTTTTCTTTATTATTTTTCCTTTAAAACACCACACATAATAGATACTCAATACATCCATAAAATTATATATAAATTAGTTTCATAAAATAATATATTTTAATTGAAATGATGACGAATTCAATTATCATCACACTTGATATGTTTCCGTTTCAGAAAGCTTCATAATGATTTTAATGTGATTCCTTCAACATTCAACACCAAAATATTTTTAAAAATCATTGATTTCATATTAAAAATGATGTATGATTCAATGTTATCCTTTTTTTTACCACATGGATGACTCCATTACAATTTTCCAAGTATCACAACATTCAATTATGTAACACATATTATCATTTTTTGCAAAAAAAAAATACTTATGTAAACTAATAAGAAATTCAATACATTCATAGTCACGTAATGATCCTTATTCATGGTAGAGTAACATAAGTATATCCTATAATTCATCCAAATAATAATTTAACATGATCATTATAAAATAATTAATCATCATGGTGATGAAAAAATAGAAATAGATTAACCAAAATTTTAATTCCAACAACAGTGTAAAATTGATGTGAGGGTTTCAACACCACATGGTTGAATATTTTTTATTTTAATCCTACACATTCATCATGTGTATAATCTCCATAAAAAATAAAAAAAATCCTTAAATTATTCTTGATGGTAAAAATATTATTGAATTTAATAACAATTTAAAAAATCACTAAATATTCAATTATATTGAAAAGAATATTTTTTTTACAAAATAATGTAAAATCAAAGTTATAATAGATTTTTTTATATACATAATATTTAAAATTTATATATATTAAATAGTATGGATTATAAAATTTTATTTTTAAAAAATTAAATAACATTATTGTAGCTTGATATTCTTAGGGAATATTTTAAAAGGGGAGAATGATATTTCTATTTATATTGTCATTATTTTATATAATATATCCCAACATATATGAGTATATAGTTTGACATGGAATAATGAATAAACCAAGGAAAATATATTTCCTTTTATAATTACAAAATTGAATGAACAAATAAGTACATAAAAAATTTTTGTTAAAAAACATATATTTTTTATTTTTATGGATTTTACTTAAAAATCATTCAATTAATTAATTAATTATATTTACTAAAATTACATTGATAGTTGTTACATTCATGATGAAGTTACATTATAAGGATAACTTTATCAAAACTATAATATTGTTATTTGTTTGACAAATAGTATTTAGGTTTATATTATCTGTTTAAAATGTGATTCATTTATATTGATTAAAAAGTAATAATATTTATATTACTATTTTTATGATTATTACTATTCCCAGTGGATTTTTATCATCATGTGATGAATGATCGTGTATAATGATTAATGAAGATAGAAGCTCAATGATAGTCATATAAATAATCACTGATTATTCATTTTATCTTATTCATATGAATTTCAAAAGTGAAACTAAAGGTAAATATCACCATTGGTACTCATGTTACCCCCAAAAAATAATTATGTAACATAATTTTCTTGATTATTCAATTCATGTTTAATTTAATCTTGTGTGGTGTGACACCATAATTTTCTTGATGACTCTTTTTCACATATGAAAAAGTTAACTATACACATTTTGTGGCAGTAATGAATAATGGTGGAAATAATTTATTTTAAATAAGATACATTGATGTGGGTTCAAGGATATAATGAAAATTGAATCAACAGATTGGTGTTGTATGACATGAAGTAGTGGTGGATGGAACATTCACTGAGAGAAAATAATGTATTGGGGATTCATGAAATTTTTCAGATAACAGGATTTCTGGTCAAGGGATAAATGTTTATCCAATTATAGGTACATATTACACATTGTCATTAATATAATGCATAATTTATTCCTAATAATCATGACATATTATTAATTTATGGTTATTTTAGGGTTTTGGGGTTATTTTAAGAAACCAACATCATCTGACAGGATGACACAATCGATGTAGCTTCTGACTAAGTATATGCGTTTGTATCCTTGGACACTAAATTCCAAAAATTCAAACTCAAAAACATGTATAACATTTAAAATAATATATTATATCATATATTGTGCATTTTAATTTTGAGACATCACACACCAAATAATTATTAGGACTCACAGAATATGTATATCTCATAGATATTGTGCTTTGGTGACATGGAGATTATGTGTGTATGTATAATAAAAATAATACATCCCTAGTTCCGACACTGGTTATTTTCATCAACTAAAATAACTTTTTTTATTGAATTAATTCATGTTTAATGGTGTTAGAATAATATAGTTCAACCATAATGACCATATATGTTGTTCTCCCTAAAGGGGGTTGTCATGTATTGTGAAGATTATGATATTATTTGTATTTTTCATCATGAATTATTGTGTTGAGAATATTACGTATCATTTTTTGAATAATTTTTTATGAAACATGGTAAAATATATGTCTCCATCATAATGGGATTATATTGTAGGTTCATAAAAATATTTTGTTTTATAATTTCAAAGAGATGATGATATGTGTTATTAGAGGATTAATGAAACCATGGGGTCACTAACCATGGTAGAGTTTATCTATTTCTAGGTAATAGTTCTAATATATATATATACCAGAATTTTAACAATCTCATAAGTATATGGAATATGTCCCCCTTAGATGGAGATACTAACCCTCTCAGATAATCAATATTTCAAATGGTGGGAAACAACACCCCTATATGTGTTGGTACTCCATTGACATATGTGTCTTTTAATGAAATGTTATTCCGCCAATATTACAAATAGTCTTGATTGATGTTATCAGCATAATATACATGATATTGTTTGATTACACTAGATTATATACTCCCATAAACACACTAGAGTCCATTCCAATGTCCGAAATTTATAGATATATGTTGTTATGTTCAGTTTAATTTTCTATAAAAATGATTGGTGTCACTCCTTTGTTTTCAAGAGGTGACATAATGCTTTTGTGGATAATATTTTGGATAATGTTTAACCTTAAATGATAATATATTTCATTATCACATGATTAAATATGATCTTAACACTAATAGTTTATGCATTCTCCTTATTACCCTTGACAAATCCAAAGGAGTGACCAAGGATCGTGATGCGGTATACACACACACCTAGTGATTCACAAAATTCATTAAAAATAATTACAATTATGAAATTATTATTCATAGATTTAATCTATAGTAATTTGATGAATCTCGATGTTACAATGTTAAATTGCAAAAAAAATTGTTTTTCTCATAATCTCTATTTATTCTAGCATATATCTTATTCCAAGAGTTTTGAGTATTATGTTGTTATGTCATTATATTTTTAATTTAGGTTGTCCAACTGGATATATATTTACTCACCCTCTAATGAAACTAGTTCATATATGTCTTATTTGCAATGTTGATAATGTATAGTTTAGAGATTATATTTATGATCATGAACCTGGAGATGGTAATGCAATATAGATATTGGGTGATGCGTCGTAGTAACATTGTAGTGATAGTTGATATTATAGTATCTTCTCTATGAGTGATCACGTAATAGGAAAAATGATTGATCCTATTAGGTTTGACTTATGTGTGGATATGATGTTCCCTTTATTAATGTCAAATTCATAGTGTGGTGTTATATTATTTTTTATCACTTATTAGAGTTAGCCATTGTGTGTGTAATTTTATAGTTATTTTGATTGAATCCATTTTTATATAATTTAATTTTTCAGTTATATAAATATTCGTCGTTCTTTATATTTATTTTATTATATTTCATATTTATTTTTCATTCATAGTATATGGTGTAACATGTTTTTTTATTACTTCTTCATGATAGTCACAGACCCCTAGAATAAAAAATGTAGGCTTTCAACTTTCTTATAAGGTATGTCGCTCTTGTAAAATTATAATTGAGAAAACTATTCAAATGGATTGCTTAATTATAGATACAATATTTTAAAAAATATCATTTTCATTTAAATTTATATTTTGCTACTAATCATAATATAACTACTAAAAAATGGATTTATTAGGTCAATGGGTCAACCATAGAAATTCTATCCATCATATAACATATGATATATAATGAATTTTTTAATAATGTTTTCATACAGTATAATAAATTTGTATTATTATATTTGTTTTGCCTAAAAATATTATCTATTTATCACCTATGTCCAATTTTTGACAATCAATCTATTTCTCCATAATGGAATTTTTAAAATATTGTTCCACAAAAAGGATAGTTTTAATTACTAAAGAAGTCATTGTTTACTACCCATGTTATAGTAATAATTTAACATTCATAAACACAATACAAAATGATAAGTTTGAAGTTAAAAAAATATTTATAGATTTAAATATATATATATATATATATATAATATGATACATAAAAATAGTTTATTAGGTTATTTATCTATTCCATAATAGTTAATTGTATTCCCCATATTTCAATTATCCAAATACAATTTCTATATTCCTCACAAACATACAAGAATAGTCTATTTTTGTTCAACCATGAAATGACTAAGTTGTAAAAATAATAGAAACACCCTCCATATTATTTTCAAATAACTTAACAATTTTTTTAACATTAAATTAAACATTGGACTAATTTATGTTTTCATGATTTGATGCATAAAATTATTATGGTTATTATGATGCAGTTATAAAATGGTTCATTTTTCATTATTCTTTACTAGAAATTATATTTATAGTTCACAATTCATTATCCTCAAATGAAATTCTATTATAAAATCATTTTTGTTATAAAATCAATACATTATAAACCATATAATCCAATACCCATTTTTTTACATTGATATCATACTGTGAAATATTGATAAAATTTTTAATATTATCCCTAGTATAGGATACTTGTTTTTTTCACCATATGAGTAAATCATATATTTTTTACATACTATAATCTTCATGTACTTATTAATATATTGTATATATTTTAATTATATTAAAGTTATAGGATAAAAAATATAATCATGTCACTCTGGAAAGCCATTTTACTATCTTAGAAATTGATTTCAGATTTGTAGATAAGTCCTAAAAATATAGCCTCAAAAACAACATATACACCCTTGATTATGCATTTATTGATATCCAACACTAATCTCTTATTGTAATCAATTTCGTAAGAGAATAATTTTGTGTTTCAAAATAGGTAAACACATCAATCCAATTCCATAAAACATATAAGGTATATTAATCCCAATATTTTTTTTCTATTGTAGTAAAATAACATCCATCATTTTAAACCTCAATGTTCCTAGTTTGAGTAGATTTTGGACACCCGACACTCTCCACACTAGATAGGTCCCCAGTACGTAGTTCCATGACATCATCAATAATATATCACTATATAATGAAACTTACAAAGAGAAATTTTATTATTAATATAATTTTAAATGTATTCTTTTTTAATTCAATGTGGTACATCAATTTGAAATAAAGAGGACCAAAACATATAAACAATTTCCCCAGTTTAACTACTATTTAACTAAATATGTTATTTTATTATGGTAATAACAATTTCTCCACATTATTGAATGGAAACAGTATTTAATTTTTCAGTATTTGAATAATCATCAGGACAATATTTTATTGTAATAATTATTTTAAAAATAAAAAAATGTGTAGTTATATCATGTAAAACAATTTTTAGAGAATATGTACAGCTGACAATTTTACACATAATCACAATACCACTAATGAGTGTAATGAAACTACTATGGAGAGTTAATTGTTATTATATTGTTTTATAACATAACCATATGTATGGAAGGAAAAAATCATTACATGATGGATTTTTATAACTCATTTGGTACATTATTAATTAATAATTAATATTCTTGAAATTTGACATAGAAAAAATAATTCTTATCATTATAGTGAATGTTATTGATTTATAAAATACTCTTATTTATAATATTAATTATAGGCTCTTTATTTTTCACAACATTCATCAGTTTATTATACTATATATTAAATCCAGATAGTTTGCAACTTTATAATGTACAACCATAAAATGATTCAGATGGTTTAGTGGTGTTAGGATTGGACCTTTGAGGAGGTATTTATGTACTTAAATATAATGGGAATAAAAACAATATATTTTTGATTCAATTAATAAATCATTACAAACAATTTAAATTTTATTGAATGCCACCACAGTGCTGTCATTTAATGTTATATGCATATGACCAATGTTTTTTCATTCAAATTTATGAACTCTGGATTATTTATATACCTCTTATGTTCATGTATCTAGGAACAATAATGATTCATTTGTGTTCATGAAATAATGTCCAATATTCCTTATTATTTATGTTCATATTGGTAGGATCATTTCTATGTCTTTATATGTCATGTTGAATATACCACTAGGTAAAACATACATAGAAAAGGATTATTGTAAGACTTATGAATGTGTGGTACATTATGGTTTCACCTTTTATCTTGGTCAATAGAAGGTTTGTAAACTGTTAATGTATATTAGAGGACTATTTATAGGGTTTCCCATTTTTATTTTTAACTATGTAGTGGGATATGATTGTTGGATTCACATTCTATAATATCCGTGATTTTTTCGGTATATTATTTTAATTTTTATGGGAATTTGTTTTAAACTAGGCTCTGAGAAGGCGTGAAGTTCCGTGGCCCGGTGAGCACAGATAAAATGTTTGTATTTAATGAAATAACAAAATTTTCTGCCCGTATGGTTTTTATGAAAAAGTGTAATAACACTTGAATGGATGCTCAGATTAGAAAACCGAGGGCATCATTGTGTTCAGAGTAGTGAGTTTCTCTTAGGCGAGACCTAACATCGGCTGGCGCAGGTCGGAGGTGAAATCTAGGTTTTGGACATAACCGTAATAAAATATTTACTAAAAATATTTTATTAAATATTTCTGTAGCTAAAGCTCTTAATTTATTTAAATTATTGAGTTCACTGGGGATCAGGGTTACGGATCTCAGAACCCTGATTTTCCCCTGGATTCTATGAAAACCTCTTGAGGAAACCCCCATCACGGTGATTACGTTCTTGATGAGTTTCATTGGCGACGACGATGCGACAACCGGATCTTCAACAATGAACGCCGAAAATTGTGGTAAGATGTTTGATTTTGGTTTTGTTTTCCTCATTATTGATTCCTAATATGAACACAGACTAATAAACAAATATATTATCCCACAGATCGATCATATTTTTGGGATGGGCTTTTAGAAGGGATTTTGGGGAATGATTCTTGAATGTTATTTTGGTTTCGTTTATCCTTCTAACTGCGATGAACCAATATCGACAAAAACATCGATTGAGGTTCATCTCTCCTAATTTTTTGTTGCTTTCATCCATGATTTCTCGCATTCATTGTGTCCGATCTACGCATTCATCATGGAGATATGTACGATGGATCGTTGTTCATTAGTTGAATGATGCAACGATCCCATATTGAAGATCCGACATCAGGAAAACCCCACAAAGGTACAACTACGGTGGCGATGGACATATCTAAGAGGATCATAATATATCATTCTTAGAATGATTTTCAGATGGGTGAATGGAACAGATTTCAGAGCCAATCGAATGCCAGAAACCCACATATTTTGCATCCTGACGATGATGTGACTAGAGATCTCAAGTTTTTCTACAAACGGAGGACAGATCAAGAATATGGAGGTTCGACCGAGGAACAAGGAAGAAGGCGATGATTATGGATAAATCCTGACTACAGGGAATGTAATATGGGCTACATTGTGTGTGTTCATAAGCAGAACACCTGGAGAGTACTCCTGGAGTACATAGACATGGGTTGGGTCCATGACCAAGGACATGGATTGTATACCCATCTCCTACCAGACCTCACCAGATTCACGGGATACCCCATGTATTGGTACACAGGCAAGCGAGAGGGGTTGAGGTCATATATGGGCACATGTCCAGTGTGCACAGAGTGAACCCTGGACACTCTAACACGGCGTGTAATACATCTACATGCCATGTAGTTGCTTTTAAACGACATGTTTTAAGACATGGGATGTGTAACACGAGTAGTACCTGGAGTCAAGTAACACGACGTGTGACCCGACTACATGTTGTGTAACTTGTTTTACATGTCATGAGAATGTTGTCGTCTTTCACTTAGACTAGATTCCATAGGTTTCGTCCACTTTTTCATTCCCATGAAGGTTTCCGGAATCATTTACTACGTACAAAAGTATGATCCCTTCAGTAGGAATTTCTGAATAGAGATGTTGGAATCCCCTGTATGAGATATAGAGCCAGATCCTCTATTCATTCATGGTACCCTAAGTAGAGTTTCTTAGTATCGTCATGACCTACTTGACCCAGGCATCGATCATGTACTTAGTAGGTTAGTTTAGACTGAGTTGTTGGAATAACCCCATAGCCACTGGTTGTGATCCTCATCTGATGCATTGATTATCTTTCATCAATACTCATGGAGTGAGTTCTCCTAGAACGAGTGCATCATATATATCTCTTAATACATAGGAGTATGTTCTCCGAGTTACATGGTTAGTGGAATCTTTGAGCTGGATCATAGTGGTGGTTTCGCGATAGTCAATCGTGTATGAGTATATCTGGAACTTTTTGTTATATGTTCGGTAAACATTAATTATGTAGAGATGACTGTATGATTCCATTGTGGTATATTCCCCTTGTTGTATTCCTTTGAGGTATTTCGCTTTGTTATATTCCATTGTGTTTTTGGGGTGTCCTAATGGATATTGTTATACTCACCCCTACACTTGTCTAGCTCGCACGTGTCATGTCTTGTGCAGATGAGCATCCCTTTGATTGGATTCATGGTGAACCATGACCGGATGGTGCAAAGTGATATCAGTCAGGCCGAGGTGTGTTCTTGCAGCTAAAGATTATCGTTCCAGTAACTTTCATTACATGTTGGACTTTATTTAAGACTTTATTTTTATGGGATTGTACTTTTTCCACAGGGATTTACATCACTGTGATTTACCTTCCTATCGTACTCATTTGGTTGGGATCATTTTAGTGTATGCAAAAATTTCCCTTTATAATAGTTTTTACTTTTTAACTTTGTGGGCTTGAAGATGTGTGTGTGTGTGTGTGTTTGTTTGTATTGGTTTATAGGAAATGCCTCCCTTGTTAGTGACATTCCGACTTGGTGCTAGTCACCAGCACCTATCCTATTGGAGTTGGTATTGGGGAGTTGTGGCATGGGCCCTACTAGGACAGGTCAGGACCCATTCATTGTTAGAAAATATAATTAAATTTATGGATTACACTTGATCAGTAATCTAGTTATACCAATAATCCATTAATGGAATTATTGGTGATTGAGAGGTATATATACAGTGTTAAAGGAGTTACGATGAGTTTCTTGAGAAAATATTGATCCAATTAGTTACCTAATAAGTTGGATCATCATTACCAATGGGATACGTGACTAACTATACATTAAGGACTCTATTGACCATTGAAAAAACATGTGCTTTGCGAAATAGTAGAGGACTACATGATTGAGTGGTGGATGGTGAGTTTTTATTATAGCCCATTCATTTCCATTTTGGATCCATGGGAGGGGCCAATGTGGAATTGGATTTTTTATGTTTTGACCAACACACAAGGGTATTAATGAGGAATTTTTTGAAATTCTGGTTAACCAGTTGGATTTTTTTTATAAGTGACTGGAGAAAAGTTAAATTTGATGTTTGGAAATAATGATTTTTTATAACATGTTTCTATGTTGATTTCAAAAATCATCAACAATCCTATAATTTACTATTCACAATTAGGATTTTTCTAGGTTAAATACATGAAGGATTTCTAATATATAAAATAAGGAAAAAATATATTAAAATACATCTATTTATGAAGTGATTTATTTTATTGTTAGTGAATAAACTATACATGGGGTATGTAGGATTTATAATTGACACAATATAATATTTATATGTTTTTTAAGATGAATTTTTCATGAAATAATCTTATAGTATTAGACCATTAATGATTAAATGTTTCTTTCATGAAGGATTTATATTGTTTGGGCCACAATGTTTTTCTCAATGGGATCTATGAAGATCTAATGATCTGGTAACATGGGCATAATTATCTTACATAGAGTTTCTTCTACATTATAAGACATATATTTTTAGTTTTCCTAAGAGAGTTAATCCTCAATGAATCTATCACTATGATATTTTACAAATTATGTCATCTGTACAACATTATATAGATGAAAAAATAAATGTACACTTATGTGTGTAACGATGTGTATATTGTTTAAACGTTATGGTTGTTGGTGGGCCATGAAATGTAAGGATTGGGTAATTATATGATATTCATTGTATCAATAATTTTTCCCATCATTGATGAAAATGAAATGAATGATTTATAATTAAACATGATGAATGTGAAAATATATATTTAATTCTAAAACAATGGAATGTCCATATAAGAGTGTGGTATCCAGAAATAATTTCCCACATTTAAGTCAAAAATAATTCCCCCATTAAATATTTTTCATGAGGTTTTATAATTTGGGGCATCATATATGATCTTTATAACCATGTAATTCATTAATGGTTCTTTATCATCATTATTTTAAAAAATCTATTTTTTTATTTATTTGATTTTTTTCTTTTACATTTATTAAAATTTATCTACCTCATTTCATGTCCTACCACCAACTAAAAATTAATCATCATAATAAAATGGAACATATTTAGAGAAAATATAAAAAATTTATGTAACTTACAACAACCCCATAATATCCATATGTTTTTTCAAAAAATGACTATGTTCAACAGTTTACAAAATATATATCATAACCATAAATGAACCCTAACATATTAAAATATGGTCATCATAATATAGATGAAATATTAAAAGGTGTTAATATGTTTCCATTTTTTTAAATTAATATATAATTTTTCATGTAATAAATAATAAGTTGATTAATTGATAGAATTTAAGAAATCAATTATAATTAAATCAATTTTATTTTTCAAAGAAATTTTTTCTTCAAAAAATTATTTTTATTTGTTTTTGTCAGAGAATATTATAATTAATTTCTTGAACCTTTATAAATAATATATTATAAAAAACCATTTTTAAAATAATAATTCACAAATTATCCATTGTTTAATTTTAGAAATGTTGCAAAAAAGTCTGATTTATAAATGAATAGTAAAAAATATTATTTTTTACTAAAAATAAAAAATTATTTTCAATTATTTAAAAATATAAATTTATATTTTTTAATTTTATATTTCTTAATTAGTTAAATTTTATTAAAAATAATCCATTTATGGTTATTAGTAAATCTATTACTATAATTTTTAAAAAAAAATTATATCATAAAAAATGATATTTTTATGAATAATGAATTTTATCAAGTTTTCATTGGTTTAAAATTGTATTTTATTCTTATAATTCAATTAATTGAATATTTTAAATATTATTTCAAATTTTAATTTCAATTTTCCAAAAAAAAATGTATCATTTTTTTTGATCAATATGAATATTACCCTTTGTAAATTTTTATCACCGAGATAAGTATAAGGCCCCAACCTTAAACATTACATAATCTTGAGTTATTTCATGAATACACATTGAGGATATTTTTAGGTTTAGAGTTTTATATAATTAGATCAAAAATCATGCATTACATTCCACATTTAAACAATGTGGTTACATCAAAGACAATATTAATTTTTTTTCCAACAGCAGAAACATATGTAAAATAAAACATGGATTATTTCTTGACACTTCCATGAAAATATCAAAACATCATGTACCATTCCATTGACATGTGACAAACATTTCAAAAACATGGGATGAGCATAAAAAGCTCACTAAGGCATATAAAAGTACAGAAGGTAAACATTAGTCCACGTATACATAAGAATCAATAAAATAATACTTTATTCAGAAAATATATGCATTTTAACAATCCTCATGAAACAATAAGACTTATGAAGAACTCTTAGAAATCATTATACATAAAGGTATCTTTCGGAATTCATAACATTCTTACGTTAGGAGTAACCCGCATGGTTACATTTGTAATACCTATTAAAATATATTCACTAAATATCTTTAGAGAAACCATGGAGTTTAACCCCTTTGAATTACCCAACACATTAGAGAGCTATCTCAGGCTCACCCACCCTTAGTTTATCATGGAACCACCTGTTTTCCTAAATAATGCCCAAGAACCATAACATTGTCGTATCACATAATACATATATAAATGAAACATAAAATTTCGACATTTCAATCAAAAGATATCAAAAACACATTGATATAATAAAAAAATTATCAAAACCACTTTCAATACCAAAATAAAATAAATTTAAAACATGGTATTTTTTTCATTTAAAAAAATTATGCCTTGTAGGGGAAGCCGAAACTCAAATAATGGTCACCATAGAAGAGAAGTTCTTGTAGCCACATACATAAGACAAAAACATTACCTTTTTTATTTTAGTAAAATGATTCTTTTTAAAAGATTACATTTGAAATAAAAGTCAAAAATATTTATTATACAACTAATAAAAGAAGGTCATATATAAACTGATGTATTCCACAATGAATAGATATTGAGACGAAGTCCCGTACAAAGTCAGTATCCTTAGATTAAGGATAAATAAATTACATACTTATGTCTGACAAATAAAAATAAACCCAATATAAGTGGATATTATGTGTAAAACAATCAGAATAATTCACACATATTTTTATAATGAAATTTTCAAGGAGAACATGTTTAACCCAATGAATTGAAATTGAGTTTTGAAGTTCCCTTGCAAAAATTTCACAGCCAAAATTCGTCACTTTAAAATTCATAAAATGAGTTGATGAGAGAAAAAATGGTATCTCATCACTTGGACATTAAAGTTTCATAAATAAGGATATATAAGAACATATCCCAATAAAATAAGATGTAAATTAAAAGACATAACAAAATAAGTCTTTTAAAAAGAGGAGGGTCAAAGGTTCCCTTACCGAATTGTGTAACTTCCGAAACGTACACACCATGAAAGAAGGGTCCTACAATGAAGATATAAATACCCATAAATTAAATTATATTAAAAAAATAATATATTCATGGGCAGAAAATACACCACAAAAAAGGAAATAGTGGAAAATGTAGAATGATTATCAAGGGAAGAAAAAGTGAGATAAAAACTCACTACCTCGTGGTAATCAATCGAGTCATATGACCAAAATATTAGAAGAAAAAAAATGAATCTCAGAATACCATGAATATCATGATAATATATATATATATATCAAATGGTAGTACAAAATACACCACATGAAATAAATAATTTGAGAACAATAAAAATCTCATAGATTGAAAAGCGAGATAAGAAATCCCTTACAAAAATACGGTAACCAAACGACGCCACTTAAAACATCCAAAAATGGATTGATGAGATAAAATAGGGTATCTCATCATATGAACATAAAATTAAAATATGATGGATATAGATATCACACCCCAATATAAGAAAAATTAACTTTAAAGTCTTGACTTAAAAATATAACTTTTAAATTGAGAAGTGTGAAAGGATCCCTTACAAAAATTCGGCAGCCTAACGACGCCACAGAAAAATTATTAAAATGAATTGATGAGGTAAAGAAGGGGTATATCACCATATTAACATAAAAAGGACAGTAGTATGAATATAAAAGAAAATCCCCAACATAAGAACATGTATAATAACATAAATGAATTAGAGAAGAGAATAAATGAAAAGAACGAGAGAGGTAGGATCCCTTACCTCATGTCAGACTTGTCTTGTTCGTTTCTTTATATTCATGAAAAATAAACATTGGTAAATTTAGAATTACATAATAAAATAATTTAAAGTTTATTATTAATTTCATATCACATATTATAATGTAATACAAATTAGTTAGTTATGTGAGTTCATATTAGACATTTTTGTCGATGTTCGGTACATGAGTAAAAAATGCACATGTTTGAAAATAATTTTCCATGTATATATATGTACATAATCTCCAAAATGTAATTAATGATTGAAATATCATATATATCTATTATATATTCATTTTAATCTATTCATAACATTTGGAGATAAAAAAATGAAATGCACCAATCATGGAGACTGTAGGTCGTACGTACGCATGAACACTACATTAATTTCTTTATCATATTAATGGAATTAAAACTAAATGAGATATATATATATACTATAATTAATGATTTATATTCATAATATAGATTTAATATATGTCATATATATCAATTATATATATGTACTTATAATATTAAATAACATTTGGAGATACGAAATGAAATTCACCGTTAATGGAGACGGTAAGTCGTACGTACGCATGAAAGCTATATTCAATTTCAATATCATACTTTAATGGAATGAAAAAATAATGATACATAGTTATATCATAATTATAGTATAATATAATATATAATATCATTAACAAAATACTTTATATATCCCACATATGACATTAACGATTCAAATTACATTGAGGGTGCGGTAGTCCGCACTTCCTAAAATGATATCATCACGTTTACCCATTATAGAAACCATAAAAGTATGGAATAAATGAAAAATATAGAAGAATAAGGAAAAAATAAACATAATATATGGTCTATATAAATATAGTGACATCTTAATGACCCCCATGAGAGGTGTCAAAAGAAAACTGAACAATCATCGTTTCGTGAGGAAGTAAATGGCCACCCACATAAACATTATGTTATTTAACCATTAGATGGAGGTTTGTGTAGGTGTATCTATAATACCTATCATAAAAATATCCTAATATATTTAATATACTGGCTTTGTTATAAATAAAAGGAATAAAAAGATTTTAGGGTTTTGGAGAAGCAATTTAAAACAAAAGAATATTAGAAAAGACATTACCTTTAATTCGGGTAACTTCTCTTGGATTGAACCAAAAGGGTTTCTTAGAGTACTTTATGCCTAAGGTAAGGCAACTAGGATGAAGATAGGGATATTATAATATTACTTTAGTTGAGTTTTGACGATCCAAATGTCTTTAGAAGTGTAATATATTGGTAGGATATGGGGTCTTTTTATAAGGGAGAGGAGGGTGTCTTTTGCAAATCTTGAAAGTATGTTTTTATTATAAAATTAAAATCGGTTTATAAAGCTCCAAAAATAATTAATGTCAATGATATGGTGTCCCATGATCGAAATAACATCATAAAATAGGTATTGTACATGTTTTGTTTATTTTTATAAACTATAGCTTTTTATTTATTTAATTTATTCATTAATGACGTAAACAGTGCATCATCATTGCGTCATAAATAAATTTAATAATATGATGTCTAAAAATTATAAAAAAATTAACATGTTGAAGGAAATCATTTTTTATTTATAATAAAAATTTATATTTGAAAAGATAATTTATATAATCCCTTGAAAAAATTGTTTTAGTAAAATAATACATGTTTGTGATATTTTTATTTTTACTTTAAATAAAAGGTATCAATGTAATTATCTAACCCAAGTGGCTCCACTGGGTCCCATAAACTGACAGATGGATTGTGTTGGACTTCCGTGACTCATCTAATAATGATAGGACATGTTTCCAGATATTTTTATATTTTTAAAATATCATTTTTATATTTAAATTACCCTAATTACTTTTAATCACGGTTAACAAAAATCAAAAGTTACTATTCACCAACAAATTATTTTCATCCAATTGAACCACATATTAAATACTTATGAATACCATGTATGTCATATTTTTTAATTCCATTCACAGAAGTGTTAATGTTTCATTTAACGAAAAATTCAATTTTTTAACTACCACTTAGTAGTTTCACTAATCATAAAAAAAACGAAGTTTTCATAAAAATAAAAAAACTTCACCCTAGGATATATTTGATATTATGAATTAAAAAATGATTTCTATTTTACCAAATTCGTAACATTGAAGTGGAAAAAATTAATTTTATAATTATTTCTCGTTTTTAAAACAAATAGGGTGTTTTTAACAAGCAATATCTATCAAAAGATTGACACTTGTTTATGTCTAATTTGAAAGTAAAATTAATTCCAATTACCACCATTGGATTAAATGGTAAAAAAGATTTTAATTAAAAATTAAACCCATTTAAAAATATAATCTAACCATATAAATAAATTAGACTAAATGGTGTTTTTGAATTAAAATACAACATTTTCTGTATTCATTAAAAAATGAACTTTATCGGAAAAATAACAAAAACATACACAAATTAAATTTTTATGTCTTGATTCTAAAGAAGGGTTTTATTTTTTCAAATATAACATATAAAAGTGAAAATAAGTAGATATAAAAAGGGTTCTCCAACAAAAAGGTGGTTAATCGACCTTTTAAAGAACATTAGAATATTTATGCGTAAAATTGGATTCATTTGCATTTTAAACCTCTATAATTTATTGGAAAAATGTAAATATATTTAACTGTAAAGACCTTTAAATTTAAAGGAAATTTTTTTTCATAAATTCTTTGGGATTTTACGGTTACAAAGTTTCTAACGGCGCGTGGTTCCGAGGCTTGGTGTGCCTAGAATCAATTTCAGAAGTTTACCTCATGTACGTTTAGTGAATGAATGAGCGGGATTTTCTAACATATGAAAAAGCGCTTGGAATAAAAATTTTAGGGCCCTGATGAAACTGTAGTGATGATAATTGTTTAAGAAGACCATTACTGTAGTTGCATTTTCTCGGGAGCAGTTGTTAAAAAAAGTGTATGAAGTGTAATGTGAAATAAAATTTTGTTACAATTTTATTTCTCTATTCTAAGTGGGTTTATCATAAGTATGGGAGTTGTGGTGGGACCCTCTAGATTATAACTACTCTTGATAGGATATTTTTGAGGTGGGGCCCACATGAGCCCCTCCCCTTCAAATTCCTTTAACTCCACTAAACCCTCTTAAAGTTGAATTCTCTTCTTCTCACTTTAATTGAGTGCCAACACACTTTTATTCAATTAAATGAATCCCTTTAATTAATTGAATTAGGTGTTTCAAATTTTTTATGTTTGGAAATGTTGGCATTTGTAAATAAAATAAGGCAAAGCCTTATTTTATTTCGGTTGGCTTTTGGTTGTGTGAAGAAAAGGGGAAAGATCTCTTGGGTTATTCTTTTTGAATAGCTTCATCTTCCCGCGAAGAACAACACCCTTCGACGAAGAATGCGGTCACTGTAAGGAGAGACAATGTGACGTTCCTTCATCTCTCCGCAGATTGTGTGTGATGTCGTTCCATCCATGGACACACGCCTATCTCGTCATAGAAACATCACCACGTTACGTCGTCAACTGCGACGCCAACTTTCATCATCGTTGTTGAGGTATGGGTTAACTTTATTATTGGTGAATTAAGATTGGATTATATTTAACGTTGACATATCTCGTTTATGTTTTCCAATTATTACCAACATAACAGGAGGAAATCGGACAACACAAACACGTCCAGTTCTCCTCCCCGTCTCTAGTTTATTAACAATGGCGTTTGAGGTGAAGACGGCGTGGTGCCGTTGCACCTTGCGGGAACGATGAAGATCACGGCCGAAGCAAGCCGCAGTAGTGGAGCGTGGCACCATCGCGCCGCGCCAGTGTGGCCGAAGGAGGTTCCGTCCAGTAGTGGGCCGCAGCAGAGGGGCGCAGCGCCGTCGTGCTGTGCTAGAGCACCAAGGGGTCGCGGCTGGGGTGGGACGCGGCGGAGGGACGTGGAGCCATCGCTCCATGCCGGTCGGACAGGGGCCACGGCCTAAGGCCACAACGATCTCAGGGGAGGCGGCGGGTCTCGGCCGGCCGCCGGCACACCAGGAGGGGGGACCATCGGGTCCCGCGACAGCCACACCAGACGACCATTATGTCTGGCCATTTCTGGATATACCGGGGGGGGGGTTGAAACCCCTGTCCAGCCACCTATGGCGGACCCCACCAAATGGGGGCCACCGTTTCAAAACAAAGGGGGGCCACCCCCCTCGCACACCGCAGCTGGCTATTGAGCCGGTCCGCAGGCCGGGTGGCTGCGCTGGGCCGGGCCGACTGCGCTGGGCCTGACCGCTCGAACCTTGCTAGACCGCCCGAGCTGGGTCGGGCCGCCGGCGCTGGGCTGGGCCGCCGGTGGTAGGCTGGGCCTCCAGTGCCGGGCCAACCGCACTGGCTGGGATGGGCTGTTCAAAAATGGGCCAGACCGGTACCAGGGTCGGGTCGACCCGGTTTGGGCCGACCTATGGGGTATTGGGCCTGGTCGGACCGGGCCCAAACCCCCTATTTTCGGACAGATCCGTTTAAACGCCCATAACATGGGTTACGGACCATTGATCAACGCACCATCAGTTTCCTTGGGATCCTTTGATCGAGACTTTATTTTTGTAATATTACACTCATGGTTTCGAAGAACATTGGGTATGGTCGGGTTGGATCGAAAACGAAACCAACTGGGCCCTCGGAGCGGAAACACTTATAACATGAGCTCCAGTAGTTTGATTGATGTGCCATAAACATTGTTAGATTTTTAATAGTGAGACGGTTCTTTTGGATTACTCGTCTTGATGTTTGGACGCAGCTGGTGTACGGTTGGGTTAGTTTTAGCATAAAAACCAAACAGGCCCCTAGGATGGAAAAACCAATATCTCTCAGACCGGGCATCCGATTGGCATGCCGTATGTTGTGTTGAGTTCCTATTGATGAGAATGAACATTATTATACATCACATATGGGCTTTGTAATGGTTGATATATCGACCCATTCGCTCATGGAGCAGACCCTTCCAGAATCAAGCATGATGTGTGCGGGATCCATAGAGCTGGCTGCGACTGTGATGATGATGACGACTGTACTTGGATCCTACGTGGGTTCTGCAGTGAGGACGAATATACATGGATCCTTTGTGGGTTTAGCAGCGATGACGGCTATACCTGTATCCTACGTGGGTTCGTAATAGATGGTTACTGTACTTGGATCCTACGTGGGTTCGGTAGCAACGACATCTAAACTTGGATCCTACATGGGTTCGGCAGATGAGATGATTCAGAGGCTACATCCATCATCTCCAACCATCTTCATGAATAGTATACCTATGTGAGATGAGTCTTGACATTCAATCATTATCTTGGATGTGATTGTCTTAATTTCCTGTGTGGATTGGGATGTACATTCCTGTGTGGATTGATTTATACATTCCTATATGGACTGGGTTGTACTTGATGTCGTGAGTTAGAGAAGAAATGTAATTGATGACTTAGGTATATGTATTGGCATATACATATGTAGAGTTGGTTGATACTTGTATTCGTATATTTATTTTGTGGTTTATAATTTATGGATTCTAGGAGACCTTCGGGAGTCTGGGGGTCCCTACTGATTATCATATACTCACCCCTGCACGGGCTATGCTCGCACTACATTTTGTTTGTTGTAGATGATGTACAATGCTGATCGTGATTGAGAATTGTGGATCCGGACGGTACCCAGAGGTGGTCTATCTGGTGGGACGTACACTGAGGGAATGGCCGGACCTGAGGAGCCGATGAGACTGTCTGTACTCACCCTTCAGGTGGGAGTTTCAGAGGATGACATGGTGGTTTCTACATTAATTTTCAGTTGTTGTAATTTCCTTTCAGTTGTACTGCACTTTTAGTTGTGTTTGTATACTGGCCCATTTACTATCCAACACTTACTTGTGTATTCATTTTACCTAGTGTTTACTTCAGTTTTTGTACACTGTGGTGTTTTTATTCTTTGTAACGGTAATGCCTTCCCTTTTATCGGGATTTACGCCATTGGTGCTAGTCACCAGCCCCTGGCCTATGGAAATGAGGGCTTGAGGTAGTCATGTCATGGGCCCCGAGGATGGGTGGTGACAAATTTGTATCAAAGGAGTTCGGTTTTACCGCAGAACTCTAGAGTCTAATAATTTCTTGTCAATGGAGCAATAGTGTTAAAGGTATTGAGTGTGGCTATCAGTCCAAGAAGTCTACTGTTGGTACGGTGGATGATGTATCAATACACCAGGACCCTAACATTTGATTTCTGACTCAGTGCATGAAAACATTGATTGCATGTGTGTCTCAATGTTTTCTTTGTGATTACCTGTGTCAGCTCACCAGGTATATTGTATTGACAGTGGCACACCATTTTCTTTTTAGGATGGCCCCATGATGGAATCCAACTAGGGTTCTGAGCATTGTGAAAGATGGATGCCCACCGAGTGATGAGGCCTCGGTGCGGGGCCTCATTACAGTGGAAGCATCGGCGGTACCTGTACCCGTCGAGCCACCGATGCCACCAGCCCCAGCAGCTGAGAGTGTAAGTATCTTGAGTGCATTGCTTGAGTTTCAACGTCATAGAATGCCCATGTTCCGTGGAGATATGGACCCTTAGGCAGCCAAGGATTGGCTGGAGGCTGTTGTTCGAGTTTTCACGTTAGTAGTGACACTAGTAGATCTTATAGTGATCCTTTCAGCGAGTCTCCTACACGTGCCAGCAGGTAGATGGTGGAGCCTAATGCTCCAGGTGCACGATGTGGCATCTCTTCTTTGGATGGAATACGAGAGCCTCTTCCACTAGGAGTCCTTTCCAACCACCCACCATGTAGTGTGCATTCAAGAGCTACTACAACTGCGGAAGGGTAGAAAAGAGTAACACAGTACTCCGCGAGATTTACCGATCTCTCGAGCTACTCCACTGACATGGTACGAGACCCATTATTCCGGGCACATACATTCGAGCAATGACTGAGGCACGAAATCAGGGCTTCGATGATCTCACTCAGAATTCTGATGTAGGAAAGAGTATTGGAGAGAGCCCTTCTTATAGAGAGCTTTCTTGCTGAGCCTACACCAGCAGCGAGTCTTACCGCAGTGCGGAACGTAGCGGAGACTTAGACACCTCATAGTTTACAGATGTAATAGGGATCCTTGCATACTAGACCATCAGGTGGATGACCTCAGGATACTTGTTCGGAGGTGTGGGTAACACGCAGTAGTGCCAATCAGTTGAGAGGCAGACCGTGCTATGCATGCGGCGGGCAGGGTCACATGGCTCATGATTTCCCCACCCACCATACAGAGGAGAAACAGATGGATTAGGGACCACAATGGAATAGGTAGAGGTCCCACCATGGTGGTCCGCAGAGAGAATATAGAAAAGGTAGAGGAGCTAGCTGAGCAGCAGGTGGTGGACGATGATTCGGTGCTCTTCCACCACCACCCCTAGGAGGTCCACCCCGACCACAGGGAGCTGGCTTGCAGAGGCAGGCTCCACTCCAGGCAGTGGAGGCTTACGACCATGGTGAACCCATGATAATTGGAGGGACTATCTATGTCTACTACTCCCTTTCTGTAGTTCATATAGACTGAGGTGTGATTCATTCATTCATTGTCGCTTCCCTTGTTCAGAGCTCATAGATTCCGACAGAGACGTTGGCTCGTTTCTTATGGAAAGAGACTCTTATGGGAGCAGACTCGACGATTACACAGTGGTGCCGATAGTGTGAGCTTACTATAGGAGGCAAGATCTTCGGCTGGGATCTTCTTGTAGCGGCGTCGAGGCCTTACGAAGTCATCTTGGTCATGGATTGGTTATCTACGGTCCATCCACAAATCTACTTTATTAGGTGCAAGGTCTAGTGTGTCCACACCGATGGGAGCAGTTTCACCTTCACCAGAGAGAAGGGAGCCTTTGCAGCATAGGATGGACTCACGCAGAGGAGAGGACATCTGATCACTCATCAGTTGGCTAGCCTCATCCTAGGAGCAGTTGACATGTGGAGTCTGAGTTTTCCTGTGGTGGTGGATTTTTATGCGAACGTTTTTCCGGACAATGTTAAAGGACTACCTCCTCACAAAGAGGTAGACTTCTACATCTACATGTACCTCATGACATCACCGATATCTACTCCTGCATAATAGATGGATCCCACTGAGCTTCGTGAGCTACGAGTACATCTTATGAACATACAGGGCAAGGGATTCATTCGACCTAGTGATTCACCCTGGGCTTCCCCGATTTTGTTCTCCATGAAGGTGTACGAGTGCTTCCGACTGTATGTCAATTAGCGTCGCCTGAACCAGGTGACTGTGGAGAACAAGTATCCAGTTACGATGATTGAAGACCTCTTCGATCAGCTCAAGGGTGCACTATGGTTCTCGAAGACAGACCTCAGGTCAGGCTATCATCAGCTCAGAGTTCGAGATGAGGATCTGTAGAAGAAGGATTTCAGGTGTCGGTATGGCCACTATGAGTTCTTGGATACACATTTTGGTGTAACCAACAGTTCAGCAGTGTTTATGAGTCTCATGAACGGGATCTTCCAGCCTTACCTCTATCGATTTTTCGTACTCATCATCGACGACATATTTATTTACTCGACTACTAAGGAGGACCACGCCTACCACTTGCAGGTTGTACTAGACACTCTCCGAGAGCACCGACTTTAGGGTATTCTCTCAAAGAGTTAGTTCCAGATACGTGAGGTCCACTTCTTGGGTCATGTCATCTCTGAGGTGTGAGTTGTGGTGTTTCCTACGAAGATTGAGGTAGTGCTAGCTTGGGAACCACCTATGAGTGTGATGGAGGTACGAAGTTTCTTAGTTAATTCTAGGTACTATCAAAGATTTGTGCCAGACTTCTCCAGAGTTGCAACACTTCTCTCATCTTTGAAGAAGAAGGGGAAACCCTTCGCGTGGTCAGATAGATGTCAGCAGACCTTCTAGGAGCTGAGAAAGAGATTGACCACTGCACCCATCTTGAGGCTACCAAAGGACGGAAAAGGTTACATAGTTTAATGTAATGCATCAGGGACTAGACTCGGGTGTTTCCTAATGTAGGAGTGGGTAGTGATTGCCTATGTATCATGACATTTGAGGTTGAATGATCAAAACTATTCTACCCATGAACTGGAGTTAGCAGTAGTGATCTTCGCCTTAAAGATGTGGCGGCACTATCTGATGGGAGAGCGCTTTACAGTATACTCTGACCGCCAGAGTCTTAGGTACATCTTCTCGCAAAAGGAACTAAACCTAAGACAAAATATATGGATCGAGTTCCTCCAGATCTATGACTTTGAGATAGTCTATACTCCTAGGAAGGGGAATATAGTAGCCGAATCTCTCAACAGGAGAATGGGAATTCAGATACTTGGAGAGGCGGCAGAGAAGTTAGCCGCATTACAGATATCCTTCGTGGATAGAGATAGGGCATCCTTTTATCAGTCGATCATAGCCACTCCAGCCCTTATTCAGTGGGTCAGAGAGGCACTGGGTGAGGACATTGATTGTGGGACGCGACGTGCACAAATATCCTCCGGACAGGCACCTGATCGATTCGTTGTAGGAGGAGATCAGGTCATCCTTTTCAGAGGTCGTACCATGGTACAAGATGCTTTGAAAGGGGAGGTGATAAGGGGGTTTCATAATTCCCATTTTTTGGTACATCCACGAGTAGAGAAGATGTACCAGGATCTCAGATTATAGCACTGTTGGCCGAGTATGAGGAAGGTTGTGGCAGAGTTCATTTCTCAATGCCTCACCTGTCAGTAGGTGATGGAGGAGCACTAGGTACAAGTAGGCTTGGTACAACCCTGGGAGGTCTTGGAGTAGAAGTGGGACGAGATATATCTATGGATTTCGTGGCAGGGCATACATGTACTTCGAGAGGACACGACTCCATTTGGGTGATTGTAGACCGACTCACCAAGTCGTCCCACATTCTACTAATCATAGAGCAAGGCTTAGTGGAGAACATGGGACACCTCTACGTTCAAGAGATCATACGGATTCATGGTGTATCATCATCTATCTTATCCGATCAAGATTCTCACATTATATCCCAGATTTGGAAGGGTTTGTTGGAGGAATTTGGGATGCAGCTACGCCTGAGCACCACCTTTCACCCTCTGACGGATGGTCAGGCGGAGAGGACTATTCAGACTATCGAGGACATGCTCCATTCATGTGTCCTTGACTTTGGTTGTAGCTGGGAGGATCAAATACCCTTGGTGGAGTTTGTGTACAACAATGGCTACCACTCCACCATCGGGATGACACCATACGAGGCATTGTATGACCGACCTTGTAGATCACATCTATGCTAGACTGACCATGGGGAGTCAGCACTCTTCGAACCAGAGATGGTGTAGGACATGACAGAGATGTTACAAGTCATCCAATAGTGGATGAGGATAGCTCAGATCCGATAGACATCTTATGCTGACAGGAGGTGGAGACCACTAGAGTTCGAGGATGGTGACCACGTTGTCTTACGGGTCTCACCTCGGTGTGGATTACAATGATTTGGACGGGGCGGCAAGTTATCACCACGATTCATTGGCCCATTCCAGTTTCTTATCACGATAGGAGAGGTGGATTATCGCCTGGCTCATCCACCTCAGTTGCACCGGGTGAATGGCGTCTTCCACGTATCTCAACTGAGGAGATACGTGCACGACCCGACGCATATCATTGGTCATGGGGAGCTGGACATCGATGACAAAGAAACTTTTGTGGAGGTCCCGGAGGAGATTGATGATCGACAAAAGTGAGTCCTACGTGGATTGTCAAATCTTCTAGTGAGCATCAGGTGGTAGCACGAGAACCTCCAAGAGAGCACTTAGGAGCGAGAGGCTCATATACGTGCACAGTACCCACATTTTTTTCTTTATTTTTTTATGAATCATTACGGGGACGTAAAGACCTGACTTGAGATTAATGTAAAGAACTGTATATTTCATGGATTTTTTTTCATAAATTCTTTGTGATTTTACAAGTACGAAGTTTCTAACGGAACCTGATTCCCAGGACCAGTGTGCCTGGAATCAATTTTTGATGTTTAGCTCAAGTACGTTGAGTGAATAAACGCGCCAGTTTTTCTAACTTTTTAACCGGTGCTCAGAATCAAAATCTAAGGACACCGATGAAACCGCAGCACCGATAATTGGTTATAAAGACATTTACTAGAGTTGTGTTTTCTCAGGAGGAGTTGTTAAAAAATATGGATTAAGTGTAAAGTGAAATAAAATTGTGTTACAATTTTATATCTCTATTCTAAGTGGTTTTATCCTAAGTATGGTAGTTAGGGTGGGACCCACTATATCCTAACTCCTCTTGTTAGGATATTTGTTATGTGTGTTCCACACGAGCCCCACCCCTTCAAATTCATTTAACTCCTCTGACCCCTGTTAATTTTTACTTCTCCTCTTCTCACATTAAGAGAGTGCCAACACACTTTTATTCAATTAATAGAACCCCTTTAATTAATTGAATTAGGTGTTTTGAATTTTTGATGTTTTGAAATGTTGGCATGAGATAATAAATAAGGAAAATCGTTATTTTATTTTGTTTGGCTTTTGGTTGTGCGAATAAAAGGGGAGAGAGATCATGAGTTATTATTTTTGAAGAGCTTCATCCTTCCGCGAAGAACAACACCCTTCGACGAAGAACGCTGTCACCACAAGGAGAGTCGACGTGTTGTTCTTTCATCTCTCCGTAGCTAGTGTTTGATGTCGTTCCATCATAGGATGCATGCCTACGCCGTCATCGAAACTCGCCATGTGACGCCATCAACTACGACGCCAACTTTCATCATCATTGTTGAGGTAGGGGATATATTCATTATTGGTGAATTAAGATTGGATTTTATTTAACGTTGTCATATCTCGTTTAATTTTTCCAATTGTTACCAACGTAAAGGGAGGAAATCGTGCCGCACAAACACAGATGATTCTCCTCCCCGTCTCCTATTTTCTAACAATGTTTTTTGTGGCGAAGATGTCATGGTGTCGTTGCACCGTGCGGGAATGATGAAGAACGCGGTCAGAGCGGGCTGCGACTGTGGAGAGCTACGCTATTGTGCCACACCGGTGAGGCCAAAAAAGGCCGCGACCAGGAGCGGGCAGCGACAGATGGGTGTGGCGCAGTCGCACTGTCCCAGAGCACAAAGGGGCCGCGGTCGGGGCGGGCCGCGGCGGAGGGCCCCGGCGCCTTCGTGCCGCGCCAGTCTGACAGGGGAAGTGGCCTAAGGCCGCGTCGGTTTCAGAGGAGGCAGTCGGGCTCTACTGGCTGCCGGCACACTAGGAGGCAGGACCGTCTAGTCCTGTGGCCGCCACACTGGCCGGCCATTTTGTCCAACCATTTCCAAAAATACCGGGAGGGTTGAAACCCCCGACCAGCTGCCTAGGGCAGACCCCACCAGATGGGGGCCGCCATTTCAAATCAAAGGGGGCCACGCCCCCCCCCCGGTTACACCCCACGACCGGCTTCCGGGCTGAGCCGCATGCCGGGCCGCCACACTGGGCCAGGCCGCCCGCGTCGGGCCGGATCGCCTGTGCCGGGCAGGACCGCCCTCGACGGGTCGGGCCACCTGCGTTTTTGCAGGCCGCCAGCACCAGGCCGGGCCGCGCCATCCGGGCCGAGCCATGCCCAAATGGGCCGGACCCGTACCTGGGTCGGGTCGACCTACTTCGGCCTGACCCAGGGGTATTGGGCCGGGTCGGACTGGGCCCAATCCACCTATTTTCAGACATATTTGTTTAAACTCCCATAACATGGGCAACAGACCCCTGATCGACGCACCGTTATTTGTGTTCGGATCCTTGGATCGAGAAGTTCATTTAGGTATATTACACTGAAGGTTTCAAAGAACATTGGGTATGGCTGGGTTGGTTTGAACACGAAATCAACTCTGCCCTCGTAGCGGAATCACTTATAACATGAGCTCCGGACATTTGATTGACGTGTTGTCGATTTTGTTAGATTCATCATAGTGATACGGTATGTTTGGCTTACTCTGATTGAGGTTTGGACACAACTGTATTATGGTCGGGTTGGTTTTAGCCTAAAAACCAATCTGTCCCCTCTAATAGAAAAGCCAGTATCTCTCAGATCAGGCGTCCGATTGACATGCCGTCTGTTGAGTTGAGTTACTATTGACGAGGAAAAACCATATGAAACATCAAATCCGGACTTTGTGATAGTTTCTATATCAACCCCTTGACTCGTGGAGCAGACCCTTACGGAATCAATCATGATGTGTGCAGGAACCCTAGAGCAGGCTGCGACTGCGACGACGATGATGACTGTACTTGGATCCGACGTGGGTTCGGTAGCGAGGACGACTGTACATGGAGCCTCTGTCTATTCGGCAGTGATGATGGATATACATGGATCCTACGTGGGTTTGACAGTGATGGTTACTGTACATGGATCCTACGTGGGTTCAACAGCGATGACATCTGTACTTGGATCCTACGTGGGTTCGGCAGTGGAGATGATTCAGAGGCTACATCAATCATCTCCACCCATCTTCATGAATAATATACTTTTGTGAGATGAGTCTTGACATTCAAGAATTATCTTCGATGGGATTTTCTTAATTTCCTATGTGGATTGGGATGTAAATTCCTGTGTGGATTGAGTTATACATTCCTGTGTGGACTGGGTTGTCATTGAGCTCGTGAGTTCGAGCAGAACTGGAATTGATGACTCAGGTATATGTATTGGAATATACCTAAGTAGAGTTGGTTGATACTTGTATTCATATCTTTCCTTTGTGGTTTATCCATTGTGAATTCTAGGAGTCCTTCAGGAGTCTTGGGGTCCCTACTAATTATCGTATACTCACCCCTTCATAGGCTATGCTCACACTATGTTTTGTGGGTTGAAAATGACGAAAAATGATGATCGTGATTGATACTTGAGGAGTGGGACGGTACCCGGAGGTGGTCTATCTGGTGGGATGTACACTGAGAGAACAACTGGACCTGAGGAGCCGATGAGACGGTATGTACTCACCTTTTATGTGTCAGTTTCAAAGGATGACTTGGTGGTTGCTGCATTACTTTTCATTTGTTGTACTTTCTTTTCAGTTGTACTGCACTTTTACTTGGGTTTGTATACTAGCCCATTTACATTCCATCCCTTACTTGTGTATTCAATTTAATTAGTGTTTTCTTCAGCTTTCGTACATTGTGGTGTTTGTGTACTTTGTAATGTAAATGCCTTCCCTTTTATCAGGATTTACGGCTTTGGTGCTAGTCACCAGCCCCTGGCCTATGGAAGGCGGGCTTGGGGTAGTCACGACACGTTCCCCGAGGATGGATGGTGACAATGTTTTATGAAAGGAGTTTGGTTCTACCACAGAACTCCAGAAACTAATAATTTTTTCTCTATAGAGCAATAGTGTTAAGGGTATTTAATGTGGCTATCAGTCCATGAAGTCCATTATTGATATGGTGGATGATGTATCCATACACCAAGACCCTGACATTTGATTTCCGACTCAATGCATGAAAACATTGATTGCATGTGTGTCTCAATGTTTTCTTTGTGATTACTTGTGTCAGCTCACCAGGTATACTGTATTGACAGTGTCACACCTGTTTCATTTCATGATGGCCACACGATGGCAGCCTGCTAGGGTTATTAGTTTTGTGAAAGATGGAATCCCATCGAGCGACAAGGCCTCGGTGTAGGGCCTCATTACAGCGGAGGCACCGGCGGTACCTCTACACGCCGAGCCACTGATGCCACTAGCCCCAGCAGTTGAGAGTGCATGTCGCCTGATTGCATTGAATGAGTTTCAGCATCATAGACCACACTAGTTTTGTGGAGTGACGGACCCTCAGGCAGCCAAGGATTGGCTGGAGGCTGTTGTTTGAGTCTTCAGGTTGGTATGGACACTAGCAGATCTTATAGTGATACTTTCAGTGATTCTCCTGCACGTGTCACCAGGAAGATGGTGGGGCCTAATGCTCTAGGTGCACGGCGAGACATCTCTTCTTTGGATGGACTACGAGAGCCTCTTCCGCTATGAGTTCTTTCTAGACACCCACCGTGTGGTGAGCATTTAGGAGCAACTACAACTGCGGCAGGGTACCGAAAGAGTAGCACAGTACTCGGTGAGATTTATTGATCTCTCGCGCTACTCCACTGACAAGGTATGAGACCCATTCTTCCGTGCACAAGCCTTCGAGCATGGACTGAGGCATGAGATCAGGGATTCAATGAACTCACTCAGAATTCCGACTTAGGAAAGAGTATTGGAGTGATCCCTTTTTGTAGATAGCTATCTTGCTGAGCCTACACAACCAGCGAGTCCAACCGCAGTGCAGAACGTAGTAGAGTCTTCGGCACCTCATAGTCGATGGAAGTCACAGGGGTCCTTGCGGACCAGACCATCAGGTGGACGACCTCAGGATACTTGTTCGGAGGTGCGGGGCACACGCAGTAGAGCCAGTAAGTTGATAGGAAGACAGTGCTATGCATGCGGCGGGTAGGGTCACATGGCTCATGACTGCTCGAACCACCATGCAGAGGTGTAACAGATGGTTGAGGGACCACCCAGGCAGAGGCAGAGGTTCCACCATGGTGGTCTGTAAGGAGTAGGCAGACAAGGAAGATGAGCAGGCTGAGCAGCAGGTGGTGGACGACGCTTCGGTGATTTACCACCACCACCACTAGGAGTTCCGCCCCGACCACAGGGAGCTGGCTGGTAGAGGCAGGATCCGCTACAGGTATCGGAGGCTTACGACCATGGAACACAAGAGATTATTCGAGGTATTATCTGTGTCTACTCCACCATTATTTCAGTTCATATAGTCACATGTTTGAGTCATTCCCTTGTTCGGATCTCGGAGATTCCGACGGAGCCGTTGGATCGATCCTTACGGCTGGAGACTCTTACGGGAGCATACACGACGATTACACACTGGTGCCAGCAGTCTGAGATTACTCTAGGAGGCGAGAGCTTCGGCTGGGATCTTCTTGTAGCGGCATCGAGGCCTTAGGAAGTCATCTTGGGCATGGATGGGTTATCAATAGTCCATGCTCAAATCTACTTTATTAGGTGCAAGGTGCGGTGTGTCTGCACCGATGGGAGCAATTTCACCTTCACCAGTGAGAAGGGAGCCTATGAAGCACAGGATGGACTGACACAGAGGAGAGGACATCCGATAACTCATCAATTGGCTAGCCTCATCCACGGAGCAGTTGACATGCAGAGTCTATGTTTTACTATTGTGGTGGATTAGTATGCGAATGTTTTTCCTCACAACATTCTAGGTATACCTCCTCACAATGTGATAGACTTATACATCGAACTGTTCCTCGGTACATCACTGATATCTACTCCAGCATAGCAGATGGCTCCCACTGAGCTTCGTGAGTTACGGGTACATCTTGTGGACTTACCGGGCAAAGGATTCATAAAACCCACTGTTTCACCCAAGACTTCCCAAATTTTCTTCTCCAAGATGGCGGACGAGAGCTTACAATTGTGTGTCGATTACCATCGGCTGAACCAGGTGAATCTGAAGACCAAGTATCAACATCCGAGGATTGAAGACCTCCTCGATCCGATCAAGGGTGTATGATTGTTCTCAATGATAGACCTCATGTCAGGCTATCATCATCTCGGAGTTCGAGGTGAGGATGTGCAGAAGACGGCTATCAGGTGCGGTATGGCCACTGTGAGTTCTTGGTTACGCCTTTCGGCATAACTAACACTCCAACAGTGTTTATGAGTCTCATGAATAGGATATTCTAGCCTTACCTCGATCGATTTTTCGTAGTCATCATCAACGACATATTTATTTACTCGACTATTTAGGAGGAGCACGCCTACCACTTGTAGGTTGTACTGGACACTCTCCGAGAGCACCAGCTTTTTGGTATGATCTTGGAATGTTAGTTCTGTATACATGAGGTCCACTTATTGGGGAATGACATCTCTGAGGTGGGATTTGTGGTGGAACCTGTGAAGATCGAGGCAATGCTAGCTTGGGAACCACCTAGTAGCATGATAGAGGTACGAAGTTTCGTTGTTATGGATGGGTACTATTGAAGATTTTTTCCAGACTTCTCCATATTTACGGAACTTCTTTCATCTTTAACGAAGAATGGGAAACCCTTTGCGTGGTCAGATAGATGTCAGCAGACCTTCCAGGAGCTGACAAAGAGATTGATCAGTGCACCCATCTTGAGGATACCAGAGGAGGGTGTAGGGAACATAGTTTACTAAGATGAATCAGGGACTAGACATGGGTGTGTCCTGATATGGGATCGGGCAGTGATCGCCTATGGATCATGACAGTTGAGGCAGCATGATCAAAACTATTCTACCCATGAATTGGAGTTAGTAGCGGTGGACGTCCCCTTGAAGATGTGGAGGCAATATCTGATGGAAGAGCGCTTTACAGTCTACATTGACCACCAGAGTCTCAGGTACATCTTCTTGTAAAAGGACCTGAACCTGAGACAATGGCGATGGATCGAGTTCCTCCAGTACTATGACTTTTTGATAGTCTATAATCCTAGGAAGAGGAAGGTAGTAGTCGAATATCTCAGCTGGAGGATGGGAATTCAGATACTTGGAGAGGTGACAGAGCAGTTAGCCACATTACAGATATCCATTGTGGATTGAGATGGTGCGGCCTTTCTTCAGTCGATCACGGTCACTCCACCACTTCTTTAGTGGTTCAGAGAGGCACTGCATTAGGATTTTGACTGTGGGACGTGACAAGCACAAATATCCTCAGGACAAGCACCTGATGTATTTCTTGTATGAGGAGAGCACATCGTCCTTTTCAGAGGACGTACCATGTTACCAGCTTCTTTTCAAGAGGAGGTGACAAGGGAGTTTCATACTTCCCCTTTGGTGGTACATCCAAGAGTAGAGAAGATGTACTAGGATCTCAGACGACATCACTAGTGGCTGGGTATGAGGAAGGTTGTGACAGAGTTCCTTTCTCATTGCCTCACCTGTCAGTAGGTGATGGTGGATCACCAGGTACCAGCAGGCTTGGTATAGTCCTAGGAGGTCCCAGAGTAGAGTGGGATGGGATATCTATGGAATTCGTGACTGGTTTTCCACGTACTTCCAAAAGACACGACTCTATTTGGTTGATTGTAGACTGACTCACCATGTCGGCCCACTTTCTACCTATTAGAGAGCAGGGCTCAGTGGAGATCATGGGACGCCACTATGTTCAAGAGATCATATGGCTTCATGGTGTACTATCATCTATCTTCTCTGATCAAGATTCTCTCTTTACAACCCGTATTTGGAAGGGGTTTCATGAAGAATTTGTGGCGTAGCTATGCTTGAGCACCGCCTTTAACCCCCAGACGGATGGTCAGATGGAGAGGACCATTTAGACTATCGAGGACATGCTCCGTGCATGTGTCCTCGAATTTGGTCATAGTTGGGAGGATCACATACCCTTGGTGGAGTTTTCGAACAAAAACAGCTACCACGCCACCATCAGGATGACACCATACGAGGAATTGTACGACCGACCTTGCAGATCATCTCTATGCTGGAATGACCTAGGGGAGTCCGCACTCTTAGAACCAGTGATGGTCTAGGCCACGACGGAGAAGTTACAGATCATCCAAGAGCGGATGAGGATAGCGTAGAGCTGACAACCGTCTTATGCTGATAGGAGGTGGAGGCCACTAGAGTTTGAGGATGGTGACCACGTTTTCTTACAGGTCTCACCTCGTTGAGGATTACCGAGATTTGGCCGGGGCGTCAAGTTATCACCACGCTTTATCGGACCATTCCACTTTCGCATCAGGATAGGCGAGGTGGCTTATCTCCTGGATCTTCCACCTCAGTTGCACAGGGTGCACGACATCTTCCACGTATCTCAACTAAGGAGATACGTGCACGACCCAACACATATCATTGATCATGGGGAGCTAGACATCGATGACAAAGAGACTTTTGCGGAGGTCCCGGTGGATATTGATTATCAACATGAGTGGGTACTACATGGATGGTCAAATCCTCTAGTGTGCATCATGTGGCAGTACGAGAACCTCCAGGAGAGCACTTAGGAGAGGGAGGCTCAGATGCGTGCACAGTACCAACATTTGTTTCCCTATTTTGTGATGTATCATTACGAGGACGTAAACACCTGAGTTGAGATTAATGTTAACACCCATAAATTTCAAGGAAATTTTTTTTCATAAATTCTATGCAATTTTACGATTACGTAGTTTCTGGCGGAACCTGATTCCAAGGCCCGACGTGCCCAGAATCAATTTCTGAAGTTTAGCTCGGGTACATTCAGTGAATGAACGAGCCGGTTTTCCTAACTTTTGAACCGGTGATCAGAATCAAAATCTGAGGGCACCGATGAAACATCACTGCCGGTAATTGGTTTAGAAGATCATTACTGGAGTTGTGTTTTCTCAGGAGGAGTTGTTTAAAAAAAGTGGATTATGTGTAAAGTGAAATAAAATTTAGTTAAAATTTTATTTCTCTATTATATGTGGTTTTATCCTAAGTATGGGAGTTGTGGTGGGACCCACTAGATCCTAAATCCTCTTGTTAGGATAGTTCTTAGGTGGGGTCCACATGAGACCCACCCCTTCAAATTACATTACCTCCTCAAACCCCTCTTAATGTTCACTTCTCTTCTTCTCACTTTAATAGAGTGCCAACACACTTTTAATCAATTAGTAGAACCCCTTTAATTAATTGAATTAGGTGTTTTGAATTTTTGATGTTTTTAAATGATTGCATGTGAAAATTAATAAGACAAAGCCTTATTTTATTTTGGTTGGATTTTGGTTGTGCGAAGAAAAGGGGAGAGAGCTATTGAGTTATTATTTTTGAAGTGATTCATCCTCATGCGAAGAACAACACACTTCGACGAAGAATGACATCACCGCATGGAGAGACGATGTGTTGTTCCTTCCTCTCTCCGCATCGTGTGTGATGCAGTTCCATCCTAGGATGCACGCCTACGCCATCATCAAAACCTCACCACATGACGCCGTCAACTGTGACGCTGAATTTCATCATCATTGTTGAGGTAGGGGTTAAATTCATTATTGGTGAATTAATATTGGATTTGATTTAACGTTGACATATCTCGTTTAATATTTCCAATTGATTCCAATGTAAAGGGAAGTAATCGTACCACACAAACACAGATGATTCTCCTCCCCGTCTCTTGTTTATTAACAATGGTGTTTGAGGCGAAGACGTCATGGTGTCGTTGCATCGTGTGGGAACGATGAAGACCGTGGTCGGAGCGTGCCGCGGCGGTGGAGCTCCACTCTATCGTGCCACACCGGTGAGGCCGAATGTGGCCGCGACCAGGAGAGAGCAGTGACAGAGGGGCGCAACACCGTCACACCGCGCCGGAGCACCAAGGGTTCGCGGCTGGGGATGGTCGTGGTGGAGGGCCACGACATTGTAGTGCTGCGCTAGTCGAACAAGGGCTGCAGCCTAAGCCCGCAGAAATTTTAGAGGAGGCGGCCGGGATCGGGCATACACTGGCACACCAAGAGGTAGGACCGTCGGGTCCTGCGACAGCCACACCGGCTGACCATTATGTCCGGCCATTTCCTGAAATATCGAGGGGGGGGGTCGAAACCCTAGGCCAGCCGCCTATAGAGAACCCCACCAGATGGGGGCCGCCATTTCAAGTCAAAGGGGCCACACCCCCCCCCCCAGTCGCACCCTTTGGCCGGCTTCTAGGATGAGTCGCAGGCCGGGCCGCCGCGCTGGGTCGGGCCGCCCGCGCCAGGCCGGATCGCCCATTCCGGGACGGACTGCCCGTGCCGGGTCGGTCCGCCTGCATTGGGTCGGGCAGCCTATTCTAGGCCAGGAAGACCCAGCTGAGCCGAGTCGTGCCCAAACGGGCCGGACCCGGACCCAGGTTGGGTCGACCCACTTCGGGCTGACCTAGGGGGTATTGGGCCGGGTCGGAACGGACCCAAACCCCCTATTCACGGACATATCCATTTAAACGCCCATAACATGGGCTACTGACCTCTGATCGACGCACCTTCAGTTGAGATGGGATCCTTGGATCGAGACGGTCGTTTCAATATATTACACTGAAGGTTATAGAGAACATTGGGTGTGGCCGGGTTGGTTCGAACATGAATCCAACTGTGCTCTCAGAGAGGATACACTTATAACATGAGCTCTGGACGTCCGATTGACGTGTCGTCGACATTTTTGGATTCAACATATTGAGAAGGTTCATTTGTCTTACTCCTCTAGAAGTTTTGATGCTACTGGATTATGGTCAGGTTGGTTTTACCTTTAAAACCAACCGGTCCCCTTGGATAGAAAAGCCAATATCTTTTAGATCAGGCGTCCCATTGATGTGACGTCTGTTGCGTTGAGTTTATAAGGACGAGAGAGAACCATATGATACATTAAATCAGGACTTTGTGATAGTTGATATATCGACCCCTTGGATCATGGAGCGGGCCCTCCGGGAATCGAGCATGCTGTGTGCGAGAACCCCAGACCTGGCTGTGACTGCGACGACGATGACGACTGTACTTGGATCCTACATGGGTTCAGCAGCGAGGATGACTGTACATGGATCCTCCATGGGTTCGACAGCGATGACGACTTTACTAGGATCCTATATGGGTTCGGAAGCGATGGATACTATACTTTGATCCTACGTGGTTTCAGTAGCGATATCTCTACATGGATCCTACGTGGGTTCGGCAGAGGAGATGATTCAGTGGCAACATCAATCATATCCACCCCTCTTCGTGAATATTATACCTGTACGAGATGAGTCTTGACTTTCATTCTTTATCTTCGATATGATTGTCTTGATTTCCTGTGTAGACTGGGACATACTTTCCTGTGTGGATTGAGTTATACATTCCTGTGTGGATTGGTTAGTACATGAGCTCGTAAGTTGGGGTAGAACTGGAATTGATGACTTAGGAATATGTATTGCCATATACATTAGTATAGTTGGTTGATACTTGTATTCGTATCATTCCTTTGTGGTTTATCCTTTTTGGATTCTGGGAGACCATTGAGAGTCTCAGGGTCCCTTCTGAGTATCTTATACCCACCCCTGCATAGGCTACGCCAACAATACGTTATGTTGGTTGTAGATGACGGAAAGCGCTGATCGTGATTGAGATTTGAGGAGTCGGGCGGTACCCGGAGGTGGTCTATCTGGTGGGACGTACACGGATAGAACGACCGGACCCGAGGAGCTGACGAGACGGTCTTTACTCAACCATCATGTGGGAGTTCTAGAGGACGATTTGGTGGTTGCTGCATTACTTTTCAGTTGTTGTACATTCTTTTCAGTTGTACTGCACTTTCATTTGGGTTTATATACTAGCCCATTTACTTTCCAGCACTTACTTGTGTATTCAATTTACATAGTGTTTACTTCAGTTTGCATACACGGTGGTGTTTTTTTTCATTTTAAAGGCAATACCTTCCCTTTTATTTGGATTTACGCCTTTGGTGCTTGTCTCAAGTCCCTGGCATATGGAAGGCGGGCATGGGGTAGTCACGACACAGACCCCGAGGACGGGTTGTGACATTAACAAACATATATAATCATTTTTTATTTACTTCTGTTTATTCCAATGATTTCAATGACATGCATTATTTACCATTTAAAATAATATTATTATATTTTTTGTGTGAAACGGATGATTTCATAGAAACTCGTTTTTGTGTATTCGGTATGCCATCGAACATAGAATCCTCTTTAATGTAAATTTAATATTTAATTAACAAATATTAATAATTATGAAAATTTTATATTCTTTGTTCACCTAGGATGTTACATCCTTCCCCCTTTTGGGAATTACGTCCTCTAAATTTTAAAATTTGGCATGGAATCTTCATTGAAATCCCCACATCAGAAAAAGATTCAATAATACTATCCATTTAAAAGAATGAAAGTTAAGTAAAAAGGGAACCCATGACAATAGATACTAGGGTTCCAGGAAAACAAGGATTTAGAGGAGAAAATAAATGGTCATGTTCTGATGGAGAGTGATAGAAAACATGTCTAAGAGAATGTTAACAAATAAAAATCACATACTCGTGATTGGTTAAATGGTATATGATTCCCCAGTAGGAAAATTTACCAGACAACATTTATGTTTTACGTTAATTTTTATTGAGAAATCTATTTATGAGCTTAACTAAAACATAACGAAACATACATACTTGTAATGTAGACTTTCAGCTTTTACTAGATTTCTAACACAAACTCCTATTTTCTCAAATGATGTGTATCTGAGATGACTTCTTCACATTAAGAGCACTAAAATAAACTTCTAGAGAATAACCTAATCCACAAAAGAGAACTATATATTTCCCTTGTCTTTTGACCTTAACTAAAACCAAAAAGTTAATACAAGGTCAGATAATCCACAAAATGGATAATCCTTTATAAGAAGAAATGTTATTCTTAATCTCAAAAATTTGTTAAACATTACCCAAAGTTCAAAAAAGACCATTCGATAAAAAATTGTCCATATAATTCTTAAAGTAATCAAAACATAGATTGAAACCCAAAACTTTGAACGATTTAAACACATTATATTATAAGATAAATCATAACATTTATCTTCAAATAACATTAGTGACTCTTAAAGTCTCATATTGAAAAGTAATTAACCTATTCAAATATCCTCCATGAGAGGTTAGTCATTTCCAAAGAAAACCCAAAATCAACATATTTCTGATTCATAAGATCATCTAACTATAAAGAATTTATTATACTAACCAGGGGCTTCACGTAGTCCAGTGGTAGGCGATAAATACCGGTCGCACATTGGTTGTTGGTTCGATTCCAGCATCTTTGTCCGACACGATGGGTTGTCACACGGTCTGCGTGTTGTCCATTTTTAAAGAATATAAAATTCTTTAAACATTTTCCAAAAAGAGATAAAATCTTAAAAAAATAACTATATCATAATTTATCATGAAATTTATCTCATTCCTTTCATTTTCGATCATATCATATAGTAACGCATAATTACCCCAAAAGTAAGGATCTTATAGACTGTAATGGTTACCTTTATAATTATTACCAGAAATTCCTCATCGAATTGGTTCTCTCATACATGATGAATTAGATAACTCACCAAGGTTCAAGTGGTTAATAATTACTCCTGATAGTTGGTCTGGAATAACAAAAAGATTTCTCATTGAATACCACACTACATCCAGTCTCTTAAGCAGAGAACCACCACAGTTTCCATCAAACCCATTGTCACATTGGTTCCTACTAGATCCATCCATTTACTAAAACCAAAAATGTCAGTGTGAGTATATCAACAAATTCATCATGTACTATTGAGGAAGATAATCACTAAGATATACTTATCCAAGATATCCCAACTCATTTCAACTTTCAAAAATAACAATGATTCCCTCTAATATACTAAACATTGTGGTAATACCCAACTTTTCACTAATGCTTAACCAACACTCTAACCTCTAAAGTTAAAAAACTAACCATTGATACCAACTATAATGCCCAGCTTTAAACATTACATAATCTTGAGTTTTTTCAAGAATACACATTGAGTATCTTTTCAGTTTAAGAGTTTTAGATAATTAGATAAACAATCATGCATTACATTCCCCATTTAAACAAGGTTGTTACATCAAATAAATTATTCATTTTTTCCGATCAAAGGAAACATCTTTAAAATAAAACATGGATTCATTATTAACACTTCCTCGACACTGTCATCACATCATGTTCCTTTCCCTTGACCTATGAAAAAATTTCAAAAACATGGGATGAGAATAAAAAGCTCATTAAGCGATATAAAAGTATGGAAGGTAAACATTAGTCCACATATACATAAAAATCAATGAAATTATTAAAAAAATATTTGATTTTTAACATACCACATGAAACCATATTATTTATGAATAACTCGTAGAAAACAAAATACATCAAGGTAACATGAGGGATTCATAACATTCTTTCATTGGTAGTAACACTCATGGTTACGTTTTGAATACCCATTATAGTATATTCCCTAAATCTATTCAGAGAAACCATAGAGTTTAACACAATTTCATTACCCAATGCATTGAAGAGCTATCTCGGGCTCACCTGCCCTTAGTTTATCACAGAATGACCCGTCTTCATAAACAATGCCCTAGAACCGTAACATAATTGTATCACATAAAACATGAAATCAGGAAACTTAAAAATTCCTCATTTCAATCACAAGATATCAAAAACACATTGATATAATAAAAAAGTTATCAATATAATTTTCAATATCAAAATAAAATAAAATTAAAACGTGGTATTTATTTTTCATTTAAAATAAATTTATGGCTTGTAGAGGAAGCAGAAACTCAAATAATGATCATGACGACGGTGAAGTCGTTGTCGCCCCATACATAAGACAAAAACATTCCCTTTTTTATTTAGTAAAACACTTCATGTAAAAGGATTCTTTTTGAATTAAAATTAAAAGGCCTTTATTATACATCTAATAAAATATGGTTGTATATAAATTGATTTATGCCTCCACCGAAGGATTTGGAGATGAAGTTTCATACAATGTCGGTATCCTTAGATTTTGGATAAATCAATTACATAATTATGTGTGAAAAATAAAAAAATATAAGTGGTTATTATGTTTAAAACAATCAGTGGAATTCACACATATTAATAGAATGACATATTCAAGGAGAACAAGTTTAACCCAATGAAGTGAAATTGATTTAAGAAGTTCCCTTGCAGAAATTCATCATCCTAAAAGCGTCACTTTAAAATTCAAAAAATGAGTTGATGAGAGATAAAATGGTATTTCATCACATGGACATAAAATTTACATCAATATATATATTTTAGAACATATAACATCATAATAATATGTAAATTAAAATACAAAACAAAATATGTATTTTAAAAATAGGGGGGCGAAAGGTTCCCTTACTAAATTCGGTACCTTCCGAAATGTACACCCCATGAAAGAAGGGTCATACAATGAATATTTAGATACCCATAAATTAAATTATATTTAGCAAAGAATACAATAATGGGATTTATATACACCATAGAAAAGGCAATAGTGGAAAATGTACCATGGGTCTCACGGGAACAAAAAGTGTGATAAAAACTCATTACCTCGTGGTAATCAATGGAGTCGTATGACCAAAAGATAATAAGAACCAAATGAATCACAAAAATCCATAAATATAATGATAATATATATCAAAATGAATTATAAAATACACCACATGAAATAAATAAGTGGAAAAAATAGATATATCACAAAATTAAAAGTGAGAAAAGAAATCCCTTATGAAAATTCTGCATCCTAACGACGCCACTTAAAACATCCAAAAATGGATTGATGAGATAAAATAGGATATATCATGATATTAAAATAAAAGGAAATTATTATGGATTTAAATATCACACCCCAAAATAAGAAAAATTAACTTGAAAGTCTTGACATTAAAATATTACATTGAAATTGAGAAGGGTGAAAAGATCCCTTACAAAAATTCAGCAGCATAACAGCACCACGTAACAATTTTTAAAATTAATTGATAAGGGAAAGAGGGGGTATCTAACCATATGAACATAAAAAGGAATTTAGTATGAATATAAAAGAACATCCCCAACAAAAGAACATGGTTCCTAAAATAAATGAAAAAAAACAGAAAACATGAAAACAAAGAGAGAGGTAGTATCCCTTACCTCATGTTCGACTTGTCTTGTTCATTTCATTATATTCATGAATAATAATATTTGGTGAATTTATAATTTATTATGTACCTCCATTAAATTTTTTTATTCAATTAATAACACATATTATAAAGTTATAATAATTAGTTAATTATGTGGGTTCATATCAGACTTTTTTGTCGATGTTCGGTACATGAGTCAAAAATGTACATATTTGAAAAGAATTGTCTGTGTAGTTATAAGTACATCATCTAATAAATATAATTGATGATTTAAATATCATATATATCCTGAATATATTCATTTTATACTATTCCATAACATTTTGTGAGAAAAAAATGAAATGCACCGTTCATGGAGATGGTTGGCCGTACGTACGCATGAACACTACTTTCATTTCTTTTTCATATAAATTTCATTAAAACTAAATGAGATATATATATATATATATTTTAATTCCGGAATGATATTAGTCATTTATATGTAATATATTTCATATATATACATAATATATATGTACATATAATAGTACATAACATTTGGAGATAATTAATGAAATGCACCGTTCATGGAAACGGTAAGCCGTACGTATGCATTAACACTACTTTCATTTCTATTTCAAAATTTAATGGAATGAAAACATAATTATACTTAGGTATATAATATTTATAGTATTATATAATTTATTATATCATTAAATCCATCCTTTTTATATCCCACATATAGCATTAACGATTCAAATCACTTTGAGGGGGCTGTAGTCCGAACTTCCAAAAATAAAATTATCGGGTTTACCCATTATGGAAACTATAAATGTATTGTAAAATTGAACAATATATAAAATAAGGATAACCTAAACATAATATATATCATATATAAATACATATACATATTAATGGCCAAAATGAGAGGTGTCAAAAAAAGATTGAACAATCATCGTTTCGTGAGGCAGTAATTCACCACCCACATAAATAGTATGTTATTTAACAATTAGATCGAGGTGTCTGTAGGTGTAGCTATAATACATCTCATAAAAATATCCTATTATATTTTATATTGTGGTGTTGTTACATAATAAATTAATAAAATGAGTTTATGGGGTTGTAGAATCGAAATAAAACAAAAGAACATAAGAGAAGACACTACCTTTAAATAAGGTAACTCCACTTGGTTTGAACCAAAGGTGTTTCTTAAAGAGATTTCAACATATTTTAAGGATTATAGGATGAAGAGAGGGATCATGGGAGATTATTTAAGTAGGTTTTGGATGAGCCAAAGGGCTTGAGAAGCGTGAGAGATGGGTAGGAAGTGTGGTCTTTTTATAATGGAGAGGAGGGGCTCTTTTTGAAATCATGAAACTTTTATTTTATAATAAAATGAAATATGGTTACTAATGCTCCAAAAATAACTAAATTATATGATAAGGCGGAAATTGTTCGAAATAAAATCATACAATAAGTATTGGACATGTTTTGGATATTGTTTTAAAATTTATGTTCTTATTTATTTAATTTATTCATTAATGACGTAAACACTGCATCCTCATTCTTTCATAAATAATTTTATTTATTTGAGGTATAAAAATTATAAAAAAATATGTTCTATGAAATATTTTTATATTTATAATAAATATTAATAGTCTAAATGATAACTTTTATAACCCCTTGTAAATTGTTTTTTACTATTACAATACATGTTTGTGACATTTTTATTTTTACTTAAATAAAAAAGTATTAATGTCATTATCTTACCCAAGTGGAACCATGAGGTCCCAAAAATTCACCAATGTATTTTATTGGACATCCATGTCTCATCCAATAACGTTAGTACATGTTTCAAGATATTTTTATATTTTTACAATATCATTTTTACCATAAATTACCATAATTAATTTTAATCACTGTTAAAAAACTCAAAAGTTACTATTCACTGAAAAAATTATTTTCATCTCATTGAACAACATATTAATTACTAATGAAAAACAGGTATGTAGGATTTTTGAAATTCAATTCACAGATTCGGCAATGTTTCTTTTAATGAAAAATTCAGTTTTTTAACTACCAGTTAGTGGTTTCACAATTAATCAAAAAATTATGTTTTTCAAAAAAATACCAAAACTTCACCCTAAGATATATTTGATATTACAAATTAATAAATTATGTCTATTTTACCAAATTCATAACATATATGTATCAATAATGATTTTTATAATTAATTCCCACTTTCAAAGCAAATAGCGTGTTTTTAAACAATATCTTTCAGAAGATTGACACTTGTTAATGTCCAATTTCAATGTGAAATAAATTCCAATGAACCCCAATGGTTTAAATGGTAAAAATATATTTTAATTAAACGTTTATCCCAATTAAAAATATTATCTATCCATATAAATAAATTAGTCAAAACGGAGGTTTTTTTATTAAAATACAAGATTTTTCACTATTAATTAAAAAATAAACGTTATCGGAAAAATACCGAAAACATAGACAATGTAAATTTTGATGTCTTGATTATAAAGAAGGATTTTATTTTGTCAAATATAACATATAAAAGGGAAAATAAGTAGATTTTAAAAAGGGTTCTCCATAAAAATGGCGGTTAATCGTCCTTTTAATGAATATTAGAATATTTATACTTAAAATTGGATTCATTCCCATTTTAAGCCTCTATAATTTATTTGATAAATGTTAAATTTTTTAACAAACATATATAATCATATTGTAGTTAGTTCTACTATTTCTTGCTATTACAATGCTAGGCATTATCTACCATTTAAAATAATATTATTATATTATTAGTGTGCAATGTAAGATTTCAATGAAACTCATTGTTGCGTATTGGGTATGCCATCGAACATAGCATACTCTTTAAAGTAAAAAAAATATTTAATTCAAAAATATTCAAAAATATAAAAATGTAATATTATTTATTTACCTGGGATGTTACACTAAGGATAAAATGGGTAATTAAGGGATGAAAATAATATGATATATATTAGTATTTAACAATAAAAATATAACTATTTAAAACAAATCTAGAACTAATTTTATTTTATGATTATATATCATCCATAATCAGTATATTTTATATTTTATGACCAAATATTTTCATTAGGGTGTGATTCAAACCGTTAAAATATTATATTTAAGGAATAGATAAAAATTTCACATAGTAGTTATTAATAATAATTATATTTCTCTGATGGGAATTAAAAATTGATATGATATATTATTAAAAATAATTTGAAATAAAAATTAATTAACTCATCACAAAAATTAATTTTTAATTTTTTGCGACTAAATAATTATCTTAAATTCTTACAAAATGCAGATGCAATACTTATTCAATTAATGGAAAAAAGAAAATAAAGGATTATAAAAATACAAATTGAAATGTAATTGTCATCATTAATTTGATTAATTAACTTTGTTTAATAAAATAATAGGATGGGAATGTAATAATATATTGTTTAGAATTTAATATGATTTTATGTTTGTAATGAAAAAATTAATAATAGTTTTAATAATTTAAATTATTGATACTTTATAGTAAATATTATTTTATTAAATGACATAAAAATACTAAAAAATCATATTCATCCATGGGATTTGGATAATGTTTTAAATTTTATAAATGACCCATTTTTGGGTATTTAATACATGTATACATTTTATAATGACCTTGGTGGGTAAAAATCATGTTGTCTAGGTCACCTTGAAACGTATCAATGTGGGGTTAATATTAAAAAGTAAGGATAAAATTAAATTAAATGTTTGTATGAATTTAATTTCACGAGTGAATATAAAATACTCATTAAGATTGTTTTTAATACATAAATTAAATACCTATATACATCAAAACTAATTTATAATAATTTAATAGTAGGAGAAGTACCCAGAGTGTGCCTCCCATCACTTATAAAATGACATCTCTTATCCTATTTACATAGCATTGCAGAAATCATTTTTTCAACAAATATCTATCAAAATAACATTCTAAAACCATAATCATTTTCTAGAGGCCTTATTTTTTTTATAATAATTTTTTAATCTTAATCTATTATACTAATGTTTTTTTTGAAGATGATTTATCATTTTAAATATATTGTTTTTTGTTTTATTCAATCATCCACATCATTAAATTATTACATAACCATGAATATATAATAACATAAATATATTTCATACACTAATATTTTAATATGATAATTTCATAACTATTATCCATCTCCAACCTCCATCAAATGGGAATAGAATTCACTATTCATGTTCACAATGAACTACCCTCAACCCCTACAACATGCTGTTGTAAATAACATTCCATAACTACATCTCATGGTTGGAATTAATTTTGGAATTATTATTTATATAATATATTAATTAAATTTTAACCATTATTAATTTATATAATATCATTTAAATTCATAAACATTCTTTTAATTAAAAATGATTAAATACTCCATATACACATTTGGATTACCAACTCTCGAATATGATCTGATTAGTTTATCAACACCACATCATATTGACAATATATATATTTGTATATAAATAAGTAATATGGTATTTATTATATTATTAGTATTCATTAAATATATAACAACACATACCTACATTCAATTAATATTTTGAAAAACTAAAAACATTACTCATACATATGTACAACCCACTTTCTATACTATTATAATCTATATCATGGTTAATATCCATATTTAATAGAATTTTTAATTTGTACAATTAACATACATTTTTTTAAATTTTGTAATATTTATTAAACTAAATATGATAGTGCAATGGGCACTTTGACCATGGTCTACATACTAAATCCTTGTTGAAATTATGAGTTTAATGTCCTCAAAATACTCGATATGGATTTAAATTATTATATATTTAAATATTTAATTTCAATAAATGAAAAAAAAAATTAATCATATTGTATTAAACTAAAAATATTTTACTAAATAATAATATAATTTACAGGTAATTATTATAAAACTTTTGAAGGAAATAAATTTCAAATATAGACTTGTGTTAAGGGATTTCATCTCAATTTATTTTCATTGAGGATTATTTCATTGTTATTAACTTAATTTATTTTATATAGTGCATATAATTCCACATTTAGATGTCATATCATAAAAGATACATAACTAATGTTAATTTATATCTGACATTTATTATTTTATTCAAAGGTATGTGCCTTGAATGTTACCATGTATTAACGTGTATTATAAGTAAATTTCATTTCATTTTATTATAACTCTTTTACTTTGAAATTGTTTGGACATGATTTTTTACAAATATTTATATATATTATTATTTATTTTATTTTTTATTTAAAATTATTTTTTTTTATTATTTTTTCAAATAATTTATCAAATGATTAATTAAAAATGTATTGATTGATTATTATATACGGAAATATCTCAAATTAATTATCATTGGGGTGATATATTTATGAAATGAAATTATATTGTTTTATAAGTTTTATATACTGCAAAATTTACGAGTTATTTCATTTTTCTACTCATTTTAATAATATTTTTGTTTTCATTGTAATTTTTTTCTGATTATTATTGAAATTATACTTATATGGGAAGGATATATGTTACAATATTCTTCTCCATTACGATTGTGTATGTTTAATGGTTTATTTGGGGTAATCACATGCTATTATATTCATAAACCGATAATTTTTTATTCTCATTATGATATGCATGTTTGACATGGTATATTTCTATTTCATTGTTTATTCATTATATAAAAAACAATAAAGGCAATTTTATGTTATTCTGATCTTGTATCATCCATTTGATCCATAATCATTCTCTTCTATTTTGTGGTTTTTTAAAATGCATTAACATTTATTTTTTATGTATAAATCAATTATTAATGTTATATTAAATTATAATATACCTTATTTATAATGTATTTGAAATGAAATTTCATTATATTTTTAATAATGGTTCACTTTTGACCCATGTAACAATTTTTAAAAAAAATATTTATTTTTTTCAGCAATAGTAAGAACATATTTTTCCTCCAACATGACCATTATTTAATTAAAATATACCTTTATATGTATCTATGATTATTTTTAAAAAATTATTTTCATAATATTTTTAATATTTTTTTATTTTATTTTATCAAATGGTATATTTTATTTTCCTCGGAAATGTTTTTAATGATATTGTAATGGTATTTTAATAAATCATCACCAACAACCCTTGAGGTTATTTATTTTCTGATGTAGATATTTTGTAATGATATCATCCTCATTATTAATATTGATTAATTGATAATATTTTAAATATATTTTCTTGTAATTTTATTCTATTCTAGGATTAATCAATTTATAAATGGAATTATCTATTATACTGTATATAGAGATAATTAATTTTCCCACTTATATAATAATTATTTTATTATTTTATTCACTTGTAATGTTTTATGTTTTATTTATCTTAAAAAAATTCATATATTGTTATGTTTTTTTTCTATTTTGAAAAGGAGTTCATAAAATAAAAGAGTTTTTTTAAATATGAAAGTTTTTAGAACACAATTTTAAAATTGTTTTTCATGTGTCTAATAATAAATTTAGTGATTTAAAATGGATTATGAGTGGTTCTTCCCAATTAAAACTCTCTAGTTATCTGTATATATCATTAATGATATGTGATCTTATATAGTGATCCAATTAATTTCGTAATTATTAGGTTCTCTATAGAATTATATTATATGTCAACTATATTATTATTCCAATTGTAAGGTTTTTTTACAAGTTAAATAATGATGATATAATAATCTACCAATATGTTTATATTATTTAGGACATGGGTGTTTCGTGATTCCATTAATAAAGAATGACATCACATGGAACATTATTATTGATTATAACAAAAATTATATTTAAAATCATATTCCATTATTATTAATGTAGGTATTCATAGATATGAATAACATTATGGTTATCTCATGACTTATTATTTCTTCATTACCCCCTTATTTATATCTTACTCAAATTGAGAGATTTTTTTCTAATGATAAAACATACGAAGAATTGAAACTCACCCTTATAATGTTTCCTTTTCAATGGTTTTTTGGTATGATGATTGTTTAATTTTTTCATGAAATGTTACATATTTGTAATATTATATCAGATATTTTCAAAAAATAATATAGAATATGAATATTTGTGTATTGTGGAATTAATGCATACATGGATTCAATAATATTATTTTTATAACAGTATCTTCAAATTATCTATTACAAAAAAACTCAATGATCCATTGGAATTATAGTTCTAGTTTATTTTCTTTCGATTTCGTATGGATTGAATTGATAAATTGTTTCATTTTATTGGATATAAATCCAGATATGAGAATATTAATTTTTATCACTATATCTATTAGTGCGTGTTGAGATCTATTATAGGATCACATAAGGTGTACATAAAATATCCACTTTAAAATGTATAATATAGATCAATGCCGAAACATATTAGCTTTTCTCCATTAATGTTTTTTCAATCTTTATATACAAAAAACATATAACAAATGTTTTCTATCATAATAAATTTCCTTATACATTAATTAACATGTTATTTCAATTTAATAGTACCAACATAGAAATTATGTCAATAGAAATGGCCTATATAGAATTAAATGGTTATCAATTCATATTTATATCATACATGGATATTATTTTAAATCATAGAAATTATACACTCCTCCCACTCCATATGTTTCACATGGATATTAAAACATTGTTAATTATTGTTTATGGAATATAATTTGGAACTATTTTAATAATAACTAAAAAAAATGAAAATTTCATATTACATAATTGTAGAAATTCCCCTGAAACATGCTTCTCGTAATTCAATTGAGAGGGGGATATATTTAGAAAAAAGTTTCAATCCTGACCAACGTAAACACGCACTCATGAATCAAGGTACTTTTTCTATGACTATGGGAAAATATTTGAAGAGTTATCCTAAATTATATATACTAACTCATTATGGATTTGGGATAAGAATTGATTACCCGTCTCTTGTAGTCATCTTAACCACAACTAGTTCGAAAAATTGATCACCGAATATTCAAATAATGCTCACGACAATATGTCACCAACTATATAGTGTGTTGACGATTCATGTATTTGAAAACTATACATTGTTTGAGTGATAAATTAAGGTTAGTTGATTGGATGAAGTGGTCTGGATATTGTGGTCATTTTAAATATACAATATGGTAATAATTTACCTGATTATTCGGTAGATCCCTAACACCATCACAATTTAGTTTATATATATATATGTTTTATCATCCTATAAGTTGTATAAATAGTTTTTATATCTACAATATTTGGAGGAGATGTTTGATGAATTTACCCTTATAACCCCATCCTGTGTATGAGATGGAACATTGTACCCACATCAGCCAACTTGAAATTTATTGAAACAATAATGGTAAAATGTATGTATGAAAAAATGTGCGATAATCGATATCTAAATCACCCCTTGGCTCAAGTGATTCATTAGATCAAAAAAATAAATGTAATAGAAACAAGGAGGCCACATAGCTACATAATATCAATGTTTCATGGATATATATTCATATATTATCCAACAGAAGTTGAATGTAGTTACAACATATGAGGTAAAAAACTAGTCCCTATAGTGAACATACAACTTCATATTATAGAATATCTAGAAATTTTTATCATTCATTATCTTATTTTTTTTACATGATTCTAATAATTGAGTATGTTACAACACACAGATTATGGTGTTATGTTCAATAAATGTAAAATGGATCAATTTTATCATGCCCACACTGGCCAATCTCTTACATTTACATGGTAGAAATAGAAAAGAAAGGTCATTTTATATTTTTCACCCCATTTAACATCGTTTAGTGTTTGAATTCATCTAAATATGGGGTATATGACATTATCATACCCATAAAAATTTACTCTATATAATTCTTTCCATATATTCAATGAATCATTGATCATGCGCTACACTTTTTTAATTAATGATATCTTAAAACTCTATTGAATTTTAATAACTATTATTTCATCATTCCATATAGAGTCCCATATAGAAAAATCTCTAATCAACATCGAGAAAACATGAAGAGTGATCATTCCACATGTCTATCTAAGGTGGTCTGTATGATTATAGAGTTTAAAAATAAATCATAATTGATGTTTTTGGAATGAATATTTCACCAAATTTATTACATTGGGATAAATTAATATTCCATTATACATCTTATATAATATAAATTTATCACTATACTGATATCATGAATCAATTTTTGTTAATACTTCAGCAATATGATATGTATATGTCTGCCACCTTATGGTAAAATAATTTTGTATTCTAATTATTCATGAATTATGTTCGAACATGGATCATTTCATACCCTAATGGGTGGAATAAGGATATGGTGTTCTATGATTAAGGATTTTCAACATCTGATGTTGAAGTGCAGTAAAATCACACAGATAGAATGAAATAGTGGTTGCGACTAGGTACATGAATTTCGTTATTTAGAATAATTCATCAGATGATTCTGAGGAATTTTGACCCATCTCACATCTCCATTATAATAGATACACCATCAAACATACCTGCTAATGATTAGCTCCCAGGTGAATATAAGGATGGAATAAATGGACATTATTTTCTTAAAATATGAGATATGGGATAAAATTTAGGTTGATGGGATCTAATAAATGAACCATGTTCATATAATAACATCATCCTATTATTGTATTGAGATTTGAACAAAAAAAATAAAATACTATATTGAATAATTTGAATTTCATTTTATTGATATTTATAGTAAAAACATTTATTCTCATATAGTACTTTTGTTGATGAGGTTTTAATCATGTATCTAAAATTAATATAATGATGGTAAGGATGATGAGTAGATAAATTAAAGAGATATGGTCATTGATTTGAGGACAAAATAGAGAACCTATTTGGTGGAAGAATTTATCAACAGATATTTATAAAAGAAAAAATAATATATGTGTCACCACTAATCAACTTCCTTTTATATTTTAGGAAACTTGGAAATTTTCCTCACCCATAAGTTCACTAGAATACTCATATGGAAGATAAATCGGTGGGCTCAATGAAGTCTTATATTGTGTGGTTAAAGAGGGACCTTCACAAATAAAATGAAATATTTGAGATATTGGAACTCTCATCAACCGGTGATGTTCTTGGTTACACCATATATGGAACCCTCTATGGATAATTACATAGAGAATATAAACTAAAATTATATGTGTTGTCTCAACAACTCTACAGTTTCTATGGGCTAATAGGTTTTTTCTAGATTTGATTCCTATTTTGGTGTCTCATTATCCACTATTACCTATAATTATTTTTTCTAAGATATTGTATCATTCCATTAAGATGTAGAGACCCAAATTTGTTAGGGTCAAAATTTATTCCACTATAATATTGGACACCAACATTGATTAAAATAGTTTTTAAACATAATGGGATTGAAATTTTCCTAAACATTTATGTCTCATCCAATGTGACTACGAACCTAGAAAAAGAAAAATATATCATTATGGATTTTAAAGACTTCTGTTAACAAAAATAATTGTCAAACATTGAATTGATCCATCCATGGTGGATATTATATGACATTATTCTCCATAATGGTCTGAATAAATACCCATAATTGAACAAAATAATGAATTAGCCTTTTATTTCAAATGGATAACAATATTTTTCCTTAATTAAGCCATACCAAATCATGAAGAGAACATTGGGATGGTCACTCCACTAAAGTATACCACGCTTCCAAAAAAAATATGTATATCTTGAAGATCCCACATCATGGTTACATTATTTATATTATATATATATATATATTACTACCAATGAACTATTATAGGTTAGATATGTTATATTAATATATAACTTGAAGGTAAATATTAAAAATTATCTCTCATAATATAAATTTTATTTAGTAAACATATATTTTTTCATAGATTTTAATAGGTATATTATGAACCATGGACAATTTCAAGGCCACCTAAATTGAATATCAGTCATCAAAATATATAGGGTGAAATACTGCTCATGAATTAGCATATATGCGAATTTATTAAGGAATACCTTTCCTGAGTGACCTAGTACCAAGGTATGGACACGCGTTTATAATGGATTTTCACACAAAAATAATGTCATTGAAAATTATTTAGATGTTATGAATATTAGTTTTGTGATGTATTTTTAGAATATTAAATTAACCCCCTCATGAAAATCCTAATGTCTAAGTACAAAACATTAAAAAAATGTTCACTATACGATTATATTTTAGATTTAAAAACAATGAAATACATGCTGGTTAGAAGTAAATTTTTTTATTTTTGAGAGTAAGAGGGGTTGAAATAATCACACCTTTTAATATAAATATTTTTGTATTATTCCATATTATTTAGGGTAAAATAACATCAAGGAGAATCTCATAATTTATTATTGATAGAAGAGTTATAAAATTATTTTAATTAAATAATGAACCACTCATAAAATATTAACCTAGATATGTACATAGTGAATATGGTATTATATGGTAATAATAGTTGGGATAAAATGGTCATGATGATAAAAAAAGTAATTATTCCAATTCTTTGAATAGACATTCATAGATGTAGATGTTAAGAATAATATATTAGTTTAAATTAACTATGACACCAAAGATATAGAATCAAATATATGTTGACAAAATTTTATATTTAAAAAGAATTAATTCAATGATAGATGATCCATGTTAAACATTCAAGAATTCCAAATTATTATTACATATGATAATAATCATACCCATCTGGGAGAACAATATGGTTTCGTTTCATTGAGGACTAGTAATATAAGAAAAGAATATAACAATGCCGTAGAAAATTTCTCTACAATATAACCATATTATACTCACGTATAGAATTTTCATAGGTTACAATCTTGATCATAACCCTGGAAAAGAAACATAAAAATGTTGTGGGCTCAGATTCATTGAATGATTAATCATATGATATAGAAATCAAATAACATATGTGAGAATAAGATAATTTTATGGGTATAATAAGGGTTAATAATAATGTTATACAAAAAACCATATATCATATATCATTAAATAAAAAATGTAATAAAAAATGAGTTTCATATCAAGGAAAAGTGTATCTAACATGTAACATAACATATCGTATAATTCAAAAAAGAAAACATATAGTATATAATAATGTGAAAGAAGAGGATATTTGGAACACCAATATGATTTGGAAACCCTAGTGTGAAAACTAATTATTCATACACATATGTGAAAACCACATAATATCCATGCCCAACTATATGAGAATCCACATTATACCCATGAATAACTAAACAAACTCATTATATCCATGCATGATTATCTAATGATATATTCACATAAACTTTTGTATTTTAAAATGATATTCGACCCCACCAATCATCATCAATACACATGTGTGACATATAAACTTAATTACGTCATAATGAATCCATGACATTAAAATTGGATCTATATCCTATTTAAATTCAATCTTATATTGGAAATGTTTAAATTACCATCACTAAGAATAATAAATATGAGGAATTTAAATAGGTATCCAAAGATAACAAATTCATTATAATGAAAATATACATTAATGAGGTAAATCATATTTTAACATTATATATAAATGGGTAATGGGTTTAGTTATTAATTTAATCAATCAACTGATGTATGGAATATAATTTGACACTATTTAATCAGTGATAACTGAAATATATTATTCAAAATGGAGTGGGTTTTGAAGAAAAGTAAATTTTTATGGGTTGTGGTTAATAAAGATAAAATATTTGATGGATACGTCCTCTAATTGAGAACCATATTTCAGAATCAAACTATTTAAATAATGTGGAAAATATCATTCACAAAATATCCTCAGTGAAGAATATTATTGGTCAAATGGAAAATATTTGGATAAAAAACATTTTAGGAGATTTAAAAAAATATTTTTTTGGAAATAAATATTTTACCTAATATTTTGAATATAATTTAAAATATATATTTTATAAAACAATGATAAAAAATTATTTTGTTAGAAGAAATGAAACCTTTTATAGAAACATACCTATAAAATCATGATGGTTGTTGATGTATATTATCACATTGAAATGTTAATAGAAATTACTTTTTGTGAAAAAAGAAACATCAAAAAAATGAAAAATTTATTTTATATTAATGAACAAGGAAAGAAATTCATGTTATATGAAGTTATATTTTTCAAATTTAAGAAATAATTTAACAATATATAAAAAATAATGAGTTCAAGATAAACTATGAGTATAAAAATAAATGAAATTTTTTTATTTTGAAACTATTTTTTAAAAAATCACATCTATTTATAATATTATAAAAAATATTTTTAATTTACTAGAAATATAATAAATAATCACCAAGTAAAACCATTGGTCAAGAAATATATTTTGACATTTTAAATAAAAACTATTCTAATTCCACATATGTGTTGTCACGTTTCAGAGCTCTCTATTTTAATACGTGGTTTGGAAAAGAAACCTTATAGTTTGAGTATAATTAAAATAAAAATACATGAATGTGAAAAATAATGAAAATGAACTTATAATATGTTAAATTAATTGTATCTCATGTTTAAATAAACTGATGAGTCATTATATACACCATATAAAATATTTAGGAGAATAATATCAATATATCTCAATGAATAGTATTTGGGACAACAAACAATTATAACCAAAGAAGCATTCGAGTCAAATCCCCATGAAGAATAAGAAATAAAAATTGAAACACTAAATACCATTAATATTGAAGGGATCATGGTAAAATCTAGTAATGTTTAAGTAGATGGTTCATTCAAAATAAATTAATGTGTATAAATTATAATATGACAAATGTTGTGATGAATAGAAACAACAAACCTGTAACTTCTTTCCATGATTAGTGAATGCAATGTAATATGTTACAAAAAATACGTAAATATATTATTAAACTATTAATATTTATATTTAATATATACACCCTTTAATAAGAATCGTTTTAGTTATTCTCAACATAAATATTAGTGAGTTATTATCAAATTTAAAAACATGGTGTGAAAATCTTCGTCATCTTGAACAAGGTTCTTACTAGCGGTAGTGTTCCAAATTAATATCCAATATTATTTCATTACTAGTTAATTTTTAGTTCTACAATTTATAACATATATCAATTTATAAATCGATTACATCTTTCAATTAGTGTTTATTATATGAACCATAAAAATTGAAATTTTGACAAATTATTTTGGAAATTTTAGTATTCAAGATGATATTATATTGATATTTTAAATATTTAATATAATCATAAATGAAATAGAATCCAATAAAAAATTATTACATTTTACGAATAATTTTTTTAATATCCTATGGACATCAATGATATATTTTTATTGAAACTTTTTACTATTTTATTAGACCAACCAATACCTAAACATATCATAATGTAGATATTATTATGGTTATGAATTCTTATTTTATTGAAATATATTCATTGTTAAAAAATAAAAATACAATTAATTAGATCTTTTTAATTATACTAATAATAATTTTATAATATTGGATATGAAATGAAAATAATGATGAAAAAACATTATTACAAGGTGGTGGTAAAAGGATGGTTTAACACTCACGTTGGGGACCATGCTTATTTTCATGAATGACTCCATGGAAATGAAGTGTTTTGGATAATTAATTGAGACTAGATACCTGTTTACTAAAGATAAGATTCATGGATGAAAAAATATAATTATATTAAAAAAAATTCATGTAACTGTTTTGGCCTGAATGGGCGAAAAGTAATCATTCATAATTGAATAAAAACCGTTTTTTCTAAATACCTATTATTTTCTTTAATGGAAATATTGTATTCAAGTTTAAAATGTTATAAACATGATAAATAAGAGATTTTAAATTTATATAACGTTATTTAGTCCAATAAATATTATTATAACGCCTGTTTTAATCTTGTTTCAAATCATTTCCCCTAATGATTTTTACAGTTCAATAAATTCATTTTTCACTATGTAATACATATTATATAAGTAATATACATTATACTTTAAAAATAAATCAATACCGAATGAAATGATTTTTTATGAACAATTATATATCCATTACTTAATCCAAATAAATATTTAAAAAATACAATATTTCCTATTTAATTTAATTATTAAAATATATATAAATACTATTTTGATGAAAATTGTTGTTTTATAATTTGTTGGTTTAATTATAATTTACTATTGATAAAAATTTAAATGAGTGATAATATATCATTATATATGTTTCATAATTAAGTAATATTGATTTTTGATAATATATAAATTAATATTATAATAAAAAGTTGGAAAAAGATTAAAACAAAAAAGTCACTAAAAGCAACAAAATTACCATAATCATGATCATTATGATTAATCATTTTAATATGAATATTATAGTAAAAAAGAAATTTATTTCATCAAATAATATATAATTTTTTAACTTACTTTTGATATCCATTATTTGGACATAATTTCTAAAATTGGTAAAATCAAAATTTTAATGTGAGTGAAAAAAATTTTACTGTGAAATATTAATTGATTATCGAAAAAGATAAAAATGGGATTAATAAGTTCAAAATAGTATTTTATGTGTAATTAAGGATTATAAATGAATTAAAAAAGACAAATAATTCTTGAATTATTATAATCTCATTAATATATAAATTTTTTAAAATTTGATTTATTTCACTCCTCACCTAATAAGAATTTATGTTACAAAAATTATAAAAATTTACCTTATGAATTTATTAAAATATTGAGTTAAAAATTGAAATTCATTTTTTAAAATTAAAATTCCAAAATTTATAATTTATCCTATAAATGATAATATATATATATATATAATTTAATTGAAAAATGCATTATGAAAACATTCTGCATTCCTGATCATATTTTCTATTCTCTTTTTAATTGAATGCATTCATTTTAATGTATTGTAACTTTTCTTATTTTTAAATTTCTTAATAATAACATTTTGTTACTCTTTTTAGTTCATGAATTTATGTAAACCATGCTATCAATCAAAATGTTAACATATAAAAAAATATACCCAAAAATCATGAATTAGTAATTTCCCATGCCATTTCAAATTCAGAGTGATTAATGACTCAACATAATGTTTCTCTTGAACATTAATTCTAGTGGAATATATATAAATTATATATCTATATACTATTTATGAAATTTTGGATAGTGGTTAACCTATAAATATTCCCCCTGCCCATTTTCAATTTAAAATTGAATTATATCGGGATTTCGAGCCATGTTGATTCTGTAGATATCCACCATATTAAATATTGGATAATAAAAAGTTTTTAAAATGGAAAATGATTAATAAAAAGATATTTTAATAAATCTAAAAATTGGATGAAAACAATTTCTTGTAAATAATTTCTTTAGAATACATATTTCAGTAATGTAGAAGATTGAATCTATTAATTTTATTCAATGGTATGTTATCTGAGATAGGTATAGGATACATATAAATAAATCATGATAAGTAAAACAATAAATTGATGATGATTTATTAATTCAAAACTATATGGTATTTGATTTTCACCTGGATTTGTATTCATTGGTAGATGTAAGTTTGTATTATACAATGAAAAATTTCCACCACACTATGTCTAGTTAATTATATTTGGATATGATAAAGTGAGAGAATTATTATACTAAAAATCATCAATGATGACTAAAATAGTTGAATTACTGTTCATGTAGGATTTGAGCTCCTTAAAAAAATAATGGTAATTTTGAAAATAATTGATTGAATTTATAGTAATAATGAATGAGAATGTTTTATGATTTCACTATGATAAATTGTCATTGAATAATTAGCCTGGAATTTCATTAGTGGAATATGTTAATACCTACAAGATTTATATAATTATTTAAATTAATTTAATGCTTCATAAGACATGATGGAAATTCCATATAAAGTAGAAACATGGTGTCTTCATTGATTTCAATTTTATAATTCTCATCCAATGAAATATATAACCACATTTAATTAAATTATATAAATTTTATGAAATCCCTGATTGAATAACATTATCTAGTGCATATATTAATTTATCTCATAACAACCTTTTTATTTTTTCATCTTCATGAGTAACATGAATCATTTCCTATATTCATTAAATATACTTATATTATACGAAATAGATTTAACTTTTAGCATATTAAATAATTGATTCACGTATGATATTTTTTTATTTCATATCAATTTTCCTGAAATTGACGATTATTATATGGAATGATGATAGAAATAAACTAATTTTAATTAAAAGACTAATTCATATATAGGAAACATCGATTTAGGTGATGAGAAAGTTTTTTGAAATCATACCACTAGGATCAATGTTTCATGAAATTTTTGATCATGTGATATAGAAAATAATGATGGAAATACGGGATTTTCCAATCAAAAAAATATTTTAACCAATGGTAATTATGGTAAATTCAACAAAGATAACAAAAATTCTAAGAATATCACAAACCATGTAGAGGGTTGAGATTTATAAGTGATCCATTATCTTTGATAAAGGGATCAGGGTGATGTAAATTATATATTTAATAATTTGAATTAGTGAATAATGAAACGATAATTGATAGGTTGGGAGATCCACTAACAAAGATAATATACTGGCTCTACAATCATATTGATAAATAGTTATACTGAGTATGATCATTAAAAACATTTCGATGAATGGTTAAATCATAATGTTGTAGATGGAATTTGTTAGATGAGGATATTCTCAATCTGGATGGAAATATGAACATGGATATTTATAGGCATGTTGTATATTCAATTAAAGTACTCTAATCATTTTAAGGGTGTCGTTTGGGGTTAAAATTTCAGTTTAAAAATTTTCTGGAATGTTATATAGTTATTCTTATTACTAAGGTATGATCTATGGTACTTGAAAAGGGAATTTCCAAAATGTAATTGTAATTTCTTGTATTCAAATTAACTCAAAATAGACTTCTCTAATGTATTTAATGGTTGTATAAGTGGATGAGGATTCATGGATGGGAGAAAGACAGGTGGTCTAGACATTAAAATATTTTTTTCCAATTTACAATGATTATGACACAATTGTTTCTGGAAAACATTTATCATCATATAATTTATTTTATGTCAAAAAATAAAATTTATCAATGAGAAAAAAAATAAACCGGGATCGTGGGAATGATGAAATTTTTATTCATTGTTGGGAAATATATATAATATCTTGATGTCACATTGTATCATATAATAATAGAGTCAAACCACATGTAGTTTTATAATATTTAATTTCTATATATATTTGGATCATGGATATCTATATAATGGTTATCATAGAATAGTTGTCTTTTAGAAGATTCCTAACGTGAATTAACAGTAACTGAACATATCAGATAATTGGAAAGGGGATAATATGTTTTTGTGTTGGAAAGATGTGATTTGTTTATCACTAAAAATCCTAAAATAAACAGTAATCAAGTAATATATTTCTCTAAGAAGTAATATTTTAAAAAATTCTAATAATGATTTTTTGGGGAATGAAATACATCCATCCTACTATTGGGATGTTGGCAGAAACAAAAAATGAATTTTTCAGGTCTTTAACTCAATGATGGAGCAGGGGATTTAAGGGGAATAAATTTTTGTCTTGTCAAAATATATATGGTTTAATAATAACTTTGTGTCTAATAAAAATATGAATCAAGTCACACAGAGTTCGTTAAAAGTTAATTTTGTGTCATATTACAAGGTTATTAAATAAATAAATCCTTTTATAATGACATGAACTAAGTAATAATATATGGATCAATCAATAATATTATATGATCTGGTCATATGCAATAAACCAATCTAATTATTTTTAAGGGATATAAATAATGACTATATTAGATACAATTTTTCTCTCATGTGGTAGTTTATCATCATCTAACAAGGATAAACATAAAACAGTATTTAGTTATGAGAATTAATTCATGAGGAACCTCTCATTTATGGGAGTAATTATTTGATCTCTATCTAATGTTATTAGTTAATATACTCTATTATAGTAGACACATTTTGTGAATTATGTACTTTATCATTTGTAGTTTATAAATTTGGATTCTTTCCTAATATCATTGGTGTCATATGGTCTGGTATAAATTCTCTTAGGATGATTGAGTGGTGAAAATAATTATTTTTAAATCACCATGATGCACATTTTTTGCAGACCTCATTGTTATATAGGGTGTTTTATATTTACTAATAAATGATATTCAACTAATCATGATAGGTTTGGAATCAGTATTTATTAGTTATTATCCCAAATATATATGCTAGTTGAGGGAATCATAACATCAATGGGAATGTCTAATTCATTACTATTATCAAGATAACATGGGGACTCTATTGTTGATGTATAATAAATGATTAATAATTAAAAATGTTAAAAATGATCTTATTCATTTAAAAATTTTAATCAATATCCACTATATTAAAAATGATATTGGATAAATCATTATTACACATTTCTATCATTCCTGTTGTAGAATTTTTGTATTGATATGAGTAAAAAGAGTAAATTTTATATTATAAATATATTCTTCTCAATGCATATTCACATAAATTTGTTTCATTACCTATTAATAATGTCTTAATATATCCATAAAATATAATGATTTTGGATTTCCACTAGTTAATCTTAACATATTTCTGTCCACTTTTAAGGGTCAATCATCATACCAATTGAAGAATAATTTGATTGTTTTAATAGTGTTCATGACATACCTAGTATTGTATGGATTGTTTATTCAAATGACATATATCTCCCAAAACTCCTCTAGAGTATAAGGTGATTTTAAAAAATATTTTGTTTTTATGGATGAAATATGATCTTATATTATAGGATTAACAAAATTTAGTTAATTATAAACAATAATGCATTAGTGATGGTAAAAAAAAATATTTCTTCTGATTTGGTGTAAAATATTTAAAACAATTTGATGTCTAACAATATACTAAAATGAAATTCATGAATAACAATGGGGTTCTGTCCAATCTCAATGCATCTAAGGAGGAACCCATTAGTCCCTCATTTTAATTGTAATTACTATTAATTTACAAAATTATAATATATTTTGATTTTACACTCATTGATGTATTTTATCAACTGTGGCTAAATATTATAGAATTGCTACATTCTATATGTATTCCACCATTTGGGTAATCTTATTTTCAATTCTGTATTTTGACAGATATAAGCACTCACTTTTATCTAAAGTTATATCATTTTCAATAATTTCTTATATATATACATATATTCAAACATACAGATATACCACTCATTGGTGTTTGATACGGATAATTATTTACTCATAATTTGTATCCTAAAGGTTGATGGATAGATTTCACAACGCTTCAAATAATGAATTTTGTGAGAATATAATTTTGAATAGAAAATTGTTTTGATGGAAATTTTGGAAAGAATTCTATAAAAAGTTAGTAAGGTGTATTAATTGCTTATTTTAAATAACACATACTCCATTTTTTTTCTTTCATGCCAATTTTTAATCAACATAAATATTTAATCAAGTAACTAGTTTCAATAATGATAACCCCAACATAATGAAGACACAATGAGACTCTATAATTGTTGGTACATAACTATTAGTATATTAAACAGTAGAAAAATATCTAATTTTAAATAAATAATTAAAATCAACATGTTATCTTAATTGAGTTATTGATCATCTATCCATTTATTAGTGATTATAAATATGCACCTTCAAAGTAATTTTCCGTATATAAACTATTTTACATATGAAAAAACTATTAATATGGGATGTTTCATTTAGTTAATCCTATGTTGAATACTCAGAATCTAGTAAATTAATTAATTCTTTTCCTTTAATATATTTTCACGAGAAAAATGGATGTATACATATTATGGAAATAGAGAATATCTTGTTAATAATACTATCAAAATAGGATGAACATGTATGTATTTTAGTGGATCCAAATTTGAGATTAAGTGAATATAATAATTTTTTAAATAATATTTATCAATGATCCCCACAATGATCAATGTGAAGAAGATTACCTCGATATTAGGGTATCAACATTTAGAATAAATCATTGTTCTACAATGAAAATAATGGTTTTTATTCATTCATATATATTTTTTCAGAAAAAGGTAGACAAAATTAGATATATCTATGGATGTCATTTTTGGAGGAATGTGATTATATTAAACAAATGTAATCACATTTATCTCCCTTGGATTTTAAGAAGCATATTATTTCTATAAAAAAATATGATTATAATTAAATGATTTTTATTCTATTTGTATAAAATTATGGAAATTGATTTGGAAATATATAATAAAAGATATAAATTTTAATTAAAAACTTATTTTTTATTTATAACATGAATGTAATAAAATAACCAAACAAAAATATTTATTTTACAGTATTTATTTTTACACACCATGGAAAAATAATATCCATCAAATGATCATAATGAAATTGGAGGAAACAGATAAAATAAGAAAATATTCACAACCAAGAAATATATTTGATCATTTCTAACCATTAGGATCATAAATTGTAAACAAAACACTATAATAAAAAAATATCAACATTAATTGTGAATTAATTATTATAAACATATAATATGGAATAATAATTCTTCATTGTGATTTGCGAGTGTAATGAACACATGATTTAATATGTAAGTATATATATGTAAAAGAATTTAGTTCATTTAAAATATTTTCATTGATAATATGGTCATCTAATATGTGTACATTGATCATATATCTATTAAGACTATTTAAGATAGTTAATACTAACTTGTGATGATTAAATAATATAATGAATTATTAAATAAATATATGATACTAAAAACGTATATATATATTTATTTACATTACAAATAAATATTATGATAATTTTTAAAACATGATATGATATAATAATGATGAATAATTTCCAATCATAATTGTATTAAAAATAAATTTTTAAATATTAATAATTAAATTTAACATAACTTGAGAATGAAATGTTAAAATAAATGTAATATTCCTTTGTTATCAATGAAAATTTAAATTATATATGGAAAATCATTTCAAAATTGATTAGAATTATTAGAATCAAAAAATTGCAATATAGGAAATCATATATTAACATTTCAAAAATAACAATTGATATTAAAAATTATTAATAACTCATTATCATTAAAAAATGATTTTAAATTTAAGTTGATTTTTATTATATTTAGTTTTTTCATTTAACGAAGAATTTTTTTATTTTCATAATGTATATTATAAAATATCAAAATGTTTCTAATATATGAAATAAATATTATCATAATTTTAGATTTTTAATATATAAAAAGGTATATTTTTCTATGAATATTACACTTTTTTTTGAAAATTATAATTTCTTTGATTTCAAGACATTTTATAAATTTATATGAATATTTATAGACATCATAAGTACGAAAATATTAAATTAATGGAAACAATATGAAACTTAAAATAGTTATTGAACATATTAATCATTTTTTAGACATTTCTAAATTTAAATATAAATGATATATAAAAAAACAATATTTGTTCTTTTCTCCACATTAAGTGTTTTTATAGTGAAATAAATTTATGGATTTATTTTGAAGACACATAAATTTTATTCATGTTATTATTAGGCATTATATGTCATAAAAATCTATTTTTCTGATAATCGATTATTTACTATAAATTTTTAACTAGAGTAACATAGAATTCCAAAATTACTATTTTTATCCATTATGATCATGTATCATATAAATTACTATGGTGGAAAAATAATTACCAACATAAATATGATATAGTGAAAAGTTGAAGAGGTAAAAGATTACTTATTAAATTAATCTTGGATATCTCTAATATTAGTTAATTATAATAATATGGAGACACCCAATGTTACACACTATATTTTCACATTTTTGGTTCTATTAACCGTTGATTACTAAAAATTCATTGTTGAAAACCTTATGGTCAAATCCAAAAATACCCATTACATCGCATATAAAATGGTAAAACATCCACAACAACAAGTCTCACCTACACAAAGAATTTATTCATAAAAAAAATTATTTTAATCATCCTATACTGTAATCTCATTTCCAAATACCTATAGACTCCATTATTTAGCATTTTATTATCCTGTATATGATGAATTCCATCGAACAACCAAGTCCTTGTCATGAGTATTATAAACTACATGGATTTCATTCATAATTATAATCATTAAATAATTTTATCTCAACACTAATATAATAATATCACAAAAATTTATATAAAGTAATGTTATTATATGATTTTATTTATCATTATCTGCTTATTTTTCCAATACATTAATAAAAATAAAATCATCGGTTTTTGTATATTCATCGTACTAGATCTATGAGTAATGAAATTCATATCTCATCATCCCCCATCATTGATGTTTAATTTAACATATTTAAGGATGATATATTATTTTTATTTCATGTTTAATATTATTTATATCTCACATTATCATTTTCTCATGACCCTTAATAACTCATTAATTCCTTATAACATGTTAACATTATATGATATTAAGATTAACAGTTAACACTAAAGAGGGGTGAAATTTATATATTGTAAAATAAAGTTAAAAATTTATATATCCTCCTTATATAGTTTAGTCTGTAAAAACAATTTCTTAAAAATGAAATAGTTCTTCATGCACATTATAAAATCTCTACAAAGGAAATTTTTCAAAAATAAAACTTTCCATGGACACATGCTATGTGATAATAGAGACCTGTATGAAAAGGTAAAATGATTCCTTATAATACAAGTATGAAATACATATATATTTTTTATAACAATTATCCATTATTTAATGTTTATCATTTGTAATTTTTATATTCAAGTCATTAGGCATCCACAACTTTTACCAAACCATAAGGTATGTCTTCATATTTCAAGGAATAATATGATACAATGATCAGAATAACGAAATTTATTTTTTAATGGAAGCCCCATTCAAAAACTTATATCCATTATTATATCCCATTCCTTATAATCAATCAATCACTCAAAGTTGGAAAAACAAATACAAATACAGAAATCAATAGGTATTTAATGGTCCTCATAATGCATATTTCTTAAGAAAAAAACTAATTGATGCATTAAAATGAAGTAATAAATCACAGTAAAAATATGTTTCAAAAAATATTACTTGAAATTAAATGATTTTTATTATTAAAAAGGCATCATAGTATAATAATATTTCCCCTACATTGAGGAAAACCTCCAATAGTTATTTTCTGCATTCATCAACATTGGTTTCAACTGATTAAATTAAATTATTACATTACATGGTATGATTTATATATATTCTCCATCTAATGGTCATTATTTTTCTACAACAATATAATGTATTTGATTTCCATCTGATGAAATAAATGTTTTACATCTGGTGAAATTTTATTCCATAATCTAATGTAATTAATAAATATTTATATTTAAATCATGTATACCACCTTATATTAATGTTTTTCTAATTGACATTGTATAAATATTCCTAATATACATGATAACATATCTAATTATATAATTTTAAAAATATTCATCTGTTTATTATTGAAATCATTGGTCTGATATAGGCATGTATGATTTCAAGGATATTTCATCTGATTAACATATATTCCTATGATCGAAAAAGTTCTTTTCTAAAATAACATTCCTCAATTAGGGAACTTTAAAATTTATTAATTTATTGAATAAGTGTGTTGGGGATATGTATAGGTATGTTTAGAATTCTTTAGAAGAATATTATATACATAATAATATTCCCTTTTTGGTGGGCACAAAATATACATATCAATGATAAAATTTTATGTTTAAAAAAATTTATAATACTTACGCCCACTTACATTTTAAGATAATTACTTTTTTAACCTTTAATAATCATTATAACATTCTTTATTTGACACAATTTATTATATTATATTTCTAGGAAATTTTTTATTCGAATATTTTGTTTTCTCTCTTTTATACCATAATGCGATTTTCAAAAAGAATGTTTGTAAGGTATAATGACAACCGTAAATTTTAGAGAATCCCAATATAAAAAATTGTTTCTGTATTTCAAAAAATTATTCATAAAAAATTAAATATAAATAGATATTCATCCAATGATATTTCTGGGAAAATTCCATGAAATATAAATATAGAGTAACATTAATTAAATAAAATGAACATAAATATAAGTTTTCATTATTATAATAATATTTCAACTGATCATATTGTTATTGTTTCTTATAAATTTTCTTCACATTAAATTTCAACTTCGTAATATATTCCTAATATTTTATAGTATTTTAAGGAGGTATTTATGCCTTCTAAATTTCCTCTTCAGGTATTTGAAACATCATATACAATTTCATTATCTTCGACAAATATTCATTAAAAATAGGAATAAAAAGATCACATTCAAATTTTGTTTATTTATTTAAGACATGAATATTATTATTATATTATGATATATCATCATCTTGGGTCAGATATAAATATTTTTCAATATCAATACATATTTCATTATAATTAACATTATCTATTTTAATATTCTATATTTTTATTTATAAACATTGAATCATCACAGAACAATGAAGGGTAAAATTTTTAAATGATATGACTCATTTCAACAAGGTGAACCATCTTTTATAGGAGCCATCATTATTATAGCACCATAATTATTCATTATTTTCCTCATGTATTGATCAGTTTGTGTGAATTTCCAATATTTTTCAGAGGGTGTGTGTGAGTGAGTACTAACCACACATGAAATGACATGTGTTGGACTATGGGGGTAATCAATAGTTAGATGACATGTTCAGGTTTGAATACACAGAAATTCCATGGAAATGTTTTTTTAAAATACATGGGAAATTTATGGGTATGTGAAAATTTACAGAGAATGCTTCTGAGTCTCGATGTTCCAGGAATCAATTTTTTATGATTTGTTTGGATACGTTTTGTAAACGTATGAGAATGATTTTATATAACATTTGAACCGGTGATCTGAATTTAAATTCAATGACACCGTTGAACTCGCAGAGCCGATAATCTCTTGAGAAGATTATCACCTCGACGATAGTGGGTCAAGGATAGAAGATAGTTTTTGAGTTTTTAAATAATGAATAAAATAAAAATTATGTATGTGGATTATTTTTTATCTGTTGGTTAAAACCTTCCCGTGGATGTTAGAGGTGCGACCACCACACCTTAACGTCCCATGAAAGGCTATGGTGGTGGGGCCCACCCTAACTCAACCTACCATGTGAGGATTATTGTGGTGGGGACACATCAATCAGACATTCGGTCTGTGAGTAATTATACTTTTAGTCATTGGGTCTGGTTGGATTCATGAACGATGAAACCTGACATGGTCGGACCAACCCTATACAAACCGGTGTGGGATGACCTAGTCTAGGTTTACATGGTCAGAACTAATTGGCCTGGACTAACCCATTTGGTGTGGCAGCCTGTTAGGTTCTTCTCGGACCACTGAGCCCCACATAGCAGGCCGCGTGGATGATTCGGTCTGGCCGCACCCCGCCGTCTGCCCGTCAGCCCGCCTGTTGCTCTGCCAGGCTGCCAGCAAGCCTGGTCGTGCCCCGTCGGCCTACCTTCTGGCCTGCCCGGCCTATTCAAAATCACCTTGCCCGATCCAGGCCGGCCCGCATGCCTCACATGCCCTGCGTGACCCGCGCACCCAGTTCCGCCGAGCTACGCCCCTCGTGGAACTGACCGAACCGGCCCTTAGCCACGACCGAATCATCCACGCGGCCGGCTATGTGGGGCTCAGTGGTCCGAGAAGAACCTAACAGGCGGCCACACCACATGGGTTAGTCCAGGCCAATTAGTTCTGACCATGTCAACCTAGACTAGGTCATCCCACACCGGTTTGTACAGGGTCGGTCCGACCTTGTCAGGTTTCATCGTTCATGAATCCAACCAGAGCCAATGACTAAAAGTATAATTACTCACAGACCGAATGTCTGATTGATGTGTCGTCTATTGTGTTGATACCCCTATGATGTGGCGGACCATTGTGATTCTTTATCGTGGGACCTCATGGTATTTAGAGCATCGACCTGTATCTTGTGGTGCAGATCATCCAATGATGAGTGATCTTTTGTGTGGGAACATGGTAGCAGGTTATGACCTAACAACTGTGGTCCATTTTTACTCGGTGTGACTCGACAGGCCCAGTGGGGAGAAAAATGGTGTCATGAAAAACCCATGGTGGGGATCCACTCGGTGTGAGGTGGCATACCCATGGTACTTGACAAGAAGAGTACCACATCAGGCTTGGAGGTGGAGCAACACTGTGTGATGTGGTAGACCCACGGTGGGGGGCGCCACTGTGTGACAGGGCAGAGCCATAGTACGCGACAGGAGGAGTACATCAGCAGTCCTTGGATAGTGGAAAAAACATATGTGTGACACGGTAGGCCCACTGTACTCGATAGAAGAGGAGTTTTCCAGCAGCCGAGGGTTCAAAATGATACTACCCCTAGAAGAAATCCTGGTTTGAGCAGAGTTAGTAAATTTTGTGTTTTCATCATGATTGATATGGATTACTTGATAACATAGGTATATGAATTGTAATATACAAATGTGGGGTTATATGTTGATTTCATACTTTGTGGTTAATCCTCATTGGATTTTGTGATACATTAGGGTCTCGGGGTCTTAATGAATATCATTATACTCAATCCTACATGGCTTATTCCCGAACCTCATTGGGTAGGTTGCAGATGACATACATCGCTATCTGAGGCTGATAGTACCAGGACTGGATGGTACCCAAAGGTGGACCATACGACGTGTCAGTACAAGATGATACTGAAAAATGTGGAATGCTAAGGAGGCTATCTATACCAACCCTTCAGTTACTATCTGTGTTGGATGATCCAGGAGAAGCTTTTCACCATTTAGTTATTTTGTCATTTTTAGTTGTACTTGTACTTTACAGTTGGGCTTGTATTTCTGGACCCTTTACAATTCATCACCCTTTTCTTATAAATTTTTACATAGTATTTGGTATCTAGATGTGTGCTCAGGTGTGTGTGTTTATAGTTATAAAGTCAATGTCATCCTAGATTTAGTGAATTACGCCTTTGGTGCTAGTCTCTATCCCCTAGCCTATGGAAGGCGTGGTTGGGGTAGTCACAGAACGAGCCCCATGGCAAGGGTCATGAAAAATTGGTATTAGAGGAGTCGGTTCTATCGCAGAACATAGGACTCTGATATTTTCTATGAAGCAGTATTGATTAGTGTGGTGTGATTGGTTTTCAGTTCATGAACTCTAGTGTTGGTGCAACAACTGACATATCCATACTCCAGGAACCTGAATTCTGATTTCCAACTAAGTGCAATAAAATACTGATTACGTGTGTGTTTTCAAAAGTTTTCTTTATGTCATCTCAACTAGGTCAGCTGACCAGGTATAATCGTTGATCAAGTCACGTCTGTTTCTTTTAGGTTGTCTCCCTGGGACGCCAACTAGTGTCTTGAGAGTTGTACGCACAGATAGCCCACTCAGCGACGAGGCCTCAATGCAGGGCCCTCTTCCAGTGGAGGCACCAATGGTACCAATTCCCATTGGGCCACTAATTCCACATGCCCTAGTAGTTGACTATTCACGCCTCTTGAGCATGTTTCATGAGTTCCAGTGCCATAGGCCACCCATGTTCTTGGGATAGACGAACCCACAAGCAGCTGAGGATCAGCTGGAGGATGTGGTGAGAGTTTTTAGACATGTAGGGACACTAGCCGACCTCTTGGTGATCCATTCTTCCACCCTTCTACATGTAGCAACAGGAAGATGGTGGAGAATGATTCTCCCGGTTCAAGACGAGATGACGCTTCTTTGGGAATACTTCGGGTGCCTGTTTCAGGAAGAGATTGTCCCAACAACTCTTCACGCAGTACGCATACATGAGCTACTTCATCTGCAATAGGGAATCATGAATGTTGCTCAGTATTCAGTGGGTTCCTTAACCACTCATGATATTCCACTAATATGATGCGGCACCCATTATTCAGGTCCTAGATCATCGAGTAGGAACTCAGGCGGGAAATTAGAGCTTCAGTGATCTCACTCCGCATCCTGATGCATGCATGGGTGTTACAGAGATACCTCCTAGTTGAGATTTTCCTTCCTGAGAAGTCTCATATTACAGATCCACCACCAATCGACACATAGCGTTGTCTTCTGTAGCTGGAAGCAGACAGATATCGCAGAGGTCCAAGAGGACCAGATGTACATGTGGATGACTGGATGACTTAGGATCGGTTGTGTAGGGAACCTAGATTGGGGAAAAACCTTCCAAGAGCGGGCAGTGTTACTCATACGATGTCCAGGGTCACATGTCTCATGTCTATCAGACCCACCATTTAGATGATCATTATACAGTTAAAGGACTACCCATATGGAGGTAATGATTCAATCGAGGCTATATGCTGGGAGTAGGCATACATTGTAGAGGAGCTGGCCGTGCAGTTGGCGGTGGACGATGATTCGAGGTGTCACTACCACCACCACATAGAGGTCCACCCCGACTGTATATAGTATGTGGATAGGGGAGAGCTCAGCTCCAGGAAGCTAAGGCTTATGATCATGACACTCTTGAGATGATTCGAGGTACGATCTATGTATACCCCACCATTCCTACTGTTCATATAGACAACGGTGCCAGTAACACTTTCATTTCCACATCCCTCGTTCGGAGCTCAGAGATTCTGACAGAGTCCTTGGATCGATACTAAAAGCTAGGGACTCATATGGGATCAGGCTCCGAGAGTAATCACTCGTTCCGGCAGTGTGATCTTACTCTAGGAGGTGAGAGCTGCAGCTGGGATCTCATAGTAGTGGTGTTATGGCCTTATGAAATCATTTTGGGTATGAAATGGTTTTATATAGTCCATTCGTAGATATATTGTAATTGGCGCAATGTGTGGTGTGTCTGCATGGATGGGAGAAGCTTCACCTTCATCAGTAAGAATAGATCCTTCATAGTGTATAGTGGACTTGCCCGATTGAGAGTTCAGCAGATCACTCATCAGATGGTATGCATTACACTCAGAGTAGTTGATGTGGAGAGTCTGAGCTATCCTATAGTGGTGGACCAGCATGCAGATGTTTTCCATGATGATGTTCTAGGACATCATCCTCACAGATAGGTAGACTTCTTCATTGACCAGTACCATGGGACAACACTGATATCTACACAAGCATATCGGTTGGCTCACATTGGGCTTCGTGAGCTATAGGTACATCAAGAGGACTTGCAGGAGAAGGATTCATCTGGCCTAGTGATTCTCAATGGGAATCCCCGATTCTATTCGCCAAGAAGGTTGATGGATGTATGAGGCATCGTTTTGACTATCGTCACATGAACCGAGTGACAGTGATGAATGATTACCCACTACCAAGGATTGACAACCTCTTTTAACATTTGAAGGGAGCACAGTGGTTCTCGATGATAGAGCTCAGATCAGGCTATCAGCAGCTCAGAGTTCGAGATAGGGATGTGCAGAAGAAATCCTTCAGATGTCGGTATGATGACTATGAGTTCGTGGTTACGCCATTAGGTGTAATCTCCGCCCCAACAGTTTTCATGGGACTCATGAGTAGGATCTTCAAGCCATACCACAATTTCATTATCATAGTCTTAATCAAGGACATTTTGATCTACTCGACTTCTATGGAGGAACATGCATACCATTTGCAGTTAGTACTAGACACCCTCCGAGAGCACCAACATTATGGTAATCTCTCAAAGTGTCTGTTTTCGATCCGAGAGGTTCACTTCATGATACAAATCATCTCGGAGGCTATATTTTCAGTGGATCCATCGAAGATTGAGGTGGTAACTGACTGGGAGTCACCCTGGAGTGTGACAGAGGAACAATGTTTCCTGGGGTTGGCTAGTAACAACCGAAGGATCATTCCAGAAATCTCCAGAGTTAAAGTACCACTATTAGCCTTGACAAAGAAAGGGAAACCCTTCATGTGGTTAGAGAGATTCCAGCTGAGCTTTCAGGAGCAGAGGCAGTGTCTGACTAGTACCACCATGTTGAGGCTTCTAGAGTAAGGCGTAGGGTACGTATTCTACTAAGACACATTAGGGAACAGAAATGGGTGTGTCCTGATGCAGAAGCTAGAAGTGATCACGTATGGTTCTCGGTAACTAAGAAATCATGAGCAGAACTACTCTGACGATGACCTGGAGTTAGCAGTAGTGGTCTTCGCCTTAAATATGTGGTAGAATTACCTAATTAGGAATGTTTTACCATGTACTATGATCACAACCATATCATGTATAACTTCTATCAGAATGAACTGAACCTGAGATAGTGATGATCAATTGGGTACCTCCAGGATTATGACTTCGAGATTGTATATACTATTTGGAAGGGGAACGTTGTTGCAGATGAACTCAGCAGGAGATCTGGTATACAACTAATAGGAGTGGCGACATAGCAGCTGGTCGCTTTAACGATATCCATTGTGGACCATGAGGGAGCACAATTCCATCAGTCTCATATAGTCACTCTACCAATTTTTCAGCGAGTCCGGGAGGCACAACATGGTGATGCTGACTACCAGACATAATGTGATCAGATATCAATGGGTCAATCTCTGGATGGATTTTATGAAGGTGGGGAGCACGTCACCCTATACAAAGGACGTACATTGATGCTAGTGTCACATCAGGAGGAAGTGTTGATGGAGTTCCATACATAGCCTTTAGTAGTGCATCTAAGAGTAATAAATATGTACCAGGACCGTCGATGACAGAACTGGTGGCCAGGTATGAAGAAGGCAGTTGTAGATTTTGTCTCTCGGCGCCTCACTTGTCAGTAGGTCAAGGCAGAGCACCATGTACCACCAGGATTGGTTCAGGCTTTAGAGGTCACATAGTGGAAGTGGTATGGGATATCCATGGACTTCGTGATAGGACATCCACATACATATAGGGGTAATAACTTGATTTGGGTGATCATTGACCGACTCACCATGTCAGCCCACTTCTTATGTAAAAGATATCAGGGTTCAGTAGAGAGCTTTGGATGGCTCTATGTGAAGGACATTGTGCAGCTATATGGAGTACATTCTTCTATTGTCTCTGATCATGACTCAAGGTTTATTTCCCGACAATGGAAATGGATGTTGGAGGATTTTAGAACACTTATTCATCTGAGCACCACCTTCCATCCTCAGATGGATGGCCTGACTAAGAAGACCATTCAGACCCTCATGGACATGCATCATGTTTGTGTCCTCAACTGTGGTCATAGAAGGGAGGATCACTTAACAATAGTGGAGTTTTCATTAAAAAACAGCTATCACTCCACCATATGGATTTCACCTTTTGAGGTGTTATATGGATGACCTTGAAGATCACCTTTGTGTTGGACTGACCCTATGGAGTCAGCACTAGTAGGACCATAGATGGTACGAACTACCACGAAGAAGGTGTAGATCTTCCAGGAGTGGATAAAGACTGCAAAGAGTAGGGAGAAGTCATATTGAAATAGGAGACGAAGACCTCTGGAGTTTGAGGATGGAAACCCCATCTTTCTATGGGTCTCTTCTCGAAGAGGTCTATAAAGATTTGTCCAAGGAAGAAAGTTATCTCAGAGAATCATCCGACCATTCCAGGTCCACTACATAGTAGGTGTGGTGGATTACTGCTTTTCTCTTCCACCATAATTGCACTTGGTGTAAGACATCTTTCACATATCTCTTCTGAGGAGATAAATACAGTACCCTTCTCATAACATCGATCATGGAGAGTTGGACGTCAACAATGAGGAGACTTTCACGGAGGTTCCAGTGGAGATTGAGGATCGAAAAGAGTGGGTCCTATGTTAATTGTTGATACCTCTAGTTCAGGTTCTCTATAAGAATAGGAACTTCCATGAGAGAACATGGGAGTAGGAGTCTCAGATCTGTGTATAGTTCTACTTGTTTTTTATAGCTGGGATTGTATTTCCATCCCCTTTACTTTTAAGAATTATTTTGATATATAGATTAAAATAGTGTATTGTACCCCAACAAGTGCTTTGTTGTGTGTTATTATAGTTATAAAAGAAATTACTTCCAATATTTAGGGATTTATGCCTTTGGTTCTTGTCACCAGCCCCTGACCTATGTATGGGGGGATTGGGGTAGTCATTATAAGGACCCCGGGGGACAGGTCGTGACATCAGGCAGGTGGGTGGGCCCCGGGATGGGGACCACATGTTTGTATGGAAATTGGTGGTACCTGGAAGGCCAAGACCTAATGTCATGTTATGTAGGGGAGTGTATTCTATCAGAAAGTACAAGATGTCACATTCGGTATTAGACGAGGATCTCAACCTTATGTATGTTCAACTGCCTTGGTTGAGATGTATGGACTGCAAAGAGGAAATTGTGCTCTAAAGGGGGGTTAATGTATCAACCTTGAATGATAAACATATAAAATGCCAAATGATATGAATCAAGTCAACTAGGTTCATCTTCATCCTTGGGAGCATACTTGATTAGAACTAAATAGTTATGATAGATTGGAATAGAGTAGTGATCAGGATGTGTAGCCATCTGGGATGATTCATAGGGAGTGTGTGATTGAGGAGAAAGAATGCTGGAAAAGACATGTCTTTGCATGTGGGAATAGTCCATAGTCAGATGACCCGTTCATGGATCTGGTTGGGACCCAGGGTGGACACTATGTATTTACGGGGCAATGGGTGTTACCTGGCATTCCTAGACTCTACAACCAAGTTAAGGCGGGGTGTATGTGATGTCAGTGGGGTCCTATTTTTATAAAATTATTACCTCTTTAGTTTTCACATCATTAAACACCATTCTATTTTTATCATGTTTGAAAAATTGACGAATATGATTCTACCTATACCATTCATTTATTTATATTACATTTGAATATGTTAAATAATGTAAATTTTATATTAAGGCTTATATAAACTATATGAATTAATTATCCCCATTGAAAAAATCAGTTTCCCATTGTATATACCTTAATATTTCATGAATAAAATTTCACAAATTTGGATGATCATTGGATTTATTCAAAACTCCATTGAAATAATTAAACTACATTTCAATTCATTGTGAACATGGCTATGGAGTAGATTAAGTTGAATCAGAAGCATCAATTGAAATGAGAGGATTATGGGGTCTAAAATCACATTATTCTACCTTATTCTAGCCCAATTTTCCCAAAGATTCATATAAAATACGAAATTGTTATTTTGTATAGGTTTTTCAGAACACTTAGTCTAATAATAATGATATTATTCTTCATCAGAACATTGATTTTTTTCATAATAGTTTTCATTAATAACATTTTGAAACAGGTATGATATTGAAGTATAACAAGTATCATCACTTTACTCTTAAACTCATATATAATATCAATCCAATTTTAAATTATCCATCAATTCTTATCATACCATATTGAGACATCAAAATATTATTATGAACATAATCATCATCTTTAGATTGATTTATTTTCTAAAATAATTCTATTAAATTTTATTTCTATATAGATAAAATAATTTATTATTATCGAACATGGTATCCTTATCATTGACAAAACATTGAAATTATAGGTTTTACAATGGATATAAGATAAATTTATATATTTACTCCTTATGTTGTAACATCCATATTTCTATGCATTTTATCTAAAAAATTAGAAAATTATTATCTCATTAACATTTCTCATATTTTTTCTACTTTTTCTTCTTATTATCCTCATCAGGATAATATTTATATATATTTTATTTTAGGTCTAAATGAAAAGAAATATCTAATATTAAAAATTTATTAGCATGACACCTTCTTTTTTGAATTATATGTGATGCAAGAGCCTCATCAAATAAGGGATTTACCGCAATTAAATGAAATTTTTTTGTATTATTCTCTTTCATTGGGAATTTCAAAAAAAAATTCTTATTGGTTTATAATTTATTCATAACTCTATATTTTTTTATTATTTAAAGTCTTTAGAGATAAAAATAATTCAATCCATATCTTACTGTTTTTTCTTCCCAAATGGAAAAATACATTCTCCCTCACTAGAGTACATTTATTCTAAATAATTGTAAAATTTCATTGTAATTTATAATATTATATGTTAAAAACAATGAAAAAACAAAATATTCATCTAAATGGTTCCTTAAATTACAGACTCAATACAAATAAAAACATAATTTTAGCAATATTATAAATTTTTATTATATATAATATCTAAAAGATATAAATCCAAACCATTAGGTGCATCACAAAAGTCAATCCATGGAATGAGATAGTTTAATATCCATATATCAACTACCATTGAATCATGATAAATATGGATTACAATACTAAAATTCTCATAAGATAGAATAATTAAATATTAGTCCCTAAACATCACAGAATAACTAAAATATTATATAATTTATGTTCCACCATGTTTGATTCTACATTATATGGAACACTATCTATTTATTCCATATGAAGGCAATTCAAATTATACTACTCCTTAAAAAATTAAAAATTAATTTCATTAATATAATCATCGTCCCTAAATTATCCTGAATATCAAAATTCACAAACATTCTCTATATAATGATGATGAAACTTATCTTTTTCATAAAAAATGGGTTACTAACATTGAATTATTAAAAATTATTTTAGAGAAAATATTCTTCTCATATTATGATATTTCTTATTACAATTTATTTTAACAAATCTAAATTATAAAATACGAAACAATGACATTTTACCAGATCAAATGATTCTGTGATTATCAGATGGAATGGAAATGATTTGTCAATGAAAAATCCATGAAAGGATATTTATTTGTAAATAATATTTGGAGTATAATGATATGGTAAACCATAACCCTCTATATTATTTCAAAATTATTAATTATTCAACATATAGGTATATAATATTTATTATTGATACCCACATTTGTAATGAAATTTTTTTATCAACTAAAAAAAATTGAATTTTTTTTATTCATGATGTTTTTTTAAAACTAAAAATAAATGATTTATAAATAAAATCCATCCTATAAAATTGATAATTTCCCAAAAATATATAATGAAATATATATATATATATGATAAAAATAGTGACAAAATCCTATAATAATATATTCTATGTATAAATATATTGATATAAACATACAACAATAAAATTATACACATTATTAGAATATTTTTTCTACTAATTACTACTTCTTTATTTAAAAGAATCACAATTTATTTAATTGAAACATTTATATGGAATAATTATAAAAAATATTTCATGTTTAATTTTAGAAGGGATCCAATTGGAAAAATTCCAATAATAGTTCTTTTTTGATGAAAATTATACATTAAATTTAATAGATAATTTTTTTAAGAAACATAAAAATGTTATTCACATTTTAATGAGTATTTAATATAATATTTTTAAATAATAATAATATTTTCATGTTCATTTTTTGTTAATCATTCCAAGAAACTTTTTAAAATATTCATATATATTATAATTTACATGTTTTTTTAAAATATATTCACTTTATTCATGCTTTCCTTTTAATTATAAAATCATAGATTTTTTTTTGTGAGATTATGAAGTTAATATTTCTTGATATCTATTTTCATTTCCCATAAATGTTTTGTTGGGTTTTAAAATAATATGAATTTTTTTTTAATAATAATAAATTGGAGTATATTAAAAATAATTCCAAAATCAGTGAGTTTATGTGAGATCTATAAAATTTCAGAATGATAACATCGAGTTTCCATATGTTTCAAATCATTAATTGAAATTTGTTTGTAATTTAGTTTTACCAGAACTAGATATTAAATATTATCCTAGTAAATGACTATTTCAATATGTAAATTATCTATCAATTATCTAACCATAAAAATCATCAACTTAAAAACATTTTATAACAAAATCCATTTAAGATGTAAAAATAATCCTTTATGCATAGTTACGATAAGTTATAGAAAAATATGATTTACAACATTAAGATGTAACTCATGATAATTTTCTTGAAATTTCACATATAATTTTATCGAAAATATCAAAAATAATCAATTAGTTGTATGTTCTAATAATCTACCAATGATTACCCATAAGAGGTTCTAATCAAAGAGTCTATCAATTTCATCAAACTCAATTGTTTTGTTTGTCCTGATAGAATAAAATATATTTTTATTATTATCCTCTCCCAAAATTGTTCAGAATATTTTTTATATATTATTGATGAGATATAAAAGTTCAATATTGTTTTGGGAAATTTGGAAACAAAATAAAAAAATTAATTTCCCCATAATGTTCATTTCAAATATAATTATCCTAAGATTCTAATGGAATAAGTATGATATTTTTTATTTAATCTAGATATAATGAAGTTAAAATAAATTTTAACAATTATGATATCATTAAAATCATATTTAATAAAAAAATATGGATATATAGTTATAGTTACAAATTTTTGTGAATTTAAAAACATGTATATATATGATACTAAGAACTTAAGTCTTGTTTTTTTCGATAAGGATCATTAATGTGCATAAAAAACAATAATATATCACTCTATTAACCATGTGGTTGTTTTAAATAGACATTATTCTATAAATATATATTTTGAAAACAAACTTATCATCGATTTGAAAAATGGTAAAAATAAAAAATTCTTCATATGATAGTAGTATACAAATAGAAATAGCTCTAGATAACTGAGAATATGCTTGTTCATATTATATTCTATTATATTTATTATAACACATTTATGTATGTCTACCATTATTTATAACTACAGTTCCAGTATCACAAAAATAACATTAGAAATCCAACATTACACAAATTATAGAATGATCTATAGTTTGTTCAAAAAAAAATGAAACATGAATCCTCTAAAACACATTGATTTCATCATTAATGTATTTTATACAATATTTTCACCAAATTCCTTATCATGATTATTCTATTAAATTTATTATAATATGAACAATATTCAAATGTAAGAACCCAGTTCTTGTTTTAGAGGAACATGCTTCTTCTTTTCCTTTCCTTAAGTGATTTTGAGAAAATATGGAAAATTAAGAAAAAATCCTAAATTTTTGAACTAAACACCGTGTACTTTATCCACACGCCGTGTACTTTTGGTAGTGTTTGGATGAGTACACAGGGCGTGTGGCAATGCCAATGATGAAGGGTGTAGGAACCGAATACACGTCGTGTAGTGGTTCCTTACACGCCGTGTAGTGAGTTGTCAGGCTTAAATAGAAGGGCGGGGGCGTCGCCGCCAGCTGGGTGACAGTACATGCCATGTACTCGAGAGTACATGTCGTTTACTCATGTTGACGTATGAATAGTGTGGTGGTGCGGCCATTTGAAGAGTTAAATGAGGGGAGTACACACCGTGTACTTTGAAGTACACGCCGTGTACTTTGTTTTTTCGTCTTAAAACAGGCAGTAGCCTCCTCATTTGGCAGATGAGGCACTTGAGCCATTTTGGAGCCAAAGGAGGTGGCCGAATGTTTGATGATCCATCGGGTGTTCATCTGGAATAGGATTTGGCTTCGGACGATCTCGTTGGAACCGCACGGGTATGCCCTCTCCTCTCCTGGTACCGTTCATACCAATTCTTCTCATAACGTAAGTTATTTACGTTTCAATTGGTTTTGTTCTTCATCAGATCTATGCCGTTCTTGGGCATTTCTAGAGTCAGCATTCGGGTATAGCGATCGTTGGCTTATAAGGTTGGTGGCTTTGTGATCATTTTCCAACTGTCGTGCGTTTTTGGGTATTTTTGTTCCACGAACGCATGTTGGAGTGTCGTGTGGCTGAGGTCATTGCTATATTTAATGCCTATAATTTCATAGGTGATTATATTGTGATAATAAAATGCTGTTTGGGATCGTTGCATGGACCCAAGACCATCCCAAGGGGTGTGTTCCTTTGTTTAGCCATTTGGCTAGGATACCCGAGGGTATGCCTTAAATGTAGTAACTGTAGAATTTCCTTGAGCGGAATTGCTTGTTTACTGCATTTTTATATGTTGGGCATTGCCCGGTTACATGTTTGCCTGAGGGTGTTGTTGTGATTAGCTTGAGGGCGTGACTATTTTAGCCCAAGGGTTGTCGTTATTCAACCTGAGGGAAACATTTCGTGCCTAAGGGCTGACTTCTGTGCCTGAGGGCGACACTTCGTTTGCCTGAGGGCGAGAGTTTTTGTTAGGCCTGGGGGCAATACCTGCGGGTTGGACTCTATATGGCCTGAGGGAAATCTTGAGGGCGTGGTTATTATTTTAGCCTGAGGGCACGGGTCTAGTTGGCCTGAGGGCTTGGTGTTGTTGAGCACAAAAATGTTACTAAATTAAAGGAATTAAATTAATAATAAAATGAAAATTTAACTGTTCAGTTAGTTACATTTGAGTACTGCTTAGTTATTGCATTTTACTACTGCACACTTGATTCATGTTTTACACATAGTTGAGCATAAGCCTTTGGTGGGTGACTAATGAGATATATTTCTCACACCCTATTTGGGTCATTCTTTTCGGCCCAAACATATTACGTTGCTACTGGTGTAGATAGGGGCAAGAGTCCATATGCAGTTGCTTGACTGTTGCTGAGGAGCAGGAGGGCATGGGACTGAGCCTAGGCTCGCGATACCGCTGCTAGCTGTTTTGCTTGATTTGTTGTATCTGCTTTCTACTGTACTATATTGATGTATAACATGTTCTGGCTATTTTCCTAGAAATTGAATGATGTAGCATCATCACCTATATACTATTGGTTATATCCACTGCTATAATTATTTCAGTTCTATATATTTACTGTTTCTGCTGTTGTTGAATGTTTATTTTGGTATTCCGCTACGCTACACTTTGAAAAATGAGGGCATAGTTTCCCCACTATTAGACCTTGTCCCTCAATGCTAGTCGGCAGCCTCTGGCGTTTGGGGAAATGCGCTTGAAGTCACGTGGAGAACCGGGCTCGGGGCACCCGTTGCGTGGCACCCGGGTCCAGGACATTACAAAGTTGTATTAGAGGATGTTTCATTTCATTGAATTACTATTTGGAGTCGTAGTCAGGGATATGATAGAACGATAGTTGGTAATAAGCTGTGCCCAGGCGTAGAAAACCCGTGTACAGGGAAATGCTAGTCTACATTGTATTTTTTCATTCCATTGATTTTGCAATTTTACGGTTGATATGTTTTCACCATTGGGTGATGCACTTGGATTGTGTTGTTTATATTTTATCTGTGGGTCCTATTTAGTTGCAACCCGATGTGATGAGGGTATGCTCTCTCATGAATCCTATATGCACATGCTAGATATCACATGCCATGCATAGTTTCCATGCCATATAGGTGCATTAGAAATTTTCATGTTGTTATGATAGTTGTTGTGCTAGAAAATCATGCTATTGTGATAGCTTCTTGATAAATACCTTCCTTGTGATGTGGTGTTTTTGTTTGAGCTTGTTTAGTGTATGGACGCTAAACATTGGTTTTTGGGGAGTATTGGCCCCCATTGAACTGAATTTGGTGGATCATTGACTGGTTATTGTTTATAACACAAATAAGATGTCAAACATTGATTCGTGGGGTGTATGGGACCCCATGGGTTGGAATTTGACACGTAGGTGTTGTTTTCAGTATTTTATGGGTTCTGGAGAAGTTTCTGAGGCATAATGTTCGGAAAAACCAGGATACACGCTTTGTAGGACTTCACACACGCCGTGTGTGTTCTTCTGTTCGGGAAGAAAAATGAACTTTTTGAGTACATGTCGTGTACCTTGAGTACACGTCGTGTAGTCTCTTACCGTGTCACAAACCATGTGGGCGGCGACATTGGGTAGGGAAGGGCTTTGGTAAAACACGCCGCGTAGTTTGGTGCACGCCGTGTAGTGTGACCCGGAGTCCGGCCGTGTAACTAACAACACGGGTCGGTGAACTCTTGTACAGCACGCTGTGTCACTGATGAACACACAGTGTAGTGTGACCAGGGGACTGGGCCGTGTAACGAACAACACAGGCCAGTGTCACCTGTCCCTTAACACGCCGTGTACCTTTGGGACACCCTGTGTAGTCTTGTCTGACGATAGACCGTGTGGAGTTAGTCGTGTGGCTGGGAAACACGATAGTGTACATGCCATGTTCGGGTGTAACACGCTGTGTATAGTAAATCCGAGTAGTCGGTCGTCTCACAGACGACACGGGTAGTTGGAAAATAACACCGTACACACCGTGTAGATATTATACATGCCGTGTAGTTTTTTTGAACGTAAGCCATGTGGCTTAGCCGTGTAGAAGGACCTGGGCAGGGGAAAGGAAGTCAAGTACATGCCGTCTAGTCAGTGTACATGTCGTGTTGGCTTGTTTTGAAAATTTTGTAACACCATCTTCCTCTTGTTCCATTGTGGTTCCTTCGTTTCAGTCTTAATAATTTTGAATCTGAGGCGTGCTTTTGACCTTGTAGTGTCATGCTGCCTAGACGACCGCGAGTTGTTTTCCAAGAGAGCGGTGATGATTATACTCCGGAGATGATGGCCTATGTGCTACCAGTTGTTCCACCAGCAGAGCCAGATGCGGCACCAGCGGTTATACCAGACACGGGCACAAAGGCGCAGTTCCGTGAAGGCTTATTGCGGTTCATGCTGACCTTTCAGGGAGCACCGCAGGCTGCCACATATATGGCCGAGCTGATGCATATCTTTCAGCAGCATCATCCACCTACGTTTTTAGGGGATGGCGGACTACATGCTACAGAGTCTTGGCTAGGATCAATGCAGACTATTTTTGAGTATCTTGAGATGCCTCCAGGGCGGAGGGTCAAGCTCGCGACTTACATGCTGCGTGATTCCGCCAAGAGGTGGTGGGATGTTACCACCCAGTCAGAGCATCACAAGGACGTGGCGTGGGAGGATTTTAAGATAGACTTCTATGAATTCTTCTTTCCCGAGACGCTGAGTTCAGATAGAGCTCGAGAGTTTATGAATCTGCAGTAGAGCGCTATGTCGGTGATGGACTACTCTTCTCGTTTTAAAGAGTTTCAGCGTTTTTCACCCGTGCTGGAGGGTGATCAGACGCTAAGAGCCAGAAGTTTTGAGGATGGTCTTCGGTATGAGATCCGAGTGCTGGTGAATGTTTTTAGGTTAACTATTGTACACGCGATTGTGAACCGGGCATTGATTACAGAGAGGAACCTGCGAGAATCTAGTAGTGTGGGCTAGGGTGGTTCGACACCAGTTACTGGTACTATTTCTGCTAGCAAGAGGAAGAGACATGTAGACTTCCCTCAGGATGGCAGTACCAGCCAGGCAGCTTCTTCAGGTGGACTGATCAGGTGATACTATTGTGACAGAGAGGGGCACAAGAGGCCGCAGTGTCCACGAGACCCAGTGGAGCGCCGAGCTTGTGGAAAGATGGGTCATCTGCAGCACTTTTGTAGGTCATTTCTACCAGTGTCTAGTGAGAGGGGTTCTGTGCAGACTCCACGTGCGGGAGCAGGACCAGTGGCTGCTTACCAGTCTAGAAACTGGAATACGTCAGGGTGTGTAGGCAGAGATGCTGGTCGTGGTCGTGGTAGCCAAACACGAGGGTCGCAGAGGCAGCAGGGCGGGACAGCTCAGGGTAGCCAGGCTGTGTCGCAGGGTCGCAGCACTGGACATGCATATGCAGTGCAACAGACCCAGTAGGAGCAGGATCCCAGACCTTCGACAGACAGAGGTACTATTCTAGTTGCTTCATTCATGTCTTCAGTACTTTTTGATATGGGTTCTACATATAGTTTTAAATATGTACCCGCTGAGGAGAGCCTTGGGATTGGTGTTTCTACTTCTTCTGATATCTTGACGCAAGACACTCCGTTGGGGACTAGGACGGTTGGTGTGCGTTAGTGCAAGCAGTGCCCCGTTGAGGTTCGTGGGTGTCACTTCCTTTGTGACCTCTATGACCTGGAGATTACGAGCTATGATTTCATTCTCGTGATGGACTGGTTGGTTCCCTTTTGAGCCTTTTTAGACTACTATCGTCACCTGGTGCATTTCATGTCACCATAGGGCGGGGAGTTTCTATACAAGGGAAAATTGGATGTTCAGGCAAGTCGAGTTGGACCAGAGCATCATGGGCGAGGTGGAGTCACAACCCAAATTGTGAGATTATATTTGGATGAATGGGGGAATTTTCATACAGATTTCCCTCCAATTTTTGATAATTTTAGGGAGGTAATCCCGGAAAACGATTCAGGCCTACCTCCGGTGTGCGAGGTGGATTTCTCTATCGAGCTAGTTCCAGAACCAGCACCGGTGTCCATTCCTCCTTATAGGATTGCCACGCCTGAGTTGCATGAGCTCATGAGGAAGTTAGAGGAGTTACATGCGAAGGCTTTTATTTGACCCAGTACTTCTCCTTGGGGTTCTCCGGTCATTTTTGTGAAGAAGGCAGATGGTACCCTTAGGCTTTGCGTGGATTATCGGAAGCTGAACCAGTTGACGGTTAAAAACTGATATCCCTTTCCGAGGATAGATGATCTGTTTGATCAGCTACATGGAGCACGAGTGTTCTTGAAGATTGACTTGAGATACGGATATCATCAGTTGCGCGTTAGACCATCTGACATACCTCTCAAAGCTTTCAGGAGCAGGTATGGTCTATATGAGTATACGGTTATTCCATTCAGACTCCCGAACGTGCAAGAAGTTTTCATGGCTCTGATGAATCGTGTGTTCCATCCGTATCTTGATTTATTTGTGGTAGTATTTTTGGATGACATCTTGGTGTACTCTCACACTTGACATGACCATTCCACCCATCATGAGATCGTATTGAGTACACTGAGAGAGATTCGCCTATATGTTATTCTCTCGAAGTGCCACTTTTGGATGGACCATATTCACTTCCTAGGTCATATCATCTCAGAGGCAAGAGTTGTAGTAGTCCCATAGAAGGTGAGAGAGTCAGTTTTCTGGGAGCATCCTAAGAACGTGTTTGAGATACGGAGTATCTTAGGGCTGGCTGGTTACTACAAACGCTTCATACATGACTTCTCCCACTTAGCAACACCATTGACAGATCTGACTAAGATGGGTGTGATGTTTGTTTGGTCAGAAGCTTGTGATATTTCTTTTCAGGACCTGAAGGGAAGGTTGACATCAGCACCGATCCTGATACTCCCAAAGCAGGGGAAGATCTCTACAGTTTACTGTGATGCATCAGGGATTGGGCTGGGATCCGTTTTTATACAGGGCGACCGAGTTGTGGCGTACGGGTCTCAGTAGTTGAGGCCACATGAGAGGAATTACCAGACGCATGATCTCGAGTTTTCTGTAGTTGTACATGCAATGCACTGTTGGAGACATTATCTGTGGGGAGAGAATTTTTTTGTCTTCAAAGACCAAAAAAGCCTCAAGTATATATTTACTCAGCGTGACCTGAATCTAAGGCAGAGAAGGTGGGTCGAGTACCTAGAGTCCTTCGATTTCGAGCTTGCCTATACACCTGGTAAAGGTAATGCTATAGCTGATGCACTGAGCAGGAAGACTCAGATACAAGAAGTGCAGGAAGCCAGAGGTATAAGGCCCCAGCCTTAAACCTTACTTAATATTGAATTAAATGAATAATTCACATTGAGGATCTTTTCAGGTTTAGAGTTTTAGAGAATTAGATCATAAAACTTGCATTACATTCCACATATAAACAAAGTGGTTACATAAAGACAGTATTCTTCATTCCCATCAATGGAAACACATTTAAAATAAAACATGGATTATTTCTTGACACATCCTTGACTCTATCATTTTATCATGTACCTTTCCCTTGACCTGTGAAAAACATTTCAAAAAACGTGGGATGAGCATAAAAACTCAGTATGGGTTATAAAAAACATTGAAAGGAAACATGAGTTTATATATACATAAGAATGAAATCATACTTTACCCATAAAACATAGGCACTTTAACATACCTCATAAAATCATGAATAAATCATAGAAATCATAAGACATAAAGGTAACTTGATGCATTCATAACATTCTTACGTAGGGAGTAACCCTCTTGGTTACGTTTGGAATACCCATCACAGTATATTCCCTAAAATCTCTTCGGAGAAACCTTAACGTTTCACTCCTTCACGTTACCCCATGCATTGGAGAGCTATAACGGGCTCACCCGCCCTTAATTTATCACGGAACCACCTGTCTTCATAATAATGCCCAAGAACCATAACATAATCATATCACATAAAACATGCATAAAGGAAACATAACATTTCCAAATTTCAATCACGAGATATCAATACAACACATTGATATAATAAAAACATTATGAAAACCATTTTCAATACCAAAGTAAAACTTGGTATTTATTTTTCTTTTTAAAAAAGAAGGTATGGCTTGTAGAGGAAGCTGAAACTCAAATAACGGTTACGACGGCGGAGAAGTCATTGTCGCCGCATACGTACGACAAAAACATTCCCTTTTGTCGTTTAGTAAATGCTTCGTATAAAAAATATTTCTTTTGAATAAACGTGAAAGTCAAAGGGGTTTATACACCGTATACAAGAAAGTTGTGTATAAAACAAAATATGCCTCAATGAAAGGAGATTGAGACGAAGTCCCATACAAAGATAATTTTTAAAATAAAATAGATACATTATGTGTATTCACTATAAGTACACATAAATAAAGTACAAATACAAGATACGACATAATAATATAATGACATAATTTGAAAGTAGGAGATTAACCCAAAGAATGGAAATTGGGTTAAGAAGTTCCCATACAAAGATAATTTTTAAAATAAAATAGATACATTATGTGTATTAACTATAAGTACACATAAATAAAGTACAAACACAAGATACGACATAATAATATAATGACATAATTTGAAAGTAGGAGATTAACCCAAAGAATGGAAATTGGGTTAAGAAGTTCCCATACCTCGTATCTGACTTGACCCGACCGTTCTTTAAACTCCTGAATAATAAAATTTAGTTAATCTCTACTTGATTATGAATCTTTTTCAAGTTCATTATTCCTTTTATACCATGTTATGAACATCATGTAATCATTTAAGTTAATAATGTTCATTTTGTCGGTATTTGGTTCTTAAGTCAAAAATAGACTTCTTACACTTACATGTTGTTAATTTGGTCAATGTTTCATTATATCCAGAATGGTATTCATGATGTAGATATCATATATGTCATATATATACAGTACATAAATGTATTTAAAATATTACATAATCATTTAGAGGTAAGAAATGAAACGCACCGTTCATGGAGACGGTAAGCCGTACGTACGCATGAACGCTACTTTCATTTCTTTGTCATATTAACGGAATTAAAACTAAATGAGACTTATGTATATTTTAATTCCAGAATTATATTCATCATTTAGATATATCATTAATTATATATATCCATTATATACATGTACTTTTAATAGTACATTACATTTGGGGATAAGAAATGAAATGCACCGTTCATGGAGACGGTAGTCCGTACGTACGCATGAACACTACTTTCATTTCTATCTCATACTTTAATGGAAATAAATGATAATGATATATATAGGTATATTATAATTCCAGTATAACATCATATATAATAAATTTAAATCCATCCTTTACACGTCCCACATATGGCATTAATGAATCACATCACTTTGAGGGGGCGGTAGTCCGCACTTCCTTAAATGAAGATATCGCGTATACCAATAATGGAAGCCATAAAGGTAAGACACAAATGAAAAATACAGAAGCATAAGTAAAACATAAACATATTACATATCATATATAAAAATAGTGACATCATAATGGCCACCTTTGAAGGTGTTAAATGAGTATTGAACAATCATCGTTTCGGGAGGCAGAATTTCGCCATCCACAGAAACCGTATGTTCGTTAACCATTTGATGTAGTTGTGTGAGAGTGTAGATCAAATAAATCTTATAACAACATCCTAGTATATTGATGATACTGGTTTTGTTACAAAATAAGTATATAAAAAGAGTTTAGGGGGTTGGAGAAGCAAAATAAAACAAATGAACATTCGAGAAAGAATTACCTTAAAAAGTGTAACTCCTTTTGGTTTGAGCCTAAAGGCTTCCTTTGAAAGGATTCTTCCCAAAGGGAATCCTCTAGGATGAGGAGAGGGATGTGGAGAGAGTAAATGGGCAGGGTTTGGCCGAGCCAATGGCTTCAAGAGTGTGTGAAATGAGGTAGAGGTGGGGGCCTTTTATAAGGGGAGAGGAGGGGCACTTTTGGAAAGTAAAGAAACATTACTTTATTTGAAAATGTGTTTCGGTTTTAAAAGGACCCACATTGACAGAATTCGTGGATAAGGTGATAAGGCATCGAAATCCACTCATCCAATTGGTTTTGGCCATGTGTAGGTTTTAGATTTTTCATTATCTTTCCATTTTATTTAAATCGTCAAATAATGATGTCATCGCTTCATCATTATTATGTCATAAATAATTAAATTTATTTAATATATAAAAATTATAAAAAAAATACTATGATATAGGAAATCTTTTTATCTTTCCAATTACTATTTATAATCAAAATTTGGACTTGTATAACCCTACTTAAAATTTTTTTTCGTAAAACATATTATGTTTGTGTCATTTTCACTTTAACATTAAATAAAAAGTAATTTATGTCATTTCCCAACAAAAGTGGATCCATGGGGTCCCCAAGTTAGGTCATGGATTTTCTTGGTCGGCCATGACACAACCAATAAGGATTGGACATGTGTCTAGGTCATTTCATATTATTAAATCATTATTTATACCTTAAACTACACTAATTACCACTAATCGCGATTAAGAACTTAATAAGTTACTATTCACCAAAAAATTATTTTAATCTCATTGAACCACATTTTACTTCTTAATGATAACCATGTATGTCGGATTTTCAAAATTCAATACATATTAGTGGTAAACTTTCATTTAACTGAAAAATCAGTTTGCTTGATTACCACTTAGTGGTTTCACTATTCATCAAAAATTGAAGTTTTTCAGAAAATTACCAAAAATTCACTCTAAGCTATATTTGATATTCCGAATTCAAAAATGAAGTCTATTTTACAAAATTAAAATCATATAAGTCACATTAATTAATTTAATAATTAATTCCTGCTGCCAGAGCAAATAGCGTGTTTTTACAAAACAATAAGTATCAAAAGATTGACACCAGTTTAAGTCTAATTTCAAATCGAAATTGATTCCAATGACCACCATTGGATAAAATGGTAAAAATATATTCTAATTTCACTTCAAAACCAATTCAAAAAATAATCTAATCATATAAATAAATTAGGTTAGAAAGCAGTTTTGAATTAAAATACAACATTTTACACTATTCATAAAAAAAATGAACTTTATCAGAAAGGTACCACAAATTTACACAAAGTAAATTTTGATGTCCCGATTCTAAAGAAGAGTTATATTTGGTCCAATAGAAAGTATAAGAGTGATAAAAACTATATTTAATGACGGTTCACCGTCAAAAGGTGATAAGTGAACCTTTAGTGAAAATTAGAGTATAAAAGCCTAAAATTGAACTCTTTCCATATTTTAAGCCTTTATCTTTTATTGGATAAATATAAAAACATCTAAAAATATATATATTCATATTTTAGTTATTTCTATTCATTCCCGCCAGTACAACGGCTACTTGTTAACTAACATTTAAAAAAAATTATTTTATTACTAGTGTGCTACGTAAGTTTCAAAGAAACTCATTGTTGCGTATCGGGTACGCTATCGAACATAGCAACCCCTTTTAATTAAAATTAATATTTAATTCTCAAATATTGATAAATATGAAAATTATTTATTCTTTAATTACCTGGGATGTTACATCCTTCCCCCCTTTAGAGAATTGCGTCCTCGCAATTTTATTCACTTATCAAAATAAGTGGGGGTATTTAACCCTCATAGCATTTTCAGATTCCCACGTTGCCTCTTCAATCACATGGTTTTTCCAAAAAACCGTTACCTGATGAATCACCTTATTCCGTAACACTTTCTCCTTATGGTCAAGAATCTGGACCGGTTGTTCCTCATAAGATAGGTTCTCTTCCAGCTGAACTACCTCTGGACTCAAAACATGAGATGGATCTGGCATATACTTTCTCAACATCGAAACGTGAAAAACATTGTGTACCTGAGATAAACTCGGAGGTAAAGCCACTCGGTATGCAACTGATCCAACTCTTTCCAGAATTTCGTATGGTCCAATGAACCTTGGACTCAACTTTCCTTTCTTACCAAATCTCATCACACGTTTCCAAGGAGAAACCTTGAGAAAAACATGATCACCTACCTCGAAAGATAGATCCTTCCTCCGGTTATCCGCATAACTCTTCTGCCTGCTCTGAGCTGTTCTCATGTGTTTCTGAATCAGCTGAACTTTTTCTGCCATCACTTCTACCAATTCTGGTCCCATCAACTTTCTTTCACCCACTTCATCCCAGAAAGCTGGAGTTCGACACCGCTTCCCATATAATGCCTGAAATGGTGCCATCTGTATACTGGAATGAAAACTGTTATTATATGAAAACTCAACCAAAGAAAGATGATGGTCCCAACTTCCCTGATAATCCATAGAACAAGCTCGTAGCATATCCTCCAATGTCTGAATTGTTCGTTCTGACTGCCCATCTGATTGAGGATGAAAAGCTGTACTAAAATTTAACTCAGTACCCAACGACTTCTGAAGGCCTTTCCAAAAGTTAGAAGTAAACCTGGGATCACGATCCGATACAATGGAGAGAGGAACTCCATGTAACCTGACTATATCTTTAAGATACAAACGGGAAAGTTGATCTAGATAGAAAGTATCTCGTATAGAAAAGAAATGAGCAGATTTAGTCAAGCGATCAACAATAACCCAGATTGCATTATTACCTCGAGATGTCTTCGGTAATCCAACAACAATGTCCATGGATATATTCTCCCATTTCCACTCTGGCACTGGTAAAGGCTGAAGCATCCCTTTCGGTAACTGCCGCTCAGCTTTAACATGTTGACAAGTCAAACACTTCACAGTAAAATCAGCAATATCTCTTTTCATTCCATCCCACCAGTAATACTCCCGCAGATCTCTATACATCTTAGTACTGCCAGGATGAACTGAAAATGGAGAACTATGAGCTTCACATAACAACTCTCTCTTCAACTGTGAATCACAAGGCACACATAACCTCTTCACAAACCTCAAAACACAAACACAAACTTATCCAAGAACTCATGGAAAATTTTATTCATTAAGTCCATTAATACAGCAGGTGCATTGGTTAACCCAAAAGGCATAACTACAAATTCATAATGGCCATATCTAGTACGGAACGCAGTCGTCTGCTTCTTTTACTTTCAACTGATGGTACCCCGACCTCAAGTCAATCTTCGAAAAATACTGAGCTCCCTGGAGCTGACACCACTTCATTCGATGGCCCAACATCTGCTGAAGTTGTTGCAAATGATTTTACCACCCCTTTCTGCTTGTAGTCTAGCTGCTTCCCATCACTCAAGCTCCTTGTCGGACACTCGTTTGCATAGTGACCCATCTCATTGCAGTTATAACATTTCACTAACTGTAAATCAAATTTATTCTTACCTTCACCTTGATCCTTTTCAGTGCAATCACGAGCCTTATGTCCCATCTTACCACATCGGTAGCACTTCCCAGAATTCAGAAGACATTCCCCAGCATTCCTTTTGCCACATTTATCACAAACTGGAAACTTAGTTCTCTTACCATCAGACTTTTTTGAAGAATTCTTACCTTTCTCCTGCCACCTCGGTCTCTTCTTCTACTGGTTGTTATAGGACACTTGGTCATCGGAAAACTCCATTTCCACCTTCTCAGCACATCGAACAAGCTTTTCATAACTTTTAAACTCACGAGAAGCTAATGCCCTTAGATACTTTGGCTTTAATCCTGAGTAAAAACGATTGATTTTACTATCAAGGTCTCGGATAAAATTGGGAGCATACCTTGCCAATCGAGTGAACCTTTCTTCATAGGCAGCCACTGAGTCTTCCTCTTGCCTCAATTCCAAGAATTGCTTTTCCATCCTAAGTCGAACAGCCTTAGGAAAATACTTCTCAAGAAACATACCTTTGAATTCATCCCAGTCAAGAGCATCAATCTCATCGGCATCCCTGATATTTTTAATCATAGACCACCACTGATCTGCTTCACCCTCCAAATGGTAAATAGCAAGACTAACGTTTTGATTGTCTGAACACCCCATGACATCAAAAATCTTCTCCAGTGATTTAATCCACCCTTCAGCTAGCACAGGGTCAAATGATCCTCTGAATGATGGGGGATGTTGCCTCATGAAATGTTCCACCACTGACATGTTCCTCTGCGGTTGATCTGGCTGATCTCGTGCATGGATACCACCACCATTTATAGCCTGAGTCAACTGTGCCATCACTGCAACAAACTATTCAGTTCCGATTCCGACCATCTCAGGTTGCTGATTTGGAAGGCAGTCTTCCTCCTGATGTCGTCCCAACATAGCTGCTTTGTTTCCCCTACGGAAAACCATTCTGAACATGGAAATATCTTAGGCGAAGCAACATGGTAATCCGTAAATGCTATATCATTTCAAAAAAAAAATATTTAGATAATCATTTAATAGAATTCTAACTCCTAAAGTTATCTAAACCGACCTTTGATACCAACTATAAGGCCCCAGCCCTAAACCTTACTTAATATTGAATTAAATGAATAATTCACATTGAGGATCTTTTCTGGTTTAGAGTTTTAGAGAATTAGATCATAAAACTTGCATTACATTCCACATATAAACAAAGTGGTTACATAAAGATAGTATTCTTCATTCCCATCAATGGAAACACATTTAAAATAAAACATGGATTATTTCTTGACACATCCTTGACTCTATCATCTTATCACGTACCTTTCCCTTGACCTGTGAAAAACATTTCAAAAAAACTTGGGATGAGCATAAAAACTCAGTATGGGTTATAAAAAACATGGAAAGGAAACATGAGTTTATATATACATAAGAATGAAATCATACTTTACCCATAAAACATAGGCACTTTAACATACCTCATAAAATCATGAATAAATCATAGAAATCATAAGACATAAAGGTAACTTGAGACATTCATAACATTCTTACATAGGGAGTAACCCTCTTGGTTACGTTTGGAATACCCATCACAGTATATTCCCTAAAATCTCTTCGGAGAAACCTTAACGTTTCACTCCTTCGCGTTACCCAATGCATTGGAGAGCTATAACGGGCTCACCCGCCCTTAGTTTATCACGGAACCACCCGTCTTCATAATAATGCCCAAGAACCATAACATAATCATATCACAGAAAACATGCATAAAGGAAACATAACATTTCCAAATTTCAATCACGAGATATCAATACAACACATTGATATAATAAAAACATTATGAAAACCATTTTCAATACCAAAGTAAAACATGGTATTTATTTTTCTTTTTAAAAAAGAAGGTATGGCTTGTAGAGGAAGCTGAAACTCAAATAACGGTTAGGACGGCGGAGAAGTCGTTGTCGCCGCATACGTACGACAAAAACATTCCCTTTTGTCGTTTAGTAAACGCTTCGTATAAAAAAGATTCCTTTTGAATAAACGTGAAAGTCAAAGGGGTTTATACACCGTATACAAGAAAGTTGTGTATAAAACAAAATATGCCTCAATGAAAGGAGATTGAGACGAAGTCCCATACAAAGATAATTTTTAAAATAAAATAGATACATTATGTGTATTCACTATAAGTACACATAAATAAAGTACAAATACAAGATACGACATAATAATATAATGACATAATTTGAAAGTAGGAGATTAACCCAAAGAATGGAAATTGGGTTAAGAAGTTCCCATACAAAGATAATTTTTAAAATAAAATAGATACATTATGTGTATTCACTATAAGTACACATAAATAAAGTACAAATACAAGATACGACATAATAATATAATGACATAATTTGAAAGTAGGATATGAACCCAAAGAATGGAAATTGGGTTAAGAAGTTCCCATACCTCGTATCTGACTTGACCCGACCGTTCTTTAAACTCCAGAATAATAAAATTTAGTTAATCTCTACTTTATTATGAATCTTTTTCAAGTTCATTATTCCTTTTATACCATGTTATGAACATCATGTAATCATTTAAGTTAATAATGTTCATTTTGTCGGTATTTGGTTCTTAAGTCAAAAATAGACTTCTTACACTTACATGTTGTTAATTTGGTCAATGTTTCATTATATCCAGAATGGTATTCATGATGTAGATATCATATATGTCATATATATACAGTACATACATGTATTTAAAATATTACATAATCATTTAGAGGTAAGAAATGAAATGCACCGTTCATGGAGACGGTAAGCCGTACGTACGCATGAACGCTACTTTCATTTCTTTGTCATATTAACGGAATTAAAACTAAATGAGACTTATGTATATTTTAATTCCAGAATTATATTAATCATTTAGATATATCATTAATTATATATATCCATTATATACATGTACTTTTAATAGTACATTACATTTGGGGATAAGAAATGAAATGCACCGTTCATGGACACGGTAGTCCGTACGTACGCATGAACGCTACTTTCATTTCTATCTCATACTTTAATGGAAATAAATGATAATGATATATATAGGTATATTATAATTCCAGTATAACATCATATATAATAACTTTAAATCCATCCTTTACACGTCCCACATATGGCATTAACGAATCACATCACTTTGAGGGGGCGGTAGTCCGCACTTCCTTAAATGAAGATATCGCGTATACCCATAATGGAAGCCATAAAGGTAAGACACAAATGAAAAATACAGAAGCATAAGTAAAACATAAACATATTACATATCATATATAAAAATAGTGACATCATAATGGCCACCTTTGAAGGTGTTAAATGAGTATTGAACAATCATCGTTTCGGGAGGCAGAATTTCGCCATCCACGGAAACCGTATGTTCTTTAACCATTTGATGTAGTTGTGTGAGAGTGTAGATCAAATAAATCTTATAACAACATCCTAGTATATTTATGATACTGGTGTTGTTACAAAAGAAGTATATAAAAAGAGTTTAGGGGGTTGGAGAAGCAAAATAAAACAAATCAACATTCGAGAAAGAATTACCTTAAAAAGTGTAACTCCTTTTGGTTTGAGCCTAAAGGCTTCCTTTGAAAGGATTCTTCCCAAAGGGAATCCACTAGGATGAGGAGAGGGATGTGGAGAGAGTAAATGGGCAGGGGTTGGCCGAGCCAATGGCTTCAAGAGTGTGTGAAATGAGGTAGAGGTGGGGGCCTTTTATAAGGGGAGAGGAGGGGCACTTTTGGAAAGTAAAGAAACATTACATTATTTGAAAATGTGTTTCGGTTTTAAAAGGTCCCACATTGACAGAATTCGTAGATAAGGTGATAAGGAATCTAAATCCACTCATCCAATTGGTTTTTGCCATGTGTAGGTTTTAGATTTTTCATTATCTTTCCATTTTATTTAAATCGTCAAATAATGATGTCATCGCTCCTTCATTATTATGTCATAAATAATTAAATTTATTTAATGTATAAAAATTATCAAAAAAATACTATGATATAGGAAATCTTTTTATCTTTCCAATGACTATTTATAATCAAAATTCGGACATGTATAACCCTACTTAAAAATTGTTTTTGTAAAACATATTATGTTTGTGTCATTTTCACTTTAACATTAAATAAAAAGTAATTTATGTCATTTCCAAACAAAAGTGGATCCATGGGGTCCCCAAGTTAGGTCATGGATTGTCTTGGTCGGCCATGACACAACCAATAAGGTTGGGACATGTGTCTAGGTCATTTCATATTATTAAATCATTATTTATACCTTAAACTACACTAATTACCACTAATCGCGATTAAGAACTTAATAAGTTACTATTCACCAAAAAATTATTTTAATCTCATTTAACCACATTTTACTTCTTAATGATAACCATGTATGTCGGATTTTCAAAATTCAATACACATTAGTGGTAAACTTTCATTTAACTGAAAAATCAGTTTGCTTGATTACCACTTAGTGGTTTCACTATTCATCAAAAATTGAAGTTTTTCAGAAAATTACCAAAAATTCACTCTAAGCTATATTTGATATTCCGAATTCAAAAATGAAGTCAATTTTACAAAATTCAAATCATATAAGTCACATTAATTAATTTAATAATTAATTCCCGCTGCCAGAGCAAATAGCGTGTTTTTACAAAACAATAAGTATCAAAAGATTGACACCAGTTTAAGTCTAATTTCAAATCGAAATTGATTCCAATGACCACCATTGGATAAAATGGTAAAAATATATTCTAATTTCACTTCAAAACCAATTCAAAACATAATCTAATCATATAAATAAATTAGGTTAGAAAGCAGTTTTGAATTAAAATACAACATTTTACACTATTCATAAAAAAAATGAACTTTATCAGAAAGGTACCACAAATTTACACAAAGTAAATTTTGATGTCCCGATTCTAAAGAAGAGTTATATTTGGTCCAATAGAAAGTATAAGAGTGATAAAAACTATATTTAATGACGGTTCGCCGTCAAAAGGTGATAAGTGAACCTTTAGTGAAAATTAGAGTATAAAAGCCTAAAATTGAACTCTTTCCATATTTTAAGCCTTTATCTTTTATTGGATAAATATAAAAACATCTAAAAATATATCTATTCATATTTTAGTTATTTCTATTCATTCCCGCCAGTACAACGGCTACTTGATAACTAACATTTAAAAAAAAATTATTTTATTACTAGTGTGCTACGTAAGTTTCAAAGAAACTCATCGTTGCGTATCGGGTACGCTATCGAACATAGCAACCCCTTTTAATTAAAATTCATATTTAATTCTCAAATATTGATAAATATGAAAATTATTTATTCTTTAATTACCTGGGATGTTACAAGAGGTGAGTGGAATCTTATGGCTTTGTTCTCTGAGATGCATCTGGAGGTGCATGAAAGTCAGGAGAAGACTTATCCTTCCTCGTTAGCTGTGACTTCTACCCTCCTGGACAGAGTGAGGATAAGGCATCGGTCAGTTGTAGAAGGCCTACTTTTATGGGATTCGGTGGAAAGTGAGGACCCTACTCCTAGTTGGACAATAAGTGATAATGAGGTTTTTCGTTTCCATGGATACGTATGGGATCCAGGGGATATACGCGAAGAGATGATGCCGGAGTTTCAGGATTCAGCTTGGGCAGTTCATCCCGGGGTTACCATGATGTACCGAGACTTGAGACGTCATTACTGTTGGTTGGGTATGAAGAGAGAGATAGTTGGTTTTGTTACGAGGTGTTCCACCTGTCAGCAGGTGAAGACAGAGCATCAGAGACCAGCTGGAATGTTGGAGCATTTTCCCATTCTGGAGTGGAAATGGGATGATTTCGCGATGGATTTTGTGACGGGATTTCCACGGTCACCTCAAGACAATGACACTGTATGGGTTGTTGTGGAAAGACTTACGAATGTAGCTCACTTCTTGCCTATCAAGGAGACCTTTGAAGTGAATGAGCTCGGAAGGCTGTATATCTGAGAGATTGTATGTCTTCATGGGGTCCCTAGTTCTATCATTTTAGATAGGGACACCTGCTTCACGTCTGGTTTCTGGAAGTGTTTTCAGAGGGCACTGGGTACACAAGTGCTTCTGAGCACAGCATACCACCCTCAGACAGATGGCCAGTCAGAGCGGACGATACAGGTGCTAGAGGACATACTGCATGCATGCATCCTAGACTTTGGGGGCTCTTGGGAGAAGCATATAACCTTAGTCATGTGTTCCTATAACAATAGTTTTCAGGAAACTATTGATATGTCACCATACGAGGATTTTTATGGTAGGCCATGCTGATCACCTTTGTGCTGGTTAGAGGCGGGTGAGGTATCTTTACTGGGACCACATCTCGTCCATGAGACATCTAAGCAGGTCCAGTTAATTCGGAAGCGGATGGCTACCGCAAGGTCTCGTCAGAAGTCTTATGCGGATCGCCGAAAATTACCTTTGGAGTTCGTGGTTGGGGATCAGGTTTTCTTGCGTGTTTCACCGAGGCTGGGGCACAAACGGATTAGGAGATAGGGTAAGCTTTCACCGAGGTATGTGGGACCATTTGAGATTCTGGAGAGAGTCGGGCTGGTTGCCTATCGGTTGCAGTTATCGCAGCGGTACCGAGCCATGAACGATGTCTTCCACGTGTATCAATTACGTCACTACCATTCAGACCCGTCTCACACCTTTCAGCCAGAGGTGGTTGAGCTTCAGCATGACGCGTCCTTTGAGGAGCATCTGATCCGTATCATTGACAGGAGTATGAAGGTTCTCTGAGGCCAGTCAGTTCCTCTCATACAGGTGCTATGGCAGCATGGCCGATTGTAGGATGAGACCTAGGAGAGGGAGGCCGACGTACGTTCTCAGTGGCAAGAGCTGTTCTGAGCTTTCTTTTCTCCACCCTTGAAAGGGAATTCGTGGATGAATTGCTATAAGGGGAGAATTTTATAAGAACCTGGTTCTTTTTTTAGAGGTACGAGCTTCTTCTTTTCCTTTCATTATGTGATTTTGAGAGAATATGTAAAATTGGGAAAAATCATAAATTTTGGAACTACACACCGTGTACTTTATCTACACGCCGTGTACTTTTGGCGGTGTTGGGATGAGTACACATGGCCTGTGGCCATGCCGACGATGAAGGGTGTAAAAACCAAATACACTCTGTGTAGTGGTACCTTACACGCCATGTAGTCAGTCGGAAGGCTTAAACAGAAGGGCGGGGGCGTCGCTGCCAGCTGGGCGACGGTACACTCTGTGTACTCGAGAGTACATGTCGTGTACTCATGTTGACGTATGAACAGTGTGGCGTTACCGCTATTTGAACAATTAAATAAGTGGAGTACACACTGTCTACATTGAAGTACATGCCGTGTACATTGTTTTTTCATCTTAAAACAGGCAGTATCCTCCTCATTTGGAAGAGGAGGCACTTGAGCCATTTTGGAGCCAAAGGAGGAGGCTAGATCATTGAAGATCCCCTGGGTGTTGGTCTGGAATCCGATTCGGCTTCGGACGATCTCATTGGAACCACACGGGTAAGCCCTCTCCTCTCCTGGTACCATTCTTACCAATTCTTCTCCTAACATATGTTATTTACATTTTAATGGGTTTTGTTCTTCATCATATCTATGCCGTTCTTGGGCGTTTCTGGAGGTGGCGTTCGGGTATAGCGTTCGTTGGCGTATAAGGTAGGTGTCTTTGTGATCATTTTCCAACTGTCATGCGTTTTTGTACATTTTCATGCCACGAACCCATGTTGGGGTGTCGTGTGGCTGAGGACGTTGCTATATTTAATGCCTAGAATTGCATAGGTGATTATTTAGTGATAATAAAATGCTGTTTGGGATTATTTCTTGGATCTAGGACCATCCCGAGGGGTGTCTTCCTCTATTTAGCCATTTGGTTAGGATAGCCGAGGGTATGACTTAAATGTAGTAACTTTAGAATTTCCTTGAGAGTAATTGCTTGTTTATTGCATTTTGATATGTTGGGAATTTCCAGGTAACCTGTTATCCTGAGGACGTTGTTGTGATTAGCCTGAGGGCGTGACTGTTTTAGCCCGAGGGCTGTCGTTATTCCGCCTAAGGGCAACCTTTCGTGCCTAAGGGCTTGACTTCTGTGCCTAAGGGAGACACATAGTATGCATGAGGGAAAGAATTTCTAATACGCCTGAGGGAAATACCTGTGGGTTGGATTCTGTATGGACTGAGGGCAAGCCTGAGGGCGTGGTTACTATTTTAGCCGGAGGGCATGGTTCTAGTTGGCCTGAGGTCTTGGTGTTGTTGAGCACAAAAATGTTACTAAATTAAAGGAATTAAATGAATAATAAAATGACAATTTAACTGTTCAGTTAGTTACTTTTGAGTACTGCTTAGTTTTTGCATTTTAATACTGCACACTTGTTGCATGTTTTACACAGAGTGGAGCACGGGCCTTTGGTGGGTCCCTACTGAGATATATTTATCACACCCTATTTGGGTCACGCTTATCGGCCAAAACAGATTATGTTGCTATAAGTGTAGATAGGGGAAAGAGTCCCTATGTCGGTACTTGACTGTTGTTGAGGAGTAGGAGGGAATGGGACCGAGCCTAGGTTCACGATGCCGATGCTAGCTGTTTTGCTTGCATTGCGGTACTATGTTTTCTATTGTACTGTATTGATGTATAACATGTTTTGGCTATTTTCCTAGAACATGAAATATGTAGCATCATAACTTATATACTATTGGTTATATCCACTACTGTAGTTATTTCAGTTTAGTATGTTTTCTGCTTCTGCTGTTGTTGAATGTTTATTTTGGTATTCCTCTGTGATACACATTGACAAATGAGGGCATAGTTTCCCCACTATCAGACCTGGGCCCTCGCTGCTAGTCGGTAACCTCTAGGGTTTGGGGAAATGTGCTTGAGGTCACGTGGAAAACCGGGCTCGGGGCACCTGTTGCGTGGCACCCGGGTCCAGGACGTTACATCAAATTATTCTTTAATGTAACCTCATGTTTTAAATAGATAATTTATATCACCAATGATATTATCATATGGATCATTTTTAATGATTTTATAATTTCATGGGATTCATAAAATGATATTCTTTGACTTATTGATGAATTTCATCAGGATCTAAAACATTATAAGTAATTTACTCATTTATTCTCTAATTACAAGTGTCTTATAAATTGGGTTGAAACTAATATTATTTTAATACATTATAAAATATGGTCTTAAGATTTTGGAAAATAATAGTATCAATTTCATAAAATTTTACATACACATTTAATCAATAAGGCATGTATTTTTACAAAACAAATAAAAGACGTAATTTATAAATAATAACCTAGGAATATACATTCATCAAATTTATTTAGAATTTATTTCAATTATCTTTTTTGATGATAATTAATACATTATATCCCAAAAATTTTATATATAAATGTCTAGGAATCATTCATGTCCACAACACATAATGAGTTTTATTATTAAATGATTGAACAAAAAATTATAATTATTTTATACTTTATAGAACTAACGTATTCATCCATAAAAATCCATTGATTATTCACTCAAAATGGATGTTGTAGTCATCGGATGAACTCAACTTTTTTCGACAGCACCATTTTGATTAGGTGATCTTGGATTTGAAAAGTTTCTTGTTATATATTTTTTTCTAAAAAATTATTCCAAATTTTTATTGGTAAATTGCTCTGTTATGTTCACTATTCATATTTGCCAAAGGTAGGTTTTTCACATTTTTATCAGTGGCTACATTACATATAAAATAGAAAACAATATTATAGTTTTTATTAGAAAAACTAATCATTTGAATCTATTTTAGTTATCAATTAAAACATATAAATATTATTTTTTACAAATATATCTTGTTTTCTAATGGAAAAATATTTTTATGTGAATGAACTATAAAGAATCAAAATATGAATAATCACAATTACATTTTAAAAATTACTTCTGTTTCATTCCAAATTAATTAGGATAAAAAAAATTTGTATAATTAATCAAATTATATGGTACAACTCGATATTTTACATTTATATAATGTTTAAAAAAATTAATTTCTTACATTGATCTAAATTTTATTCCCAAACATGATTATTTATTTATATATTTGAGACAAGGTAGGTCTTGGTTCCAAAGGTATACTAATTTATATGTGAAAACGATCTCAGGAATTTCAATATAATTATTTTATTTTCCTTCAAAACAGTATATAGTACATTTATAATTATTAATTGTAAAAATATATCCATAATTACATAATTTCATTGTGAATTGACATTTGTTGTTATGTATTAAAAAAATTAAACATTTTAAATTATTGGTTTATTAACAAGAATATTATAACTTATTTTATAAATTTCCCCCTTGGAATTATCACCAATGTTAACTTTTCCACAATTAATAATTTTAATCTTCAAGAAAAATTTATTACTTCCAATCATTTGATGGGGAAATAAACTATATATACTATATTTTTTTACTATTTGGTCTCATCTTATTTCACAAAAAATGAAATATATATATTTTTGTAACACAAATATCATTGTGTTCAGAAGTGTTATGAAATTAAATTTTTTTATTACACATTTTTCTATCCCTTTAGTTTTGAATAACTATAATTTATATGGTAATGTAGAATTTATGAGAAAAAAGATTAAATATAATTATAAAAACACCTATTATTTAATCCAGCTCATTGATATTTATTATTAAAATGTTTAACTTTTGGAATAAAATGTTTATATTGGAAATTATGAATATAGCTTGTAAACACAATTTAATAAATACTTTAATGAAGAATAATTTTTCAGTACATATTATCAATTATATACCTTCTAGAAGAAAACATATACAATAACATTTTCCAAATAAAAATATCATTATTTATTTGAATATCTTAAAAATTTACTACATCAAAAGATTTACATAATTACTTATTGTCATATAATTTTTTGTTATTAGTAATTAATGATGATATTTTTTAAATCATAAAATATTATTATGATAGAATTACATTAAAAATGTAACATTTAATATTCATTTCAATTCCAATATAAAATTCGGCATCACTTTCTTTATCAAATCTATAATCAAAAAAAGTATATGATGAACTATCTACACCACTAGCACTCTAGGTGTCTGGAAATGTGAGACCATTAATTATATTATTATTGTAATCCATTTTTCAACTAAATTCTTTCTTTTCCATTTTTTATGCTACGTAAAGTTTTTTCTGTTTTTACACAACATCATGTACTTATAGAATATAAAATTTGATGAATATTTATTATTAAAAATTTCTATATAATTCTTTGTATACTTGTAAAAAACACTTTTTTACCAACTATAATTTTCTTCCTCTATGAAATCATTGTATTTAATTTTTACATTGACCACATGAAGTGTGTTTTTTCTCTACATTAAAATTAATTCTTATTTTTTGGCGCACAGAATCATTTTATTATGAAGACAATGAACTATTTCTATATAGGTAGAGGGATACCCATTATATATCCCATAGGCCCAAGGCAAAGTGGCCCGTGAACATGGCTCGAACAACATGAGTCATGAAAGGCCTTAAATATTGTCCCAAATGTCCATTGTTTCCAAAAAGAAAACATTGTAGAACAGTATATTGATAGTACTCTCATGCTACGATAGTACAACCCCATATACAGTATGTTCTATAATACCCTCCACCACCATTGTTCAGTTAGTAATACATTTTTGTTGATACTATTATACCATTATATTTCTCCTCTATAATAGCTTAATAAATATCTCCAATTGGTGTTTCAACTAGGGTTGTTCAGATGCAAGTGTAAGGGGTTAACCACTAAAGAACCACCCCAACTACATACTAAAAAACAATCTTATTTTAATAATTTGTTACTTTATCATGAAATATATATTTTTAGAAATATATGAAGTAAAAGTAATATTAGACAAAATTTTTAATTTTAAATATTTTAGAATCTCTATAAAACCTATAATAGTACAATGTGGGACTTAAAATAATATTAATTAAGCTCGATTTTTTAATTTTATTAGAATAAATAAGAGTTGCACATTTAGATTCATATTCACTAAGCATAATTTTAATTAAATTCTCTACGATATTTCGTATGTTATATCCTTATATCTCAATGATTGTACGATATTTAAAAATTTCTTTCACCTATAATGTATTATTGATATATAATCTCTTAGTAGAAAATCATAGACATGGTAATATTAAATTAATATTTACCTTCTTATTTTTATAAATTATGATGTTCTAATGTGAGTGATTTTGTGTTATAGTCCAAATACTATAACATGATTCAAAATAATAAACTAATATATATATGTTTTAGTAATATAACAAAATAAATTATTTTTTAACTATGAAATTTAATTTGTATTATGACTTATAATATTTTAAAAAATTATAAACAGCTTTTTCTAGACTGTTGTTGTATATTGTCACCATGAAAAATAAATTCTAGACATGTCATTAAAAAATGTGTTAGTGTATTCTATACAATAATAATATTCATCACCATCATATATTGTTTGTCTGGAATGATTTATATTTTTTAAAATTACATCATTTAAACCCGCTATGTTATCAACAAATATAATAATAGTAATTATATTAAACGAATTAATTATGAAAGAATGGAAGATGATGGTGAATTGTAGTTTATATGAAAATACTACTTTCTATAACCACCATATGCAGGAAAATTGAAAAAACATTTTTCCAGAAAGTCAATATAATTTAAAAAACACTTCTTCCAATACAGTATAAAATATTAGTTATGGATTATTTTATAACATAAAATATTCCTTAAATGAATGCATAGTGGAAATCAAAATGTGTAAAAACATGTAAAATGAAACATTATAGAATGTGTAAGAAATACATAAAAAATTTATAACACTGATCCACTCATTTACTCTATGCCTTTAGAATGTCTATAAACATGTAATTAGGTATGCATATTTTCAAACAAAATATAATGTTTTATAATATTTTAGTGAGGAATACAAGGATTCTAATATAATTATAACTCATTTTTCCATACTCAAATGAACCCTCAATCAGAACGATCAGACCAACTGTATCTTCAAATCCCTAAAATACCTCGATCACAGTAGATAGGGAAAATAATTACAAACCTAGAAAAACTTATGGAATTTATATAAATCCTGAAAATCTGTATTCCTTATGAAAAAAATTATGAAATATTAATAATTTAGAGATAACTAAATGTTAAAAGATGATACAAAAATATTCAATGTAAATCCTAGATCATCAATGATATAAAATATTTCACCTCTTTTATTATATCTGTTATTTACATGAACTCCAACAAAATTCATATTCTACATTCTACATAGTTGGTTGAAATTGATTAAAATGAATTCCTTCACTTGGAAGGTTTTTCATAAATTCTATAACTAATAATTATTATGCATATACACCACTAGATTGTATTTGAATTCAATTTAATTGAATAATATTTGAACACCCAGTGAAATGAAATTCATCCATTCAATGAATTTAATAAATTAATATTAAAAGGATCATGACAACCTCAATCTGATGAATTTTTTCTAATGGTATTTGAATAAATTCATCTTATAAACATCATGATACATTGACTTCTAGATATTTGAAAATATTCAACTGATAAACATTAAAATAAAACATCAAAACCATGTGAATATGATCTCAATTAGTTTCTATCTTTTAATATTATATTTATATATTTAGAAAAAATACATTTATGGAAGGAAATTTGGAAAAATAGGGATGTATAAATGATAATAAATTAATATCATCCATGTTAGGATTGACTGTTTTAGGCAATGAATGTGGTTCATCCAGGGGATGGGACCAGATTTCTCTTATCGGCAAAGAAGAAATCTTGCAGCTCTGATGGGACCGGAGATGGTCCAGGCCACGACGGAGAAGGTCCAGGTCATCCAGGAGCGGATGAGGACAGCTCAGAGCCGGCAGAAGTCTTACGCTGACAGGAGGCGGAGGCCACTGGGGTTCGAGGATGGCGAGCACGTCTTCTTACGGGTCTCACCTCGACGTGGTATTCGGAGATTTGGCCAAGGAGGCAAGTTATCTTCGCGCTTCATCGGACACTTCCAGGTCCTCAGCAGGGTTGGTGAGGTGGCTTATCGCCTGGCTCTACCACCTCAGTTGCACCGGGTGCACGACGTCTTCCACGTGTCTCAGCTGGGGAGATACGTGCACGACCCGACGCACATCATTGATCATGGGGAGCTTGACGTTGACGATGGGGAGACTTTTACGGAGGTCCCGGTGGAGATAGAGGATCGACAGGAGCGGGTCCTGCGTGGGCGATCGATTCCTCTTGTGCGCATCAGATGGCAGCACGGGAATCTCCAGGAGAGCACATGGGAGTGGGAGGCTCAGATGCGTGCTCAGTACCCTCATTTGTTTCCCTAGTTTTTGATGTATCTTTACGGGGACGTAAAGCCCTGAGGTGGGAGTAATGTAAAGACCCGTAAAATTCAAGGAAATTTTTTTCTTAATTTTCTTTATAATTTTACAAGAGCGCGGTTTCAGACGGCACCTGATTCCGAGGCCCGGAGTGCCCAGAATCAATTTCCGAAGTTTGGCTCGGGTACGTTCAGTGAACGAACGAGCGGGAATTCCTAACTTTTGATCCGGTGCTCGGAATTGAAATCCGAGGGCACCGATGAACTCGCAGCGCCGATATTCGCTTAAAGAGACCTTTTCGGGAGTTGCGTTTGTTGCGGGTTGAAAGTTAGTTTTGGGGATTAAAAGATAAGTAAAATATAATTTTGTTTGAATTTTATTTTATTCGTGGTGGTTAGACTCTCTCATGGGAAGTTGTTGGTGGGGCCCACAACCACCCAACTTCCCATGTGTGGTTATGAGGGAGGTGGGGCCCACACGAGCCCCCACCTTTTCAAATTCCCTAACCCCTCTAAACCCCCTCTTAATTATGTGACACTCTCCAACATTAATTCTTGCCAACATAACTCTTCATTTATTTTTTGACATCTCTAGATTTATTTAATGTATTGAATTCAACTTTTGAATTTTTGCAAAGTTGGCAAAATGAAAATAAAATAAGGTGTAGCTTATTTTATTTTGGGAGTTGCTGTGTTGTGTGGAGATTTGAGAGAAGAAGAGTTCTACACTTTGAAGAACTTCATCTTCCTCCTTGAAGAACGCGAAGAACACCGACACGCCGTTCTATCTTCTCTCCACGTCAAATAAAGGGAGACACCGCTTCCTCCTCGGTTTCCCTTCGTCGACTTGAGAAGTTTCGCCAACGACGTATCGCATCGGACACATCCCTTCATCAACGGATTTGACGAACGACGACCGCGACGCCCGACCTCCGCGACGTCGTCTTCCGCGGAACGTAGACAAATCTTCGAACCTTATACCCGAGGTAGGGGTTGTTGATCTCTTTTTGGTTTAATTATTTTATTCTTGATCGTGATTTTAACAAGTCTAACGTGTGGCTTGAATTATTTAAAGTTACGTTATTATTTTAACGTGAGGGGGCCGGACCGCACGAACACGGCCGAACCCCCTCCTTCGATCTTGTTGTTTATTCTTGCGGTGGAAGCAAAGTGGCGTGGTGCCGTCGCACCACGCGGATAATCGTGCAATTATTTTACGCGGCGCCGTTGCGCCACGCCGAGGAAGAATCTTCAAGAACGCGACGCCGTCGCGCCGCGTTGAAAGGAATCAAGGCACGGCGAAGGGGCGCGGTGCCGTCGCACCGCGCCGGATGACGAACACCGCGGCCGGTTCCGGGCCGCGGCGGGACGAGGAGACCGCGGCCGGATCCGGGCCGCGGCGGGAAGAGAAGACCGGCGGCCGGGCCGCCGGCGTCGGAAGCCGAAGGGGGGGGACCGGAATTTTCCGGTCCGTTGGAGAAAACCGGCCGGCCAGCTGGCCGGCCGGAAGGCATTAAACCGGGGGAATTAATTCCCCCGGCCATCACACAAAACCCCCCTCTTTATGAGGGGGGCGGTTCTTTGAAGAGAGGGGGGCAGCCGGCCCCCTGGTTTGTTTCCAGCCGGCCCCCACGTGCGGGGGCCGTTATCTGCAAATGGCGCGGCACAAAGGCCACGCCGCTTCCCAATCAGCGGGGGCTTGCCCCCCGCGTGCCGACCATGTGCGGCGCTAGCCGCCGCGCCGCCCCGGGGGGGGGGGGGGGGGGGGGGGGGTCGGGCCGGGTCGGCCCGGACCCGGACCCCCCCCGTTTCGAACCAGTTCTGGTTTTTGTTCCATATCTTGAGCCTCAGACCTCCGAATGACGAACCGTCTGTGGCAACACGATCCTTGGATCGAGACGGTCGTTTCGGTATATCGCACTCAAGGTTTCGGTTTACTTTGAGTTCGGCCGGGTTGGTTCGTTCACGAAACCAACCAGGCCTTCGGAGCGGAAACGCTCATATCTTGAGCTACGGACGTCCGATTGACGTGTCGTCAGCTGTGTTGTGTCCCTCTTAGTGAGATGAATCTTTTGGCATACTCCGCCCGAGGTTTGGACGCATGTGGAGTACGGTCGAGTTGGTTTTTCCTTAAAAACCAACCGGGCCCCGGAGACGAAAATGCCAATAACTCTCAGACCGGGTGTCCGATCGACGCGCCGTCTGTTGCGTTGAGTTCCTGTTGACGATACGGAACTTTTGGATACATCAACTCTGGTATTCATGACAATTGATGTATCAGCCTCTCGGCTCGTGGAGCGGACCCTCCGAACGAGTTTGCTGCGTGCGGGAACCCTAGTGTTGGCTGCGACTGTTACTGTGACTACTACTGCTACTACTACTACTGTGACTGCGACGACGACAGTACAGAAATCCTGTGTGGATTCGACGACGACGACTACAGTACTCAGCGATCCTACGTGGAACAGTGCTTCCGAACCTGTGTGAGCTGAATCTTCTGTTTACCTTGGGCGGTGGAGCGCTTGGTTGTAGCAGCATATCCTTGGCAGTGGAGCGCTCGGTTGTAGCGGCAGACCTGCGATACTGGAGACGAGCGTACAGAGTACGGAGACCGTGAAACCGGCTGAGACCTGAAGACTGCTCGACCGACTCAACTTGAAGTGAGTCGACTAGCCCAGTGGACGGAGCGCCCGGTATTCGGCGGCAGACCCACGGCGGACGGAGCGCCTGGTAGTTGGCAGCAGACCCGCGGTACTCGACTGGAGGAGTAGCTCTGTAGGCTATCTGGGTGAGCGCCCGGTATTTGGCAGCAGACCCTCAGCGGACGGAGCGCCCGGTAGTTGGCAGCAGACCCGCGGTACTCGACAGGAGGAGTACTTCAGCAGTCTTAGGTTAGTGAGCAGTACCTCGGAGTCATGACAGGACCAATGTACACTTCAGAGATGAGACTCTTCAACAGTTACAGTTTCGTTAATGAAAAATACTGGTTGAGCTGAAACCTGTTGTTTTCCTCTGTGGATTGTGTTGTGCTATTCTGTGTGGATTACGTTTTGTTTTCCTGTGTGGAATACATTTACTTTCCTGTGTGGACTGAGTTGTACTTGGGCTCGGAGGTTGGAGCGTATTTGAATTTGATGACTTAGGTATATGTATGGGCATATACCTAAGCAGTGACGGTTGTTACTTCGTGATTGTACCTTTCTTCGTGATTTATCCATTGTGGATTTGAGAGACCTTCAGGGGTCTCGGGGACCCTACTGAGTAGCTTATACTCACCCCTGCACGGGCTTTGCCCGCACTACGTTGTGTTGGTTGCAGACGACGGACAGCGTTGACCTTAGCTGAGGCTTGCAGAGCGGGACGGTACCCGGAGGTGGACCACTGGGCGGGACGTGCTCGGAGCAGACGGCGAGACCCGTGGAGCAGAGGAGCTATCTGTATCCACCCTACAGGTGGGATTTCCAGTGGACAGCTCGGAGTAGCGGCTTTTACTTTTCAGTTGCTGTTTTCCCTTTCGAGTTGTACTTTACTTTCAGTTTGGCTTTGTATTCTGGCCCATTTACTTTTCCGCACTTTCAGTTGTACTCTGCTTTTGTTTAGTGTTTACTTTCCGCTTGCTTACTCTGTGGTGTTTGTTTACCTTACAAAGGCAATGCCTTCCCTTTTTACCGGGATTTACGCCTTGGTGCTAGTCGCCAGCCCCTGGCCTATTGAAGGCGGGCTTGGGGTAGTCACGGCACGGACCCCGAGGGCGGGTCGTGAAAGACGAAATATATAGTAATAATTTATCCCATCATCCTAATGTTTCTATGAACATAATAACTAACTATTCTATCATCCATGTATAATAATTTCTGATAAATAACTAATTTATTCAACATAAATGATAATAAATGTATTATATGATAGTTATATATTTTGGAATAAGGTTCTATACTATTATATTATGAGTGTTATATAACATTTTCAGGAGGAGTGATCAGATTTCACTATGTATGAATACATGTAAGGGGATCTTTTTCTCATATATAATTTACATATACTTATATCATAATGAGAAACTTGATACCATTAATTTAGTGTGATTAATTTATAATTAATTTTATTTAACATATTCACGGGGTTTTATTTGACATATAATAAAATTTATATAAATTTTAATTAATTCATTAGATACACACTTGAATTTCATTTTCAAAAAATGTTACTCAGACCATAATGTTATATTTATTAATAATATTTTCAAATATATATTAATGTTTATGGAAATCGAAGGGGAACAATTTATTAATAAGGAAATTTCTCATAAATTTATATTAAATTAATTGGGTCTTATATGTTCAATTTATATTTAATTTTCCATTTATTATATTTTACCCAATGTGATTCTTGTAAACAGAACTGATGCCATCGCTTATTTTCAATAAGGAACATAAATATTGTCCCATCCTATTTCATTCGATGGTTTTAAATATTTAAATATCTATACATCAATAATTTATTAATTTTATTTTCTACAAATTAGTCTTCTTCAACATTTTTTTAATAATTTTTTTAAATACTATTATATGTGTCATTTTCATAAATGTGTAAAACATATCTATTTTTTATACTTTTATGTGAACTCCTATTTCCACTTTTTTTTGACGTTTTATATGTTAAATAAATTTCATGAATGAATGTTTTTTGGGAAATAAAATATTTTTCTCCTTTACTTATTTAATATTTATAACTAAAATGTATTCAAAAATATAATTGAAGTTACATATTTCATAATCAATTGTTTAAAAAACTCCTAAAAACATCATATAATCCCTCATCCTTTGATAATGATTATTCATGATCATTGATATCCATATAATATATTCACCCAACTTATTTTAGTAGATGTCATATATAATGAAATTCTATTATATAGGAATGATAAGTAAATTAATTTGGCTTTTTTAGTCATCCACTATACATGATCCTATCATTTCATCCAATAAATTTAGTATCATAATAATATATTCTTTATAAATTCGATTGAAGGGACTTCAACCTCACTCCATATATCAATGGATTTGGGAATTAATTGAGATAATTTTATAGCCTCTTTTTTGTGGGGTAAACAATATTTATATTATCTTGAATGAATGGTATTTACTATGAAATTTACATAAATTCTATGGATACACATCTATATTCAATTGGTAAGTCATGTTATGATTATTTATTGAATTTTTAATGATTTATTATTCTGAATATATTTATGAACCCCATTTTAATTCCATTGGTTATTTATTATGTTTTAAATGAACACCATTTCTATTCATGGGTACATTGTTCTCTAAAAATCAATTATTTTAATATTCAATTTTTTATGAAACTGATTTTATTTCAAGGTGGTCAATATGATGTGATACGTGACTATTTGCATGGGGTACTGAAAAGTATGGATGAAAACGGGTGGGGCCCCACATCGCCCTATATTTCTTTGGTTTTCTGTTTGTATCTAATGAGTTAACTATTCATGAGAACATTAAATTTTCCCATAAGTGTGGTTACTGATGTTGTGGATCATGAATGTAATGTTTTCTATACTAATGTCAAGGAAAATGTTAAAATATGTTTCAGAGATCTAATCTTATTCATATGAAAATTATAATTTCTCATAGATTATTATTGTATAATTTTTTAATAATCATTTGATTCATGTATTTTGATATTCCAAATCATATTTCATGATTTAGGATCTACAAATTTGTATGAATGAAAATCCCATTTTATCCTAACTATACCAATATGAACATTGTATGTTCATAAAAAATTTTGATTGTTATCACTTATGATTACAGTTATAGATAATCTGAACACAACTCTATCTAACATATCTATTTCTCCAGGTTATGTATATGGATATAACTTATAAAAATTATAATAGGGATGTTATTATGGCTAAATAATGGAAAATTTTCATAGTTGTTACAAGATAACATTTTTAGGTTTTTTTCTCAATGATACAAAACTTTCTATCCTTGGGATACTATGATTTATTGTTTCATATAATGATTAACTAATGAAAATGTGATATAATAAATTCATTTCTAGATTGGGTATCTGTATCTATTATCAGATAATGGTCGAATTATTTATAAGAATTATTTTAATTAATATAGGGAATATATTATATAACTTTATTTAACTGCCTATGGATAATATTAGGTGAAATATTTATGTATATTATAAATTAATGAAATTTTTGAAATGAAAATATTATATAATTTCTGTGAAATAGAATACATTACTGTATACTAAAGGTTTATGTAGGATTTAGTTCATACATTGGATAAGTAACCCAAAATTAGGAGTGGTGGGTATTAACCCAAGCATCATGTAGTGAAGGAAAATGAGGTCAAACTAAAAAAATAATTTTACATACACATGGAACATTTAATGTTTAATAAATATATTTTGGAATTCCATTAGGAATTGTTCATTCTGTAATTTAATTCAGGGAAGTTTTATGAGGGAACCCAATATAAATAAACCTAAAGAAAATATAGGGAGATTTAATTTGAACAGAAATTTGTTTTGATTGTATTAAATTTTGAGGTTCATTTATTTTTGTTATTTTATAAGATTTATTATATTATTGTTTTAGTCAATATTAATCATTTTTAATAAAACAATACTACTTAATCACCCCTTTTAGAATATATTCCATTTAAATTTCAGAGATTATCCGCTTGAAAATTCTAGTTTAACATGTGTTGGGTTAAAGAATCATGTTATTGTTTTCCAACCACTTTATCGAATTTTATTGTTATCATTGCATACTAATTTGGACTATATAACAAACCAATGAAGTTAATGATGGAGTCCAACCAAAATTATGGTAATTTTTATAATGATGGCATATTCGATATACTAATTGTGAAATATATTGGGAGAAGACCCAAGAGAAGATCCTTAAAGGGATATTATGATTCATTCCGTATGGAAAGGTGGGGAATAATGAGTCAAACTACAATAAGAAAATGAAGAGTTTGATTTATCATATTAAATGAAATAAATTTAATCATCATGTACCATTAATAATTCAATTATATATGTCTAGAGAATATGAGAATTATCAAAATCAATACAGTAAAAACTATGACTAACCATTACAATTGACATAAAAACTCCTAGACCTAGAGGATAAGGAATTATATATGTAGGAACAAATCCTAAGGTGAAACATATATATAGGGTACATATACCCTCTAACATATAGATAATGATTTATTTTTGTACTTTGATTGCTGAAAATATAGTATAAATAATATGTTTTGTAATATTATTTAATCATCGCTCAGATATATTTATTGACAATAAAATATTTTATTGGTTTTTCTATTTAATTGCTTGTTAATGATTGTAGTAATATACCTCCTTTAAATCCCAGTATCCCTCCTTTATGTGGATTTTATGAAATTGTAGATATGCGTTGCTTCCTTTTACATAGTTGAAAATTTACATAGAGTGTGAAAAAATAATTTCATATTTTCATATGATGGTATATTAATTAATGAAGATTATTAAGGACCCTATAGATAAAATTATATAATTCTGTCTAGACAAAAAAAAGGTAGAATCTGGATCAGAATATTTCTAGGAAATCTCAATATTAGGGATAAGCAAATCTCTAAGGAAGGGAATATGTCTATCATGTTTGTAAGGTTAATATGCCTCTAGAAATTCTATCTGGGGTCATATATATAATATATATACCATTATAAATTTCTCTTCTAATGTTATAATTAAAAATAATAGGATAAAATATAGTAATCGTGTTGAGGGTAATGCATGATGATTTTCATATGTATATTCATTCCATAATCAAATGTTTATAATTGTAAATTATATTTAGTTATATTTTTTAAATGATATTGAAATTGATTTTGAAATAAATAAAAAAATAAAATAACTAAAAATATCAACACATTATTCCTTCATAAGATTAATGTTAGAACAAAATCACATAAAGCCTTGTATTACACTCCATGGATTGTTACTCCCAATGGTGAAAATAAATCACTTAAATGTACATTAATAAATATGTTTCAATTGATGAAATTGAATAAAATCCTAATGATTCAGAAATTAATTATATATTATTCATCCATGAGAATCCCCAATTTAATAAAACAACTAATTAAGATGTTCCTAATGAAAGGTGATATAACTATTTATTGTTTATAATATTTAATAATATCTATGACTTATAATGTGGGATTGGAGCAAAAAAATATTTATAATGTTTGTAAATATATGTGTGTGTGCGAATAAAGTATACTTGTTACAAATATGGATTTTTAAAGTATTTCCATTTTTCATATATAAAATAGTAATACAAATGTTTTTTAATTTTTTATTTTAAAATTAAAATTATATAGCTCATACTGAAAAACATATGCTGAAAAAAATTTATAAATATGAAATAAATATATAAATACATATATTTATGTTTTACATATAGATGTTAATAATATTCATAAAAAAATGAATTTATGAAATTAAAATAAATATGTTAATAATAATTGGGTATTTAGATTATATAATAAATTAATCATACATAATTTTTATTTTATTTGTTCAAGGTAATTTTTTTATAATAGTTATATTTTTTTAATGAATCAATTTTTATGTATTTTATAGATTATCCTAATAGATAATATTGATATAAATATTTATTATTACATATAAATTAATATATTTACATATACAAAATTAAAAATTAATTGGAAATAATAAAAAATGCTTAATCTTTTAAATTCATCAATACTTTAATATAAAATTCTAAATATTTTTTATTATGATTTTAATACTAAATTTTTAAATTTGAAAATACGAGTTATATTAAAGTAAGTTCAATTTCTCTTTATAATATCAAATTTTTATTTTTATTATTTTTTATGTTTTTTTAGAAATATAATTTTTACTTGAAAAAATATAGTTTTTACGAAAATTATAATTGTTCTGATTTTATCATAATGTAAGAATACCCTATAAGATTTAAAAAGAATTTTATATAATAAAAAATTTATTTTAAAAATAAAATTATTAATTTCCAAATATTCAATTATCTAATAAAATCTATGTCTATCAATTTTAGAATTACATTCCAATGTTATATTAAAAAAATAGTTCATTTCTTCTAATTAAGTGCTTTGTTCATGAAAAACAAGTTCAGAAAGATTTTAATTATACATATAATGTTTTTATAAAAGGAAATATTTCCCAAAAAAATTATTCATCATTATATTATCAAGTACATAATTTTTTAAATATAATAAAACTTGTTTCCTAAAAACATTATTTTTGTATTGCATGAGTTAATTTAAAAATAAACATTACAAATAATTTAATTTTTTTTTAATTTATTTAAAATATGAAATCCTATGATAATTTTTTTAAATATCATATCATGAATTTTTCAATAATACAATAATATATTATGAAAAATTAATCATTAAGGTAAAATTAAATTAGGATAAATATTAAAAAGTTATAGGAAAATGACTAAAAACTCTTGGTTGTCTAAAAATTGATTTTATGAGGAGGATAAAGAACAAATCACAAACCCCATCCATATTTTTCTATTTTGAATTCATTGAATATTAAATAGAGACATTATATTTTTGAAAATGTATCAATTACATCTATCACTATCATTCCCTTCACTTTTAAAATTGGAATAGACCCACCACTTCAAGAATCGCATATCCATCTAATTAATTCTTAAAAATATGTCATGTTACAACTGCTATAATCATATCTCTAATTCAATGTATTCAATTCATTGTTATTAATCGTATGGATTTTATTTTTAGGGAGAATTCCAAGGAAAGATAAAATCCATAAATTGAGTAGTGGCAATTACTTAAGTTTTCTATAGAATTATGTTCGTTAAATTTTATTATATATAAAATAATATGATAATATTTAGATAATTTATAACATTTAATGTTATTTTATTGTGATTATTAAAACAATATATTAATATGTCTCATCAACTAAAAAATGAAATCATCTTTTCATTGTACATGTGGACTACCAATTACACATGAACAAAAATTCATTTTTCCTCCCCACCTATTGTTAATTTTTTCTATAGTGGATTTAATGATGATATATTATTTTTTTTTACTATTTTTAACATTAGTATATGTTACATAATCATTTTCTAAAAAAATAACCTTACTCAATTATACATTATAACACATTAAAATAATTGTTAATTTAACCTCATGTATACTTAATGTAATAAACATTATATCAAAAATGATTATGGAATGTCATAAAATGTCAACTACAAGTACTAATAAATAATTTAAGAAGTTTTAATGATTTTGTGATGGTCTTATGGATATTTAAAATATTTATTTATATATAACCTTACAATCATTAAACAAATAAAAAATGAGTTCATCATAGTTTATATTAAACAAATGAAATTCATATCTTTCACATACAGAAAATATGACATACTTAATCATTTAATATTTATATTTTATATTTAATGATAAAGAAATGTTGAATTATAAATAACATAGGTAGAATCAATTCCATTTTCGCGACGCTTCTATGATAAAAAAATGGAATGGTTTACCCTCTGATATTAAATATAAGTGATGAAAACTAATATATTAAAAAAATGATAGCAAAGGAAGTTTATGTGAATTTAATGTTTCTTATTAAGGTTTAAAAATATCACATTATTATAATAATGACTTTTTATACTATTTTTGATTGAATTAGGCAAATCAGGATTAATGTTACGGTGTTATCTTCCTAAAATATAATTTTGAGGGACTTATTTTATAATGTACACTATGATACATTTAATATAATTTATTTATTGACAAAGGAGTATATTTGTTTTGTTTTCATGTTTTAGAACAACCATATAATATTCTTTATTAATTTTTTATAAATTCAAAATATACCCACTATGAAATTAATATTAATCCAAATGTAACTCATTCTATTAAGGTTTCGTTGTTAATCATATTTAAAAATAAATATTATTTTTGAAATAATTTACATAAAATATATTTTTTTTAATTTCTAAAAACTCTATTTATTCATTTGTATGTTCATGGATTTTTTTATATTCACTAAGTATTTCATTTTATATTGATTAATATATTATTCAATGTACATTTTTCCATTGAGTCTGACCTCATCCCATTATTTCATTTTCGAACTTCCCTTTTACATTTCTTAAATAAATGGATGCATTTAAACTTTTCCTTATATGTACCATAATTAATGATTGTGGTAAGATGATACTACAATATATTCTTAAAGAAAAATTAAATATTTTTTTATTTTGTTTATGGGTTTTTTTATTCAAGGTGTAAAAATAATCTCCTTTAAACATCTTCCATTTGAACACATCATTCAATAATATTTTACATTTTATATGAAATTTATATACAAATATTTTATTTTTTTCTAAAATAAACCATTATTTTACTATATATTTTAAATATTTCTATATGAAATGTTTTTAATTATCATGGATGTTTCTAATTTCTAAATTTATTTTTCCAAATTAAATAAAAAATTGGTTTTATCTAAATCCACACACATAGACATACATTACACATCGTCAAGAATATTATTATGATGAATCCATACAACTTATATTAATCTAAAACTTATGTACTTTTTTTATCTTTTGGAGTAATGGTCCATCAAAACCTATATATTTACTAACCAGCCACTATGAGTGGTCATAAATTTTCATCTAATTCCAGTTATTTTTCAATATCATTCTTTTTATTCATATTATAAAAGGGATCCCACATATATGCCGTACATTTTTATTTCAATTGAAATTTTTGAATTAATCTATTTCCATTAATAATTAAAGTTTAATGCCATATTAATTATAAACATTTTTTAGTGGTATTTAAAATAACATATTCATGATTTCAATGGAATCCAATTAGTTTTTAATTCGTTATAATGATATTATTAATTATGGAATTCTTAATTATTTCCTTTTGTGAACCCAAATGACCATGTTTTAATAAATAGGTTTATTATTATGTGTTGAATGAAATTAATTTTCCATAAATGAGTTCTTTGATATATAAAAGTTAATGATTCCCATTTGGATTGATTTTTTAAAGAACTTTTTATTTTTGTGGGCTTCATAAGAAATGATTAGTTATTAATTTCATGTTGAACTCATAATTTTTACATTAGATGGGTGGGATCCTATAGATCCCCCTAATGAATTTCATCAATGGTTATATTTAATCTGAAAATTATTAATGAGTACATTTTAGTTTCTCATATATGTGGGCACTGAGGGTATGGTTCATGATTATAATGTTACCTGTAGTAATACTTATTCCAATATTGAAAGGTATTTCATAGTAATATTCTTATTATAATAATACTGTTGAGATCTCATGGCTCATGAATATTATCACATGTTACCACACTCGATTTATTGTTGTATTATTTTATTCAGGTTCAAATTCGATGCTTTTTAAAATATGATTTTTTTAAAATGATTTTTCTATTATATTTTTATTATAACCATTTGTTTATATTATTTTAATATATTAGAATTTATTTTAATAGGTTATTTCTACTCTTACTAAGCTTATGATCTCACCGTATTCATAAAATTTTATTTCCTTGGGTTATGAAATTTATCATAAAGTATATTTATTATAGGAGGGAGTCTGGTGTGTCTAAATTATAGATAAATGTTCATATAACACATGATCATTAGAATACATTAATGGGTTTTAATTTATTAAAGTTGAACCATATTCTATAAGGGTAAATTTTTAAATATAGAAATATAAAAATACATGGATGTACATATTCACCAAGTAAAAACTGATCATGATACAAAAAATGTAGCTAGAATTGATAATGGATTATGATTGTACAATTCACTATCATTCATGTAAATATAATAAGGTATAATGTTCCTTGGCATAAAATTATAATTCATCGAAAGAATTGAGACATTTTTAATAGGATATAATATTTAATTATTTAATTAATCTAGGATTATATATTTTTGAATAAACAATCAATTACTCTTCTAAATTGGGTATCAATATAATCTTCATTTTTACAGCGAATTATGTTGGCTTAAAAATTTGTTTTTTATTTGACATAACGAAATAAATTTAAAATGGAAGTCAAATTTAAAGAGTATGATATTGAAATACACATATTATAAGGATTCAAAATAGGGGTTTTATAATAGTTAATTTTAAATTAAAGATCAAATTCTTGAGTAAAATTCAAAATTATCATAATTTTGTTCACCCATGCAGCACTAAAATTTATAGATACATTTGTTTATATTATTGTTGGGAAATAATAATGAAAACAATTTTCGACATTACCATGATATATTTGAAATTTCAATTTGGTAATTATATGCTAAAATTATCAATCAATATGATTCATCAATTGTATGTGCATTAATGGTTATTGGAGAATATACCAAGTGTTTTGGTGGTGTTATTACCAAATAAAACTTGTTGTAATAATGCGTTTTTATATTATTTATCATTTAAATAAACTTATGAATTTTCATCATATTCGACGTATTATTCCTTTTGATTCGATTTATTGATACAATCTTAAGGTGATATATATTTTAAATGGAGTTCCTCCATTAATTATATCTCATCATTATATGTGATTTACATTTATGTTTTTAATGGTATTCTAAATTCAGTTGGTATTGAGTTAAGTTTAAATATAATGGACCAACTTAAATATGATGGAAAAGTAGGGACTAAAATTAAATCATCGAATTATATAATCTGACATTTGATATGGTATTATTATGAATGATGACATTGACATATTTTATTATTTAACATTTTATATAATTAAATTTTTAATTTTAGTATATAGATAAAATCATTATAATTATCATATATAATGTAATTTTCAACTCCATCACATTGGGATGCATTTATAGAAATAATGTTATTTGGAAATAAATTTGTATATGATATGGTATAAATGTAAATATTATTATTCACCATATGAGTTTAACTAAATTTATGTGGAATGGATACTTAGATAATGGGTGGAGACATCAATCATTGGAATTTAGAGATCAATTTATTATTAAAATATCTCTTTTGAAAGGTGTGATGTGTTTTAAAATAAAAGTAAAATTGATTCCATATTTTAGTGTTCTATATGAAATTCAACATAATGTAGGATCAATTTATTATTGAGTATAGTAACCACCAAGTTTGTCTTAGGAACATGATGTGTTTCATGTTTCATGGTTGATGAAATATTTACCCGATTCATCTAATGATATTTTCCAAAGTAGATTTTTTTTATGATAATATTACTTATGAGTAAAATCATGATCATATTTTTTATTGTAGATATTAGGAGTTTAGGAGTAAGAAAAGCCTCTAGGTTAATGTATAGTTCAATAACAATATTATTTAAGAAGCAACATGGGAATATTTTAAAACTATAATGTATAAATATCCTCACATGTTTAAGAATGGAACGAATTATGAATAATCATTTTATTTAACGGTGGAATAGTATGAAAGACCAGGTAATGTTAATAACAAATAAATTTCATTCAATGTTAATAATAATTTTTTTATTTTATGTATTAATATTAACTATAATGATTTTATGTAACATTTCAATTGAAAAGTAAATAGTTTATTTTTAAATTAATTTTCATTATATATTATAAGTTTTTTTAAATTAATTTTTTATGTATTATTTTTAATTTCATTAGATATATAGTGATTCAATCATTTGTATGTGCGGATTTTTGCCTTCTCGAAGTGAAATATCTTATTTTTTATCACTAACAGACACAGATGGATAAATATAAATATATATATATATATTATATTAAAATATATTTTAATTATGACATGACTATCACTCTAAAAAAATATTATATTATCTCATTGTATTCCTACACATACGACCCAGATTGTTTTTGATGTATTTATCTATAAATAAATATAATTTCATTGATAATTAGTGATAGCACCAACACTGAATTCAAATAAACAATTATGTTATTTTAAAATATAAATTTAAAATTCATGTTCTAAACAAGATATTTAATTTTTTCTGTATAAATATTACTAACATAATTATAAAATTAATTTGGAATTTAATGAATTCTTTAGTTATCATTTGATTTGAAACAAAACTAAAAACCATTTGAAGTTAAAAGAAATTATTTTCGAAAGAACTTTTTTTATGAACACAATCTGTTTTAATCAATATAAAATATATTTATCAGTATTTGTGGAATATTTTAATGAAAATAACATATTATATATTCAATAAAATGATTTGATGTTCATATGGTTTTTTGTACTCACCATGGGATAAGAATATATCCATTTTTATTCATAAAATCTATATATTTCTAAATCAATATTTTCATAGAATTGTGCACAGTTATTTAAATATTAATTTGTACCACATAACTAGATTGTATTATTAAAGATGGATATCATATTTGGAATCATGGGGTACAAATTTGTTAAATAAGCCCAATTTATTTTAGTTCGTTATAAAGAGTAACTAAGAAAAAATTTAATATCTCGGTAAAGGGTAAATATAACTAACCGAGGTAAAATATAAATTTTATGGCAATATATTTCATATATTTACTTATTAGATTAAAAATATATTACAATTATCAAATTATAAAATAAATATATTTTTTAGGGGTCCATTTCCATGTTAGTTACCTATATAATATTATAAGAGAATAAAACTAAAAAATGAAACACTCTTTATTATAAATATATATCATGTTTTAACAAAAGGAAATAATTATGTTTTCAAAATTAAATAAATTTTATTATTTTATTAATTAAATTTTATCATGACATTAAATTATTTCAAATTTTTAGTAATTATATAATGATATTATATTTAGAAATAATGCCAACAAAATATTTCATTAATTATCAAAACTTTAAATTAAATATTTTCAAAAATATTGAAATTAATATAATTTTAGTTATTAATAGTGAACCATATTTTTTATTGACTAATATAACATAATATATATCTTTATTATTGGATTATAGAAATATTCAATATTTTCATGGGTTCATTTGTAGTCATATAGATTGAATTGCGTCAAAAATGAATTTGATGAAATTTTTTAAAAATATATATATTAATACATCTTAAATTCATACATATGTTTAAATAGTACTAGGGGATAATATATGTTGTAAACATTAATATTTTTTCAATTTAGGATCCAAAATTTTTATTAGAGGACAAATTTTAAACTTATAATTTGAAACATTTCAATACAATAGTTACGATTAAATTCTATTATCCGATTAGTAAAAATAAAATAGAAGGATTAAAATGATAAAAAAATGTATGTAAATTCCTTGAATGAATAAATTATTAAATAATCTAATTTTAATTTCATCCCATTTTAATTTTGATTCATGTAATTTTTCAAATGAGTTAGTAATATTTTAGTATTTTTGAAAATTAAATGTTTTTCTTTTACCTTAATTATAAAATTACAACGTTTTCTCTCAGTTCTTCACACCACATTGAGGCATCTAGATTAAAAATATTCAATTTTATTTTAAAGATAATTATTATCATTGTAGAGAGTTTTTTCATTCCGAATTACGAACCCTACAATCCAATATTTTATATCTAATAGTGCTAGTAAAAAAAATAATTCTTTACTTCTTTTTTATTTTTATTTTTAATGTCAGTTTTGAAGTGAAATCATTGATAAAAACATTTTAAATATACTTTTTAATGTCAGTTTAAATTTCTATTGTCAAAAAATAAATATATTATTCATGTTATTTTATTAAAAATCATGAAATAACATATGTTTCACAAAAAAAACTTCAAAATCTATTTTATAAACATTTTTGGTAAATAAAAATGTAGTAAAAAATAAACTTTTCTTGAAATTTTTTAATAGGAAAATAATGAAAGAAACTTTTAATTTATTTTTTTAAACAATCATTGTATAATTATCTACCAAATTGTAGATAATTTTTCGATATATAATTTCACTGGTCATAGAGCTTAGACGGTGTTACAGATGAAAAGTTATGACTATCATAATATTTATATATTTTCTTCCAAGGAATGATCAAATAAGCCATCCAAAGATTTGACATATCATGAATTAAAGAATCTGATGAATGATTCGTAGTTTTAATAGGATAAGGATACTTTTTATTCATAATAAAATAATTCTCCTTCAATGGTACAAACACGAAAAAAATATCATAAAAAACATCCTACTTGGAAAAATAATTACAAATTTCTTAATGAGATTGCAAAGAAGAATAAATACTCAATTAATGATGAAAATTAAATGATATGAGTCTGTGGAACAAATATTATTGAATGAATTGATCATTAAAATAAAAATATTTTTATAATTAAAAAAAATAAATGAGATGGTAAATGAAAACATAGTATTAAAAGTTTTAGATAACAATAGAAAATTTCAATGGCACTATATAAAAATATTGAAATTCCACATCGGTGGGATATTTAAAATATATTTAATTTTAATTCTATGATAACTAACTTGAATAGATATTAAAAATATCATTTTAATGACATATATAATAATACCTCTATGAAAAAATAACTTTTTTTTGGGGATTATAAAAACTGGTGTGGAAAAAAAGATTTTATCATCAGTTTGTTTCAATAACCAGCGTTATAGGTCATTTTTGACATAGGTATTCAATAAACAAAAGAGAAAAATATTTGAAACATATAGTTCATTTAATAAGATTATATTTTACTATTCTTTGAGCTTAACAGGAGTTACATATCCATATTTATGTCCATAAAAAGATGGTCCCCTCTAAACGATGTCTTGGAGATATCCATTATTCAGTGGGCATATCTTTTGATCTGTAACTCCGAATAACATCCAAAAAAAATTCAAATAAATTATTTACAAATTTAATTTTTCATAATTTTTTTTTAAAAAAATTAATTCGAGAAAAATTACATTTATCGTCTGTTATTATAAAACTATTGTGGAAAATTTTCTTTTAACATCAGTTTTTTTTCATGATATGAGGTTAAAGGGATTTTTCACGTTAGAGTTAAAAAAACATGATGTGAAAGATTATTAAAACATTTATTTAATTTAAAAATTTCTACTTTAATATAATTAGAGGTCAATCTAAATTATAGATCTAAATTTATAGCCACCAGATGTTGGACTTCTCTAAGACATCATTTAGATATGATCACATTCTTATGGAAATATCTTTTAATTCCTAACTCCATTTAACCTCCACAAATAGTAAATTTAAAGTATAATAAATTAAATATATACTTTAAACAATTTTCAAATTGGTAGTTAAATAATCAATGTGAATTATTGTTTATTGTAATTGGTAATCAATAAAATAATGAGAAAAAGTGGGTTTTCACATCAGTTATTTAGAACAGATGTGAAAAATATAGGAAAATTGATTTATCATGCCATTTTAATATAGAAACCATTAATAATTAGTGAAAATGAATTTTCATATTTGTTATATAGGATCCATTTTGAGAATTAAATTTTTAATGATTTTCATATCGAATATTAAAATCCAAAATTGAAAAGGTGATTGTAAAAATATTTTTCTTACAACTGCGGAGTTTGTTGAAAGAATTTATAATCAAAAAAATTTATAACACTATTTTTTCATCTAATTATATCTCTAATAAAATTATTGACATTATAGAAAAATTTAATAATAATAATAACATTTTAAAAAAAATTATGATTATGAAAAAACCACTCTCCACCCAACATCAATCATATGTGATGTGAAAGTATCACCCATGTGTATGTACAACCTATCATCTCCACGGAGTGAAACAAACCATTTTCCATAAAAATATTTTATATTTGGTTAGTTTTATTGGTTTAATTATTAAATATCTTTATTATAACATAATTATCTATCAATAGTTATAATATCATTTATCCCATATTTCAATTCAATCTTTTCTAAAATGATAATGATGTTTGTAAATGCATGTGGACTAACACCTCCGTTAATGTATGTGATTAATTAATAATCATTATTTAGTTGGATAATAATAATGATTCAATAAATAAATATCTATTATATAAAAAATATATAATAATTAATTATTATTTTCATTTCATTCATTGCATCCATCAAAAATTGAAAACAATGATGATGCATATATACAACATATTGTCTCTATGAATTGTGTATTTCATATTTACGCCCCTATATTAGATGAATACCTATAAATAAAAATATAATGAATTTTTATTATATTTATGACCTTATTTAAATTGTTGGGATGATGTAACAATTATTAATGTAAAATTAATAACACTATTGAATAAAAAAATCCTGAAAAATGAAGCATTGAACAGAAAAATTGTAATTTTAACAATTTTTGTTAATAAAAAATGATAAAGGATTATAAGTAAATAATATATCATTTGTTTTATATTATAATTTTTCTATAATATATTTATAATATATCATTTTATTATTATAAAAGATTCATGAACACATACAATGGATGTCAGACAAGAAGTAAGGGTTTTTTTCGAAATATCATTATTATTTGGGAATGATATCATTTATGTATTCGATAGCGAAATAATTTAATATTATTATCTTAATTTAAATATTATTTTATTCCTATGTGGTTAATTATATAATTTACATTCCATCATTTTACCTTCTTATTTTTTTTCTCAATATAAAAAAAATATTTCAATGAAAACATACATTATTTTTATAATTAATCTGGAATATTCATCTGATATGTAAATATTTTTCATAAAAATTATAAATAATTTTTTTAATATTATCAAATGATTTAATAATTTATTTTTACAAGAATTTTATTTATTTAAAATTTTAATTCTTGTTATTTTCAGAATGATGTACTTTGTAGAATTTTTTCAAAAGGCTGAGTGGAATTTGTTAAACTTATATAGCATGAATGGAATTCCCCATCATCCTGGCTGTTCATTAAATAAAACCATCCCATGACTTTGAAGATATTATTTTTATAATAAACTTTTTCTGAAATATTTGGGCAATTATTAATTTTTAATAGTGTGATTTCAATTTGAAAATATTATTTTCCTTCCTGAATAGTTCAGTGATATTTTTAATGTGTTATTAGATATGTCAACATAATTTTATGAAAATTATTCATTATTGAAGATATAATATTAAATTAACATCTACCATATATCTCTTGATGGTTTATGTAAATTTTTCTATGTGTGAGTACTGATATTATCTGCTCTAGTTCTTCAAATACAAATAATTATTGTTTTTAAAGGCATGAGGATTTTGTTTTATTATGTAGTTATTATGATTCATGAATTAATCCTATTAAGGGATGGGTGTGAATCAAAATTACAATAACTATTTATTAATTTCTATTTATCAATATATGGACTTTATTAGGTATATAGATGAGGCCTTACAAAAATATATATGATATCTTGGAATCATGCATTGATAGTACGTTTAATCTGCCTTATCATACCGGCCTCGATGGTAAGTTAACAATGTACAGAATTAGGCATTCCATCAATGTGAAATTATTTATTGATATTTATGTTATTATTTATATATTTATGATATCCATGAAAAATAATCAAGCTCATGGGATTATTTCATACTACATAATTTGACATTTAGTTATTCATTCCATACTATACATTCCTTATTTCACATCCATTGTAGACATACCCTTAATGAGAATTTGAACAAGAAAATTTATTTTTTTTCCTTTTCCCAATGTTTCTTGAAAGTTTACAATGATTGATATTTATGTATATGATAAATTTAATAATAGTAATAATTTATAACATACTTTTTTATTATATGTTATTAGTTATTATCTATGATTTAATAATTTTTCTATTTCTCCAATACTACTAAACTATTTGATCATTTATGATGTAATCACTTTTATCTAATACAAATATAATAATGTTTCCTTAATCTATAGGATATTATAGTCTAGGTCATTATAATTTTTATCAGAAAATATTTGTGTATAAACCTTGGAAACTATATTATGGATATCATATATTAGTGAAAATATCTTTATGGCTAACATTGAGGATATTTATAATTATATAAAAATAATAATGCATCAGTAATGTATGGATTATATGGATTTAATATATATAAATCCTCAAATAGATCTATAAATGGATTTGTTTTTGAAACATATGTATCTATTCGTAATAACCTCGAAAAGAGATTCTTTTGTACTTCATAACTATAATTACTTTGTATGGTTAGCATTCCTTTACTACAACAAAGTTTTGGATCTCCAAGTGGATATTATTGTGTGATTTCACCTTTTATTAACAAAAAATTATGAAATATTTTTATTAATATTATTTTTTTATGAATATATTCAAAGAAACTATTTAAATGTTTCTCTGATTCTTTATGAATAAATTTTTAGTTAATGTTATGTGTTATTGTATTATAAAAATTATATTTAGTTTTATTAATTTTATGATCTAATATTATATATGCCATTATTCTTAATGGGGTACCATATCAATTCATGTAATACATGTAGGTAATTACCTATAAGGTATAATAATGATTTTGGAGCTACAGATGCAGTTGATTATAAAATAATTGTAACTATTTTGGGGATAATGACTTAATTATGATATATAATTCAACAAAAATATGATAGACTATCTCATGTGACGTCAACTTAAATCATTAAATGTAAATAAAAAACCCATTTGTAATAGAAAAATGGATATATTCCATGGAGACAATTTTTATTTCAATTGGTTGTAATGAACGAGAGAAGGTTATCAAGAATTTTAATTTTCTCTCTGTGGTTCTACATCATTGGTGGACATTTATTATATACAACAATGATGATGAAGAAATGTGGAGCATAAAATAGTATTATTTTTAATAAATGTTCTTTTAAAAATATTTTCTTAGTAAACAGTGAGAATATATAGAAAGAATAATCTTCTATAAAAAAATTGAATGATGAAAATAATTATATGTATTAAATTACCATTACAAGGATTGAATCAAATGTTGCATACTGTGTACCAAATCCAAAGAATAATATTGACCTATAATTTAATTGTCTTAATGAAATCCAACAATGATAGGTACTATCCTAAAAATTATCATCATATGAGAACATAATATTATTTTTTATCAAGAAAGTGAATTAATTATCAATATTATATATATTTTATGTTAAGAAATATAATAAGAGAACATATGAAAAAATAACAGGAAAGGGGACAAAGGGAAAGATGAATTTTCCAATATGTGATACTTCTAGAATGAAACTCATTGTACCATGTACAAATAGATTAGTTGATTGATTAATTTTTTGATTAAAGGGAATCATACATATGAATATGAGGTTATGGGATAATCCATAAATATACATTGACATAACTATAATGAGATGAATCCCAATTCCAACCAATTCCCAAAAAAACGTGTTAGATTACCATAAGATCAGTTGAGGGCGTAATTCCAATTTCATTTGATTTCTAAATCCAAAGTGGAAGATACTTGTGGTATTCCTAAAGGTATTCTTATCATCCTCTCTAAGATATGAAATGTATTATTTAAATTTTATTATATAAAATATTTTATATCTGAATAATTTTATAATGGTACCACATCACATACTCACATAATAAATGATGATTTATCAATGAAACATTATAATTGTTGTATGACAACATATAATTTATATTTCTCCTCTTAGATACAATATAATGTGTATATAATTTATTTCACTCTTTTATTTCTCACTCTCATGGAATTTAACGTAATATTGTATATGGATTGGATCTCTTGGAATAGATTACATATCTAATTAATGTGATGGGAATTTATATTCAATATTCCAAATCATTCTTCAATCATATATTAGTTGGATGATAAACTCTAATTAAAAATGAAAATTTCATCCATCATATGGGTATTTCTGTCTACTCATAAGGGGAATTTATCTCAATTGGTTGGGGAGAAACATAAAATATAAAATGTTCTTATTGTGAGTTATATTATGTGGTATTTAATGATTAATTTCCTATTCTTCCCCAAAATAATGATGTTGGGTATTATATAGAACTCTTATCTTGTGTTAGGCCTATTTCAATTACTCCATATAGAATTTCCATGGTTCATATATAAAACATGAATATGAAACATTATTAAAATGTAGATAATTAATTCATTCATCATAGTGTTTATCCTAGGGTGATGCTATTTTCTATAAAGATGATAAATGGTTTTTTTTTCATTTTTTATTGTGAACATTAAAAATAACTATTTAATAAAAAGTATCCTTTATACCATATTGATGAAGTGTTTCATAAATTACAAGGATCAATATATTTTTCCAATATAGTTCTTCAATATTCAAATCATAATCTAAGGATAAAGAAATAATATATACATATACTGTCAACCCATATTTGGTATGGTCATTACAAATTTATATCAATTCCTTTGGGACATATAAATAGTCTTACTATTTCAAACTAATTTTGGAATAATGTATTCATATATTACATTAATAAGTTTCCTGTAGTACATACATATGGAATTCTTATATTCAATAAAGAAGAAGAGAATGAATAATTTTTTAGAATTATGTTTTATTCCTTGATGAATGATAAGTTTTATGATAAATGTACCATGTGTTAACTTTGATTCAAAAATGATTCCTCCATGGGTCATATAATATATAGTGTGGGAATATTAGTGGATACTTCTAATGATAATGTTATTTAGAATGACCTACACAAAGCACGATATCCAGAATCCACATTGTGTTTGATGAACACATATGATGATTTGAGAGATATTTATCGTTACTATATAATACACTCACCATATTGATTTTAAAGGTGGTTATGTTCACAATTCAAGATATGAATTGTTGCCTATTTCACAGGGCATAATCTCTCCATGTTGACCTGTCCGTGACATGGGAAGAGATAAATGTGGTTATCACGACTATACATACACAACTCAATAGTGGATGAGGGTTTGTTATCTATTGTAATTAATAATAGATTGGAATCAAATGAATATTATTGTAACATTTCATGGTGATAACATATTCCCCTCACATGTTAAAAATTCAAAAGGAAAATTACCAAACTCATGATTTATATTTTGAAACATAAATTTTTTCAACCAACAAAATAGAGACACTATTTTAATGATGAATTAAGTTATATATAAGTTTATGTTTGTGAATCATAAACCATGTGTTTTATATTTACAAAAAATATATGAATATTTTTTAATGAAGGAGGTTGGATTTGATCAATTTTATGATTTCTCGATACATTACCACCCTGGGAAGGTGAACAATATTTCTTATTCTCTCTGTTGGATATACCATTCTACCTTATCAATGATGATGATTAACGGAGATGAAATATTTATGGATTTTTAGTGTATATATATTGAAATAATTATTCAGGGGGAATATAAAATCATTACCAAATGAACGGTAATCCATCTATCCATGAGAAGACTAATAATGCATTAATGGATGATGTAGAATTATTGAAGATGGAGATTAATTTTCCAATGCTCATCCAGGATCATTCCAGAATTATAAGGTTCATTAAATGATTATGTTTCCCAGTATTAAAATGATAGATAAAGTAATTATTTGAAAAATATAATAATTTTTTATTCAATATTCCTCAAGGATCAATAATGTATTATATAGATCTAAAAGTGTATTTGTGATGGTAAAAATATAATTGAGATATTGTATAGTTTGTATCTAGATTCCAAGTATTTCATCATGTTAATACTAATAATTATAAATAATTAAGTATATTTTAACCACAACCTATAAAAAATGAAATGGGAAATCATTACTATGTGTTTCATTGTTGGAGTCCCCAGAGAATCTAAATCTTTTTATCATATATTGGTTGTACATGATCACCATGAATAATAAAATCACATTATTTCTACATGGTAATTTTTTCTATCTTCCTCATTATTATATAAAATAAATTAAGGGTGTTTTAAGGTTTCAGTATGTACCACATTCTATTGAATCGGATCAGGATCTGATGTTTACCTTGTTTTTCTTGGAAAATATATAGGAAGCTCAAGATATAGTATTGAGTATTAGATTTTTATATCATACATAGATATAATTATAAAATGATATTAAATTTAAAACACTATAAAACATGTGGAGGTCATTATTTATGTATTTCATGTCTTTTTATGATCAATACATTCCAACAATGGTATTTTGATATATAATTTATTTGAAATGATTTTTTATGTGGATATATATGTATCCCTCTATTATTGTATTAGTAAAACACCAATTTTATGATATTATTCTGGATAATTACATCTATTGGGGCTTGATATATAAAAAAATGTCAAATAATCCATTATCTATTCAACAACACATATGATAATATATTAATATAGGAAAAATGATATTTTGACATCCAATTTCAAAATCTATAGATTGATGATGTGGATAATGTATTCCTATGAATATATCCATCGAATAAGGTAATGAGATTTAGAATTAAGTGAAAGATAATATTTAATTATATTAGTCCTTTAATGATTTATGATTGAATTAGAATGTATTTTATAACATGATTCTTTTTCTAAAACTATCTCAACTTAATGATGTGTTCCACATCTCTCATGAGGAATTACATACATGATAAATTAGGTGTACTTAACTCCAATATTATAACACTAGTATTATATCTCAAAAATGAAGAAAAATAGTTTAAATTTTATATCATACGTAGAAGGAACTGTGGAATTAGAACACTCTGTTAATCAATTTTTATGGGCAAATCATAAAACTGAGGAACCCACATTGGAACCTATATATTTTAGGAGATTAATGTATACATAATTTTTATTAATAGAGTGATGAATATTCCATAGTGAAATTTTTATAAAGGGTGTATAATATAACACCTTGTTATTTTATGATATATGTCTCCAAAAAAATTAATTTTTTCAGAATATTACATTATAGGTTGTACTGTATATAAATAAAGTATGAGCTACTTGTAAAATATTTTCTAAATATGATAATTATGAAATGTAAATTAATTTTAGATTCTATTAGTTATACAAAAAAATTTGAAAAATTTATTGTTTACATTAATAATCAATTGGTTTGAAATGAAAATAAAAACCTTTTGAATGTAAATGAAATTATTTATGAGAAAATGATTTTATGCGACAAAATATTTTTATCATAATAAAATATATTCATAAATATTGATGGATTATTTATCTAAATATTTATCATACATTTAATCATATTATTTTTCATTCATCAGTTATTTTTACCATCCTTGGAAGGAGAATAAATTTATATTTTATTCATAAAAACTATAATTTTCTAAAAAGTGGTATTCATCATGTTTAGCAAACATATAATAAAATTTTCATATTCCACTTCTAGATATGTAATATTAAAAAAGGATACCTTATTTTTAATTATGATGATCAAATTTAGTAAGTGGGTCACTATATTTTTAATGTGATACATTCCCATAAATAAGATGTGTCTAATATTTAATGAAAATAAAAATAAAAAAATATCACTCTCATACTCTCAATAATATCATTTTTATTCTTATAAGGGTATGGTTTTATGTATATTTAAATTTTTTTTTCTATAATAATGAAAATAATTTCTTGAGTTAAATTTTTTATAATTTTATATTATTTATATAATAACCACAAATTCTTTGGAAACACTAACTTGGTATTTCCTCAATTAACAGAATACATATTTTTTTAAATGTAATACAATTTAATTTATTTTTAGTGTCATGAAAAATATGTTGATTAATATAACAATTCAGTTATTTGATAACATATTATAATATAGTTCCATCTTTATCAAAATTTATTTAATGTCAAATAATAAGAATAGTTTCAATAATAAATTTAAGGATATTTTATGAAAATAATATTTTATTAAATTTTCTCAAAATAATATAAACAATAAAATATGACATAGGGGATAAGATATGGGGAATGATTTAATACAATTTTTTATGTTTTGATTTACACATTATATGTAAAATTATAAACCTTTAATATTTAAATGTCATTAACACGGTCTAGATTATGATAATTTAACTAAGGGGTTGAACCAAAAGATATTATCTAAAATGACACCCAATCCTATATAAATTTTATTTTGCAGTTATATCTAGAAACAATTATCCTTGTATTATAATATATTTCCATTTTGAAACATTTTTATTAATAATTTTTTATTTATATTATTATATTTTTAAAATTCAAATTCCGTCATTTCCCTCCTTCATGAAAGGACACTCATTTATCTAAATTATTCACACAACAAGGTTCCATATATCATTCTAAACCACTACTATTTTCACATATTAACATACATAATCACATTATAGAGTTTTTTAGATTCCAAAAAATACCACCCCTAGGTTCATTAAGAAGAGATCTAATGGAGTTCATTCAAAGAATTTTAAATCATCTTAACTAATTAATTCTTTTTTACATCTTCTCTTATCTACAATAACTGTATTGTTTTTATGATAAAATTATATAATATATATTATAAATATATAATAGAGTTATTATTATTATGATAACATAATTATCCATCCTCTCTTCTATCATGTGTGAAGTAAGAGTATCACTTGTGTAAATTTACAATATATTGTCTCCACATAGAAAAACAATCAATTTAGTACCAGAATATTCTATGGATGAGTATAATGATATTTTTAATTTATATATATGATATTTATGACATAATTATTTTTCATAAATTATTATATCATATCATCGTTCTATGCTTTTGATCCATTAAAAAATTATAATGTTTCTAGTGTGTACATGTGGACTGCAACCTACACGAAGTAATGTGATTTTTTTAATTTATTATTTATATTAATGTTAATAAAAATTAATATATATGATATAAAATTATTTGTAATGGTGTCATGAACCGCCCTCAGGTCATGTGTTGTGACTACCCAACGCCCGCCTTCCATAGGCCAGGGGATGGCGACTAGCAACAAAGGCGTAAATCCTTAAGCTGGGAAGGTGTTTCCTTTATAAAAGTAAACAAAAACAAAATAGTACGCAAAAGGAAGTAAAGAATATGTAAAAATGAATAAAAAATCGTGTGCTGGAATGTAAATGGGCGAGTATACAAACCGAACTGAACAATAATTAGAAGTAAAAAGGGGAAAACTGCTGAAAGTAAAGAGCAGCTCGTGGGTCGTCCTCCAGGGATTACTACCCAAAGGGTTGGAACAGATGTCCACCTCGACACTCATGTCCATCAGTATCCTCTGTGTTTCGACTTGTCGCAAGGTCCACCTCTAGGTACCGTCCAGTCGTAGCGCTCTCGGCCTCATTCAGCGTTGTTCGTCGTCTGCATCCAACACAATGGGGTGCAGACATAGCCAGTGCAGGGGTGAGTATAATGATACTCAGTAGGGACCCCGAGTCCTGCAAGGTCTTAAAATATCCACTAAGGATAAACAAAATTAGAAAGATAAAATCACAAAGTATCAATCAACCCTACGTATGTATATGCCCATACATATACCTATGTTACCAATATCAGTTTTGACACAACTCTTAAGCCCAAGAAGAAACCAATTCCACAGAATAAGTAAAGTCAATTACCACGATGATAATGGTTTAAATACATGACTCTGATCACACAGGTATGACACAATAGTAGATAGATATAGATGATCATATGCAGCCACTAGATCATCTATGTTGTCTAAACCACACAAGATACCAGACCCGCTAAGCTGTAGGACCTTCACAGGATACAGGACCAGCTATATCGTTTATGTTGTCAGACCCACAGAGGATACATGACCAGCTATAAATCAACTGATCTATCAGACCCACAGAGGATACAGGACCAGCTATTCTGTCAGACCCACATAGGATACAGGAACAGAAGTCAGAACTGCCAAACCCACACAAGATTCTAGTATAGTTTTTGTTGTCATCGAATCCACGGAGGATTTTAGTACAGTAATCATCGCTATTGAACCCACACAGGATTCTAGTATAGAAGTCGTCACAGCATGCTCTAGGGTTCCCGCACACAGCACACTCGAATCCAGGAGGGTCTGCTCCTCGAGTCACGTATTGATACATCAACGATGTCCGGAGTTGATGTATCTTGTAGTTCCGTCTCACCATACAGAACCCAACGCGACCGATGGAACGTCAATCGGATGCCCATTCTAAGAGTTACTAGCTTTTCTGTTCCAAGGGCCCAGTTGGATTTACACTCATTCAAAACCATGCATTTTCCAAATTCATCCAAATATCACATTGAGTATCGAAAAAAGACCGCATCATCGCAAGGGTCCTAGTGCAGCATACAGATCATCATTCAAACACATGGTCTTGCAGATATACTCATTTAGGCGATGTAGGGCCCTGCCCATCATGCCCAGTGGGCTGGCAGTTCAGCCCGACCCGACTCAGCGAGTCCGACCTGGTAGGGGGTTGGACCGGCCTGGTTTGGTGGGTCTGACTTTGCTGGGGGTCGGCCCATTCCGGTGGGGCACAACCCACCTGTGGAACCGGCCCGTAGAGCGGGCCGATCCTTTTCACCGGGCAGCGCCAAGCGGCGCCGCCTCCCTCTGCTCGGCCGGCTGAAGCGGGACAGTTATGTCTATCAAGAGTGGCCCGCACAATGGGCTTCAGTTATTCCCATGTGGTGCCAAGTTGTGTCATGGTTCTTCATCCCGGCCAACAGGTTGCTGATCGGTTCGCCCGGGGAGCAGCCTGTGGTTGCGAGCCACAGTTCCCCCGCTTTGTGGTGCCTGTGGGCACCGCAAATATCTATCCTAGATGTCCGTAGTCGACCTGTTCTTCAAGCTAGGCTGGCATGAGGCTAGACGGTTCTTCTCTGGACTGGGCATCCTTTGAATGATGGATTCGGTTCTTTCCGCCAGGCACGTGCGGGTGTCGCGGTTCCAAGCGGGCCGGCCGGATAGGCCGGTCCGTCGTCTCACGGATAGGGAGGCCCGAGAGGCCGTCGGTTTCCTCACGCGGCCGGCGCACAGCCTCCACTGCCTCATGTTCCCACCATCGACTTTGGTCGTCTTCGACTCTTCCGACACCTCCATTGTCACCAATACATTTCCGAATCAACGGAGGGTCATTGGGACATGTTAGTTCAGCCTGCGCCCTCCGTGTTAGGTTATAACAAAAGGCCAAAGACGATCCCCAACATTCATCTAGAACAAGGGTATAATTTTATTCATTTAAAATTATACAAAACCCCCTACCTCGATTCGATGTTCGTTCTTTGACGATGACATCGATTCATTGACATCATGGTGAATACGAGGAGAAAGAGTCATTGTCAGTGAAGTTCATTGCAGGTGGCATCTTCTCCCTTGACGCGGATGATGAGGAAGGAAGACAGGCGTTCCTCATGGTCATCACCTCACATTCTTTCCTCGGTTGAAGAAGTAGAGAAGATGTTCTCCAAAGCCTCCCCATGTAATATATCCAAGCCAAACTAAATGAAATAACACCCCCTTATTAAAAGGATGGTTTATTGAATTCAAATAGATTCCAATTCATTATGCTACATCATCGAATTAATAACTTGGGTTTGATCATTAAATGGTAGGGAGGAGATTTAGAGGCACAAAAATTAAATTAGGAGAGGTGGATTCATTAAATTATAAGGAAGTCCAAGAGTTATAGGGGGTTCAAGCAGTTAAAAGGGAGTTGAAGGGATTGGTGTTCGTGTGGCCCCCACCACACAATATCCTCCCATGGGAGGTTATTTGGGGGTGGTCCCCACTTTCAACTTCCATTTGGATCTAATAACCAACAATTAAATAAAATTATGCCACACATTATTTTATTTAATTTATTATGAATCCCCAAAATTAACATCCACTCCTGACCAAACACAACTGCGGTAAAGGACTTCTTAAAAGATTACATGCACTGTGAGTTAATCAGTGTCATCATATTTCAATTCTGAGCACGTTTTCAAAAGATAGAAAAACTCGCAAGTATGTTTACTGAACATACCCAAACTAAACATCAGAAATTGATTCCAGACATATTGGGCCTCTGAATCAAGTGTTGTCTGAAACTACGGACTCGTAAAATTCCATATAATTTTAGAAAATAATTTAAATGAAATTTATGTGTCTTCACATTACCCTCACCTCAGGGGTATATGTCCCCGTAATGCTACAACAGACACTAGGGAAACAAATGGGGGTACTTAGCACATATCGGAGCCTCGCGCTACCATGTTCTCTCCTAGAGGTTACTATGCTGCTAGCGAACAAAAGTCAGAGGATTCGACCATCCACACCGGACCCACTACTATCGATCCTCAATCTCCACTGGATCAACCATGAATGTCACCCCGTCATCGATTTCCAGCTCCCCATGGATGATGATGTGGGACGGGTTGTGCATGTATATCCTTAGCTGAGATACGTAGAAGACATCGAGCACCCGATGCAACTGTGGTGGAAGGTCTAGGTGGTAAGCCACTTCACCTACTCTTCTGTGGACCTAGAAAGTCCCAATTAATCGTAGAGATAACTTTCCACCTCTTCCAAATCTCTGTAGACATCTTCGATGTGACACTCGTAGAAAGACGTGGTCGCCATCCTCGAACTCCAGTGGTCTCTATCTCCTATCAGCATAGTACTTCTGTCAGCTCTGTGTAGTCTTCATCCACACCTGGATGATCTTCATCTTCTCCCTCATATCCTTCACTCTCTTTAGTCCTACAAGTACTGACTCCCCTAGGCCAGTCTTGCATATAGGTGATCTACAAGGTCGGTCATACATTGCCTCATAAGGGGCCATCCCGATGGTGGAGCAGTAGATGTTGTTGTACGCAAACTCGACCAAGGGTAATTGATCATCCCAGTTGCAACCAGAGTCGAGGACACATGCACAGATCTTTTCCTCGAGAGTCTAAATGGTCCTCTCAGTCTGACCATCCGTCTACGAATGGAAGGCGGTGCTCAAGAAAAGCTGCACTCCATAATCATTATGTATCCCCTTCCATATCCGGGAAGGGTAACAAGTATCTCGATCAGTGACGATAGTTGATGTCACACCATGAATCCGTATGATCACCTGAATGTAGAGTCTTCCCACGCTCTCTACTGATCCCTGCTCTCATATCGGTAGGATGTCGTCCGTCATGGTGCATTAGTCTATGATCACCCAGATAGAGTCATTTACTATGGATGTACCTGGATGTCCTGTCATGAAATCCATGGATACCACGTCCCACATCCATTATGGAACATCTAAAGGATTAACAAAGCCTGTGGGAACCCAGTTCTCTGCCTTCACTTACTGATAAGTGAGGCATCTTGAGAAAAAACCTACTAATTATTTCTTCATACATGGCCATTAGTGCTATCATCTATGGTCCTGATTATCTTCACCGCTCCATGATTTATCACTAGAGGGGAAATGTGGACCTACCACAACACCTCCTTCTATAGTGCAACTGGTACCATGTTATGTCCTTTGAAGAGGATGGCATGCTCCCCAGCTTCAGAAAACCCATCAGGTGCCTTCCCTAAGGATATCTGATCATGTCGCGCTTCACAATCAATGTCCCCTCGCTGCACGTCTCTGACTCACATAAGAAGTGGAGGAGTGACAGTGAGATACTGTAGAAAGGTTGTTCTATCTCTATCCACACAGGATGTCTGCAACGCAGCCAGCTACTCTATGACCTCTACTAGCAGCTGAATGCCTGATCTCCTACTGAGAGCATCTTCTACAATGTTCCCCTTCCAATAGTATAGACTATCTCAAAGTCATAGTCCTGGAGGAACTCATGCCATCACCACTGTATCAGGTTCAGGTCCTTCTACAAGAAGATGTACCTAAGACTCTGGTGGTCAGAATAGACAGTAAAATACTCATCCATCAGATAGTGCCGCCACATCTTCAAGGTAAAGACCCATGCTGCTAACAGCAGGTCATGGGTAGCGTAGTTCTGCTCGTGCTCTCACAACTACCGTGATCCATACGCGATCATTGCTCGTTCCTGCATCCGGACACACCTGAGTCCGGTCTCTAATGCATCGTAGTAAACTACGTAACATACTTCCTCCTCTGGTAGCTTCTAAATGGATGCACTGGTCAACATCTACCTCAGCTCCTGAAACCCCGCTGGCATCTGTCTGACCAAAAGAAGGGTTTCCCATTCTTTTTCAATGAATAAAGTGGGGATGAAAATCCGAAGATGTCTGGTATAAATCTCCAGTAGTACCCATACAGTACTAGAAAACTCTGCACCTCCGTCACAATCCTTGGTGGCTCCCAAGAAAGTACTGCCTCTATCGTTGGTGGATCCACTACAACTCCATACTCCTAGATGAAATGTCTCATGAATTTATCCTCTCGAATCCAGAATTGGATTTTTGAGAGGTTACCATAAAGTTGGTTCTCTCGTTGTGTATCCAGTACCACCCGCAATGGTTGGCATGCTCCTCCTTAGTAGTAGAGTAAGTTAATATGAAATCGATGATGAATACGGAACATCGATCAAGTTAAGGCTAGAAGATCTTGTTAGTGATACTCATGAACATTTATAGTTCATTGGTTACACCGAAGGGCATAACCAAGAACTCGTAGTGGAAATAACAACTCCTAAAGGTCATCTTCTACACATCTTCATCTCAAACTCTTAGACATTGATAGCCTGACCTGAGGTCTATCTTTGAGAACCATCCTGCTCCCTTGAGAATATCAATGAGGTCGTCAATCCTCGAGAGTAGATACTTGTTATTCATGGTCACCTGATTCAGGCGACAGTAGTCGAAACACAGTTGCAAGCTCCCATCCATTTTCATGGTGAACAAAATTGGAGATGTTAAGGGTGAAACATTGGGTCAGATAAATCCCTTCCCCTGCAATTCCCCCATCAGTACCCTCATATCATGTTGATCGTAGGGAGCCATCTGATATGCTAGAGTTGATATTGGTGCAGTCTCGGGGTACAACTTAATGTATAATTCTACCTCTCTGCCTGGAGGTAGTCCTGGAACATCATCAGGAAAAACATCTTCGTGCTGATCCACCAAAACAGCAAAACTCAAACTCCACACATTAACAACTCTGAGGATGAGACTAGCCAATTGATGTGTGATCGGTTGCCCCATCAACTGCGTAAGTCCATCATGGGATTCAAAGTCTTCCTTGTCTCCATTGAAGGTGAAACTGCTCTCTTCCGTGCGGATACACCACACTTTTTTCTAATACAGTCAATCTGGCCATGAAATGTGGATAACCAGTCCATACCCAAGATGACGTCTTATGTATTCGACACCGCTACAAGCAGATCAAAGCCGAAGCTCTCACCTCCTATATTTAGCTCACACTACCAGAACCATTGGGTAATCATCGAGTATGATCCCATAGGAGTCTATAGCCGTAAGGATCAAGCCAACGACTCTGTCGAAATCTCTGAGATCCAAAAAAGGGAAGCGGCAATAACATAACGACACGCACCTGTGTATATAAGTACTGCAGCAGTGGTTTTGTAGACATGTATAGTATCTCGAATCATCTGAGATGCACTGTGGTCATAGACCACGACTACTTAGAGTCGAGCCTTCCTTTTTCCACAAGCTCCATGTGGTCAACGTGGACCTCCTGGTGGTTGTGGTGGAAGAGCCTCCAAATGTCATCCACCACCCGTTGCTCGTCCAATTCCTCTACCTTGTCTGCCTGCTCCCGGCGGACCACCATGGTCGTACGTATGACTCTACCTAGGAGGTCCCTATACATTATGTTGCTCATCTAAATGGCGGGTCGGGCAGTTACAAGAAATATGGCCCTACCCATAACATGCATATCACTACTTGCTCAATGTATAGTTGACATTGTCTCGTGTTCCCCACACAACCGAACCTGTATCCTGGGATCACCCACCTAATGTCCTAGACCTCTTGGACATCTGTGTCTTCTGTCTACTTCCAGATGCAGAAACCTCTTCTATGTGTCGCCTTGTGTTGGGTCTCACTACCTGTGACTGCTCAGAGAGAATTCTCTACACTATAAGGGCTCTCTCCAACACCTCCTCATGTGATAGAATGCTGAGGGAAATCGTCGAATCCCTGATCTCATGCCTGATTCCCTGTTCGAAGGTTCATGCCATGATGAACGGGTCCCACACCATATCTGTGGAGTAGCGTGAGAGGTCGGTGAACCACACTGAGTACTGTGCTAGTATCATGATGCCCTACTGTAGATGTAGTAACTCCTGAATCTGCATCGTACGATGGGTGGCTAGAACAATATCCGCATGGAATAGTCTCTCGACATATGCCCAGTGTAGTGACGCCTCCTCATGCACCTTGAGCATGAGGATCCACTCTCTACTTGCAACTGTGTGCTAGATAATCGCGGAAAGGATCACCATAAGGTCGAATGGTGTCCCTACCAATATGAAATCTCTCACGATATCTTCCGGCCAATACTAAACTTCCTATGGGTCCATCTCTCCCCGGATCCTGGACGGCCTCTGTGGCAGGGACTCGTGTAGCGCACTTAGGTGGCATGCACTCTATGCTGCTGGAGCCGGTGGTATCAGTGGCCATACGGGTAGTGGTAGTGCTAGTGGCATTTCTATGATGGGGCTCTATACCGAGTCTCTATCACTCTGTTGGATACCATCTCGTACGTAACTCGGAACCCTATCAGGTTGTCTTCATGGGGTCATCCTGAAAAGAAAACAGGTGCGTCACAACCAAAATAGTATACCTAGTGAGATGACACAAAGTAATCTCAAAAAAACATTTTTAATGGAAACACACACTGAATCATTGTTTTCGTTCACTGATCTAGTTATCAAGATGTCATAGTCCTAGTGCATGGATACAACGACCACCGCACCATCACTGGTGTACCTAAACTGATAACCACACCAAAAAAATTAAACTATTGTCATTAAATGAATTAGAGTCTATATTCTGTGGTAGAACCGACTACATTTGATACCAATTTTTCATGACCCATCCTCAGGGCCTCTTCCATGACTACCCTAAGCCAGCCTTCCATAGGAATGGGGCTGGAGATTAGCACAAAAGGTGTAAATCCCTAAGCTACAAGGAATTACCTTTTTAAATATAAACAAAACCAATAGATTATGCCACAAGAAGTAAACACTAAGTAAAACTGATTACAAAAGGGTGTGATGGAAAGTAAATCGGCCAGTATACAAATCTAACTGAACAACAAGAATATGTAAAAAGGTACAAAAATCTGAAATTAAATATAAGATCTTGTATCGTCCTCTAGGGATTCCTACCTGAAGGGTAGGTACATATGGTCACCTCGATACTCATGTCTGTCAGTCTCCTCTATGTGTTGACTCGTTAGAAGGTCCACCTCCGGGTACCGTCTAGTCGTGGGGATCTCGGCCTCCGTCAGCACTATCTGTCGTCTGCCTCCAACACAACGAGGTGTAGGTATAACCCGTTCAGGGATAAGAAAAATGATACTCAGTAGGGTCCCCGAGACCCGCAAGGTATCAAAATATCGACTAAGGATAATCAAAAGAAGAAAGATAAAATCACGAAATATAAAACAACCCTACTTGGGTACAATCCAGGGATATTCCTAAGTAACCAATCTCTGTCAAGATCTAACTATCGAGCCCAATCACAAACCAACTCCACAAAGGATGTAATTTCAATCACCACGATGATACTGGTTGAAAGTCATGACTCATCTCACATAGGTATGCCACAATAGTTGAGATATATAGATGATCAGATGTAGCCACTAAATCATCTAAGCTATCAGATCCACATAGGATACAAGACCAGCTCAGCTGTCAGACCCAAACATGATACAAGACCAGCTATCTCGTCTATGTTGTAGGACCAACATAGGATACAGGACCACCTATAATTCATCTGAGTTGTCGGACCCACATAGGATATAGGACCATCTATTCTGTCGGTTCCACACATGATACAAGAACATAAGTCAGAATTGTCGAACCCAGACACAATTCTTGTGTAGTTATCATCATCGTCGAACCCACAGAGGTTTCCAGTACAGTAGTCGATTCTGTCAAACCCACAATGGATTCCGGTACAGAAGTCATCATATCCAGCTCTAGGGTTCCCGCACACAGAACACACGATTCTGGTAGAGTCCTCTCCTTGAGTCAAGAATCGATACATCAACGATGTCTTGAGTTTATTTCTCTCATAGTTCTGTCTCATCATTAGAAACCTAACATGATAGCCGACACATAAATTGGATACCTGGTCTGAGAGTTATTATCTTTTCCGTTCCAGGGGCCTGGAAGGATTTAAGCTTGTTCCAAACCCTGCCATTTTCCAATGTCCTCAAAACTCACTTAGAGTATTTAAAAAGGATTTCCTCATCGCAAGGGTCCCAGTGCTACAGACGGAACGTCATTCACACGCGTGGTGATGGAGATATTCTCATTTAGGCAATGTCGTGCTCGGCCCATCAAGCCCAGTGGGCTGGCGGTTCGGCTCGACCAGACTCGGAGGGTCCGACCCCTTAGGGGGTCGACCCGACCCAGTTTGGTGTGTCTAACCTTGCTAGTGGGTCATCCTGTCTCAGTGGTGCATGGACCACCTACAGACCTGGCCAAAGAGCAGGCCGGTTCGGTTTGCCCAGCAGAACTTCCTCTCCCTACCCGGCCGACCGAAGTCGTCCATTTCTGTCCAGTGTGAGTGGCCCACACAACAGGACTCTATTCTTCCCACACAGCACCATGTGGCATAACTATTCCTCATCCCTACATGTTGGTTCGCCATGCGAGTGGCCCGTGGTTGCGGGGTGCGGCTCCCCCATATTGCGGTGCTAGAGGGAGACACAAATCTCTAGATCAGCCGGCCGTGGCCGGCCAGTTCATATCCAGCCTTTTCGGCCCATGGAGGCAGGCTGTGGTTCCCTCCGCGCAGTACCTGCTTGTGCAATAGTTACCAGTGGGCCAGTCGGATTGGCTGTCTGGTCGTCCCACGGACTGTGTGACCTGATCGGCCGCCGGTCTCTTCAAGTGGCCGGCGCGCGGACACCGCTGCCTCCGATTGCCGCCATGTCCAGTGGTCCCCGACATCAGTCATCATCACCTCTTCTGACACCACCCCCACCGGAATTACAATTAAGAATCAACGTAGGGTCTTTGTCCCATGTTATTTCGGCCCGCTCCCTCTACGTTAGGAGATATCAAAAGGCCAAATACGAACCCAAGCATTCATAAAGAAAGAGGGTATAATTTTATTCATTTAAAATTATACAAAACCCCCTACCTAGATTCGAAGCTCGTTTGTTGACGACGACATCTATTCGTTTATGTCAGGGTGCATCCGATGAGGAAGTGTTGTTGTTGGTGACGTTCTTCACGAGCGGCGTCTTTTTCCTAGATGCGGAGGAAGAGTAAGGAAGACAGGCGTTCCTTGTGGGAGTCGCCTCACGTTCTTTCCCGGGTTGAAGAAGTGGAGATGATGTTCTTCATGTTGTTCATGGTAATAACACTTTCCTTCTAATTCTCCAAAGCCTCCCATGGTAATATGTATAACCAAAACAAAAAAGAAATAACACCCCCTTATTAAAACGATTGATTACAGAATTCAAAGAGATTCCAATTTATTAAGCTACATCATTTAACTAATAAAATGGGTTGGATCATTAAATTGGAGTGTGGAGATGAAGAGGCTCCCAAATTAAATGTGGATAGGTGGATTCATTAAATTAAAATGATGTCCAAGATTTGAATGAGGTTCAAGTAGTTAAAGGGGAGATGAATGGTTTGGTGTTCGTGTGGTCCCCACCACACAATATCCTCCAATGGGAGGTTATGTGGGGGTGGGCCCCACCTCGAAAATCCCATTTGATATAATAACCACCAACTAAATAAAATAATGCCACACATTATTTTATTTAATTTATTAAGAATCCCCAAAATTAACATCCGCTCTTGAACAAACACAACTGCAGTAATTGCCTCCTTATGCGATTACAGACACTGCAAGTTCATCGGTGTCATGGGATTTCAATTCTGAGCACTGGTTCAAATGATAGAAAACCCCGCACATACGTTTACTGAATGTCCCCGAACAAAACTTCAGAAATTGATTTCGGGCACACTGGGCCTGAGAATCTGGCGTCGTCAGAAACTACGGACTCGTAAAATTCCAAAGAAATAAAGAAAAAAATTTCCTTGAATATTCCAGGTCTTAAAAAATGGTGTACTATTTTTTTCTCATTCTTTATTTATGTAAATAAAAAATATAAAAATAGTGTTCATGTATACATTTGACATACTGTATCCCGGAACGTTGTAATTCATTATTCAATATCTGTTATTTCAGAATGATTATAAATAACTAATAATGAATATATAGGAATTATTTATCCTTATTAACGTTTATATATTATGTAACCATGAATAATGTCTAGTGGGGACAAATAATGAACCAAAACATACATGAAAACCAATGTTATTATCAACAAAAACACTGATTTTTACATATACTTGTTAATAAACATGTGTTTAAAGAATATAAGAAAATAATATTAATTATGATATTTATATTGAAGTTTATGTAATAAATTTTAAATAAATCTATATTTATGATTCATGATTTTTGAACACATAAAAAGGATGTTGGACCAAAGGAAATAATTTATTTCAAAATATCATTAACTTTTGTGATTGTTTATGTTTATGTTTATACTATGGTTATTATTTGATAATTATATACTAAATCAAATATATTTTCTGATGTCTAACAATATTAATTCAATAAATATGAAATTATTTATTAATATACAAGTGATTATTTGAAAAGATATTGTTTATTGGTAATATTTCAATCACATGTGAATTTTTATAGAGTTATTTAAATATCATTTATTCATCCAATATTATGCATTCTACTATAAACATACCCATAATGATTATTTGATCTCACCACATTATTATGATTCCTTCCCCTTGGATTTTAGGATGCGTATTATAATTGATATTTATGGATAATATAATGTAAATAGTGGTGTTGTCGAATTAAATTAATGGTTGAATTCATGTAATTAAGTTTATTGTACACTCAAATATGTATATTATTTTCATGACAACGAAACTATTTTGTTATTTGGTATGTGATCACTAGATTCTAGTACTAATGTATTAAATCAACCCCATCTATAAGAGTCTATGATTCGTTTCCATTCATGACCTGTAACGCCCCGACCCTAGTTACCCAGAGTCGGTGCATTATTACATAACATTGGCATGATCACAAGAATGATCAAATCTCGAAAGACCGATTGGTTTAGTAGCCTTGGAAACACTAGATATATTTATAAGTTTTACATTACATCATAAGATGAAAAACTACTACAACAACATAATGTCTCCATAATCCACACTCATATCCCCACATAATATCCCTGAAGGTCATTCATAATTTTCTTCTTCACTTCCTGGGAAGAATAAAACCTAGAAAAGGGGTGAGCTCAAATGCCCAGTAAGGATAAAAATATAGCGGAAACTTTCATAAATAAGAATAAACATTTAAGGCAATGTATAACTAAAACAAAAGCCTTTTAAACTTGAACATTTAACATAGTATGGAATAAATAAAATGAAATAATGCCATTTACTTATTCACATGGTTATTCTACTAATCGAATAATCACATGCAAAATCAGTAACCACTTTCATAATGATGGAATGCATAATGCCAGACTATCATAACCACATAGTCAAGGCCTCGTGCCAAGACTACAAATAAGATTTTGTCAAGGCCTTGTGCCAAGACACTAGTTTGTCTCATGAGACCTGCCGATGCAATTTTTTTAGAAGATACATACGTTTAAAATTGCTAAAATACACTCCAGTGTTTTCTGAAAACATTATGCAATCTTCTGAAAACAAAATAACTAATTCTGAGACTGCTCGAATAATTACAGGCCATGATGGGTCCACTCCCAATCCATTCCTGTCTACCTAACTCGAGAGTCAGGTTTTCTGAAATCATTTTTAAGCATGCGTTAAATACGTATACATTTTCACTGGATTTTCATATATTTTAGAGAAATATCTCTTTTTTTGAAATCATTTAAAAATCACATAATTATAAAAGGAAAACTTTATTTTGAAAATATCCTTACAAGTGTGTAAGGGAAGCTTCAAAGGTGTAATAATGGAAGAGAATAACCACACATGTCGTATAAGTTAACAAAAAAACATTCTTACCTTAATTTTGTCAAAATGGTTAAAAAGCACCTTGTTTGGAAAACGACAGAAAGATTCCTTTATAAACCTCTTATAAAAAGTCAAAAAAGGGTATAAATGAATTTAACCCATATTCTTGTAAATAGTAAAAATGTTTTGAAATACATTTTTAAGAAACATGGATGATAAAGAGATCCAAGTAGATTATTACATATAAACAACCTCAGATAATGAAGAGATCGTGAAATAACCCATACCAATTTGGTAACTTATGAAACATACAACCCATAAAAGAGGTATCATACAATTAATATGTAAATACACATAAATTAGAGTGTATTACACAACTAATATAATTATGGGTAGTACATACACCACACAAAATGTGATGGTGGCAATATAGCATGAATCTCACGGGAATAAGGAGTGAGATGAAAACCCCTTACCACGTTAATCAACTGAGTCGTATGGCCAAAAGTTAATAACCACCAAATTATTTACAGAATAACATGAATATAAAGATAATCATGATAATATATATCAAATGGCAGTACACAATACACCAGTTTCAATAATTTAGTGGCGAACAATGGAAATCTCACGGAATTGAATGTGAGATAAGAAAATCTATTACCTTGTACTTTTCCTTGGTTGGGGTAGGTTAAACTCATTTATAATGGTGAAATAATTGTTATTAAATTATACAAGATTCATATATATTAATATGATATCATATATGATCTTTTATCATTGATTTGTTAATAATATCTTAGAATTATCATCGTTTTGGGTGTTAACTTACTCATTTTATTTTATATGTTTTGTTACATAAGCCATGTTTGTTGTATCTTATTCATATCCAGAATTATATCAAGTCCTTTAACATCATTTTTAAATCATCAAATGATAATTATACTTGAATGGATACGATGGAGAATGAATCTCATCGCGTTCGTGGAGACGGTAGTCCGTACGTACGCACGAGCGACAATATCATTCTTTTGATACTAAAATAATATATAAATGGACGGTATATCATATATACAGAATCATTAACATGTTATATTTATTATTTACCTGAGTTAAACATCATTATTATACCCATAAAAATAATATTATATTGAATAACAATTACACCACGACGTGGAGACGGTAAGCCGTACGTACGCACGTATGGTGACATGTTATTCAAATGGTGGATAGAATACTGAATATGGTTGTACCATATTTATAATAACATCACAGTATATGCGAGATACTGGAGTTATTATTTTATAATGGTAAGAACAAATAAAGAAGAAGTGGAAGAAGAAAGGAACTAGAAAAGGGGTGGTGAAAACATTACCTCTTCTTCGGGTTCTTCCTTTTGATTTGATCAAAAGGGCTCCTTAGGTTGGCTTTCTGATCAAACTAAGGCCTCTAGGTTGTAGTGAGGGATGTTGGGAGAGTATTTGGGCAGAGTGTTTCCGAACCAAAAGGCTTTGAAGGTGTGATGAAATGAGAAGGAGGAGTGCCCTTTTATAAGAGGGGTGAGGGGCACCTTTGGAAAAGCTAGAAATATTAATTTATAATAAATTCATATTCGGTTTATAATGGCTAAAAAGTTGATTATTCAAAGGTTAAGGTGGGGATAGGTCTAAAACCACTCAACCAATAGAATTTATACAGGTTTGGGTACTTATATTAACCTTATCTTTAAGTATTAACTCTAAGTTAATTAGTTTCACTTTTACAATGTCTCTTTGTATTATTATATAATATGGTTAATAAACTTACTATATACATCCAAGAGACCCCCAAGTGGTCCATTAATGATGAACCTATCATGATATAAGTCTCTTGGCCGAACCTTATATTTTTAGTATTTTAATATCAATTAATAATATAATATTTGTTTTAGGAACTCTTTTATGTCAATTTTGACACTATTCAATAGTTGATTTTTGTGAAACTCATAACAGATTGATTACTTAGAACAAAGTCAATTAAATAAATCCTAATATATCATATTATCCTAGAAAATTAGTTTAATTCATTATAAGTTTCATATTATATTTATTTGGGTATTTATAATATCAATTATTTTAATTTTTCACTATTATAGTAATTACTCCATCATCATTGTGTCATAAATAAAATAAATTATTTAATGTCTAAAAATTATAAATAAAATATCATTATGTAGGAAAACTTTTTATATTTTTAATGAATATTTATAATCTAAAATCCAACATATATAACCCTATGTAAAAATTGTTTTTCTAAAAGATATATGCTTGTGTCATTTTTGTATTCATTTTAACTTAATTAAAATAAAGTGTCATTATCACTTACAAGTGGATCCATGGGGTCCCAAAATCGACCCAAAGATGCCCATGGTCGACCATGTATCAACCAATAGGGTTAAGACACGTTTTAGGGTAATTTAGTATTATTATAAAAAAATTTTAACCCTTATTTACCGGATTTACCCTTAACCATGGTAAATAAAATATTTACCGCAGTAATTATTCAAAATGTATAAAAATAAAAGTTACCTATTTACACAATTTGAACATCCTGATTCCAAATATGGAATCCATTTTCCTAAATTCAAAAAACAGAAGTGGTAGAAATTAATTTAAAATTTATTTCCGCTGTCAAAACAAAAAACGTGTTTTTAAGAGATAATAACTATCAAAAGATTGACACTTGTTTATGTTCGGTTTAATTGTAAAATTATGTCCAATGACCAACATTATATTAAATGGTAAAAATATATTCTAAATATACTTTAAAACTACTAAAATTCATAATTTATCAATATTAATTATTTTGATTAAAAAAGTTGTTTTTAATTAAAATTTAGTAATTTTCACTATTCATCAAAATATGAAAATTATCTGAAAAGTAACAAAATTTCACCTTAGGCTAAATTAGATATTCCGAATCCAAAAATGAAGTCTATTTTGAAATATAAAATATATATGATTTCAAAAATTAGGCATTACTATTCACAACGGCTAGTTTAATTTGTTGTGGTGTGTGTTAGAACTCGAGGTTGCGTACAACACACGCTATCACATTATTCGAAGGGAAACGTACCGTGGAAGCTTGGGGTGTTACATTCTCCCCTCCTTCAAATAATTGCGTCCTCGCAATTTCTAGGGTATTACTGCACAAAATGACTCGGGTGGTTCTTCATCATAAATTCCTCGGGTTCCCACGTTGCCTCTTCTATCTTATGATTTCTCCACAAAACTTTTACCAGACGCGTCGTCCGGTTTCTCAGCACTTGTTCTCTCGTATCGAGAATCTTTACGGGCTCTTCACAATAGGAAAGATCGGGTTCCAGTTCTAATTCCTCATAGGTGAGTACATGCGTTGGATCAGGCATGTATTTCCTCAACAGAGATACGTGGAACACATCGTGAACTTTGGAGAGACTTGGCGGCATTGCCAATCGGTAAGCTACAACCCCAATTCGTTCTAGAATTTCGAAAGGTCCGATGTACCTGGGAATAAATTTACCTTTCTTACCAAAACGTATGACTCCCTTCCACGGAGATACCTTCAGGAAAACATGATCACCAACTTGAAATTCCAAATCCTTCCTTAGATTATCGGCATAGCTCTTCTGCCTACATTGAGCTGCTTTGATGTGATTTTGGATTAATTTCACCTTTTCCACCATTTCCTCCACCAGTTCTGGTCCTACAAGATTTCGTTCACCAACGTCATCCCAACAGGTTGGTGTACGACATCTCTTTCCGTATAACGCTTCATATGGTGCCATCTGAATACTCGAATGGAAGCTATTGTTATAGGAAAATTCTACCAGAGGTAAATATTGATCCCACATACCCTGAAAGTCAAGTGAGAAAGATCTCAACATGTCTTCTATGGTTTGAATAGTCCGTTATGATTGTCCGTCTGTCTGTGGGTGGTAAGAAGTGCTCAAATGAAGTTCAGTATCCAGGGATTTCTGAAGACTTTTCCAAAATCTTGAAGTAAAACGGGGATCACGATCAGAAACAATTGATAAGGGTACTCCATGAAGTCTCACAACATCATTAATATATAGTCTTGCTAGACGTTCCAGGGGTAGATCTTCTCTTATAGCAAGAAAATGTGCTGACTTGGTAAGACGATCAACAATCACCCATATTGCATCATTCCTTTTAGGAGTCTTTGGTAGCCCCATGACAATGTCCATCGTAATATTGTCCCATTTCCACTCCGGTATGGGAAGAGGTTGCATGACTCCTCCAGGCTGTTGCCTTCCAGCTTTCACTTGTTGACAAACCATACATTTTGACACAAAATTAGCAATCTCCCTCTTCATGTTGTCCCACCAAAAATGTTCCTTCAAATCTCTATACATTTTGGTGCTCCCAGGGTGTATAGAGAAATTGGAACTATGAGCATCATCCAGCAATTCCCCATTTAGATCAGGTATATCAGGAACACAATGTCTCTTCTCAAATTTCAAAATTCCATCTTCATACACAAAGTCTCTCAATCTCCCATCATTCACAGCTTTAATATTCTTTTGAAATTCTTCATCATCGGTCTGAGTACTCTTAATCATTTCTTTTAAAGATGGTTTGGAAACCATTTGAAAAAGAAATGATGTTTCGCCTTCCCTGGTTATTCCCATGTCCATCTTTACTAGATCCATGAAAATTGGATCCTTTTCAATTCTCATATTGTTCAAAACTCCATGGTCTTTTCTACTCAAAGCATCTGCCACCTTGTTTGCCTTCCCCGGGTGGTAGTGTATCGTGAAATCATAATCCTTGAGTAATTAAAGCCATCTCCTTTGCCTCATGTTGAGTTCTTTTTGTGAGAAAATATACTTCAAACTCTTGTGATCAGTATAAATCTCACATTTTTCACCATAGAGGTAGTGTCTCCATATCTTCAAAGCAAAGATCACAGCTGCTAACTCGAGATCATGAGTAGGATAGTTTTGTTCATGAATTTTCAACTGTTGTGATGCATAGGCAATAACTCTATCATTCTGCATAAGGACACGACCAAGTCCTTTCTTCGATGCATCACTATAAATAACGAACCCATCATTCCCCGATGGTAGAGTCAATATAGGAGCATTGACTAATCTTTTCTTCAGTTCTTCAAAACATTCTTCACACTCTTTTGTCCACAGAAATTTAACCCCTTTACGTCTGAGCTTCATTAATGGGTTAGCCAATCGGGCAAAATTCTGGACGAAACGTCGATAATAACCTGCCAAACCAATAAAACTGCATACCTCAGTTATACTCATAGGTGTTGTCCATTCTTGGATTGCCTTGGTCATATAAGGATCAACATAGATTCCATCTTTAGAGACAATATGGCCAATAAAAGAAATCTCTTGAAGCCAGAATTCACACTTGCTAAACTTCCCATATAATTCATGCCTCCTCAGAGTCTTCAAGATAATGCACAAGTGATTTTCATGATCTTCACAGGTTTTGGAGTATACCAATATATCATCAATAAATACCACCACAAATTCATCGAGATACTCCTTGAAAACAATATTCATCAGAACCATGAATACGAAGGGTGCATTAGTCAATCCAAACGGCACTACAGTAAACTCGTAATGCCCGTACCTGGTTCGAAATGCTGTCTTCGGAATGTCTTCCTTCTTCACACACAACTGATGGTATCCAGATCGAAGGTCAATCTTTGAAAAGTATTGACCTCCATGAAGTTGGTCAAATAAATCATCAATGCGAGGTAGGGGATACTTGTTCTTTATCGTTATAGCATTGATCTCCCTGTAGTCGATACATAACCTCATAGATCCATATTTCTTTTTAACAAAAAGAACAGGGGCTCCCCATGGAGAAACACTAGGGAGAATAAATCCCTTATTAATCAATTACTCTAGTTGTTTCTTTAGTTCGACTAACTCTACAGTGGCCATTCTATAAGGGGTCGTCGATATAGGCCTTGATCCAGGAATAAAATCAATGGAAAACTCAACTTCTTGTTCTAGAGGATGTCCAGGTAAATCTTCCGGAAATACATCTACAAATTCTTTCACAACAGGTACATCCTCTATTTGAACATTACTTTTTTCACTGACAGTTATTTCATTCTCTTCCTCCCCAATAATTGAATTATGTTGAGCTACTGGGGGTGGATCTAAATAAGAATTAGGTGGTGACAATTCTGCTCTAAAGATAAGGTGTTCCTTATCATTATCATCAAGAATCATAACCAATTTCTTCTTACAATAAAATTTCGCATCATAGTCGGAAAGCCAGTCCATACTGAGGATTATATCAAACTCAATCATAGGTATGACGATGATATCAGCAGATAAATAAAATTTATGTCCTCTAATGGGGACTGATTCACAAAACTTTGTTTCAATGATACATCCCTTAGGAGTTTTAACTGACAACTCCCTTATTAAATCAAATTGGAAATATCTAATTTTCTTAGCAAACTGGGAAGATATGAAACCATGCGACGATCCAGAGTCAAATAATGCATTTTCTAAACTTGAGGAAACCATTAAATTACCTGCCACCACGTCTTTTGGAGATTCTACCTCTGCAGTAGTGATAGCATAAGCCTGGCCTTGATCCCTTGGCCTTTTATGAGGTAAGTTCCCCTACCACTTAGGACATTCATTCGCATAATGTCCCATCTCCCTGCAACTGTAGCACTGAACGTTGGTGGCTTCCTTCCTCCCTTTGCAATCACGATCTTGGTGGCCTTTTTCACCACACTTGTAACAGACGCCCATTCCCATCAAGCAAGCACTGGGGTGTTTCTTCCCGCATTTACCACAATATGGATATTCAACCTTTCCCTTCTTCCCCTTATTTCCATTCCCAGATTGATCAGCAGGTCTCTTCTTCTCTTGCTTTGCTTTAAATTCATAAGACTTAGAGAATTCCTTTTCGGTTTTGATAGCACATGAGACAATGTCGTCGTACGATGAAAAGGATTGTGAGACTGATGCTCGATGGAGAAATGGTTTTGATCAATCTTACTTATTGGGTTGCGAATATAATCTCCAGCATACCTCGCTAACCTTGTAAAGTTAGCCTCATACTTTGTGACATTCTCATCCTCCTTTTGTCTCAGACTCAGAAATTGCCTTTCCATATCTGCTCGATGGTCGCGAGGAAACTATTTTTCTAAAAACAGGTCTTTGAACTCCCTCCACTCCATATTTGATACTTCATCATCTTCCTTCATGTTTTGAATCAATGACCACAATTGATCAGCATCTCTAGTGAGGCGGTAAACTGCCATGATAACTTTTTCCCTTTCACTGCTCCCCAAAGCCTGAAATATTTTCTCTAGGGAAAATATCCATTGATCATCTACTAAGGGATTTGTATTCCCATTGAACGTTGGTGGTTGTTGCCTCATGAATCGATCTAACATTGATCCTCCACGCTGCGGATCAGGGTGCTCCATACGGGTAAGGTTATTATTCATAACCTGAGTATGTTGTCCCAGTATGGTGATTAGCTGATCGGCACCAGTTGCATCACCAGCCCCACTATAATTATCTTGAGCAGGAGGGCAATCCCTACATGGAGTGCGTGCATTGATACAGTTCCCATTTCTTCCACTAGGCGCCATTTCTAAACAATGGCATAAACTAGATCAGTTTATGAACCAAAATACATAATCTCGTACTTATAAAACACTTAACATAAATTGAACTATTTATGGATATAATCCATAATCATAAGAATATTTTCTTTGAGGAAGTATATACTCATAAACCCTTCATAATGATTTGTAAAGAAAATGAGAGTTATCCTAAGCATATTCCCCGGGAGTGTCGTAACCAAGAGTGAAGCAAGGCCCGTTTTAGTGCACCAGTTCTCGTTCGAGTCTAGCTCAAAGCGGTGTTTTCGGGTTTTACCCCTAGGTACATCTGTGCCAGAGCCGCCTCTACCTGCTCGTATCCAGACAGGGATATATTGCTCGGAAAACTCAAAAAATATCTACAATACCAAAATTCTAGGAAGTTATTCTATACTAATCCTCAAAGTTCATCTTAGGTCTACGCGCTCTAATCAGAGTTTATCTAAATCTAGCTTCCAAGGTTTGTACTAAACTTCCTCTGATACCAACTGTAACTCCCCGACCCTATTTACCCAGAGTCGGTGCATTATTACATAACATTGGAATGATCACAAGAAATATCAAATCTCGAAAGACCGATTGGTTTAGTAGCCTTGGAAACACTAGATATATTCACAAGTTTTACATTACATCATAAGATGAAAAACAACTACAACAACATAATGTCTCCATAATCCACACTCGTATCCCCACATAACAGCCCTGCAGGTCATTCATAATTTACTTCTTCACTTACTGGGAAGAATAAAACATAGAAAAGGGGTGAGCTCAAATGCCCAGTAAGGATAACAATATAGCGGAAACTTTCATAAATAAGAATAAACATTTAAGGCAATGTATAACTAAAACAAAAGCCTTTTAAACTTGAACATTTAACATAGTATGGCATAAATAAAATGAAATAATTCCATTTACTTATTCACATCGTTATTCTACTAATCGAATAATCACATGCAAAATCAATAACCACTTTCATAATGATGGAATGCATAATGCCAGACTATCATAACCACATAGTCAAGGCCTCGTGCCAAGACTACAAATAAGATTTTGTCAAGGCCTTGTGCCAAGACACTAGTTTTTCTCATGAGACCTACCGATGCAATTTTTTTAGAAGATACTTACGTTTAAAATTGCTAAAATACACTCCAGTGTTTTTCTGAAAACATTATGCAAGCTTCTGAAAACAAAATAACTAATTCTGAGACTGCTCGACTAATTACAGGCCATGATGGGTCCACTCCCAATCCCTTCCTGTCTACCTAACTCGAGAGTCAGGTTTTCTGAAAACATTTTTAAACTTGAGTTAAATACGTATACATTTGCACTGGATTTTCAAATATTTGGGAGAAATATCTATTTTTTGAAATCATTTAAAAATCACATAATTATAAAAGAAAAAAATTATTTTGAAAATATCCTTACAAGCGTGTAAGGGAAGCTTCAAAGGTGTAATAATGGAAGAGAATAACCTCACTTGTCATATAAGTTAACAAAAAAACATTCTTACCTTAATTTTGTCGAAAAGGTTAAAAAGCACCTTGTTTGGAAAACGACAGAAAGATTCCTTTATAAACCTCTTATAAAAAGTCAAAAAACGGTATAAATGAATTTAACCCATATTCTTGTAAATAGTAAAAATGTTTTGAAATACATTTTTAAGAAACATGGATGATAAAGAGATCCCAGTAGATTATTACATATAAACAACCTCGGATAATGAAGAGATTGTGAAATAACCCTTACCAATTTGGTAACTTATGAATCATACAACCCATAAAAGAGGTATCATAAAATGAATATGTAAATACACATAAATTAGAGTGTATTACACAACGAATATAATTATGGGCAGTACATACACCAAACAAAAGGTGATGGTGGCAATATAGCATGAATCTCACGGGAATAAGGTGTGAGATGAAAACCCCTTACCACGTTAATCAACTGAGTCGTATGGACAAAAGTTAATAACCACAAAATTATTTACAGAATAACATGAATATAAAGTGAATCATGATAATATATATCAAATGGCAGTACACAATACACCACTTTCAATAATTTAGTGGCGAACAATGGAAATCTCACGGAATTGTATGTGATATAAGAAAATCCCTTACCTTGTACTTTTCCTTGGTTAGGGTAGGTTAACCTCCTGTATAATGGTGAAATAATTGTTATTAAATTATACAATAATAATATATATTAATATGATATCATATATGATCTTTTAACATTGATTTGTTAATAATATCATAGAATTATCGTCATTTCTGGTGTTAACTTACTCATTTTCTTTTATATGTTTTGTTACATAAGCCACGTTTGTTGTATCTTATTCATATGAAGAATTATATCAAGTCCTTAAACATCATTTTTAAATCATCAAATGATAATTATACTTGAATTGATAAGATGGAGAATGAATCTCATCGCATTCGTGGAGAAGGTAGTCCGTACGTACGCACGAGCGACAATATCATTCTTTTGATATTAAAATAATATATAAATGGATGGTATATCATATATACAGAATCATTAACATGTTATATATATTATTTACCAGATTCAAACATCATTATTATACCCATCCATATAATATTATATTGAATAACAATTACACCATGACGTGGAGACGGTAAGCCGTACGTACGCGTGTATGGTGACATGTTATTCAAAAGGTGGATAGAATACTGAATATGGTTGTACCATATTTATAATAACATCACAGTATATGTGAGATACTGGAGTTATTATTTTAGAATGGTAAGAACAATGAAAGAAGAAGTGGAAGAAGAAAGGAACTTGAAAAGGGTGGTGAAAACATTACCTCTTCTTCGGGTTCTTCCTTTTGATTTGATCAAAAGGGCTCCTTAGGTTGGATTTCTGATCAAAATAAGGCCTCTAGGTTGTAGTGAGGGATGTTGGGAGAGTATTTGGGCAGATTTTTGCCGAACCAAAAGGCTTTTAAGGTGTGAATAAATGAGAAGGAGTAGTGCCCTTTTATAAGAGGGGTGAGGGGAACCTTTGGAAAAGCTAGAAATATTAATTTATAATAAATTCATATTCGGTTTATAATGGTTCCAAAGTTGATTATTCAAATGTTAAGGTGGGGATAGGTCGAAAACCACTCAACCAATAGAATGTAGACAGCTTTGGGTACTTATATTAACCTTATCTTTAAGTATTAACTCTAAGTTAATTTGTTTCACTTTTACAATGTCTCTTTGTATTTTTATATAATATGGTTAATAAACTTACTATATACATCCAAGAGACCACCAAGTGGTCCATTAATGATGAAAATATCATGATATAAGTCTCTTGGCCGAAACTTATATTTTTAGGATTTTAATATCAGTTAATAATATAATATTTGTTTTAAGAACTCTTTTATGTCAATTTTGACACTATTCAATAGTTGATTTTTTTGAAACTCATAACATATTGATTACTTCGAAAAAATTCAATTAAATCAATCCTAATATATCATATTATCCTAGAAAATTAGTTTAATTCATTAAAAGTTTCATATTATATTTATTTGGGTATTTATAATATCCATTATTTTAATTTTTCACTATTATAGTAATTACTGCATCATCATTGTGTCATAAATAAAATAAATTATTTAATGTCAAAAAATTATAAATAAAATATCATAATGTAGGAAATATTTTTATCTTTTTAATGAATATTTATAATCTAAAATCCAACATATATAATCCTATATAACAATTGTTTTGCTAAAAGATATATGCTTGTGTCATTTTTGTATTCATTTTAACTTAATTAAAATAAAGTGTCATTATCAATTACAAGTGGATCCATGGGGTCCCAAAATCGACCCAAAGATGCCCATGGTCGACCATGAATCAACCAATAGGTTTAAGACACGTTTTAGGGTAATTTAGTATTATTATAATATTATTTTGTAACCCTTATTTACCGGATTTACCCTTAACCATGGTAAATAAAATATTTACCGCATTAATTATTCAAAATGTCTAAAAATAAAAGTTATCTATTTACACAATTTGAACATCCTGATTCCAAATATGGAATCCATTTTCGTAAATTCAAAACACAGAAGTGGCAGAAATTAATTTAAAATTAATTCCCGCTGTCAAAACAAAAAGCGTGTTTTTAAGTGGTAATAACTATCAAAAGATTGACACTTGTTTATGTTCGGTTTAATTGTAAAATTATGTCCAATGACCAACATTATATTAAATGGTAAAAATATATTCTAAATATACTTTAAAACTACTAAAATTCATAATTTATCACTATTAATTATTTTGATTAAAAAAGGTGTTTTTAATTAAAATTTAGTAATTTTCACTATTCATCAAAATATGAAAGTTATCCGAAAAGTACCAAAATTTCCCCTTAGGATAAATTAGATATTCCGAATCCAAAAATAAAGTCTATTTTGAAATATAAAATATATATGATTTCAAAATGTAGGTATTACTATTCACAACAGCTAGTTTAATTAGTTGTGGTGTGTGTTAGAACTCGAGGTTGCGTACAACACACGCTATCACATTATTCGAAGGGAAACGTACCGTGGAAGATTGGGGTGTTACACGACCCATCCATTGGAAATTGGTAGCATCAATTATGGGTATGTTTTGAATACTTCCTCCAGGAAATGTTGTGTTTAATTATTCATCAATTACATTAGTGTATTGTTTTACATATACCTTAAATATATTAAAATTTTAATATTTTAGAGATGATGAAACAATAAACATATTGATAATTTTTAATAATCTATAGTTATTTTGGAAATTATGAAATGAGGAATCACAAAATATAGGATGTAAACATATTTAATTTATACACTATATAGAAAATGGGGATGAAAGATAAAAACTAAAAATGGTAATTTAATTACTATGATAATATTCATTATGAATGTAAAAAATTAATATTTTCTCATTATACAATAATTTATAAGTCATATAATGAAATCTGAGTCTCGAGGTAAGGGATTAATCTTTAAAACCATGTTTTAAATATTTGAAATTTTTTCTACACAATGTACACGATCTTTTATATACAACAATAATTATATATCTTAATCTAAATTTTACATTATTTTTATTGATTAAAAATGAATCATTTTAACTTTACCCATATAGGACATTATAAATATTATATATAAAATTCGATATTTTAATTATTTTAATTCGTTAAATCATAGATAGTGTTTCCCACATTCATATACCTTATTATATTCAAACATTACAATAAATTATTTTTAGTAATTTAATGAAGATTAATTTCTAACATTTTAGTAATTTTTTAATTTTTTCTTTGGAAAAGAATATATACTTTAAAATTTCATGAGATAGCGAAAGTGATTTTGATTATAGTCTCTAATGAATATTTAAATGAGTTTTATTAAGTATATGTATTATTTTATTTGTATTTGTCATTATATTGTTAATTTTAATGATATATAATTATTAGAGTATACTATATAACCCTCCGAATCATTGAGTATTGATATGGTCTACATAGGTGATATCCCATAATTAAACATGATGGTGAATCGTTTATAATTGTAATATTAAGGTTTGTTTATTAAAAAATTTTCAATAGGACTACATTTATTTTATATTAATTCTATGTGTTTATTGGGAATATTTTTACTTCATAGTGTAAAAAAATGTTCTTATGTGTAAATAAATTTTTTACCCATATAATGGTGAAAGGATTATTTTTATGGATTTTTTTTTTAATTTGTCACATTACCTTGAGAAACTATTATGGTTTTGATTTTATCATTATGAAACTTATATAGTTTTTTTCTAAATAAAGTAATACAATAAATAATATTTCATGAGTAAATATATGAATATTTTTATAAATGTTAATTTTTATAAAATTGATTGCTTCCTTATGGATTTTTAAATTTTTAAAATAACTTTTAGTTTTCTATCATCTTTATATCATTTAATTTAAATATTTTTAAAATATATTTTTTTCAAATAATTTTCAAAATTCATATGGATGTTTAGTAATTTTATAAATTTCAATGTTGAGATGTTTTTAATTTAATCAATAGTTGAATGAATAAAACAATAGTGTAAACCAAACTACTATTTTTATACAAAAATATTATGTAATTAGTGAAAATAAAAACATTGTTATGAAATCATTTTCCTAATTTTCATATACTCTATAAAAATTCATTCCTAAATATATAATAAATTTCAATAAATTTAATAAATAATGTAATCATGGGTTTATTTTTTATGGTTTATCATACATCAAACTTACTTACTAAACCCAATGAGAAAAAAAATATATAAAAAACAATGGGGATGGGATCTATTCATTGAAAAACAAAAAACATGAAACTATACCACTACTATGACCTCGGGGAAATTTTACGCTCATTATATAATAATTTCATGTCAAATAAATTATACAAAATACTCTATGTCATATATATAACACATGAAACATGTATGTGAAACTCCCATGCATGTGTAAGAATATAAATACACGTAGGGTTCCCCAAAATAAAAATAAAGTAATTGATAATTTAATTGGATGTATGATAAAATAAAAAATTCAAAATATGAATCCAAAAATATAATATGAACAATAAGGCACAAAATAAACCCAATTTTTCGTTTTGTTCTCATAGTTGGGTATATCACGTCCAACACAACAGTTTCCCAAACTGATAAAGAAAAAATGAATCTCCATAGAAATATAAATAATCCAATATATATAGTATAACCCATATAAAAATATCCTTATAAATAATATAACAAGTGACCCATTCCATTTCAAGGTAAACATGTTGGTCAATGAAGTATTGAATCCTAAAGGGGGGCCCATTCATCATTGATTATTATTCCATAGACAACAAAATATTGTCCTATATTGATAGAGACCCCACACGTTGAGTATGTGTGGGAGTACCAAACTATTTCGATTCATTGTGGGAAGCCCATAAAAAATCAATTTTAAGGGATTATACACCCCTAATAATGACCTAATATACATGATCCATATGTATATGATGGATTAACTAACTGCAAGAGAATTAGGAGGACTAGGGCCATATATATCATAATACTAGTCTTGTAACTAGACCCATGAATTCTTGAATTTTCTCTCTCATATAAATTAGTTTTTCTAGAAAGATAATTTTTTATCCTTTAAAAAAATTTAAAAAACCTTTTGGGGTTCCAATAATTTCCCCACAAAAATATATTTCATAATTTTTTTGAATTAGAATATTATTTCCCTAAATAAAAATAAAGATGAAAATATATATACACACCAATAAAGTTATTATACATAAAACTCTATATATGGATCATTATAGTCATGGAATATGTTATTCTATCAAAACACAATTATAATTTTTTTTATTTCATAATAAAATCTCCCAATGTCACCATCAATAGTTTTTGTTATCCTATTAGATGTTAAATACATACACATAAACCACATCTAAATCCTTCATGTCATACCCAAGATTCTATAAATCTTCACTGAGTCATAATAACTAATTACATTCAATAATTATCACCTCACCACTTATATGAAATTCATTATTCCAATGCTTACTAATGTATGATACACTTGGGTTATATGGATCATGTGTAAGATTAACTCAAACTAGTATAATAAAAACAATAATGGGTTATTTAATGACACCACACATAATGATTAATTATATTTCACCTTATATAGGATATGATAGATACACAATAAATTTATGTGCAATTATGAAAAATAATTTTCACAATGAAACAATTCTCCCCATAGTTCGGATTCATTTCCACATTTTTTTATCTCATATATTCATATTTAATTTATGCATACACTATTAAATACCAATTACAAAACATGACATAATTAGTGTTGGTATATTCTATTCAATAAAATCATCACAAGAATTAGAATTCATGTTGATTGAAATATATGTAAATGACATATTGGATACAAGAACACAATTTTCATGGGATAAATCGTGAATGATAAATTCTAATAGAAATTGAAAGGGTATTGAAGAAAAATTCAACATTAGTAAAATAATTTATAATAGTTGATGGATTAAAAATTAGAATAAAGTTATAAAAGAAAATGATACATGAGTAAAGATACTTAAGATAAATCACTTTCATTGATTCTAATTGATCACATACTTCAGATAATCCAAAGGATCGCCACATGAGCTTATCCAATAGATGGATATCCCATGATATCCAGGGTTCTGAAAAAATTATAATAGTTGATTTGTAGTTGAGGTTATGAAAGGAAAATTATATATGTGGTGATATATGTATAATCATATAAAAGTGATTAACTATTTATAATGAAAATCCTAGTTGGTACCCAGAAAGATGAATGAAAATTGTTATGGTGATATTACTAAAAAGCATATAAAAACCATATAACAAAAGGAATTATCATTCAATAATGGTAATAATAAATTTATGATATTGTAACCTAGATTTTATCAATAGCCTCTTTATCTCCCTTGGTAAATTTTTCCTCTTTCAAAACATCACACGGCTATACCCCAGTCGCATTGACAATGGGTGTCACAATAAGATGTATGCCACATAATATTAATGAAGAGGGTTGAAATGATTAATATAGTGTAATTAGATACAAAAGGTGTAATACTTCCTTTGTTTGATTATTTTAAACGTAAAATATCTCATTAGGTCACACCATACAACTACATTACATAATGAATTAAATTATAGTGAAAATTAAAAAAATATCACTACAATGGTACAATTAAGTACCAAATTTTATTTGGATTTTAAGAGAATAAATATAGGTTATTAAAATGGGACCTATGACTCTAAAACTCACAAATGAGCAATGAATCACGATGAAAAAAATCCCAAATCACCGAATTTTACATGTCCAAAATAGGATTGATATTATCCATTCGGAAAATTCCATCCAAATAATGTATGAATCCTCATCATAATCCATAAATGTAAATTTGACATGTCCCTTCCAAAAAGAACTTTTTTACCACTTAATGAATTGATGTGGAATCTTTTTCGATAATCAAAAATCCAATAAGATATTATGTTTCAATGAAAGTATTATGGATAATCAGTGTTTTTTATCACATAAATAGAGTGATGATTCCTTTTTTATTGATGATGGTTTTCTTGTTGTATTTTTTTCATGTGCCTCTAATTAAAATGGATGCATTAAGATCACTAAAATAAGTAGAGTACCTTCATAATGATATTGTTCTCCACCACAAGGTGAAAAATCATCGTAGTCATAGTGGGGAGGTCCTCTATGGATAGTGATATTCTTTTTATGGTCATGGGTAGTACCACCACGTTTGATTCTTATTTAGTCCACATGGGTATACCCTCAATGATTTATGATTTATCAGTTTCAAATTTATATAAGAACAACACATTGGTTTTTTATTTGATTAACATGTGGATGATGTTCATGATTTTTGATTTATTAAACTTCATTATTAGGAGGACCACTACATGGAATACTTGTTTCATTGTGGTGAAGGAAACATAGGAGGATCATTAAATCCAATATTAGTAAGTTAATAGATAAGGATAATAACATCTTGTTAACTAATTACCATTAATTAGGGAGGAACTCCATAAATAAAACTATTAGGGGGCCTCCATGATTGTTTTATATGGAACCACTATAGGGTTTATCTCTAATTCATTCCATTATATTTTTATTTGGAGGTCAACATTAGTAAATAAATTAAGGAAAACCTTAATTTTTTTGTTATAATAGTCCATGGGAAGGGAATACATAGATATTGATTTTTTAATGGTTAAAATGTATAGAACCATCTTGATTGGTTTTCATGTTGACATGGGGAAAAACATTAAAAAATGTTATATTTGGTAGGGCCTATAATATTTATTGAAACATAACATTGTGGAGAACGTCTATATAAGTGGATGTTTTCCCTCACTAATGAGGGTTAAACTAGATTATTCAAAAATTCAAACCTCAATGGGATTTAAGGCTTCCAATAGTGACTTAATATCATATATTTGATCATATAAGTAAATTTAGATGACTTTAAAGGGAATGACTATCCTTAAAGAAAGGGAAAAACACTTAGAAATTTTTGTTGATGGCCCCTAGTGGCCCATCATTTTTAATTCCCTAGTTTGAACTATAACGGTGACAATATGTAACAACCCAATCTTCAAGGCTATGTTTCCTATTGAATAATGTAATAGATTTCCCTATAATCAACTTCGAGATTTTAACACAGCACGACCAGACAAACTAGCCGTTATGAATAGTAATACACATTTTTTGAAATTTAATAAATTTTAGCTTTCAAAATGAACATTTTTTTGGATACGGAATATTGAAATTATCTTAGGGTGAATTTTAGGTATTTTTTTGAAAACATTCTATTTTTCATTAATAGTGAAAAATAATGAGTTATAGTTTAAAAACTAATATTTTTAAGATAATTATTTATTTTATTTAAATTTATTTTCGGTCCAAATAGATACATAATACTTATATATGTTCAATTTAATTCATTTGATTCATTTTATAATAATTTTAGATATATAAAAATTTTATTGAACTTCTCACTGTGTTTTACCCACCTCCTAAGAGAATTTAAAAATTCACATAAGACATAATTTTATTGCTTCTGTGAATGGAATTTCAAAAATATAAGAGACGTGGTTGATATAAGTAGGTAAAATTTTGTTCAATAAGATGAAAATAATTTTTGCCCAATAGTAAGTTTTTACTTTTATTTACCACGGTTAAAAGTAAATTGGGTAATTAAGTGTAAAAATGATTTTATTATTAAACTAACACATGTAATAATTCTATTGGATAAGTTTGATTCGACCAAAAACAACCTTAGTAATAAAATATGATCCTATATTTCCATTTGGATTAGATTAGGAAATTTATTAATATATTATTTAAAGAATAGTTAAAAGAGATAAAATCAATGTTTAATAATTAAAAAATTTTTTATATCAGGTTATACATAGGATAAATTAGACATTAAAAATTAATTAGAAATATAATAATATTTCCTACATAATGGTACTTTAATAATTATTTTTAGAAATTAAATAATTAAATTTATTTATGACACAATGATGATGCAGTAATTACTGTATTAATGAAATATTATAATAATTGATATTATAAATATCCAAATAAATGTCATTTGATACTTTTTATGACTTAAAATAAATTTATAGGTTAATATGACATATTATGGGTGGTTAAATGAATTTTTTTAAGTAATAATGCTGTTATGAATTTTGAAAAACACAATATCAAATAGTGTCAAAATATACATCAAAGTGTTGTTAAAACAAATTTTATATTATAAATGGATATTATTTTACTAAAACACTAAGGTTCATCCAAAATACATATATAATGATAGGTGTTTCCTTAATAAACCACTTGGGGTTTTCATATAAGTATATAGTATGTTTATTAACGATATAATATAAAAATACAATGAGACATGTTAAATGTAAAACTATTTAACAGAGTCAAATCCAAACGATAAAGTTAATATGGTGATCCAAACCATTCTAAAACCTATTGGATGAGTTTTTTTCGACCGATACCCACCTTAGATTTTAAATAATCCCTTTTTGTTCCATTAAAATCGAAAATTATTTTATTATAAAATAATATTTCAAACATTTCCAAAGGTGCCCCTCAGCCCTCTTATAAAAGGTCACACCCCATTCTCTCTAATTCATAGCTTCAAATCCATTTGGCTCGGCCAAAATCTACCCAAATACTCTCTCAACTATCATACCTTCATCATATATGCCTTAAATTATTCGGAAATCCAACCTAGTGATCCCTTTTGATCTAATCAAATGGAAAACCCCGAAGAAGAGGTTAATATTTCTTCACCTCGTTCAAATTCTATTCTTCTTCCACATCTATTTTTTTATTTGCATTCTAAAATAATAACTATAGAATCTTCTATATACTGTGATGTTATTATAAATATGGAACAAAAAATATTCATTATTCTATCTATCCTTTGAATGCCATTTCCCCATTTGTGCAGACGTATGACATACCGTCTCCACGTCGTGGTGTAATTGTTATTCAATACCTTATTATTTGGATGGGAATAATAATGATGTATTATTGATTTAAATAAAAAATATAACAGGATTAATACTCTTCATATATGATATAACATCAAATTATATATTATTTTAATATCAAAATAATGATATTGTCGTTCGTCCATATGTACGGAGTACCGTTTCCCCGAACGCTATTATATTCATTCCCGATCATATCCATACAAGACTAATTTTAATTTTATGATTAAAAAATTAGAGACATGATATCATTATGGATATTAATAAGATACATACCATACATAACATATATGTATCACATAACAAATAATATAATGGAAAACAAATCCGTTAAAACCCAAAACTACGATAATACTAAGATATTATTAACAAATCAATGTTAAAAGACCGTATATGATATAATATTAATGTATATGAATATTTTATAATTTAATAACAATTGTTTAACTATCATATTAGAGGTTAACATACCCTTGACCATGGAAAATTACAATGTATGTTCTTTCTTATATCACTTTTAATTCCTTGAGTTTTCCATTTTTCACCACCTATTTATTAAATGTGTTGTATTATGTAATATCATTTGATATATATATATATATATACTATCAAGATTTTAATGAAATTAATGGTATTATTTGATTCATTTGGTTGTTATTATATTTTGTCCATAAAACTTGATTGATCACAATGAAGTAAAGGTTTTCATCTCACTTCCTATTTCCGTGAGATTCATGCCATAATGCCACTATTTCCTTTTTGTGCAGCATGTAATACCCAATGATAATATTATTTGTGTAATATACTTTTATTTATGATTAATTAAATCTTAATTTTATGATCCAACTTTCATGGTATGTATATTTCGTTTGTTTCCAAATTAGTGTGGAAATTTCAAATTTCAATTTCAACTCATTCAGCATTACGCATAATTCCTTGATTAATTTATTCCAAGATTATATATAAGATCACTATTTATTTGCTTATGTTTTAATTAACTCTCACCTTTCATTGTATAAACTTTTGATTCACATAATCACTTCATTTATAAATTCTCAAGTCATAGATATGAACATGATAAGAGTAATTTTAACTCAATCTCCATTTGATGAGTTAATCATCCAATTCAATGGTGTTGTTTTACAAGAATATGTGTGAATTTACTCTCTTTGATTTACACTGAATATCCAATAATATTGAGTGTATTTATATTTTTCACACATCATTATGTCTTTTATTTATCCTTAACCTAAGGATACGGTCTTTATAAGATATTTCAACTCAGTTTACATTCCATTAATACTTCTTTGTTGTTATACACCAAATCACATTTATATGGTGTATATAATGCACATTGTCATAGTCTATCATGAATAAAATTATTCTCATGATATTATAATGGTATTATTACCTCAATTTTTTGTATTCAAGTTTCTCTCATTTGGTTAGGAACACTAACTAAAATATCATTTTAAATGTTTGAATGATTTATTATATTAAATTTTTCTCATTAATGTTCATGTTTTAAAAATGGTTTTACTGATTTATTTATATGAAAATTAATGTTTTAAAATTAAAACACCTTTTAAAAGTTTCAATTTTTTGGGACACTTTGATTGAAAAATCTATTTTTAATAGGATTCATTAAAAATAGTTCGACTTTTCAATGTTTTCAAGAAAAAGGGAGATATTTCTCTCAAATAGTTTTGATGATTATTTTCATCTCTGTCGATATCCATCATTATTCTCGATTGAAGTTAATATATTACAAAACAATCTTCCATATTGTATAGAATGAGTTATGTATGACTATGGATGTGATATTTGTATACACTTCATGGTTTGTGGATAATGTATTGACATTTCATATGATAGTTTTAATAAGAATGATTAGATTATGTTTCAAACATTTCATATGAGGAATGTATTGGACATTGCAAGTGATGGATGGAGCCTACTATAGCTCCTCGACACAACGGTAGGTCTCTTGAGACAAACTAGTGCATTGGCACAAGGACATGACAAAATATTATTTTTAATTTTGTCACAAGGACTTCACTATGTGGTTATGATGTCCGACAATATGAATTCCATCATTATGAGATTAGATATTGATATTTCATGTGGTTAATTGACTAGTATAATACCCATGACTATGTTTTATTATGGAATTATTTACTCAGCTCATATTCCTGCCATAAAGTGTTCATGTTAATTATTTGTAAAGGCATGTGTTTTCAAGTATTTACTATACCTATTGTTTATGTTATCTTCTGCTATATTACTTTCTCTTAATGAGCATTTGAGCTCCCCCCTTTCTATGTTTTATTTTTCCTAGGATGAGAAGAAGTGTTTTATGAATGCCTGAAGGGATAGTCTATGGGATCTCTGTGTTTTCTATGGAAACAATGTTGTTGTTGATTACCATTTTATGATTTTATGTAAACTTAATGAATTTATCTGTTATTTCCATGGCTACTAAACTAATCATTATATCAAGACTTCATCTTTTCAGATCATTCCATTTATACGTAATAATGCACCAACTCTGGGTAACTTGGGTCGTGGTGTTATAGTTGGTATCTGAGGAAGTTTGGTACAAACCTTGGAAACTATATTTAGATAAACTCTGATTATAGTTCATAGCCCTAAGATAGACTTTTATGGTTAGTATAGAAGAACTTTGAAAATTTTTGGTATTGTAGAGATTTTGTGAGTTTTCAATGAAATACATCCATGTCTAGATAAAAGTAGGTAGAGGAAACTCTGGGTCAGATGTGCCTAGGGGTCAAACCTGAAAACACTACGTTGAGATGTACTCGAAATGGAACTGGTGCACTACAATGGGCCTTTCTGCACTCTTGGTTACGACATTCCCAGGGGATATACCTGGATAATTTACATTTTCCTTAAAAACTGATTTGATTAATGTTAAAATATGATGAGAATAAATAACCCTTGTAACACCCCAATCTTCTACTGTATGTTTGCCCATTAAATAATGTATCATCTTGCATTGTACATAACTTTGAGATTCTATCACACTACGAACAATAAAACTACCTGTTATAAATAGTAATACCAACTTTTTGAAATTTTATATATTTTATCATTAAAAATGGACTTCATTTTTGGATTCTGAATTTTGAAAATATCTTAGGGTGATTTTTTGGTATTTTTCTTAAAACATTCAAATTTTCATTAATAGTGAAAAACACTGAGTTATAGTTTAAAACCAAATTTTTATTTAAATAATTATATATATTAAGAAAATATAATTTAGGTTAAAATAGATAAATAATACAAATATAGGTTCAATTTAATTCATAGGAGTCAGTTTATAATAATTTTAGATATATAAATTTTTATAAACTTTTCACTGTCTATTACAGACCTCCTAGGAGAATTTGATAAATCACATAAATCATAATTTTACTACATCTATGAGTGGAAATTAATAAATCATAGAAACACAAATGTTATTACAATGTAAAATGTTTTTCAAATGATTAATATAATTTTTTGTGAATAATAACTTTTTACTTTTATTTACCACGATTAAAATTTAATAGGGAAATTATGGATAAAAATGATATTATTATTACCCTAACACATGTCCTAATTCAATTTTCGAAGTGTAATTTGATAAAAAAAAACTTTAGGAAGAAAATATGATCCTTTAGTTCCACATGGATTCGACTATGACATTTATTATTATTGTATTTAATGATGAGTTAAAAGAGTAAAAATCAAAGTATAATAATTAAAACATTTTTAATATACAGTAATAAAGAAGATAAATTAGTCTATAAATTTTCATTAGAAAGATAAAAAGTGTTCCTACATAATGGGGTTTTATTTATAATTTTTAGAAAATAAATAAATAAATTTATTTATGACATCATGATTATGCAGTAATTACAGTATTAATGAAATATTAAAATAATTGATATTATAAATATCAAAATAAATGTAATTTGTGGCTTTTTAGGAATTAAAGAAATATTCTAGGTTAATATTACATATTAGGGTCGATTAGATGAATTCGGTTCAACGTAATAATTCTGTTAGTAATTTAGCATAAAACAAAATATCAAATACTGTCAAAATTGACATAAAAGAGTATTTAAAACAAATATTATATTATTAATGGATATTCTATTTCTAAAAATCTAGAGTTAATCCAATGGAAATATATAATGATATTATTCTAATTAATGAACAACTTGAGGTTTTCTTGGAAGAATATATAACGTTTAATAACCATATAATATAAAAATACTAAGAGACATGGTAAATGTCAAACTACTTATGTAAGAGTAAAGTCTAAAAGTTAATGTTATTATAGTGACACTAACCTGTATAAAACCTATTGGATTTGGGGTTTTCAACCCATACATACCTTTTAATGTAAATTATCCATTTTTGAGACATTAGAAACTGATAATGATTTTATTATAAATTATATTTCTAGATTTTCTTAAGGTACCCCTCAACCCTATTATAAAACGACACCCCCCTTCTCTAAAATTAACAAATTAAAAGCCATTCAGCTTTGTCATATTATACCAAAATACCCTATTAACTATATTCCCTTCATCCTAAAGGCCTTCCATAGTTCATAAATCCATCCTATAGAGCCCTTTTGAACAAATCAATAGGAATAACCCGAAGAAGAGGTAAATATTTCATCACCCCTTTCATGTTCCTTTATTCCTCCACTTCGTTTTTATTTGCTATTTCCTTTCTAAAATAAAAACTCCATTATAATATATATACTTTGATGTTATTATAAATAAGGTACACCAATATCCATTATTCTATACATCCTTTTAAGGAAATGTCACCATATGTGAGTACGTATAACTTACCGTCTCAACGTCGGGGGGTAATTGTTATTTAATACATTATTATTTGGATGGGTATAATAATAATGTTTAATTGATGTAAATAATAAATATAAAATTATAATTATTCTGCATATATGATATACCACGCCATTATATATTATTTTAATATCAAAATAATGATATTGTGGCTCGTACATATGTACGGATTACAATCTCTATGAAGGCGATGAGATTCATTCCCCATCGTATCCATTCAAGAATAATTTTTATTTGATGATTAAGAATAATGTTTAGATACTTCATATAATTCTATATATGAATAAGATACATCCCATAAATAACAAATACAACTCGCATAACAATGAATATAAAGGAAAATGAATCTCTTAACACAAGAAACGACGATAATACTAAGATATTATTAATAAAGCAATGTTAAAAGATAATATATGATGTCATATTAATGTATAAGATTATTTTATAATTTAATAACAATTATTTATCCATTATACTATATGTTAACCTACCCTCGTCCAAGGAAAAAGTATAAAGTAAGGGTTTTCTTATCTCACTTTTAATTCCATGATATTTTCATTATTCTCCACTTATTTATTAAATGTGGTGTATTGTGTACTATAATTTGATATATATATTACCATGATTCTATTTATATTAATGGTATTATATGATTCCTTTGGTTGTTATTAAAATTTGTCCATATGACTCGGTTGATTACAATGAAGTTAAGATTTTTATCTCACTTACTTTTTCTGTGAGATTAACACCATACTGCCACTATTTCAATTTATGTGGTATGTGTACTACCCGATTATTGTTTTCATTTTTTAATATACATTTATTTATGAGTAATTACATTTTCATTTATTGATCCATCTTTCATGGGATGTATGTTTCGTAAGTTATCAAATTGGTAAGGGAATTTAAAATTTCAATTTCCACTAATTCAGCTTTACACATACTTCAGTGATTATTTTACTCCATGATTATGTGTGGAATAACAATAAATATTCTTATTTCATAATTTCAACTCCCATATATTTGTATATACTTTTGATACACATAATCATTCCATTTATAAATTCGAAAATTCATCTATATGATCTAGATATAAGTAATTTTAACTCAATCTCTATTTGTTGAGTTAAACATCCAATTCACTGGTGTTGTTATGATTGGAATATGTGTGAATGTCATATGATTGATTTACAATTAATATCCAATCGTATTTAGTGTTTTTATATTTTTGACACATAATTGTGTCTTTGATTTATCCTTAACCTAAGGATACAGTCATTATAATAGATTTCATCTCAACTAACATTCCATTCATAATTCTTTTTTTTACACCAAATCACTTTTATATGTTTTATATAATTTACTTTGACATAATATGTCTCGAATCCTTTTATACTCATGTTATAATAATGTTTTTAATATCTCAATTATTTGTATTATTGTGGCTCTATTTTGTTTACATTCTCTATCTAAAATATCATTTTATGTGTTTTAATGGTTTATTATTCTAAATCATTCTCATTAATGTCCATGTTTTGAAATTGGGTTTAAATATTTTTTTATTGGGGAAAAAAGATTTAAAATTTAAACTCCATTTAAATTTTTCAATGTGGAATGGGATAGTTTGATTCAAAAATATTTATTTAAACGGCTTCATGAAGAATATTGTGACTTTTAAATGTTTTCAAGAAAAAGGGGGATATTTCTCTGAAATAGATTTGATGATTATTTCCATCTATGTCAATATCATTCATTATTATCGATTGAGGATAATCTGTTACAATAAAATATTCCATATTTTGTTGAATGAGTTAAGTTTGACTGATGATTTGAAATTTTTATACCATTCATGGTTTTTGGATAATGTATTGACATTTCTTATGCTAGTTTTGATATGAATGTTCAGATTATTTTTCAACCTTTTCATATGAGTAATGAATTGGACATATTAACTGATAGGTGGATCCCGCAATAGCTCATCGATGCATCGGTAGGTCTCATAAGACAAACTAGTGTCTTGGCACAAGTCCTTGACAAAAATCTTTTTGTAGTCTAGGAACAAGGCCATCACTATGTGGCTATGATGTACGATATTATGAATTCCATCATTATGATATTAGCTATTGATATTTAATGTGTTTATTTGACTACTACAATACCAATGACTATATTTTATTATGGAATTATTTTATCATCTCATATTCCTTCCATAAAGTGTTCATGTTAATTATTGGTAAAGGCATGTGTTTTCAATTGTTCAAAATTTCCTAATGTTTATGTTATCTTCCGCTATATTTCTTATTCTTACTGAGAATTTGACCTCAACACACTCTATGATTAATTTTTCCCAGGATGTGAGGAAGTATATTATGAATGACTTGTAGGGATAGTCTATGGGATCTCAGTGTTCTCTATGGAAACAATGTTGTTGTATTTTTCCATTTTATGATGAAATGTAAACTTTAATAATGTATCTATTACTTCTAAGTCTACTAAACTAATTGGTCTTTCAAAATAGTGATCTTTTGTGATCATGACAATGATATGTAAAAATGCACCGACTCTGGGTAACTATGGTCGGGGTGTTACAATTTGCATCCGAGAAAGTTTATTACAAACCTTGAAAACTAGATTTAGATAAACTCGGATAAGAGAATATAGCCCTAAGATAGACTTTGAGGATTTTTATAGGAAAACAACCTAAAATTTGGGTATTTTAGAGATTGTGTAAGTTTTCCAAGAAATACATCCTTGTCTGGATACTAGCAAGTAGAGGTGACTCTGGCACAAATGTACCTTGGGGTTAAACACGAAAAGACCACTTTGAGCTAGACTCGAATGGGAATCAGGGCATGACAATGGGTCTTGCTGCACTCTGTGTTACGACACTCCCAGGGGATATGCTCCGGATAATTTACATTCTCATTACAACCAGATTTGGTGGATTTTAAAATATGATGATAATAAATAACCTTGGTCAATACTTGGGAGTTTATTATTGATACTAAGGTGTGATAATATTTTCTAAATAATTTTATGACTATTATTACTCACACAATGTTTTTTGGTTTTAGTTAATTGCTATATTCCAAGGAATTCATAGTAACTTAGAACATGATTTACAAGGTGGGAACAATGGTGGAAATGAGAAACAAAATGGAATGGTGTTAGGAGTAAATGATATTGTCTCTAGGATGAATAATTTTTTCCAAAAATATGATCATAAAAATATATATTAACCAACACAAAGAATCATCAAAGAAGAGAATGGCAATGAATGATAAGATCTCCAGCTATAGATAACATAGAGAGAAAAAAGCTCAAATTCCATCATGCCAGAAATGTGGAAGGAGACACCCAAGAAAGTGTCTCAGTGGAAAAATGAAATGCTTTATGTGTGGGAATGAAGGGAATAAAGTAAATTATTACTGAGGAAAAATTAAGAGTACTATGGAAGGACATAAAATCGATGTTATGATTCCAATTATGATTATTTTTCATAAATTTAAGTGACCATGGAATCCCCAAAGTCAATTACCAATTCTATAGGATAACCACTTGGTCATGGAAAAACCTATATGGAAATAAATGGATAGAAAAATGTTTAAAGGTATTATTGCTCATTGTTGTTGAGATTACATTGGATGAATTTTGTCCTATATGTGTATCCCAGATGTTTGTCATGTGAAAATGATATTAGAATAAAATTATCTTTTATCTTGTGGATATTAATATAAATAACCATTTGTTTTTATATGATCCGTGAATTTGAGGAAATTACATGTAATTATATATTGGGATGAAAATGAATGGTATGAGATAAAATTTGTGGTTAAATTATGTAATGGTTATTTTTAAGAATTTATATCATTTTGATAATGTTATACAATATTGTTTTTGGAAAATTACAACATGCAGACTGTGTGACAATCTGTCGTGTTGGCTGAAGCTATGGGAATCAATCCCATAACCAGAGTGTGATTGTGATTTATCACCAACCACTGGACTTCATGAAGTCCCTGAATAGTGTGACTAATTATTTTTAGATAAATAATTTTATTGATATTAATACGTATATTTGGGATATTATGTCATTTCAAATGAATTCTGTTAGTATAGAAAAATGATTGTGTGAGTAAGTGATAAATGATATTTTTGAAGATGTTCACTCTGTTGGGAACACTATATGTATAAGGAAAATAGAATTCTATGAGATTTAATTTGAGGAGAAATGGTGTATTTTTATCTATTTTTTTTTGTTTTTTTATTGTGATTTGGGTTATTTATGGAATTGGTTAACGTATAATAGAGAATATGCAATTAGGTTAATTATTTTTAATCATGTGACTTTAAGAGTAGTCGATGTCATTGTGAGATACAATTTAACGTGGAAGACTACATAACCAAATTATACGATGTTTTTTGTTTCAATATTAGTTTGGATTATATTAAGGGATTTTAAGGACAATTATTTGTTGAAATGTATTTATTTAACTTTGGGGTATTATTGGTTTAATTTTAGAAATTCATATTAGTGTTATTTATCACACAGGATATCCTTTTGGGTGATCATCTAATCTTTTTCTAACCATTTTGGTATTTATTAATCTTTAAAGACAAGGTAAATATATGTTTTATCCTTTGTGAATAATGTTATTCTCTAGAAGTTGATTCTAGAACTTCCATTGTGACTAAGTCATCTTGAATACTAATCATTTGAAAAAATGAGTTAGTAATATTAATTTATTAAAGAATGAAAGTATACATAAAAAGAAAGTATATCTCTTTATGTTCATTTTCAATCTCACAAATAAATTAGTCGTCTTTATGAAATGTAACTTATAAAAACTTTTTTTCGTTTAATTTTCCTACTGGGAAACTATTGAATGTTTGTCCCATAAAAAGTTTTAGGTTTTCTTATTGTTAACATTATCCTAATCATGTTTTGTATCCCTCCACATCAGAACATGACAATTATTTTATCTTTTATATCAATGTTTTCCTTCAAGGAATCCATGTTTGGTCTATCTCATTTGACCTTTGTACTTCTTATTCTTTCATTTTAAGTGATAGTTTTATTGACTCTATTTTCATTGTGGGACATTCAATTATGTTCCCAATCATAATTTTTAAAATTGTGAGGACACAATTTCCAAATGGGTTGAAGAATGTAACACCCCATGCTTCCATGGTATGTTTCCCATTGAATAATATAACAACTTGCATTATATGAAACTTCTAGATTCAAACACACCCCGAACAATCAAACTGGCTATTATGAATAGTAATACACACTTTTTGAAATTTTATAAATTATATACTTCAAAATGGAATTAATTATTTGGATTCGAAATATCAAAATTATATTACGGTGAATTTTTCATATTTTTCTGAAAACATTCAATTTTTTTAGGAATACTGAAAAACAATATGTTATATATTAAAACCGAATTTTTATTGAAATAATTTTATTATTTTATTGAATTTTTTTGGTCAAAATAGATACATAATACCTATATATGTTCAATTTAATTCATTGGAGTAAGTTTATAATAATTTTAGAGATATAATTAATTTATTGAACTTTTCACCATCTTTTAGCCACCTCCTAGGAAAATTTTAAAATTCACATTAAACATTATTTTAACACATCTTTGAGTGGAATTTCATAAATACGATAAAAAAGTTGATATCAGTATGTAAAATGTGGTTCAATATGATGAAAATAATTTTTTGTAAATAGTATCTTTTTACTTTTATTTACCACAACTTAAAGTAAATAGGGTAATTAAGGGTAAAAAGAGTTTTATTATTAACCTAATACATCCCCTAATTCTATTGTATAAGTTTAATTCCACCAAAAAAACATTTGGAATAAAATATGACCCTGTAGGTCCACTTGGATTAGATTAGGACAATTATTATTATTTTATTTAATGAAGACTTAAAATAGTTAAAATCAAAGTCTTATAACTAAAACATTTTTAATATAGGGTTATACATAAGATAAATTAGACAATTAATATTCATTAGAAATATAAAGATGATTCCTTCATAATGGTATTTTATTTATAATTTTTATAAATTATATAATTAAATTTATTTATGACACAATGATGATTCAATAATTACCATATTAATGAAATATTAAAAACATCAATATTATAAATTTCCAAATAAATGTAATTTAGAATATTTATGAATTAAACTAATTTTCTAGGTGAATATGACATATTTTGGTTGGTTAGATTAATTTTTTTCGAAGTAATAATTCTGTTATTAATTTAGACAAAACAAAATATCCAATAGTGTCAAAATTGACATAAAGGTGCTTTTAAATATGAATATTATATTATTAATTGATATTCTATTCCTAAAAATCTATAATTCTTTAAAATGAATTATATAATGATAGGTGTATCATTAAATAACCTCTTGGGGTTTTCTTGTAATTATATATTATGTTTATTACCAATATATTATAAAAATACAAATAGGCAAGGTAAATGTCTAACTATTTAACTAATAGTAAAATCAAAATGATAAAGATAATACAGTGACCCAAACCTGCCTAAATCAAATTTTATGATTGGTTTTTGACCCATTCTATCCTTAGACTTTATATAATCTATTTTTGATCCATTAGAATCCAAAAATTCTTTTATTATAAAATAATATTTCTTGTGTTTCTGAGGTTCCCCTAACCCCTCTGATAAAAGGGCACTCCCCTTCTCTTTAATTACTACCTTCAAATCCATTTGTCTTAGTCAAAAACTACTCAAATACCCACTGAACTATCCTCCATTGATCATAGAGGCCATCTGTTTTTCAGAAAGCCATCCTATGGAGCCCTTTTGTTCGAATAAAAATGAAGAACCCGAAGAAGAGGTAAAGATTTCATCTACTCTTTCAAGTTCCTTTCTTCTTCCACATACGTTTTCATTGATATTACCATTATAACATAATTTATACAATATATTCTATATAATTTGATGTTATTATAAATATGGTTCAACAATATTCATTATTCAATACATCCTTTGAATGACATGTCACCATACGTGCGTACGTACAACATACCTTCTCCACGTCGTGGTGTAATTGATATTCAATACATTATTATTTGGATGGTTTTAATAATGATTTTTAATTGATGTAAATAATAAATATATAATTTTAAATATTTTTCATATATGATATACCATCCAATTATATTTTATCTTAATATCAAAATAACGATATTGTCGCTTGTGCATACGTACGGATTATTGTCTCCATGAATGCAATGAGAATTATATTATGTTGTATCCATTGAAGACTATTTTCCATTTGACGATTAAAAATATTGTTTAATAGTCTTGATATCACTGTGGATATGAATAAGATACATCCCATCAATAACAAATACGAATCACATAACAATGAATATTAATGAAAATCAATCTGTTAACACCCGAAACAACGATATAACTAAAATATTATTAACAAAGCAATGTTAAAGGATCATATATGATATCATATTAATGTATATTATTCTTGTATAATTTAATAACAATTATTTTACCATTATAAATTTGGTTAACCTACCCTCGACCTAGGAAAAAGTACAAAGTAAGGGGCTTCATATATGTCTTTTTATTCGGTGATATTTCCATTTTTTTCCACTTATTTATTAAATGTGGTGAATTGTGTACTGTAATTTAATATTTTTATTATAATTATTCTCTATATATTCATGTTATTTTATGATTCATTTGGTTGTTATTTACTTTTTCCCATACGACTCGATTGATTACAATGAAGTAAGGATTTTCATCTCACTTCCTAATCTCTTGAGATTCATGTTATACTGCAACTATTTCCTTTTGTGTTCTGTATTTTCTACCCTATGATTATATAAATTGTGTAATATACTTTTATTTATGAGTAATTAAATCTTCATTTTATTATACATCATTCATGGTATTTTTTTTTCATATGTCAAGAAATTGGTAATGGAATATCAAATTTCAATTTCCACTAATTCGTCTTTACAAATACTTCAATGATAATATTACTCCTTGATTATGTGTGGAATCACTATTAATTTGAATATGTTATAATATAAACTCCCCTTTCAGTGGATATAATTTTTATACACATAATATCTCAATTGATAAATTCTCAACTCATCTATAAGATCTTGATAAGAGTAATTTTAACTCAATCTCCATTAGTTGATTTAAACATCAAATTCATTGGTGTTGTTTTCACAAGAATATGTGTGAATGTCATCTGATTGATTTACACTAAATATCCAATCATATGGAATGTATTTATATTTTTCACACATAATTTTGTCGCTGATTTATCCTTAACCAAAGGATACGGTCTTCATAAGAGATTTCATCTCAATTTACATTCAATTTAGACTTCATTTTTATTATACACCAAATCACTTTCATAGGGTGTATATATTGTAAATTGACATAGTATAACATGAATTCCTTTATTCTCATGATATTATAATGTTTTTATTACCTCAATTATTTTTTATTCAAGTGTCTCTCTTTTGGTTAGGAACTCTTACTAAAATAACATTTTAATTGTTTTAATGATTTATATTTCTAAATATTTCTCACTAATTTACATGTTTTAAAAATGCTTTTAAGGATTTATTTTTAGGGACATTAAAGCTTTAAAATTAAAACCCCTTTTAAAAGTTTCAATGTGGTATGGGACACATTGATTCAAAAATATATTTTTAAATGGATTCTTGACAAATAGTGTCACTTTTAAATGTTTTCAAGAAAACAGGAGATATTTCTCTCAAATAGTTTTGATTATTATTTTCATCTATGTCGATATCCTTCATTATTATCAGTTTATTTTAATCTATTACAATACAATCTTCTATATTGTATTGAATTGGTTATGTTTTACTGTGGATATTCTATTTTTATATCATTAATGTTTTTTGGATAAAGTATTGACATTTCATATGATAGTTTTAATACAAATGATCAGATTTTGATTCAAACATTAATATAAGGAATGCATTGGACTTTATTAGTGATTGTTGGGGCCCAATATAGCTCCTCGATACATTGGTAGGACTCATGAGATAATCTAGTGTGTTGGAAAAAGGCCTTGAAAAATTCTTATTTGTAGTCTTGGTACAAGGCCTTGACTATGTGGTTATGATGTCTAGAATTAAGAATTCCATCATTAAGAGATTATCTATTTCATGTAGTTATTTGAATAGTATAACACCCATGACTATGGTTTATTATGGCATTATTTACTCATCTCATATTCCTCCCATAAAGTGTTCATGTGAATTATTTTTAAAGGCATTTATTTTGAATTATTCACCATACCTAATGTTTATGATATCATCTGATGTATTACTTACTATTACTGAACAATTGATCTCACTCATTTTTATGTTTTATTTTTCACAAGAGGTGAATAATTATATTATTAATGACATGTAGGTTTTGTCTATGTGATCTCAGTAATGTCTATGGAAACAATGTTGTTTTATTTTCACAAATTATGATGTAATGCAAACCTTTTGAATGTATCTATTACTTCCAAGGCTACTAAACTAATTGGTATTTCGAGACATGATCTTTTTTGATCATGCAAATGATATGTAATAATGCATTGACTCTAGGTATCTGGGGTCGGGGCATTACACAATAGACCCCAATATGTCCTCTAATGAATTCAGTTCAAATAGTTACAAACAAGGTCATGATTTTTAGTTTTCCTCTTAGGTATGTATCTTGTGGTTATCATGATTTGATGGATTTCATCATCAAAAAATTTAATACGAAGAAGGTAGTTGTTTCCTCAATGGAAGGATTGACATAAGATCTGGTTCATGGTAGTTATGGAGAATGATTTCTCTTATTAGATAATTATAGATGTGATTACTTATGTAATGATAGATCTTTAAAATTGTCTTTAGTGATCTCCAACATGGGAATGATTTCAATGAAAATATATTCATCCACCATTACATTAAACACCTACAACATGAGGAAATAATTTAAAAATATAACACTTCAAGATTGAGAATCCATGATGGGCATAATGGTAGAATCATACATATAGTGTACCATCAACTGGTAATGTATTACTATCTATGTTGTTAAATAATTTCTCTATACCCAGTTATAAGGCTTGATTTTTTTCAAATGTGTTCAAGAATAATAAAATTTTGATGGGTTAGGTAACTTTTATGGTATAAAACACATTCATGGAACCAAACATTGTATAATCCAATGTAGGAATGCATTATTAATCTATATTTGTAAATACTAAAGAATTTCCTGGTGGGGATATAATTTTTTAGATCTCTGATCAATATAACATAATGGATATACATTAAAAAAGTGTAGTGACTATTATGAGGATAAATAAATACAAAGAGTGTTCTGAATCAATAGTAATATAATGGCATGTCAAATAATTCCATGAATAATAATGCTTTATTATTTGAAACCATATATTTAAAATAAGGATTCTTTTTCAAATTCTTCCTAGAAAAACTACATGTATCCATTTTTGAGACTGATATATATTTATACAATGATTGAATTGAAAAAATATATTCGAGGTTCTCTATAATTACTCTCATAGATTGGAAAAAATTTCATCATTTTATATCCATAATTTCACGTACTCACATATTTCAAATAATCCATTTATATGATAGGTATTCTGGTGTAAATATTTCGACCTTATGATTGGATTCTTATGTATCCCTTTGAATGGAATCAAAACCCAAAAAAAAAGTAATTTAATGAGGCCTGTAATAGATTTTCTATCTTTATGACAAGGTCAATGGTTCATTGTAGTCATTATCTATGAACAATTTTGTACCTTTTATATACGTAGAAATGGGACTACAAATCTATATTTTAATGTCATACAAAATTGTTTAGTGATGTAACCTTTACAGTTATGACACCAGGACATATTATGTGGATTTTATAGAAAACATAACTTGCAAAATATAACTTTTAGATTATCATAAAATAATTTTTACCTATTATTTTTAGTTCAATGTAATTTTTAATGTACTTATTAGTCAAGATTGTGAAATATGAGAATTATTGGATACTTCATTACTATAAAGACCTATTTATAGTAGAATATAAGAAAATCTATATATAGGGGAGATCTATATGGTTCATTAATAAGATTGATCCCCATTATTAGGGGGTTATTTGAATTATTTTACCTAGAGGAAACCATTGATCATAGAGAATAACCTATGTGTATCCCTTCATTAAAGGAATAAAACATTGAAATTGGTCATAATATTTTAACTAAAAATACATTCATGTACATTGGGAGGCCATTGGTGATTCCATAATTGAATGGGATATTTAGGTTTCTGATCTAAACAAGTGGATTTTAGAGATTTCATTTGGAAAATTAGGGAAATGATTTTGATTTAGATTAAATGATTTATCATTTAAAACAATAGTTTTTGTTTGGACATGAACACTAAAAATGACCAATATTTAATATGTTTATGATCCATTTTCAATAATATTAATGTATAATTTTATTATTATAATTACACTAGGTAAATCCATATATGGAGATAGTCTATTGATAAGTAGATTACACATAAATTACAAAATATTTATAATCTATAAAATTAATGTTTATGTGATATTGTATGCTTTAAAAGGTGTATAAATACTTTATATTGACCACAATGTATGATTTATATTTTTATTTTGATTGTTATTTCATGTAATACTCACATGAGAATAGAGCATAATGGATTTTATGCAGTATTTCATTGAGTATTTATATAGTTTAGATAATATGTGATCTTATGTTCATAGACTTATAATGATCATACATGATGTGATTAAGGTCATGTTTAATATATAAAATGTTTTTTTCCATTCCAATTATTTGGAGAATTTTTAACAGAATTCATCTCCAAGGACTTTCTAAAAATGGTTATTCACAATAATTTAAATTTATATAAGATAGACCCATTTCAAATTTCCCAATAACAGAAAATGTAATGAAATATATTTATTTATAATAAAATGAATAATTTTAGTGGACTAAGTGAAGTGGACCATTTTACAATGATATTTTAGCATCTCATTCATCATTAATATCAAATATTTTATTATCCTTATACCAATCATCTCTAATTTATCCATAATTTCATTCTAGTCTTATATTGTGAAATAATAAAATTGTAAAAAAATATTCATTATTTTTATTCAATATTTAGTACATATTGAAAATGACACCCCATGTTTCCTCGGTATGTTTCCTTTCGAATAATGCAATGGCGTGCATTGTACACAACTTCGAGATTTTATCACACCATAACCAATCAAACTAGTCGTTATGAATAGTAATACCTAATTTTTGAAATTTTATAAATTCTATCTCTCAAAATGGACTTCATTTTTGGATTCGTAATATCGAAATTAGCCTAGGGTGAAATTTTGGTACTTTTTGGATAACTTTCATATTTTGATGAATAGTGAAAATTACTAAATTTTAATTAAAAACAACTTTTTCAATCAAAATAATTAATAGTGATAAATTATGAATTTGAGTTGTTTTATAGTATATTTAGAATATATTTTTACCATTTAATATAATTTTGGTCATTGGACATAATTTTACAATTAAACCGAACATAAACAAGTGTCAATCTTTTGATAGTTATTATCTCTTAAAAACATGCTTTTTATTTTGACAGCAGGAATTAATATTAAATTAATTTCTGCCACTTCTGTGTATTGAATTTAGAAAAATGGATTCCATATTTGGAATCAGGATGTTCAAATTGTGTAAATAGGTAACTTTTATTTTTAGACATTTTGAATAATTACTGCGGTAAATATTTTATTTTCCATGGTTAATGGTAAATCCGGTAAATAAGGGTTAAAAAATAATATTATAATAATACTAATTTACCCTAAAACGTGTCTTAACCCTATTGGTTGATACATGGTTGACCATGGGAATCTTGGGGTCTATTTTGGGACCCCATGGATCCACTTGTAACTGATAATGACACATTATTTTAATTAAGTTAAAATAAATACAAAAATGACACAAGCATATATCTTTTAACAAAACAATTGTTACAGAGGGTTATATATGTTGTATTTTAGATTATAAATATTTCACAGAAAGATAAAAAGATTTACTACATAATGATAATTTATTTATAATTTTTAGACATTAAATAATTTAATTTATTTATGACATAATGATGATGCAGTAATTACTATAATAGTTAATAATCAAAATAATTGAAATTAAAAATACCCAAATAAATATAATATGACACTTTTAATGAATTAAAATAATTTTCTAGGATTCTATGATATATTAGTGTTGATTTAATTGACTTTGTTCGAAGTAATCAATCTGTTATGAGTTTTACAAAAATCAACTATTGAATAGTGTCAAAATTGACATAAAAGAGTTTTTAAAACAAATATTATATTATTAATTGATATTAAATTCCTAAAAATCTAAGGTTCGGACAAGAGACTTTAATCATGATAGGTGTATCATTAATGGACCACTTGGGGGTCTCTTGTATGTATATTCTATGTTTATTAACCATATAATATAAAAATACAAAGAGACATTATAAAAGTGAAACTAATTAACTTAGAGTTAATACTTAAAGATAATGTTAATATAAGTACCAAAACCGATCTAAATTCTATTGGATGAGTTTTTTTCGACCCATCCCCACCTTAACCTTTGAATAGTCCACTTTTGAGCCATTGGAAACCGAATATGAATTTATTATAAACTAATCTCTCTATCTTTTCCAAAGGTGCCCCTCACCCCGCTTATAAAAGGGCACTCCTCCTTCTCATTTTATCACACCTTCAAAGCCCTTTGGTTCGGCCAAACCCTGCCCAAATACTATCTCAACTTCCCACACTACGACCTAGAGTCCTTAGATTGATCAGAAAGCCAACCTAAGGAGCCCTTTTGATCAAATCAAAAGGAAGAACCCGAAGAAGAGGTAATGTTTTCACCACCCCTTTTCAAGTTCCTTTCTTCTTCCACTTCCTCTTTCTTTGTTATTTCCATTATAAAATAATAACTCCAGTATCATATATATACTGTGATGTTATTATAAATATGGTACAACCATATTCAGTATTCTATCCAACCTTTGAATAACATGTCACCATACGTGCGTACGTACGGCTTACCGTCTCCACGTCGTGGTGTAATTGTTATTCAATATATTATTATTTGGATGTGTATAATAATGATGTGTAACTCATGTAAATAATAAATATAACATGATAATGATTCTGTATATATGATATAATATCCAATTATATATTATTTTAATATCAAAAGAATGATATTGTCGCTCGTGCGTATGTACGGACTACCGTCTCCACGAACGCGATGAGATTCATTGTCCATCATATCCATTCAAGTATAATTATCATTTGATGATTTAAAAATAGTATGTAAGGACTTGATATCTTTCTGGATATGAATAATATACATCCCATTAATAACAAATATGGCTCACATAACAAAGAATATAAAGTAAAATGAACTCGTTAAGACCCGAAATGACGATAATTCTAAGATATTATTAACAAATCAATGTTAAAAGATCATATATGATATCATATTAAAGTAAATGATTCTTGGAAAATTCAATAACAATTATTTCACCATTATATAGGAGGTAAACCTACCATCGACCAAGGAAAAAGTACAAAGTAATGGATTTTCTTATCTCACTTTCAATTCCGTGAGATTTCCATTTTTCGCCACTAAATTATTGAAAGTGGTGTATTGTGTACTGCCATTTGATATATATTCATGATTCTATTTATATTCATGTTATTCTTTAAATCATTTGGTGGTTATTAACATTTGGCCATATAAATCAGTTGATTAACGTGGTAAGGGGTTTCTTATCTCACTTTTAATTTTGTGAGATTTCCATTGATCACCACTTAATTATTGCATGTGGTGTATGTGTACTACCCATGATTGTATTCATTGTGTAATATACTTTAATTTATGGGTATTTACATCATCATGGTATGATACTTCTTTCATGGGTGTAAGTTTCGTATGTTACCTAATCGGTAAGGGAATTTGAGATTTCAATTCCCACTCATTTGGCTTTACGCATATTTCATTGATTATATTACTCCATGATTATGTGTGGAATCACTATTCACTTGATTATGTCATAATTTCCACTCCCCTTCCTGTGGATATAAGTTTGATACACATAATCACTCATTGGTAATTCTCAAGTCATTGATATGAATTTGATAAGAGTAATTTTAACTCATTCACCATTTGTTGAGTTAAACATCCAATTCGTTTGTGTTGTTTTTACAAGAATATGTGTGAATATCCATTGATTGTTTTACACTGAATATCCAATCATATTTAGTGTATTTATATTTGTAACACATAATTATGTCGTTCATTTATCCTTAACCTAAGGATACGGCCTTTATGAGAGATTTCATCTCAATTTACATTCCATTGAGACTTCTTTGTTGATATACACCAAATCACTTTTATGTGGTGTATATAATGTACTTTCACATAGTATATTATGAATCCCTTTATTCTCATGATATTACAATGTTTTTATTACCTCAATTATTTGTATTCAAGTGTCTCTTTTGGTTAGAATCTCTAACTAAAATACCATTTTTAAATGTTTTAAAGACTTATTCTTCTAAATCTTGCTCATTAATGTCCATGTTTTAAAAATGGTTTTAAGGATTTATTTATATGGACATTAAAGTTTTAGAAATTAATACTCCTTTTAAAAACATTCAAAGTGGTATGGGACACGTTGATTCAAAAATCAACTTTTAAATGGCTTCTTGACAAATAGTGTGACTTTTAAATGTTTTCAAGAAAAGGTGGACAATTCTCGTAAATAGTTTTGATGATTATTTTCATTTATGTCAACATCATTCATTATTCTTGATTGAGGTTAATGTGATACAATACAATCTTCCATATTGTATCGAATCAGTCATGTTTGACTGTGGATGCGCTGTTTTTATACCATTCATGGTTTGTGTTAAAAGTATTGACATTTCGTATGCTAGTTTTAATACAAATGTTTATGTTATGTTTAAACATGTTCACATAAGGAATGCATTGGACTTAATAAGTGACGGGTGGATCCTGCTATAGCTCCTCGATGCATCGGTAGGTCTCATGAGACAAACTAGTGTCTTGGCACAAGGCCTTGACAAAATCTTATTTGTAGTCTTGGCACGAGGCCTTGGCTAAGTGGTTATGATAGTCTGGAATTATGCATTCCAACATTATGAAAGTGGATATTGATATTGCATGTGATCATTAGACTAGTAGAATATCCATGTGAGTAAGTAAATGGCATTATTTCATTTTACCTTTTCCATTTTATGTTGAAGTTCAAGTTTAAAAGGCTTTTGTTTTAGTTATAAATTTCCTTATGTGTTTATGGTTATTTATGAAAGCTTCTGCTATAATTTTATCCTTACTGAGCATCTGAGCTCACCCCTTTCAATGTTTTATTTTTCCCAGGATTATGAAGAAGTAATTTATGAATGACCTGCAGGGATAGTATGAGGGTATATGAAGACAAGATGTTTTTTTATGATGTAATGTAAAAAATTATGGATGTATCTAGTTATTCCAATTCTACAAAACTAATCGGTCTTTCGAGACTTGATCTTTATCGTTATCATGCCAATGTTATGTAATAATGCACCGACTCTAGGTAACTAGGGTCGGGGCGTTACATTTGGTATCAGAGGAAGTTTAGTACAAACCTTGGAAGCTAGATTTAGATAAACTCTGATTAGAGCACGTAGACCTAAGATGAACTTTGAGGATTAGTATAAAAGAACTTCCGAGAATTTTGGTATTGTAGAGATTTTGTGAGTTTTCCGAGCAATACATCCCTGTCTGGATACGAGCAGGTAGAGGCGGCTCTGGCACAGATGTACCTCGGGGTAAAACCCGAAAACACCTCTTTGAGCTAGACTCGAACGGGAACTGGTGCACGAAAACGGGCCTTGTTGCACTCTTGGTTACGACACTCCCGGGGGATATGCTTAGGATAATTTACATTTTCTTTACAAATCGATTTAAGTAATATATACATAAGAAGAGAGTAAATGACCTTGGTTAATCCTAATAAGTTTCAAATTGAGAATATGGTGACATTTTAATCTCTAAATGATTTTACGACTACTATTACTCACACAATGCTTTCTGGTTTTAGTCAATGGCTGGATTCTAAGGAAGTCATAGTGACGTTGAGAATGATGTACAAGGTGGGAACGGTGGTGGAAATGAGCAACAAAATGGAATGTTGATAGGCGTAAAAGATATATTCTTTATGGAAAATCAGTTTTCCAAAAATATGATCAACAACATATATATTAACCAACTCCCAGACTCAACAAGGAAGAGAAAGGTGATAAATGATAAGATCTCCAGCAATGGAGACCATGGAGAAAAGAAACCTCAATTTTCATCATGCAGGAAATGTGGAAAGAGACACCCAGGAAAGTGTCTCAATGGGACAACGAAATGTTTTATGTGCGGGAAGGAAGGACATAATGTGAAGAATTGCCGAAGAAAAATGAAGAGTACTATGGAAGAAGAAAAAAATGGTCCCAAGAGTCCATTTACAGTCATTTGCCGTAAATGTAGGGGACCTGGCCATTACCCGAGTGAATTTCCTATTCTATAGGATATTTTCTTGGTCAAAGAAGAAGATATGTGGAAATAAATGGTTGGAGAAAAACTTAAAAAGTATTAGCACTCCTTGTTGATGGGTACTTTGGAATAATTTTCTCTTGTATTTGTAACCCCGCAGTTTGCCATGTGAGAATGATATTTGAAGAAGAATTGTCTCTTCTCTTGTGGATATAGGTATAAATAACCATTTGGTTTTATATGATCATTGGGGTTTGAGAAAATTATAAGTTATTATAATTTGGGATAAAAATGCAAAGTATTATATAACATTTGTGATTAAATCATGTTATTTTGAGGAATTTATCTCATTTTGGTAATATTATAAAATATAGTTTTTGAAAAAGGACAACACGTAGACCGTGTGACAACCCGTCACGTCGGACAAAGCTGTGGGAATCGAACCCACAACCAAAGTGTGATTGGGATTTATCGCCTACCACTGGACTACGTGAAGTCCCTGGTTAATGTGACTATTTTTTTTGTTAAATGATTTTATTGATCAATAATAAGATGATTTGGGTTCTTATGTCTTATCAAATGAATACCCTTGGAATAGAAAATGATTTGGTGATTAAGTGATAAATGTTATTTTGGAAGATGTTCTCTTTGTTGTAAACACTATATGCCCAAGGAAAATAGAATACAATGGGGTTTCATTTGTAGAGTAATGGTGGATTTTTATCTACGTTTTTATTGTTGATTTATAGTGATTTGGGTTATTTATGGAAATTATTAACCTATAACAGAGAATATGTGATGATGTTAACTACTTTTAAGTATGTGACTTTAAGAGTATTTGATGTCATTTGGAGATACAATGTAACATGGGAGACTACATAATCAAATTCTTCTATGATTTGGGTTTCAATATTAGTTTGGATTATATTAAAGGATTTTAAGGACAATTGGTTATTGAATGATATCTATTTAACTTTGAGGTATTGTTTGTTTAATTTTAGAAATTAAGATTAGTGCATATTTATCTCAATGAATATCCTTTTGGGGGATCATTAGATCATTCACTAACCATTTTGGTTTTGATTAATCTTCAAAGACAATGTAAATATATGGTTTATCCTGCATGGATCATGTGATTCTATAGAAGTTTATTCTAGCTCTTCCAGTGTGACCAAGTCTTCTTGAATACTCATCGTTTAAAAAAAAATTGAGTTAGTGGTGGAAATTTATTAAAGAATGAAAATTTACTTAAAATGTAAGTATATCTCATAATGTTCTTAGTCAATATCATAAATGAATTCCTCTTCCTTATGTAATGTAACTTTAAAAAAAAATGTTGTCTGTTTACTTTCCTACTAGGAGACTAATGGTCATTTGTCCCAACACAAGTTTGTGGTTTTCTCATTGTTAACTTTCTCCTGATCATGATTTCTATCCCTATCCATCAGAACTTGACACTTAGTTTATCATCCATATCCATGTTTTCTTACATGGAATCCTAGTATGGGTTATCTTGGATGACCCTTATACCTCTCTTTCTTTCTTTTAAAGTGATAGTTGTATTGGCTCTTTTTCCGATGTGGGACTTTCCATTATAGTCCCAAGAAAAATTTTAAAAATTGCGAGGACGCAATTTATTGATGTAGGGGAGAATGTAACACCCGAAGTTTCCTCGGTATGTTTCCTTTCGAATAATGCAATGGCGTGCATTCTACACAACTTCGAGATTTTAACACACCATAACCAATCAAACTAGCCGTTATGAATAGTAATACCTACTTTTTGAAATTTTATAAATTCTATCTCCCAAAATGGACTTCATTTTTGGATTCATAATATCGAAATTAGCCTAGGGTGAAATTTTGGTACTTTTTGGATAACTTTCATATTTTGATGAATAGTGAAAATTACTAAATTTTAATTAAAAACAACTTTTTCAATCAAAATAATTAATAGTGATAAATTATGAATTTGAGTTGTTTTAAAGTATATTTAGAATATATTTTTACCATTTAATATAATTTTGGTCATTGGACATAATTTTACAATTAAACCGAACATAAACAAGTGTCAATCTTTTGATAGTTATTATCTCTTCAAAACACGCTTTTTATTTTGACAGCGGAAATTAATTTTAAATTAATTTCTGCCACTTCTGTGTATTGAATTTAGAAAAATTGATTCCATATTTGGAATCAGTATTTTCAAATTGTGTAAATAGGTAACTTTTATTTTTAGACATTTTGAATAATTACTGCGGTAAATATTTTATTTACCATGGTTAAGGGTATATCCGGTAAATAAGGGTTAAAAAATAATATTATAATAATACTAAATTACCCTAAAACGTGTCTTAACCCTATTGGTTGATACATGGTTGACCATGGGAATATTGGGGTCTATTTTGGGACCCCATGGATCCACTTGTAAGTGATAATGACACTTTATTTTAATTAAGTTAAAATAAATACAAAAATGACACAAGCATATATCTTTTAACAAAACAATTGTTTCAGAGGGTTATATATGTTGGATTTTAGATTATAAATATTCCGTAGAAAGATAAAACGATTTACTACATAATGATATTTTATTTATAATTTTTAGACATTCAATAATTTAATTTATTTATGACACAATGATGATGCAGTAATTACTATAACAGTGAAAAATCAAAATAATTGATATTAAAAATACCCAAATAATTATAATATGAAACTTTTAATGAATTAAAATAATTTTCCAGGATACTATGATATATTAGTATTGATTTAATTGACTTTTTTCGAAGTAATCAATCTGTTATGAGTTTCACAAAAATCAACTATTGAATAGTGTCAAAATTGACATAAAAGAGTTTTTAAAACAAATATTATATTATTAATTGTTATTAAATTCCTAAAAATCTACGGTTCGGCCAAGAGACTTTTATCATGATATGTGTATCATTAATGGACCACTTGGGGGTCTCTTTTATGTATATTGTAAGTTTATTAACCTTATAATATAAAAATACAAAGAGACATTATAAAAGTGAAACTAATTAACTTAGAGTTAATACTTAAATATAAGGTTAATATAAGTCCCAAAACCTGTCTAAATTCTATTGGTTGAGTTTTTTTCGACCCATCCCCACCTTAAACTTTTAATATTCAACTTTTGAGCCATTGGAAACCGAATATGAATTTATTATAAACTAATATCTCTAGCTTTTCCAAAGGTGCCCCTCACCCCTCTTATAAAAGGGCACTCCTCCTTCTCATTTCTTCACACCTTCAAAGCCCTTTGGTTCGGAAAACCCCTGCCCAAATACTATCTCAACTTCCCTCACTACAACCTAGAGGCCTTAGTTTGATCAGAAAGCCAACCTAAGGAGCTCTTTTGATCAAATCAAAAGGAAGAACCCGAAGAAGAGGTAATGTTTTCACCACCCCTTTTCAAGTTCCTTTCTTCTTCCACTTCCTCTTTCTTTGTTATTTCCATTATAAAATAATAACTCCAGTATCATATATATACTGTGATGTTATTACAAATATGGTACAACCATATTCAGTATTCTATCCAACCTTTGAATAACATGTCACCATACATGTGTACGTTCGGCTTACCGTCTCCACGTCGTGGTGTAATTGTTATTCAATATATTATTATTTGGATGGGTATAATAATGATGTGTAACTCATGTAAATAATAAATATAACATGATAATGATTCTGTATATATGATATAAAATCCAATTATATATTATTTTAATATCAAAAGAATGATATTGTCGCTCGTGCGTATGTTCGGACTACCGTCTCCACGAACGCGATGAGATTCATTGTCCATCATATCCATTCAAATATAATTATCATTTGATGATTTAAAAATAGTATCTAAGGACTTGATATAATTCTGGATGTGAATAATATACATCCCATTAATAACGAATATGGCTCACATAACAAAGAATATAAAGTAAAATGAACCCGTTAACACCCGAAATGACGATAATTCTAAGATATTATTAACAAATCATTGTTAAAAGATCATATATGATATCATATTAAAGTAAATGATTCTTGGAAAATTCAATAACAATTATTTCACCATTATACAGGAGGTAAATCTACAATCGACCAAGGAAAAAGTACAAAGTAAGGGATTTTCTTATCTCACTTTCAATTCCGTGAGATTTCCATTTTTCGCCACTAAATTATTGAAAGTGGTGTATTGTGTACTGCCATTTGATATATATTCATGATTCTATTTATATTCATGTTATTCTGTAAATCATTTGGTGGTTATTAACTTTTGGCCATATGACTCAGTTGATTAACGTGGTAAGGGGTTTCTTATCTCACTTTTAATTTCGTGAGATTTCCATTGATCACTACTTAATTATTGCATGTGGTGTATGTGTACTGCCCATGATTGTATTCATTGTGTAATATACATTAATTTATGGGTATTTACATCATCATGGTATGATACTTCTTTCATGGGTGTATGTTTCGTCTGTTACCCAATCGGTAAGGGAATTTGAGATTTCAATTCCCACTCATTTGGCTTTACACATATTTCATTGATTATATTACTCCATGATTATGTGTGGAATCACTATTCATTTGATTATGTCATAATTCCCACTCCCCTTCCTGTGGATATAATTTTGAAACACATAATCACTCATTGGTAATTCTCAAGTCATTGATATGAATTTGATACGTGTAATTTTAACTCATTCACCATTTGTTGAGTTAAACATCCAATTCGTTGGTGTTGATTTTACAAGAATATGTGTGAATATCCTTTGATTGTTTTACACTTAATATCCAATCATATTTAGTGTATTTATATTTGTCACGCATAATTATGTCGTTCATTTATCCATAACCTAAGGATACGGCCTTTATGAGAGATTTCATCTCAATTTACATTCAATTGAGACTTCTTTGTTGATATACACCAAATCACTTTTATGTGGTGTATATAATGTACTTTGACATAGTATATCATGAATCCCTTTATTATCATGATATTAAAAAGTTTTGATTACATCAATTATTTGTATTCAAGTGTCTCTGTTGGTTAGAATCTCTAACTAAAATACCATTTTTCAATGTTTTAAAGACTTATTCTTCTAAATATTGCTCATTAATGTCCATGTTTTAAAAATGGTTTTAAGGATTTATTTATATGGACATTAAAGTTTTAGAAATTAAAACTCCTTTTAAAAAAGTTTCAAAGTGGTATGGGACACTTTGATTCAAAAATCTACTTTTAAATGGCTTCTTGAAAAATAATGTGACTTTTAAATGTTTTCAAGAAAAGGGGGACAATTCTCTCAAATTGTTTTGATGATTATTTTCATTTATGTCAACATCATTCATTATTCTTGATTGAGGTTAATGTGATACAATACAATGTTCCATATTGTATCGAATGAGTCATGTTTGACTGTGGATGCGCTTTTTTTATACCATTCATGGTTTGTGGTAAAATTATTGACATTTCGTATGCTAGTTTTAATACGAATGTTTATGTTATGTTTAAACATGATCACATGAGGAATGCATTGGACTTAATAAGTGACGGGTGGAGCCCTCTATAGCTCCACGATGCATCGGTAGGTCTCATGAGACAAACTAGTGTCTTGGCACAAGGCCTTGACAAAATCTTATTTGAAGTCTTGGCACGAGGCCTTGGCTAAGTGGTTATGATAGTCTGGCATTATGCATTCCAACATTATGAAAGTGGATATTGATATTGCATGTGATCATTCTACTAGTAGAATATCCATGTGAGTAAGTAAATGGCATTATTTCATTTTACCTTTTCCATTTTTATGATGAAGTTCAAGTTTAAAAGGCTTTTGTTTTAGTTATAAATTGCCTTAAGTGTTTATGCTTATTTATGAAAGCTTCTGCTATAATGTTATCCTTACTGAGCATCTGAGCTCACCCCTTTCAATGTTTTATTTTTCCCATGATTATGAAGAAGTAATTTATGAATGACCTGCAGGGATAGTATGAGGGGATATGAAGACAAGATGTTTTTTTATGATGTAATGTAAAAAATTATGGATGCATCTAGTTATTCCAAGGCTACTAAACTAATTGGTATTTCGAGACTTGATCTTTCTCGTGATCATGCCAATGTTATATAATAATGCACCGACTCTAGGTAACAAGGGTCGGGGCGTTACAGAAAATATCTAACATTTAGACACTTCGAATAATGTAGTTTGAAAAAGATGATATTTTTCCAATAGAATTGATTTTTTAGATTATTTTACCCAAAATAGACATAATGTCCATTACCTTATCCGATATTTCAATGCATGTGAATATTTATTATAAAACCACTTATTTTGTGCTACCATAAAATTATTATATCAATGATGGATATTAATTTCATCATGAATAAAAAATTCTATGTACAAGAAACAATATAACTAGATAGTGTTTCATCCTAACTATGTATGTACCTTATACATAAAAAACAAATCCTATATGAATTATAGATCTTTAGTCAATGGATCTAGATAAAAATAAATATTATTACAGATTAATTTTCAATATGATATATATAGAGACATGATTACATAATTACACATGATATATAATCATGGTGGTGAGTTATCACTCACTCCCACAATAGAAAAGTATTTTCGGATTTTAATTTAAAAAAATGGAAAAATGTTAAAATAGATATCACTAATAATATTTTTCATATCTTTATTCCAATTTCAAGAAGTTTGTGATCAATTTTCATCCATCATGTTGCATCTAATTGTTTTTATGTTTATAATATTGAATTATTTTATCTTCATTTCAAGTTAATTGACATTCAATATAAAAAATTAAATATATTTATATAAATCATCAAATAATTGGACTATACCTATGAATTTCTTTGTAAATGATTCATTATTATTATAATGGACATATCAGACTTATCACATTTCTTAAATGAACTATAGTGTTTTAGATAATATATAAAATCATTATGCAAGCATTAATATATTCATTCCTCATACACATGGAATATAAAATCTATTTAACATTATATATTCATTGATGATGATCATTTCCTTTTGGGAAGATATCCTTCAATGATAAATGAGTTCCATAAAATATAATTTACAAAAAATGTAAATGAGTTTCAAATTATATATTATTATTACTATTTAAGGATTCTTATATTTCGTAAAACTATTCTAAATGAAATATTTACATAGATATTGATTATATCATACATTTAAGGTTAATCACAATGTTCATATTTAACAACTTATTCTAATAAATTATTATAATATATATATTCACATAAACTTTTTCTAATATCAATTGATCTTTAAATAACAATATTATTTTAGTTACTAGTTTTATTCAAAATCATTGGAATAAATATTAAATTTAGTAAAAAAATAAATGCAAACAAATAATTTTAGAAGGGTGATTCGCATGATGGAGTGAATAATTAATATTCTCTTTGAACCCATCTTCAGACTAATTTGTCATACAATTAACATTAATCTATTAACAATTTTAATTAATCATTTGTTGTTTAATTATATTAATATTTTACTAAAGATAGATATCATATAAAAATACTTTGATGAATGAAGTTATAAATAGATATATAAACACACACATTATGGAAAATACAAACAAAAACAGTCCATATAATTTATACATATACACTATAATTTATACATATATTTTATATAATGAATATAATTTATAATATATATTTAAAGTTAAATATTTACATATATAAAATACATATAATTAATATTAATATTATGGAATCATATATAGAATATTCTTAAAAATATTCTAAAGATATACATTTCAAAATGTGAGTCATTATATCCTCCCCACCTGAAGGATTTTTATCCCCAAAATGTTACAACCAATGCTCTTGGGAATGGAACTGAGATCTCATCTAGGACTCCCATTTCAGTAGTCACACAAAATAAACACCACAATGGCCAAATAGATTTCATGTAATACCAATAAGTAAAAACATAGGGGAACCCCAAGACTCAACCACACTCGTGACCATCTAATCATAGGCTAACATCATGTAACATGTTGGTAAATTTCAACTATGATGCATCAAATGGGAAACACCGAGAGCCTAGATGTTCTAAACTCATATAGTCTAATAGTATCCCACCTCACGTACTGAATGAAGAGACCAATGAAACCATAATTTGATTAAACAAGTCAAAGTATCTCATTCACCATACCTAGCTACTAACCCCTTTGGTAAGAACAAAATTTTCCACATTGTTTATGATCGTGTCTCAGGAATAAATTTAAGTGAGAATTTTATCCCTAATTATTGTGAGTCTAAATCTATGTCAAATTGAACAATAACATACTAAATCGATTCATGTGTAATATTTACTTGAATATTTGATGATACCAATGAATAACGGGTTTCTCAAATATATACACTATGTCTTTCAATTCCATTCACACAAATAACCAACACATTTTTAGGAGAGACAACAAGTGACCAATTTGAAAAAAATAGCAGAGCGGTCATGCTTCAAAAAAAAATACATTCCATATATTTATTTGAATAAATTAATGTGTATTTGTAGTTAAGAAATAATATTTATGCCTAAAAATAAGGGTTTTCTCAAAACATTATTACATGGAATTCCAATTGGGGGAAAACATTCATGAACCAAATCAATTTCATAGGGTGTATATAATGTACATTGACATAGTATATCATGAATTCCTTTATTCTCATGATATTATAATTTTTTTATTACCTCAATTATTTGTATTCATGTGTCTTTCTTTTGGTTAGGAACTCTAACTAAAATAACATTTTAATTGTTTTAATGATTTATAATTCTAAATATTTATAATTAATTTCCATGTTTTAAAAATACTTTGAAGGATTTATTTTTAGGGACATTAAAGTTTTAAAACTAAAACACCTTTTAAAATTTTAAATGAGGTATGAGATACTTTGATTCAAAAATATATTTTAAATGGATTCATGAAAAATAGTGTTACTTTTAAATGTTTTCAAGAAAACAAGAGATATTTCTCTCAAATAGTTTTCATGATTATTTCCATCTATGTCTATATCCTTCATTATTATCAATTGAGTTTAATCTATTACAATAAAATCATCTATATTGTATTGAATTGGTTATGTTTGACTGTGGATGTGCTATTTTTATACCATTAATATTATGTGGATAATGTATTGACATTTTGTATGCTAGTTTTAATAAAAATGTTCAGATTATGTTTCAAACATTTCATATAAGGAATTCATTGGACTTTATAAGTGATGGGTGGACCCCGATATAGCTCCTTGATACATTGGTAGGACTCATGATACAATCTATTGTGTTGGAAAAAGGCCTCGAAAACATCTTATTTGTAGTCTTGGCACAAGTCCTTGACTATGTGGTTATGATGTCCGGAATTAAGCATTCCATCATTAAGAGATTAGCTATTGATATTTCATGTAGTTATTTGACTAGTAGAATACCCATGACTATGGTTTATTATTGCATTATTTACTCATCTCATATTCCTCCCATAAAGTGTTCATGTGAATTATTTGTAAATGCATTTATTTTCAATTATTCACCATACCTAATGTTTATGATATCTTCTGATGTATTACTTACTATTACTGCACAATTGATCTCAATCCTTTTTATGTTTTATTTTTCCCTGGAGGAAAATAATTATATTATGACTGACCTATAGGTATTGTCTATGGGATATCAGTATTGTCTATGGAAACAATGTTGTTGTATTTTTACAAATTTTTATGTAATGTAAACCTTTTGAATGTATCTATTACTTCCAAGGCTACAAAACTAATCGGTATTTCGACACTTGATCTTTTGTGATAATGCTAATGATATGTAATAATGCACCAACTCTAGGTATCTGGGGTTGGGAATTTACACAATAGACCCCAATATGTCTTCTAATTAATTCAGTTCAAATAGTTACCAACAAGGTCATGATTTTTAGTTGTCCTCTTAGGTATTTCTCTTGTGGTTATCATGATTTGATGGTTTTCATCATCAACAAATTTAATACGAAAAAGGTAGTTGTTTCCTAAATGGAAGTATTGACATAAGATCTGGTTCATGGTAGTTATGGAGAATGATTTCACTTATTAGATAATTATAGATGTGATTACTGATGTAATGTTAGATCTTTAAAATTGTCTTTCGTGATCTCCATCGTGTGAATGATTTCAATGAACATATATTCATCCACCATTACATTAAACACCTACAACATGAGGGAATAATTTGAATATATCACACTTTAAGATTGAGAATCCATGATGGGCATAATGGTAGAATCATACATATAGTGTACCATCAACTGGTAATGTATTACTAACTATGTTGTTAAATAATTTCTCTATACCCAGTTATAAGGCTTGATTTTTTTCAAATGTGTTCAGGAAGAATGAAATTTTGATGGGTTAGGTAAATTTTATTATATAAAACACATTAATGGAACAAAAAATTGTATAATCCAATGTAGGAATGCATTTTTAATCAATATTTATAAATACTAACGAATTTCCTGGCGGGGACACAATTTTTTAGTTCTCTGATCAATATAACATAATGGACATACATTAAAAAAGTGTAGTGACTATTATGTTGATAACGAAATACAAAGAGTGTTCTGAATCAATAATAATATAATGGAATTTCAAATAATTCCATGAATAACAATGTTTTATTATTTGAAATCATATATTTAAAATAAGGATTCTTTTTGAAATTCTTCATTGAAAAACTACATGTATTCATTTTTGTGACTGATATATATTGATACAATGATTGAATTGAAAAAATATATTCGTGGTTCTCTATAATTACTATCATAGATTGGATAAATTTTCATCATTTTATATCCATAATTTAACGCACTCGCATATTTCACAAAATACATTTATGTGATAGGAATTCTGTAGTAAATATTTCGACCTTATGATTGGATTCTTATGTATCCCTATGAATGGAATCAAAACCCAAAAAAAGTTATTTAATGAGGCATGTAATAGATTTTCTATTTTTATGACAAGGTCAATGGTTCTTTGTAGTCATTATCTATGAATAATGTTGTACCTTTTATATACTTAGAAATGGGACTACAGATCTATATTTTAATGTCATACAAAATTGGGTAGTGATGTAACCTTTACAGTTATGACACCTGAACATATTCTGTGGCTTTTATAGAAAACATACCCTGCAAAATATATCTTTTAGATTATCTTAAAATAATTTTTACCTCTTATTTTTAGTTCAATGTAACGTTTAATGTAATGCCTTGTCATGATTGTGCAATATGAGAATTATTGGATACATTATTACTATAAAGACCTATTTATAGTAGAAAATATGAGAATCTATATATAGGGGAGATCTATATGGTTCATTAATAAGTTGGATCCCCATTATCAGGGGTTAAATGAATGATTTTACCTAGAGGAAAGCATTGATCCTAGAGAATAGAATATGTGTATCCCTTCATCAAAGGAATACAAGATTGAAATTGGTCATTATATTTTACCTAAAAATACATTCTTGTACATTGGGATGCCATTGGTGATTCCATAATTGAATGGGATATTTAGGATTCTGATCTAAACAAGTGGATATTAGAGATTTAATTTGGAAAATTAGGGAAATTGGTTTGATTTATATTAAATGATTTATCATTTAAAACAATAGTTTTTGTTTTGGAAGTGAACACTAAAAATGAGCAATATTTAATATATTTATGATCCATTTTCAACAATATTAATGTAGAATTTTATTAAGATAATTACTCTTATGTAAATCCGTATATGGAGATAGTCTATTGATAAGTAGATTACACATACATTAAGAAACATTTATAACCTACAAAAGTAATGTTTATGTGAGAGTGTATGCTTTAAAAGGTGTATAATGGATTTAGACTGACCGCGATGTATGATTTATATTTTTGTTTTGATGGTTATTTCATGTAATACTCACATGAGAATAGAGCACAATGGATTTTATGCAGTATTTCATTGAGTATTTATATAATTTAGACTATATGTGATCTTATGTTCATAGACTTATAATGATCATACATGATGTGAATAAGGTCATGTTTAATATACAAAATGTTTTTTTCTATTCCTATTATTCGGAGTATTTTTAACAGATTTCTTCTCTAAGGACTTTATAAAAATGGTTATTCACAAGCCTTTGAATTTATATAAGACAGACGCATTTCAAATTTCCCAATTACATAAAATGTAAAGATATATATTTATTTATAATAAAATGAATAATTTTAGTGGCCGAAGTGAAGTAGACCATTTTACAATTATATTTTACCATCACATTCATCATTAGGATCTAATATTTTATTATCCTTATACCAATCATCTCTAATTTATCCATAATTTCATTCTAGTCTTATCTTGTAAAATAATAAAATTGTAAAAAAATATTCATTATTTTTATTCAATATTTATTAGATATTGAAAATCTCTAACATTTAGACACTTCGAATAATGTAGTTTGAAAAAGATGATATTTTTCCAATATAATTGATTTTTTAGATTATTTTACCAAAAATAGGCATAATGTCCATTACCTTATCAGATATTTCAATGCATGTGAATATTTATTATAAAACCACTTATTTTTTGCTACCATAAACTTATTATATCAATGATGGATATTAATTTCATCAAGAATAAAAAATTCTATGTACAAGAAGAAATATATCTAGATAGTGCTTCAACCTAACTATGTATGTACCTTATACATAAAAAACAAATCATATATGAATTATAGATTTTTAGTCAATGGATCTAGATAAAAATAAATACTATTATAGATTAATTTTAAATATGATATATATAGAGACATGGTTACATAATTACACATCATATATAATCATGGTGGTGAGTTATCACTCACTCCCATAATAGACAAGTATTTTTGGATTTTAATTTTTAAAAAATTGAATTATGTTAAAATAGATAACACTAATAATATTTTTCCAATATTTATTCCAATTTCAGGAATTTTTTGATCAATTTTCATCCATCATGGTGCATCCACTTGTTTTTTATGTTATAAATATTGAATTATTTTATCATCATTTCATGTTAATTGACATTCAATATAAAAAATTAAATATATTTATATAAATCATCAAATAATTGGGCTCTACCTATGAATTTATATGTAAATGTTTCATTATTATTATATATGGACACATCAGACTTATCACATTTCTTAAATGAACTATAGTGTTTTAGATAAAATATAAAATCATTATGCAAGCATTAATATATTCATTCCTCATACACATTAACATAAAATCTATTTAACATTATATATTCATTGATGATGATCATTTCCTTTTGGGAAGATATCCTTCAATGATAAATGAGTTCCATAAAATAGAATTTTCAAAAATTGTAAATGAGTTTAAAATTATATATTATTATTTCTATTTAAGGATACTTATATTTAGTAAAACTATTATAAATGAAATATTTACATAGATATTGATTATATCATCATTTTCGGGTTAATCACAATGTTCATATTTAACAAATTATTCAAATAAATTATTATAATATATATTTTCACATACACTTTTACTAATATCAATTGATCTTTAAATAACAATATTATTTTAGTTACTGGTTTTATTCAATTCTTCTCCATTATTTCCATTGATTATAACAATGATAAATTTTATAATAGATAATGTGTTTTCATAATCATTGGAATAAATATTAAATTCAGTAAAAAAATAAACTCAAACAAATAATTTTAGAAGGTTGATTCATAAGATTTAGTGAATAATTAATATTCTCTTTGACCCCATCTTCAGACTAATTTGTCATACAATTAACATTAATCAATTAAAAATTTTAATTAATCATTTGTTGTTTTATTATATTAATATTTTACTACTGATAACTATTATATAAAAATACTTTGATGTATGAAGTTATAAATAGATATATAAACACACACATTATGGAAAATACAAACAAAAACAGTCCATATAATTTATACATATGCACTATAATTTCTACATATATATTATATAATGAATATAAATTATAATATATATTTAAAGTTAAATGTTTACATATATAAAATACTTATAATTAATATTAATATTATGGAATCATATATATAATATTCTTAAAAATATTCTAAAGACATACATTTCAAAACGTGAGTCATTATATCCTCCCCACCTGAAGGATTTTCATCCCCAAAATGTTACAACCAATGCTCTTGGGAATGGAACTGAGATCTCATCTAGGACTCCCATGTCAGTAATCACACAAAATAAACACCATAATGGACAAATAGAGTTCATTTAATTCCAATAAGTAAAAACATAGGGGAACCCCAAGACTCAACCACACTCACGACTATCTAATCATAGGCTATCATCATGTAACATGTTGGTAAATTTCAACTACGATGCATCATATTGGAAACACCAAGAGCCTAGACTTTCTAAAGTCATATAGTCTAATAGTATCCCACCTCACGTACTAAATGAAGATACCAATGAACCCAAAATTTGATCAACAATTCAATGTATCTCACCCACCATACCTAGATACTATCCCCTTTGGTAAGCACAGAATATTCCAAATTTTTTATGATCGTGTCTTAGGAATTAATTTATGTGAGCATTTCATCCCTAATTATTGTGAGTCTAAATCTGTGTCAAATTGCACAATGACCTACTAAATCGATTCATGTGTAAGATTTACTTGAATATTTGATGATACCAATTAATAAAGGGTTTCTCAAATATATACACTATGTCTTTCCATTCCATTAACACAAAAAACCAACACATTTTTAGGAGAGACAACAAGTGACCAATTTGAAAAAAATAGCAGAGTGGTAATTCTTCAAAAAACTATTCATTCCCTATAATTAATTGTATAAATTAATGTGTATTTGTAGTGAGTAAATAATATTTATGCCTAAATATAAGGGTTTTCTCAAGACATTATTACATGGAATTCCTAATGGGGGAAAACATTCATGAACCAAATCACTTTCATAGGGTGTATATAATGTACATTGACATAGTATATCATGAATTACTTTATTCTCATGATATTATAATGATTTTATTACCTCAATTATTTGTCTTCAAGTGTCTCTGTTTTGGTTAGTAACTCTAACTAAAATAACATTTTAATTTTATTAATGATTTATAATTCTAAATATTTCTAATTAATTTCAATGTATTAAAAATGCTTTAAAGGATTTATTTTTAGGGTCATTAATGTTTTAAAATTAAAACTCCTTTTAAAAGTTTCAATGTGGAATGGGACACATTGATTCAAAAATATATTTTTAAATGGATTCATGAAAAATAGTGTTACTTTTAAATGTTTTCAAGAAAACATGAGATATTTCTCTCAAATAGTTTTGATGATTATTTTCATCTATGTTGATATCCTTAATTATTATCAATTGAGTTTACTCTATTACAATTAAATCTTCTATATTGTATTGAATTGGTTATGTTTGACTGTTGATATGCTATTTTTATACCATTAATGTTTTGTAGAAAATGTATTGACATTTTGTATGCTAGTTTTAATACAAATGTTAATATTATGTTTCAAACATTTCATATAAAGAATGAATTGGACTTTATAAGTGATGGGTGGGGCCTGATATAGGTCCTCGATACATTGGAAGGACTCATGAGACAATCTAGTGTGTTGGAAAAAGGCCTCGAAAAAATCTTATTTGTAGTCTTGGCATAAGGCCTTGACTATGTGGTTATGATGTCTGGAATTAAGAATTCCATCATTAAGAGATTAGCTATTGATATTTCATGTAGTTATTTGACTAGTAGAATACCCATGACTATGGTTTATTATGGCATTATTTACTCATATCATATTCCACCCATAATGTGTTCATGTGAATTATTTGTAAATGCATTTATTTTCAATTATTCACCATACCTAATGTTTATGATATCTTGTGATGTATTACTTACTATTACTGAACAATTGATATCACTCCTTTTTATGTTTTATTTTTCACAGGAGGTGAAGAATTATATTATGAATTACCTGTAGGTATTTTCTATGGGATCTCAGAATTGTCTATGGAAACAATGTTGTTGTATTTTTACAAATTATTATGTAATGTAAACGTTTTGAATGTATCTATTACTTCCAAGGCTACTAAACTAATCGGTATTTCGAGACATGATCTTTTGTGATCATGATAATGATATGTAATAATGCACCGACTCTCGGTATCTGGGGTCGGGGCGTTACACAATAAACCCCAATATGTCCTCTAATTAATTCAGTTCAAATAATTAGCAACAAGGTTGTGATTTTTAGTTGTCCTCTTAGGTATTTCTCTTGTGGTTATCATGATTTTATGGATTTCATCATCAACAAATTTAATACGAAGAAGGTAGTTGTTTCCTCAGTGGACGGATTGACATAAGATCTCGTTCATGGTAGTTATGGAGAATGAATTCCCTTATTAGATAATTATAGATGTGATTACTGATGTAATGTTAGCTCTTTAAAATTGTCTTTCGTGATCTCCAGCATGGGAATGATTTCAATGAACATATATTCATCCACCATTACATTAAACACCTACAACATGAGGGAATAATTTGAAAATATCACACTTCATGATTGAGAATCCATGATGGGCATAATGGTAGAATCATACATATAGTGTACCATCAACTGGTAATGTATTACTATCTATGTTGTTAAACAATTTCTCTATACCCAGTTATAAGGCTTGATTTTTTTTAAATGTGTTCAGGAAGAATGGAATTTTGATGGGATAGGTGAATTTTATGATAAAAAACACATTCATGGAAACAAACATTGTATAATCTAATGTAGGAATGCATTATTAATCAATATTTATAAATACTGATGCATTTTCTGGCGGGGACACAATTTTTTAGTTCTATGATCAATATAACATAATAGACATACATTAAAAAAGTGTAGTGACTATTATGATGTTAATGAAATACATAGAGTGTTCTGTATCAATAATAATATAATGGCATGTAAAATAAGTCCATTAATAACAATGTTTTATTATTTGAAATCCTATATTTAAAATGAGGATTCTTTTTGAAATTTTTCCTAGAAAAACTACATGTATCCATTTTTTACTGATATATATTGATACAATGATTGAATTGAAAAAATATATTCGAGGTTCTCTATAATTACTGTCATAGATTGGATAAATTTTCATCATTTTATATCCATAATTTAACGCACTCGCATATTTCACAAAATCCATTTATGTGATAGGAATTCTGTAGTAAATATTTCGTCCTTATGATTGGATTCTTATGTATCCCTATGAATGGAATCAAAACCAAAAAAAAAAGTTATTTAATGAGGCATGTAATAGCTTTTCTATTTTTATGACAAGGTCAATGGTTCTTTGTAGTAATTATCTATGAACAATGTTGTACCTTTTATATACTTAGCAATGGGACTACAGATCTATATTTTAATTTCATACAAAATTGTGAAGTGATGTAACCTTTACAGTTATGACACCAGAACATATTATGTGGCTTTTATATAAAACATACCGTGCAAAATATAACTTTTAGACAATCTTAAAATAATTTTTACCTCTTATTTTTAGTTCAATGTTACTTTTAATGTAATGCCTAGTCAAGATTGTGAAATACGAGAATTATTGGATACTTCATTACTATAAACACATATTTATAGTAGAAAATAAGAGAATCTATATATAGGGGAGATCTATATGGATCATTTATAAGTTGGATCCCCATTATCAGGGGGTTATGTGAATGATTTTACCTAGAGGAAACCATTGATCATAGAGAATAACCTATGTGTATCCCTTTATCAATGGAATACAAGTTTGAAATTGGTCATTATATTTTACCTAAAAATACATTCTTGTACATTGGGAGGCCATTGGTGATTCCATAATTGAATGGGATATTTAGGTTTATGATCTAAACAAGTGGATATTAGAGATTTCATTTGGAAAATTATGGAAATGATTTTGATTTAGATTAAATGATTTATCATTTAAAACAATAGTTTTTGTTTGGACATGAACACTAAAAATTACCAATATTTAAAATGTTTATGATCCATTTTCAACTATTTTAATGTAGAATTTTATTATGATAATTACACTAGGTAAATCAATATATATAGATAGTCTATTGATAAGTATATTACACATACATTAAGAAAAATTTATATCCTATAAAAGTAATGTTTATGTGGGAGTGTATGCTTTAAAATGTTTATAAAGGATTTAGACTGACCACAATGTAAGATTTGTATTTTTGTTTTGATGGTTATTTCATGTAATAGTCACATGAGAATAGAGACCAATGGATTTTATGCAGTATTAAATTGAGTATTTATATAGTTTAGACTATATGTGATCTTATGTTGATAGGCTTATAATGATCATACATGATGTGAATAAGGTGATGTTTAATATACAAAAAGTTTTTTTCTATTCCTATTATTTGGAGTATTTTTAACAGATTTCATCTCAACGGACTTTCTAAAAATGGCTATTCACAAGAATTTCAATTTATATAAGATAGGCCCATTTCAAATTTCCTAAAAACATAAAATGTGAAGAAATATATTTATTGATAATAAAATGAATAATTTTAGTGGTCTAAGTGAAGTGGTCCATTTTACAATGATATTTTAGAATCTCATTCATCATTTGGATCAAATATTTTATTATCCTCATACCAATCATCTCTAATATATCCATATTTTCATTCTAGTCTTATCATGTGAAATAATAAAATCGTAAAAAAAATATTCATTATTTTTATTCAATATTTAGTACATATTGAAAATCTCTATCATTTAGACACTTCGAATAATGTAGTTTGAAAAAGATGATATTTTCCAACAGAATTGATTTATTAGATTATTTTACCCAAAATAGACATAATGTCCATTACCTTATCATATATTTCAATGCATGTGAATATTTATTATAAAACCACTTATTTTGTGCTACCATAAAATTATTATATCAATGATGGATATTAATTTCATCAAGAATAAAAAATTCAATGTACAAGAAATAATATATCTAGATATTGTTTCAACCTAACTATGTATGTACCTTAAATATAAAAAACAAATCCTATATGAATTATAGATCTTTAGTCAATGGATCTAGATAAAAATAAATATTATTATAGAGTAATTTTCAATATGATATATATAGAGACATGATTACATAATTACACATCATATATAATCATGGTGGTGAGTTATCACTCACTGCCATAATAGACATGTATTTTTGGATTATAAATTGAAAAAAATGGAATTATGTTAAAATAGATAACAATAATAATATTTTTCATATCTTTATTCCAATTTCATGAATTTTGTGATCAATTTTCATCCATCATGGTGCATCCACTTGTTTTTTATGTTTATAATATTGAATTATTTTATCTTTATTTCATGTTAATTGACATTCATTATAAAAAAGTAAATATAATTATATAAATCATAAAATAATTGGACAATACTTAAGATTTTCTATATAAATGTTTCATTATTATTATATATGGACACATCAGACTTATCACATTTCTTAAATGAACTATAGTGTTCTAGATAAAATATAAAATCATTATGCAAGCATTAATATATTCATTCCTCATACAAATTGAACATATAATCTATTTAACATTATATATTCATTGATGATGATCATTTCCTTTTGGGAAGATATCCTTCAATGATAAATGTGTTCCATAAAATAGAATTTACAAAAATTGTAAATGAGTTTCAAATTATACATTATTATTACTATTTAAGGATTCTTATATTTCGGAAAACTATTATAAAGGAAATATTTACTTAGATATTGATTATATCATCATTTTCGGGTTAATCACAATGTTCATATTTAACAACTCATTCTAATAAATTATTATAATATATATTTTAAAATACACTTTTATTAATATCAATTGATCTTTAAATAACAATATTATTTTAGTTACTAGTTATATTCAATTCTTCTCCATTATTTCAATTTATTTAACAATGATAAATTTTATAATAGAAAATGTGTTCTCAATATCATTGGAATAAATAATAAATTTAGTAAAAATATAAACTCCAACAAATAATTTTACAAGGGTGATTCACAAGATTTAGTGAATAATTAATATTCTCTTGGACCCCATCTTCAGAATAATTTGTCATACAATTAACATTAATCTACTAACAATTTTAATTAATCATTTTTTGTTTAATTAAATTAAAATTTAACTAAAGATAACTATTATATAAAAATACATTGATGTATGTAGTTATAAATATATATATAAACACACACATTGTGGAAAATACAAACAAAAACAATCCATATAATTTATACATATACACTATAATTTATATATATATATTTTATTATGAATATAAATTATAATATTTATTTAACGTTAAATATATACATATATAAAATACATATAATTAATATTAATATTATGGAATAATATATAGAATATTCTTAAAAATATTCAATAGACATAAGTGTCCAAACGTGAGTCATTATATCCTCCCCACCTGAAGGATTTTCATCCCCAAAATGTTACAAACAATGCTCTTGCGAATGGAACTGAGATCTCATGTAGGACTCCCATGTCAGTAATCACACAAAATAAACTCCACAATGGCCAAATAGAGTTCATGTAATACAAATAAGTAAAAACATAGGGGAACCCCAAGACTCAACAACACTCACGACCAACTAATCATAGGCTAACATCATGTAACATATTGGTAAATTTCAACTATGATGCATCATATGGGAAACACCAAGAGCCTAGTCTTTCTAAACTCATATAATCTAATAGTATCCCACCTCACGTACTGAATGAAGAGACCAATGAAACCATAATTTGATCAAACAAGTCAAAGTATTTCATCCACCATACCTTGCTACTAACCCCATTGGTAATCATAGAATTTTCCACATTGTTTATGATCATGTCTCCAGAATTAATTTTAGTGAGCATTTCATCTCTAATTATTGTGAGTCTAAATCTATGTCAAATTGCACAATGACCTACTAAATCGATTCATGTATAAGATTTACTTGAATATTTGATGATAGCAATTAATAAAGGGATTCTCAAATATATACACTATGTCTTTCCATTCCTTTCACACAAAAAACCAACACATTATTAGGAGAGACAACAAGTTACCAATTTGAAAAAAATAGCAGAGTGGTCAAGCTTCCAAAAACAATTCATTCCCTATAATTAATTGAATAAATTAATGTGTATTTGTAGTGAGGAAATAATATAATGCCTAAAAACAAGGGTTTTCTCAAGACATTATTACATGGAATTCCTAATGGGGGAAAACATTCACGAACCAAATCTAGTCACCATCAAATCCAACCCCAAACCTAGCCCGTTGTATAAATTGATGGGAGTTCCCAATCCCAACGGGATGGCACAAGTTCATGGGTATCATAAAATGAGAATAGTTAATGATTTACCTATGTTTATAAACATAAAAAAACAGAAAAACCTAATATAAAAAATATAGAATTTTGAAAACAACGAATCAATTACAAAAAACAAAATAGAATCACATAATTAAAAACAATTCTGAATTAATATATCAAATGAAGAAACCCAAAATGTGTAGTCCAAGAACCTCCTCATGGCATGAGGAACCTCCCTCAAGCCATATCAAAAACACTACATCATGAAGGACTACAAGAGACCTAATCAATTGTGACTAAAATCATTACCTAAACCTGTGGCATAATAAAAAAGCATACATACACCAAAATTTGTAAGGTGGGTGTGGTCCAATGTCCATAAGGATTCAACCACTAAATGATTCTATCCAATAAAAATTCAATGATGAATATCATTCATTTTTTCATAAATATGAGATTCTATTATTAATTTTAAATAGATGAAACTTTAAATATAAATTGTTTTCAAGGGAGATAATTTCAAAGAATCCAAAATTTTAATAAAAAAACCAATGCTACTAAATATTCTAGCCAAACATACTATATGAGTATATTAAGTATAAATTATCTAATGAGCAAAAACGACGAGAAATAACCCCTAGGCACTAGCTCATTGTGGATCCTAGGTAGCTCATATCTCAGTGAATGTAACCATTCAAATATCCATTCCCATACACATGAGCCACTAGTAGGGATCATAACCACAACCAAGTGTTCCACCAACATCATCAATGTCATATTCATATTTTATTTAGTGTTTTCATCATCAAACATTTCTACGTGATATTGGGAATAAACCCCAAGAGATCACTAGCATAGTAGTATAGATCCACCCACCATGATACACGGGTTTTCCCTCCTTGGCTCAAACCAGATCCACCAGACATGAAATACAATTTGAACATGTAAATATTAGCTCCAAGTCACACACACCCCAAACAACCCACACACATGTCACATAATAATCCACTCACAAATAAATATTCATTTTTCACAACATACTCACACAAAAAATCCAATAGATGTCTTTTGCGCATTTCATTCAATTTATATATCATTTCATTAATTTATAAAATATTTTAAAAGGTTTTATAACATAAATAAAATATTTACCTTTAAAAACTCATCTTATGTGATCAAAAGTACCAAAATTGTAAATGTATATCCTTTTACCACTTGTTTTATATCAATAAGCCACTTAGAATTTTAACAAAACAATACCAAGGGGTATAACCCTATTTTATCACAAAACCCTTTTGAAAACCTGATTCAAAGGCCAAAATAACCTTAATACCAATAAAAAATAAATTCAGAATCCCTATAAACTTTTTTTAAATAACATTTTAATGTTATCAGATCCAGTAAAATGATTCAACAAAATATAAACATGGAAAAGTCAAATTTTCAAACAACTATGCAACATTTAAAAAACGTATAATAAATACTACAAAAAAAATTTTCTGACCAAAAAAATGAAATAAGTGAATGATAAAATATTAATGTAGCATGGATGACTCATCTTAGGATTATTACGCATGGAATCACCAACATTTGTGTAAAAATAACAGTTAATTGTGTGAAACATAAACTACACCACTATCACACCACATGGGAGTGAAATCAAACCTAAAACCCCAATATTTGACCAAAAAGGTACCAAATCCAACTGTAGGTAAAAAACATAACTTTTGGACAATTTATAACTTCTTGATATATGGATGAAACCCTAAGGAGAAAGAAGGAAATATTGAGAGAAACAATTACTTTGATGAAATCTCGAATAAAACGACACAAATACACCAGTAGCTGTATTATAAAAAAGTCAAATATGAAATTGAGAATCTAACTTGTATATTTAGGTCAGGTAGGATATGGGAAATGGGAAAATAGTAATCATTGTAGGAGTTATGACATAAAAATTTTACCTTTTCAAATATGGGTGATTTGAGATATTCGGAAAAGTTTCACCCTAATTTGCGATGAATATGACCTCCAAAGAGGGGGAGGAGAGAATGGGGCACGCCTTGGGTTAGTGGTACCAGGGGATTGTTGGAGTGACTAAATAAACATAAATATTTAATGAGATATTAATGAATTAATAAAAATTAATATAAGAAATAGGATTTCTCACTGTCACAATACCTTAATAAAAACCCAAATCCATCATGATTTTGGATTTATATGAGGTCCAAATGGGTATTGTGGTTTTAATATTCCAAGAGATTCCAATTTTTATGTGTAATGGTTGTAAAATTTTTAAAAATTAAAGGGTTAGTAATGATATTGAATTGATTTTTAAATCTGGAATTTGGTTAATAGTTTGGCCAAATCAAGAAAAATCGTTATTTCCCCAAAAAATGTATGGGAAACCCCAACAATAAAGAAATAATGAAAATGAAATACAAAATATCTTTAAAATAAGTCATGTATGTGATATTTATCATAACAATAAATATTTATGCTTTTAGAAATCAAAAATAAAGCAAAATAAAATAAACTAAACCCAACTGAATGGCCGATGTGGACTGCTTTTCCAAGAATTTCCCCTAGTAGAGAAAACACGACTAGTGAATAATTAATGAAGAAATACTCTAAATAATTAATACATAAACTAATTTCCTAAAATAATAATGAATATTTAGACAATATCCCAAAATAAAACTCATCAAACACTATCCGAAAAAGGCTCAATCAATTTTCCCAAACAATGAACAACAACGAAAATGGTTATACTTACCTTGATTTAAACAAACTATTGTGTTATCTCAAATCAAAACATTTACCCAAAGAAGATGTTGGTAGTTAGATATCTCCAAAAGAGACTACATAGTGCTAATACAAGTCCAAAAACATATTTGTGCTACTTGTACAAGGAGACACAATTGATCTCCCATCAAAAAAGGGACAACTTAAATATTCAGAAGACAAAATTAGGACACTAACTTGGGGAGGCCTGAACGAACTCCTCAGTACAAGGTGGAGAATTCGAATATAAATTTCTAAAATAACTAACATGACACACATAGTGCGTCTCCTAACAATAAAAAAACCATCTAAACAGATCAGCATTGGCCAACCCAGAAGAACCCCAAAATTTAATCTGATGGGACGGCTACATAGTTAGTCTGCACAGTTTATGAAAACCATGCGCTAACCATGGGGATCCTTTTTCATGGATTTCGGGATCATTGTTACTATTAACCATGTGATTCAACATTCTAACTGGATAACAATCCTTTCTCTAGAATATCCATTGAAACCAAATGGTGATGGAATGAAGTTGGGTCCTAACATGGACACGAGGTCCTCCATCCTCTTCCCACCAAATGTGACAAAACAAATAAAGATGATGATAAAATAGTTTTAATCGATCCCCATAATTCATAGGAATATAGGTCTTTCTATAAGGGTTTGAATGACTATTGGATTAACCCTATCTATGTGCCATCCTCACACTGGAACCTATTAGGGAAAGTTAAATGATTGAAGCATCTTCAGCCTCGTAGTTAGGCTTCGAAAACCCAGAACTGAAATTATTCTTTTAGTGATACAAATAGCTACACTGCAATTCCAGATGGGTTTACCAAGACCAAACACACTCTATGACTAACTTTTCCATAAACGTGACATTTCACTGAAACGTGTTCTTCGAAGAAGCACACACATCACCCATTTTTTATTCATATATGGAATGGAATTATAATAGAAATATATAAAAAACATCATCTAAATAAGGGATGAATATTTTTTTCATAATAGAGGAACACTAATGAAAAAAATAATCCCAAAATATTATACAACATGACCATTATACTAAAACGATAACATGACATCCCAAGGTGTCACCGAACATGACCATAGCGACTAATAGAAGCAATACATGGTCAGAGAATTTATGTAACATCCCCAAATATAACATGATTCAATAAACTGACTATAACAGTCTCTCATGACCATATTTCTCCCACTAGAGGTTTAAAATGAACCACTACAACAACGATACTATGATGGTCCTAGAGGCATTCCATGACAACATCCACATTAACAACCATAAAGTACTTCCACCTTCAAAGAACCAGGTAACGTGAGAATCTATTGTCTAGTTGGTCCTTACTTGATAACTATACTTCAACAAGGGATGCACAAAAAAATGAAATGGTGTAAACTCAATCCTTAATGCTACAGAAAAATATTCATTATATTGATCAAATGGAGGATCTTAAAAAGGGGAAACAACCTAGGTTGTACTTCAGTCGAACAGTAACACATATGGGGGGCATACCTTATCGAATAAGACAACCCAAGGACCCAATGAAGCTGGTCCATTGGTAAAACTTTTCCTTGAACTGGAACCCAAAAAATGAGGGGAACCATCATAAAGGCTTCCAGAATCATTTCTCATAATGAGACCACTTACCAGCCATTCAACCTAAATTTCAGTCCAAATACCAACACAAATAATCATTTAATAAGAGGGTTTCTAGGACTCAAACATCCCATAGTTTCAAAATTTCTAAATAATACTTAAGTCACACCCTCCATGTGGTTCATCAACACCTCATGCATTACTTTAAAATCATCTCTTTGAAAATAAAAGGTTCAGTGGTTAGCGTATCCATCATGGATACCCCATGGTCATGACACAAACATGTTTATGTGCCCCATTGTGCACCCTCCTCATATCCATATCGGAACTCATCCATATATTCCATTAACCATCCATTATCCCATGTAACACCATGAATTTTGTCTCCCATGGAAAAACCTAATAATTAAACAATGATTCTTTCCTCTTTTCAAAATCATAACAGTCAACCAATACTTATATATTTATATACCACAGTACACGAATTCAAAATCCCAATTTACATCATAAAAAACATTTTTTCTTGAAGGGTCCTGTTATTTAAATAACAGTTCACTTTTGAGTCATACACTTTAATTTCATACCATCTCATGACATTTCAAAACACTCCAATTTTTTTGAAAACTCCATTACATCAACTTCAATTCCATTGAATACTCATCTATTATTATTTAAAACATGGTTATAATGATTTAAAAGTCATTTTAAATGATCACCAATCATTCAATAAAAACCCACATTCAATTCATGTAGATCAATTTAAAAACATTTTAGCCGATTACAAAATTCCTATAATGTCATGGAAAACACCATTTAATAAATCCCTATTAAATTGTGAACTCAACTATTCTCAAATAAAATAAAAGATTAAAAAATTTCATAAAAACATTCCAATAATCTATTGTTATAAAAAAACACTTTACAAACACCAAACATGACCTAAAAACATTTCAACCCATTAAAAAACCATTCAATAGAATAGATATCTCATTTGGAAACACCTTTTCAAAACCAACAATAACATAGATACTTCATTCAAAAGAGGTGTAAACACCCCATTTTCCATTTGAAATCTATTCTGAAAATTCATTTCCACGACTTCAGATATCAATCCATTATATATTTATTAGAATATAAGTTTACAACAAAAATGATTTCTAATTAAAAACAAGACATTTTTTCTTTAAAACCAAATTATCAATATATCAAAACTAAAAGATAGAAATCAATGCGAGAGGAAACTCTTTTCAGTTGGTGACATGGACAAATGTTGGCGGCCTTGTGCCAATCACTTCGATATCATAGAGAGTATATATATTTTAAATATCTCTAGCTCCATATGGATTTCAATTCCTTGAGAGCTCACTGATACCATTAGCCCATTTTTTTTAATTTCCCCATGTCTTCCTCAAACCAAAAAAAAATGAAGGTCTCAGATAAATCAAAACACCCCTTAGCGAGTTGAATCATGTCATGAGGTGTGATGTCCAGGAACGCATACCATTACCAAAATTTCATGTCTCAAAAATAATTTGTCCAAACTATTCCGACTATTCCACATATAAAATGACCCAAAAATAGTGCACATCATTTGATACAATTTTGTTATCAACTGAATCGGGTCCCCATCAAAACAATCACCAAAACTAGCTCGTTTCAAGACCCAAAGGGCATTCCTGATACCCCTGGGCTAGCTCAAGTGCCTGAGTATCATAAAATGGTAATTTTGAAAGTTTTACCTGATTTAAACAACATAAAAAACCAACAAATCCTATATAAAAAATCTATATTATTCAAAATTGACCATCTTTTACAAAAAAATCAGAATTAAATTAATAATTTTATAAAATTATCAAAGACAATATTAAATTAATAAACCCAAAATGGGAATCCAAAGAACCTACTCATGGAATGAGTCACCGCCATCAAGCCATCCCCAGCACAATGCATCAATAAGGACCAGTAGAGTCCCAAACCATTAGCATGAAAATCATTACCAAAACCTACAACAAAATAACCAAGTCTACATACACCAAAATGTGGAAGTAGTGTGTAAGCCAAAGCCTACTTGGATTCAAACAGTAAAAGATTTAATTTTAGAAACATACATAACAAAAATCATTCATTTTTTCGTAAATCGGACATGCTATTATGAATTTTAAAGAGATGACAATTTAAATAAAAATTGTTTGCAAGTGGGAAATTTTAAATAATAAACACTTTTAAATAAAATACCAGGCTACTAAATTTTCCAATCGAACAAACCATATTATGATTGTATGAATAATGGTTCTAATGAGAAAAATAAATGGAAAATAACCCCTATTCACTATCTCACAGTGGGTCTCAAGTGCCTCGTATCTCAGAAAAAGTAACCATACAAATATATTTTCTCGTGCACATGATCGACTAGTTGGGATTATACCCATAACCAAGTTGTCCTCCAACATTTTCATCATTATAATCATAGTTCAAGTAGTTTTTTCATCATCAATATTGTTAGTTGAACCAGGGGAAAAACCCAACAGGATACCTACCATACTAGTACACATCCACCCACCTAGATACCCAATTTTTTCTATTGTACTTAAGAAAGATCCACAAGCCATGAAATAATTTTTTCACATGAAATATATAGTTCTAAGACACACTCACTTAAAATTCCACACACATGTCACATAATACTTGTTTCAAAAACAAATATTCATTTTTTAAATCAGACTCAGACAAAATAGCCAACATATGTGTTTCACACCTTCCTTGCAATTTGATTAATCATATCAGAAATTCATAAAAAATTCTTAAAATGATTGAAATCTAAAATAAAAACATTACCTTAAAATAACCCATCATAGGTGAACAAAAATAGAAAAACTTTACATGTACATTCATTTACCACTTTTTTAACTCAATATATCACTTAAAAGTTTCATAAAACAATCCCAAAGGGTATTGCAATGTTTTTCTCACTAAACCAATTTCAAAACCGTATTTCAATTCCAAAATCAACCCAATACCAATTAAATATATAGTTGGAAGACCTAGAAAAATTTATTAGACCACATTCTTATGTAATAAAATAAACTCAAATGGTTGAACAAAATAAACCCTTGGAAAACACACATTTTTCAAACCAATATTCAACATTGAAACTAAAATCTTTGTCAATACTTCCAAAAACGGTTCCAAAACCAATCATAATGTAATTAGAGCGTGATAAAAATATGAATTAATAAAATATAAGTGATCATAGAATTATTACACATGAAACCACCTACATATTGTGTCAAAACACCAATTCGTTGTTCAAAACATAAACTGCACCATTGTCCCACCACAATGGAGTGAAATCCATCCAAGAGCCCAAATATTTGACATAATAGACACAAAATCAAAATCTATGTATGAATCCTAACATCTTTAAATTATATAAATTCATGAAAGATGGAGGAAACACTTTGTATAAGGATGGAAATGAATAGATAAAAACTAACAAGAATAAATGTTGAATAAAATGACACAAATACAATAGAAGTTGAATTTTAAAACAGAAAAATTGAAATTGACCCTCTAATAAGGCTGAGTAGGTCATATAGGAAATTTAATGGAGGTAAAATAGAAAAAATTTAAGGATTTAGGATAGAAACTATTTATCTCTTCACATATGGGCGATTGGAGATATCTAGATAATATTCGAACTCATTTGGGAAGCATATGATTTCAAAAGTGGGGAGATAGTGCATGGGGGAACTCCATGGGTTAGTGGGCTCAGGTGAGATTTTGAATCACCAAAAATCCTTAAAATTTATTTAGATGTGAATGAATTAAAAAAAATTGAAACAAGAATTGGATTTTGGGCTGGCCAAATATGTTAATAAAAAAACCAAATCTATAATGATTAATGATTCATTTGTGGTCCAAATGGATATGGTGGTTTTAATATACTAGGGGATTAAAATTGAAAAGTGGAATCAGTGTAAAGTGTTCAAAATTAAAATTTTTATAAAACAAACAAAAAAAGTTTTTAAATCTAGAAATGAGATCACAGTTTTTCATAAACCATGAAAACTCACCCTTTCCTCCAATAGTTTTAGTGAAACCACCACAACAAAAAAAATTAATGAAATTAAATAAAACAATTAACTTTAAAAAATTTCATGGATGTGACAAAAACAACATGACCTAGTATAGAAATAAGATCCACTAAAATCATTGATTACACGGTAGAGAAACCCAAAAATGAAAAGAATCCCTAATTATAAGTCAATGAAGCAACATAATAAAAAACAAGGTGATAATGTTTCTTGGTAGACGATATGAAAAAATAATTTAACCATTATAATAATAATAAAGATAATTGATCAATGTTTATCAGAAAAGCTGGATTTTTACTCTGTATTTCCATTTCTATTAGAAACTGTGTCTATGCCTCTCCATTTATACCAAAACAATACGTGTGAATATTTTTAAAAAATGATTCATTGACAACATATTTTTATTTAATGAAAATGTGTAACACAAAATATGAAAATTCATCCAAAAAACTCCCCCCTAAGTCATGTGGGGGTCACCACAAACCCTAAAATTAGTTTGAATGTCTCAAATTTACCTCGGGGTAAACTCATGGTCAACTTGTTTGCGGAATTGTTATCATTGTACATCTCCCATTTCTAAAATAATCCAAAATCAAGGAGAATGTATATACAATGATTCAGAAGATATATTTGTCTCATCCTACAATTAATAGTGGAATTATCTATAAAAAAATTAGACCTATGAATTTCACCATATAAAACGCACCAATCAAGATTAATATTCAGTACTCGAATAAATATTTTCAACCAAAATAATTTTATTATTTCTTATATAATTGCAATGAAAAATAACTTTATTTTATATAAATAAAATCATTTATATAATCTAGAAATCCAACAAACAACAAAACAAACAAATTTGATCAAATAGGTTGATGTGTGCTTCCTAGAATCAATATCTCTTACCATATCAGAGCCATTAATTCAATAATTCATATGATCCACTTTTCCAAAACAATATCTCAGATCAAAAGATCCATGAAGATAACGAAATAAATACATCACTTCTCTACAATTCACTCTTGAGGTATTTGATAGAAAATCACTATCCAAAAGAACTACCAGAGATATATCAGGTCTAGTAAATAGAATCACATAAAGCAATTATCAAACGATAGATGGAGATTCTATTTGTTGAATCTCTTATCTCACATCATAATTAAATATTACTGACTAGTATTAGTCTAGAAATATAATGATATAGAAGTAATAACAATATTCTCTCTATCCATAGAAAATATTTGACATAGCTTCTAAATATATATCTCTTGAGATCACCATAATTTCATAGACATTATGTTATGAGAGATGGACATTCCATGTTTATATCTTGATGGACCAAAGAAATTCATCACAAATGTCTAAAAAATATCCTTTTTAATATGTAAATTTTCAAATAATTATGATTAACAATACGAATATCATATACATAATGAAACAATTAATTAAATTTATAAACAATAAATATCTAATCCAAAACATAATGAATAGAATAAGTATTTTTGAAACCCTGATTAAAAATTATAGATTAAAACTTATTATACCTCTTCTATAGAGCATGCATAAAAACATAAACAGTCTTCTTTAACCTGGATACAAGATAACCAATACCTATTTCAACCAAACACTCCAGTTGATCCCTATAAATCCCCCCCTCTAAATCACATTGGTGGGGAGTTGTTTTCATTTCTATTTGCACTATTTTTAGATCCAAAATAGCAACCAAATCATGGACAACAAAAATAGATGAAATTTTGACAACATGTGAATAAACTATATCAAAATAAATACACATATTTTGTATGAATCATTTCACAAATGACCAAGTATCATTGAAATAAATAGATTATTCATTTTTAAAAATTTAAATATACTTATTTTTTTATTCCCTCTTACCTATTGGTAATGACCCAAGATAAAGTTATACTTGTGATGAATTGATGTCATCTAATCATCCATATTCAAAATCCTTCCCCCCTTATTTTCAAATTTCATTTCATCATCAAATGATTCATTCACTCCCCTTCATTGTGGAGCACATAATCATTAGGGTAATACAGATTTGAAACAATATGAGGCAGATATGACATCCATATTTAAACTATGGATCCATTAATAAACCCTGAAACTATATCATCAGAAAAAAAAGGATCAATGAAATTATAAACTCAAACATGTTCACCATGTACGTCTTTATTAAAATTTAAACTTTCATAAGAATCAATAATATTATGTATTTATAAATTAGAACCTACATCAGGTGTTACAAATCCATTAGAAGTTGGAGAAGATGATTTTTCCTCTTTTTCGTATCTTCAATAGTCTTACACTCTTTAAACACAACATCCTGGAATATGAAAAGTTTATTCCAATAATGATGGTGGAACCTATACCAAAAATCATCATTTCCATATCAAATTAAAATACACTGATTAGACTTACCATGATTATTTGATCTCTTATCAGTAGGAAGAAGAAGAAAATACTTGTAACCAAAAATAGTCAAGAGACTATAGTTGATCTCATTATAACTACAAAAAATATTAAGGATTGTATTTAATCGAAGAAACATTAATGACAAATTGATAATATAAGTAGTAATATATAATGCCTCTCCCCAAAAATTTATATTTAACTCTTATTTTAAATCAAAATAACATACTCAAACCGATATTGTATTGTTCATCCGTTCTACTACACCATTTAGCTGAGGTGACTTCATTTCATTATTCAGATGTGAAATACATTCCTAACCACAATACAGATCAAATATACAACCATAATCACTTACATTTTCTATGAGAGTACTTTTATATTTCTCTCTGGATTTCCTATAATATGAAAAATGAAATTGCAAAATAAAACTGAATATATTAATTTTGGAATTCAGAATGTAATCCCAAACAATGCATGAGTGATCAAAAAAAATATAAAAAAATATATACCCGCACTAATGGTCATAAATTTAATAGGACCACACATGTCATAATGTACTATTTAAAGTAAATGTGATTTCATGGGTAATGGTTGAATTCTAAAACGCACTATAATATGTTATCCAACAAAATAGTGATTACTCATGTCCAATTATAAATTATTCTTAACTAGGAGAGTATATCTATCTGATAAATATCAAAAAACTTTCTCACTAATTTGACTAAGTGTCATAGACCATAACATGGATGAAACGATGAATTCAATAATGGATTTTATATAACATGAAAGGGAAGATATAATCATGTACAAACCTAAATTCTTTATCCCATGAGTGATAATAAAAAACCTGGAAATAATGCATTTAAAATAAAAGAAATTATTGAAAAAACCCTTTTCCCTCATGAATGAATCTTCAAAATATATTCATGTGATCCTCATGCGCATATTGAACATTCATCAAAACTAGACAAAATCATATATTAGACTCTAAAAAAGTAGTATTAAAACATAATACCATAGTATGAACATCATTACCTCTATTCAGAATTCAAAAATTAAATGGGTTATTAGATATAAATAACTCATTCTTTAAAGAATTTTTAAAATAAAAACTACAATCAAAGACCAAAAAAGAATCATCACAATAAATATTAATGGTGTCATAATCAATAAAAATATCACCCCTGTAATAGTAGTCACATGATCATACCCATCAGAAATTTTATTCAGTTGAGTTTACTTCATTATATTTTAAATTTTTAACAAATAACAAAACATCATAGCATTTCCTTTCTGTCCAAAATGAGGACATTTGAATTATCCCAACATCAATCGATATTTTCATTATAATTATCTCTTACCATGACTACTCTATCCCTAATATTTGCTTCTCCACCGACTATTTGTGTCTAAAATGACTGTATGATATTTATATTGAGTATGTATACTATCTAATTAATTTAAAATATTGAAAAAAAAATGTTAGAGCACCAATTTGGGAAACACCGATTAGTGTAAAACATAATTTTTTCCATTAATTGGGTAAATAGTTAAGAAACAAATGTGTTAAAACCAGTTATTTTAAATTAATACCCAATAAAAAAAATGATGAAAGATTTCCTGATATAATGTCATGTTTTTTGAAATTGACATATATTATATGAAAATAAAATTCATCTTTTGTATTATAATAAACAATTTATAGTTTTTTATCTTCGAATCATTGGTATTCTGATGCTTCTCCCATAAATTTCAAGAATTAGAGATGTTGAAAATATGGTTCTTTACATTTTCTTTGACCGATTGGAAAATAATATGACAAACCATATCATCCTTCACCTCCCATTTTTAATTTGACATTCATTCATTCTTCTGAGTACTAAAAACTAAATGACTCATGTCCATGATAAAAAACAGATTCTTTATTTTTATTCTCTACGTATGGTTGTTGTTTCCAGTCATCAAAATCATACAAAAATAATTTAATTACCCAAAAAATTGAATTAAATAGAAAACCCTCTGATAGAAGATGTTTGGAAAGTCAATAAGAGGTTAAAATTGAACAAAATTAAATAGATAACATCCTATAGAAAAACAAATTAATTCACAATTAGAAAGCTTGAAATATTATATCGGATTTATAGAGAGTGAATAAAATGGAAAACAAAAAAATAAAGGCCTATAATATGAATGTTATTATTGAAACCCCATCGAGGGAATACCCCCAGGACCTAGAATAAGATGCGAATCCAATAAAATAAATCAGTTCATGATTCGAACACCAAAAAACACAATGGATCTGAAAATCATTACTAAAAAATGTCATTGAATAGAATAACAATGTAAAATGGGAGAACGGTAGATCTGAAAAAAATAAGGAAATCTAGATAAAACATTAAATGATCGTTAATAAGATCACAAAATTGTGATTTTCACTCGGTATTATTGTTGCTCTATGAAATCAAATCATTTCCTCTCGTTTTACAACAAAAAATTCTATGTAAGGAATTCTAACCCCATAAAATACACATCAAAGAAAACACTGTTTTATATATTGAAGATGTGACATACACCATTTGAGGATTCTCCCAACAGAAGCATCATTTCCCTGAACACACAATTCAAAGGGACTCATCCGCCATACCTCAATATTATCCAGCTTCTGTAGAAGTATCTTACCTTCATGGTTTTACTCCCATCACTAAATTATATCTTAGTGTAGAAATGATCCTTATTCCTCATGCCTTCAAATATATGTTGATCAACACCATCATATGGATTTATTGATATCCCACATCACCAGGAAATAAACCCTTAAGAAAAATGGGGAATGCAAATAATACATCACTATATTTTTGATCAATAATAATAATAAAAGTTTAAAGGAAACATATAATACCACTTTCAACCTCCATTTCCTCTAGGTAAAAGGTCTCTATGGTTTGCACCTATACTACCCCAAATCCTCTAGTTCCATTAACCTTGAGTAGACCACCTAGGTGTGGAGGTAGCTAATCATACTATGAATCACCACATGATGCTCCACAAATCCCTCTACCACCTCCACCACCCCATTGTACTCCCATCTAAAAACACATACTTTTACATTGAGACATTTCCTTCGGATCCCTCTAAGTAGCCCAATAGATCAGATAGTCTCTTATATTATTTCCCTGGTCATTGTATGTGTATGACTTCATCTCTTACGAATGACCAAAACTTTCATTGCAACCCTAACCCTCAATCCCTACCTATTGTGATTGACCCTTGAAGTGAATCAGATGTCTAAATCCCTATGTCTGCTATAGACTATCAGCTTACAATGTATCAGTTCCCACATTCCCCACACTAGTGGTCACCATCATCACAGATAGAAATATCTACACCACCAAGGGATACTCATGACCCCCAACATATGTGGGATTATATAGTAACACCACTAACTCCATGATCTACCTATATACACTCTTATCAATAGTATGTTCCCTATGGAATGGGCCTCAAACAATATCTAGGGAGTAACGAGGAATGCGTATTCATATTAATGAAAACTACACCACAATCAAGTTATCCTATAAAATCCATTAAAGCAATTGGATGCAAAACCTTTCCATTGTGGATAGATTGAACTTCTCCAAAAGAGCTAGTCAAAATCATCCCAAATGATCATCGCCACATCATGGGACTACATCACTAGACTAAACCAATGCCTGGAAACACCATATAGAAAGCCAAACATTGTGACCACCATATGATCGAGTGGTCTCTTAAATATGAAAAATATTTAAGTGATTTTCTAAAACTAGTAATCAACTGTCTAGGTGTTTGGATCACCCCAATCCTCAAAGATCGCTACCTCTAGACCATGTGTGGTTCCCTTAGTATGTGTTCATCCTCTTATTAAATTTTCACCAAAAACTCTTTCACCTTGGGTGGTGGATCAACTAGATGACCACTTAGAGGTCCAGCCTTAGAAGAAATACGCTCAACTGAATCCTCGTTATGGGGAAAATCATCACCATAATCCTTTAAGGGAACCCTTCCTAACTGTTTTCATGGAGGGATCAAAAAATATTGGCACCATATTCAATGATTATATCAATAAAGCTGACTCAGGAAGGACATGAAAAATCCCAAAACCAAGTCCAATTTGAGGCATTTAATATTATTTCCCAAAGAGGAAATGGGATCTAATACCACAGTTTCCCGACCCAACCCAATGGGGCTCGATCATCAACTCCATACGCCTAGCTCTATAGGTATAGTGTTTAATCCCAAAACCTAGTAGGATATCACAGATATGTGAAGCCTTTGTATATGGTAGATGTATTCATACACCCACATAAACATCTGAGAAATAGTTCATATATAAATAAAATGAAAGAAAATTCATTCATAACACTACAAAAAATGCATGTAATGGAGTAACATGAGTTTTATCAATTCTAATTAGAATACTATAATAAAAGACGTCCTTTTATCTACTCTACAAATAAGAGATGATAAATTTATACTTTATCATCAGTATTATTATTGCTGAAAAAGTCCACCCTTTATCAGTGCAAACAAAAAGTATACATTATCAGCACTATTTATTGACCTGATAAATGTTTTCAATCGAAAGAATTACTAATTTATATAAAAATATTTTTATTATATTCAATAAAAATATTTATATATATATATATTAAATAAAAATGTCTTTTTAATTCTGTTTATTATGTTTTTGTATTAATTATGTTTATTAGGATCATTAGTTTTGGTTATATCTTTCTCAAATATTTATTGTACTATTTTTCTATAATATTATATATAAATAATTTTTATTATATATATATATATACATTATATATATATATATATATATATAAATGTATGTTTCCAAATGCATGTGTCAATTGACCTCTACATTCATATTCTCATTAATATGTTCATCGATTAACCTATTGTTGGACATATATATTATAATACTAAACATGGTGTAATAATTCAATTTTTATCTATATGAAGAATTATTTAATCCTAAATACATATATTCAAGATATATATATTTATATAAAATATAAATTTATTTATTATATTTAAAAATAAAAATATTTAGTTGTATATAATTATAGACATTTTAAATATATTATATATAATAATAATTATAAATAGCTAATAAAATATAAATATATTTTAATAATTATAAAATTAACAAAAATAGTTTTTTTTAATGATTAATATATATTTAAGAATATCATTGGAATTTATTTATATATAAATATATTTCATTAATTATTTTATACACACACACACACACACACACAGACATATGAATATATATTTAAATTATTCTGAAATAAAAATAACAATTAATTTATCAATTTATTTATATATATTTATATATATTTAATTATAATTTATACACAATATATATATATATATAATTAGTATTTAAATTGATAAATTATAATAACTAAATATATTATATATATTATTAAAAAACTTGAAATTAATAATTATATTGGTTATAAAATTATAATTATTAATATATGGAATTTCTTATCAGTGGTAATTAAAAAGTGAAAATAAACCACAAATATAACGTCACTTCTTATGCACTGATAAATGCTCATTTAATATTTGATGTCAACTGTATCACTGAAAAATACGGGCCTTTATCATGTAACTCTATCATACTGTCCCTGACATCCACTATTGGATCTCCTCCACTGCGCCACTCATTTTTTCCTGCTCTCATCCACCATTTCCTCTCCTCCACCATACCTCTCCTCTTCCATTCCTATCGTACACCACGAATGCATCTCCTCCATGTATCGAACCACTCTTTGATGGTTGGTTTTCTCCTCATTCTCATTGGGTTCACTTATTATAGTTTGATATTAATGGGGATCTTTGTAATTCTATGGGCTAAATTCCCTTCTAAATATCATGGTTTTTGGAGGTCCTTGTTTGCGCACTTAATGTTAATATGTTATATTATATCACTAATTAATTATTCATTCATGTTATTCTATGTAATGTTTCATGACTATTCTTTTTCTATAGTTCTGATTTATATATTTATGTTGCATAATTATTTTATTTTCAACATCCTTCAAAAAACATGAGACCACTTCACTGAAATTTCGGTTTTCCACATTGTTATTTAATGAAATTAGATATGTTTTTCTATAAATTTTAAAAAAAATTATCATCCAATTGTACTTTTTTATTAATATTATGTAATTTTCATTATTTTATTATTAAATATTCAGTTGTAAATAAAATTTCATTAATTTGATATTTTAGTATTTTACCATGTAGTGATATTATAGTCATAAATTATATGTTATTATGATATGATATATTTTTTGGAATATTAGAATTATAATATTCTATGATTTTCTATGTTCTTATTGTGTTATTTATTATGATTTATCTCTGAAAATAATTATCATTCAATTTCAGGAATTCATCAAACTCTATCCCCCTTTTCTATACCATCCCTCTTCTTTTCTATATTTCCCATAGTTTTCCCCCTCTTCCAGGAATTGAAATTAAATTTTGATGACGATTTAGTTATTAAGGTTTTTTTGACTCTTTCCCATGGAAGGTGACAAGTTTTATATTGGTTCCTATTCATCTTAATGTAGGTGTTTAAATTCTAATACATTATTTAATAGTTCATGGAATGTTTATAAATTATCAATTTATTTTAAATTAATTTATAATAATGTATGGGTTCGTGGGTTAATATATAAATTTCATTCTTCAATTATGTTCTGAGCATAAGGGTTTTTTCATAAGAATTTCATGAACTATTATTAAGATATTTTAATTCTCATGAAAAACATATTTCAAAAGGTTCATCCCCTAATTTAAATGTTTTTTAGGGTAAATCCAGGTCTTATATCTTTGTTGGGGTATCAAAGTAAATTTCCATGTTCTTGGGGATTGTTTTGGTATGAAAAGTTTATTTTGTTTCAAGTGATTAATCAATGAAATTAAGAGAATATTATTATGGGTAATGACAATGTACTTATTTTTTTTGTTTTTCATGTGAAGACCCATTCTTTTATTTTAAAAGTAAACGGTTTATTTCTCAAGTGACCCTCTTTGATGATCCACTATAAGTGTTTCACCAATTATGGGACATTGATTATTTATTAGATTGATGTATTATGTGAAAACGTTATGTTATTTGTGATGGATGTGGAGGTAAGGTTTGATACATTGTCTTTGGTAATTATCTTGATTTTTATAGCACCATTATGGTTTTTTACTTATGTTAACATGGGTGTATATGTGGGAGGTCTTTATTAATGATACCATAGTTGGTACAAACAATTCTATGGTCCCACTAGTTATGATTATGACAAGGATAGCGGGAAGGTTCCTTTATGATGATTTGAAAATTCTTTAATAGGTTGGATCATATTATTATTGGATGTAACATATATCAGATGATGGTATGTGTAGTTACAATGTTGTTTTAGATCGGTAAACACCAGTACATTGGGATTATCCCATGACATTTTGTTCCCTGATAAATGGTTCTATATCGAGTTTTAAACTAGTATACTGATTACATAAACCTTATTCGTGATTTATTAGTGTAACTATTAATATTTGTGTTTATTACTATTATATGTTTTCTAAGATCTCATTATTCGCTTCTATATTGTGGATTTATTTTTTCCAATCGATATGGATTCATTATTGGATAATGAATGATTGATTTTCCAGTGGAAAAAGATTTAGGTGTTACGAAATCGTTAATATAAATAAATCTCACAAATACATTGGTTAAGAATATTATATATAAATATATATAAATGTAATGTTAATAGGTTAGTAAGTCTATAGGTTCAAAAAGGGTGAATGCAATTGCATTATGCTCTACTTGTAATAATACAAGTGAATAATTTAGTATGTTTCTATTTTAAAGATCTAGTGTGATAGTGTCTATATCTATAAATAAATATGAACGTGAATATGGTTTTTAAAAGCTAGTGGGGGTAGGAACACTAAAAATGGAGTTCACAAACCTTTGATTTGTTGGCCTATCCATAAAGTTGAAGGGAGTAACACTAAAATTTTTTGATCAGGGCTAGATGAGGGGGGGTCCTGAGATATATAATGCATTAGATGATCAATTAAATCTATTTTTTTGAAATAGGTATGTGAAAATGAAATCTAGATTTTTTATTGGATCACTTTTAAAATGATTCATGTGTTTTTAAGTGTTCCTTAAACAATTAAATGTGTTTAACATACAATTTTTTGGTTTTAAATTTCTTAAAAAATTGAAAAAATAATTGGGTTTTTCTGAAAGGTTGTTTTGAAATAATTGGTTTAATTTTAAATGGGTTTGTTATTTTAATGAATAATTTGTGTTAATGGTTGGTTATTAATGGGATCTCAACTGCGATTTTATAAATACATTTCAATGTTGATTAAATGTCTATAACATATTTAGCCTTGGTTAATGTTTATATCAATGTTTTGTTTTTATTTATCCTAATATTAATATCACCAAATCAAATAGAATAGATAAAAATAATGAATGGATGGATGCCAATATTTTGCGAAAAGTGTACTACAATTGAGTTAAATAGTTCATTGTGTATGAAAAAGATCATGCATTTGATCCTCATAAAATCATTTATCTGTGTTTATGATATAGTTATTAAAGACATGTTTGTCCACAAGAGTTTGAAGAACACATGATTATTCGAAGACTAGAACAATGTTTTAAATTTTTGAATTAACACAAGGAAAATCGAATTCAGATATTGTCTTAGATAACACTGTGTTTTACAGATCATTTGGTATGATTACTATTTTGGACAATGAAGAAGTCCATATCGAGGATGTTATTACAGATTTACCTGTTGATGTCGAACATATTAAAGATATTACAAGGACAATTGATGATGATCATCCTAAAAGCCTAAAAATGTTTGAGCAGGTGAAGAGTTGTGAAAAGAAGTGATGGTTCATTAAATATATGATGTTTTCATTCATACTGATGTTGTTTAATTTGAAAGCACAAAACAGATGAAGTGGCAAAATTTTTATAGAATTAATTTCCCTCATTAATGATATTCTTTCAAAAGATAATGATACCATAATCTGAACATACAACACAAATAGAATTATATGCACTATTTTAATGATCTTTTAAAGAATACACATATGCCCATATGACTGTATGCTATTTTGTGAGGACGAAAAATCACAAAGAGAATTTTCAGTGCATAATTATTCTCGATATATGAAACATTAATCATGTCCTATAAAATTTCCATTGTAAATCCAAATCATTCCAATTATTAGACACCTATATGGATGTCTCAAGACTATTGGACAGTTGATTTGGCATGGAGACATAATAAATAATGATTCAAAACTACAGAATCTGGAAGACTCTCCTCTATGGATTAGTATTGATCATGAGTATCCTAACATTAGAAAAGAGCAGATAAACCTTTGTCGTGCATTATATTCAGTTGGAGTGAATATTTTTTGTTTTCAAAAAAACACTCACACTACATGGACAGTTAAGTTGTAAAATAATAATATTCCACCATGGTTATGCATGAAAGTAGTACACATCATGTTATATTTGATTATTTTGGGAAAAATATAATCTTGTAATGTTATTAATTTTTATTTGGATGCATTGATCTGGGATGTAAAATTATTGAAGGATTTAGATGTTATGATGTATGGTGTATTCAGAAATGATGACTTCACAATGAGAGCCATGTTCTATGGGATGATAAATGAGTATCATACATACGGAATTTTTTCAGGATATAGCATTATAGGAAATCATTGGTGTTCCATCTCGGAAAAATGTACACAATCAATTAGGACAGAATATTCATCATAAACTATGTTTCTAGGTCATCATAGATTTATAACCCGACACAAAAGTACTGATCCTGGAAACATTATTCATATGATGTGTAGAAAAATTTCCACCACCATATCCACTAACTGGTGATCCACTATTTTATAATGTTACTGATTTGGACACTACTATTGGAATAAAATTTTAAAAAAACCTTAAGAAAATCAATTTTATAAAGAAATAATTTTATTTAATATATATAAAATAATTTTCTATTCATTAGATATTTTCTTGAAGTTATGAATGTAGAAAAAATTTATTTCCTTATGTCATCAGCACAAATGATAAATGCAACAAAAAAACCAAAAGGTGGAATTAAGGCTAGGTTGGATATTGTTGACATGTGAATATGAAAAAAGTTGGCATATGTGAATGGTGAAAATCGTTCATTTCTTCCTCCAGATTCTTACACTCGTTCCAGTATAGAGATATATTAGTTTAGAAATTTTAATGATGAAAATGTTCCAGAGGGGAATTCATAAAATATCAATAAGATAGTATAAATGAAATATTTAATGATAAAACATATGAAATAAATTTTAACCATGTTTTTATGAATGATCTAAATATTATAGATTTACATTTCATTTTTCCAAGAATGTATGTAATACATTAACGAAACTCTATTTCTTCTTTATTGTTATATGTTTCAATGTTATAGACCCCGTGAAATTGCAGATTATGGAAATAGAAATTTACATCATATTATGTGAGTTGGAAAATGTATCCTGCAAACAAACTTTGATATGATGGTTCACATGGGTATAGAGATTCATAAATGTGGTCCTATGCAATATATATGGATGTACTCCATTGAAATGGATATGATTATTTTTAATGTGAACATCAAAAATTGAAGTCATCCATATGTTTTTATTCTGAAGCGATATATTGTTGATGATGCCCTTGAATTCTATACTAAAACCTATATCATGTGCAAATCATTGGAATAACAAAATCACATCACACGTGGTGACTACTAGGTGAAGGAATTTATTAAAGGGATGTCATCACAAACAATTTTACAGATCAAATGTAGGCCCCCATTTCATTTTTCATAACATTTTCTTTGTTGACCAATATGTTGAAAACCAAAATAAAATAAATAGGTATTAGAATCCATCAAGTGTTGAAAATGGATATCATATAAATATAATAATCATTTTATAATATGATTTTAAAACCATATTTTTAATAAGTCAAATGAAAATGCATAATAAATTTCAGAACGACTACGATGGCTAACCAGTGGACCATGTTTGTACGTATTATCTATCAATTATTATGAAATTAATGGTTCTAAATTCTCTTTTAATGAACCTGATGAAGTTAGTACAAGATAGAATATTAGATTTACACATGTGGTTGAAGTGATGCACATATGTAGTTCTAAGGACAAAAATTATATTTATGTGAATATTTCAATTTTTTCCTTATAAAAAAATTGGGAGTAGGAATATACGACATTCCAAATGAGTATTTTTCAATGAAAATGTGTTGTTAACCAAAGTGATGTCAAAACTGGTCAATTGATCAATTAGTGATCAAAACCACTGAAGAGTCGGATGAAAATTAAAGGAAAATGACCCTTTCATTAAAACATCAAAATCATTTCGTATTGTTCCCAGAGAAGATTGTGTTTTTTATGTTAGAGGATAACACATTAATGGGATTTGGATAATTGATTGATGGGTTAAATCCCTGCATACATTAGTAAAATGGAGTTAAATAATTAGGTTATATATTATTTCTAATATACCCCTTGTCACAATATGTCAATAAATATTCACATCAGATTTTATGATATCTAAATTAGCTATTAAAACAATTTAATATATTGTGTCTTATGTACGTGATGATGCACCCTTTCCCCAGGCACAATAGGATTCTCAACTTCCAGTTCCTCGCAGTGCAGTAAATCAACAGGTTTCTGAACAAGTTTTTTTGTTTTAATATCTATTTGTTGCTACATTAATGTTATCTTAATTTAAGGTTAAACCATTATTGCTGATAATGACTTTTTCATGTGATGATTCTTCTAATACATAGAAATTATAGGTTCCTCAAATAGTTTTTTCTCATAGTGTAGATGAACAACATGTTTCTCAACCTGTTGCTGCAACTAGTATAGAGGTAAAACAACTACATGCACAAGCCGATGCAAGCCCTCCACGGCTAGAGGAACATATTAACGAAGGTGGATCTAAGTAAATGATAGTTGATGAAACGTCAGTGACGCAGAAAAATTAATAGCACTGTATTTTGATGGTATTATTAAAAAAAATATTGGATAACGAGAAATGAATTAAATAAGAGATTTTATGGAATATGTGGGTCAACATGTTAACCCCAACAAGGCTATGTTTAGTATTTACATTAGAATCATCACTTGGTAATGAATCATGATTGATGTAACATCATGTCACTATGTTGTGCATGATATTAAGACACTAATGAGGGGATATACAATAGTAAAATTATGGTATCATTTTATAAATATACTAAAAATTAAATAATGAAACATTGACGTACTATTTATCATCTAATGCAGAGTGAATTTATAGTAGATGAGTTGCATAAAAACTATGTATTAAAAGTTTATAGAAGGATTAAATGGGGTTTTCACACAAATTTAAGGAATTATCACCTTGAATATGTTTAAGGGAAAATAAAACCCCAACCACCTCTTATTTATTCAGACATGATAACCCAAACATCGTTGGATGTGTTTACTAGCCGTTATGCGAAGCAGTATTTTCAAGTACATTGTATCTGGAAACACGTAGTTTGATGGAACATGTATTATAAAAATTTATTAATAGTTATTTATTTATAAAAAACCACTATGTGATGAAAGAAACAACAAACATTAATACTAGTGTGCCCTTATAGTAAAGCAAGGATGCGGTTCACATCAATTGAAAAAAAAACTGGTACGTATTTTAAATGTACCATAATACTTTTAAGTGACATAAAACAACACTATAACAATGTTCTATTGTTTATATGCATATTGAATTGTCAAAATATAAATAAAATTCTATTCCAGACCATGTTCTATGGACGTAGGATCATGTAACAAAATATGGAAAAATAATAGGTGAAAACACACAAAAAGTATGCGAAACAAATGTAAGTATGAAATAATAAAAAATAATTTCTTAATTAACTATTAAATAACAATGACTACTTATTTTACAATATTTTCAATCGTACATAGTCAAAATAATCATCACCAACCACAATGTATGTTTCATTACATTTATTTCTTTGATGAATCTAAATTGTATTGTCGCATTAGTGGTGCGGGTTTTAGGGTGACAGGTCGAAAGTATTTTGAAAACAATAGGCGTAGTATCAAACTGAGGAAATAAAAAATATGAGATAATCATTAGTTATGTTTCAAAAATAAGTACAATACTAGATAGAAATGATATCCACTTTTATGGGTGTGGAAAAGAGAAGAAACAACTCATGAACAACCTATACTGGATTTTCGGTCCCCACCCCCACCCGTTTTGAGGTAAGCCATTACACTCAAAAATATTTCTTTACAAAGGTATTCTATTTTTTTTAATAATATTTTCTATGAAATATGAATCATATAGACACTAGAAACTGATATGTTTCCTATATTGATATTCTCCATGCTGAAAATGAATGTTATTTATAACTATCAACACCCACCCCTCACCTTGTAGCGACTACTAGTGTAATTAATATCTGGAACAATATGCTACCCAAAACCCAATATTCAAATGGTCATGCCTGAGTGTCAATTACTCTACCCATTGAGTTGATCATGTAGATGCATATTCCAATTGATGATTTATATATTCATACAGTCTATCAAGATCTTGGAACATTCATCGTATGGATGTTGCATCTTGTAGAAAAACAAGTTGATAATGAGCTATCAATTTCAAATTGAGTTTTCATTATAATAGATAAACATTTTATAATAAATTGTATGAACTAATGCATGATATTATATATAAAAAATGAGAAGGGGGAGAAATGAAAGACTTGTTCAAAACCATATCAAGGAACAACCAACTGATGAAATCAATTTACCAAATTCACCATAAAACCCCCTGTCGCATATACACATTTATTATAAATGAAGGATCATATGAATAAAAAGTTTAATGATGGTGGTACACAAATAATTGATTTTGAATAAAATTTTTACATAGGGGAAGATCCATTATTCATTTTTTTGAGAGTGCAACTGTATTCTTCTACCTTGAATGTTTTGGCAGATCAGTTGTAAATAATTACACGAGGAATGTTTTCAGGAATTTAGTTTTCAAATGTTAATAGAATAGGATAATTATGAAAAATACATTTAATGTTCTTCATAAGAGTATATATTAAAAATAAGTTACAGGGATTTACAAATGAATTATTTTACTCGTTATTCCTTTTGTCACCACTATAAAACTAAAAGATATAACTTCTTTGAAAGAGGGGGAAGTGGGGTCTGGACTGCTCAAATATTTTACCTTTACAATTATAGATGACTAAATCTTTTTAATACCAACAATGTTTGTGTAAATATCATCAATTTAATAATATCAAATTAATTTGAATTTCTTTCATTTCATATACTTTTTTTTGGGTTCGTAGGTGGCATTAGATGCTCAATGTTGTCAATTTGGATACTCTAACAATTTTTTTGGATTTAATGCTTGGATATCCAACAAACAGACAACACATGATGATGTTTTTAAATTTATAATAAACTAAATCCATCATTTTAGAACTAAACATACAGTTATATAATTCATAATAACATTTAATTAGGATTATTTTAAGATAGCGTGGTGCATGAATATTGTCTACATCATGAAATGGGTATAGGGGAAAAGGACAGGGAACCTAACATGTAATTTGACTAGATAATTATCAGTGTATATATAACAATTTCTCACATTCCAAACACACATAAAAAAGTTCATATTATTCTTAATGTTTCAACAGTTCCCGAAAAGAGAAATGTTAGAGACTATGGTAAATATGTTTGTAAATTTATGAATGAAATCATATTCAATGAACCAACCAACATCCCTAAAGTGGTATTCAGGAAGATAATTTCAATTTCATTTAAAATAATTATTAATTGTTTGTGGATTTATAATTTTTAGTACTTCCATGAATTCTGAATGTAGTCATATTTAAAAGAAGATATATATATTCATCGAAAAAAATTGGTAGTATACCTGATAGAAGATTGTGAAAATATAGAATGATGATGGTAAACATTTAAAATAATTTTAAATTTAATATTATGGATTTACATATCGTTCTCTTTGATTGATGGTAAAGTTGTTATGTGTATTGTCTAAACACCATGCTAAAATTCATCTTCGTTGGTGTTCCTTGTTTACACTATTAATGAATTGCATGTTGAGAAATAATGGGCACATGATCTTACTCTAATCCTCTAATTTTCAACAATGAAATGGGATTTCTCTAAAATAAACATTGATTCAATATGAAGCATTATATGATCCACACATTAATAGACATATTCAAGAGAAAAAATTAATATATTTATATGTAGGTCATAAGTATATAAAATTTGGTTCATCCATGTGTAAAATAAATCTATGTTGCATAAAGAGGATGTTATTCTGGTTGAACTGTACTTGGATGAAACCGATGAAAAACACAATAGGTGTGACTCAAATTTCATGTTTTTAGTTTTAAATGAAATATTTGAAAAAAAACTAACATACAGAAAACCATGGAAACGCATTATGATTTTTTTTACTTTATTAAAACAATCTTTCAGTCATATCAGACGTGTAGGAATCAACCACAAATCAATCTGATGCACGATGTCACCAGTTGACTCCAAATGTGTCTTGTTATTTAAAATTGACATTAATTCATGTTAAAAACAAGACTTCCATACTACAAAAAGGAATACATATTGTTTTATACATTATAAAAATGATACATGAGTAATATTTGTTCTGTAGGAATCAAGAAAACATCAATCCAACAAACAGTGAGTCTGGAATGACTAAAAGTGTCAACTATCAGTTTAAAATTGACATTTTAGCACAAAACATGTCACTTAATGAAATCCAAGAAAAGACATTATGATTATACTCAAAAGTAAGTACAATGATTCTTTAGTCCATTTTGACATGTATGAAGTAGTCTATCATCAAATTGATGCATAGTGCAACTGGTATGACTCAAATTGTATGTTTTTGGTATGGAATGAGATATTATTAAGAAATGATATCTAACATACTGAAAACAGAGGAAATGCATTTTAATCATTTTGATACATTTGGACCATGATATATTAGTCATTTTTGATGTGTAGGAATCAACCAAACCTCAATTCGAAAAATGGAGTGACCGGTGTGACTCAAAATGTATATTAATATATATAATTGACATTAATTCAAGTATTAAAACTAAACAATCATACTATAAACAAATAAAACAAATTTTTATTGTTTGGATAATTTAGGATAATAATTTGTGGGTCTATTGTGATGTTTTAGAATTAACACCACCTCAATCTGATAAACATTATGACTCATATGTCTAAAAGATTCTAGTATGAGTTTAAAATTGGCATTTTCTCTCAAAATGAATCACTCACATTAAACAAATAAAAAAACTATGATGTATTATTAATTAAGGTTTTAATCATTTCTGTCTATTGTGATGTGTGTGAAGCAGCCTCACATATAACTGATACAAGAAGTGACTGTTATAACTCAAATAGCATGTTTTCATTTTGAAATGAAAATTTACTAAAAAATACAACTATCATACATGAAACTGATGAAATGCATTCATAATGTTTTGATACATAATTAAAAAGATCTATCAGTAATTTCTGACCTGTTTGAATCATCCAAACATCAATTCAATGCACGTTTCATCCAGTATCACTACAAATGTGTCTTATTATTTAAAATTGACGTTAATTTCTGTATAAAACCCAACTGACATACTAAAAAACTATATAATGCATTCAAATTGTTATGATAAATATGGTAAATTATCCATGATTCAGTTGTGTGGTGTATGAATCTACCCATACTTAATTAGGCTAACAGTGTCACTAGTATGAATAAAAGTGTATGTTATCAGTTTAAAATCTACATTGATTCACAAAACATATCACTCATTGATAACATAGAAAAGAAACTCTGATCGGATTCAAAAATATAGATAGAAATTCATAAGTCCTTTTTGATGTGTGTGTAGAAGTATACCAACAAACTGACACATGATGCAACATGTATGATTTATATCGTGTGTTTTTGTTTCAAAATGTTTTTATAGTATAAAATAGAACTAACATACTAAAAACTATGAAATGAAATTCAGATTGTTTTTATAATTTATGAAAATTATCCGTTATTCATTTATGTCAATTAGGAATTTAATTGTGCCTCAATAAAACACCAAATGTGTCCAAAATTACTCGAAATGTGTCCTTTCATTTAAATATTGATATTTTTTATAGTATTTTTCATATTTACATTTAATTAATATTTTTTATAGTTTTACTAATGTAAAATTAGTTTTGTAATATAGGTGGAACCTTTTTCTCAAGATGGGATGGTTTTTTGTATGACTATTTCCTTTAGAGGACATTTTTTATAGGGAACACTGAACAAAAAAGTGGAAAGCATAATGTTTTAAATTGGTTGTTGAAAAAATTTAATGTTATTTTTATAAAACATTGTTCATAATGTATAAATAAGTGTTTTTCTGGTATATAACTTGAGTGGATATTATTGTATTAAATATTTTCATTAAATGTGTATAGAATTATTTTTCAAACCATTGGGTACACTACTTTTTTTTCATTATAGCCACCATATATGAGTTTTTTTATATACTATGGGAGGTTATTTCTAGTTTTTGCAGGTTATTTTTACTAGTATGGTTATTTTTGTCTGCAGTTTTGGTGATGTTTTTTTGTGAAATATCGCTGGTTGCGAAGTTATATAAAAACAACATCCATGAAGGGAATCCAATATTAGCGCTATTTGATGTGCAGATAAATTTAGAGTTTATCAGATCATTTCATACCGCTGATAATGGAGACCCCCCCCCCCTTTAATAGAGTCAATATTATAAGTGATTTTTATTTATTTATAAGAGGAATTTTTGCGATAAGAAGACAATTTTTGGTAGAGTAAATATATCTCAATCGAGAGTACAGTAGAAGTAAAAATATAAAATATAGGCCCATCAAATGAAAACCGCAAAAGAACTAAACATATTCAAAAGGAGGGGATCTCTTTAAAATTAACCAACTGAAAGGCTCATTGGACCAAATTTGTTAAAACCCCTAGTCGGTCTAGATAAATAATCTTTTCCTTCACCGGGTCCTAGCAGGTCATTTTCTAAAGGAATGTGGTTTGAAAAAAAAACATGTGGTAAATTCATGTGGATGGGTGATTATAATCAATCCCATTAGGATCTAAAAAATCCAAAAAAAATGAGAGAACTGAAAGGAAATAGTCCGCTCAACCCACCTAGAGGGAACCCAGACGAAAGTGGGAAACACAGTCGTAAGAACATCATCATCCATACTCTACCAGATCTATAATTAAACATTTCTTGACAACCAATATGTGATAATTCTATAAAGAAATAATAAATACACCCACATATATGTGTCTCAGACTCTAGTTCTCTTGAGGATCGGACCTTGTAGCAAGAAACTTTGAACCACTTGAGGAACGATGATAACACTCATCCAAGAGAACAAAATAAATGATATTTGTCATTCCATATGAAAATCATGTAAGATATACATTGCTTCAAGTAAAACACCACCATCCCTGATAGAACATATGAGAGAAAACAATTAATTGGGTATCACAATGATGACGACATAAAAATTCCATAATAAAGAAATGCACTTGATAGAATGTTCTTGATGGAAAATTCCATGAAGATATTCACTGTAGAATAATATGGATTAGGATACTAGATTTTGGGTTATCCCCCATCCCTGATGGGGGACACTACAAACCATATTGTAACCCATATGGTATCATGCATTTGGAAGGAGATCAATCCTATGACACACTGCGGGACACTACAAGCCCAATCTGGAAAACTATAAAAAACAACTACATGGATATGGGATCAGTAATTGGGTCATCATGGGGATACCAAGACCCGAACTAGATACATGATGATATCTCTAAAATAGAATCACTACATGGATCGAATGGGCGATTCCAAAATGTGATTTGAAATCATACAGGTTATATATCAAAAATATTGGATAGTTGACCATGTAGTGATGGTAATGAAGAATCCAAAAACCCCATACTATATGGCTTGCAATGTAGGGAATCCTATAACCGATGATGCCTAAAACAAAAAAACGTCTTGATTAGAATGGGATCATATAAATGTTGATGTTGTGACACTACTATTAATTCCTATTGCATATGGGATCAAATACCAAATGATGACACAAACCCAATGTGGTTATCCTACTAAAATGTGGATAACTTTTCAAATAGTGTTAGTCAATATGATACCATGAACCTGATCAAGGGAAATTGATATGCTAAATAATCACAGTCTAGAGGAATACCAAGTCTCTATCAAAGATAATACATACATGTGAATAACAATAATGTACCAAGGATGTGATCCCATAAAATGGTCAATGGAAAATAATAATCAATCATAAAATACCACAACTGTCCAAAGTATCGCTAACCCAAGTGACCCACAACATCATTGCCCCTCACATCATCTATTAGGCCTAAAAAGTTGTCTCAAATGCATTTTAGATGGAATGCTACTCATGATAGGAAAAATTCATGGCATAATGAGATCTCGAAATAAAGGGATATGAAAGTCCGAAAATTTAAAATGATCTCTGAGGTGTACGAAACAAGCACGAAGTCCAACATGATGTGTGATCCTGCTCGAGCACCCAGAATTCTATCCAGTCAACTTGTTTTCATATCCCGTGTATGTGTACATAGAATGTACCACCGATACATGGTGTGTCCAGCATCAACCAAGTCCATGTCCATGTTCCTCTCCAATAGGGTCGGCTAACCATTTCCTTCACATTCCATCCATCCCATATACCACATCATGTTCAGGATAAACGACTTCGTGGCTATGTGGATCAAAAGCTTCCTGGTATAGTAGATTGCATCCTTATATAATTTTTGTTTAATTTTACAATCCCATGTAATACTACATGTCGATCCAAAGCTATGTCCCATTTCCACATGACATGGGTCCACTACAAGGCATATAACTACACTTCATTACGTGGTGACCCCATGAGACATATTCCCTCGATGGGAATAACACACGGCATGCCCCACTAGCCTACACACTATGTAGATGGAAACCCTATTGGGAATTTCCCTAAAAATAAGATGAATCACAACTGTTCCTCTTAAAAAACAATGATCGTCCCTTGTGGATCCCCTAAAAATTAACAATGGGGTCAACAAACATATAATAATTTAATAACAAGGGGATTTGGACATAAAATCCAAACCACCTAACTCGTGAATAAATTCAAAAGATTCTGGGTCGAATTCGTACTTAAATGTTGCCTTTGTGAGATACAGGATTGATCACTATCAATATAGGAGATTAGTGAAGATTCATTTCCTCGATATTGTTGTTTGATTATCCATCATATTAAAGGGGGAAATGGGATTCAACTAATAATGTCTTGTGCACGAAGGGAGATGGATGAGGGATATTGGTTTATTATTTTAATACAAATACACTTCATATAAACCCCCGACAATGTTCCACCAACCTGATACTTGGTGCTGACAATGATTATGTCACCGATAAGTTAAACAAGACGTTTTGGACTCAAGAATGTTCTCAAAAATACGATCTGAGTCTTTTATCATGAGTTATACAATGTCTCAAATGAAATCGCTCTTGTCTGACAAATTATATTTAGTTTTTCTAATACAACATCAATTAAGATCTTTGTGGTATGGAACATCATGAGGACTCTATTTCTCTTGCATTATGAATATTCCAAGTAATATTGAATAGTCTTAAAAGTTAAAACAACAGTAACTCCAATGTGAATGTATATTAAAAATGTATACATTCTTATTAAGTAAAAATAATTAACTTTATTAATGAATTTATAATCATAATATAATGATTTTAAAAAATGAGTTGAATTGAATAATAAAAAATCAATATACTAATAAATATTATTAAAATTTATCTATTTTTTATATCAATTTCCAATAATAAAAAAAATTAATATATATATATATATATAAATAATGATGAATACACTATGAAAAAAATCTAAAAACAGGAAAAAATGAAAAATTAAATTATGACAATAATTTGAGGAATTTAAAACACATACAAACATGATGATAATATTAAAAAAAGTCATATTAAATAAATTTATCAAGTAGATCCTCGTCATTTTAAATATATTTCATCATAATATGTAAAATAAAATGAAAAATAATAATATAAATTAAAAGTATATTTTCCATATTAAAACATATTAAATTATTTTGTATTATCTAAAAGTATAATTTAAATAACTATAAACAAATATGTAAATGAATAGAATTTTAATAAATAATATAAGTTAAATAGGAAAATTTAATTTAATTTAAATCATTGCTGCCTAATAAATTAAATAGAGTAACTATTATTCTTAAAAATAACATTCTTATTTAGAGTATAAAAAATTAGAAAATATTTATGTATCAATATATATTAAAAATTTAATAAATTCCAACTACTCTTAAAATTAATAAGTATTAAAAATGATGAAATAATATTAAAATAACAAATATTAAAAATAAATAAATAAAATTTAATAAAATAATTAAAATTGAATCCCACAACATAAATTAATATAATTAAAATCACATAAAAAAGGAGTGAATATGAATATATATATATATATATATATATAATTTTCTAATGAAAATAATAATGAAAATTGACTATATTAATTATGAAAAAGTGTTATTTAAAAAATTAAAAAAAGAACCATAATATATTAAGAGTGAATAAAATAAAATAAATATTACTACATGATTTGAATAATTAATAAAAAATTATGAAAAATTATTTAATTGATGTTTACTTCTCATATATTAAAAATGTATTAAATATAAATGCATAATTAGCTATATAAAGATCTATATGGAGTTAAGGAAGGTGTATATTGGGGAACAATTTCACTCCCAAATGTGGTGGGATGGGGATTGTGTTACATTAATTCATTATAGAGATTTCAAGCATGTCAAAAACATTAAAACACAACAAATAAAAATTATGAATTATTAGTCATATAAATTACACACATAATGAAAATATTGAAACATGTTATATTAAAATGTATAAATTTTAAAAGATGAAAAAATTCCAAAATGATGAAATTCAAAAATAAATCAAAAATAGAAAAAAAAATTAACATGAAAAAAGAATTATGAACGATGTAAATTTTTTTTATTTTTTTTAAAAGTCTATTCAGATTATTATTTACTAGAATATGAAACATATAAAAATGAATAAAAATGAATGAATAAATATTATTATTATTGATAATTAATGATGTATGCACTATAGAGATTTTATATAGAATAGAAATCAAATTATTAACCATTATAATTTTTTATTATTACTAATATATTATTTTATTAAATATATATAAATTTAAAAATACATAAATAACTAAAAAATTGAAATATTTAAAAAAATATTTAATTAATTTATATTCAGAATGAATAAATTATTTTGAAAATACTAAAAATTGAGAGATATTAAAAACAATAGATAATATTAAACAAATAATGATACATACATTCACACACATATATACACAGAAAAATACATGTACACGTATGTATACAGTTATCTATATAGATATACAATAACACATAAACACACACACACACATAGACATACAAATACATAAACACATTAACATAAACAAACACATACACATATACATTAGAATAAACTTTTGTATGAAAAAAACATGTACATAGATGTAAACATGTATACATATACATTCACAAGCACATATCATATAAATATCTAAATACACATACCCATGAAAATTCATATAAATACACATAATCATTTCTACAAATACATAGACAAACAATTACATACTCATGCATGCACATACATACATATTCATAGATTCGAATATATATAGACACATACTATAGAAATAAATAAACGTTCACATACACATATACATACACATGTACATACACATATTCATGTATATGCATACGTGAACACATCCATATTCATAAACATTCGGATACACGTACCTGTATATACACACACACATACACAGACATATACATTTACATATGAATACACATACAAACAAATATATTAATTCATTTATACCTACATATTTAGGTACACATACACAAATATATACACATTGTCATACAATAATAAACACATAAATTGAAATATGCCTATTGACGTATACATTAAACAAACGTAGCAAAACATGAAAATGCTCAAACAACACGACCAATGCATCGAGATTTAAAACATACATAAATTACCACATAAAAACACAAACATATATCCATACACATATAGATGCATGGATACAACAAAATTATATGTAAATAGATTTTCGAATTATTGAATATGAATATGAATATATAAATTTTTATATGAATCTTATATTTATAAAAACATATTCTTGTATATAATATATTATTTATTTAAAAAAATACTAAAATATCATATTTATATTAATTATATAATCTTTTTGTGACTAATGAATATAAAGTTATATTTTGATTTTGTGTTGAAAATTATTAATTATATTTTATATGATGATAAATTTAAGAATATAAGATTTATATTATAATATAAATAATAAATATAATTTTTATATGTTATATTTAATAATATGAACATATTATAGTATAAATATTTATTATAAAATAAAAAAAATTGTTTTTATATTAATGTATTCAATTTGAAATTTATCAACAGTAATGAAAAAATGCCAAAAATGGTAGGAATATTATCAGTGTAAGAAAAAAGCACCGGAAAATGTTACCATTTTATAAGTGCTTTTTATCCCTAATTAATGTTACAGTTGTTCAATATTTATTAGTTCTAATAAAAATCCCCACATTTTTATTTCTTTTCATTCAACATTAATAATGGCTATCACAAGTTATCATAGTTATGTTGTACTATATAATAAAACATTAAAAAATAGTGTCTAAAATTTATATTTTAATTGATTTATTAAATTAAATGGGAATTATCGATCAATAATAAATCCATTTTATACTAAATTATAACATGATAGTTCAGAAAACCATATTAATGTGACATAATTATATTCCAACTGTGAAAATTATTAAATTTATTCTTAATTTATTAATTTTATGAAATTTTTTTAAAAAAATTATAAGGAATATATTCAATTATAATTTTCATATATGCAATTTAATGTGAATCAATAAGAAATAAAATTTTATTTATTCATGAAAATATTGGAAAAACAAAATTTAAGAATAGTTTTGGTAATTCAATATTAAATATTTTTTTTCTGAAATAAAATTAATGAAATATAATATAAATAATAAACAATGAAAAATTAATAAATGTCTATGTAATATTTAATGTGAATTTTATAAAAATAAATATTTTATTTAGTTTCATTATAACTAGAAATTTTATTTTAAATATATTTAATTAAATTTAAATAATTATTAAAATAAATAATAATTTATATTTGATACATGTCCTTACTTTTTGAAGATTTATATATATGTAGCTCTTAAATTTTTTTTTTTATAATCTTATTTTTTAAAATTTTACATTATAAATCAAATTTTAAAAATATATATTTATTTGGAAATGAATGGATTCAACTAATCAAATATTATTAGAACAATTAGTTGTTCAATAAAATTAATGTTCTAAACCTCTATAATATATGTATAAATTTTATATTATTATTGAATGGAAACTGTAATATCTAAAATCATGGTTTTCCTTTTAAAAACAAAATGTACCTTGTTGTTGTTTTTCCAATGTTTTCAGGACTCCAAGAAATCAAAACATCTATAGAATTCATATATAATCTTTTTAACCTTTCGAATCATGTATATTAGAAGTTATAAGATGAATCAATTTATTGTGAATATCTAAAGGTGGTGAAATAATGAAGATACTAGTAAAGGATGTAATGTCCCAACCCCAATTACCCAGAGTCAGTGCATTATTACATAACATTGGCATGATCACAATAAAGATCAAATATAGAAACACCGATTGGTTTAGTAGCCTTGGAAACACTAGATATATTCATAAGTCTTACATTACATCATAAAGTGAAAAACTACTACAACAACATATTGTCTCCATATTCCACACTCATATCCCCATATAATATCCCTCCAGGTCATTCATAATTTACTTCTTCACTTCCTAGGAAAAATAAAACATAAAAAAGGGGTGAGCTCAAATTCCCAGTAAGGATAACAATATAGCGGAAACTTTCATAAATAAGAATAAACATTTAAGGCAATGTATAACTAAAACAAAAGCCTTTTAAACATGAACTTCAACATAGTATAGGAAAAGTAAAATGAAATAATGCCATTTACTTATTCACATTTATATTCTACTAATCGAATAACCACATGCCATATCAATAACCACTTTCATAATGATGGAATGCATAGTTCCAGACTATCATAACCATATAGCCAAGGCCTCGTGCCAAGACTACAAATAAGATTTTTCCAAGGCCTTGTGACACGACACTAGTTTGTCTCATGACACCTACCGATGCATCGAGGAGCTATAGAGGGCTCCACCCGTCACATATTAGGTCCAATGCATTCCCTAATGAAAAGGTTTAAAGATAAAATAAACATTCGTATTAAAACTAGCATATGAAATGCCAATACGTTCATTATAAACCATGAATGGTATAAAAATAGCACATCCACAGTCAAACATACCACAAAACCTTCAATACAACATATAAGTTTTGTATCATAATAAATCAATTTAACATAAGCGTAAAATCCATCAAAGGATGTTGACATATATGAAATCAAAACTCTTTTTAGAGAAATATCTCTTTTTATTTTGAAATCATTTAAGAGCCATATAAAATAAAACATTTTCTTTGAAAATATTCTTATAAGCTTGTAAGGAACGCTTCAACGATTTTATAATGGTGGAAAATAATCGCACCCACCGTATAAGTTAAAAAAACATTCTTACCTTAATTCTGTCGAAAAGGTTAAAAAGCACCTTGTTTGGAAAAAGACGGAACGATTCCTTTATAAACCTCTAATAAAAAGTCAAACAAGGGTATAAATGACTTTAACCCATATTCTTGTAAATAGTATTAATGATTTGAAATAAATTTTTAAGAAACATGGATGTGGATGATAAAGAGATCCCACTAGATTATTACGTTTAAACAACCTCGGATAATGAAGAGATTGTGAAAAAACCCTTACCTTGTACTTTTCCTTGGTTGGGGTAGGTTAAACTCCTGTATAATGGTTAAATAATTGTTATTAAATTATACAAGAATCATATATATTAATATGATATCATATATGATATTTTAACATTGATTTGTTAATAATATAATAGAATTATCATCGTTTCGGGTGTTAACTTACTCGTTTTCTATTATATGTTTTGTTATGTAAACCATGTTTGTTATGGATAGGTTGTATCTTATTCATATCCAGAATGATATCAAGTCCTTAAACATTAATTTTAATCATCAAATGATAATTATACTTGAATGGATATGATGGAGAATGAATCTTATCGCGTTCGTGGAGACGGTAGTCTGTACGTACGCACGAGCGATAATATCATTATTTTGATATTAAAATAATATATAATTGGATGGTATATCTTATATGAAGAATAATTAACATGATATATTTTTTATTTTCATGAGTTACACATCATTATTATACCCATCCAAATAATAATATATTGAATAACAATTACACCACAACATGGAGACGGTAAGCCGTACGTACGCACGTATGGTGACATGTTATTCAAAAGGTGGATAGAATAATGAATATGTATGTACCATATTTATAATAACATCACAGTATATATATGATACTTGAGTTATTATTTGATAATGGTAACAACAAATGAAGAATAACTTGAAGAAGAAAGGATCTTGAAAAGGGGTGGTGAAAACATTACCTCTTCTTCAGGTTCTTCCTTTTTATTTGATCAAAAGGGCTCCTTAGGTTGTCTTTCTGATCAAAATAAGGCCTCTAGGTTGTATTTATGGAAGTTGGGAGAGTATTTGGGGAGAGTTTGGCCTATCCAGAAGGCTTTTAAGATGTGAAGAAAAGAGTTGGAGGAGTGCCCTTTTATAAGAGGGGTGAGGGGCACCTTTGGAAAAGCTAGAAATATTAGTTTATAATAAATTCATATTCGGTATCTAATGGCTCCAAAGTTTATTATTAAAATTTTAGGGTTGGTATAGGTTGAAAACCATTCAACCAACATTATTTAGACAGGTTTGGGTGCTTATATTAACCTTATCATTAAGTATTAACTCTAAGTTAATTAGTTTCACTTTTACAATGTCTCTTTGTATTTTTATATTATATGGTTAATAAACATACCATATACATCCAAGAGACCCCCAAGTGGTCCATTAATGAAACACCTATCATTATATTAGTCTCTTGGCCCAACCATTGATTTTTAATAATTTAATACCAATTAATAATATAATATGTTTTTTAAAGAACTCTTTTATTTCAATTTTGACACTATTCAATAGTTGATTTTTGTGAAACTCATAACATATTGATTACTTCGAAAAAATTCAATTAAATCAATCCTAATATATCTTATTATCCTATAAAATTATTTTATTTCATTAAAAGTTTCATATTATATTTATTTGGGTATTTATAATATCAATTATTTTAATTTTTCACTATTATAGTAATTACTGCATCATCATTGTGTCATAAATAAATTAAACTATTTAATGTCTATAAATTATAAATAAAATAAAATTTTGTAGGAAACTTTTAGATTTATAATGAATATTTATAATCTAAAATCCAACATATATAACCCTATGTAAAAATTGTTTTTCTAAAAGATATATGCTTGTGTCATTTTTGTATTCATTTTAACTTAATTAAAATAAAGTGTCCCTATCACCTACAAATGGCTCCATGAGGCCCCAAAATTGACCCAAATATGACCATGGTCGGACGTGTATCCACAAATAAGGTTAGGACACGTTTTATGGTAATTTAGAATTATTATAATATTATTTTTTTAACCCTTATTTACCGGATTTACCCTTAACCATGGTAATAAAATATTTACCGCAGTAATTATTCAAAATGTTTAAAAATAAAAGTTACCTATATACACAATTTTAACATCCTGATTCCAAATATGGAATCCATTTTTCCAAATTCATAACATAGAAGTTGTAGAAATTACTTTAAAAATAATTCTCGTTGTTAAAACAAAAAGCTTGTTTTTAAGAGATAATAACTATCAAAAGATTGACACTTATTTATGTCTGGTTTAATTGTAAAATTATGTCAAATGATAAACATTGTATTAAATTGTAAAAATTTAATTTAAATATAATTTAAAACCTCTCAAATTTATAATTTATCACTATTAATTATTTTGTTTAAAAAAGATGTTTTTAATTAAAATATAGTAATTTTCACTATTCATCAAAATATTAAAGTTATCCAAAAAGTACCAAAATTTTACCTTAGGCTAAATTCGATATTCCGAATAAAAAAATGAAGTCCATTTTAAAAAATAAAATATATATAATTTCAAAAAGTATGTATTACTATTCATAACGGCTAGTTGGATTGGTTATGGTTTGTTAGAACTTCGTGTTGCGTACAACACACGCTATCACATTATATAGACAGAAGCGTACCGTAGAAGCTTGGGGTGTTACATTCTCCTCTCATTCAAATAATTTCATCCTCTAAATTTCTAGAATACTTATCACGTGAAAAGACTCGGGTGGTTCTTCATCATAATTTCCACGGGTTCCCACATTGCCTCTTCCATCTTATGGTTTCTCCACAAAACATTTACAAGACGCGTCATCCGGTTTCTCAGTACTTGATCTCTTATATCAAGAATCTGGACGTGCTCTTCGCAATAAGAAAGATAGGGTTCCAGTTCTAATTCCTCGTAAGTGAGTACATGCGTTGGGTCAGGCATGTATTTCCTCAACAAAGATACGTGGAACACATCGTGATCTTTGGAGAGAGTTAGCGGCATTGCCAATCGGTAAGCTACAACCCCAATTCGTTCTAGAATTTGGAAAGGTCCGATGTACATTTGGATCAATTTACCTTTCATACAAAAACATATGACTCCCTTCCATGGAGATACCTTCAGGAAAACATGATCACCGACAAGAAACTCCAAATCCTTCCTCCGATTATCAGCATAGCTCTTCTGCCTACTTTGAGCAGCTTTGATGTGATTTTGGATTACCTTCACCTTTTCCATCATTAAATCCACCAGTTCTGGGCCTACTTGTTTTCCTTCACCAACGTCATCTCAACTGGTCGGTGTACGACATCTCTTTCTGTATAACGCTTTATATGGTTCCATCTGAATACTCAAATGGAAGCTATTGTTATAGGAAAATTCTACTAGAGGTAAATATTGATCCCACATACCCTGAAAGTCAAGTGAGCAGGATCTCAACAAGTTTTCTATGGTTTGAATAGTTCGGTTTGATTGTCCATCCGTTTGAGGGTGGTTGGTAGTGCTCAAATGAAGTTCAGTATCCAGGGTTTTCTGAAGACTCTTCCATAATCTTGATGTAAAACGGGGATCACGATCAGAAACAATCGATAGGGGTAATCCATGAAGTCTCTAAACTTCATTAATATATAGTCTTGCTAGACGTTCCAGTGGTAGATCTTCTCTTATAGAAAGAAAATGTGCTGACTTGGTAAGACGACCTATAATAACCCATATTGCATCATTCCTTCTAGGAGTCTTTTGTAGTCCCATAAAAAAGTCCATTGTAATACTGTCCCATTTCCACTCTGGTATGGGAAGAGGTTGCACGACTCCTCCAGGCTGTTGCCTTCCAGCTTTCACTTGTTGAAAAACCATACATCTTGACACAAAAATCAGCAATATCCCTCTTCATGTTTCCCCACCAAAAATGATCCTTCAAATACCTATACATTTTGGTGCTCCTAGGATGTATAGGGAAATTGGAACTATGAGCATCATCCAAAAATTACCTTTTTAGATCATGTAAATCGGGGACACAAAGTCTCTTCCTGAATTTAAAAATTCCATCTTCATTCAGAAAGTCTCTCAATCACCCATCATTCACAGCTTTAATCTTCTTTTTAAATTCCTCATCATTGGTTTGAGAACACTTAATCCTTTCTAGTAAAGATAGTTTGGCAACCATTTAAAAAAGCATTGATGTTTCACCATCCCTGGTTATTACCGTGTCCATCTTCACTAGATCCATGAAGATTGGATCCCTTTCAATTCTCATCACGTTCAAAACTCCATGGTCTTTTCTGCAAAAAGCATCTGCCACCTTGTTTCCCTTCCCCGGGTGATAGTGTATCGTGCAATCATAATCCTTGAGTAATTCCAGCCATCTCCATTACCTCATGTTGAGTTCTTTTTGTGAGAAAATATACATCAAACTCTTGTGATTAGTATAAATCTCACATTTTTTACAATAGAGGTAGTGCCTACGTATCTTCAAAGAAAAGATCACAGCTGCTGAATCGAGATCATGAGTGGATAATTTTTTTCATGAATTTTCAACTGTCATGATGCATAGGCAATAACCCCATCATTTTTCATAAGGACAAAACCAAGTCCTTTCTTAGATGCATCACTATAAATAACTAACCCATCATTCCCCGATGGTAGAGTCAATATAGGAGCATTAACTAATCTTCTCTTTAGTTTTTCAATACATTCTTCACACACTTTTTTCCAAACAAATTTAACCCCTTTACGTGTGAGGTTCGTTAATGGGTTAGCCAATCGGACAAAATTCTGGACGAATCGTCGATAATAAACTGCTAAACCAATAAAACTACGTACCTCGGTTATACTTGTAGGTGCTAGCCATTCTTGGATCGCCTTGGTATTAGAAGGATCAATAGAGATTCCATCTTTAGAGACAATATGGCCATGAAAAGAAATCTCATTAAGAAATAATCCACACATGCTAAACTTCCCATATAATTCATGTCTTCTCAGATTCTTTAGGATAATGCGCAAGTGATTTTCATGATCTTTGTTGATTTTCGAGTATACCAAGATATCATCAATAAATACCACCAAAAATTCATTGAGATACTCCTTGAAAACTCTATTTATCAGATCCATGAATACAGATGGTGCATTAGTCAATCCAAAAGGCATTACAGTAAACTCGTAATGCCCATACCTAGTTCGAAAAGCTGTCTTCGGAATGTCTTCCTTCATCACACACAATTGATGGTATCCAGATCGAAGGTCAATCTTTGAAAAGTATTTAGCTCCATGCATTTGGTCAAATAAATCATCAATGCGAGGTAGGGGATACTTGTTCTTTATTGTCATAGCATTGATCTCCCTATAGTCGATATATAACCTCATAGATCTGTCTTTCTTTTTAACAAAAATAACAGGGGCTTCCAATGGAGAAACACTAGGGCGAATAAATCTCTTATTACACAATTCCTCTAGTTGTTTCTTTAGTTCAACTAATTTTACAGTGGCCATTATATAAGGGTTCTTTGATATAGGCCTTGATCTAGGAATTAGGTCATTCGAAAACTCAACTTCTCGTTCTGGAGGGTGTCTAGGTAAATCTCCTGGAAATACATCTACAAATTCTTTAACAACAGGTACATCCTCTATTTGAACATTACATTCCTCACCCAAAGTCATTTCATTCTCTTTCTCCCCAATAATTTAATTTAGTTGAGCTACTGGGGGTGGATCTAAATAATAATTAGGTGGTGATGATTCTGCTCTAAAGATAAGGTGTTCCTTATCATTATCATCAAGAATCGTAACATCATTATTATTACAATAAATCATCGCATCATAGTCCGAACGTTAGTCCATACCGAGGATTATATCAAACTCAATCATAGGTATGACGATGATATCAGAAATAAAGAACATTTATGTGCTCTAATGGGGACTGATTCACGAAACGTTGTTGCAATGTTACTTCCCTTAGTAGTTTTAACTGACAACTCCCTTGTTAAATCGAATGGGAAATATCTAATTTTCATAGAAAACTGGGACGATATGAAACAATGAGATGATCCAGAATCAAATAATGCATTTGCTAAACTTGAGGAAACAATTAAATTACCTACCACCACATCTTTCGGAGCTTCTACCTCAGCAGTAGTGATAGCATAAGCTTGGCCTTGATCCCTTGGCCTTTTCTTAGGTAAGTTCTCCTGATTCATAGGACATTTATTTTCATAATACCCCATCTCCCTTCAATTGTAGCACTGAAGGTTGGTGGCTTCTTTCTTCCCCTTTCCATCACAATCATGGTGGACTTTTTCACCACACTTGTAACAGATTCTCGTTCCCTTCATGAAAGTACCAGGGTTTTTCTTCCCACATTTTCTACAAGATGGATATTGAACCTTTCCCTTCTTCCCCTTATTTACATTCCCAGATTGATCAGAAGATCATTTCTTCTCTTACTATTCTTTAAAGTCATAAGACTTAGAGAATTCTTTTTTGGTCTTGACAGCACATGAGACCATGTCTTCATACGACGAGAAGGATTGTGAGACTAATGCTCGATGGAGAAATGGTTTTAACCCATCAAGGAAACGATCAATCATACTTATTGGGTTACATATATAATCTCTAGAATACCTTGCTAACCTTTTAAAGTTAGCCTCAAACATTGCGACAATCTCATCCTCCTTCTGTCTCAGACTCAGAAATTGCCTTTCCATATCTGCTCGATGGTCGCGGGGAAAGTATTTTTCTAAAAACAGATCTTTGAACTCCCTCTATTCCATATTTGATACTTCATCATCTTCCTTCGTGTTTTGAATCAATGACCTCCATTGATCAGTATCTCCAGTGAGGCGGTAAACTACCATGATAACTTTTTCCCTTTCACTACTCCCCAAAGCCTGAAATATTTTCTCAAGGGAATTTATCCATTGCTCATCTACTAAGGGATTTGTACTCCCCTTGAACATTGGTGGTTGTTTCCTCATGAATCGATCTAACATTGAGCCTCCACGCTGTGGATCAGGGTGCTCCAAACGGGTAAGGTTATTATTCATAACCTGAGTAAGTTTTCCCAGTATGGTGATTAGCTGATTGGCACCTGTTGCATCACCAGCTCCACTATAATTATCTTGAGCAGGAGGGAAATCCCTACGTTGAGTGTGTGCATTGATACGGTTTCCATTTCTTCCTCTAGGCACCATTTCTAAACAATGGCATAAACTAGATCAGTTTATGAATCAAAATACATAATCCCATACTTAAAAAACACTTAACATAAATTGAACTATTTATGGATATAATCCATAATCATAAGAATGTTTTCTTTGAGGAAGTATATACTCATAAACCCTTCATAATGATTTGTAATGAAAATGAGTGTTATCCTAAGCATATCCCCCTGGAGTGTCATAACCAAGAGTGTAGCAAGGCCCGTTGTCGTGCACCAGTTCCCGTTCGAGTCTAGCTCAAAGCGGTGTTTTCGGGTTTTACCACTAGGTACATCTGTGCCAGAGCCGCCTCTACCTGCTCATATCCAGACAGGGATGTATTGCTCGGAAAACTCACAAAATCTCTACAATACCAAAATTCTAGGAAGTTCTTCTATACTAATCCTCAAAGTTCATCTTAGGTCTACGTGCTCTAATCAGAGTTTATTTAAATCTAGCTTCCAAGGTTTGTACTAAACTTCCTCTGATACCAACTGTAACACCCCGACCCCAGTTACCCAGAGTTGGTGCATTATTACATAACATTGGAATGATCAAAATAACGATCAAATCTCGAAATACCGATTGGTTTAGTAACCTTGGAAACACTAGATATATTCATAAGTATTACATTACATCATAATGTGAAATACTACTACTACAACATATTGTCTCCATATTCCACACTCATATTTCAACATAATATCCATGCAGGTCATTCATAATTTACTTCTTCACTTCCTGGGAAAAATAAAACATAAAAAAGGGGTGAGCTCAAAGGCCCAGTAAGGATAACAATATAGCGGAAACATTTATAAATAAGAATAAACATTTAAGGCAATGTATAACTAAATCAAAAGCCTTTTAAACTTGAACTTCAACATACTATGGCAAAAGTAAAATGAAATAATTCCATTTACTTATTCACATGGATATTCTACTGATCGAATAATCACAAGAAATACCAATAACCACTTTTATAATGATGGAATGCATAATGCCAGACTATCATAACCACATATCCAAGCCCTCATGCCAGGACTACAAATTAGATTTTGCCCAGGACTAGTGCCAAGACACTAGTTTGTCCCATTAGATCTACCGATGCATTGAAGAGCTATAGTGGGCTCCACGCGTCATATACTAAGTCCAGTGCATTCCCATATGAAAAGGTTTAAACATAATATAAACATTCGTATTAAAACTAGCATACGAAATGTCAATACTTTCATCATAAACCATGAATGGTATAAAAATAGCACATCCACAGTCAAACATACCACAAAACATTTAATACAACATAGAAGTTTTGTATCATAATAAATCAATTTCACATAAGTGTAAAATCCATCAATGGATGTTGACATAGATGAAATCAAAACTCTTTTTATAGAAATATCTCTTTATATTTTGATATCATTTAAGAGAAATATAAAATAAAACATTTTCTTTGAAAATATTCTTATAAGATTGTAAGGAAATCTTCGACGATTTTATAACAGTGGAAAATAACCGCACCCGCTGTATAAGTTAAAAAAACATTCTTACCTTAATTCTGTCGAAAAGGTTAAAAAGCACCTTGTTTGGAAAACGACGGAAAGATTCATTTATAAACCTTTTATAAAAAGTCATACAAGGGTATAGATGACATTAACCCATATTCATGTAAATAGTAAAAATGTTTTGAAATACATTTTTAAGAAACATGGATGTGGATGATAAAGAGATCCTAGTAGATTATTACATATAAACAACCTCGAATAATGAAGAGATTGTGAAATAACCCTTACCTAGTACTTTTCCTTGGTTGGGGTAGGTTAACCTCCTGTATAATGGTGAAATAATTGTTATTAAATTATACAATAATCATATATATTAATATGATATCCTATATGATCTTTTAACATTGATTTGTTAATAATATCTTAGAATTATTGTCATTTCGGTTGTTAACTAACTCATTTTATTTTATATGTTTTGTTACATAAGACGTGTTTGTTATAGATATGTTGTATCTTATTCATATCCATAATGATATCAAGTCCTTAAAAATTATTTTTAAATCATGAAATGATAATTATACTAGAACCGATACGATGGAGAATGAATCTTATCACGTTCGTGGAGACGGTAGTCCGTACGTACGCACGAGCGATAATATCATTATTTTGATATTAAAATAATATATAATTGGAAGGTATATCATATATAAAGAATCATTATCATTTTATATTTATTATTTTCATGAGTTACACATAATTATTATACACATCTAAATAATAATATATTTAATTACAATTACCCCACGACGTGGAGATGGTAAGCCGTACGTACGCACGTATGGTGACATGTTATTCAAAGGGTGGATAGAATACTGAATATGGTTGTACCATATTTATAATAAAATCACAGTATATATATGATACTGGTGTTATTATTTGATAATGGTAACAACAAAGGAAGATGAAGTGGATGAAGAAAGGAAGTTGAAAAGGGGTGGTGAAAACATTACCTCTTCTTCGTGTTCTTCAATTTGATTTGATCAAAAGGGATCCTTAGGTTGACTTTCAGATCAAACTAAGGACTCTAGATTGTAGTGAGGATTGTTGGGAGAGTATTTGGGTAGACTTTGGCCGAACCAAAAGGATTTGAAGGTGTGAAGAAAAGAAAAGGAGGAGTGCCCTTTTATAAGAGGGGTGAGGGGAACCTTTGGAAAAGCTAGAAATATTAGTTTATAATAAATTCATATTCAGATTCTAATGGATCAAAAGTTTATTATTAAAAGGTAAAGGATGGGATAGGTCAAAAACCATTCAACCAATAGAATTTAGACAGTTTTGGGTACTTATATTAACCTCATCTTTATGTATTAACTCTATGTTAATTAGCTTCACTTTTACAATGTCTCTTTGTATTTTTATATTATATGGTTAATAAACATACCATATACATCCAAGAGACCCCCATGTGGTCCATTAATGAGACACCTATCATGATATAAGTATCTTGGCCACACCATAGATTTTTAGGAATTTAATACCAATTAATAATATAATATTTGTTTTAAAAACTCTTTTATGTCAATTTTGACACTATTCAATAGTTGATTTTTGTGAAACTCATAACAGATTGATTACTTCTAAATAAGTCAATTAAATAAATCCTAATATATCATATTATACATGAAAATTAGTTTAATTCATTAAAAGTTTCATATTATAATTATTTGGGTATTTATAATATCAATTATTTTAATTTTTCACTGTTATAGTAATTACTACATTATCATTGTGTCATAAATAAATTAATTTAGTTAATATCTAACAATTATCAATAAAATATCATTATGTAGGAAATTGTTTTATGTTTCTAATGAATATTTATAATCTAAAATCAAACATATATATCCCTATGTAAAAATAGTTTTTCTAAAAGATATATGCTTGTGTCATTTTTGTATTCATTTTAACTTAATTAAAATAAAGTGTCCCTGTCACCTACAAGTGGCTCTATGAGGCCCCAAAATTGACCCAAATATGTCCATGGTTGGACATGTATCCACAAAAAATGTTAGGACACGTTTTATGGTAATTACTTATTATTATAATATTATTTTTTAGCCCTTATTTACCAGATTTACCCTTAACCATGGTAAATAAAATATTTACCTCAGTAATTATTCAAAATATCTAAAAATAAAAGTTACCTATTTACAAAATTTGAACATCCCGATTCCAAATATGGAATCCATTTTTCCAAATCCAAAACACAGAAGTGGCAGAAATTAATTTAAAATTAATTCCCGTTGTTAAAAAAAAAGCGTGTTTTTAAGAGATAATAACTATCAAAAGATTGACACTTGTTTATGTCCGGTTTAATTATAAAATTATGTCAAATGATCAACATTGTATTAAATTGTAAAAATATATTCTAAATATAATTTAAAACCTCTCAAATTTATAATTTATCACTATTAATTATTTTCATTAAAAACGTTGTTTTTAATTAAAATTTAGTAATTTTCACTATTCATCAAAATATTAAAGTTATCCGAAAAGTACCAAAATTTCAACTTAGGCTAAATTCGATATTCTGAATCCAAAAATGAATTCCATTTTACAAAATAAAATATATATAATTTCAAAAAGTAGGTATTACTATTTATAACGGCTAATTTTATTGGTTATGGTGTGTTAGAACTCCATGTTGCATACAACACACGCTATCACATTATTCAAAGAGAAGCGTACCGTAGAAGTTTGGGGTGTTACATTTCCCCTCCTTCAAATAATTTTGTCCTCGAAATTTCTAGAATACTTATCAAATGAAAAGACTCGGGTGGTTCTTCATCATAAGTTCCTCGGGTTCCCACGTTGCCTCTTCCATCTTATAGTTTCTCCACAAAACTTTTACCAGACGCGTCGTTCGGTTTCTCAGTACTTGTTCTCTTGTATAAATAATCTTGACGAGATCTTCGCAATAAGACAGATCGGGTTCCAGTTCTAATTCCTCGTATGTGAGTACATGCGTTAGGTCAGACATGTATTTCCTCAACAGAGATACGAGGAACACATTGGGAACATTGGAGAAAGTTGGAAGCATTGCCAATCGGTAATCTACAACCCCAATTCATTCTAGAATTTCGAAAGGTCTGATGTACATGGGACTCAATTTACCATTCTTACCAAAACATATGACTCCCTTCCATGGAGATACCTTCAGGAAAACATGATCACCGACATGAAATTCCATATCCTTCCTCTGATTATCGGCATAGCTCTTCTGCCTACTTTGAGCTGCTTTGATGTGATTTTGGATTACCTTCACCTTTTCAATCGTTTCCTCCACCAGTTCTGGGCCTACAAGTTTTCTTTCTCCAACGTCATCCCAACAGGTTGGTGTACGACATCTCTTTCCGTATAACGCTTCATATGGTGCCATCTGAATACTCGAATGGAAGCTATTGTTATAGGAAATTTCTACCAGAAGTAAATATTGATTCCACATACCCTGAATGTCAAGCGAGAAGGATCTCAGGATGTCTTCTAAGGTTTGAATAGTTCGTTCTGATTGTCCATCAGTTTGAGGGTGGTAGGTAGTGCTCAAATGAAGTTCATTATCCAGGGATTTCTGAAGACTCTTCCAGAATCTTGAAGTAAAATGGGGATCACGATCAGAAAAAATCGATATGGGTACTCCATGAAGTCTCACAACTTCATTAATATATAGTCTTGGTAGACGTTCCAGTGGTAGATCTTCTCTTTTAACAAGAAAAAGTGCTGACTTGGTAGGACGATCAACAATAACCCATATTTTATTGTTCCTTCTAGGAGTCTTTGGTAGTCCCATGACAAAGTACATTGTAATATTGTCCCATTTCCACTCTGGAATGGGATGTGGTTTCATGACTCCCCCAGGCTGTTTCCTTCCATCTTTCACATGTTGACAATCCATACATCTTGACACAAAATCAGAAATCTCCCTCTTCATGTTGTCCCACCAAAAATGTTCTTTCAAATCCCTATACATTTTGGTGCTCCCAGGATGTATAGAGAAATTGGAACTATGAGAATCATCCAATAATTCCCTTTTTAGATCAGGTAAATCGGGAACACAAAGTCTCTTCTCGAATTTCAAAATTCCATCTTCATACACAAAGTCTCTCAATCTCCCATCATTCAAAGCTTTGATCTTCTTTTTAAAATCGTCATCATCGGTCAAAGAACTCTTAATCCTTTCAAGTAAAGATGGTTTGGCAACCATTTGAAAAAGCATTGATGTTTCACCTTCACTGGTTATTCCCATGTCCATCTTCATTAGATCCATGATGATTTGATCCCTTTAAATTCTCATCAGGTTCAAAACTCCATGGCCTTTTCTTCTCAAAGCATCTTCCACCTTGTTTGCCTTCCCCGGGTGGTAGTGTATCGTGCAATCATAATATTTGAGTAATTCAAGACATCTCATTTGCCTCATGTTGAGTTCTTTTTGTGACAAAATATAATTCAAACTCTTATGATCAGTATAAATCTCACATTTTTCACCATAGAGGTAGTGCCTCAATATCTTCAAAGCAAAGATCACAGCTGCTAACTCGAGATCATGAGTAGGATAGTTTTTTTCATGAATTTTCAACTGTTGTGATGCATAGGCAATAACCTTATCATTCTTCATAAGGACACAACCAAGTCCTTTCATTGATGCATCACTATAAATAACGAACCCATCATTCCCCAATGGTAGAGTCAATATAGGAGCATTAACTAACATTCTCTTCAGTTCTTCGAAACATTGTTCACACTCTTTTGTCCAAAAAAATTTATCCCCTTTACTTGTGAGCTTCGATAATGGGTTAGCCAGATCGATCTAGAATGAAAATGTTTTTGAATTCACATTAAATCCCATAAAATTTATTTTCAACAATATAATCAAATAAATTGTACATTGGAGTAAAATATATTCATATATAGGGAAGAAATCCATTTTGAGAATAGAGTCCAAGAACCATTATCCATATCAAAATGTCTATCTATATTTTGGTCCCATTCATGAAAGACATTTTTTTGACCACTATTTGTAAAAGATTTCACAAATATGATTTTCTGATTCACCAATGATGAATCGAAAAAAATTATCCTCTATAATATGGAATATCATAATGAAATAAATTTAATGTATGATCCATATAAATTATTTACAACAGAATTATCAGACCTTAGGTAGCTCCTCTCGATGTAATTTTAATTTATAGAAAAAAATTTTCTCTCTGATATGAATTTCTAGGGACAATCTATAACCAAATTTCATCATGTATCATCTTGACTTATCATTATTCCAATATTTTTTTTTCTGTAATTTATATTTCATTCATGTAATACTCATAATAACTTAACAATATAGTTCATTGAACCATTAATCTACTTTATATGAACCCAATAGTTACCATCATCATTAAAAATGGTAAAAACTTTGTAGTCCCCCCAATTACAGACCACTGGGGATGTAGCCATCAATCCACATTTTTCAAAAAATACATATTTACCTCTATATCATAATCATGTCTCCAACTATGTTCTCGTCAAAAAATCATTTAGATGAATATCACAAAACCTCTAAAGGATTATCATGATAAATCTATTGTCGATCCATGGGATGAATCAAAAATCCCATAAGAGTGTAATACATGTCTCCAATTATTTGTGTGAAACTGGAACCTTGGTTATGAATCATTCTAATTTCTTCATTTTCAATAAAATTGAAACGTTATTATTTGTATTTCAAGAAATTTAGGACCACCAAAATATATTTTTGAGGAAAAATTTAATCTAATAAAACCAATGAAAATTGGGTTTTTATCTCATTATTTCCCCACTAGAACACTACAAGGAGATAGTGGATTTGGCCAATAATAATTTCTGGTTATATTAATAAATACATAATATATGAAGTAATCAATTTATCCACATCCCTTATAGGAATTTTCATTTATTCATTTAATATCCTCTTATATTTCGATCTCTGGATTTGTTTATAACCATTCCATGATGACTTAGAAAACCACTCTTTTAGATCAACAAAAAATAATAGTGATCCGATGTTATTTAATATGTTTATAAACAAAATTAATACATGTATTTTGAGAAATATTAACATTTTAGCAGAATTTTCCATTGGAAGATATCATTATAAAAAATAGAGGTATATAGGTTGAAATTATTTATAAAAAAATTATTCATGGAAGATGATGGATTTAATTTCCTTTGAAATTACAAAACAAGAAATTGAATCCACCAAGAAAAAATTTAAATGAGAATGTCGATCCCCATGTCTGAACACCGTTGTAAATGAAAATCCTAATGGAAGAGTAACATAGATTTTGATCATTAATAGAATCAATAGTAATTTTTATGTTGAAGTTGATTAATAATAATATTCATTTTCCATATTAATTTTAATAAAAATGTTTGGAATAAAAATTTTAAATAAAAAATTATAAATATTATAAAGAAAAAAAATCATAGTGTATTTGAATCTATTTATTTTTTCAATTTTAGAGAAATTTTTACTGGTTGTGATATTGTATATTGGACATTATTATACTATGCATGTGGTTCATGTTGATACCCCAATTAGAACATTAAAAAACACTCACATATGAATAAATAATTTTGTAAAATTAGTTGCAATGAAATTACCTCCATAAAAAACATATGAATCACAGAGTTATATATTTCACATGCCTAAAAAACGCATGTATTAATTGGGATATACAAAAAAATATTTCAGGTGTTCATGTTGGGAAACATAGCCACAAAGAGTTGAAGGAAAATTATTAGTCCAACATCACAGTTAGTCTCCATATTGAAATATGGTTTGTGAAGATCATGGACATGCAGTTGTTGTTAATGGGTTTACCAGTTATGGTTTAAAGGCCTCAAAGAAGGAAATTTATTAGGAGAGTGCTCTTTATGAAAAAGGATGACCAATGTCTATCTATGTATAACATGGATCCAACATGGTATATTGGTCTTCATCGTTATGAGACAGATAAGATACCACATTAGCTTTAGGCATGAGTAACATTAGTTATATTTAAAGGAGTCTATGTTTATGGTACTATGAATATGGGATTGTTTAAGGTGCATAGCATTGATATCATCTTGTATACATTATTGGATTATTGTAATAAAAATGAAATGGAGGTGGAAATCCCCACTTGAATTACATGAAAATTATATAATTTTTCAAAAATGGTTGAGTATGAAAAGGGGGAGAATATTAAATCTACATAGAGTGATAAAATTATCCTTGATATGAGGCTTGATGATTGGGAAATCTTACTTGATATTATGAGTAAAATTATGCCAAGTAAATAATACTCTATCCTTTGGCTTACCATTAGTACAAAGGAAAATCAATTTATTGCAGGTACCATATAGAATTCGAATATGTTTTAGTATTTTAGTGGGAACATTGATTGGGGTTAAGATAGTGATTTATATCATGCAGATCAAAATTTTTAATATATTCCCTCTTGACATATTTTTTTTTGTAGAAGGATATTGGTAGAGGTCGTAATTTTATTGAAATAAAATTAATCATTTAAATTATAATCTTATTTAGTATATTAAAAAACATTATATATATATATATATATATATATATTTTGATAGGTTAATTGAATTATTCTTAAACACCTCTATAAATGTATAGGATGTGAAAAAATAAATATTAATAAATTAGTCATATAAATTCCAATCACATTAAAAAATTTAGTACTTAATAAATGAATTTTAGTATATTTAAATCATATAAATAAAAAAAATATTTCGTATACTAATCCATTATATATAATTATAGATATATAAATATTAAGAAATGAATACACTATAAAAAATTACCAAATTTAATATATTAAAATTGAATAAATAAAATTAATTTTTTGAATTAAATACAAATAAAAATAAATTTTAAATTTTAAATGAATAATATTAATATTAATATTTAATAAAATATTGAAATTCAATTTTGACATCACATTATAGTTTTTAGGTATCATTGAACACTCCTTTTTATTTTATGTTGGATGGATATCATTTGGGGTTGCTTCGTGTGAAATTGAAATTTTTTGGTAGTTTTATGGCTATTGAAATATTTGGAGATGGCTTCCACATAGTTTTATAAACATTACACATGAGTACAACATTTTAAAAAATTTAGATAGTGTGATTTGAATGGATTGAACATGGTTTACCAAACTGTTTCCCTCTCATGAGAGAAAATGTGACCCAAGGATGAGTGGCACTTGACTTGCAAACAATTTGAAAAAAACATGAGCATATTCCAAAGGAATAGTGAAAATATATTTAAACATAATCTGAAATTTTAATAAAAAGTTCATGAACCTTCCTTTTATGTCCACAACAGAACAGTATGACCTGAATCAAATTTCTCCTATTCTTTTGGCTCTCAAGTGGGATTTTTGGCTCCTCATGTCCCACTGGAAGGGATTAGATAGAAAAGGAACAAAATCCATTCATCTTGTGGTCAATATTCATGTCCAATTCAAAATATCATGTGGTCTCTATTTAATTCTCTATAGTTACATAGATCCCAGTGTTGATTTTTGGACTTAATACCCAATGTATTGGATCTAAAATTTGGTTTAATTTATAGATCATTAGTGTCGTCATTCACCATTTTTTTCCATTTTTTGTGTTGTGATTCGAGATAAATATATCCTGATGTAGCTGCATCTATTATGATGCCTAATATATATTAATAATAATTTGATTTATTTTATTTAAACTGTTTTTAATTATATTCAATTTTTTTTTCAATAAATGGATTTCAATTTTTTTATATATATAAACTGTATTCAATTAAATTTTGGTTTTTATGAAAAATGTGAATTTTTAATGAAATTAGAAAACCTCAAAATCAATTTAATTTGTGTCTGTTTATGGAGTATTTTTTGATTTAAATTGTTGAATTTAAATCATGTTTTTGAGATAAATTATTTAAATTAACTTGTTTAATTAAATAATGAATTATTTTTTATTGAAAAAAGAGAAAACCCACATTTCCATTGACTTGTGGGTTCAATTATGAAATTGATGGAATTTACTAAAAATTAAATTGATTAATTTAATTAGTAAAGAGGGTTGTGAAATTTCATGAGTTGGTTTCAATTCCCTATTTGACAAAAATGGATCAATATTTTTTCTGATAGAATACATAGGGTTTTTTCATGGTGAAAATGCATGATTTTTATTAATTCCTCATTATGATTTAAAGGATAAAATTGGAATGTATAAAATGTATAATGGGAATTAAATATTTTTCATGTAGTCCTAAAATAAATTTCCAATCATTTTTTTACTAGAAAACATTAAATTCTTAGAATGTTAGTGAGTCATCTGGACAACAATCTATGAATCTATAACATTCTAAAACATCATATTATCACATCACATCCCATAGTAATTGGTGATGATTACACTAAGCTTTAGTCCATGAGATATATGTATATATATTTTTTCCATAGTTTTGGGTCCCTATAGCTTAGAACTATCATAACATAGTTGGTATATTACCATGATTCTATTTTTTTTATTTAAAATGTTTATATATTCCATTTCATAGAACATTTTTATATTCCATGTTTTTTATATTAATAGTTTATATAATATAATTTTTTGAAGGAATTATCAAAAGGAGTTATATGTTGTAATGATCATTTTTTCTAAAATGTAATCCCTTCATTTGAATTGTATTTCCATCATTTTAAATGTGATAAATGAGTTAAAAATATATAACAATGTTTTGAAAAGTAAATAATTATTTTTTACATTATGATTTATAAATACGAAACATGTTTTGGATAAATGTTAGGCATTTCAATGGGAAATTAAATATTTTCATATTATCATAGTATCATTGAGTGAAACTCTATTGGGACATGGATCAGAAACTACTTATTCCATTCGGAGTTTTTATATTATCTTATTTTAAGATCAAGTAATGTAATTGGATCAATTGTAAGTATCTCTATTTATTGAATTGTTGACTTGGTGAGTGCATCCATGGTGAATTAGTATATTTCCACTATTTTGGTGGTTTTTTTAGTACAAATAGTATTTTGGAATTATTTAATATAGTGAATTTATCTTAGTGGTGTTTCATTTAATATGAAATAATCACTTGTAACTTTTACATCTATAATGTTTGAGGAAAAATAATTCACACATTCATTATGTATGATGCCAGTTTCTAGTCACTGACCAATGGAGATTGAGAATTCACATCAAGAAATTTCTATGTAGTCTCAATTATTGGGTTACCAGGTTACCTAGCCTATTTTATGTCAATGTGGTTTCAAATTTAGTTTTAGATTTTGTCTTAATGTTAGTATACAATTTGGAATTTTCTTTTGGGACATGTGAGGTATTTTTGAATTTGTTACTAGCAATATCTCACCAAAATGAACCTTAAGTTACTATTGTTGGGAATGGGAAGGCGTCTAATGGTTTATTTATAGTTATCTACCCACTTTTATTTTTGTTTATTGAAACCAAAATCATGTTTTTCCATCTGTTTCTCGGTTTAATTATATATTAGATGTGTTCTTTATTGTCTGAAAATGTTTTGTAACATCCTGCCATTGAGAAGACGTCAAAATCAAATCAACGAGGAATATTCTACTAAAACACAATATGAAAAACCTTTCATGGTCCTGATTCAACTTGTGTTGATGGTCCACATTGTCCATGTTCTGGGATAACAATAACCTCTGGTTAAAATTTAGGACCAAATGTGTAGCCTTATAGGGATGTTCACATGATTTGTTCTCAAGTGTTCATTTACTAGAATGTCGAAATGTTAAAAGGATCTAACGATCCTCAATAGGATGTGGAGTTGTTGTGAAGAATGTAGTTTGTTTATGTGTTTTTGGAAAAAATCTGATTAATTAATGTGAGGTGTGCCACCATTAAGCTATAAAGTCGGAGAAGGAGATGGTGGGACATGATTGGAAAAGCAATGAAACATAAATCCATTGATCAATTTTCATAATGGTTGGAAATAAACTTGTTTCTATTCCTTCATACCATATTAAAGATGCAAAAATAAAAGAGTAAATGTCAATGTTGGATTATATTCTGAAGAAATGTTTTATAGGCATGAGTGTGTCAACGTGGGTGGAAATGGTTCTCTATGATAAGAAATCTGGTGGTTCACTTCAACTCTAGATCAATTATAGAAATTAGAATCTTGTGAGGATAATGAATAAATATAAATTTCCAAGAATTGATGATATGATTGTTTAGTCGAAAGGTGAAATATTTTTCATGATGATCTATTTTTTATGTTTTTACCATCAATTTAGAATAAAAGAATATGAAATTAGGAAAACCACATTTCATTGCATGTAATATCATTATTAGTACTATGTCGTGCCTTTTTTTCAAAACAATTCTCCTTTAGTTTTCATTACATTAATGAATTTTATTTTCTACAAGTATTTTTGAATCATTAATGGTATTATTTGTGGAAAATAACAACATTTACTCTATATACGTGGTAGTTCATGTAGAATATCTAAGAATAGTTCTGATTTTGTTATGAAAACACCAATTTTTTTGATGATTTTAAAATTTTATTTTTGAATCTAGAATGTAAATTTCTATTTACATGTGTTTTCAAATAATTGAATATAAATTAATCCTAAGAAGGTAAATGTTTTTATGAATTTATAGATACCAATAAATTTATTTTATATTATGAGATTAATTAGATGTGTTTTATATTATCACCTATTAGTAAATGAATTAAAAATGTTGGATTTTCTTGTGACTGCTCTCATATGGAATTGAGAAAATTTATCATGGGATGGAAAATGGTAGAATTATTTTGGTGATATGAGATATCTTTTGGCTACTACAATGATGTAAATGAATATATATTCCATACTAGGATATATGTTTTTTTGTGATGCATCAGGTTTAGGATGGGGTTGTGATCATATGCATATTGATCAAATGGTGGCTAACATATCTCATCGTCGTAGGCCACATGGGATGAATTATACGACCCATGACATTGAAATGGTAGATTTTATTCATGACCATAAGTGTTTTATGAATTAACATTATAGTTTGGCGTATACCATGTTTCTTACCACATGTCATTGAGTTATATCATCCCAAAAAATCATATGAATATACCCTAAAAGAACTAGGTGGAATACCAACCGTACATTTATTTATTACATATCATATACCCCAGGGAATGGTAATTTTTTTGCAGAAGCTTTCAGGAGAAATATTATGAACCATACTGAGAAAGATTCCTTGGAAGAGTTGATCAGGATTTCTTTTTTAATATAGATGGATATCATAGTATAGGAATAATGGAATATGGATTACTTGGTTTTTGTTTAGATGAAATAAAGTATTCTAATGTAGATTATGTAGGTAAAGAAGATTGATGATTATTTTCGTGGCATTGGAGAATCTATTAATGGTGGGGAGACCATGCTTGATTAGTCATTCTCCAAACAAGAAATTCTAGTATTTTTGAAAAGTCATGTGGTATAATCACCGGTAATGAATTTTGGGATGTGGTTTATTCATAGTTCCTAGTGGGTAGTGTACCTAGTGACCAAAATGAATTTTTATGAAATGTGTCAGTCGTTATGGTTTCCTAGTATGAGATAATGCATTGTAGAGTTTATTTCTGGTTATAATTCATTCTTGTAGGTGATGGAAAAACACTAAAGGATTTTATATTCTCATCGACTACAACCATTCCCAACATAAATTAGGGATGAGTTGTATATAGAAATTATTTTTGGGTTTCCAAAAACCAAGAGAATGAATAATGATATATGGTTTCTATTGATATTATGATAAAATCATCTCATTATATCATCATTTGTGATAAAAAATGCTGAGGAGTTGAGAAATCTATATGTGAAATAGATTGTTTATTTACATGGAGTTTGTTTATCTATAGTTTTTAATAGGGATCCTTGGTTCAGTTTTTTCCTTGGGAGTGGCCTTCAAGAGGAATAGTGATCACACATCTATTTGAGTACAACATACTATCCAAAATTATATAAATAGAAGGAATTAGATATACAGATTCATGACTATATACATCGCACATTTGTTCTCAACTTTTGAGGTTCTTGGGATGATTGTTTCTTGATTCTTGAGTTTTACTATAACAATAGTTATCGGTATTGTATGAGAATTGATCATTTTGAGGTCTTGTATGCCTTACCGTATATTTCCCCACTTCGATGGTCATAGATTTGAGAATGATCCTTGGTAAGACCATGTTTTTTCCAATATACGACATAAATGATTCAATTGATTCTTCATGGAATGTTGAAAACAAAAATGTGATATAAATATTATTATGATCTTCATCATAGACCAATGGAATTTAAATTTGGTGACCATGTGTTTGTGAGGATTTAACCACAGTGGGTACATCGATTACTTTAGAGGCAAGGGAAGCGGGATGATTATATTCCAAGAATGTTTGAGGTTGTTGAGCATGTGGGCAAAGATGAATATCATTTAGAACATCCAAAATTGTATACATTGAGAAATAATGCGATCAATGATTCACATTCAGTGTATTATCTATCTGATCCATCCTACATTCTGAGCTTGAGTGATCTTAAGGATGATCATGATTTATCTTTGAATGAATGACTGGTCATGAGACTTGATTCAGTTCACATGGTACTTCTTTGGAGTACAATACCACTAGTTTGTGTTTTTTCGAGTCACAGTGATTATAATCATGAGATTAAGGATAGGGAGGAACTGATGAGAGAGATGTGGCTTCATATTTTGGATGAAAAATATTTTTGGAAGGCTTTTTAACATAGAAATTTTCTATGGTGAGGAGGTTTCAATATCCTGCTATTGTTTTCTATGAATTAATAAACACTATAGTTTAACAGTATATGTTTTTTTTATTTAGGGATGGAATCATGTGAATATTTAATTTTTTTGATGATTCAGGGATACTGTACAGTTTCCACAATGTTGTTCGAATTTTGCACCATGCTACAACTTTTTCAAAAAATGGACAGTCAGATTTGCATGGATTGTTACTTGTTTACCAAACCATTCAACCTATTTTGAGACACCACGTAAACTATTTAGAATAGGTTCATAACTTTCATATTGTTTGATAAAAAATAGTTCCTCTACACTTTAAACCTAGCCTAAATGTTTTAACATAATTTTGAATCATATTAAAATTACCTGAACCCGCTTTAGAGGTCCCCAAAAGACTGGTTCGGCCCAAAAACTGATTTCTCCCAACATTATATCTCCCAAGATAGATTATTGGACCTTAAATTTCCTATTAAATTATATTAGATTCTATAAGAGCTCCCTCCAATCTCCTCATGGATCCCTATATTGATTTTTGGATGTAATAACCACTATTTCGGCTAAAAAATTAGGTTTATTTCATAGATCCTTGATTCTGTCACTATCCATTATAGTTTTTCTTTTTTCGCATTATGACTCAAGATACTCTGACCATAACATATATGGTTTACATATGATACACAATTTCTATTAACCCTAAATTTATTTATTTAATTTCATTAGATTTTTATTAAATATTTTTTATTAAAAATTAAATTTATTTCAGTAATATTGTTGTATAAAAGCACAAATCCATTGATTATGGGATTTTAGTAAAAATTGGTGTTTGACATGAAAATAGAAAAATATGAATTCAATTTAATTAAGAATCTATTAATAAAATTTATGAAATTTATATTCATTAATATAAATTTTATAGATTAAATAAATTATTTAAACTAATTTGATGAATTGAAATGAAAAAAATGATGGAATATTTCAAAAACCAATTTCCATTGAATTGGGTTTTTTTGAAATTAATGAAATTTATTGAAAAATAAGATTTTAAATTTAATTTTTGGAGATGTTTGTGAAAATTCATGAATTGATTTCAATTCCAAGTTTTAAAAAATGATTAATTAATTTTGATATAAACCATAGGGTGTTATCTTCGTGAAAATTATGTTTTTTATTAAAAACATGTATCATTTTTTAAATGGAAATTTGGCTTAATTAAATATATAATTGAATTTAATTTAATGTTAAATATTCATTAAATAATTCATCCATATTTGATTTATCCTAGATAAAATGAAATCATTGGGTTGTTAGGGAGTTATTAGGCCAACACCCTTTGATTATACAACATTCTAAATCATTATATCAGAAAATCACTTCCCATTGAAAATGGTGATGAGTCCTCTTGGGATTTTCCCATGGGATGTTTGTACATACAATTCAATTTCACAATATTGGGTCCCTATATATTGTAAATATCATATATTATTGGCATATTACAATGTTTCTCACTTATTTTATTTCAAATATAAATATATATTCCATTTTTCAAAACATTTTTTATATTCCATAGGAATTATATAAGATGTTTTATATAAATGTGTTTATTTAAGAAAAATATGAAAAATTCCATTTGTGTAAATAAAATTTAGTACAAATGGAAAAACCATAGTTTGAATGGTATTTTCATCAGTTTAAATTTAATCTAAGAGTGGATAATTTATTTCATTCTTTTAAAATATAAACCATGATTTAACTGAATATTTTTTTTAAATTCTAAAAAAATTTGTTTCAAAATTGAAATCATTTAATTGGATAATTTAATATTCATTTAATTTTTTGAAATAATTTGGTAAACTCCTATTGTGATTTGAATCAAATTATATTGGGGTCTTAATGTGTTTCAAGATTAACTTCTTCCAGGGTCGAGAAATCGAATGGGATCACATTGGTGTGGTTCAATATAATGATATTTATGCTTAGAGACTACATTCATTGTGACATGGGTTATTTCCCATGATTTGTTTCTTTTTTTAGTACTGTAGGCTGTTACGCATGATTGACTTCTGATACATTAATCCCATTTGATTTTCGTTTCATATGAATTACTGAATTGTCTCTTTTACATTTTCATTTTTATTTTAAAATCATTATTTCTTTCATTTTGAATGGTTCTATGTTCTTCTGGAAGACCCATGTAGATTGAAAACAACCTTTGCGATATATCGATCCTACTCAGTTATTTGTTTATTCGGATACTCAATAAGCTTCATGAAAAGAATTACATTGAAAATACATAAATATTAATAATGTATTATATAAAATTAAATTAAATACTCATCAATATTTTTTTTTATTTTAAAAATTAAAATAATTATTGTTTCACGATTTTTATGAATAGAATGATGATTGAATTGCAATCCCAACTAACACATCTATAATTTATATTAAAACAATAAAGTGTGCATAGAATACATGAGGTTAAATGATCTTGCACCGTAATAAAATTAATAAATATTTCAAAAATAAAGTAGTAAACATTCCTATTTATTATTTGTAAGGAAATTTACTTCAGAAAATCCATCTCGTAACCAAAAATAATCACTACAATGTTACCCACATAGACATTTCCTAAAGATAAATGATGAATCCATATCACCCAACACTCCAACCAAAACATTCTGAATATCAAATTATCCATCATCTCAATACATAATTTATTAGGATAACCAACATAACTTCCAAACAAATCATTCATGAAGACCCTAAACTAGAAATAATCCCTAATCTAACTAAATAGTGCAGAAACCCTCAAACATCATGCCATCTAACAATCCATTCTTGTAGAAAAAAATCGTTCAAAATCTGAAAATCCATATCACACCACATAAAACCATCGAGATAATGTCTCCCTAATGTCCGACAACATTATGCATCCTTGATTAAGTCACAATGAACCTATTCTACAAAAAATAGATTTTTTTTCAATTGAATGTTTTTCAAAAAATAGTTAGACAACATATATTATAGATAACCATCTTTTAAAAGTATCCAAATCAATATTTCATAATTCAACAATCAATGAAACAAAAAATAAAACATTTTTTTTGATTTAATTAAAAAAATTGATTACCAACACAATTTAAGACAATGTCATGAAAAAATAACATCGATATAGTTTTCGACACATCGTTAGTTTGTTCTTTAATTTGTATGTAATTTTAATAAACTGAACAACACCTATTACAAAAATCATCGAAACCATCCAAAAAACAAAAAACCCCTAACTCAAAATCGAAAAATGTATAACATAATAAAAGGTCCCATAAATATGAAAACACAACACTAAATGGACCAAAATTCAACAAGAGTATTAAAATATATATACACTGGTAAAGGTGACTTAGCGGGTAAGAAGAAACAAACTATGATAAATATGAGTCATTTATATGTAATGTACATGTAGTTTTTATTACGATTTTTCTTCATTCCCTTCACCATTTTTGAAAAATTTCTCTATCTAATATGAATGCAGATTTCCATATAAATTTCAATGTCTTTATATTTTCCTTGAAGAAATTCATATTTTTCCTCCATCTATGTTTAAGGATCCCCTCCCCCACATCCTTCTAGATATAATATTCATCATTCAAATTTTGGCCAAAATCATCATCCCAAAATGATTCAATTGGAAGAATTTTTTCTATAGGGTGAGCATGTAGTCTCAACATCAATAGGGTTTGAGGGGATGATTTTTTTTTCTATCCTACATGTCTCAATTTATATTAACTTTTCATATATTATGAAAATCATACTTAATATATTTTCCTAATTAAATACATAAACAACATAATGATGATAAGGATGGTTTATATTGATGTTTAGTTACATGTTAAAATGGAGTGGCTTGGAGATTTTCATATAAGAATCAATTATATAGATATCATAAATAGAAAATATATTTATTCATTATAAAATAATGACTATTAAATATTACTCTCAAAAATTATTTCTTTATGAAAAATAGTAATAATTGTATATAAATATTTATACATTTTAAAAATAGATTAAATTCCAAAAAAATGATACACATAAAATATTATAAATTAGAAAATATTGAATATATTGTATTAAAAATGAATAAATTAAATTAAATAAGTTAGAAAAATAGTATAATAATTTAAAATCAAAAAATTAATTAAATTAATTGAAAGATGGAAAATTTAACAAAAATAAATAGATAAATATTATTTTTTGGAAAATTAGTGTAGTATGCATTGTAGTAATTATGGATAAGGAAATTAATAAATTAGTAACCATTATAATTTTAAATAATCGTTAAAATGATAATACATAATTAAATATATAAATATTTAAACATGTATAAATAGATAACGAAATATAGTATATCATGAAAACATTAATTGAATATATATTTATAATTAATAAATTATTAAAAACACAAAATTTGAGATATATTAAAAACTAATAAATATAATTAAATAAATAAAAAACAGACATGTAAACACATATCAACCATTTGATATACATGTACACATACATACACATACTTCTAAATAGAAATATAGAGTCATACAGAAATAAATTCACATACATAGAATCATTCACATTCTCACATACATATGCATAGACTATCATAAGGATTTATACATGTCTGTACATGTACATATATATATATATACATACAAATGCACATTGGAATGTACACATAATCATACACATGAAAATGCATAAGCGTTTAAAAACACTTGAACAGATGTACATATACATATATATACTATTAATGAATATAAAAATATATTATATCATAAATAACTATATAAATAATAAAATTGTGTATGGGATGTCATTCTGGGGGTTAAATTCCATTCCAAAAATAGTGTGGGTGGATAGGGTCTTATAGGAATCAATTATATAGATTTTAATATTATTGAATATATTAAATCAGAATAAAAAATGAATAAATATTAGTCATATAAATTACCAACATAATAGGAATACTGAATCATAGTAAATTAATATATATATATATATATATATATATATATATTTTTTAAAAAATCACTTAATTCCAAAAATATTAAAAATTTTTGGATATCAATAATGAAAAAAATTGATGAATATTTATTAAAAATGATGAAATTAAATTAAATAAATTTAAAAAATATATTTTGAAAATGTTAACCCATAACATTAATCGCATGAATTGGAAAAGAATAAAATATATACATAAATATTTTTATTATATCTTATTATTGATGTATAATCTATATAGTGTATATGGAATATATTACAACCTGTTAACCAATAAATATTTAATAATTTTAAAAATGAAATTATTTAATTAAATATATAAATATTTAGACAAATACAACTAACTATTAAAATTAAATATATTACAAATAAAGTAAATAATAAAATAATAAAAATTAATACATTATTAAAAGTACTAAAAATGGAGAGATATTAAAATACAATAAATAATATTAAAAATACATACATACATACATGTATAGACAATCACACAAGTATACCTAAATGTACAAAGACATGAACATATATATAAGAAAAGACGCATGAATATGCATATACATACACAAAAATTCAATCACTTACATGTGCACGGACATACATACAAATATATATATATTAATATATACATACACTTACTACATAAACATAGACATATACAAATATGCATGCCCATATACATGGAAATACAAATAAAATAAAACGTACACTTTGATCTGAATTATATGAACATACATATGAACATATATACATAAAAATACACATATATGTACACATACACATACAGGAACAGACACCTTGGCAGTTAGATGCACATACACAAACACATCCACACACACATATTAATTAATATGTACACATACATATTCATATTATAAAAATATTTAAATATATTTACATGAACATGTTGATACAAATACACATACACATACAGATAAACACATACATACATACATAGACACACATATAAATATTTATTCATATATTAATATATATATAAAACATGTATACATTTGAATGCACAAACGTGTATATTTAAAAATATGTCTAAGAATATATACATATGCACACATAAATGAATAAACACACACAAACACACATCACACCACATTCATACACATAAAAAACTTATACACACACACACACACATACATATACACACATAAGACCACATACAAATACATGAATAATTATACATAAAAAAATTTGTACAAATTTATTGAAATATTTAAAATGTGTATAAATATAAAAATTCATTTATGAATCAAATATTAAAATAAATATATTCTTTTATATATCATATAATAATTTTCGTTAAATATTAATATATCGTAAGAATATTAATTTTATAAAAAAATTATATTAAATTTTTTAAAATATTCTATAATATATTTTTACTGAAAAATATATGCTTGATAATATTATATAAATAAAATATTAAAAATAAGATTCATTTTTTATAAAATTTTATAAAAATAATTTTTCAAAATTATAAGAACATATATATAAATGTTATTTGAATAATATATATATATATATATATTATTCGCAATGAAATTTATAAATTATAAGGACAATATTTGACAATGAAGAAATAAATAAAATATTGGTAACCATAAAATTTTTCATCTACAAAACTATAAATATGAAATTTTTTTACATAAAACTTAGTGAATATAATTTTATTTCAATTCAGATGTATATATTTGGTATTTAAATAGGCGAATATTCTTATGGGTCCCTTAAAAAAGAGTATGAGTGAACTATTGGATTATTAGTAATAAGAAATTGATAATCATATAAATTAAATAATTACTTTCAAATATTTAATTGGTAAAATATAATTCATCATATTTGAAATAAGGTATTCAATAATGAAATATAATATTATAGGGTTTCTGTATTTATAGATTGAATAGGTTAGGTTGCGGGTTCCTATGAATAACTATGACTGTGTTGATTTTCATTCCCATTATATATAGGAATCCTACCAAATGTTATATATTTTAAAAATGTATATCCATTATTTTCCCTTGAATTCCTTACTGGGAACAGATTTCAATACATTAATTTCATTGGTTATAATTTATTAAAAGAAATCAATACATTGTCATTACTCTTTTTCCAAAAGAACAATGCTCGTACCATTCCTTTAACCATTATTTATTAATATTAACCACCCCTTGATGAGAAAAAACTGACAGATAGTTGATATTGGATCATCCCCCCATGATCTAGGGGAGCGGTACCACCTTTAAGCATGAATATATGATTGGGACTCAAAAAACCACAATCTATAATATTAATCATCCTTGACCATGTCACCCCAAGCCCACATCTGTATGCTATAGAAAGGTAATGGTTGAAAATAAAAAAACCAAAATAAATAACGTGTTAAACACTAACCAAACAATTTCAGTGGAATAATATATAATTTTAATTTCAATTTAAGGAATGTGAAAAAATACTAGACTACTAAATGTGGAGTTTATTTTAGGGATCTATTAGTACACACATAGTAATCATCATAATCAAAAAATATATCCTCGATCAATGAATCTAAACGATGTTGTCTAAAACATAGTGTTGGTGCCGAGGGATCTAGTCTAGTAGAAATAAGGATTGCATCCTTCTATGTATTATAATATTTTGGGGGTGTATTTTAGTCATTTTTTTCTAATTTCAAACTAAACATCTAAAAGTAGTTTTACCACACACTGTTTTTTGATGGAGGGATCCATATATTTAACAATATTGTCAACATTTTTATAGGTATTCTCATATGGTACGGTGTGATGGTAAGAAATTCTTTGGGTATCCAATTTTTCAGGATTAATTACACAATATTAAAATCATTGTAGACCATTTTGTCTAAAACTATTTTCCATGCACATGATGGTGCCTCTCCTAATTTTGGAATATAATTCATACATGAAGATACATGTTGTTCGGTATATTATCCACCTAATGTTATTCATTTTGGATTATTATTAAATCATAAAAATCCCCATTGGATGGTACATTATCCATCTAGCAGGACATATAATGGAATATTAATTTAATATAAAAATACAAATAGGAAAGTATGTGAGTTATCAACCAAGACTATAACACCCTAAATTTCATAAAAGTGACCAATTAAATATGTATTTAATGTATTTGATGTAAATATTTAATTTTTGGGAGGGTTTGGAATAATTTTTGATTTTCTCATGGATTTTTTTATCGTTCATAGTTTGAGCGTGTTTAATGAAACCATAAATCTCCTATTGGAATATGTGGAGAAGAAGGGAAATCAATCTATATAGGTGCAGAGTAATGGTGCATAGATTGGACAAACCATGTGTCCTCTCTGGTGTAATTAGGAAATTTGGGATATAGTTCATATATTATAGTTGGAAAATAGTTTATCTAATAATATGGGCCTACCAGGAAAGGTCATACAAGTGGTGTGGGATAATGCATGTTTAGAATAGAGTATTCAAAACAGTGTGACAAACCGTTTATTGTTTAATTAAATGATCCATAAAAAGTTGATCTTGGGTGGGCTTTTCTATAATCCTGTAATTTTTCCCTTTCTGACCCTATCATTCGATTTCATCATTTAATAGGTTTTATATACATTAACCATTAATCCTAAAGGTTATTTGAAGGCATATCCCAGTGTATTGAACCCCAATTCCCTTTTATGTATTTTAATGTATTTGATGTAAATATTTAATTTTTGGGAGGGTTTGGAATAATTTTTGATTTTCTCATGGATTTTATTATCGTTCATAGTTTGAGCTTGTTTAATGATACCACAAATCTCCTATTGGAATATGTGGAGAAGAAGGGAAATCAATCTATATAGGTGCAGAGTAATGGTGCATAGATTGGACAAACCATGTGTCCTCCCTGGTGTAATTAAGAAATTTGGGATATAGTTCATATTTTATAGTTGGAAAATAGTTTATCTAATAATATGGTCCTACCAGGAAAGGTGATACAAGTGGTGTGGGATAATGCATGTTTAGAATAGAGTATTCAAAACAGTGTGACAAACCGTTTATTGTTTAAGAAAATGATCCATAAAAAGTTGATCTTGGGTGGGCTTTTCTATAATCCTATAATTTTTCCCTTTCTGACCCTATCATTCGATTTCATCATTTAATAGGTTTTATATACATTAACCATTAATCCTAAAGGTTATTTGAAGGCATATCACAGTGTATTGAACCCCAATTCCCTTTTATGTATTTTTATGTTTTTTTTCAAATTTATATTTACCCATACATCTATTAGTATATTAGATAAAAAGTTCTATGGATATGCCTACATTTTCTATTCTAATCATCTTTATATTTGTATTTTTTGATGTTAGGGGAAGAGACCTAAAACGGTTTATTGGATGATTAAACTTTGTTTTATTGATTTTATCATGCTGTTAATTATTTTCCCAAAAAATCCTGAGATATGTGGCTTTACTCAACAATCCTCTTATGAGAACATGAATGTTTTGTTAAAAATTTCATAATTTGATTGATATTGTATTTGAAGCATGTATAAAGGGCATGGTGGAAACACTCTTTAGTGATGGTTTTCAGATTTTTTGGAACTTTTTTCTTATCGTGCAAAACGATTAGTTTTTAATTATAAAATAATGATTCTAAAATTAATTTATGGAATTCAATATGAAAAAATGGTTTTGTTAAAGGTATTTCAATAAAGGGTTGTTTTATCAATTTTTTTTTTGGAAAATATTGGTTGGCATGAATTTTTTTAAAATTGATGGTGTATGTTAAGGTGAGTAAGGATGGACAATTGAGTAAAATACCTCCATAAAAAAGTAATAGTTTTGAATATATGGGGATTTCCCCCCATCCATGAGGTTAACTCAATGGATACATAGTGAATGAATTAATCAACACTCAAGAATATATGGAGGTCCATTGTTGCATGCATGGTTCGTTGTGTGAATATGTTGAATGGGATTGATTATTTCAAAAATGAGATTATAGAAATTGTTCTAAAGAGTTTTTTGGTGGTCATAATGTTGTCCTATTTGGGTTATAAGACTATTTATTCATTATATTTCATTGATTTGATATCTAATATCTAAATTTTTTTTATAAATTGTTTTATATAAATGTGAAATCATGTTTAATGCATGTTTCATTAGAACAAATGTAATTTTGGGAAAACATATAGAGTTTTATTACTCACCAATTAATTGGAATATGGGTTCTTTTTATTATTATTTTAATCGAGAATGATGCAATAGAAACCATGTCATATTATTAGTGGTTCTTCATGATGAATTTAAATGTGTTTTGGAGTTTGATCTCATAGATTTTTCTAGAGTTATGAGGTTTTATATTTGGAGTATTTTACTTTGAATTTTATTCTTCTATTTTAGTACTCCAATTTTGGTACATTGTTTTTGTATTGTTTACATAATAGTGGTATGATGTTGAATAGTGTATCATATATGGGATATCATTATACAATTTTTTTTTATTCTCTATTTATTTTTGGTTATGTTATCTTCAAATGGAAAATCATCCCCTTATCATTATAAATCCCTGGGAATTTATTGATAACCTATAGTGTCAGAGTGATTCCACCTAAGACAATGAAATAATTATTCCTTGACTGAAGATAAAGAGGAGTGGTGTGATGTTAAATGTGGACTCAGTTTTCTTGGTTCTTTTACATTATTTGTTGGTCTTATATTTGAAATTAATTCAAATATATTAATTGTACTAGGTTGGTAAAATGTATTCATATAGTCGAGACATAAACTCTATAGCCTCAAAAAATATATCTAAACTTTTTATGATCAGCATCACATTTCAAGGAAGATGTCTACACAAGTGTTTGGGAGATAGTTATATGAGTTTAATATCGTTATCATGGGGTTAGCCTATGATATGAGAATGAAAATCATTATAGAAATAACATTATGTTGTAACGAGTTAATTAATTTGTATCATTTCATTATGATTTGGTTGTGAAATAATTGATTTTTGGAAAATGCTTAAATATTTTTAAATGTGAGATATTAGAAAATATATGATGTGATATTCATAAATTGATGATTTTCCAAACGTCGATGAATTTTAAAAAATGTATAAATGAGAAAATTTTAAATTTTGAAAATAAATGTTTTGATATTAATTATGTGATATAATTTGAGTTTCTTAAAACTTCTATTTCAATGAGCGATAATTATACAGATATTTTTGTTTATAGAAAATGGAATTGTGAAGGCATCATAGAAACTAGCCGGAAGAAGATATTGGGGTTGTGGATTCACCTTAGCAGCATGTGAACCAATAACTAGTTCAGACTATAGTCATGCTTTTCATGAAATGGTTCAGGGGACCTAAATTGATAATCCACAAAAGTTGTATCATTCCATTCTGTTCCAAAATTAGAATCCAACCCCCATTCGGGGTGATTTAGAAAAAAAATGTTTGATTTGTGGAGAAAGATATTGAATTGAGTATTTTATTTCCTTGGAATTCCATCCAAGGTGATAGTCATGTAAGAAATAGAAATTATGGAGGTTCTTTTATGAAAATTGTGGGATTTACACATTCAAGATAAATCGGACCAAGGAATGGCATGAGAGGATTTTGAAAAGTATACAACCCAAAATTTTATCATCCCACATTCAGAATTTAAATAAAAAAATTATAATTTATATTGAAGAAAGATAATCATTCTGTGATGCAGTTCATGGATAAATTTTTGTTTGTAATCCACATTTTAGTAGAAGTATATTCTACAGAATCCTTGAAGGCATAAATATTTTATTCATTGATGAGCTCTGAAATTCACTCAATGTTTGACGTTCTATGTATACAAAATTATAAAATTATGGTCATTATATTTATGGTGGTAGAATGGGACATGTTAGGTGTGATAGGTGGAGAGAGTAACTTGTTAAATTTGAGATATGGTGGGAACTATAATGTTGGGAACACACAGAATAGGGAAACCTAATTCAATGTATTGGGATGTCTATGAATAAAATGGATGTATTAAAAGATATTACTTCGTGAAAAATATAAAGGATGGATGTTTTCAATGTTTATTGTTGTATCATAATAAGAATGATTATGTAAAACCACCTTGTTTATTCCTCATTTGGAACCATATAATAAATATTCATCAATTTTGACGCAATTCTCCATGGTCGAGTGTTATGGACAATTATCAGATTGTTGCAAACATTATATTCTACCACTATATGAGGAGAGTAGAATACCTCTCATGTGTAGAACAATGCTATCCATTGTTATTCCCTGAATTCCATGACTCCTTTGTAATGAAAATCCCAACAACAAAATATATAATAATATGCAGAAACTAGGCAATTTTATAGAGGTGATCAAGTTATTATGCATGATCTATCTATACCATCATTGCTGAGAGGTATGATTCATTCCAATTCTACAATTCTGAATTTTTTTATATTATTACTTACAATTGATTTCTTTTTTTTCATTATTTTTATTAATAATGAATAAATGTTGATATGTTTCCTTATATTTTTAAATATCCAACACCTCTAGGTCAAATATAATGTTGAGGACTTTTGTGTAGACCATGATCTAAAACATATTATGAGGTAAGTTGATATAGGTTTTTACTACTCTTTATATATATGGTTCTGAACAAATCATGTTTATGTATTGGTATAAAATGATTGTATTTCACATCGATTTTTATTCCTTAAATGAAAGTTTTACAATTGATTACAGTGTGAAGTATCTCTTTAATGTATAATGGAATGAAAATTAATGTACAATGGGATTGTAGGAATAATAATTTGGAATAATTTACAACTATTTCATTGAATTTACGCTGAAATCAATTCTTTATATTGAGAATAGTATTTTTCATGCAATGGTATATCAGTTTTGGGACATTTTTTCAAAACAATTATCAGGTATTCCATTCACATGCGATGTTAATTTTACATCTTATCAGTATTCGCGAACAAGTAATATTTCTATTATTTTATATAGGTAGGCACTAAAAATAATATAAATAATATATAAATAAAAAGGATGTGAAAAAAAATATTTCATTTGGCTTAGCATGTCATCAGTAGTGGGACCGGTCTTCACTGTCAAAATGGATGATGAAAATCTATGGTGGTGCATGATTTATCATAAACATAACAATGTTATGATAAATTATTAGTAAACAAAACATCAAATTAATGATCTATTTGATCAATTAAGAGGAGATTAGTTGTTATCTATAATTGAAATACCATAATTATATCACCAATTGTGAGTATAGAAGGAGGATATTCCCAAAAAAATTGTCAGGAGTGGATAATGACATTACCAATACATGGTTATTCCTTTTAGTCTAATGAAATCCAGTAAAATAATTATTGACGTGATGAATCAAATATTTCGATGACATATAGACTCAATTTTAGTTGTATTTTTATGGCATGTATCTGTTTTCAATTAATATGGAATACTAGGAACAATACATGGAGATATTGTTGGGAATCTTATGTGATCGGTTTTTTTATTATGAATCAACAAAATGTAATATTTGGATATAGGAGGTAAAATATCTTGGACATGTAATATCTAAAAATTTATTTTCTATGGATCTAGAAATAAAATGGGTTGTTATCGATTAGAATCCACGAATGAATTTCAACTTGATACAATGTTTCCTTTGTCTATATGGTTATTATAGATGTTTTCATCATGACTTCTCACTACTATTTCACAAATTATAACATATGTATAGAAAATGGTTCCATTTCAAATGAACGACCAAATTGAGAAGTCTTTATAGGATTTTTAATGATACCTTCCATTATCCCTAATCATGATCTTACATAAATCGTGGAAGTGGTACATAGTGTACTAGAATGCTTTAGGATTAGGTGTGTTATAATGCAGTGAGATCATGTTGTTGAGTATATCTCATGATTTTTTTGGTTTCATGAGAATAATTACACATAAAATTATTTTTAGTTGTTTATAGTTATCTATTCTATGGATATTATTCAACACTACCACATTGATGAGAAATTCATGATGTTTACTGCAATTAAGAACATGAATAATATTTTATTACAACGATATTTGAACATGAGAGAAAGAAGATCGATCAAGTATCTCTAAATGTTGAAATTTTACATAATATATAAATTTGGTACAGTCAATTTTGTAGCCAATAAATTAAGAACAATTTCAAATGGAAAGATTCATAATGATGCTTCGGATTAGTGGATTTTCATCATAGTGTTAGGTGACAGGAATTGGTAATATAAAGACCATGGTGATGATGCATTTTTCATCAAACCACATTGTATTAGGATTTTATTAAGATAGTTAAAGAGGAATTGTTTCTTATACATATTATGTTATAATTAAGAAAAAATTAAGTGGGGAGACAATTGTGGGACAAAAACATGATGGGGATTAGTTTTGTGGTTTCAAAATTGAATGTTCATAACTGTGGCATGTCCTGAAAAACATCTTCAAGTGTACCCCCATTCGAGATTGTATATTCATAAATTAATAAAGCTAAATTATATGAAATTTATACAATTTTTTTTGTGGACCATAATGAAAAGGATGGAGGAAGTGTTTTTTATAGTTTTTTATCTTTAATGAAAGTTAAGATTGGGAAATAGTGGCCAACAAGAATGTTCTAGACTTTAACTATTCCTAATTTCTAAAGATATCATATAGCTATAGATATTATAATCGTACTCACAATTAGTGTGAATAAACATGAATCCATATGGGTGATAGTGTATCAGCTCATGAAGTCCTCCCGTTTTATCACTATTCAAGAGTCCCTTATGATGGAGGAAATGTACAAAATCTAAACTTGTGAAGTGGTAAAGTATCATTGAATACTAATTTCTATAGTTTTTGATAATGATTCATTGTTCACATATTCATTATATATATCCTTTCAACTATCTCTAATTACCCATTTCACCATGTTTATGACATATCCACCTCACACTTATGGGAAATATTATATGGTGATACCGACACCAGAAGAGATGTTTTAGTCATAGGTAATGGCCTTTGTTGGATCATGGGAAGATAATATATCATTGATGGAGTTATCATATGAAAATATAAATATCATCCCTCAATAAATATGGATCCTTGAGAAGAAATATATGGGTGACCTTATTTTTCAATTTTATTGGATTGAAGAAGGAGAATCATCACTAGTGGTGATTTTCCTCATTTAAGTGACAATAAAAACAATTTACATAATCCAAAATGGAATGGAGAATATTTAGAGTCATCAATAATCATATTCAGATCACAACATATAGAAATTATCATTTTAGGTGTGTAATCATGAGTTCATGAGAATAATTCCATATCATGGTTATTATCTTTTTGAAATGTATTTAATGTTATCACTTCTATAAATATGCCCCTTTTAAATACATGAATTGGTTGGTGTGGTGGAGTATCAATTGTCATTACATTATAAGCTATAGTGTAGTGCATATTGTATTAAATGTATCTATTTTTTCAAATAATCAACCTTATCATAACCATGTGATTCGATTGGATCATGATGACATAAATCAAGATGGATCATTTTTTTACATGATAACATGTTTTGTGAATAGGCCAGTGAATGTCATTTATTGAAAAATAATTGTTCTACTATTGATTTTTTTTAACACGGTTAGATCCAAGATGAAACAAGGAATTTTTGGAATGAAAAGGTTAATAAATGGAAAAAATTCATTTAGTAATTTTTTTTACATTACATGGATGGAAAATTATAATTATTTGAAGAATATATCACCCCCACCCCCTGTTATCAAGAAAGTAACTATGTATTTGTCTATTTTACGTACGTAATGTGGTTGGATGATGTTTGGGAGGTTTTGGAAGACTTTGGGAATATTTTATTATTATTTTCTAATGTTGCGTGATTTTATCACTAATAGTTAAAACTATGAAACACCTACTGAAATAAAAACATAATTTGAAAGGGGGTTATGGTTATGATCATCGTTGAAGAGTAAATTATGGACAAACCATGTTTCCACCCATTTGTGATAGTTAAAATTGGGATATAGATTTTTTTGATATAAGGATCACAATTTTCCTTACAATGTTGGCCAACCATGTTAATTACTCTTTGAGGAATATCCTAGAGCATCATTAGCACATATTTTTCCAATCTATGCTTGTTTCCATGCCCAATTTAAATAAAATATCCTTAAAAAGATGATTTCATTCAGGATTAAAATTAAACCCCTAAGTTTTTTTCTATTATTCAACCTCAACTCTATATTTTATCCAATAAATGTCGTTTTCGGCATTCAACATTGATCTGGATGTCACGACCTATCCTCGGGGCCCGTGCTGTGAATACTCCAATCCAACCATCCATAGGCCAGGGGCTGGTGACTAGCACGAAGGCGTAAATCCCGATAAAAAGGGGAAGAAATTGCTTTGTAATGTAAACAAACACACAGAGTAATCGAGCATAAGTAAACACAATGTAAAACTGGGTACAATAGTAAGTGTAGAAAAGTAAGTGGGCCAGAATACAAACCCAAACTGAAAGTAAAGTACAACCTAATAAGGGAGTAAAACAACTGAAAAGTAATGCCTCAACGTCGATCTGTCCACTGGTACTCCCACCTGAAGGGTGGGTACAGATAGCCACCTCAGCTCCTCGGGTCCAGCTGTCCGCTCGGTGTACGTCCCGCCCAGTTGTCCACCTCCAGGTACCAACTGCTCCACAAGCCTCTACCATGATCAGCGTTGTCTGTCGTCTGCATCCAACACAACATATTGCGGGCGCAGCCCATGCAGGGGCGAGTATAATCTACTCAGTAGGGACCCCGAGCCCCCCGAAGGTCTCCCATAATCCACAAAGGATAATATAAAAAAGAAAGATAAAATCAAAAAGTAACATCCAACACTACTTAGGTATATTCCCATACATATACCTATGTCATCAATTGCAGTTCAGCTCCAGCATCCGAGCCCAAGTTCGATCACGTCCACACAGGATATCACAACACAATCCACATAGGAATGTAAGTCAATCATATCGAAGATAATGATTGAATGTCAAGACTCAGCTCACAAATGATATACTTCTTCGTAAGATGATAGAGATGATCAGTTGTAGCCACTAATTCATCTAAGCCATTGGACCAACACATGATCGATAGGTTCTAACCCACGAAATGACCCACAAAAGATCGATAGGTAACTAACCTCTGCAATAACCCACAAAGGATCGATAGGTAATTAACCCCCGCATTGACCCATAAAGGATCGATAGCTACTAACCCCCGTAATGAACCATAATGGGTTGATAGGTACTAACCCCCACAATTACCCACAAAGGATCGATATGTAACTAACCCCCACATTGACCCACAAAGTATCGATAGCTACTAACCCCCGCATTGACCCACAAAGGATCGATAGGTACTAACCCCCGCAATGACCCACATAGAATTGGACCCACACAGGATCTGTAGGTGCTGGCCCACACAGGACCGCTGAGCGCTGACCCACACATGATATGACCCACACATGATCCGTAGCACTGATACAAGTAGGATCACTGAGTGTTGTAGTCATCGTCGTCGAATCCACGGAGGATTTCTATACAGTCATCATCGTCGTCATAGTCGCAGCGAGCTCTTCGGTTCCCGCACACAGCAATCTAGTTCGGGAGGGTCCTCTCCACGAGCCGAGGTTCTGACACCTCAACTGACACATATTCCAGATTTGATGTATCCAAAAAATCTGTATCGTCAAGAGGAACTCAATGTCACAGACAGTGCGTCAATCGGACGCCCGGTCTGAGAGTTATTGGTTTTTTAATCTCAGGGGCCCAGTTGGGTTTTTAAGTCAAAACCAACCCAACCTTACTCCATCGACGTCCAAACCTCGAGCGGTGTAAGCCAAAATATCCGTCTCACCAATAGAAATCCAACAAAGTCGACGGCATGTCAATCTGACATCCAGATCTCAAGTTATAAGCGTTTCCGCTCCGAGGGCCCGATTGGTATTGTGTACGAACCAACCCGGCCGAACCCAATGTTCTTTGAAACCTTGAGTGTAATATATCGAAATGACCATCTCGATCCAAGGATCGCATCACAGCTAACAGTTTGTCGAACGGAGGTCCTCAGCCCATGTTATGAGAAAAATACTGAAAGAGGTCCGGAAATAGGGGGTTCAGGCCCGGTCCGACCCGGCCCGATACCCCATGGGTCGGCCCGAACCGGGTCGACCTAACCCGGGACTGGGTCTGGCCCGCTTGGGCATGGCCCAGCATGGCTGGCGCAGCACGGCCCTACCTGGCATGGAGGCTTGGCCATAACGACTGAGCGGTAGAGGGGGGGGGGCACTGCCCCCCTGTTTGCCAAACCGCAGCCCCGATGTGGGGGGCTGCTCCGGTCAGCCAGGCGGGGGTTACGACCCCCGGACCTTTTCAGAAGCCATCCGGCCCGGTCCGCCCGGCCAGTTGCTGCTGTTGTGGTACCACCCGGGTCCCGCCCTCCAGCACTAGCATCGGCGGCCGGATGCCGGCCGCCGCTTCCTGGTCCGCCGTGGCCAAAGGCCGCGGCCTTGGTCTAATGGGTGCGGCGCGACGGCGGCGCGCCCCTCCACCGCGGAATTGAACGTCGCAGAAGAAGGCTGTAACACCCCAAGATTTTATGAAAAATATTCTTTTAATTTCATTAATGTCTTGTGTTGTATCCTACACAAAGATTACATTGTACTATACGTAACACCGTATTAGTTTGCAGTATACAAAACAGTATTCTTGGATCATGTTACACACAATTTTGATAGTAGTTATTCTATGCAACATTGAGTATATATATATATTCAATGTATAAGTAAAATATGGTTGGATTCTATTATATGAAACAACTAAGGATTCCTGCACAACACGCAACCCTGACATGGCTTGCATTTCACGCAACCACGACCTTCCCCAATAGCTTGCGTCGTACGCAATACCGAGTTTCACTACACAACGATATGCTATTAAAATATTATTAAAACTAGCCGTTATGAATAGTATTAAATAAATTTTTAATTTTATAACATTATTATTCATCTTATACATTTTCTAGAACATGGTATGAGAACAAAATAATTTTTTCAGGTAAAATAAGTATTTTTTAAAAAATGCAGTTTTACCGCCTTTAAATGGCACAACCACATTAAATATAGTTTTTGACATGTTTATAAGTTCAATTTTACAAAATAATATTCTTATTTAGAATCTTGCTATAAAAGTTTACTTTGGATAAATTTTTCATATTATTCTGATAACTTAAATATTTTAATGAATAGTAAAAACACGTTATATTTTAATTAAAAACAACTTTTTCGTCGTAATAAATTATGTGGTCAAATAATAATATTGAATGGATTAAAAGTATTAATAGAATATATTTTTACCATTTAATATAATTTATGTCATTATCCTTGATTTTACATTGAATTCGTAGGTTAAATAAATTCAATCATTGACAATGTTTTAACTTTTAAAACCTGTTTCCTTAAACAACTTGATTAATTTTAAATTAATTAATGCACCTTCTGTGTTTTGAATTTTGAAAAATGGATTCCATATTTGGAATCAGTGGGTCCAAATTATGTTAATAGGTTACTTTTATTTTTTTGTTATTTTGAATAGTAACTACGGTAATTTTTTTTATTTACTATGGTTAAAGGTAAATAGGGTAATTCAAGGTTAACAGAATATTATAATAATTCAAAATTACCTTGACACTTGTCCTAACCATATTGGATGAGTAGTTTCCGACCATTCTCATCCTTGGGTCGATTTTGGACCCCCATGGAGCCACTTATGAAAGACAATGACACATTAGATTGATTAATTTAATGTAAAGACAAAATTGACTTTAACAAAACTCTTTAGTAATTAATTTTTATAAGGGGATATATAAGTTATATTTTCGACTATAAATATTATTTGGACAGATAAAAAGATTCCCTACATCATGGTATTTTTTTCATAATTTTTAGACATAAAATTAATTAAATTATTTATGACACAATAATAATGTAATGTTACCTCATTAATAAATGATTTAAATAAATAAGATTAAAATGATTAAAATATCAGCCAAAACCTGTCCAATTCATATTGAATGATTTTATTTAGAATATTAGTCATCTTATCTTCGACATTAATGTGTTTTTGACCTCTTGAAACAGATGATAAGTTTATAATAAAATAATGTTTTCACACTTTCCTAAAGAGCCCCTCCACTCCCTTATAAAAGGAGACCATTTCTATGGAATTCCTGACACCTCTCAAGCCTTTTGGATCGTCCAAACTCTGACCAACTAATCTACCTACATCCCTCTCCTCCACTATGAATCCTTACATTAGGCATAAGACTCTCTAAGAAGTCCTTTTGGTTCAATCCAAAGGAAGATATCAAAATTAAAGGTAACAGTTTCTCTTCAGTTGTTTTCTTTTATTCTACTTCTCCAACTCCTAAACTCTTTTTAATCCATTCTTTTGTAACAACAAAAATATCATAAATATACTATGATTTTTTTATGAGACGTACTAGAACTACACTTACACACACCTCCATCTAACGGATGAAGAACATAATTTTTCTGTGATGGCAAACTAACGCCTCACGAAATGATGATTGTTCGATTTTCCCCTATCGCCTCTCATGGTAGCCATTATGATGGAACTGTATTTATATATAATATATATTATGTTTATTATTTCTTTATTCTTCTTTACTTCCCAATTATATCAATCCTTTACAGTTTCCATAGTTAGTAAATACGATAATCTCATTTGAGGAAGTGCGGACTACCGCCCCCTCAAAGTGATGTGATTCGTTAATACCTTATGTGGGATGTATAAAGGATGTGGTTAATGATATTATATATGATATTATACTGGAATTATAATATACCTATGTATCATTATGTTTAAATTCCATTAAAATAATAAATAGAAATGAAAGTAGCGTTCATGCGTACGTACGGCTCACCGTCTCCATGAACGGTGCATTTCATTTCTTACCTACATATGTTATGTACTATTATAAATGATTGTATATGCTGGATATATAATTAATTTATATGATATGTAAATCATGATGTACATTTTGGAGGTAAGTAAATCATGATATAAGTAATAATAACATCAAGAACAACAAGCCCAAACACGTACGATAAATAAGATGATTTTACACAAAACACTACTTTAACATTAATTTACATAAGAATGGGTAATATAATGTCATAAGTGAAACATATATGATATCATAACAATGAATATGATTATTTAATAAGTCAATGACATTATTTAAATCATTATACAGGAGTTTTGGACTCTTACGAAGCAAATTGGACCCAAGGAAAGGGAAATATCACAATCCCATTTTTATCCGAGATTGTTTATACATTGACATTTACTGGGGTGTATTTTATCATCCACATCCATGTTTCCTAAATATGTAATATTTATATCCTTCTACAATAGTTTATATCCAATTTTACCCTTCGGGGAGTTTTTAGTAAAAGATATGAAAGGAATATTTTGTCGATTTTCGTACGAGGTACTTTTTTACTTTTCTGACAAAAGTTTGAGAAGAATTATTTTTTTACTTATACGACATGAATGGATTTTTAAAACATTATTTACAAGAATCTTACTTTACATTTTATCAGGTTTATTTTTAATCAACTTCTTTTAGTTTATAATTTTATGACATGTTAAGAAAGGAAAAGTGTTTCTGAAGTAGAAAGGATATTTTCCTCAAGAATGGAGTTCAAGTGTTTTATCAAAATTATTTTACATCTAAGATAATAAAGGGTTCGGTTTCTATCCATATTATTACATTGATTTTATTTTGTTGTGATGGAATTATGTTTATGAATTCCTTTATCTTATATGAATTTTTTTATGATGTCACGATGTTTAAGATTCCCATTTTTATTACATGGGTTATGCTATGATGTATGGTTATGATTTTGTGGCACACATAAGAATGGTATCATTATGAGATGGGTGGGACCTATATCTCCCTCCAATGCATTGGGTAATGATTTTATATCTCATGAGATAGACATCGCTGGAACAGTAGGCTATAACGGTTCAGTGAAGCAGGACTAAAACGAGGGTAACTCGGTTCAGAAATGGACTTTGTCCACTAAGATAGTCTTGGAAATGAGTCTTGACTAATAAGAAATTATTCTCTCTGATTATGTGTGTATGTCACAAAGTATCATGATTTATGTTATGATTATTGGGATTACATTTCACTATTATGATTTATCCCATGTTATGAAATTATGATCTCTTTTGCAGGATAAGATTTCCAAAAGATATGTTCTTATGAATATGACTTGTTTGATATTTCTTTTGTTTAACCTTACTAAGCATTTGAGCTCACCCTTTAATGTTTTCTTTTCCCCAGGACATAAATAAAGGATTTAGTTTAAAAAAGATGATATTTATGGGATATGTTGAAGATATTTCACCACGATTAGAAGATTATATTCAGAGTTTCCAAAGACACTAAACTATTACGGTCCTTGTGTGTGTGTTTTTGTTATGTACTAAGTATTCCAAAAAAGTAATGTAATGTCCATGTATGTCAGGCTTCAGGTCTCTACAGTTGGTATCAGAGGAAAATTTTAGTCAACCTTTGGAAACTAGGATGCGAAAACGTTAGTAAGATCCCTAGAGATATTTCTAAGGTATGTCTAGGGATGTCCCTAAGGATAAGTATACGTATAGGATATAGTCCTGGAACTATGATAACGATATTAGATTAAACCAAAGATGTTAGGTATTGAAGTTACTCCCCCTTTATTATGATTTTTTCCTCTCACACTATTCTTTTTGGTTTTTAGAAAATGACAGGAAACAAGATGATTCACTATAAAGGAGGATATGATGGACAGTGGAATGATATTCTTCATGAGAAACCAAATGAAATGGGATTTGGAAGTCCAAACATCATTATTATGCTGAATCAGCAATCTCAAAATATGATCATTAATGTAAAAATTTTTATGTTTCCTGACTCGGCTAATAATAGAAAGATGGAGTTTCATGATGATCATAGTAGAAAGAAACTTCAATTTCCCCTATGTAAATCATGTTGGAAGAGGCATCAAGGAGAATGTTTCAATGGGACTAGAAGATGCTTTGGGTGTGGAAAAGAAGGACACAAATCCAGTAAGTGCAGAGGAAAAGGTTCAGTTAACACCAGGGATGAGGATAATGGTATTGCTACGACATCGACAATGGTTAAATGTATTAAATGTGGAATGTATGGGCATTATTCAAACCAACGCCCTAAGGGAAAGTCTAATGAAGAGAATAATATGGTTGTATTGGTAGTATTTATGTTGATGATGATGAAGAGACTACAAATGATATGTGAGATGAAATAATTGTTGATGCTCGGTCAATGGTTTAAGAATGTAGTGGAATGATTACATTTTTATCATTTGTAATGTTGTATAAGTAATCTCGTGGTACTATGGAATAAAGAGACATCTAAGGATTGTTACATTGTTTTCTTTCCGTGAGTTCTGAAAGTGTATGATTAATGGTACCGGTATCAATGAAAGGTTATTCAGATATTTTTGGAATGTAGATGATATGCGCATAATGAAGGGATAAAGAGAAAATTAAATTTTTTATAGTATTCATGATCTTATGACTGATATAAGGAGTAGGTTATATCATGGTTTGAGTATATAGAATTTTTGGATTCTGGTATGAGGATAGAGTTAACTTTTGACTGAATTCATGTTTTCACCAAGGTTCAATGGGTATTTATTCTTCAAGAGAATACATGATTAAGGTATTCACATGTTTGTAATTTAACCAACAAGATATATCTTATGATATATGGGGGATAAATGATGGCATTCACGTGATTGTTATGTGACATTTCAAGTAATCATTTTCTTTATACTATGATCTTGGACCGACGTATTTTAGATAAACCTAAAGATTGGAATGGATTATGTTGGACATAAGTTAGGATATAGCTTTTTTCGATATTATTGATGGGATGTTATAGTAATATAGATTTAGAAAAAGGACAACCTGCAGGACGGGCGACAGCCCATCGCGTCAGACAAGGCTGTGGAAATCGAACCCACAATTGATGTGCGATTGGCCTTTATCGCCTACCACTGGCCTATAGGAAGACCATGTTTAGTAGAAACTAGTTTTATTATATTAAGAAATAAAATATAAGAAGTATAAGTCCATTTTAGGAACCATATATGATTAATCTCACCATAGATAGACTTATGTATATTTGATAATTTTTTCTAACCATTTATTTAAAATAGATGTAATAACCCATCATTATATCACATGATCTGCTAACACATCACGAATGACAAACTCAACTTCATTTATTTAATAGATGAAGTGGAAAATGTCCAAAGAACGACCAACTGTGAGACTATACCAAAATCATGAAAGTATTTCTTCTAATTCCAATTTCATCAATTTTAGGGAAATGAACTTGAAAACCAAAAATGTTTTCCTAGTGCACTTATATCTGATTAATCATATGGTACCTTAGATCGTCATAAATTTATCGGTTTGTGATTGCTAGATTTTCCATAGCCATGTTCTCTACCACTCTCCATCAAAACATGATGGTTAGTTTTCCCTTCCGTATCCATATTTTCACCTATGTGGAAACCCAATGATTAGTTTATTTGGGTAACCTTTACATTTCATACTTTTGTTTTTAAAGATTGGTTTTGGTATTCCTTTTTACGATGTGGGTTTCTATTAAAGAAACTTTCAAATAGTAAAACATTTATTACCCCGATAAATTTCGAGTGCAAAATTCATTTTAAGGGGGGTAGAATGTAACACCCCAAGAATTTATGAAAAATATTCTTTTACTTTCATTAATTTCTTGTGTTGTATGCTACACCAATATTAACTTATTCTATACGCAACACCGTATTAGCTTGCAGTATACGCAACACTATTCTTGGATCGTGTTACACACAATTTTGATAATAGTTATTCTACGCAACATTGAGTATATATATATATTCAATGTATAAATGAAATATGTCTGGATTCTGTTATACGAAAAAACAAAGTATTCTTGCACAATATGCAACCCTGACTTGGCTTGCATTTCACACAACTGCAACCTTCCTCGATCGCTTGGGTCGTACGCAATACCGAGTTTCACTAAACAACGATCTGCTATTAAAATATTATTAAAACTAGCCGTTATGAATAGTATTAACTAAAATTTGAATTTTAAATATTATTATTCATCTTATACATTTTCTAGAACATGGTATGAGAACAAAATAAATTTTTCAGGTAAAATAAGTATTTTTCAAAAAATGCAGTTTTACCGCCTTTTGATGGCGCTCCCACATTAAATATAGTTTTTGATATGTTAAAAAGTTCAATTTGAAAAAATAATTTTCTTCTTTAGAATCATGATATAAAAATCTACTTTGGAAAAAATTTTCATATTATTCTGATAACTTTCATATTTTAATGAATAGAAAAAACACGCTATATTTTAATTAAAAACAAAATTTTTCATCGTAATAAATTATGTTGTTAAATAATAATATTGAATGGTTTAAAATTATAAATAGAATATATTTTTACCATTTAATATAATTTATGTCATTATCCTTGATTTTACATTGAATTCTTAGGTTAAATAAATTCAATCTTTGGCAATGTTTTAACTTTTAAAACCTGTTTGCTTAATCAACGGGATTAATTTTAAATTAATTACTGAAACTTTTGTGTTTTGAATTTTAAAAAATGGATTCTATATTTGGAATCAGTGGGTCCAAATTATGTTAATAGGTTACTTTAATTTTTTTGATATTATGAATAGTCACTATAGTAATTTTTTTATTTACTATGGTTAAATGTAAATAGGGTAATTCAAGGTTAAAATAATATTATAATAATTCAAATTTACCTTGAAACTTGTTCTAACCTTATTTGATGAGTAGTGGCCGACCATGGGCATCCTTGGGTCTATTTTGGGACCCCATGTAGCCATTTATGAAAGACAATGAAACATTAGATTAATTAATTTAATGTAAAGACAAAATTGACATTAAAAAAACTATTTTAGTAATTAATTTTTAAAAGGGGATATATAAGTTATATTTTAGACTATAAATATTCTATGGAAAGATAAAAATATTTCCTACATCATGGTATTTGTTTCATAATTTTTATACATCAAATGAATTAAATTATTTATGACACAATAATGATGTAATGTTTACCACATTAATAAATGATTTAAATAAATAAGATTAAAATGATAAAAATATCATCCAAAACCTGTTAAATTCCTATTGGATTATTTTATTTATAATATTAGTCATCTTATATTTGACATTAATTTGTTTTGGACCTCTCGAAACCTATGATATGTTTATAATAAAATAATGTTTTCACACATTCCTAAAGAGCCCCTCCACTCCCTTATAAAAGGAGACCACTTCTATGCAATTCCTCAAACATATAAAGCCTTTTGGATCAACAAAAATCTGCCCAAGTAATCTCCCTACATCCCTCTCCTCCCCCTTGAAGTCTTACATTAGGCAGAAGACTCTCCAAGAAGTCCTTTTGGTTCAAACCAAAGGAAGTTACCAAAATTAAAGGTAACAGTTTCTCTTAAGTTGTTTTCTTTTATTCTACTTATCCAACCCCTAAACTCTTTTTAATCCATTCTTTTGTAACTACAGAATTACCCTAAATATAATTGTATGTTTTTATGATAAGGACTATAACTACACTTACACACAAATCCATCTAATGGATGAAGATCATGATGTATCTGTGATGGCAAACTAACGCCTCACGAAACGATGATTGTTCGATTTTCCCCTACCGCCACTCATGGTGGCCATTATGATGGAATTGTATTTATATATAATATATATTATGTTTATTATTTATTTATTCTTCTTTACATCCCAATTATATCAATCCTTTACGGTTTCCATAGTAGGTAAATACGATAATCTCATTTGAGAAAGTGCGGACTACTGCACCCTCAATGTGATGTGATTCGGTAATACCTTATGTGGGATGTATAAAGGATGTGGTTAATGATATTATATATGATATTATACTTGAATTATAATATACCTATTTATCATTATGTTTTAATTCCATTAAAATAAGAAATAGAAATGAAAGTAGCGTTCATGCGTACGTACGGCTTACCGTCTCCATGAACGGTGCGTTTCATTTATTACCTCCATATGTTATGTACTATTATAAATGATTGTATATGCTGGATATATAATGAATTTATATGATATATAAATCATGATTTACATTTTTGAGGTAAGTAAATCATGATATAAGTAATAATAACATCATGAACAACAAGCCCAAACACGTACAATAAATAAGATGATATTAACCAAAACACTACTTTAACATTAATTTACATAATAAAGGGTAATATAATGTCATAAGTGAACCATATATGATATCATAACAATGAATATGATTCTTTAATAAGTCAATGACATTATTTAAATAATTATACAGGAGGTTAGGTCTCTTACGAAGCAAATTGGACCTAAGGTAAGGGAAATATCACAATCTCATTTTTATCCAAGATGGTTTATACTTTGGAATTTACTGGGGTGTATTTTATCATCCACATCCATGTTTCCTCAATATTTAATATATATATCCTTCTACAATAGTTTATATCCAATTTTACCCTTCGGTGAGTTTTTAGTAAAAGATATGAAATGAATCTTTTGTCGATTTTCGTACGAGGTACTATTTTACTTTTCCGACAAATGTTCAAGAAGAATGTTTTTTTACTTATACGACATGAATGGATTTTTAAAACATTATTTCCAAAAAGCATACTTTATAATTTTTCATGTTTATTTTTAATCAACTTCTTTTAGATTATAATTTTATGAAATGTTAAGAAAGGAAAAGTGTTTTTGAAGTAGAAATGATATTTTTCTCAAGAATGGAGTTCAAGTGTTTTATCAAAATTATTTTCCATCTATGATAATAAATGGTTCTGTTTCTATCCCTATTATTACATTGATTTTATTATGTTTTGATGGAATTTTGTTTATGAATTCATTATCATATATGTATTGTTTTATGATGTCACGATGTTTAAGATTCTCATTTTTATTACATGGGTTATGCTATGATGTATGGTTATGATTTTGTGGCACACATAAGAATGGTATCATAATGAGATGGGTGGGAGCTATATCTCCCTCCAATGCATTGGGTAATGATTTTATATCTCATGAGATAGACATGGCTGGAACGGTAGGTTATACCGGTTCAGTGAAGCAGGACTGAAATGAGGGTAACTTGGTTCAAAAATGGACTTTGTCCACTAAGATAGTATTGGAAATGAGTCTTGACTAATAAGAAATGATTCTATATGATTATGTTTGTATTCCACAACGTTTCATGTTTTAAGTTATGATTATTGGGATTAAATTTCACTACTAAGATTTATCCCATTTTATGAAATTATGATCTCTTTTACAGGTTAATATTTACAAAAGATATGCTCTTATGAATATGACGTGATTTATATTTCTTTTGTTTACCCTTACTGAGCATTTGAGCTCACCCTTTAATGTTTTCTTTTCCCCATGACATAAAGACTGGATTTAGGTTAAAAAAAGAAGATCTTTATGAGAGATGTTGAATATAATTCACCACGATTAGAAGATTATATTCCGAGTTTCCAAAGACACTAAACTATTACGGTCCTTGTGTGTGTGTTTTTGTTCTGAACTAAGTATTCCACAAAAGCAATGTAATTACCATGTATGTCAGGCTTCGGGTCTCTACAAAGGCATTGCGGAAGAAGCTTCCATACACGTTGATGGAGATCATCTGAGGACGAACAGTATCTCCCTTCCATTGACGTGGAAAGAAGGAACGAAGTGATGCATGTCGGGTTGTCGATCTCCTAGGAAGGCGTCTCTCACCGTCGTCCGTCGTCGGAGGTCGGTGTTTTTCGCGTTCTTCATCGAGGAAGAATAAATTCAAGACTTTGAGAAATTCTTTCCAAAATCCTCTTGCACAACCAAAACGACACTAATAAAATAAGCGTTGCCTTATTTTATTACTCACGCCAAACGTTTTGAAATTTAAAATTGAATCAATCAATTAATGGAATTAATTGAGAATTTTAAACCGCCCAATTAATGAGGCGCTAAATTAATAAATCTAAACGCAAGATTTGACATGAATTAATTAGGGTGTGCGGGTGCGTTAAGTAATTAATAGGGGTTGAGGAAGTTGAAAGGGGTGGGGTTAGTGTGGGACCCACCTTACAAATATCCTACCTAGTGGAGTAGGATATAGTGGGTCCCACTCCTACCACATATCTTAGGTTAAACACCCGAGTAAATGAAACTCCAGAAAAGGTCTTTCTATGAAATTATCGGAACTGTGATTCCATCGGTGTCCTCAGAATTCAATTCCAAGCACCGGTTCAAATGTTAGGAAAAAGTGCTCGTTCGTTCACTGAACGTACCCAAGCTAAATTTCGGAAAATGATTCCAGGAACACCAGGCCTCAGAATCAGGTTCCGTCAGAAACTACGTTCTTGTAATATCCCAAAACAAAATAAAGAAAAAAATTTACCTTGATTTTTATGGGTCTTTAGATTAATACCACCTCAGGGCTTTACGTCCCCGTAATGATACATCATAAACTAGGGGAAAAAATGTGGGTACTGTGCACGGATTTGACCCTCCCTCTCCCAAATGCTCTCCTGGATGTTCCCGTGCTGCCATCTGATGCACACTAGAGGAATCGACCGTCCATGTAGGACCCGCTCCTGTCGATCCTCGATCTCCACTTGGACCACCACAAATGTTTCCAAATCATCAATGTCCAGCTCCCCATGGTCGATGATATGCATCAGGTCATGCACATGTCTCCTGAGCTGAGATACGTGGAAGACGTCATGCACCCGGTGCAACTAAGGTGGCACAGCCAGGCAATAGGCAACCTCTCCAATCCTGTTGGGGACCTGGAATGGTTCGATGAAGCATGATGAAAACTTTTCGCCTTGACCAAATCTCCATAATCCACGTCGAGGTGAGACCCGCATGAAGACGTGGTCAACATCCTCAAACTCCAGTGGCCTCCGCTTCCTGTCACCATTAGACTTCTGCCGGCTCTGAGCTGTCCTCATCCGCTCCTGGATGACCTGGACCTTCTTTGTCGTGGACTAGACCATCTCTGGTCCCACAAGTGCTGACTCCCCTGGGACCGTCCAGCACAACGGTGATCTGCAAGGTTGGCTGTACAACGCCTCGTAAGGTTCCATCTCGATAGTGGAGTGGCAGCTGTTATTGTACGAAAACTCCACCAAGGGTAGGTGGTCCTCCCAGCTGTGACCAAAGTCGAGGACACAAGCGTGGAGCATGTCATCGAGAGTCTAAATGGTCCTCTCCATTTGACTATCCGTCTGAGGGTGAATGGTGGAGCTCAGACGTAGTTGCGTCCCGAACGCCTCATGCAACCCCTTCTAAAGACGGGATGTAAAAAAAGCATCTCGATCAAAGACGATAGATGATGGTACACCATGAAACCGTACGATCTCTTGAACATAGAGGCATCCCATGCTCTCCACTGAGCCCTACTCTCTGATGGGTAAGAAGTTAGCTGACTTGGTGAGTCGTTTGACAATCACCCAAATGGAGTCATGACCTCTGAAATTGTGTGGAAGTCCAGTCATGAAGTCCATATATATGTCGTCCCACTTTCATTTTGGGACCTCCAAAGTCTTTACCAAGCCTACTGGTACCTGGTGCCTTTCCTTCACCTACTAGCAGGTGAGGCATCGAGAAACGAACTCAGCCACAACCATCTTCATGCATGGCCACCAGTGTTGTCTTCTATGGTCATCGTACATCTTTTCCACTCCTGGATGTACCGCCAAAGGAGATGTGTGAAACTCTCTCAGTACCTCCTCTTGTAAAGCTACTAGTACCAGGGTACATCCACTAAAAATGACGTCGTGCTCTCCTACTAAAGAGAAACCATCATTTACCTTTCCTGAGGATATCTGTGCAATCTGTGTCTCACAGTAGGCATCCCCACGCTGTGCCTCTCTGACCCGCTGCAGTAGTGAAGGAGTGACTGTGACTGACGGATGAAAGGATGATCCACCTCTATCCACGAACGATATCTTCAAAGCGGCTAGCTGCTCTGTCGCCTCCCCATGTATCTGAATGCTTGTTCTCCTACTGAGAGCATCGACTACTACATTCCCCTTTCCCGGAGTTTAGAATATATCAAAGTCATTGTCTGGGAAGAACTCGATCCATCACCGCTGTCTCAGGTTCAGGTCCTTCTACGAGAAGATGTACCTCAGACTCTGATGGTCAGACTAGACTGTAAAGCGCTCGCCCATCAGATAATGTCGCCACATCTTCAGAGTGAAGACCACTGCTGCTAACTCCAGGTCATGGGTAGCGTAGTTCTGCCCATGTTGCCTCAAATGAAATGATCCAAAGGAGATCAAGGCCCACTCCTGCATCAGGACACATCCGAGTCCAGTCCCTGATGCATCACATTAAACTATGTACCCAACTCCCTCATCTGGTAGCCTTAAGATAGGCGCGCTGGTAAATCTATGTCTCATCTCCTGAAGCTCTACTGACATCTGTCTGACCACACAAAGGGTTTCCCCTTATTCATCAATGCTGAGAGTGGTGCTGCAACTCTGGGCATGTCTGGCACCAATCTCTGGTAGTACCCAGCAAGCCCCAAGAAACTCTCCACCTCTGTCATGCTCCTAGGTGGCTCCCAATCTAGCACTACCTCGATATTCTCAGGATCCACAAAAACTCCCGCCTCAGAGATGACATGTCCCAACAAGTGGACGTCACATATCCAGAACTGACACTTCGAGATATTACAATAATCCTGGTGCTCTTGGAGTGTGTCCAGTACAACCCGAATGTGGTAGGCATGCTCCTCCTCAGTCATTGAGTATATCAATATGCCATCGATGAAGACCACGACAAATCGATCGAGGTAAGGCTGAGAGATCCTATTCATGAGGCGCATGATAACTTTTGGAACATTTTTCATGCCGAAAGGCATAACCATGAACTCATATTGGCCATATCAACATCTGAAGGTCATTTTCTGCACGTCCTCATCCCGAACTCTGAGCTGATGATAGCCTGACCTAAGGTCTTTCTTCGAGAACCACCGTGCTCCATTGAGCTGATCGAAGAGGTCATCAATCCTCGGAAGCGGATACATGTTTCTCATTGTCACAAAGTTGAGGCGATGATAGTCGACACAAAGTCGCAGGCTCCCGTCCGCCTTCTTGGAAAACAATATCAGGGAAGTCCATGGTGAAACACTGGGTCAGATGAATCCCTTTCCCGCATGTCCTCCAACTGTACCCGTAGCTCTCGAAGCTCAGCAGGAGCCATCCGATATGATGGGTTAAATATTGGGGTTGTCACAGGGTACAAATCAATATAAAATTCTACCTCTCTGCGAGGAGGTAATCCTGGAATGTCGTCGGGGAAAACCTCGTCATACTGATCCACCACTGCCAGAAAACCAGGACTCCGCACATCAACTGTTCCTAGGATGAGGCTAGCCAACTAATGAGTGATGGGTTGTCCTCTCCTCTGCGAGAGTCCATCATGTGATTTGAAGGCTCCCTTCTTGCTGGTGAAGGTGAACCTACTCCTTTTGGTGTGTACACAGCACACCTTGCGCCTAATACCGTCAATCTGAGCATGGATTGTAGATAACCAATCCATGCCCAAGATAACGTCATAAGACCTCGACACCGCTACAGGAAGATCTCAGCCAAATCTATTGCCTCCTAGAGTAATCTCACACTGCAGGCAACAATGCATAATTGTCGGGTCTGCTCTCGTAGAAGTCTCTAGCCATAAGGATCGAGCCAACGGATCCATCAGAATCTCTGAGTTCCGAAAAAGGGAAGTGGCTACGAAATAATAACTCGCCCCTGTGTCTATAATAACTATTACAAGGGGGGAGAAGACAGAGATAGTACCTCGAATCATCTCGGGCACGCCGTGGTCATAGGACTCCGCTTCCTGGAGATGTGCCTCTCTCTTATCGCTAGCTCACTGTGGTCTGGGTGGACCTCATGGTGGTGGTGGTGGTAGAGCCTCAATGCATCTCCCACCACCTGCAGCTCTGCTAGCTCCTCTACCTCGTCCTCCTTCTCCCTGCGGACCGCCACGGTCGACCCTATGCCTCTTCCTGGGTGGTCCATCAACCATCTGCTGCTCCTTCGCACATCAGGTCGGGCAGTCACAAGCCATGTGGCCCTGCCAGCCGCACGCATAGCACTGTCTGCCTCTCAAAAGGCTGGCTCAGCACTGTGTGCCCCACACCTCCGAGCCAGTGTCCTAAGGTCATCCGCCGGAGGGTTTGGTCCTCCTAGACCAATGTGTCATCCGTCGACTGCCAGCTGCAGAAGACTCTGCTACGTTCCTCCCTACGGTAGGTCTTGCTGCTAATGTAGACATATAAAGAAAGCTCTCAATGAGAAGGGCTCACTCCAGTACTCTTGCCTGAGTTGGAATGCTGAGGGAGATCAGCGATGCACTAATCTCATGCCTAAATCCCTGCTCGAAGGTCTGGGCCCATATGAATGGGTTCCTAACCATGTCTGTCGAATAGCGCGAGAGATCAGAAAATCTCACCGAGTACTGGGTGACCATCAAGCTGCCCTGCTGAAGCTGTAGAATCTCCTAGATACACACCGCACAGAGGGTGGCTAGGACGAACTCTGAGCGGAAGAGGATCTCAATTTCTGTCTATAGGAGAGATGCCTCATCGTGCACCTGGAGTATCAAGCTCCACCATCTTCCTGCTACCGCATGTAGGAGGCTCGCTGCGAGGATTACCATGAGGTATGCTGGTGTCCTCACTAACCTGAAAACTCGTACAACTGCCTCCAGCCAATCCTCAACTGCCTGAGGGTCCATCTCCCCGCAGAACCTGGGTGGTCACTGACGATAAAACTCATACAGTGCACTAAGTTGACGTGCATCGCCAGCGGCTGGGGCTGGAAGCATCGGTAGATCGGTGGGTAGAGGTACCGTCAGTTCCTCAGCTGTCAAAGGGACCTATACCGAGGCCTCGTCGCTTGGTTGGCTATCGTCCCACACAACGCTCGGAACCCTAGCTGGCTGACATCGTGGGGCCATCCAGAAAAGAAACAGCTGCGCCACGGTTAACAAAATATACCTGGTGATATGACACAATGTAATCACAAAGAAAACTTTAAAAACACACATTTAATCAATGTTTTCATGTATTGAGTCGGAAATCAGAATTCAAGGTCCTGGTCTACGGATACGTCGGCCGTCGCACCAACACTGGACTCACTGGACTGATAAACACACTTAATACCCTTAATATTATTGCTTCACATAGAAAATGATCAGAGTCCTTAGTTCTGTGGTAGAACTGAACTCCTCTAATTCCAACTTGTCATGACCCGTCCTTGGGGCCCGTGTCGTGACTACCCCAAGCCCCCCTTCCATAGGCCAGAAGCTGGAGACTAGCACCAAGGCGTAAATCCTAATAAAAAGGGGAAGGAATTTCCTTGTAAAGTAAACAAACACACAGAGTAAGAAAATAAATGTAAACACTAAGTAAAACTGGGTACAATAGTAAGTGCAGAAAAGTATGTGGGCTGGAATACAAACCCAAACTAAATGTAAAGTACAACTGAAAAAGGGAGTACAAATACTAAAGAGTAAATCCGCAACGTCGAGCCTTCCACTAGTACTCCCACCTGAAGGGTGGGTACAGATATCCACCTCATATCCTCAGCTATAGCCGTCCACTCCGTGTACGTCCCACCCAGTGGTCCACCTCTAGGTACTGACTAATCAACTAGCCTCTACCACGATCAGAGATGTCCGTCGTCTACATACAACACAATGTAGTGCGGGCGTAGACCGTGTAGGGGTGAGTATAAGCTACTCAATAGGGACCCCGAGACCCCCGAAGGTCTCCCAGAATCCACAAAGGATAATCCAAAAAAGAAATATACAATCAAAAAGTAACATCCATCACTATTTAAGTATATTCCCATACATATACCTAAGTCATCAATTCCAGTTCGGCTCCAGCATAATAACCCATGTTCGATCACATCTACACAGGATATCACAACACAATCCACATCGGAAAGAAAGTAAATCATATCGATGATAATGATAGAAAGTCATGTCTCAGCTCAGAGAGGATATAATTTTTCGTAAGATGATATAGATGATTAGATGTAGCCACTGATTCATCTAAGCCATCGACCCACATAGGATCGATAGGTACTAAACCCCGCAATGACCTAGAAAGGATCGATATTTAACTAACCCCCACAATGACCCACAAAGTATCAATAGGTATATAACCCCCGCAATGACCCAAAAAGGATCGATAGGTACTAACCCCCGCAAAGACCCACAATGTATCGATAGGTATTAACCCCCAAAATGACCGACACAGGATCAGACACACACATGATCTGTAGGCACTGCCCCACACAGGGACACTGAGCACTGACCCACAGAGGATCCGACCCACACAAGATCGGTAGCACTGATCCACGTAGGACCACTGAGTGCTGTATTTGTCACCGTTGAATCCATAGATGATTTCTGTATAGTCATCATCGTCGTCGCAGTTGTAGCCAGCTCTAGGGTTCCTGCATACAGCAAGCTCCTTCCGGAGGGTCCGCTCCATGAGCCGAGGGGCTCATACAACAACTGACACATATTCCATATTTGATGTATCCAAAAGTTGTTTATCATTAATAGTAACTCAACGTCACAGATGGCCCATCAATCGAACGCCCGGTCTGAGAGTTATAGGCTTTTTCTTCCTAGCGACCTGGTTGGTTTTTTATATCAAAACCAACCCGAACATACTCCAACTGTGTCCAAACCACTAGCGGAGTAAGAAAAATGGTCCGTATCACCCAGAGGAGTCCAACAGAGTTGACTGCACGTCAATCGGACAATTGGAGCTCATGTTATAAGTGTTTCCACTCCGAGGGCCTGGTTAGTTTCGTGTACGAAACAACCCGGCCAATCCCAATGTTCACCGAAACCTTGACTGTAATATACCAAAACGATAGTCTCGATCCAAGGATCATATCATAGCCGAAAATGCATCGAATGGAGGTCTGCAACACATGTTATGGGAAAAATACCGAAAGAGGTCCGGAAATAGGGGGTTCAGGCCCGGCCCAATACCCCCTGGGTCGGCCCGAACATGGGCGAACCGACCCGGGTCCGGGTCTCGCCCACTTGGCTGCAGCCCGGCCTGGCTGGCGCAGCCCGGCCCCGGCCTGTGCTACCCGACCCGGCCTGGGCATGGCCCGGCCCGGCCTGGCTTGCGTTGCCCGGCGGCTCTGCCGTAATGGCCAAGCGGTAAAAGGGGGGGGGGGGCGCTGCCCCCATGTTTGGAAAACCGTGGCCCCCCATGTGGGGGCCTCTCATGTCATCTAGTCGAGGGTTACGACCCCCTGCCCTTCTCAGAAGCTGGACGGCCCGGTCTGGCCGGCCGGTTGCTGCTACTGTGGGACTGCCCAGGTCCCGCCCTCCTGCTCCGGCACCTTTGGCCAAAAGCAGGCTGCCAATTCCGGCTCTGCCGTAGCCCCGCACTGGCCGCGGTATCTTCCAGGTTCTCTGGCACGGCGCGACGGCACCTCAGCTTTATCAACTTCATCGGCACCGCGCCGCCTTACACGTGCCGCAACAAATTCAAACAGACAAGTGGGGAGGAGGGTCGGCCCTGTTCGTGCGGTCCGACCTCCTCCCGTTATTGCAGTAACAGGTGGCCCATATTGAAACGATGAAAGGCGACAGAAGTAAACATGAACAATTAAATGACCCCTACCTCGAGCATTGTTTAACGAAGGCTCGCCACGAAATTTAAAGTCACGGAAGAAGGCGTCGCCGAAGAAGGTTTCATACACTTTGAAGGAGATCGTCCGAGGGGGAATTTTGTCTCCCTTCCTTTGACAAGGAAAGAAGGAACGAAGGAATGCGCGTTGGGTTTTCGATCTCCGAGGAAGGCGTCTCTCACCACCGTCCGTCGTTGGAGGTCGGCGTTCTTCGCGTTCTTCGTCGAGGAAGAAGAACTTCCAGACTTAGAGTAATTCCTTCCAAAAACTTCTCGCACAACCAAAACGGCACTATTAAAATAAGTGTGGCCTTATTTTATTATTCACACCAAATGATTTGAAATTCAAAATAGAATCAATCAATTAATTGAATTAATTGATAATTTTAAAACGCCCAATTAATGAGGCATTTAATAAAAAAAAGTTAAATGCAAGAGTTGACTTGCATTAATTGGGAGGTGTGGGGAGTTACCTAATTAATAGGGGTTGGGGAAGATTAAATTGGTGGGGTATGTGTGGGACCCACCTCACAAATATCATACCTAGTGGAGTATGATATAGTGGGTCCCACTCCAACCACATAGCTTAGGTTAAACAACATTAAATAAAAAAAAATAGGTTGCACCATTTTATTTTATTCTTTTACTTAACCCGAAATTTTAATAACCACACCCGAGTAAACGCAACACCAGAAAAGGTGTTTCTATTCAATTACCAGCACTGCGATTACATTGGTGCCCTCAAAATTTTATTCCGAGCACCGGATAAAAAGTTAGGAAAACCTGCTCGTTCGTTCACTGTATGTATCTGAGCTAAACTTTGGAAAATGATTCTGGGCACACCGTTCCTCAGAATCAGGTGTCGTCGGAAACTACGTTCTTGTAAAATCCCAAAGAGAATTAAGAAAAAATTTACCTTGAATTTTATGGGTCATTACACTGGAGGTGTTATAAAGGATTCTCTTGGCATGTTGAGCCATTATTCCATTAATAGGTCTTCATTTATGGATGTTTTTCCTCTATATACATCCATTTATCTGCATTGGTTTCGTATATCCAGTATGTTTTGGATTGATCTATGGTTTTTTAATCTAATCTTGGATATATTTTTATTATTTTATGTTACAAGAATAGATCTTAGATATGTTTTTGGGAGATTTAGGCCAGTTTTGTGAGCATTTTTGTGTCATTATTTGATTTCCACAAACCTATCGAAGAAGGTGGATTCACACCAGACTCTTATTACTAAAACATGAATGACTATATTGAAAATTCATAAATAGGCTGATATTATAAATTAAATTGGTTTTAAATGAATGAAGGAAACACACTTTATTTATGTTTAGTAGATTTTGTGGAATGGTGTGGTTTTCATGAAATGAAAATTATTTTCAGTTTTGAAATTATTATTTTAAAATTTCTTTCATGGTTACTGTATCGAAAAATTGTTTTGTGGAATATTTTTCAATAAAATATTTTTTTACTTATTTTTTTTTGGAAATTATTTGTGGTCATGTTTTTTTATAAATATTTGGAATATGTTTATTTTCATTGGGATGGATAAGTGAGTTATGTACCACCATCATTAAATAATGGGTTGGGTAAGGGAGTGGTGTACCAAAAATCAATGTGGTTCACAATGTGATAGATATATGGAAGGATGACTCACCACTTTCATGTGTAGGCAGTTCCATGGTCACATGAATTGTTGGATGTGTGGGTATATGTAATGGGATGGAATATTCCCAAAAAATAATTGAAATATTGTTTGAAAGTGTTTTTTTGAAATTTTTTTGATAACCTATTTAAGATGGAAAATAGTTTTGGAATTGAATTTCTAGCCTTTGATATCAACTATTTATCTTAATTAAGGTGATTTATATTAATTTTTTAATATAAATGTGATAACTTGGTCAAATATAGTGTCAAGAGTATGGAATTTATTTGGGGAAAACATTCTGAGTCTCATTACTAACCCCACATTGGCACAAATGGGATTTTAGAAATCGTGGTTATCAAGACACATGTAAATGGAAATCTTCTCCCTACATTATTTCTGATTTTGGATGCTTGAGAATGTGTTCTATATTTTCAGCATAGATATTGGTGGGAGTTATGTGGTTTGTGTTTTTGAGTCTTTTAGAATTATGTTTTAATCTACTGCTACAATAATTCGATTTTGGGACATTGTTATGGAATTATTTTTATTTTAATGGTATTATCTTGTGGTTAATTACATTGTTTTTATTCATAATATATTTCTTATGGTTAGGATATGTTTTCTTTTGGTTTTGTTATTTCCAATGAGAAAATTTTCCCACAATTTTTGTGAATCGATCTGAATTTATTAGAATAATTTGGAATCATTTTCATGCAACTTATGGAAATGTAGAAATTCCACATTGAATCAAGTAAATTATGATGGGTAGGATGTTATAGATACCCATTTATGAATTTCATTTAAAAACAACAATAACCACAATGTTTGGATCTACATGTCCCTTCTAGGTTATTTTCTGGAATCGTTTTCTATTATATCATGTAACATATTCAACATCCATAGGTTCTCAGATATGGGATATGGAAAAAAAAAATTCAAGTAAAAATAATTTAATCTTGTTTATATTATTGTGAATAGTCAGTACAATTGTCTTTGGATCAGTTAATATATTTTTCATTAGAATATATTATTAGTGGTATGTTGTTTTTTTGATGATCATTATGGAGTGGGATCGTATAATGGGATAATAACCAGAATGGTTTTATCAGATATTATGGTTCATTCAAGAATTTTATAAGATGTTAAAATCAGGAAAAATAATTCAAAATAATTTGACATTATAATCACTAGAACCCAAAGAGAATATTTATCATTTTAAAATTTTAAAATAATTTAATTCGGATCATAATATACCACACCTCCTGAAATTATTCATCCTAAACATTGTAATTAATAACACATGACCAATGTTGTACCAAAATTATCCAAAATCACAACAAATTGAATCATCATGTTTTATAAAATAGTGAATAGTTCATAGGTCATAAAGGAAATTAATTAAAATATTAAATCCTATGGACTATTAAATAGGCCAGGAAATAGAAATATTTATTGATTAATATGAATGAAAAAATCTTATAGGATAGTATGATGTCATAATATCCCATCATAAATCCTAGAATTGTACACCACATATCACATTATACATTGAAAAATTTGGATCAATACAATTATCAAGGTATTTATATCATGAATGTAAACAAAAAAAATTCCAACACATATGACATCCCTAATATTATTATAATTTTATAAATCTATAACTATTATCCTCTAGAGTTGAATATTTTCATAAATTAGGTTAAATAATTATTATCATGGGAATACCACATCTAATTAATTTTATTAATAACATAAATTATATTTTATTATACCACTACAGAGAATAGGTTGATGACTAATTTTAGGAATATCCATATTTATTCTCAAAAAATATAAATATAATCCTAATCATTTAATGCATGTTAATAAAATTTTAGAATACTCATTTTATATAATTGCAGTTATTAATGTTTTTAATATTATGGAAATATAATTTTCTTATCATGTGTGGAATTCTACGTGAATTAGTATTTAAACCCGCTGGGTGATTTGTCAATATATGATTATTTGGATCTTATAATATATATTATTGTGAATTAGTGTTCGAAATTTATTCTTAAATCATGAATAACACACCCTTGTTAATGTATATGAACATCAAATATAACAAATCAATTTGTAACAAAAATGAAGATATATCAATTTAGGGTGATATATGATTATTTGTTCCTTATTAAACCAAATTTATCTCATTGATGATTAATTGAAATTAATAATTCTTGTATGTATAAATTTTTTTTCATTACCCCTAGAACACAAGAGGCCACTTCTTGTAAATATCAAAATCAGTTTATATTGAATTCGATCACAAACATGGTGAGAGTTTCTTATCATAATTTATTCATGTATGTAGTCGGTATTATTTGTATCATATCAAATACAGATACAAAATATTCTCTTATAAATATTAAATTTTTTTATCATTCAATGAAGAAAGAGTTTCAGACTCATCTTATGATTGTGGAGTTGTGTATAAATATTCCTATCTTTTATCTTCAAAAAATGAAAATATTATAATTATTGGGTTTTTTATTCTTACTAATCATATGAAATTGGAATGATTTTTATAATATTATCCTTTGTAAAACTGATCATACATATAATATAAAGAATTTTACCAACATCATGATAATTTGAGATGTAAGAACACTTTGTCTGTGGGAGATATGTCATATTTCATTAAAAATTATTTTTGGGATTATGAAATTCCTTATATCCCTCTCCAATATAATGACATTATAATATCATTATCATAAATTATGAAGATATATGCATCAATTATTTTGGATACATTTATTATAAAATAAATATAATGATCCAATACATGTTTCTATGATGTGTAAATGAGGGTAACTACAATTCTGGGCCAGATTTTGCGGCCCAGAAAAACAGTCCACTAATTTCATCATATCTCGGAATGGGTAACTCCCAATGGGACAAAATTTTACAGACTGTTAGAAGACATCATGGTCTCCAGTTTCTTCTTCTATGGCCGACTCTGATTCTGCTTTCTAGAAGGTCTTCCAGACGTGTCTGTTCGGTGAAGGAAAGCTGGCTGCCACCTCGGGTCAAATGTGGAAAAGTTCAAATTCCACAAGCTTTCCACCACCTATGGCCTACCAAAATTAATTGAGATGCTTTTTACTATTTGAGGCTCGACCCAAGGGTCAAAAAATTCCTATTTAAGGTAGTGGTGGTGAAGGAGTTGAGGATCTTGGATGATTTGTTCAATTGTAATGTTATGCTGCATTTTTGTTGCGTCAGTTTTGTCTTTCACATGCAAGTTGTTCAATTCACATTAGTTTCTTAATAAAAGTTCTTCTTCTACTCTTATTCTATTGTTCATAATACCACTTTGATACCGTTGGATCAAGGTGTGAATTTATTCACACCAACCCTTGTGAAATTATTCACACAACGGTGGAGTGATCATTTTATTTTTGTTGTTTTCTTTACTTCTCCATTTCCTCCCTCATGAGTCTACTTTCCGCTTCCATTGAAACCATGGGATCAATGGAGGGATAACCCACTTGTGGGTTGATCCAAGGGAGTAAAAAGGGACTGGATTGGATGTTATTTATCACTTAATTAATGTATAATCACTTCTTTAATTGTGATTTTTATTTGATTATTTTTAAACTCCATCATCCTTGTTGAATTTAAGGCCACACACTTCAAGTACTAATATGATCCTTTACCTTGAAGTGCTCAAAACGTCGATCCTTAAAGTGTATAGGTGATTAGTATTATAGGGTTTAGGCATTAAACCATTAAGTGATGATGTTGTTTTATCTCCTTAAATGAACTCATCTCAAATTTAAGAAATTGAAATCATTAAAAAGAAAATACGTCCAATCCACCCCGAGCGATAACCTAGGATCAACTCATTCTTTTAAATTTAATCCACTTAAATCTATTAGATATCTTTAAAACCCATCCAAAATCAATCCATTTTGGCCACTTCATAGCCAAAAATCCATACCTTAGGTTGTGTATCTTAGGTATCTTCTTAGGTCTCCGTGGAATCGACAACCTAAGCTACACTACAAGGATTGTTCTACCCATCTTATCTTGGGTAAATTTTGGCGTGAACCATCCATCAATTTTAGTTTATCATTGTTGATTCCTTGATTTATGTATTATACATTTTATTGGATATTATTATAACATAATTATGGATGGAAATCATCTCAACGTTTTTCAAACTGGTTACAAATTCATCATAAGTTTGTATGGTGGACTCTAGTCTCAAGAACTGATGACATTCATGTTGACGTTACCACCTCCCACTATTGTGTATGATGATTGGTAATATATATATATTTTATATTTATAACATATTTAAAACTATATAGTCATTATGTCATGTATATCTTCTTAACATACTTTCCATATAAAATACAACAATGTCAATCATGTCTACGATGGACTACCACATCACGAAGTGATGTTATTCGTATTTCACTAACACTTCACTTGGAAGGTGATAATGATAATTTTAATGATTTTATATGACATAAATTACATAACTATTATATTAAATGAATATTTTTCAATTTTTAATGAAAAAATATCAATTTACATTTTATATTTTCACTCACATAAAAATGATAAAATCTTTCTGGTACCTGTGGACTACCATTGCCACAATGCGATGTGACTCTATTTTCATCACCACACAAAATTTATTATATATATTAGTATTTAATATTGTATATATGATATTATAATAATAATGGATATATTAAATATTACACCAATTTTTTGACAATGATAATTCAAAAATTGAAAACATACACATTCATACACATGACGTTCTGTTTCTATGATCGTAACATACATCAGTTATCATAACCATATTTCATTATTAGATTTAAAAATATAATTGATGTAAAAAATTGATAATAATTTCAGGATTATTATTATTTAGATGATGAAAATATATAACATCTGTAATATATGGTTCATGAAGGATAAAAATAAATCATAAAATAAGGATATAAATACTTGAAACAATGAAAATATATAATTATCATTAACGAACAATTGATAAGATGCAGTTATGTGGTAAAATTTGATATTTTAAATAGTAATTATATACTAGTGAATCTTAATAAAATCTCTAAAACAACTATAAATCATGTTTAATAATGTTCATTCAAAAGGATTCATGAGGTATGGGATTTATTAACTAAATTTTTATTTATTGGCTTAAAAATTTAATTCATTAACACTGTCATTATATGATAATATATATTAAAATTTTTCATTAAATTATATTTAATTTCTTCTTGTTTTATTTGGATTTAAATTTCAAACTCATAGTCAATTGATTGACTAATTCTAACTACAATGTATGGTTCTTTGTTTGTGTTTATTATAAAATCACATTATAATTATGATTGTTTGTTCTTGAATTTTATTTTATATAAATTATGTGACCATTCAATAAAAAATCAATTTTTTAATCCTCCAGTTAGTGATGAAATATTTAAGTAATAGCAAAATATTTCTCATTTATTTGGTCGATAAATAAATTAAGAAGGCGTGTTTATAAAAATATGACATCATATATCTCTTCAATTTAATGTATGTTCTATTCCAAAACAATGTTTTTCAAATTATATTTAAATGTTTTTATTTTCGATTTAAAATTGATTTGTTCATGGTATTTTTAAAAAAATTTATTAATTACAAAATTACCTCCAAGTTTTATTATGTTGTTTTCAAAATAGTCTATTGTTGGATTTTACAAAAAATTTGAAAGAATATTTCATTTCAAATTTCAGAACAATGCACATTCCTAAAAATTTTATAGTGGAAATGGAAGTATATTTTTAACTTCTAAAAATCCATATTTTTTAAAAAGTTTAGTATTCAATGAAATAAAATTAGATATGGTTTTTTTTTTCAAATTGAAAATAGTATTTTCATATATAATGGTTTTAATGATATATTTGGTGTATTTATATTCTAAAATGTCATCAACCCATTAATCTACATACGATATAGTAGGGATATATTTTATTGATATCATCCTTTTTGTTTCTATGATTTTTAAATGGTCAGATTGTTTCTGGATATTCTATTTTGAGACCAATAAAAACTTAAAATGGATGTTTATCATATTTATAATCTATTGATTTATATATTATCATTTCCTATTTTATTTTAAAATATTATTTTTTATGATGAATTTACATAAACCCTTTCAAATATGGAATATAATTGACACAGAAGGTGGTTGTTGGGGACCAATATAGATAGCCCTATCATGATTAAATAGGTATTATAACACAAAATAGTTTGAGGAAAACACATTGAGTTTATACCCAATAGTTTTAACATAATGTTTGTAATGTCTTGTATGTATGTGTCTTTTCAATGGCCTTGACAAAAATGAGTTGGCAAAAATTAGATGGTTTAAAACCTATAGATGTAAAAAATATTTTCAATGGTATTTTATGTAATTATCTTTCGAAATGCCTTAATAGTATAATTATGTTTACAGAAATTATGAATTCCTTAAATATAAATTAACTTATTAAATTTCCATGAAATTAAATAATTAGTATGAATATTTATTATTATATAACTATTTGTATCGAATAACATTACCATCATTTATTTCTTCCATAGTACGCCCATGTCATTGATTAATTGAAATGTTTTTGGTTTTTTGATAATCTATTTTTATTATTAATTTTATATTCAAAGCATTGTGAATATATATACCATTATTGATCAATTGATATAACCCATTTCTTATGTTTTATTTTTACTAAGATAGTAGGGATTATTTTATGATTAATATTATTGATATGCTATTGGTAATAATGTATTTATGAATAAAATGATGTTTTAGTTTATGTAATAAATTTTAATATGGGAATCATTTATGTATCTTGTCGACAAGGAATATTAATCTATTATTACATTTTCAATGTGATAATTTGTATTTATTTCTAATGTAATAATGTGTACAATATTTCATGGATGATTGATTCAGGGTTGTTAGAGCACCATATTTGTATTTCTTTGATTTAAATGAGAAATTATGTGTTTGTATGCAAATAAAATACACCGGATGAAGATTTATATGAGTCAAAAGGTCTTAAAAAATGAATATATAAATTTTTCAAATAAAATTTTTTTTTATTGGAATATAAATATATGGGAATTTATTTAACATTCAAATGTATTTCAAGTAATTCTTTAATATTCATTAAGGTTCATAAGAATTAATGTAGCGGTAAAGAGAAAAATAACGATAAAAATGTTTTAGACGAAAAAATTATAGAAATATAATTTTTGGATAGAGCATCCACATAGGTCATATTATGATTGTGAGGGTTGTATTTAATGTTGTTCAAGAAGATTAAATAGAGGAATATTTTTTATGTTCTATATTTTTTATCGGATTATTGGTGTCTAAAAAATTATTTCCATCATGTTTAATAGTATGAAATTTTAGATGATTTGGGAACAATCACGGGTTTTCAAGATGTTATTTGATAGTTTAGAATATTGGAATTGTTCAATGAAGAATTCAAAATGAATGTGGATTATTGGATATGGAATTATATTGAACATGAAAATAAATAATTTTCCCTCACTATTCTTAATTGAATAACGTAAAAATTGATGATAATATTACATTGAATCATGTTACTCTTATGAGTGACATAAAATAGGAAAATTTCTAAATATGTTGTTTTAGAAGACATTTTTTAATCGAAATTTTTGTTCGATGTGAGTTTCCAACTGATTGGTGTTTATCATAATGAATACATTCTAGATTAGGGGTTTAAATATGAAGATCAGATTAAAGATAGTTTGAATTTATGTACATTGGGAAATACATTAAATGAATCAGTTTTAATATTTAAAAGTTTTGTTAGAAGAAATTATTTTTCACATAGTAATATCAACATTGATTGGAGTTATGTTGATTGATATTTGGTCCATCGGGTTTTAGGCAACTAGACTGATATAATTTTACACTAGAAAATCATATAGACGAAGAATGTAATAATATTTTGAATAGACCATTAGATGATCAATTTTAAAAAGATACATATTATTAGGTGCATTATATTTATATAAGTAACGAATTGTAAACTATTGGGGTTCATTATAATAATTCTGATTTTGTTGAAGAAGGTATCTACTTGGAGTTTATAGATTTTTTATTCAACTCATCATAATATTGAATTTACATAGACCCATTATAGTAGTTATGGAATGGATGTAGGATCTCACAGAGAGGATTATCCTTTTAAATCATCAATACCATTTATAAATTTCTATTTCACCATTAATATGAGTTTAATAAATTTTTATAATGAATAAAATATTATAATTTACAAGATATATGATTCCTAATCTATAAATATGTAAAAAGATAATAATGGATTTAACCCTCCCCTATATGTTGTAAGTTGTTCTATTCTAAAATTAGTTAGAATCAGATAAAGGTTACACTACTGAATATCTATATTGTATAATATCAATTCATTCAACAATATAGGTATTCATATATTTAGGGGAAAAATTATTCTGATTTTAAAAACATGATGATTCCATATCACAAATATTTTGGTCCTGATGTTGTTGATGCTACTATAATTGATTTTCCACTGATTGGGAAAACTGGTACAATGAATTTCCTTCCTGAGAGAAATATTTAATTAGATGAGGAATTTTAAATGTGATTCTAATGACAATATAATATAATTATTATAAGATTGATATGGGTCTTAAAAAAGAAAATAGTATGTTGGAGAATATAAAAATAATTTTTTAAGTGTATCGAAATGTTAAGGAAGTAGATCTATTGATCATTCAATTTACTTTTTTATTATCTAATAATAATATATGATGAAAATATTTGTAAATAATTAAATAGATTAAATGAAATTTCCTACATCATTAATGGTTATTGAGAATCTCAAGATGATTATAAAGTTGTGATGTATCTCGTGAGAAGCATTATGGCTTGGATTAATTCTAAAATTTCATATTTAGAAGATACTGTTGGATTCTCTCTTGGTGAACCACATAACATTTATATTTATTAACAAATGAGAAATAAAAAAGTGTTTAAATAGAATATTATAGAAGACATGCATTTTTATGATATGTCAAAATGGATATTCAAGATTTTTTTATGTACATCAATGTTATTATTAACATAAAGGTAATTATAAGATGAATTTATTATTCATATATATTATACCAAAGAATTACATTCAAGGAAGATGTACATATGGAAGGAAACATCCTATAAAATATTTTGATTGTAATTGAATCGTCCATTCTTCTGTGAAAATAACTAAAAATATTATCAGGGTATTTGAAAAACAATATAATGAAACACATAAATGGATGATATCTCATAATCATTAATGGAAATAAAATAATTACATTAGTGGAATGACAGAAAGAACAAAAATCAAATAATGTTTAGTGAGTAATAAAATTTAATTAGAATCACTTGACATATTTTATTTAAAAGATGAATGTTTATAATGGTTCGTGCTGTTAATTATTATTCACTAAAAAAGTATTCCTCATATAGTGTTGTATAATGAAAATGTGAAAAATCAAAATTATACTTTCTCCTTGGAAAATACTTGATACATGTACTGATAAAGATATCACTGTAATGAAATAAGTAAAAATTATGTTGAAATATATTGTAATTGGTTTTGATGGAAGCAGTTATGTATCTATGAAATAATTATAATATATTCTAGATATCATAATTTACACATGGATAATTGATGAATAATGAAAAAAATTATAGAATACCTTAATAAAAAGATGTATATGAATGAAGATGAAATTATGAAGTCTTAAAAAAATATTCAGGTTGCTCATAGAAAATTAGGAATGTTGAATTAAATCATTATATGATCTTTGTATGTAAAATATGAATCATATAAATTCAATAAATATATACTCTATGTATCAGGTGGAATTCACACCCCCTAAAATAAAAAGTTCATCGTATTTTTCTAACACAACAATCTCGAAGAAAAGTGTTAATCATAATTAGGATGAGAAGGATGTGAAATCCATTTAAAATCTTCAAAAGTTGAAAATTACTCTAATTGGACAGTTATAAAATATCTTGAGGAATCTAAAATAAAATTATGTAAGATCCCCAAAATTCATACTATGGGGAAAGAACATTCTTCTATATAAAACCATGTTTTTATGGGTTCTAGTGGTTTTATGGAATTCAAGACAAAAAGCATAAAAATGTTGAAAAACATGTATCCTCCATGAAAGAGGTTTGAGTAATGTGGAAGAAATGATGGGTGTATAATGAGCACATTTAAAATTTCACTGGAGGCAAGGAATGTAAAATTTCATGATGATATAAATATTCCAAAAAAATAAGCATTATTATGGGGACAAAATATTTAGAAGGCGTGACCAAATATTTGACATTTATAAAAATTATTACAATCCATCAATAAAATGTTTCTTATAACATAAAAAAGTTATGTGAAATGATGAATGTTTAGGGGTGTGTTTTTCTGTTGAGATCATTTTGAAACAAGAAAAAAAGATCAAATCCGGGAAAATTGATAGCTGGTATACATAACATATGAAAGGTATTAATGAAATCCTGAAAATTAGAAAATATATTATTTTGGATAAGTTACATTTTAAATTATTGTTTTTTATAAATTAGGTGAGTATGGGATTCTGTGAATGTTCCACAAATATTGATGTCTAAGGAAGTTATATATGATTATGAGCTTAATCCTAACATATGTAGTGTGATTGAAATTTATGATTATTGAAAGGAAGTAGTTTCAAAGATTATTTTTGAATCATTAGTAGTCTAGAACATATATTTTTTTAACGATGAGAATAAGAACCATAGAAGATCACATTAATTTTGGAGAACATTACATCTATTGTTACACGAGGGTTGATGGTGTAATCATGTTGTAGAAATGATGAATTTGGAATATTGGTTAGAGAATAGTGAACAATCAAACCAATGATGATGATGATTTAAATTATCTTGAATTGGAAAAGAGTGAAGAAGGTCTTTGTATAACAACTCAAAAAAAATAAAAATGAATAAAATAATTCATAAGAATATTGAGATTAAAACTAACAAAAAACTTAAACATATTCATTATAATTTATAAGGTATGATGATACATCATTCAAAAAAGATATTTTTATTATATAACATTTATTGATGATTTCACTCATATAAACCACATAATGTTTATGAATAATAAATCAATGGCTATAGAAATGTATAAATTTTTTCAAAAAAGATATTGAGAGGGAAATGAGATTATTTGAATTTATGTTGATAATATATAATTCTATATAATTCAGATGCTATGATTTTGAATCATATTGGAGAATCCATGGAATCAAACATGAATATTGTACTCCATACAAACCAGAACAATTTGGTGAAAAAAAGAAAAAATAGAATTTTGGTGAAAATTTGGGGAAGAATGTTAGAATAATTCAATCATTCAATGTTCTACGTTTGAGAAGAAGTTAGTACTATTTTTCATTTATAAAATAGATTTTTTCAAACAGAATTCCAACATAAATTCCTAAAGTGATTGTATAAAAAAAATTTTAAACCAATTTAATGGTTATAGAAGTCCTTGTTTACTAAAAATAAAAAATATAAATCATGTAAATTTTTATCTGAATGAATAGGAAGGAATCATCTTGGGATATTCACCGAAAGGAAGAGGTTACAATTTGGGACAAAATGATTACAAAAAAGGTTGGATTCTTAGTTGGTAAAATGAATAAAGACTTGTATACTTTTAATCACTTCCCACATGAATAATTTTTCAGAATAGAATTTTCATTCTTTAGATTATATTATTTTCCAAAAAGAAATGTAAATTGAAATTTATATGTGAAAGAAGTTGACTCTTCAACCCTAATTGTATATTTTAATGTGGGAGAAATTACATTTTCCAAAATGAAGAAAAAAAATTTAAATATAATTTAATGAAATATATATGAATGTTGAGATGTAATTGTTTGCAAAATTAATATACTTCCATGTAATTAATGTTTAATTAAATGAAAAATAAATTCTCATACCTCAAGAAAAGAATACCGTGGACGTTATAAAAAATTTTATCTACGAAAAACTAAAAAATATGTTCAAACTCTAATTTCAGATAGAACTATGATGATTGAATATAAAATAATAATAAATATGAATTATATATATTTTTAGAAGACTATTTATTGATTTCTAAATTTCAAAGAGCTGATAATTTTTAGGTTATAACATTTCATGTAATATATTAAAGTTATTAAATATAAGTTGATATTATTTTTGAAAATTATTCTAATATATGATTAATGAACAAAAAAACATGGTCTATTATACAAAAGAGGCTATGAAAATTAATTTAATGTTTTTAGTAATCCCAATTTGGGATGGAGATTGGAATTATAGAAAACAAATCAGGAAGAAAATTTTTCTTTAGAGAATGATGTTGATTTAGAATAGTAATAAATAAATATTGGAATCAAAAGACACAATGTAATTAAAATATGATATATCTTATAGGTCTTTACTATAATGTTTTAGAATCATGATTAGTTGAATTCATGGAATTTAATAATTTAAACCCATTAATGACACATTTTGATAACTATATTGAAATTGAAGTTACTAAAAATCTTATATAGCCCTCAATATCAAAAAATGTTGACATCATGTTTCAAATTAATGAATTAAATGTTTCATGTGGAGAAGTTTTGTAATTATTAATTTCAAAAAATAATCCATTTTATTATATTTTCACCAATGAAATGATCAAATAATGATTTTTCCAATTTATTTTGAAACATTATATATAAGAACTAGTTATGAAATCATAAACAACAAAATGATGACCCCCATCATGATTTTCATTATACTAAAAATGGATTTAAATTGAATAGAAATTTTCTTACAAGGGAATGGGAAGAAATGTTTCTCCATAAATTTAAATGGAATATGAAGTTGTAATTAAAAAGGCGAAGATAAATAAAATTGAGAATAATTTTTTACAAAATTGGTGATATTATAACATAACATAATTTTAAATTTTTATTTCATAAAGGGATGTAATTCCGTTGAAAAATCATTTTAATATAGTGTTGTTTCAGGACACTCCATTTGATAATGTCTATATTTTATTAAATGTATAAAATGAGTTCTGAAAAAGTATGAGATTTTATAAATTATGTATTGAAAAATTTATTAAAATGATTTTTAAAAATATAGAGGGAGATATTTTAAATCCTTTTTTGTTATTGGTTATTATATTTCTTTGGATTTTTATAAAAAATAAAATTTTATAAAAGAATGATTTATTGTTTTAGGGGAAAGATGTTTTGCTTAATGTTTATGACATTAAATTTTAGATTTTTGAAAATAAATTAGATAAAGAATGTTTTTTTAAATGTCACCCATCATAAACCATGGATTATAATTACCTTATCAGATGTGAGAAAGCATTATTTTGTACCAAAATTAAATTCATAAAAAAATAAGTAAATGATTTAGAATTTTATTAAAAAAAGTTTAATTTTTTGAAATGAAATTGGTTTGATGTTTTTTGGGACTTGTGAAGAAGGTATGTTTTAATAAACTCCAATGTATGTCACATGATTATATAATATTAATTCTCATTCCAAATAACTCATGAAGGGTTCATGATATAGATGGAGGTTTTGAGAAGGAAATAGATGTTTGAGTTATTTGATCCTCCATAGATAATGTTTTCTATAAGACAGTCATTAGATCCCGAATAATTTGATGCATAATTCCAAAAAATATTATATGTTTGAGGTTGATTAGGTTCTCAAGTGTGATTTTTTTGATCGAACATGATTATGAAAGTGATCCAATAGATAATTTTCTCAATAAATCACATCACATGATTTGTTTATTGGAATAAATAATTTGACACCAATAATTCACTTGATGTAGTGTTCCATAAGGAACAATTTAATCAGATTAATAGTGTTGATGACTTCTTGGGAATAATGATGTAGTTGAGTTGAAATTCATTGTACAAAGAAAATGTATAACAGGGTTAATTTTCTAGTGGATAGTTTTTGTACTTATCTAATGTCATTATAATTTACAATAATGAATCAAACCATTTTAAATTGACTCAATCTATAAATGCGAGATTTATTTTTTTAATAATGGATCAACATAAAATATGTTTGCTGTGGAAATTGAGAAAAGGTAAAATGTATGATAATCATATTTCATACTAAGATTTTACATAATTACAATATAATGTTAGAGAATTTAAAATTTGTTATTATATAATTGAGAAGTTTTTTTTTCATGTGGGTTAATAGGAAAATAAAGATAAATATTTTTCTTGATCAGCTATTCCAGATTGATGTATTGTAATTTTAAATTGGGATTCCAACTTGTTTAAATATTGGAATTTTGAGAGAAATTTTGAAGATTCATGAAGATTCGAGAATACATCAGAGGATTTATGAATTGTTTTACATGTCAATAATGAATCTCACAGAAATGTGAATTTTAAAATATTATGAATTTGGGTGATTGCAAAAATAAATTTGTTTCGCACAATTTTCACAACTATAGAACCTATAAATAAAAGTGAATTGTATATTTTACAAAATTAATGTTTTCAGTTATCATTAAGGCTTATGCACTAAATATATTGTGCTAGAATATGTTATTGAATATATGATTTTAAATGAATATAGTTTTACAACCAAAGATAATTATTGTTATCATTGAGTTTCTATATATATGCATATGATCCAAAGATTATTCACATGTTAGTTCATATTAAATGATATAGTTGGTCATACTGAGTGAATTGGTTTGTGGTTTGAAAATATGTTGGATAAGCAGTGTATTGTTATAAAGTCATATTGAAATGTATTTGAATTTTGTATAATGATAATTAGGATATTTTCATTTAGAATATTGGACTAATGAAATTGGACACAAGTAAATTGTATAGAGAAATTTTAGACTGAATTTCTGAATAGAAATTTTTGTAGTGTTGTTTGATTAATATATATATATATATATCTTGGGGTCTCTAATTTCTAAAATAAAAAAACTGATTGGAGTATTATTATTCTTATATTGATATAAAATGTGTCTAATGGTATTTCACAAAATTATTATTCACATATTCCTAACTGTGAATATTAATAATCCAATGATATTTGTTTATTCATGGATGTAGTATCTCAAATTGTGGATAAAACTCATAAATACCGTGTTCCATGATTAAAATTATTATTCTCTAACCTTTTTAGTTTATTATATTTTGATTACAAAGAAACTATAATATATTATATGGGATATGTTTCCCAATTATGAAATTTATAGAAATGAAACAACTTATTCAACCACACCACCATTACTATATAAAATTTTCTTCAATCTATTATAACATTTGGTTAGTTGAGTGTTCAAGCATTTAATCCAATAACTAAAATTTCTGAATATCTAATTTTACTAAAAGGACAAATTGATGAATCTTTAAAATAAATAATGTATCACTTCTGGAAATACAGCACTTCCCAACAGTTTAGAACCGTTGGGAAAGGCTGCAAAACCGTTGGTATATGTTATACCAACGATTCTGCAATCTGTGGGGAAGCAAGCCATTGGGAAAGGCTTTTCCCAACGGTTTACAAAGAACTGTTGGGATAGGTCAGAAGAAATCAACCTATCCCAACGGTTCTGCCAAACCGTTGGGAAAGGCCTTTCCCAACGGTTTGGCCCGTTGGGAAATCAACAGAAAATTTTCTTTCCCAACAGTTTACAAACCGTTGGGAAAGGTTTTTACCAATGGTTCCATGAACCGTTGGTAAAAACAACCCTGCAACAGGGTATCCCAATGGTTTCAAACCGTTGGGATATGGTGTTTTTACTAACGGTTCCTTGAACCGTTGGTAAAATAGCTCCATAGAGCCTATGCCAACGGTTTTCAAACCGATGGCATAGGCTTTGCTGTGCAAATTGCACAGCAGCCTGCAATTTGCACAGCAGGTTTGGTTTTTGGGCATTTTAATTTCAATTTTCAATCCAATTATGCCTTCGTTTTCTATTCATTTTTCAATCCAATTATTGTACCTGTAACAAATATAATGCATACATAGACAGAACAAACCAACACTTACAAATAATGAAAACCAACCAACCAACACATATAATGCATCCTGAAAATATTCACATCCATAATTAAAGTAGAATTCATAACATAATTATAAACATACATAATTCATTTAGAATTCATTTTAAAATTTAGATGACAATTATATGTGGAATCCGAAATTCAATTCATAATTTGATCAGTGTTTTCTTTACCATATATTTTTACCTCAAATGATGTCAATTTTAAACAAAATACATACACCTGATGTGATACCGGCCACACTGCCCCTCATATTGAGGCGGGGTTGACTCGTACACGTCACATTTGACCCATGGATCATTGTGCTAAAGTATCGACACAATCTGAATATGTTTGGTCGGTTTTCCGTATGCCAGTTGATGTTTTTCACTTAAAATGACGTTCTTTTGAAACAAAAGACGGACACTATGAGTGGTTCCGACCACACCGCGTCTCCAAATTAGGCGGGGTCGATTCGTACATGTCACATATGACCGATGGATTGTTCTCCTATAGTTTAAATGGAAACCAAATGCGTTTGGTCGGTTTTCCGTATGTACCTAAAATGTTGTCCATTTTAAACAAAAGAGTGACACTTAGACTAATCCTGACAACACCGCAACTCAGATTCATCCCGGGTTGGCTCGTATTTGTCACATATGACCCATGGATCGTTGTGATAAATTATCAAAAGATTACGAATGTGTTTGGTCGGTTTTGCGTATGCCAGTTGTTCATTTCATTTATACTCATTTCCATTTTAAACAAAAGAGACAGATTTAGAGCGGTGTCGGCCACACCGTGTCTCGGATTAAGACGGGGTTGACTTTTACACGTCACATATGACTCATGGATCGTTGTGCTAAAGTATCGATAGAATCCAAATGCGTTTGGTCGTTCTTCCGTATGTCAGTTGATGCCTTTCACTTAAAATGACGTCCTTTTGAAACAAAAGACGGACACTTTGAGTGGTGTCAGCCGCACCACATGTCGGATTGAAGCTGGGATGATTCGTACACGTCACATATGACCCATGGATCGTTCTCCTAAAGTTTCAACAGAAACCGAATCCGTTTGGTCGTTTTTCCGTATGTACTTAAAATGGTGTCCATTTTAAACAAAAGAGAGTCACTTAGACTTATCCTGGCCACACCGTGACTCAGATTCATCCTGGGTTGGCTCGTACACGTCACATATGACCCATGGATTGTTGGGATAAATTATCAACAGATTTGGAATGCGTTTGGTCGGTTTTCCGTATGTGAGTTGATGTTTTTCACTTAAAATGACGTCCTTTTGAAACAAAAGACGGGAACTTTGAGTGGTGACGGCCACACCATGTCTCCGGATTGAGCTGAAACCACCGTTGAACATTCTAATTATTATTCGTGATGTGTACGCGCAGACGGAACGTCAATCGGACGTGCGGTTTGCGCGGTACGACTCAATATTCGTGTTTTAAGTGATGCACGCGCTTCGTAAACGCGCGTGAGGGGGGTCCAAACGGTCCGAACGAAGTCCTAATGGCCTGAAATCAGACGACAAATACGGGAGAGTGATTTATGAAGTGGTCGAGCAGACGGCACGTCAATCGGACGTGCCGTGTTCCCGCGGTGACCGACAACGCAGTTCTGGTGTCAAAAACGGCCAAAACGGGCGTCCAACGGTCAAATTCATAGCGGACGACCTCAGATTGAGCTGAAACCACCGTGAAACATTCTAATTATTATTCGTGACGTGTACGCGTAGACAGCTCGTCAATCGGATGTGCGGTTTGCGCGGTATGGCTCAATATTCGTATTTTAAGTGATGTGCGCGCTTCGTAAACGCGCATGAGGGGGGTCCAAACGGGCCAAACGAAGTCAGAATGGCCTGAAATCAGACGACAAATACGGGTGAGTGATTTCTGAAGTGGTCGAGCAGACGGCACGTCAATTGGACATGCCATGTGCCCGCGGTGACCGACAACGTAGATCTGGTGTCATAAACAGCCAAAACGGGTGTCAAACGGTCAAATTCATAGCGTTTGACCTCGGATTGAGCTGAAACCACCGTGAAACATTCTCATTATTATTCGTGACGTGTACGCGCAGACGTCACGTCAATCGGACGTGCGGTTTGCGCGGTACGGCTCAATATTCGTGTTTTAAGTGATGCGCATGCTTCGTAAACGCGCGTGAGGGTGGTCCAAACGGGCCGAACGATTTCGGAATGTCCTGAAATAAGACGAAAAATATGGGTGAGTTATTTATGAAGTGGTCGACCAGACAAAACGTCAATCGGACGTGCCATGTGCCCGCGGTGACCGACAACGCAGTTCTGGTGTCATAAACGGCCAAAACGGGCGTCAAACGGTCAAATTCATAGCGGACGACCTCAGATTGTCCTGAAAACACCGTGAAACATTCTAATTGTTATTAGTGATGTGTACACATAGACGGTACGCCAATCGGACGTGCGGTTTGCGCGGTACGGCTCAATATTCGTGTTTTAAGTGATGCGCGCGCTTCGTAAACGCGCTTGAGGGGAGTCCAAACCGGCCAAACGAAGTTGGAATGGCCTGAAATCAGACGAAAAATACGGGTGAGTGATTTCTGAAGTGGTCGAGCAGACGACAGGTCAATCAGACGTGCCGTGTGCCCGCGGTGACCGACAACGCAGTTCTGGTGTCATAAACGGCCAAAACGGGCGTCAAACGGTCAAATTCATAGCGGACGACCTCAGATTGAGCTGAAACCACTGTGCAAAATTGTAATTATTTTTCGTCACGTGTACGCGCAGAGGGCACGTCAATCGGACGTGCGGTTTGCACGCTATGGCTCAATATTCGTATTTTAAGTGATGCGCGCGCTTCGTAAACGCGCGTGAGGGGGGTCCAAACGGGCCAAATGAAGTCGGAATGGCCTGAAATCAGTCGACAAATACGGGTGAGTGATTTATGAAGTGTTCGAGTAGACGACACGTCAATCGGACGTGCCGTGTGCCCGTGGTGAAGGACAACGCAGTTCTGGTGTCATAAACGGCCAAAACGGGCGTCAAACGGTCAAATTCATAGCAGACGACCTCGTATTGAGCTCAAACCACCGTGAAAAATTCTCATTATTATTCATGATGTGTACGCACAGACAGCACGTCAATCGGATTTGCGGTTTGCTCTGTACGGCTCAATATTCATGTTTTAAGTGATGCGCGCTTCGTAAACGCGCGTGAGGGTGGTCCAAACGGGCCGAACGATTTCGGAATGGCCTGAAATCAGACGACAAATACGGGTGAGTGATTTATGAAGTGGTTGAGCAGACGACACGTCAATCGGATGTGCCGTGGGCCCGTGGTGACCGACAACGTAGTTCTGGTGTCATAAACGGCCAAAACGGGCGTTCAACGGTCAAATTCATAGCGGACGTCCTCGGGGGCTGTCCGGGGGGCTATCCGGGGGCTATCCAGGGTCCAGGGTGGAGGGTTGGGGGCTGTACGGGGGGCTGTCCAGGGGGCTGTCCGTGGGGGCTGTCCGGGGGGGCTGTCCGGTGGGTGTCCGGGGGGCGGTCCGGGGACCAAGGAGGAGGGTTGGGGGGCTGTGCGGGGTCTGTCTGAGGGGTGTTTGGGGGTTCTTCAGGGCGTTGTCCGGGGTTGTTCAAGGGGCTGTCTGGGGGTTGTTCAGGGGGTTGTTCACGGGTTGTTTAGGGGTTGTTCAGGGGTTGTTCAGGGGGTTGTCCGGGGTTGTTCAGGGGGCTGTCCGGGTGGTATTTGGGGGGTTGTCCGGGGTCCAAGGGGGAGGGTGGGGGGGTTGTCCGAGGGGCTGTCCGGGGGGCTATCCGGGGTCCAGGGTGGAGGGTTGGGGGATGTACGGGGGGCTGTCTGGGGGGCTGTCAGTGGGGCTGTCTGGGGGGTGTTAGGGGGGTGTTCGTGGTCCAAGGGGGAGGGGGGTTGTCCAGGGTCCAAGAATGAGGGGGGTTGTCCAAGGAGTTCACAAACACATAACCACTAAAAGACAACAACATCCATAAAAACAGACAATATATAAAAATAACTCAACTCCAATACTATATTATGAGTCTAGATAAAACCAACAACTAGAATAGATTAAACATCAAATCTCAGTAATATAAGTCAAAAATGTAACGGATCAATATGTCCCACATCAGCATCACCATCACCATCATCATCATCATCATCATCACCCTCGTCATCGTCCTCACCCTCCACAGAGCCTTCCTCCTCGCCTTCGCCCTCCTCCTCGCCCTCCTCATCTCCCTCCGCTTCCGCATCAGACTCCTCACCATCATCATCTTCAAGCTGGACATCGGCCTGAACACCACTGGAACTGCCACCTGGTGCACCATATATAGAATGTATCGACGACATGTATTCATCAATCGCTGGGCTGGCCTCTGCTGGAAGTGTTGGACGTAGAACTTTAATAAATTTCATAAATGCACTGTTTGCCCTAGTAGACTGTTCTGCCGTCTCTGTGGCCCTTTTCTCAGCTTGTTCTGCATGTGCCCTAACTTGCTGCAGCTCGGTGGCACTACAACTCGTACCTGAGGCATGCCAATACCTCGTCGGGGCTATCCTAGGTTGGCAGCGTACTCTGCCAGAATGATCCTCTCCCAACACCTGATGTAAGTGATCAGATGGCCCAAAATTGTATGCTTCTTGGGCATCGAGGGCCTCTAAAGCATCCTGTTACAGATATAAATATATTATTAAGTTACGAAATAGATATTAAAATATAAAATCAACAGATTAAAACTTACAATCTGCTACTGAGTCTCTTCGTTGACAGCACTCCCATCCTTTTTTCGTCTACTCGAGCAAAACAGTTTTTCTCTAGGCACACGTCCTTCAATATTTTGTACTTGCCTCTACAATGACATTGAAAACAAAAGTTATATAAAAACTTTAGCAAATGATTAAATAATTTAGGAATCAAAAGAAAATGTAAGTCATAAAGAAAACTTATAAACAATTTTCATACCTGCTGCCTCTCATGATCCGGCATCGTCGTGCGTCCTAGTGTATGGAGGTATTTTTTTGCATCAATGTTTTTTTCCAGCTGATTCCTAAATAAAATTCATTAATGCAAAGGATAATATTAATGAAAAAGTTGAAAGTTATTATTTAAATACATCAAATGTAATTCATACCTTAAACTGGGTACTCGTCCAATGAGTAATCATCTGATGATACTGCTCTATAGGACAATCATCCACGACTGGTAACGCCTCTAACTCAGTGCCAACTCTAGCATGCCAGCCAATATATAGCTCATTCTTGTAGGCTCTCCAAAGCTCGCCTAAATCCTTTAGACGTTCCAGTCGTGCACCCTCACCATCAGGAAAATTAAATCGAAGCTGCAATCAAAATATTAATTCATATAAATACAAAAATAATTCATGGCATTAAATACAATAGATTTTTTTACCAATATCTCTACACAAGCTCTATCTTTGACCTAATGTGGAAAATGTCTCCATGACAGCGGGCTGACGGGAATGATGTCGGACTATTTGGCAAGCGTCACCAGAAAACTCCGACATTGCTACCATGTTTTCTCAACCATCTGATTGTCTTCATTATATTCCACCATAACCTGTGTGCGACGGTTCCACACTGAACGCATGGGTGTATGGCCCCGCCCCTGCCTCCTGTCCGTAGATGTATCTGTCATGAATGAAAAACAAATATTTTATCAAAACTTGTTATAATGAAAATAAATATTGCTATAAAAATTTGTTAGGGTTTTATAAATATACCTACGCTATTCTGAATAATGAGTGGCGCCGGATCCACAGAACCTGATGGAACACCCTCTGGTGGAACAGGATTCGAAGACGATGGAATATAAAAGCACGGAGAGACAGATGTAGAAGGAAAAGAAGATGGAACAGCTGTATGACCTGATGCTGACTGGTGAGTGGGAATCATCATGGGATGTGAAAATGATGGGGCAGAAGATGCAGAAGGTAGCGAAAACATAGGAGGACTAAATACCCCGTGTGCCCCTAACGACACACCGGGATCAGAATGTGGGAAGGCTGAAATGTCAGTGGGAGGGGAAGGGTCTAGTCGGGCATGCGCAGCTCTACGTCCACCTCTGGTACGAACCCTCCTCGTACCACCATCCTGAGTACTAGGACCAATACTAGGCTCCTCGTCGAATAACTGTCGATGTAATGGTGGATCCTACAAAAAAGTTTACAAAAAAAATTAATCACATGACATTATATATTCTGTAAATATATATATATATATATATATATATATATTTGAAATAAATTACTCACTGTATGCACTAATGGTGGAATGCCCATCTCCTCCATCCGACGATTGTTCTCCACCATTTTTTTCTCCGTCTCTCATCAACTGGCTGCATTTCTTGCATTTGAAAACAAATATGTAATTAATTAGAAAATGAAAATTAATGTGTAAACCAAAAAACTAAATATATGAGGGAATGAGGGGATTTATTGGTAATTTAGCTATCAATTGTTTTAGAAGAGCTTGAATGAATTTAATAAAACATACAAGTTGACTGGGCACACCGGCTGGCCGGTTGTTTCTCACCAGCTGGCTGGTGGTCCACCGGCTGGCCGGTGCTAAGCTCCTGGCGGGCTGGTGGTCCACCGGCTGGTCGGTGGTGAGCTCCCGGCTGGCCGGTGGTCCAGACAGAGTAGGCTTTCTGTCTAGGTTCCACCGGCTGGCCGGTGGTCATCCACCGGTTGGCCGGTGGCACTAGGAAGTGGGCAAGCCTACTGCCTGGGTCCTCCGGTTGGCCGGTGGGTAAGAACCGGCAGGCCGGTGACCATACCGGCCGGCCGGTGAGCTAGCACCGGCTGACCCGTGGATCTGGCAGAAAGCAATGCTTCTGCCAGAGACCACCGACTGGCCGGTGGGAATCCATCGGTTGGCCGGTGGACTCAGAGAGTCCACTATCAGCCTTCTTGGGCCAACTCCTGGGCAACCTTTTTCCTAGCATCAAAACACTTAAAAACATGTTAGAACACGATGAGAGTGATTGTGATCATTAAAATCCAAGAGAGAGGGATACAACAGTAATGTTCGCCACGTTAGAAATATTGTTTGATTTGGTTTGAATACAGTTCAATTCCAAATTAGAAAATGAAATTCAAATAAAACAGCTACCAATAAACATTGAAAATTAACATAACGATCAAGTCAGCTAAAACATATTTGTGATCAATACTAAATAAATATGAATATTACCAACCTTAACAACCCAACTTGAGGTAAACCAAAAGAATTGAGAACATGGATGAATGATTCTATATATTTCCAACCACAACTTCAGGTTCACAATCAACTCTGACAATTGAGCTATTGGAGTCATCAAAAGAAATAAATGGATTGGTTCCAATGGCAATAGGGACAATGTCAATTCCATCATCAGCATCATCAAAAATATGTCTTGGAATTACTTCAACTATGACACCAAATTCAGGTTGAAGTTGATCTTTGAGATAAAAAAACTTGTTTAGCCATTGATGCCAACACATATGGTTCTTCGGTTGTAAGAGTGTGGGTCATATTAATTACTCGAAATCCACAATCATCAATAAATGTGCCATGTCTCGTCATCGAATCAAACCAATGTCATTTCATCATTGTGACTCGTCTATGAGAGTAATAATCCAATATTATTATTTTCTCAATGACTCCATAATAACCCACATTTTCAAGTCGCGGTCTACTATCTGATGCATTGGCATAACAATCTGTTGTGGCAGTAACCATAATACCATCATGTTGTGTTCTCATGTTTTTGGCTTGTTCAGTGACAATAAATCTATACCCATTGATAACAATTGATTTATAGTCACGAACCACGGTATTAGGACCAAAAGGCAAAGCTCTTATTTCCTCAGAAAAAGAGTCAGCAGACAAACTCAATACCTTCAATATAAATGACAGTTAAACTTAAGTAAATATTGAAATAATTATTTTAAACAGTAATATTTTTACCTTCAATTTTAACCAAGAAGAAAACTCTTTGCTATGAAAAGTCTCTCTCCTTCTCAATGATAAAGAACGATGCTTCCTATTTATCATTGTTTTATGTTCCCTGTAGATAAAAAAATATGAATAGTTTAACAGATATATATGTAAGATATACATATTCAATTTTGTTACCTGATATAGTCATCGAACAAATCACAGTTGAACAAAACTGTGCGATGTGCCATCTCCGGCTCTTCAAGGCTTAATGTCTTCAATGTATATGATCCAGGAATTCCTCCTATTTGAGGAAGTGATGGAAAAATGGGTTCAATTTCCTCATATTGTTCTTCTTCATTTCTCATTGGTTTGTTCATTCTTGTAGTAAGATCAGACAAATACATTGAACAGAAATCCATACATTCTTGAGCTAAGTAACCATTCATGATAGAACCTTCGGGATGATTCTTGTTTCAAACATATGACTTTAATGTGAACATATTTCTTTCAGTTGGATACATCCAATGAAAAGGAACAAGTCCTCCGAGAAGTATTTCAGTTGGAATATGGACTGTCAGATGCAGCATGCATGTGAAAAATGATGGGGGAAATATTTTCTCCAACTCACACAAAATTAATGGGGCATCTGTCAACATTTATTGCAAGAAAGGCTTGGACAACTTCTTAGCACAAAGAACTCTAAACAAATGGCACAACCGAATAAAACCCACCCTTACATTATTGGACAAAAAATGACGGATTGCTATTGGAAGCAACTCATGCAGTAGAACGTGATAATCACGAGTCTTCAAAGATTTTAGCTTCAACTCTCTTCTATAGACCCATTTAGATATGTTGCTTGAATAGCGATCAGGAACTCTAATAGTATCTAATACTTCCAAAATTTGTTTTTTTTCAGCAGGTGTAATCACATAAGAAGCACATGGAAGTTTCCATTTATTTTCACTGATACTCACAGGATGCAATTCTGGTCTGATTCCCCAATCCACCAAGTCACGTCGAGATCGTAAATCATCTTTTGTCTTCCCCTTGACATTTAGAAGAACTGAAAGCAACATTTCACATATATTCTTTTCAATATGCATTACGTCTAAGCAATGACGTAGCAAATTGGTTGACCAATAAGGCAAATCAAAAAAGATACTCCTCTTCCTCCAATTGTAACAGGTTTCTGTGGAAACATTCTTTCTCTTTCCAGATTTCATTTGACCCTTCCCGAACGAAAAACTGAAATCTTTCAATTCATTAAGAACATCAGTTCCAGACATACGCTGAGGTGGATCATCGGTCTCTATAGTATTATCAAATCTTCGACGATTCATTCTATATGGATGATACTTTGGAAAAAATCGTCGATGTCCCATAAAACTGAAACTACAACGATGTTTCAATCTTCTAGATCATGTATTCTTCATACAAACTAGACATGATAGTTTTCCCTTCGTGCTCCATCCAGACATCATTGCATAAGCCAGAAAATCATTGATCGTCCACATAAGTGCAGCACGCATCTGAAATATGTCTTTCGAACATGCATCGTATGTGCGCACACCCACATCCCAAAGAAGTTTCAACTCTTTTATTAAAGGTTGCATGTATACATCAATATCAATGTCGGGATCAGAATGACCAGATATGAGTATACTCATGAAAGCGAAAGATTTTTTCATACACAACCATGGGGGAAGATTATAAATGTTTATAAAAACTGGCCATGTGCTGTGCGAAGTAAGAATCTGCCCAAACGGATTAAAACCGTCGCATGAAAGACCCATCCTCACATTACGAATGTCAGCTGCAAAATCATGATGTCGAGCATAAAATCTCTGCCATTCAAATCCATCTGCAGGATGAACCAACTCATCATTAGTCTTCTTTCTCTCGGTATCATGCCATCTCATTTTTATTGATATGTCATCAGACATAAAAAGATTCTGGAGTCTGGGGATCAATGGAAAGTGCCACATTACTTTCTGTGGAACGCGGGATGGTGTTCCATCAGATTTTGACTTCCAGCGGGATGTGCCACATTTTATACATTCATTTCGTTCAGCGGTTTCTTCCCAGAATAAACTGCAATCTTTCGGGCAAGCATTAATTTTGTTTCTGGAAAATCCAAGTTCTTCAACTAACTTCCATGACATATAGTGGTTTGAGGGAATATCTGCATCATCTGGAAGTAAATCCTTCAAGAGGGTAAGAATGTAATCGATTGCTGTATTAGAAATCCCATACATAGTTTTTCCATGAAACAATCGGATTAAAAATTCCAGCTTTTTCATTTTATCGCATTGTCGATATACTGGAGTCGTGGCAGCATCATTCAATTTTTTCACCCTATCAATATCATAATTTTCACTAGATGCATCAGTTGTCCTCATATCGACGTCTTCTTGAGTCGAAATCCTTTCTTTTTCATGATGAAGAATAAATGGAAACCGATCATCTAACAAATTCTCCACTCCAGTCCTTTCATTTCGATCATCACCAATTTGAGATTTAATTTTCTCCCCATTGTGATACCACACAAAGTAGTTTGCTTGAAAACCATTTTTGGTTATGTGGTAGCTGACTTCTTCACGACTCAACCAAGGTCTACCAACACAATTGGAACATGGGTAGTGTATGCGACCACTATCTGAAGCATTGTGAAATGCAAAATCTATAAATCTCTCCAAATTGTTTTGAAAATCGCTTGAGATACGATCGGTTTCATACATCGAACTTTTGTCCATTCTGTAAAAAGAATTCATATAAGTCATTTTGTAATAAACAATTCAATGGGATTGAAATTTAATAGAAAATACATTTATGTAAACGATAAATGAAGAAAATAATCATGGTATCAACTACACATGTGAAAAAAACATTCTAATGTGTTATTGAAAAAATGTAAAACCAACAAGAACTTAATGTGTTATCACATCAGAGCATGCCTCATCCCATAACCATATTAGTAGGGTATCCTCATATGCGATTTACCTTTTTGAATTAATATGCACTTCCTCACCAGGAACCTGAGTAGATTTCATAGATATAATCATCTCACATCCTGTAAGGATTCCATTATGTATGATCTGCAGAATAATTTGAGTGATCATGAATCATGCATGGGATCTTCCCATGATCACTATAGATTATGAGAAGGAATTATGATAGGTCAAGTGAAGAACATAAAACACATATTTTAGATAATTTGAGACATAATATAATAAAATAATGTATAAATCTATGGAATTTGGGATAAAAGGTTGTTTGTCCACGGGGGTCAATGATGTTCGGACGGGGGGTTCACGAGAGCACGGCCACCCCCTGTGGCCAGCCCACCCACCCCCCTGGACAGCCCGTACCCACCAGGGATAGCCCCGCCCAACCTCCCAAACAGCCCACACCCCCCTCCCCTGCAACCCCACCACCACCACCTAGACATACCAACTCCCCTGGACACCCCACACACCCCTCCCCCACCAGGACACCCCACCCAGACCCCCAAGACAGTCCACACCACCTGGACAGCCCCACCCACCCCCGTGGACATCCTTTCCCACCCCCATGGACAGCCCCACCCACCCCCTTGGACAACCCACCCACCCCCGTGGACGCCCCCTACCCCCTAGACAGCCCAACCACCCCCGTGGACAGCCCACCCACCCCCTCGACACCCCTTCTCCATATGGACACCCCCCACCCCCTTGGATAGCCCGCCCACCCCCTGGACACCCCTATCCCCCTTGTGGCCAGCCCACCCACCCCCCCTGGACAGCCCGCCCACACCTCCTTGACAGCCCGGCCACCCCCGTGGACAGCCCGTCCACCCTTGTGGACAGCCCGCCCACCCCCGTACCCCCCCTGGATAGCCCCACCGACCCTCCCAAACAGCCCACACCCCCCTTCCCTGCAACCCCACCACCACCACCTAGACATACCACCCCACCTAGACACCCCACACACCCCTCCCCCACCCAGACCCCCAGGATAGCCCACACCCCCTCGACAGCCCCGCCCACCCCCGTGGACACCCCCTACCCCCTAGACAGCCCAACCACCCCCGTGGACAGCCCACCCACCCCCCTCGACACCCCTTCTCCCTATGGACAGCCCCCACCCCGTTTGATAGCACTCCCACCCCCCTAGACACCCCTACCCCCCGTGGCCAGCCCACCCACCCCCCCTGGACAGCCCACCCACCCCTCCTTGACAGCCCGGCCACCCCTGTGGACAGCCCGTCCACCCTTGTTGACAACCCTCCCACCCCGGTACCCCCATGGACACGTCGTACCCCCCCTGGATAGCCCCGACCACCCCCCAAACAGACCACACCCCCCTCCCCTGCAACCCCACCACCACCACCTAGACATACCACCCCCCCTGGACACCCCACACACCCCTCCCCCACCAGGACACCCCACACAGACCCCCAGGACAGCCCACACCCCATAGACTGCACCGCCCACCCCGTGGACAGCCTTTCCCACCCCCGTGGACACCCCTGCCCTCCCCCGTGGACAACCCACCCACCCCTGTGGACACCCCCTACCCCCACAATCCATTATCCAAAACATATCAAATTGGTTTGAACACAATCCATAATTCCCAAAATCCATTATCCAAAACATGTAAACGTCCCAACTCTGATTTACATGTTTTGAACACTCTCCTTCCAAACATAGAATACAATAACATTAAAGAAGTATTCACAAACACAAACAATATCCTATTTAGATATTAATTTCAATAATCAATTAAACCACCAACACCTGGAAAGAATCTATTCATTAAAACAACTACAACAATATGGTTGAGATCAAATTTTACCTATTCGTATTGGGTGTACCTGTTGGGATGGGGGGTGCTGGTGTTCGGATTCGCGAGAGCAGTGGAGTCGGATGGGGTTCGTGAGAGCACCTGAGCGAATATATTAGGGCTCTGTCCGAATGGGGAGAGGAGATCGCGATCTGCAATTTGGGGGAAACCTTTTCCAACGGTTTATAAAAACCATTGGCAAAGGCACACATTTCCCAACGGTTCACTGGAACCGTTGGGTAATGTGTGAGTTTAGCACCCCTTTCCCAACGGTTCCAGTGAACCATTGGGAAAGGTGTGAGTTTTCCAAACGGTTCCACTGAACCGTTGGAAAATTTGTGATTTTAGCACCCTTTTCCAACGGTTCCAGTAAACCATTGGGAAAGGGTCCACCGAAATTCTCTTTGCCAATGGTTTTCCTAAACCGTTGGCAAAGGCTCACTATAAGAATGGTTTAAGCAAACCATTGGTATACTGCCGTTGGTAAAAGACTAAATTCCAGCAGTATATATTTAATAAAGGTAAAGAAATTATACATTATTTGATTAAATTGAATTTTTTTTACCCTAATTGGTTGGTATTACTAATTGTTTTTGAACTATATGATTGTTTTCAAACACTACCACCATTTACAAAACTATTACTAAATATTAATCTTAATTTATTGATATTTAGTTGTCTATAAGAGATGTGATGAATAATGGGAAAAATGATTATTCTCAGGGTATTCCCATAAAATATTACTATTATTTATCCTTAAAAATTTTATATATTTTTTATATAATTTAAATATTATAATAGAAATTGGACAAAATATGAATGAAAAAAGGAATTATATTTAAATTCAAAACAAATTCTCTTAGCCATTTAGGATTATGGATTTCATCTAAATGTCAATAATACGATTTTATTTAATATCATATCTATTAATTTTTTCATCGAAATCAATATTGGTTATATTACTATTTTTCAATGTTTTATCAATAAGAAAATGTAATTTTAGTAAATCTATAAGATGTACATACATTGTAAAGGAACATTTTGAAGGAAATTTTGATCGATTGGGTGATCTTTTTAATTGTTTCAATTCAACCATTTATTTCACCTTCGTTCCACTCTCCATTATAAATAACAAATATCAATTTTGTCACAATTCCTATAATTATTAATTTTATTGAATAAATAATAAATTTTAATGGATTACCTAATTGTTTACATGTATATTTAAAACATCACTTAGCCATATAATGAATGTTTTTATAGAGATATCAACCATGTGGGCATGTAGATTATCATGGTGAATATGTATATTTTTTCTAAGTTCATTATCTACATGAATCTCCCCTAACATTTGATATTTATGGATTTTTCTTTTTGATTAGAATATTTCGTTGAACATTGTTAATTATACCCCATTCCCAAGGAGATTCATTGGTAATGACAGATATAAATCATAATCATTTTCAACTTGTTGAATATCATTATGTGAAAGTAATGTATTTATTCATGATATATGTATCATATAAATACATAGGGAAATAATGATTACCAATTGTATGTTAAACCATATAGGGTGACGGATCACCTGAAGACTAGTGGGGGTTAGGGGTATACATGTAGTTTCTCTTTTAATGTAGTTTCTTTTAATTGACGTCATCATCGAATATTATCTAAAAACATAGACAACCATTTCTGTTCCTACTCTAGAGAATCTATTAGTTTATTCTTGTTTTACCTATTGATATCTTTATCCCCTGGGCATTTTTTTCTCTAAATATGATATGTAAGACACCGCAAAACTCATACCTAGGGGAGATGATATTTTTTAAGAGGTATTATGTCCACTGATAGTAGTCATTGAGTGAGTAATGTTGATGATGATCCCTATGTCTAAATCATATTATATATTTAGTAAAATATTTAATAATTGTTATAGAATTATTATTTATACTATGGTTAAATATTATTATTTAAAACATACACATTCTTCCAAAGCATTTTATTTTTCCCCGATCATTCGTTACTGTTGGGGAATGATAGTTTTTCTAAATATTTATTATATTTATAACATAGATATTTTGTTAAAAATTATTATTTTTTATTTATGTGATTTAGACATTTATTATCAACTAATTTGTTTTAAATCACAATGTACAAAACAATATGTCTTCATAAGAAGAAAAATAATTAAATTCCATGATTATTGGTTTTCTACGTGTGCATACATCTATAGATCTTGAAGATTTACTTTCAATTTAGAATCCTTGATATGATACATATAATTAAATTTTTCAAATCCACCATGAGCCATTACATTAACAATTAATACTAATTTCATTACGATTATAATAAATGTACTCTAAAACATATAATTTATAGGTAATAATCATTTCTTTTTTAGGAAAATAAATATATAATATGTTATCAGTATCACAATTTCATCGAACAATAGTGTCCTAAGAATAAGAAAAACATAGTACCACAGATTTATATTACATGGAATGTGAATTCGAGTGGTTATCCCAATGTATCTATTAAAATGGACATGTTGTGTGTAGAAATGTTGTCACATGTGTTCTATCCAATAGTGAATATAAAGGCTCAAATTATAACATTAATAGTTTTTTTGTATCACATCCATGATTTTAATTCCATCTTTTTTTTGAAACCAAGGTTCGTCACTCCATACTCTTTCCCCTGCTTTAACATCCTTAATGTGCCATTACACTAGATTTGTATCATTGGATTCTAGAGAAACATGTCGCTACACTACAACGGAATCAGTAAAATGTTGGGAAACATTTTATTCCTCAATATTTGGAGCATCAACATTTTAAAAAACTTATTTTGGCTTAGAATTGGGTGCATTAACATGTTAAGAACCCTATTAATTTACATTATTTTGTGCTTCATCATGCAATGATTCCAAAATACCTAATAATAGGGAAGGTTTATTTTTTATAATTTAATATAATTTATGAATAGATAAAAATATTCAGCAACACAATGTATGTTTAAAAATTATATTACATGAATATTGAAATCTAATTTCTCTTTTTAAGTTTAAAATAATTTTAACACTTAAACGAATATCCAAATCTCATCAATATTTTAATTTCATTACAAATAAAAACCCATATTCGTTAGAATTAAAAAAAAATTGTGACATCACAATGAAAGAGTTATCCATAGTTGAATTGAAATATGACCCTTTATTATTTTTTTATAATAAAATAATTGATGTCAAAACAATGTCAGGGCACCATCTGGCCTAAGACCCGACTATGCTATTGGAATGGCAAGAAGGGAGTTCACAATCCCAACAAGATGTGATCTAGTTCATAGGTATTGACATTGGCCTATTGGGAATTATTTAAACCTTGATTAATGACCTTCAATAAATTTCAATATAATACTTGACAAGAATCTCAATATCCATAACCAAATAACATATATCAATTTGAAGACAATCATTTTACAACATTTCCAAAAACATATTTGTCAAAACGAAATTGGAAGAAACTAAAAATTATGATTTCCATGGACCAAGAGGGCTATCACCCTCATAAAACCTCCATCAAAACCTATATGAAGGGGGGAAACTAGTAACCAGATCCACCTACACCACCACTATACCTTATGACCTTACCTGTGAAAAAAATAACAAGTTCTACATAAACCCAATTTTGTATGTAGAATGTGAGATAATTACTAGAACGATGCTAGACAAAATAGATTCCCTTACAAAACATTATATGTAATATTAACAAGCATGTTTTAAGAACGAAATTAGAAACATTTTTTGGAATAAATTTTTTCTATATCAATTTTATGAGAATCATATATTAAAATAAATATAAATAAAATGTCCACCATATGATGATGTTAAGAAAAACATATTAAGATCACCACATCATGTCCCTAAAGATATTATCAATAGTGGGACCCTATGAACATTGTATCATGGTGGACCATTGTTTAAAAACTATAACTCATGGTTTCCTCTGTGAAGAGCCACTATAGATGAAATCTATTCAATTTACTAGTGGTCTCCCATCATCATCGAATAATAGTTATGGTTGTAGTCCTAAGGCACACAGATCCATCCAACGTATAGTGCTAGTACATATACCAAAATTCTGGGGATTCCTTTTATTATGAATTTCCTATTAATATGTCACATAGGTCATCAATTTGACATACAATCCAACCACATGAAAAAACATGAAAAAATATCATTTAACGTATAAAAACATATTTTTAAACACATACATACTCTAAATCCATTCAAAAACAAATGTTTCACTATTCTATAAATTTATAGATCGAATTTATCAATGACATCATGGAGGGACACATTATCATGGAAACTTATTATTGAAAAACATATTTTAACCCATATACACCTCAAAACCATCTGAAAAAAGACTTTCCAGCACAAAAATAATCCATGGAACACAATTTTGCATCAAGGAAAGCACACCCAAATCATCTAATAATGCTAATACATATATTATATTACCTCATGCATGGAATCATTTGTAATATGGTTTAAAACTATAAAATCAATGCAATATGACTATATAAAGGTAAGAGCAAACCATAATAACTAATATTAAATCCAATTTAAAATGGTTCACCCATTCTAGATAAACCAACCCTCTAGAGAGGGAAGAGGACAAGAAATTGGGATGATGAACCCAAGAGAAAGGATGACATCATCATTGGAGGCACATTCTTGATGATTCATGATGATACAAAACCCATACCACCTTATATTTTTATGTACATGGGGAAATGTAGGATAGGTCGAGGTACTTTGTAATAGAAATCCAGATTGGGAAAAGAAATGGGTGCAATTGAGGTTTAATAATGGATGGGTATCATGGTAAATTACAATTTTTTATTACTTGAACAAGCACGATAGTTAGCATGCATAGTTTTCCATACCATAGGAAAACCATTTGTGATCCTATATTCAAGAGGAAATTGGTTTCATAGTTTCATTAAAGAGTCCACATTCCCATCCAATAGACCAGGAATCCTTGATAGTGCCATTATCCATGGCGCACAGACCCCTTTGGACTAGTTCATGTGCTCCCAAAACCATTAAATAAATGTACACTAACTCATTTTGATTCAAAAACCTCATTTTCTCCTAAAAAACATAGGAAATATATGGAATGATGACATTATGAGAAATAAAAAATTATTACCTAAGAATGAATCCATGGATTTGATAATTATATCCATTATGAAAACATTGCACCCTTGAATAATCATCCTACATTCATGTCAAATAAGAAAAATAAATATTACTCCTCAACCAATGATTTCCACTCACATTTATTATTCTCATAATTACCAATCATCCAGGGCACTAGGAACCATGGTATGTACGTCTTGTGAATCTCTATCACTTTCTAATCCACAAACTATACAAGCTGGTCAAATAATAGAAAATCAGATACCATCTCCAACTCTGCAAAATTCAAAACAAGAGATCGATCTGAATTAAACATCTTTAACTACATGGCATGGAGCCTGTAATGATTTGGAATAAATTAAGAACTATAATATAACTTATATTCCACCTTAAAAACTATATTAGTAACGTCAAAAGGTCTAACATACCATGACATTAGCTTTCATTTCTTACAATGATGTTTGTGACCTAGAAGAGGGACCACTTTCAAATACACTGATCACCCATATATACATCAACAGTTATGTACCATTGAAAACCATAGTATGTTTGGGGACTCATTGGTATCATAACATGTTTCTATAACAACATGAATATATCATAAATTTACTGCATAAGGATCAGTCTAGAAAAAAATGTCTCACCAAAATCACACTACATCAAAGGATGTTGACACGATCCACCATAAGGTTACACAATGGGGCCACTAAATTAGAATATTTGGAAATATAAATAATGAAAATTCTAACATGAACCAAATCAATATCAAAATGGCCTCTTAAATATAACAAAAATTAATAGAGAATATCCCCAATTATCTGATATTCCCACAATATCTGACCATCTATTTGATGGTGTTATGTCGAAGAAAACATCATCGGTGTCCCCATATTTATATGAAGAAATTCAAAAAAATAGAAATCTGACACGGGGCTACCCAGAACAACATGTATTATAACATTCTACAATACATACAACTCTCCCATTCAATTCACATTAGATGAATCCTTGATATGAATGAAATTGGTTGATTTGGTCATAATTTCAACCACTGCCCAAATATAATTCCTCCACCTAGGTGGATTCTCTAATCCAAAATTAAAATTCTTGGATGCCTAATCCAACCTCTAGTTATGAATGGGTATGGGATGACGAAAATTGGAGTGTATCTCATTATATCCATTCATCTTCAAACACATATAACACTTGGATACTAAGTCATCTAACTCATATCACATACCTTGCAACATGAATTGGTGACATGGATTACAGAACATTAGGGTGATCATAGGGTGGCATTACATTTATAATGGTGTTTTTCCTCTATCAAAATCTTCTGGAAATACTAAAGTACCATATAGTGGCTCATATTAAACCTAACACCATCTTGAGAAAATGACCACTCATAAGGATGGTACCCATCATTATTGAACATCATAGAGGTCTAGAAGAATACATTAGTTGGAATTCCCTAATGAATAAACTATATATGAAATGGTTTCAACTGAAAACATTACAATAATGCACCTCCACTATGCTCTTTTGATTATAGAGGCATCTTGGAAAAAAGCCCTATCATAGTTAATATATCTATGGACACCAAAAATGATGCACTAGAATATTCATAATCAATGAATATTCTACCAAATTTTCTTTTCATAGGGTATAAATGATATCATAATAAAAAACCATATGACTCTTAGCTCATAAATGCTACAACATATATAGATAATTTTTGGAGAATATTAAGGGAGAGATCATAGGATTAGAATATATTGAAATATACATAATATAATTATAATGAAACCACATCTTCAGGTAATGTCTCATAGCTACAAATTCTATGTCATGGGTTAGTAAATTCATTTAAAGTGGATAGAGTTGGCGAGAACCAAACAACATCACATGGTCATCCAACATCATCACACACCCGAGAGACCTGCACTAATCAACATAATAGACATCATACCCAATCCATTGTCCTAGAAATTATAAAATAGGATATGTGGTATTACAATACATAATTTATTCCTAATATTCTGAACACATTGGAATCCATTTGAACAATACACCTTTGTAGATATGAACTATCATTTGAGAAGATATAAATGAGAAATCCTGAACAATCCTCCTAAAATAAACTATAAGGCCTAGAAATATTCTCATTTAAATAGTAATATTTGACTCCACCCAAGGCATCAGAAATATAATCATCTGTTGGTCAACTAAAATTTACCATTCTGAGATCACATGACCCTGAAACATTACCTCTTAGAACAAAATCGTGACCATGGGAAAGTGAGCATAAAATTGATGAACCCAAAGGGTATCTAATGGAATATTAAAATTAAAATCATTGTAATTATGAGACCTACAGTAGACTGGGATGTAAAAAAAATATACAATCGAAAAAGATTAAATATTATAATGGAACACTCAGTTCATATATTCCATGACGATTGATGGTGCATTTGTTTACCTGAAAGGCATGGCCAAATACTCAAAATGGTCTTACCTACATCAAATTTCCATTTTTGGAACATCCACCTCAGTAAATTCATCATGGTGATACTCAAAAGAAATTTCTATCTTTGAGATAAATATATCCACATTAATATGATTTAAAAGGTCATTAGTATGTGGAAAATTGTATTTTTTTTCTCTTGATCATTACATTATTCAACTCTTAGTAATCAATTCACAATTTGAGTGTTCCAAATAACTTGTCTGAAAACCTGACTAGGGATAAAAATGTAGGATTCCTAGGTAATTGATTCCTCTAGATTCTAAATCATCTAGTTGTATCATTAATTATCTATTCCCACTGGGGGGCATGTGGTAATTGTGATGAAATATTGGCAATGTCCTTGTTGCTAAATCACAGTTTGTAACGACCCAATATTTAAAGGATATTACCTTCTAATAAATATTTCCTAATCACATTAAATATTATCTGTTATGGTACCCATAAAACATAAGTTTTTCACTTATGTGATTTGAATTTCAAAAATCCGACATACATAGTCGCGGCCAGTAAGTTATTTAGAGTCCAATATGGAAAACTTAATTTTTGGTGAATAGTAACCTGCCATTATGAATAGTAACATAACCTTATGAATAGTGATATAACGTAATGAATAGTATCCTTACCTATGATAATAGATAATTAATATTCATGTTGAAAGTACAATATACCTATACTTTAGAATAAGTTAATGATTGTTTTAAAACTGGTTTTTGATAATAAATTATGATTTTAAATAAATATTTAATTAATAATATTTATAAAATTATATTTGAAAAATGGACTTCATTTTTTGATTCTACACGTCCAAAAATGGTTGGGGTAAATTTTTTGGATTTTTCTAAAATACATGATTTTTTTATGAATAGTGACATACCATAAATTGCAGAATTAAGATAAATACACTAATTATAGAGTCAAGTGTGATTTTATACTGATGTAAGCCCACTTGTTTCGGGATCACATTACAAATTATTATTATTGGTCATGGAATACTCATTATTCCTTGTCTTAAGGAGAAATAATAAATTAATGATTTTTATATTAAGAAATTCCCTCTCTCCTCCACTATAAAAACCCATTCTCACCCCTCTTCCAATCACTCCTCTCAGGCCTTGTGCCTTCTCCAAATTCTGGAACAATACCCTCCCAACCTCCTCTCCCACGTCCAAAATTCTTTGGTATCATTAATGGAACAAAACCTCTTTCTTAAGGAGGTTCTCATGGAATTTTGGTTCAAGAGATAAATTCGTCTTTTCAATTCATTGTCTTTCCTTTCAAGATAATTTGTTTTCTTTATCTAATACATATCTTTATCCAAATGTTGTGATGACTCCAGTACCTTCTATTTATTGGAATGTTTCCATGATAGTGTAATAAGTTATCATCATCTCACCCTTTTTAGCTTCTTTTATACTGGTAGTAAAAACACCATCTGAGATGTGTCAATTTTACACATTTAAGTATGATGGAATTTTGATTTCTATTATCGTTCTACATTCTGGTAATGAAACCATTCTTGTTATGGATGAACCAGATTATTATATATAATATAACCTATTTAATACTCTCTAATACATTTGTTCAAATGGTGTTACATTATAAAGAAAAATGAGTTCGTTGTAATCAAAACATACAAATTAACCGAAACAATTATAATTAAAGGTCAATAGGATAATTCTTCCTCGTTACATGTAACCAATTTATATAAATAAAAAATAACACCTATTTATGTTCATAAATAATATATAATTTCAATTCTGTAGTTTGACATCCATTCCACTTCATTACTTAAAAACAAGTGAACTGAATATGAAAATAAGTGAAATGATCACTCCAGAACTACAAAATTCAATACATTAACTTGTCAATAAAGAAATAAATGAACTAACCATAATTATGGTAATCTAAATAATTATCTAATAGGGTCTGAAATATGTTTTTAACATGTATAATTTCATATTACAGGAGCTTATGTACAAGAGTGGAACATGTTTGGAGTTAAGCTAAGGGGTTTTTCACCTGAACTTCCATTTTCATTCGGGATACTTCCATTGTCTAAATACCTCAATGAAATTATTTTTTATTGTTATTTACTCCTAATATATTCTTTGTGAGTACCATTTAAATTTTTAAAAACCATTATCCTTCCATATTTTATTGAATGTTACAAGTTTTAAATGGAACTTTCAAAATTGTTTCCAAAATACAATCCCGATTCAAGGGAAGTTCTCAAATTCATAACTATTTTCAAGGGCACTATATAATCTCTTTTTGGAAACCATTATCATTATGAAATTACTAATGTGATTATGAAAATTTTATCTTAGTTCACTTTGGGATTTATATAATGATTTTCCAATAGAACACTTCTTTTCAAAATAAAAGAGTATTTATCTCAAAAATTTCTTAATGATTTTATAAGAGTGATTTCATCTAATTCAATACACTTGTTGATTCAATGGTATTATTGTGTTTAATCATTGATTAAGTAATCTACCATATTTTATTGAATGGTTTATCACTAGATTTATTGTGGACAATATAACATAAAACCATTCATCATATTTCTGGGAATGGTTAGAGTTTTATGTTTAATGACTTGGGAAAGTTGGTTACATTTCAAATGATAGTTTCAATATGAATGTATATGGTGTATATGTTGATACCCACTCATATTTGGAATCAATTGGGCTTATAATGTGATGGGTGGGGCGTGATATAGCCCCTCGATGCATCTGTAGGTCTCATGAGACAAATAGTCGTGGAATTGGCTGAGGCCATTCCCAATTTCAAATGGATTTGGTCTGAGGCCTTAATAATTAGATGTCTTGGCTGAGGCCTTGAACATATGTTTCAGAATGTCTGAAATTATGCATTACATCATTTTGAGTTCTTCTATTGATATTTCATGTGGTTATTCGACTAGTAGAAGGTCTATGATTATGTTTTATTATGGCACTATTTACTCAGCTCATATTACAGCCATAATGTGTTCATGTTTATTACTAAAGTCAGGTGTTTTCAATTATTCACCATGTCTATTGTATATATCATCATCAAATGTATTTCTTACTCTTACTGAGCATTTGAGATCACCCATTTATTATGTTTCATTTTCTCAGGACATGACGAAGTATTTTATGAATGATTTTCAAGCATAATTTAGGAGATGTGATGACTCTAGTGGAATAAATTAGTGTTGTTTTTTTACATTCCTTATATAATGTTGAACTTATGTATTTATCTTGATTCCAATAATACTAATCTACTTGGTCCTTCAGGATTCGTATTACATGTATGTATTCCAACATAGTCAAATAAGGAACCAAATCTGGGAAACTGGGGTCGGGTCCTTACAGATGGTATCAGAGGAAGGTTTAGTAGAATACATGGAAACTAGATTTAGAAAACATAGGATTAGGGAAAAGTTCCTATGTTTGAATTTGAGGATATTCATACAATAATTTCCTAGTATTTTGGTAAGGAATAGATTATGTGGATCATTCATGAAATACATCCCTGTCTGGATACGAACAGGTATAGGCTGCTCTGGAAGAGAAGTATCTTGGGGTAAAACCCAAAAACACCGCTTTGAGCTAGACTTGAATTGGAAATGGTGCTTGACAACGGGCCTTGATGCACTCTATGTTACGACACTCCTTGGGGATATGCTTAGGATAATTCACATTTTCCATACAATCCATAATGAAGGAGTTTAATGTAAATATTCCTCAAAGAATCCAATTTTGGGAATATGGGATTATCCATGCATTGGATCTCAATTGTTCTGGGTATTTTTTATACATTGTGATTCATAAACTAATATAGTGTATGTCATTATCTAGATATGGAACCTAGTCGATTGAATAGAAAACGAAATAATGCACACTCCTAGGGGATATGCTTGGTGTGGAGAACACTATTAGTTTTGTACTTTTCATCCCGGATTACTTAGATTTAGCATTTTCTACTATTCTGATTGGTGATTACATATCGAAAGCAAGACAGTTTGGGGATGGTATCTAGTTTGACATTTGATCATAGATGAATGTCTTTAGTTTTCTATCAGTCTTAACGATCGTTTATCTAGGGCTAATAACCCTAGGAAAACTGCACAATGCTAGTAGTGCCAACCCAGGTTTTTTGGTATAGATTTATTATATTGACTATACCCATAAGATGGAGCATCATCTAGAGTTCTCTCCCAGATACCGTAGCATTTATAACCTTTGTTATGGTAAATATGTTAGATGATACCAGTGTAGTTGGATGTGGAATAAGAGGATCTAGAGCGTGATGGAAGTAGTTGAGTTCCAAGCTTACAATTGGATGGGCCATTTATAGTGGTTCTGTTGGATTATTCCACCAGTGGCTAGTGAGAGAGATGATGTAAAGAAAGCACGTGTAGGGGTAGAGTCTGTATATTCTCACAGGTCAGAAAACTGGATTACGTCATAGTGTTTCTAAGAAGTCCATGGTTGTGGACATGGTAACCAGACCCTAGGATCTCTGCAATAAAAGGTCAGGTCAACTAAGTGTAGCCAAGAAGTTTCTCATGGTCACAGTACAAGACATACTTATGGAGTGAAACAAACCCAACAAGTGGAAGCTATCAGACCTTCTACAGTTAGAGGTACTATTCTAGTAGCCTCAGTTTTATCTATATCACCTTCTAATATTGGTGATATGAAATGATTAATATATGTAGCCATTGTGTAACGACTTATGATGTATTATTATACTACATCTAATGTAATGACAGTGGAAACTGTATTAGAGATTAGAATTGAAGGTCTGTGTTAGTGAAACGATTTACACCATTAGATTTATGGGTGTCAATTATAATGGATCCTATATGTATGATAGATGATGGAATTTGATGTCATTATTTGAATGGAAATTTAATTTCATTTTGTGCCTTTATATATTTATGTTCCCCTAGGGTGAGTTTCACAACACCAGTGGTCAGATATTTTCTACATAATGGTGAAGGGGGTGTTCTGGCGAGCTGAGCTGTACCCGTTCATTTTGGACAGGGTGGGATGATAACTTAGATTGTGAGTTTATATCTGGATGATCAGAAAAAATGTCAGGATGGTTTCCCTCTAGTGGTAGATTGTTTCAGGGAAATTTTTCAGAATGACTTCTCAGTAATACATCAAATCATAGAGTTGGATTTCATTGTTGATCTAGTTCTAGGTGTTCCACATGTATTTATTCAACCTTATAGGATGGTTATGATAGAGAAACAAGAGTACAAGAGGATGTTGGAAAATCATGAAGATAAGAGGTTTATATGCCCCAATACTTCTCCTTAGGGTTTCATAGTTATATTTAGAAAAAGGATGATGGTACCCTTAGCATATGGGTGGACTATCATAAAATTACCCAGTTAATGGTTTAAAACTGATATCCCATGCCATGGATAGATGTCCTGTTTGATAAACATCTAAGAGCTTGAGTGTTATCAATGATTGATCTAAGGACATGATATCATCATAAACATCTTGGATTGGGAAACAGTCCCCATACATCCTTTCATAGTAGGTATGGTCCTTATGTGTATATGTTTATTCCATATGGTATCACGAATGCACCAGCCATTTTCATTACGTTTTTGAACTGAGTGTTCCATTAATTCCTATATTATTTTGTGGTGGTTTTCATATATGATATCTTGGTGTATTCTAACAATTGACATGAGTTTTCAAACCATCTTGAGATAGTATTGAATACATAGAGAGAGCATCAGTTATATGCGGTGGTTGAAATATTCCACTTCTAGATGGATCAGATTCACATATTGGGTCATGTCAACTCAGTTGATGAAGTATCAGTAGGCCGAATATGGTGAGAGTAGTCGCTACCTAGGAGGAGTCTAAGAAAATTTTTGAGGTACAATGTTTTTTGGGCCTAGATGTTAACTACAAGTGTTTTATACAATACATCTTAACCATAAAAGAAATAATGAAGGGATTGACTAAGAAATGTGTGATGTTTGAGTGGTCTTATTCTTGTGACAAATCCTTTGAAGTGATGAAGGGAAATTTGAATTCAGTTTTGATTCTGATATTGCTAGAGCCGATATAAATTTACACTATGCACTCTAATGCATATAGTATTGGGCATGTTGTAGTTCTAATTAAGGGTGAGAATGTTTTTTCATACGAGTCTCTATAGTGGAGGCCACATGAGAGGAATTACTGGATGTATGATCTCGAGTTAGTTTTACTTGTTCATGCTTTGCAAAATTGGTGACATTTTTTATCAGAAGGACATGTTGTGGTGTTCACAGAGAACAAAAACATTAAATAAATTTTTAATCAGAATGATATGAATCTAAGATAGTTATGGTGGGTGGAACACCTTCAGTCATTTGATTTTGAGAATGCATATATGTATGAAAATGGTAATGAAATTGATGATGCACATAGTAGGATGACTTAGATACATGAAGTGCCTTAGATTAGTGGTGAGTGGATGCTTATGGATTAGTTCTATAAGATGAATTTTGAGGTGCACAATAGTCATGGAAGAAAATAGATTTTATCATTGGATTTAACCACTATTATACTTGGCAGAGTGAGGATGTGGATGCTATCAGTTTTTGAAGGCCTAGTTTTATGAGAGGGTGATGACGATGACGACCCTCCTCCTGGGTGGATGATAGGAGATGAAGAATTTATGTGTATCCATGGATGTGTTTGGGTTCCCTAGGATATACTCATGGAGATGATGAGGGAGTTTCACACTACATATTCGGCAGTGCATCCCAGTGTCTCTAAGAAGTATCATGACTTACACTGTCAGATATGGTTGCTAGGTATAAAGTTATAATTAGGTGCTATGTTACGTATTGTTCACCATATCAGTAGGTAAAAGTGGTGTATCATCAACCCACTAGGATTTTGCCGAAATTATGTATTTGTTTGTTGAAATTGGATGATATCATGATGGTTTTTTTGAGGTGTTTTCTAGGATCACCAAGAGGAAACAACATTCTGTGGGTCATAGTATACAGGCTTATGAAGGTCGCTCATTTCATACTAATCAGGGAGTCCTTTGGCGATGATGATATCTGAAAGATGTATATTTTATATCCCATTCAACATTATGGGGTACCTTGTTCAATCATTTTAGAAAGTCACAACTAATTAACATCTTGTTTCTGGTTAAGGTTTTATATGGCACTGTGTACATAGTTTCATCTGAGCACAACATAACACCATCAGACTGATGGCCAGTCAGTGAGTACGATACATGTGTGAGATGAAATGTTTTGTTCATGTGTTCTAGGCTTTTGGGAACTTCAAAAAATCATATACCATCCGTTGGGTTCACCTATAATAATATTATCCATGCTACAATTCAGATGGCACCATATGAGCCTTTTTATGGAAGGCCATGCTGATCACCTCTATGATGGATGGAGGAGGTAGATGAAGCTGTGTTGGGAGCACATCTAATGTAGGAGACATATGAATAGGTCCACTTAATTATGATATGGTTAGTTACTGCACTATCTCTTCAAAAATCTTATGATGATCATGGAAAATGACTTCTTCAATTTTTTGAGGTTGGGGATCGAGTATTCCTATGTGTTGCACCGAGGTTGGGAGACAAGAGGAGTAGGATATAGGGTAGGATTTTACAAAGGAATGTTTGACAGTTTATGATTATTGAGATAGTTAGGTCGGTTTCCTATCATTTACTATAACCTTATAGGTACCAATCCATGCATGACATCATCCATGTTTCTAAACAATTACTATATCAATCATACTCGCCTCACATTTATCCTCCTCAAGAGGATATGCTTCATGTTGATGCATACATTGAGGAGTATCTGATTCATATTGTTCACTGGAGGCTGAAGGTTCTCCATGGAAAAAAAATTTCTCTCTTATGAGTTCTATGGAAGAATGATAGGGTACATGATGAGACTAGGGAGAGGGAGTGAAACGTACATGCTTATTGGACATATTTATTCTCATATATTCCTTCACCACCTATGGAATGGTAATTCAGGGGGAAAATTTCATTAAGGGGGGAAGGTATTGAGGGCCTTATTCTTATTTGTGAGGATCAGTTTCATTCATTGTTTATTCCATTGAGTGTTTTCGAGAAAACAAGTGAATACTAGATAAGTACTAGAATTATACAGAAACATGGGCTGATTGAAAGTTATACACCATGTAATTTAATGTAAACACAAAGTAGTTTTGTTATGTATGATGAGAACATATGGAATTTTAGCATGTCTTCTAGGAATGTCGGAATATCCAACCACACGTAGTGTACTTCTTGGTACATGTCGTGTAGTCATGCCGATAGGTCCTAGAAAGTATGTCAGCAGAAGTCAGCCGCCAAATGAATAGTAAAATGGTATGTATGCTCTTTATATGGTCATACATGCTGTTTAATTTGTTTCTATCCCTTAAAATGGTTATTATCTTCTTCATTCTTCCATTTGACAAAAGGCTCACCCATGGAACTAAAGTGGAGGGCCAGAACGTTAATATCTTCCCAGTTGGTCATCCGAAGTAAAAATCAATCACATGCAGTCTTGTTTGAACCCAATTGGTAAGATCTAGATTGATATAAATCCTTTATTAGTTATTTCAGTTATCGTCATTGTTATTTAAGGATGATTAAATATACTTGTTTCAAAGATCTCTTCAATTCTATATTGAACTGGATGTCGAGGCAGGATGAGGAGAGTTGTACTATGACGAGGTAGTTGGTATCATGCCACTCATTAATTATTATGATGTTTATAAGTTTCATTGTGTTCCAAACCCATGTTAATGTGTTTCCTTGAATGTAAGTTAATTTTTATTATATCATAATGTGGTTTTGGTAATGAAATCAATGAATTAGAGTATGTTTAGACTCGTTTTTTGTTTAAGGGCCACCTCGCCATTGTGTTTCCCCCTGGTAATGTGTTTGGCCATTTCAACCAAAAATGATTATGTTCATTCTATGATTCCCATTTAGGGTTTTTTATTATAGTGATGTTGATTAATATCTGGAATTACAGTTATATTATAATTGTAAGTATTATAATTATTGAATTAAGATTGTGTTTTTTCATTTTATGATTTAGTGTTTTTTATTTTTATAGAAATTTGGAATTTTATTTTCAATTTTAATGAGTAATTGGTTAATATATTATGGTGATACCCGGGTTCATCTTAGAATGTCGTGAATGTAGTCAAATGATTATTGTACCTACACCGTGGGGGATACATGTGTTCAATTTAGATGGACATGGATGGACTTCAGAGGTTTTTGATTTATATTTAATTAGTGACACTTGGGATTCCTAGTAGGACCACTTAGGCTGGAATAATTGACATAATATTAAATTAAACATTGAGTGATTCGTTGGGCTCCCATGTAGGACCACTAAGGATGGGATTTAACGAACTTATAGCAATTTCATGAGTAAAACGTGGGGCTCCATATTTGGACCACTAAGGATAGACTCATTAGATGTAGTAGAATTACACCTGTAGTGGTACTCAAATTCCAAATTAGGAATCTCAATAATAGACTCACATTATGTATAAATCATGGAATGGAAAGAATTCTGGACATTTTTCCATGAAAAATCACAATCTTGTAATTAGTCATAAATTAATTGTTAGAATGACATCTGAGACATCTATTGTACTTAATTTTTTACGGGGAATGTCGGGCTTAGGCTGAATTTCAAGACATGAATACTACAAGTAGATGAATTGATAATGAATATAGTGAAATCTATAAATGAAATCTTTTACATGTAGGATTTTTTTACTTCTGATTACCTCCTAGAATGAAACCTTTAATTAGTATACACAACATTTGAATATACTCACTGACAGATTAGCACAATCAATAGGTTGTTGCCTACAGAGATTTATTTCTCACACCCTGTTTGTGTCATGTTTTTGGGCCTAAAAAATCTATAATTATGCATGTTTCAATAGGGAAGATGCTACCTATAAAGGTACTTGATTGCTGCTTAAGAGAAGGAGAGAAAAGGGACAATCCAAGGATTGTTAGGATATTGTGTTTCATTTGGTATTATTGTACCATATTATTGTATTGAACATGATTTTAGTGTATCTTGGTTTCACTATATTCTTTGAACATTTATCATGCGACATCATTTTGAAATGTTATACCTTCAGGTTAATATAGCCTTGTAGTTTAACATTGTTCACATTAGTATAATCTTGTTTACTACTTCCTCTATTGTTAATACATATTCTGTCATGTTACGCTCAGCTAGTGAAGGCATAGTATTCCCACTATCACACCATTTTCCCTCACTACTAGTTTGAAGCCTCATGTGTTTATGGAAATAATTTTGAGGCCATTTGGCCAACTGTGTATGAGGTAACAATTTAGTGGATTCTAGACCAAAAACGTTAAATCATGTTTGTATTTTAAATGTATAAATTCTATAGTTGATAACTGTTTTAAATTCCATTTTAATTTATATGAAATATTTTATAAAAAATTGATTTTCTCTGAAATTTTTTTAGATGTATTCTATCATTTTGAAATTTAATGAATGACTTTTTTAAAATGATTTTTGAATAAAAATATATTTAATTAAAATTGAAACCCCATTAGTTGATATGTTCAACCATATGTGGCCAGAGTTGCCTTTCCCGACTCATCTAATGTTATTATGCACCTTGATTCTATTTTATAAATTCCTATTATTCATTATGTATCATGTTCATATTCTCATCCATTCATGATTATTGTTGTCTATATTGTGAATTGGATTTCTAATATTTTCATGAAAATTTTTATTTTATTAATGATGAAATGACATGTTCTACAGGGTTAGTTTTATAAATGTTTTTTAAATTTTTAAAACTAAATTTTTAAACTGATCCTCTTACACTTTTATTTGTAATCATCTTCAATAATATTTGAATTACCTTATGATGTAGCTATATAAAATATTTGTTGGAATCATTGTGGGGTATTTTTCCCACACCCTATATGTTACATTGACTATTTGATTCCCTTTATTATATTCTTTTAATAGTTCATTCAGACTCTTTCCATTATAGATTCATGTTATGGTTACTAAGGAAGGGTAACAAGGAACAAGGTTGGTGTTCATGGACAACCTGGAGTCGGGTTAAAGATAACGTTGTATATTTCTAATTTTGTAACATATTCATGTACATGTTATGATTGTGATCTTTTATAAATAGATATATCTATTGTTGATTCCACATTATACATGGTTATAGTAATACTTTGAGGAAGAAATTGTTCCCAAAATTTATTTATTTATTCACATGTTCCTGTCACAAGCCTATAGATATCAAGAACAGTCTTTAGGATTGTAGAAAATAAGATTAGATATCTATTACGATGGTATTCTTTGTTGGATCATTACAACTAATTTTTTCTTGATGCTCAAACAACAGTTCTGCTTAATACCATTTATAGGGTAATTAAATGCACTATTATTTTTCCTGCCGATTATTTTCTTCAGTTTCTTTTTATATTTATAATTCGGTGTGGTTTCCGTAAATAAGTCACTAATGTCATTTTATAATTACATAAAAAAAATTCAATTTTCCATGAACCTAAATCAATGGAATACCAACCATAAAACCATGTCAATGTGTGGTACACAAAACATGTATTTTCTTAAATATTTATCATTATAAATAATATATTATAAAAATAATTTAAACCATATTAAATCATATATGAAAATATATTAATTATAATTGTAATATATAATAAAACAGTTTTATTTGTTAAATAAATGGTTACATTTATTTATAATTAAATGATAACTTTTTTAAATCAATTATTTTTATAATTCATAGACAATATAAATTGAAAAATTTATATATAATGTATTATTTTCTTATTTATATTATAATTTTATCTTCTACTATATATATAAACTTCTTAGTTGATTTCAATAAAAAAATACAATCTATAAACAGTTATATTTATAAATTAGTATAAATATATTTTAATAGAATTCAAAACATATAATTAGCTTGTAATATAATATTTTTTAATCTCAAAGAAATAATGATTCAAAAATAAAAATATACATATTTAAGTCATAATTTGTTAATATTATAAAATAATATTAATTTATGAATATAATAGATCGAATGAAATAATTTAATAAATATTATTTTGTAAAAAAATATATTTTAATTTTATTATAATATATATTACATCAATTTTTGTGACTTGTATGCATTAAATAAAAATAATGCAACAAAAAAATTATTTAATTATTTTATGATATATTACGTGTATTATTATTTATAAATAAAAATTTTATTCTTATTTTATAATATTGGAATATTAAAACATTATATATATATTGAAATTTATTGGATAACATTTAATTATAATATATTTATATACAAAACTAAAAATGAAATTTTTTAATAATATATTAATATTAAATTATAATACATTCTGGCATGTTTGATGTATTTTTTTATTAAATATTTTATTCAGTTTTTTATAAATACAATCAACATGGTTATTTTATAATATGTTGACTCTAAAATATTTTATTTATTTTATTAATAAATAAATATCATATCTTAGAATTAATTTATTGAAAAATAATTTCAATTTTTTTTTCATATATTACATTTTTTTAATTTTAATAAATACCTTTTTACAAAATAAGTGGGAACCCAAACAATGGACCAAACCATAAAACCCCAAAATTAAAATTAAAAAACAAAACTGAATATCAAATTGAATATTGTTTCTCTGATTTTATATTGAACACTAATTCATGGATGATGGGTGGATGCCATGTTTCCTATAATTTTGAATGGATTTATAGGATATTATCAATCCTTGTTCATTTACCAATAAAATGATTCAGTGTGATAGTTTATATGACATAGGTACTCATGATGATGTTTCAAATTGTGAACAATCTATTATATTTTACATGTTTTTGTTTTGTTTGGGGAATTGTTGGTTGGAATGTATTTGGTTCATTTTGTCTCATAATCAATATATAATATTATATTTTGGATAGAGGTTTTATTAAGGTTTTAATTTTAGAATAGGTATCTGGTGTGAGAATAACCACTATTGTTTTGTCACATTTGATGGATTTTTCCAAAATTGTACAGGATGTAAATGTCATTTCCAAAACCAATTTTCATTAAATGTTGACATAGAAAATACCAAACCTAAATATTATATATTTCATGGTAAATTTATTATTATTTTAAATAATAACATATGATTTGATATGTCATATTCAGAATCGTCCTCTATATATTATTTAATAAAACATCACACATGAAGCACCGAATGTGATAATATACTTTATAAATATTGTGGTCATGAATTATGAAATAAATAATAGTGTGCGAGTCATGATGGACATTAATAAAATTTGTAATATCTAAGGAATATTAGACATGTTAATAGAGTTAAATATCAGACGAAACATAATCATGCACAATTCCTAAAGGAGGACCCCTTTTCATAATCTCCAATATTTAATCATTTGGTGTACACCTCTCAGCAATTGAATTGGTTGATAATTTTTCAAGAGAATGAAAATATTACATATAGAGGTATGGTATTCCTATATTACATCAATACATATAAAAATACAATTTTTTTGGTGAATTGGTAAATAAGTCTTTACATTCCTTGTGAAGAGTGACTCTGAAAAGGATCTTCATCACCTAGTCTCAATACATTTATTCCCTATATAGATGATTAAAATTTTTCCCATCATCATCAAATATTATTTTCATCAAGATCGATCATGATAAATAAGACTATTTGATTATATGGATAAGAATGGGATGCTTTTCAAAATTTATAAAACCATATCAATGCATTGAAATTTCAGATTTTGAGTCAAAAAATTCCTACTCATTTTACATTAAAACATGATTATGTTAATACAAAAAAACAATTTTTTATTTATACCTAAATATATTCTAAGATAGGACTAAATAATTAAATTAAAAGGATGTTCTCATTGCATTAATTTCAATCACAGATCAAATAATATACTACAATTCTTCAAATTATCATAGGTTGTTTAATAATTTTATTATTATAACGAGTGAGTCCCACGAAAAATGGATATATATGCATCATATTTTGATGTATGTTAATAAAAAATTAGAATCCTCATTTGAAATAATTAAATTTTGTGATGTTTTTATTATACAATTTTTTTTCATTTTATGAGTGGAATTCATAGTACATTAAACCTTCAAATCATCTACGTTTTTTTCTATCATTATTTATTTGACTATTCTTGTAATTCATATCATGAATTTGAGTTCAAAATATATGAATACCTTCATGGTAAACATAACCTTGATCCAGTATGGGAATATCAATTAGAAATTTTCTTTTTCAATCATAAATGATACTTTTTCTTGGATGTGGGTGATCTCTAATGGTCTTTAGCTTAATAGCCATCATATATCTCGCAAATGATTGACTTGAACAAAAATTTCATGTATGTATAATAACATTTTTCATTTCATACAGAAACATAGTTGCCCATATCATGAAAATTCTAAAGGAATATGATCTTGAATAGGATCACAAATATGGTTAGTGTTTCTTATAGCAATTTATTCAACTATGTTGATTCTCTTATTGGTAACCTAGATAAAATTTGTATGAATCATTTTATTTTATATTGTAAATGTTTTTATCATTTATACAAGAATTTTTTTTACATATCTCGATATTATTGGTTTGTGTAGGGAGATTCCATTCCATTATGTTAATAAAAATTAAAATATTAAATGGATTTGGGTTCATCATCATGGTACATATAGAAAATGGGATGTTTTTTATATAATCAATTTTGGAATTGAGGATACCTTGGATTTAGTGATGATTACAAACATCATAATATATTTGGAGGCATAAACCCATTGGGGTAGAAATGATATATTTAAAAATAATTATTTTATGGATTACAAAACTCCAATTATCCCTCTCTTAGATGTTTCAATTATCACAGTATTGTGTTCAATTAGGATGAAATATCATTAGTTATTTTGGGAAATATTTACAAATAAATAAATATCATGAATCAGGAAATGATTCTATAATTTGTATAGTTGGGGAACTAATTTATAGTTTCATTGAGAAAATGAATGATATAGAAGATTCAATCTAAAAAATTTGTATATTCCTCACAATCTGGGGAATTTCGGAATAATTGATCTATTCATGTAGAATGTACACTTATTTATGATGGATTCATTTATGGTATAATCCATTTAAAAAAAATAGTGATATATAAAATTGGAATGACTTATGAATTTAGAGAAGTATATCAACATTTTTTAGAACACATTATGAAAATGGAATCTCCATCTTCCATAACAATGGATAATTCCTCATTAAAACATAAAAAATGATGGATGTGTAATTCCTTGATTTACAAATCCCCTAAATAATAAATGTTTTTAATTAAGTATGAATCACCACACAAAAAACTATTGATGTGTCTTTAATTGATGAAAATTAATATAGAGTTAAAATTTAAAAATAAGAAAATGAAATGACGTGTCTTTGAATAAAATTTGGATTAACTCATAACAATAATCTAGTTATGGGATACTTTAAATCCTCATATTTTAAAAACCATTTTACAGCCAACCCCTTTACATTTTTTTCGATGTGAATGTAATATTCTTTATTACAAAACTATATTTTCATGGTCATTCAAAATTTGAAATTAATGATACTGAAATATGGATATTGTTCTCTAGGTAAATGTTTTTTACTTGATATTAAATAGAGAAAACATATGTAGTAGATTGATAGATCATTGGAAAATGAGAAGTTATTTTTCACGTTTGTAGTCTATTTAAAATATGAATTCATATTAATCAATATCATAATATAATATTATTTTTCAATTATTTGAAGGATTGATAATTTTATTTTTACATTCGACTTCGGGACATACAAGTCACTTTGTGTATTGTATTGATGTGAAGTTAATTAATACACTTATATTATTTCCTTAGGATCATTAAATTAAACAATACAGAAGATATGAGTGTTTTTTATATGTTTCTAGTGAGGGACACATGATTTTATATATTTTTTCCATTAAAACTAAACCATACAATATTAGTCATATCTAATCACATCATGTGTTTGATTGATGTCCTCCCAACTCCCACTCATCAAAAATGACGAATTGATCATTTTCTATAATTTTTAAGACATTATACCCATGTTTTAAGGGTTTTAAGTGAGTTGAACCTGATTTTTTCTTCCAAAAAAATAATTTAAAAATTAAAAAACACACTTTAGAATATATATATATATATATATATTACACCATTTATCAAAGTGAAGTTGTACTAATTCCTACATGTCAATAATTTCATCTTGGTAATTTTTCAAAAGTATCAAAAAAAAATGAATTTTTTTCTTTGTTTTGGAGAATGCCACAATGTTTATTAAAAACAACATTTTAAAATAATAATATAAACAATGTTTCTTATATAAATATATAACTCACCCAACTAAACAGAAAAATATCAGATAATGAAAAAAAATATATGTTTTAAAATAAAAAATTGAACATTATTGAATCATTCGTATTTATGAATTTTTAGATAATTTTTTAATCTAATCATTTTGTTCGATTAATATAGATAAAAATGTTCAATAAATAAAAAATTATCACTGAAGTCATTTCATTAATATCTCTTTTAAATTTAACTACATAATTATCATATAAAAATGGAAATGAAATTATATACTAAAATTAGATAAAATGAAGATAAAATTTACCATGTTATGGAATTCCAGCTATTCTTTATGTCTGTATACATTCTGACATAATTTTTTCTTCTCATTCACTGCTAAAAAAATTATTATCTCTTATAAATTCAGTGAATATTTATAGTCCATTTCATACTAAAAAAAAACAAATAAATAATAAATATTTTAAATGAAATTGATATTATCACCGAAAATACCCATCAGTGATGATATTATTTGATGAAATAAGACAATATTTGTAAATTACCTAACATAATAACTAAAATCCATTCCATTATATTGTTTCAAATTATCCCAAATCATTGTTAAAAAGTAAATATATTTTATATATGTTTTGGGAGTGAAATATTATAATATATTCCCTAATATAAATCAAGTTGTAGAAGTCAACAGTCTCCATATACTTAAGCAACATCCTTATGCAATTATTTTTATGATATGTATACACTACCTGATCATAATTGTTATATTATAAAATAATAGAAAATTTGTAACCTGTATTGTATTGGTAAAATGAATGGGGTAATGTATTAAAAATTTATAATCGTCTTAACAAGTGGACGTTTTTGTAGATTCTTTGTGATGTATTATTATAATAATGTTTTTTGGTTGAAAATTATATTTTCATAAAGGATTGATTTATTGAATTAAGAGAAATAGGAGTAGCTATATTTCATTGTAATTTTTTTTTAGTTTTTTATGAAAATCTAGATAATAAATCTTTTTTGTAATTTTGTTTATCAAACACGCATGTAACGCCTCACAATTATTAAATAAGAACAATATATTTGGCAACATATACAACACAAGACAAAAATAATTAATGTAAATATAAAAAATCATCACATAAATATATATTTACTTTAAAATAAATATATATATTCTATATCATTCATTACGTGGAACATTATGTTTATCTTGTTTTCCCCACAACACATCCTTTACCTAGCATTACACACAACATCGAGTTTAAAAAAAATATGAAATATTATTAATTTTCGTTAATATTATCTTTATTCCATGTCATTAAATCATATTGTATGAATATAAATAACTATATATAAAATATTATGGTTATATATTGACTAGGAATCTGTTATGATTAATTTTAGAGATAGATAAATGTTTACTGTAGAACGAGGATAAATTGTAAAGGCGATTTAAAAATAATTTTTACACATAAAATGAAAAACATTGTACGAATTTTTTTAAAAATTTCATAATTAAAAAAAATTGATATTGGAACCCCATATTTATAATAGGTTATTTTTTTTGAGAAGTTTCATTATATGATTAATAGTGAAAATATTTTATTTTAAAATAATTTTTTTAAAAAAATATTCATAATGAAAAATTATATTATTAATTTATTATAATGTATCATTATTCAAATTATATATTTTTTAATCCAATTTATTTCACTTTAATCTCATTAATTCTTAACACAGATATAAAATATTGTATTATTTTGAACATTTTATCAGTAGAATATTATTTTCTCATTAAATCTGTGGGTTTAATTTTTCATAATAATTTTTTATAATATGAATTGAATTTGGAAAAAGAGATTCCATATTAGAAATCAAATAAATATATAATTTGTAATAAACTCAAATTATTGATTTACTAAAATAGATAGTGAAAATTTTAAAAAATAATAATGGTGATTAGGCTAAAAATTGAATTACCATGGGCATTAAAATAAAATATAAGGGTTTCAAAGGACCATCCAACTCTTCCAAAACCAATTATCTATTCATATTACAACCTTATCTCTTCTATGATAGAGAATGTTCCATTTTGGAAACGTTTTTCATGAAAAAACATGGGTATTGTAGAATATTTTTAATATATCTAGAAGTGTCCCTCACACCTCTCATTTAAAAGGGATCCCACATTCCACTCTTCTTAAATCCTTCAAAACTATTTTTATGGATATGATCTACAAAAATAACATCCAAAAATCAAATCCTTCATCATAGAAAGATTATTATTACATTATATCGATACTGTAATGGATTTAATGAAAACCTGATGAGGATACACGAAGAGGTGATAATGTTCTCCAATGAGAATCATTATAATATTTTTTATGCACCTACCTATATTATTATTAAATCATGATGATAAAATAACAATATTATAATAAATATAATGATATGTTTATATAAAATGTTCATTACCAACATCAATCTCATATTCCATCAATTGTGTCATGAAATAATAATTTGTTTGTACATTAGACTATGATATGATGAAAAAATGTCATTATATAAAAAATTTATAGCTCTGATAGATGTGTATGAAAACAAATAAAAATAATATTTATTTTAATTATATAAATATTATAACTATTTACTCATAATAGTATATATATATTATTTTTATTACTCTATAGGATATATGATAACGTCCCTCGCGTTTACGATAGACTACCACTTCTTGAAGCAATGTGAGTTGTAATTCCCAAATTACACACATTGAAGGTAATAGAGATAATTTTTTTACAATATGTTATATAATTTGAATAATTATGATATTTTTTTTCATATTTATCATTCCTAAAGACTAATATTTTATTTTAAATATTTCGTTTCAAACAAATAATGTTGATAAAATCGTTCCTACAAGTGTGGATTATCACCTTTACAAAGTGATGTGACTAAATTTTTATCACCACAACTCATGGATGATACATATAAGTATTTAATATGGTATATATTTTATTATGATTATTCATTAATATATTACATTAAAAAACTTCATTCAATAATTATTATTGATAAATGGAAATTCTACATATGCGTTCGAACGGTTTATAGTTTCCATGATGGTAACATACATAATTTTATAAAACTATAATTATTTATTTGATTAAAAATTAAAAATTAGTTAAAAAATAATTATTATAGCTTTATTTTTATTACTATTATTCTAGAAAAAAATATTATGTGTAAAAACTACATCATTAATGAAAAACATGAATAAGAAAATCTAGGCTACTATAAAATAAAATAATAAAAATAATGAAGGATAATTAATAAATGACTGTTAAAATGTTATAAAGGAAATACTTATGATATTATAAAGAGGAATTTTTTTCTGGTGTAAGATAATATAGTTTTTATATCCACTATATAGGAATATAAATAAATTTTAATCAAAAGTATGCGTGATATAAGGGTTTTCTTAACTCAGTTTATGTCTGTAGGGTTAAAATCTACTTCATTGATTATGTCATTATAATATTGTGTTTATAATAATTTTGATGACAATATTTAATATTAAATAATTTTTATTATTTTGATTTAAATTTCATATACTTTTTTTTCTCTGATTAACTTTCAATTAAATTTAATTATTTCTGCAAGTGATTAGTTCAAAATATTATTCTAATCATCATTTCATTTTATTGATTTTCAGCTAAAATAAAATATTTGACCATTTCCTAATAAAATATTTTACTTCATTATCCTCAAGTTATTAATTATATTTTCATTTAACAATAAAAATCTACCACTATATGGTACAAAATTATATTAGGACAACAATTTTTTTTTAAAAATAGACTTTACTCTTCTCTTCGCTAAGAAATCTAGTTTCTTTAAAAACATTTTTTATATAAATGGATTAGAATTTATTAAACGGTTTAATGATGAATTATTAAACTTAATTTAATGAATTTCAATATTTTAATAAAATAAAAATGAATAATATTTTTTTATGAAAATTTATATATCTAATTTATTGAATATGTGAATGGAATACACTTATTATTTTCAGAACAAGGAACTTCAGTAAAATATTTTGAGTGAAAATAAAATGTTATTTATAATTTGATTTAAATTTATGTAATTTAACCCTATCATGATCATCATTTCTTAAAATTACATTTCTAGTTTATTAATAACATTATAAATAATTTTTATTCATTATAATCTAGATATTTTCAGTTCATTAAAAATGATTTTTTTTATAAATTTCATTCAATTTTTTTTAAATATGAAATTTATACTTTACCCTATTATTTTTTATTCTATTTTTATGGAATAATAATAATTTGATAAAACCATACATTATTGTATATTTTATACACTATGGATATATATTATTGATAACATAATTCTTCTATATATTTATGATTTATGATCTGTATGATTTGGCATGGGATATTATTATAACATTCACCATATTAATCAGGTTGGTTTATGATTTTTTTTAATTTATTAGGGTATGTATAATAATTTCATTATTTAGTTATAAATATGGGTGATTATGTTTAGTATGATTCACCATATTCATATGAGCATTGAATTGGACTTAGTAAGTTTCTTGTGGGGGCCAAAATGCAAGCTATATGAGGAGTCGAAAAGTTTCATTGAAAAAAATGGTTTTTGAATCCCTGTGTATTTTTAGAAATTAGTTTCAAACTATATTGTATAATTTGTTGATCTTATCTGTCTTATAAATATTTTTTACACATATAAGATGGCATGACCTATTTTTTTGGAAACTAGTTGATTTTTACTATCATGTGAATTGTGTTGATAATAAAATACTAGATAAAGATAACGAAAGTATGGTTATGACAAAAAATATTATGAATTAAATTTTGGTAATTTAATAAGATTATTTGATTAGTTATAATATCCATATTTATGTAATTTTTTATATGTAATTTTTTATCATCATTTTGATAGGCAATATTATTCTCATGTTATCTATTATATTGAATATGTTTTAGCTCTTTCCATTTTCATATGATTATTAGTTTTTAAATAATATCATACGCTATACGATTAACCTTTCTAATCATTTGATCTAACCCCTATATTACCATTTTTCCTTGGCTACCATGGTGTATTATATGATTAATTGGTTGGGATTTGCTAGAGGGTATAATGATATTATTAGAAATAAAATATGTTTTAATTATTGTATTCAAATGTAATATAGGAATCATGATTGTATTTACATTACCATGACTTATAAACTATTCATTAATTTTGGATGTGATTCATTATATTCTACACAATTTTAAAAATGAAAACATTGGCTACGGGTCCCGGTAGTCAGTGACCGTACATTGGTATGAAGTGAAGCATTATAAAACCATGTTATCTAAATTTATGAAAACATATATTAGAGTAAAAACATATGATATATATTAGAGATAAGAATATAATAACATCCATATGTTTTGTAAATGTATATATTAAGTGTTTTTTATTTAATATAAATCTATATCTGGATACTATATGTATACGTTTTTCATGTACAATTGTACCCAAGGCTAATAACATTTAAATAGACACATTGGGCATGAAACAATTGTCACATGTTTCATGGTAACAGTCCTTAATATGCACATGGATATACACTCCTGGGGGATATGATTATCAAAAATAACATTTTCCTTCTAAACAATTATAATGGATTTGAAATAGAGACATTACCAAAGAATCCATGTTTTTTAATTTGATATTAGTTATTCATTAGTTATTTAACTATTTATGGGATAATTATTATGTCCCCAATAGAATCATATAATCATGTGTATTATAATTTTTTAAATGTATCAAAATATAAATAATTGTAAATGAATCTATTCACGTAATTCAAGGTGTATTTATTAATGTCTCTTTGATGGGATTATGCCAATATTTCACAGGGATATAATATCCCAGACATTCTAATCACTTTTGGAAATGATAACATTTTCATAAAATGAAGTGAAATTAATCTATATGTAATATAAATTCAAATGAAAAAAATAGAGGAGGATGAATTATGTGAATAAATTGGATAAATGTAATAAGGGTTGTAAGGGTATACCCACATGTAATAATTGTTTAATGAAACAACCATGTAATTTTTTAAAAGGAATTGGCGTTTTCTTCAGGAGTTTAGAGAACCAAATCCTTCTATCTGACTAGAAGGGTAAAAATATATTTTTAATGTATAATGAATTAACTATATATATACAGGGAAATAATCAAGTCAATATCTCAAGAATTGAATGAATATACATCAAGAGAAGCTAATGTGTCATGATCAATCTTATTTTATACAATAAATTAGGAATAATGACAAATGTTATTTTGTTTGGAAGCATAGATTACACTCTTTTTAGTATTTTTTAATGATATCATTCTTACAATATTTTTTAAATGTATAATAATGGTAACGTGATAAATTTTTTCGATGGATTTGAATGGGTATGTTGTATAAAACCAATGACCAAGAAAGATGTTTCATTTAAATTTTAATCTTATTGCAAAACAATTGATTTAGAGAATGATAACCATTAAGAGGTTCATGGAATTGATATATTGATTTTGGAATTTAAAGATTACTGATATGGATAATATAATACGGTTGGTTTTGATAAAATTGGAACTGATTAATGACATTTTTAAAATTGATTTATAATATCATTTGTAGAGTGAATAGAATTCTTGGATTCATCGAGTATTTCCAATAATATATTATTATTTATAGAATATGGAATCACGTAGGATTAAAAAATATATTATTTGTAATTAATGTTACATCCATGTTAAAAGAGATTATATGATGATGTTCTTCGAATATTTTATAAGTAATTTTTAAAAACTACATCATATTGTTTAAGGGTATAATGATAAGATAATTTTTTGAAATTTATCAAAATTATATATTATGGTTTGGATATCAATATTTTGGTAGAGTTATATGGATTAATTTTCATTACACAACTCACTAAGGTTTGACACGTGAATACACCAAACAAATCTCAAATAGGTCAGGGTTTTGTAACCAGCATTTAGTAATCATATCCGTAAAATGTGAGGAATTTGAATAATGTACATATATATAAGAACACATCTACAATCCCCCATATTAGTGAAATATAAAATAACTAAAACCAATGCATGAATACATTTAAGATCCCACGATATTGTATGAAAGAAAATTACTAAATGTAGAAAAAGGGGAAATATACAAGCCCTAAAAAAAATTCAAAGTCTCCAAACTACTAAATGTTCGATAAATAATGTAAAATCAAAGATTCTACTTAAAAATTGGTATCAAAATCTCATTATATACACCTATTGGTCCAAGTATTCATAGGATTCCATCAAATGGGCCATAGTTTGAATAAGACACTACATGTGTGGGAGAATCCCATATAAGTCAAAGTATAGCAATAACCATTAGGAAATCCTGATAGTAACATTAATTCATAACAAATTATATTCATCTCAATATAAGATATATTAATTAATTTATTATATAAACGCCTAGAAATACACAGGAAATACATCATGAAATTAGGCAGTCATAACCAACTACCAGCCATAAGATTCATCTCAATGCAATTCTCATTATTGGTTGTCCCACACAACAAGACCTTTAATCATCATATATAATAAAAAGGGTGGTCCAGATCATTGGGAACCCCATAATAAAAACTAAATGATTAATAATTACAAATTTCTCAAATTTGGGGTCCGAACCAGAATTGCTAGGGGACAACCCGAACCTAATCAGCAGACACAAAAAATGTAAGGTGTCATTATCTAGTGATATCATGAATATTTCCATTACAACAAGGTATATGAAGGATAAAAATCATGATTTGTGACAACACACTAATTCTATGAACCCTACCTAGTTTATAAAGAAAATTGAGGACTTCGCTGCAGTCTAAAAGAGAGAGAGACCACAACTCAAAATAGGGATCGACCTCTAAAGGGGACCCAAATCCTCGAATATAAGATTAATTACACACTAAACTTATGGGGAAATAGACCAATGAAACATAATAAATCAATAATTATCCAATATAATGAAATAATGAACTAAAAACATTTTATTAAATGGTACATGCGCTGTATTAGAGGCAAAGATCATGTCCAGTTGTCCCCAATACATGTATAGAACACCCCAAACCGGGTCATATGCATCTTGACATGTCTGTGTACTTTTTCATGCCAGTGTAACCTCCTGGGTACTGGTGTCCACATCTAGGTACACCTAAATTTTTATACGTCCCAGTATATTGTGTGCCTCTAGACATGTACATTTTCATGTTTCCAATTACATTTTGTGTACATTCTGAGCTTTCAGAGAGGGGTCATAAGAAATGTGATAGGGGTTACCCAAAGTGTGATCCTTAACATTATTCTGAAACTTTAGCCACCAGATAGAGGGCCCCACACAACATGTAATCCAAAAATAAATATAGTGATTCTCTATATTTTCATGAAACCCTATTTCACATCGCATCATTTGAAACTTTTAGAAAGCCATATCCCTCAATGGAAACTAAATTTTTGATGTTGTTTGAGAATTATTTCAATAAATATCATAGATATTGGAAATAAATATGCTTTAGTATCCACCATTTTCAAAATCTGCTGAAGTGTCATTTATCACTATAGAAAAATAATGAAAAGCTAATTTAGTCACTTTCTCCCTCAATATATCCATCATCATCGTCGATTCACTAAATGAAACATCCAAAGCATGATGAACCAATAGTTTTGATTCATTGCCATGATAAAGGGTCACATAACTATCAAATATTGGCGGAAGTTCGAACAACTGGTGAAATCAAAAATAGATAATGATGGGTTGATGCATTAACAGAGAAAACCATAATACATAATAAATTATGGATAATAAAAGGTCATTGTTTTTTTTCCTCAATTCATTTCCTAGGAAGATGAAAAACAAATGGTTGTAAATAAAAATGAAAAAATAAACAATTACATAAATTTAATTATATCAACAATTAGATTATAAATATTATTCATGTAATTCATTTGTGTTTGTCTAGGATTATGAAACGGAATGTAAATTAGAAAATTTATCATCCAACTTATTTTTTTTGATAATTGATGAAGAATTATTATGTTGTAGTCATTGATGAGAGGCCATAACTATGTCGACACAATGTTCCATGAAATGATTTTGATCCCTCGTTGTACAAAATGAATGATTCCAAAAATCATTTGAATCTCTAGGGTGTGAGCGGCCAACCATGTGGAAATCAAATAATATTACATTTATAGGATTAATCATTCATTTCATAAAATTAAAAAGTAAAAATAAATTAATAAATAAACTAAAATTATTTATATTCATGATGAATTTATCTCAAACAGTCCACCCTGATAATGATTATGTCATATCAATGGTAAGAATATTGATATGAACAAAGGGGTACCATAAAAATTTAGACCTTGGCCCCTATTCGGGAATTATTTCCCTTTTTAAGTATAATTACATGTGTATTTTTAAAACATATTTAATATATTTCACCCAATAATTCAATGAGAACCGAGGCTCATAATTTAATGTTGTTTCAGTGGATGGTCAAGAAAATAATAATTATTATATACAAAATAAATAAAAAAATATACAAGTCATCAAATTCTTCTTATATTTGGGATTTCCATTATCAAAATTATAAAAAATAATATAAATGTTGATGGTAATGGGATCCAAAATATGTATCCTACTCTCTGGTACTCTACAGATGGTTCTTGTACTACCACCGGACATACACAAGGGAAATCACCTTCATCAAAAGGATCATATTCTTCTATTCTTCAATAACCACAATGTAATATGAAATGGTTGCTCCATCCTTGATATCTATCTCACCCCAGTAGATAAAATGTAACGTGTTAAGCATGAACCTCCTCAATTGCGACACTTGGATGATTTCATGTAACCACTATTAATTTTGTGATAGAGATAATTCATACTCCACCACACCATATCTTTTTAGTATTAGGAAAGAACCAATAAATCATGTAGAATTATTTGAACTCTAGAAAAAATCCTCATTTCACATTGAGGTGAGCCCCTAAAGAACACTTAGTGTCCCTACATTTCTCCAAAGAACATTTTCATCTTTCCACATAAGATATGTGATATATTTATGTAGTATTTATCTTATCATGCATTATATGAACCCTAAATGTAGTATCTGACTCTAACTCTAACCTCATAGGTGTTGACTCACATAGGTTATTCTTATAAATTGGTGATCTACACAGTCTCTCATAAAATAATCAAATGGAGCCCACCTAATTTTGAAAATATTGGTATAATTGTATGGAAACTAAACCATGGGTATGTGATCCTCAAAAAATTGGAAAACTATGAAGAGTATGCCTAAAACATTTCCTATAAGAACTGAATGGTTTGTTCTGTCTAGGTGCCTGTCTAGGGGTGTATCTTATTATCAAATCAAATAGTGTTACCCAGGCCTCCTATAGTCCACCCCACAATAATTTTGTGAATCATTCGAAATGATTATAGACATTCATAAAGGGGATTTAATGGGGTTTGATTTTCACCGGCATGTAGAGGCATCTCATGTTCCTTGTTGAACTCTACAACCAAATAAAAATGAAGTGGTACAGCTTCGTGAGTCATTCTAAGATCGCCTAGATAAAATCACGTACTAGGGATGTACATGGTAATATTTACCTAAAATCCACTAATATCCCATCCCACTTTCTCATGGATACATAAATGGGTTAAGCTAAACCCATTAAAACATGGTGCTCTCCTTCACCAGATGACAAATATGTCATTGAGAGAAAAAAATGTGACAAACCATTTCATGTATTATAATCAAAACTAATCTTGGTTATCCTAGTACATATTCTCTATACCTAGATGACCCACCATTTTGGATGTATGAAACTCCCACAATACCTCCTCCCACAATGTTAATGGTAACATCATCCATACATTGAAATGGATAAAATTCTCCCAACCATAAAAATATCCATCAGGGGACATGTCCAGTGGATAAATGAGTGATCAATTTCTAAATTATAGTACCACATTGATGTGAATAAATGACACAATATTAAATAAGTTGGGTGACAACCATAGATATTATAATGGAATAATAATCGATGTACATGAAAGGAAAATATTACAAGCATCACTTCTCTGACACCTCATTCAACAATTGAGAAAAAGATAGCCTACTAAGAGTATCTCCGATGACATTCCACATCCAATAATTATAGATTATATTGATGTGATGTCCTTTGATGAACTCTAGGAACATCCACTATCTATTGATATTTCATTTATACAAGAATATATTCTAGAGGATTATTTTTAGAATAAATGATTATATTTTCACCCATCAAGTAGAGTCACCAAATATTCATTCTGAAGTCTTCCAATGCTATCTCATAATCCTAGGTCACATGATTTGATCATGTGCTCAAATGTAATTTGAACAATATTAAATAGTTTCTCAACTCTTCATATAAAGACAATTATGTCTGGTCCCTAATACATCATAGGGCACTTCATACTCAAACAAATCTTCTATAAATCTCATGATATGATAACTCATCATCATCTAAAAAATTTATTAATGAAATTTTTGGAGCCTTTCCATACACCCAAATGGATTCCCCATTCAAGTCAGTTTTTTCAAAGGTGTTTCAACACTAGAGATTCGATTTAGTAACCATTGACAGTCCCCTTCCAACCCAATGAAACATTATATCTTGGTTACAATCATTTTTGGACCCCATTCATGCATTGCCTCATCATTTTTTGAGTCTACAAAAGATTCATCAATTGAGATGATTTTAATCCAAATGATGATTTATTAAGTCCAAACCAATCACTTCAATAGCTTCTAATAATTCCCATTGTCTCATAGTTAATCTAGGACCATCTTTACGTTTCTCAAGTTATCGTCCTTAAATGTTCAATACACTTGGATTTCTTCAATAAGTAACACCATGAAGTGTTCAAATTAAGCCGAATGATATAGTACATGAGTCCATAAACACATCTAGTGCATTATTCATGTTGAATGGTGTGGCCATGTACTCATAGTGATTTTAAAGAATGTTTATTTCCACCATCCTTATATTCATACCCCTTACCAACAATAGGTCATATCCTTGTATGAGGTCAATTATTTAGAACAATCACACTCCTCCTAATGAATAAAATAGTTCATCGATCCTATATGGTTAATATACATTCTTCACGGTTATCACATTCATGCACCAGAAATCAATGTGTAACCATAACATCCCATCACCCTCCATGTAAAACAACAATAGGGATACCAAAGGGAATAAAATTTATCTCGACAAGCCCTTCACCTAATAATGCTCCAACTACACCCTCATCCTTTTTTGTAGGTTGAGAGTCATCAGATATACTAGTTTACATATGAGCTTCACCGTTACATACAATTTTAAACATAATTATTCCTCTTAGTGGGGATATAATAAAGGTATGTCCTCAGGAAAGACATAGTTATAATCCACCACCCCCGGAAGAAACTAATATCAAAATGAATCAACTAATATAAGAGTCAAGATACTGAACTAGTGAATAATCATACAGACACTCTTATACCAAAGCTCAATATAATTAATCATGGTTTTCTATTCACCCATAATGTAAAACCACATTTCATCACTACAGGAACAAAAAATAATCCACCTAAAATAGTCAATTTGAGCATGAATTGTTGATATCTAGTCCATACCTAATATGACATAATAAGGACATATTTATAATATAAAGAGTTCCCATAAAATACTCTCACCACCAATCATTATATTACACTGTTAGTACAGGTTCACAATCAATGAGTCACCACATGTGTAAGTCATCAATCACAACGGTCAAGATGTTAGATTAATTAGAATATCTATGTCTTGAACAACCTAATATTCATGTAAATAATGACTCCAAAATGATTCTACATATAATATACATTTTTTATAAAAGACACATATCATACATCATATTATCTTTGGAAGATTGCTGTTATAGGCCTCAGTAGACTACACCTTTCCTAGTCCATTTCCACAAGTTCCCTAATCCATGAGTGTACCACTTTTGTGTGGTTGTGGTAAAGGGTCAAACATGCAACAAACTATTATATATCTATCGTCCCCTCAGCAACATATTTCTCCATGCATAACACCCTATTTCTTCCAATGTCTATATATCAGTAGTCCCTCGATAATATCATGATTAGCATCATGAACGTTTTGAAAATTGTATTCTATATTTCTCCGACCATCATTAGAGAAACAACAAATCATCCTTGGATGATGGGAGCCACCTTGAAAGACCACTAATACTAAAAACATGTCTTATTATTCCCTCATAACGAATCTAACATGATTGAATAACTATGAATTTCATAGGCTACCAGCAACCAAGATCTTGGGTAATCGATTTCCATTACAGGAACCCACATTCGGTGCAAACTCTATGAGAAATTTCTCTACAACAATTGATCATTCATGCATCCCATTGATAGTGGTAATGAAAATTGATACCTGTTAAGAACAAATATCCTATAGTAATCTCTTATAAATGTTTTGAGGGCCCTAATGAACTATTCTGACAAAATCTCAAATGAGTAACCCAAAGATCATAAAACTCTCTATATACACTTCTACAATCAAACAACACTACTTCATATGAATAAGCTCCTCTATGTGTTCTAATAAAAATATGGTATGATAGAACATACTTATTAGGAGTCGATTAGTGTATGACCTAGAGATATATTTCTAATCATGTGACAATGATACTAAGATACACCATCACCAAGAATATAATTTAAAAAAACACTCAATGATGACCACAATTCATTATGAAGGTGTGATCACAAGGCAGGAAAAGCGAGTGTATGAATCTATACAATCCTCATCCACATGAGGGTATGGAGCACCCTGAAACCTATGAGGTCACTTCCATTGAAACTCATTGTAAGAACCCAGTTCTTATTCTTGAGGTAAGAGTTTCTGATATTCCTTTTCCTTGTGTGTTTCTGAGAAAAAAGGGAAATGTGGAAAAAATATAAAAAATTTATGGGTACACACTGTCTACATTGTCCACACACCATGTACTTTGGCCATTTGGGATGATAATATAGGGTTTGTAGGCCTGTCGGCGATGAAGTGTTAAAAAACTGACTACATGCCATGTACTTAGTATATACACATCGTGTATTCAGTCAGCAGGTGAACAGTAAGGCAATGAGAGTATCCACCAGTGTAATGATGGTAAACTCCATGTACATAGTAATAATGGTCATGTAATCAAGTCGACTAATAAAAAGTGAGGCTTCAGAATGATTCCACTAGAGGAACAATTAATAATATGGAATGTACACGACATGTAATTGAGAGTACATGCGTTGTAGTTATGTTTTCGTCATTAAAAATAAGAAGTAGCCTCCTCTTTAAATAGTGTAATCTTATAATTTGATGGGAGTCGTGGGAGAGATTTCTAGAACTTGGAGGAGCTCCCGATAGCACATCGGGGCTCTGCTTCCTTCACCGACGATCTCGTTTGAACCATGCATGTGAGATTTTCTCTCTTCTTGAACATCTCCTTCCAATTATTTCAGTAAGGTAATTTATTTGAGTTTGAAAGGGTATATGTTTATCCTAGATCTACGTCATTCTCAGTTGATTCGGGAGGCATCATTCACATGTATTGATCAAAGGAGATCTAGTTCGGTGTTCTGTTGTTTATTTCCAACTATTTAGTTGTTTTTGTGTACTGTTGTGCTATTAGCCAATGTTTGGGGTGTCGTCTGGCTGAGGACTTGACTATTAAGATACCTATAATTTCATAGTTAATTTAATGAACAAGCGTTAACTACTATTTGGGATTGTTGACTTGATACAGGGACACCCTGTTTGTGTGTTCCCCTTGTTTAGCCGTTTGGTCAGGATAACTGTGGGTATTCCGTGAATATAGAATGCTTTAAGTTTCTTGCGAGAAAATATATATAAATTTCTTGCTTATGTGTGGGCTCTTCCCAGTTACTTGATATCCTGAGGGGAGTGTTTTTTGAAGCATGGGGGCAATGTTTTGTTTAGCCTGTGGGCAAATTTTCTTATGCCTATGGTCATTAGATTTTGTGCATGAGGTCAATATCTCATATTTATAAGGGATTTATTCATTTGGCCTTAGGGCCATCGCTTTATGGATTCGACTCTTCTTGCCTGAGGGTAAGGACATGCATGTCTGAGGACAACATTTACGTTGAAAATTCACAATGGTGATTTCTTATGTTTTACCTGCCAAGATAAAGAAAAATCATCGAATTAATAATTAATTATTTAAATAGTAATGGAACTGGTAAGAGTAGCTGCCTTTGAGTACTTCATATCTTTCTACTTTTAATTATGGCATACTATTGTTGCACATATTCACTGACAGTTGGTCCTTGGCCTTTGGTGGTTTCCTACTGAGATTTATTTATCACACCATGTTTTTGTCATGTCTTTATCCCAAATAGATTATATTGCTACAGGTGTCAGTAATGTAAAGGGTACCTACATAGGTACATGATTGATGGAGAGGAGCAGGAGAGCTCGGGACCAAGCTTAGGCTTTCAATGTTGGTTCATTTCGGTTGCACTACTCTTGTTTTGTTTTGTTGTACTTTGTACCCAATTGTATATTATTAGATAGTAGTTTTTTGTTTTGGATGCTTTCATAGAATTAGTGGAATGTAGAATCATGATATCTATATGACTGCTAGTTATCTATCCTTCTATTTTCAATTTGTTCTTTTTATATTCTACTGTATCGATTATTGTATGGTTATTTATTTTATTCCATTACGCTACACATTGAAAAATGAGGGATTAGTTTCTCCACTATCATGCCTCGGCCCCCACTGCTAGTCGGTAGCCTCTGGCGTTTGGGTAAATTCCCTTGAGGTAATGTGACCAACCAGGTTCAGGGTACCTGTTGTGTGGCTTCATGAGCTGAGACATTACAATGTGGTATCAAATGTGTTTTTTCTTCTTGACATACTGTTTGGAGCCTATAGCCATGATATGATGGAATAGTTACATGGTAAAAAGTTGTGTCTAGGGGTTTCTATCCTCTGTACAAGGAAAATCCAATTTACCACATGTGGGAATTTTTTCTAATTATTCACTTTATAGTTGATATGATTTTCACCATTGGGTGACACATATGTGGGGTGCTATTTATATTTTTGTACTGGTTTCTATTTTAGTTTCAACCCGATGATATGAGGGTATTCCATCTCATGAATCATTTAGGCACATGTTAGAATCACATGAAATGCATAGTTTAAATGCCAGGTTGGTGCATTAGAAATGTCATGTTGTCGTGATAAATTATGTTCTAGAAATTGCATGTTGTTGGGATAGGTACCTTGATAGATATACCTACTATGGATAGGGTATTGGTTAATGTTACGGTTGGTTTTAGGGAAGATACAAATTTGTTCCTATGAAGTATGGGCTCTCTTGGACAAGAATTTAGTGGATACTAACCCATAATTTTCTTTTGTTTTGTACAATAATGGGAAAGGTTGGGTGCTAAACCTTTATTCGCGGGGATTATGGGTTCCCACAGATTGGAATTTGGCATACCAACGCTTGAAAATTATGAAAATTGGGTATCTAGAGTAGTTTATGAGGTCTACTGTATAGAAACCCGGATAAAATGGCATGTGGTTCTATGAACCCACACCTTGTACTCTTCTATTTGGGATGAAATGAAAAACAATTAAGTACACACAATGTAGTTTTTAACTATGTCATAGTCTATGTAGGTAGAAACACAGGATAAGGAAACTCTAGAGGGAACATGCTGTCTACCGGTTGTAAAGGACATGTCATGTTGTCCATGTGTCTGCCGTGTGACTAACAACACAGACAGAGAAATTATTACGTAAACATGTCATGTTAATGCTGAACATGACATGTAGTTTAATCTGGATATCCAGCCATGTCACTAACAATAGGAGTCAGTGTTTCCTCTTCTTGTGCATGACGTGTACCTTTTGGACATGTAATGTAGTCATGACCGGTGAGAGACCATGTGGACTTGGCCGTGTGGCTAGGGAAACTAGGTGGTTTACACATCGTGTGAGGGTGTAACAGACTGTGTAGTGTTATCCGAGCAGTAGTTCATGTCACTAAAAACATGGGCAGTTGGAATCTAATCCGTAGACGTTGTGTCTTTCAAAAACATGACGTGTAGTGTGAGTTGTGTACCCAACCATGTCACGAACAACACGGGTCGGTGAAGCTCATCTTGTACATTCCATTTAGGACTTATACATGAAATGTAGTGTATTTCTATGGAGAACCGTATAGAAGGACTCTAGCAGGGGAAGATTATTCATTTACACGTCGTGTGTAACGACCACACGCCGTGTGTTTGGGGTGTTACACGACCAGTGCTGGAAGGGTAGACATCCATTTAAATGACATGAGGAAACACGCTGTGTATGTATTATACATGCCATGTAGTATTGTTTTGTCAACTTGAATTTTATCATTCTCATGTTCCCTTCTTAGGCTTCTAGTTCTTAGTCCTTTATTATCTTAATATAAGACGTGTGTTTGTCCTTGTAGAGTCATGCTGCCAAGATGACCAGAAGTTTTTCGCCAAGAGAGTGACAACAGTTATACACCAGAGACGGTAGTCCATGAGCTACCTATGGACCATCCAGCTGTGCCATATGCGGCGCAAGACATTATACCGGACGCAGGCGCAGATGCATAATTCTCTGAAGGCTTTATGCGGATTATGCAGACCTTCCATGGAGCACTTCCTGTTGCCACATCTATGGAAGAGCTGACACGTATATTCCAGAACCAGTATATGCCTACCTATTTAGGGGCTGCAGGACCAAATTTTATTAAATCATAGCTGGGTTCTATGTAGATGATATTATAGTATCTTGAGACCCCTCCTGGGAGGAGGGTCAATCTCACTACTTACATGCTGCGTGAATCAACTAAGAGATGGTGGGATGTAACCACCCAGTCTGAGCATCACCGAAACATAGCATGAAATGATTTTCAAGAATTCTTCCTTGATTTTACCTTTCTGGAGACGCTTTGGGATGATCGAGCTCGAGAGTTCATGAATCTATAGCAGGATTCCATCTTAATGATGGAATATTCTACCCACTTCACCGAGCTACCACATTTTGCACAAATTCTGGTGGGTGAGGAGATGTTGGGGGATAGATTCTTTGAGGATGGTCTTTGGTATGCAATCAGTGTGCTAGTGAATGATTCAAGGTTTCCTACAATGCATGCTATAGTGAACCATGAATTTATTACTAATCAGAACCTGGGTGAAGCTAGTGGTGCAAACCAAGGTAGTTCGGAAACGATCTCTGGTAATACTTCTTCTGGAAAGAGCAAGAGGTAGATGGATTTATCTCAGGGTGGTAGTACTAGCTATATGAATTTTTTAGGTGGCCAGCTCATGTGATACTAATGTGGTAAAAAGGATCACAAGATACCTCAATGTCCACGTAATCCAGTGGAGTGCCGATCTTTCGAAAAGATGGGACATCTTAATCGTTTCTGAATGGAGTTTCCACAAGTGACTAGTGAGAGGGGTTCATTGCAGACTCCTCATGCAGGAGAATGGCCAGCAGCTTCTTATCAGTAAGGGAATTGTAATGCGTCGGGATGTTCAGGCCGAGGTGGTGGTCATGGCCGTGGTAGCCCGACACCAGGATCACAAGGGCAGTAGGTCGGGCCAGCTCAGGGTATCAAGGCTGTTTTGTTGTTCCATGACAATGTGCAGGCATATGTAGGGCAACTGACCCATCATGATCTGGATCCTGGACCTTCCACTATCAGAGGTACTGTTCTAGTTGCATCTGTTTTATCATTAAAAATTTTCCTTTGTTTTGATACAGATAGATTTATATATGTTCCCATTGTGGAGATCCTTGGACTCTGTTTTTCTTCTTCTTCGGATTTCATGATTCTAGAAAATCCTTTGGGAATTAGAACGGTAATTGTGCGTCAGTGCAAGGAATTCCCCCTTGAGTTTGGTGAGTGTCACTTACTATGGGACCTCTATTTCTTATATATGAAATCCTATGATTTCAATCTCAGGATGGACTAGTAGGTACCCATTGGAGTCTTTGTATATTTCTATCGTTGAAAGGTGTGTTTCACGTAACCAGAGGGCAGAGAGTTTCTATACAAGGTCAAATGGGATGTCCAGGTGAGACGAGATGGACCCGAGGATTGTGGGTGAGTGGGAGTGACCACCCAGATTGAGATTTTATATCTGTATGTTCATGGAACATTTAAGAAGGACTTCCCTCCAATTGTAAATCATTTTAGGGATGTCATCCTAGACGACATTTCAGGTCTACCTCTAGAATTAGATGTGCATTTCTCTATTGATCATGTGTTAGGAGCGGCACTGGATTCCATTCCACCTTATAAGATGGCTACACCCGAATTGATAGGGCTCAAGATGCAGTTAGAGGTTTTTTAGGCAATGGATCTCATCTGACCCAGTACTTCTCCATGGTGTTCTCCTGTTCTATTTACAAAAAAAAGAGGACTGTACCCTCAGACTAAGCATGGATTATTGGAAGCGGAACAAGATTACAGTAAAGAAATGATATCCCTAAACAAGGATTGATGATATTTTTGATCAACTTCAATGAGAACGAGTGTTCCCAAATATTGAATTTAGATCTAGATATTAGCAGTTGTGCGTTAGAACATCGGGCGAACCGCTTACAGACTTTTGGAGAATGTATGGTCTATAGGACTACATGGACTTACAGTTCGTACTCACAAATGTGCCAGCAGTTTTCATGGCTCTGATGAATCTTCTATTCCACACATATCTAGATTATTTAGTGGTAGTATTCATGGATGATATCTTAGTGTACTCTCACACTCAACATGACCATGATACCCATCTTGAGATCATACTGACAACACTGAGAGAGAATGATTTATTTACTAAACTCTAAAATATTTCCTTTTGGATGGACCAAATAATCATCTAGTGTCATATTATCTCAAAGGCATGAGTTGCGGTAGTCCCAGAGAATGTGAGATTAGTAGTTTATTTGGAGCATCCTAAGAAGGTCTTTGAAATATGGAGTTTAATGGGGTTGGCTGGTTACAACATGCGCTTTATATAGGACATCTCCAACAAAGTAGCGTCATTGATAGGTGTGACTATGAATGGTGTGAATTTCATTTGGTCAGAAGCTAGAGAGGTATCCTTTCAAGAGCTTAAGGGAAGGTGGACATCATCACCCATCCGGATACTTCCAGAGAAAGGGAAGAGCTATACGTTTTACTATGATGCATCAGTTATTGATCTGGGAGTACTGTTGATGTAGGGTGATCGAGTAGTTGTGTATGGGTCACGATAGTTGAGGCCACATGAGAGGAATTATCTAATGAATGATCTCTAGTAGGCTGCAGTTGTTTATGTGCTATAATGTTGGAGAAAATATCTCATAGGGGAACATTTTGTGGTGTTTAAGAACCAAAAGAGTCTAAAATACATATTTACCATGTCTCACTTGAATTTGAGAGGAAGGGTTGGTTGAATACCTTCATTCCTACAAATTTGAGTTGGCCTATACACCTGGTATGGGTAACGCTGTAGCTGATGCACTCAGCAGGAGGACTCAGATAGAGGCAGTTCATGAGGGAAGTGGTGAGTGGCATCTTTTGTCTTTGTTCTCTGAGATTCATTTGGAGGTGCATGACAGTCAGTGGATAACCTATCATTGGTCCTTGGCTACGATTTCTACACTTCTAGATTGAGTGAGGATGATACAGCTATCAGATTCAGAAGGCCAAGTTCTACAGGAGTCGGTGGAAAGTGGGACCCTCCTCCAAGTTGGACGACAGGTGATGATGAGGTACTATGTATCCGTGGAAGAGTGTGGGATCCAGTGGATATATGAAAGGATTTGATGTAGGAGTTTCATTTTTCATCTTAGGCAGAGAATCCTAGAGTTACGAAAATGTATTGTGACTTGGGATGTCAGTATTTGTAGCCGAGTATGTAAAGAGAAGTTGCTGGTTTTATTATGAGATGTTCCACCTACCAGTAGGTGAAGGCAGAGCATTAGAGTCCAGCTGTACTGTTACCATAGTTACCCATTCCTGAATGAAAATGGGATGATGTACTGATGGATGTTGTGACTGGGTTTCTGAGTCCACCTCAAGGAAATGATGATGTTTTGGTTGTTTTGGACAGACATACGAAAGGTAGCTCACTTTTTTTGATCAAGGGGACCTTTGGTGTCAAAGTCCTCGGAATGTTCTATATCCGAGTGGTATTAAGACTTCACGGGGTCCCTCGTTCTATTTTTTTTAAATAGGGACTCTAATTTTACATCTTGTTCCTTGTAATGTTTTTAGAAGACACTGGGTACACAGGTTCATCTGAGCATTGCTTACGACTCTTATATCAATGGCCAGTTAGAGCGTAGGATACAGGTGCATGTTGACATGTTTCATTCATGCGTCTTGTTATCTGGGATCTCATGGGAGAAGCACCTACCCTTGGTTGAGTTTACATACAATAATACTATTTAGGCAACTATTGAGATGACATCTTATGATTATTTATATGGTAGGATTTGTCGATCACCTTTTTTCTAGTTGGAGGTAGGTGAGGCAGATTTACTGGGACCATGTCTCCTGTAGGAGACTTCAGAGTAGGTCCAGTTTATGTAGAAGTGGGTGGCTACTACACAGACTCGTCTGAAATATTATGGTGATCACCTCAAATGACCCTTGGATTTTGTGGTCGGGGATCATATATTCATTTTTTTAACATATGACGGGACACGTGAAAATCAGAAGATAGGGTAAACTTTCACCAAGGTATGTGGGGACTTTAGAGATTCTGGAGAGAGTCGGGTTGGTTGCCTCTCTGTTGCAGTTGCCACTGAGGTATCGTGCAATGAATGATGTCTTCCATGTATCTCAGCTACGTCATTATCACTGTAAAGACCCGTAAAATTCAAGGGAAATTTTTTCTTAATTTTCTTTAGAATTTTACAAGAGCGTGGTTTCAGACGGCACCTGATTCCGAGGCCCAGAGTGCCCGGAATTAATTTCCGAAATTTGGCTCGGGTACGTTCAGTGAACCAACGAGCGGGAATTCCTAACTTTTGATCCGGTGCTCGGAATTGAAATCCGAGGGCACCGATGAACTCGCAGCACCGATATTCGCTTAAAGAGACCTTTTCGGGAGTTGCGTTTGTTGCGGGTTGAAAGTTAAGTTTTGGGGTTTTTAGTTTGAGTTAAATAAAATTGTGAAGAACAATTTTATTATAACTACTTAAAACCTATCAAAGGAGGTTGGAAGTGGGACCCACAACCACTTAACCTCCCTTGGGAGGATTAAGTGTGGTGGGGCCCACACGAACCCCTAATCTTTTCAAATTCTCTCAACATACTTAACCCCTAATTAATTGACTTAAGTTACATAATTAATTTTGGGAGTTAAACCTTTTTGAATTTCAACTTTTGAAATTCTTGTGTGTTTTGTAATAATAAAATAAGATGTTATCTTATTTTATTATGGGTTGTTTGTTTGTCACCTGGAGAGCTTTTGGAGAGCTTCTTCTTCATCTTCAAGCTCTGACGAAGAACGAAGAACGCCCAAACTCCGACGAAGAACGAAGAACGCCCAAACTCCGACGAAGAACGACGCCTCTCTTCTTCGTCCTCGGTGTCAACAAGAGGGAACGCCGCACCCTCCTCGGACCTTCTTCGTCGGCATACGATGATTCGCCAACGACGTATCTCTTCGGGCATAACACTTCGTCAACGGATTTGACGAACGACGACCGCGACACCCGACCTCCGCGACGCCGTCTTCCGCGGAGCGTAGACGAATCTTCGAACCTTATACCAAGGTAGGGGTTGTTGATTTTATATTTAATTATTTCATTCTTGCCCGTGGTTCGTATGACTAACGTGAGGATGTTGATTCTTTAAAGTTGTGTAATTATTTAACGTGAGGGGGGCCGGACCGCATGAACACGGCCGAACCCCCTCCATCGTTCATGTTGATTATTCTTGCGGGCGGAAGCAAGGTGGCGTGGTGCCGTCGAACCACACGGATAATAGTACGTTTATCTTACGCGATGTCGTCGCGCGCACCTTGGAAGAAACAACAAGAATGCGACGCCGTCGCACCGCGTTGAATGAATATCATGGTACGGCGAAAGGGACGCGGTGTCGTCGCACCGCGCCGGACGACGAACACCGCGGCCGGTTCCGGGCCGCGGCGGGACGAGGAGACCGCAGCCGGTTCCGGGCCACAGCGGAACGAGAAGACCGCGGCCGGTTCCGGGCCGCAGCGGAAGAGAAGGCCGGCGGACGGGCCGCCGGCGTCGGAAGCCGAAGAGGGGACCGGAAATTCCGGTCCCGTTGGAGAAAACCGGTCGGCCAGCTGGCCGGCCGGATGCCGTTAAAACCAGGGGAATTAATCCCCCGGCCACCTTACAAAACTCCCCTCTTTATGAGGGGGGCGGCTCTTTGAAGAAGGGGGGGGGGGGGGGGGGGGCAGCCGGCCCCCCGGTTGGTTCCAGCCGGCCCCCACGTGCGGGGGCCGTTACCTGCAAAAAGGGTGTGGCCTTTTGTGCCGCGCCGCCCCTCAAAAACCGCGGGGGTTGTTCCCCCGCGTGCCGCCGCCTCGCGGCGCCCGGCCGCCGCCGCCCGCCGCCGCCCGCCTCCGCCGCCCGCCGCCGCCGGCCGCCGCGCCGCCCCAGGGGGGGGGGGGGGTCGGGTCGGGTCGGCCCGGACCCGGACCCCCCCGTTTCGAACCAGATTTGGTTTTTGGCCCATAACTTGAGCCTCGGACCTCTGATCGACGAACCGTCTGCGGCAACGCGATCCTTGGATCGAGACGGTCGTTTCGGTATATCGCACTCAAGGTTTCGGGTTACTTTGAGTTCGGCCGGGTTGGTTCGTTCACGAAACCAACCGGGCCTTCGGAGCGGAAACGCTCATATCTTCAGCTACGAACATCTGATTGACGCGCCGTCAGTCGCGTTGTGTTCCTCTTAGTGAGACGGATCTTTTGGCATACTCCGCCCGAGGTTTGGACACAGGTGGAGTACGGCCGGGTTGGTTCGTTCACGAAACCAACCGGGCCCTCGGAGCGGAAACGCTCATATCTTGAGTTCCGGACGTCCGATTGACATGCCGTCGACTTTGATGGAATCCTCTAAGTGAGACGGATCTTTTGGCATACTCCGCCCGAGGTTTGGACGCAGGTGGAGTACGGTCGGGTAGGTTTTGCCTTAAAAACCAACCGGGCCCCGGGAACGAAAATGCCAATAACTCTTAGACCGGACGTCCGATCGACGCGCCGTCTGTTGCGTTGAGTTCCTGTTGACGATACGGAACTTTTGGATACATCAACTCTGGTCTTTGTGATAGTTGATGTATCAGCCTCTCGGCTCGTGGAGCGGATCCTCCGAACGAGCTTACTGTGTGCGGGAACCCTAGTGCTGACTGCGACGGTTACGGTAACGACTACTACTACTGCTACTGTGACGGCGACGACGACAGTACAGTGATCCTGTGTGGATTCGACGACGACGACTACAGCACTCAGCGATCCTACGTGGAACAGTGCTACCGAACCTGTGTGAGATGAATCTTCTGTTTACCTTGGGCGGTGGAGCGCTTGGGAGTAGCGGCGGACCCGTAGTACTTGACAGTGGTGGTACGCTTGGATGCAGCTGCAGACCCTTGGCGGTGGAGCGCTTGGTTGTAGCGACGGACCCGCGATACTCTACGGAGTGAGTGCGCTTGGTTGTAGCGACAGACCCGCGACGGTGGAGACGTGCGTGCGGAGTACGGAGACCGTGTAGATGACTGAGACCTGACGACTGCTTGACCGACTCGACTTGGAGTGAGTCGACTAGCCCAGTGGACGGAGCGCCCAGTAGTTGGCAGCAGACCCACGGCGGACGGAGCGCCTGGTAGTTGGCGGCAAACCCGCGGTACTCGACAGGAGGAGTACCTCAGTAGGCTATCTGGGTGAGCGCCCGGTATTTGGCAGCAGACCCACGGCGGACGGAGCGCCTGGTAGTTGGCGGCAAACCCGCGGTACTCGACAGGAGGAGTACCTCAGTAGGCTATCTGGGTGAGCGCCCGGTATTTGGCAGCAGACCCTCAGCGGACGGAGCGCCCGGTAGTTGGCAGCAGACCCGCGGTACTCGACAGGAGGAGTACTTCAGCAGTCTTAGGTTAGTGAGCAGTACCTCGGAGTCGTGACAGGACCACTGTACACTTCAGAGTTGGGTCTCTTCAACAGTTACGGTCTCGATAATGAAAATCCTGGTTTGAGCTAAGTCAATGATCTTTGTGATTCCTCATTAATGAGATGGGTCGCTTGATAACTTAGGTATATGTATGGGCATATACCTGGGTAATGGTTATCCGTTGATTTCATAATCTTGTTTACTCTTATTTGTGGATTGGGTTGTTCTTGGGCTCGGTGTTGGAGCCTAACGAAATTTGATGACTTAGGTATATGTATGGGCATATACCTAAGCAGTGTCGGTTGTTACTTCGTGATTGTACTTTTCTTCGTGGTTTATCCTTTGTGGATTTGAGAGACCTTCAGGGGTCTCGGGGTCCCTACTGAGTAGCTTATACTCACCCCTGCACGGGCTTCGCCCGCACTACGTTGTGTTGGTTGCAGACGACGGACAGCGTTGACTTAGCTGAGGCTTGTAGAGAGGGACGGTACCCGGAGGTGGACCACTGGGCCGGACATGCACGGAGCGGACGTCGGGACCCGTGGAGTAGAGGAGCTATCTGTACCCACCCTTCAGGTGGGATTTCCGGTGGACAGCTCGGAGTAGCGGCTTTTACTTTACAGTTGCTGTTTTTCCCTTTTTGAGTTGTACTTTACTTTCAGTTTGGGTTTGTATTCTGGCCCATTTACCTTTCCTCACTTTCAGTCGTACTCTGCTTGCTTAGTGTTTACTTTCCGCTTGTTTACTCTATGGTGTGTGTTTACTTATCAAAGGCAATGCCTTCCCTTTTTACCGGGATTTACGCCTTGGTGCTAGTCGCCAGCCCCTGGCCTATGGAAGGCGGGCTTGGGGTAGTCACGGCACGGACCCCGAGGGCGGGTCGTGACAAATTGGTATCAGAGGAGTTCGGTTCTACCGCGAACTCTGATCTTTTCTATGTGAAGCAATATTGTTTAGCGTATTGAGTGTGGTTATCAGTCCAGGGAGTCCAGTGTTGGTGCGGTGGCCGACGTATCCATACACCAGGACCCTGACTTATGATTTCCGACTTAATACACGAAAACATTGATTGCGTGTGTGTTTCAAAGTTTTCTTTGTGATTTCTTTGTGTCAGCTCACCAGGTATACTGTTGACCGTGGCGCACCTGTCTCCTTTCAGGATGGCCCCACGACGGCAGCCAGCTAGGGTTCCGAGAGTCGAGCGAGACGACAGCCCACCGAGCGACGAGGCCTCCGTGCAGGGCCCTTTTCCAGTAGTGGCACCGGCGGTAGCTTTACCCGCCGATCCCCCGATGCTTCCAGCAGCAGCCGCTGACGATGCACGTCGCCTCAGCGCACTGCATGAGTTTCAGCGCCATCGACCGCCCAGGTTTCGCGGGGAGACAGATCCCCAGGCAGCAGAGGACTGGCTGGAGGCAGTGGTTCGAGTGTTTAGGCTAGTGAGGACACCAGCAGACCTCATGGTGATCCTCGCTGCGAGCCTACTACACGCAGCAGCAGGACGATGGTGGAGCCTGATGCTCCAGGTGCACGATGAGGCATCCCTACTTTGGACGGACTTTGAGAGCCTCTTCCACTCGGAGTTCGTCCCAGCCACCCTTCGTGCGGTGCGTATCCAGGAGCTTCTACAGCTGCGGCAGGGCAGCATGATGGTCGCTCAGTACGCGGCGAGGTTCACCGACCTTTCTCGGTACTCGACAGACATGGTACGGGACCCATTCTTCAGGGCCCGGACCTTCGAGCAGGGTTTGAGACACGAGATCAGGGCATCGCTGATCTCCCTCAGCATACCGACTCAGACAGGAGTACTGGAGCGAGCCCTCCTGATCGAGAGGTTCCTGGCTGAGTCCATAGCGAGACCTACCGCAGGGCGGCAGATAGTGGAGTCTTCGGCAACAGGTAGCCGACGGATGACTCAGGGTTCCAGGCAGACCAGACCTACCGGTGGCCGACTGCACGACTCAGGCTCAGTTGTACGGGGAAGCCGGGGTGGTGTCAGAGCCAGGCGTGCCGAGAGTGGGCAGTGTTACTCCTGTGGCGGGATTGGTCACATGGCTCGTGACTGTCCGACCCGCCATGTTGATGATCAGCAGTTAAGTGAAGAACCTCCCAGGCAGAGGCAGAGGTTCGACCGTGGCTGTCCGCAGGGAGGAGGCAGACGAGGCAGAGGAGCTGGACGAGCAGCTGGTGGTGGGCGACGCTTTGAGGCTCTTCCACCACCACCACCAGGAGGTCCACCCCGACCGCAGGGGAGATCTCAGCTTCAGGCAGCCGAAGCCTTCGATCATGGAGCTCTGGGAGCCGATGGACAGCAGCAGAACAAGTGGATAACATCCTTTGTACTTCTGGTTCCTTGTTGCTTTTGTGTAGCGTCTTGTATTATGAGCTGCATTAATAAAAGACGCATACCTTGTGATATTTTCGTTCCTGTCCTCTTTCGTGATGTTACTAAGAGGTTCCAGTTTTGGCTGTTGACTTGACCCTCACTTGTGAGACATCTACTGGAGGAGACCCAGTTACCACACACTGATGCCGACAGTGTGACTCAACCCTTGGAGGCGAGAGTAACGGTTGAATCTCTTAGTTGTAGCGTCGAGGCCTTACGACGTCACCCTTGGTATGGATTAGTATCATCCATGTTAGGATTGACTGTTTTAGGCAAAGAATGTGGTTCATCCAGGGGATGAGACCAGATTTCTCTTTTCGGCAAAGAAGAGATCTTACAGCTCTTGTGGGACCTGTGATGATCCAGGCCATGACAGAGAAGGTCCAGGTCATCCAGGAGCGGATGAGGATAGCTCAGAGCCGGCAGAAGTCATACGCTGACAGGAGGCGGAGGCCACTGGAGTTCGAGGATGGCGACCACGTCTTCTTGCGGGTCTCACCTCGACGGGGTATTCGGAGATTTGGCCGAGGCGGCAAGTTATCTCCGCGCATCATCGGACCCTTCCAGATTCTCAGCAGGATTGGTGAGGTGGCTTATCGCCTGGCTCTACCACCTCAGTTGCACCGGGTGCACGACGTCTTCCACGTATCTCAGCTGAGGAGATACGTGCACGACCCGACGCACATCATTGATCATGGGAAGCTTGACGTTGACGATGGGGCGACTTTTACGGAGGTCCCGGTGGAGATAGAGGATCGACAAGAGCGGGTCCTACGTGGGCGATCGATTCCTCTTGTGCGCATCAGATGGCAGCACGGGAATCTCCAGGAAAGCACATGGGAGCGGGAGGCTCAGATGCGTGCTCAGTACCCTCATTTGTTTCCCTAGTTTTTGATGTATCTTTACGGGGACGTAAAGCCCTGAGGTGGGAGTAATGTAAAGACCCGTAAAATTCAAGGGAAATTTTTTCTTAATTTTCTTTAGAATTTTACAAGAGCGCGGTTTCAGACGGCACCTGATTCCGAGGCCCGGAGTGCCCGGAATTAATTTCCGAAGTTTGGCTCGGGTACGTTCAGTGAACGAACGAGCGGGAATTCCTAACTTTTGATCCGGTGCTCGGAATTGAAATCCGAGGGCACCGATGAACTCGTAGCACCGATATTCGCTTAAAGAGACCTTTTCGGGAGTTGCGTTTGTTGCGGGTTGAAAGTTAAGTTTTGGGGTTTTTAGTTTGAGTTAAATAAAATTGTGAAGAACAATTTTATTAGAACTAGTTAAAACCTATCAAAGGAGGTTGGAAGTGGGACCCACACCCACTTAACCTCCCTTGGGAGGATTAAGTGTGGTGGGGCCCACACGAACCCCTAATCTTTTCAAATTCTCTCAACATACTTAACCCCTAATTAATTGACTAAAGTTACATAATTAATTTTGGGAGTTAAACCTTTTTGAATTTCAACTTTTGAAATTCTTGTGTGTTTTGTAATAATAAAATAAGATGTTATCTTATTTTATTATGGGTTGTCTGTTTGTCACCTGGACAGCTTTTGGAGAGCTTCTTCTTCATCTTCAAGCTCTGACGAAGAACGAAGAACGCCCAAACTCCGACGAAGAACGAAGAACGCCCAAACTCCGACGAAGAACAACGCCTCTCTTCTTCGTCCTCGGTGTCAACAAGAGGGAACGCCGCACCCTCCTCGGACCTTCTTCGTCGGCATACGAAGATTCGCCAACGACGTATCTCTTCGGGCATAACCCTTCGTCAACGGATTTGACGAACGACGACTGCGACACCCGACCTCCGCGACGCCGTCTTCCGCGGAGCGTAGACGAATCTTCGAACCTTATACCAAGGTAGGGGTTGTTGATTTTATATTTAATTATTTCATTCTTGCCCGTGGTTCGTATGACTAACGTGAGGATGTTGATTCTTTAAAGTTGTGTAATTATTTAACGTGAGGGGTGCCGGACCGCATGAACACGGCCGAACCCCCTCCATCGTTCATGTTGATTATTCTTGCGGGCGGAAGCAAGGTGGCGTGGTGCCGTCGCACCACGCGGATAATAGTACGTTTATCTTACGCGATGCCGTCGCGCGCACCTTGGAAGAAACAACAAGAACGCGATGCCGTCGCGCCGCGTTGAATGAATATCATGGTACGGTGAAAGGGACGCGGTGCCGTCGCACCGCGCCGGACGACGAACACCGCGGCCGGTTCCGGGCCGCGGCGGGACGAGGAGACCGCGGCCGGTTCCGGGCCGCAGCGGAACGAGAAGACCGCGGCCGGTTCCGGGCCGCGGCGGAAGAGAAGGCCAGCGGCCGGGCCGCCAGCGTCGGAAGCTGAAGAGGGGACCGGAAATTCCCGTCCCGTTGGAGAAAACCGGCCGGCCAGCTGGTCGGCCGGATGCCGTTAAAACCAGGGGAATTAATCCCCCGGCCACCTTACAAAACCCCCCTCTTTATGAGGGGGGCGGCTCTTTGAAGAAGGGGGGGGGGGGGCAGCCGGCCCCCCGGTTGGTTCCAGCCGGCACCCACGTGTGGGGGCCGTTACCTGCAAAAAGGGCGCGGCCTTTTGTGCTGCGCCGCCCCTAAAAAACCGCGGGGGTTGTTCCCCCGCGTGCCGCCCCCTCGCGGCGCCCGGCCGCCGCGGCCCGCCGCGCCGCCGCGCCGCCGCGCTGCCGCCGCCCGCCGCCGCCCGCCGCCGTCGGCCGCCGCCCGCCGCCGCCGGCCGCCGCGCCGCCCCAGGGGGGGGGGGGGGGGGTCGGGCCGGGTCGGCCCGGACCCGGACCCCCCCGTTTCAAACCAGATTTGGTTTTTGGCCCATAACATGAGCCTCGGACCTCCGATCGACGAACCGTCTGCGGCAACGCGATCCTTGGATCGAGACGGTCGTTTCGGTATATCATACTCAAGGTTTCGGGTTACTTTGAGTTCGGCCGGGTTGGTTCGTTCACGAAACCAACCGGGCCTTCGGAGCGGAAACGCTCATATCTTGAGCTACGAACATCCGATTGACGCGCCGTCAGTCGCGTTGTGTTCCTCTTAGTGAGATGGATCTTTTGGCATACTCCGCCCGAGGTTTGAACACAGGTGGAGTACGGCCGGGTTGGTTCGTTCACAAAACCAACCGGGCCCTCGGAGCGGAAACGCTCATATCTTGAGTTCCGGACGTCCGATTGACGTGCCGTCGACTTTGATGGAATCCTCTAAGTGAGACGGATCTTTTGGCATACTCCGCCCGAGGTTTGGACGCAGGTGGAGTACGGTCGGGTTGGTTTTGCCTTAAAAACCAACCGGGCCCCGGGAACGAAAATGCCAATAACTCTCAGACCGGACGTCCGATCGACGCGCCGTCTGTTGCGTTGAGTTCCTGTTGACGATACGGAACTTTTGGATACATCAACTCTGGTCTTTGTGACAGTTGATGTATCAGCCTCTCGGCTCGTGGAGCGGATCCTCCGAACGAGCTTACTGTGTGCGGGAACCCTAGTGCTGGCTGAGACGGTTACTGTAACGACTACTACTACTGCTACTGTGACAGCGGCGACGACAGTACAGTGATCCTGTGTGGATTCGACGACGACGACTACAGCACTCAGCGATCCTACGTGGAACAGTGCTACCGAACCTGTGTGAGCTGAATCTTTTGTTTACCTTGGGCGGTGGAGCGCTTGGGAGTAGCAGCGGACCCGTAGTACTTGACAGTGGTGGTGCGCTTGGATGCAGCTGCAGACCCTTGGCGGTGGAGCGCTTGGTTGTAGCGACGGACCCGTGATACTCTACGGAGTGAGTGCGCTTGGTTGTAGCGACAGACCCGCGACGGTGGAGACGTGCGTGCGGAGTACGGAGACCGTGTAGATGACTGAGACCTGACGACTGCTTGACCGACTCGACTTGGAGTGAGTCGACTAGCCCAGTGGACGGAGCGCCCAGTAGTTGGCAGCAGACCCACGGCGGACGGAGCGCCTGGTAGTTGGCGGCAAACCCACGGTACTCGACAGGAGGAGTACCTCAGTAGGCTATCTGGGTGAGCGCCCGGTATTTGGCAGCAGACCCACGGCGGACGGAGCGCCTGGTAGTTGGCGGCAAACCCGCGGTACTCGACAGGAGGAGTACCTCAGTAGGCTATCTGGGTGAGCGCCTGGTATTTGGCAGCAGACCCTCAGCGGACGGAGCGCCCGGTAGTTGGCAGCAGACCCGCGGTACTCGACAGGAGGACTACTTCAGCAGTCTTAGGTTAGTGAGCAGTACCTCGGAGTCGTGATAGGACCACTGTACACTTCAGAGTTGGGGCTCTTCAACAGTTACGGTCTTGATAATGAAAATCCTGGTTTGAGCTGAGTCAATGATCTTTGTGATTCCTCATGAATGAGATGGGTCGCTTGATAACTTAGGTATATGTATGGGCATATACCTGGGTAATGGTTATCCGTTGATTTCATAATCTTGTTTACTCTTCTTTGTGGATTGGGTTGTTCTTGGGCTCGGTGTTGGAGCCGAACGGAATTTGATGACTTAGGTATATGTATGGGCATATACCTAAGCAGTGTCGGTTGTTACTTCGTGATTGTACTTTTCTTCGTGGTTTATCCTTTGTGGATTTGAGAGACCTTCAGGGGTCTCGGGGTCCCTACTGAGTAGCTTATACTCACCCCTGCACGGGCTTCGCCCGCACTACGTTGTGTTGGTTGCAGACGACGGACAATGTTGACTTAGCTGAGGCTTGTAGAGCGGGACGGTACCCGGAGGTGGACCACTGGGCCGGACGTGCACGGAGCGGACGGCGGGACCCGTGGAGCAGAGGAGGTATATGTTCCCACCCTTCAGGTGGGATTTCCGGTGGACAGCTCGGAGTAGCGGCTTTTACTTTACAGTTGCTATTTTTCCCTTTTTGAGTTGTACTTTACTTTCAGTTTGGGTTTGTATTCTGGCCCATTTACCTTTCCGCACTTTCAGTCGTACTCTGCTTGCTTAGTGTTTACTTTCCGCTTGTTTACTCTGTGGTGTGTGTTTACTTATCAAAGGCAATGCCTTCCCTTTTTACCGGGATTTACGCCTTGGTGCTAGTCGCCAGCCCCTGGCCTATGGAAGGCGGGCTTGGGGTAGTCACGGCACGGACCCCGAGGGCGGGTCGTGACAATCACTCAGGCATGTCTTATGTTTTTTAGGATATAGAGGTTTACCTTCATGTCGATACATCATTTGAGGGGCATCTGATTCTAATTGTTTATAGAAGCTTGATGGTTCTCTGAGGCTAGTCATTTCCTCTTACATGGGAGTTACGGCAGCATGGCCTATTGCTGGATAAATCCTGGGAGAAGGAGACCGACGTACATGATCAGTGGCCAAAGTTGTTCTCATAATTATCTTCAACACCCTTAGAAGTGAAAATCAGGGACAAGTTTCTTTAAGTGAGGACATTTGCAAGAACCTGGTTTTTATTCATAATTTACTGGTACATTCTTTTCATTTTACTTATGTGTTTATTATAAAAGAAGGGAAATGGGGAAAATAAAAAATCATTAATGCTACCCACCATGTATATTTTCCTCATTCTATATACTTTGTCCGTGTGGGTGAAGAATACATGGCATGTGTGCATGTCGGCAATAAACGGTGAACAAAATGACTACAAACCTTGTACATAATATATACACGTTGTGTACTCAGTCTGCATGTGAAAAGTATGGTAGTGAGAGTAGCCACTAGCAGAATGCTGGTAAATGTTGTGTACTTAGAAATACATTCCACATAATCATGTTGGCTGATAAACTATGAGGTGGTGGAAAGTGGCCTCCAAAGGAACAATTAATAAAATGGAAAGTACTTGTCGTGTAGTTGAGTATGAATGTAGTGTACTTATGTTTTTTCTTTAAAAATATCGGGTACCCTCCTATTTCGACAGAGGATTCATATAATTCAATGGGATTTGTAGGAGATAAGTTCTATACTTGGTGGAGCTCCCGACTGCACACCGGGACTCCGATTCCTTCACCGACGATCTCGTTTGAACCGGGCATGTCAGATCTTCTCTCTTCTTGATCATCTCCTTAAATTATTTACCTATGGGATGTTATTTGAGTTTGAAATTGTAAATTTTTATCCTAGATCTATGACGTTCTCGATTTATTCGAGAGGCGCCGTTCACATATATCGAACCGAGGAGATCGAGGTAGGTGGTCTGGTTTTTATTTCCAAATGTCGAGTTGATTTTTTCTACCTTTGTGCTATGTGTCCATTTTTGGGGGTTTTTGTGGATGATGCCTTGAAAATTAAGATACCTATAATTTCTTAAATAATTTAATTAACAAGTACAAATAATTGATTGGCATCATGGCTTGGATCTAGGGCCACATCTTGGGTGTGTTTCCCTTGTTTAGTCATTTTTCAAGGATACCAATGGGAATGTCGTGATTATAGCATGAATTGAGTTTCATGAGAGAAAATATATATGAATTTCTTGCTTGTATATTGGGCTTGTCCCGATTACTTGTTATCCTAAGGGTAGTGTTTTGTTCAACCTGAGAGAAGTGTTTCGTTTATCCTGAGGGAAACTTTTATTAAGCCTGTGGGCATTAGCTTCAGTGCCTGAAAGAAATAAGTTGTATGACTGAGGGTAGTATTCATAATGCCTTAGGGAAATCACCCGAGGATTTCGATTATTCTTGCCTGAGGGTAAGGACAAGATTTTCCGGGGGCAACGTTTACTTTGAATATTCGATGTGCTGATTTCTTATGTTATACCTACAATGATAAAACAAAATCTAGGAATTCATAAATAATTATTTAAATGGTTAGGGAACTGGTAGGAGTGTCTACTTTTAAGTACTTCCTAGCTTACTGCATTTATTTATCACATACTCTTGTTGAACATATTCACCGACAGTTGGGCCCGGGCCTCTGGTGGTTGCCTACCAGGATTTATTTCTCACACCTTGTTTGGGTCATGTCTTGGGGCCAAACAGATTATATCGCTGCTGGTGTCGATAAGGGAAAGGGTCCCTACACAGGTACATGATTTTTGGAGAGGAGTAGAAGAGCATGGGACTGAGCTTAGGCTTGTGATGCTACTGCATTTCTGTTTCACTACTTTATTTTTGACCTTTTGTACTTTATACCATGTACTGTATGATAATATTGTAGTTTCCTTTTTTGGATTCATTCTAAGAATTAGTGACACGTAGAATCATGATATCTATATTACTACTAGTTATGATTCATTATGTTTTCCATTTCATGTTTATATAGTCTACTGCTTCCATTTTGGTTTGTTTATTTATTTTATTTGACTGTTCTACACTTTGACAAGTGAGGGAATAGATTCCCCACTATCAGACCTAGTCCCACCCTGATAGTCGGATGCATTTGGCATTTTGGGAAATTTGTTGGAGGTCATGGGACAAACCGGGTTCGGGGAACCTATTTTGTGTCTTTCGAAACCAGGATATTACACTCATTCTACCCACTCTCCTTATTTATTCATTCTAGAAATACCTTTGAAAATTTTATTCTAAAAAAATGGTGGTATATTTGTTAAACCACCAAGAGTTTCTATCACTAGTACAATCCTATGTATTGATTCCTTTTCTCTAGATAGATCATCCTTATTACCATACAATGTAATCCTAGTCAGTTGGCATTGTTGTGGAATCTTGAAAATAATTACATGCACTATAGTCAAAATATTATATTTCAGGTTATAAATCTTGAATTACTTGGAAAACACATCCATTCATATATTATTCATAAAACATACATTTTTACTAAATCTAATGTCTACATGATCTGAGTAGAATGTATGGAGTTTATTGAATAGATGTATGGATATGTCGATTGGCACACCAACACTAAAATCCCTATCCTGATAGGAAAAGTTAACACAATAAAAACTATTTCCCCAAACTAATTCACCAACTATGGTCCTTTGGTAGAACTGACCAACTCAAACACCAGACAATCATAACTCAACCTGCTGAGGCCTGACCAGTGACTACCCCATGCCTACAGCCAATTTTCCATGGGCTACTGACCAACGCCATGTAGGAATTTCACCTAAATGGGAGTCATTATACTAAAGTAATTTTACACATGCATGAAAATTTAAGAACACAAAATGTTGAAATAAAAAAACTAATGCATGCATACATCTATGATCCCATAATAGATTTTGTTTATTATGTTCTAAAATAATAAATCTGGGTTAAATACTTGCCGAAATGAAAACGATGATGAGAATAACATGCATTATAAGAGAGGAATACTATAAAGTGTATGGTCATGGTAAGAACCTCAATCTAAAAAGAACAAACTTTGCTCAACCAGCTTCATGTCCAACTAAGACACCATCAAATGGTACAATATAGTAAAATGACATGAAATGTGAGGGAAAATCCAATGAATGGGTGAGAATATCAATATACTATTGGAAAACCCAAATAAAATACACCAGAAGTAGAAATCCTAGTCATATAAATGAAATATACAAAAACTAATGTATAGTTGAGACACCTAGATATACTCAATAAGGACATCATTTTACCTGAATTCCATAACCACCTGCCGACCATAGGATTCTGGTCGAAACTAGGATTATTCTATTAGTAGCCACTATATGATCCATGAATTCAATGACAATACTATAAAATGTGATATATATTTGTTGGAAACTACCAATAATGATAATTGGTAAAATAAGTCTCGGATACATAGATATGGGTCACCCCTAGAACCCCTTAGAGACACCATGAACCCAATCTAAATAAAACTACTTTGTATAGGATCCTATTATAATGATATCATGAACCCTAATGATGTGGACAAGTAGATAGATAATCAACACTAAGTTCAGGGAGGTAACAACAATTCCAAAATCATGGGTTAGGGTATAAATATGATAGAGGATTGCACTCTAGTCTCACAGAGGGACACCACAACTAACTTTTATACTTATATACTAGTGGGGAACAAAATCATGTCATGTGTATGTAATGTTGAACTATAAAATCAATTAAATGGACCCATGGAACTAAATCCTCGAGGACTAGTGCAATTAAGGAAATAAAATTCTAAAATATTTTTTGAATGGGTACGCAACATGTACTTGATGTACACAAAATTTCTAGGTATCTTGAATTCTGCTCGTGTGGTAAAGCCACACAGTGAATATATGTCTCTTGTTTCATGGTATGTGTGGATCAGACAGAACCTTATCATATTCCACTAGAATTTTATTTGTATTTTTCATTCCCATTTACTAACCAGTGTAGAGGATTCTGTGTCTGTGTACACCTGGACGGTTCTGTGAACATATACACAACATGCATGTCGATATTTTCTATTTTATGTTTTTCTGTACTTACTAAAGAATACAATGATAATTTCGAAAGGGTTCATAAATTATGTGATAGGGGTCACATTCCATGTGATCATAACATCATCCCAAATCCAAATCATCCACTAAGATAGTCACATATGGTCAGTCTTAATGAAATATATTTTGTGTACCGAGGAATTTTAGTGAAAACCTACTTTTCATCCTCATTGTCTTCCATGTCGTGGGATCCAGTTCACTCTAATGGAATAGGGGATCCAGAGTCGACCCATCCTCACATTTGTGGATATTATATATCTATCTTTTTAATGTGACCAGGAAACATCTAATCACACCATCTGTAGTTGCACCATGCATTGAATGGAAAACACAATGAACACCCAATAAATTCACATTATCCCTCAATCAATCCATCATCATCATTGAATCTCAAACCACAATGTCAATAACATTCAATTCCAATATTTTGGACTCATTTCCCAGATGAATAGCACCACAATTATCGAATGTCAAGTATAGGTTGAAACATTCATGAAGAAAAATTACAATGATGATCAAGTGATAAAATTGTGAAGAAAACCATAATCCATATAATTTTTGGAACAAACCTCATTAATTTCTAGTTTAGGCTTGATTCAATGTATTATAAGAATTAAAATCAAGAAGGATAAATCAAAACAAACTTATAAACAATTAATACAATATAATTCAACTTAAGACCCATGCCACAATCCAATTTTCGGATTTTATCCTTGTCTATCATTGATAATGAAATTGGATGGAGATTAAAAAATCATACATCATAAGATTAATTCCACAATTGACAAACAACTATTCCATTTTTCTCAATGATGATATCTGCAAACTCTGTTGGTGTAATGATACATTATTTTATTCTGATTAGTTGTCATTTATCAAGAATTATCTCCAACGAGCATCTAACTCACCAGGGTTTTAAAATAAAACCATGATGAAACCTTATAACAGTATTCTTATATGTTAAATTAGTGTCTAGGCCATAATAAACAAAAAAATTGATTTATTTTTTAATTTATATATACCCATTCTGATTTTTCCAAAAAATAATATAACATTTTAATTATAATGAAAAACATAGGGTAAAACCAAAATTTTGAACTCAACAATGGACTAAAATTTCTGATATGTTCCCCCATGAATGTGTTCACACACATTATTATGAAAACATCATTATTTTTATTTAATATGTTTGATATATTTAAAACAACAATACTAGGAACATCAAGCCTCTAAATCTCGTATTCTCTCAGAACATGTTCTAGATATTAATACCTATAATTTTTAAAAATAATATAGGAAAAATCCAATTTTTTTTACATTGATAATTTATTAAAAAAATTAGATGAATAGTAGATTAGGTTATAGTGACAAATGTATTATATTGGATAAATTATGAAAATAATAATATTTATTAAAAATTTTATATATATATATAAGGAAAAAATATCTCTCTATTATATATAATATAATACATATAAACTGAATATTATTTATTCAATCATTGAAAAATAAATAACTTTATGGATTTTAATTTCTTGGAGTAAGTGAATAATTTTAAATTGACTAAATAAAAAAATAAAGTATAAAATTTTTCAATCAAAATAGAAATGTATCATGTAAGTAATTTTTTCTATCATTACAGATAATAAAATAATTCCACATCCTTAATAATAGGATCATGAGAAAAATATTTTACCCTTTTAAATTCATATCTGTTGAATCAGATTGTAATCAAAATCAACATAGATTATGGTTTTTAAAACCTTAAATTTACAATTATCATTCACTTTATTTTGATTTATTCCCTAAAAAGCAGTATATAATTATTTATATTTTTTCTCTAACTCTACATATTCACATTCTATCAATGTTATCCTACATATAAATCTATTTATTTATTATTCCATATGTATATTGTACATCCCATCCACTTTTTGTGGGTATATATTTTTAAAATATGTTATCAATTTTTTTCACAAAATAATTGTTTAATATTTTACCCCTGATTTCCAAGATCTTATTAAAAACGTGAGGATGAAATATATAAAATGGTGTGTGAATGTAACAACCAATAGTTTTTAAATAATAACATTATATTTTATTATGCATGTGACATGAGACACCAAGAATAAGAAATAATACAAAACTCTGGAACATTATTATAAATGTATTTTTAGGGAAAATTAGTGTATTCAACTGTTATTATTCCATTCAATAATATTTAAATATTCCATTACATTAAATACATTGTTTATCTTATTTTAAATGAAACAATGAGTTTAATAGAATTGTGAAATATTATTAATATAAGGACCCAGCCTTAAATCATTACATAATCATGAATTAAATTAATAATTAACATTAAGGATATTTTTAGGTTTATTGTTTTAGGTAATTAGGCCATAACTATTAAATTTCATTTAAAAAAACTAGGTATACACTTCTAATCTGTTTCCATTTTTTCACAAAACAAGAACTATTGAAAAAAATGTCATGTCTAGTTCCATGTTTAAGACAACATGACTTTTACCCGATACCATCCATGACCCTATTCCACATTATATCTTGTGAAAAAAATTTCAAAAACATGGGATGAGAACAAAAATCTTACTAAGGGATACACAAAGAAGTAAAACTATTAGTTTTTTAAACTACTTTTAAACCTTGAATACAATAACATAAGTAATAATTTTAAGCATTATGAAGTATTAAATACCACTCACTGAATAAAATATCACTACATACCCTTTTGTAACCAAAATATTACTATAACCCCCATATAAAAACACATAACATATAAAGGTAACTTGAGACATAAACAAACATAAATGGAATTACCATACGGTCGACTTCCACACATATCAATAAATGGAATATCCATATGAATGAATTCCATACCCAATGCATTAGAGGTTATAACATAACAACCCATCCTGGTTTATCACTGGATCGCCTGTCATTTGGATTATCATGTAACCACCCATCAAATGTCCATGTACCATTATAAAATCATAACACATAAAATATTGAAAATATAAAAATTTCCCTAATAACATTTAATTTGAAATCCCAAGAAATAATATCAATATATTTAAATAATAAATACATTTAAAAAACAATTTTCAATACCAAAACACCCAAAAACAGAATAAGGGAATTACTTTTCATTTTAGAAAACATTAAGGCTAATAGAAGACGCCAAATAACGATTGTGGTGGAGGAGAGGTCATTCTCATCATAAATGTTAAAAACATTCTGTTTTCCATTTTGTAAAATGATTTATAGAAAAATTTTCCCATTGAATTAATGTAAAATTAAAAGGGTTTTACTTATACACCATGTAAAAGAAGAAGGTATATATATTTTCGAAACATGCCTCAATAAAAGTTGATTGAGACAAAGTCCCTTACCTCGTGTCTGAATTGACTCGATCATTCTTTAATCTCCCGAATTATAAACTAAAGATAATTTATACGTTATTAAGAGAAAATTTCATGTTTATTAATCTTTTTATCAATTATTATTATGTTTAAACCTTATTTAATCATTCAAGATAATAATGGTCGTTTTGATGATATTTGGTACTTGACTAAAAAATGAACACCTTATATTTACAAGTTGTCCATGTGGTCAAGAGTCCATTATATAGAGAAATATAATCATGATTTATATGTCATATATATCATATATATCCATTATATAAATGTATTTTTAATAGTTAAAAACATGTTAGTCTAAGAAAAGAAATGCACCGTTCATGGAGATGGAAATCCGTACATACACATGAACGAAAATTTCATTTCTATTTATTATTTTATGTAATTAAAAAATAATGATAAATAGTTATATTATAATTCTAGTATAATATAATATATAATATCATTAACTCAATCCATTATAAGTCCCAAAAATTGCATTAGCGAGTCATATCACTTTGAGGGGATGATAGTCTGCACTTCCACAAATGAAATTGTCTTGTTTACACATAATAGAAACCATAATGTTATTATATATATGGAAAATAAAGAATCATAAAGAAAAAATAAATATTATATATATCATATATAAATACAGTTACCACATAATGGCCACCATGAGAGGTGGTAGGAAATAAGCAAACAATCATTATTCCGTGAGGTGTTTGTTTTCCATCCACAGAAACACTTTATTCTTCACGCATTAGATGGAGGTGTGTGTAAGTGAAGTATGAATACCTCTCATAACTAAATCCTAGTATTTTTTGGATACTATTTTTGTTATAAATGAAAATTATAAAAAGTGATTAGGGGTTGGAGAAGTAAAATAAAAGAAAATAAGTTAAGAGAAACTGTAACATTTAATTTGGGCAACTTCTTTTGGTTTGACCAAAACACTTCTTGAATATACTTCTAACTAAGGTATATATTATAAGTGTATAGGGATGTACGGAGAATAATTGGGAATAGGTTGGATTTGACAGATGTTCTGAGAGGTATGTGGAAGTGGCTTGAAATGATCTCCTTTTATAAGCGGGAGGTGGGGCTCTTTAGGAATGTTTGCAAATATTATTTTATTATAAACCTATCTCCGGTTTATAAAATCCAAACCACATTAAAGATGAATATAAGATGACTCATGGTCAAAAAAATCATCCAATTATAATTGGACAGGTTTTGGATGTTATTTTAATATTTGGATTCATATTTATTTAAATCATTTATTAATTATCCAATACTACATCATTATTGTGTCATACATAATTTAATTTATTTGATGTATATGAATTATAAAAAAATTCCATGATGTATGAAATCTATTAATATTTCCAATTAATATTTATAGTAAAAAAGATAACATATTTAACCCCATGTAAATATTAAGTTACTAACAGATATTTGTTTGTGTCATTTTTGCCTTTATATTAATTAATTAATCTACAGTGACATTATCACAATTATGTGGCTCCATGGGGTACCAAAATCAACCCAATAATGCCAATGGTCTTCCCTGACTCATACAATATTCTTTGGATAACTGTTACGTTAATTTGGAATTATTATAATATTCCTTTTACCTTGAATTGCATTATTTACCTTTAACTGTTGTAAATAAAATTAAAAAATTACTATTCACCAAAATTTATTTATATCTTATTGAACCAAATTTTACCTAATAATAACTTCCATGTATGTCATATTTTCGAAATTAAATTCACAAATGTGGTAAAATTTCCTTTAAATGAAAAATTCAGGTTTTTTAACTACTACTAGTTGGTTTCACTTTTCATAAAAAATTGATCTTTTTCATAAATATACAAAAAAATCAGACTAAACATTATTTGAAATTCCAAATTCAAAAATGGTTGTTATTTTACAAAATAATGATCATTTAAGTGACATTAATTAATTTAAATTTAATTTTCATTGTTAATACATATAGCATGTTTTTATGAAACAATAGGTATCCAAATATTGACACTTTTGTCTATCCAAATTCAAAGTGAAATTAATTCCAATGACCAAAATTCGATTAAATGGTAAAAATATATTCTAATTAAACTTTAAAACCAATTAAAATTATAATCAATCCATGTAAATAAATTAGATTAAAATATTGTTTTGAATTAAAATACAATATTATTCACTATACATTAAAAAGTGAACATTATCAGAAAAAATCCAAAAATTTCCACAAGGTAAATTTTGATGTCCCAAATCTAAAGAAGAATTTTATTTGGTCAAATATAACATATTAATATTACCAAAACTAGATTTAAATATGGTTCTCCATCAAAAGCCGGTAAACCAGGCTTTTACTGAATATTAGAGTATTTATGCATAAAATTAGATTCGTTCAAATTTTAAGCGATAATATATTATTGGATAAATGTAAAACAATTTAACAAACATGTATAATAATATTGTAGTTAGTTCTATTTATTCCTATCAATACATAATCTAGGCATTAACTACCATTTAAAATAATATTATTATATTATTAGTGTGCAACGTAAGATTTCAATGAAACCCGTTGTTGCGTATCAGGTATGCCATCGAACATAGCAATACATTTTAAGTAAAATTAATATTTATTTATAAAAATATTAATAAAAAAGTGAATTTATTATTTTGTTATTTACTTGGGATGTTACATCCTCCCCCCCCCCTCCTTTGATATTGTCTCCTCGCAATTTTATTCACTTATCAAAATAAATGGGGGTATTTATCCGTCATTGCATTTTCAGATTTCCACATTGCCTCTTCAATCTTATGGTTTTTCGTCAAAACATTTACCTGGGGAATTTCCTTATTCCTAAAAAACATACTCCCTACGGTTATGAATCTGGACAGGTTGTTCTTTATAAGATAGATTCTCTTCCAACTAAACTACATCTGGGCTCAAAACATGTGATGGATCCTGTATATACATTCTTAATAAGAAAAAATGAAAAAAATTGTGTACCTGGGATAAATATGGATGTAAATCCACTCTCTAAGCTATTGTTTAAACTATTTCCATGATTTCATAAGGTCCAATGAAACTCAGACTCAACATTCATTTCATACCAAAACACATCACACATTTCCATGGAGAAACATTGAGAAAGATATAATCACCAACCACAAATGAAAGATCCTTCCTTTGGTTATCTGCATATCTTTTCTGTCTGCTCTGAGATGTTCTCATGTGCATCTGAATAAATTGAACCATTTATTCCATAACAACTATGAATTCTAGTCCCATCAGCTTCATTTCTCCAACTTCATTCCAAAATGCTGGAGTTCGACAACGCTTTATATATAATGCTTCAGATGGATCCATCAATATACTAGAGTGAAAAATCTTATTATAAGAAAATAAAACCAACGAAATATGTTGGTCCCAACTACCCTGTTAAACTTGTGAACATCCAAGTAGCATATCTTCCAAGGTATGAATTGTTTGTTCTGACTACATATCTGATTGAGGATTGAAAAGTTGTACTAAAATTTAATTAAGAACCCAATGACATCTGAATGCCTTTCCCAAAGTTACATGTAATCATGGGATGATGATTAGATACAATGGAGAGGGGAACACCATGCAACCTGACTATCTCTTTAACATAAAACTGAGCAAGTTTATCTAGAGAAAAATTATCGCGAATAGTAAGGAAATAATAACATTTTTTAAATCGATAAACTATATCCTATATTGAATTATTACATCAAGAAGCCTTTTGTAATCCCAAAACAAAGTCTATGGATATATTTTCAATTTCCACAATGGAACCTGTAAAGACAGAAAAATCTCTTTCAGAAACTCCCACTCTTCTTTAACCTACTGACATGTTAAACACATCCCAATAAATCCGCAATATCTCTTTTCATTCCATCCCACCAGTAATACTCCCGATGATCTCTGTACTTCTTAGTACTACCAGGATGAACTCTAAACAAAGACCTATGTTCTTCACATAACAACTCAATCTTCAACTATGAATCACAAATCACATATAATCTCTTTCCAAACCTTAAAAAATTGTTATTAATGTTAAAATTAGTCAACATACCCATCTAAACAGTCTCTACCTTTTTTTGCAACTCACTGTATTATTTCTACGATTTCATTATTCTATCTGATAGAGATTATTTCACTGACACCTAAAACAAAACAGTAGAATTTCCCACTCCAACAAATTCTATGCAATATTTCATCAAATTAAAAACCAAAGGATCTAATTCCAAATGTTGAATTGATAATGATACATTACCTTTTCAACTAAAAGCATCATCCACAATATTTGGCTTTCCCGGTTGTAAAGGGATCGTGAAATCATAATCCTTGATTAATTCCAGTCATCTCCATTGTCTCACGATCTATTCATTCTAAATGAAAATATACATTAAACTTTATTGGTTGGTATATATTTCACATTTTACTCCATAAAAATGATGCCTCAAAATTTTTAAATAAAAAAACAGTAGCTAATTTCAAATCATGTGTATGGTTATTTAACTCAAGTGGTTTCAAATGACATTAAGTATATGTAATTACCTGATCATTATGCATTAGGACACAACCAAGGGCATTCGACAAAGCATCAATATAGATAACAAACTCACCATTTCTTCATGAAAATTCCAAAACTGGAGCATTCACCAATCTTCTTTTCAATTCCTGAAAACAATCATCACATTCATTTGTTTAAATGAACTTAACACCATTTTGTGTTAACATAGTCATTGGACAAGATAATCATGAAAAAATTTCAACAATCCTCTTGTAATAACCATATAATCCAAGAAAACTACGGATCTTCGTTAAATTTGTGGATCTTGGCCATTCTTCAACAACTTTTTTTTAGCTGGATCAACATTTATGCAATTGTTTTGAAGCAATGTGACCATGGACACATGGTATCCCTACATTAGTCCAAGGATATTTTTCATATTTCCACATAATATATGTTATATCATTATGTAGTCCTCATCTTCCCATGCATTGTCTGCACCCTCACTGTAGTATCTGAATCTAACTCTAACCTCATGAGTGTTGACTGACATATGTCATTCTTATAAATTGTTGATCAATAAGGTCTTCCATACAAAGCCTAATATGGTCCCAACCTAATGGTTAAATTATTGTTATTTCTGTATGAAAACTCAACCATGGGTATGTGATCCTCACAGAATTGGTAAACGACGAATAGTAAGCCTGCAAAATTTCCTACAAGAACTGAATGGTATGTTCTATCTTGAAGCCAGTGAAGGGGTGAAATTTTTTGATCAGATCTAATAGCGTTACCAACGCCTCCTATAGTCCACCTAAAAATAATTATGTGAATCATTCACCATGATTAGATACATTCTTTAGGGGGGATTTTATGGGGTTGGAGTTTCTCTTCCATGTAGAGGAATCTCATGTTCCTTGTTGAACTCTACAACCAAATAAAAAATATGTGGTATGGCTTTGTGAGTAGTTCAAAGATCGCCTAGATGGAATCATGTACTCAGAATTCACATGGTAATTTTTAGATGAAATACAGTGATATCCCATCACACTTACTGATGGTGACATAAATGGGTTGAGCTAAACCCACTAAAACCTGGTGCTCACCTTCACCAGCTGACATATATGTCTTTGAGAGGAAAAAAATGCGACAAACAATTTCAGGTTTTACAACCAAAACTATTGTTTGCTGTCCTTGTACATATTTTCTACAACTAGATGAACATCTATTTTGGATGTATGAAACTCCCACATCAACTCCTCCCACAATTTCCTTGGTAACATCATCCATTCATTGAAAAGGATAAAATGCTCCAAACAATAAAAATAACCATCAGGGATAGGTCTAGTGGATAATTGAGTAGACAATGTCTCAATGAAAGTACCTCAATGATGTGAATGCATGAAAAAGAATAAAATAAGTGGGGTGATAACCATCAACATTATAAAGGAATCATAATCGATGTACATGAAGGGAAACTATAACATGTCTCACTTCCCTGACACCTCATTCAACAACTGAGAAAAAGTTAAACGGTTAAGAGTATCTCCGATGACATTCCATTTCCAGTAATTATAGATAATATCAATGATATAGTCTTTCATGAAATATAGGATCCTCCACTATCTATTGATACGTTCGTTATCCAAGAATATATTCGTCAGTATAATTTATAGAATAAATTATTATATTTTCACGCATCAGGTAGAGTAACTAAATATTCATTATGAAATCATCCATTTCTATCTCATGATCATGGGGAACGTTTTTTATCATATGGAAAAAAATAATTATAACAATATTAAATAGTTTCCCAACTCTACATATAAACACAACTGTGTCTGGTACCTAATGAATCATAGAGCACATCAAACTAAACAACATACTATATAAATCACATTATATGATAACTCATCAACATCAAAATAATCTTATGAATGAACTGATGGATCCTTTCCATCCCCAAAAAGTGATTCCCCTTTCAGCGAAATTATTCAAAGGTGTTTCAACCATAGATATTATAGTTGGAAACCATTGACAATCCCCTTCCAAAACAACGAAACATTGTATCTTGTTTACACTCATTGTTGGGCCCCATTCATGCATTGACTCCACATTTTCTAAGTCTATTTCAAATACATCAATTGAGATGATGTTAATCCAACTGATGAACTCCAAAGTCCAAAACAAACACTTCGATAGCTTCTAATAATTCCCATTTTCATAGATTTATTATAGGACCATCATTACATTTCTCAAGATATCCTCCTAAAATGTTCAATACACTAGTATTTCTTCAATAAAAACCACCATGAACTGGTCAAATTAAGTAGAATGACCTAGTTCATGAGCCCATAAACACATCTAGGGAATTCGTTAGGTTGAACAACATCACCATTTACTCATTGAGATTGTAAAGATAGTTTATTCAAAAAAACTTATATCCATACCCCTTACACACAATAGGTCATATCCATGTATGAGGTCATTATTTGAGAACAATCACACTCCTCCGAATGAATTAAATATGTCATTGATCCTATATGGGTAATATAAATTATTCAAGGTTATCTCATCCATGTACCAGAAATCCATGTGTAACCATAACATCCAATCATTTTTCATGTAAAACAACATTAGGCATACCAAAGGGAATACAATTTATCTCACAAGACCTTTACCTAAAAACCCTCCAACTGCACCCACATCCCCTGTTGCATTTTGGGAGTCATCTAATATTCTAGTGTACATATCATCTAAATCATTAGATACATTTTAATACATAATTCATCCACTTAGTGGGGAGATAATCATGGTATGTCCTTAGGAAAGTCGTACTCATAATCCACCACCTAAGAAAGAAACTGATATCCCAATGAATCCACCAATCTAAGAGTCATGATACATAACTTTTGATTAATCAGACAGACACGCTTATACCAAATTCCAATATACTACATCATGGTTTTATGTTCACCCATAATGGAATACCACATTTCGCCACTACAGTCACAAAACATCATCCACCTAAAATAGTCAATTTGATCATGAAATGTTGATATATAGATCATAGATATGATGATATCATAAGGGGAAATTTCTACTATAAAGAGATCCCATAAAATACTATCACCACCAATCGTTTGATTTCACTGTCAGTACATGTGCACAATCAATGAGTCACCACATGTGTAACTCTCAAATCTCAAGGGTCATACTGTTAGTTGAACATGACTCTATATGTCCTAAACCACAGAATATTCCTCGATCTAAAGACTCAAAAGTGTATGTACATATAATTTACATGATATATAAAAGACACATATTATACCTCGTATTATCTTTGGAAGATTTTTGTTATAGGTCTCAATAGACGACACCTTGCCTAGTCAATTTCCACAAGTTCCCTAAGCAATGAGTGTACCATTTTTTGGGGATTTTGTAAAAGGTAAAACATCTAACCACCTGTTATATCTATATCGTCCAATCAGACACATATTCATCCATGAATAAAACCATATTTCTTCCTATGTTAATATATAAGTAGTACCTCAACCATATCACGATTAGCATCTTGATAATTTTCATAATTCTATTCTATATTTCTCCGACCATCGTAGGAGAGACACCACGTCATCCTTTGATGATGGGAGCCACCTTTAAAGCACATTACAACTACAAATATGTCTCTTCATTACCTCTTAATGAATCTATCTTGATTGAATAACTATGAATTTCATAGGCTACCAACTACCAAGGTTTCGGGTACACGATTTCCACTACAAGAACCAACATTAAGTGCCAACTCTATGTGAAATGTCTCTAAAACTATGGACCATTTATGCAACCAAAAATTTGTGTTAATGAAAATGGATACCCATTATGCACTAATATCAAAGTGTAATCTCTTTTCAATATTTTTATGGCCCTAATGAACTAGTCTCACACCATATCAAATGAGTAACCCAATGATCATAAAACTCACTAAGTACACTTCCACAATCTTACAACCCTACTATGACATCAAAAGATCCACTATGTGTTCTGATCCAAATATGGTATGAAATAAAATCTCTATGTGGATGTGATTAGTGTATGACCAGGAGATAGATTTCTAATCAAGTGACTAGGTCACTAAGATCCACAATCCCCAAGAAGATACTATAACAAACCACTCTATGATTACACCAATTCATTCTACATGTGTCATCATAGGGAGGGAAAAGGGAGTTAATTCATCTATCCAATCATCATCGACATGGGAGAATGGATCACCCTCAAACCTATGAGGTCACTACATTTGAAATTAAATTTAAGAACACAGATCTTATTCATGAGGTACATGTTTCTTCTTTTCATTTTATGTAAGTTTTTTAGAAAAAACAAGGTAAATGGGGGAAAATATAAAATATTTATGGGTACATTCCATGTTCTTTTTCCACATGTCATGTACTATGGCCTTGTGGGATGATAATACAGGCCATGTAGGCCTGACAGCGATGATGGGTGAAAAAAACTGACTGCACAGCCAGTACAAAGTATATGAACTCCATGTAATCAGTCGGCATGTGAAATGTAAAGTACTGAGTGTAGCAGCTATTGGAACGATGGTACACACCATGTACTTAGTATTACACGCCCATGTAATCAAGTTGGCTGATAAAAAATGAGGTTGTGGGAAGAGGCCTCCAGAGGAACAATTAAAAAATTGAATGTACACAACATGTACTAGACAGTACATGCCATGTAGTTATTTATTTTTCATTAAAAATAGGAAGTAGACTACCATATCAATAGTGGAAGCTTATAATTAGATATTATCCATAGGAGAGATTTCCGGAATTTGGAGGAGCTCCTGACCTCTCAACAGTACTTTGATTCCTTCGCTGATGATCTCGATTGAACCATGCTTGTGTGATATTGTCTCATATTGATCTTATACATCCAATTAATTCACTAAGGGATGATATTTGAGTTTGAATGGGTACAAGTTTATCCCAGATCTATGTTGTTCTCTGTTTATTTGGGAGGCGTCGTTCACATATATAGACTAGAGGAGATCGAGGTTGGTGGTCTGGTGTTTATTTCCTTATGTTGAGTTGTTTTTATGTTTCGTTGTGCTACACGCCCATGTTTGGGGTGTCATATGGCTATGGCCTTGACTATTAGGATACCTATAATTTCTTATGTAATTTAATAAACAAGTATTAACTACTGTTTTGGATCATTGCCTTGATCCAGGGCCACCCCTTGGGTGTGTTTCCCTTGTTTAGCTATTTCTACTGGATACCTGTGGGTTTGCCTTGATTATAGCATGATTTGAGATTCTTGAGAAAACTATATATGAATTTCTTGCTTAGATGTTTGGCTCGGCCTGGTTACTTGTTATCCTAAGGGCAGTGTCTTATGTAGCATGAAGGCAGTGTTTTGTTAGGCCTAAGGGAATCTTTTCTTATGCCCGTGGGCAGTAGATTTCGTTCCTGATATAAATATCATGTATGGCTAAGGGAAAAATTTTTTATTCCATAGGGAAATCACCTGAGGGTTTCGATTCATCTTTCCTGATGTTAAGGACATTCATGTCTGAGGAAAACCTTCACTTTGAATAATCACTGTGATGATTTCTTATGTTGTAATTGCCAAGCTAAAGCACAAGCTTGGAATTGACTGACATTTCTTTATCGCATACTTTTGTTGCACATATTCACTGACAGTTGGGATTGGGCCTTTGGTGGTTTCCTACAGGGATTTATTACTCACACCTTGATTGTTCATGACTTGGGCCCAAACAGATTATATCGCTACAGGTGTCGATGAGGGAAAGGGTCCCTATATAGGTACATGATTGTTGGAGAGGCGTAAGAGAGAATGGGTATGATATTAGGCTTGCGATGCTGCTGCATTTATGTTGCACTACATTAGTTTTGTTTTGTTTTACTTTTTACCCTGTAATATATGATTAAACTATTGTTTCCTGTTCTGGATAAATTTTTAGAATTAGTGACATGATGCACCATGTTATCTATATGACTTCTAGTTATCTTTCATTATGTTATCTATTTCTTGTTTATATAGTATACTGCTTCTATTTTTTTATGTTTATTTATATTATTCCACTAAGCTACACTTTTACAAATGGGGAAATAGTTTCCCCACTATCAGACATAGGCCCTCACTGCTAGTCGGCAGCCTCTAACATGAGGGTAAATGCTCTTGAAGTCATTGGACCAACCAGGTTCGGGGTACCCATTGTGTGGCTTGCAGAACCGGGACATAACAAAGTGGTATCAAAGGAGATTAATATCATCTTGACATAGTTTTTGGAGCCTATATAAAGGGATTGTATGGAATAATTACATGGTAATACGTTGTTCCCGGGAGTAGCTAACCCTTGTACATAGAAAATTCAATTTACCACATGTTGAAAATTTTTTCTAATTATTCACATTATAGTTGATTGTATTTTCACCATTGTGTGATGCACTTGTGATGTGATATTTATATTTTTATAATGTGTTCTATTATATATTCTACCCAATGAGATGAGGGTATTCCATCTCATGCATCATTTAGGCACATGTTAGAATCACATGGAATTTATAGTTTACTTCCCATGTAGGTGCATTAGAAATTGCAAGTTGTTGTGACAAATGATATGCTAGAAAATGAATGCGGTTGTGAAAGGTACCTTGATAGATACTCCACGTTTTGATAGGGTATTGTTTCACGTTAGGGTTGGTTTTTGGGACAATAAACAAGAGATCCTATGAAGGATGGGCTCTCTTTTAACAGAATTTATTGGATACTGACCCAGAATATTGTTTTGCTTTTTACTATAAAGGGAATGTATGGGTGCTAAACATTGATTTGTGGGGATTATGGGTACCCACAGATCATAATATGGAATAATGATGCTTGGAATTTATGAAAAATATGCTTCATAGAAGTTTCTGAGGTCGAATGTCCAGAAACCCAGACAATACAATGTGTGGTTCTTTGAACAAACATCTTGTACACTTCTATTTGGGATGAAATAAAAAAAAATATGTACCTTCCATGTACTGTAAATACACTCTGTGTATTTTCTAAATGTGTCATAGGACATGTAGGTAGAAACATGATTTAGGGAAACTCTCGAGTGAACACATCGTGAACCAGTTGTACAAGCTCTGTCATTTTGATCTTGTGTCTGTCGTGTGACTAATAACACAGACGTAGAAATTGTTTCTTAAACAATCCGTGTCAAGGCTAAACACAACGTGTAGTTTAATCATCTGATTTGGCCACGTCACTAACAACACGGGTCGGTGTTACATTTTATTGTTCTTTCCGTGTACCTGTGAGACACGTCGTGTAGTCATGATTGGTTAGAGACCGTGTGGACTTGGCAATGTGGCTGGAGAAACATTGTGGTTTACACACCTTGTGTGGGTGTAACATGTTGTGTAGTGTTAGTTGAGTAGTTGGTCATGTCACTAACAACATGGGAAGTCGGTATCTAAACCTTACTAGCAGTGTATATAAAGAACATGTTGTGTAGTATGAGCCATGTACCTGACCATGTCATAAAAAACACGGGTCAGTGTAGCTCGTCTTGTAAATTCCATGTAGGACTTATACACGCCATGTAGTATAGTTATAAGGATATTCATTCGACTTAGCCGTGTAGAAGGACTCATGTAGGGGAAAAAAATTCATATACACGTTGTGTTTAAGGACAACAATCCGTGTGTTTGGGGTGTTACACGACCAGTGATGGTAGAGTACATGCCCATGTAAATGACTTGAGGGATAACGCCGTTTAGGTATTATAAATGAAATGTAGTGTTGATTTGTATAATTGAATATTATCATTATCATGTTCCCTTATTATGCTTATTGTTCTTAGTCCTGGATTATCTTTATGCAAGGCGTGTGTTTGACCATGTAAAGTCATGCCACCAAGATGACCAGAATATTTTTCACCAAGAGAGCGGCAAAATTATACTCCAGAGACGATAGGTCATGGGCTACCGATGGGCCCCCAAATAGTGTCGGATGTGGTTCCATCCATTATTCCAGACGCAGGCGCGGATGCACAATTATGTGAAGGATTCATGTGGTTAATGCTGTTCTTCTAGTGATCACTGCTTGTTTACACATTTATGGCTGAGTAGACACATATATTCCTGCTACATCATCATCCTATGTTTTTAGGGGATGGTGGACCATAGGCTGTGAAATCATGGATGGGTTCTATTTAGATGATCTTCGAGCCTCTCGAGACACATCCTGGGATGAGAGTCAAGATCACTACTTATGTGATGTGTGATTCTAACAAGAGATGGTGGGATGTTACCACCTATTATGAGCATCACTAAGACATAGCGTGGGAAAATTTTCTTGTAGTCTTCTATTAATTTATCATTCTGGAGATGCTAATGGAAGATCAAGAACGAGAGTTAATGAATCTACAGCAGGGTGCCATGTTTGTGAGGGACTATTCTTCTCGCTTCACCGCGTTACAACGTTTTTACCTTTTCTGGTGGGTAACGAGTCGTTAATGGCTATATTCTTCATGGATGGTCTTCGGTATGAAATCTTCATGGTGGTGAATGTTTTCAGGATTCCAACAGTGAATGCTATGGGGAACCAAGCGTTTATTACTGAGCGGAACCTACGGGAAGCTCATGGTGCGACCCTTGTCATTTCAACAACAATCTATGGTTATATTTCTACTACCAAGTGGATGAGGTAGATGGATTCCTCTCACGGTGGAAGTAATAGATAGAAGAATTCATCAGGTGGCCAGGTCATGTGCTACGAGTGTGGTAAAGAGGGGAACAAGATACCTCAGTGTCCACGTGATCCATCAGAGTGAAGAGCTTACGACAAGATGAGTCATCTTAATCATTTTTGCATGGTGTTTCCACCTATGACTAGTGAGATAGGTTCTGTGAAGACTCTGAGTGAAGGAGTAGGGCCAACAACTTCTCATCAGTCTGGGAATTGGAATACGTCGGGACGTTCAGGACGAGGTGGTGGTCATGGCCATGGTATCCAGACACCAAGAGCACTGGGACAACAGGGCAGGTCAGATCATGGTATCTAGGCTGTGTCGTAGGGCCCCAGCTCTAGGCAGGCATATATAGTGCGACAGACCAAACAAGATCTGGATCCCGAACCTTCCACTGTGAGAGGTACTATTATAGTTTCATCTGGTTTATCTTCAACAATTTTTGATATTGGTGCTACATATAGCTTTATATCTATGCCCGTTCTGGAGAGCCATCAGATCTATTTTTCTTCTTCTTCAGATATCATGACACTAGACACTCCATTTTGAATTACAACAGTAGATGTGCGTCAGTGCAAGGAGTGCCACCTTGAGGTTGGTTGGTGTCACATACTATGGGACCACTATGTCTTAGAGATGATAGCCTATGATGTCAATCTAAAGATAGACTGTTTGGTATCCTTTTCGATCCTTTGTAGATTTCTTTCATTGTAAGGTGAGTTTCACTTCACGAGAGGGTGGAGAGTTTCTATACAAAGGAGAATGGGATGTCAAGGTGAGCGAAGATGGACTTGAGCATCATGGGAAATGTGGAGAGATAGTCTAGATTGCATGTATATATTTGGATGTCTTGGGAAATTATAACAAGGATTTACCTCTAGTTGTAAATCATTTCAGGGATTTCTTCCCAGACGACTATTCAAGTCAACCTCTGTAACAAGATATGGATTTCTCTATTGATATTTTTGCAAGAGAGACACCAGTGTCCATTCATCCTTATAGGATGGATACAACTGAATTTATGTATATCAAAGGACAATTATATGAGTTTTAGGAATAGGGTTTCATACAACCTAGTACTTCTCCTTGGTGTTCTCCTATTCTATCTGCGATGATGGCGGATGATACAGTCATATAATGAGTGGATTATCGGAAGGAGAACAAGTTGATGGTAAATAACTAATATCCATTACCAAGGATTGATGATATTTTTATCAAATATGTGAAGAACGAGTGCTCACAGAGATTGACTTGAGATACAGATATCAGCAATTTCATGTTAGACCATCAGACGTACCGCTTATTGAATTTTGGAGCAGGTATGGTCAATATGACTACATGGACATGCTTTTCGGACTCTCAAATGTGCCAGAAGCTTTCATGGACCTGATGAATCATGTGTTCCATCCATATCTAGATTATTTTGTGGTAGTATTCATGGATGATATCTTATAGTACTCTCACACTCCACATGAACTTGCTACCCATCTTGATATCATACTAAGTTATCTGAGAGAGCATTAGTTATTTGCTAATCTCTCAAAGATCCACTTTTGGATGGACCAGATATACTTCTTGGGTCATATTATCTCAACGGTAGGAGTTGTGGTAGACCTGGAGAATGTGAGAGTAGTAGTTTCCTGGGAGAAGCCTAAGAACGTGTTTGAAATATGGAGTTTCATGGGGATGGATAATTACTAAAGGCGTTTTATATAGTACTTCACACACTTTGAAGCGTCGTTGACATGATTGACTAAGAATGGTGTGAATTTCATTTGGTCAAAAGCCTGCGAGACAGTCTTTCAGGAACTAAAGGGAAGGTTGACATCAACACCATTCCTGATACATCCAAAGTAAGGGAAGAGCTATGCAGTATAATGTGATGCATCAGGTACTGGGCTGGGAGCAGTTTTGATATAGAGCAATCGATTATTTCGGTACGGGTCATGGTAGATGAGGCCACATGGGAGGAATTACCCGACGCACGATCTCAAGTTGGTGACCGTTGTTCATGAGTTAATCTGTTGGAGACATTATCTCTTGGGATAATGTTTTGGGTTCTTACTATCCACAAATGTCTGAAATACATAATTAACCAGTGTGACATGAATTTGAGACAACAATGGTGGGTTGAATTTCGTATTTCCTTCGTCATTGAGCACTCTTATACACTTGGTAACAGTAATGATGTAGCTGATGCACTCAACAGGAGGACACAGATACATGCAGTGTTGGAGACTAGTGGTGAGTGGCAACATGTGGCTTTGTTCTCTGAGATTCATTTGGAGGTTCATGATAGTCCAGGGAAAACCTATCATCGATCCTTAACTATGAATTATACCCTCATAGATAGAGTGAGGATAATACAACTATCATATTTAGAAGTCGTCGTTCTATTGGAGTATATGAAATGTGCGGACCCTCCTCCTGATTGGACGATAGGAAATGATGAGATACTATGTATCCATGGATTAGTGTGGGATCCAAGGAATATATGCAAGGTGTTGATGCAGGAGTTTCTTTCTTTATCCAAGGCAGTGCATCCCAGAGATACAAAATTGTATTGTGACGTGAGACGTCATCATTTGTAGGTGGGTATGAAAAGGGAGGTAGCTGGTTTTGTTATGAGATGTTCCACCTACCAACAGGTGAATGCATAGAATCAAAGGCCAGCAAGACCGTCACTAAAGTGAACCATTTTGGAATGGAAATGGGAAGATGTCACGATGGATGTCATGACCATGATGTCGAGGTCACCTTAAGCCAATGATGTTGTATGGGTTGTTGTGGACAGACATATGAAAGTTGCACACTTTTTGCGGATCAAGGGGACCTTTCGTGTTGACGAACTCAGAATGTTGTATATCTGAGTGGTAGTATGTCTTCATGGGGTCCCTTGTTCTATCTTTTTAATTAGGGCATCCCATTTTATGACTCGAATCTGGAAGAGTATTCAGAGGGAACTGGGTATAAAGTTGCTTCCGATCACATCTTACCACCCTCAGATCGATGGCTAGTCAGAGCGTATGATATAGGTGCATGAGGACATGCATCACGCATGAGTCGTCGACTTTGGGATCTCTTGGGAGAAGCACATACCCCTGGTTGAGTTTGCCTGCAAAAATATTTTTCAGGGAACTATTTCGATAGAACCTTATGAGGATTTATATGGTAGTCCATGCCGATCACCATTGTTCTGGTTAGAGGCATGTGATGTAGCTTTAATGGGACCATGTATCCCATATGAGACTTCAGAGTAGGTCTAGTTGATGTAGAAGTGGATGGATACTACATAGTCTTATCAGAAATCTTATGTTGATCACATCAAACGACCCTTGGAGTTTTTGGTTGTTGATCAGGTTATGTTGAGTGTTTCATTGAGGATGGTACACATGCAGTTTAGGAGACAGGGTATACTTTCACAATGGTATGTAGGGTCGTTAGAGATTCTAGAGATAGTCGGGCCAGTTGGCTATCTATTGTAGTTACCACAGAGGTATCGTTCCACGCACGATGTCTTACATGTATCCCAGCTACATCGTTCTAACTCAGACACATCTAACTTTTTTCCACCTGAGGAGGATTAACTCTAGGTGGATGCATCCTTTGAAAATCATCTGATTTTTATTTTTGATAGAAGCATGATGGTTCTACAAGGCCGGCCAGTTCATCTCGTACGGGTGTTATGGAAGCATGGCCTAGTGTAGGATGAATTTTTGGAGTGGGAGAATGACGTACATGCTCAGTGACAGGAGTTGTTCTCAGTATTATCTTCACCACCATTGGAAGAGATATTTGGGGAAATATTGATTTAAGTGAGGATTTTTTCAAGAACCCAGTTCTTATTCTTGAGGTAATGGTTTTTTCTGTTCCTTTTGATTATGAGTTTTTTATAAAAAAAGGGAAATTGGGAAAATCCAAAATATTTATGGCAACACGTCATTTACATTTTCCACACACCATGTACATTGGCCTTGTGGGATGAGAATTTACGGTGTGTGGGCCTGCCGACAATAAATGGGGAAAAAGCTGACTACACACCATGTACATACTATGTGCATTCCATGTAATCAGTTGGAATGTGAACAGTAAGGCGGTGAGAGTAGCCGCCAGCAGAACAATGGTACATTCCATGTACTTAGAAATATATTCTGCGTAATCAAGTCAGGTGATAAACTATGAGGTAGTAGAAAGTGGCCGCCATAGGAACAATTATTAAAATGGAATGTACATTCCATGTAGTTGAAAGTGTTCACCATGTACATTTGTTTTTTTGTTAAAAACTGGTAGTATCATCCACTTTTCACATAGGATGCATAGAATTCAGTGGGAGCCTTGGGAAAGAAGGCTATAACATGGAGGAGCTCCTAACCACACATCGGGACTATGATTCCTTCATCGACAATCTCCATTGAACAACACGAGTGAGATCTTATTTCTTCTTGAACCTCTACTTCAATTATTTCCATATTAAATGTTATTACAGTTTTAATGGGTAAATGATTATCCAAGATTTATTTCATTCTCGTGTGATTCGATAGTCACCTATATCGAAACGAGGTGATCGAGGTAGGTGGTTTGATGTTTATTTTCAACTGTCGAGTTGTTTTTGTGTACCGTTGTGCAATGTGTCCAGATTGGGGTTTTGTATAGAAGGTTCCTTGAATATTATGATACTTACAATCTCTTAGAAAATTTAATGATAAAGTATAATCAACAGTTGGGAAACATTTCCTGGAACCGGGGCCACCTCATGGGTGCGTTTCCATAGTTTATTCGTTTGTCCAGGAAACTCGTGTGTATGCCATGATTATAGCATTATTTGAGTTTATTGAAAGAAAATTTATTTGACTTGATTTCTTATATGTTGGGTTGGGCCTGGTTAGTTCTTATCATGAGGGAAGTGTTTTGTTTAGCCTGATAGTAGTGTTTCTTTTAACTAGAGGGAAACTTACCTTAAGCATGTGGGTAGTATCTTCCATACCCGAGGGAAATATATCATATTCCTGAGGGAAATATTCTTTATGCCTGAGGGAAATCACTTTAGGGTTTCAATTTGTCTTGAACGATGGTAATGACTTTCATGTTTGAGGACAACATTTATTTTGAATATTCACTGTGGTGATTTCTTATGTTGTAATTGCCATGATAAAGCCCAATTTTGGAATTGATAAATAATTTATTAAATTGTAATGGAACTGGTTGGAGTAGATGATTTTTAGTACTTCCTTGATTACTTTATTTCTATATCACATACTGTTGTTGCACATATTCCATGATAGTGGGACACTGGACATTGGTGGTTTCTTACTAGGATTTAATTCTCACACCTCGTTTGGGTCATGTCTTGGGCCCAAAAAGATTATGTTGTTGGAGGTGTTGATAAGGGAAAGGTTCCCTACACAGGGTCATGATTATTGTCAAGGAGTATGAGATCTTGAGACCGAGCATAGGCTTATGATACTACTGTGTTCTTGTTTCACTTATTTAGATTTGTTTTCCTATGCTTTGTACCCCGTACTATATGATTAGATTGTAGTTTCCTATTTTGGTTTCTTTCAATGAATTAGTGACATGTTGCATCATGATATCTATATGAATTCTAGTAAACATTCCTTTTGTTTTCCATTTCCCAATTATATTTTTTACTACTTGTATTTTGGTGTGTTTATTTATTTTATTCCACTGCACTACACTTTTAAAAATGAGGGCATTGTTTCCCCACTATCAGACCTACACCCTCACTACTAGTCGACAACCTCTAGAATTTGGGAAAACGTATATGAGGTCATATGACCAACCGGGTTCGGGGCACCCATTGTGTGGATTTCAGAACCCGGATGTTACACTCATTCTACCCACTCATCCTTTTTGCATCAATTCTATGAATAACATTGATATTTTATTCTCAAAAAGTGGTGGAATATATGTTAAACCACCAAGAGCTTCTATTACTGGTACAATCCTATGTACCATTTCCTTGTCATGATATAGATCATACTTATAACCATGCAAGGTAATCCATGTTAGTTGGCATTGTGCTGGAATCCAGAAAATAATTATATGAACCATAGTCAAAATATTATATTTGGGGAGATAAATAGTGAATTAAAAGGAAAACACATCAATTCATATATTATTCATGAAACATACATTTTCCCAAAATATAATGTCAACATGATCTGAGTAGAATGGAAGGACATCATTGACTTGATGTCTGGATTTGTTGACTGGCACAAAAAAATTAGAATCCCTATCATTATAGGAAAAGATAACATAATAAAAACTATTTCCCCAAACAAAATTCACCAACTATGGTCCTATGGTAGAACAATACAAGTCAAATTCCACACTATAATTACTCGACCCGCTGAGGCCTGACTAGTGACAACCCCATGCCTGCATCAAAATTTCCATTTGCTACTGACCATCGCCATGCAGGAATTTCCCATAAATGGGATTCATTATCCTGAAGTAATTTTAAAGATGCATGAAAATCTAAGCCAAAGGAATGGTAAAATAAAAAAAACTAATTCATGCATACATATATAATTCCATAATAGAGTTTGAATATTATGTTCTAAAAGAATAAAACATAGTTAAATTCTTACCGAACTAAAAATGATGATGATAATAACATGCATTATAGGAGAAGAATACTATAAAGTGTATGATCAGGGTATGAACATCAATATAAAAAGAACAATCTATGCTCCACAAGCTCCATTTCCCCTAGGACACCATAAAATGGGACAAATATAGTAAAATGACATGAAATGTGAAAGAAAATCCAATGAATGGGTGAGAATGTAAATATACTGTAGGACACCCAAAATAAACTATACTAGTAGTAGAAAGCCTAGTCATATAAATTAAACATAGAAAACTAATGTATAATTGAGACACATAGATATACTCAAAAAAGACATCATTTAACATGAAATTCATAACCACCTGCCAAACATAGGATACTGGTTGCATAAAGAATATTTCTAGGAGTAACCACTCTATGATCCATGAATTCATTGAAAATACTATACAAAGTGATTAATATTTTTTGTACTCTACCAAGAATGATGAATAGTAAAATTAGTCTCGGATACATTGATATGGGTCACCCTTAGAAACCCTAGGAGACACCATGTACACAATCTCAATCAAATAGCTTTGTAGAATATCCTAATATAATTATATCATGAAGCCTACTGATGTGGCCTAGTATATAGAGGATCAAAACCAACTTAATATAGGTTAGAATTATTCCAAAATCCCGAGTTAGTGTATAAATATAAAACAGGATTGCACTCCAGTATCACGGAGGGACACCATAACTCAATTTTATACTTATACACTAGTGGGGATAAAAATCAATGGATGTGGATGTAATGTTTAACTATATCATCAAGTAAATGGACCTAGGGAAATAAATCATTCAGGTGTAGTCCAACTAAGGAAATAAAATTCTAAAATCTTTTTTGAATGGGTACACATCGTGTATTAGATGTACACAACAATTTTGGGTATCTCGAAGTTGGCTCATGTGTTAAATCATTAAAAGGAATATAAATCACTTGTTACAAGATATGTGGTGACCATATGGAACCTTAGCATATTCCACTAGAATTTTATCTGTTATTTTTCATTCCCATTCACCAACCAGTGCAGAGGATTCCATGACTGTGTACGCCTGGACGGGTCTGTGTACAAGTACACAACATGCCTCTAGCGATTTTTTATGTTTTTGTGTACATACCGAAGTATACACTGATATATTAGTAAGGTTTCATAAATAATGTGATGGGTTTCACATGCCATGTCATCTTAACTTCAACAAAAATCCAAATCATCCACTAAGAGAGTCACATATGGTCAATATTAATGAAATATTTCTTGTGTACATAGGAATTTTAGTAAAACCCTACTTTTATTCGTCGTCTTCTTTAGTGTCGCATGAACCAGTTCCCACACAAGGAAAAGAGGATCTAGGGTCGACCAATCCTCTCATTTGAGGATATTATATATCTATCTTTTTAATGTGATCATGAAACATCTAATCAATCCATTTTTAGTTTCACCATGTATGGAATTGAAAACACAATGGACACCCAATTTGGTCACATTATCCTTCAATCCATCCATTGTCATCATAGATTATGAAACCACATTGTCCATCACGTTACATGCCAATATTTTGGACTCATTTCCTGGAAGAATATCCCCACAATTAGCAAAAATCATGTATTGGTCGAAACATTGGTGAAGATAAATTACAATGATGATCGAGTGAAGAAATTGGGATAAAAATAATAATCCATAATGTTTTAGTAACAAACCTCATTTATTTCATGTTTAAAATTAAATCATTGTATTATAAGAACTAAAATCAAGAGGGATAAATAAAAACAGACATATAAATAATTGCATCAATGTAATTCAACTTAAGACCCACGTAACAATCCAATTTTTTGAATTTATCATTTTCTATCGTTGATTATGAAATTGGAGGGAAATTAAAAAATCCAACATTGTAATATTTGTTCAAAAATTGACAAAAAACAATTCCATTTTTGTCGTTGATGATATCTAGAAACTCTGTTGGTGCAATGATACATGATTTTATTCTGATTAGTAATCATATAGAATGAATTCTCTACAATGGGCATTTAACTGACAAGGGTTTTAAAAGAAAACCCTAATGAAATCTTATAACAATATTATTATATGATAAATCAGTTGTCAGGCCAAAATAAAGAAAAAACAAACAAATTTATTTAATTTTTTTATTTATTTATACCAATGATGATTTTTTCAAAAAAAAACATACAATTTTAATTATAATGACAAACATAGGGTAAAATCGATGTTTTGAACTCAACATTGGACAGAAATTTTTGATATGTTCCCTGGTACATATGTTCTCACACATTATTTTTTAAACATCACTACTTGTATTTAATATGTTTAAAATATTTAAAACAACTACGCTAGGACCATCGAGCCTCTAAATCGAACATTGTATCGTAACATGGTCTTGAAATTAATCCATATAATTTTAAAAACTAATATATGGAAAATCAAATTCCTTACATTATACATTTATAAAAAAATTAGATGAACATTAGATGAGGTTATAGAGATTAAAGTATTATATTGGATAAATTCCAAAAACCATAATATTATGGAAAATAGTTATATATGTAAAGAAAAAATATCTCTCCTATATATATATTATAATCCATTAAAAAGAATTTTTATTATTCAGGAACGGAAAAATAAATAAATTTAGGGATTTTCATTTCTTGGAATAAGTGATTAATTTTAAATTGATTGAACGAAAATGAAAGTACAAAATTATTCTAACAAAATTGATATGTATGATGTAAGTATATTTAAGTATCATTATTGATAATAAAGTAATTCCACTTCCTTAATAGAAGGATCTTGAGTAAAATATTTTACCCAATAAAATTCTTATTTGATGGATCATATGGTCATCTAAATCAACATTGATTATGGTTTTTAGACCCTTAAATTTACAATTATCATTCACTTTATTATGATTAATGACCTAAAAAACACTATAAAATTATGTACAATTTTCATCACACTATACAAATTCACATTCTATCAATTTTATCCTTCATAAAATCCTAGTTATATATTATTCTCATATGTACATTGTACATCCCATACAATTTTTTTGAGTATAAATTTTTAAAATTTGTTATGAGTTTTTTTTAAAAAATATTTTTTAAATATTTCACCCTTGATTTCCATGTTTTTATTAAAATTGTGAGGATGAAATATATTTAATGTTGTGAGAATGTAACAACAAATAATTTCTAAATAATAAAATTTTATTTGACAATTCATGTGACATGTGACACCATGAATAAGAAATAAAAAAACTCTGAGACATTATGATATATGTATTTTTAGGGAAATTTATTATATTCAATACTTAATATTCTATTCAACAATATTTAAATATTTCATTACATTAATATTTCGTTTAGCATATGTTAAATGCAACACTAATTATAAGTTAATTGTGAAATATTATTAATATAAGGACCTAGCCTTAAAACATTAAATAATAATTAATTAAAGGAATAATTCACATTAAGGATGTTTTTAGGATTATATTATTAGAGAATTAGGACACAATTGTTACATTTCATTTAAAAAAATTTCAAAGTAGACACTTCTACTCAGTTTTAATTTTTTTTCACAAAACAAGAACTCTTAAAAAAGATTCATGTATAGTTAAATGTTTAAGAAATCATGAAATTTCCTTGATCCAATCCGTGACCCTATTCCACATTATTTCCTATGGAAAACATATCAAAAACATGGGATAAGCATTAAATGCTCAGTAAGAGATACAAAAGGAAGTAAAAAAAAGATAGTTTTTTCAAAAAAAATAAGTAAACCTTGAATACATTAACATAAGTAATACGTTTCAACTTTATGAAGTATTACATACTCTTAACTAAATAAAAGATCACTAAATACGCTTTTATAACCATATGTTTACCACGAAACCCATATACAGAACACATAACTTATAAAGGTAACTAGGGACAAAAACATACTTAAATGAAATAACCAAACGGTCGACTTCCATACATGCCACTAAATGGAATAGACATACAAAAAAATTATATACCCAATGCTTTAGAGGTTATAATGTAACCACCCATCATGGTTTATCAAGGAACCACCCTTCATTTGGATTATCATGTAACCACCTGTCAAATGTACAAGTACCATTATAAAATCATAACCCATAACATATTGCAAATATACACATTTCACTAATAACATTTAATTTGAAATCGCAAAAAATAATTTCATGATATTGAAATAATAATTCCACTTCAATAACCATTTTCAATACCAAAACTCCCAAAAATAGAATAAGGGATTTCCTTTTCAATTTATAAAACATTAAGGCTTATAGAGGACACCAAATAACAATTACGGTGGCAGAGAGGTCATGGTCACTACAAATGTTAAAAATATTCCATTTTTTCATTTTGTAAAAATCTTTGTAGAAACATATACTATTTTAATGAATGTATATGTCAATGGGTTTTAATTATACTCATTGTAATAGAATAAGGTATATATATTATCGAAATATTCCTAAATGATAGGATATTGAGACGAAGTCCCTTACCTTGTGTCCGACTGGACTCGATCCTTCTTTAATCTCCTGAATAATAAACTAATGTTATTTTTAATTTATTAAGTACATTTTTAAAGTTTATTATTCTTTTTTATCACTTATTACCAGGTTATAATCATTATGTAATGTTTCAAGTTAATAATCATCGTTTTTTTGATATTTGGTAATTGAGTCAAAAATAAACACCTTATATTTACAATTTGTCAATGTGGTCAATAGTCCATTTTATACAGAATTATATTCATGATTTAGTTATCATATATATAATATATATCGAATATAAAAATGTATTTATAATAGTTCATAACATTTGGAGGTATGAAATGAAATGCGCCGTTCATGGAGACTGTAAGTCGTACGTACGAATGAACGCTAAATTCATTTCTATTTCACATTTTAATGGAATAAAAAAATGATGACATATAGTTATATTATAATTAAAGTATAATATCTTATATAATATCATTAAATACATCTTTTATACATCCCACATATGTCATTAATGAGTCATATCACTTTGAGGGGGCGATAGTCTGCACATTCTCATATGAATTTATCGCGTTTAATTATTATGGAAACCAAAAAAGTATTATATAAACAGAAAATACAAAAGTATAAAGAAAAAATAAACATATTATATATCATTTATAAAAACATTTATATCATAATGGCCACCATTAGAGGTGGTAGGAGATAATCGAAAATCATAGTTTTGTGAGGCGTCAATTTTCCATCCACATAAACAGTATGTTCTTCACCCATTAGATGGAGGTGTGTGTAATTGTAGTTTGAATAATTATCATAAAAACATCCTAGTTTATTATGTATACTGGTGTTGTTATAAATTAAAGGAATAAAATGTGTTTATCAGTAGGAGAAGTAATATAAAAGAAAATAAGTTAAGAGAAACCGTTACTTTTAATTCGGGTAACTTCATTTGGTTTGATACAAAAGGACTTCTTGAAGTGCCTTCTGCCTAAGGTACGACTTCTAGGATGTGGATAGTGATGTAGGAATCATAATTGGTCAGAATTTGGAAGAGCCAAAAGTATTTTGATGTTTGTGTAATTAGATAGATATGGTCTCATTTTCAAAAGGGGAGGAGGGGATCTTTTGGAATTTTTAAAAACATTATCCTATTATAAATATATATTCAGTTTTTACCAATCCAAAACTCATTAAATATGAATATAAGATGACTCATGGATGAAATAAAATCATACAATAATAATTGGAGAGGTTTTGGATGTTATTTTAGTATTTATAATCTTATTAATTTAAATCATTTTATAATGAGGTAAATAATACATCATTATTGTGTCATATAAAATTTAATTTATTTGATGTCTAAAAATTATATAAAATGTAACATGATGTAGGAAATATTTTTAGAGTTCCAATGAATATTTATATTCGAAGGATAATTTATATAACCCAATGTAAAAAATAATTAAATAAAAGATATTGTTTGTGTCATTTTTTCCTTCACATTAAATAAATCAATCTAATGTTTTATTATCACTCGTTAGTGGCACCATGGGGCCCTAAAATCAACCCATATATTCCCAGGGTCGGCCATGACTCATCCAATAAGATTTGGATAAGTGTTAAGGTAATTTTGAATTATTGTAATTTTCTTTTTACGTTGAATTACCTTATTTACTTTGTATCGCGGTAAATAAAAGTCAAAATTTACTATTCACCAATCATTATTTTCAACTTATTGAACATAATTTTATTTAATAATAACATCCATGTATGTTAGATTTTATAAATTCAATTAATATAAGTGGTAAAATTTCATTTAAATGAAGAAGTCAGTTTTTTTAACAACTACTAATTTGTTTCACTATTCATAAAAAATTGATGTTTTTCAGAAAAATACCAAAAATTAAGCCTATGATTTAGTTGAAATTATAAAATAAAAAATGATTATTATTTTACCAAATTATAAACAAAGAAGTGGAATTAATTAATTTAAAATTCATTCCGGTTGTAAATACAAATAGCGTGTTTTTAAGAAACAATAACTATCAAAAGATTAACAGTTGTTTATTTCCAAATTCAAAGGGAAATTAATTCCATTGACAAAAATTTAATTAAATGGTAATAATATATTCTAATTAGACTTTAAAACCAATTAAAAATAATATCTACAAATATAAATAAGTAGATTAAAACATAGTTTTGAATTAAAATAAAATATTTTTTACTATTCATTAAAAAATGAACTTTATTAAAAAAATTACAGAACATTACACAAAGTAAATTTTGATGTCCTAAATCTAAATAAGAATTTTATTTGGTAAAATAGAACATATAGAAAGGACAATAATAATATTTAAATAGGCTTCTCCATAAAAAGCTGGTAACTCGACCTTTTACTAAATATTAGAATATTTATGCTTAAAATTAGATTCATTCATATTTTAGTCTCATAAATTCTACTGGATAAATGTAAAAACAGTTAACAAACAAGTATAATCATATTGTAGTTAATTCTATTCATTCCCCCCAATATAGCGTCTAGGCGTTAATAACCATTTAAAATAATATTATTATGTTATTTCTGTGAAACGTAATATTTCAAAGAAACACGTTGTTGTGTATCAGGTACGTCATCAAACCTAGAAATTCCATTTAAGTAAAATTAATATTTACTTCTGAAAATATTAATAAAAAATAGAATGTATTATTTCTTTATTTACTCGGGATGTTACATCCTTACCCCCTTTTGAAAATTGAGTCCTTGCAATTTTATTCACTTATCAAAATTAGTTGTGGTATTTATCCCTCACTTCATTTTCATATCCCCACGTCGCCTCTTCAATCTTATGGTTTTTCCACAAAACCATTACCTGGTGAATTTCCATATTATGAAAAAGATGCTCTCTACGGTCCACAGTTGGGACTTGATGTTCTTCATAAGAGCAATTCTCTTCCAACTGAAATACCTCTGGGATCAAAACATGATATGGATCTGGTATATACATTCTCAACATCCTAACATGAAAAAAAAACTATGTACCTAGGATAAACATTGAGGTAAGGCCACTCTATAATCAATTGTTCCATCTTTCTCATAGATTTCATAATTTCCAATGAACCTCAGACTCAACGTTCCTTTCTTACAAAAACACATCACACTTTTCCATGGAGAAAAATTCAGAAAGACATGATCACGTACCATAAATGAACTATCCTTCCTTCGGTTATCAGCAAAACTTTTCTGTCTTCTCAGAGTTGTTCTCATGTTCCCTTGAATCAACTGAACTTTCTAGGCCATCTCTTCTACCAATCCTTGTCCCATCAGCTTCCTTTCACCTACTTCAACAGAAAATACTAGATTTCGACAACCCTTTCCATTTAATGCCTCGAATGGAGCCATCCCTATACTGGAATGAAAACTATTATTATAATAAATTTCTACCAATGAAATATGTTGGTCCCAAAATCCCTGGTAATCTAGTGAACATGCACATAGCATATATTCCATGTTATGAATTGTTCATTCTAAATGCCCATCTGATTGAGGATGAAAAGTTGTAAAAAAAATTTAATTCATTCCACAATGACTTCTGAAGGCCTTTAAAAAAGATAGAATTGATAATGTGACCACGATCAGATACAATGGATAGGGTGACACCAAGAAACCTGACTATCTCTATAACATACAACCGAGCAAGTTGATCTAAAGACAACGTATATCTAATTGGAAGGAAATGAGAAGATTTAGACAATCGATCAACTATATTCCATAATGCATTATTACCTCGAGATGTCTTTGGTAATCCCATGACAAAGTCCATGGATATATTTTCCCATTTCCACGCTGGCACAGATAACGACTGAATAATCCCTTTTGGAAACTGCCCCTATGATTTAACCTGGTAACAAGTCAAACACCTCATACTAAAATCAGCAATATCTCTTTTTATTCCATCCGACCAGTAATAATCCCGATGATCTCTATAAATCGTAGTACTACAAAAATGAACTGAAAACAGAGAACTATGAGATTCACATAACAACTCATTCTTCAATAGAGAATGACAAGGCCCACATAATCTCTTCTTAAACCTCAAAACACAATCATTATCAACGTTGAAATAATGCAGTATACCCATATGAACCAACTCTACCTTTGTCTACAACTCACTTTCTTCTTTCTATGATTTCAATATTCTATGTGATAGAGATTATTTCACAGACACTTAAATGAAAACAGAAGTATTTCCTACACCAACAACATCTATGCCAAATTTCATTATATCAAAAACAAAAGGAACTCGTTCCTAACGTAGCATAGTTAATGAGACATTACTTTTTTGACTAAAATCATAACCCACATTATTTGTTTTTCTCGGATGGTAATGGGTTCTGCATTAATAATCCTTGATTAATTCCATACATATCCTCTATCTCATGTTCAAATCATTCAGAGTGAATATATACATTAATGTTTTGTGGTCAGTATATATTTCACATTTTACTCCTTACAAATGAATTCTCAAAATTAATAAAGAAAAAACAACAGCAGCTAATTCCAAATCATGTGTAGGGTAATTTAACTCAAGAGGTTTCAACTGATGTGAAGAATAAGAAATTAACTGATCATTCAACATTATGAAACAACCATTTCATTTCAACGAAGCATCACTATAAATAAGGAGCTCACCATTTCTGGATGGCTGTGCCAAAACAAGAGCATTCACCCATATTCTTTTCAATTCCTAAAAACAATCGTCACATTCATTTGTCTAGATAAACTTAACACCATTTTGATTTAATATAGTCATTGGAATAGATAATCGAGAAAATGTTTCAACAAAACTCAATTAATATCCTTCCAAAACTAGAAAACAACAAATCTCAGTTTTATTTGTGGGTCTTGGCCATTCTTCAACAACATTTTTTTAGAAAGATCAATATTTATGCCATTTTTTTTAAACAATGTGACCATGGAATGAAATTTGTTGCAACCAAAACTCACGCTTTCTAAATTTATCAAACAGATTCACTTAATTTAATAATTTAAAGGAAACCATTAAATGAATTTCATGATCCTAATTAATTTTATAAAAAACCAAAATATCATCATTTAACACAACCAAAAACTTATCTAAGAACTCACGGAAAAGTATATTCATTAGATCCATGAATACTGACATTGCATTGGTTAACCGAAAAGGAATAACTAAGAATTCATAATGTCCATATCGAGTATGAAACGCGGTCCTCTGAATGCCTGCTTCCTTTAATTTCAACAGATGGTACCCCGATCTCAAGTCAATCTTCAAAAAATACTCAGCTCCCATGAGCTGATAAAATAAATAATAAATATGAGTCAAATGATACATGTTATTAATATTTATGTTATTCAATGATATATAATCAATGCAAATACTCATTGAACCATCTTTCTTTTTAACAAACAAGACAGGAGCGCCCAATGGTGATGTGATAGGTTGAATGAAACCATTTTCTATTAACTCCTGCAATTGCTTCTTTATCTCTAAATGTTCAATTTGAGACATTTGGTAACGGTGTTTTGAAATTGTCATAGAATCAGGAACTAAGTCAATAGCAAATTCTTCTTTCTAATCTAGAATAATATGAGGCAACTCATCAGGAAAATAATCAATGTACTCATTTACCACTGGCACATCATTAATCTCAACACATTCTTTATTTTCAACAATATAAGTAAGGTAACATTCATTTCCATATTTTACTATTTTCTCATCTTTTTGATATATTATCAAAAGAAAGGGTTCATTCATGTACAAAAACTATAAATATTTCTGAAATGAAAACTATTTAGCTCTGCAGTCAATCATAGTTTTATAAATAGATAGCCAATCCATGCCCACAATAACATTAGACTCTACTAGAGTCAAAACAATAATGTTTGCATGTAGATTCTTCCTGAACACAAGGATAAGAAGGTTCTTATTTTTTCTTTTTGTCTCAAAATCTACTCCATTTGTTTTTACCTTATGTTCTATATTCATATCATGAGATTTAATTTTCTAATTTATAAGATGTCTTCTAAAAAATGAACAACTGTGGAGACCCTGAATCAAACAACTCACTATCGTAATCTGAACAAACAGTGTACCTGATACTACTTCGTTACTCTACTGGAATGTGGGTTTTTCCCCACACTTACACACCAAAGGTTTCATAGAACCATTGGTAAAGGATGGTTTAGTGAAGGTTTTACCAACAGTTATAGTAAACCGTTGGTAATCATGTGATTAAGGGAATTTTTACCAATGGTTCAATGAGAACCGTTGGGGAAAATGTGGTTGGGGGAGGTTTTTACCAACGGTTTATTAAACCGTTAGTATTGTTGTAGTTGGGGAGCTTTTTTCCAATGGTTCTTTAGAACCGTTGGTATAGGAGTTCCCTGAAAGTATATACCAACGGTTTTTAGAAACCGTTGGAACATGTTTCCCCCAAATTTCCAACCGCATGTCCTCTCCCCCATTCGGATACAGAACCCTAAACGGGAGCAGTAGCAGCCGATTTATGCGATTTTGAAGCTCCCTATGCTGGACCAGTTTTGATCTTCGACCACCTTCAGGTTCCTCTTATTCTTTATCAAATATTTCTGTTTTTAGATTTCTAGAATCATTACACTCATTGAAGACAGTATAACGAGACATAGGATTTTCACCACATGTGAGGATATAAATCCATGTGATGCATCAGTATAAAAATGAGAGGACTTACTAGTAGAGGCTACATTGATCTTACCTCTCACTATAGATCGTATGCCACCCATCTCTATGTGGTTAGGTTTTACATAATAGATATGTCATGAACCATGGACATGTAATAAAACCTCATTGTTTGGAATAAGAACACACTGATTTAACTGTGTAATTATGTTATGGATGACACAGCCACAACCACCACATCGACAACATGATCAAACATCACTTATATATCTTCATTTATGATATTTAGCTATTAAAACAATTCCAAAACTTTTTTTCGAATATTTCTATCACAAGTCGCTGCTAGAGGGATGGTCCAGCAGAAACAATTCATGTTGACTATCCTTCCACATGGTTGAGACTCTATTGGGTCATGATCACATGAAATGTTATTAATGCCCCCTCTTCCACACTGTTGTAGGAAAACTGAGAAACCAGTACTTCAATAATGACCGTTACTCATCTCATAAGAATCCCCAAAAAAATCCTACCACATGATGTCAGAATACTAGTTCAATAGTCTATAATTCTATCCTATTGGCCCATGAACTCCCTCATCTTCTTATATATAAATAGTGTCTGCTTCATAATTTCAGTATTATAAGTCAATATTAACATGTCATCCATGGATCATACAACATTTAAATGACTTCCCTTAAAATTTATCTCTCACAGTATATCATAAAAAATGTACGTTGGTTAAAAATGATGAAACTCTATAAAACATTTTTATTACTCAATAATAGTCATGGTGCCCTACTTCTAATGAATGAATTCATTATCCCTATATGTCAATAGATTCTTGAAGTAAAATGAGATATATATCATAGTCTATAAATCATCCCATACCATGCCTCATAGATAGCTAGTCTTGTTTGGTACATCACACCCACACTTTTCCTCCTCACATAGCATATATCTCGTGACTTTATCTCTCAAATGATGAGGCCTATATGGATTGTTTACTGTGAATATCATAGTCTCAATCCAAATATAAATTTATCATGGGAGACCATCAAACGAAATTATTGGACCACAAATCTACCAGAACACATAGGTCGTGTCAACCGTAATCAAGGTATGCATCAGAGTTCCTCAAAAAGTATTCATGAAGTGATAAAACCCCTCAAAGAACATTTATTCAGAACCCATGTCCGAATCAACATGTGGTTCCACAGATAGAAAAAATGTATGATCCACATGTATCCCATGAAACTCTACCACTAGATCATGTTCATTTCCTCCCTCATTTTTTATAACTGGAGGTCCTCACAGTTTCATGTATTTAAAATTACAAAACCTCACATCAAAAATGAAAAATATCATAGTTAGTATATCAAAATTATAGGAACTTTCATTCACACTTTAAACCAGGTAATTAAACACAATCTTCTCCTAAAACTAGAGATGTAATGGAATATAATCATAAAAACAAATAGTGACAATTATTTTTTCCCTCTAAAACTATTAATCTGGGTCGAGACTTAATTTAATCATTCAATATTCAAATTCATTTTGTTTTTATTTGACATTTCATTTTATCTTATACACTTTAAATCATATTTCACAATTAATTTTAAATGTATCTAATAATATTTCACTAAATTTATATTTAAATGGGACCCCACCCCCTGGACACACCGCTCACCTCCTTGGATAGCCCACCCATCCCCTTGGACTCCCCCTACCCCATTGGACAGCCGGACCACCCCCACGGACAGCCCGCCCACCTGGACACCCCGACCCCCCTAGACACCCCCGACCCCCTGGAGACCTCCAACCTCCCGGATGGCCCCACCACCCCCTAGACACCCTAAACCCCGCCTAGACACCCCGAACCACCCTTGGACACCCTGTACCGCCCCCGGACAGCCCGCACGCCTCTTTGGACCGCCCGCCCACCCGCAGACAGCCCACTCACCTCCTTGGACAACGCACCCCCGGGACACCATGTACCCCCCGGACAGCCACACCCACCCCCTGGACACCCCTCTCACCTCCTTGGACAGCCCGCCCACCCCCTGGACACCCCACACCCTCCTTGGACAGCCCTCCGACACCCATGGAAACCCCACACCCACCTTGGACACCTTGTACCCACCCCCACCCCCCCGGATAGCCCGCTCACATCCTTGGACAGCCCCCCCCCCCCCCGGACAGCCCGCTCACCTCCTTGGACTGCCCACCCCATGGACACCCCGCTCACCTCCTTGGACAGCCCCACCCACCGCCTGGACACCCCGCTCACCTCCTTGGACAGCCCGCCCACCCCCTTGACACCCCACACCCCCTTGGACACCCTATACCCCCCAACCCCCCCCGGACAGCCCGCTCACCTCCTTCGACAGCCCCCCTGGACAGCCCCCCCAGACATCCCGCTCACCTCCTTGGACAGCCCACCCCTGGACACCCTATAACCCCCTTACCGGATATCCCCACCCAACCCCTGGACACCCCGCTCACCTCCTTGGACTGCCCTCCCACCCCCTGGACTCCCCCTACCCCATTGGACAACCTGACCACCCCCATGGACAGCCCGCCCACCTGGACACCCTGGCCCCCCCTAGACACCCCCCGACCCCCTAGAAACCTCCAACCCCCGGACGACCCCACCCCCTGGACACCCCGCTCACCTCCTTGGACATCCCCACCCACCCCTGGACACCCCGCTCACCTCCCTGGACAGCCCTCCCACCCCCTAGACACCCCGCACCCCCTTGGACACCCTGTACCCCACCCCCCCAGACAGCCCTCTCACCTCCTTGGATAGCCCCCCTGGACAACCCCCTTGGACATCCCGCTCACCTCCTTGGACAACCCACCCCTGGACTCCCTATACCCCCCCCAGACAGTCCCACCCAACCCCTGGACACCCCGCTCACCTCCTTGGACAGCCTGCCCACCCCCCTGGACTCCCCCTACCCCATTGGACAACCTGACCACCCCCACGGACAGCCCGCCCACCTGGACACCCCGACCCCCCTAGACACCCCCCTGACCCCCAAGACACCTCCGACCCCCCAGACGGCCCCACCCCCCCACCCCCCCACGACACCCCACACCCCTTACTGGGAAATCCATGAATATAGGTATTATAAATAATGTATCTTATTTTTTTATATTCACTGTATTTTGTTGTATTTCTTAATATTATTCTCATATAGAGTAATTTCTATGTTATGCTTTTATATAAAGTAATAAATTGTCATTTACGTAAATATTTTTTTGATTATACTTCAATATTATTGAATTTCATTGAAATAAATTATTGCAGTTTTTTTACAAAATGGATAGAAGTTGGATGTACGAAACTGATTGGATTTCAAACGATTTTCAAAATAATTTGAATAGCTTTCTAGATTTTGCATTTTTCAAGGCTTCAGATAGTGGTCGCATACACTGCCCATATTTTAATTGTGTTGGAAGACCGTGGTTGAGTAGTGACGCAGTTAGCTATCATATAACCAAATATGGTTTCCAAACAAACTATTATGTGTGGTATCACAATGGAGAGAATATTTAATCTCAAAATGTTGATGATCCAAATGATTAGACTAAATTGGAGTGTTTGATATATGATCAGTTTCCATTTATTCAGCATCATTGGAAGGAAAGGATTTCTAGCCGACAAGATTTCGATACAAGCACACATGATGTGTCCGATGAAAATGATGATGTTGATAGGGTAAAAAAATTGAATGATTCTGCGACGACTCCAGTATATCAGCAATGTGGTAAAATGAAAATGTTGGAATTTTTAATCAGATTGTTTCATGGGAAAACAATGTATGGGATTTAAAATACTGCAATTGATTACATTGTTACCTTCTTGAAGGACTTACTTCCAGGTGATGCAGATATTCCATCAAACAACTATATGGCATGGATGTTAGTTGATGAACTTGGATTATCAAAAAAAAATTCATGCTTTCTCGAATGATTGCAGCTTATTTTGGGAGGAAACTGCTGAATGAAATGACTGTATCAAATGTGGATCCTCCTGATGGAAACAAAAAGATGATGGATCACCATCTTGTGTGCCACAAAAAGTAATGTGGCACCTTCCAATGATACCCAGATTACAGAAACTTTTCATGTTTGATGAAATATCTGAAAAAATGCGATGGAATGACACTGAGTGAAAAAATAATAATGAAGAGTTAGTTCACCCTGCAGATGGATTTGCATTGCAGAGATTTGATGCTCAATATCCTGAATTTGCAGCTGATGTGTTTAATGTGAGACCGGGTCTTTCATGTGACGGTTTTAATCCAATTGGGCATATGCTTACTTCACACAACACATTGCTGGATTCATACACATTTATAACCTTCACCCTTGGTTGTGTATGAAAAATCCTTACACTTTCTTGAGTATACTGATATCTAGCCCTTTGTATCCCGACAATGATATAGATGTATAAATGAAACCTTTAATAAAAGAGTTGAAACTTCTTTGGGATGTGGGTGTGCCCAAATACAATGCATGTTTGAAAGATATATTTCAGATGTGTGCTGTGCTTATGTGGACGATCAATGATTTTCCTGCTTATGCAATGATGTATGGGTGGAGCACTAAAGGAAAATTGTAACGACCCGAAATATTGAATAAATCATGTTTCCTAATTTTATGTGTTATTTTATTTTTATACTCAACAAAAATGTTTCATTTGATTACATGATTATAATTAAAATGAGACCGATGGGTTTTGACTGTAATATGACCATTGGTCAATATGACCGCCAGAAACTAAACGTTTTAATTATTGTTTCTAAATACAAGTAATCTTGGTTAATTAATATAGAAAGAAGATTTGATGGCCTCACCCAGTAGTTTTGGACCGATCGAAGCCCATCTAACAGAAATTGGGAAAGAGGTAGCACCACTGGGATTTTCTGTGGACCAAATCCAAGCTGAACTTCATCGTGTGAAGCTAGAACAGGATCGCCTTCATGAGAAGTTCAAACTGATAGAAATTACTACTCGTGTGATGTTGGCCGAGCCTCCATCGGATTCTCTCACCTTAACACACCTTACACTTAGGTCCTATGCTGGTGTGATAAGGGGCTATGTAAGGAGACCATAACTGCCTTGTATAATCATTTGTTTTAAAAAAATGGGATTTCTTCTTATGATGAAGTTTATAAATTTTCAAATGACCATATAAATATAGTATGCATATTTTTGATGAATTTTAGAAAATGGATATTTTAAAAATGTTTATGTAATCCTTAAATAATTTAAAATGTGTAATGATTTTCGAAAAATGGTCTTCTACAATTATGTTCAGTACAAAATTAAGAGTCTAATAAGATCAACATAATTTTTGATGAATAGTAAATTATGATTAGGATTAATAATGTGTCCAAATGGATTAGTAATCTCACTTAAAGAAAGTATTAATATAATCTAGGCACCTTGATTGATTAATGTGATTCAATAAAATGGTTAAATAATGGTTTCATAAATTATTATTCAAGTATTAGTTTTTTCGAGTGAATGGTGTTTTTAAATAAATATTAAATTAAAAATATTTTAAAAAATTAATTTTATAAAATGGATTCAATTTTTGAAATCAGAGCACCAATATAATGTTATGGTAATTTTTGGGGTTTTTTCTGAAAAAATGAATTTTGGGTGAATAGTGTATTTATTTAAAAAATAAATTAAAAATATTTAGAAAATTATTTTTATAAAATAGAGTTAATTTTTGAAATCAGAGCATCGATATTTGGTTAAGGTGAAATTTTGGGATCTTTCTGAGTAAGTTGAATTTTTAGTGAATAGTAAAAATACAGTTCTAGGGTTTCAGTATGTTTAATGACATCATAACTGTGTCATGATGATATCATGAGATATTTTAAGGGATGGCCCACCAAAGGTGATGAATTATTTTATGGGGGCCCCATGTGGCCTAACATCATGGGAAATATCTTGGGAGAGCACATGGTTTTGAGAAAACCACTTTTGAGGTGTCCTTGGGCCATTAATGCCTTGTCCCCTCACATTCCCTATAAATACCAAGCCATCCTCTCTTCCATTTCGACTCCCCACCCTCCACCAATGAATTTCTGGTCACATTACCTCACAAAGGGTCCTCCAAAGGCGCCCTCAAGCCCTCAAGGTCCCAACCTTTGAGTTTTAAGAGTTACTTTTTAAGGTAAGGGATCTGACCTCTCTCTTTCTTTTCATGTAATCTCTTTTATGTAATTCCTTTTATGTTCCATGTTATTATGTGAGAGGATGTTCCTTTATATTCCTATTACTACCCTATTAATGTTCATAAAATGAGATATCCCCTCTAACACTCATTATTTCGTTTTATGAATTTTTAAGTGGCGTCGTTAGGCTGCTGAAATTTTTCTAGCGGATTCTTTCTCCCTTCTCATTTTTCAAGATATATTTTCATGTAAAGTATTTCAAGTTCCTTTTTATTATGTTGGGGTATGATATCTAAATTTATCATATTTATTTTTTATGATCAAATTTGATGAGAGACCTGATTTTATCTCTTCAATTCCGTATTTTGATGTTTTAAGTGGAGCCGTTAGGCTGCCGAATTTTTAAGTGGATCTTTCACCTTTCTCCTTTTTGAAAGTTCTAATTCCATGTAAAGTCTTGAAAGTTCCTTTTTATTATGGTGGGGAATAATCAATAAATCTATCATACTGATCATTTATGTTCATATTATGAGAGACCCTATTTGATCTCATCAATTCATTTTTGTTGAAGTTTAAGTGACGCCGTTAGGCTGCTGAATTTTTAAGGTAGTCGTTCGCCTTTCTCATTTTTCAAAGATATACATTCATGTCAAGTATTTCAAGTTCCTTTTTTATTATTTTGGGGTATGATCTCTATAAATATCATTCTGAACCCTTATGTTCATATGATGAGAGACCCTATTTGGATCTTGTCAATTAATTTTTGGTTGTTGTTTAAGTGACGCCGTTAGTCTGCCGAAATTTTAAGGGATTCCTTCGCCTTTCCATTTTTCAATGATCTACTATCATGTCAAGTATTTCAAGTTCCTTTTGTATTATGTTGGGGAATGATATCTATATCTATCATACTGATCTTTTATTTTAATATTATGAGAGACACTATTTGATCTTGTCAATTCATTTTTGTTGAAGTTTACGTGACGCCATTGGGCTGCTGAATTTTCTTAAGAGAAATCTTATTTTTGTCCTCCTTTCATGTTCTTCATTTCATATGGTATATATTTCAAATATCATTACCATGTTCTCAAATTCATTATATACTGTCCCTCTACTGTTTTATGGGTCATTTATGAGTGTTTTACCCATGTCCCCTCTCATTTCAATGTTTTCTAAAGCCCCGAAACATAGCCGTTAGGCTGTAGAATTTCCGTCTAAAAATGTCTCTCTCTTTTTCTAAAGTACATTTATTTTATTAAGTGAATACTCCAAGATATTTCATCAAAAGGGGTATTCACATAAATACAAAAATGTTTTATTTTTAATTCTGGGATTTACATACATGAGACCCACTTTCCCTTTCCGTGGGTTTAAAGTGACATAAAGATCATGTCTTTAAAGCAGTTTTTAAAACATTATGATTATGAAATGAAAACCACTTCATTTATTCTATATGGGATGTTTATGAAATTATTTATGATGATATATGTGTCTTACATGATAATAAAGGCCAATTTAAGGGTGTGCCCTGATAGCGCTCTAATTCATTGGCTAATGATGTAACCACTAGAGATTACAATTTTCATGATATCTTAGTGAATAACCTTGGTAATTTTCAAATCACACCTTGGGGATGGACCTTGGTGATATGTTCATGATTGTCTATATTAAATGTTGTAGCCACATCTTCAAGTTATGAAAAATGATATTTTTATTATGATATGCCTCATGATTCCATTCTCATGCCTAAAAGTTCTTTTCATGACTTTATTGATGTATCTCATGTTCATATGTAAAATGTTTCTCTTGTTTCCCTTACTGGGCCTTATGCTCACCCTTTCTTTTGATGTATGTCCCCAGGTTATGAGATGCAGTAATAAACCTAGGATGAACATAAGGATAATCCTTTCAAGTGATTAAGAAGAATGTTTTATGTTGTTTTCATGTATTATGTTTCTGGTTTCCAAGAAACTAAACCTTAAAGATCCTCAGTTTTGTGTAATGTAATGAATGTTTATGTTATAAAAATGTGGGATGCTATAGTTGGTATCAAAGGATGGTTTAGTTATTATTGGAAATTAGGATATGAAAAATTTAGGAATAAGCCTATATAAAAGCTTATATAAAGGAAATCTTCCTGGTATTTTGGTGAGTATTGAGTAATGGGTTGCCAAGAAAATACATCCCTGTCTAGATACGAGCAGGTAGAGGTGGCTCTGGAACATATGTACATAGGGTTAAAACCCAAAAACACCGCTTTGAGCTAGACTCAAACAGGAACCGGTACACGACAACGGGCCTTGCTGCAGTCTTGGTTACGACACTCCCAGGGGATATGCTTTGGTAAATTCATAATCTTAGTATGAACCATTGTTAAAGGAACAAAGATAAAATAAAATAAAGATTCATATAAGAATATATGATCAAGGATAAACTAGATGGGAACTTAGGGGATCACAAGTTAGGGTATACTTTTCTTCTACAAGTAATCCTTATATGCTTTTTGTTTCTTTTCATGATTATTGGCTATGTATTTAAGCCCCTAATTATAGTTTCTTTTCTTAGTTAATGGCAGGAAATGGATGAACATGTCCCAACAACCAGTGTGATAAAAAATGCTACGATTTCCATATTAATACGAAAAAGATGATTAGGGGATTAAAAGATGATTATTATTTTGGAAGACGTTCACTATTTTGGGGACACTATATGATCGAGGTAAATAGATTACTACAGTATTTTCATTGAGGAGTAAGGTTGACTTATATTTTGAAGAATAAATGAATTTAAGTTAAACTTATGGTAATATAGGTTACTTATGGAAATGATTAACCTATATTTGTGAAAATATGTTTAGGTTATATACTTTTGTTATAAGATGTTAGGTTTGGTTGATGTTGTTTGGAGATGAACAATGAAGTTTATTTTGGAAGACTATGTTATCAAATCATTCTTGTATTTGGGTTTCAATCATAGTTTGGTTTATTTTGAGGAATTTTAAGGACCATTATTTATGGAATGGTCTATGATGAACTTTGGGTAGTACAATAGAAACTTGAAGATTTAAAAGTAGTTTCCATTCCTATGGGATTATTTATTTTTGAAGAGTTGTTTTAGCTTACCCTTTCAGTTTTTGGGATAATGATTAAAGATAGATGAAATAGATAGTTAATCTTTTGTGGATTATGTGATTCTCGAGAAGATGATTCTTGTGTTTTAATGAGACCATGTAGTTTTGAATGCTCATAGATTGGAGAAAAGATTAGTTTTGGATAAAAACTTATTAAAGGATGAAAATCTACATGAAGATAGGTATATTTTCTTATGTTTTTTATTGATGTTGTAAATGAATTACTCAAAATTATGAAAAAGAAACGTAAAACAAAAATGTTGTTGGTTTACGTTTCCTACTAGGTAATCAATGACCATTTACACACATCATATGTTTGGGATTTTCTTATGGTTAACTTTTTCTCCTAATCGTGTTTTCTATCACTATCCCTCAGAACATGACCCTTTGTTTTCACCTCCATGTCCAAGTTTTCATACATGGAATCCTAGTGGGGGTTAACTCGGGTGACCTTTGTACTTCCCTTTCTTTCATTTAAAGTAATAGTTTCACTGACTCCTTTTCCGATGTGGTACATTCAATGAAATTTCAAAACCCAATTTTTAAAAATTGTGAGGAACCAATTTCTTAAGGGGGGAAGATTGCAATGACCCGAAATTTTAATTAAATATTGTTTCCTAATTTTATGTGTTATTTTATTTTTATACTCAAAAAAAATGTTTCATTTGATTACATCATTATAATTAAAATGAGAACGATGGGTTTTGACTGTTATATGACCATTGGTCAATATGACCGCTGGAAACTAAACGTTTTGATTATTGTCTCTAAATATAAGTAATCTTGGTTAATTAATATAGAAAGAAGATTCGATGGCCTCACCCAGTAGTCTTGGACCGATCGAAGCCCATCTAACAGATCATGGGAAGGAGGATGCACCACTGGGCTTTACTCTGGACCAAACCCATGCTGAACTTCATCGTGTGAAGCTAGAACGGGATCGCCTTCACAAGAAGTTAAAACTGATAGAAAATTACTACTCGTGTGATGTTGGCCGAGCCTCCCTCGGATTCTCTCACCTTAGCACACCTTACACTTAGGTCCTATGTTGGTGTGATAAGGGGCTATGTAAGGAGACGGTATCTTCATTGTGTAATCCTTTGTTTTAAATAAAAATTTGGATTTCTTCTTATGATGAAGTTTATAAAATTTCAAATGACCGGATAAATATAGTATGCATATTTTATATGAATTTTAAAAAATGGATATTTTTAAAATGTTTATGTAAACCTTATATAATTAAAAATGTGTAATGATTTTCCAAAAATGGTCTTCTACAATTATGTGAAGTACGAAATTTAGAGTCTAATAAGATCAACATAATTTTTGATGAATAGTAAATTATAAATAGTGATTCAATGATTAGGACTAGTAATGTGTCCAAATGGATTAGTAATCACACTTAAAAAAAGTATTAATATAATATAGACACCTTGATTAAGTAATGTGAATCAATAAAATTGTTAAATAACTGTTTCATAAATTATTATTCAAGTATTAGTTTTTTCGAGTGAATAGTGTTTTTAATTAAAAATTAAATTAAAAATATTTAAAAAAATTATTTTTATAAAATGGATTCATTTTTGAACTCAGAGCACCAATATTGTGTTATGGTAATTTTTGGGGTTTTTTTTCTGAAAAAATGAATTTTCAGTGAATAGTGTATTTATTTAAAAAATAAATTAAAAATATTTAGCAAATTATTTTTATAAAATGGAGTTCATTTTTGAAATCAGAGCATTGATATTTGGTTAAGGTGAAATTTTGGGATCTTTCTGAGTAAGTTGAATTTTCAGTGAATAGTAAAAATACAGTTTTATGGTTTCAGTATGTTTAATGACATCATAACTGTGTCATGATGATATCATGAAATATTTTAATGGAAGGTCGACCAAAGGTGATGAGTAATTGTATGGGGGGCCCCATGTGGCCTAACTTCATTGGAAATATCGTGGGAGAGCACATGGTTTTGAGAAAACCACTTTTGAGGTGTCCCATGGCCATTAATGCCTTGTCCCCTCACTTTCCCTATAAATACTAAGCCATCCTCTCATCCATTTCGACTCACCACCCTCCCCCAACGAATTTCTGGTCTCATTACCTCACAAGGAGTTCTCCCAAGGTGCCCTCAATCCCTCAAGGTCCCAACCTTTGAGTTTTAAGAGTTACATTTTAAGGTAAGGGATCTCACCTCTCTCTTTCTTTTCATGTAATCTCTTTTATGTAATTCCTTTTATGCTCCATGTTATTATGTGAGAGGATGTTCTTTTATATTACTATTACTGCCCTATTAATTTTCATATAATGAGAGATCCCCTCTTACTCTCATTATTTCGTTTTATAAGGTTTTAAGTGGAGTCGTTATGCTGCTAAATTTTTTTTAACGGATTCTTTCTCCCTTCTCATTTTTCAAGATATATTTTCATGTAAAGTATTTTATGATCCTTTATATTATGTAGGGGTATGATCTATAAATTTATCATACTGATATTTTATGATAATATGATGAGATAACCTATTTTATCTCTTAAATTCAGTATTTTGTAGTTTTATGTGGCGTCGTTAGGCTGCCAAATTTTTAAGTGGTTCTTTCACCTTTCTCCTTTTTCAATGTTATAATTCCATGTCATGTCTTTAAAGTTCCTTTTTATTATGTTGAGGTATGATCTATAAATCTATCATACTGATCATTTATGTTCATATGACTAGAGACCCTATTTGTCCTCATCAATTCATTTTTGTTAAAGTTTAAGTGACGCTGTTAGGCTGCTGAATTTTTAATGGAGTCATTCCCCGTTCTCAGTTTTCAATGATATACTTTCATGTAAAGTATTTCAAGTTCCTTTTTTATTATTTTGGGGTATGATCTCTATATCTATCATACTGAACCCTTATGGTCATATGATGAGAGACCCTATTTTGATCTTGTCAATTCATTTTTGGTTGAAGTTTAAGTGACGTCGTTAGGCTGCCGAATTTTTAAGGGATTCATTTTCCTTTCTCATTTTTCAATGATCTACTGTCCTGTCAATTATTTCAAATTACTTTTGTATTATGTTGGGGTATTATCTCTATATCTATCATAACTATATTTTATTTTCATATGATTAGAGTCCCTATTTGTTCTCATCAATTCATTTTTGTTGAAGTTTAAATTACGTTGTTGGGATGCTGAATTTTCATAAGAGAAAACTTATTTTTTTCCTCCTTTAATTTTCATCATTTTCATATGGTATATCTTTCAAATTTCATTACCATGTTCTCAAATCCTTTATATTTTGTCCCTCTACTGTTTTATGGGACATTTATGAGTGTTTGACCCATGTCCCCTCTCTTTTCAATGTTTTCTAAAACCCTGAAACATAGCCGTTATGCGGTAGAATTTTCGTTTAAAAATGTCTCTCCCTTTTTCTAAAGTAATTTAATATTATTAATTGAATACTAAAAGATATTTCTTCAAAATGGGTATTCAAATATATACCAAAATGTTTTATTTTAAATTATGGGACTTACATACATGAGACCCGCTTTTCCTTTCTGTGGGTTTAAATTGACATAATGATCATGTCTTTAAATATGTTTTTAAAACGTTATGATTATGAAATGAAACCCATTTAATTTATGCTATATGAGTTGTTTATGAAATTATTTATGATGATATAAGTGGCTCACATGATAATAATGGAAAATTTAAGTGTGCGCCCTGATATCGCTCCAATGCATTGGGTAATTATGTAACCACTAGAGATTACAATTTTCATGATATCTTGGTGAATAACCTTGGTAATTATCAAATGACACCTTGGGGATGGACCTTGGTGATATGTTCATGATTGTATATATTAAATGTTGTAGCCACATCTTCAAGTTATGAAAAATTTTATTTTTATTATGATATGCCTAATGATTTCATTCTCATGCCTTAAAGTTATTTTCTTGACTTTATTGATGTATCTCAAGTTCATATGTAAAATGTTTCGCTTGTTTCCCTTACTGGGCCTTCTTCTCACCGTTTCTTTTGATGTATTCACCCAGGTTATGAGATGCAGTAATGAACCTAGTATGAACTTAAGGAGAATCCTTTCAAGTGTTTAAGAAGAATGTTTTATGTTGTTTTCATGTATTTTGTTCCTGGTTTCCAAGACACTAAACCTTAATGATCCTCAGTTTTGTGTAATGTAATGAAAGTTTATGTTATAAAATGGCGGGATGCTATAAAAATTGTCATGTCCTGTTTGTATGAAGAATACTCGATTGAGAAGACTAGAATAGCATCGTAGTTTTAGTTTTATGGGACAACGACGATTCTTTCCAATGAACCATCCATATAGAAACAATCGTCGAAGATTTGAAAATACTATAGAGAATGACGCTCCACCTCAGCGTATGTCTGTAACTGATGTGCATAATGAATTGAAAGAATTCAGTTATTAATTTGGGAAGGGTTTAATGAAATCTATAAAAAGTAAAAATGTTTCCAATGATACTTGTTACAATTTGAATAAGGAAATTATATTCTTTGAGTTGTCGTATTGTTCAACCAACTTGTTACGTCATTGCTTAGACGTAATGCACATTGAAAATAATATATGTGAAATGTTACTTTCGATACTTCTAAATGTCAAGGGGAAGACAAAAGATGATTTACAATCTCGGCGTGACTTGGTAGATTGGGGGATCAGACCAGAATTTCATCCTGTCTCTATCAGTGTAAATAAATGGCATGTTCCATGTGCTTCTTATGTGATGAAACCTGCTGTAAAAAATCAATTTCTAGAAGTTCTAGAGACTATTAATGTTCCTGATGTCTATTCAAGCACTATATCAAAACGGGTCAATAGAAAATAGTTGAAGATGAAATCTTTGAAGACTCATGATTATCACATCCTTTTTCATGAGTTGATTCCAATAGAAATCCGTCATCTCTTGACCAATAATGTTAGAGTCTCAGTTATTCAGTTTTGATATTTGTTTAGAGATCTTTGTGCTAAGAGGATATCCAAATCCTTCTTGAAAAAACAATTGGCAGATACACGATTAATTTTGTACGAGTTAGAGAAAATATTCCCTCCGTCATTTTTTACATGCATGTTGCATCTGACTGTCCATCTTCCGACAGAAATACTTCTTGGAGGACACATTTCTTTCCATTGGATGTATCCAACTGAATGAAACATGTTCACATTGAAATCGAATTTTTGGAAAAGGAATTATCCCGAAGGTTCTGTTGTGAACGGTTACTTGGCTCAGGAATGTATGGATTTCTACGCAATGTATTTTTCTGATCTTACTACGATAGTAAACAGACCAATGATAAATGAAGAAGAACAGTATGGGGAAATTGAACCCAGTTTTCCATCATTTCGTCAGACAGGAGGAATTCCTGGATGAAATACACTGACGACATTATGCCTTGAAGAGCAAGAGATGGCACATCGCACAATGTTGTTCAATTGTGATTTGTTAGATGAGTATATCAAGTAAGTAAATTGTACATTTATCTCTTATCTTATCTCTTGTAATTTTAAATATTTGTTAATCTATTATTATTTTTATCTACAGAGAATATAAAGAATTGATATATAGAAAGCATTATTCTTTATCATTAAGAAGGAAATAGAGTTTTCATAACAAAGGGTTTTTTTCTTGGTTGAAATTGAAGGTAAAAATATTTTTGTAATAACTAAATTAAAATAATATTAAATTAAGTTTATTGTTTGTTTATATTTCAGGTATCGAGTTTTCCTGTTGACTCTATTTCTGAGGAAACTAGAGCTTTGGATTTTGGTCCAAATACCATGGGTCATGCTTGTAAATCACTTGTGATCAATGGATACAAATTTATTATCACTGAATGAGAAAGAAACATGTGAACAAAGCATAATGGTGTTATGCTAACTGCCACTACAGACTGTTATGACAGTTCATCGGATACTAGACCTCGTTCTGAAAATGTTGTTTATTATAGAGTCATGGATAAAATAATAAATTTGGATTATTACTCACATGGTCGAGTCACGATGATGAAATGTCAATGGTTTGATTCAATGATGAGGGAAGGAACCTTTATTGATGATTGTGGATTTCAAGTTATTGACATGACTCACACTCTTGCCACCGATGAACCATATGTATTGGAATCAATGGTGAAACGTGTTTTTTATGTCAAAGATCATCGTCATCCAAAATTCAGTGTAATTATTGAATTAAATCCCAGACCTGTTTTTGATGATGGTGATGATGAAGTTGAATCTATCCCTAATGCAATTGTAAACAATCCATTTATTACCTATGATGATTCCAATAACTCAATTGTCAGAGTTGATTGTGAAAATGAAGCTATTGTGGGAAATATATTGAATCATACAGTCGTGTTCTCACCGTCATGTTTCACCTACATCATTCAGAGTGTGTATCCTTGTACATACCTTCAAACCACCATAAATATTCTTTTACCTTATGTTTTTTATCAGAATGGTTTGTCTATTTTTGTTGGCTTACACATTAGTTATATATTTTTAATTACTTCCATATTTGTTTTCATTGCAGGAAATAACACCCATTGAAGAGAGGCGATGGAAAAAGATGACAGATAATAATCGCCACGTGATACAGATGGGTGTTCCTCCACTCATCTCTTTTGTGAGTATTTTATTTAAAATATATATATTTCAATAACTTATAATATCATGTTTCTACTTATGTGTTAAATTTTTTTTCAGGATCGACCCCCTAGACGAGAGATATCTAACGAGGAGCCTGATATTAATCCCAGTAGAGTGGCTGCTGTTAGGAGGGGTGTGGTGTCTGAGATGGATGATCATCTAGTGGGCCCGGTACTGAGGCCGGTGGTACGAGAGCTCATGGGGTGAGAGTTAGTAGATCCACTGCCACATACATATCTTCTTCACCCCATTTTGATCCTGGTGTGTATCCAGGGACACACAAGATATTTAGACCTCTGATGTTTACACTACCAGTTGGCCAGACGTCTATGCCATCATCTTTTGCTTCTGGTTCATTATCACTGAGCTATTATATTCCACCTTCTTCGACTCCTGATGTGACACAATATGCGGTTGAGGAGTGTACACTGAGGGACACTCTCCTATACAGGATATTCCATCAGCTTATGCACATCCAGTGACACCCATTGATCTGACTAGCACATGTATATTTATCTGACTCTATCAAATTTTTATACGAAAATTTGTTTTATTATAACATGTACTGATATTATTTTTCTTTAATAACTGATTCATCTACAGTTAGGAGGCAAGGGAGGGGGCGTACTCGCTTGCATGCGGTATGGAACCACCAGACACAGTTGATTGTTGAATATAATGCTGATGGACAAATTATTGAGAAATTTGGGCAGGAATGTCGGGGTTTTTTTGGAAACACTAGCCAAATACTCTGATATCATTCCGGTCAGCCCTCTCTCTTGGAGACAACTGCCACATGAAGTCAAAGATAACTCATGGTCACAAATATGGGTTAAAAATCTATTGGATTTAATGTATTATTCTTTTTGTATTTATATGAACTAATCTATTGGGTTTCAGCTTCGGTTTAAGTTCCCTGATGGTGAAGGTGCACGACCAACGCGTTTAAAAGAGTTAGGAGAGCTTTGGAGAGCTTATAAGCATGACCTATATGATGGCTGGTGTGATATGGTGGGAACTGATTTAGAGACTTTACCTATCTTGGATGACTGCCCGATAGAGAAATATCGCCAAATGATTACCCATTGGGAGACTGCCAAATTTAAGGTATTAATCTCATTTGAGGTATTTAAATCAGAGTTTTCATATTTTTCATTAATATAATATTATTTATTATTAAACATTATTTAGGAATCTTCTGAGAAAAACAAAAAAAACATTGATTCAAAGCAATACCTCCACACTTTGGGGCGCACAACTATGTCAGATCATGAGAGGCAGCTGGTACGATATAGTTGTTTATAATTTTTCTTTTGGACATTACCTTTTTATTATTACCTATTTAAATTATGTGATATATTGAATATTGAAGGACGTATCCCTCAAGAAAAATTGTTTTGCTCGAGTAGATGAAAAAAATATGGAACGACGGTAAATAAATCAACCCAATAAAAGATTGTATGTTTTAATTTGTTTATTTCAAAGTTTAATATCTATTATGAAATTTATTAATCCATTAATATTTTTAACAGGCTGCTTTAGAGGATCTTGATGTCCAGGAGCCTGACAATTTTGGGCCACACGATCATTTATATCAGGTTTTGGTAGAGGAGCACTCTGGTCAAGTACAGTACCAACCTGGTAAGAATATAGTCCCTATGAGGTATTGGTCCTCTCTAGGTATCCATTCTAGTACGACTGAGTTGGAACAGGTCAAAGATCAAGCAAGACAATCTGATAAAAGGGTCACAGAGTTGGAAGTACAAGTTCAAACGAGGGACAATGAATTCATGAAAATGATGAAAGATTTATCTTCATCACTTCCACCATAGGCTAGCGTGGCTTGTCAGACATTTATGTCATCGATGGGTGAATTATCCAATGCACCAGGCGACAGCTCTGGTGGTGATCGAGATCATGACATTCCTAGTGATGACGAGGATGCTGAAGAGGACGTGGGAGAGGATGGTGATGGGGACGAGGGTGAGGATGGGGCCGAGGGTGAGGATGGGGCCGAAGGTGAGGATGGGGCTGAGGACGAGGATGGGGATGACGTTGAGCATGGGGACGATGAAGATTATGATGACAAGGACAGAGATGATGGCGAGGATGAGGCTGATTATGTTAGTGGGGATGATGATGATGATCAGGGGCAGATTGATCCATTTTATTTTTGAATTATGTATAACTCGTTATTTTTGAACATGGTTTTCCATTCCGCGGTTTTCCTTTGGTTCATAGGGATGTTGTTATCAGGTCTCTTTTTTGCAGTTTATTCTTATTGTATGAATAGTCTACTACCTCGACCTTTAGTATTTCTTGGTACTGTGATTCCCTGTATGATATCTGGTTTGATAAGTTAATATGGACATATTAATATTCAAAAACATTCACTCGAAATTAGGGGTGTCCGTGGGACGGGTCGAGTCGGGTCGGGTCATGGGTGTTCTATGGCCTTAGGACATATGGTCATCCATAAGTAAGATTTAGGGCCTAAGGACATGGCATGAAAAATTATGTGTTTTAGATCCATGGGTAATATTGGGGATTCATTTTAAAAATAATAAAATGAGGGTTTTTGAGGTGGAAAATGATTTATTTGGTGATGAATTCCCTTGGTTAAAAAATATAAATAAGTGTGTGTATTTTTGATTTCAATAAATGTATTTTAATGGTAATGAAATATTGGTTAATTTTTTTGGCAAAAGAATTTATTTTTAACATTTTTTTCTCTATTTTATATATTTTCATTGATTAGGAATATAATTTACAATAAAAAAATATCCAATTACTTATAATATTTATATGTATTAAATTGAGTAATTTTGAGAAATTTTTATATTGTCATTTGTGACGTGTACGAGTCAACCCCACCTCAATCCAAGTGTCGGTGTGGCCAGTACCACTAAAAGTGTCTTTATTTTGTTTAAAATTGATGCGCTTTTAATTCAAATAAACGACATATGGAAACCCAACAAAACGCATACTGATTATGTTTAAACTTTAGGAAAACGATCCATGGGTCATTTTTGATGTGTATGAGTCAACCTCGCCTCAATCTGAGGGCCGGTGTGGCCGGAACCACTCAAAGTGTCTCACTTTTCTTTGAAATGGACAACAGTTTTAGTAAAAACAACAACTGACATATGGGAAACGGACCAAACGCATTCTCTTTCTGTTAATACTTTAGGAAAAGTATCCATTGGTCATTTGTGTCATGTACGAGTCAACCCCGCCTCAATCTGAGGCACGGTGTGGCCCGTACCACTCAAACTGTCTCACTTTTATTTAAAATGGACAGGATTTTAAGTGAAACAACTACCGGCTTACGAAAAACTGACCAAACACATTCGGATTCAGTTGAAACTTTATGAAAACGATCCATGGTTTTTTTGTGACTTGTACGAGTCAACCCCGCCTTAATCCGAGGCACAGTGTGGCCGACACCACTCAAAGTGTCTCACTTTTCTATGAAATGGACAACAGTTTAAGTAAAAATAACAACTGACATATGGGAAATGGACCAAATGCATTCATATTCTGTTGATACATTAGGAAATGTATTTGTGGGTCATTTTTGTCATTTACGAGTCAACCCCTCCTCAATCTGAGGCACGGTGTGGCCGGTACCACTCAAACTGTCTCACTATTATTTGAAATGGACATTATTTTGAGGGAAAACAACTACCAGCACACGGAAAACCGACCAAACGCATTTGGATTATGTTGAAACATTGGGAAAATGATACATGGGTCATTTTTGACATGTAAGAGTCAACCCCGCCTCAATCCGAGGGCCAGTGTGGCCGGTACCACAAAATATGTCTTTCTTTTTTTTGAAAATGGATGCGCTTTTAATTAAAATAAACAACATATGGAAAACCAACCAAACACATTCAAATTCTGTTGAAACTTTAGTAAAATGATCCATGGGTCATTTGTGACGAGTACAAGTCAACCCAGCCTCAATCCAAGGGCCGGTGTGGCTGGCACCACTAAAAGTGTCTCACTTTTCTATGAAATGGACAACAATTTAAGTAAAAACAACAACTGACATACGGGAAATGGTCCAAACGCATTCGGATTCTATTGATACTTTAGGAAAAGTATAAATGGGTCAATTTTGTCATGTACGAGTCAACCCCGCCTCAATATGAGGCACTGTGTGGCCGGTACCACTCAAACTGTCTCACTTTTATTTGAAATGGACAGAATTTTAAGTGAAAACAACTACCGGCATAGGGAAAACTGACCAAACACATTCGAATTCTATTGAAGCTGTAGAAAAACGATCCATGGGTCTTTTATGACGTGTATGATTCCACCGTTCCTCAATCTGAGGTCCGTTGTGGCCGGTACCACTAAAAATGTCTTTCTTTTGTATAAAAGGATGCCCTTTTAATTAAAATAAACGACATATGGAAAACCAACCAAACACATTCGGATTCTATTGAAACGTTAGGAAAATGATCCATGGGTCATTTGTGACGTTTACGAGTCAACCCCGCCTCAATCCGAGGGCCGGTGTGGCCGGTACCACTCAAAGTGTCTCACTTTTCTTTGCAATGGAAAATAGTTTAAGTAAAAACAACAACTGACATACGGGAAATAGACCAAACAAATTCAGATTCTGTTGATACTTTAGGACATGTATCCATGGGTCATTTGTGTCAAGTACGAGTCAACCCCGCCTCAATCTGAGGCACATTGTGGCCAGTACCACTCAATCTATCTCACTTTTATTTGAAATGGACAGGATTTTAAGTGAAAACAACTACTCGCATACGGAATACCGACCAAACGCATTCAGATTCTATTTAAACATTAGTAAAATGATCCATGGTTCATTTTTGACGTGTACAAGTCAACCCCGCCTCAATCCGAGGGCCGATGGGGCCAGTACCACTAAAAGTGTCTTTCTTCTGTTTAAAATGATTGCACTTTTAATTAAAATAAACGACATACGGAAAACTGACCAAACGCATTCGGATTGTGTTGATATTTTATGAAAACGATCCATGGGTCATTTTTGACGTTTACGAGTCAACCCCGCCTCAGTACGAGGCACGGTGTGGCCTAGACAACTCAAAGTGTCTCACTTTTCTTTGAAATGGAAAACAGTTTAAGTAAAAACAACAACTGACATATGGGAATGGGACCAAATGCATTCGGATTTTGTTGATACTTTAGGAAAAGTATCCATGTGTCATTTGTGTTGCGTACGAGTCAACCCCGCCTCAATACGAGGCATGGTGTGGCCGGTATGATTCAAACAGTCTCACTTTTATATGAAATGGACATGATTTTAAGTGAAAACAACTACCGGCATACAGAAAACCGACCAAACGCATTCATATTCTGTTGAAACTTTAGGAAAATGATCCATGCGTCATTTGTGATGTGGAAGAGTCACAAATGAAAATTGATTTTTCATTTACATGAAAATGAAAATGGTTTTTTCAGTGTAATCGGCTTGGTCCCAAAGCATGAATAAAACAGGTTTTGAGACATAATACCAGTAGGCATCCACCACAAGATTTGTGCCCAAATTTTAGTGAATATACATGTATAAAAACAAGGTACAAATGTAAACATAGTATAAATAAATCAAAAAACATTAAATATTGATGTAAAGAATAGCTAAATCTTTCCTTAGAGACATCAATATCTTGACTAAACGAATGTCACTGTCTTGACCTCTGGAAAAAAACACGTCCTCTCTCTCAGGAATCACAGTCTCTCCCTCAGACATATCACAATCTCACCGACATGTATCATATGTAATTAATCTATTAACAGGTAAAAATAAGTACCTCATTTAATTTAAATTATTACATTCCAGACTATTTTCAACACACATCATCTAATCTAACTATTACATGGCATAATAATAATCAAATCACCTCATGTAATCTTACTATAACATCGCTTTTTAATAATCAATAATCCATCCTAAACAAAAAAAGTAATGGAAAGCAGTATGTATCTAAGGCGTCATGGGCCAATAGCTCTAACAAATTAATCAAGGGAAACACAACACTGTGGTTCCCTATCTCAAAGAAATATACTTAATAACCTAATCAACCAATATCATATGATAATCATGGTGTAATTCCAAGTCATGTATACCTGAAACATGGGTATATGAGTTTGAGGAACATATAATTCTTGACAAAACAACATATAGGCACAAACCACCTACCTCGTAGTCGTGAGAACAATATTGTTGAATATTAGATCTTGATTCATCCTAGATCATTTAAAATCCACAACAGATTCATAAATTATCAAATCTATATCTATAAAATGAGGATAGGAATCAGTAGGATAATATTAAGGTGAAGGGAGAACTCATTGGTGGTATCCGAATGCACCTTCCAGAGTTCTGATTGGACATTGATAGGAGAATCAGTGGATCAGAGAATAATTGTCGCTCTTGGCCGAACATGGATGAACCAAGGTCAAAAGAAGTTAATTATGTAAATGAGACATGACCCCTCTCCCTTATATTAAATAAAAAATAACATACACGACATTTTCTTTAACAATACACACTGTGTATAAGCTTTTACTGGGCCTCACCTAAAGAGGCACGACCACAACACAACATGACTTGGTACATGGCTGAGACACGACCTATACATGGTCTGGAAAAGACATCAATGTTCATGGTGTGTACATTGATGTAAATGGCTTGTACATAAAAATTCCCCAATTTTACATTTTCCTCAAAGCAACCCGAATACAAAATCCATACATGGAAATGGGGAATTGGGTTCGTACAGTTTGATTATCACATCATAAATCTTGTTTCTATCTCAACCAAGCACCTAAATCATTGGTTCCTTCAATCTAGTGGTCTAATATCACATTACGTTCTTAATAAAGCATTATGTTTCATCGACCCCATGTAACAGATCAATGATAGATCTGAGGCAAGCCAAATTTGTTTATTTCTATCTTTTTGGTCATTATTTGGCTTGGAATCTCTAACTAATGATTTTTATCATGTTTTATTCAGTATCTCAATATTATATTCGCACATTCAGGTTTTATTCAGCTTCATAATGAATTTTATTATAGATGTTTTCATTACTAATGACGTCAACTGAAGGTTAGTATCTTTAATAATGTGTAAATTATTTGTTCCAACATTTATTTCTTGTATCAATTAGTTGTTCACATTCAATATATCATTACTTGTTAATATTACATTAAAATTATTTTATACAATATTTCATGATAAGGAGTATTATTGAGGTGATAAGATATTAGATGTTGTGTGTTTCTACATAGTCATTTAGTTTAGTGAGTTGGTTTCTAAAATTATTTTTTATTTATAATACAACATGTTTATTTTGGTTTTGAAAATGATTGTGCATGGGAGAGCTGAAAAATCCATTTTCATGTAATTGCATAATATGAGATGGTTTTCTAATGGGTTTTCATGAAAATGGATTTTTCATTTACATGAGCTGAAAAATCCATTTTCAATTCTGTTCCAAGTCTGTATGCAGGTGTACAGTGGAAGTGCTACTTGAGGGAGGGGGGCTACTGTGTGTAGTTATGAAAAAACTCTTTACCAACGGTTATAAACCATTGGTATAAGGGTTTTGTGATTTTTGAAAAACACTATACCAATGGTTTAAAACTGTTGGTATAGGTGTTCTATATTTCTGTAATAACCTATACCAACAATTTTAAACCGTTTGTATATGTGTCTGGATTTTTGGAAATCCAATACCAACGGTTTATAACCATTGGTATAGGTGTTGCTGTAAAACCAATACCAACAGTTCTAAACCGTTGGTATAGGTTTTCCTGAAAGTAAAAATACCAACGGTTTAAACCCATTGGTATAAGACTTCCTCAAATTCATTACCAACAGTTATAAACCATTGGTAAACATTGGCTTAAATTTATATAACCCATATACCAACGGTTTGGATCAAACCATTGGTATAAGGCCATCCTCATGGCTTAATAGCCAACGGTTTGGAAAACGGTTGGTATAGGGTATACCAACGGTTTTCCAGCCTATACCAACGGTTTTTAACTGTTGGTATAACCTTCTTTTCTAGTAGTGTAAGATGGCCCAACATCTGTTGATGTAGTTGGAAAGTATTTCACCACCCAATTATACTTATAGTCTGGGTTATTTCCCTTAGTTGAGTACTTCACCAGACAGTCATTTGCATAATGAACCATTTCATTACTCTTAAAACATCTTACTGGTGGATTTTCGTTTCCTGCTTGATCATATTCTTTATAGTTACATGAAATACAACCAGACTTATCACACCAGAAGCACTTTCCAGACATTGATAAACATTCTCCAGAATTATATTTACCACACTTCTAAAAATTTGGATATTTAGTTTTCTTACCACCCGACATCTTTGATGAATTCATTCCCTTAGCCTGAAAATTGGACGTTTTATTCTATTGTTTGTCAATGAACACCTGATCATTAGTAAAATCCATTTCTAACTTCTTACCACATAGAACTTGTTGTTCATAAATTTTGAACACATGAGAGGCTAATGCACTTCAATATCATTGCTTCAGTACTGAGTTAAATTGAATTATCTTACAATCAAGATCTCAGATGAAATTTGGAGCAAACCTTGTCAGTCGAGTGATTTTTTCTTCATAAGCAGCCATTTTGTCATCCTCTTGCCTCAATTAATGGAATTTTTTTCTATTATAAGTCATACCACCTTAGGAAAATATTTTCAAGAATCATACCTTTGAATTCATCCCAATAGAGAGAATCAATATCCTCACTATCCTTGATATGTTTTACCATCGACCACCACTGATCATCTCCATATTCAAAATGATAAATAGCGAGACTAGCCTTTGATGTTCAGAACATCCCATGACGTCAAAAAACATTCCCAGTGATTTAATCCATCTTTCTACTATCACTGAGTCAAATTATCCTCTGATTGATGGGGGACGTTGCCTCATGAAATTCCCCACTAATGACATGTTCATCTGCAGTTGATCTGGCTGATCTCGTGCATGAATACCACCACCATTTATAGCCTTAGTAAAATGTGACATCACTACAACAAATTGTTCAGTTGCAATTCAAACCATCTCAGGTTGCTGATTTGTAAGGTTTTATTCCTCTAGATGTCGTCCCAACATTGCTGTTATATTTCCTCTATGGAAAAACATTCTAAAAATATTAATACCATAGGTGAAGAAACATGATAATCTATAAATGCTATATGATTTCAATAATAACTGAATTTAAATTATGGATATTAATTTGACAATGCCCTATCTCTTAAAGTTATCTAATCCTCCCTCTGATACCAACTATAAGGACCTGACTTGAACGCATTACATAATCATGTATTAAATGAATAATTAACATTAAATATCTTTTAGGTTTAGAGATTTAGATAATTAGGATATAATTATTAAATTTCATTTAAAAAAACAAAGTAGACACTTCTACTCGGTTTACATTTTTTTCACAAAACAAGAACTATTGAAAAACACAGTCATCACTAGTTCCATGTTTTATGCAGCTTGACATTTCCTTGATCCCCTCAATTACCCTATTCCAAATTATGTCCTATGAATTTTTTTTAAAATACATGGGATGAGCATAAAAATATCAGCAAGGTGTACAAAAAGTAGTAAAACTATTAGTTTATCATAACATTACGTAAACCATGAATATTATAGCTTAAGTAATACATTTGACCTTTATGAAGTAGTAATACTATTCAATGAATTAAATATCACTACATACACTTTTGTAACCAAAATATTACCATAGAACCCATATAAAGAGCACATAACATATAAAGGTAACTTGGTACATAAACATACTTAAATCAAATAACAATACGATCGACTTCCACCCATATCACTAAATGGAATAGAAATACAGTTGACTTCCATACCCAATGCATTAGAGGTTATAATGTGACCACCCATCCTGGATTATCACGACACCACCCGTCATTTGGTTTACCAAGTAACCACCTGTCAAATTTCCATCTACCATTATAAAAACATAATAGATAAATTATTTCAAATATAAACATTTCAGTAATAACATTTAATTTTCAATCACAAGATATAATTTAATGATATTGAAACAATTAATCCTTTTCAAAAACCATTTTCAATACCAAAGCACCCAAAAAAATAATAAGGGATTTCCTTTTCATTTTAGAAAACATATAAGCTTATAAGGGAAACCAAATAACGATTATGGCGGCGAAGAGGTCAGTGTCGCCGCAGACGTTAAACAAATCTGGTTTGTCGTGTTATAAAACACTTTGTAGAAAATTATTCCCATTGAATGAAAGTAAAATTCAGATTGTATTACTTATACACCATGTAAAAGATGAAGATATATATATTATCAAAATATGCCTCAATGAATGGAGATTGAGACGAAGTCCCTTACCTCGTGTCTGACTTCACTAGGTCTTTATTTAATCACCTTAATAATTAACTAAAGTTAATTTCAACATTATAAATAACTCTTTCAAGTTTATTATTCATTTTTTATTACTTATTACCATGTTATAAACATTAGGTAATTAGTCTAGCTTATAATGGTGGTTTTGCCGATATTTTGTACTTGAGTAAAAACGGGAAACCTTATATTTACAAGTTTTCCATGCGGTCAATAGTACATTATATCCAGAATGATTTTCATGATTTATATATCATATATATATTATATATCCAGTATATACATGTATTTATAATAGTTCATAACATTTTTAGGTAAGAAATGAAATGCACCGTTCGTGGATATGGTAAGTTGTACATACGCATGAACACTACTTTCATTTCTATTTATTATTTTAATAGAATTAAAACATAATGATACATAGGTATATTTTAATTCCATTATAATATTATATATAATATCATTAATTCCATCATTTATACATCCCATATATGGCATTAACGAGTTATATCACTTTGAGGGGGCAGTAGTCCGCACTTCCTCAAATGATGTTATCACGTTTACCCATAACAGAAACCATAAAGGTATGATATAAATGGAAAATACAGAAGCATAAAGAAAAAATAAACATAATATATATCATATATAAATACAGTTCAATCATAATGGAAACCATTAGTGGTGGTATGAGATAATGAAACAGTCATCGTTTCGTGATGTGTTAGTTTTCCATCCACAGAAACTATATGTTTTTCAAATATTAGATAGAGGTGTGTGTTTGTGTAGTTTGAATACTTCTCATAACAAAATCCTTTTATACTGAGTATACCTGTGTTGTTATTAAATAAATGAATAAAAAATGTTTAGATTTTGCATATGTAAAATAAAAGAAAAGAAGTTAAGAGAAATTTTTTACCTTTAATTAGTGTAACTTTCATTGGTTTGAACCAAAAGGACTTATGGAAGTGCCTTCTGCCCAAGGGAAGGATTCTTGGAGATAAAGAGGGATGTAGGGAGGATAATTGGGTAGAGTATGGATGATAAAAGACTCTTTAGATAAGTGTGGAATTGGTTAGAAATGGTCTCTTTAAATAAGGGGCAGGAGGGGCTCTTTAGGAATGTTTGAAAATATTATTTTATTTTAAACCAATATTCAGTTTCTAAAGATCCAAAAATCTTTATAGATTATTATAAGATGACAAATGGTCTAAATAAAAACATTAAATAACATTTGAATTGGAATAGGATGTTATTTTAATATTTATAATCTTATTTATTAAAATAATTTATTAATCAGATAAAAATTACATCCTTATTGTGTCATATATAATTTAATTTATTTGAGGTCTAAAAATTATAAAAATTGTACTATGATGTAAAAATCATTTTATATATCCAATTAATATTTATAGTCAAAAGGATAACTTATATAACCCCATGTAAAAATTAATTTACTAAAAGAAATTTGTTTGTGTCATTTATTCCTTTACATTAAATTAATTAATCTAAAATGTCATTATCACCCTTATATGGCTCCATAAGGTCCCAAAATCAACCTGATGATTCCCATGGTCTGGAAGAACTCATCCAATAAGGTTTGGAAAAATTTATTGTAATTTGGAATTATTATAATATTAATTTTACCTTGAATTACAAAATTTAACTTTAACTGCTGTAAAAAAATGTCAAAAATTACTATTGACGAAAAATTATTTTCAACATATTGAACCACATTTTAATAACTCATCACATCCATGTTTTTCAGATTTTCCTAATTCAATTCACAGAAGTGGTAAAATTTCATTTAAATGAAAAAGTCAGTTTTTTTAACCAATACTATGTGGTTTACTATTCATCAAAAATTGATGTTTTTCTGAAAAATACCAAAAATACGGCCTATGATTTTTTTGAAATTACTTATTCAAAAATGATGTTAATTTTAATAAATTATAAACATAGATGTGGCATTAATTAATTTCAAAATAAATCTCGTTGTTAATACAAATAGCGTGTTTTTAAGAAACAATAACTGTCAAAAGATCGAAACTTGTTTATATCCAAATTCAAAGTAAAATTATTTCCAATGAACAAAATTGGATTAATATGTAAAAATATATTCTATTTAATCTTTAACGCAAATTAAAAAGATAATATTTCCATATATATAAATATAATTAAAACGAAGTTTTGAATTAAAATACAATATTTTTCACTATTCATTATAAATGAACTTTATTGGAAAAATTAACAAACATTACACAAAGTAAATTTTGATGTCCCAAATCTAAATAAGCATTTTATTTTTTCATATAGAACATATAAAAATGACAGAACTAGATTTAAATAGGATTCTTCATCAAATTCCAGTAAATCGTCCTTTTATTGAATATTAGACTATATATGCTTAAAATTAGATTCACTCATATTTTATGCTCCTAAAATTTATTGGATAAATGTAAAAAAAATTAACAAATATGTATAATAATATTTTACTTATTTATATTCATTCCCACCTATACAATGGTTAGATGTTAACTACCATATAGAATAATAAAACAATATTATTACTGTGCAACTTAAGATTATCAATTTAACTTGTTGTTCTGTATCGAGTACTCAATCGAACATAGAAATCCAATTAAAGTAAAATTAATATTAAATTATCAAAATATAAATAAGAAAGAGAATGTATTATTTCTTTATTTACTCGGGATGTTACAATTAACATATTATTATTTAATATATTTGTTAAACAACTCCCATTAAAATAATAGGTATTAATTGTACTAAATAACTACTGATAATTATTAATATATATTTAATAGGAATAAAATTATATTAAATTAAAATGTGAAGGTGATAAATGGGTACCGAAGCAGTGGCCCTGTTGGGCAGCGGCATACAAGGCGAAAACCCTAATTTAGGGTGGAAGAAGGAAGGGCGAACCTTTGCTGAAGTGGTTGAAGTTGAAAATTAGAGTTCTTCTCTGCAGAAGGAGGATATTATCACGCCCAAGGTTTTCAATCATCAAGGTTTATCTGCTATTTCCTTCACGAAAGCTGTGGTAAGATCTCTTGCCTCTGATCTTCAATTTTCCTTTGTCGGGGAATTTCAAAGCATCGTCCCTCGCTTCGGTTCTTGCACAAGACGTTAGAAAGCATTGGTTTTGTTGATTTTAGCATTGACTTCTTAAACTCCTGGAATGTGTTGTTTAGATTTTCTTCGGACTCTGATTTTTACCGTTTTTTGATGCGTGGCACCTGGTCTTTTGGGAGGGAAACTATGAAAGTTCATAAATGGTCTCTATATTTTGTTTCGGGCTTTGAGTCCCCCATTGCTCCCATCTGGTTAGCTTTACCTGATGTACCGATTCACCTTTATAAAAAGAGGGCCTTTTTTCAATTTCCATACTATTCGGAACTCCCATTAAATTAGATTATGCCACTTCGAATCTCACTCGACCATCAGTTGCTAGAGTTTGCACTGAAATTGACCTATCCAAATATCTTCCCTCATGTTTCTGGATCCAAAATGGTGACAACGGCTTTGTCCAGGATGTGGTTTTTGAGAACCTACCACATTTTTGTAAAAAATGCTTCAAAGCAGGTCACTCTTATAAAGACTGTGGGAATTTTGTCACTCAAATACATTCTAAGACAACATGGTTTGAAAAAAAACAATGTTTTGAAAACAATCAAACTGTTTCTGTCAAGAATGCTTCTTAGGATGTAATGGTTGATTCTGTTGATTGTTTAACCACTAACATGGTGTCTGGAGATAGCTTGAAGGATAATCACATTGATGAGAATCAAGTTGAGGCTTCTGTCACGACTGTCTCAGAGTATACAGCCCTGACTCCTGATCCTAATCAGGCTACTTTACAAGAACCTGTTAAGGTGGTCATTGAGAAAGGGTGTGATAATTTCCCTACATCAAGTAATATTGAAGGACTTGTCTCGAATCAAGATAACACACAAGCTCTAGAAAAGAATGAGGATGAAGGAGATCTTGAGCCCTCGGGTTATAATGATAAACCAGGAAAGTTTGAAGAAACATTTATAAATGCTATGGAAAAAAAGGTGAGAAACCCATGGTTGATGAGAATGGGATCATCAACCCACAATCAAGAAAATATAGAAGACGTAAGGATTACTCGAACACAGAACACACAATTGTGACCATATTAGTGAATGCTTCCAAGTCTGAACCTGTTGAAGTCCCTTAGGAAAAACCTTTTGTTGATTCTTCCAAACCAAAACCTGTAGGGGAAACTCAAGAAAATACCCAGGTTTCTGCTTCTAGCACTCTATTGTACTACTTTTAACAGGATTTGGATGAACAAGATATACAAGTGTGGACTCAGTATATGGATAGGAAATAGGAAATTGCCCATCAAGAACTTCAAGAAAATAAGATTTCAGCTTCTGAATACCTTAGTATTAAAAGATCCATCACAGAGGAAAAATCAAAGATGAGTATCAAATCATCCTAATTATGGAAGATTTTACTCCTTTCGGTTTCAGTTCCCTTGATGTGCTGTTTTATTTTTGGGTGAAGCTACTGTTTCTTTGTTTTGATTGCTGGAGTGAGTGCAGTTTTTCACTTTCCTGCAAGTTTTGAAAGTTGTTGAATCTTCTTTTCTACTATGAGAGTTTTTGATTACATCGGTGGATGTTTGCTCTGTCTTGTTTCTGGTTGATGCCTCCATCTCCTCTGGTGAAGCACACTCCTGGTTGTTGCTACAATCCTAGTTGTGCATGCTTACCTGGGATGGTTCTACATTTGAGATGCTGTATATTGCTTTTTTTTGGATTGTCCTCTCATCTGGTCTGTCTGATTAAGGCTGATTTGGATCTGCCTCATTAATTCAGTTTTGAGTTTGTTCTGTTTTTATGGTAATCTGCTTCAGTTTCTGGATTTAAAGGTTTTATTTGGCTAGAATGTTCAACAACCAGGAGTTTGGGGCTTCGCTGCTTGGTTGAGATGCTTAGATTCTACATCCATATATGATTGAGGTGGAATGGAGATGGATGAATGGTGAACAAGCTTGAAGATATGCAGCTCCTCTTTTTTGAATCAGTACCTATTTTAAAAATTTTTCTGATCCCCATGTATCTGGTTCCTTTCCTTGTTAGTGTAGCTTCATTACACCTCGATACTAATTTGTAACTCTTTAATTTTTGAATTATTTCTTCAGGGATATGGGATGGGAAACCTTCCCATGTCTCACTTTTTTTTTAAAAAATTAAATTAAAATGAAATTGAACTTTTTTCTTAAATACACATTTTCGTAAAATATTTTTTAAGTGGGATTTTTGGAAATAATTTAAAATTAATTTATTTGACTTATACGAAAATTTATTTTAAAAAATAATACAATTTATATAAATTGGAATATATAAATTATAATATGATGAATTTTTTTATTTTTCACATTGGATTTATTTTTAAATATATATTGACAATTCTAAATTTAAATTATAAATCCTTTTTGATTATATTTATTATAATGTTAAATTTTTTATATTTTATTTTTAAGGAAACATGTGTAAAATAATATATCATTTATTCTAATTTATGTTATAGTGGTCTATTTCATTATGAATTTTTATATTAATACATTGAATGATTTTGATCATTTTCCCATTAAGAACCCATTTTCTCAACACTTATGATTGATTTTTTTGAAATAAACAATTTCCACATATGTGAATTTAATGGGAAAAAATGGATTCCACAATTTGAATTATTAAAATTTGTAATATATAATATGATCATCATAAATTTATAAGAAAAATTTTAAGGATCTAAATAAATATTAATTACATTAGTCAATATAAAAATGGAATTATTTGGTACGTGGGTTTAACTAGGAAGACAATATTATGAAATGATCTAAAAACTTGTAAAGAACAAATTGAATTTCAATATTTAGACTTTAAATATCTTATGATAAAAAAAGAGAAATTTTCGATTCATTTTTCATTATAAAACTAGTGTATTATTGATTCTTTTCAATCTATTACAGTTATGCCACTCATTTCACTTATAAATGGTCACCCCATATCCTCTATTATTAACACTGAAAAACAAATTTGGATACACAAAGACCATAAAAAATAACTTAACCACATCCCAAAAAATTAATATGATCCTTTTTTGTGATGGATTCCCCCATAACAATGATTTAATGAAATCATAATGGGGATACCTGATGAAGAGTTAATGTTTTTCAATGAGGGTCATAATACAATTTCCTTCTCCACCTCCCTAAATTATTATTAAACCAACATGATATAGTAACACTATTATCATCTACGTAGTATGATGTATTTTAATATCTTGATTTTCTACGACCATCTACACTTCCATCAAATGGGATACAGAATCATCAGTTCATTTTCAAGGTAAACTATCACATCGTGATCTAATGTCATTAATTTTTTACATTATAACCTATCACAGTTTGGTATGATGTTTAATATAAAGTATATATATGGTATTTATGACTTATTTATTCTAATATGGTAATTATATCATAAATTTATTCCTTCCTTCCCTTACATAATACATTCAATAATGATGCTATTGTATATAACATACTACCACCTCATGGAACGATTTGATCCACAATTACAAGATACATCATATTAATGTTTACAAAGATAATTTTGATGATTATGGGTGATTTGAATGAAACTTTTATGATATTTATGAAATATTTATCAATTTATAATGATAAAATATCATTTTATGTCTTATATAATAACACACATAAAGATGGTTAATTGGTTCACGTGCATGTGGACTATGACCATCACAAAGTGATGTGACTATATTTTCATCCCTACACCACATGGATGATATATATATATATACATATAATATTTTATATATGATATTATGATCATTATGTAATTATTATATATTACATTACTTGTTTCCATAATTTTGATTGAATAATGGAAATCTTACTATTGCGTACGTACGACCTACTAATTCCTTGATTGTAACATAATCTAATTTTTAAAACCATTTTTCATTATTTTTATTGGATATAAATTTTTTTGTATAGATATATTAATTATGTTATTATTACGATTCATTATATTATCCAACTTTTTAATATGTTGATAAACAAGAACATTAATAATAATAAAAGCATAATAAAACGAGGGAATTGATACTTCGATCTATGAAAATAATGAATTATAATTATTGAACTATAGATAAGATGTTATAAAGGGATCATATATGGTATTTTTATAGTAATATGGATTTTTAGTTAATATAATCACTAAAAACACAATAAATTTTGTTTAGTAATTTTTAATCATTTATAAGAAAGAGGGAAGAGATTTCATAACTCAATTTCTATTTATTCCGCTGTACTTCTAATTCATTTATTTAGTCAGTATAAGAATTTGGTTATAATGAATTATGATCACAATATTTGGTAATTAATTTTTTTTGTGTGGAATTAAATATTTTCAAATATACAATTCATTGATTAATTCTTACTACAATGTTATGATCATTGTAGTTGTTAATTTCATAATCTAATTATAATTGAGAAAGATTATTCATGACTTTTGGTTCATGGAAATTATATTAAAAGTTCATAAAAACCATTTTAATTTTACTCTCCTATAGTTATTCATGAAATATTACAATAATATTACACATTGACTAGTGTTTATTAAGTAAATTATTTTTCAATAATTATAAGGATAATTTGACTACATTTATATCATTATTCATAAATCTTTATTCTTCTAAATTAATTTTTTTCTAAAAATGTTATCAATTTTATTAACTATTTAAAAATTATTTATTAGTTGTTTTAAACCCATTTTGTACTTTTTACCATAAACATTCAATGATTTATTATGGGTTTTTTCCAAATATTATGTTTTTATTTATACAAAAATTATAAATAAATCTTCTTATCATTTTTTAAACATGGAAATTTTATAATCGTATATATGAAAAAATGAAGGTTCTATTTAACATGTATTAAATGTAAAAAAATTCCTGAATTCTAGAGAATCATTTAATTTATTCTCATTTTTTTGTATTATATGAATCTTCTTATTGAAAATTTACTAAATTATATTTTATAAATTATATGTTTTTTATATTTATTTTTATATGAATCTGTTTTCAAAATGATTTATAATTTTCTAAATGATAACAATATTTTCATGAAGAATTTTTTTACATTTATTACTACTGAATTTATAATAAACATTGACAAAAATACTTTAATTTACTAACTGTCCACTGTTTATATTTTTTTTAATGTCATACATATTTATTATATGAATGTTTTGTTTCCGATTTGATTGATGATGATCTATTTGGATACCATTATACATATTTAATTGTATAGTTTATGATTATTCTGATTCTATGTCAATATGTATTATATGATGATATTTTTTTATAAATAATTTCAAGTGGAAAATTATTCACCTATTTGAATTGAGGACTATAATTCACATATTATATAGTGTTTTGGGAAATATAAAGATATTCCCTGGATGTGCTGATATGTATCAGGAGACATAATATTTTACAAAAGACTATATATTCTCACCATTAATTTTCAAATTGATTTGTTAATGGTACTGAGAGAATGTGTCTTCTGAATTGACATGATACAAATTAGTTAGCCAAAGTAAATGGGTTTGAAACAATTAGGTTTATGTGTTTTTGTTAAAAGTATTAAATCTAACTATCCTTTCAATGTTATTGATAGTATAAAAATGATATAAGAAATTATTCATTTATTCATTGTGGTTTATGTTATTGAAATTACATGTGATTAATGAATTAGTTAATATAGCTATTGGTTTGTAATTATTTATATTGAATAATTTGAAAATCATCTATTACTCTTTTATTATGAACATGTTATTCATTAAATGGATTTTTTTTTGTTATTAACAATTCCATATTGATTATCCATTATTAATTCATAGCTACTACTATATGAAAACTCATAGAATAAATTTCAGATCACCCCATTAATATATATTATATTCCAAAAGATACTAGGGAATATTTTATGATTGATAAGTAGGTATTGTCTTAAGGGAAAAATTATTTTCTCAAACAAATTATGCTGTAGTTTTTGTTTTTAAAAGTAATATTTGAATCATGTATGTATCTTCTGTAGCAAGAATACATAAATATTTATTTATTCTGGATTTGAATCCATGTGGTCTATGAAAATGCAATAAAGTATACACTGAATATAGGTTGATGAAATTTTTGTACTTTAAACACATGATCAGAATCAGCTCATCATACATGATTCAAATTGAGTTTTTATCAAGTATAAATAAATTGTACACAGAATTTTTTGAGTCATAATTTTAAAAAATCTGTAAAATCAAAAGGTGTTGAAATGAAATTTGGTAGAATATTTTTGGGACATATGAATTTGGGATGTCATTGAACATTACAATGAAAGTCAAATGATTATTTTCTACACATTAATGTTCTTAATAAATCATAATGGTTACATGACAAAATATGATGGTTATATTAGGATAGGGTTTTGTGATTTTTAGGAAATTACAAAGATGATGTTTTTCGGTGGAATATCATTTTATTAAGAAGAAACATATGTATAATTTGTTAGAAGACATGACGTATCATGTGGATAAATTTTGAGAGTTATGATTTTATTAAACAATTTCATGTTTACATGGATATAATATACAATTTTTTTTGACATTGATCCATCAGAAAACTGATGATATCAATCATTAATTTGGCACGAATATGTCATCAAATGTAGACTTCCATCAGAGGTATTTTTCTAAGATAAAGAGACTTAATAATGAATTTTGATGAATTAAGTATAAGTGTCATATTAATTCAAATGTAAAAGAATTTATAATGTCTTAGGTTGTTACATGTTAATAACTGCAGGTATATGATGTATATTGAAGTGTAAAAAATTTATTTAGTAGTTTTTAATGCACTTGTATCATCAGAGTGATAATCCATATTTTTTATTTCAATCTATCAAAGTACATATATGTTCGTTATTTCAGTTGGGCCAATAAGAAATAAACGAAAAACCTGTTCCATACTGTTATGATCTATATATAGAATCTTTAATTACTACAATTACAATGTTTGAGATAATTATATAGAGTATAATATTTAAAGTGTAAAAAAAAGATTAAATAGATGAAGTTTTATTCAGATAACGTTTCATAAACTACAATTTTCACTCATAAAATGGATTATAATATTATTTAACAATAAGAATTTTTAAAATAACAGTGAAGACTAAATTTTTTAGGGGGGTTTTAGAAGAGTATTTCTGATTTGAATTTTTCATTTATAAAGCTCATATAAATGGAAATTTTGATGAATTTGAATTTGGTAGAGTGGGAAAATAATTTTTTTAACAGACCATTTCTAAATTGAATCACATATAAATATATGATCATGGAACATAATTCTGATTTGACATTCTAAATGTGAAAAATATCATAAATTATGAATCTATTTGGTTAGAATATGTATTTGAATTTATATTTAAGTCATATGTGTGTTTTCTAAATGATGTTTATTCATGTTGAAGAAGTGTTTCTGGATAGAGGGTTTTGATCACAATATCAAACATGAGATTGTTTAGAATACCAAATGGAAGGAGTTATATAAACATAATCGGTGGGAGTTGTGAGAATTTTTTTAGATTAATAGATTTGTAATGTATGTTCATAAGAATGTTTGGGACTTTTTAGATTAAAAATTGTGCCATAAGACTGAAGCTATCAGAGTAACGACATTAGACGTAGGGATATAAGAATGAATTAGATCGGACAGTGATTCTAAACATAATTTTGGTAGATCCTCATATACATGTAACATATTTTTTTGTGGCTAAATTTTTTTAATATTTTTTTCCATCAAATTGGATTCAATAAAATAATATAAATCTTGAGAATGAAGGTATCTAATGGGAGTTGATATAATTTTATTCACCTCTTAGTAATAATGAATTTTTATAAACCTATGGGAGTGGATATGTTGGGGGTGTAGGATCTCATACTAATGCATAACCATATAAATCATTTATTCCATTATTTCCTTTAAATTAAACAATTAATTTAGGTTTATAGACTATTTATAAGAAATATTAACTAACAAGGTACAATGATAAACATTTATAAAGTTGTAAATTTTAAAAAGGAAAAAACAAACTAAACCCACCCTTGTATGTCATTATACAATCCATTGGAACATTAATTGGTATTAGATTCAATTTCTCCTATTTAATCCAAATCATGAATTATATTAATTTGTTTAACTATAGAAGAATACATATAATTTATGGGAAAATTTGTTAAGATTATAAAAACAAGATGAATCTATATCTCTTATATCCCTGGCTGTATTTTTTAGATTCTTTTTTAAATCATTATCCACCAACTGATAATGATTACCCTATAAATTAAAATTATGATTGAAATATTGAATATTATTTAAATAATATTAATACTATTCTGATGCCTCTGTTAAAAAAATTTATATGAAGGATATGTTTCATAAAATAACAATGAGTTTGTGGAAGAAAATCTATAGTAATTTCCATGCTTATACCGTATTTAATGTTGAATGTATACAGATCTAGCATTGAGTGATTCATGATATGTGAATTATTGAAAAATAATCTATTCATGAGTACTTCAATAGACAGAATTAATTTTTTTACAACATCAAATGTATTGAGACGATCTAGAAAATTATAAAATTGGGATGAAACTCATGACAAGAATTCAAAATAATATTGATTAAAAAAATTATATTTGAAAACAACGATTATTTTTCCCTTTTTTAACTTCATAAGATTTTTACTAATAATGAATTGTGAAAATATCGAGTGTTAAAAATACTTTGAATGAAGAAATTGATTTTAAATATACGAGAAAGTTCAAAAATATTTAGATTTATGATGATGATACTTTTTATTCCAAAGATAAGGAAAATGATGTGTTTCATTAAAAAATGATGTATATTATATCGAATATTTACTATACTGTATGTTGTATTCATGGTACAAATAGTCCTATGAAATTTTGTGAGTGTTGTGGAATTAAGAATTTTTTATGGACTTCCCCCCAATTGAATGTCAGTTCACTGAAAAATCATTATGAATAAAAAACTTTGTGGTTTAATTTTCCCATAGCATCCAATAAATTAAATTATTAAGCTCATTTACAGAAAAATATTAATGGAAACAAAAGAATAATGCTGAGTATTAAATCTAGATCGGACTCAAATTACAACAATTAATTTGAATATAACCTTTCATTAATTTTTTTAACATTTAATACAATTTATGATAACACAAAATATTCCACAAAATTGTGAATAAAAATAATGAGGATGTGTAGTATCATAATGGGAGTATCATCTAAAATAAGAAGATGTTTCTTATCATTAGAAAAATGGAACACTCAAGAAGGAAAAAAGAATGATGAAGACAAATAAGGGAAAATATTTTCATGGAAGTAAATATATTTTTCGTTATAAGAAGAATATATTCATGAATTCATTTGTGAAAATAGATAATTTTTAACACAGAAATCTAATTGATGACAGTAGACTAATTTTTGAAGCTAAGGATGATGATATTAAATTTTCTTAATGAAACATTCATGTGGCCAAAAATAAATAATCAATATTGGATAAAAACATCCCCAAGGCATAAAAATTAAAATCTCTGTCATCTAAATCCACCTAAAAATCTCACTCTATAAACTTGGATAAATTCACACAAACTAATGTAAAATATTTATTACATTTTTAAACTATTTTATGTGTGTATAAAATTGTTGGAAATTATTTGGATGATAAAGAATGTGAAAACAATGTCACGTCTATAATATATTAAAATTACTCCTAGATGAATATTATCATTGACCTAGAGGTATATAAATGTGAATGGAGTTATGATTCTATATGATCCTAAAAAATAGAAAAGTTATTCACCTATATGAAAAACAATTTTGTCGGTTATATTGGTGTTCTGGAATTTATGGGATCAAATCATTGAACTTTTTAAATTATTTATCTCTTTGTGAAATTTTATTGAACAATGTAGAGAAGGTGGTGTAAGCATAATGAGTACCATTCCAACATGAAATTAAGTTAGTAGAGTAAAATCTCATGATTATTTAAATTTTACAACAAACAATCGGTTCGATTAACTTGATGGAATAAGTGGATTATGTGACTAACTGTGTCCCATATATAAAATGTGTATTACAATAAATTAATAACAAGATTAATATATTATAAATAAAATTGAATATGTATGAAAATAGTCTTGTTTAAATATATATTATTGTTTTCACATTTTTAATATCTAGAAAAATGAAAAAACTATAGATACATGATAGTGGCTATTCATCACAAATGACACATGATAAAAAATTAATTTTTTAATTGAAAATCATGATAAGTGAGTAGTTAGTTTTGGGAATGATACTTCATTTAAAATTTGATGAATAGGGGATACTAAATGGAAACATAAAAATAATTATTATTTAATTGATATTTCATTGATGGGATAAAATATAAAATACGTTGTTTGACTATACTTTGTGATAATGAAAAAATTGTTATTTTATAAAAATATTCTACTATAATTGGAAGTATAGAAGATTAGAATGTTTTTACATAAGATAAGGAACCAATGAACAAACATTTCAATGTTATTACACTGTTGACCAGGTAATCATATATATTAAATAATTAACAATCATTTTAATGATAATTTTCTTTAAAGTTTAACTAAATTGAAAATAAGAGAATAAATTGTATGTAAAACTATTCAGAAAGGGAAAATGTTCAATTAATGTTTTAAGAATATAGATATTAAATATAAAATACCTCTTTAACTATATCATTTTATGATATGTTTCTTAATGTTAAATCATTTAGTAAAAGTAGATTTGTATTCTCTATCTTTCACTAGTTATTTCACTCGAATGACTGGCATCATGTGTATGAATCATAAATTAGAGGTTGTATTACTGATTTATTTATTAAAAAGTTATATTGAGAGAGAAATTGAGGATTATATAGAATATTTGTGAGTAGTTAATGGTATATAATATATATTAAAATATTTTGAATCATATTATAGAATAAAATTAATAAATCATCAGTATATTTCTCCATAAACGCCAAAAAAATGTAGTGTAAAATAAGATTAATTGATTTTATTGTAGAAATACAATGAATCTTGTTAAAGGAATTAAATCATTCAATGTATGACTAGATAGAAGAAGTTTGAAATATTGTATATGTGATAAATTGATGTTATGAGAGACTAGAATACAACATTACTTCCTATGAAAATCATTACAATAATGATACATCATTTATTTACATCAATATTTTTATAAGAACATGTTTACTAAAAAATCATGATCTTGGAAATTTTGATTAGAAAGAAGACATAATTTTTATTTGATATCCACCTAGATGATGAATATAGATTTTTCTATAATAATAATTAAAATATATATTTGATTAAATTGATTTTAATTTTATTGGAAAAAAATAATTAATTATTTTATTTAAATGTTGATGAGGAAAAACTGATTATTTCCATTATAAATTGATGTAATTGAAATGATACATATCAAGATTCTGATAAACATGTGATGATGATCGTAAATCAATAATAACAACATTGAAATTACCTACAATCAAGAAATATTTTGAAAGAAAAAAATGTTATTGGGAAATAGATATATCATGTTCTTTCATCAAATGGATGATAATAAAAAACAAGACATCAATAATTTAAAAATATATACTAGAGTCTGTTTCAGAATAGATGAACCCAATGTATGGTTTGATTAAATGAATGAATATTTCATTTATATTGGCAATCAATATTAAATCATATTACATGAACATTTATTAATAATATTACTGGAACACAACAAGTGTATATAAATATGATGAATTATCATGGAGAAGTTTGAAGAAAAGATAAAATATTGGTTTCTTAATACTATTCATATGTGGATGGTGTGTATTTTTAGGATACCATTCCCTTGTTTCAAGATTAGAAACATTAATAAGTTTTCTAATAGTTTCCACCAATCAAATTATTTTTTCAAATGGATTCAAAATTCAAATGTTCTCATTTATAAAATTGATGAATAAATTTATGTTTTCAAACATTATTGGTTTCTACTCAAAAATGATGGAATAAATGTATTTAAATTCAACTAATCATTATATAATATGAAATAATCCCCCCATGTAGTTTTTTTTCAAACATGATAAATATTATAGAATGTGGGAGTTTTCTAAAATAAAAGCGAATAGAAACATATATGTGAATGGTTTTCACAATTGATCCTTATTATTAATTGTGTATATGAATGTTCTTATTTTTTCTTGAGGATGAATAAAAATATTGTAAATGATTTTCCATGGAAATGAAGACGATTTTTTATATTTCATTATTTGGATAATTTACATTCCTCCATTCCTTATATGTTCAATAATAGGAAATATTCATTTTCTTATCTCAAGAAAATAATATAATGAAATTGATAAATATGTTTTGAATGATCGATTGTAAAAAATATTTAACACATATTTCAATGAGAAGAATATTGAGTTATAGTGAATCCTTAAAAGTGTATATCAAAATGATTTCCCATTAATGATTGGAATTTTTATTTACCTCACTAGCTGTGGGATTGATTTGTTTTATGTTGTAACCTTGTGTTCCATATATTGGACTGATTGAAAAGAATCTCATATTATGGTGGAAAATACAATACTTAGAAATCTTAATGAATAAATGTCACATGGTATACAATTAAAATTTCATATGGAAATGAAATATCATGGATAAATTAATGGTGATTAATGACTCGTGATCAACATTGTGAGGATGATTTTTTATTGGAGAATTTTGTATGAGTAATAATTGTAAGAAATTTTGTATTTGAATGATTAATCATAGTAGAATCTAAATATGTTGCAACTATAAATGAATGTAATCAAATTTTTGTTGTGAAAGATTAGTTGGAGTACATTAATGTTAACTATTAGAACCGAGTAATGGTTCATTGTGATCACAAGATTGCAATTGATCATTCTAATAATCAAATCTAGTACTCAATATCAATAGATATTTTTAAAAATATACATTATATAAAATAAAAATATATTGGTGGATATGTTATGTGATAATACATTTCAACGATTATAAATTTTATGATATGTCTAAAAAATAAATTTCCATGTAATAAATTGTGGAATTGATGTAGAAACATCGTGTTCGTCATCCAAAATATAAATCCTTAAAATCATAATAAACCAACCAATGATTCATTAGAATATGTTGAAAATGGGGGAGAAATTGGAAAATTTTGAACTATACTGTAAAGGGTTTTAAATTTCATTAGTAACATGTTTATAAAGATGTAGTTACCATAAAATTGGGATGATAAATAAAAATGAAACGATAATATAAAATAATAGGTGATTTAATATCATGACATATCAGTAAATTTTCTTATCACTAAGGGATGTAGTTCCAACAAAACAATTTTTTTATCATGTTCTGTGTTTATATTACACACACATTTGGAAATGGATATGTCTTATAACATAAAAACAAGTGGTATAAAATAATGTTCATTGAAAATAAATATTTGAAAATGTTATTCATAAGAGTGGTCAAAATTCCAAATAATGACATTATAGATTCTTCATGTATTTTCTGTTATAATAATGCTTTGTTTTGGTTGGAAATAGACATTATAAAGAAATTGTTTTTGTAAATTTGGTGAAGTAATTTTGTAAGTTTATTATTTTTTTGTTTGATATGTTATAGAAAATAATAATAAATAATTTTTTGTTGAAATTATATGAATCATATCCACTAGATCAAAATTTATTGATTAGATGTAATATTTCGTTTACACAAATGATATACATCGAAAAAATGATTTTATAGTAAAATTTTAATTAAAATAATTAAAAAAGAATTTGAAGAAATTAAATTACTCTTTGGGCCATTATGACATGACAATATTGGATGTTAGAAATCATTCCAAAATAATTTATAGGATGCATTTTTATTTTTTAAAATTTTGAAAATATCACGGAGTAATGATATAGACATATGATTGTATAGGAAAAGATATGTGCATGATTATAGAATTTCGGTAGTCGGTTTTTCAAGAGTTAGATCACTATATAAAGAATCATTGGATGACGATTTTTTTAGAATAATAAAAGTATGATTATAATGGTGTGTATATGATAGAAATTTTTATTATCAAAAGTGATATTGAGACTAATACATCTGAGAATTTGATGAAAAAAATCAATTAGAAGAGTTGTTGTTACTAATCAATAATTTATAAGTCCTCTAGTTCCATTGAAAAAAATATTATTGGATTAAGACAGTTAAATATGTTTTTAATAAATTATGTAGAAGTTTTGCATGTCCACAAACAATGAAAATCTACGAAAGGTTTAATTTTTTACTATTATTTGTTAGGTATAGAAATCCATTGGAAATTACAATATATTATTCAACCGTTTTCAATTTATTTAGAGCATCATCGTGATAAATATTATTTTCTTAATGGACTTAGGGTGGCATATGTCAGTATATTCCATGAGTAAAGAGATATGGAAGGAAAAAAATAAGTTTCATTTGGTGTTGCCCTGGAATTATAATTCATGGACCAATAATTTAAAAAGTCAAAGTCAATGATTTAGAGGTTTTAATTATAAGTGGTTCAATAGGAATGATCAGATGAAGTGTTTTCAGATCAAATTATCCAAACTAATGATAATTTATTTCAAAAATAAATTATATCTTGTTAAAATATATGAAATTTGAGAAGAATTATGAATAGTCTATTCAGTCAAAAGTTCTCTTTTGACCTCTATATCTTGTATTGGAAATCACAAATGACATTGAACATGCTGATCGAACCTACCATGCTGATCATACTGACCATGCGAATCGTACCTACCATGCTGATCATACTGACCATGCGAATCGTACTGACCATGCTGATCATACTGACCATGTTGATCGTAATGACCATGCTGATCGTACTGGCCATGTGAATCATACTTACCATGCTGATCATACTGACCATGCTGATCGTACTGACCAGGCTGATCGTACTGACTATGTTTTTCGTACTGACTCTGGAAATTGTATAGATTGTTAATCATTCTATGTCTACTCACTTTGTATCATTTTAAAATATTACACAATAATACTAATTATACTCATACATCCCTTACTTTCATCTTTTGGTACTTAGTCAAAAACACATGTTTCATATTAATCGTACCCTTGTTTATCATCTTCATGTATCTTTTGTTTTAACAAAAATGATGTCGTAGAGTTAGTTACAATCTAATCAAAACGATCTTGTGTTTTCTGTTTCAATATGACCGTTATAATACCAGGTGTCCATGTACCTCCTAGTTTTTTAGTGAAATATGACCGTTGGAGGCAATATGACCACTGGAACATGAGGCCTATAAATAAGAGGTCATTTGAAGACAATAGGTCATGTATGTGTGTATGAGATTGATCATTCTGTGCAATCATGTTCTAGTGAGAGATGTTGTGACTTCTCTCCTGCTTCGTATGAAATCCTTGAAAATACAAAACGTGAACGGCTTGTTGTTAGTTTGTGAATTTCTCTAAGTTCTTTGTTGGTGCTTTGTGTGACCGATCATCCTATCGAGGGCTGTCGGGGATTTGTAGATAGATGAACCGAACATCGTATCGAGGGCTGCCAAGGATTGGCAGACAGACGAACCGATCATTATATCGAGGGCTTACCAAGGTGGTAAGGCAGATATCTTATCCTATTTGAAAGGATAACCCTTCTCTTTGGGTTAAAAATAATCTAAATACTTTTACATTTCCGCTGCTATTTGTATTAAAAAGTAATTTTTATTGTTTCCTTTATTCATTACACTTTCAATTGTAATTGTTTCAATTATGATTATTCTATTACATATTGTATTAATAGATTCTATACACATTATGGTAGAATCTTTCAAACTTTTTTTACATTGATTATTTTATTCCTTTGAATACAATTGTTTTACATTTCTTATAGTATTACATTGTATCATACCTTTATATTCAACACAATTGTGGTTTGTCTTTGTATTAGTTTAAGATCGTTTAAACTAATTTCTTAAGTGTTTAAAACACAAAGTTTTAAACATAAAATTCACCCCCCTCTTATATTGTTCCATTTAATATACATATATATATATCTACATATTATATCCTAAAATTGGTATCAGAGGAGGTTTCCACTGATTTATTCTACTAACTCTTATTCGATTTTATTACAGTTTCAACTATTTACTACAGTAACGTGTGGAGTGGAAAAGATTGTGTTTTATCACATGGTAGGAATGAATATTGGTTCAATTGAAAACCAAAATCCTTCCAGACCACCTATCTTTGATGGTAATGATTATGAGTACTTGAGAGCTCAAATGAATACTTTCCTGATCAATACTGGTGTAGATAATTTTTTTATGCTTACGGAAGGTTACAAAATTATTGAAAAACAAGTCAGTACTTTCACTAACCAAGAGAAGTAAGAATATCAACTTAATTACAAGTTATGCAATAAATCATTATTTTCTATGACTAGGAATATGTACATCTAGATATCTTATTGTGAAGAAGCCAACTATATTTCGAAGAAATTGGAAGTCACACTTTTTGGTACATCCAAGGTTATAGAAACAAGAAGATCAATTCTTTGAGCAGAGTATCATGGATTTGATTTTCCTTATGGAGATATAGTTTGTAAATTGCAAAAAAGATTTATGACACTTGTCAATAGTTTACAATATATGGGAGAAAAAGGTCTTTATGATGACGCTCTGGTAGATAAGATTATAGATATAATTCCGAATGAATGGGAGTGAAAAAGGACAGTCATTGATGATAATAGAAAAGTTTCCCAGATTACTCTTGATGAACTCTTCGGAACTCTTTTAAAGAATGAGACAAGAATGAATAGAGATGCTGATTTCAATAAGAAGAAAAAATGGGTATAGAAGTATATCCTTTACATGTAAAGGTAAAACACCTAAAAGGATAACATGATCCATTGCAAAGAATGTTTTTATATCAGAATCAAGTAATAGTTATTACTCAGATAATGAGTTTCCCAATCCTTCTCGAAGGATGAACACGATTGTGGGAAAGAAAGACTACCAATACAGATTCAAAAAGAAAGATAGGAAGGATTAAAAAAGATTCAGAGGTAACTTTTAATGAATGTAAGAAAGTGTTACACATAAGGCCTGATTTTCCATTATTGAAGAGAAAATACAGAAAGGAGAAACATTCTGAATGAAATAAGAAAAATTATTACAAGACAGAGACAAAGAACATCGTGAAGTAAAATGATTTACGGAGTGCAAGTGGTAGCAATTCATCAGATAATTCGTCAGAATATGAGTCTTCAGGATAGATGAATATTGGACTTATATCTAGATTACCAATTTAAGATCATTCTCTCATGGCTAAGGTACACAATTCTGAAGCTATCACAAATGTATCCCTAAATTAAAATTATACAGATAATAAATATTATGAATCATCAAATGATGATTCATTTTCATCAAGAATATAATACATTACCTTATTATTAATATGTTTCTAGGTTTTTTAATTACTTGAGAATGAAAATTCTATACTCAAGAAAAATCTTGATAACGAAAATTCTAGAATTTCAATTTTAACTAAAGAAGTATCATATCATTCTAGTGATCCAAATATGATAACTTCTGAACTTGAATGTATTTTAAAAACCCTTGAGTAATTAAAATATGATAAATATAATCATTCTAAGGATCTTTAAAATGTAATTTCTAAGAAAAATGTTTTAAATCTTAACACTTGTTTAAAATCAAATGTTTTGGAGGATAAAAATCTAGATTTAAAAATAAATTCCGAAATATTTTTTTTGAAAAAATGTTTGTCAAAATTCACCTATGATAAAGAGAATTTTGACAAAATGTATTCTCAAATTCGGCCATTGAGATATCATTCTAGACTTGGTTATACTAATTACAAACCGGTTTTTAGTAATAACTATTTTGTTCCACAAAAAACCCATTTTTGATCTATGTGTCAATGTGGTGGACACTTGAAAAGAGAGTGTTCTCTTAATAGAACTCAGTCATTAGGATTTCGTAAATCTCATTTTGAAAAACAAAGGTGGATTCCTAAATTTCTATTGTCTAACCATTCTGGATCCAAACAAGTTTGGATTTTGAAAAACTAATTGATTCTTTTTCAGAAAAATAAGAAGTGTACCAACAAGAATATTTGGTACAAGGATAGTTTTTGTCTCAAAACATGACTATTAACAAATATTTCCTTGAAAATTTTATCAAAATAAAAGGTGGAAAGGTTACCTTCGGAGATAATTCTCGAGGAAATATTGTTGGGATAGGTAATATTGTTTTTCTTGGAAATGTTCTTATCTCAAATGTTTTGTTTTTTAAAGGTCTTAAGCACAATCTCATTAGCATAAGTCAATTATGTGATGAAGGTTACCTAGTGAATTTTAGAAATGATAAATGATTAGTTCAAAATTCCAAGGATAAGTTCATTCTATCTTCCCATAGGCATGAGAATGTATACACTATTAACATAGAAGACCATAGGTGACAATATTTACCCTTTTTAAGTGAAATAGAAGACAAATCATTGCTATGAAATAGAAGACTAGGACACTACAACCTAAGAAATCATTACAAAATCTCATAGAAAATACTTGTAAATGGACTACCTAATCATAGATATGATTATTCAAAAGTGTATGATCCTTGTAAATTTGGAAAGTAACATAAAACTAGCTTTAAATCAATTAGTGAAGTTTCAACTTCTAATGCATTACAGCTAGTGCATATGGATCTTTTTGGTCCTTCCGAAACTGGAAGAATTGGATGAAAATACTATGTATTTTTTTAGTTGATGACCTTACTAGATTTACATGGGTCTATTTTCTAACTAAGATATGTTAAGCCTTTTCCTATTTCAAAACATTTAGATCCCAAGTTAAAAATGAGAAAAACCTACCATTGATAACTATTCATAGTGATCATGGTGGGGAATTTCAAAATTGTGAATTTGAAACTTTTTGTAGTAAGAAAGGTATTACTCACAATTTCTTAGCTCCAAGATCTCCTCAACAAAATGGTGTTGTTGAAAGAATAAATCTTATTCTTCATGAAATAACTAGAACCATGTTGAGTGAATAATCCATTGCTAAGAACTTTTGGGATGAAGCTGTTAGCACTGCCTAATATACTATAAATTGTATTTTAACCAGACCGTTTCTTAATAAATCACCTTATGAATTATGGACTAACTGAAAACCTAATGTTTCATACTTCAAAGTTATTGGGTGCAAAGTATTTATTCTAAATACAAATGATAATCTACACAAATTCACCCCAATATCTGATGAAGGAATCTTTCTAGGCTACTCCATAACTTCTAAAGCTTATAGATTTTTCAATAAAAACATGTGTAATGTTGAGGAAATAGTACATGTAAAATTTTATGAAACTGATCCATTTGTTTCAAAATCATCCCAACCTACTTCCTCGAATTTGTTTTCAGAAACTGTTTATAAACTTTTGTTAGAAGATCTTTCGAATAAGGAAAATGTTCAAGATGATACTTCTGAATCATTTACCCCAGAAGAATTTCTACCATATGTTGGTGGACAGGTTTTACAAAACCCTAAAAATTTTATCATAGGAATCATCCTATTGATAATATCATTGGTGATGTAAATCAACATGTAAGGACCAGAAATTCCTTAAGAAATGAAATAGAACATCTTTCTTTTCATTCCCAATTTGAACCTAAATGTCCAATTGAGGCCTTAGGTTATGAAGATAGGATTAAAGAAATTCAAGATGAACTAAATGAATTTGAAAGGAATCAAGTCTGGAATTTAGTTGAATGACCTAAAAAATAACTGTAATTAGAGTAAAATGGGTTTTCAGAAACAAATGTGATGAAAATGGAATCGTTGTATGAAATAAAGAAAGACTTGTTGCTAAGGGATATAATAAACAAGAGGGAATAGACTATGATGAAACATATTCTCTGGTAGCTGTACTTGAATCTATTCATATTCTATTAGCCTTTACAACATACTTTAACATCAGACTTTTTCAAATGGATGTGAAATTTTCTTTTCTAAATGTTTTGGTTCATGAAGAAGTGTTTGTCAAACAACCCCTGGTTTTCTAGTCTCAAAACATCATAATCATGTTTTTAAACTAACCAAAGCTCTATATGCTCTTAAACATGCCCTTAGAGAATGGTTTGATAGACTTGCAAGGTTTATTTTACAAAAAAATTATGAAAAAGGTACAGCAGATCCAACCCATTTTATAAAAATAGAAAATAAAAATGTTTTGATTGTTCAAATTTATGTTGATGACATCATATTTGGATCAACATAGCAATCTTTAATGGATTATTTTACAAATTTAATGAAATATGAGTTTGAAATGAGTATGATGGGTGAGTTAACATTCTTTTTAGGTTTTCAAATTTCTCAAAAACCAGAAGGAACATATACATCTCTACATAATTATATTAAAGAAAGGCTCATGATGTATGGATACTACAAGACTAAAAGTATTAGAACTCCTATTGGTACCTCAAATACACTTGATCTTTATGAAACTTGGAAACCAGTAGATCAATCAATTTTCAGAAGTATGATAGGTTGTTTTCTATACTTGACAGCTAGTCCTCTAGACTTAATGTTTTCTATATTCGTATGTGAAATATACTATTCTAATCCAAAAGAGTCTCATTTAAAAGATGTAATGTGAATATTTCGGTATTTAAAAGGCAGTATATGTTTTTGGCTTTTTCACACCTCTGAAAATGATTTTTAAAAAAAGGTTTTACAGATTCTGAATTTGGTGGTTGTAGAATGGATAGAATAAGTACATCTAGAACATGTCATTTCTTAGAAGATTCTCTAGTTTCATGGTCCTGCAAGAATCAACACTCGGTAGCACCTTCCACTGCTGAAGCTGAATATGTAGCAGCTGAAAGATGATGTGCTCAAGTGTTGTGGATGCAACACACACTCACTGACTATGGATTGAGATTATCCAAAACCCTAATTCTATGTGATAACACTAGTGCCATAGATTTTAGTAAGAACCCATCACATCACTCTCATGCAAAACTAGTAGATGTTAGGCATCACTTTCTTAGAGATCTCACAAAAAAAGGAGATATTATATTACAATTCATCAGATCTCAAGAACAACTTGCAGACATTTTTACAAAATCATTATCTTCCGATAGATTTGGGTTTATAAAACAGAAGCTAGGAATGATTACATTAAAATAATAATTCATATCTATTTCATGTTTTACATTTCTCCTTCCAATAAACAACTCCTCTTAGAAAGGGGGAGAACATGTCTTATTGTGTTTATTCTTATCTTATGATATTTAATTATTTATTCTCATGGTATGTGTTTTTGTCATTATCGTTATCGTATTGACTGTTTAATCATATTATTTACATTTCTGTTTATTGTATTGAGATTTTTATTGTATTATTTACCTATCAGTTTATCATATTGACAATTTTATCGTATTATTCACCTATCTGTTTATCATATTAACTGATTACAGTAATAAATTTCTTTTCCATCAGCTCTTCAGTTTATCGTAATGGATATCCTTTCCATCAGCATGACCGTTTATAGTAATGAATTTAGTTTCCATCGGAACGTCCATTTATGTTAATGAATTTCTTTTCTATTGGCAGGGTCGTTCGTGGTAACAAGTTTGTTTTCCATTGGCATGAACTTTCATGGTATCAAGTTTGTTTTCCATAGGCTCATCAGTTCTTGGTAATGAATTTCTTTTCCATCGTCAGGACCATTTATGGTAATGAATTTCTTTTCTATCATCACGTCCGTTTATGGTAATGAATTTCTTTTCCATCGATACATTCGTTCATGGTAACAAGTTTGTTTTCCATTGGCTTGTCAGTACATGGTAACAGATTTCATTTCCATCGGCATAACGAATGGTGGTATAATTTTACTTCGTATGCTTGTGTTTTTCTTTCAATATTAATACTATCTAAACAAACAATTACCTTACGATCTCCACCAGGTACATACTTTTTAATTTTTTTTCATTTTTCTTTTCATTTTTTCCAAACCGTTTATTTCATTTCTTCTAATATCAACTGTAGAAGACCAACGGTCATTATTTTATGCCAATAAATGGATCCCCCTCCACAAAACCACACCGATCTCTCAATATTTGTGGCAAAGCTCTGCTCCGTCTATTTAAGAGTTCATACGATCTTTCAAGCGGCTTCACCTATATGTCTCAATCCTCTAGTAACACTCCCTTCGAAATGTCTTCAAAGTCTTTTTCAAAGAAAGGTTATTTTCTCGGGTCTTTTTTGATTCATATGATTCTAAAATCAAAAGAATCATTTTGTATCAAGGCTAGGAGAATTTATGTGTTAAAAAACCTATTTATCAAGATATGGTTCTTATTGATGATGTCAATCAGTTTTATAAAACCTAATCTTTCGATAAGAACATGATTATCAATTTTGTTGTGTACAATTGAATGTTTTCAATTTTGATGAAATAAGTAGCCCATTTTCTAAATGTCTCCATCGCAGGTGATTCTTTCTGTCCATCCCATAAACTACTAGAGGACATTGGTATATTTAACAAATATAGTTTTGAGAAGTCTTTGTTTCTTATAAATGAAGAGAAGAGTAAAGTGGCCCATATTTCACCAGATAATAGATTTGTGGCTCTTTTGATTCAAGGTTTTCTTTTCCCAATGAAAGGGGATACAGAAACTCTGATAGTTTCTGATATTTTTATGCTTGAATATCTTGTAAATATGAGAAAACTAAATCTCATGGTATACATTTTTGAAACTATCAAGAATATTAAGTCCGGAGAAATTAAGTCCCATTTGATTATGTATCCATCCATTCATACAAAGTTCATTCTCGAGAGTATGATGTTTTGTAATATTCCTTTGAATGGAAATCTAATAGATTTGAAGCCACCCTGGATTAGTAAGAGTACTTTGAAGAAGTTGAATGTTTGTTTTGATCTGAATTCAAATATTTTTGTTAAGTATTTAGAAACAGAATCAGCTCAGAATTAATCGACACATGTTCCGGTCAAAGATAATCCATCTGTTGGTGATCCTCAAATGTTAGATCCGTAAACCAGTTCAAAGGAAAACAAGAAACCAATGTATAGTAAAGAGTTTGTTGGAAAGTGGAGAAAAGAAAGAGAACAGAGAATGGTAGGTGATGGAAAATTCAGTCTTGACCCAGCTAAAGCTTTTGTAGAAAGAATAAGTGTATAAAAAACCCTTCAATCAAAAAAGAAGAAGAATGTTTTGAAAAGAAAGGCTCAAGAATTTCATATCTCTATTGTACTCAAAATGGATAAGGAAGCTAGTTATCAACTAAACAAACAAGTACATCAAGAACCTATCGTACAAAGTCTTCCAAAGAAAGAAAAATGGAATTAGATGTTGGAAATTATAGAGGAAGTTGATGAAGTTGAAGGAGATTTTATTTTAGATTTCCTTTAATGTTTAAAAAAGAGTGGAGAAGAATCTGACCAAATGTAGTGTAAAGTTATTCAACAAGTTCCTTGTGGTGATCAAACACCAGTTAAATCTTTTGAAACTACGGATAAAATAACATTTCATGGAAAGAAAGGTGCCCAGTCTTCTCATACAGAAAAAGATATTGTAAACAGTGATAAAGTGGAAGAAGAAATAAAGGATAAATAAAAAGAAAAAGGAAAACATCCAGTTATAGACTCAAGCCGGTCAAATGAACTGCATTCCTATGATGAAGATACTGGTTCTGAACAACCAATCTATCTCAAGAGAAGTGATTACATTGTTCATGTTTTAATGAGGGTTGAAAAGACTATTCCATAATTTCCTATGATTGATGGAAAAATTTATTTCATTACTGACAAGAAAGAAAAATAAATTTTGTTCTATTAAAGAATTGAGGAAGAAAGTTTTTTCAGTTGAAGCTGATTTGAATGTTCTATCTGAAACTTCGGCTACTCAAAAGAAGGATTGCAACAGGATGTCTATGTGGTTATACAAAAAATAGAGCTCAGTGAATGACCATGGGATAGAAATTGAAGACATAAGGAGGTTGTCAAATGATCGTGCTATTTCTTTCAATAAACATGACAAAGAAACTGTTGAAAGACTAAATCAGGTAACTCATGGAGCAGATATCCCTTTTTGTGAAAGTGTTTAAATAAAGAATGAATGATTTTTAGTCTAAGTTTTAGAAGGTTTCATCTATCAATGATGAAAAAGTTTTGTTAAAGAAACAAAATTTTGTGTTATCCAAAGATAACAAAAAATTTCAAGAAAGAATTGATACTCTCGAGGAAGTAATCAGAGTCCAGGAGGAGACCATCATGAATCCAGATCATCTTTTTCCTGACCAGTAAGAGCTTCTCAGATCTCAGGGTGACTCAATTTCTGAAGACAAGAAAGAAATCAAAAAGATGAAAGCTATTTTTCCTAAATTGATAAAGAAGGAAAAGGAAAGAGAAAACAAATGACTTGTATTTGTTTTTTTTTTGTGATCCCTATCGGTTATCATAATGAGATTTATTTTACTCTTTCCATTGCCTTGATATTCTTTTCTCTAACTCTTTCAGGAATCTCAAGATTACCACATTATTTTGGTAAATAACAAAGGGATAGAATGTTTTACAATGGGTGAATGATTTAATAAAATACTTCTAAACCATGTAAAATTTGTGAATACAATCCTTTCTAAAATACATACCTAAGGGGGAATTAGTTGTTTTCAATTTCATATTCAAAATTGTTTCCAATAACTCAGGGGGGATGAGTATTTCATTTTGTTTTTACTTTGTGTTTTGTGCATTACAAAAAGGGGGAGATTATTGAGTAAAAATTTATCTTTTGACTTCTATATCTTGTTTTGGAAATCACAAATGACTTTGACCATGCTGATCATACTGGCCATGCTGATCGTACTGACCATGCTGATCTTACTGACCATGTTGATCATACTGACCATGCTGATCGTACTGAACATGCCAATCGTACTGAGCATGCCTATCGTACTGACCATATCAATCATACTAACCATGGTGATCGTACTGACTATATTATTTGTACTGAATCTTGAAATGGCATTGAATGTTAATCATACTAATTCTACTCACTTTGTATCATTTCGAAACATTAAACAGTAATACATATAATACTCATACATTCATTACATTATTTGTCTGTTACATTGTCAAAAACACATGTTTCATATTAATCGTACTCTTGTTTATCATCTTCATATATCTTTTGTTTTAACCAAAATGATGTCTTAGAGTTAGTTACAAACTAATCAAAACGATGTCGTGTTTTCTATTTCAATATGACCGTTATAATTCCAGGTGTCGAAGTCCCTCTTCTTTTTTCGGAGAACTATTACTATTGGAGGCAATATGGCCGTTGGAACTAGAGGCCTATAAATAGGAGGTCATTTGAAGACAATAGGGCATGTATGTGTGTATGAGATTGATCATCCTATGCGTTCAAGTTCTAGAGAGAGACGTTGTGACTTCTCTCTTGCTTCATACGAAAGCCTTGAAAATACAAAATGTGAACAGATCATTCTTAGTTAGTGTACTTCTATAAGTGTTTTTTTTTTCTTTTTGTGACTGATCATCATATCGAGGTCTACCGGGGATAGGCAGACAGACGAACCGATCATCGTATCGAGGGCTATCAGGGATAGGCAGACAGACGAACCGATCATTGTATCGAGGGCTTACAAAGGTGGTGGTAAGACACACCTCTTATCCTAGGTGAATGGATAACACTTCACATTGGGTTAAAAAGAATTGTAATACTTTTACATTTCTGATACTGTTTGTATTAGAATGGAATTTGTATTGTTTCCTTTCTTCTTTACACATTAAATTGTAATTGTTTCAATTACGATTATTCTATTACATATTGTATTAATAGATTCTATATTCTTTATGGCAGAATCATTCACACATCTTTTACTCTTATTATTGTATTCCTTTGAATACAATTGTTTTAAATTTCTTATAGTATTACATTGTATCATAACTTTATATTCAATACAATTGGGGTTTGTTTTTGTATTAGTTTAAGATCGTTTACACTATTTTCTTAAGTTTTTAAAACACAATGTTTTAAACATACAATAAACCCCCTATTGTATTTTTCCATTTAATATTCATATATATATCTGCATTTCGATCCTACACAGTCATAGTGTTTCAAGAATTCAACAGAAAAAGTTGAGAAGAGTTGAATTGGTCAAATATGATGATCAAATGAACATGTGTTTTTGAGATTTGAATTTATTGTGGGTGGGAAAATTAAATGGTTTCCCATAATTTTCTCACATTTAGAACCCATAAATAAAATTTAATAGTAAATTTTACGTAAATATTTTTCTGAGTGTTGAAAAAATGATGATGTGCTAAATAAATTATTTTAAAATATGATTTCAAACAAAATTTTATATCATATATGAGTTTTCTCACCATAAATTTTTATTTATATGGATGTTCTTCTGTACATAATGTAATGATAAAATGAACATATTTTATATATTTTATATTAACTGTTATAGAGAATCAAACTGATTTAATATGCTTCATTTTGAGATGTTCATTGAGAAGCAATGATTTTTTATACAGTTAGATCAATATGGTATGGAATTCTGCTTATTTTAAATTGGTTCATTAGAATATTTCTTTTTAATTATACCATTTAATGATATATAAATATATAAATGATGATGAAATTGATATTTTTAATAGACCATTTGTGGAATAGAATGAATACGTTACATATTTATTTTTCGGTTAAATTATTGAGTGAAATATATTGTAATATAATGGGATAAAATATAATCCTTTATATATAGATATAGATTGTTTCTAACTAGTTTTGATATATTTTTTATTTATGTCATCATTATTTTGAATAACCTTAGACTCATTGGAGTATATATGATATTGATGAAGGATCTGAAACTATAAAAAATCCTTATAAATCATTTGTACCAAGTTTAAATTCCCATTTCCCCATGAATTTGGCTTTAGTAGATGTATATACTAAATAAAATTAAAAAATATGTAGGTTTGGTGTTGATTAATGTTTATAATTGTATAAAAAACGACTAGTTAACACTTGAACCCATCTTAATTGTTCATCTATCTTTTGGAACGTAAATTTTCATGGGTTTCCATTTACTTAAACCAAAAAACAAATTATTGGAGTTTCAAAATTGATTAAAATGGAAAACTAATGATTCCTAAAATATAAAAATAATTAATATATTAATAATATATTATCTATAAAAAAATTTATATTATCCCCTATATGGTTGCATTATAAATTATATTAGAAATATAAGAATTCATTCAGACATTGAGGGATTTGTTCAACTATTACCGGAGATTCTACATTTGTTAATGATATATATATTGTAGAAGTTATATGAGGAATAATGAGAGAAATTTTTACAGAGGGTGTTCCCATAAAACATTTTTGATATATAATTCTATAAAATATGAATTGAATATTACCATATTTAAAATTGTATATTAGATATTGGACCAAAAAATACTGAAAACACACCACATTTATAATATTTTTTTTAAAATATAATCTTTTCGTGATCAAGGATTTCATCTACACTCATAAGAATAAGAATTTCTATAATGTTCTCTCTATAAATTTGTTCTCTAAAATCTATGATGGTCATATAACCATTTTTTATTATTTTTTCCACATGAACATGTAATGTCTGTCAATGTAGAAGGTTAAATCACATGAGGCCAATGTATAAAAAGTATTTTATATCAATTGGTTTATAATTTTGATTAGTATGAATCATCCCTCTGTTTCACCACAATTAATTTCAACATTAGTAATATCATTCATTATTTTATGATTTTTTTAATTAATTTATAATTATATTTAATAAATAATAAACTGGAAAGGAGTACTTCCATGTCAACATGTAGTCCATTCAACGTTGAATATCTATTCATGAATGGATCCAACAGTATGATCAATAAAATGAGAATCCATATCATTAAGGTGAATATGAAAATCAACTTATAGATCATGATATTTAAGAATCCCACCACTTATAGGACCTTTTGTATGTTTTATATTTTGAATTATAGCTATGTGGATATTGTACCTTATATAACATTCACCAAAAATATGTGTTGGTTCAAATATATATAAATCACAATAATTTTCACCTAGAATAACACCATCATCGTAGAAGAATATTTTTATTCTTGATTGATATATCATAGAAATATTTAGGAATAAATGATTACATATTGCAAGGTATTCTTCTGAGGGGAATGTATCACCTAAATGCTAGTTGGATATGGGGGATCTACATTAAGTGTTTTTTTCTATAGATTCTCATATTTCAAAATTCCTGAGAACATTATATAAAACCTCAAACTACAAATTATGTTTTTCTACTAGAGTAGGAATTTTTTTCAACATTGCATCCTTTTTATTATTTTGTCCCCCTTTTCATTTTATTTCAAAAAATAATTTATGGGTGACAAAACAAAACTCACTCACCAGATGTGACCTTATTGTTCAATATAAATTGAAACCAATGGTACATATTTTTCATAGAGTAATGTTGTGGACGAATCCTATGTCTAAATCAATTAAAAAATATTGGAATATATGTAAATATTTTCATTGAATACTTATTTAATGAAGGGAAATTTTTTATTTTGACATACGACCGAATGATTCCACTAATTTTTTATGTACCCCATTCTCACTTTAAAAAGGGGGTATGATAGTTTTTATACTAGTTTCTTATATTCAGTGTTTAATTGTTGATTTATAATATAATATTTCATAATCGTAGTAATTAATACTTTTATTACAATATAATGAATTATAAATCACAATGAAACTTATAATCATTATCTTAATAGTGTCTAATAATTTATTTTATGATTATTGGTGTACCATTTTTGATTAAATCTATATTGGATGTTGGATTATATTCAAATTTGAATCCATGGGAAGATAATTATTATGAATTTTCAAAAAGCCTCTATGAGACATTTCATCAAGAATTAATAATGATTTAATTAATAAATATTCTTATAAAAATGAACTCTAAAAGTGATAAATAATAGTAAATAATTATTACATTATATTTTTATAAGATAAATAATAAATATCATAACATAAACCAAATTCCTTCAATCATTTTTTACCTAAGAGCAAGCATAATATTGTTCCTTGTCTCTACATCAAATGGTTGGTGAATTCATGTGGTAAATCCACTGTCTCTAAATAAACATGTATATTTAATCTTACTAATATAGTCACATAAATTCTATCAAATCATGACATTGAATCCAAGACTTATAACTTTAATATAATTTCTTAATATCATCATGCTTTGAAACTCATGATTTTTTGGCACTTATATGGACCACATTTTACTATTTCCTTAGCTTCAAAATCAATAATATGTCATTAATAAATATGTTTAGCATTGGTATGTGATTATAAATTATTATACTATAGAAATGAACAATTGGCATGTGGAGAAACTTATGGTTCAACATTATTCAAAGCCATAACATTTTCAAGAACTTGTTGTTCCAATGCACTGTAAGAACAAGCTTATTGATAAACATGTTTTTATCGTGAATATGAGAATTAGCATGTGGGAATAAATTATATTTTGAAATAAATTAACATAATATTTTTACTAATTAAATTTTGTTTCTAATATAGAGTAATTTGAGGTAATGAATATTTGTTACAAACTGATATAAGAAAAATATTGAGCTCCCATTTTCCATTATAGGATAAAAGGATTTGAATCCTTTTAATGTGGATAAAAACCCAATTATTGTGTACTACTCTGACATACTAGACACCACTAACATGTGGATTTTTAGAAAAATAATTGGTACATCCCAATGGATTTGGTTATCCTTAGATAAATATTCATATGACACTTCAGTTTTCTTTGTTGATAAAATAAAAATTGACCACATTCAATTTATAGGATTCCAAAAATATAACACATGTACTAAATCCGATGCCATTATAAAGGGTTCTTATATCTTCCATTACAAAATGAAATCAACATTAATTATTCATATGTCAGTAGTTTTAATTTTTCTCAATTTATCAATGAAAATGAAAAAAAATTCAGCTATTGTAATGATGTATAACTCAGCTCCCATATTGATTGAAAATTATTCAAATAAATTAGAATTGTGTTAGGAATATTATTGCTTAGTAAATAATTATGTATAATCTAAATGATTTTTTGAAATAATTTTCAAAAAATATATTAATGTAGATAATGCTAAAAAACTAATTTAAATAATTTAACTATATAATGATTTAGAATTTTAAAAACCTTACATCAAAATATATTATATTCACAAAAATTTAATTATATAAATAATATAAATTTTTAGAATATATAAAATTAATAAATATTTATGTAAAAAATAAATTTTAAAAATTTAAAAATTAAAAAAAATAGAAATTTTATATAATACATATGAATAAATAAAAATAAATGAAATAATATTAAAAACGAAAAAAATCGACCAATTACAAAAAAAAGTGAAATCAAAAAATAATTACATGAATTATAGTCACATAAAATAATAATAAAACCAAATAAATACATAATATTAATTTTATAAATGAAAACATTATTAGAAATATATAACATTAACTATAAAACATTGTGTTGGTTGCAGACGATGAACATCACTGATCGTGGTCGAGGCTTGTGGATCTGGATGGTATCCGGAAGTGGACCTCCTAGAAAGACATACATGGAGCGAACAGACAAACCCAAGATACTAATGGTACTATCTATACCCACACTTCATGTGAGATTTCATGAGGACGACTTGGTGGTGATGTTTACTTTTAAGAAGTTGTACTTTATTTCTCAGTTGTATTATTCTTTCACTTGGGTTTGTATACCAGCACATTTTAATTCCAGCACCTAATTTTGTACTCAGTTTACATTGTGTTTATTCCATCATGTGTACTCCGTTGTTTGTTGTGTTTGATTACTTATATAAGGTCAATGCCTTCCCTTTTATCGGGATTTATGCCTTTGGTTCTAGTCGCCAGCCCCTAGCCTATGGAAGGCGGGCTTGGGGTAGTCAGGGCATGGGCCCCGAGGATGGATCGTGACATTAGATACCTAAAATCATAGTTATATAATAATTCATAATGATTATCAGAACACTATTTGTCACCAGCATCATAAAAAATGAAAAATATAGTGGAATCTTCCTAAGAAAAAACATCCAGGGATGTACCGATCACCCAAAAAATTAATCAAAATTTCCCTGTATATATTGATTTTTTCTCCATCTCTGAACCTCCAAGAAATCCTGTTTCAAATTATATCACATGATTCCTAGATGATTATCCATAAATGGATAGGGTGGTATATAATAGATGCATCGTAGAAGTCGATATGAAGGTAATATTTGTATTTAATTATCTATGAATATAAGGAACCATGGTTATGAATCAAGAACCATCCATGATTTTCGAAAAAATAAATTTTGATCATGATCATGCCTCAAAATCCGATACCACCACAATCTATAGTCGTGAATTATTTAATCCAAGTTAACAAATGAACTGATTTTTTTCTGTCAATTATACCCTATCATAACATGGAAATGTGATAGTGAATTTTCTGTGTGAAAATGTATGATTTATTAAACAATGATTTTATTATAAGTTGGAATAAATTGATCAATATATTTTACACGTATTTTCATACTTCATTTTGGTACCCTCTTAAAAATATAGAAACTAATTATATTTATAACCATTCGAAGAATAATTTTTAAACAACATTTTATATCGGCAAACAATAATAGGGAAACAAAGATATATTTTTTATAATATGATCCACATGAATTCTTCAGGTTCTGTAAAGATTATCATTTCTACAAGAAGTCACTCCTGAGTGGAAGGAAATTTCAAATTTGAAAAAATTAGCTTATTTTTATGATATTTTCCCATATTTGTGGAAGATCTAATAGATATAGATGAATTAATCAAGAGTGTACCTTGAAGAATGAAATATATCATCTAAAAATACGTAATGGGAAATAGGTGGGCTTCATATGTAATTATTTTACCCCATTAAACATTATTTCCTTAGATACCGCTTAAATTTTATTTGTAAAAACATAATCTCCCATGACAGAAATGAAACATGAAAGTTAGTCCCTATGTGTATCACCATAATAGATGTGAATCCATGAGAGTGGGTAACTATGATACTGATTCTTAAAGTGTCTCAATAATGTTGTTTTCTATTTCATTAGTTGAATAATACCATTGAATTTATCATCTTATTTTAAAAAATATTTACAGAATCACATTTTTTAATTTTTCCCTTTCTGCAAATAATAGTGAAACTAAAATATATAATTTATGTTGAATGTATTTTAATTTTAATTATTAAAATAGTTTTTCTAATGGGGTTGTTATTTATTAATCCTTATTATACAAAGAATGTGATTCAAGGAGGATTGCATATGAGAACATTAGTGTAACACCCCGACAATGATTGCTATCAAACTTGTATCCAAAACAGTAGGTCACATGGCCTCATGTGGATAAACTAATATGATAGATGATTAAATCTAGTAGTGGGGTTCTTGAGAGGTGATAGTGGCATGACCACACCCTCTTATCATAGTATAATCACTACAAAAAATATTGCTTTTATCAGTGCTAAAAATGACCATTAACAGCGCTAAGAACAGTGCTCTTACTGTCAGTGAAGATAAGGGGGGGGGGGGGGGTCACCTTTATCAGCACTCAAAAAAACACTGCTAAAGATCCCTTTTATCAGCGCTAAAAAAAGCGCTTATAAAAGGGGTCTTTTATCAGCTCTAAAATGAAGTGCTGATAAAAGGGTTTTTTATCAGCGCCTTCTTTTTCGCGCTGATAAAATACCACTTTTATCAGGGATTTTTTTAGTGCTGATAAAAATAAAACGAACTTAAAAAAATTTTAGAAAAAATATTTCCAATCCTTGGGGGGCTTTGTACAGCGATTGAGTCCCCCTTTATCAGCGCTTTCCCACACCTCCAGCGACCGCCTACACCACCTACACCCTTTATCAGTGCTATCCCTTTAAATCATCCTTGAGCGCGCACCCGTTCCTACACCCGAATTTGATCTCAAGACCTCCCCCCTGCGCACCTAAAGCCTTTGCCACTACCCTATATTTATTTGTTCACTTGTTCATGATATATCTATTTATTTATATATATATTTAATTATATTTATTCGTATAGTAATATATATTTATATTAATATACGTAGTTATATTAATATATATATATATAGTTATATTAAAATATACATATATTTATATTAATATATATATAGTTATATTAATATATGTATACTTATATTAATAGATATTAGATATATAAATATTCATATATTGTTATTTTAAATAAAATGGATATTAGTTATTATTTAGAAAAAGCTAATATATTTTATATCTAAATGTGTTTAATTTTTTATTAAAAAAATTTATTTTTTAGGTTTGAATATATAAAAAATATGTACATATAGTTATATATTTGACTATAGAAATTAGTGAATTATAAAAAGGATGAAATTTCAAAGACATAATATCAATATTAATGTAATACCATGGAATAAATTCAGTACCCACAAAATAATCCAATTATACCACCTTAAACAAGGATGAAAATCCACCAAATGTTAAAAAATCTGTGTACCCCGACTAAAAACACATTTTAGGATGCCTTCTAGGACACTTTTTTCATCGAAAAATGCTTTATTAGGCGCCCCCTTGTCAAATTGACGTAGATATCATTGCAGGCTTCGATTTGATATGTGGTAGATCTCAAAAGGACACCCAGATCAAAAGTTATGACCGTTTGAAGTTCGAGTAGCGTTTTCAACAAATTTTGGATCTTATTTAAATTTTTTAACTTTTTTTATTCTTCAAATTGTTATTAAATGACTATTACGCTCTAATAATTAGCAAATTATTAATTAAAAATATTTATTAAATTTTTTTAGAATACATTTTCAATAAATATCTTATATATTAAGTATAATTAGTATAAATGTACATTTATACTTATCTAAAATATATTTAAAAATTATATATTATATTTATATTAATATAACTATATAACTATATTTATATATTTAAATTTTTATTTAGTTTTTTTTAAGTCTACCCTTTACCAATGCTTTTAAAAAAAGCGCTGATAAATTGGTACATTTATCAGTGCTTTTTTTAGCGCTGATAAATCCACCATTTATCAGCACTTTTTGAGCACTGATGAAGCCCCCCCCCCCCCTTTGTTAGTGCTTTTTCATTAGCGACGATAAAGGGGTGGCGCTGGACATTCCCAGTTTGGTGGTAGTGAATATTGGTAAAATTAGAATAAATCACAGGAAACAACAGAAGCTATAAAAAGCTATGAGAATGCAGCAGATGATGGATTTTATATAACTATAATAAAAGAGGACATCACCAGTTTATACATAGAATGCATGGTAAATTATCATACACAATACAATAGAACAACATAATAAATTCTGCACAATACAGAACTCTGCATGAGTTTTGTAAATAAATGAACTAAAATTCATTTGGATGATATCAATGACAATTCTAAGCTACAACTCTATCCATTTCCCACAAACCTCTTGAAAAAACTACAAAAAATTAGAAATCATCAAGGGTATGTAGATGTATTTACAAGAAATTATACTAGATTACCCATTTCCAATGGGGGCCCGAGTATGGTGTGAGGTATAAATCTCAGTTTTTTGGCACCTCCATTGTCTAGCCCAATACAAACAGTGAATACTTAATAAGTAGTGATAAGGTATAAATAGGTTATGATAGATTTAATTGAGTAAATAAAAACCCATGCACATTCCTATGGGACAACTAAGGATGATACCTTCTTTTACTCATAAGTTTTATAAGTATGAACTATTCACTAGATATATATATATATATATATCCTTACTAGAATAGGGTAATAATCTCTCCCTCCAATATATATTTATATATATATCATGGGGTAAGAATTCCACCTATCCAAAAACACTAATATATCTAGCATGGGGTAAGAATGATTTCCATCCATACACATTCATATTGGTGTCATGGGGTAATAATTCCTCCCACCCTTAAAAATATCTATAGATGGAAAGGGGTTAGAATTCCTTCCATACATAAACATTAATATACATCATTATATTTCATTAGCATGTCCAAAATTTATAATAATAGCTTAAATAATTATATCTTTTATCATTCCATCAATCTGTTCAAAATGTTCTCGGAATGACCCAGTATAAATCATGATACATGAGGTAAAATTTGTTATGTTTTCTGGTAAATTAGTTCCATTTTATCTCAACCAATAAATTTTAGATGAACAATTTAACAAGAATATAATAGTGTGGCTTTTTCTCACCAAGCCAAACTACCACATCATTTGAGAACCAATTGGTCCACTTCATTATAAATGAAAATATCCTTCAATCATAATCTATTCTATAAATAAATATTACAAACATTCCATTCGGTATCCAAAAATATTCTCAAGGTATTCACAACAATTTTTTTTATACATGGAAGACTGATTTATGAAATGTTTATTTCAATTAAAATATGTTATTATCACCATAAATTAATCATAACAATGTTAATTTAGATTTTTTTCATTTAATGTAGATTTGGAACATGTAGGGATTCTTACATAAATCATCTAATTCTATTTTACACAACATGTAAAATTCATATACATGCCATAAAAGATTCAATATTGTAGTAAATAATACAAGGATAAAAGTCTTCTCTATAATTTTTAAGATTTAAATAGTACAACGATGTTGGATGGGATTTATTATAAACTCATGAAATTTCTTGAAAAATATTCATTTTCACATTTTATCTTTCATCATCTCTATAAAGGCATCATTTAATATTAATGATACCGCAATAATTAAAATCTATGAATAACACGATTAAAATTTAATTAATGCATAAATAAAATTATAGGGCCTTGAAAGGGATCCTACCTCAAAGAGAAACCCTGATGAAAACATCGACTGTTGATGACTTATAACCAAAATATTCTTCTATTCATTTGATCATATGATCCTTCTCCTATTTATAATAACACCATGTCACTATGCACATTTTCTCATGGGCCATGAATATATGAAAAGGGAGCCTTTTATATATTCTTATGGGCATGCACTCTTCTACAGTTACCTATATTTGAATTTTCATATATATATGCATTGGAACACATAGCCCCACGACTATATATTCATTGTCATGGTTAAATATACACATTCCTGGAGATAGTACTTATTTACACACACATGCCTATGGAAATGTAGCCTAGTCACCTTATATTCCGCAGACTCTAAACCACACGATAGGGTCCAACACATAGTAGAAAAAATCTATTAAATCAAAAAAATAATAGAAAATAAATATAACAAGGAGACACAAATAATAAATTCTAAAACCTCGCCATGGATGGTAGTGGAGACCAAAATTTTTGTGAAACTACTTTTCCTGTATTGGAAGATTCTAGAACTCATATAAAGGGGTTCGTGGAGAGGAACCACACAACCTAAATTCATAAGAAAACAGTATTGGGATAGATGTAATTCATGGGGTTTTCCACACGTTATTGGGTTATTGGGAGAATAAAATTGGCTACAAAAAGGATGAATAAGGGAGTAGGAGACTCAATGTGATGATTTGAATATGATAGTTGATGACATCCAGATGGAATTAGTGAAGATAATTGAGATGGAATGGGGAGCTCATGTTGGTTCTTAGATATGGGTGGTGGTTTGTGTTGTGTGGTATATGGGGAGAGGGCTTGGGAACATTATGTTTTGTGTATTTATTTTATTTTATTTTATTTGTTAATCAATATATAGGGTAAACAACATGGTTTGACCCACACAGTTTTCCAAACTGTGTCTAAACAATATGGTGAGAAGTGCAAGGCTACTACCTCCAATAGCCTACCATGCATATCCTGGGGTCTCTTCCACTACCCTATTTGAACAAGGTTGCAAGGTTTCTCACAGTGGGCTACATAGTTTCATACTTACCACATTGCATCTTCAGCATTTCAAAACCTTGATTTCAATGGTTCGGTGCTATCAAAACTCCCCAAGACACCCAGATACTTTTCTCAATCCATCACCCAAGTCCAAAAAAAGAACATTGAATGGTCTTGGATATTAAAACATCATTTCTAACATCAGTTATAAGAATTTACCATATAGTAAACAACAAATATTTAAAACCTATTCATTTTCTTAGGGATCAAAAAAATATCATTACAACCATTCCACCTTATAACTTATCATCCCCGAGATGCAATTAGGAACAATCTAACAGTCAAAAACCATAAAAGGATCATGTAGCATCACTAAAATGGTTATTTTTCATCTCTATATTCCATTAATATCTCGAATAATTTCATAATAATATGTCCATTATGACAACAAAAATCAAGTCAATGCTCGTTTGCAAACCCAATCACCAAGACCTCACTTAACTGATACCATTAAACAAGTGAAATGATCATGTAATCATCTCATTATGAAACTAAAAATGGTACCTTCAACCTTATGATTTAACTTGACATTCCTAATTCTAAGTCACAACACATCCCATAGTTATAATTTCATTATGTCAACTGCTCTATGAGATTAACAAAGCTCCAAGCATGATATTAAAAAAATTTAATTGTCATTCCCTCATTGAAATTACATAAACAATGTGATCCATCATAAAATGTAAGAACATGTACATCAAAAACCACACTCATATGAAAATATTTAAGTGCTCGATAATTGTCTTTCATTGACAATATTCATTTAGCATTAGTGTAAACTATTCAATCCAATACAGAAGACCATTCTGGAGGATGCTCATCTTGGAAGGCCAGAATTATACTTGTAGAACTTTGATTACATCACCCATGTGATATATAATTAACCATAATATCATCCTCCAATTTTCCATACATGGATTCCAAAAATGTTACAAACCATTCTAGGAAGGACACCAGACATCGAGCATCCCACAAGAAATGAGAACCAACCAACAAGCTAAACAACAATTAATTCATTAACATGGTATACAACCAACACTCCCTCTGAAAAAAAATGTTGATGGAATTATAGGGGAAATTATCATCAAATATTATAATAATCTATGTGGGGAATAAAATTTATATGATGTTTAGTTGAACCAATACTTGTTTAATCTCTTTGAAAGAAGTTCAACATCACCTACTAATGCGCCAACATTTAATCAAACACATGTCATTAACACTTAAGGATCCTTGTGATAATTCAACCTACCATTGATCTCCATCCAGGTATTATGGTTATATTGATATGTTTCATACAATCCAACCAAAAAAATTGTGATTCCCTGCATGCACCGACACGATTTAAGACATGCATGCCTCAATGGATTTCAATAAAAATGAACATCATTGAATGTTCATTTATGGAGATCCTTATACATCGAAGCGAACATAACCTACATGACAGATGTGATTGTTCCCACTATTGGACTATTTAGTCTTCAATATAATAGGTAATATAGACACTCATAGGCATGCTAGATCAAAACACATTAAACAAATTTTTGATACTCCATTGTGCTACGATAACAATGTGAAAGCATTAGAAGGACTATTTCCAACTAAAAAAACAAAATGACTGAAATGTAAAAACATATTATCCACTTGAAACATCATCACATGGATTGGGAATAGCTGATTCATTAATGCTCAGGTATTTCTACTTGTAGATGGACTGAGACCATACTCAATAGAAAAATAGGTTTATTACAGAGTTGTATTGCCACATATGACCATTAACAATGATGGAGACATATAGAGTCTTCCATAACTAAAGAAAAAAATGGGTCATGTCAAATCCATGACATATTTTAATGTCATTTTTCTTTTAAATTACATTCTTGTTTTCTTATGGGTGTTTTCCATGCATTTTGGATGAAATGGGGGGTTTTCAAAACTTGGTCTAAACCGTGAGAACATTTCCAGATTTTAAAATAAATATGTTTTGTTTTATAACTATTTCAATTTTTCTCATTTTACACCCATTATACTTCCAAATTGAATTAATCTAGTATAATAAATCCATCATATCCATTTGGACTCATAGGAATCCATAAAAATTGTGTATTCATGATTTTTAATTAAGGTGTTGGGTCTGCCTGAAAGGCCTTTTCTTATATTAAATATTTATTAGTTCTTTAATATCACATAAACAAATTATGTTTTTTAGATGCTTAAAACCGACACCTAAGACCATGTACCGATGGCACCGCCATGAGTCTCTCCTCCACCAATTTAGAGCTCAAGAGAATCACGAATTTGGACATAACTTCTCTAAATTTCCCAAATCTCCCAGATATGAAGATGTAAATTGATCTTTTATAACTCCATGTATTTTTAATTTTTTTTACCATTCTAGTTAATAAATTACCTCCACAACCTTATTTGAACCACACATTCATTTATCATTGTTTTGATATTTAGATACTGGTGTATTTGGGACGTTTTCATCATGGTTTATTTGGGTAATTGTTTCTCTATTCAATTCCTCCATTCTCTTTAGGGTTTCCTCCCACATTAAAGAATTTATATTGTCCAGAAGTTAATGTTCATAACTATTGATTGATTTATGGTATTTTTGGTGAAATGTTATGGTTTAGGGTTTGTTTTCACTACTTTGTGGTGCGACAGAGGTGCGGTTGAGGTTTTGCACCAAGATTCAAGGGGTTTGACTCAAAAGGTTGGTTGTTCAATGTGTAATAAATTTTTGATTATTATAATTTGTTATTATCTAGATTAAATGTTCATTATATCCTACTAGTGGTGAGAAAACTGTTTTTAATGGATTTTCATAAGTGTTTTATTTTATAGTTTCATTATCGATTGAAATTGGGTGCTTTTCATTGGTTCCTTTTGGGGTTTGGTTTGGGGGTTTTTATAACACATGTAAGTGACTTATTGGTGTTTAATGGGACTGAAAATTCAGGTTTATTAATTAATTACTGATACATGGGCTTAGAAAAGAGGATTTTGAAAAGGATAAATGTGTAAAACCATGTCATACATCATGGAAATAATTTATGATAATGTGTGTTTTTATGTGTGTCTTTTGTGGTGTTAATTGATTATTTTTTATAAAACATTGGGGTAGTTTAATAAATTTATTTAGGGCTCAAAATTTCGTTATTTATTGGTATTTTTATGATTTTGGAATTGAATAAGGGACGTGAAATGGGTTTTGTGTGCAATGTATTGCTAAACCCCTTGGGTTTATTTTATGAAAATTGTGAATGTTTTCTATGTTTAAACAAAATGGAAAAAATGTTTTATATGTACTTTTTGGTGGGTTTGTTAAATTAATATTGGGTTTTTACTGTTTTGGTTGTTATTTAATATGTCAATTACTTTTTTTATTATATTTGATAAAGTGCTAAAAAATTAGCAATTGGAAATAGAGTTGTGCAACATGGTTATGGGTTGTTTTGTGTGAGTGTGATGTGAAAAATGAATTTTGTTGATGAAATTAGTATTATATGATATTTGAGTGGTTTTTCATATGAGTTATAATGTCATGGAATTGTTTTATATATTTTTTAATGGATTTATGAAAGTGTTAAAGAAATGTGAAAAGTGTTGTCGGCAATTTTTGTTGTGAGTATGATTTCAAATTGTATTTTAATGAAAAAGTGGATTTTGTGACTCCTGTGATGTATATGTGGGATTTATGGTGAACTTGTGATGTGGAAATTATATTTTCATGTGAAAAAGTATATTTCATATCTTGTTGAACGTTTTTGAGAACAAGGGGAAACATGGGTATCTAGGTGGTAAGATGTGGACTAGTATGCTAGTAAAACTGTGGGGTTGGGCCTCAGTTTCACGTACCAAGATTAAAGACTAAAAAACTAAAAAACAATTATGATTATGATTGGGGACCAAAATTTATGGGTTTTTTCCTTAATAGTGGCTCATACACAAGCAAATATATTATTTTGATTACTATCACAAGATACGATGTACCTGGGACCCACACCGAGTTTGTGCCTAGGGGTTATTTTCTATTTCTTGAGCTATATAGATACATTGTGCTTAACTCCATCATACGTTTTGGTTGGATGGAAATTTCAGTAGTGTGGAAATAATTTTTTAAAAGTGTTTATTCAGAGTGATATCCCACCTGAAAACTATTTTAATTTGTAGGTTGCACCTTATTGAAATTAAAACTAGCGATTCTTATCAATGAAAACATGCATGATTTTTATATATGAATGTTTATCACAATGGATACCATAGTGGTGGAATCCTATTTTCCTTTGACTCGCACCCAAATTACACCCTTGGGTGTTTGTAATCTTTGATACTTTTTTGTCGCCGGTTCGGTACAATTTTAAGTTCTATTTGTTTGGATTTCTAGCAGGTCTCTGGCGTTGAAGTCTTGTAGAGATAGCTTGTGGATGGTGACCCTTTCCATAAGGGTTCACGGTGTGTTTCCATTTGGTATTATAACTTTTTTACAGTATTGGTGAGTTGTTTTATACTATGTAATTCATTTATGAATTTTTTTAAAATATTGTTTGGATTGAAAAATCCAGATTCGTTTTATTGTATTCATTTATTGTTTTATGTTTATAAACTCCGGTAAATGGTTCAAAATTCTGATTTTGTGATACCCGAGCACTTTTTATAGCTATTGGGGATTTGGAATGCACATCAAGCCTTTTCATATGCCAGGTTTGACACTATATTTGGAGGTGACCAGATTTGGTTTGTCACAAAATGGTATCAAATGATGTTTAGGTTAACTCAAGGGGTCCTTTTATTCAGGGAAGAGTCAAGATAGTCTGGATTTAGGATTGTCTGAACAAGGTATTCATGTTATGGGTAGTGTGCCTGATCACCAGACCTCATGACAGGATTCATGTTTCAAAGGGATGTCGAGACTTATCTATGTCTATTATTTTTATTGGTTGATAATGATTAGGGGAAATGAAAACAGAGTTTTTTAAATGGTCTCAGTCATCTCGCATGGCCTGGAAAGACATGTGATTACAGGGAAATTCTATAAAAAAAACTATGTGATGGTGAAATGATTAGAATATGTCCATGAACCATACGCCCAAGTGACCCACTAAAACTAGTTTCCTCTCCCATTTTCTTGTGATATATAGTTTTGAAATCACGGATCTTGGGTTTTAATGTGAATTGGTTGATGAATCATAATGTTTTTGTGATATGATTTTCAATAATAAGGAGTGAATTGTTTGATTTATGATATGGGGGAGCTAAATTTTAATAATAATTTTTAAATGGAATATGGTGTGCTTACACTTATTTTGAATCCCTGAACTATATTGAAGTTGGTATTGAAAAAGTGTTACAAATAGATTTTTGTAAACAATAAAAGGTTGTTTTCATTGGATGATATGTTTTGAAACCGATGTGAATAAGATAAATATCAGTTCTTATTTAAATGGTTTTCTCTTTATGAAATGTTTTGTATGATTTGAATTGGGATTTTGATCATGTGGTAAGTGGTTTTGAGAAAAATGATGTTTTTTTGTATGTTTTGGTTTTGAATAATATATATAATTTTTGTTTTTACCTTTGCTACATATGTGAGAGACAACATGCATGGGGTTATATGGGTTGATGGATGGTTGAAGGCTCGACTGTTTGAGTGACATGATGGATATAGGAGGGTTCTAGGTGAGGCACAAAAACATGCATGTGTGTGGACTATGGCATAACATTTGTGAATGTAGTAACCAATGAACCGTTTGTTTTCAAATATATGATTTTAACGAAATACATTATGCCTTGAATATTTTTTTGGGAAGGTTTATATTACGAGTTTTTGGAAAATATTGATGTTTCGGATGTTATGAGTCCATGAACCCATCTTCTTCAAACACTGTTTTGGGTTTGTGTTTGTTTAGTAAGCTGGGGTGCACGGTTAATAGTCTCTTTGGAGATATGTTTCTAGAAACCATTAAAGTGGTTCCCTTAATTTTTTTGGATTTGTTTTGTGGAATGTTTTTACTAATGGAGTATCTTTTTTTGGTCCTCCAGTTTTCTTGTTGGATAAGGTATAGACCATTTAAGGGTTAATGAACAACATTAGTAATCCTAGATTGTTTCATCATTGGAAAATCCTCTAGTTTATCAGTAGAAGGAATCATATATCCATATTTTTTGATTGAGTCTACAACCATTATGTTATTTTATTTTTGGATCCTCTATTTGTTGGAGAGTGCTCATGGATGGCTGAAAGGGACCTTAGTTTCATAAGTTTCAAGATTTGTCGAAGGTGGAAGTGGCCTGCTGTTGATAGTGTGGATATGTTTCTCGATGTTTTCTAAGAGGGAATCTGAGTTCTTCATAGATTATTTGAAGCATGAGTTATTGTTTATCCACCAGTTTTGGGGAATCTGGTCATGAGAGGATATTATGGCCACTTTCTAGACTTGTGCGTTGTTTTGGGACATTACATAAGGTGTTGTTCCATGTATTGTGTCTATCATTTGCAATGGTCATTTTTTATGATGCCTTTTCATGTCATGTGTTTGTTTTAATATAAATGTGAAGGTTCTGAAATAATATTAGAGTCACTGTTATGTTCGGATTATGTATCTCATCAAAGAACATCCAAATCCAATGTTTCATAGGAAGGTGTTTAACTGAGTCCTTACCTTCTGTTGTTTATCACCAAATGAATAATGGTTTGATGTCTCAGCATATTCTAATACATTGTTTTAGTTGAATGTTGTGTTCTAGTAATGTCAGTTTGGAATGTGTTATGACTTGCCAATCTAAACGATGATTGTGGTGTAGTTGTTTGTGTCACCAGAAGAAGAACTTATGTTTAGGTGGTTTCCAAAGCCTAACTACGAGGATGAAGATGGTTTAGTCATTTTAGCTCTATACATTTGTCCCAGAGTGAAGATGGAACATAGTTTGGGGAATTAATAGGGACATTAAAACCATTGTACGAAGTCCAATCCTCCATATGAATGATAAGATGAGTTTAAACGTAAGGAGTCATCATCTTGTTCTACTATATCCCGTTTGGTGGTAGAAGTGGGTGGACCCCATTCCCATGTTATAGACTAAGTTCATACATCACCGATTTTTTTCGGCAAGGTATTTGGAGAATTGTTGGAAGTTTTTCTAGATAGGTTGAGCATACAATTTGTGAAAGGTTAGTACTGAACATTCCCTAGAAAAAAACGTTGATGGAAGGATCCCAATGGTTAGAGCACGGTATACTAAACCATGTGACTAACCATTTGGTTGTCCGAACACTTTAAATTTTGGGTCCATTCTATTCTGGCCCATGTTGGTCAGTTATGATATTGGTCTCTTATGGTTGGGAGCCCATTTGTGTCTCCCCATACTAGTTAATCAAATCCTTCCTTTGTATTTTCCTGGAGGGAAGTAGTCACATTCAGAGATATCTATGTACAAATATCTTATTCTGGTAAATGTTGTGATTTGAGAGTACCAAACAGTTTACATAATGAAATGTTAATGTAACCTTGTTTGTTGTTGTTGTTCATTTGGGTATATTAATGGATTCTTGTTCAGGTAGTGTTTTAGGAGTTTCCTTTTAGGGGTAATGTCTAAATGTTTTTGATCATTTCATGAAATTGAACTAATTTTTTGGTTTGTGAGATTATTCCTTCCAAAATTGATCACTAGAGGTGTTTTGGCCTTTTTAGGGCGTAAAATACATTGCGATGGAGTACATTTCAGGTCAATTAGTTTGGTTCAGTTTTTTTCCCTTGTTGTGACATTATGGTTGAAGAAAGTTTTATGATGGGGAGAATTGTCACATCCAAGACTTATTTTAATGTATTTTTTTATTTAATTTCACTCGTTTCATTATAATGGAGGTTTTCAATGAATTTTGTTTGGAATGGTGGGTTTTAAAAAAAAATCCAAACTGTGAGACCATTTCCATATTTAAAAATAAATAATGTTACATTTTTAACTCCTTCATATTTCATCATTTTAAACTCATTCCAATTTCCAATTTTAGTAAACTAGTTTATTAAATCCACCATATCTATTTGGAAATCATTAGAATCTATAATAATGATAGATGGTGGTTTTTTATTAAGGTGTTGGGCCATCCCAAATCACATTTCATGCGTTAATTTATTTATTATTAATTCATTAATATAATATTTAATTTTCATGTGTTTTTTAGGTTCTTAAAAATCTCACATGAGAAAAATTGGCCAAGACGCACCCCCATTCTTTCATACACCAATTTGGAGCTCAATTGAATTGAGAATTTGGGAAAAACATCTCATGATTTCACAAATCGTACTGATTTGAAAAGGTAAATTGATCCTTTCATAACTCATTATATTTTACTCTATATCTCCCATTATTGTTCCTACATGAAGTAATAAGCATTATTATAATCTCACTTTCATTTATGGTTGTCTAGAATTTATGATTCTGGTTTATTTGTGTCATTTTCATCCAGATTTATTTGGGTAACTATTTCTCTCTTCAGTTGCTTCCTTCTCTTTATGGATTCCTTTATCTATAATGAATTTATCGTGTATCTAGATGTATGGTATCATACCTAGGTGTATCACCATAATAGATGTGAGACCCCTAAAAGGAAACTCCTAAAACACTACCTGAACAAGAATCCATTAATATACCCAAATGAACAACAACAACAACAAACAAGAGGTGTTTTGGCCTTTTGAGGGCGTAAAATACATTGCGATGGAGTACATTTCAGGTCAATTAGTTTGGTTCAGTTTTTTTCCCTTGTTGTGACATTATGGTTGAAGAATGTTTTATGGTGGGGAGAATTGTCACATCCAAGACTTATTTTAATGTAATTTTTTATTTAATTTCATTCGTTTCTTTATAATGGTGGTTTTCAATGAATTTTGTTTGGAATGGTGGGTTTTAAAAAAAAATTCCAAACTGTGAGACCATTTCCATATTTAAAAATAAATATTGTTACATTTTTAACTCCTTCATATTTCATCATTTTAAACTCATTCCAATTTCCAATTTTAGTAAACTTGTTTATTAAATCCACCATATCTATTTGTAAATAATTAGAATCTATAATAATGATAGATGGTTGTTTTTTATTAAGGTGTTGGGCCATCCCAAATCACATTTCATGCGTTAATTTATTTATTATTAATTCATTAATATAATATTTAATTTTCATGTGTTTTTTAGGATCTTAAAAATCTCACATGAGAAAAATTGGCCAAGATGCACCCCCATTCTTTCATACACCAATTTGGAGTTCAATTGAATTGAGAATTTGGGAAAAACATCTCTTGATTTCACAAATCGTACTGATTTGAAAAGGTAAATTGCTCCTTTCATAACTCATTATATTTTACTCTATATCTCCCATTATTGTTCCTACATGAAGTAATAAGCATTATTATAATCTCACTTTCATTTATGGTTGTCTAGAATTTATGATTGTAGTTTATTTGTGTCATTTTCATCCAGATTTATTTGGGTAACTAGTTCTCTCTTCAGTTGCTTCCTTCTCTTTATGGATTCCTTTATCTATAATGAATTTATAGTGTATCTAGATGTGAATCCATGAGAGTGGGTAACGATGATACTGATTCTTAAAGTGTCTCAGGAATGTTGTTTTCTATTTAATTAGTTGAATAATACCATTGAATTTATCTTCTTATTTTAAAAAATATTTACGGAATCACATTTTTAAATTTTTCCCTTTCTGCAAATAATAGTGAAACTAAAATATATAATTTATGTTGAATGTATTTTAATTTTAATTATTAAAACAGTTTTTCTAATGGGGTTGTTATTTATTAATCCTTATTATACAAAGAATGTGATTCAAGGAGGATTGCATATGAGAACATTAGTGTAACACCCCGACAATGATTGCTATCAAACTTGTAGCCAAAATAGTAGGTCACATGGCCTCATGTGGATAAACTAATATGATAGATGATTAAATCTAGTAGTGGGGTTCTTGAGAGGTGATAGTGGCATGAACACACCCTCTTATCATAGTATAATCACTATTAAAAATATTGCTTTTATCAGTGCTAAAAATGGCCATTAACAGCGCTAAGAAAAGTGCTCTTACTGTCAGTGAAGATAAGGTGGGGGGTCACCTTTATCAGCGCTCAAAAAAGCACTGCTAAAGATCCCTTTTATCAGCGCTAAAAAAAGCGCTTATAAAAGGGTTCTTTTATCAGCTCTAAAATGAAGTGCTGATAAAAGGGTTTTTTATCAGCGCCTTCTATTTCGCGCTGATAAAATACCACTTTTATCAGGGATTTTTTTTAGTGCTGATAAAAATAAAACGAATTTAATAAATTTTTTTAAAAAATACTTCCAATCTCTGGGGGGCTTTGTACAACGATTGAGTCCCCCTTTATCAGTGCTTTCCCACACCTCCAACGCCCGCCTACACCACCTACACCCTTTATCAGCGCTATCCCTTTAAATCAACCTTGAGCGCGCACCCGTTCCTACACCCGAATTTGATCTCAAGACCTCCCCCCTACGCACCTAAAGCCTTTGCCACTACCCTATATTTATTTGTTCTCTTGTTCATGATATATCTATTTATTTATATATATATTTAGTTATATTTATTCGTATAGTAATATATATTTATATTAATATACGTAGTTATATTAATATATATATATATATATATAGTTATATTAAAATATACATATAGTTATATTAATATATATATAGTTATATTAAAATATGTATACTTATATTAATATATATTAGATATATAAATATTCATATATTATTATTTTAAATAAAATGGATATTAGTTATTATTTAGATAAAGCTAATATATTTTATATGTAAATGTGTTTAATTATTTATTAAAAAAATTTATTTTTTAGGTTTGAATATATAAAAAATATGTACATATAGTTATATATTTGACTATAGAAATTAGTGAATTATAAAAAAGGATGAAATTTCAAAGACATAATATCAATATTAATGTAATACCATGGAATAAATTCAGTACCCACAAAAAAATCCAATTATACCCCCTTAAACAAGGATGAAAATCCACCAAATGTTAAAAAATCTGGGTACCCCGACTAAAAACACATTTTAGGATGCCTTCTAGGCCACTTTTTTCATCGAAAATGCTTTATCAGGGGCCCCCTTGTCAAATTGACGTAGATATCATTGCAGGATTCGATTTGATATGTGGTAGATCTCAAAAGGACACCCAGATCAAAAGTTATGACCGTTTGAAGTTCGAGTAGCGTTTTCAACAAATTTTGGATCTTTTTTAAATTTTTTAAATTTTTTTATTCTTCAAATTGTTATTAAATGACTATTACTCTCTAATAATTAGCAAATTATTAATTAAAAATATTTATTAAATTTTTTTAGAATACATTTTCAATAAATATCTTATATATTAAGTATAATAAGTATAAATGTACATTTATACTTATCTAAAATATATTTAAAAATTATATATTATATTTATATCAATATAACTATATAACTATATTTATATATTTAAATATTTATTTAGTTTTTTTTAAGTCGACCCTTTACCAATGCTTTTAAAAAAAGCGCTGATAAATTGGTACATTTATCAGTGCTTTTTTTAGCGCTGATAAATCCACCATTTATCAGCACTTTTTTGAGCACTGATGAAGCCCCCCCCCCTTTGTTAGTGCTTTTTCATTAGCGCCGATAAAGGGGTGGCGCTGGACATTCCCAGTTTTGTGGTAGTGAATATTGGTAAAATTAGAATAAATCACAGGAAACAACAGAAGCTATAAAAAGCTATGAGAATGCAGCGGATGATGGATTTTATATAACTATAATAAAAGAGGACATCACCAGTTTATACATAGAATGCATGGTAAATTATCATACACAATACAATAGAACAACATAATAAATTCTGCACAATACAGAACTCTGCATGAGTTTTGTAAATAAATGAACTAAAATTCATTTGGATGATATCAATGACAATTCTAAGCTACAACTCTATCCATTTCCCACAAACCTCTTGAAAAAACTACAAAAAATTAGAAATCATCAAGGGTATGTAGATGTATTTACAAGAAATTATACTAGATTACCCATTTCCAATGGGGGCCCGAGTATGGTGTGAGGTATAAATCTCAGTTTTTTGGCACCTCCATTGTCTAGCCCAATACAAACAGTGAATACTTAATAAGTAGTGAGAAGGTATAAATAGGTTATGATAGATTTAATTGAGTAAATAAAAACCCATGCACATTCCTATGGGACAACTAAGGATGATACCTTCTTTTACTCATAAGTTTTATAAGTATGAACTATTCACTAGATATATATATATATATATCCTTACTAGAATAGGGTAATAATCTCTCCCTCCAATATATATTTATATATATATCATGGGGTAAGAATTCCACCTATCCAAAAACACTAATATATCTAGCATGGGGTAAGAATGATTTCCATCCATACACGTTCATATTGGTGTCATGGGGTAATAATTCCTCCCACCCTTAAAAATATCTATAGATGGAAAGGGGTTAGAATTCCTTCAATCCGTAAACATTAATATACATCATTTTATTTCATTAGCATGTCCAAAATTTATAATAATAGCTTAAATAATTATATCTTTTATTATTCCATCAATCTGTTAAAAATGTTCTCTGAATGACCCAGTATAAATCATGATACATGAGGTAAAATTTGTTATCTTTTCTGGTAAATTAGTTCCATTTTATCTCAACCAATAAATTTTAGATGAACAATTTAACAAGAATATAACAGTGTGGCTTTTTCTCACCAAGCCAAACTACCACATCATTTGAGAACCAATTGGTCCACTTCATTATAAATGAAAATATCCTTCAATCATAATCTATTCTATAAATAAATATTACAAACATTCCATTCGGTATACGAAAATATTCTCAAGGTATTCACAACAATTTTTTTTATACATGGAAGACTGATTTATGAAAAGCTTATTTCAATTAAAATATGTTATTATCACGATAAATTAATCATAACAATGTTAATTTATATTTTTTCATTTAATGTAGATTTGGAACATGTAGGGATTCTTACATAAATAATCTAATTCTATTTTACACAACATGTAAAATTCATATACATGCCATAAAAGATTCACTATTTTAGTAAACAATACAAGCATAAAAGTCTTATCTATAATTTTTAAGATTTAAATAGTACAACGATGTTGGATGGGATTTATTATAAACTCATAAAATTTCTTGAAAAATATTCATTTTCACATTTTATCTTTCATCATCTCTATAAAGGCATCATTTAATATTAATGATATCGCAATAATTAAAATCTATGAATAACACGATTAAAATTTAATTAATGCATAAATAAAATTATAGGGCCTTGAAAGGGATCCTACCTCAAAGATAAAACCTGATGAAAACATCAACTGTTGATGACTTATAACCAAAATATGCTTCTATTCATTTGATCATATGATCCTTCTCCTATTTATAATAACACCATGTCACTATGCACATTTTCTCATGGGCCATGAATATATGAAAAGGGAGCCTTTTATATATTCTTATGGGCATGCACTCTTCTACAGTTACCTATATTTTAATTTTCATATATATATGCATTGGAACACATAGCCCCACGACTATATATTCATTGTCATGGTTAAATATACACATTCCTGGAGATAGTACTTATTTACACACACATGCCTATGGAAATGTAGCCTAGTCACCGTATATTCCACAGACTCTAAACCACACGATAGGGTCCAACACATAGTAGAAAAATTCTATTAAATCAAAAAAATAATAGAAAATAAATATAACAAGGAGACAAAAATAATTAATTTTAAAACCTCTCCATGTATGGTAGTGGAGACCAAAATTTTTGTGAAACTACTTTTCCTTTAGTGGAAGATTCTAGAACTCATATAAAGGGGTTCGTGGAGAGGAACCACACAACCTAAATTCATAAGAAAACAATATTGGGATAGATGTAATTCATGGGGTTTTCCACACGTTATTGGGTTATTGGGAGAATAAAATTGGCTACAAAAAGGATGAATAAGGGAGTAGGAGACTCAATGTGGTGATTTGAATATGATAGTTGATGACATCCAGATGGAATTAGTGAAGAGAATTGAGATGGAATGGGGAGCTCATGTTGGTTCTTAGATATGGGTGGTGGTTTGTGTTGTGTTGTATATGAGGAGAGGGCTTTGGAACATTATGTTTTGTGTATTTATTTTATTTTATTTTATTTGTTAATCAATATATAGGGTAAACAACATGGTTTGACCCACACAGTTTTCCAAACTGTGTCTAAACAATATGGTGAGCAGTGTAAGGATACTACCTCCAATAGCCTACCATGCATATCCTGGGGTCTCTTCCACTACCCTATTTGAACAAGGTTGCAAGGTTTCTCACAGTGGGCTACATAGTTTCATACTTACCACATTGCATCTTCAGCATTTCAAAACCTTGATTTCAATGGTTCGGTGCTATCAAAACTCCTCAAGACACCGAGATACTTTTCCCAATCCATCACCCAAGTCCAAAAAAAGAACATTGAATGGTATTGGATATTAAAACATCATTTCTAACATCAGTTATAAGAATTTACCATATAGTAAGCAAAAAATATTTAAAACCTATTCATTTTCCTAGGGATCAAAAAAAAATCATTACAACTATTCCACCTTATAACTTATCATCCCCGAGAAGCAATTAGGAACAATATAACAGCCAAAAACCATAAAAGGATCATGTAGCATCACTAAAATGGTTATTTTTCATCTCTATATTCCATTAATATCTCGAATAATTTCATAATAATATGTTTATTATGACAACAAAAATCGAGTCAATGCTCGTTTGCAAACCCAAACACCAAGACCTCACTTAACTGATACCATTCAACAAGTGAAATGATCATGTCATCTTCTCATTATGAAACTAAAAATGGTACCTTCCACCTTATGATTTAACTTGACATTCCTAATTCTAAGTCACAACACATCCCATAGTTATAATTTCATTATGTCAAATGCTCTATGAGATTAACAAAGCTCCAAGCATGATATTAAAAAAATTTAATTGTCATTCCCTCATTGAAATTACATAAACAATGTGATCCATAATAAAATGTAAGAACATGTACATCAAAAACCACACTCATATGAAAATATTTAAGTGCTCGATAATTGTCTTTCATTGACAATATTCATTTAGCTTTAGTGTAAACTATTCAATCCAATACAGCAGACCATTCTAGAGGATGCTCATCTTGGAAGGCCAGAATTATACTTGTAGAACTTTGATTACATCACCCATGTGATATATAATTAACCATAATATCATCCTCCAATTTTCTATACATGGATTCCAAAAATGTTACAAACCATTCTAGGAAGGACACCAGACATCGAGCATCCCACAAGAAATGAGAACCAGCCAACAAGCTAAACAACAATTAATTCATTAACATGGTATACAACCAACACTCCCTCTGAAAAAAAATGTTGATGAAATTATAGGGGAAATTATCATCAAATATTATAATAATCTATGTGGGGAATAAAATTTTTATGATGTTAATTGAACCAATACTTGTTTAATCCCTTTGAAAGAAGTTCAACATCACCTACTAATGCGCCAACATTTAATCAAACACAAGTCATTAACACATAAGGATCCTTGTGATAATTAAACCTACCATTGATCTCCATCCAGGTATTATGGTTATATTGATGGGTTTCATACAATCCAACCAAAGAAATTGTGATTCCCTGCATGCACCGACACAATTTAAGACATGCATGCCTCAATGGATTTCAATAAAAATGAACATCATTGAATGTTCATTTATGGAGATCCTTATACATCGAAGCGAACATAACCTACATGACAGATGTGATTGTTCCCACTATTGTACTATTTAGTCTTCAATATAATAGGTAATATAGACACTCATAGGCATGCTAGATCAAAACACATTAAACAAATTTTTGATACTCCATTGTGCTACGATAATAATGTGAAAGCATTAGAAGGACTAATTCCAACTAAAAAACAAAATGACTAAAATGTAAAAACATATTATCCACTTGAAACATCATCCCATGGATTGGGAATAGCGGATTCATTAATGCTCAGGTATTTCTACTTGTAGATGGACTGAGACCATACTCAATAGAAAAATAGGTTTATTACAGTGTTGTATTGCCACATATGACCATTAACAATGATGGAGACATATAGAGTCTTCCACAACTAAAGAAAAAAATGGGTCATGTCAAATCCATGACATCTTTTAATGTCATTTTTCTTTTAAATTACATTCTTGTTTTCTTATGGGTGTTTTCCATGCATTTTGGATGTAATGGGGGGTTTTCAAAACTTGGTCTAAACCGTGAAAGCATTTCCAGATTTTAAAATAAATATGTTTTGTTTTATAACTATTTCAATTTTCCACATTTTAAACCCATTATACATCCAAATTGTATTAATCTAGAATAATAAATCCATCATATCCATTTGGACTCATAGGAATCCAAAAAAATTGTGTATTCATGATTTTTAATTAAGGTGTTGGGTCTGCCCGAAAGGCCTTTTCTTATATTAAATATTTATTAGTTCTTTAATATCACATAAAAAAATTATGTTTTTTAGATGCTTCAGACCCTCACCTAAGACCATGTACCGATGGCACCACCATGATTCTCTCCTCCACCAATTTAGAGCTCAAGAGAATCACGAATTTGGACATAACTTCTCTAAATTTCCCAAATCTCCCAGATATGAAGATGTAAATTGATCTTTTATAACTCCATGTATTTTTAATTTTTTTTCTACCATTCTAGTTAATAAATTAACTCCACAACCTTATTTGAACCACACATTCATTTATCATTGTTTTGATATTTAGATACTGGTGTATTTGGGACGTTTTCATCATGGTTTATTTGGGTAATTGTTTCTCTATTGAATTCCTCCATTCTCTTTAGGTTTTCCTCCCACATTAAAGAATTTATATTCTCCAGAAGTTAATGTTCATAACTATTTATTGATTTATGGTATTTTTGGTGAAATGATATGGTTTAGGGTTTGTTTTCACTACTTTGTGGTGCGACAGAGGTGCGGTTGAGGTTTTGCACCAAGATTCAAGGGGTTTGACTCAAAAGGTTGGTTGTTCAATGTGTAATAAATTTTTGATTATTATAATTTGTTATTATCTAGATTAAATGTTCATTATATCCTACTAGTGGTGAGAAAACTGTTTTTAATGGATTTTCAAAAGTGTTTTATTTTATAGTTTCATTATCGATTGAAATTGGGTGCTTTTCATTGGTTTCTTTTGGGGTATGGTTTTGGGGTTTTTATAACACATGTAAGTGACTTATTGGTGTTTAATGGGACTGAAAATTCAGGTTTATTAATTAATTAGTGATACATGGGCTTGGAAAAGAGGATTTTGAAAAGGTTAAATGTGTAAAACCATGTCGTACATCATGGAAATAATTTATGAAAATGTGTGTTTTTATGTGTGTCTTTTGTGGTGTTAATTGAGTATTTTTTATAAAAAATTGGGGTAGTTTAATAAATTTATTTAGGGCTCAAAATTTCGTTATTTATTGGTATTTTTATGATTTTTTAATTGAATAAGGGACGTGAAATGGGTTTTGTGTGCAATGTATTGCTAAACCCCTTCGGTTTATTTTATAAAAATTGTGAATGTTTTCTATGGTTAAACAAAATGGAAAAAATGTTTTATATGTACTTTTTGGTGGGTTTGATAAATTAATATTGGTTTTTTACTGTTTTGGTTGTTATTTAATATGTCAATTACTTTTTTATTATATTTGATAAAGTGCTAAAAAATTAGCAATTTGAAATAGAGATGCACAACATGGTTATGGGTTTTTTTGTGTGAGTGTGATGTGAAAAATGAATTTTGTTGATGAAATTAGTATTATATGATATTTGAGTGGTTTTTCATGTGAGTTATAATTTCATGGAATTGTTTTATATATTTTTTAATGGATTTATGAAAGTGTTAAAGAAATGTGAAAAGTGTTGTCGGCAATTCTTGTTGTGTGTATGATTTCAAATTGTATTTTAATGAAATAGTGGATTTTGTGACTCCTGTGATGTATATGCGGGATTTATGGTGAACTTGTGATGTGGAAATTATATTTTCATGTGAAAAAGTATATTTCATATCTTGTTGAATGTTTTTGAGAACAAGGGGAAACATGGGTATCTAGGTGGTAAGATGTGGACTAGTATGCTAGTGAAACTGTGGGGTTGGGCCTCAGTTTCACGTACCAAGATTAAAGACTACAAAACCAAAAAAACAATTATGATTATGATTGGGGACCAAAAGTTATGGGTTTTTTCCTTAATAGTGGCTCATTCCCAAGCACATATATTATTTTTATTACTATCACAAGATACGATGTACCTAGGACCCACACCGAGTTTGTGCCTAGGGGTTATTTTCTATTGCATGAGCTATCTAGATACATTGTGCTTAACGCCATCATACGTTTTGGTTGGATGGAAATTTCAGTAGTGTGGAAATAATTTTTTAAAAGTGTTTATTCAGAGTGATATCCCACCTGAAAACTATTTTAATTTGTAGCTTGCACCTTATTAAAATTAAAACTAGCGATTCTTATCAATGAAAACATGCATGATTTATATATATGAATGTTTATCACAATGGATATCATAGTGGTGGAATCCTATTGTCCTTTGACTCACACCCAACTTACACCCTTGGGTGTTTGTAATCTTTGATACTTTTTTGTCGCCAGTTCGGTACAATTTTAAGTGCTATTTGTTTGGATTTCTAGCAGGTCTCTGACGGTGAAGTCTTGTAGAGATAGCTTGAGGATGGTGACCCTTTCTATAAGGGTTCACGGTGTGTTTCCATTTTGTATTATAACTTTTTTACAGTATTGGTGAGTTTTTTTATACTATGTAATTCATTTATGAATTTTTTTTAAAATATTGTTTGGTTTGAAAAATCCAGATTCGTTTTATTGTACTCATTTATTGTTTTATGTTTATCAACACTGGTAAATGGTTCAAAATTATGATTTTGTGATACCCGAGCACTTTTTATAGCTATTGGGGATTTGGAATGCACATCAAGCCTTTTCATATGCCAGGTTTGGCACTGTATTTGGAGGTGACCATATTTGGTTTGTCGCAAAATGGTATCAAATGATGTTTAGGTTAACTCAAGGGGTCCTTTTATTCAGGGAAGAGTCAAGATAGTCTGGATTTAGGATTGTCTGAACAAGGTATTCAAGTTATGGGTAGTGTGCCTGATCACCAGACCTCATGACAGGATTCATGTTTCAAAGGGATGTCGAGACTTATCTATGTCTATTAGTTTTCTTGGTTGATAATGATTAGGGGAAATGAAAACAGAGTTTTTTAAATGGTCTCAGTCAGCTCGCATGGCCTGGAAAGACATGTGGTTACAGGGAAATTCTATAAAAAAAACTATGTGATGGTGAAATGATTAGAATATGTCCATGAACCATACGCCCAAGTGACTCACTAATACTAGTTTCCTCTCCCATTTTCTTGTGATATATAGTTTTGAAATCACGGATCTTGGGTTTTAATGTGAATTGGTTGATGAAGCATAATGTTTTTGTGATATGATTTTCAATAATAAGGAGTGAATTGTTTGATTTATGATATGTGGGAACTAAATTTTAATAATAATTTTTAAATGGAATATGGTGTGCTTACACTTATTTTGAATCCCTGAACTATATTGAAGTTGGTATTGAAAAAGTGTTACAAATAGATTTTTGTAAACAATAAAAGGTTGTTTTCATTGGATGATATGTTTTGAAACTGATGTGAATAAGATAAATATCAGTTCTTATCTAAATGGTTTTCTCTTTATGAAATGTTTTGTATGATTTGAATTGGGATTTTGATCATGTGGTCAGTGGTTTTGAGAAAAATGAAGTTTTTTTGTATGTTTTGGTTTTGAATAATATATATAATTTTTGTTTTTACCTTTGCTACATATGTGAGAGACAACATGCATGGGGTTATATGGGTTGATGGATGGTTGAAGGCTCGACTATTTGAGTGACATGATGGATATAGGAGGGTTCTAGGTGAGGCACAAAAACATGCATGTGTGTGGCCTATGGCATAAAATTTGTGAATGTAGTAACCAATGAACCGTTTGTTTTCAAATATATGATTTTAACGAAATGCATTATGCCATGAATATTTTTTTGGGTTTGTGTTTGTTTAGTAAGCTGGGGTGCACGGTTAATAGTCTCTTTGGAGATATGTTTCTAGAAACCATTAAAGTGGTTCCCTTAATTTTTTTGGATTTGTTTTGTGGAATGTTTTTACTAATGGAGTAGCTTTTTTGGTCCTCCAGTTTTCTTGTTGGATAAGGTATAGACCCTTTAAGGGTTAATGAACAACATTAGTAATCCTAGATTGTTTCATCATTGGAAAATCCTCTAGTTTATCAGTAGTAGGAATCATATATCCATATTTTTTTATTGAGTCTACAACCATTATTTTATTTTATTTTTGGAACCTCTATTTGTTGGAGAGTGCTCATGGATGGCTGAAAGGGACCTTAGTTTCATAAGTTTCATGATTTGTCAAAGGTGGAAGTGGCCTGCTGTTGATAGTGTGGATATGTTTCTCGATGTTTTCTAGGAGGGAATCTGAGTTCTTCATAGATTATTTGAAGCATGATTTATTGTTTATCCACCGGTTTTGGGGAATCTGGTCATGAGAGGATATTATGGCCACTTTCTAGACTTGTGCGTTGTTTTGGGACATTACATAAGGTGTTGTTCCATGTATTGTTTCTATCATTTGCAATGGTCGTTTTTTGTGATGCCTTTTCATGTCATGTGTTTGTTTGAATATTAATGTGAAGGTTCTGAAATAATATTAGAGTCACTGTTATGTTCGGATTATGTATCTCATCAAAGAACATCAAAATCCAATGTTTCATAGGAAGGTGTTTAACTGAGTCCTTACCTTCTGTTTTTTATCACCAAATGAATCATGGTTTGATGTCTCATCATATTCTAAAAAATATTTTTAGTTGAATGTTGTGTTCTAGTAATGTCAGTTTGGAATGTGTTATGACTTGCCAATCTAAACGGGGATTGTGGTGTAGTTTTTTGTATCACCAGAAGAAGAACTTATGTTTAGGTGGTTTCCAAAGCCTAACTACGAGGATGAAGATGGTTTAGTCATTTTAGCTCTATACATTTGTCCCAGAGTGAAGATGGAACATAGTTTGGGGAATTAATAGGGACATTAAAACCATTGTACGAAGTCCAATCCTCCATATGAATGATAAGATGAATTTAAACGTAAGGAGTCATCATCTTGTTCTACTATATCCTGTTTGGTGGTAGAAGTGGGTGGACCCCATTCCCATGTTATAGACTAAGTTCATACATCACCGATTTGTTTCGGCAAGGTATTTGGAGAATTGTTTGAATTATTTTCTAGATAGGTTGAGCATTCAATTTGTGAAAGGTTAGTACTGAACATTCCCTAGAAAAAAATGTTGATGGAAGGATCCCAATGGTTAGGGCACGGTTTACCAAACCGTGTGACTGACCATTTGGTTGTTCGAACACTTTAAATTTTGGGTCCATTCTATTCTGGCCCATGTTGGTCAGTTATGATATTTGTCTCTTATGGTTGGGAGCCCATTTGTGTCTCCCCATACTAGTTAATCAAATCCTTCCTTTGTATTTTCCTGGAGGGAGGTAGTCACATTCAGAGATATCTATGTACAAATATCTTATTCTGGTAAATGTTGTGATTTGAGAGTACCATACAGTTTACATAAAGAAATGTTAATGTAACCTTGTTTGTTGTTGTTGTTCATTTGGGTATATTAATGGATTCTTGTTCGGGTAGTGTTTTAGGAGTTTCCTTTTAGGGGTAATGTCTAAATGTTCGTGATCATTTCATGAAATTGAACTAATTTTTTGGTTTGTGAGATTATTCCTTCCAAAATTGATCACTAGAGGTGTTTTGGCCTTTTGAGGGCGTAAAATACATTGCGATGGAGTACTTTTCAGGTCAATTAGTTTGGTTCAGTTTTTTTCCCTTGTTGTGACATTATGGTTGAAGAAAGTTTTCGGGTGGGGAGAATTGTCACATCCAAGACTTATTTTAATGTAATTTTTTATTTAATTTCATTCGTTTCTTTATAATGGAGGTTTTCAATGAATTTTGTTTGGAATGGTGGGTTTTAAAAAAAATTCCAAACTGTGAGACCATTTCCATATTTAAAAATAAATATTGTTACATTTTTAACCCCTTCATATTTCATCATTTTAAACTCATTCCAATTTCTAATTTTAGTAAACTAGTTTATTAAATCCACCATATCTATTTGGAAATCATTAGAATCTATAATAATGATAGATGGTGGTTTTTTATTAAGGTGTTGGGCCATCCCAAATCACATTTCATGCGTTAATTTATTTATTATTAATTCATTAATATAATATTTAATTTTCATGTGTTTTTTAGGATCTTAAAAATCTCACATGAGAAAAATTGGCCAAGACGCACCCCCATTCTTTCATACACCAATTTGGAGCTCAATTGAATTGAGAATTTGGGAAAAACATCTCTTGATTTCACAAATCGTACTGATTTGAAAAGGTAAATTGATCCTTTCATAACTCATTATATTTTACTCTATATCTCCCATTATTGTTCCTACATGAAGTAATAAGCATTATTATAATCTCACTTTCATTTAGGGTTGTCTAGAATTTATGATTCTGGTTTATTTGTGTCATTTTCATCCAGATTTATTTGGGTAACTATTTATCTCTTCAGTTGCTTCCTTCTCTTTATGGATTCCTTTATCTATAATGAATTTATAGTGTATCTAGATGTATGGTATCATTCCTAGGGATTTATTTGGGGACCTTTTCGTGATATTTTATGGTCTAGGGTTTTTTTCACTTCCATGTGGTGTGGTAGAGGTGCAATTGAGGTTTCACACCATGATTATAGGTTTTTGACTCAAATTGAATTTCATTCCATATGTAATAAATTTTTGTATGAGTTATATTGCTTCATTTGCTAGTTTAAATGTTCCTCATATGTGGCTTGTGGTGTGGAAACAATTTTGATGGATTTTCATAACTGTTTAATCTTATATTTGCATAATGGCATGAAATTGGGTTCTTTTCATGTGTACAATTCATTTATGAACATGTTTATCTTTTTTGAGCACAAGGTGAATCCCTAATATCTATGATGGTGGATGTGTGATAATTTTCTAGTAAATCTGTGGGGTTTAGCAATAGTTTTACATAGCAAGATTGACGTTTAAAAAAAACTAAACAATTATTATGATGTTTGGGGACCACTAGGTTATGGGTATATTCCCTACTAGTTTCTTATGCAGGATAACAATTATTGTGATGGTTACTCTAACTTAGATATGAGGAACATCAGACCCACAACCACCTAGTGCCGACGAGTTATTTCTTATTACTTGTGCTCATTAGTTAATTTGTTCTTAATGGTGTCATACAATATGGTTGGATAGAAAATTTATTACTATTGACATTATTTGTAAAAGTGTTTATTTTTAATAACAACCCACTTGTAAAATGTTTTTGAATTTTATGTTGCATTTATTTTAATTGAAACTAGCATTTTCGTTATAATAATTCATGAATGATTTTTGTATTTGAATGATTATCACATGGAATCTCTTATTGGTTGAATCCTACTGGGAATTTTCTCACACCCTACTTACATCCTTGGGTGTAACTAGGCCTGGTTTTTTTTTGTTTTAACATGTTGCGTAAAATTTTTAGTGTTAGTGGTTCGGGTTTCTAGTAGGGCCATGGTTGATAAGTATTGTGGAGATGGATTGAGTGTGGATCACCATTCCATGAAGGTTACTGGGATGTTTTCTTTTGATTTTTTACCATTGGTATAGTCTTGTTGTGTTATTTTAAAATATATTATTTAGATCATATTTTTTGTATAATATTTCATCTTTTGAAAAATCTGGATTCTTTATTTTGGATTCATTTGTAGTTTGATCTTAAAAAACATGGTAAATCATTCCCAATTATCATTTTTTGATACCTGGTAACATGTGATAGCCCCAGAGGATCAGGAACTCCTTTCAGGCCTTGTCATGGGCTAGGTTTAATGCTGGTTTCTGTGGGAACTAGATTTGTTTCATGATATGTCAAACGTCCAAAAAAGAATCCAAAAATGCTCTTGGAACATCTATCCAACTGAAACTGAGAATTCTATGATGCTCAATAAAAACAATTCATGGATCCCATGACCACCCATCCAGTCAATGGTTTTATTAAAAGAATAATGATAGAAATTTTATAAAGGCAAATGAATTACAGAAAACATAATAAATAACAATTTAATTACTAAGGAATAAACGTTATAATGGTTATTTATTCTATATTTTAGTCCCTTATAAATATGAAAGCATCGACCTATAACGATTTAATGATAATAGGATCAACCAGATCTAGAGAATAAATAATAGATCCCCTTATTCTATAGTCAATAGACAAGCAGTGTGGGTCTAAGGATGTGATAATCGGGATATTATACGCTCTTGTTAGATTATTATAGTGGTGCAATCAGAATTAATATCATAACACATTATACATAAGAATCATTAATGATAAATAAGGGGAATATATATTTTATATAATGAAAATATCATTTTCCATTACTAGATTATACAAGTCATGCATGATAGATGATAATACATAAGCTAAAAATGAAACATACACCATGGTTGAAAAAACAAAAAAAATACATGTTTGTTGTATGAAAAGGAACTAAATTTCTCTAATTAAATCCCTCTGATAATATTGAGTTTCATTTTATCCATTTACTCTTAACTCATTTGGTTGAACCAAAATTACATTAACGATTAACTAGGATTTGCAGTCATGTGAACAATAATGTCTACTCATGTACCCCATGGAAATGGAGGACAATGTAGGGTGTTAGATATATATCACATTAGGGATTTTAAAATGATGTCTAGACTATTCTAGATAGTTAATAACAATTATGTAGAGTACATGGATAAATATTTAATGACCGAATTCGATGGTATAAATAAATACCCATCTATATTCTTTTGGGACACCTGATGCCGATATATATTTTGGATCAAATAAGTTATCAGTGATTAATTTTCACTAGATATATTTCTATATTCATATTTATATATATATATTATAATTCGTGTGGGATAATAATTCCACCCACCCGAACACATTTTATAGCTGGTATAGGGCAATAATTCCCACAACGATAAATATTTATATATCTACCGTGGTTCAATAATGCATCCTATACATACACATTTATATATTGGGAAGGGGTAAAAATTCCTCCCATCCATAAACACACAAAAACACACACAGATATATATATATATATACCAAGCACCGATATATAATACATCCAATCTATAAACATTTATATATCTAGAATGGTGTTAGAATTCCTGCCATCGATAAACATTTATATATCTCATTAAATAGAATAACAATTTAAAAAGATATAAGACGACCATAAGGGATTATATCTTCTTCCATTTATTCAGTCCTTTTAAATTTACAGAGGAATTATCAGGATTAAATAGTGTCTCAAGAGGATCAACATCTCATATTATCTTTTAAATTAGTCTGGCTCTATCTAAATCATTACATTTTAAAAGAAACAGTTCCAAAGTCATGATCAAAGGTGAATGGTATCACCATCCCAAAGTACCACTAAATTTTTGAATCATTTTGACCATTTAATTAGATATTAAATACCCATCATTATAAAAACTTTTAGTAAATAAATATGATAAAAATAACATTTGGTATATTCCATCATTCTCAATGTCTTCAGTCTGACGTTTTCTAAACATGGAACATTTATTTATGGAATGGAAATTTAAATTAAAGAATGTTTCTATCTAACATAAATTATCATAATATTGTCCATTCATATCACATACAGGAAACTCAATCTATCACAGTTGGGCCTACTTAATCAAGTCAACTCACTCAATTTAAATCAACATGGGAAATTGATATAAAAGGAATAAATTTGGCACAAATATATAAACTATGGTACTTGAAAGGAGACCAACATCAAAGAGGAACCAATCCAAAAAAATTGGCTTTTGATTCATTTTAACTAAAAGATAATGCTACCACATTTTAGAATATTCAAATTTTGCAATATATAAGGTCACATAACCACTATGCACATATTCACATATCCCATGAATACATACATGGGGATCCATAATTATAATCCTATATTCATAGACACGTCTCCACATACCCATGTATGTATTTTTTCATAAATATACCTATGAAGACCTTGCACCATAAATATATATTCACTTCAATGGGTGAATATAAATATAATAGAGGGACCTACAAATATATACATACCAACCAATGCATATTCATGCAAGTCTCGTTAGTTAATGGTGACTCTAAACCACAGATAAATGTCCAACACCCGGCAGATAAAATATAGGAAATCAAAAGCATCTAAAAAACCCAAATAGAACTTGTCGAGATGCAATATCCAGAATTAAACCTCCCCTCGCATTGCGGTGTCGACCAAAATCAATTTGAACCACTTTTCCTCCTCTATAGGATGTGTAAACTCGCATAAAATGTTCCTAGGAGAGGCACCACACTACTTGAATTTAGAAAAAAAAATATCAATACATATGTTATAATTAAAATTTATAGTTCATATACACAATACCCAGAAGTAAATAGATTGAAAAATAGTTATAAAATGGAAGCATAAAGGGTGATGATACTCACCATGAAAATTACAATGGGAAATTTGAAGTGATATGGGAGAATGGAAAAACAGAAGAGAGCCGGATAGGTGAGATCACTTGTGGCATTGGGGTAGGGAAGGGGTGTATGAATTGTGGAATAGGGGGAGGGAATAGTGAGATTTTGTTTTATGTTTTTATTTTATTTTATTCTATTTCAAAATCATATAACTACATAAATCATATGGTTTCCTAACCATGTGAAATCCATGCAGTTAACATTGTGAGGCTACTACCACCAAAATCACACTATGTGGGATGAGTGAATTGTTATAAAATCCATGCGTAGTCCATGTGCACATCCACTTCCCCATTTGATCAGGTCTAGAATGCTTCTATTAGTAGGAGGAATTTCTTATGATAATATAAGAACTTCCTATAGCCTTTAAAACCATGATTTTCATGGTATAGTGATCCCAAAAATCCTATAGATGCCCAAAATTATTTTTAGGCCTTCACCAAAGCCTAAAAACAAAAATTTGAATGGTTATAACTGTCATAACGTGATTCTGAATCTCTAATTTCTAAATTTTCAATTTATGAAACGAAAAGGTATGAAAACATATGAATTTTCATTCAGTTTAGATGAGAGTTCATTATAATTCATTGATACTCATGTATGATTAAATTATATTATAAAATGGATGCTATGGAAATTACCATTATAACCCACATATGAATAATGGAGTAATTAATTTCATTTTCTTTACTTCTTTCATTAGAAAGAGACATGAAAAAAACAACTCTACATGTTCAATAGTGATAGCTCATTCAGAATCAGTTAAATGAAATTTTTATGTTCAAAATGAAAGGAATGACTTGAAATTATAATAAGGTTTATAATGATCTTGGACTGGAAGTGGTTCATTATGGGATTGATGATTATATTTTAAAGGCCTCAAATCTGTCCCCTATAAGGGAGTAGAGTAAAACTTCTAAGCAGAATGAGAAGAAGCCTTCCAAGAAATGTTTTGATCCATATAGAGATGGTGATCATCTTCAAAATTGAGATGGAAAAGTTATCAGATTATCACGAGTCATGTGAATCTCTAGCTAAAACTGAAGGGGCCATATTGAGGTTCCAATGTATGTGGAATTATATAATGTTCGTCCAATTTATGTGGGATTTGATAATTTTCACACTAACTATCATCAATCCACAATAGAGATTTAATAAAGATCATGAATTATAAATAAATGGGGGATCATTTCCGATCTAGATGAAGATGGAATAGAATAGAAGGAAAAATATTTTTACAATGATTAAATGTTCCATGGTAAGTGGCTTGATGATGTGGAAATCTCACATTCTTTATTGAGGAAATATAGTCCAAGGAAGGGTTACTCCATCATTAAGCCTACCATGAGTATAAGATCTAGTCCTTTGGTTGTGGGAACCATAGATCATTCTATATATATATCTCTTTTATTGAGAACTCTGATTTGAGTGATGATGGTTATGGCAATGGGGGAGATTATGAGTTTTTTTCTATTTTCTTATTGACACTTCTTTGATCACCATCGGACTTTTGTCAAGGGTAGGATTTCTTTGAATGAAAATTAATCATATAAATTAAAAAATCATTAGAATAATAATTTTCTTTAGAATAATGTGTAATTTAAAATTTTAATTGAATTAATTGAAAACTCATAAAAAGGATTATCATGTTGAAAAATATGTTAGAATAAATAAATTTTATATGTTTTAAAAAATCAATGGCATTAAACATTAATAAAAGAAATTGAATAAATATTAACAGTATAAATAAAGAACCTATTTTTCATATTAAACCATATTAAATAATTATTTATAAATAATGATTTAAAATGAAAAAATTCCAACAATATTAAAAATTCCAAATATTATTATTGAATTAGTATAGACATTTTTCTGAATTAAAAACACGAAAAATATTTAGAAAAAATTATAAATATCTAATATTAATTTTAAAAATTGAACAAATATTTAAATTTATCAATATTGAAATTAAATAATAATACATATTTATTAAATCAAATTAAACAAAAAATTAATTAATTATTAAATTAATTTAAATATGATTACATATTTTTTTAAATAATTATTTGGGAAATGGAAACCTGACCAAAACATCTCAAATAATTTTTAAAACATAATAGTGTACTTATCATATATGATGTGCAATGAGCATGCAATTAAAAAAAGTAAATGAAAAATGAAAAAAAAATACAGTAAAAAAGTAACCTATGAAAATCATTGAATGAAATTATAGAAGACACACCAACTCGTCAATTGAACTATCCACTGCAATGTATCCCTTGGATATAGTCCCCCAAAAAATATGAAGCATCATTAAAGACCCAATAAAATGGAAAAAACACTTTGAAAGGCTAATGATTCAGTATATCAATCCATAATTATTATGTCGATATAGCAGTAATCCCCAAAATATCAATATAGGTGACAATATACATGAAAATATCTATAATAATAATGAATAGGGAATGAAACCAAAAAAAATCAATCCTGAATCCAATCCATTAATTTATGAAAACAAAATTAGCATTCCATCGGGAAAGCCATACAACACCGTATAAAACATTACAAACGTGAATAACACATCACACTGAATTCACATAACATAAAAAATACTTAAGACCACGAAAAAAAATCCATTCACCATAAACATGATTCATTCACCAAAAAATGAATTAAAAGAAATTAGACATCATAAATTATTGAGATCCAAATTATAAAACTATCGAAATCAACATTTCCACAGTCCACAATCCCTATAAAAATAAATTATGCTTTATCATCTGATTTAACAATCAAATGAGATGAACCACAATGTTTATGAAAATGTCATAATCAAAACACATCTACACCGTTGATCACAATTCAACAATATGATTTAGATTTTGTAATTGTGGTAAAAAAAGGAACCACATCTGTTGCACTTAGATGATATGCTAACAACAAAATCTACATCATCCCAACATTGAATTCAAAAAAGGATAGAATAAAAAATAATCCAAAATGTAATAAAATCAAATACAACTTTCCAAAATACAATTAGAGGACTCAAAAAATATATTTAAATGTAAATGGTCCTCAATTAATCAGAAGAACCAAATTAAGAAATGAATGAGTCATTTTCAAGGAATGTCCATGACATTAATGTTAGTATTATGCTTGATTTCCATCTCCATTTTTGAAATCATTCCATACCGAAATCAGTTGTAGATTACTATATAAATATCACCATTTTTTATTTTTGTAGATAAAGTGGTATCTCCTCCTCCATACAATATTCTAGTTCCACCCTCAACTCCTCCTAGGACTGATATAAACATTTCAATGTAAGGTCAACATATTAGTCAAAAAATTTGATTCAGTAGTATCTACAAATGAGGGTGACCATGAAGGATCAACATTAATAGTATGTGGAGGGATAATAGGTTTTTGGGACACAAAAACCTCATATAATATTTCTTTTCCATATATATATAATTTATTTAATATAACACAACAATGAACTACATTAACACATATATTGTGTATTAGATGGTGTACATTGGTGTTCAATTTCATTCCAAAAATGTATTGGGTTAGAGAAGATTAGAAAATGAATCAATTATATAGATTTCAGACATATTAATATGTTTAAAGAATAAAAAATAAAAAATAGTTCTTATTAACCATATATATTATTATAATGATGAAATTAAAAAATCACAGTATATAAATATGTAATGATTTTATAAATTGATTAAATTTCCATAATATTGAAATTTAATAAATATTAAAAATGATAAAAAATAATTATTGACGTTTATTTGAAAATGATACAGTTAAATTAAATAAATTTAAAAAATAAAAAAAAGTTAATTAAGTTTTTTTTAATGATTTGGAACATATAAAACCGAAATAAATAAATAAATAAATAAATAAATAATTATGATTATTTATAATTATTAATATATGAAGTGTACTTATTGTTTATAGGGAATATAAAATATATTATCTTTTTGGATATTTATAAATTATTACTTTTTTAATTGATAAAATATATACATATTAAAACATCAATATATAAATATCATAATTTAATACATCAAAAAATATTAAATGAATATTTATTACAAATTAAAAAATTCAGGAAAATATAAAAAATAGAGATACGTTAAATCCAATTAAATAATAATAAATCAATAAGTCAACATACATGTACACACACACCAACACATAGACATACATGTACACATACATACACATACATAATGACATGCACATACAGACACATTCACACACACACACACATATAAACATAAATACAAATAAACATAAATATGAATACATATATGCACATACATGTATATGTTTCTACATATACAGACACATGCACATTGGAATATAAAAAAATCCATACACATACACATACATATACTTATGCATCTAAATGAACAAACACGTATAGAACCATACAAAAACATACATTTAAACACAAATGCATTCAATGTCATATATATCTATACTTATTCATACATGCATTCACATACTATATAACAAATATATACACACATAATAAAACACATACACCTGTACACACACATGCAAATGTATACACATATATATACACATCCATACAATTACATATAAATAAAATTACATAAATGTGAATGCACAGACATAAAAATCTATAAATTGGAATATATACATAATCATACTATATAAAAAACACATATACAAATATTCATGCACGCACAGAAAAATGCGTATATGAAAATAGACAAACATGAACATGAATATACATATACACAAATACTATTGGGAAAAATCAATTTAAGTAACATAATAATTTTTTTGGTTGATTATGTTTTTTATCAAAGCGTGCTTTCATGGTATGTGGTTGAGATCAAAACATGATGAAAACTTGGAATGTTAGAAATGTTCCTAGAAAAAGGAATGGAGGCTTGGAATGCGGTACAAAATAATTTCAATCAAAACATGATTTTTATGAATACAATGTTTCACGAATGTGGTTTCACAATGGTGTAAAGGAGTTGATGGTGATAACTATGATTACAATGAGCAGCATGAAAAAAATTATTTTTCATAGAGCTTCATGAGATAGTGAGCATCACCGAAAGAATGAGGGAACGTTAGTAAATAGTGATGTTGTTGTTGAAATATTATGTAGTCATTGGAAACAATTATAAATAATCCTCTAATCCCTTATGAAAAGAACTGATTCTTATGAATGACTAAATGTCTCTGGATTAGAAATGGTGGTTCATGAAGGTTGTTCTTTCAAAAGTGATATAGAAGAAAGGAATTTCTAGAAGACTATAAATACTAATAGAAATGTTGGAGCATCGTGAATGAAATGGAACTCACGAAGGTTATAAATCTATTACAAAATGTGTCAAGATTATTGACGGCTTTTAAGATTCACAAATGGATGGAACTTCATGATGGTTGATTGAGATTCGTGAGAGAAGTTGTTTCATGAAGGCAACGCAAATCATGAAACTATAAAAAAATTGATTTCCCCCCAAATCTGTGAAAATGTGGTTTTTATCCATTTGATAAATGTGGGAGTTCAATAGAACATCTACATACAGTGGATGATGCATTATTAGAAATAATAGATGGACCTACATGTCCATTAACTCTTGGAAAATCACTTCTGAAATCAATGATCCATGGAAAAGGAAGACGAGACTGATTCCATTAGCATTGAACTATTGGAAGAGATATAGGTAGGGAACCTTGGGAAAATAGTGACATAAACAATAGACTTATAATGGTCGTGATCCTTGGAATAACGAAATCTATCATGAACAACCATTTTTTGCAGTGAGCATTAGTATATTTTTTATAGTCAGCACATTGTCATTGTATGATCCTAGGATATGTTGTCGTGTAAGGTTGATCCAATTAAAAAGAGATGTGATATTGTTTTTTCATTCCTGAATCACTTTCAATCTCCATCATCAACTAAATATGTAATGGATAAGATCAGCATAAACACATAAGAACAACCAATGTGAGTGTTAAAATAATGTGGTCATGAAATAGTGGGGCATGAAGACCTTTTAATCAAATATCCATTGCATTATTCACCATACCTCATAGGGTATCTAGGCCCATTTCGCACCTAACAATAACACATACATAAACACATACACATAAACATACAATAAAAATCTCAAGTGCATACACATACACATACACATACACATACACATCCATAAACACACATTCATATATACGTACACAAACATACATAATATATATATATATATATATATATTCATATATTCATAATCATACATACACATACAGATACACACTCACATATACAATCACATGCATACACATACACATACACATACACATACATACATATAAATATTATATGCATAAATACATACATATACATGTATATGTACACATTAGTATAAAAATTCACCATGAATTACATAAATGACTATGAAAAATGATATACACCTACATTAATACAATAATACACACACACACAAAAACAACCATAAAAAAACACATGCAAACAACATAATAAATAAAAATTTAAAATTTAATAAAATAAAGATGAATACAATAGAAAATATTAAGACCTATCAAACATCTAAATAATTAAATTCATAAGATTAAATACATGAATCGTGAACAAGTTCTTAAAATGAGGAAAATATTAAACAAATACACATATGTAAATTAATTATATATATTAAAAACAAAATTAATGTATTATATCATAATAAATAAAATAAACCTAAACATAATCATATTATTTATAAAAAAATAATAATAAACACTATTATATTTTTGTGCATAATTTGGAAGATTAATTGTATTAATTGTAAACGCATAAAAAATTTATTAACTGTTAACAGTCAAAATTAATCAAATATATTTTAAACTTATTATAAACATTACACCCAAATAAGAGAAATTGAGAATATTTGTATAGTAGGATGAAATAACACAAGTAGATTATTAAAACATAGTAAATAATAAATAAAAAATAAATATTAAAAAATTAAAAAATTTGAAAAAAATTAAAGAACATTGAATATTATGAACGAATAAACAACATGAAATGAAATATTATAATAAATGACCAAACAATAATTGGTTAAATTTTAAAAACGTTGAAATTAAATAATATAAAATGAATATAAATTATTAAATAGATAATATTAATTGCATAAATTATAAAAAAATAAAAAATGATTTATATATACTACAAAAAAATAATAATTAATAAAAAATAAAAAAAAATAAATATACTCAAATATAATATTAATTAATTAATTAATATTAATATTATTACACTATTCAATTAATTAATTACAAATATGGGAATTAGTTCATCAATATTTAATTTTCGTATATTAAAATGTGAATTAAATATAATAACACACTTTACTATATAAAGACCTAAATGAAGTTATGTATGAAAAACATTGGGGTTCAATTTCATGCCAATTTGTCTTGGGATGATTATTGTTATATGAAAAAACTATATAGGTTGAAAAAATATTAAAATTATTAAAATGTAATAAAAATGAATAAATATTAATCATATAAATTAAAAAAATCATGAAAATAATGTATAATATTATATTAATATTTATATATTTTAAAAAATTATTAAATTCCTAATATTTTAAAAATTATTAAATAAAAAAATAAATAAATTCAATGATGTAGTATAAAAAAGTAATAAATAATATAAATAATTACAATAATGTTTATAAATAATTTTTTAACAATTTTATTCAAAACTTTATAAATATTTATTGATGAAATATAAAAAGGAATAAAAAAATTAAAAAATTATATTTAAATATAAGAATAAATTTGTATGTTTATGCGCTATACAAATTTTATAATGAACATATAATAAAATATTAACTTTAAGAATTGTTAATAATTGTGATAATGTTATTATTTAATTATATATATACATATAAATCATAAAAAAATAACTATCAAAAAAGAATATATTAAAAATATCAATATATATTAAACATGAAAAAATTATTTAAAATACTAAATATAAAGAGATATTAAAAGAAAATAATAATATAAATCATCAAACAAACATACATGTATAGACAGACATACACACAGACATAAATGTCCATATACATACACATATAAAAATACAAATACACATGCACATCCACATCCACATACATACAAACACACATACACATATACACACATCCATCCATACATTGCATAAATAAGAATATGGATACATAAATGAACATAAACAAACAAATATATTCTTATACATAAACATGCACATATTCATATACACATACAGTAGCATATGTAGATACATACACATACAAATGAATATTCATATATATTCATATCCATACAATTACAAACATGTGCATGGATATACATACACATCTATACATATGAATATATACATACACATATTACATAAATATACATACATACAGATACACATCTAAATACACAAAAACACATTCATACACATAGACATAAATTCTATATACAAACATATACATATATATACTTACACACATACACATGTATATACACATACACATAAACAAAATTCCACATTCATGTGCACATACACATACACAAACATATTCACATACACACATACACACATTTGTAAACATACATTTACATACAATAAATGTATATATATATAGAAACATACACACACACATACACATACACATACACATACACATAAATATACACATACACATACAAATACACATACACATACACAAACTTAGACACATACAGAAACATATATATACACTTTCATATACACTAATACACATATTAATATTTATGTAAATACACAGACACATACATGTACACATAAATATATGTATTAACATACAAATACAATTACATACATGACTATTCACATATACATTCTGACACACATATATATTAAACATTAAAATATTAATGAAGCATAAACACAAATACTACACAAAACATGCATACATGTAATTCAGTTACATAAACACAACCACAACACAAAACATTCATACAAAAAAACACATATATAAATCCATACATACAAACACACAAACACAACAAAAAACAAAGACATGCATTCATACATTTAAAAATGGCCGTAAAAATTTATTGATTTATTTAATATGATTATAAATATATAATTTCAATTATAAATTGAAAATTTAAAAAAATATTCATTAATATATTATATAACATAATTTATAAAATATTAATATAAAATATTTATTTTTAATATATAAATTTTTTTATGTAATGTCTACAAAACAAATATTATAATTTTTTGTTGAATAATATATGTTAGATTAATATATATATATATATAATTATGAAAATAAGAATAAATTTTTCAAAACATATAATAAATAATTATTGTATATTATATTAACATATATATATATACTTATTTGTAATTATATAATATATATTTATATAAATATATATTAAATTATTTAATATGATGCTTATATATGCTAATGGGAATACATGAAGATAATGAATTAGTAAACATAGTGTTAATCATAGAATATTTCATTTAAAAACCCAAAAATATGGAATGTTTTTACTCAAAACTAAGTGTATATGATTTTATTATATGGACGAGGTATATATTTGAGACATAAATTTGTGGCATGTCATGTGTGTGTCCTGAAAATGAGCCTATGGATTCAGTTAGAATAATATTATGAAATTATTAATTGAAAAAATATATAATATAATTCTCATTGATTATTAAATATGCTATTTTTAATTTATCATATTAGATTTACGATATTCAATGTCTATAACAAAAGCTTGCATGGATTCATTATGTACAATTTTATTGTTTTAGGGTTCATTTACTTCATAATAAATGATTATATGACTTTTTTTTCATCCCTTTTATATAATTTTATTATAAAAAATGATTGAAATTATAAAATAAAAAGTTCCAAATTTTCATTTCCCACGAATAGGAAGAATGGAAATAAAATTAGTACATTATTTTTGTAGGATATTTCCTACAAAAATAAATAATACATTATTTTTACACATTGTCCCACATAACAATGTTGATCGAATACTTTTAACCATTGTGGTTTAATTTTCAATGAACCAAGAGGTGAATAAGATAATTAAGAGTTGATATTTGATCATATTCCAGCAATCTAGAGGTGTTTTTCATCATCCAAAATGATATCCATGATCTGGCCAAATGTATCGAAACCATGAAATGTTCATTAAAACTCCACAATATCACCCAATGACCATGCAAATAAAGTATAGAAATTATATGGATGCTACTCATAAATCCAAAAGTATTCATCTTATTGGTCCCCAACAAACCACTACCTCCACCATGAATATTAGTGGAAAATTAAATTAACATAAAATGTGAAACAAATCAAGTCTCTTAAATTTTCTGTTTATTTGTATGATATGGTTCTACCTTCGTAGAACTAAACATCTCCCACACCATAATCCCTGATATATGAATCATACAGTAGTTGTCTAGAATTGAGTGTGGGGATGGATGTATTACTCTTAGTAGATATTGTGATTGATTCCTCCCATGTATTCTCATACACCATAGGATTTATTGTGATCATGTTCATAGGATTCCCCACTCAACACCTAGAGGAATATTCCCTAAACATCATGTTTTGTTGGCTAGATCCATAGAATTACCCATCCGATAATGTTCTGTCTATATATCCTTGTCATCCAGAGGATTAATTGGATGATATTATTGGGGTATCCAATTGTTTAAGGTAGATAAATAAAAATTTAAAATAGGAATATATCTTTTTTAGACACTTCCATTCAGGCTCCTGGTGGAACCTCCTCCCATTTTAGAAAATCGTTTAAACCTGACATAACCCACTAGAAGGTCAATTATCGATCCAATGAAAACCATTTAGGAATATAATTTAATAATAAAAATATAAAGAAGGAATTATGTCATCCATGAAGTTATGAACATTTAGAATTTTTTTTAACAAAAAATACCCACAAACGACAAATATATTGAACCATCGTGGTGTTATTTTTTTCTTTTTGAAATTAATTACCATGTTCTCGATTCTCTATTTATATATACATATAAATGGATTGTGTATAAAACCATGAACAAGGTACAATGTTTTACTCCTTTCTTGTGGTGTTTTCTTTAAGGAAGGCTTTGAGATTAATTCATATCATTGACAATGGAAAATATTATTTTATAAGTGGATTTATTAGTTTTTCAGTTGCAATGGAAGAATATTTTGGGTAGATAACCAAAATTGTTTTGTTTTATTTTATGGATTATTCCAAAAATATATTATTCAGATATGTAAATAAATATCCCATCAAATATTGACATAGAAAAAACTGAATCCCAGAGAGAATATATTTAATGTTTTATTTCTTGTTAATTTAAATATGATCTTATTAAATGTTACATCACATAAGAATTCATCAATGACATATTAATTAAAAACTCATCTCTCATGTAACACATAATGTATCTATCTTATACCTAAATATTATCATCATGGTTTATAAAAACCATAATAGTTCTTAAGTCATAACTAAAATAATAAAATTAGTAAATCCAAGGACCATTAAAGATTCTAAAAAATAAAATTATGTAATAAACAAGAAGCATGCATATTTCATACAAAAGTTTTTTTTATTATAATCTAGAATCTTGAATCTTTCAGTGTAAACCTCTAAGTAGGTGAACAGTTTGTTTGTTTATTAATTGATTGAAAATATTAATAAATTTATGGATATGTTTCCTATAGATACAGAAAATAAAAATAAAACAAAAATTTGGGTGGGCGAGTGGTAAATCTCACATATCCATATCAATGAATAGTGCCTCTAAAGAGGATCGTCACCATCTAGAATATTTTTATATCATCCCCCATATATTATAAAAAATAATTCCATAATGATCATTGTTTATTTTAATTTGTATCCATGTTGGGAAAATAGTCATTTTTATAACATTTAGATCAAATGGATTCATCGATGCCTTTCTAAAATATAACATTTGGATCAAAGGGACTCATAAAATCCATTCTAAAATATTTATCAGTGCATTCAAATCAAATATTCTGAGACAAAAAATTCCAACACATTTAACATCCCAAATATTATTACATTTTTACAAATAAAATTTTTTGATATATAGAGTGGAATATTTTCCATGATAAGAATAAATCATTGTTTTTTGGTGAATATTGTATTCCATGAAAGACAGACACTAATGGAAATATTTTCTATACTATTTCTAATGTGAATATGGGAGATTTATTATTTATATAATATCCTATGTGAGTCCATAAAAAGGGATATATATTCATTATATTTTGTCACATGTTATTAAAATTTTCAAAACCTCATTTTAAATAATAGAATTTTATGGAATAATTAATTATTTATAAATTTAGTTTTCATGTAGTGAGTGGAATTATAAGTACATTAAAAGTTCATTAATACTATATTTTTTTGTATAAAATGTTTTACATTTACATTATAATCATTCATGTATTTAATTTTAGTTAAAAATATAAAAATATAATCATGTGAAATATACCCTTGATAATGTTTGTAGATATCAATATGATAATTTATTTTTGTTGAAAAAATGAATACATGATTTATGATGGTGATATCAGTTTATTCTTGATCAATTCTGAATATTTACCTATTGGCCTATTATATAGAAGAATTATTTCATGAATATATCAAAATAGTTTTTATTACCCCTAGAATCAAAGGAGTGAATTTATTATTATTCACAAAATCATGTGATATTTCAGTAGATGACATACATTGTGGTAGTTTCAGATCATAATTTCATGAAATTTCTCATTGCTATTTTTAGTAACCTACGTAATAATGATATGAAACATTCTATAAAAAACTCTCTTTTTTCATAGAATTAAGAAAATTAGTTTTGGGATTCCAATATTCTTAATATACCACTTAGAGATGTTTTAATTTTCAAATTTTTCATTAATTTTTGATAAAATTTGAATTGGTTGTTTTTGGATTGTTTTATAAGAAATGAAATATATATATTCAATAATTGTTTATATTGTATTTGATGTACTGAAATTGGATGATGGTTTCATTAAAAAAAATCCTATAATACAAGCCTCTATGTCAACAATTTTGTTGTCCATGACAAATGTGGAATTTATTAATGATGATTTTGTTATTGTTGAAATTTTTATTGATGTTGCAGGATTATATAAAAAGATAATATTTCATTAAAATGGTTATATGAGAAATTAGAGTGAGATATGAATGTATAGAAGCATGTTGGAATATTTCAGAACATACTATGAATATGGAATCTTCCTCTTCCTTAAAAATTAGAAATATCGGTTCAAAACATTAAAAAAATCATGGGTGTGAACTTCCTAGGGTTACATAACTTTTGAGGTATCTATGTTGTTTTATCCTTGAAGGGGTTTCTCTAAACTCAATAGTGATGTTTCTTTAATTGATGAAAATGACTGTAGAATTGAAATTTATTAATAATCATATGAAGTCATGATTATTGGTTTGGTAGTTGGATTTATTCAAAACAATCATCTGGTTGTTGATGATATGGAATCATCATCTAATAAGAACCATTTTACATCTAACTCTTTTCTTTTTATATTGATGTGCATTCAATATTCTTGGATATCTAAAAATAATTTCCCAGAGATTCAGAATTAAAAACTATTTATGAATAAATAAGGGTAATTTTCCAAAGGGAAATGTTTTCGGTAGATCTGGAATTATGTAACCTTTATATGGTTTTAAATGTCATTCCCATGGTAGATGATAGTTTATAATTGATCTTCATAATCTCCATTAAAAATTAGTTAATCTTAATAATGACACAATTAATGAACGAAAATATTTCCTGAATTTTTTTTACATGTTCCATATCAAAATCAGGTGATGAGAGTCCTACTTTATTGATGCGTTACCCGCCTCACTAATAATGGTGTTCCTAGACTGAAAGCCAATGACACAAAATAGCTATATATTGAATCCAACGTTATAAACAGTGGTAAAACTAATAAATTGACCACATATGGTACCATTAATTAATTACACAACGCATCTAGGTCTCACCAATGAATACCCCATGACCACTCAAAATATTCTTGGAGGTTGTGACTAATTCCAAATAGGCATATACCTAAAATTGGAGGCCATGTCCTAATCTATTTTAACACTTCAATGCAACATCATGCACAAAAATGATGAAATTTTAAAAAATGGAGACCAATTCACGCATATTTCTATGATTCCACAACTAATTATTAGAGTAATGTACAGAATGTGGAAAAAGTGGCCAAATACAAGACCAAAAAAAATTATATACAGTCCATCCCACTCAATGTAATACTTCTAATGAAAGAATAATGTTGTAGGTAACCACCTCAGCCCGAAAAGTTAATGATATTCTCCTCCCTAGATCTATAATCCTACGCCACTGTAAAATGGGCCACCATAAGTATAATACATTAATAATGTGCGAAAATCCCTTGCGTTGGTGAGTATAACAATACCTATTAGGACACCCTAAAAACAAAAAACATGAAACACTTAGTAATTTTATGTAAATACACATAAATTTCAAGGAATGTTTTTTATTAATTTATTTGGGATTTTACGAGTACGTAGTTTCTGACGACCCCTGATTCCGAGGCCCAGTGTGTCCGGAATCAATTTCTAATGTTTAGCTCGGGTACGTTCAGTGAAAGAATGAGCGGGTTTTCCTAACTACTGATCCGGTGCTCGGAATCAAAATTCGAGGGCACCAATGAAACCTCAGTGTCGGTAATTTCTTAGGAACACCATTTCTGAAGGAGCGTTTACTCTAGAGGAGATCTTAAAAATTTGAGGAATAAAAAAATAATTTTTTTTTAAATTTTTTTTCTTTCATAAGTGGTTAATCCACATGAGAGGAAGTTGGGGTGGGACCCAATAAAAACCCAAATCCTCTTGAGAGGATTAAAGAGGGAGTTGTGGCCCACCCCTTCAAATTCCTAAAACATCTCTTCCTCATTAATTCTTCCAAATTATCACTTCATTTATTATGAAAACTTAAGATTAATTATGTTAAGTAATTTCATCTTTTGAAATTTAAAAGTGTTGGAAAATGTAAAAAATTAAGGCTAAAGCCTTGTTTTGTTTTCGGTTGCTTCGTGGTGTTGAGTGAGTAAGAGTTCTAACATCGAAGAACTTCATCTTCGTCCTTGAAGAATGTGATGAATGCTGAAACGACACTTCCTCCTCAGACGATCTCCGTCAACGTGTATGGAGCCTCACCCCACGACGTCATTTTCCACAACACTCATCGATCTTCAACTCGTTATCGATGTAGGGGATTGTTTTATGTTCCTGATTTTTTTGATGTTCTTCATTAAATATTTAGCTACGTGCTATCGAATTATTGGGAGGAGGCCAGATAGCACAAACATGGCTGACCCTCCTCCCCTTTGATATTGTACTCAATCGTGGTTCGGATAGAAGGTGGCACGGTGCAATGGCACCATGCGGGAATGAGGAAAAGATGAGGCGACTGAGTTGTGTCATGCCGTTGAGGTAGAAAGAAGCCGCGACCAGAGTCGGGTAGCGGCTGATGGGCGCATCGTCGTCGGGCCACCTTGGTTGGCAAGGGCTGCGACTGTGTAGGGGGGGTGGATGGAACCGCCGGCTGCCGACGCTCATGAGGCGGGACCAGCTGGTCCCGCAGGGCACAACCAGCCGACCATTAAGGCCTGCCGGATCACAGAAGACTGGGGGTCGTAACCCCCGGCGGTAGACAACACGGCCCCCCTCTATATGGGGGGCTGCTGTTTCAAAACGAGGTGGCAGAGCCCCCCCTCCCTTCCGCACTGCTCGGTCATGGTCTGAGCGCCCCGCCGAGCCGGGCCGCTTACGCTGGGCCGGGTCGACCTCGTTGGGCTGGGCCGCCGGCGCTGGGTCGGGCCGCCCGCGTTGGCCCATGCCGCGCCTACAGAGTCGGGCCATGCCTACAGGGTCAGGTCGTGCCCATGGGGGCCGGAGCCCGACTCGGGTCGGATCGACCCAGTTCCGGCCGACCCAGGGGGTCTTGGACCGGGTCGGTCTGGGCCCAAAACCCCTAAAATCGGAGAGCTACATTCAAAGGCCCATATCAGGGGCTAGGGGCCTCCGATCAACGCAACTTCAGTTGCATAGAAATCATTGGATCGAGTTTGTCGTTTCATTATATTACACTCATGGTTTTGGTGAACATTGGGTACAGCCGGTTTGGTTCGAACACGAAACCAATAGGGCCCTCGGAGCGGAAACACTTATAACATGAGCTCTGGACCTCCGATTGACGTTCCGACAACTTTATTCGATTCCTCTTAGTTAGATGGTAATTTTTTCTTACCCTAATCGTGGTTTGGATACAGTTGGAGTATGTTCAGTATGGTTTTGATTTAAAAACCAACAGGGCCCCTGGGACAAAAAAGCCAATAACTCTCACACCGGGTGTTCGATTGACGCGACGTCTTTTGTGTTGAGTTCTTATTGACGGGACGAATCTTTTGGATACATCATCTATGGACTTCGAGATAGTGGATGTATCAACCCTCCTTGGCTCGTGGAGTGGACCCTCCCAGAATCGAGCATGCTATATGCGGGAAACCTAGAGTTGGCTGCGACTATGATGACTGTACTGGGATCCTCTGTGGGTTCGTCAACGACGACTACCATACTGGAATCCTCCATGGGTTCGATGATGATGACTATTGTTCTTTTATCTTATGTGGTTCTGGCAGCCATGTCTATCTCATGAGATATATATCTTTATCCAATGCATTGGAGGGAGATATAGGTCCCACCCATCACATAATGAAATCATTCTTACTTGTGACACAAAATAAACATACACCATTCATAATAATCGAACAAATAAAATAGGTTTCATAAACATTATCCCATCATCACATAATCCATATAAATGAAATGGATATCATTTCATAATAAGAAAAGTGAAACCATGTAAATCATAGGGGCATTATACATGAAACATACAAATATGAAATAATGTCCTCCTAGATGGAAAAATGATTTTGATAAAACATTTGAAATTAATTCTTGTGGAAAATATCCTTTCTACATTAAAATAATTTTCTTTTCACAAAATTTCATGCATTTTTAAAAGAAAGCGATTTTTTTGGAAATAGTCATGAAATATTTTGCAGGAATCTTCATTAAAATAAGGCATTATAAAACTGTAAAAATCTGTTCACGCCATATAAAATAAGAATCTCCTCGTACTTGTGTCGGAAAAGTCAAAAAGTACATCGTATGGTAAACAAATGAAAGATTCCTTATATACGATGCGGTAAAAGTAAGAAAAGTGTAAAATGTCATTTAGCATACATGGTAGGAAGCAACCATTTTATGGATACATTTTGAGAACATATGGACATGGATAATAAATATAACCCCAGTAAATACTTAAAAATAAACAATCTCAGATAAGAATGAGATTGGAGTAATTATCTCTTAGCTTAGGTCCGATATGATTCATATATATCTGAACCTCCGGTATAATGATTTTAATAATTTCATTGACTTAGTACAGTATCATATTCATTGTTATGATATCATATATGGTTCACTAATGACTTTTTATTACCTGTTCTTTTGTAAATTCCATGTTAAAGAGCGTTTTCGGTAAAATCGTTTCATTTGTCCTCTATGTTTTGACTTGTAATTATTCATATGATTAATTAGATCATGATTACTTAATTACAGAATATAAAAAATGATTTATATATAATATATATTCAGAATATAAATATATATAATAGACCGATAAATGGAAAGAAATACACCGTTCATGGAGACGGTAGGCCGTACGTATGCATGAATGTTGTTTTCGTTTCCTCATTGAATTGAATGGAATTAATAGGATGACATATATATATATATACATACATCCAGTATAATTATTATGTCATATATTTCACGATTACTTATTATATATACTTTATAATCATTTTTGAATAGTTAATCATTGAGAATGAATCTCATCACGTCGTGGAGACGGTATTTCGTACGTACGCACAAGCTATGATATCGTTCCAATGATCATGGAATTTTATTAGAGTGTATGTATACTATAACAGAATCAATATCACTTTACAATAATCATATATAGTTATTATTTACACCCTTATACCCATCCAAGTATGGTGGTGGTGGAAAATAGATTACACCACAGCGTGGAGACGATATTCCGTACGTACGCATGCGTGGTGATTTCTTTTTTCCGTAGGATGGATAGATGGTGAAATTGGGTTGTTTCATAATTATAATAACATATCAGTATATTATTGATACTGATGTTATTACTTCATTCATAAACAACCTAATAATAAGAAGTGGAAGAAGAAATAATGTTGAGAGAATCGGTAACGGACATTACCTATTCTTTAAAGCGCCTCTTTGAGACGTCCTTAGAGGGAACTAAAATTGGTCTTTGAAGAAGACCATGACCGCGAGGATGTTTCTAGGGAAGTGGATATGAGAATTTGGTAGGGTTTGGCCGAGCATCAAGGCTCAAAATGGTGTGAGGAGGAGAGGGAGGAGGTGCCCTTTAATAATGGAGGAGAGGGGCACCTTAGGAAAAACTAAAAATATTATTTTATTATAAAGTAATATTCAGTTTTTTATAGCTCCTAATTGAGTTATGTCGAAGATAATTTGTGGATCTATCTAAATCCTATCATCCAATAGAATTTAGACATGTTTTGGTTTCTATTTTAACCTTATCATACAGATTTAACATTAAGTTTAATAATTTTTCTTTTACTGTGTTTTCTTGTTTTATTACACTATAAGGATAATAATCTTACTATAGCATTCCAAACGAACCCCAAGTTGTTTATTATTAATATATATAACCTTATATAAGTCATTTGTCCGAACCATAGATGTTTAGGAATAAAATAACTATTAATAATATAATAATTGTTTTAAAAACTATTTGATGTCAATTTTGAAACTATTTAATAATTGATTTTTGTGGAAATCATAACAGAATTATTAGTTCAAAAAAGGTTAATTAAATCAATAATAACATGTCATATTAACCACTAAAATTAGTGTAATTTATAAAAAATCTCAAATTACATTTATTTGGGTATTTATAACATCAATTATGTAAATATTTCATTAATAAATAAATTACTGCATCATCATTCTGTTATAAATAAAATAAATTATTTTAAGTTTAAAAATTACAAATAAAATACCATTATGTAGGAAATAATATTTTATTTCTAATGAATATTTATAGTCAAACTTATCTTATGTATAACCCTATATTAAAAATTATTTAGTTATCAAACGTTGATTTTAACTATTTTAACCCTTCTTTAAATAAATTTATAATAAATGTCCTAATCTAATCCAAGTGGGCCTAGATGGACATATTTTTTTCCTAAGGTTGTTTGTGGCTGATATAAACTTATCCAATATAATTAATACATGATTTAGTGTAATAATAATATCATTTTTACCCTTAATTACCCTATTTACTTTTAATCGTGCCAAAAAAAGTAAAAAGTTACTATTCACCAAAAATTATATTCATCTCATTGAACCACATTTTAGTCCTTGATATTAACCGTGTCTCTCGGATTATATAAATTCCCCTCACAAAAGCGGTAAAATTATGTTTTATGAGAAATTCAGTTTTTTAACTACCACTTAGTGGTTTCACTATTAATCAAAAAATGAAAGTTTCCAGAAAAATACCAAAAATTAGGGCTAAGCTATGTTTGATATTATAAATTCAAAAATGATTTCTATTTTAAAAAATTCGAAACATATCAGTTACGTTAATTAATTTAATAATTAATTCTCGTCGTCAAAACAAATTGTGTGTTCTTAAGATATAATAACTATCAAAAGATTGACACTTCTTTATGTCTGGTTTAAATGTGAAACTACATCCAATGACCAAAATTGTATTAAATTGTAAAAATATATTCTCAATATACTTTAAAACCACTCAAATTAATAATTTATCAGTTTTAATTATTTCGATTAAAAATGATGTTTTTAATTAAAATTTAGTAATTTTCACTATTCATCATAATATGAAATTTATCTGAAAAGTACCAAAATTTCACCCAAAGCTAATTTTGATATTCCGAATCCAAAAATGAAGTCCATTTTGAATGATAAAATTTATAAAATTTCACAAATTGGGTATTACTATTCATAACGGCTAGTTCATAATAATATTATATTAATATCTTGTTTAGTGAAACTCGGTATTGCGTACTACACACGCTATCGAGGAAGGTCGCGATTGCATGTAATGCAATAAAAGTCAGGGATGCGTGTCGTGAAAGCTCCCTTTTTTGTAGTGTACAACACAAGACCTTAATTAAAAATAATATTTTTCATAATATCTTGGGGTGTTACATTCTACCCCCATTAAAATGAATTTTGCACTCAAAATTCGTCGAGGTTATAAATTGTTTACTACTCGAATGTTTCTTTAATCGTAAAAAGGAATACAAAAACATGGCTTTAAAAAATTATTGTATGAAATGTAATGGTTACCCAAATTATCTAATCACTGGGTTTTCACGTAGGAGAACATAGGTGAAAATATGGATATGGAAGGAAAATCAAACCATCAAGTTCTGATGGAGAGTGGTAGAGAACATGGCTATGAAAAAATCCAACAATCACAAAGCCATAAATTTGTGATGATCGGGGGTACCATATGATTCATCGGATATAAGGGCACTAGGACAACATTTTTGGTTTTCAAGATCATTTCCCTAAAGTGGAAGAATTTGAATTAGAATAAATACATACTTTATTTTGGTACAATCTCATTATTTTTAGTGCCTTGAACAATTTCCACTACATATCTTAATGAAATGAAGTTGAATTTGTTATTCGTGAACTGTTAGCAGATCATGTGATAGAATGACGGGTCATTCCATCTATCTCAAACAAAAGGTTAGCTAATGTTGTTAAATATACATAAGTCGATCTATAGTGAGATTATTTGTATATGGTTCCTAAAATGGAAGTATACTTCATATATCATACTGCATAATATAATAAAACAAGTCTATACTAAACAGGGATTTCCTGTAGGACAGTGGTAGGTGATAAAGGCCAGTCGCACTTCAGTTGTGGGTTCGATTCCCACAGCCCTGTCCGACACGATAGGCTGTCGCTCGTCCTTTAGGTTTTCCTTTTTCTAAAACTACATTACTATAACATCCCATCAATAATATCAAAAAATGTTATATCCTTAAACAATACTATCTTATGTCCAACATAATCCATTCCAATCCTTATCTAAAATACTTCGGTCCAAGCTCATAGAATAAAGAAAACGATTACTTGAAATGTCATCAACTAACCATCATTAATCATCCATTATCTTGTTAGTCATATTCCATTCATGTGAATACCTTAATCAAGTATTCTCGTGAAAAATGAATACCCATTAAAAAATTGTGAAAACATGAATGTTGTAAAAAGTTAACACTTTCCACATACCAAAATCTAAAAATTCTACATACTCAAACCATGATATAACCTTCTCCTTATATCAGTCATGAGCTCATGAATAATATCAAACATTTAATTTTCTCCTTATTCCATCATTATTCGCATATCATCAACGTTCCAAACATTCTAGTACCATTCATCACACACTTTCAAAACATAAGGAAACACAAAAGTGTAACAATCCTTAGATGTTTCTTTATTCCATAGTACCATGAGATTACTTAGACAAAATTACACTTCATAAACATGTAATCATTACACTACCATCTTAAACCATTGATCGAACTTCAACAATTCTTTCATATCCCATATCATTTGTAGTCACTTCATCATTATCAACATAAATATTAACCATATGACCATACTGATTATCTTCACGAGACTTTCCATTTGATAATTGGTTTTCATAATGCCCATACATTCCCCATTTAAAACATTTAACCTTTGTTGATGTCGTAGAAAAACCATTATCATCATCCATGTTGTTTACTAAACGTTTTCCTTTTCACTTACTGGATTTCTTTCCTTCTTTTCCACACCGAAATCATCTTCCATTTCCTTTAAAAAAATTCTCCTTGATGCCTCTTCCCACATGATTTACATACAGGAAATTGAACATTCTTTCCTCTATGATCATCAAGAAACTCCATCTTTCTCTTATTAGCTGAATCAGGAAACCTACCAAATTAGAGTTTATTGATCATATTATGAGATTACTGATTCATCATAATAATGATGTTTGGACTTCCAAATCCTATTTAATTTGGATTCTCATGAAGAATATCAATCCATTGTCCATCATATCCTCCATTATCGTGAATATTTCTTTTTCCAGCCATTTTCTAAAACCCAAAAAGAATAGTGTGAGAGGCAAAAATAATTCTAGGGAAAACAACATATTAAAGGGGGAGTACCCTCAATATCTAACAGCGTAGGTTAAATTCTATGATCGTTACCGTAGTTCTAAGACAATATCCAATACGTATACTTATCCTTATGGACATCCCTAGACATACCTTAGAATTATCTCTAGGGATCTCACTAACATTTTCGGATGATAGTTTCCAAAGGATGACTAAACCTTTCCTCTGATACCAACTGTAGATACCCAAAGCATGACGTACATAGATATTACATTACTTTGGTGGGATACATAATAAATAACAAAAACAGACTCACAATGACCATAATATTTTAGTGTCTTTGGAAACATGGAACGTAATCTTCTAATCGTGGTGAAAGATTTTCATCATCCCCACAAAGATCTTCCACTTTTTGTTTACTTACCTAAAACCTTTATATTAACCCTGGGGAAAAATAAAACATAAAAAGGGTGAGCTCAAATGCTCAGTAAGGGTAATCATGGATAAAATAAAACATACCATATACATTTGAACATTAAAACATGAACATAAGGTTTAAACATCAAAATCTTGAGCAACGACATAAAACATGGAATTACATAAGTCATAGATCATAATGGTACATAAATCATGATGAAATAGAATTGGATTAAAACATTTAATTGTGTCATACATTAAGCACATGTAATGATTTCCATAGTAGCCAAGGCATTGCTGCCATGACCATCTTAGTGGACAAGGTCCCTTTCTGAAACAAGTTATCTCTACGTTCTAGTCCTGTAACACAGAACCAGATTAACTTAAAATTACATCCATGTCTATCTCATGAGATATAAATATTTAACCAATGTATTGGTGGGATATATAGGTCCCACCCATCTCATAATGATATCGTTCTTACTTGTGCCACAAAATAAATATACATCATTCATAATAACCCAATAAATAAAATGGGTTTCATAAACATAATCCCATCATCACATAATCCATATAAAAGAAATGGATATCATTTCATAATAAGAAAAGTGAAACCATGTAAATCATAGAGACATTTTACTTGTAACATACACATATGAAATAATGTCATCGTAGATGGAAAAATGGTTTTGATAAAACACTAGAAATGAATTCTTGAGGAAAATATCCTTTCTTCATTAAAATCTTTTTCTTTTCACAAAATGTCATGCATTTTTAAAATAAAGAGATTTTGTTGGAAATATTGATGAAATATTTTGGAGGAATATTCATTAAAATAAGGCTTTATAAAACAGTAAAAATCCGTTCACGCCTTATAAAATAACAATCTCCTCGTACTTTTGTCGGAAAAGTCAAAAAGTACCTCGTATGGTAAAAAAAGAAAGATTCCTTCCATACGATGCGTTAAAAGTAATAAAAGGGTAAAAAAGTATTTTAACATACATGGAAGGAATGTAAAAATTTTATGAAAAAATTTTGAGAACATATGGACATGGATAATAAACATAACCCCAGTAAATACTTACAAATAAAAAATCTCGGAAAAGAATGAGATTTGAATAATTATCCCTTACCTTAGATCCGATATGATTCGTACGTATCTGAACATTCTGTATAATGATTGAAATAATGTCATTGACTTATTACAGAATCATATTCATTGTCATGATGTCATATATGGTTCACTTATGACTTTATATTACCCGTTCATTTGTAAATTCCTTGTTAAATAGCGTTTTGGGTAAAATCATTTCATTTGTCGTCCGTGTTTTGATTTGTAATTATTGATATGATTACGTAGATAATGATTACTTAATTCCAGAATATAAAACATGATTTAAATATAATATATATTCAGAATATACATATATATAATAGATCGATAAATGGAAATAAATACACCGTTCATGGAGACGGTATGCCGTACATATGCATGAACGTTATTTTCGTTTCCTCATTGAATTGAATGGAATTAATTAGATGACATACATATATATATACATAAATCTAGTATCATTATTATGTCATATATTTCATGATTAATTACTATATATACTTTATAATCATTTATGAATGGTTAATCATTGAGAATAAATCTCATCGTGTCGTGGAGACGTTATTTCGTACGTACGCACAAGCGATGATATCGTTCCCATGATCGTGAATTTTTTTGGAGTGTATGTATACTAAAACATAACCAATATCAATTTACAATAATCATATGTTGTTATTATTTCCACCATTATACCCATCCAAGTAAGGTGGTGGTGGAAAATAGATTACACCACGACGTGGAGACGATATTCCGTACGTACGCACACGCGGTGATTTCCTATTCCGTATGATGGATAGATGGTGAAATAGAGTTTTTTAATACTTATAATAACATATTAGTATATTTTCGGTACTGATGTTATTACTTCATAATGAAAAAACCTATGAAGAAGATGTGGAAGAAGAAATAAAGTTGAATGAATCTGTAAAAGACATTACCTCTTCATTGAAGCGCCTCTTTGAGACCTCCTCTTAGGGCACTAACATTTGGCTTTGAAGAAGACCAGGACCTCTAGTATGTTTTTAGGGAAGTGTAAGAGTGAATTTGGAAGGGGTTGGCCGAGATTCAAGGCTCAAAATGGTGTGAGGAGGAGAGGGAGGAGGTTCCCTTTTATAAGGGAGGAGAGGGGCGCCTTAGGAAAAACAAAAAATATTATTTTATTATAAATTCATATTCGGTTTTTAATGGCTCCAAATTGAGTTATATAAAATATAAGGTGGTAATGGGTAGAAATCCTATAATTCAATAGAATTTAGACATGTTTAGTGTTCTATTTTAACCTTATCATTTAGATTTAACTTTAAGTTAAATAATTTTTCTTTTTCCGTGTCTTCTTGTTTCCTTACACTATAAGGTTAAAAAACTGACAATAAAAAGACGAACGAACCCCATGCTGTTTATTATTAATATATATAACCTTATATACATCATTTTTCCGAACCTTATACTTTTAGGAATAAAATAATAATTCATAATATAATATTTGTTTTTAAAACTATTTGATATCAATTTTTTCACTATTAAATAATTGATTTTTGTGAAAATCATAACAGAATGATTAGTTCGAACAAGGTTAATTAAATCAATACTAACATGTCATATTAACCTAGAAAATTATTGGAATTCATAAAAAGTCTCAATTTACATTTATTTGGGTATTTATAACATCAATTATATCAATATTTCATTAATAAGATAATTCCTACATAATCATTCTGTCATAAATAAAATAAATTATTTTAAGTTTAAAAATTAAAATTAAAATACAATTATGTAGGAAGTTTTTTTGTCTTTCTAATGAATATTTATAGTCGAATTTATCTTATATATAACCCTATATTAAAAATTATTAATTTATTAAACATTGATTTTAACTATTTTAACCCTTCTATAAATAAATTTATAATAAATGTCCTAATCTAATCCAAGTGGGCCTAAATGGTCATATTTTATTCTTAATGTTGTTTTTGGCCGAATTAAACTTATCCAATATAAGTAATACATGTTTTAGGGTAATAATAATATCAATTTTACCCTTAATTACCCTATTTACTTTTAACTGTGGTAAAAAAAGTAAAATCTTAATATTCACCAAATAATATATTCATCTCATTGAACAACATTTTTGTCCGTGATATTAACTGTGTCTCTAATATTATCGAAATTCCACTCAGAGAAGTGGTATAATAAATTTTTATGAGAAATTCAGTTTTTTAACTACCACTTAGTGGTTTCACTATTCATCAAAAAAATGAAAATTTCCAGAAAAATACCAAAAATTAGGCCTATTCTATATTTGATATTATGAATTCAAAAATGATTTATTTTTTACCAAATTCAAAACATATCAGTTACATTAATTAATTTAAAAAATAATTCCCGTCGTCAAAACAAATAGTGTGTTCTTAAGAGATAATAACTATCAAAAGAATGACACTTGTTTATGTCTGGTTTAAAGGTGAAATTACATCCAATTACCAAAATTGTATTAAATTATAAAAAATATTCTAAATATACATTAAAACCACTCAAATTAATAATTTATCACTATTAATTATTTCGATTAAAAAAGTTGTTTTTAATTAAAATTTAGTAATTTTCACTATTCATCAGAATAAGAAAGTTATCCGAAAAGTACCAAAATTTCACCCTAAGATAATTTCGATATTCTGAATCCAAAAATAATGTCCATTTTGAAAGATAAAATTTATAAAATTTCAAAAAGTGTGTATTACTATTCATAACGGCTAGTTCATAATAATATTATAATAATATCTCGTTTAGTGAAACACGTTATTGCGTACTACACACACTATCGGGGAAGGCCGTGATTGTGTGTAATGCAAGGAAAGTCAGGGATGCGTGTTGTGAAAGCTCCTTTTGGTGTAGCGCAGAACACAATACATTAATTAAAAAGAATATTTTTCATAAAATCTTGGGGTGTTACATAGCTGGTCTTGTATCCTTTGTGGGTCCGACAACTTAGCGGGTCTTGTATCTTATGTGGGTCTGACTGCTTAGATGAATTAGTGGAAATATCTGATCATCTCAATCGCCTTAAAAAGAGTATACCTGTGTGAGCTGATTCTTGTCATTCAATCCTTATCTTCGATATGATTGTTTTTCTATCCTGTGTGTTCTGGGTTATGTTATCCTATGTGGATTGGATTGCACTATCCTATGTGTACTTGATCGAACATAGTCTCAGATGTTGGAGCCGATCTGTAATTGATGTCATAGGTATATGTATGGGTATACACCTAAGAAGGGTTGGATGTTACTTTGTGATTGTAATCTTTCCTTTGTGGTTTATTCTTCAAGGGTTCTAGGAGATCTTCGGGGGTCTTGGGGTCCCAACTGATTAGTGTATACTCACCCAAGAATGGTATATGTCCTCACTTCATTGTGTTGGATGTAGATGACCGACAACACTGATTGAGGTAGGAGCTCGTGGAGCTGGATGGTACCTGGAGGTGGATCATTCGACGGGACATGCTCAGAGCGGAAGACTGGAGCCAAGGAGTAGAGGAAAATATTTGTACGCACCCTTCAGGTAGGATTTCTAGAAGATGGCATGAACATGCTTCTATACATTCAAGTTTCTGTACTTTCATTTCTGTTGTACTTTACATTCAGTTTGTTTTGTATTCTGGCCAATTTACTTTACAACACATACTTTTGTACTCAGTTTACTTAGTGTTTACTCATCTTACGTGCTCTGTGGTGTTTGTTTATTCTATAAATGCAATGCCTTCCCATTTTATTGAGATTTATGCATTTGGTGCTATCCGCCATACCCTAGCCTATAGAAGGTGGGCTTCGGGTAGTCATGGCATGGGCCTCGAGGACCGGTCGTGAAAAATTGGTATCAGAGGAGTTCGTTTCTACCTCATAACTTAGGGCACTGATCATTCTTCTATGTGAAGCAATAGTGTTAAGGGTATTGAGTGTGGTTATTAGTACAGGGAGTCCAGTGTTGGTACAGAGGACGACGTATCCATAACCCAGGACCCTGACTTCTGATTTTCGACTCAGTGCATGAAAACATTGATTGCATGTGTGTTTCAAAAGTTATCTTTGTGATTACATTGTGTCAGCTCACCAGGAATACTGTATTGACCATGGTGCACCTGTATCTTTTCAAGATGTCCCCACAACGGCATCCATATTGGGTTCTGAGCTTTGTATGAAATGACACCGTAGCGAGCGACGAGGCCTCGGTGCAAGGCCCTATTACAGCGGAGGCACTGGCGGTACCTCTACCCGCCGAGCCACTAATGCCACCAGCCCCTACCGCAGATAGTGCACGTTGCTTAGTGCACTGCACGAGTTTCAGCCTCAGAGACTGCCCAGGTTCTGCTGGGAGACAGACCCTCAGGCAGCCAAGGATTGGCTGGAGGCTGTTGTACGAATTTTCATGTTACTAGGGACACCCGCTGACCTCATGGTGATCCTTGCAGCGAGTCTCCTGCACGTGGCAGCAGAAAGTTGGTGGAGCATGATGCTTCCGGTGCACGATGAGGAATCTCTCCTTTGGTCGGACATAGAGTGCCTCTTTCATTCAGAGTTCATCCCATCCACCCTCTGTGCGGTGCATATTCAGGAGCTACTACAGCTACGGCAGGGCTGCATGATGGTAGGCCAGTACTCAGCGAGATTTACCGATCTCTCATGATATTCCATAGACAAGATACGGGATGAATTATTCCAGGCATGGACCTTCTAGCAGGGAATGAGGCATGAGATCAGGACATCGATGATCTCCCTCAACATTCCGATGCAGGCATGAGTACTAGAGCGAGCCCTTCTCGTAGAGAGCTTTCTTTCTGAGCCTACACCAGAAACGAGACATACCGCAGGGCGGCACGTAGAATAGTCTTCTGCAGCTAGCAGTCAACGGATATCACAGGGGTCCATGCGGACCAGACCATCAGGCAGATGACCTCTGGACACTGGCTCAGAGGTGCGGGGCACACGACGCAGATCCAGTCTTACGAGGAGCGGACAGAGCTATGCATGCAGCGGGCAGTGCCACATGGCTCGTGACTACCCGACCAGTCATTCAGAGGAGCATAATATGGTTGAGGGACCACCCAGGTAGAGGTAGAGGTTCGACCGTGGCAGTCCACATGGAGTAAGAGGACATGGTAGAGGTGCTGGCTGAGAAGCAGGCGGTGGGCGACACTTTAATGCTCTACCACCACCACCACCAGGAGGTCCACCCCAACCACAGGGAGCTGGCGGACAAAGGCAGGCTCAGCTTCAGGCAGCAGAGGCCTATGACCACGACGCAATAGAGATGATTAGAGGTACTATCATAGTCTACTCCACCCTTGGAGTAGTTCTTATATACAGAAGAGTGAGTCATTCTTTCATTGTCACTTCTATTTTTCGGAGCTCGGAGATTCCGACCGAGCCGTTGGCTCGGTCTTTATGGCTAGAGACTCCTACGGGAGCAAACTCGATGATTACACACTGGTTTCGGATGTGTGAGCTTACTCTAGGAGGAAATATCTTCAGCTTGGATCTTCTTGTAATGGCGTCGAGGCCTTATGACATCATCTTGGGCATGGATTGGTTATCTATAGTCCATGCTCAGATCGACTGTATTAGGTGCAAGGTGTGGTGTGTCTGCACCGATGGGAGAAGGTTCACCTTCACCGGCGAGAAGGAAGCCTTTTCAGCGCAAGATGGACTCATGCGGAGGAGAGGACATCTGATCACTCATCAGTTGGATAGCCTCATCCTAGTAGTAGATGACGTGCGGAGTCCGAGTTTTCTTGTAGTGTTTGACCATTATGCGTACTTTTTCCCTGATGAAGTTCCAGGACTACCTCCTCGCTGAGAGGTAGAATTCTACATTGACCTTTACCCTCAGATAGCCCCGATATCCACTCCAGCATATTGTATGGCTCCCGTTGAGCTTTGATAGCTATGGGTACAGCTGGAGGACTTGCATGGCAAGGTATTCATCCGAACCAGTGTTTCACCCTGGGCTTCCCCGATTTTATTCGCCAAGAGGGCGGACGGGAGCTTGCGATTGTGGGTCGATTACTGTCGCCTATACCAGGTGACTGTGAAGAACATGTAACCAATTCGGAGGATTGACAACCTCATTGATCAGATCAAGGGAGCAAGATGGTTCTCAAAGATATACCTCAAGTCAGGCTATCATCAGATCAGAGTTTGACATGAGGATATACAGACGACGGTCTTCAGATGTCTGTATGGACACTATGAGTTATTTGTTATGATTTTCGGCATAACCAACACTCCAACAGTGTTCATGAGTCTCATGATCAGGATCTTTTACCCTTACCTCGATTGATTATGTCGTAGTCTTCATCGAAAACATATTGATATACTCGACAACTGAAGAGGATCACCCCTACCACTTGTGGGTTGTACTAGACACACTCTGAGAGCACCAGCTTTATGGTACACTTTAGAAGAGTCAGTTCTGGATATGTGAGTTCCACTTCTTGGGACACATAATCTCTGAGGCGGGAGTTGTGATGGATCCTGGGAAGATCAAGGCAGTGCTAGCTTGAGAGCCACCCAGGAGCGTGACAGAGTTGTGGAGATTCTTAGGTCTGGCTGGGAACTACAAGAGATTTGTGCGAGACTTCTCTAGAGTTGCGGCACCACTTTCAGCATTGACAATGAAAGGGAAACCCTTCGTGTGGTTAGATAGATGTCAACAGAGATTCTAGGAGCTGAGACATAGGTTGACTAGTGCACATATCTTGAGGCTACCAGAGGAGGGAGTAGGGTACGTAGTCTACTGCAATGAATCCAGAACCGGACTGGGGTGTGTCCTGATGCAGGAGCATGCAGTTATCGCCTGTGGATCACGAAAGATGAGGCAACATGGGCATAACTACACTACACATAACCTAGAGTTTTCATCTGTGGTCTTCGCTACGAAGATGTGGCAGCACTATCTGATGGGTGAGCACTTAACAGTCTATTCTGACCACTAGAGTCTCAGGTACCTCTTCTCCAAGGAGGACCTAAACAGGAGACATCATCTATGGCTTGAGTTCCTCTAGGACAATGACTTTGAGATATTCGATACTCCTAGAATGGGGAACGTAGTAGCTGATGCTCTCAGTAGGAGGACGAGCATTCAACTTCTTGGAGAGGCGACTGAGCAGCTAGCCGCTTTTTAGATATACATCGTGGATAGAGATGGGTGAGCATTCCTTTAGTCCCACACAGTCACACCTCCACTTCTTCAGCGGGTCAGAGAGGCATAGCATGGGGACGTTGACTGTGAGACGTGGCATGCTCAGATTTCCATAGGACTGGCACCTGATGGTTTCTCAATAGGAGGAGAGCACATTGTCCTTTTCAGAGGACGTTCCATGGTACCATCTTCTTTACAGAAGGAGGTGCTGAGAGAGTTTCACACTTCCCCTTTAGCGGTACATCCAGGAGTGGACAAGATGATCCAGGATCATAGACGACAACACTGGTTGCAGGGTATGAAGAAGGATTTAGCAGAGTTCGTTTCTGGATGCCTCACCCGCCAACAGGTGAAGGTGAAGCACAAGGTACCATCAGGCTTGGTACAACCCTTGGATGTCCCATAGTGGAAGTGGGATGGGATATCTATGGATATCGTTATTGGACTTCACTGTACTTCTAGAGTTCACGACTCCATTTGGGTGATTGTCGACTGAATCACTAAGTCGACCCAATTTTTACCCATTACAGAGCAGGGATCAGTGGTGAGCTTGGGATGCCTCTACGTTCATGAGTTACTAAGGATTCATGTTGTGCCATCATCTATCATCTCTGATCAAGCTGCTCTCTTTACTTTGCACCTTTGGATGGGGTTTTAGAAGGCATTCGAGACGCAGCTACGTTTGAGCACCGCCTTTCACCCTCAGATGGATTGTCAATCGAAGAGGACCATTCAGACTCTCGAGGAAAAGCTCTGTGCATGTTTCCTCGACTTTGGTCACAGCTGGGAGGATCTCCTTCCCTTGGTGGATTTTGTGTACAAAAAAAACTACCACTCCACAAACGGGATGTCACCAAACGAGGTATTGTAAGGATGACATTGCATGTCACATCTATGCTGGACAGACCCTAGAGAGTTAGCACTTGTGGGACCAGAGATGGTCTAGGCCACGGCAGAGAAGGTCTAGTTTATCCTATATCAGATGAGGATAGCTTAGAGTTGACAGAAGTCTTATGCTGATGGGAGGCGGAGACCACTAGAGTTCGAGGATGGTGACCACGTTTTCTTACAGGTCTCACCTCAACGTGGATTACAAAGATTTGGATGGGGTGGCATGTTATCTTCGTTCTTCATCAGACCATTTTGGATTCTCATCAGGATAGGCGAGGTGGCTTATCGCATGGCTGTACCACCTCAATTGCACCGGGTGCACGACGTCTTCCACATATCTCAGCTGAGAAGAAACCTGCACGACCCGACTCATATCTTCGACCATGGGGAGATAGACATCGATGACAGAGAGACTTTTGCGGAGGTCCCGATGGAGATATAGGATCGATAGGAGCAGTACCTATGTGGTAGGTCGATTTCTATAGTGTGCATCAGGTGGGGGCACGGGAATCACTAGGAGAGCACATGGGAGCGGGAGGCTCAGATGCGTGCTCAGTAACCTAATTTGTTCTTATAGGTTGTGATGTATATTTTTTGGGAAATAATGAACTTAGGTGGGATTAATTTAAAGACCCATAATTTCCAGGAAATTTTTTTTTGCTTAATTTCTTTGGGATTTTACGTGAACATAGTTTTTAACGGAACCTGATTCTGAGGCCTGGTGTTCCCGGAATCAATTTCTGAATTATAGCTTGGGTACATTCAGAGAACGAACGAGCATGTTTTCCTAACATTTGAACCAGTGCTCGGAATCGAAATCCGAGGGAACCAATGATACCGTTGCACAGATAATTTCTTAGGAACACCATTTCTGATGGTGCGTTTACTCAAGAGGAGATCATAAAAATGCGAGGAATAAAAATATATAATTGTTTTACAATTTGTTTTTCTTTCATAAGTGGTTAAAAACCATGATAGAGAGTTAGGGTGGGACCCATTAAAACCCCAACTCCTCTTGAGAGGATTAAAGAGTGAGGTGGGCCCCACACGAGCCCCACCACTTCAAATTCCATTAAAATCCCTTCTGTATTAATGGTTCCAACTTATCTCATTATTTATTATGAAAAATTCAGATTAATAAAGTTACGTTATTTCATCTATGGAATTTTAAAAGTGTTGGAAAAAGTAATAAAATAAGGCTAAAGCCTTATTTTATTTTTTGTTGCTTCATTGTGTTGAGAGAGGAAGAGTTCATACATCGAAGAACTTCATCTTCCTCCTTGAAGAACACGTAGAACGCCGACACGCTGCTTCCTCCTCAGACGATCTCTGTCATCGTGTACGGATCCTCACCCCGCGATGTCGTTTTCCACAATTCTCTTTGATCATCAACTCGTTATCAATGTAGGGGATTGTTTTATATTCGTGAATATTTTTGACGTTCTTTGTTAAAAATTTAGCCGCTTGCTATCAAATTAATGGGAGGAGGCCGGACCTCACAAACACAGCCGAACCTCCACCCCTATGATGTTGTACTCCATCGTGGTTTGGAATGATGGAGGCACGGTGGAACGACACCACGCAGGAACGAGGAAAAGACATGACGAAGGAGTCGCGCCATGCCATTGAGGACGATAGAAGCCGCATCCGGAGTCGGACTGTGGTGGAGGGGTGCGGCGTCGTCACGCCATGCAGGAAAAACATGGAGGGCCGCTGCTTGGGTGGGCCATGGAGGAGTGGTGCAGTGCCGTTGAGCAGCGCCGTCGGATAAGAGTTGCGGCCTTAGGCCGCTGTGGTGTAGGGGAGTGCGGCCGGAACCGCCGGCCGCCGGTGCTGAGGCTGCGAGAATAGCTGGTCCCGCACGGCACAACCAGCCATCCATTACGACTGGCTGGATCCGAGAAGACCGGTGGTCATAACCCCCGGCGGTAGACAGGGTGGGCCCTGTCCACGCCGGGGTACACAGTTTCAAATGAGGGGGCTGCGTGCCCCCCCTTCTGTGCTGCTCGGTCATGGACCGAGCGCCTAGCGGAGCCGGGCCGCTCGCACTAGGTCGAGCTACGCCCGCATTGGGCCGGGCCAGGCCCATGTAAGCCGGACCCATACCCGGGTCTAGTTGACCCGGTTCGGGCCAACCCAGGAGGTCTTGGGTCGGGTCAGTCCGGGGACAAAGCCCCTAAAATCGGACAACAACATTCAAAGACCCATATCATGGGCTATAGACCTTCGATTGATGCATCGTCAGTTGCATAGCTATCTTTAAATCGAGATAGTCATTTCGGTATATTACAGTCAAGGTTTCAGAGAACATTGGATATGTCCAGGTTGCTTCGATCCCAAAACCAACCGAGCGCTCAGAGCGGAGACACTTATAACTTGAGCTCCAAACGTCCGATTGATGTGCCGACGACTTTGTTGGATTCCTCTTAGAGAGATGGTTCTTTTGGATTACTCCGTTCGAGTTTTGGATATATTTGGAGTATGCTCGGGTTGGTTTTGACTTAAAAACCAACCGAGACCCTAGGACGAAAAAGACAATAACTCTCAGACCGGGTGTCCGATTGACGCATCGTCTGTCACATTGAGTTCATATTGACGAGACTGAATATTGGGATACATCAACACTAGAATTCGTGTCAGTTGATGTATCAAACCTCCTTTCCTCGTGGAGCGGACTGTCCCAGAATCGAGCAAGATGTGTGTGGGAACCCTAGAGCTGGCTGCGATTGTGACGACTATACTGGGATCCTCTGTGGGTTCGGCAATGATGATGACTGTACTGGAATCCCTTGTGGGTTCAATAATGATGACAACTGTTCTTGTATCCTATATGGGTCAAGAAGTACTTGACTATTTTTCGTGTATCCTATGTGGGTCTGGCAGTATTCGACTCTGTACTTGTATTCTACATGGTTCCGGCAAAGTAGCTGGTCTTGTATCTTTTGTGTGCCCGACAACTTAGCTGGTCTTTTATCCTATGTGGGTCTGACAGCATAGATGAATCAGTGGATACATCTGATCATCTCTATCTACTTACGAAGAGTATAACTATGTGAGTTGAGTCTTGACTTTCAATCATTATCTTCAATATGATTGTTTTCTTGTCATGTGTGGATTGGTTGTGTTATCCTCTATGGATTAGATTGTAATATCCTGTGTGGACTAGATCGAACTCAGGCTCGGATGTTCAAGACGAAATGGAATTGATGACTTAGGTGTTTGAATGGGCATATACCTAAGTGGGGTTGGTTGTTACATCATGATTGTAATCTTTCCATTGTGGTTTATCCTTCGTGGATTCTGGGAGACCTTCGGGGGTCCCAGGGTCCCTACTGAGTAGAGTATACTCACCCCTACATGGTTTGTGCCCGCACTATGTTGTGTTGGATGCAGATGATGGACAACGCTGATTAAGGTAGGGGCTCGTGGGGTTGGACGGTACCTAGAGGTGGAACACTGGACGAGATGTGCTCGGAGCGGACGGCTGGAGCTGAGGAGAAGAGGAGAATATCTGTACACACCCGTCAGGTGGGATTTCCATAGGATGGCTTAGACTTGTTGCTTTACTTTCCAGTTGTTATACTTTCATTTCACTTGTACTTTAATTTCAGTTGAGTTTGTATTCTGACACATTTACTTTACAACACCTAATTTTGTACTCAGTTTACTAAATGTTTACTCGGCTTGTGTACTCTATGGTGTTTGTTTACTCTATAAAGGCAATGCCTTCGCATTTCATCAAGATTTATGCCTTTGGTGCTAGACTCCAGCCCCTGGCCTATGGAAGGAGGGCTTGGGGTTGTCACAGCACGGGCCTTGAGGACGGTTCATGACATTTTAGATCAATATATTATATGAAAATAAATTTATAATATATACACCATGATATAATAAAAAATTTCAATCATGCCACTATGCGGTCATAGCCAACTCCAATCCATAGTATTCTACTTAAAGCAACACCTGTTCTGGGATGAACCACTCAACAATCAATGAAATCATTGGAGAATCTTATAGAAGAGGTCTATATAATTTGAACCAACCAAGGAAACCTCTATTTTTTTATGAATTCCCTGATACTAAGATACAGGTTCATGCACATAAGTATTGTGGCACACCAAGAAGCCAATATTGTTCAACCTTATTTGAAGAAGATCATTGAAAATGCTCTAATGAACACTATTGATATTGAATTCAAGATGAAGGACAAACATCCTACCCAGGGTGGCCATAATAATTCTATAAATCCCCACCTAGTTTACATTAATTATTTCAGATCTCTATATATTCTAATAGATGGACTCCATAACTCCATTTGAGTCTCAGCCTCTTGAGGGGAACCCAATCTTGTGATATTTATGTAATATCACAATGTAACCTCGAGGAAATGATCAATTGTGTCACACCAAACAAATAATGTCTCATATTAAGTAAATTAAGTGCATTGAATATCACTTGATGGGGGTATATGAAATTTACTATGGGATCATGGTGTGTTCATGTATCCCCATGTATGCCTGTTTGGAAAAGCCTCTCAGAGAATGTGTATCTCAAGATACTTGGTATGTTTAGATTTCACAAAAACAACCAATGTGATGTAAGATATTTCTATTTACTCTAGTATGATCATGTTTCAACCCATATATAGTTTGTCATGTATGTGTAAACAATGATGTGTCTATGACCAATTACATGGTGTTTCAATGGTTGTGAAATTTTTCCCATATTCATATAGTTTCTATTGTATAAAAATATCCATCACATAGGTTTCCATGTCATGTGATCGTGGTAGGAAGATATATTATCATTAATTTCAACCTGAAACCATTATGGTCACTAAGGGGTCCCACATGGTGTCTAATCCTGAAATGCACATTGTGTTGCTCCAGATTTTCCCAAAACACTTTTTCCCTTCCACATCATCCACCCATCATCGAGTCCACCAACCTAATAATTAATTGTAGATCAGGGTTGTCCATGACTTTTGTATCCCGTGATTATTGATCCATTTTTTGAACAGGCTCCAAAATCATTCATCCACACCATGAATAATCATGTCACGTGTTGATAAAAAAAGTAGGAACACCCAATTCTATCTCATACTACCATTGACTATCTATCATCATATTCATTTTTTAATTTAAAACTCACATCACATGTAATTACCCTAGTTTTTATTTTTTGTTCTAATTAATGGTCACACAATGTTTAAGAATCATGGTATTGGTCAAACTATTTTTTATAATAAGTATCATTAAATATCCAATGATGAAATTGTGGATAAAACCGTAAGAAAAACATTGTGGGGAACAAACAATGATTTTTTTAGCATTTATTATTGTGTTTGAATAGATCCATGATGAACAAATATTGCATTTTAATTAAAAACTAGATCCAAAATATCTATTTTCCTAAATAACAGAGATATGATCTACATTTTTTATTATTCACAAAGAAATATCTCCAACGGTCATTTGAATCACTATAGTTTGAGAGACCATCACTTTGGATATATTGTAACCATAAACCAATATGTGAAATCATTCATAGTGTATAAATAAAAAAAATATATTTATTTATTTATTTATTTATTTTTTCTTATCCTTGTGATGAATTTTTGACAATGGGATTTTCTGATACTTATTATTTCATGCTTTGGTTAAAAACAACATTGTGGTCTCATTGGAGCCCTCCAAATTCTAATTTAGGATCCAATTCTTGAGTTATTTCACTTTTTTAAAAACAAACTGCAGATACTTCCTATTTTATATTTTTTAAAAATTTCAAACAATTATTCTTAGAACACTGGGCCACTGAATCCCACATTGTCTCTGCAACTAGTCTATGAAAATTTCATATAATGTTAAAAATTAATACAAGAAAAACCCTAATCATTACATTAACCACTTATGAAATGGTTTATGTTGAACATTACATTAGTTTACAGATTTTAATGAATTATATTGGATAACAAGTTCAAACCAAACTGAAATTAGAAATTAGTTATAGAAATATGGAATCTCTTCTCACTGTTTTATGAATCATAGAATCCTTTAAAAGTGAAATTTAATGAATCATGTAAAAAATTACATTATGGATATTCATTTTCTAGGGTAGGTGATTAGTTTCAAATTTATTGAAGGAAAAAGAATTTAAGGAATTATTATAATGAAATATAATTGTATCATGTAGTTATATTTCTACATAATAGTTTAATGTAAAACAATTACTTAACCATATGAGAAGTGTGGTGAATGATAAATTTTATCTTATTTAATTCATATCTGATAAATCAAAGAGTCTGTTTATTCATCAAAGATTTATGTTATCATGTTAATTTACATTTCATTGATCACTCTCATTGTTGTTATAACTTCCAGGAAATATAATATTAATCATTGAAATTTTTCTTCTCTTTTTTCATCATTCATTTCTATAAATATTCTCATTCATTAAATCCTATTTATATGATTTTCCACATTAACATTTAACTTTCATTCCCATCATATTTAGAGGATAATTTATTAACATATTTTTCAAAAAATAAAATTGTAAAATATTTTCCTATATAAATCCCATGATTAACATGAAGAAAATTATATTTTGATGAAAATTTTATTTAATGTAGGTAGATAATTACGCCCAAAATTTATAAAATAAAATAATTATTTTTGATAATGTATGTGAATAGAGACAACATAATTAAATCAGAATACAACACCCTGATACATTATTATGTATTTATTTTAAATAAATTCAAATTATTCAATAGATATTATTATGTGAGAACAGATGTCATTTGTTTTTATATTACAATCTCTCACAAATAATAATAATAATGATAGATATAAGTTATATTTTTGATGTTAAGAACATAATTAAACCTCTAATATCATTATAAAATTTATATTTTCTCATATCTAATCACTGTTAGATACAATTACATCAATCATGTGAATGACCGACTTCTGCCTTATGAGGTGATGTGATTCGTATTTCAGTAACACCTAACATATAAGGTTATAATGATAATGATAACTATTATAGGTGTTCTAAATTAAATATATATGATATTTCTAAAATAATTATCAATTTTAAGATAATATACCTTTTAATATCTTTCTTTTTTACTCAATTAATGTTAATAACATCCTCTATGTATTTGTGGACTATCGTAGTGACGGAGAAATGTGGCTGTCTTTTCATCACCGAAATGCATGGATGGAATATATAACAAAATAATATTTTTAAAATTATATTATAATCATAATTAAATGATTATATATTACTTGACCTATTTCCATAATGACAATTGAAAAAAAAATTTAATCACACCTATGTATGACCTACTCTTAACATGTTTATAACATGAATCAGTTTTTATAACTATATTTCATGATTTGTTTTATAAATAAACATGATTTAGTAATTATATTGTAAAGTCATTTTTATTAATATTTATTTGAATATACTCAATATTATGATAAAAAATGGATAATTGATGAAAAAAATAAAAATGGTTTGTTCTAAATGGAATGATATAATATTTTAAAATTAATACATATTTGGTTTTTACAAAAAATGTTAAAATAATATGTCTTTATTTTTTAGAAAAAGGAACTTTTCTAATCATTTTAAAATGAAAAATTAATTTTTTTAACCAGATTGGAATATTAATAAAAACCCACATTCAAGATTTTTATTTCACTAAATCATTACTAGCTCGATTATGAGGTTTTGCATAAGGGAAAAAATCCCCAATATTCTATAAATTCACATTTATTAAATGAGATTTGCAATGAATAATGTTTTTAAAATATTTTATGATTTTCTATATGAAAATAATATTTACATCAACATTTTTTCAATTTTATTTTTTTTACTTATATTCAATAAAGACTTAAATCCTTTAATGTACATATAATCCACAAGGGATATTTTGTTTTAATATCATACTAATTCATTATAGGGATAGATTATTATCAGAATTATTCTGTATATTCTATTTTGATTAAATTCATTAAATTAATCTATTTGGATTATCATTATGTTTATTTGATTGGACTATGTACTAAACTATCTGATATATTTTTTTAATAAGATTGGTTCAATTTACTATGTTTTTCAACATCCAATGGAGGAATAAATTCTGATTAGTATGTTGTGTATGGGGCCCTATATTGATGGATCCTTTATACAGAAATATATCTTTTAATACAAAATAAGTTCCCCAAAACAAATGAGTATGTACCCAGTAGTTGTAAACAATCATTTGAATTATCATGCCAGTATGAATCTTGTGATAGGACATAAAACCAATTATTTGGCCAAACCTAACAGGATTGAAACAAATAAATTTAAACCTACATATTAAATTTTTTTAATTACTACCTTATGGAATTTCATGAATGTATAATTATAATGACTGAAATTATTTACATGTTTATTTTGAATTTAGTCAGTGAAATTCAATGTTATTAATAAATTAGAATGAATAGTCATGGTAATGTGATTATTTATTTGGAATTATTTTACCATCATTAGTTCTATGCATATTATGCACAAGTTATTTATTATATAGATTGGGTTTCAGTTATATAAATCCATATATTGATTTTTATTTATTCATTCATAGAATTTATTGTATTATTACCCACACATAGAAATTGAGCACACCCCATTCTTCTGTTTAACATCACCATGAATTCCAGGGATTATTTTATGATTGATTTGTAGTAATATATTATCGAGAATAATTATATTTCCTTAAAAAATTAGGATTTATTTTTTGTATTATAATGAAATATTTTATTCATTTATTTATAATTTTTACATTTAGTACTAATAAATTTGTTCCTTATGGATTTGATTCCATATATTCTATGATAATGTAATAATGTAGTCACATGAACCAGGTTATTGGAGTCTGGGTCTTTATAGAACCCAATCAGGCACATCTAGCCATACATATAAAATGTATTATTTGTTATATAGATGAGATGAATTAGATATAGATGTTATTGAGTCATAACTACAAAAATGAATACAATTTCAATTTTTTAAAATTAAGGTAATTTTAAATTCATTACGACATTAGAACATTTGAATCCAAATAACATTACAAAATAAGTTAGGTGATGTCTCACTATTATTCCACATTCCATGGAAATTATGTAGGATTCATCACACATGATGAAGACTGTAGAATGAATGAGATGTTTGTGTTTCGGGTATTTTAATGTTAACATTTTTTGATGATGATCATCATGTTCAGAAGCACAAGACACAGAATTCATCATATTTCTAGAACTATGAATGGGATGAAGTTTGAGAGTTTTAAAATTTTTATTATTATTAGATGTTGAAACTGATCTAAAATATTATTTTTTGAGGATGATACTTCATAATATTTTTTTGATACCAATCATGAATTTGACATTGATAATTCATCAGATGAATTGTTCCATCAATAATAGTTTGATCAGATCAAGAGAGTTTCAATCTTCTTTTGAAGAAAGTATAAGAATAGAGTAATGTATTCTGATCAATAAATTTTTATAATGAATAATTTTGTTATGATATAGTAATAATATATCTGTAATGTATTTTGAAGTTGTTATAACATATTCCACCATTTTCTTGTAACTTAGGGAATCAATCAGAAAAATATTATTTTTTTAGTGTATGAATGTCAAAATATGTTCATCACTTCAATTATTTCAAGTGAAAAAGAATGATAAAAATATTTTTAAATGATATGATATACTATTAAAATTATTTTATATAACTTTTACATTCTCTATGATGTTTTTTGAGAGGTTTTTATTTCCAATTGGTCATGTGGATTTAATAGATCAACAGTTTTTCATTTTACTTTTTCCATAATGATGTCTTGTTCACTCCAAATAGATTTCTATCTTGTATAAATAAATCAATTTTAAGAAGATATGAGACTATTCATGATGTTTTGAGAGGTTATCATTAAATTTGAGAATTGTTGAATTAGTCAATCGTGAATATCAAATAAATATTAATAATGAAGATTTTATATTATATTGAATAGGAAAAAAATTGTTCCCCAACCTTTTTCTCAAATGGATCACCTATTAATTGATGTTCATGGTACATCATAATGTGTTACATTTCTATGTGATATAAGATAGAGTATGTGTTGAAACTGTTATGTCCGAAATAGTATTTGAATAGGCATTTATTTCAGAAGCGATTCTTCCAAATGATGTAGCTTCATGTTGAAGAAGAGTTACCAAATAGAGGGTTCTGATAAGATGATCTGACACAAGATATTTCGAATTACTTGATAATGTGAATCAGATTAAGGGTATAATTTTTTTATTTTTGAAGCTCATTGATAAGAATAGATTTGATATAATGGATGATCAAAATGGTTTGAAATTTTTTTTATTGAGAATTGGGAAATTGGAATTGTTCTATAAAACCATTTTTACTAAATAGAGGTAGATCTTATAGAGGGTGTTCAAATAGATACCTTGAATAGTCCATCTGTGGATCAATTTGGACAAGTTGAATATTTATTGTGGATAAATTTCTTTGAAGATTAATTTTATTAATTATTATATGAAAATATACTATGTATTTTATGAAAAAATATTGTTTCTAATTGGTGTAAATGAATGATTTATTCCAAAAATTAAAATTTTGAATTTCTATAGTCTCATGGGAGTAGATTAGGAAATGATATAGGATATCGCACCTAGGAATATCATTGAAAATCAATTATTCCTTGTTAATTTCCTATTGATCAATGAATTTGTGTATCCTAAATATTATATTGAAGAAACAGTAAAATTTAATATGGGTTATGATTCCCAAAGGTGAAATTTTTAAAAATAAAATAACTAATTCAAGCATCCCTTCTTAGTTGCACATCCATTTTAAAAAACATATAATTTATTCAGACCTAGGATACACAACTGAATTATATCATATAATATTTCATAATTATATAAAATATAGGAATTCCATCATTACATAGAATTTTTTTGAATTAAATAATATGAAGATTCCATATCTAGTATATCATGTCCTCGAAGTTATTGATGCTGATACAATATTTTTCCACCAATTGATTAGGATTCTCATATTCTATTTTATGATTACAGAAATGTTAATGCTGATGGAATAGATATAAATTTTATTCTTATGTTTTATTCAAAAAAAATACCTGAATAGGATTAGTCATAAAATAGAAAAAGTACGTGTGAGAAGATTAGAAGTATTTTGAATGTGAATAAAACCATGATGGGAGAAACTATATATATTTGAAATATAAAATTTTATGATATTATAATAAGATATGACAAAACAATTTGGTCAGTACATTATCAGAGTAAAATATTTTTTTGGAAACATTAGTGGTTTTGGAGAAGTCCATGAATATAATATAATTTTGATGAAACCTATGATATTTTTTCAACAAATTTTTGTCTACTATATTTTAAATTTAATAGATAATGGTTGTTCTTTCTTGGTGAACTGCATAAAAATATTATTTAATAGAAAATAATAAAATCACCCATGTTTTTTTTAAGATGAAATGGATTTTAAAATAATAGAAAGATAAAAAGTCATGCTCTTTAAAATTATGATCTTTTTTATTTGTAACATATTGAGTATGATGTATTGAATGAAAAAATAATGTCTTATATATCAGTGACTTATAAAGATGGATGTGTAAGTATTTTTGAAATAATTTTCTATTTTTTTTGAATTTGATGGAAATGGTAATATTTCAATGGTCACTAACCTTAACAAATTTTGTGAATTTAATGATCATTAAACAGAAAATCCTTAGTGGAATTAATTTGAAAAATATTCAATAAAATTAAATAATTACATTTTCTGAATGATGATTATAACTATAATAAAAATAAAAATGTTGTGTAAGGTAGTGAAATAGTATTAAAATGAATAAAAATAGATAGAAGATAAATATTTATAAAAAATACATAAAATACATTGAAAAAATATAAAAAATAGATTAATTTTATTGTGAGGTGAAAAAGGATGGTGATTAGATTATTATAGATTGTATTGAATAAAAATCATAACATGTTTCATGTCAGGAGAAAAATAAAAATCCCATGAATAAATGAAAAAGGAAAATAAATACAGTGAATATTTTTATGAAGAGATAAATTATGATTTGATGAAATAAAAAAAAATTAGAATTTCATAAGTTGTAAAAAATGAATTCATGAACGTGGAATGATGATTGAAGGCCTTAGTAAAAAGTTTCATTCTAAGGAAGATTATGATAATAAAAATAAACAAATTCGTTTTCAAGATGAAAATACTTTATATAATATAGATGAAAACTTATTCAAGGCTTTAAATGTAAAATATTAATTATTTAAATCCATATATGAACACACACCATGAATCTGGTGAAGTTCACACCCTCTAAAAGAAAAGGTTAATCTTATTTTCATATAATATTTTTTTTGAATAATTTTTGTTGTTAATTCATGGATTAATAATGGATTTTGAAACCATATCAAATATATAAATAATTAAAATTACTCACATTAGAATGTTGTCATACACCAAGATCTAACATAATTAAAATATGTTATCAAATACTAAAGTATTTTACAGGGAATGATAATTATTCTATATAAAACATGGTTTTTATTGGTTTAGTTGGTGTTGGTGAATTTATAGACACATGGAATATACCTATTGACATAACCTTCCTAATAATCCTTCTCCTAATTAAAAAATTATACATGATTAATTAAATAATATCACACATAATAAAAACCATAAGATCCGGAATCCTAATGTATTTCCGATTTATGAACAATACATAATTTCATAAAACATGAAATATAACATATTTATTGAAAAATCACATGACATGTTCATAATATTCCCATATAAATAAAATTGCATGGGTTTTCTATGGGATAGATACATGAAATTGGTGATCAATAAAGCTAAGTAAGGAAATAAATGGGGAATAACCTAAATTTCATAATACATGTTAATCAATAGGAATATATTGGGGAATTAAAAGAGTGATAATAAAAAAACATGAATAATAGGCATGACAAATCATTATAATCTTAACATGCGGTATGTGGAAGAAAAATAAAACATTTCATAATAAACACAGAACAAGGATAATTATGCAGTTTCCTCATAGTGGAAAATTTTCCATAATGGAATGAGGTTAACTCGTTGTCCCAACATGAAGTATCATGAAACTAAACAATATCAAATTCACTATAACTCTATATATTATTGGTGAACCCATCAAATTAATTTCCCTATCATTCTTAAGGGTTCTATGTGGATAAAAAACATGGATTCATTCAACATGAAATTATACTCAAAGATATTGGAATGTGGAATTAATATATGAACATACCCAATTAATCATATTCTTTAATGAATTTCAACACCCATAATATGAAAGGGGGCTGATATTCTCTATAGAAATGGTTTGGAATGGAAAATCATTGTGATATTTCAGCAGTACTACGACATCACACATAGATTCATTAAAATGGGTTGGATACAGATAAAGGAGTTTATAATTCCAAGGTAATAAAATTATATATTATAGTAACATGGATATACATATCCCATTTTTATGAATTTTAAATATAATGAATATGTTAGTGAATCAACATGAATAATGAAGCGTATCAAAACAATAATTCAATATGGTAATGGTTTTAGATAAAGGATCATGGGAGGCTTAATGAGTATTAATGTAATTTCTCAATATACAATAATCCAATGGATTTGTTGGTAATATTGAATAACATATCCCAATATATATAAATTTAATTATTAATACATAATTTAAGAGACGTAAATGAGTGTAAATGAGAATAGGGAAATCCCTCACACAATTTCTATATAGAAATCAATAAGATAATGGTAAAAATGAGATTGGATAAATTATATTACAGTAAAATATCAATAATTTATATTATTGTGATTTTAATAAATTTAATATATTAATAAAATTGAAATTATGATGAAAATTTTGAGGAAGGAGATTGAATTTGTAAGATGAGTGGAAGGTCCCTTATACAATTTCGGTATGGTAAGGGGTGTTCATTAAGGATAATTGGAAGACTAATGAGAGTGAAAGTGTACTCTAACCATTTATATGTTAAATGTAACATAATTTTAAACTGTAATAACAAATCCCTAAATAATAAATTGTAACTTAATACTCAAAACGGAAACGATGTGCTTGCATAAAAGAGGAGTGTAAAAGATCCCCTACGGAATATCAGCATAGTATTGGCTTAGGTTAGGGTCAAAATTTTATTGTATACATTACATACCATTTATATAACATAAATTTTACATTAATTTAAGGATAATTAATGAATGAAAATAGAAAAAAATTAAATTAATCAGAATCATGTAAAATAATGCTCTTTAATTGAAACGATGAGGGGATGATCCCTTACTTGAATGTGTTACTCCAAATGTATGGGATGGGCTCTTTTAGAGCGCGGCGGCTCCATTTTAGGACTCAAGAGATTGTATACATAATTATAGACATTATCCAAGGGGATTTAGAGAGGATAAATGGGATCATGGGTGGGTTAATATAGGAAATCAGTGGGATTTCTTTGATATTTAGGTTATGGACACAAGATAATAAAATATTCAAACCCAAAAACCATCATGTGGTTTTTTCACATAGATTATTGATAATAGGATTTGTTTTATTTATTTTATATTTAATGTGTACAAACATAATAATATATTTCCCTTGAATTTTTGGGGGTGAGTTACACTATTAAATAATTGGTTTTAAAACCATAAAATATATTCATGGTTATGGAGGATTCTTCATGAATTTATAAAACAAAAAAAATAAACATAAAACTATAATATTTTAAGGTTAAAAAATTTTCTTTTCATTCCCTTTAATTTAATTATCACATCAGTAATAGGTCATTATGATTTTTTAAATCACATTATATTTATATACAGGTTTTAATTTCATTATTAATATACGATTATCTATGAAAATTATGAAAAAAATGATTGCTAAATTTTTAAATTATGATTATCATAATAATATTAATTTTTTCAAAATAAATATCCATATATTTGAATTTAATCTTTTAAAATAAAATCTACAATTATTAAGAAATACAAGTTTTCGAACTGTTATAATATAAAATTTGAAAACATAAAATTATATGACACTTTATATTTGATAAAAATTACTTAATGTTAACATTTTATTAAAATATTATTAATTTTTATTATTATTTAATTTATTCATTCATTAAATAAATTCTAATATAAAAAATACATTTTATTCTTTATTATATGAAAGTAAAATACGTTTACAAATTAACAAAAATAGTATGAAAATATTTTCCTTAATATATATCATATTATTTAAAAATTCCTAGAGAATTGTATTGATTCATATACTATTAATAAACATGAATAAACCAAAAAAGTAACATGTGTGACAATGTGAAATTATTTGGGTGGTTCAGTGAACATAGATTTGGATGTGATCTCGATGATCTTGAACGTATCCCATAAATGGTTTCTCTATGTTTATTTTTTTTATTGTATATTGGGACTGGTAAAGGGTAACTCTGAGTGATTCAATTTCCCTGGGAATGTATCATAAAAGGGATTCAAAGGGTATGATCCCACTAGATGAGTCCATCATCTCTTTTTCTAAAGTCAATTATATTTATAAAAAAAATATCTTTGAAAAAACAATGTGATCATTGATCAACATCTATATTATCAGTGGTAAGGATACAAAAAGGTCATTTAGATCTTGTTCGATATAATAAAACTTAAAAAGGTTCATGTGTTTACTATAACCATATTAATAAATAATAAATTTGATTAAAATAATATTTTTATATTATTTATAACTATTCAGGTCATTAAAATCAACCCCCTTAATAAATTTCTCCATCAAAATCATCATTTTCCACATAAAAAGTGATGATGGAATCTTTTTGTAATGAACGCCTCTTCATAAAACATATCTTATTATTATATGTTGTTTTATCCAATTCACTTTGACAAAGTGTATTGTCTTATATCATATAAACAATTCTCTATGATATATTGTCTTTAATAATTAATATTCAAAGGAATGATCATTGTCCAATGTTAATGCATCAGTATTGTGTACATGTGAGGGGAATGTTATGTACTTTTTCACAAGGGTTACATGGAATACATAATATACATGAAATAGGTTTGGTGGGATTTATAATCAATATTCTACCACACTATTTCATAAATGGATCTCAAAGGGGATGATGAATCTGTGAATAATCATTCAATTATTTTCATATCTAATCACTCTCCAACATGAAAATATATACAGGAATATAATTTATTCAATGTAAAACTATACATCTCATTGATGATTATTAGCATAGATCCACTATTGATTTGGTGTCATCCTAATGTATTGTGGAATGTTTATAACCATATCGAATATTTCCTTAACTATTTTAGGACCTAGAAGTCTTCATTCACAAAATTCATCCCAACATCTATGTGCTCTACCCCACATTCCATTCAGTTCTTCATATGGGCCCATTTGGATGATCGAGTTGAAATTTTTTCTATAATTGAACTTGACATGATGTAGTATTTGGTCCCATACTCCAATAAAACCATAGAATATTCCTGGAACATGAATACCAGTTTCTGAGTAGTCCACTCATATTGGACATCAGATAAAGCATGATATGAGGTCCTAAAATTTAGCTAAATTTTTAGATCTTATTAGAGAAATTTCGTGAACACGGTGGGAAATCTCAGACACCGATTTAATAAAATATATAGTGATACTACATTAAACCTTAAAAATTATCTAACATATATCGATATTATTTTTTCATGTGAATTGTCCTCTCGAATTGTGAAAAAGTGTGATATCCTTGTGATTCAATCCACAACAACCTATACAGAAATGTTTAGCATTGATTTCTTTGGATGTGCAATGATAAAGTCCATGGTTCTGTTCTACCTTTTACATGTTTTTAAGGGTAATGGAATCTTCATACAATTATAATTACCCTTTTTGGCATTATTTTCTAGTATTACATTCACTTTGAGGAATATTTAGTGATTTCCTTCTTCATATTTTAGAACCAATAGTGATCATAGATATTTGGATACATATTTTTTATTCCTGGATGAATATAGGATGTAAAAACATGTGTACCATCTAACAGTTCATTTTTTACACAAAATTTTATGGAACATAGATTCATGACCCAAATCTCACAATTACATATTCATCAGTTTGAAACATTGAGGATGTAACATTTCTAATTGTTTCAAACATATTATGAATTTATATATAATTTAATTGAGCATCAATTATTTTCTATATGTGTTGTGGAGTAGAAGACATTTAATAAAGGTTTAATGAATTTATTTCCAAAATTATTCCCATTTACATCCATTACAGTTCTACGAATATTGGATCCTTCTCAGTGTTCATCATTGATAATGATTCCTGATCTTTTATACATAAATACTCGGCCACGATATTGTTATTACTTGGATGGTATAATATTGTTCTTTTACAATATGTGATGTTCCCTCATAAAATAATACGGATCGTATTCTTCTATTTTAATGATAATATATATTTTAGTACCTTATAATTTGTATATATCTCACAATTCACCCGAAAGTGATAATGTCGTCAGATTTTCTACATATAGATCTTAAATCATACTCTAGATCATGTGTGTCAAAGATTTACTCATGAATTTTCAACATCCATAAGATTTATTCTATCCCATTATCATTTTTCATCAACATGCAGCCTAAGACTTTCATTGAATAATCATTTTATACCACAATGATATCCCCACATGTGAGTGGGATGAGTACTGGTGTAGTGATATGATTCACATTGAGACCCATAAATATCTCCATGCATTCATTCGTAAGAAAATCTTCACTCCCTTCCAAGTTAACATGGTAAAAGTGTTTTAAAATTAGGGTAAATTTATCAAAAATCATGGATAAAACCCATTTAACCTAAGGAAACTATGGATTTAGAATCACAAATGATGCTCTTGGACATCCTTAAATTTGTTCTATCATTGAACAATTTTTAGTTATCCCATTTCATGCAATAATATTCCCCATGAATGATACTTCCTTCAACATAAACTCACATTTATTTTACATGTCATAATTCTTATCCTTTTTTAATGTGTATATAATAGTTTTTATATAATCCTAATGCCCATTTCGGATATTTAGAGTATACGAGAATATCATCAATGAAGTATTCAAAAATTTTATCTAGGTAATTCTTAAATTTACTATTCATCATGTCCATGATGATTTCTGGATCATTGGTGAGTCTGAATGACATCATAATGGACATTTAGTGCCCATAGCTTATACAAAAAAAATATTGGGTATTTCATGTTTCATTAACCACACATAATAATTTACCTAATAAATATCCACCTTGATATGTATAGTGTTCCACGTAGCAGGTCAATGAAGTCATCAGTCCATGGTAGATGACTCTTGTTCCTTATTAGGATCTTGTTGAGCGCATAATAATCAATGAAAAGCAGCATTACACCATAATTATTCATTAACAAGTTAAAAGGTGAGCCCCATATAAAATAAATTAGGAATTTAATCCCTTTATTCAGATAATCATATAATAGTTTCTTCTTCTCCTCATATTACATTATAACCATTATATAGGTACTGTGAGATAATTTTAGTTCCCCATGAATAATCATGATAAAGAATTCAACCTTATGACTAGGAGGAAGTCCAAGGATATCATTTGGAAACAAATCAATGTATTCCCTCATAATAGTTCTATATCGGTTGATGGATTCTTCCTTAGAATCAATCATGTGTGCCCGATATGATTTCACATAGGTAAATAATATCCATGAATAAAATAAATGTTCTAAAGAAGATTCATCCACCTACATTTACATGTATAAAAGGGGGGGGGGGGGGCGATCCCCAATATAGAGTGTGATTTCCTTATTATGGGAATTTTGGTTAGATTTATTTAGGGAAACCCAATTCAATCCCATATTTGAATAAATTTCACCCAAATAGAGTATGGTAGGGTTCTCTTGTAGTTTCATCCTATAAACTCTGAACAGGGAGGACTTATATACTTTGGATGAAATAGTTTCACAATTTCCTATTTTGATTGTTATCTATACTTCAATTTTATGTAGTGTTGTTTGAAATGTTCTACTAAATATTTATTATATGATAAAATTCATAGAACCATAATAATAATGAATATTTTCTATTCATGAATGAATAAAAACTATAATGACCCGAACTATTGTAAACAAAATTTCAATTTCAAAAAATGGCTTACAATGTAATATAGTTATTAAAAATACATAATCCTCCATGTTTTTATTATTTTATATAAGATTTAAATGACTACTAATCATATCATATGTGGGTAACATATCTGTTGAACAATGGTAAAATGTTTATTATAATTATTGAGGTTTTTAAAAATTTAATTAACCCATAAAATAGAAGTGGTAACCTCAAATAGTTGAATCATACTCTAAGAATACCATTTATCAGAGCTGCCAGTGGTGATATAATGTCTTGTCATTTACATGGACCAATCTAATAATGATATCCAAAAATACAATCATGATAGGGACCGTTTAATGAAATAAGTTCAATATCATCAAGATTAGGACCCAAACCATCTATGTATAATGACACAATGGATGTAATAGTATCATACACCTTACTCTAGGGTGTTTGTGGGTGTTTTATTGGTATACATACCGTGTCCCTACAAATATGTTTTTTACGTTATTTTGTAAATATTTGTGAATATATTTTCATCATAGTATAGATACATTATAAATGATTATTTTAATACAACATGAATAGTAATTTCGAGTAAAATTGAAATTCAATTAAGGGATTTATATTGTTCAATAAATTAAATATATAAATAAATAAAATAATAATAAAATATTTATAGTAAATAATTTTATCATTATTTTAATGATCTTATATGTTATTTTTGTCAAATTTAGATTTTACAAGTGCTCAAAAACTGTTAATATAAAAAAACACAACAATTCCATATAAATGAGTTATTATTTTTAATGGTTAAAATAAACATATTTCCAAAATTATTTATTTAAAATGAATATCACATGTGTAATCAGAACATAGAAATTATCTAATAGTGAATTTTTCTTAATTTTCAAATATAATAATATATTTTGGTTAAAATAACAAACCATATAGAAATATGATGTCCATTATGAAATAATAATGAATAAAAAATAATGCAAAAAATAAAATAATTGGTATACTTAGAAAAATATATTATCCCCCATAAATATTTTGATTTAATGTTTATTTTATTATTTTTATTAACCCTTTAAAGAATGTGGAAAAAAGGAGAATATATTTTCTGAATGTAAAATCATTTATTTAAGAGTGTTACACACCGAACATCGACATAACCATAGAGAATCATTTTAATAATTTTGGCCCTTTTATAACAAATTAATGAAACCCTCCACTCCTTGGGTGAATTTGTTGGAAAACCATGTGATGGTTAGTATTTTTGGATATTTTATTTGATTGAGCCCCAAACCAATGTGTGTGAAATATTAAATATTTCCACTCTCTTTTCCAATATAATCCCACCCATGTTACCATTTTTATTCACTAAAATTCCTTTAAGCATGTACTTATTTTTTAATACCCTCTCTATAATCCTCACATGGTTCCCTAAGCTCTCAATAATTATTATTTCAATCTTTTGGAGTCACACACTCAATTAAGGATTGATTCATTTCTCTATTTTTTCATATATAGTTATTATGTAAAAATATGTATTCACTATTCATAATTTGGAGATATGTTTTTTCTTATCCCATTTACTATATATTTTATATCTAAATGATCAAATACTCATCCCTCTCTAATCAACCCATATTATTCAATTTTATGGTTTCCATTTATGATGTTGAAATGTCACCGTAATTTTCCATCCAATTTTTTTTGAAAATAGCATTCCCATTTCATATCAATGAAATTCATTTTTATTCACATATAATAGTTTTAAATTGTATATACATGTATTTATTCAACATTTACTTGTCTTTGAAAAAATATAATGACGAATGAACCTATGTTGTCTGATCTATGTCGCACACATAAGCATGGGAATGAAATGAATGTTGCAAGCGCATCCAAAATTTGATAGTGATCTAATTTATTGGGTAATTATATGTGTCAAAATATATCATGTGTGGATAGGGAGTGAACATGATTCTTTTATGGAACATTTGTCACCACAATTTCTTGGAAAATTTAGCCTTCACTTGTGTCTTTGTTGAAATGTCTTATGTTGTTAACACATTTCCCATTTTATGAATATCATTCTACATCATGAATTATTATTCATGTATCTAATATTCTGTATGTCTTTGAATAATTGATAATATACATTATCTTAAAGTTATTAAATGTTTCTCCACCTAGGATTCATTGTATCACTACCCATTCTAATATATATCCACTGGTTATCACATGCAGTTTTATGTGAAATCATTTTAATTTTTCTTTCAATAATGATAATGTTTTCAAATTTTTATGTCTCATTTAATATACCTAATACGCAAAGAAAATATAAATCATGATAATTAGGGTTTTTATAAGTGTATTATTTTGTATTGAATCCTTTATAATTATGAACAATGCTCATGGTTGTTATAACATGAATCAAATGAAAATTTTAATTATTTTTGGGATTAGGATTAGAAGAATCTAGAGAAATACCTAGGGATAAGACTACGTATAAGAAATCATCCCTAAATTTTATTATGTATATATTAAGTAGATTTTATGAAAATACAACCATATCTCTATTGTATAATTTTATTTTGGACTACCATGGATGGACCTAGGGGTAACTACTCGAACAAGGTGTCCTGGGCCAAACCCGGGTTAACCCAGTACACGAAAACATATATTACCGTGCACATGGTTTGATAGTCCTTTGATATATGAAATGGTAAATTTATAAGATCATATCAACCACTATTACCCGAATAGTAATATTTCTAAATGAAATAATGTTATTAAATAGGCCATGGATAACCGTCAATGAAGCCTTAAAATTAAAAAGTTAAGGAAATACATTTAATTTAAATGATATCTCAATAATGACATTGGATTCACTATTATATGTCTAATATATTAAAAAAAATCATCTATAATTTTCTATTTATTAATCATAAGGGAAGGAAATGGGAGGAATTAGGTAAATAGTCAATCTTTAGGGTAATGTGATGTTTATCATCAATAAGATGCCTAAATCGATCGGTGAAAGAATTATAAAATTCATGACGATACTCTCGTTGTTGACTCAGGATCTGAATAAAAAACGTTCTTAGGTCGAGCATTTACAAAACCCTACTATAGAAAAAGATTCTTTTGAAATCATCAATTGAAAATGTCCAACAAAATTCAATATGTCATCTGATTTGTTCATCGTTGAAAAATTTGATGACTCCATCAATATGATCTTATCCATCATTTAATGTTCTGAAAAAAGAGACTGTATTTCTAGTTTTTTATGTTATGGAGGGTGAATCTAATCATTGGTCAAAATTGATCAAAAATAAAAAGCATGAGGAAGATATTGAAGTGATAGTGTGGATGTACTTCCATAATATGTATTTCGATAAATATTTTCCTTACATCCTCTTAATTAAAATGAATGGGATTTTCATTCCATCAACCAAAAAGATGACAGATCTATCAGGGGGTATGTGTAAAAAAATACATAACATGGATTATACACCTTAATCATGGTAATTAACCTTTAATGAGATGGTTAACTCTTCTATGTTGTGATAAAATCTTGTCAAGGAAATTCATTGGGATCTGTTAAATAGATAACTATGAGGAAATTTTCCAATATTCCATCAATTTAAAAATTGTGATTAGTGACTCTCAAGAGTATCATGCAGATTTGAAATAGAAACTAATTTTTTATTTTGTTAATTTTGTAGAGATATATAAATTAAACATAAAATTCCATCAACCCATTATTCAAATGTATGAAAGATGAATCCCATAAATTTAATAATGTGGATGAGAATATTCATTAAGTGTAGAATGGATGAGAATCATGAAAATGATTATTGATAGGAGGAACCTGCTAAACTGATGGATGAAAGGAATTCTCTAGTCAAACATTTATTAAGTATTCATTGCAACAACAATATAAAACCAAGGTATATTTCAGAACATTTACATATTCAAAGTGTTTTCGGAGACAACCAACAACCTCCATGGTAGGAAGGATGATATTTTTCAATCATTACCACTGAGGAGGACCCAGAATATAGAATGAGGGGAGGTATCAAATTTATTTATTCAATAATAGTTAATATAATTTTTTATTATAGTTCTACACATTCCGTCATATAATGAAATTTTAGAATAAATATTTAGACACCATAAAAAAACATGGATGAAGAACTATTAGTGGAAAACCCTAAACGGGGAAATTAATGAATTGGATATATATAAATAATCCCCTAGCTAATTTTATTTGATGAAATTAAATATATGTATTAATACATATGGTGTATTTTGATATTATTTGGTAGTGGATATACTTCACTACATAGAGAGAACAAAAATTTTGATGAGAAGGAAATCACTCTTCATATTGTGAATCATTCCTCAATTCCATACAAGTTCAAATAAGTTGAATTTATTTATCACCATCATCTCATGAATGGATATTATATCATAAGATCAATAATATCACGATAAATATATTTATTATAATGAAATAAAAAACATAGAATAGATGCCTATTGTGATGGAATATGATGATGTTTTTTTCGAGGAATTTATTGGCCTTCCTCCTAGAAAATATGTAAAAGGATCAATAAAACATATACCCTGGGTTTAGTAAATTTCTATGAATACATATAGAATTAACATTATGGATCATTAGAAATAGAAAAAAATTCCAGTATCTTCATAATGGATTCAAAAACCATGGTGCCCTACCATGAGGTGCACCAGTCCTCTACATCAAGAACAGGGATGCGTTAATTACCCATTTATATTGATTATCATGAGCACAACAATATCATAATAGAGAATTTTTATCATCTATATAGAATTAATTCTTGTTAAATCATATATATGGTTAAGAACACTATTCGAAGGAGGATCTTTGATCCATATTATTATCATATAATTGTTATGAATGAATATATACTGAAGACCACTTTTCAAACATTTTTCTGGTACTATGAGTTCATTGAAATTCCTTTTTTACTCAATAATAGTATTGTAATCATTATGGAATTGATTAATAGATTCATTAGGTGTTATATCTATACTAATTGGTATTATTTATTTATGATATTCTAATATACTTCCAATGGAAATAGAAGTAAATGGAGAATCTGAGTACTATGAAATAGACCTTGAGAAAGGAGAACCATTATGTAATGTACAAAAACTGATATTTATGGTTGAAGGATGTTTCTATATTAGGAAATATCATATTAAAAAATCGGATATCTTTTGACGCTTCAATGATGTATGTAATTTGGTGATGCCCAATGCCAAATTCTTTGATATATATTCACAGTTTCCATGTATTAAATACATATTAATTCTGATTTTTGTGAAACATATCACGATTGTCAATCCTTCAAAACAATATAACTTAAATGGGGTTATTTCTTATTTTAATGATGATTGTGTAGTGATAATCCTTGAGTTTAAAACGTTGGTTATCCCTGCATATATTGTCACACTACAAATTTTTTAAAATTATCATTGTATTCATTGATGTTACGAAGAAGGTATTGGGTTGTGTTTTAATGAAAAAGGGGAAATCCATATCTTATGATATAGGGATGATGTAATATCATGAATCGAACTAACCAATGCATGATTTGTAGATGTTTTTAGTTATATTCACTTTCTTATTTTAATAAAATTATCACTTTTGGGAAGAATTGCGAAATATAAATGGGTCAAAATATCATCAATTTTATTTTTAGACAGAATGATTAGAAAATGAATCACTAAAAATGGTTATAGATTATCTAATTATATTAATACTCAATTCACTACCATCCTCTGAATTAAAATAAATTGGAAGATGACATAAGTATAAATGATTCAAAAATTACTTCATTTATTCAATCTAAGTGGGATCTGATATTCATATACATGGAATTGATGGACATTGTAACCATAAATGTTGTAACATCATAAATCCTTTCATATATTATTTCTCAAACTTATCTTATTGATAATTATAATGATTCTCAATGAGATTATGTTGGGATTTAGAAAAATGTGGATACTATATGAATAGGGAAATTTATATAGATCGATGATAATGAATAAGGTTTTGTATGATTTGGGTCATGAATATTTATACAATCAAATATATAATTAATTAGGGATATATGGGATAATCAAAATAGATGAACCTTCTATATCCATAATGGAAGAAAAAGGATGTATGAAGATATCTGTAAACACTGTTAGTGGGACAATATGAAGAATGTGATTGTAGAATACATATCCAGATTCCTCGTATGTCAAAAAATGAATGATTAAACAAGAAGGACTAAAGGGATTATTCATATATTGATCTTACCAATGATGAAATTGAAAAAAAAATAACTTTGGACTTTGGCACTAGAATTCAGAACACCTCCGAAGGAAACACTGATATTTGGGAAGTGGTGTATCATATTACAAAGTCTACAAACATCATTGTGATTTGAACAGATTTATCATTTAATCAACTTGAATGAATATACATCATAGATGTTGTGAGGATGCATAGTATACAACAATTGTTATATGTGATTGATATTTGAGATTCTAATATATGTTATGGAATATTCTCCAACATTCTCTTAATACTAAACTGAATTTTACTACGGATTATCATCCCCAATGTGATGGATAATCTAAATAGACTATCCAGACACTTGAAAACATATTTATATCATTCAAACTTGAAATTAAATGACGATATGATCAACATAATTCTCTGGTTGTGTTCTTTTACTATGTCAGTTTCTACTTGGGAATCCGAATGGATCCCTATAAATCCAATTTTGTTAAGAGGATCAGAACACATACACGTTGGATGATGTTGGGAAATGTAAATAGATTGGTCTTGAAATTGACATAGATGTGGTTAATAATGTAAATAAAATACTGTATAACATCATGTTATCATAGAGTTTATGGTAGAGCTTTGATGAAAATTATCAACAATACCTAGAAATTTATTTTTGAGAAATGGTAATTATTCTCATTTCTCGGTGGATTAAATTGATGAGATTAGTGATAAGTAGAAAGCTTAGTTAAAGATTCCGCACGTCCTTTGATATACTTGATTACATCCTAGTGGTGTCCTACCTAAATTCAAACCCCTCTATCCTATCTAATATACAAGATGTATTCCTCGAATCCCACTTCAGAAAGTAAATAACAAAATAGTCATATGTACACAATCGAATGGTGGCACGTTTGGATAAGACATCTCATATGAAGAGATGTTAATGAAGATCATAAACTGACGATACAATGTTCTATAAAATAAGGTAGTGAACCTTGTAAAAGTTTTCTAGAGAGGCCAGATGTTTGATGAAGCGACATCGAAATAGAAGTAGGTGATGAAACAAATTTACACTCATATATTTTAATGTCATAAAATAAAATAGTAATGGTAAAATTTCATAATGGGGGATAATTATAATGAAAAAAACTATTATAAATACAATTATTTTTTTATTAAATTTCATACAATGTATTATGGTTATAGAAAACAGATTCACCTTATACATAAATATTTATATTAAAAATAAATGATCATAGAATTTTTATGATGACTAATGTAGTTTTTGTAAGGTGTAAGAACAACATTTGTCAGAAAAATAAATCAATTATAAATAATTGATTACTAGTATTTATAAAATAGAATATTAAAATCATTTTAAGAATACTGATATAAAATGAATATAGTTATGAAATCATAACATCTAAAATATCCGACAATAATTTTTTCAAAATTTTCAGAGATAGTTTATTTTCTAAGAAAAAATAAATACATCATAAATATATGATATATATTATGACATCATAATGACTCAAAAATGTTGTAATAATTAATATAATTATTCCAATGATAAAAAAATATTTATCCACATATAATAATGTGAGTTTATTTTTATTTAATTAATTTCATAAAGACATTTTGGCTCTCAATAATCATATAATATATTTCGTGATTTGAGATTCATTTTATTAAGAGTGTTACTCACATTCACATATAAAAGATAAATATTTTAATATGTTAGGTTTACTGGCTAATAAAATCATTATAAACTCCCATTTATTTTAGAAATTATGGTCAAGAATAATGTGAAGGTCTGTCTTGATGGATATTTTATTCTTTAGAGACAAAACATATATTTGTGAAATATTTATGAATTCCACTATTTTCATATATAAACCAACCCATCCTCAGATTACCCTCCACTAAATATCCCTTAATCATGGAATTATTCATCCCTCTCCTCTCTATAATTCTCTGAATGAGACCTTCTCTCTCCATAATCCCCTTTTCAATATTTTTGAATCACACAATAATGTAATAGTTATCTCCATTTTCCTATATATTCATGTTTCATTATTTTCTTAAACCATCTATATTCAATTTATAATACATTGACATGGTTTTTCATGTCCACCTTATGAATTATTTGATATATTATATATTAGAGAACAATTTGACTCTCATCAATGCATTTTATTATTTTTTTACATTACATCATTATGCTGCTGAAATGTTATCATGAATTTCTATTCTATAATAATATTTTAGTGAACTCCATAACCATTTTCATTCCTTTTTATTAACCTTCATACACATATTCCACTTTAACAAGGGACATACATTAATTTATTCCATAGTTATTATTCATTGAATAAACTATTGTGATGAATGAACCCATATTGTGTGATATATGTGGCACTCATAATCATGATAATGAAATACAAGTGATTGGTGCACATGAAATTAAATATAGATCAAATACATTTAGAAATTATTACTATCATGATATATCACTTTGGGATAAGGAGTTAACCGAATTTGTTTATGGAAATTTTTCCACCATGATTTTGGATAATTTTTATTTGACATATGTTCATGATTTAGTGTTGTATGTTTTCTCCACATTTCCCAAGTTTTTAATACCATATTATATCTTTCCTTGTTTTTCATGATTCATTTATTCTCCATGGTTCATCCATTTTTCATACACGTATTATCTACTTCATGTTACTACTTCATTCTTAAATTATTATTCTTTATATCTCACACATTTCTTATATATGTCCCTATAAAATCCTGTGCATCATTTTGTGAATAAATATTAATGATTTTTTCCATAAAATTATTTTCCCATATTTTTATATTGTCAATAATGTACATTATCCCAAAATACTAAAGACATATAGATCTTCTGGGTTGTTATTATTGTAATCATATTTAATGAATCATGTAATAATATTTAATAAATATAAGTGTTGTTATAACTAGTGTACATGTCACCAACGTTTTTGGGGATCCACCTAAGCATTTGTCACAGAGAAAGATCTCACTTTCTGGCTTGGAGATTGTTAGTTTTCTCCTTAATCCCATATCCTACTGAATTTGTTTGAAAATTTAAACGGTTCCATATATTTTAATTAATGAGCAATGCATATAGGGATTAATAGTGAATTCCATTACTCTTTCACATAAATTGTTTTCTCTTATTAGAAATTTCTAGCAAGGTGTCCTTTTATCCCATACCTAAATCATATCATTGTTCCCCTTAGTTTATGTATATGGGATATCTTCCAGAACAATTGAAAAGTGTGATATTGAAAATTCATGAAATTATTAGATCTCTCAATATAACGACAAAAATTAAAATCCAAATTCGTCATAGTATCCCCATGATAATCTTGAGATTCATTAATCTAAATTTTGACTTAACGGTAAATTCAGAAAATTTCATCATAGATATCAATGTATCAGATCGCTATGTATTTTCATAATCAGGTAATTTTCCCATAAAATATTTTCTAAAAGTTGAGGTCAGGGTTAATGATAAATTTGGAGGCATATCATTCATGTCATGTGATGTTTTCTGAGTATGCCCTGATTAATTCCCCATAATATTTATTATGGGTGTGGAAATCCCTTTACTATTTATTTTAGAGAGTTAGTAAAAGTATTTATCCACATTGATTTTTGATAATTCCTTATACTCCATCACATTGATATATTCCTCTAGATTTGAATTCTTTAACAGTTCCCTCCACTGATTAGATTCCCCCTCCATATGGAAAATATATTGTAAAACTGTCTCTTTCTCTAAATATTTATTGATGGAGACGATTTTTTCAATTGATTTGATCCATTTTTTTTTAAAGTGTTCAGATCATACATTTATAGTAGGTACCAGTGTATAATGGGGATTCCTATTGTAGAATCGGCCTTCATGGGGGGGGTTGTCCCATTTGGTTTAGGTTCCTACTCAGAATCTGATTCAGCAGAGAAAGAATCATCTAATGTTCTTAATTCATACTCCCATCGGGTTGGTAATATAATTGGGGAAGTAATCACATTTATATTTTTGACTATTTCATCATATTTCAAGCTATTTTGTAAAATAATGGGAAACATTTTACTAATTTCTTTTTCCATTTAAACTCATAATGGTTTTTGGAATCACAATAAAGGGATAAATTAATAATTATATTTATTTCATACAAATATGAATGTATAGTCTTCAATATATGTAATCCATTATACATTTCTTAACATATATTCATAGGGTAATATTTTAATTAAATAATTTTTTGTAATAAAATTATTAATTTTAAAAAATATCCCCCAGTAATATAAAACCATGATTCTAGAAAGCCATGTTGTTGTCTACATGATACCCCTAGTTAGGCTCGATTTTTTAGAGTTTTTATTCCTAGGTATAACTATGCTAGAACTATCCACACATGTAATATCCATACATGGATAGATTTTATTGATAACCCAAATACTCAATACATACTGAAATTTATGGATTTTTTCTATTACATAATAGTATCCCTATTTCTTTCTTTATTCATTTGAAATCCTAATCCCCTATTACATGATAATCAAGTTATAGAATCTATCGAAATAATATACAAAAATACCTCATAAATATAGATAAAGGATAAATATACCAAGATAACAGGGAAGACTAATTCCTATAAAGGAATCAATTTCACTCCATATCCCAATATAATATATCATTATATTAATCGTTACACAATGTATTACAGTGCTATATAATTCTGGGTGCACCAATAACATTCATTTCATTCTCATTATTATGTTATCCCGATAGATCCTACCATGTTGGTACATTCAACATAATGTTTTAATAAATGATAAAGGAATAAATAATATATACATCTTATCCCAAAATAAATTTATATGTGCATGATGGTTAACACCCATGATTGGAAATGGGTACATTTTTCAAAACACAAAAGGCATGGCATGGAAAATTATGGGGATATATTAATATCATAATGGCATCAAATAAGATTCATAAAAATTGGATTATGGGATAGAAAAGTGTATCAAATGACATATACATAAAATGGGAAGTAATAAGGATATTTCAAAACACATAAAAACCGTAGATATTAGAAATTGATGGCATAATATAAATAAGAAACAATAATAAATAAGAGAATCAAAATTATATTTCGGATTGGTAATGGGTGTGCGTTATGTATTATGGATGTTTTAATGATATTGAAAATATTCTATCAATATTTATATACAAAATATATAGTATGTGGGATATAAATGAACATAACCCAATATACAAAAATATAATTTCAAATAAAAAATATCAAACAATATCATGAATAAAATGATAAGAGATAAATCCCTTAAAAAATATCTGCAAAGTAATGGAATTTATAATGGTTAAAAAGAGAGGGGATAAATAATATATCATTAAAATAACATCAATTTGATAGTAATGGGATGTTTATAAATAATATATAAAATAAAAAAAATCAAATTTGAACAAAAAGTTTACTGATGGGGCTTGAATTAAATGGGGGATTGGAATGTCACCAGTGAAATTTCAGCATGGTAGCAGATATACATTATGGATCATTGGAGGAATAATGAGAGTGAAATGGTGTATCAACATTTATATTTCAGTTTCATAGTAATGTGAATATATAAAAACATATAGCTTCAAAATAAAATGTTACTTAAAATCATAATATAATAGAAGTGCTAGCATACAAGATGGGACTCGAAGACCCCTTATAGAATTTTGGCATTATATTAGCTTGTTTAGGAGTAAAAATGATATATTATAAATGGTATATCAATATTATAACATAAATTGTATTGTAATATAATTTATATAAATAAATAAAATAAATAATATTACTTAAGAATACTAATTTAAAGAAAGTTCATTAATTGAAAGGATGAGAGGAAGGTCCCACATCTGATTGTGTAACTCCAAAAGCACGTAAAGAGATCCATGAGGGCATGGTTCACCTTTTTAGGACTAAATATGTTTTATAGTAGTATCCTTGAGTTTTAGTGAATTGTAATGGGATCTTGGTTGGGATTATTTAAGAAACAAGGGGGTTTATTATTAATTGTTTGTTGGACTCTACATATTAAAATATCCAAAACCACAAAACATCCCAAGGTTATTCCCATCCATTAAACTAAATCGAAGACATTTTAATTACTATATATTTCTAATGTATTAAATTAATAAAAAAACATTGTTCCATACGTGGAGGTGAGTCACAAACCTAAAGAATTGATTTTAAATACTTAAAATATATGAAATATTTTGGAGGATTTATTAAGTCATTGTAAAATAATTCCAATAAAACAAAAAATAAATTATTTTAATGGGAAATCATAAATTTTATCAAGTATTAAATAAATATAAATTATTACATTATTATTATGACATTATGATGTAATAAAACAAATCATATATCTATATAGTATATTATTTTTAAAAAATAAATAATCTATCGATGAATATTTTGAAAAAATCCCTGTTGATGTTATGATTACAAAAATAATCTTATTTTTAACTAAATATTTTCCTATATATGATAATTTTACCTCTTAAAATAATATATACATTTATACGATAATATAGTTTCTCAACCCTTATTAATTTTACCATTTAAATTATAAAATAATATGATGAAATAAATGTTATAAAAATTATTTAATTATAATATATTTATAAAATATTTTTCCTTTACAAAATACATTAATTCATGATTTCATTACTTGAATATGATTAAAAACCATAAATAAAATTTCTTCATTTTTTTATCAAAATAAAAATCAATTACAAATTAGTCGTAACATGATGATAATATATTATCTAATATATACAAAATAATGGACATATTCATCTATCATGGGTCTGGATACATTTCACATTAATAAATTTGTCTATTTCCACTGTGTACGGTGTGTGATGGTGGACTCTCATGGGGGGTTTGACAAACATAGTGGGTTTTGTGATCTTGATAAGATTGAACTACTCTCGTAAATAGATCTTATGATGCCTAAGTTGTTTGATATCATCTTAGTATTATTAAGGGGATATCCTAGTGATTTTTTTCTCCCTAGAAAGCTTTGATGAATGGTTTTTATAGGGTATGATTATATTTTTTGAGGCCATCCCATCATTGTTTAATGACATTTTGATATTTTAAAACCCAATATTTAATCTAAATAAATGATCACTATCGAATGACTATATAGTCAATATTAATGATAGATAATGTTCATTTAAATCTAATTGGACATAATAATAGAATATAAGTGTAAGTTTTTTTTATAACCATCTTACATAATGAGAAATTTATTTAAATCAAAATCTGAATTTAATTTATAACATCTTCAGTCGGTAAATTGGGTCTCTTACAAGTGTGTGGTTTGAACTATGTGGAAAAAATGGTTGACGGAGAATGTGTACCATTATAAATTTACAATATGTAAGAAAATTAAATTCAAAAAGTGATTGAAATTTACAAAAAATATCATCCCACATGGAGAAAACATGAGGATGATGTGATCAAACATTTCAATTTTAAAAAAAAAATTATTTCAGTTCTTGCATAAAAATATTTTTATAGTATAAAGGAAAAGTGAAACCTAAGAATATTTTTGATAAATGAAATTTTATTTTCGAGAAATTTATTATAGCTATAAAAAATAAAAAATCAAATATAAAAGATTGTGGTTATTAAATACACATGACATTGTATATTAAAATCGTGAATTTAAAAAAAATCCCAATGAGTGGAGAAGCTACTTTGGGAAATGATGTTTTCCTGAAAATTATAGGAATAATGGAAGTAGACATAGATCCTAAAAAATAAATGAACAACGTGGTTCAATTTATAGATGTACACAAAAATAACTTGATAAGTGTGATTAAACATTATTATTATGGAAAATAAGTTGTTTTCTAAATTGAATCTGGTATTATGTGATGTATTGAATATTAAAAATTTGTTACCATATGAGAATGAACCAATAATGATCACATTCAAATTGCAGAACCTTAAAACTCCTATAACCTGAGTGATGAAGTTGACAATAAGGTGTGGCATTGATGAAAAGGTAATTTTGGGTCAAAAATCATGAATAATCATTTCAATGTTGAAGTAGTTTGAAATTTTATTGAATTGAAATGAATAGAATAATATGTTTTAAAAAATTTAATGAGTGGAAAATATATAATAAAAGTAATATGAATATTGAAATTCATTCATCCATTCCTCATTAAAATATTCATTTTTATTTATGTGGTTTTATGAGACATCAGTCACACAATTTATATTTATATTGAATGAAATTCATTAATGATTTAACTCGGATGACAATCATAGCGTTTATCAAACATAACATAAATGATTTAGAATAGGATAGATTTATAAAAAATGAATTAAGGGATAAATGGGGGACTATATAATGATGTTAATAATATATAATGGTACAAAATTAAGATAAAACTATTTTGAATGATATTTGAAAAATAATGGAATCAAAATTCACGATAGTTCTACCTTAATCCCACAAAATATTGACTATTATAATAGAATAATAGAAGATTCTTTGATATAAAAAGATGAATATTAGTATAATTCCATAATTATATGTTCATCAAGAGCTATTTTGTTACTACTATTATAAATTAATTAAATAGATGATTTTAGACTATAATTGAATCATTTTTACAATGAAAAAAGAATAAAAAACCTTCATTAATGTATGTCAATGTCATGGGAATCCAATGTTACTAAAAATAAAAAACATCGATGATGTAAAATTTGATGGGAACGAAGAAGATGGAATTTTGAATTGATTTTCATAAAATGAAATAATTTGTATGTGATAAAATAAATGAGTATAAAAATTGGTGGATATATATGAAATGAATATTATAAAAAATATGTAATATCATTTTATATTTGTTGATGATTTTTAGGAAACAACCCAAATATTTCAAATTAAAATTAATTTTTCTACAAATATACCAATCAAGATTCAAATCAATCATGTGATGGAGAATATGATGTTGGAATAAGAAAATTTTAATTTTCTTATATTGTAAAAATATTTTGAAAATAAAAATATTTTTTCAAATTAGAATCATTAATCTTATGAATGAAAAATTATGAGATTATAATTTCAAACATCATTCATTTCAAAAATTGAAATGAAATAAATTTTTGAATTATTGATCTGATAGAATGACTTTTTGTAATTAATTTAGAGTTAAATAAGATTGATAAAAATAAATTGATAATATATTCCATGTCTAGTTAGTATAAATATTATTGTTATAAAATCAGATTATTGATATAATATGTATGTACATTTTAAATTGGGATGAAACTATGAATTTTTTTTTAAAGATGATGCATAGGTGGAAGATATGGATTTTGATGAAAACATTTCCCCAGTATTCTTATTAGAAACTGTCATAACATTTCTTATTAGTTTCCACACATCATAATCACAATGTTTATCATATGGTTGTGAATTCAACCTTACAAAATATTAAAATTGAATGAGATGTATTCATTGAGAAACCTGGAATATTTCTACATAATAATAATGGATACAAGAATTTTAAATTCAACAAATCCTTTTATAGTTTCTATCAACAACCAAATTTATTTTATTCCGTATATAAAAACAATGTTATAATAAATAATTTATCAAAATTTAATGATGATAAAAAAATTATGTGAAATATGATAACTCTGGAACCCTAATTGTAATATTTTTAGTTGATGAAATAATTTTTTGTGTTGATGAAAAAATGGGTATAAAGTTTTCTATAAAAATGAGGATGATTTTTTGTATTTCATTTCTGACGAATTTACTATTTTCCGTGACTTAAAAGATATAAAAAGGGAAAATTACATTGTCTTATCTCTAGAAAAGTATACTAGTGAATTTATAAGGTTATATTATATGATAGAACTTCAAGAATATTAAAATCATATTTTAGTGATAAAAATATTGAGTAATGGTGAAACCTTAAAATATGTGAATTATTAATACATTGGGTAGATTATTGGGTATTTTTTACTATCTCCCATAATTATGACCAGACAATATTTATAATTTAAACTTGTTTTTTTATATTAGATTGATTCAGTAGAATATCATATTCTGGTAGAAATGATAATTATGAGATATGATAAAGGAACAAGGTCACATTGGATATAGTATAAAAGATGTTGTAAAATAAAATTTCTTTGTTATACTAATGTCTATTAGACCAGATATTACGATGATATGAAATCATTATAATGAGGAATATTTTTCATTAGGAAATGGTTTGTGAATATTCATATTATTAAATATATTTCAATTTTATTGTGAACAATTAAATAAGAATATTTTGTAGCAATATAATCTTGTATATAATTATTCTATATTACTGTTCATTTAGATGACTTGAATGATGACGATTTACAAACATTAATTATAACTTCTGTTAACCAGTGTGCAACATAACTTTCTAAAATACCTATTCATCATTGTAGATAAAAGAATATTGATATACATATCAATTTATAATATACAATGTTTGGGTTGGGTTTGTTTTGTCGGAATACATTTTTATCAAATATCAAATTTCTAATATTTTCAGAAAATTATTGAAAAATGAATGATTCGAATAATTGAGGCAGTAACATCATGTTCAACCTCCACCAAATACATCATAAACCATATAAGTAAAATCCCCATTTTTGATTATATTAGGTTGATAAAGGGGTAGAAATTGTAAAAATATATCCCACAGGGGAATGAAAAGTATCTTTTCATATTAAAATGAAAATGAATCTATAGTTCACAATATATGTGTGTTGGAAAGAAACATTATTATTAAAGATAAGTTATAGATTCAGTTTATATATTAAAATTCCGTAAAATTTTTTTATAACTAAAAGATGGATTTCCATCAAAATCACCTATTTATCCCATAGTGTGGTGTCCAGAAACAGCCATTAATAAAACGATAGGTTCTTCTAAAACAAGAAAATTAGTTTTGGATAATTCTGGGCATTGAAAAATGTTGTTAGGAAAAATTTATTAATGGGTTTTATCAATAATAAAAATGTCGATATTGAATATACTCTTTTATTTTATGTTTTAAAAATGTTTTCTTTTTGTTGAATGCTTACCTTATATGAAATATTGTTTTTAAAATTGGGTGAACATGTTTTATTCGATGTTTATGAAATTTTTTATGAGATATTACATAATTTTTGGATAATGAATTTTGTCTTGAGATGATGTCCATTAGACATAAATGATCAGATTTATCTAATTAGATGTGATAATTTATGATTTCTTATGAGAAAGAAATTCATCGAAAATTTTATTTTTGATTTATAAGTTTTAAAATGATTATTATAAAAAAATTTGGAAGCAACATTTATTTTATAGTTGTCTAGACATGAGAAGATGGGATGTCATAGACTATTCCAATTTAATTCATACAATTATTTGGTGTTAATTCATGTTCTTATGAATTCAATAATGAGACATGGTAGATATTAATTATTGTAAAAGAAATGAATTTGTGTGTTTGTAGAATTTGAAATGTATATGTTTTTTTAAATAGATCATTAGACCCTAAAGCCCCAAATATACTTTTTTAAAATAAGTGATTTATGATGTTGATGAATTTCATGATTTTGATAGATATTGATTGAAAAATATGTTGAAACTATTCTAAATGAAAATTTCATGACACAATTCTATCAGATGAGTTTTTAATGAAAATCAATATTTTGAGAGTAATAAATAATTTTTTGAAGAGTTCCATAAACAAATAGTCTGATTGGATAAAGAGAGGTGTTGAAGTCTTTATAATAAAGAATTAGAAAATATGAATGTCTCAAAAAATGGAAAATTCAAAAAAAAAATTATTACTAGAGAGTTATTTCATTTTTCCATAGTTATTAAATGTTTCAACACCGTATAAAAACATTTTAAATTGACTCAGATCAACAGAGTGGGGAATATTAATTTTTTTCAATCGATCAAGGGAAAAATATGTTTTTCATTTATATTTGGTTAAAAGAAATAGAACTATAAGAAATATTTAGACTGAGATATTATGGTTTTTCAATTCCCATATATAGCTATTAAAATTAATGATTCGATAATGGAAGTGTTTGTAATTAATGTTTATCATCAGAAATAAATAAATAAGTTGTTCTAAATATCTAATTACCTAAACTGATTTTTGGTTCCATTAAATTGGATTTGAATATATTTTTTAGGTATGAAATTCATGATGAATTGTGATGATTCACGAAATTTTGATATTTCAACATTATATTTGAGAAGATTTGAATTGGTCAAGATCATGAAAACATGAATTCAAATTTCATAGATTATGACATTGAGTGAGTGGAAAATGATATTATTTTACAATAATTTTCTCAACTAGATGACCTATAATGAAATGTTCACTATAAATTTTACTGATTTATTTTTCCGAGTGAGGAAAAAATGTTGAAGGGATCTAATATACTATAGAATAACAATTTTTAATATAGATTCTTATTTTAGATGTATCTTTTACAATAGAATGGATTTGTGTTTAAGAAGAGTTTCAATATATAGCGTTATTATTAGAATATTAGATTGGAGATAATTTATATTAATAAATAGTGGGAATTGGACTAAGTATATCAGTTTATGCTTCGAAAAGATGTTTGAGAAGCATATATTTTTTATAAAATTAGATAAAAAAATGTTTTGTATATAAATATTTTATTATTAGGAAATTGGAATAGTGTTATGTGAATGAATTCATCTGAAAATAGATAATTGGATAATGGAATATGTAATCGATATTTTGAATATACCTTTGATAGAGTAGTTTCAATGTGATAATTATTGTTTAGTAGTTCAAATTTTTGTAATAAATAAATTTTAAATTTATTGGATTAAGTACAATATTTCTTAATAAGAGATGTAAATTTCTTAATTAGGGTTGACAAATATTTTATTCATTTATTCAAAATAGTGAATTTCTAAAACACATGAGTGTGGATAGAGAAAGTATATAGGTTCTCAAACTAATTAAAACACTTATAAATAGTGCGTTATAGGTTAAAATTTATTTTCTTCGATGGATATAAATATAATAAATTTTATTAAGGATTAATATCTATCATGTTTAGGTCGTTGGATTTCTAGTTTTGAAATTACTAAAATATAAAAACCTGATTCCACTCCCATCTTTTTACATTATTATTCTATCTTTTGGAACATCATGTTTTATAGGTGTCCTTGCATTGAATCCAATTATTATGGTTTTCATAACCAAATTGATTAAAATATGAAACAGATGACCCAAAAAAATGAATAAGTAATGATGATAATGAAACAATATTTGATATCATTAAATATATTATTTCCATCCAAACATGGATAGAATTAAAAATATTATTTCATATTTACATTTAATTTCATACATTGTGGTCATTTTTACCTCTAGTACATAGTATTCAACTTTTGTAAAAGTTATTTTTTGTTGAAGTAATGTGAGGACTAATGAGTAAGATTTTTATTTTCAATTTTTACAATTAATTATTAACAATATATAAGAAAAAAAATATGAATTGTTATTTTCAATAATATACATAGTATATTATCTATTGGAACAATAAATGATGAAAACACACATCCTGTATACAACTAAAACAGAGGCTCTTAGCCATTCAGGATTGAGGATTTCATCTAAATTATCAGAGAAAAAATTTCAATAATATCTTCTCAAATCATTTTTTCTTCCAAATAAATTATTCCCGTATTACTATTTTTTAATTTTTTCAAAATATGTACATATAATGATTGTATATACAGATGTTGAACTAACAAGGAAAAGTAACTTTATAAGGGGATTTTTGAACAATTGGAAGATCATTTTTTTTATTTTGACTCATCCTATGTTTCACTCAATCTCTTACTCCAATTGAAATAACATTTATCTATTTTGGAATGCAATCAAAAAAATTATATATTTTTTAAAAACTAATAATCTATAATGGAATAGTGCTTTGTCAAAATGTATTATACATCATAAAATATCAACGCTATAAAAAATAAAATATAAATATCGACAATATGAACATCTTGATCATCATGGTGAATATGTTGATATGTACTAAGCTCATTAGTTACACGTATCTACACTGCCATAGGGCCTCTTTGATTTTTTATTTTGTGATGAATATCAATATGTATATTTTACATTGGACAACATTAATCCAAGAGATGGGTAGGTTTTGATATATTTAATTCTCTATCATTTTCACCTAGTAGAATATATGTATAGGAAATGTATGAGTGTCATCTTATTTCTTATTTAATTGAATTAATTTTGAAATTATTTGTTACCTACAGTAAGGAATTAATATGAGTGGAATGGCTCACCACAATGCTAGTGTGTGTGGGGGTCTACATGTAGAAGTTTCATTCTAGTATTTCATCTCTTTAATGTATTCCCATAATGTTGTATAGAAATTTACACTGCCAACTTTTTTTTTCATTTATAATAGCTATTTATATCTAAATCACCTCTATTTTATTATACTCATCCACTATTAATTTATTTTCAATAAATGTGTTATGGGTTGTGAACAAAAAATTAATCATATGATGCAACCAATTTGTACATTAATCTCTATGTCCACTTATATTCAACATTTATTTGGTAATGAAAAAGATGATTCTTACGTCTAAATATGACAAAAACACAGGATAATGAATAATCATTGTTATGTAATATCAATTTAATGTATGATTTTTTATGTAATAATTACCCATTACTCCTGTAATAATTATTTTTCCCCATTCCTTCTTTATGGTAGGGGAAAGATTGTTTTTTCACACATTACTTGTTTTTTCACACTCAATTATTTTTTAATTAATTAATAGTTCATAAGAAAATTGACTAATACATTTATTGTAAAATAATTTATTATAAATCATAATATACCATTAAATATGTCTCCTTAGGATTAATAATAAATACATTTCATATTTCATGGTTTACCATGAGTTCATACATATTTAGTTGACATGGTATTACAATCACATCCATATCCCTTAGATGATACATCTGATGAAATTTTGGAAAGACTCTATTATCCATTCCCTCATGCATTGATAAAAATTTCATTCAAAAATCATCTTGAAAACATTCCCTCTAAAAGGTGTAATGAATAGTAAATCTACAATTTATTTTATATATTTATTAATAAAATATGGAATTTATGTCATAAAACTACCTAAACATATTCTAAAAATAGGTTATAAAACATAAGAACACAATTGTTTCATGTATCTATGTCATCAAATATCCGAATTTGGGTGGTGATTCTAAATTAACTAATGAAAAATAAAATTTTATACATAGTATTGTGGTCTTCTTCATTCAATCCAACCTCAAAATTAAACCCTTTGATTCTCAACCTAAGAGTTTTTATTAACATCATCATTCTGTAAAGCCCCATTTTATGAGACCTATGATATTCACGTATTTCTATTTGAGCATATTCAAGTACATTCCTATGTTGTTACTCAATATTGGTAGCAATTGTATATTAAGAAACATGTTGTAACTCTACGATGGAATCATTTTCTTGTTGATAAACATGTTGTTCATTAGGACTAAGAGTATCAACATGATAAAAAACAAGTTGTTACTCAACAATGGAATAAAAATCATGTTGATTAACCTATTTTTTTTAAAATATTGGGATAATCATCAAGTGAGTAATATAATATCTACTAAATGGTTGAGCATTATATATTAATTATGTAAATGTATTAGTTAAAAGATAATAATATTTGGTAATGCATTGTATATTTTAAGAAATATATTAACTAAATATTTTACACAATTTTTTACAATAATGGTTAGTTGGATTTGAAGCCATTTTTTAGGATCCAAAAAACATCATTGTGGAATACTCTGAAATGCCAAACACCATCTACATTAGGACTTCCACAAAATTTTATTGACATCACAATAAAACTGTAATATTTAATTGAAGGGAAAAATCATTTTCCGTGGTTTTAGTTGGTAACAAAATATTTTATGTCTACAAATTTGAAACATCAATAAAATAAAATACTTATACACCAGATGATTCCATTTTAAATGGAACTTCTATTTAACCTTCAATATTGAAATCATATTTCATATATCATAAATCAGAAATTTTATATGTCCCCAATTAATCTACCCACAAGCTGTAAAATATAGTCACATGGAATGTTATATAATCTAACTCCAACATATTATTGATGATTAAAAAATATGATATAGTCACATATATTTGATTAATTTCCTTGGAACAACATGTATCAATTTCTTCTTTGATAAGTCTAACTCCACTATTTTTTATAAAAATTCATTAACAATCTTTCTTTATATAGAACACATTAACATTAAAAACATAACTACTACAAGATAATAAATGTACACTCGGTCACCTAGATATAAATGAATTTCATTGAAAATTGTGATTCAAATATTCATATTACACCTAAGTAAGATGTTATCCAACCCTTCATATAAATGTCTCGTTATGTTAATGTGATTTACAGATTACCTGACATTATGTATTCAAATGAAAAAATATTTCTTTATGTTGTTCAATATATTGTGAAGCATATAAGAAATTATGAAAAATTTAATGATGATACTACTTATTCATTGTTATATTAATTTCAAAAACATCTATTATGAATATTTCTTTACCAAAAAGACGATTGATCTGATGAGATTTTGGTATACCAATGCATTCCACATCAGAAGGGTATTTGTTATATAATTCAATAGACTCCATAATATTATATCTCTATTTAATACAACCATCTTGATTACTTTTATTATTATCATACCCTTTAAAAATCAAAAAAAACACATATGGATTTGGATACATCCATCTAAAATGTATAGTAATACATATCTCAATCTCTCTAACAATGCGAACAATTATGTAAATCATCATTTATAAGAATGAATGTTGGGGAACCATCTTGATTTCATATAATATAACTGCAACTTCTATTCTTATAGAAACTTCACATTCAAGGGTACATTATTTCATGTCGAATTGAATGATAAATAGAACATTATGGATATATGATGGAAACTTTCAGAAACTATACAACTTAATTCGTCATGCAATAGATCGTGCCTCAAAACCAGACAGTAATTTCATTTAAATCCATTTAACATCAAATAATTAATAAAAAACACATTCTATAAATTTTATGTATACCCATATGGATCCTTTACATCATTCAGGAATGAAAAAAACAGATACCATTCATGGATTCATTGAGTGTAAGAAGACATTTTTATAATATTAAATAATTCATCATTTAGTGGAACTTTCTCAACCCATATCCCCGGGTCAATCAATTTCAACATATCCATAATTTCATTCCTTGATTTTAGATGATCATTTTGGAATTTTATAATGACACTATCTCATAAATTTTTCCCACATTCACAACATCATGAAGATTTATAACATGCAATCAATTTAATATTATTAATTCCGAAAATCATATCACATTTTCCAAAAATGATTCTTAATTTTTTTAATAAGTTTTTAAAAATGAAATATGCATATATTTATAGTTCTCTAATTTTTTTAAACCTATTAGATGATATGATATTTTATATTCTTATGAACTCCCAATGAATTATGTTGTCCCAAATTAGAATTTATGAATTTGTGTTATAAATTTTTGATGTCTAATAATCACAATATTAAATGAATGTTTTCACGTAACTGGGTGTGAACCTTATTGAAAAATGGGAGACCCCTGAGTACCTTTTTTATATATCACAAAAAATTTCTATATAGTGGAATATCAATTATCATCACACAGGACATTAATCTAAATGTAAAATATTTACTTCTATTATAATCATAAAATACAAAACATGAATCCTGCATTAATGTGAAATCATCGAACAATGGGGCAAAATAAATATTATTTCCATTGAGCAGTTATTTTTTCCTTGTATATTAAGTGACACCAAAATGTATTTAATCTATATGAATATGCTACAGTGTAATGTTATAATATATAAAATTAACAATCCATGTACTATGAGTACTACATTGAATACTATACAGAGTCATTCGATCTGTAAATATCATAAGTTGAACGTTTCACATCTTGGTTAAAAATTTAGGATACAAATGTTCATTTTTAACACTATATAAAGTCAAATATGGGGCTAGTAATCCCATTTTTTTATCATATAGTTCGATGAAACATGAATTGTATTTAATTTTCTTCATCCCCATATAGGTTCCTAAACATTGGATTGAATTGATTGTAACATACAAGATTTGATGAACATGATTCAACATTATTTAATCATAATGAACAACATATTGGGAATTTTACAAATAATTCATTGTTTTTGTGAAATAGTATAAAATTATTTATAATTGTGTATATAATCTCATAGATGATGCACATTGAACATATAATTAATTTAGTGTTATTTATTCGGTGAGGATGTTTATTATATATCTAGACAATATCAGTCAAAGGATAAAGATGTGAAATAATATTGGTGTAACTCCACGATTTTCCACCATTAATATTATATATATTTATTATGGTTGATAATGATGTTATATAGTACCACCCATATAAATTGGTGTCATTGAAAACTCATTATGTTCGAAAACAATTTTTGGGATCTCATTATGTTAATATTATATTTTCAAAATCATTTTCCTCAATATAATTTTCATTATCATCAAATCCTATATTAATATCCATGATCTGGTAACGATAAATATTCACACATGTAATCGTATAACATGTTCTATAAAACAACTTGTTATCCTTGTTACTAGGAATATTTTTTTTCAATATGTTTGGTCTGACAGTTATAACATTGACATATTCAGTGATAGATCGATTGTTCTTCCAACTTCTCTAGAGAAATATTTCATTAATTGTAACAGTGTAAAGATACAGAAAGAATTTGGGAAGGGTCAAATGAATTATATTTGGAAATTTTAATGTAAACCATCCTCATAGTCTATTTTTATATAATTGGAATCCATACATTTTTTATTATCAACGATACTATTAGATTTTGAAATATTAATATATAAAATAAATAAATAAATACGTTGAATTATTCTAACATGGAACTCTAAATTGTATATGTTACGTAATTATTTAGGCCACATGAATCCAATTATCAATAATAACAATAGTTAAATAAATTTTATGGTAATTGTTTTCTAGTGGGGGATATCCTTGAAGGAATGGAGTGATTGGAATAGATAATATTACAAAAAATATATTTAAATATTCATCTATTATAAAATATATCAAGAATGGTTTCTATAAATTAGATTGGAGGGAGTAAAATATGAGGTTGGTGTTTAGGATTATTCATTTAATAACATGGTATGAGGATAGAAAAGTCTTGTTTTATTGAAATGATACATAGGTTCCGAAGTGTATCTTTGGTTAGATGATGACAATGTTGATAGATCCCAATAAAATATTCATAAGAACCCATAATTTAAAGAATCTATTTAACATTAATTGTGTTTTATGAAAAAATTAATACTCTAGCACAATATTATAAACTAATAAATTATACAAAAAAAATCAATGTGACGACATAATAATATATATTAGTGGTTAGATGGAATGTTATTAGATCCACGAAAATGAATGAATTGAAAATATACCTTTACTAGTTGGAAATGTGTATAGAATTAATGTTAAAGGGATCACAAATGTGGTATATAGAGGGACAAAAGTACTACTCTGAGTGAAAATATAAAGGTCATGATAATTATTTGTATGGAATTTAGGTGATGATAAATCTATTATTTTATTGTTTTCTAAAACTCGACAACAATTAGACACATTCATTTTAGATTAACATGTCATTATTTATGATATTAAACTGGAATATTAAAATTTAATTTCTAATTTTAATAATTTTTATTGAAAATAATTATGGAATTTCTATAAATGAAAAGTACAATAATGTTGAAGTGATGTCATCCATGGAGGGAAATACTTGAAGAAAATTGTAACATCTCTAGAATGATCATTAAATTCATTCAAATGAGTATACTTATCACCCTCTCTAATTATAATGAACAATTAATATGAAGATAAGTGGATATAATGGTTTTTAATTTTCATAATCAACAAGAAAATGGAGGGGATACCACACACCATTGCATTAATACCACTAATAATGGTTTGAAATCCTTATTCCATGAGGGTATTTGACCACCCATTCCCTGGTAGAATACCATTTATTCATAGTATGGAATGATTCCATTATGTCCTTTATTTCTAGTAATTTCACAAAGTCATATGTCCATTTAATGGCTCTGATACAAACCATAAAAGGGGTATTATCAAAAATAAAAAATGGTATGTAGTCCATTCATGCAGTGTACAATTCTTGGGTTCTACCCATAGGTGGATCAAAAAAAAGAATTAGCATAACACATGGAAACTAGGATTATGAAATAATGATGATCACATACCATAAGATCTAGGCCAATAGATCAACATTTATAGATAAAAACACCCACAATAATTTTAAACACATAGGGTTTTGGGGGGCCCCACATACATATGAAATATGATGGGAAGGTGTCATATACCCAAATATCAGTATGATTACAAATATACAACCCATATATATCATAAATGATCCAAATGGTGTTACTTTTTTAAATTCATTTTTAAAAATTAAATTTCATCTAACCCACATTAACCATGCAATGGTCTAGACAGATTATACCACCTTGGGGTGGTGATGTACACTTATAGAGAAGTGACAAAAACCTTTTTATGTCTCCATAAATCTATTTGTGTTTTAATTCACCTCATTATAGATATTCATAGTCCCATGAAAGTAGGAGATCCAAGGAATATGAGAATCCATATCACCATGAAATAATTAATATGAATTATCATTTTTAATCTAATTTACAATTAAGGACTCTCGTGAAGGATGGATTCTAATTAATGATTGATACAAAAAATATAACACATTGAGTTGTAAATCTATCTACCACATGTGTTTCCAAAAATCATCATTCAATATGATATACATTATGATTTTCAATCTATACCAACATTTAAATATATATCCTTAAGGATATTGATTATTCTTACATAGTTTTTCTGATTCCCTATCAATCAAGAAATTTTATTCATAGAATAACTCTCATGTCTAAATAAATGATCAATTTATCTAGTTTATGATAACACTATCCATTAATAGAATCATTAAAAAAAGAAAAAAAAATTGGAATCTAGCTAATTAGGACCTCTGGGTATGTTTTTATAATGCCTCATTTTTTAACCAGCCATGGTTTCTTCAATATTACGACCATTATTCTCACACTGTCATTATATAAAAAATTTGGTTCAACGAGGATCACCTGATCCCTATTGGATTCTCTAGTATAATATAAGGGGGGCTCTATGACATGCATCAAAAAATTCTATAAGAGTGTAACAATATGATTTAATTATCTGAGAAAATAGGTAAACATGGATATGAATTATGTGGAATCCATTCATTTATAAAAGATCAATACCATACATACACATAACTTGAATCCCATGCCACCAACAGATTTAGGGATGCACTTTTTATCCATATACAAATAATATACTTTTTTTCCTTCCAAAATTCGTACAATATCTTAAATTGGAAAAGAGGGAGTAAGTTTCATTAATAAAAAAGTATCTGGTTGTAAATATAGACATAATATAGATCAGAATTGATTGATCTATCTACATTTTAAAAATCTCCTTCTATACAATAGAGATCCTCATAAGATTCCATCCCATTTTTTTATTTTCAAACAAGTCCATGATTATCAAAAAAAACCTTTTATATAATTAATATATCAAAGGGAACATGATATTAATCAAATTCATTCAAAAACCTGAATCCCCGATGTAACGCCATGACCCCAGATACCTAATGTCGGTGCATTATTACAGAACATTGGCATTATCACAAAAGATCATGTCTCGAAAAAATGATTAGTTTAGAATCCTCAAAATCACTAGATACATTCATAATGTTTAAATAACATCATAAAGTGAAAAACTACAACAACATCTTTTCTCCATATACCACACTCATATCCCCTCATACTATCCCTGTAGTACATTCATAAAATACTTCTTCACATCCTGGGAAAAATAAAACATCAAAAGCGGTGAGCTCAGATGCCTAGTATGGATAAAAATATAGCAAAAAGTTTCATAAATAAGCATAATCATTTATGGAAGTTTATAACTAAAACAAAATCCATTAAAAATGAACATCATCATAATATGGAAATGATAAAATGAAATATTTCCATTTACTTATTCACATGGATATTCTTCTAGTCGAATAATCACATGAAATATCAGTAACCACTTTCATAATGATGGAATGAATAAATCCAGACTATCATAACCACATAAACAAGGCCTTGTGCGAAGACTAAAAATAAGATTTTATAAAGGCCATGTTCCAAGACACTATTTTGTCTCATGAGACCTACCGATGCATCACGATGCAATAGCGGGATCCACCCGTCAATTAGTTTGTCTAATAAATTCCTCATATGAATAGGTTTAAACATAACATAAATATTCATATTAAAACTAACATATTAAATGCCAATTATTTCTCCCTCAACCATGAATGGTATATAAATAACACATCCACAGTCAATCATATGACAAAACGTTCAATACAATACGAAATATTTATATCTTAATAAATCAACTTCAAACAAGTTTAAAATCCATTAATGGATTTTTATATAGATGAAAATGATTTTTAAAACTCTTTAAGAGAAATAACCCATTTTCATGAAAACTTATAAAAGTCACACAATTTAGAAAGGAATAAATACAAACAAATTTTTGAATCAAAGTGTCCCATACCGCTTTGAAACATTTGAATGTAATTATAATTTTAATACATTAATGTACATTTAAATAAATCCTTAAAACCATTTTGAAAACATGGAAATTAATGAGAATGTTTAAGAAGAATAAATATTTAAAACATTTAAAATGATGTTTTAGTAAAAATCATCTTAAATGAATCCCTTTGAAAACTATTTTATAAAACATGGACATTGATAATAAATATGTCCCTCTAGATACTTACGTAAAAACAACCTCAGATATTAAAGAGATTGTGAAATTAACCCTTACCATGTACTTTTCCTTTGTAGAGGGTAGATTAACCTCCAGTATAATGGTTAAATAATTGTTATTAAATTATAAAAAAATCATATACATTAATATGATATCACATATGATCTTTTAAAATTACTTTGTCCATAATATCTTAGTATTATCGTTATTTCGAGTGTTAACGAATTTGTTTTCCTTTGTCTTATTTGTTATGTGAGTCATAATAATTATGGATGGGATGTATCTTATTTATATCCAGAATGATATCAAGTTATTAAAAATTATTTTTAATCATCAAATGAAAATTATTCTTGAATGGATACGATGAGGAATGAATCTCATTGCGTTCGTGGAGACGGTAGTCCGTACGTACGCACGAGTGACAATATCATTATTTTGATATTAAAATAATATATAATTGGATGTTATAAAATATAAACAGAATCATTATAATGATACATTTATTATTTACATCAATACACATCATTATCATACCCATCCAAATAATTATGTATTGAATAACAATTACACCACGACGTGGAGACGGTTGGCCGTACGTACGCACATATGGTGACATGTCATCAAAAGGATGGATAGAATAATGAATATGGTTGTACCATATTTTTAATAACATCAAATTATATATATGATACTGGAGTTATTATTTTATAATGGAAATAAAAAATAAAGAAGAATTGGAAGAAGAAAGGAAATTGAAAGAGGGTTGTGAAATCATTAGCACTTCTTTGGGTTCTTCCTTTTGATTTGACCAAAAGGGCTCCATAGGTGGGATTTATGATCAAACTAAGGTTTCAAGATTTAATTGAAGGAAGTTGGGAGGATTTTTGGGAAGTATTTGGCAGAGAAAAATGGATTGAAGGTGTGAATTAGAGAGAATGGGGAGTTCCCTTTTATAAGAGGGGTGAGGGGCACCTTAGGAAATGAAAGATATATTATTTTATAATAAATTCATATTCGATTTCTAATAGCTCAATAGTGATTTGTTTCGAGGATAATGTGGGTATGGGTCAAAAACAAGTCAAATAATTGATTTTAGACCGGTTAGGGTCACATTATTAAACTTATCATTCATTTGTAACTCTTAGTCAATCAGTTCGATATTTACCATGTCTCTTTTTATTTTTATATTATATGGTTAATAAAATTATTATAAACTTCATGAAACCTCCAAGTGGTTCATTAATGATACTCCTATCATTATATATGTCCTTTTCCCGAATATTATATTTTTAGTAATATTATATCAATTTATAATATAATATTTGTTTTAAAACTCCTTTATGTCAATTTTGATAGTATATAATGATTAATTTTTGTTAAAGTCTTAACATCATTATTATTTAGATCAACATTTATTTTAGAAATCCTTACAAGTCATATTAGCCAATTAAATTATTAGATGTCAAAAAAACATTAAAATATTATTTATTTTAACATTTATAATACATATTATTTTATTCTTTCATTAATTAGGAAAATATTGCATCATTATTGTGTAAAAAATAAATTTAATTATTCAATGTCTAAAAATTATAAATAAAATACCATTAAGTAGGAAATTTTTTTATTTTTATAAGGAATCCTTATAGTCAAATGTATAACATATATAACTCTATGTAATTTTTTTTCTAAAAGATATATGACTATGTCATTTTTTATTTACTCTAATCTAATTATTATAAAGTGTCATTATCAATTACAAGTGGCTCCATGGGGTCCCAAAATCGACCAAAATATTCCCATGGTCGGACATGTATCAACCAATAGGGTTAGGACTTGTTTTAGGTTAATTTAATATTATTATAATATTATATTTTTACCCGTATTTACCGGATCTACCGTTCAAGCAAGGTAAATAAAATATTTACCGAAATAATTATTCAAAATGTCTAAAAATAAAAGTTACCTATTTACAAAATTTGGACCTCCAGATTCTATGTATGGAATCCATTTTTCTAAATTCAAAATAGAGAAGTGGTAGAAATTAATTTTAAAATTAATTACCATTTTCAAAATAAAAAATGTTTTTTAAGAAATAATAACAATCAAAAGACTGACACTTGCTTATGTCAAGTTTAAATGTGAAATTAAGTTCAATGACGAAAATTAGATAAAATTGTAAAAATATAATCTAATTAGACTTTAAAACCTATAAAATTAATAATTTATTAATATTAATTATTACAATTAAAAAATGTTTTTTCATTAAAATTTAGTAATTTGAACTATTCATCAAAATATGAAAGTTATCAGTATAGTAAAAATACCTCACGCTAAGAAAATTTTGATATTCTGGAACAAAAAATGATGTACATTTTGAAAGATAAAATGTATTAATTTACAAGAATTGGATATTACTATTCATAAAACCTAGTTTGATTGGTTGTGGTGTGTTAGAACCCTAAGTTGCGTATAACATAGTTTATTAAATTATTCAAAGTGAAGCGTACTGTGAAATCATGGGGTGTTACATTCTTCCCTACTTCAATAAATTTCATCCTCTCAATTTATCCTTGTTATCTGAAACTTGGGGTTGACATTTCAAAATAACTTATTTGAAATCCCACATCAAAAAAATGGATTAATGAGGCCTCTATTTAAAATATAGAGTGTTAAGTATGAAGGTTACTGAAAATAACACATAATAAGGTTCCATGTAAGAAAACATGGATATGGAAGAGAAATCTAACAATCAATATCTGATGGAGAGTGGTTGATAACTTGGCTGTGAAAAGGCCAACAATCACAAAGCCATAAATTTTTTATGATCTAATGTACCATCTAGGACAACATTTTTGTTCTATGTTCATTTTCTTAATCACGATGAATTTATTTATTAGATTTGATAAGATCATAAGAATATATACTTACATTATAATTAGAGTTTTATACACAAATTAATTTCTACCACAAACTCATATTTCACTCAAAAACCTAATACAACTCAAAAATACTCTATTTATCCTAATCTTACAGGGTTCTAAATATAATTAATTTATAATTCACATATCATAACCATTTAAAAAAGAAACTACAATATAAAATCTAGGAACATCACATAGTCTAGTGGTAGGTGATAAATCAGAATCGCATTACGGTTGTGGGTTTGATTCCTGCAACTTTGTCTGACGCAACGGGTTGTCACATGGTCTACGTGTTGTACATCAAAAAAGCCTAAAAAAACCTTTCAAACATAATCCATTCCATAATTTAAACATTTCCAAAATAATTCTATCCAAATCACAGTCAAAAAATTATAATGAAGTTAAACCAAATGAAGATCCTTGTTTCCATGTAATAACATGTGAACACCTTCATCACGTATTATTTTAAAACATGGAAACATCCTAAATTAACACAAAACCTTATTGATTAAATTCATGGTCCCTTATTACTTATAGAATACTAGATATACTACTTCTATCCAAAAATGTTATAAACTCCAATAATGAAAAATCATTAATCAGTTTCATGGTAGTGAAGAATATCCAATATAATTTATTCAAATCAACCACCTCTTATTCCAAAATCACTACCTCATTATTGGGTCCATATTAAGGATTCTATTTCTTTCATCCATGTATTTTACCAAAATTGTAGGTCATTATTATGTCACTTTTCTTAGAACCATATAATCTCAAATCCACAATAAAATAGTACTGCAGTAAAATCCTTATTTATCTACATGATTCAAATAACCAGTATATTGTTGTCACAACACTTAAATGAAATAAAAATATAATAACAACATAACAACACTATTCAATCTTATTCATTTTAGGTAGCATTATAACATGATTATTATCCAATAGAATCATTTAGGGTATACTCTAAGGATTTGGACATTGGTTCATGTAGTGTCCTAACTCCTATCAGATGAAACATTGTACATTTGAAAACTTTTTGATACCCATGCAGTCACGTACTTGGTGTCCTTTTTCTCCACACTTATAACAAACTAACATACCCTTCATGAAATTTCCAGGGTGATTCTTTCCACAGTTAAAAGATATGGGAAAAATATTCGTTTCCCTCTTCCCTTTATCCATATTTCTCTCTTCCATAATTTTCTTCTCTTGCTTCCCATAAGAGCCATAGGACAAAGAGAATTATTTACTTCTTATTAACACATGATATTATTTCTTCATATGTTGAGAAACAAAGAGAGACTATTTCCCTTCTAAATGTTTGCTTAATACCGTGGAAGATATGATCCTTTTTACTTATTGGATCATATGTATTGTTGGAATTCACATTCCTTCTATCAGGCGCCATTTCTATACAATGGTATACACTAGGTCATTTTAGGATTTTGCAATGAATAATTCCAAACATGTAAAATACATAACGTAAATGGAACAGTTAATGGATATAATCCATGATCATAAAAATGTTTTATTTGAGGAAGTATATACTCATAAACCTGTCATAATGGTTTGTAACGAATATGAGAATTATCCTAATCATATCTCCCAGTAGTGATGTAACAAAGAGTGCAGTATGGCCCATTGTCGTGCACCAGTTCCCGTTCAAGTCTAGCTCAAATTTTTGTTTTCTGGATTTACCCCTAGGTACATTTGTGCCGGATCCACCTCTACCTGCTCGTATCTAGACAAGGATGTATTTCTCAGAAAAATAAAAAAATATATACAATACCAAAATTCAAGGATGTTATACTATACTAATCCTCAAAGCCTATCTTAGGGATATGTACTCTAATATGTGTTTATCTAAATCTAGATTCCACTGTTTGTACCAAAATTCATTTGATACCAATTGTAACACCCCGACCCCAGTTCCCCAGAGTTGGTGCGTTATTACAAAACATTGTCCAGATCAAGAATGATCATGTCTCGAAAGGCCGATTAGTTTAGCAGCCTCGGAATCACTATAATCATCATAAAGTTTACATTAAATTATAAATTGAAAAAATAGAACAACATATTGTCTACATAGACAACACTCATATCCCCTAATACTATCCAATAATTTCATTCATAAAATACATCTTCACATACTGAAAAAAAAACATAGAAAGAGGCGACCTCATATACCCAGTAAGGACAACAACATGGAGAAAACTTTCATAAATAATCATAATAAATTAATGCAGTGTATGAATAAAACAAAATCCCTTCAAAATTTAACATCTACCTATTTTGGAAAAGATAAAATGAAATAATTCTATTTACTTATTCAAATAGATATTATACTAGTCAAATAATAACATGCGATATCATAAACCACTTTCATAATGATGGAATACATAATTCCAAACTATCATAGTCACATAGTCAAGGCCTTGTGTCGTGACTACAAATAATATTATGTCAATGCCTTGTTCCAAGACACTAGTTTGTCTAATGATATATACCATTGCATTGAGGAGCTATAACGAGCTCCACCCCTCACTTACTAATTCAAATTAATTATTCACATGAATAGTTTTAAACATTACATAAACATTTGTATTTAAACTAACATACGAAATGTTAATACTTTCTCCATAAACCATGAATGGTATAAAAATAACACATCCACAGTCAAACATATCACAAAACCTACAATACAATATAGAAGATTTGTATCATAATAAATCAACTTCAAAAATATTAAAATGCATTAAAGTATTTTGACATAGATTGAAATGATTTGTAAAACACGTGGAGAGAAATATCCCTTTTTCCCGAAAAAATTTAAAAGTCACACAATTTAGAATGAAAGACATTTAAATACATTTTTGAATCAAAGTTTTCCATTCCACATTGAAACTTTTTAATGTAATTAGCATTTTAAAAAACTCATTCCCATTTAAATTAATTCTTAAAAGAATTTTGAGATCATTCACATTAATGAGAATGTTTTAGAAGAATAAATCATTAAAACATTTAAAATGATGTATTAGTAAATAGTCCCTTAAAATAATACCTTTGAAAACTATTTTATGAAAGATGTACATGGATAATAAATATGACCCATTAGATACTTACATAAAAACATCCTCAGATAATAAAGAGATTGTGAAATTAACCCTTAACTTCTAATATTCCATTGTCGATGGTTGATTAACCTATTTTATAATGGTGAAATAATTTTTATTAAATTATACATGAATCATATACAGTAATATGATATCATATATGATCTTTTAACACTGCTTTGTTAATAATATCTTTGTATTATCATTTTTTCGGGTGTTAACGGATATGTTTTCCTTTGTATTTATTCTTATGTGAGTCATAATAATTATTGATGGGATGTATCTTATTCATATACAGAGTGATATCAAGTCCTTAAACATTATTTTTAATTATTAAATGAAAATTAGTCATTAATGGATAAGATGGGGAATGAATCTCATCGCGTTCGTGGAGACAGTAGTCCGTACGTACGCACGAGCAGCAATATCATTATTTTGATATAAAAATAAAATATAATTGGATGGTATATCATATATACAAAATCATTATCATGTTATATTTATTATTTACATCAATTAAACATCATTATCATACCCATCGAAATAATAATGTATTGAATAACAATTACACCACGAGGTGGAGATGATAGGTCGTACGTACGCACGTATGGTGACATGTCATTCAATGGATGGATAGAATACTGAATATGGTAGTAACATATTTTTAATATCATCACTGTATATAGAAGACACTGGAGATATCATTTTAGAATAGAAATAACAAAAAAAAGAAGAAGTTTAAGAAGAAAGGAAATTGAAAAAGCGTGGTGAAATCATCACCTCTTCTTCGTGTTATACCTTTTGATTTGATCAAAAGGGCTCCATATGGTGGATTTATGATCAAAATAAGTACTATATACTAACGTGAGGGAAATTGGGAGGATATTTGGGCTGGGGTAGGTCGATCCAAATGGATTTTTAGATGTGAATTATAGAGAAGGGGGTGTTCCATTTTATAAGAGGGGTGACTGGCTCCTTAGGAAATGCTAGAAATATTATTTTATAATAAATTCATATTTGATTTATAGTGGCTCCAGAATGATTATTTAGAGGCTAAGGAGGGTATGGGTCAACAGAAACTCGACCAATATGTTTTATATTTGTTCGGTACACTTTATTAACCTTTTCTTTTATTTTTAACTCTTAATTAATTAGTTTTACATTTACTAGGTCTCTTTGTATTTTTATATTATATTGTTAATAAACAAACAATAAAATTCCAAGAGATACTCAAGTGGTTCATAAAAGATACACATATCATTATATAAGTCATTTTTTGAACCTTAGATTTATGGAATGTTATTTCAATTTATAATATAATATTTGTTTTAAAACTCCGTTATGTCAATTTTGACACTATTTAATAATTTTATTTTTGTTAAAGTCTTATCAACTTTATTAATTCGAACAAAATTTATTTTAGAAAAATATGAATGTCATATTAATATATAAAATTCTTGGATGTCCTCAAAACTTTCAAATTATATTTATTTTAACATTTATAATACCAATTATGTTATTCTTTCTTTAATAAATAAAATACTGCATCATTATTGGGTCATTAATAAATGTAATTATTAATTGTATAAAAATTATAAATAAAATACCATTATGTAGGAAAACATTTAATATTTATAATGAATATTTATAGTAAAAAATATAACATATATAACCCTATGTAAAAATTGTTTTTTTAAATATATATGCTTATGTGATTTTTTAATTTACTTTAACTTAATTAATATAATGTGTCATTATCAATTACAAGTGGCTCCATGGGGTCCCAAAATCGACACAAAGATTCCCATGGTCAGACATGTATCAACCAATATAGTTATGACATGTTTTAGGGTAATTTAATATTATTATAATATTTTTTGTTTACCCTTATTTACCGGATTTACATTTTAAGCATGTTAAATAAAATATTTACCACAATAATTATTCAAAGTTTATAAAAATAAAAGATACCTATTTACAAAATTTGGACCACCTGATTCTAAATATAAAATCCATTTTTCTATATTCAAAACAAAGAAGTGGAAAAAATTAATATAAAATTAATTCCTGTTCTCAAAACAAAAAGTGTGTTTTTATGAAATAATAACAATCAAAATATTGACACTTGATTATATCTAGTTTAAATGTGAAATTAAGTCCAATATACAAAATTGGATTACATGATAAAAATGTAATCTTATTATAATTTAAAACCACTCAAATTCATAATTTATTACTATAAATTATTTCAATTAAAAAATTGGTTTTTAATTAAAATTTAAAAAAATTGACTATTCATCAAAATATAAAAGTTATCAGAAAAGATCAAAAAATTCACCCTATGATAATTTTGATATTCTGACTCCCAAAATCATTTCCATTTTGAATGATAAAATTTATAAAATTTCACAAGGTGGGTATTACTATTCATAACGGCTAGTTTGATTGGTCGGGATGTGTTAGAACTCGATGTTGTGTATAACACACTCTATTGTATTACTCGAAGAGAAGAGTACTATGGAAGCTATGGTTGTTACACTTTATGTTCTAATGAGATCATTCTATCTACCAGAAACCACACCCATGATAAAAGAATTTTCATATTTGGTATGAAACCCCATTTTTATTGATAATTTCTCATATTTCATTGGATATGATAGAAAATATATATTCATTCATTTAGAGTTACACTTCAAAAAAGGATTCTATCACTATGATTGATGGGATGAGTAATAGGTAGAAATCATAAACTGTCCTTTTTCCCACGAATGATTTTTCATCCAGCTTCCACTAAAGCTAAATTATAAATAAATCATCATCAACCATTAAAAAAAGAAAAAAGAAATTTGGGTCATCCTATTGGAGCACCATAGTAGGGGAAAACCCTTGATAGAGAATTCCATTGATATTGATATTAAATGAGAGTCAAGAACATTTTTAGAAGTTTAATTTTTTAAATAATAATATTTAAATTATATATTCATTATAATAAATAAGTATGGAAAAACAATTTGGAATTTTACAGCTATATAAATTTTAATGAATCTAAAATGTTTAATTTTAGGATAATTTATTTTAATTTGAATAGTTGATAATAGTATGATGATTTGGTTTTTATTTAGTAGTCATTATTATATGCATGGTTTTAATTTAGACTTTATTATGAGAACATTCATAAGTAATCCCATAATAGAACGTCATTTTAAATATAGGTATCTTAACAAATTTTCACTAAAAACCATTCTTGAATCATGGTGTAAAGAATATCATAATCCTAAAATTCTCAAATATGGTCAATTTTGTTCATGATGCATAAATAAGAGTGTAATACTTGTTTAATGGGAATAACCATAATACATTTTTTTAGATGTCGGATTAATCAAATAAGTTTATGGGGAAGTGTCCAAGAAGGATGGAATTAGAGAATGATCTTCAATTGAATTAAGAAGTGAGTTCCCATAGTATTGAATTAATATGATCTTGATGGAATTATTTAGTTCTTCCCAATTTGTTTTTATAATTATGAGTTTTATCCATGCTAAATTAATAACCATTGAAAAATATTTTATTTATCAAATGTTAAATTCACCAATGATAAAACCATTCTTTATTAGTATTAATATAAATGTAGATAAAACCTATCAATAATAGTGCTAAAATTATAGAACATATAAAAATATATATTTTTAGCACATTGAATAATCTCACTTATAAAAATAGTTTAATATAAAATAATCAATATTATATTAATGTAAATTAAAAATGATCTATTTCATAAAAATGGTAAATGAATCAACAATTTTAATGAGTATAAAATCATAAAAGTTTGGTTGTTAAAAATTTGTTAAATTGAATAATTAAAATGGTGTAGACTCTGAAAATAATAAAAAATTATATATATATTTTTAATTATTTAAATTATTAATAATATGAAAAATATATATATATCCAAATGATGATTAATATAGTGTAAAAATACTAATAAATATATAACATGTTCAAAAATATAATTTTTTATATTAATTACATTATAAGTGGACTCATACAAATATCATGGAAATATAAAAAATGAATTTAATTAAATTAATTATATAGCTTTCAGTCATTTTAAAAATATTACAACTAAATAAAAAAATTGAATGAATGTTTATAATATAAATTAAATGAATTATTAAATATCCTTAATAATAATAAATAATTCTTTATATTATTAAATGATAAATAAATTAATCACATAAATTTACTGAATGTTTAAAAATTACATTTAAATAGATTAATTATATAAAATTAATGAAATTTACAAAATTACATCCTAATAAAAGCAAAAGATAATTTATTAATCATATAAATAAAAAATTATTAAATATAATAACATAGTAAATAATTATAAAAAATTTAATAAATTCCTCATATACTAAATATTATTAAATATTTAAAAGGAATTTTTATTATTTAATGAAATAATATTAAAAATGAATAAATAAAAATGAATAAATTACATAAAAAATAAAATAGAGAATTTGTTCCATTATTTACTAATAAACCCTTATGGTTATTTATTTTAACAATGAATTTGTATTTGTGGACAAGTATCGTTTTGGTATAAGAAATATGTTTTTATTTATGTGTTGGAATGAGCCCCTCATAATGAGAATTCTAAAGAATTCAATATTTTATGAATATTCAAACCGAAACATACTGTGGGAGAAATGTTTTGTTTTGAAGCAAGATATTTTCTAGTCTCAGAGAATCTGACTGAGAAGCACCATGCATCACTTGTTCATGGCATGTTGTTGAAGATACTCAGATCCAATGAAAATATGATGTATAATTTGTTGATTGCTATACATTTTACATTTCTAAAATCTAACAAATAAATATGAATATGATTTTGAACATAAGGTGTATTGAAGTGATGATTCATATTATGGGTAAAGAGTATTGAAAGATAATAGTTGGTAAAAAAGATTGACTGTTTTCATATATTCTGAATTAATAAGATGATGCTTTGGTGATCATGGAGTTCTCAAAAATTATGAAAACTACCACTTATATATATTTTGATGAATTAGATAAATTCTAATGAATATATCAGTTCTAGAAATCCAACAACATATCATATCTAGAACTATAAGACATTGATGTTTTCATATGTAAAATTGTTTAAAGTTGATTTAATTGATGTTTTTCAATTGTGTTGAGGGGATATTCAATCATAAAAAAATTTCATCGTAAAGAGCTATGAACTAAAGGCAGGTAGTAATGAGTTGGGAACAAATGGAACATCATAATGAGTGGTCAAAGGAAGGAAGATCGTAATGAGTTAAGAAATTAAGGAAGATCATAATTAGATGAGAATGAAAGGACGATCTTAATGATATAAGAAACAAAGGTAGAAAATAATTACTTGATAAGGAAAGGCATGACATAAGGACTGAAACAGAATTCCATATAATAACGAGATAATAAAGAAAGGAAGATCATAATGAGATTATAATTAAACGTATATTGTAATGAGAGGAGAAAGAAAGGAATATCCTAATGAGAATAATAATCTTAAGATGAAGAAGTTCATTTTAATAAAAATATTTTTATAAATCTGAATAATGTTACAAATAACTAAAGAGAAGTTAATTTATTCAATTGTGTTTAAATCTCAAAGAAATATAATATCTTTGGAAGAATAAAATATTGATTATCAACGGAAAATTATTTTTAATGATTTGAAATTTGAGGAAGTGGGGAATGTTTTTATGTATCCAACTCTTGTTTTACTCTATCTCCTATTAATGTATGTGGACTTCATTCACAACAAAAATATTTTTTCAAAAAATCCAAAATGGTGGCGCACTAATGATTTTGATTGAATTATCATTCTTGGCAAAGATCTGATGAGAGTTTTAGACAAAAAAATACATTTTAACCAGATATGATATTTCTATTGAGAGTAACATTTTTATTCGATTGGACTGAATACTATCCTACTATTATTCTATAAAAAATTATAAGATTCATTTTTAAAAAAATTTTGTTTAATATTTATTTGATTAGACTTAGTTCACCGTACATTTTTTTATCAGATTGAGAAAAATTGGATCCTTCCAAACATGACTGATGATTTATACTACTAAATTTATGAGAAGTTTCAACAATGTATCATTAATTTTATTTATTAGATTTACTTAATAACACACCATTGTAACATTATGTTAGCTAGTGTAATCATTCGTATCTAGGGATATTTTGTGTCTATGGGGAGTTTCAATAACATGTATTCAATTTTTCATAATAGTGAATTTATTATGCTCCACACCAGTGGATATGAATAGGATGTATGTTATCACATAGATGATGATCCATGTAAATATTGTGTTCTTTATTTCCTTGTATCTATTATAAGCTAATAATATTTAAAAAATTCTTATAATAAAATAAATCTACATAGGATGTAAGGGTCATGTATTTAAAAAGTAGTGAAACATTTAAAAATAAAACAGATGATCCAATCCCGCTTCCCTACTATTAATCCATCCTTTGTAACATTAATTGGTATCATAGTTATGTTCCCTTGTATAATCGTTATCATGTTTAATCTCAATTATATGAATAGTATAGGAATTCATATACTTGACGGAAAAATTATTAAGGATGAAAAAATAAGATGATTCATTTTCACATATCATATGAAGTGGGAGTTGATGATGCTAATAATATTGGGCTTCCACCTATTGAGAATGATTCCTCCATGACCTTTGTTGAATCAAAAATGATATATAATTGTTGAATGTCATGAAATGTTATTTATTATATCCATATAATATTATTTTTATAAGAATTTGATTTTTATAAAAACATAAATGATAAATTGGGATAAAATAAAATGTATTTTCAATGGAAATATAAAATATAAGGATGAAATTCTAAAAATATTTTTTGTATTTATGATCAATTTAAATGAGATATAAATAATATACTAATGAATACTTCTCGACGGTAAATTAGATTGGTTGAAACATCAAATTTTCTAGATATTTCATAGAATAATAAAATATTTTGATGAAAATAAAGAGAATAATTATAGAAATATTTATTAATTAATTTCCTCTTTAGATTATAAGGATTATATTTCTCTTTTTTATTTTACAACATTTTTATATAATATTAAATGATGAAATCTATAACCTTTAAAGATATAATGAATGTTAAAATGGAATTTGATTCCATTGGAAATAAGAAAATCTAATATGTTTAATAATCTTATCATTGTTTGATTCATGATAAGAGTAATTATGAGTAGAATGATAAGATAATTTATTTTATGCCCAAAAACTATAGGACGTGAAGAGTAAAATTTGGTGGTAAAATTCCACTCAAATGTTTCTAGTATGGAGGAATTAGAAATACTGATATCAATTACCCCATTAATAATGTTGTAGAATATAAAGTTTATTACTATGAAAAACCTATAAGAGAAATAAAATTAGAAAAGAATAAAATTCATCCAAACAATACATGGATGATTTTACTGGATAAAAAAGAAGCATGTTTTAAATTAAATTTAACTAAAAACAATTATTTTGAATATGAATGTTAAAAAAATTATAACCATCCTGGAAATTTTGAGAACACAAAAGATTATTCAGATAATTATTAAGGTGGTGAATAGTCATATTGAGAGTATCTATTCATAATAGAACATGTTTCATATCATAAAAAAGAAACACTGAAGAAAAAAATTATTATAATGGAGAAATATAATGAATTGTTAGGTTATGGATGAAATGATTCCATCAGATAAGAAGATAAATATATCGATGGGATATTGTTATACAAACATATAATTTCTAAATATTGAATGGTGATTGAATATCTTATTATGAAGCTGGTAGATATGGAATAAGAATACAAAAATTTTCAAAATATTTTTTTTAATCATTATGTTATGTGGTAAAGTTGTATGGAAACATCTATAATTCATCATATGTAAAAGATAGGACTTTTAATTTTCTTTAGATGTATCAATACATGAATCAGTTTAAATCTTACATCAATAGAAATAATACCTTACCTGAAAATTTTAAAAGTTTAATTTTCTAAAAAGTTGATCAAAATCATTGGGCATCTAACAAACATGAAAAAACTATAAAATAATTAATATTACAAAACCCACTCAAAGGAAATTATAGTCTTCATAATGAGTATGTTAGAGATGAAATAATTTACAAACATCCACAATGCTTTTACAATGAATGTTTATCATTAAATTGGAAATCATGATTTAATGTCAATTGCTTGTGTTATGGAATATATGGTAATAGTGCTTCTAATTTTTGATAGAAAATATTGTTAACATGAAGAATATTTTTGAAAAGGAATAAGAAATAGTTGAATTAGAAGAATTAGCTTTCGTAACATATAGAAAGTTAAAAAATTAAATTCTTATGATATTAGAAACTCTCCAACCCGAAATCAATATGAATGTTTGGGAGATGATTGTTGAAGAATAGATAAAGATGTTCGTCATGCCAAATAATTTATGACATACATTCAAAAAAAGATTCTTATATTAGAAATCATATAGGATAAAAAATGAGGAATGTTGATGGAATAATTTATTTTCGGATAATATTGGAAGAATGTAAATGGAAAAAACCATGGATACATGATACTTGTAATTCTTCCCATATGAAATGTGACATAAAAATCATGATACATTTAGAAATTAATAACTGGGGGAAGCTATTTTGTGTAATTTTAAATCCTTAAAAATAAAATGAATCAAAATGGCTGATATTGAAGTAGAAATGTTGAAATTAAAGGATGTATTATTTTTTGGTGGGATAAACCAAAACATACAATGTGTAAGTAAACTTTTTCATGATATATATAAAGTAATATTAAAAACTGTGTCTTATTATCCAGAAATTGTGAAATATGGAATTGTTATTAAAAAGGAGAATGAACTAATAGAAATCTATTTCATATAGTAGAGTTTAATAACTCATGTTACTTGATTTTTGATGATGAAAATAAGACATGGAACAAAATACCTTCAAACAATGTGAAGAAAAAAATGGAAAAACTTTGAATGGTGATGTTGACTGTTTTTTTATAGAATAGAAAAAATAGATGAAGATGGTTGTCATAACATCAGAAAGGGTAGATGACTAAAAAATTAATAATTGATTTTTGATTCAATATACATTACATCTTGAACATATAAATTATGATTTAAATGGAATGATGATACATAAGAATATAAAAGGGGATTTATTCATTATCACTTTTATTGATGATTTCTCTCTGATGAAAACATTTATGTCTATGTTACATATGTCAATGAATTTGGAAATTTTCACATTTTTTAGATAATTATTTATAATTAAATGTGGGTTAATTTAAATAATTTGAGAACAAATAATGGTACTAATTTCACCAACCATTGTTTTGAGTCCTTTCTATGAAACAATGGTATCAATCATCAGTATAGTTTTACCTATACACACCAAAAAATAGAGAAGTATATATATAAAAATGTTATTTGGTAGAAATTGGAATAATTATGTTAGTAAAATATATACATTAAATTTAATACTATAATGAAGCAATTATTATTTTCAATCATTTTGAAAACAAATGCCTGTTGTGAATGGTAACCAACATGAAATCTTATGAAATGTTCTATAAGGAAAAAGCATCATTAAAATAATTTTATGTTTTTTGAAGTCCATATTTGTGTAAAATATATATTAAAGATCTAGAAATGATTGATGATAAAGGTGAGGAATGGTATTTTATGGGTTACTCACCAATTATACGATGATATATTTGGTAGGAAAAATGTATAAGTTGGTGGGTGGCCTCATGTGATGTTAACATAATTGAAAATCAAAATTCCTTCAAAAATGTTTCTGATAAGATGATGATGAAAACGAGATTTTTTCAACAATTGTGAAATTATGTCATAATATCTTAATCAATATTCTTATGAATCATGTGATTCTGAATGAAATGTGGAAGAGAAACTACTAAATTTCATAACATACAAAACCATGTGGAATCTAAAAATATTCTTTGTAATCAGAAGGATCTTGTACAAACCAGAAGATAGTTTTTATTATAAAATCATGCATTTCATATCTCAAAAGTTTAATACAAATCAATTTTAGATGATATTTAGCATCATTAATGGGCTGATGTTATTTATGAATAATTATAGATGATTGAGAAAAATGAAACATGGAATCATATTCCATGGCCAACATATATAAAATTTATCATAACTATGTGGGTTTATATAATGAGGATAAATATAAATGGCGATGTATCAAGAATAAAATCCAATAATGTTTGTAATATATATTCATAGGTGGAAGGTGTTGATATTGATGAAATTTTACCCCAGTTGCATGATTAGAAACTATTAGAATGATTCTATTAGGTGATTCACTTCGAAATCACAATGATTATTATATGGTTGTTAAGTCAAATATATTTATTGTTGAGATTGAGTATTATGCATAGATTGATCAATCTTTTTGGTTTCTACATAATTATAATGAATACAATGTTTTTATAGTTTTGAAATATCTTAATGGGATGAAAAAATATCCATGTGCATGGTATTCTAAACATGAAAACTGATTGATAATGTTGACATTTTCTTAAAAACGTTAATTTCAACTTTTATGTGATAATTTTTACATAAAAACACTTATTGTAATTGTTTAGGTGGTGATATAATTTTTTCTAGGGATAAATATTTATTTATTAAACATTTTTTTATTGAAATGACGATGAATTTTAAAATCTCAATGTTGGGAGAATTAACATTCTTACAAGGATTGCATGTTCAACAATAAGAAATATACATTTCAATATATCATGAATTGTATTATATGGAATTATTAATTATTATTGGGATGTAAGAATCCAATGAAAATTATAATCCAATTTTATTGGAAAAATGTAGATAAAAGGTGAATCTGGAAAAGTGTGAATCAAAAAAGCATTAAAAATATGATCAAAATAGTTTTTGACATTATATCGTCAAGGCCTGATGTTTTTTATGATGTGACATTATATTCCCTCTATTAATTTAAACTTATAGAATAAAATATTTTTGAATAAAGTAACATTCTTAAATATTTAAATAGAACAAAATAAAATTTTGTTTTATATAAATGAAATTGTAAGATGATGTGACATTGTTAAAATTTTTCCAATTGGCCTAGTGATTTTAATGATCGAAAATCAAACTCTGGAACAACATTTTTATGGGATATTGTTGAGTTGGTTGGAATAGTAAGAGAAAACATTCAATAACATTGATAAAATATGAATTCAAATATATTGAAACCAATCAGGCTTGTACTGAAATTTTGTGGAATAGTTTTCAGTTGGAAAGCATGAAATTGAAATATTCTAATCCAATAAAGATGCATTATGAATATTACGGAACAATTTATCAACCTAAAAATAACAAACTATATTCATGATCAAAATAAATTATCATTATGAGATAAATTATTAATGATAAAAATTATTCCATAGATGTTATGCAGGAATACATCTAAAAAAACATTCAAATTATAGATATTTTTAGCAAATTAATGTCGGAATATGGATTTTTGGAATTGATGTAGCAACATCATGATCATCCACTTCCCATAACATCCTAAAACTAATAATAATTTTTCCCACAATTATTTGGATTATTATAACAATGGGGGTTTGAATTTAATAACATACTACATTGAGAGATGTTTTGACTAATATTTATTAAATTAATCTGAATCTATGGTTATTATAAAATAGCAGATAATAAATTAAATGTGAGAGGAAAATATAAAAGTGTGGGATAGATTGTTTTCACATGAAAAAAAATTCATTCAAGAGAGGCATGGAATTACATCAAAAATTTACTTTATATTGTTTTATGGTTTCAAGACACACACATTTGTGAAATTTTATATTTTGATTAATGTATAGAAATGTTAATTGTTTTCAATGGATGAGTTTTAAAATATTTCTTATAGTTGACAAAGTATTCAACATGGGTTGTTAACAAATCAAAAGGGAGATATTAATGAACCATTGTAATAAATTGTTTTGACAATGTTTCAATAATTATTGAAAACAATTTTTTAATATTATATATATATATTAGTACTAGTACATCATAATGTGCATTGTAAAATTTTTGAATATTTTGGAAAATTATAACCCAATCCTAAAGGGTGGATTTTTTTAATAAATTATTTTTTGAGATCCAAAGGACTAGACTGAGAAGAACCATCAGAATAAAGATCACTAGCTTGAAATTAAAGATAATCAGATCAAAAATAATTGGCGGTGTAATTTGTCAACTTTTGAATTTTCTATTTAATGTATTCAATGAAGGAATTATTTTGTTTCATAAGAGAGTCAAAATTCACTGAGTCAATATTTCATATTTTTACTGATGAGTTTTGAAAAAAGATTGTGGGGTCAATATTTAAATAGACATCATTATTTTTAAATTAATAAGACTATTATTTAATTAAAATATATTTCAAAAAAATCATTACAATTTTCATGATAAATTCTTTTCACTGAATGGAGGAATTGAAATGAATTTATTGGTTCCTGAAATCCATACATTGATAAGATAAAAATCTATGAAACTGTGATGTTGTCAGAAGTTAGAATTTGTAATGATAATCTAGTTCGATGTTTATCAAATATTTAGATTTAATTTCACTTCATAATGAGAATTTCATCATATTTTACTACGAATGTGTGAAATAATATATTGATTTCAGAATGAAATGCAGATCATAATGAGCTGAGAATGAATGGAAAATCCTAATATGATGATAATTAAAGGAATATCATAATGAGCTGAGAAAGAAATGTATATTGAAATAAGTTGATAATGAAAGGTTTATTATAATGATAAGAAAATGAAAGATAAATTTTTATGGCATGATAAATAATGGTAAATCGTAATGAGCAATGAAATAAATACTAATCGTAATGACATTTGAACGAAAGAACCATCGTAATGAAAATTGGAATTTGAAGATGTAAAAATTCATAATAATAAGAATAGGATTATAAATATGATTATGTCATGTCAGACTGAAGAAAAATTAGTTATATAAATTATACAAAAATACTGGAGGCATCATATAACGTTTAATGAAGAAAAACATGATGTTTAAATGTGAATATACTTCAATGTTTTTAAATTCTGGGAAGCATGAGATATTTCTGATCATCTAATATTTTCCTTTATAAGATTCCCATAAATAGAAGATCACGTCATTAAAATAATATAATTTTTTCAAACAATTGGAAAATATATGAAATTAATGAATTTGAGTGAACGTTGTATCTCGACGATGAACATAGACGATGATTAAACACCATAATGATTTGTTTAAAAGATAGGTGATCCATATCGAAAATATCATATCTAGTTGATCGGATTGAAGATGATCATATTGAGTTTCTGAAAAAGGTATGAGACTCATTGTTTGATAGAGGGAAACCATATTGAGTTGATCATATTGAGTTCATTAGACCCATGCTCATCGTATTGGGAAAATTAGATACAACCCAATCAGACTGAGGGTTTAGAGTGAGCAATTATACAGCAGTTTCAACAAATTCATTTTCATTTGATTAGATCAAAATTTTTTGTATGGAATAATTTTATACATATGTAAGTCAGTATAATAATTCCAATTTGGTTATTGATGGTTTATTATGGTAGTTTGAACATTTTGTATCCACATATTCTAATTACTGAATTATCATAGACCCATGAGAGTGGATACGGTATGTATGTGGGTTCTCACTCTGAGGCCGAACCCTATAAATATTCTATTCTTTACATTACTTAATAATTTTTCATGTTTGATGTTTTAAAAAATATTATCATGAAGTAAATATTAACAGTTTGTAGTGGTTATGTTTTCAATGCATATTGAAACTTCTAAAAAGAAAACGACTAATTCAACCCAACTATTAGTTGTCATTCAATCATTTGGAGCATAAAATAGGATAATTAAAAAAATTAGAAATGAATAATATGATTAAATTGGAAATACTTATTATATAAATGAAAAAAAATTAAAATACAATATATTGAATATAAAAAAAATTTAAAATTAATTAAATAAAATAATTTATTTAAACACGCATATATTTAGATTGAATAAAATATAATAAATATGATTTAATGATTTCACTAATTAATAAAAATAAATAACAAATAGTAAAAAATTATTTAGATTTATAAAAATAAAAATGTATTAATAATCAAAGATTAACTTTCTACATAAACACCTAAAAAATTTTAGGGTTGGTGTACGCTGGTGTTCAATTTCTTATAAATGGATTGGGTGGAGATTATTCTATATGAATCAATTATTTAGATTTCAAAATTTTAAAATTATTAACACATAATAAATAAAATAAATAAATATTAATCATTTAAATGTCATACATATTGAATGTATTAGAATAGATTAATGAAATATGTATAAATTTAAAAAGGATGATTAAATTCCAAAATACTAAAATCTATAATATCAGGAAAATGAAAAATTAAAAAATGAAATAAAATTGAAAACTAATTTATTGAAATAAATAAAATAAAAAAATGTAAAAATAATTCATAACCTAATTTTCATGTATTTAAAATATATAAAGACGAATATATATATATAAAGATATTATTGTTTTCATAGTAATGAAATATGTACTATAATGATTGTAAGTAGAAACTAATATAGGTTATATAACATTATAATTTTTAATAATGGATTAAATTTAATTTAATTATACATATACATATTTAATCATATATAAATTTATATCATAATTGAAAATATATATAAATATTATGGGAATATATAGTAAAAATGAATAAGATATTGAAAATGTCAAAAATGTGCTGATATAAAAAAGAAATAAATAATATTAAATCAATATACAATCAAACATGTACACACATACATACATATATTGTCATGACCCTCTTTCATGTTGAAGAAGGGTAGATAATTCCCCCTCGAGTACCACATCCAGTATGCCTCGGTGTGGCGACCGACTCCAATGGTATAAAATTTCCCAATAATGGTAGGTAATACCCTTTTTAAAGAAACAAATATAATGAGATAAGACATATCATTCTAAAATAACTCCAAACACAATATATAAAAAGAATGAAAAAGTCCTCCCCACATGAATATTTTAAAAAACTGTTACGAATACAATACAATTCAAAATTAAGTACCCAAATAAATGTTATGAAACCACATAAAAACATTCCCAACATCCGAGCTAGTAAGGACCCACAAGGTCTATAAAAACCTCCTAGAAATAAGAAAATAGTTTTATATTCATAAGGTATGAATACAAGGATACGTATTTGGGAAAATAGTATTAACCAGATGCACCTAATATGATATATTATCAAACATAATATATCAATTTTTGACTAACCTAAAAATATACGTGATGTAATATAATATAATGCACGTCAGTGATTGGGTACCCGCACCAATTTCCCAATGATTTTCCACTTTAGCATCCTAATGATTTATGTCCGGAAGCTCCCACATATTCTGAGCATACCAAACCAAAACCTGCCCACACACAGTTGGAAGAAACAAAATAACACAACCCTCGCTAAGACACATGGGCCACATACAAAATCATATCCCTCCTAATTACTTTCGGAGAACCTAACACATCACTCACACTGAAAAACACATAGGAAACAAAAATCCAATCCACATCCTAATTACAAATGGGAAAGCATAACACATCTCATCCTAAAAATCCCTTGGAATATAGGACATATCTCATCCTTATGAAACACGGGAATACACAAGTGTCCCACAGGTACCTAGGAATCACAAACCACAACATTAATAAATTATCATTTTAAATCACCACCAAGAAGTGGGAGTTGGGAAGCACCAGTGGCCAATATTCGATCCTCCAACCAGGTAGTTTGGGAATGTAACCCACCCCCATGACGATGGGGGTGTTTGACAGATAATGATCAACCATGTGGGGAGGGTATAAAAACTACAAGGAAAATAGAATTAATACATATAGATACCAATGAGTCAACAAAACCTTTGGGTTATGAAGAAACACGAAACCAATTACACTTCCCACCTTGCAGCTACCTCTAAATTCATAACCACACAACTAGCCACAAGCTCAATCCATACCCCCATACAAACCATTTAGAAAAACCTCATCGATTAAAAAATTTATTTATTCATTCAATCTCTACCTAATAATCTACCTTTACAAACATGTTACAATCTACATTGTAAAAGTCTCAAAAATGAATTCGACACCCAGGCAAAGACACCAACTTCATATATCTTCCGCATCTTACACCCAATCATGGAATAATAACATACTAGCCTCTAAACATTGGGTGAATCATTAAGAATAATACTAATGGAGAATATCCAAGAAAAATACCTATATGAAGAAAAAACATCCTCATTCATGGTCATAACTCCAAATACATCAATCAAATAGAACAACACCCTACACACAACAACGCCGAGTGACACATCTAAACACAACCATTCTATTTAGTCCCACTACATAACATTACAACACACTTTTACAGCCCCACCCTAATTTTTCATTCATACACGTCCCCTATATTTGATGCCAACAAAAAGAACACATCAAAACCATTACCCCACTTATTTAGTTTTAAAAATGCTTTATATTATACATTTCTACATCATAAATTAACGGTGTGATCAAAAAGACAAAATATCATATGGAATATATATAATATAACAACAACACATGGTTATACAATTTAATTAATAAATGATATCAATTATTTTGAATAATAACTCCCATGAAATCACATGATCAAAAACAACAACCACAAATAGACAAGATTTTTAGTAGGAATATAGCCTTTAAAATTAATACTAATGATAAAAATATCAATAAAACAACATAATCATGAATCACATTCATCATCCATGCATGTTGACCATTAAAATATTTAATTATCATTATTGATTTTTTATTCTTATATATTCATAATTGGGGATGTTCATATATCAACTGCACCTGATGATGTATTAGAAGAGAGATAATGGGATCCCTACTTCAATGAACAGACCACCATCACATCTTCCATGAACCAATATAGGGGGTATTCATAGAGTAGGAAGAAGGATCCTGTGAAACATGATCCAAGGGCGAGAACAGAAATTCACAACTCCACAAGGAATAAGTATTTTGGGGAAATTAGCAATTAATTTTTTCAGGAGACCACACAATTATGAAAGGATACTGGCATTAAAATGTTCAAATTCAAAATCAATGAAATAAAGGATTTTAAAATCTATTTAAGCCAGATCATATCCTAGACCATTAGGTATGGAATTCCATTGATGATATAAATATTTAGATGATAGAAATTGTTAAAAATGACTCAAAAACCATTAAATATGTTATTAATCTAAATTCTTGTCAAATAAAATTATAAAATATTAAAACATGAGGATTTGGGAAAAGGAAATATTCTGCAAGTGAATCTTCATTGGATGTGTCACTGATTCAAGTAATAGGTGAAAATAACCAATGTGTGCTATAGACTCAATTCATTATTATGAGATCTACCACTTGGTGAGCTATTATTCGGTGAGATACCATTCTGTGAGCCACTATTTGGTGAGATACTATTCGGCCAGGTACTCTTCGGTGAGATATTGTTTTTTGAGTCACCATTTGATGAGTCACCATTTCGTGAGTCACTATAATGACTCACTTGTGTGACCTATATTAAACAAAACACATTTTGAGTCACCAGTCCAAACTCACCGATCCTGACTCACTGGTCCTAACCAACCATTGTGAGATACTGATGGAAGTCACTGTTGGAAATTGGAAAATATAAAATGTTTTGGAATTAGTCACCTACATCCTATAACACCTCAAACACCATATTTTCACAAATTATTGTAACATAGAGGATTCAACCATTACTTAAAAAACATCTCAAAATAATCCCATCTTTGATAGTCCATAACTATGCCCAAATTAAAAATGGGCCAGAAAACTAACCCTATGAGACACCTCTCATGTATCCCACAGTTCATGAAACAACGCTATGGATTAAACACAAAAACGTTTAATTAAAATAAAAACTTATGTTGTTCAAAGATAGTGTTAAACCTCAACCTTTATAATCACCTCTGACGGTAACTGCAACCCCATGAGACCCCATGAAACTCAGCAAAAGCTCAAAATCCACACCATCAAAATATCTAAATAATGTAATTCCACCCTCTATTATAAGATACTATATACTCTAGGAGTAACTAACTCAACCACATGTGTTTAATAATTTCTCAATTTATGTGTTTGGACTAGGAATTGGGTCCTCACATCATCCCATGTTAAGACATTGTAACACATTAAGGAACAATGAAACAAATTATCTCATATAAAATCTGGTTAAAACATAACATTACAAGGGAAAATAGAGAGAACCAAAATGAAAAACTACTCTACATATTAGGAACATATATGTGATTCCCTCTCCCATGTTCTCTCCTCGAGATGACCATGCCTCCACAACATGAAATCTAAATGAATCGTCCTCCCACAAATCACCTTCTCCCAATGATTATAGCTCTCTATATGCCGCTCCACATATGCCACATCATATTAAATATTCAACTCTTCCCTATCAATGACATGAGAATCTTCATGAAGTTGATGAAAAATCTAGATATCTGGAAGACATCATGAATAATTTATAAATATGGAGGTAGCTTCAACAGGTATGCCATCTTTCTTACTCTCCCCAACACCTCAATGGATCCAATGAAAATGAGATAAATATTACTCTATCTACCGATCCAATATGGACTACATTAATGGGAAACCTTTAAAAAATGTGTGCTCTCTGACCTAAAACTCCATGGGAATCCCCTATTGTTCGGTATAAGCTATCTTCGAGTCATGTCTTGCATTCATCGTCACACAAAATATCTCAACATTATCTATCTTTCTTGGATCCACATATGAACGAATAACAACTTTCTCCCCAACCTCTATCCATCCCAAAGGAGAAAGACACATTATTCCATAACAAATGATTAAACTAGGACATGAAAAATGGAGTGTTCTAGATTTAATTATAAGAAAACTCTATAAATGAAACTTTTTATACACATTATCCAATAATTTCCATGATTCAAGCTCGCACCCTGTCATCTAACATCTATATGGTTCCCTCTGTCTTCCCATCTACCAGAGTGCGGAAGGGAGGGCTGAGGCGAAATTGATTCCCAAAATCATGCAAAAATCCTGGTGAGGTAAAAAATATATCTCAATCAAAAAAATGGATCAAATATATCCCTATAGCCTCAGCAAGTCATTAATATAAAACCACTACAAATCACCAACTGCAACAAGCATATTAATTTTCTATGACGTGCTCTAATATGTACTGGAAATCTACTACAACCAAGAATGCATCGCAACCTCCCTATACACTATGATACCCTGTAATGAAATCCATTTAAATGTTATACATCTTCACACTAGGGATATCTAAGGGAAACAAAAAACCACCAGGAACACAATGTGCATCCCTCTTCTTCTAAAATACTAATCACATTTCCTCAAACTATGCCACTTCCTGTTTTTTCGTGGGCCTCCAAAACTACATGGTCAAGCCATTGTACATCTTGGAAACATTAGTGTGTAGTACTAAGTGTTAGCTATAACACTCTCATTGGAATACCTTATACATTTCCACAATACAAATATCCTTATAAGTAATATAATGTGATTCTGACCAGCCTTCGTCAATACCCCTAGAGCATCACCATGGTCAATGTGATCCCATATCACCTCTGCCTCTGAGTTTACCCGGTAAGACTCATCCACCAGTTTCCTCAGTGAATACTACACTATCATATGAAACAAATTTCCTATGTCACAATCCAATCTTGTATTTATGTAATGTTATTCCAACTCCTCAATCGCCTTCTATGTGTCTGCATATTCCCAAAATACCTCTTCATGTGACTTCCTACTCATGGCATCGACCGTGAAATTCCCCATTAATGATGTTTACGATATATCGATGTATTAATGATAAATAAATTCCATCCACCTCCACTATCACAAGTTCAGATATTACTGTGAAAAGATATATGGCAGACTCTTAATATCCCTGAAGATGACAAATTGCTCCCCAACGAGGTATTTAATCAACAGAATCTACATAAAAACAATCTCATCTAGCTCCAGATCATGGGTTTAATAGTTATGTATGTGTCGAAGTTACATCTTGGACACATAATATATCACTCCCCTCTATTGCATCAACAGACATCCTAATACCAGATCAAAAGAATCACAAAACACCTCGAACTTCACACATCCCTTGGGAAAACATAGTAGTAGAGCACAGACCATCATCCCCTTCAGATCTCCAAACAATACCTGACACTAATCAATCCACAAAAAAGTCCACGGTCATACCAAGTAATTGCCATCAACTAGAGACATCACATGAAAGAAATTGGGTAAAAATTTCATTTAATAGTATTCCATTCCACGAAAAATACAATAATCCACCACATATTTTTATGCTTCCCAAGAAACATCATCATTAACCTTCAATGGGTCCACAACTATTCCTTGATGAGACCTGATATGTTCATTGAAATATACATCTATTGTATAAAACATGTCATTCGAAAACATTTTATAGATATGATGGTGTCGAAGAACCCAAAAGACATTCCTAATATGTTTGATATGCTCTATCTATGACGTCATGTAGATAAAGATTTCATCGATGAATATAAATATTAATAGGTCTACAAACTCATGAAATAATGATTTCATGTCCTCCAAGAACATTGGTGGAGAATTACTAACACCGAATGACAAAACTACAAACTAGAAGTTCCTTTACATCTATATTAATGATGCCATCAAGATGTCTCCTTCCTTTACGCTCAGTAGTGGCTATATTTCCCATAAAGAGATCATAAAAAATTAGCAGTCGCCATTTAGATGGTTTAAATTATCTTGTATTCTTTGGATTGGTAAATATTCTTATTCTTCAAATGAGACAACCACTCTTAGTATATACATAACCATAGAAAACCACCCTCCTTCTTCACATAGAAGACTGAAGCACCCAAGATTGAAACACTTGTCCCAAAAAATCACATCTTTATTAGGTCATCAATTTGAATCTTTATCACTCACTACTCATAAGGTTCCATCCAAAAAGGATCCAAGGAAATCTGATAGGCACGTGGATGCAAGTAAATCCAATACTAAACATCACATCAAGGGGAAGAGTCACAACGTCTATAATGAAAACATCCATGACATCCCCCAACAACTCTTCAAACCTCCTCTATATCAGAATAAATCGATACCACTGACAATGTAGATTACAAGGAAAGGAGTGTCTCTACAAGAAAACATGCAACCTAATACCTCTCTCACCAATTACATCTACATGCTATCCATCCTTTTCTGAAAATAGGACTCTCCTAAAAATGTATTCAACAATGGAATGCACAGAATACAACCAGTCGATTACATGAATGGAATCTTTTGGAAACCTCTAAATAAAGAAGATATAACCATAAAAATCATACATTCCCATCAACAGTCTATATCCCTAACACACATTAAAAAGAATGGTCTGACCTCTTATTGTAAAACTTAATAGTAGTTTCACGAGATGTCTCAACATTTCTAGGCCCAAATAATGGGATAGACCAGGTGCAATAAAGGAGTTTGATGATCCTAAATCAGAAAAAGAACCAGCAATAGTACTAAAAAAGATGATCATACCACGAAAAGTATTCTATCCTACTATAAATTCTACCACTGTTTCATGTAATTGGACACCCCATACTCCTATTACCATACATTGATTAGTTCCTCCATGACATTGCCTGGTTCTGTGTCACTGAGGATAATCCTAATATTGAACTCCACATACTCTTTATCCCCTCAATGGAGCATGATCCTACTTCCATATTTGAAAACTGGCATGGATGGAAACTCCTGCTGAAACTGCCTTTTTGCAAACTCCTACTGAGGTTTTCGGTAAGCCTAGAGACCTCCACCATAGTATGCTCCAATGATAGATGGGATCTAATTTTGGATATGATCGCAGACTCCATAGATCTAAAAAAATCATCCCCATTAACACAAAAAATGAATGAGTACTTTAATATCTAATAAAAATATATGGATACTTTCTTCCTTCTGGTCCAAATCTCAATATCCATATAGGAAGAGACCTAAGACTGGAAACATTTCCCTTTCAAAAAATATATTGACTCTCCTATTGGGTTATTCCACTCCTTAAATGCATCCTACAAATCTTCTCTGTAATCTTATGGACTTCCTAGTACGTAAGAAACCTAAAGGGAGTAACAACATACCAGATAGAAGGAAGAATTTCACCCTCTATGAGTCTCAAATGAGACTCCCCATCAATACAAATATTGGGGGGAAATGGGGGAGATACATGAACTAGATCCATATCTCTTGTGCCGATGAAGTCCCCTACTGTAAGGATAGTAAATCCCACCACTTCAAAACATTCATTGTGGATAAATTCAATTATACTTAGAAATAATTCTCGAAATTTACTTACAGAATGATAGCCTCCTTTCACTCCCCTTGGTAATTATTCTACTATAGTCTCACTTGACCATGCATATGACTCATTGTCATTGGAATCCAGAACACCGTTAGAGCATGGATGGAAATAATATTGACCACAAACTCCTCCAGTCGTCTTGTTGTCTCTATAACTAGAACACTACAAGAGTATATTCCTTGAGCATTCTACTAGAAATAAAGTATTGTCTCTACCACTGGTTATCCTACTCCAGTGGATCAACCCTCCACCAATTGAATTGATCGTCCTACTATTACTCAACTTCCTGAGACAGACATGGATGACCACTAGGATCCAAATATGATATGGTAAACAAGGTGTTCCTAATTCATAAATTTATTGAATTTTATTTAATATTAATTTTAAACCATTTAACAGATGTTTAATTTAGAATTTTCCAAAATGATCAATTTAATCTTGATAACAAGTCATTATGATGCATGTACCTTTCATATGGTTTCTAAACTGCAAATGGTGTAACCTCTAATGGTTATTTGGTAGGCTTGGGATCGTTTCATCGAATCACAGGGTTCCCTATAATCTTGTACCATTACCGGTCATACGTGGAATATGTCACACACTATGATCACCGTACATTGTTTCCCTTATAACACATGCAATCCTCATTATTCCTAACTCAAAATTTCATCTTATCTATTAACCATCAAATATTATATCATTCTCTCAGGACCCTACTTCATCCTGATGAAGTATGGGTTATAATGACCCCTGATTCCCACCTCTAGTAGGTCCCATGGGTTCTACCTCCACAAAAGGTATAACATTTCACATAAATGGGTTGCATTAACCTTTTTAAAGAAAACAATGTTGATATATAGGATGACACATCCCAAAAAAACTCCAATCCATATATATATATATATATATATATATCTAAAATACATCGAACATGCATGTTTAAAATAAAACCAATACAAATATAATAAAACTCTAATGTAAATACCATAATCAATGCTAAGAAGTTACAAAAAAAAAATCCCAATTTCAATGATAGTAAGGTCTAGAAGTGTCCACAAAATTCTCCAAAAGACTAGAAAATAATTTTCTATATGTAGGATGAGCATTCAAGAATAATCAGTGGGGAAAACCTTATACTCTCAAGTACAAGTGGAAAAGGCAAACAATTTCCCCTGTAAAAAAACAATAGAAAACAACAACCCCAAACATGGTGTATTAGACACCCACACCTAAACAAGGTATTCTCACCAAATAACACCAGTACAATAATAAATTATAATGAACATCAGTGTTATGGTACCCCTAAAAACATTCTCACTGATTAGACACTATAAAACCCTAATGGATGATGTTCTATTTCTCCAAACTATAATGAACATACCACACCATAACCTGCACACACACATATGGGCCAAACACCACCTCACATGACACCCACAAATAACTAGACCAAATACCACATCACATCCCACCAGAAAACACATGGGACACATACCACTTCATATCCCACCCTCAAATACCAAGGCCTCAAGATCAAAAACCTCATCCCAAAGTCATTTGGGAAATCACAACACATCTCATCATGAATAAAACAAGGAAAACAGTAAACATAACATCTTGAGGAAGCATGGGAAAAAAATTTATACTTGGTCATCAAAAATCAAAACAAACCCAATGATTATTTAGCTATCACCACATTGATGATTGAGCAGTGATTTGTGGGTGGATATCCATCCATGATTTTACTAGTATGATTGGAAAAGAAACCCTCCCTCTTTATGATTGGGGAGTTCGAAATATAGTGATCTACTAGTGTGGGATGCCTAATGAAAATACAATAAATAAAAAATAAATATATATAAATACCAAATTCTCGGCCAAACCTATGGGTTCACAAAAAACCCCGAAAACAATAAAAAGCACTCTGGTTCTATTTAAACCCCTTTCATGGATTAACAACATGGTATCCTCATATCACAGGGTGAAGATTTAGGCATGATACATTTGTATAAAATCCAAAACAATTATGCATATGAAGCATGTTCATCAATATTCATGGTCATCCCTCTCAATCCATTCATCATATAGTACAACCCCCAAACTCACATCTACAAATAGTAACACATCTCATGGCAACCATTCTCGGCAACACCAATGAATAACTTGGCCACCACATTTACAACTACACAACACCAACTTATTCATCAACTTCCACCTTATATGAAAACCATATGAAACAAAATTTCACAACAATTACACCACTTATTTAGTTTTAAAAATTGGTACTATTATCTAATTCCAATTCTTAAATTATGGGTCTGATCACAAATGTCATAACATCTAGGGGAATCCACATAATTTTCAATTTATATATAACTAATCAATATCATACACATTGTCTTTCAATAGATTACCTCAAGAATTCACAATCCACCATAAGAGAAATAACCATGACCAATATTGAAAATGATTTTTAGTCAGCATATTTCTTGTAAAACTCAAAATAATGATCAAAATATCAATGAAATAGCACAATTATACCTCATGTTCCCTAGCTCCTCATGTTGATGTTAAACTGATTTCATTATCATTATTCATTTAGTATTATCCTATATTCAAAAAAAAATACATCAATACACCCACCCCACTTGATACAAATATAAAAGTTAGATGAAGGGATCCATACCATGAAGAATAAATGATATATACTTCTTCATTAAAATAAAATAGGGGGTTGGAATGAATTTGGGAAAAGAATCCAGGGAAACACAATCCAAAGGCCATAACACAAACACATGACCCCATAGTGGAAGAGGGGTTCTAGGGAAATCCATTAGACATAATATTTTGATACACACATGGAAGAAATTATTTTGGCTTTAGAAATACAAGGTTATAAATCAATCGGAGAAACAAATATTAAAATCTATTAAAGGTGGATCATGTACAAGACTATGTGGTTTGCAAGTCAAATGAATAAATTGGTTTTTACTATATATAATCTATCCTAAATATATCCAAAAAAAATAAATAATCTATTTAAATAAAATCAAATAACATAAAATGTTAATGGGGATAATCTAGATATAGTGTGAAATAGGAAAGTTGAATGAAATGAAAAACCATTGAATGAGTCAGTGTTGTTAGTCACCTATGCGAGTCACATGTGAGATTTTTCAGTGCTTGTCCCAATTTGGTGAGATACATCTCATTGATGCAATGTTTGGTTAGAGACCATTCGGTGAGCTATCGTTCAGTGAGCTGTAGTTCAGTGAGATGGAAATTGGAGAGCTATTGTTTGGTGAGGTAAAATTCGACATGTCACCATTCAGTGAGAAACCATCATGACTTACCATAATGACCTACCATCAGTAACTCACTGGTGCGAGTCACCAGACATGACTCACTGGTTTTGACTCATCGGACATCACCAACTGTTGTGAGCTACCGGTGCATGTCACCGGTAGAAACTCAAAAAACTACAATGTGTTGTGATTAGTCACCTTGTTTTCCCAAAACACATCTATCCCCATGTTTCCCCAATCTAATGGACCAGAGTGGTACGGGCCATTACACATAAACATACATGTACATAGAAAAATTCACAGACACATATATATATTCACATAAACATACATAGAGAAATAAAAATAATCATACTAATAGACATACACATACTCATACACATACAAATACACATACACCCATACAAAAATAAATTTTAATAAACATGCTTATAAATACATACATTCCCATACACACACCCCTATTAATACATATACATACACATTTTTATATGAATATAAACAGTTGAATACAACAACATGCATATGTATATACATACACGTAAACATATATAAACATACAGATACATGCATTTACATACACATTCAATCCCATATATAAATATCTATACATATTCATATTAACATACACATACTACATAGAAAAATACATATAAACATACACATATACATACACGAGTACACAATCATAAAAAATAATATTCTTAAAAATACACATGAATATGAATATAAATACACACTCATGTATGTATACAGAGACAAACATGAAATTAAATATAGCTGGATGAGAATACATACACATCTCCCCAAACAAATTTTACCATACACATACTGCATAAACATACATGAATAACCATATACATGCACATACACGTATACATAATCATAAACACATATATACACACATTTCCATACATGCACTTATACATAAATAATTAAATATAGACTTACAATTACACATACATAAACCTTACTAAAACACATACACATAATGAATTACATACATATGTTTATATATATATATATATAAATTAATAATAGATATACAAACAAATACCCAAACATCACATACACATACATATATATACACATACAAAAACACATACAAACACATACATATATATATGAATTTATACATACCGTTACATGTGCACATAAACATATCTATAGGCACAAGAACACATTCAATTACATATGCATCTATGCCCATATACTGACTCACACACGCATACAATAAATACACATAAACAAACACACACTCAACTCACAACACATGAATACACTTAGTAAACATCCATAAACACGAATATATAGACAAACACAAACTTATACACAAATTCACATTCATGTGCACAACAAAAATAAAAATACATATCTTTTGGAATCATTTAATATGAATATAGACATAAAAACTCAAATATGAATCATATATATAAATCAATATATTCTTTAATATATAAAATTTTTATTTCAATAAAATATTAAATTATAATATTTGTGTTAAATTTATATTCATTTTATGATTAATGTGTATAAATACACTATCATACATTTTTATTGACAAATATAATTTTGATTATTTTTTATATGCAATTTTATGAAAATATGATACATTTTTTTAGAAGTTATATAAATCATGCCCATATATTATATTAATATATGCAAATACTTATTGTAAAATAAATATTATATAGAAATATAGAAATATGTATATTTATAATTATTTAATATTTTAATGTGACATTTATCAATGATTACCAAACAATCATATGGGTAGGAATTTTATCTGTTCTAGAAAAAATAATATAAAAATAGAACCCTTTTATCATTGTTTTTATAACTGATAAAAGTTATATTTGTATGATATTTTTTAGTGGTGATAAATTTCCCCACATTATTATCACTTTTCCTGCAATGTTTATATAGGCTACTGTTGAATATCATCTCATCTAAAGTAGATTATCATGTATAAAAAAATAAGAAATTATTAGTATGGGAAATTTAAAATTGAATGGATTAACAAAATATAATTAGGGTTATAACTATGTATTAAAATCAAAATAAAATTAATTATAACATGATAGTTCAATAATCCATATTGAAATTAATAAAAAATAATTTATAATCCATGTGGGAAAATTGGAAATAATATATTTAGTTTTTTTTAAAAAGAAAATATAAAAAATATTATGTGATAATGTTAATTATATTTTTCATATATATTATTTAATTTGATTATATAAATATGATAATTTTTTTTAATCAGGAACATTCTAGCAAAACCTAATAACAATATAATTTAAAAAATTCATTATTAAATGTTTATTTTACTTAATAAAATTATTGACATATAATATATAACATTAAAATTTTTAAAAATCTACAATTTCACATATTAGTTTTGGATATTTTAAATAATATAAATATTTGAATTATTATTAATTTTGTGGAAAACCATAATTTTAACAATATTTAGGAAAAATTTGATCATAAAAATAGGAAGTAAATAATTATTGATATGTGATAATTATTATTAATGAATGAATATTGATAAAAGTGTAATTTTTAAAGTATTTTATTATTTAATATTAATTTTTAAAAAATTCAATAGAAATAAAATTTTTATAATAATAAAAAAATTATTTATAATTAATGGATGGTACCAAAATAAAACAATAAAAAAAATTAATTAACATAATAAAAATATTTTTAAAAATATTATAATTAATTGAGAAAATTTATATATTATAAAAAGTGAAACATTAATTTATAAAATCATTGTCTTTAATTAACAAGTGAATATAACATGAAAGATGATTTTTTTTTGTTTTAATGAATCATTGAAATGGATAAAAGAATAAAAATGACATATTAATTTTTTCTTGAATTCTATTTAAGGTGAGGAGAAGGTCCAAAACAACATGTTTATTATGATAATATAAAAATAAAATGAAACAAATAAGATAGAGGTATTAAAAGAATGTTCCATTTAGAAACATGGGAAAATGCATGTGTTTTAATAAAAATAATGTGTATGATATTCTTTTATAAGGAATATGAATATATTTTGGATTGAAATGGGTACAATTACCTATTCTTGTCCTGAATGTGTTCTAATGGACTCAACTGATAGAATAATATTTTAAAAATATTAATTTAAAATAGAACATGGTTCAAGAATTAAATTGGTAGTATTTAATTAGTTATATTATTGTTAGTGTAATCAATTTTCAGATATAAATGGGTTAGGATTTTGATTGGTATAATATAAATGGTTTAAGGATTAATTTCCTTTTAATAATTGAGTACTTGACCCATTTTTATCCGTTTTATATAAATATCTAATACTAAATGATAGATATTTATAATTATTAATCAATGAAAATTAATTTTACTTGAATATGATGAATAGAATAAAATTGAATACATTAATTTCAAAGGATATATGATCATAATGTTTCTAGGGCCCAATCTCATAGTCATAGGAAAACATATTTGAGGAAACTATTGTTTTTAAATGTGGATTGAAGAATATAATTTTGAGTGTGTCTTAATGGGATGAAACGATTAAGGTAACTATAATAAATGATAAAAATAATGATTTAATGAAATACAATGGAGATCATAATTAATTCATGTTTGTCTAAGAGATAAACCTCATTAAAAAAATGTCCCAAATAATAATTGGAGCTAATAATAAAATGAAAGTGGAAGAGATATTCAGTGGGGTCACTAAGGGAAGAAAATACTATGATTGAATGATTACATGACCCATCCAATGAGGGAAATGAATTTAGGTAATGACTATATTATAATTACAATTCTTACTAATACTCGACAATGTGTGGGAACATTCATTTTATAGGAACAAGTCTCTATTTATGATGTCGAACAGGTCTGTTCAAATGTCATTTCAAATTTATGTACTTGTTTTGATAAAATTTATGTAATTTTAATAAAATATTAGAAATTATAATTTTTATGATATATCAATCAAAGAGGTAATGCCACCAACCGAACAAGGATCCCTACCTATACACTGTGAGAGGAAGTCATATGCACTTCCATTTTAGAATCTAATTAAATAATTGTTATTGAAATTTCATATAAAAGGAGGGAAATTGTACAATCATTTAACCAATAATTAAATGTTTTGTAGACAACACACTTCTTCCCTAATATGATTATTAGAATCAATTCTACTAGGTTATATGAGGAAATATTCCAATCCTATATCATGGATGGACATCAATACGTTAAATTATTTATGGACATTATCCACAAGTGGATCCAAAAAAAAACGTATTGTGCTTTTGAAATCTGCTATAATGAAACCTGGTTGATGAAATACCTTATAACCCAATGTTATAGATCATCCTATTAATATGTGAACATCATTGATAATTTCAAAAACAATCGGTGGTAGGGGAATTATATCAATGAATAAATATGAAGGAAATTTTTCATCATGATGAATCTCATTACACATCCTAATCTCCTTCCAATATGTATTATTCTCAATTTAGAAATAGCCAGGTTTTGAAATCTTGTTAAAATCCTTTTTTGTTTCTCCACTACCATATAAATAAATCCATGTTAACGAGGAATTCAACCATCTATTAGGGTTGGGAGTAATTCCACATTGAAATTATTGAGACAAAACACTTCGGCATATCTAAAATCCTAAATGCTTTTTTGTTCAATTCATGTATGGAATTCCTAGTCCTTTGACATTATTAGGTTTAAGAATAAGATTTTAAAATTAAGCAATGATTAATGTACAAAAAAATCATATTTAATTTGAAATACCATTATGGTATCATATGAATGGAGGACTCCAATGCATGTTTTCCACATGAATGACTAGAGAATTGTTGGCACAACCGAGTTTCATAATAATTTTAGGAAATCATCATTCTATGTGATATATATTTATAGGGTCATTCTCTAACAATATTACATTTTTTATCATCCCAGTCATCCATTAGACTAGGTTAGTTTCTCCTAGATCGTATCATTCCTGCAAGGAATACAAAAAAATACCTCTACTCACTTTTATTGAATAATTAATCTAGTTTATCATATTACCATCACTGGAATAATTAATAATATCCAAATTAATAGAATAATCCCAATAAAACCACATAGGGGATGTGTCCATAATCCCGCATTTATCAATAAGACACATGGCCCTCCATTTCATTATTATGGCCCAATGTACTATCCTCAAAAAAGTACCTATTGAAGAAATCACATGATTATCAATGTGTACCACATACAATTCTGGGTTATGACCAATGTCTCGATATAAAATTCTCATATTCATATGATATTTGGATTTAATTACCTAAGCAGACATGAAACCATGGTTTTGAATTAGTCTCCATCCATTAATTAAGAAAATATTATTAGTCATGTGTATGTATCGAATCCCCATACCACGACATGTTCTAGGGATGCATGGTTTACACCCATCCAACCGATGAACATTGAATTTTCTATTATTTATACCCCACCAAAACAAGAAAATAAATGTATAAATTTGGTCAATAATAATAATTTTTAGCATAAATATCAACAAAAATCTATACAAATAAATTGAGTTTAATAAATTATAATATTTTTACATCCTACATTAGAGACCCCATTAAAATTCTATCCCTTATGATTTCTCTCAGTCCCATAAAAGATGCATTATAAAATCACTTTTTTACATCAAAACAAAATAATTGGTAGATGATGATATTTATAATGTTTATAAACGTCATTAATCCCAAATTTTCTAAAAATATAATATTTATAAATGTAATCACACCATAACTGATGTAATTTTCTGATTTTGAATAACTAGTTTTTTATATGGATTCATTCTCTTATCATTGAATATGATGTAAAATATAAAATAATTCTTCATGATTAGAAATTAAAAAATATTTATCAAAAGAATATAATAGTTGGTAAATAGGGGGACTTCATCTATAAACCATTCCAGAATTAATGATGGTATTTTTAGCTACCAAAAAAACAAAATTAGAAAAAAAAATCAACAAAGATAAAAATGAAAGGGGAAATTGGGTCCCTCTGTCTGGGCCCCATAGTATTTTAGAATCCTCGAGAGATAATATTGTTGATATTTATGATGGATTATCAAATATGTTTTACAAAGCACAATTAGTAAAATTAAAATATTGAAATTCTCTAGTGATTTTAATTAATATGTATATAAAAATATATAGAATTATCCATTTCTAAAATATATTATGAATCTAAAAAGTAAAATTATTGTTCAATACATTTTATTTTCAATTTTTTAATATTGTTATATAGATTAGGATTATTTTATTGGACCTTATTATAATATACATGAAATTCCTATAGGTTCTCATATGAGAACATGAAAAAATACTTGTGTAATAATAATTCATATTACAATGTGGGTATATGTGAAATAACTATCATATGTCCCAAATGATTAATGGATTAAATAATTTCTTATCCCTGAACAATTCACATAAGATGGTGTCTTCAAAAAAACCCAACAATTGATGTTCAATAGGGTATCTTGGTAACTATTTGTTATATAAAATTGGTACTATCCAATAGTAAGGTATGTATTTAGTTTAAAACATAGTTCTTGAAAATCTTGGTTGGTTTTTGGAACATGATGTAGAAACTGATTAAATTTCAAATTACATGATGAATATCTATGTTTGGGTGTAGATTGATCCTTCTAATAAGGATTTTAGTAGGTTGTGTATAAAATATTTGGATCCACATGAAGTCTTTGGTCATATATAGTTTTATAAATATAGGATAAGATACAAAATTGATGCATCTTCACGTCTAGATAAAAATTAAATGGTTCAAATTGATGTTACAATTCAATTGGATTCCTGGAATGTGCTACCCATTGAGTTGGCCATTTATTTTTAATTATCTCGCTATCATCAATAGATGAAGGAGGTGAAAAACACCTAATTATTTACTAATAAATATGGGCTATATTTTAGGACTGGATGAGGATGACAAGGCACTGATGTCTAAAACTAATTATAGGGATTTACATATCAATTTTATGTGTATATATGATGGGAAAATCTAACATTATACATTGATTAAATGTATGACTATGAAGGAAAACATCAACCTTTGGACTATCATGTTTATAATGTCCTTACCATTGAATATTGGAACCTTATACGATTCTAATATGTTCATCTCATCATGTGAGGACTCTAATTGGGCAGTTGATGTTGATTTATATCATGGTGATTATGATTTTTAATCACTTTTATTCATTATAATTTGTTATTGGAGTTTGGATTTTTAGTTAGGGTATAATTACATTGAATAAATATTAATAATGTTAATTTAATTCATATTTATAATACCAATATGTTGTAAAAAAATCTGTAATAAAAAATATCATAAATTGAATGGATTCCAAAAATATTAAAAAAATTTAAATATTACAAATGAATAAATAATAGTAATTATGTTAATTAAATACAAATAAAAATTATATAAAATGAATAAATATATAAAACTAATTAAATAAATGAAAAAAATATAACTTGATTTATATTTAATATAACAATATATTATTAATTCATTAAATTTATTAAATAAAATAAAGACAAATATATTTAAATAATATAAATTAATATAGATTTGAATACATGATTGGTAAATTTTTAATAAAATTATTAGAAAATTGGAAACTCCTACTATATTACAGAAAAATATATTCAAACATAAATGTGTTGGGAGAATACATGAGTGCAATGTGTTTTCTGTGACATAAAATTAATTGATAATGAATAATATACCATAAAAAACAAATAATGATATGTAGATGAAATTTACATAAGAAAATTTGTCTCCTCACCAAAACTATCAACAATGATGCCTACCAGACCGATAGTTCGACAAATATTTGAAGCATCCACTAGCACCCAATAATATAGAAAAAACACTTTAAATTTCCAATGATGCACTATCATAATCCAAAATTATATCGAGAACTATATACCCTTCCAAACATATCATTCTAATATATCAATGAAATGGTACAATGCATAATCAAATAGAATATAGAAGGAAGATTCAAACAACTAGCATGTAACAAATCCATTATTCGGAAAAAAATCACCAAAATATATAAAATCCATAGCATACCATATAAAAAATTAGAAGAAAAACATCCTCAAACCAATGTATAAAAACATCAAGACTTCATTTAACCATTAGATGTACCCACATCACTTTAAGAATGATTAATTCAATAGAAAATGAATTAGAAAATTTGTACACATCATAAATTTTTAATTTCCGACATATAAAATTATAAAAATATATATTTAAATAGTAGTAAATCTCTATGCGATCATATAAACCTATTTCATCTGATTCAATTAACACACGAGTAGAATGAAACAGTTTATGAGAATATCATGAACAAATTACATTTACACAGTTTACAACAATTCAACATTTTGTTCTTGAACAAGTAAATATTGTGGATAAAAGAAAGTAATTTATTGAACACATCAAACATACCACAACACAGACAACAATGAAGGGTTATCATCTTCAAAAAAAATTATGGGTTTAAGATAATCCTCTTGGGCGGGTGTGTAAGTAGGTACACATCAATTGGATATTGGGGGTATTCATTTTTTGTGTCCCAATGGCCTCATGTAATAGTTTCTCTTTATTTGTTAATAATATATTTATTATTGTTGAATAATTAAAAAAACACAAAAATGGTGTTAGGGATGATGTACAATTGATTTCAATTTCTTTCAAAAATTGTGTTGGTTTGAGATGGACTTATAAGAATCAATTATATATAATTCAAGGAATTTAAGTATATTAAAACATAATAAATAAAAACGGATCAATATTAATCATATAACTTACAATCATAATTGAAATATTGAGTCATAGTAAATAAACATGTATAAATATAAAAAATAGTATTAAAAATAAATAAATAATTATTAAATAACAAAAATTATATTATTAAATAATGAATTTGTATTAAAAATTAACAAATACTATTTTGAATAAAAGAAATATAAAAAGATATCTCTAAAAATTATTTACATGAAGTGAAAACATAGAAACTTGAAGATAAATAAATAAATAAATAATATAATTCCTTTTAGTTATTGAAGTATTAAATATCATATTGTATAAATAGAATATACGAAATTATTAACCTTTTTAATTTTTAGACAAATGTTATAAATTTTTTATTGAATTAAATATATTAATATTTTTAAATGTAAAAATAAATTTCAAAATTGAATATATCACTATAATTGAAAAGGAATATATATTATGATTGAATAAATTACTAAAAATACTAAAAATAAATATATATTTAAAACCAATAAATAGTATTAAATCAACAAACCAACATACTTGTGAACACATACAAAAATATATACATACATGTACACATACAAACACATACATATACACATTCATATATAGACGTACAGAAATACAAAAAAACACTCATAATCCTACACACATATAATCAAACACACATACATATGCATTATCATTCATATGAATACATACAAGCACATACACATACACGTAGACACGCACACATATACATGAACGTAGGGATATACACATATTCATAAACATGCTCTTGAATATGCATATACATACACATACATGTATGTACACATGCACATACATACAGTTGCAGACTATTGCATGCACATATAGTCCTATCTACACATATTCTTATATACATAGACATACTGCATTAACAAATACAAATGCACATTAACATACACATAAATTTTTTTTGTATACACATACACATGCATTTTCAATAAACAAACACGTCTTTACAATTACAAACATGTGCATGTGTATACGTACATATTTATACATATGAATATATACGTACACTTAATACATAAACATACACATACACAAATACAAATCCATATACACATGTTGATACACATAAGAACATACATGCCCAGATACATACTGGTTGCGCCCAAATTTTCCCTACTGGTAAAAGCGGTCGTGGAAGTACAAGTAGGGATCGAATCCATAGGGATCGAAGAAGTAACCTTGAGACGCTATGATTTATTGATGGATTGGATATGAAGTTGCCAACTTTGAGGTAGATTTTAATTGGAGGACTAAAGATATAATTTCAATAAGATATAATAAAAAATTTTGTGAACTAAACAATTATTGATGGTGGGTTGATCTTAGGGTTTTTCTTGGGGTGGATTGGATGAATTTCTTTTCATAGAAAATTTCATGTCATTAATTTAAGACATATCCAAACAATGAGATAATTCTTCCAAATCATTCACCAATTTAATCCCTACACAATTCTAAGGATAATCACCAATTCACTTTGAGGATCAATTTTAATGAGCACTCAAAGGAAATAGATCGTACTAGCACTCAAAATGTGTCATCATTAATGTTGGCAAAGATGAGAAAAAATGTAACTCATCAAATGGAAATCCTAAAATAACGAATTGATTTAAATATTAAGTACATGAAATAACATTCAATACCTGACCATGATACTCCCTTGGATAAACCCTTAATAGGTTAGACCTCCATTTATGCTATTCTACCAATGGAATTAGGATGTAGACTTATGGGGGCGGAATTGCAGAAGAAGAAAATTATTAAAAGAACGAACACTCCACCGTTGTGTGATTGAAATCACAAGTGTTGGTGTGAATAATTTCAAACCATGATTCAATGGTATCAACGTGTGAATAAAAGAAAAATAAAAAGTGAAGAAAAGGAATAAATTTTATTAAAATAATAAAAGTGAAAGAAAAACTTACATGGGAAAACATGACGATGTGATTACAAATTGAAAGTAGAAAATTACAATTGAAAGAAATACAATGGATGAAAGAAAAAAATGGATTCAAAGAAAAATGTTAGATTATTATTCCCTTCACCACCAGCTCATTATATATGCATATTAGGAGCCTTATGTCCACCCCCATCAATAAATTCACCCCCCAACTATTAAGAGAGTCAAAAGGAGGGTGAAGAATCAAAAGGAATTTGAGATTTCGAAGTTGACCCGGAAAACTGTCCAGATTCATCTTCCATTTTGACATGTGAGTTTGACACTTCATATTGCCGAATCCGAAGGAGTCATAAATATAAATTATCTTCGTCCATGTGTCCTCTAGAATATCTCAAAAAGTCAGGAAATTTGGCTCAGCCGTTTGAATATTATGGTCGAAATGGTTTAACTGATTTCTGTGCATTAATGTCGGGTCCACCATTTAATTATTAAATTCATATCCCTTTATCATCATGAAACAATCAGAATTATCTCCGGACACAGTTGAATAAAATGATCCTAATATTGTTATATTTCTACTGTATAAGTTTCAGTTTAATTGAGCTTGGTTTATGGGCCCCACATTTGTTTGATGGGCCTTAGGCCCATTATGCTTTTTCCAGCAAGTTTCTGGTTTCAGGCGCAAAATTCTCCATCTTCCTTTGGGATTCATCCATCGGACCTAAAAGATAAAATTTTCCAAAAAAGTGGTCAATCATATCCCAAAATTTCAAATTCATAAAATGAATATAATATTATCAACAAACAAATGAACTATTGGGCCCAAATTTGCATTTTAAACATGAATTGCATTTTGGATGAGAAATGAAGTTATATTTATGTAATGCACTAAAATCAATGTTTATGGACTTTGGAACAATGAATATAATGATATTAATAATTAATATTAGCCACTTTCAGTGACTAATCACATACATATACACATATATATACATACACATTCACACACATATACACATACACATAAAAAAACATATTCATATGCACATACACAGTCACTTAAAAACATACATAAATATATATTGATAAAACCATTTTAAACATATATATACATAAAAGAAAAATATTTCTATACATATATATACATAAACATACATACACATACTGATTCACACACTGACACGCACACACACATACAGATAAAAAACATAAATACAAACACATATATATATATACATACATATTCAAATACACATTCATGTATATGTAAACACACACATAAAATTACACACATGACTATGCACCTATATATACTCAAAAATATATGCAATAAAACAATATAAACACAAACTCAGACCACAAGAAATTATATTAATTAATTAAATATTAATATATATTAAAATAAATATGAATAGATTGAGGAAATAATAAAACATAGTAAACATGTATAAAAGAATTCATTTGATTAAATACATCAAATAAGAACACATAAAAAAATGAAGAGAATATTAAAAATTCATTGAAATAAATTAAATATATAGATTTTAATCATTTTAAATATATTACTTCTTAATAAATAAAACTAGAAAAAAATCATCTTATTAATGAAAATCATATAAATAATATTGAATCATAGAAAATAATGATGTATAATATGTAGGTCTGTTGAAATAATTGTAATCATATAAATAATTAATGAATGTTAATAAATGAATTTAAAAAAATTACTAATGTAAATTTCAAGCATTTTAAATACCAGACAACATAATTAATGAAATTGAGTACATATTAATCATATAATTTAAAAAATATTTTGAAAATTGAAATACAGAAACTAGTTATGTGTATGAAATTATCAATAAATGTATAATTTAAAAATATATATGTAAATAGTAAATATTAAAAGAGAATAAATAATAAAAAATGATATGGTGTTAATGTTGAATAAATAAAATTGATTAATATAGAAAAATACTAGTAATGAAAATTCAAAACTATAATTATGTGAATTACATACACATAAATAACGAACATAAAATGAATATATTGATAATATTAAATATATAGAAGAAAAATGAAACAAAAATGAATTATATGAACAATACAAAAATATTAATTAATTAATTAAGTAATGTTATGTTAAATACAATCACAGATATATACCCATATACACTTACATATACATTTACACACATGCATACAGATACATTTGTTTGCACAAACAGATAAACATACACATGAATGTCCACAATAACATATACATTATTTATATATATAAATACACATACAAATACAAATAAATATACAAATACATACATATTCACAAACATACATATTCATATTTATACATATATACATACAAGTACACATACATGTCCATATACGTATACACATACACAAATAATAACATGCACATCTATGCACATATAAATAATCACAAATACATTTATTAAACATACATAAACACCCACACTGATTACACCAACACATGCATAAACATGAAATACATACATAAACATACACAGACAGACACACACATAAAACCACATACCTGAACATTAATACATAGAAATAGAAATCCATGTACAAAAAATATATTGAATTATTTAATACCACAATAAATTTAAAAATTATGATATTATTCGCATGTTTAAATTAATATATTTAATATATATTAGATAATCGTATAATAAAATATTAAAATATCATATTAATATTATATATATAAATATTTTCTTATTAATGGCTATACATCAACAATTATATATTTTTATTTACTTATATCTTTTTGATTATTTTTAATATATAATATTATGGAAATAACGATATTTATTAGGAATATATATATATATATAATTAATTAATCTATATTATACTTCTTTAAAATAATTTATTTAATTATATATATTATTTAAATTTTTTTAAATTTGTGTGTATATATATATATTAAGTTATTTTCTATGAAATTAATCATTACTAAAGGTAAAATATAAAGATGAATTAATAAATAATATAGTGGTATCCATAGAATGTGTAGTGCCCCGATATTTTGTTGATTTTTTTAATAATTTGATTATATATATAATTTCTATTTTACAGAAATAATGAAAATGGATTTTTTGTATATTAAAGAACAATGTTTGGATTTAATTATAAAAAAACCAACAATATCCTAAAATAGTCACAAAATATTGATTAGCTCGGTCTATACATAACACCGAGGTAATCTTAATTTACATGCAATATTGTCATTCCTTAATGTATTGCGTGACATGAAAGAAAATAATTTTACTAAAATTAATATAATATTAAAAATATTATTACATATTATAATAATATTTAACCTAAACATTACGATGGAGGTTATGAAGAGGATAATCTAAATTATGAAAACACATGTTGAGTTCATTGGTTAAAAATTAATTAGAAATGAATATCAGATCCTATTTAATATAAATGGTATATTTTTTATAAAATCTACCTTTTTACTAAAAATGTAATTATATAAAATTAATTCAATAAATTTATATTATAAAATTATAATATCAAAATATATATTTATTAAATTCAACAAATTATTTACATGCATCCAGTATATTTTTATGTATAACATAAGATTAAATCATATTTTATGTATAAAATGATATATTTTATCTAATAATAATTTTATAGCCTTTTAATGGGAAACCAATTTTAAATATTCTTTTTGGAACATATATTAATTTTATTTCGAAAAATAATTCTCATTTTATAATTAATAATAAGAAAATATACTTTGGGAAAAATTATTTTTAGTCTTCTAAGATGGTTTATTTTCCGATGAATGGTGAAATCTCCAAATTTTATTTCAGAAATATATTTTCGTCTATTTTTATTTATATAAATATAATATGATTAAAATTTGTGTATAATGTAAAATTATATAAACTCTACATAAACTAATTCAATTTAGCTAATTTTAAAAAAATTCAGTTTGATATTGGTTATAAAAACTTATGAATCTTTCGATCATATTTACTATAAAAACTCACATTACCATCCCATCAACAATATTAACATTAAATTAAATTCTACCCCTTAAATTAATTTAATTATTAAATAATTGTTTCCATATATGGAAGAAAAAATTAATATTATTGATTATTTAATGATTTGTTTACCAAATATATTAGTGTCTATGATTAAAATTAAATACAATAATTATGAGTACAATTATCATTATAAAATATTAAACCATAAAATTAAGGCCAATAACGATAGAAAAAGTACTCCATAATCCATTTTCTATTCACATTTATGAAAATTCTTCAGAATAATCAATATTTGTTTCTTATTGGAGAATTGTGACATGGTAAATATTTTTGTGTAATTATTTCTTCAAATATTTCCAGAATGTCACTACTCCTCAACTATTAAAAATAACACACCCCACCCACATATTCAAAAATATTAATTTCTTAGGATATGAAATATTATTTTCATATATCCTCAAAAAAATCCTTAATTCCTCCATTATTCATACATTTTTGGATGAAATTAGATGAAGGACCCCCTTTGGAGAAATCCAAAATGAGTTAGCCAAATTAGATGTTTCATCCTTTGATGACCACATTTATTTTATTTCCATTCCCCACCACCTCAATTAATCATATTAATGTATTAAATTCTAACATTTTTATATTTAATATATTAGTATGTATGCAAATTTTAGGTTTTCATATAATTATACGCACATCCATCTTCTCCGTTATTTACATATCATAGTTTTACGAGGTGAACTACCACTAAATTAAGCAATGATGTGTGTGTTTCCATTACCAACATTCATGTGTGGAAATTATGATGAACAAACTATTTTTAATTATTTATGTTATATTTATTCCTTAATACATATTTATAATTTATATAAAAATTTCCATTATGATATCCATTTTTATAAATTGGATAACATCATTTGTTGCCGGGTGGACTACCACCTCTTCAAATTGAAGTCATGTGTTCAAACATTACATTAAATTTATTAAGAATGTAACCAATTAATAATATGTCATATAGAAGAACTATATTTTATTGAAAATACAATTTAGTTTCATTAAATATAATATATCATTTTTTACCCTTTTCACACACGTAAAATGATAATGTCTTTCCTGAACAAGTGGATTACTACCCCCGGATGCGATGATATTTTTTTAATTCATATTATTTAAATTTATATAATTATATATTATTAAATAAAATTTAAATTTTGATATATTTATAATTTTGTAATTATCTAAAGTAACTTACCTTCATTCTATCATGAAAAATAAAAAATGGGAACGTTACTCATGCGTACATATGAACTACATTTTCCATGATTATAATGTTATATCATATTTCATTACCATCACTCTAGATTAGTTTTAAAAATTATTAATTATGTATAAATATGATATTTATATAATTAATATTATTCTTTATATGGTTATATAAGTAACACATTGACTATAGTCTACCTAGAAACGTTTTTTTCAACACATGAACCCAATTTTCACAAAAAAATCCTATTGTAAACAAAATTGTTTATGTAGTTGTATAAAAAGTAGTGAAAAGTGAATTAAAATTAAAATTATAATTAAAAAATATTATTAATAATTTAATTAAGTAAATTTTATTAATATATAGAATGATAATGACACATGTGACATGTTTGTCTCAATGTATTGGAATTTCATCTCACATTTTATTTCTATGAGATAGATGCCATATTCACCACAGTCTTATTTATTGTTGTCTAAATACATACTATGAAGGTATTATATATTTATTATATATAAACATATTGGTATTTATATATCTATTTTATGATCATTAATTCCTAGTTTTTGTTGTTAATGATTTATATAATCCATAAAATAAATTTTTCTTAATTTCATTATTTAAGACACATTCCATGTTATGTAACAATATTTTTCTAAGAGGTGTATATACAACAATTTAAATTTTATGTAATTAGTCTTATTCTTTTTATGATATTGAGATATTAATGTAATGTTATTATTTCTATTAAGATATGACTTATAGTTAACAATGTGTAAACGGTTTGATTCCATAGTGTTATCATATTCCACGATTATTTATGATTATGCCTTCATTTATGAAGGCATATTGTATATATCCCATTGACCCTCCTGAATGTTTATACCCAGTGGGTATTCATGTTATATAAATGTATGGTAACCCGTTTTTACTCTTGGGAACATTGGTTAGTTAAAAACATCATTATGAAAATCAAACATCATTATTCATTTCGTTCAAATACATGTTTTCATTCAAAAAAATTTAAAAAAAAATGTTTTATAAATATAATAAAATATTACTATGATGTTAAAATATATTTTTACCAAAATTTACCATCTACAATAACATTTTATAAAGAATTACATTTTATATTTCATATTATGTCACTTTTCTAAACGTTTATGGTCCCAATGGAATGTCCATTATCTATGGACATACACATCCTTATAAGGGTCCATTCCTTGAACAATCTATTTTAGATATAAAATATTCATTATAAGGAAATATTTTACAATAAAATTAATGAAATTAATTATTTTTAAATTTTTTTAAATAGAATTAGTTTTAGAAAATCTTGTCTCGGTTATAATGATTCCACAAAATGTTTCAAAAAAATATTTGAATATCAAGGACTTGAAAAATCAATTATGACTTAAAATTGTTCTAAATTGTTCTATTATTATATCCTAATTTATCTTGGAAAATGTATTGAAACTTATTATCATGTTTTTTAGATTTTTTTTTTAAATTGTTTTCATAATTTCATCATCATTCTTTGAAAATGAAATCATGGAAAATTGTTCTCAAAATGATTTAATCATTAATGTATATGATATCAAGAAAAATGTTTTCTGAAATATTTTAAATATTACCTTATGATTTTTAATGTTTATTTTCATTATAAATTATTTTCCAAAGTTATTATGCATTAAAAATAAATTTTAAATATGATAAGATATTTTCCTCATGACCAATTTGTAAAATATTTTTATAACAATTATTATCCATATAATATGACATCCATAGGTGATACTCATCCAATTTTTGGGGGAATTATCTAACACATCCATTTATATTTGTTTTTTGAATGGATTTTGTTTCGATGACATAATTTTTATGAAATTTATTTCCTTTCAAAGGTTATTCATTGATAAATGTTTATGAAACATGTATCATTTCTACATGGTAAAATATGATCATATGTTTTTTATACCAATTTCATTCCATGGTTTATGATAATATTGTTTACGGTCTTGTGGCACATATATACATGATTTCATTATATGTTGGGTGGGACCAAAATATCTTTCTAATTATAAGGGCCCAACATTAAAACATTACATAATCATGAATTAAATGAATTATTCACATTGAGGATATTTTCAGGTTTAATGTTTTATAAAGTTAGTACATAACTATTACATCAGAAAGATTACAATGTAGACACTTCTACTAAGTTTCCTATTTTTCAAAAATTAAAAACACTTAAAGAGAAACATATCTAGTTCCATGTTTTAGATAGAAAGACATTTCATTGATCCAATCCTTGACCTTATTCCACTTTATGTCATGTGAAAAAAATTTCAAAATCAATGGTTGAGAAAAAAAATCTCAGTAAGAGATACAAAAAGAAGGGAAACTGGTAGTTTTTCAAAAAAATAAGTAATACATTTCTACTTTATGATGATTTAAATACTCTTCACTAAATAAAATATCATTGCTTTCACTTTTTTAACCAAAATATCACAATAAAACCCATATAAAGAACACATAGATAATTAAGGTACCCTGGGACATACACATATATAAATGGAATAAACATACGGTCGACTTTCACACATATCACTAAATGGAATATCCATACAACAAAATTCCATAACCAATGCATTGGAGGCTATAACTTAACCACCCATCCTAGTTTTCACAGCACCACCCATCTTTTGGTTTATCACGGAACGACTCATCAAATGTCCATGTACCATTATAAAACCCTAACACAAAAAACCAATATAAAGGGATGATACTATTTCAACATTTCAATCACAATATATCATTTAAATATATTGACATAAAAGAATACATTATCAAAACCATTTTCAATACCAAAATACGTATAAGATTATATAGTATTTATTTTCATTTAAAACATTACGGCTTGTTGAGGATGCCAAAGATCAAATAATAATCATGGCAGTGGAAATGTCATTGTAACCACATACGTTAAAAAATCACCATTTTTTTGTTTAGTAAAATGATTCATTGAAGAAATATTCCTTTTGAATAAAAGTAAAATTCAAAGGGGTTTATACACAATATAATATAATGTTTTATATAAATGAAAATATTCCTCAATGAAAAATATTGAGACGAAGTCCCTTACAAAGACGGTATCCATAGACTAAGGATAAATCAATTACATCATTATGTGTGATAAATATAAATACACACAATATAGGTGGAAATTATGTGTAAAAGGATCTGTGATCATCCACACATATTCATATCATGACATAATCATTAAGTAGTGGTTTATCCCAAAGAATTGAAATTTGATTAAAATGTTCCCTTGCAAAAAATCGATAGCCTAATGACGTCACAATAAACATCAAAAACTGAGATAATTAGAGATAAAAAATGGGATCTCATCACATGGAAATAACATTTAAAACAATAATGATATATAATAACATATCCCAACATAAGAATATTTAAATTAAAAGACCTAACAAAAAAGTCTTTTTAAAAGAGTAGGGTCAAAGTTTCCCTTAACGATTTCAGTAACTTTCGATACGTACACCCCATGAAAGAAGGGCCATACAATGAAGATGTAAATACCCATAAAGTAAATTATATTACACAAAGAATAAAATCATCAGTATTAAACACCCCATATAAAAGTAAATAGTGGAAAATGTAGCTTGAATGTCACGGGAATAAAAAGTGAGCTAAAAATTGCTTACTTCATCGTAATCAATCAAGCCGTATGAACAAAAGATAATAAAAACAAAATTCATAACATAATACAATAAATATAAATATAATCATGATAATATATTAGAATTTTCAGTAAAAAATACACCACATTAAATAAAAAAGTGGCGAACATTGGAAATCTATCAAAATTAAAAGTGAGATAAGAAATCCCTTACGAAAATTCAGTAGCCTAACTACGACACTAAATACTTCAAAAATTGTATTAATGAGATAAAATAGAGTCTCGAATAATATTAACATAAAACATAATGTAATATCAATATAAAAGGACATCCCAACACATAAGTAAGTGGAGCTTAGAAGGAATTTCATAAATGAGAGTACTTAAAAAGAAAGAGAGAGGTAGGATCCCTTACCTGTAGTCCGACTTGGCTTGTTCGTTTCATTATATAAATAAATAAAAAACTTTAGTCAATTTATAATTGCATAAGGACCTCTTTTAAAGATTATTATTCAATTCATATCACATATTATGATTTTATAATAATTAGTTAATTATGTAAGTTCATATCAGACATTTTTGTCGATGATCGGTACATAAGTCAAAAAAATGGACTTCTTATAATTACATGATGTCCAAGTGGTCTTAGGTTCATTAAATACCGATTTATATCCATATTTTATATGTAATATATATCATATAATTCCATTATATATATGTACTTATAATATTACATATCATTTGGAGATAAGAAATGAATTCCACCTTTAATGAAGACGGTAAGCCGTACATACTCATCAACACTAATTTCATTTCAATTTCGTAATTTAATGTAATGAAAACATAATTAAACATAGGTATATTATAATTAATGTATAATATATATGTTATATATGTTACATAAGTTCATAAATTTTATCTTTTATACGTTCCATGTATGGAATGAACGAGTCATATCACTTTGAGGGGGCGGTAGTCCGCATTTCCTAAAATGAAATTATCGCGTTTACTTATCATGGAAACCATTAAGGTATTCCATAAAAGAAAAAAACATAGTCATAAGAAATCCATAAACATAATATATTATAATAAAAATACAGTGACATATTAATGGCCACCATGAGAGGTGCTAGGAGATAATTGAACAATCATTATTTCTTGAGGCAACAGTTCACCGTCCAAAGAAACAGTATGTTCATTACCCATTAGAGGGAGGTGCGTGTATGTTTATCTTGAATAATTTTCATAACATCATCCTATTTTATTTAGGATACTGTTTTTGTTATAATAGAAATATATAAAAAGAGTTTAGGGGGTTAGAGAAGCAAAATAATACAAAAGAACAAAAGAGAAGATATTACCTTTAAATCGGGTAACACCTTTTGATTTGAGTCAAATGATTCCTTGGAAAGACTTCATCCAAATGTGAGGCTTCTAAGAGTAATAAAGGGATGTGAAGAGATAATATAAGAATAGTTTTTACGAGCCAATGGATTGATAGGTGTGGGTAAGGGGGTAGAGGTTGGGGCATTTTAAAAGAGGGAGGAGGGTCACTTTTGGATGGTCTTGAAATGTTACTTTATTATAAAATTGATTTCAGATTTTAAAGGTACCACAATGATATATATCAATGATAAACTGATAAGTGTTCTAAATACACCGATCCAATATGTTTTCGACAAATGTATGTCTTAGATTTGACCTTATCTTCTCATTTTATTTAAATCATTCATTAATGAGGTAATCATTACTTCATCATGGTGTCTTAAATAAATATATTTATTTTATGTCAAAAATTAAAAAAATTACCATGATGTATAAAATATTTTATCCTTACTAATGAATATTTATAGTCAAAGAGATCATTTTTATAAACTAAACTAAATTTTTTTTACTTAGGTGGTACATACTTTGCTTATAGTTTTCTTTCTTTAAAAAATAATATAATAAAAGGACACTATCACACTAAAGTGATTCCATGGGTTCCCAAAGATGGAACAAGGAATTCCATGGTATACCTTTACTAAAAAAATATCATTAAGACCCATGTATGGGTATCTTTGTATTATTATGATATTATTTTATTACCCTTAACTACCTGATTAATAATTAATCACGATAATTAAAGATATTTGTCGTCATTAATATTCATAATGTCTAATACAAAAGAGCATAATTTACACAATTTGGAACTACTTATTACAAATATTGAATCCAATTTAAAAAATTCCAAACACCTAAATTTCAGTAATTAATTTAAAAATAATTCTCGGTGTCAAAACCAAACACGGGTTTTTAAGAAGTAAAATTTATCAAAAGATTGACTTTATTTTTTATCCAATTGAAAAGTGAAATTATTTCGAATGAATAACATTGTATTAAGATATAAAAACATAATTAATTTACACATTAAAAAAATTAAATGTACAATATCATTATATAATTAAATTAGATGAAAAAGTCGTTTTGAAGTAAAATGCAGTATTTTTAATTATTCATTAAAAATGATAATTTCTCAGAAAAATAACAAAAATTTATCCAAAGTAAATTTAATATTCCAAATTAATAAAATTATTTCCATTTTACTAAATTCAAAACAGATAAATTGCATTAATTAATTTTTTAATTAATTCTCACTATCAAAACAAATAGTGTGTTTCTAAGAAACAATATATATCAAAAGATTGACAGTTGTTTATGTCCAATATCAAAGTGAAATTAATTCCAATGACCACCATTGGATTAAATGTTAAAAGTATATTTTAAATAAACATTAAACTCCATTAAAATTATAATCTAACCAGATATATAAATTGGATTAAAAGGACGCATTGAATTAAAATAAAGCATTTTCACTATTCATTTAAAAAATGAATTTTATCAGAAAAATAAAAAAAAATTATACAAAGTACATTTTGATGTACTGATCTTATAGAAGAATTTTATTTTTTCAAATATAACATATAAAATTTATAAAAAGTAGTTTTAAAATGGGGTCTCCATCAAAAGGCATTTAATTAACCATTTAATGAAAATTTGAATATATATGCTTAAAATTTGATTCATTCTCATTTTATGCCTCTAACATTTATTGGATAAATGTAAAAATATTTAACAAACTTATATAATCATTTTTTAGATAGTTCTGTTCATTCCTATAATTACAACGTCTAGTCATTAACAAACAATTAAAATAATATTATTATATTATTAGTGTACAATGTAAGATTTAAAAGAAACTCATTGTTGTGTATTGGGTACACCATCGAACATAGCATTTCATTTAAAATAATATTAAAATTTTATTCAAAATTTTTGATAAATATGAATATTTCATATTCTTTATTTTCATGGGATGTTACATCCGTTCCCACTTTTGGGAATTGTGTCCTCACAATTTTAAAATTGGGCTTGGAAACTTAATTGAAAGCCCCACATCAGAATAAGAGGTAATTAAACTGTCACTTTAAAATAAAGAAATTGAAGTACAAGGGTCACCCGATTTAACCCATACTAGAATTACATGTATGAAAACATGGATAAGGAGGAGAAAAAAAGGGTAAAGTTCTAATGGAGAGTGATAAAAAACATGTTTTTGAGAATGTTAACCACCAGAAAATCACAAACATGTGATGGGTTAAACAGTATTTGATTCCCCAGTAGGAAAATTTAACAGACAACATTTTTGTTTTAAGTTACATTTCATTGAGGAATTTATTTAAGAGCTTAACTAAATCATATGTAAATATGCTTACTTGTCATGTAGAATTTCATCTCTTACTATATTTCTTACACAAACTCATATTTTCTCCAATATAAGAGTATTTAGGATGACTTGTTCACATAAAATGAAATCTAATCATCTTCTAGAGAATAACCTAATCCAAAAAAGAGAACAATATGTTTCTCATGTCTTTCAACCAAAAACAAAATGTTAAGTGCAAGATCAGATAATCCCAGAAAAAGAAATACTTTTAGAAAATGAAAAACTACTCTTAATTTCCAAAATATGTGCAATAAAACAAAAAGTTCATCAAAGACCGTTCAATAAATAGTTATCCATAAAATACATAAAATTACTCCATATTAATATTGAAACCCAAATGACTAATGGATTTAATCACATAGTCTTCCATGTTAAATATTATTATTTATCTTCAAATAACATCAGTTACTCTTAATGTCTCACACTGAAAAGTAGTTAACCAAATTACATATCCTCCATGATAGGTTAATCATTTCCATAGATAACCCAAAATCAATTGATTCCTGATTCTTAAGAATATATATCTAAAATTAATTAGTCATACTAACCAGAGACATCATGGTGTCTAGTGGTAGCTGATAAATCCAAGTCGCACTTTGGTTGTGGGTTCGATTCACACAGTTTTGTCCGACGCAACGGGTTGTCAGAGGGTTTACGTGTTGTCCATTTTCCAAAAATATATAATTCTTAAAAAATTCTGCAAAAAGAGATAAAATCTTCAAAAATAACAATAACATAATTTAAACTCAAGTTTATCTCAAGCCTTTCATTTTCCATCATGACATATAGTAACCGATAATTTCCTCAAATTTAAGGGTCATATAAACACTAATTATTACTATTATAATTATTACCTAAACATCCACATTGAGTTGGTAATCTCATACATGATACATTAGAGAACTCACCATGTTTCAAGTGGTTAATCATGACTCATGATAGTTGGTTGAGAATAACCATAATAGTTCTCATTGTAGCTCCCTTATCATTCAGTTGTTCTTTTAGAAAACCATCATAGTTTTCTTCACATCAACTGTTACTCTAGTTCCTACTAGATCCTTTCATTAACTAAAACTGAAAAGGTCAGTGTGATTATATCATTAAGATCATCATATAATATCTTATGAGGAGTTTAAATACTATGATATAATTATTCGTGCTATCTTATACTCAGTCACTTTAGCTAATACTTTGACTCTTTCTGAAATCCTAACCATTATGGTATTGTCACTTATGCCTAAAGAATACCCTAACCTATAAAGATATCTAAATCAACCATTGATACCAACAATAAGGACCTGACCTTAAGACATTACATAATCATGAATTAAATGAATAATTCACAGTGAGTATCTTTTCAGGTTTATAGTTTTAGAGAATTAAGACATAACTATTACATCTCATAGATTACAAAGTAGACACTTCTACTCAGTTTCCATTTTATTTCATAAAATTAAAACTGCTAAAATGAAACATGTCTAGTTCCATGTCTTAGACAGAATGACCTTTCCTTGATCCCATCCTTGACCCTATTCCACATTATGTTATATGAAAAAGATTTCGAAAAAATGGGATGAGTATAATAATCTCAGTATGAGATACAAAAACAAGGGAAACTGTTAGTTTTTCAAAATAATAAGTAAATCTTTAATACTTTATCATAAGTAATACTTTTCACCTTTATGAACTAATATGTACTCTTCACTAAATAAAAGATAATTTCTTACCATTTTATGACCAAAATATCACCATAAAACCCATATAAAGAACACATAACATATAAATGTAACATTGGAGATAAACATACTTAAATGGAATAACGATATAGTCAAATTCAATACATATCTCTAAATGGAATAGACATAAGGCCGACATTCATACCCAATGAATTGGAGGTTATAACGTAACCACCCATCCTGGTATTCACGACACCACCTGTCATTTGGTTTATCACAAATCCACCCATCAAATGTCCAATTACCATAATAAAATCATAACACATAAAACCAATATATAGGAATGATAACAATTCAATATTTCAATAACAATATTTCCTTTAAATATATTGACAGAAAGTAATCCTTTATCAAAACAGTTTTCAATACCAAAATACATCAAATATTATATGGTATTTATTTTCTTTTAAAACATTATTGCTTGATGAGGAAGCCAAATATCAAATAATACTCTCTGCGGTGGAATGGGCATTTTCACCAAGTACGTCAAAAAAACATAATTTCTGTCATTTAGTAAAATGATACATAGAGGTATGATTCCATTTGAATAAATTTAAAATTCAATGGAGTTTATACATCATAATAAATAATGTTGTGTATAAATGAAAATATTCCTCTATGAAAAAGATTGAGAGAATGTCCCTTACAAAGACGGTATCCATAGATTAAGTATAAATCAATTACATAATTATGTGTGACAAGTATAAATACACCCAATATAAGTGGATATTAAGTGTAATAAAATCAGATGACATACACACATTTTTATATCACGACATAATCAAGAAGTATAGGCTTAACCCAAAGAATTGAAATTGGATTAAGAAGTTCCCTTGCAAATAATCGATAGCCTAACGACGTCAAATTAAACTACATAAAATGAGATGATGAGAGATAAAAAAGGGTATATCATCACTTGTAAATAACATTTAAATAAATAACTATATATGAGAACATATCCCAACATAAAAAGATGTAAATCAAAAGACCTAACAAAAACAAGTCCTTTAAAAAGAGGAGGTTGAAAGGTTCCATTACCGATTTGGGTAACTTTCGAAACGTACACCCCATGAAAGAAGGGTCATACAATGAAGATGTAAATACCCATAAATTAAAGTATATTACACAATTAATATTCATGGGAAGTACATACACCACACAAAAGGAAATATTGGAAAATTTAGTATGAATCTCATGGGAATAAAAAGTGAGATAAAAACCCCTTACATCGTTGTAATCTATCGAGTCGTATGAACAAATGATAATAAACACCAAATGATTAACATAATACAATAATTATAAATAGAATAATGATATTATATATGAAATTTCTGTACACAATACACCACATGAAATAAATAAGTGGTGAACAATGGAAATCTCAAGGAATTAAAAGTGACATATGAAATCCCTTATGAAAATTCGACAGCCTAACGATGCCACTCAGAACACCCAAAAATGGATTGCTGGGTTCAAATAGTGTCTCTCATAATATGAACATAAACATTACGGTAAGATTAATATAAAATAACATCCCCCAACATATGAAATAGGAGCGTAAAAGGAATGACATAAAAGAGAGTGCTTAAAAAGAAAGAGAGAGGTAGGATCCCTTACCTCAAGTCCGACATGTCATGTTCGTTTCATTATATTCCTGAATAATAAACATTGGTCAAATTATAATTTCATAAGGACCTCATTTAATATTTATTATTCAATTATTATCAAAAATTATAATGTTATAATAATTGGTTAGATATGTGAGTTCATATCAGACGTTTTGGACGATGTTCGGTACATGAGTCAAAAAATGGACTTCTTGTAATTACATGATGTTCATGTGGTCCCAAGTTCATTAAATCCAAAATTATATTCCCCATTTATATGTAAATATATCATATATATCAATTATATATATTTATGTATAATAGTACATAACATTTGGAGATTAGAAATGAAATGCACCGTTCATGGAGACAGTATGCCGTATGTACGCATGAACGCTACTTTCATTTCTATTTCATACTTTAATCGAATGAAAACAGAATGATACATAGGTATATTATAATTATATTATAATATATATGTAATATATGTTACAAAAATTTATAAATTCTATCCTTTATACATTCCAGGTATGTCATGAATGAGTCATATCACTTTCAGGGGGTAGTAGTCCGCACTTTCTAGAATTAAATTATCCCGTTTACCAATCATGGAAGCCATAAAGGTATTCCATAAAAGAAAAATACAGAGGCATAAGGAAAAAATAAACATAATATATATCATATATAAACACAGTGACATCTTAATGGCCACCATGAGAGGTGGTAGGAGATAATTGAACAATCATTATTTCATGAGGGAATAGTTTGTTGTCCACAAAAACAGTATGTTCTTTCACCCATTAGATGGAGGTGTGTGTATGTGTAGGTGGAATCATTCTCATAATTAAATACTAGTATATTGAAGACACTATTTTTGTATCAGAATAATTGAATAAAAATTGTTTAGGGGGTTGGAGAAGCCAAATAAAACACATGAACATAGGAGAAGACATTACCTTTAAATCAGGTAAATCCTTTTGATTTGAGCCCAATGCTTCCATAGAAAGACTTCTGCACAATGAAAGGCTTCTATGAGTAATATATGGATGTGGAGATATAATATCAGAAGATTTTGGGGGATCCAATGTCTTGAGATGTGTGGGTACGGGGGTAGAGGTGGGGGACTTTTATAAGAGGTAGGAGGGTCACTTTTGGAAGGTCTTGAAATGTTAATTTATTATAAAATATTTTTAAGATTACAATGGACCCACAATGATATATTTCGAGGATAAGATGATAAGTGTACTAATTCCACCCAACCAGTAGGTTTTTGAAAACTGTATCTCTTAGATTTTACCTTATCTTTTCATTTTATTTAAATCTTTCATTAATGAGGTATCCAATGCATCATCAAGGTGTATAAAATGAATTTATTTATTTAATGTCTAAAAATTATATAAAAATACGATAATGTAGGGAATAGTTTTATATTTCAAATGAATATTTATAGTCAAATATATTATTTTTATTAGATAATCTAAAATTCTTTTACATAGGTGATACATTCTTTGGTTATATTTTCCATTCTTTAAAAAATAATATGATAAAAGGTCATTATCACACTGAAGTGATTCCATGGGGTCCCAAAGTATTCACAATGCATCCCATGGTCGTCCATGACACAAAACATAGCATTAAGATACATGTATTGGTAAATTTGTATTATTATGTTATTATTATATTATCCTTAACAACCAGATTACTAATTAATCACGATAATTAAAGATAATTGGAGTTGTTACTATTCATAACTTCCAAATTCAAAAGGGTCATAATTACATAATTTAGACCTTCTGATTCCAAATATGGAATCCATTTTACAAACTTCCTAACACATAAATTTCATTATTTATTTTAAAAATAATCCCCATTGTCAAAACCAAAGATGATTTTTATTGAGAAAAATTTATCAAAATATTGACTTGTTTTCACATCCAATTGAAAAGTGAAATTACATCCTATGAATAAAATTTTATTAAGTGATAAACAAATAATTAAATTACAATTTAAAATAAATTAAAAAAATATAACTATATAATTAAATTAGATGAAAAAACGTTTTTGAAGTAAAGTGCAGTATTTTTCACTATTTATTAAAAATGAACATTTGTCCGAAAAATACCCAAAATTTATCAAAAGTAAATTTGATATTCCAAATTAAAAATTGATGTCCATTTTAGAAAAATCAAAACATATAAGTTTCATTAATTAATTTTGTAATTAATTCCTGCTATCAAAACAAATAGTGTGCTTTTAGGATAAATAATCTATCAAAAGATTGACACTTATTTATGTCCAATTTCAATGTGAAATTAATTCCAATGACCACCATTAGATTAAATGGGAAAAATATATTTTAACTAAACATTAAACTCAATTAAAATTACAATCAATACATATTAATAAATCATGTTAAAAGGTGGTTTTGAATTAAAATACAGCATTTTTCACTATTCATTTAAAAAAAGTATTTTATCGGAAAAATTACAAAAATTTTCCCAATGTTCATTTTAAAGTCCAGATTTTAAATAAGGATTTTATTTTGTCAAATATAACATATAAAATTTACAAAAATATGTTTTAAAAATGAGATGCCATCAAAATATGGTTAATAGACCTTTTAATGAATATTAGAATATCTATGCTTAAATTGGATTCATTCGCATTTTATGCCTCTGGCATTTATTGGAAAAATGTTAAAATATTTTACAAAAATATATAATCATTTTGTTTTTAGTTCTATTCATTCCTTCCATTACAACTCCTAGGCATTAACTACCATTTTAAATAATAATATTATATTATTAGTGTGCAACGTAAGTTTTCTATGAAACTCGTTGTTGCGTATTGGGTACTCAATCAAACATAGAATTACAACTAATGTAATATTAACATTTTATTCACAGATTTTGATAAATTTGAAAATTTCATGTTATTTATTTATCTGGGATGTTACACTAATGCAATAGGTTATGATTTATATCTCAATATATATATATATATCTATAATGAAGAGTCATTTCATTTTAGTAACGGAGATTATCTGTTAAAATGGTCTTGAGGGGAGAACATTAACTACTAAGATGGTCATGGGAGTAAACCATGGATATGAAGATGGTATGTATAGTGATCCCACTCCATAAAGTTGGAAGTTTTAGAAATACCTTGACTACAATGGAATTTAATTTATATTCATATATTTCTTCCACAATTCCAGGTTAAATTATAATGTTATAGTTTTATGACTTATTATATTAACTCTATTATGATTCCTCTCATGTCAAGATCCAATATTTATTCCATGATTAAGGATTTTCATATTTAATGTGGAATGATTTATTATCAGAAGCCATTATCATGTTCTCACACAATAATGTTCATGTTAAGCTTGTGGATTTCAATTATTTACCCTTACCAAGAATTTCATGTCACCCATTTCTTTGGTTTCATTTCCACAAGTTATGAAGGAACGTTTTAGGTAGATGTTATAAAGAGTATGTTCTTTAATAGATACATTGAAGATAATTTAACAAGGTATATTTTTTTGTCTCATGTTTCCAAAGAAACATAACTGTTACAATTATTAGGTGTTCAGTTTTTTTATATGTTTATTATTAATCAAATTGATTTAATATCTATGTATATTAAGTCTATGTTACTATATTTGGCTTCAAAGTAATTTTTTTATCATCCTTTTGAAACTTGGGTAATAAAACCATAGTGACACCTCAATGGATAATTCAAATAATATTCAATGTAATGTCTCTAACGATAATCCTATGGGGTAATTGGAATGTTTTAATGGTTTCGTATAATATATAAATTTTCATTGATAATTTGGTTTTACTCTATCATGTATTATTCTCAAACTATTCTTTCTAATTTAGTCAACGATGGGGACTAGAAGTAACATTTTTAAAATTTAATGTGAGGGGTATTTTTCGAATGAGCAACCAAATTTGGTGATCATTCGAGTAATGTATGTTTTTATCTTGACAAATTAGATTTTGTGTAATATGATTAATATTGTTTAACATAAAAAAAAATCAGACTCAATGAATAATAGATGCTTGTGGATTTTTGAGTGTTCCGGTAATGAAGAACATGGAGGAGTGAATGATATGTTTACTACATGTCATGACTATGGGATGAAACACCCATGTAAATGTCTTAGAGGATCAATAATATGTTTTGATAGTGGAAAATAATGAATAAAACCTATAAACATGAGATGAAAAATTAAGAGTTTGTTAAAATCAATTTACAAAAATATAGGTCTCTCAATGGTATCATCAAAGGATAAATGTATTATGTTTGGAATAAATAGAAATTATGTAAAATAATTTCCAATGTAGAATGTACCAAAGGAGGATAAAAAAGATGGTATGAGTAATGGTTATATTAATAATGATATTGACATTAAAGATAAATTGTGATTATAAAAAATTATTATGTAAAAGGATAAAGTATACATATTATGAATTATGGATGAAGTGGAAGAACAGAAATTTTGAGGTATTTGGATTCAATAATTCTGTATATTGAATTATAGAATGATTGGTTAGTCAATGTTTTTATCTTAGGATATAAAAGTATATGTTGATGTGTTCAGATGGAATAGAAAAGTGATTTAATGGTAGTATGATTTATATAGATAAAACATGAATAAGATAATTATAACCCTTAATATTTTCCATAGTTTACAAAAAATTTATTTTGGTTAATAATTATTTGTATATGAAATGTAAATAAAATGGAACTGATTAACAAAGAACTAATTATTCATTTGTTGAAAAGTGATCTTTTTCATCATGGATTCTGTTTAAAACCTATTGGATTTAAGGATATTCCTATTACGGAAAGAAATAAGTAAGAATGAATGATTTCTAAAAAGGATTTAATTTAATTTATGTTATTAACAAGTTTCTAGAGAATATACAATTAGGGTATTTACATGTCTAAAATTTTAATACTAAGATATACATTTTGGTAATTTGGGTATAAATGATTATATGATTTCATGACCTTGTCTATGAATTTATGAGCATTTACCTTCAATAAAGGCTTTAATGTTATCCATTAAAAAAGTGGCTCATTCTATACATTAGATGAGGTTTCAGAGATTACTATACTATCATTCCATATGTAAATTTATGCATGTTGGATAAAATGTAACAATGATTTTGATGAGATATATGGAATAAAATATAATTTTTTTTATTGGTATCCTGATCTGATAATTCACGGGGAATTAAACAGTCCACATCATTCCATAAAATAATATCTACAGTTCAAATTGAACAAAAAAATAAAAATGTAACGATGTACTGAAATCATGTAGGTATATATTTTCAGAAAATTATCCATATTTAGGAAAATAATCTTGAAATAAAATGATTTATTGATACCATATTTTTTGTTTAGCTGATGTCCTTTTAAATAAACATATATTTTGGAATTTTATTTCCTAAACATTCCATATATATATAACATGTTTCTGATTTATTACCCCAATAACATCATATAAATATTTAGGCACTCCCTCCAAGTCCATAATTTTTCATTCCACCAATGTTCTCCTTTAAAGAAAACTAGTTTTGTGTTACTCTGTATTGGAATAATGTTTTGAAAATTTATATTTAATGGATGTTTTAGAATCCATATTTATAATGTGGGTTTTTATTAAAGGAACATTAAAATATTTATCCTTTGATAACCCAATAATATTTTGAGTTAGATGTTCATTTTCATAGTGGTAAAATTTAATACCAATATATTTTTTGAAATATATTTTTGGAATTAATTAAATCATTTTCATATTTTTCAGTTCATGTAACAATTAAAGTAGAAATTTTTTATTAGCGAAATATGTTCGTATTGTGTAATAGGAAACACCGCATTAATCATTATACTGATAAAACATAATACATATCAATATCTACAAATAAAAACTAGATTATCTTACATTACACACACTACTAACATTCTTCTATGGATTTTTAGACATCCAAGAATGATTTTTACTAAAATATATTATATTACTAAAAATACCATCATTTAATTTAAAATGACCTAACATAGCATTTAATCTTTTTTTAGAATAATATTAAATAAATAATGAAAAAACATGGTTTAATTCATTTGTGAAAATTTAGTTAAAAATAAATATAAAATCGAATTAAATAAAAATGGAATGTTCTTATAAAAACTACTTATATGATAATCATGGAATTTTATTTTAAAAATTCAATGTTATTTCTATTGTGGAATTATATTAGTCATATTTATAAATAATATAATAAATAAAACGAAATTCATATTCATTGAATATATATGATATTTATAAGATAATAACAAATAAAATTTGATGAATAAAAAGTATAATTATTATAAAATGAAATTTTACCATATTTCAATGGAAAGAAATTTTCATTCTAATTTTTGATCCATTTTAATTTTTCATTAAAAATATAAAAAACACTTTAATGTAGAATATAATATTTTATTTGGGTATATATTTGGTATATTTCATAGAATATTCAATTTTGAATGAGTATTGAAAACCAAAAAAAAATTAATTCAAACCATCACATTCATCTAATTTATTTTTAATGTAAAATTATTTTTTAAATTGGTTTTAAAGAATAATTATATGATTTATTAATTAACTAATACAATTAATCACATTGTAATCAATATATGTTTAAATTGGATATATAATATTAGTAACCTTTAGATCATTTTTACATTAAAAACATGCATAGACATGCCATCTACGAAATTAATGTAATGTTAAAATATACCACATATAATATTAGAATTTAGAAAAATACATTATATATTTGAAGCTAGAATCATTTATAATTTCTAATTAGGGTACCATATTTTTTTCTATAAATCATAGAGAATATAATTACAATTAATTATAGTGTTTGAATAAATAATTAGCTTAAAAACGACTAAATAGTAATCCTATGGAAAAAATGAGCCAAAACATGTCCAAAATCAATTGTATATTCACAGAAATACCATATCCTTGATTTTATACTCTTTTTTATATTATTGGAGCCTCATGAAATGTGTTAAACGTGTGATGGATTCTCTCTTCAAAAATAAACAATAAAGCCACTCTCCCTACACTATTAAAAGGGTCTCACTCCACCAATTTCTCACTCTATTCAACCCATTTAGAACTTCCAAAATCAGAAAAACTATCCTACCAGTGTCAATAAATTCGTCTTTGATGCCTCCAATTGGTTAGAAAGCCATCCAAGGAATCCCATTGGTGAAAAAAAAATGTAGTTACCCAAAGAATATGTAACATTCGTCCCCATGATATTTTTTTTATTTCCATTATACACCAAAAAAATTATTCTTATTATAATATTGAAAATTTAAATAAGCTTCCTAAAAAAATTATATTTTTTATTATATTTACACACAATTATAACCAATTGGTAACAAACATACCATTCTTGGGTACGGAGATGAACTACCTCACTAAATGTTGTTGTTCAATTTTTTATTACCACCACACATGACTAGAAATAATAATATAAATTATAGTTTTATATGATATATATTATATTATTTATTCTTAAAACTATAATAACATTTATATTAATCATACATGTATGTGTTTCATTTGGTGAATGTATGATAAATTTAATTTATGGTCGTGTGGACTACTGCCTTCTCAAAGAGATGTAATTCATTCTAAAATTTCAGGAATTTGTAATGAAATTGACTAATTAATCATATATTAAATAATATATATATATATATATATTATTAATAAAATAATTTCCTTTCTATAAATACAATATATAATTTTTTTATTACCCTTTTCACAGTCAAGAAAATGATAATGTCATTCGTGGATGTGTGGACTACCCCATGCTTGACACGATGTGATATATTTTATATCAAAATATATTTATATATAATTATATATTAATAAGTAAAATGGTATTTATGATATAATTATCATTTTTATGTATTTAATAATACTTACATTTTTTAGAAAATGAACATCGAAAAATGGGAAGGTTACTCGTTCGTACGTACAACTTACCATCTCCATGATTGTCTTATCAGTTCATTTTTCCTAACCATGTTTACTGATATGTTTTAAAAGTATGTTTGATATATAAATTTTATATCAATTTCTTGATGAATATTTTGGATATTTTGATATAATGACTACATGGACCATAGTCAACCTACCAAATCCATTTTTAACACAGGAATAGAATTTTAAGAAAACTCTTGACATAAGGTTTATTTTTCTGTAGTTATATAAAACATAGAAATAAATGATTTAATAGTAATAATGAACAGTAAAAAGTTTATAAAAAATAAATGAATTAACATATATGGGTTGATTGATTAATTTCATGGGTATTTTTGGTTAAACTTTTAAGAAATCAATAACTAATTTTGTCATACTTTTCATTCTTTGAGACATATTCCATGTTATACAGCTATACTTTTCTATGATATGTATATGGTTTCAATGAAATATTATATAATTAATATCATTATATTCTTGATATTTGATTCTTCTTGTTATTTTATTATTTCCATTGTTTTATGATTCATTGTTACTAAATTGATGTTAGTTTATTACCACAAAATCATTAGTTATCGATATTGTTAATGTGTTTTCTTATATTAATTAAGTATTCTGGTATATTTCTCAATAACAAAATTGATTATTTTTTACATCTAGTTATTCATGTTATATCCATGAAATGATTCCATTTTTAATTTTTTGGGTACTTAAGATAGGTATGATTTTTTTGTTAAAAACAAGCATTATTATTCCATTAAGACGGAAATCTTTCTTCATTCAGAACTATGTTTTCCAAAACTGAATTTTACATTGTTTTTTACTAACCTATTATTTTAAAAGATACTACTACCAAATATTTACATTTTAAATTTTTTTTGATGGAATCGTCTTAAAATTTTTTAAACATCATATTTTTCAGAACTATGATACTACAAATTTATTATAAGAAATTTAAAAACACACCCAACATCAAGAAAATCATTTCACCAAAGCATCCACTGATAGTGACCGAAAATATTTTTACTGAAAAAATATTATCCTAATATTTTGGCTATTAATTTTTTTTGACATTTTATACAATGATTTTTTTTTAAAAATTGAATATGGTTCTCAAAGCATCCATAAAAGGTATTCAAATATATATTGATTGATAAAGGAAGTAAAAATTTGATGCAGTTTTAAATTTATATTAAATATTATCAATATTTCCATATAATATATTATAGAAATTTTTTTTAAAATGTTTCAGATATTCATTTAAATTATTTCAATGAAAAACATATTGAAATATTTTTCACGATTCATTCATCATTTTTCATGTACAATTGTTTCCAAAATGATTTAAAGCTTATTTTTTATGTTATCAAGGAAAATGTTTTTAATATATTTTAATGGGTTCCTCTAAAATTTGTCATTTTTATTTAAATGAAAATGTTTTTAATATGTTTTATGAATTAAAATAATTTTCTTAAAGAAAATATTTTAAAATAATTTTTTTAAAATTTATTTCTATATAATATGAAATTTATTTTTGTTTCTCATGCATATTTGTAGGAAATGATCCACATATTCGATTCATATTTTTTTTCTGAATGGATTAATTTTTTAATGAAATTATTTTTATTAAACCCACTTCTTTTCATTTGTTATAAATTAAGAGAATGATTATGAAACCAATCCCTTTTCCAAGGGTTATGATGTATTAACATGTAAGTAATACAGATTTCATTTGATCTGTTATTATATCATTCATTATATTCTTCTTGACAACATATTAATGTTTTAATTATGTGATGTGTGAGACCTATATATCCCACCATTCCATTAGTTAATGATTTATAGTTATTAAGAAAGAAATTGCGAGAATTCGGAGTGAACATGATTTATTAAAAGATTATATCTACTATGATAGTCTAGGGATTAAACCTAGACTACTAATATGATCATGGGAGTTATCCCTTACTACTATGATGGTTGGGGGACATATCCATATTAGTAATGTTTCATTTGGAACTGTTTCCTTTACTAAAATAAAAACCTTTTTTAATGATTATATGTTGTCATTTGGAGTGGAAACTCAAGAAGGGTTTGAATTCAGTTCAAATTAAAATTTATGTTAAAGAAATTATGTTAAAACTCTCCAATTAAAAACAGCCCAGTCAATTAATGTAATAAATATATAAATGTTTAATATCTCAACAAGTTTATCTATGTTTGAATAGTATTTATTCGAATCAATGTAATCACTAATTCAATATTTGGAACAAGTATACTTAATTAAGAATATATACACACTTATCAAACTAACTAATAGAGTGAATGTAAAAACAATTTTTTGTCCTTAAAAATACAAGAAGCGGAAAAAATAATATGGAGTACTTGAGGATAAGCATAAAAATATTAACAAGTGGTTCAGTCTCAAGCAGAGAACTAATCCCATACACTAGGTGATCACCTACCACCACACAGTTTGTAAAAATAATCATGATACACAACCTGTCTTGGGAATTACAATAGTTTTTTCAAACAATCCAGGTTCTACATATTTTACCAATTTTATAAGTGGGAAAACAAGAAACCAAGCCACATAATCCATCTTCCACAGTTATGCATGGAAAACCATATTTGAGAGAGTTTTGAGTGTGAAATTTTAGTATCCCCCAGTTCAATTAGAAGAAAAATTGTGTGTGTGTGGCAAACACACACTACCTAGAAATGTAAAATAAGAAACATAGTAGAGATAGAGAAATTTGGATGGAGTATAGAATGGTCTATGTTTTTGAAGATCAGCTCTTGACTTTTAGAAGTTGAGGAAAAGTAGGTTTTGTTCTTCTCTACATGTTGTCTCCAAAACAGAGTGGAAACATTAAGATACTTGATTCAAGGTATTGAGATGTTCAACTTCTAGGTACAAGGGTTATATTAACAACATTAGTAAATGCTTTAATGTGTTCTTTAAAAATATCTTATTAATGCTTTTGAATTTTCAGTATATCTAATGCGGAGGTCTTCTTCTTTTTCATCAGTTTTTCATTTATCTTCTGTACATATTTTTTTTCTCTATACCTCTATATATATTTCTTCCTATGTCTTTTTATATTTCATTTTTGGGGTCTCACTGAAGGAGTATGTACAAAATGTGCATTATTTCTCATACGTTGTATTGTCAAGATATAGTGTCTTGATATTTCTACAAATAATATTAATTAATATCAGATTCTTTAAATCAATCTAATATGACCCTTATGAATATATTCAGAAAATGGATAATGTATTGAATATGTTATCAATAGATGGGTAACATTAGCTTGTCAATCGGTAGCCTCATCAACATAATGATTAATCAGCAGTAGACTTATAACAGTTGGCTTATATAGTAGTAGTCTTGTCCAGCAGTAGACTTTTCCAAAGTTAGACTCCACTAAAGGTAGGTTTTACCGATAGTAGACTTTACTAATGGTAGACTAGTCCATCTGTATGATTCACCAATGGTTGACTTGTCTAGCGATAGACTTCACTAGTGATCTCTTCCTTAGTAGACCACTTAATAGTAGACATCTAGTAAAAAATATGACAGTTGACTTCTAACAGAAACACATTTTAATATCAACCCTATAAAAATAGTGACCTATCACATTTTTTCAGCATTTGTATACTTCACTATGTATTCCATTGGTAGGCTTTAAAACACTGACCTTATACATGTGACATCAAATGGTAACATTATAACTGTCACTCTTATAAAAATAACCTTCATCAGTAATTTCTTCAATGGTGACCTTTTCATTAATGACATCAAGAGGTATGGTTTAGCTATAGGTTTGAGAAAGGAGACCATGAAAATAGAGTGAAAATAGTGAACTCTTACCAGTATCCTTCAACATGGACCTTTGACTTAGAGACTTTTTATAAAGTAAACTAATTTTATCAAAGTCTTCATATAAAAATAGATTGAAATATAATGGAAAAAACAATTCTATTATAAATTTAACCAATATTTGGTATTATCAAAATAGGATAATCCAACAATCTCCCCCCTTTTAAAAATATCAAATAATATCATTATACATTTGAAAAATTATAAGATGATTTGAGATAACAAAAATCAGAGTTAAGCTAATAAAATTAATAGTTGTTATATATAAGCCTATCACACATGCAGTATAATGGATTAATGTTTTTTGGATATTTAATTACTTGTGTTTTATTTTCTCCCCATTTGTGATTAGAAAAAAAATACAAGAAGCGACAATAGAGAATAGTGGTATTAATGAAAAATATTACATGATTCAAATAGAGTTATAAAATTCCTAACAAAAAGATACAACAACACTCAATACACATCAGAAATAGGTAATGAATCCATCCCTTTGTAAGAGGAAGAGGGAGGTTCTCCAGGTGGTTGAAGAGACTCAGGCAGAGGGATAACATCATGGATGATAAGAGAAGCTTCAATAGAAGCTTCAGTGTATCTTGAGTGAGTGAATCTTCGAGGGATCATTAGAGTCAAGATTCGGATGGCTTGAGCAGGATCCATCAAAGGAGAAGCACTAGATGGGGATGAGTCAGTGGAGGTTCTATGGTGAGGTTCTAACTATGAGGTGAAATAGTGGGGTTCTAACAGTTAGGTGAAATGTCTAGGTTTTAACATTGAGGTGCAACAGCGAGGTTCTAACAGTGATATGCGATGGTGGGGTTTAACTGTGAGGTGCAATGGTGAGGTTCTAACTGTAATGTTCAATGGTGAGGTTTTAACAGTGAGGTTCGACGGTGTGGTTCTAATAGTGAGGTTCAATGGTGAGGTTCATAATGTGAGGATCAATGGTGAGGTACTAACACTGAGGATCAATGGTGTGGTTCTAATAGTGAGGTTCAACGGTGAGGTTCTAACAGTGAGGTTCAAAAAATGAGGTTCAACGGTGAGGTTTAATGGTGATGTTCCCTATACAAAAAATAATCATCGACGATTCATGTTTAATGTAGTTTATCATCTCTGAATTCAAAGGCATTGTGAATATATCATCCAATTATTGTTTAGTGACAATGAATTCAATAGTGATATCACGTCATTGATAATGATCTCTCAAGAAGTGATGGATTACATCAATGTGCTTTTTCCTAGCACGAGATACTAGATTTTTAGAAATTTTAATAGAACTTGTGTTTTCATAGTTTATAGAGTCATGTTTCAATTGATATACATAGTCTAGTAAAGTGTTTTCATCCAAATAATTTTAGAAAAAAAAACTACCAGGATCTATATATTAAGCTTCACTAGTAGATAATTCAACAAAATTATGTTTCATATTACACAATGATATTAGGGACTTACCTAAACGATAACATGTTCTAGAGGTTCTTTTTATATCTAACTTGCAACCCACAAAGTCAACATCAAAATAACTTATTAGATCAAATGATTGTATTCTTGGATAAAATAGTTGTATGTTGAGAGTATATTTGAGATATTTGAAAAATCCTTCTGCATGAATTTATATGAGACTCTTTGGGAATATCTTGAAAGAAATCACACATGCATACACTTAATATAATGTCAGTTCAGCCATCATTAAGGTAGAGCAGACTCCCTATCATACATCTATTGTTGGATTGTCCCGCTGGTTCTCCAGCATCATCTACATCCTTCATACAAGTGGTACTCCTAGGGGTATCACTACCATTACTACCATCCACACAAAAACATTTTCAAATATCCTTAACATATTTACTTTTAATTAAAACCATAACGTCTTTATTTTGATAAATCTGAAATCCAATAAAAAATTTCTGTTCTCCCATTTAATTCATTTCAAATTCAATTTGCATTATTTTTTGAAAAATCAGTTCATAATGAATTTTGAGATCATCCAAAAATGATGTCATCTACAGAAACTAGTATTATCAAAACATCTTTGGAAGTTATTTTAATAATGTTTGTAGGATCAGTTATTCCTTAACTAAAACATTTTGAAATATTAAAAGAGTTAATCCTATCATACCAAGCTAATATAGTTTTCTTTAAACCATATAATGCTTTTGAAAGTTTAATATCATGATTATGAAAATGGATTTTTTTTAAAATGAGGGGGATGTTCAGAAAACAAATCCTCAACTATATAACAATTTAGAAAATCACTTTAAACATCAATTTGATAAAGATTAAAATTCAAATGAGCTGCATAAGAAAGTAGAATTTTAATATCCTATAACTTATCTACAGGTTAAAAGGTCACCTCACAATCTATTCCTTAGTGACTATATTTTTGTGCAACTTACCTATCTTTTTTTCTAACTATTTATCTATACACATTAACTTTGATCCTAAAAACCCATTTAGTCCCTATGGTCAATATGTCCTTATGCATTTCAACTTGCTTCTGGACATTTCTCCATCAAATTGATTTAGTTCTTATTCCATATCAATCATATAAAATTCAAAATTGATAACATCATTAATATTATTGGGTTCAAGATGTGAAAGAAAATCTTGATGTACATCATGGTTTCTGAGAGAATCTCTAGTTTGTGTCCCTCTATTTAAATCACCTACTACAACATCTAAAGGATGATTCCTAAATTTTATAAAACCTCTAGAAAGAGTTGTACTAAACACATCATGGTTGTTTATAGGTTCATACTCAAATGGTGTTGATTATGGAAGATTCCCAGAACTGGTTAATTTTACACGGGGTTCCCTATCATTATCAGTATGTTCTAGAATTGTCATATCTTCTTCAATAAATACAAGAGAGGTTTTGGGTTCATGTGGATTTGTCTCGTAAAATTTTACATGAACTGACTCTTCCACACATTTCGTTTCCTTATTGAATAATCTATAGGCATTAATCAATATTGAGTAACGTAGGAAAATTCCTTCATCTCTTTTGGAGGAAAACTTGTCAAGATTGTCATTAAGGTTTTGAATTAATACTTTACAGCCAAAAACTCTTCTGTTGTTAACTATTGGATTTTTATTATTCAAAATCTCATAAGGGGTATTCCTAAGAACATTTCTAATTAAATCTCCATTCATGGTATAACAATTTTTATTTACACCTTAAGCCCCAAAATAAATATGTAGATTATACACATTTAGCATAGTCCGAGAAATCTCTTGAATTTTCCTATTTCTTCATTCTGCGACTCCATTTTGTGGAGGTGTTCTATGATTGGAGAAATTACATATATAGAAATTATGTGGGAAATAATATTTAAACTCTTGATCTTCAAAGTCGCAATAATGATAACTTCTCAGGTCCTTAATTTTAAGTCCACTAAGATTCCCTACAAACGTAAAGTATTTTCTAAAATAAGAACAAGCTTCAATTTTGTGAGATATAAAGTATACCCAAGTGTACCTAAAAAATCATCTACATGAACATAAACATAGTGATACCAATTTAAACATAAAACTCTTGATGGTCCAAACAAGTCCATGTGAACCAACTCAAGTGGTGGAGATGTAGAGACTTATTTCTTTGTTTTTAAAGAAACACTATTTTGTGTTCTTATTTGACAGGGATTACACACTTTGTTAAGAGGAAATTACAATTTAGGTATGTCTCGATCTAAACCATTCCTAGTAAGTTTCCTATTTGAGTGCACAATTAAGTGTCCTAATATTCTATTCCACAACTAGGATTCTTTATCAAAATCATTTAAGAAAGAAACATTTTTCTTGGATATTGAATTTAAATCATCAGCAAACACATTTTCACTTCTACAGGAAGTGAATAATAAATAATTTTTGGAATTAAAAACATTACATGCATCATTTTCAAAAATGGCATTAAAACCATCATCACACAACTGAGAAATGCTAAGTAAATTGTACTTTAATCCTTCAATAAAAAGTACATTGGAAATTAATATTGTATTAGTCTTACCAATTTAACATAAGCCAAATATTTTTCCCATTGCATTGTCACAAAAAGTTACATGCCTGCCATCAACATTGATTAGGCTCTTTAAGCAAGAATAATCTCCTGTCAGGTGTCCAGAACATCCACTATCCAAGTACTACATGCTCTTAGAGGAACTATTTAGGCAACATCCCGTCAAAATAGAATAGGCATGGGGTAACTTTGGTATCCATGTTTTCTTTTCTATAGAGAGGTTAGAAAGTAACACATTAGTAAACGAAATTTTATTAATAGGTTTACTATCATCAATATACATATTGGGAGGCCTAAATACATTATTGTGTTTTTCAGAAAATTGTCTCTCAAAAGATGTTCCAGAACTAGAACTAGCATTGAACAATCCAAATTTTATAACAAATTTGGTTTTGCTAACTTTTCTCTGTCCTGGTTGATATCCTAGACTAGTGGTATATTTTGGAGAAATCTGAATTCCAAAAACTAAATCAATGTATCCCTATAGGCAGTATACTTCTCAAGATCTTTCTTTATTTGTCCATTGGATAATTTATGTTCAGTTTTTTTTAACAGCTGGTATAATTTCCGTTTTTTCAATATCATGTTTTGACTAATAATTTTCATTTAATGCATGATATATCTTTATTGATTTATATTTGTCCTCAAGCTCATTATAGGAATACTCATTCATTTAATAGTATTAAAATAGTTCATACATAGTAATATCTTGATTATTATGTGACTCACTCTTATTACCAGAATAATAAGTGTTCTGTGTAAGAGAATTAAGTGTTACCACGTATTTTTATGTCATTAAACATAAGATAGCATGGTTGTTTTGATCACTATCAAAATCAATAGATCCACTGGGGCTGTCTTCTGATGCACACCATGTTTCTCACATATACTTTTTATAATCTGTTCCCTTATCTTCAAATTTATTTTTAAAAATCATCTTGGTGAAGTCTGCCTTCACATTACCTTTTTGTTTTCACTCATAGTTGATTATTTAATTTGAGTTGTCAATGCATTTTCTATTTTTCTTCCATTGTGAATTACAATCATAATTTCCCTTTTAGTTTGACTTCCTAAATAATTTGTTATTTAGGTTAAATTTTTTTAACCTTCTAGAAAAATGATCATTCTCCTCATCATTGTTTGAATCTGACTCTTCACTAGTGGAACCGTCTATAGGATCATGAAATATTTCTCTTCCTTTTCACATTGTGGTTGAATTATTGAATGCTATTGAATTTTTCCTTGGTTATTCTACTACTTCTTGATTGACATTATTTTATTATTCATACCTCATATGAATTCCATTTAGTTCCTTCGATGGATGTTTAACATTGTAACAATTTTCTCAGATAAAAACAAAAGTTCCTCTCTATCTATCAGGCATGCATCAAAGTAGTCTCATAATATGGTCCTTATTGTCCACTAGTTTTCAAGGTAAATTCATAGTATTAACTATTTAATTGATCCTAAGATACATTTCTGAAATAATTTCATCAGGTATCATTTTAAAATTATCAAATTTAATAGAATATGTATTTAATATCATTTCATTAACATTAGTTGTTCCCTCGTGAGAAATAGCTAAATTATCCAAAATTTCATATAGCGTTTTTCAAGGAGATATTTTATTGAAATCCTCATCTCCTGGAGAACAGTACAAAGCATTCGTTGCTTAACAATTATTATTATATATAGGTTTTTTCAACTAAGACTATATGTCCCTTGAAATAGTAGAAAATACATGTTGTTCTTCAATTGTTTCCCAGATTTCATGTCTCGTTCTCTCTAGATACATTTTCATTTTTAATTTAAACTAAAAATAGTTATTACAATAAAATAAAGGTGGAATGCTAGTAGTTGCACCCTCTAATCTAGTTTCAATAGTTAATTAGAATTTAATGAAATTAAAATTGAGGTATGACAGAAATTTTAAGATCTTTAAGAATCAACTAAAATCATAGTTTAAAATAATTATAAAACTTAAAAATAATATCCTATGATACCAAATGTTGATCGGAGTGGATACTCAAGAGGGATGAATTTAGTTCCAATAAAATTTCTATTAAAAACATTATGATAAAAATCCCCCAATTCAAAATAGCCCATTCAATTAAGGCAGTTGATATGTAAATGTGTAATTGCTCAACCATTTTCTTAAAGGATGATTAGTCCTCAATTGAATAAATGTAATCACTAATTCAAATTTTAAAACTGGTATACTTAATTAATCATATATACACACTAACATAATCTAACTGTCAGAGTGAATGTAAAAACAATTTTTTAGGTTTAAAAATATAAGAATCAGATAAAATAAAACATAGTTTATAAGTATAAGAGAAAAAATATAAATAGGAGGTTCGGTCTCATGACAAGACCTAATACTCCCCGCTTGGTGATCACCATCCACAATGAATATTGTAAAAATAAAAATGATAAAAAACATGTATTTGGGTTTACAGTCGTTTATAAAAACTGTCTATGTTCAAAAACATCTACCACACTTCTACATGTGAAAACAATCAACCAAGAAAAATAATACATATTCCACAGTTATGCATGGGAAACAAGAGTTGAGAGAGTTTTGAGTGGGTATTTTTAGTTTCCCATAGTTAAATCACATGAGACGATGTGTCTGTAACAAACACACAATACATTGAAATGTAAAATAATAAACATAGTTGAGCTAGAGAAATTTGGATTGATTATAAAATGATCTATCTGTTTGATGATCAGCTATGGACTTCTTGCAGTTGAAAAAATGAAGGTTCTGTTCTTCTTTACAAGATTCCTCCAAAACAAACTGTAAATACATTCTAATACTGGATTCTAGGTACATAGATGTTCAACATCATTGTACAAGGGTTCTTTAATCAACCACATTAATACCTTGAATTTTTTTCTTCAAAAATATCATCGTGAAGCTTTAGTATTTTCATTATAATTACTGGAGTGTTATTCTTCTCGTTCTTCACTAATTAATTTATCATCTGGACTTCTTGATTTAATTTTTCTTTATGCCTTGATATATCTTTCTTCCTTGGACATTTTCACTTTCATTTTTGAGGTCCGAAAAAAGTAGTAAGTACATCATATGAAATCTTTCTCATACCTCGTAATTTAATCATATGGTGTCCTGATATGTCTAAAGACAATATTAATTAATATCAAATGCATGAAATCAATAAAATAAGACCATTTGGAATACATTAAGAAAATGGATAAAGTATAGAATATGTTTTCAGTAGATTGGTAGTTGTAGTCTATCAATTGGTAGCATCTTCAACAACAAACATAATCAGCTGCAGACTTCTAATAGTAGGCATTTCTAGTGGTAGTCTTTTCTAGCAGTAGACTTCACCAATTGTATACATCACCAGCTGTAAATTGTGCTAACTGTAGACATTACCAACGGTAGACTTGTCCAGCTGTTTGACTTCACCAATGGTAGAATTTTCCAGTGGTAGACTTCCCCAATGAGCTATTTTGTGGTAGACTACTTAACAGTAGACATCCAGTAATAAGTATGGCATTAGACTTCTAACAGAAAGACTTTGTAATAGAAACCTAGTAACAATAAGGACTAATCACATTGACTCAACAACTGTATGATTCAGTAAGTATTCCAATAGTAGGCTTTACCATATTGACCTTTTATTAGTGAAAACATACTGTAACCTTATTACTATAGATCTTATAATGGTAACCATCATTATTAAGGTCTTCAACGGTATCCATTTCACCAATGACATCATGTTGTAAGGTTTAGCTATAGGTTTTTCAATGGTGACTGTGACAGTGGCTGAAAAATACTGACCTCTTACCAGTATCCTTCAATAGTGACCTTTAACTTAGAGAGTTTTTATATTATAAACAGATTTTAGAAAAGTCATGTGATAAATATTGATTGATATAGATAGTCAAAAAATTATCCTATTATAAAATTAAACATGATTTGGTATTATAAAAATAGGTGAATCCAACATATGTCTTCCATAAATCCATTTTTTATTCTCAAGTTATCCATTCATAGATTATTATCCTGACTCTATTAAGATTCATGTCTCACGAAAATCTAATATTTATTTCATGTATCATAATTAAGATCATTAATATATATACTATGATATTCCATTGTTATCCTCACATTATCAAACCCATATGTTCTTGTTATGCTTACACATTTCCTCTATTTTCCCTTATTGAGCATTTGAGCTCACCCATTCCCTTTGTGCCCTTACCCTAGATTATGATGGAATGTTTTTGGTTGAAATACTAATGGGAATGATCATTAATGTATTAATTGGATATCATTCACCATTTTAGTATATTTTCTTCCATGTTTCTAAAGATACAATAATATTACATTTCTTAGGCCTTACTTTTGTAATGTAATTAATATTCGTAAAAAATGATTTTATATCCACGTATGATAAGACGAGGGAACTATAGAATGTTTAATATAGAAACATGGATCTGAAATGGTTTTAATTAAAACATAGTGTATATGATTATAAGATATGACATATGTATATATAAGGAATATATATAGGTTCTCATTCCTATTTCTATCGGGCATGTGGGCATGTAGTCTCAATCAGAATAAAATTAAGAAATAGTTATTTAAATAAATAAATAAAATTATTAGGATCAATTATTAAATGGGTAATATAAATATAATAATATTAGAGTTAAGGTATTCAATTATATTATATAAAGGGGTGAGGGTTTTGGTAGGTAAAATTAAAATAGATTATAGTTTTGATTCCTTAATATAACTGAGAACATGACCGATTATAATCATCAGAATATAATTCTCCTATACCAAATGTTAGATATTTAAAAATATTAAATATTATATTTTTTCTCGCATAAGAAATAATGGGATAAAATTAATACATTAATTTCATAGGATGTAATCTATTTCCATCACATTCTATGTTATTATTAATCCTCTTCTTGCACATGAATTGACAGTATGTTCCTATAACAATTATGTACTAATATTTAACACTCCTAAATTAATCAATTCAAACCAACAGTTGATATTTTATTATTTTTAGGAAATCTAGGGGAGTGGCTTTCCCTCAATGACCACATCCATGATCTTTCCATAAGAAGCCAATCCTTATTATGGTAATTCCTCAACCAACATATCAACCATAACACCTATACATATGTTATAACATGGTCATGAAGGAAACTCAAAAAACCAAAACTGAATAACCTATTGGACACTTCCAGATCGCTTCCAACAATATACAAAATAATGGAATATTATATTTACAAAAATATGAAATAATATTATACAAATAATTATGGATTTCATTTATGTAATATATTAATACACATCTAGTATTCAACATTACTCATACAATAATATCTCATATATTAATATAAAATCATTTTTCTAGAATATGGTTATGGTTTTATAGGATCCATTATTATAGACATCATTAAGGGTTCACTCAAGCTATTCTCATCCTCCAAGGTTCATTATGGTTTGTACTTTATGACATCAAACTCCTTATCTGAAAGTAGTTCCCCCACACCCCATGTTGTGATGGAGTTATACCATGAATTTCCCATCTAGTAACATTAATTTCATGTTTCCCAAAATCAGAGGGTGCACTCAGATGAAATTCCTGGTGTAGACGGTTATTCAAGATAGATAACACATCATTAGAAATATACATGTCCCTTCTTTTGACACATACTTTAATAATCTTAGAGACAAGTATCCAAATTTTGTAATATAATTTAATCATAACAATACTAATAATAATGTATGATATCAATCTAATGAGAACTATTTATGAATATAACATTAATATTCAATACCCATCAAAATGTATAATATCCATCATGTGATACCTATTTTATAATATCATTTAAACATAACAATACCCAAAAAAAACTTATGTTGTCTATCCCAAATGACACATTTAGTAGTTCAATATAAAAATAAAAATATAAATCGAGGAGGGTTCAACTGATCCATATCAATGTTATTTTTGGGAATATATATCTATGGTACCATATACCTGATTATAAATTCTTATTTACTCAGATATGGGTGAGGTATAAAATACAGGACATGGTAAACTATTTTACTCCATTTTTTGGCTGCCGTTAAAAGTATGGAATTGGGTTCATTATGTCTCTTATAATTTTGATCATATTATTTAATGGGGATGGTTTTTATGATGGATTGGGATGAAACCGAAGAATATAAAGGGTGAATAAAAATAATGAATTTTTTAGATTCAGTTGATCATTCACATATTATTCAAGACGTAAATCTCATCATAAAATAAATGTTCATCAAATATTGGCATATAAAATAAAATACATAGAGAGGATATTTTACATGAAAAACATATAATTACTTAAAATATTATCTTTAGAAATGAATCCTCATCTATGGAACCATTCTCAACATATTAATTATTAACACATCACTCATGACACACCAAACATATCAAAATTCTAAATTAACTATATCTTCATGGTTAATGAATTTCATTATAGTGAGTGAGTCATGATGGACATTAAAAGAAATAATGCGTAATGAACATTAAAAATGACAAAAGAAATTATAAATATCTGATAAAACAAAAGCCTAAAAAAATTTATAGGAGGTTCAATTCTCAAATTATTCCATCATAAATCATTCACTATAATCTGCTTAGTATATGAGATAGTTTCTAATATTCGAATAAAATTGATATAATACATTTAGAGTTTAGAATTTCAATTCAATCCTTAAACTAAATATAAAATGCGAATTAGGGTGGATAATTGGTGTAAACCACATTATTTTCTCTTGAATGAGTGCCTCCAATGAGAAAATTCACCACAAAGTTACTATTCATATATTGCAATAGAGATTATTTAAAAGTTTACTATCATTATAGAAGTTTATTTTTTATGGAACCATCTAGGGAAAAATCTCTATTTTATATCATATAGTTAAATGGGATTCATAGAAACCATTCAAAACATTTATCTATGCCTTCAACTCAGTGTTGTCCAGAAACAAATTTACAATACATTTAATTTCCAAATGATGTTTAGATTTTCAAAAATTCACAACACTTCTTATATAGTGTTTAATATTTATATATAAGATTAAATCATTTTTGTATGTAGAAATTATAATTCCATCCATGTAAAACAGGATTAAAAATATTTTTCATAATCCATCTAAAGATTAAAATTTGGTACTAGATTTTTGGAATATCAATAGAGCCTCCTAAATAATTGGATATATATATATATGAATTAACTTTTGAATCATGTCATTAATATGATACAATCCTTGTATGAAATAAAGTAAATTTTCTGATGTTTTAAATTTTATAGAAATTTAATTTTCTTGCTGGGGGTGTAATTCTACGTGAATTAAAAATTCATTCTAGCATTGTGGTTTGTAGAAAAAAATTAATTCATGCTTATAATCTTTTATTTGTTGAATTCGTGTTCATAATTTTATAATACTAAAAGAGAGAACATACCACTGACAAATTATGTGAATGTCAAATTGAAAATCCCCCTTTTCCAACAAGAAATGATATGATAGGTGATTGTGATATCAATTTGTTATTAGCATAATACCCAACATTTAGCTCATAAATGATTGAACAGAACTAATAATTCATGTGTGTATCAATATGCTTTCCTTTACCTCTATCACACATGATTCCATTTCATGTTAATTTCTATAGGAGGTGATCGTGAAATGGATCACATGCATAGTGAGAGTAAATTATCTAATATATTCCTCTATGCTTATTCTATGACTAGTAACTTCTGTAAAAATGATGTGAAACATTCTATTATATACAATATTATTTTTAGTTCATATAATATTGTATATTTCACTAAACATGAGATTAGTTGTTTCTATAGAAAAATTCACATCATTAATGCCAATGAAAATGAATCTATTTAAAGGATATCAGTTATTATTATTGTTAAGGTTATTAATTGGGATGAAATAATTTAATTTTATCCATGGGTGATGCATGGTTAAATTAATATATATTATGTGATTTGGGGTATAATTACATTCAATCACAGACACACACCACACACACACAAACATGAAACGCTTGCTATAACCCCCTCCCCCCATGGGTATAGCCTCCAATAATGATTTATTAATTTAATATATATCCCATATGTACAGTTGGCATGATACCCATAAAAAATATAAAAAATATTATAGTGGTTTCATTCATGATTCATCTGGAATGCACACCAATCCTACATCATGCATGTGTCACTTCCTGCATACCACATCGCATGTGTCACCGCCTGGATAACATTGAAATATTACATAAGCCTACCAATATTTTCATCTGGGTCTTATGAAGAATTAATGGGATCCATTAAACCCTGGGTAGGCCCCCAAATGTAATGGTATGTGTAGTTATATAGAAAATTCGTTATATTACACACTAATTTAAAATATTTGATTTAGGAACACATTGGGGGGAGATAAAATATATTTCATTAAAAATAATTTTGTAGATTCTGATATTCCCAATATCCTTCTATTAGATATTACCATTCTCCTATTAATGTCTTAAAATAAGATATAATATTTATTCTAATTTTTGGGATTGATTTATTGAAAAAAAAAATTAATGATTCATGACATGTACTTATAGTTTGTAAATTTTAGCACATGAAGATTTTTTTTCAAAATCCCTACATATAAGACTCAATTTTAAACATTTGTATATCCCAAAAAATTATGGGAATTTATGAAATTAGGATATGATTTTTTATAAAATTTATTTAATGATATATAAATATATTAATATATAATACTTGTACAAAATATTGTGCTACAAGAAATTGGATTGAGTTATAAATCTATAAATGCATGTTGGAATATTGGAGAAAGTTTTATGAAAATGGAATCTACCACTTAGTTTATAAATTGAAATTTAACTTCAAAACCTAAAATATAAAATTAAGGGAGAATATAATAGTATTAAAATTCCCCTAAATATTTTAATTAGTTGATCAGTGCTACAGAACCAATAGAAAAATCAGTAATATTTCTTTTCTTGTTGAAAACTACAATTCAATATAACTTTATTTATACTATGAAGAACTCACGTTTCATTGAATGGTCGATTGAGGTAGTCTAAAATATCTTATAGTTTTTGAATAAATGAATTTATTTCCTTTCAAAAACTATTTTATAGAAAAAAATTTTATTTTTATTTATATGTGAATTCACAATTCAAGGTTTTCTATAATGTTTCTCATATGGATTTATTATATGAAATTATTTATGGTGAAATATGGATATTATATTTCAAATGATTTTTTTTCTATTTTATTTTGAATATAACCACCTTATTCACGTTTTTATGTAATTTCCAATTATATATAAGATGATATATTTTATCATTATAGTCTCATTAAAATTTATTTAATTAAAAATCATGTGACCATATACATTGGTACATCTAATAATTGAATTAAGTCTTATATTTTGAGTATATAGAAAATCGAGCCACACTTTCCACAGTATTTATCAAATTGATGTGTAGTGGGTTCATACACATTATGAATTACATCAGGATCATTATAATATTGAATCATGAAAAAAATGAGTTTGTGTGATATGTTTATAGTACATGAAATATGTTTTAATTAACATTCCATTTTTAAACTAAAAAAAATACTTTAAATTCAGAAAAATCACATAATTTGTTTGATTGGAATCCAAAAATTTCATAGACATCCCAAATGACTTGTAGATTGTTTTTATAATGTATTAATAATATCAATGTATTTATGTTAGGTTTTTAGTGAGTGAGAAATTATTATAACATTAATTGAAATTTTATATTAAAGCCATCATTTTATGCTTTATCGATGACACCATGTATCAGAGTGTGGTGTGTCTCATTTTTATATGTCATAAGTGAAATATGTATTATATTTCCTAATTATGAAAATATATATATTTTTTAATATTTTTGTGTATGGAAGAAGTTTTTTACAATAAATATCATTTTAAACATAAACCACACACCTTGGGTACATTATAAAATTAAACCATAGAATATTGAACCTAAACATATTAGATAAAGAACTAATATAATTATAAAGTAATGAAATATTGAAATAATCAAAATCTTTATTGAATGCTTGTCGATATGTTTTTGATCTCATTAAATATTCATCTATTATTATATGACAAATTATTCAAGGGAAAAAAATATTCTGTAATTTCATATCATTATTATTTATGTGAAAATTAACAACATATATATCATATGAAAATTATAAGAAAAATATCAACAATGATTAGGGAAAATGATGGGAAATTTTAATGTATATGTTATATAAGTTCACTACATCATGAGATTTTTATACATTATAATACAATGTTCGTTAACTATACATTTCAAAAATATATATTTCCAATTATAAATAATCGAAATATAATAATTTTTTTAGTTCTTAATACATATTGACTGAAAATATTTTTTTTGATTATCAAAAGCCGGTTTATGGGATCTGGTACCTAAACATACAAACACAAAATAAACAATAAAACCTCAATCCCATGCAATAAATTCAACACAAAATTACACATCATAAAAACTGTAGTCATCTCCGCATCCCAAATAGGATTTATCTTTACCAGTAGCCATAGCTGATTCCCATTCTGGTGACCTCTAGAAGATTGCACTTTGTACCCAACACCTGACCTGTTCCAGAGATGATAGATCTGGTGAAGTCACCATGATCAAGCAACCCTTCCTAACTGCCACTGTCACCTCATTATTCTTCTTATAGGCAGACCTAATCTTTATCGACTATTAGAGGCAAGAATAATCTCTCATTGGCCATCTTCTTGGAGTAGCTGAAACAGGACCTTCATCTGAAACAAGAGGCATCTTCCCACCTTGAACAACCTCGTTGAATGAACGACCCACTGGACAACTTACATTTTCATTACCTCCCCATAGGTCCCCTTAAATTTACTGAATTGATCCCCCAAACCCAAACCAGGTCTCCTAGCATTTTTCTCCTACTATTGGTCTGGAGTATTGTTTTCCATCAAAGGAAGGTGTTCACCCTATGTAAACACATTGACCACAACCACTGTAGAAGACCCCTTCACACCACCAACAGCCTGAATATCCAGACTCCTATATATTTCAACCAAATTAGAGCACTTGTCCACTGAGTGGTTGTCCTCCACTGTCAAACCACCAAAATCAGGCCCCGTGTCTCCAACCTATGTAACCTCCACTAACTACCTCTTTGGAGACACCTCCCATGTAATATCTCTGTAAACATCAAATGGATGACTCTCTGGATGTCCCAAGTCACCAGCGAGAACATTTTCCAAGTCTTCAATCGGCTACCTCTCAATCTCCTCCTCACCAACGATCCCTCCGGAAAGACTATCCACCTCTAGACCCTCGGCCATCAAACCATCCGACAATCCATCAAATCTATTACTCAATGAAATAAAAGGTAGATCCAAATGTTCCAAACCTCTAGCCTCTTTGGAACCAACAGAGATAACCACATCGACAGAAATAAAGGTACCCCCAACCCCAAACATCCCGGCACACTCACTGACCAAAGAGCTAGTGGAGGCTCCAACCTCCAGCCTTAAAATGAGGAAAATACCACCATCCTTTGGGTTATGTCCCTTACCTCCCGATGCTCAAGTGTCATGATTGTTTCTCTCAAGAGTCACCATACCACGCCTAGCTAGATTACCATTCAAAGCTAGACTAGCCCCACCAGCGCCACTTCCTCTATCAACAAGCCCTAATGATCACATCTCAGTACCCATCTCAAAGCCTGCCACCAAACTGGTATCATTAGCCATGCTCATCAGAACAGCTTTCCATTTACAACGGTTCTCCCTCAACCATGGCGGATGTCCCCTTCGACATACCTCAGTTGAATGTCCCAACCTCTGGCAAAAATCACAAAACACAGTCCAATTTTCATAAATAACTCGATGTGTGCATCAATACTCTTCACCAATCACAATACAAACAAATTCAAACAATGATTGTGACGCATCAATCTCAACGCATATCTGGGGGTTCAATGGACGGAAGACCGCCTCGGTGCGACTATCGGAACATAAAAATCGTCCTACCATGTTTCCCAGCATTCGAATAATTGACGGATTTTGAAACTGTAATGGATGTTTGTGAAAACATACCCAAACTACGTTTGAAGATGAGTCACAGTTCATATGAAGATCAAATGACCAACAAAGAAGCATAAATCGAGTTCCTTTGATGAAGCGAGGAGCCCTTGACCACACTTGAATGAGATCAGCCTATGTTTCAAAAAAAAATCATAATTTTCTTATTGTCAAGCAGACCAACCACCATGCGTTCCTGGAGACCCCAAGATCTGTAAACGAATCGATCGAATTCATCCACGGAAGGCCTCTTGTTCTTGAACCAGGCCACCAGAGTGATATTCAATAGGCTATAGGATTCCGTACACTTGGAAGAAGAAATTTGAATATTCGACACCTCATCGAGCAATTCTGGAACCTTAGGATTTAAATCGAAATTCAAGAAAGGAGGGAGGAACTCCTTATTTGAAAAGGGTTGGATGGTCCTTACGCTCCAATGGTGATCAAGGACTATAAACATTCCATGGTTTAAATGATATTGAAACACAAACCAGTCAAAATATTTTTCCTAAAATATAATGTCAAATGTATAACATAAATTTAATTAGCATTTTTTCATGTTTTTTATAATATATTCTAAAATATCATCATGTGTGGTCACATTTTAAGATCCTTGTGGAATTTTTGAGTATTATTATTTTTTTGTTGATAGAAAATGTTATATTAAATGAATATTTTTATTAAATTAGGAGAAATAATTTGTTCTATAATTTATGAATTTTTATATGATATGTTCGGGAATATATGGATAAATAATTGATGTATGCAATTTTGATGTTCATAGAATGTATAAAACCCTTAATTATAAAATAAAAACACTCTATTTTATAGAATATGCAACATGAAAAAACATCAGTAGAAGAAAAAATAACACCCAAAGTAATGAAAATAAAATTTTCCAAAAGTAAATTTTATCAATTCTATAACATTCACAACACAAAACTCTAATTTTACCTTGAATTACACACAACACCCTGTTTAACATTTATTACACAAAACATCATGTTTAAAAAAAATGTGAAATATATTTAAAATATTATTATTTAACCTATTAGTTATAACATAGCTGTTAAAATGCTTGGAATAAATAATTTAAACAAAATTATAAAAATCTTGTGATGAGGAATAAAATAATCATCATTTAAATGAAAATGATACAAATACTAAAAATATATTTTTCTCTTAAAGATGTGTTAATCAATATTTGGGAACATATTTTTAAATTAAATTATAACACATTATAAAAAAATATTATTTTTTAAATTATAATTCCTAAATTTACATAGGGTGATTTTTTAGTTTATTTTTCAAAGGATTCATTTTTTGATGAATAGTAAATATATTAATAAAAACCATCTATTTTTAAAAAAATATTATTGTTGATAAATTATATATTAAAAAGATATTAAAGTATCATTGGTTAAAATTTTATACCATTTAATTGAAAATACTTCAATTTATTAATTTTATTATTTTATATTGATGTAAAAACATTGTATTCTTCGGAGCTTTTTCTCTTTAAAAACTCACTTTCACATCACATATTTTGAGATTAATATTTTATTGAATTTTGAAAATATTGTTAATTTAATATGGAAAAATGAATTTCATATTTAGAACAATAATTATTTATTAAGATAAATAAGGTCACCTTAATGGTTTTTTATCAAAATGAATACTAACAATAGAGAAAATTAATTACAACAGTTTAGGTAAAAACTGTTTCACTGAGGGGTTAAAAAAATAAAATAATGTTTATAAATTACCTAAAAAATTTTACAACACACATTAAATTTCCATATTTTGATCTTATAACTTTTATTTTCTAGAAATAATCATTTTGAAATCTATTTCATTGACAATAAAATGTGAATTTGTTAATCTTTTAAAAATTTAAAATATTTTCCACTCTTATGAATTATAATAGGCTACACCCACTCCACATATCATCATTCCTTACTACCTCTATATATCATCCATGACCTACTCAAAAAAACTCCCAAAGTCACTGCCCTCATCCTAGATGCCATTGTATGGTTATAATCTCCCCGATGATATATTTACTGAAAAACTATTGATGATACCTGAAGAATTGGTTATATTATTCAACGAGAATATTTATATTATTTTTTTCTCCACATCATTTGATTATTTTGAAACCATGATTATATAATGTTAAAATAACTTTATATATACCTGTATATTGTTATAATATATTTATGTCATACAAAAATCTCTAATTCGGTCAACTGGTTTACGAAATCATCATTACTGGGTATGGTGGACTACCTCCCCATGAGACGATGTCATTATTTTCATATTACCACCTGTAAAAAAAATTTATGATGAAAAATATAATGTATAAATATGATTTTTAATAACTTTTTATACATCTCTTTTCATTATAAAATATAAATATTTTTTACATTAATTTCATGGGAGATATGATAACGTCTCTTGGGTGTAAGATGGACAACTTCCTCACTAAGTGATGTGATTTATCTTTTACTACCTCTCCAAATTAATGTTTATAAGGATACTTTTTATGATAATATGTTATATACATGAAATTAATATGACATTCAACCCATATTTACAAATATTAAAATATAATATTTCATTTTGTTTCTATATTTTTTCTCATTTTATGATTATAATATCATTTGTGTACATTTGGACGACCACCTTCACAATTTTATTTTACTCACAAATCATCAACAAATCCCATTAATAAGGTATATATGTATATAATAATGAATATATTATATTATGTTAATTCTGGAAATAATATAAACTTCATTACATCTTTTAAAAACGATCAATGTTAAATAGAAATGTCAATCAAGTGTACGTCTAACCATCCATTTGTTGTGTCATAATATAAACCATTATTCAATCCCGTCATTAATTAATGTTTTCAAAAGTAAAAAAAACATTCAAAATATTTCATTATTATTAATCATGAGAATACGAAATTTGGTAATATGTGAAAAAATTATTTCATTCTTTTAAAAAAACTCAATAGAAAACAAGGCATTTTAAACCCCAAAATAAGAAAAATAATGAATGATTATTATTGAAAATGTGATATGATTAAATTTTTTTTACAAATATATCAGAGGTTTCATAATGTCCAATCAAAAGGAAAATTTTCGTAATATATTTCAAACCTCAAATTACATTCATTGGATTAAACATATACTTCATTTATTTTGTTATTAGATGATTATTTGTATAATAATTTTGGTTAACATATAATTTATTTACCCCTATATTATGTAGACATATATGTGAAATAAATAACTGGTTAATTTAGTAACTCTCACATCAATTTTATGATCATTGCGTGTGATTATTTTACAATATCATTATAATAAATATATTTTATTCATTAATTTCAATTGAAAGAAATTATTTGGGAATTCCATATTAAAAAAATGTCATTTTATTCGCATATATTTATTCATTATATTTTCACATATTAATAACATTTAGAAAAATTGTTTAGATAATATAATTAATGAATCATTTTCAAGAAATATGACTTCATTTCTCACAATGGAAGGACATCAATTTTCTTCTAAAGGCATGTTTTCTAAAAACAATTCATAAATGTTTTTAATTCTTCCAAAATGAGTTACTAAAGGTATTTTAATGCATTTTTACATCATAATTTTTATTCAATGTAACCATTTGATGTTTTCAAAATTAAATTCCCACTTCTCTTTTACCAAAAATATGAAACAATACTTTTTGTAATTTTATAATAAATGTAACTTTCATAAATGTTCTGTAGTGTCGGTGGAATGTTATTTTCATCAAGTATGAAATGAATATAATTGTGCAATTTCATGAATATAATTTCATTAAATAAATATTTTAATGTTTCTATGAATATTTTTAAGGAAATCATCATTTCAAATATTTTATAAATTATATAATTTTAAAAGCTCTTTTTCAGTGAAAAGTGTTCAAAAAAAAATTTTGTTTTTGATAATGATACAAATATTTTCTAGAAGAATGGTTTTAATTATGTTTTTATAGAATTTCTATTCTTCTATGGAAAAAAATTTTAATGTGATTATAATCCACTAGGGATATGTGGGATAGATATCCTCCTTCATCCTTTTACAGATGGTTAGGGATTAGTTTGACTGCTGATGTGCTATTTTGATACCCTTAACCGTAGTATTACTGATGGATTGTAGATTTTTAATAGATTATGCTATGTAATATCATTTAGTAATATAGTTTTTATATAAAATATTATTTTTAATATGAATCTCTCCTTTTATATGAAGAATGCATTGGATATAGTAAATTTTATGTGGGTCCCGATATAGACAGTACATCGATGGATCATCATTTATTATGAGAAAAAATAATTTTGTGAAACCCTATGATTATTTACCCAGTATTATTATAAATTCTTGTGAATGGTCTTGACAATATATTTTATAAGAAAGGTCTTCATGAGAATGATGTGGCTAGTACCGTTGATTTTGAAATCAGTAGATTTAAACTGTATTTTGAATGGCATTTGATGTAACTATATTGTAAAAGGTTGTGAAATTAAGTTCAATATTTGTCACGATTTCCATTTCATCCTTATTAATTATGTTATTAAAATTCCATGTGATTATTCAATATGTAACAATATCTTTGTTTATGTGATAAATTATATCTAATTTCTTCACCATCCATTATTTATTTGATATTTTTATAATTATACATATTAAATGGAAAATTATATATTAATTTATCATTCCATATTTAATATTACTTAATAATTAATATATTTATCTACACACATAGCCTTATTTGTCGTTTGAGGTTAGCCAATCCTTATGACTTTATTCTAGGATACCTGGTTGTATATTATTGTTGTGTAGGCATATACTGTAGGAAATAACTATATTCATGAAAAAATAATTTTGTTGTGACTTGTATATTAAAATGTTATATAGTACTCATGTATGTATATATTTTTCCAAGAATACATATATATTCAATAATATGAGATGTGATTTTTTAGGGTGTATTCCAATGTAATTAAGGAGAAACTATATTTGTGTTCATTGAATCTAAGATGTTGTATTTGGTGTTAATGGTAGTTTATTTTTAATATTGGGAACATGATTTATGATATCATATATTCGAGATTGTAACCCTATGATGTAATTTGAGGATTAGTATATAATAAAATCATTATGATATTGTAAGATTGGAATTATGGGGGGTTTCATTGCATTACATACCAATTGGTACGATATCAATGGACTTGGTTCATGTGTATATGTACATAGGTGTAATAACTCTGAAAATGGTATATTGACATTGACCCAATCATCACATGGTGGATGAAACCAAACCTTACAATTTTGTTTCTTTGACATACATTTTGGATATGATTAGTGTTATTAAAAAATTACATATAATCTATTATGAAGCATATGAAATAGATATATCCCCCATGAATCAATTTTTATTATTATGATATTATCTATGAAATAATTATTTTACTAGTTTTGGGATTATACATTTATTCCATTCTAATATATATAGACATAGTGATAAATAGTACCTAAACTGGTTAATTCAAAATTATTACATGTATTAAATTAGAAAATTTCAAATTGGTATATATTTTTAGAATTCTAGGACATAATTCAAACATATCTAACAACAATCATTCAACATGGGTTATACTACAAAAATATCCATTTCTTTCCTAATAAAATGTTTTTCCCATTAAAAATTATGTTGAATAATAATCACAGAATTCAAATTGGTTTCTCCTCTTCACATTCCAATCCTTAAACAATGGGAATAAATAATTAAACATGGAATGATAAAAAAATAATAGTAAGGGATATAAAAAAGATGGATAAGAAACCATTATTCCATATGTAAATATTATTATATGAAACCATTTACACAAAGGCATACTGCTCACACATCAAGTATCATATTCCTGTGAGAAAAAATAACTTTCTATATGATAGATAAAACAAAAGTAAACCATATATTTTAGTTGGGGTATTATATACATATTATTGTACACTTTTGTATATAATAATATTTCTACCCCTCACAGCTAGAATACAATGTATCCCTCATGGCCTTCTTATAGTGTAGCTATTACTTTTACACTTGGATTAACCATATGACTGACCGCGAACATAAAAATACCCAATTCATTAGTGGGTGATATAGATTTCATTATTTATCGAAAAAATTCCAATCTACAAGAAAATATTCAGAAAATGAAAATACAAACATAATATAAATCAATAATTTAAAAAAATAAAGGAAATTAATAGATGATTTTTTAAAGAAAAGTATCTTGAAAATATCGTATATTTGAACTGTGAGTTCATTATTGTTATTGGATATGTGATAAAGAAATACATTAACATAATAAAAAATAATATAATCAAAAATAATTTCAAAAATAATCTTAGTTTTACATATTTAATGTTGTTTAAGGATAAACCAACTAATTGAATTCGAGTTAAGTATTCCAATTCCACATTTTAGTCTTATATCTATCTTGTATAAAAATCATTTATACTGATTAAAAGAATGTTATTGATATTAAATTGAAATATATAATTTCTTAAAACACATTAAATGATCATGTTATAACATCATTCTTCCCATTTAATAATAATATTTTGTAATTTTCATTGTTTCAGGTGAGTTCTTCACATGGTTTCCTTGGTCGACTTGTAATGGATTTTCTTGGCGAATGGAAGGGAAATCCTAGAAGTGGAACGAAATTTTATTAATATAATATTCTAATATTTAATGATACCATAATTATTTTATTGAATTATTTTTATTAATCATTATAAAAAACTATAATGATAATTGTCTAGATAATTTTGGTCATTCTTCAATAATCCCAAACTAGTCTTAATATATAATTAATATTATGTATATATGTAAATTACATAACATAAAAGAGGTTATATCATATAGTATAAAATTTTCATCAGAAATTTAATTTACTTTATTTCCATCCATGAAGGTGGGGATGGAAATTGAAAACACATCAACCACGATGTTGGTAAATCGAGACATCAGGGACAATGTTTTTTTTAGAATAAGAGATAGAGGAAATGATGTATGATGATAAATTCATCCATAAAAATGATTTAATTCCAGAATACATAAGACAATACATTTTTAATTCATCTTTTATACACATATGATGATATTATAAGAAAATAATATCAATTTAAATTAAATGAAAATAAAATGAAGGTGGATTTTCACCTCTTGAATTGTCGTCATTGAGAAACTCCCCAAAGCATTTTTTTGGCCTTTTGTGAAAAAAATAATATTGATGTATCTAATAGCCATAGTAATTTTATTTGGATGAAATTTGACAAGTCAAAAAGATTTAGAGGTTTGAGGAGAAGAGGTGGCGAGGATGGTATTTATAGTTGTAGTGGGGGGGTCCATTATTTTAATCAATATTTTATTAATTTATAAAATATAATATATAGTGTTGATTATTGTCACTAAATATATTAATTAGTGAATGTGAGTCCAAAATAAATTCCAATATTTGAAAATAATTTTCTAATTATGATAAATTTAATTTTTTTAATTAAATTGATAAATTATTTCAGAATTACCAGTTTTAAAACAAAAATAGATATTATATCACCATGAAAATTTGGTTATCTTTTCATTAAATGGTCATTTAATAATAAGATAAAATATAATTTTTGAATCAATATTGTGAAAATATATTTTCTAATAAATAATTATATTAACTATAAAATTTTATTTAAATATTTATTACTTAGAAAAAAATGATAACTTAATTTATCATTTCTGAAAACATTATTTACATATTCCACAATATAAACATATCATGATTAAATTTGTATGATTTATGAATAATATTTATACTCTCATAGATGAGGTTACTATTCTATTTACTTTAATGTTGTTCCTAATGGTCATGTTAATATTATTATTTCATGACACTATTATATCTATATAAATTCCTTAATTTTTTTAAATACCACTTATTATCTTATTCTTATATAATTAATTTTATTATTACATTCTAGTATGAATGAAAAATATTTTATATGAACCTATTTTGTTATTTTATATTATCCAATATTGTATCTTCCAGAATTTATATATGGCACCTAATAAAAGGAATGAGAACAACGTCAATGAATGAAATCTTGAAAGAGTAACAATAATCATTTAATTATTTTATTTGAAACAATAATTCAAAGGGAATTAGTCACTGAAATGTTATCATAATATGAGAAAATAGAATCATTTTTTAAAAATGATGATAACTGATTAACTATGTATTATGTGTTCAAAGGGAAAATTAGATGGTGATGACGTTGGTGAAAACGGTGGATAAATTGATGATGTGAAATAATTCTTTCTAGGATATGATAATTACGGGAACAAACAACCTAGTACATTATTAAATTGAATGAGGGTTTATTTAATGGGATAAGATTAATTCCACCATTAATGTGACTGCAAGGGAATGAAAAATGATTCCAATAAACCATTGGTTAACTATATAGATATAAAGAACTACACGAATCAATGACTCGTGCATAAAAGGAATATACTTATAGAGGACCTAATTCGTCGTGGTCACTCATCTGTTATTCAATATAAGATAATGAAAAATAATTAATGTTATTAATTTTTTATTATTGAAATGTGTATTATGAATATTTTATCAATTATATCCTAGTTATAAAATTTATAAAATATATATGGAATGTAATTCAATAATTTTTGTTGGGATTTGAATGTGTTGGTTTATTATAAATGAAAACCTGTAAAATTAATTTTGTGGACAATTGATATTCTTGTAAATGTGATGATTGAGGGAATGAAATAAGTTCATAGTGATAATATAATGATGTTAGAATACAGTGTTGACTGATAGGGTTAATATATAATGGATTGTACTGGGTAATTTAAAATAGATTTTTTTTTAAAAAGTTGTTAGTTCTTTCATTAAATGATTAAAAGTCAGTTTTTGGATTTGGGTAATGTTTTGATAAACATGGTTTTATTTAAGGAACAATGAATCATGCATGTTTCCAGAAAAGTTCTGTGGTAATTAAATTACATTCATGTTTCAATAAATTACATTATAATGTTATTCACATGAATGTATGTGATGATTATGAACTACACAATGTTTTTTATGGATTAATGAAAAAATTATTTTAGAAATTTAGTGACTTTTTAGGTTATGTTTTGGATTACTTTTCTTATGTTTAATAAGGATTAAATATTTATGAATTTTCTTATGTTAAAATTTTTATGAGTAAATAGATACTAATGTATTATATTTGATATCTTGGGCTAGGAATAATAGATTTGGAAAAAAATTATAGATATATGGAATGACTTCACACTCTTTTAAGGATCTCAAGATCCTTTAAAAGATAATTCAAGTTCATTAGGTATAAAAAATCAATTTATGGATATGAATTTTTAATAGTAAGTGATGAAATTGAAATTGATTATGGCATAAAAATATATTTGAAATTATAGGTATGAAATAGAAATATATCAAGTACTTATATTATCATATCGTTTTAGAAATTAAAATATTTCATCAATCTCATGTTAATGATCTAGAAACAAATTTATCATGATACATTCCTAATTGATGAATCATTTATTCTTTTAAATCATCATGTATTCTTGGTTAGATTCCTTTATCATTCAGTTTTTTATTCATTTTCATTTTATTAGTGACCTAAATTACTCTTTATGAATATTTAAACATTTAACCATCTCTACTAGTTCATATTTCAGTACTGATCTGCTGTGTTGAATCCAGATTATATGTTTTTATATATAACCATTGTGCTTTCCATTCGTTTTTATTAAGGTTCTATTTTTGTAAATTTTTTAGATGTAGATTATTTTTAAAAAATATTTTCTATAAAACCCTTGATTAACAATTTCATGTTTAATTTAATAGGATTCAATTTATTTAGAAATGTGATAAAACCACACTCTATAATTATAAAATAATAACATTTAATTAGATAACATAGGAAACATGACACACCATGATAAAATGAAATATAATATCTCTATAAATTACTATATATTTATTTTGAAATAAATTAAATATATTTAATTTATTCTGTTACATGAAACTATATATTTATATTTCATTACATTCTACAGTCATATTAGATTGTGATAAATTAAACAGATTGTTTAAATGAATTTTGAAACATTATTAAAATATTATTTTTTAATATTATAATTATAAAATTTGATTAAATTAGAAGTAATAAATAATAATAACAAATACATAATTAATATTAGTTTTATATATTTATTATGATTAAAAAATGATATATTTAATAGATAAATGACCATTTTTAGGAAATCTATTATTTCTATAAGACCATTTGGTAGCACATTCTAAAAATAATATAAAATTAATTTCTTGAAATTATATTAAGTTTATTTGAAAAAATACACATCATTTTTAAAATAATAATAGAAATTTATATATTTGGGTGAATGTATTTTAATTTTCTGAAAAGATTCATTTTTTGAGGAATAGTAAATAATAAGAATTTTTTATTAAATATGTGTTTTTTCCTATCTTATTTATTTTTAAATTATATTTATATTTGGATTAAATTTAAAAAAAATCAATTATATATCATGTAACCCATATTATACCATTTTAACTGATACCATGATGAATATCGATATAAAAACAATAAAATATATTTAATATTTTAGCTCTAAAAAACTATTTTCTCATCACATTTAGGAGATTAATTATAAATTAATATTTCCAGCTTCTTTAATTTTAATTCTTAAAAATAGATTCCATATTTTGAATTATAATAATTTATAATTTTTAATATATTCTGAATAATGTTATTCCAAAATGATAAGTGACTGTTTTAGAAGTTAATTAATGTGTTTATTGTAATCATTGATATATAGTAGGGGTTAAAAAAAGATGATAAGTGTTTAAAATGTCCTAAAATCATTTACAACACAAATTATATCTGAAAATATATACCATAAATACTATTTTATCTACAATGGACCTTTTTTTAATCATTTTTAATGATAAATACGTTGTTATTATTTAATATTTTATGAAACATTACATTTTTCCACTCCCCTACCTTATAAAATATCACCCCAAATCCTCACTTATTCAAAAAATAAAACCCATTTTGCAATCAATAAATACCAAAATACATTACATAAATCCTTACAATAATCCTAGATTCCTTTTTTTATATTTAATCGAACAAACGAATGATTTACTACAAACCTAAAGCAGATACTCAAAGAAGTGGTAATGTAATATAACGAGGATCAATATAATATTTCCCTTTATACCTCCATAAATTATTATTAAAACATTATGATATAATATAAATCATAAATTTCAAATACTAGGATGTTTTTTAAGCATGTTAATTACTACAAAATCTAAACATCCATCAAATGGGTTATTAAATTATTATTTGTGTGTAAGGTGGACTACAGCCTTGCGAACTGATGTAAATCGTTTTTACATTACCACCACTAAATGATTGGATTAATGATTTATATAAATTATATTTATGATATTTATAAAATTGTATACCACTACATTGATTATATACTATACACTTTCTTACCTTCTCATCCATAGGAGATAATATAATTCCACTCATTTATAAGATATACTTAAACCTCACGAAGCAATGTGATTCATATTATAAAACACTTTAGATTGAGAATGATAAGGGTCATTTTAATTATAATGGGTCATATAAATGAAATGTGTATGATATTTATGTAATATTTATCATTTTTAGTTATTATATATAATTTTATATCTTACCATTACACTCACATAATGATGATAACAACATTGGTGTACATGTTACTATTGTTGTCATGAATCATTGTCACTTTTTTCTTCACCACTCCACATGGATGATATATTTATTTATGTATACAAACTATTATATATTATATAATAATCATTATATTAGTATTATATATCAATTTTTTCATAATGATCATCGATTAATTGACACATTACTCTTACATATGCATGACGTAATTTTTCAATGATTGTAACATACTTATGTTTTCAAAATGATATTTCATAATTGGGTTTAAATTTATAATGGATGTAGAAATATTATAATTATTTCATTATTTTTATAAATTATTATATTAAACTGAATAATATGTTTACGTATTAGATAATTAATGATAAAAATTCATTAGAAAACAAAGAAATAAAAACTCAAAAAAAATTTAATATGATGAAAATCAATAGTGAATTAGTGATAGGATGTTATAAATCGAACACATTTGATATAATAAATTGAAACATGATTCTGGTGTAGGTTAATGTCATGTTTAAAACAACTATATTTGAGTCTTTTTAAGCTTCAGTCAAAATGATGTGTGAGTTTTGGGATTTCATAACATAATTATTGTTTATGGATTTATACATAAAATTCATTATCTATGTCATTCTATGACTATATTTATAATAAAAAATTATAAACATATTTTGAATTTCCAATTTTATTGTTGTTTTATATTTTAAAAATATAATAAATTCAGTTATTTATTCATAGTTCAACATAATGATCATTTTAGGCGTTTATTTCACAATATTATTATATTCTTGGTTGATTAATCTGGAATTTCATTTGAAGGAAGATTTTAAATGATTTTATAATAAAATTAATTAATTATATTCTCATATATTTATTACTGCAATTTTAATTTTATACTACAATTTTTATATTCTTTGTAATTAAATTTATTTTGAATATTTCTTTAGTAAAAGTCTACATCATTTATCTCTTTGGTCAAAGGTATTTTTTATTCTAAAACCATGATTTTTATAAAATTGAAAACCTTTTTTAAAAATTTAAAAATAGTCTACTAATGGGTTTTTTTTGAAAATTTACATTTGAAAAATTATTTTTTAATGAATATTATGTTTTCATCAAAATGGGCTGATTTTTTCTATTTCCATTAATTTGAATGGATTATTTTTTTCATTTTTAGAAAAAGAATAATTCTTAAAAATTTTATAGTGAAAATGGAATTCTTTTTTATCATGTTCTCAATTATTTAATCAAACAATTTCATTATTTTATTTTCATTAATGATAATTTTTTATAATTATAATGATCATCTTAATGATTATTTTTCCCTATTATTCACAAAATTATTAGTTTTTTCAAAGAGAATTTCAATAAAATGTGTTTTAAACATGATTTTTGAATTTCTAAATGAAATTATTATTTTAATCAATAATTTTTTTAAGATATTTTTATACATTCTCTATTAATTAATTTCATCAACACCACAGTGTAATTTTGATCCACTTGGGATATGTTGTATTGATATCATCATTATTCTTTATATTGTTTATTTATTATCAGTTTGAATGTGGATATACCATTCTCATAAAAAACAACATATTACAATGGTTGGTTTGTGATTTTATTTATTTTATTATAGAATATATTAACATATCTTGTGTGAGTTATTAATATATAAATTTATGATGAATTGGATGTGATACTTTTATATGAGTAATACAATGGACAATGAAAATGGAGGATGAGGCCCTACATTGATAGAACATCATTTCATCAATGGGTATCATGAGACAAAATAAGTTGTCAAATCCCTATAATCATGTACCACAATGTATTAAAATATCATGTGAATGGTCTTGGTAGTATGTGTATGGTGAATTTTCACAACATAGAAGATTTAAAATAACATGATATATTTGAAACTAGTAGATTGGATCATTCACGTGAATGTTCATCTATATTACATTCTACTAAATACCCTGAATGTATAATTATGATTTATGACACAATTTTTTCCTTCATTGAAAATTATATTACTGAAATTTTATGTTATTATTCAATTCGTTAAAATTAACATGGATATTTGAAAGTTTTCATGGAATTATTTTACAATCCTTTATTTTATCCATATTATGCATATGTTTTTTATTAAAAGGAATGAATTTGGGTTATAAAAAAAATTCTATATTAATAATTTCTTATTTATTCATATATTCTACTCTATGATGACCCATACTCATCATTTCAGATCACTAATTTATTTTGTTCACATTATAAAATGGAATTTTTGTATGATAGACATAGATGTATAATATTGAGGTAGTAATTGAATTCTCGAAATAATTAGGATTAAGTTTTTCTATTGAAAATTATAATTGGAATCTTGTATATATCTTGTTTACAATGAAAAATAAAAAATTGAGTCCTTGTGGTTTTGTTTCCTTATATTCATTGACATTGATATAAATAAAAAACAAGATCCAATTTAGTTGATTCTATATCACTACAACATCATATCAGAAATAGATCATCATACATTAGAATGTATGAGTTTCCTATAAGTTGAAATAGATAAATAATGATGTTTTTGAGTTAGACAATTTCAAAATGAATAAAAAAATAATTCATTAAAGTCAAATATCATTGAATTTTTTTTGGGAATGAGTAGATGGGATGTCAAATAACATTCCAATGTAAATCAGATAATGATTTTAAATTATTTCATCATCCAAAAAAATCACAAATGAGTCATGATTGAAATTAATTTTCATAGAAGGGTATAGTAGTTTAGGTATCTATATCATCCATATTTTAAGTTTTATAAACATTGTTATTTTGATTTAGATGCACTAAAAAAATAATTTTTCAGATTACTAGAAGTGTAGAGTTGATGACCTTTGAGAGATTTTAAATTGATTGATAGAATGAAGATGTTTAATACTTTCCATCATATGAAATTTTGAAACTATTCTTTAAAAAATATGTTTATATTGATCAAGAATATTAGACTAATAAGTAAATACATGAAAATATCCATTAGAGTTAGTTTTTTTGTATATAGACAGTTGTTTATGAATCGCGAAGAAATTAGTCGAATAGTTAAATGACTTCAATGAATGGAAATTTAGAAAGATTTAAATTATATTAAGATATTCATTTAATTTATATAAATCATTTTTATGTGGAAACAATTTACTCTATAATTTTCAACTGACTCATAGCATCAAGGTGGGCAATTATTTTTTAATTTAAATGGATCACGATGAAAATACGTTAATTATTTATAAATTTTCAGGAGAACTAGAGTGATAAACATGTTTCACACTAAGACTTAAATGAAAAATAATTTATTTTTTGATAATTTACAAAGTGTGATATCAGTATTAAGAGGTTAATATATCATGTGGGTCCTAAGGGTTAAATATATAGGGTGTTTTTTATAAGACATTTTTCAAAATAATTTATTTATTAAAAAAATAAATCTATATTTTTTATGGATAATAAATATGAAAATCATTGTGAGGGGTTGAGATGTTTTTATAGGATAGAATATGAGATGAAAATATATTAAATGAGTACAGATAAACCTCTAAATAAAATGAATATTTTAAATGTTATATTTTAGGGAGTATTATAAGATATTTTTTTCTCAACCATTTATAAAATAGATAAAATATAAATATATTTTTACAAAACATCTTATTGTGTTACTGTTTAGATTGAGATATAAAAAGATAATATGCTGAAGAACTTTTGGTAGAATTTTTTTAAATATAAATTTATTTATAATTGAGTTTTCTAACTATTTCTATTCAGGATGAAGAAGATTATCTGGGTAGTTGATTTTGATCAAAATATCATACTACAGATTTTTTAGTTTATTGATCTGATAAAATATAATTTATTGAATCATTTTGTGCTCTGAGAAGTTAATAGAGGAGAATATATTTTTAATATTATAAAATCAGAATTTTTTCGTTTTTTTATATTGATAATTATGCAATAATATTGAGGCTATCATACTAATAGTGAATGATGTTATTTAATGGGTTTTCATTTTATTTATTTTCAACACTTCATAATAATGAATTTTCATAGTCCCATGGGAGTGGCTATCATAAGGATTTGGGATCTCAAACTGAGGCTAAACCTTGAAAATCATCACATCCATGCTTTCTTCCCTATATCATCATGCATTTAAATAACTAATTTTTTATACGGAAGAAACATTAAATAGTTATGGGTGGTATGTTTCTTAAGTTGCAATTTTTAAAATGGAATCAATTGATTAAACCCACCCTACAATGATTTTCATTTAACAATTTGGACATCAATTGGTATCATATCCAGGTAATCCTATAGACTAATTGTCATGGATATTCTCAATTCAGTAAAAATAATAACAAATCCATCAATTTTTTGAAATAATTGTAATAATTTGATAAATATTATTATTTCATATTTCATATCTCATTGAATGGATGTTTATTTGTGCTAGTAAAATTGGTTTTACTCCTATTGTTATTGTTTCAATAATGAATTTTACTAATGAAGAAATATTTAATTTGATTGAAATGAATGAAATGTAATTATTATGACACATTGAGAAATTGTTTATATGATGGTAATGAGAATTAAAATTGAAATGTGTATGTTGTATAATCTCATATGTATTTTCAATTTCAGTAATAATGTGAAAGAATCAATAATAAATTTTTGGAATATAATTTTTTTGTTATATATTAATGAAATATGAAGAAAATATTAGTGATTACTAGACTATATTAAATAAATTTGATTACAACATCAATGGTTTTAGATAAGTTCTAGAATATTATAAAATAGTGATGAATATTTTTGAGAATCATTTTAAATTTATTTGATTCATAAATTTTATTTTTAAAAGACAATGATGATTAATATCTTGATAATATACATAATAATATTATCCCTTATAAAATAACAATTCCAATAGTGATGAAAAATAACTTGAATGCTGAAATGGAATTTGATTATATGAGAAATATGAAAATTCTTGTTATTTAAGATTTTTATGTTTTTAATTCCAATGATATTAATGATGATGATTTGAGTGAAAAAAATCATGTCTTTTATCTCTATGAATTATTGTATAGTAATATGTTGTTATGATGAAAATCATCCTCTAAAAGGTTTTTAGTTGTGTGTAATTGTACTTTTTTGGATGAAAATCCCCAAAATAATGTTAGTGAAGATTCATATCCTTATGAAGAAAACTATTGTGGAAGAGTTTTGAAAATTATTCCAATAAAAAAAGTACTTCAGTATAATGATGAATATCTCATGGAAAAGGATATATTATTTTTTTTATTTCTGAATCAAACTCAAATGAAAAAAATTATTTAGAATAATAATCACAAAAAATATTCATTTAAATTAATTTAACGCATTATTGATAAATATATTCCACATTTTGTATATAATAAGGCGTTGGTGATGAATGTAATCAAAAGTTTCATCACAAATCAATGATTTTTCAATTTACTATGAAAAGAAGAACAATCATCGAGGAAATAATGATATAGAATAAATATAGAGTAAAATTTATTGAAGGAATAAAATATATTTCTATGAAAAAAATGAATACATTCATGTCATCTAATGTTATAAACCTATAATTTTTGATAATGTAATGAAGACCGAAGACCATTGTATGATGTTTTACGTTAAGGAAGATGAAGTTAATATGTCTCAATAAAAATTTATTTAAGATTCTTTTAATTTAATAATGTTGAATTGAAACATTAGAATGTCATCAAATATAACATCTATATCATCTATAGCTCTATAAATTACTCCCGATAAGAATCATGTGAAATGCACACCCACTAATTTAAAGGTATCATCTGATTTTTGTAATATTTTATGTATGATGAAGAGTTATGGAAAATGATTGGGTTTATAAGGTACATTAATACCCTATCACATCTAATATATATGAAAATTACTCCTAGAGGAATGTGGTCACCTAGCTATAGTTTACTAGTGAAGAATTATTTTGTGATCCATCTCAATCCTACTTCTGGTAAGGATAATTCATTAATATAAAACAATTTTGTAATATGTTCTTTAAGTGATTTGAGATTTATTTCCATGGATCATAGAATTAAAAACATAATCTTTTATTCAAATAATGTGGTATGAAAAATTTTGAAAAAATGTTGGAAGCATAATCTGTACTTTTCCAACGTCACATGATGTAGGAAAATAAAAATATCATAATGTTAGAAATTATCCAACAAAAATAAGTCTGTTTACCATGTGTAAATATGTCATATATGAGACCAATGTGTCCAATTTTACAAAAAATGTATTTTAAACCTTCAACAAAATGTTTTATATATCATAAAATTATATTAATATGTAATAACCGATATTTATAAGGGAGTTATTATCTTTGAGACAACATTGAAACAAGAAAAATAAAATAGGAAGTCAAAGATAAATAATAGCAATTAATCATCCAACATTATGGAAGATATTATAATATTAAATAATCTTTAAAATCATGATAGATGGTAGATAATTTTTGAAATTATTTTTCTAAGAAAATTATATATATGGGTGATACTGAGAAAAAATAATAAATAAAAATTCATATGTATTGTTTATTTCCTGATGGGCTCAAGAATAACATAATGTATTTGATTCAACATTGTGGTAATAGAAAATAATTTTTCCCAAAAATAATATATCTTCATAAATAGTATAGAAGATAGAAATATTCTTACCAGGGTTGTGAGAACCATTTAACATGTCATTAAAATTAGAGGACCATTACAATCCTATTCCATGACTGAAGATGATGACAACTAGTTATGGAATAGAAAAATTTGGAATCATGGGTAGAAAAGAATGAATAAAAATAAATATGTCGATGTTGATCATAATTATATAGAATTGAAAATAACAGATGAATATTTTTGTTTTCATTATTAGAAATAGAAGACGACCAGTAATAGCCAAAAGTATATTGAGATTTAGTTTACTATTCCACATATTCTTATTCTTTCTAATTAGTGCGGGATGATAAGACATCATTAATAATGTGTATTTGTATTCTCTCACTTTCTATGGTGGTTTCACATAGACATAAAACATAATTATTATGATCTAGATATCAGTGTCTATTGAAATATTTATATTTTTTATCAATGATGTTGAAAAATAAATGGGAGTCTATATAAAGATGATGGGAACTGATAGTGGTACAAAAATCTTTAGAAAATTATTTTTATCATATTGGAGAAATAATTGAATAAAACATTAGTTGTATACACCGTACACAAAAAAATTGTGTTGAAGAAAGGAATAACACATGTTTTGTCTAGATAACTTGAATTACATTAAAGGAGATAAATATTGAAATGTATGACTATTGAGATTTTGTTCGAACAAATGTGCATGTTCAAAATAAAGTGTTTTGAGATTGGAATCCAACATAACATCCGAGGAAATGTATTATTGGAAAAAATTCTTTTTTAAATTCAATAATTATTTGATTCCATATATACTAAAAATGAAAAATCCAAATTTTAGAAATTTTGATGATAAATAAGAAGGTTGAATTTTCATGGAATATTCACCAAATAGAAAAATAATCAAATTTTATATCAAATGATTAAATAAACCATTTGATTCATATATTCTGAATGTTATCAAATATTAAAATTCATAAATAAATGTTATTGAGACTACTTGAGATGAATAAATTATGATTTCCAATAAAAATAAAACTGAGCCAAATTTGACATCCTATGATTCATATAAATCATGTTATGAGAATGTGAAGATGGAAAAGAAACATTGAAATTAATTTTTTTTAGGAATATTATGAAACTAAAAAAATTCATGGGAATCATAAATCCCATGTTCTTATTTGAAAATTGTTTAGATTATAAAATAAGACATCAAATTTTTTAAAAATAAACCATAATCATTTTTAGAAGTTGTTGCACAAAAAGAATGGTTTGATGTAAATAAATAAGAGTAATATTGGATTTTATAAAACTACTTTTTGTCACATTTTCCATTCCCATTTTGAAAAAATATTATTTTATCTAAATGGATGTATAGAAACAGGTTGAATGAACATTATAATCATTCGTTAAACAAGGAAATAACTGCTTCTAATGCATATAAGTGGTTAGATTGTATGGATTTTGAAAAAACGATTTCCCAAAATGAATGAATATAAACAATTATAATCCTTCCAGTAGTTACACCACACCAAAATTGTATTTTTTTAATATTGTAGTAATGGAGGATTTTTAAAATAATGAATTTCATGATGAAGCATACATTGAGAAACCATATCAGTGTCTACCTGATAATGATGGATGCATGGATTTTAAATTGTATAAATCCTATTTAGTTTTAAAAAATACCTACATGCTTCATTTTCCATTCTTCTAAAATATTTTGGAATATTTATGTTTTCTAGAAAAAAATTATAACAACTTCCATTTGTATTATGTTAATATTAGTGCCCAAAAAGTAATTATTTATGTGGATGAATTATTTTTATTGGGATTATGAAAGGTTTTTTAGAATAAAATTCCATAGGAAATTATGTGGGATTTTGATGTGTAATTGTTTAGAGCGTTAACATTCATCACTGTAATTAAAATTTAAATAAAGAAAAAATAAATTTCATTATCTCAATAAATGGATATAATAGAATTTATGATGTAGTTTTTTTAGCAGAATCCATTAAATTTAAAACACCTATTTGAGTGAGATCAACAGTGATTGAAGATAAGACCAGAAAAAATTGAGAATCACAATGTCTTCCGGTAGCTAGTAGGTAGCTTGATTCATATCGTAGCCTTAAGTTATAATAATGTATTTGTTATATGCTTGGTTTCTAGATATTAGTGTGATCTAATAGAATAAAAAAATTTAGTATAAAATATATTTATGAGATATGTTAAAGGAAGAAATCCATGTGGGAAATTATAATTATTATGTTTTGAAATGAAATTTCATATTTATATTGATTTAAATTGGGCCTTTGATTGTAATGATACAAAATTAACACCAGGAACAAAAAAATTCACGCGAGAACGATGTATGTAATGAAATATTATGACATAGAGTTCACTGCCCTGTAGTATAGTGGAATCTTAATATCTTACCGGTACATAGGATTTGACAAAACAATTTTTGTTAAAATTTCTATTATATGACATGAAATTTTAATATTTTAAACCATTAATGATAATTTGTGATAAATTGAGTGTAACTAAACATTCTAAATATCCTTTCCAGTTCTCAATATGAAAACTTATTGATATCATGTTTTTATATATTAATTAAATCATAGATAGTGAATATGTTGTGTGGAAATAAATTTCATTAAAATATCAGATTTCTAATATTTACACAAAATAAATATTTATAAAATGGTTTGGTAAATTTATTTAGTAACATTGTATTGATCCTCCTCTGAATACTTACTAAAATTCATAAGGAACTCCTTCACTATGTGTTTGATAATATTTACATAGGGGGATAAATATTAAAAATTAACCCTTGAAGAGAATGGAGTTTTACATTCTATACTAAAATGAATCAAATTCTAGTGTTATCATAAAATGGGGAGAGAAACAATATTATGAGGTAAAGGTAAAATAAAAAGTGATTTTATTTCATAACATGGATCTAAATATTCTTGTCAAAATGGAATATAATTCCTCAAAAAAATTCAATATCTAGTAATGTGGTTTATGTAAACACTCTGTGCAGAATACTATGTTTCATTAGTAGTAAAAAAAATTTGTTAAAAATATATGAGTATTGAACAATATTGTGGTGAAAAATGTATTAATGAGAGCTTTCACAAATCCAATGTTTGAGATTGAGAATCCATGGTGATTTTTTTAATATTTTTTATGAAAATAAATTTCTATAAAATAATGTTTTAATAAATTATGTAAATTAAGATTTTATAAAAGATTATGAATTATTTGTTTTTTTCTTTCTAAAGATTTATAAAAGGAAGGTAATTTTGAAAAGATGGCCATGAGATGCACCAGGTCATACATATATCATTGGACATGGGAATGTATTATTTTGTACACAAATGAAATTATTCATAGAAATGTAGTCTTGATTATGAATTAGATAATATGAATAAAATAAATACTAGTCGAAACGATATTATTTTCATGGATTTTGGGATACAGGAGGATTTTTTGTCATGGAACATTACATTATATTTCTGATGATGATTTTTTACTCATTCATGTTATTAATAAATCAAGAATGAGTCATGATATAAAAAAATATTATAGAAGGAAATATGTGTGTGAGTTTTAAGAAAATATATATTTGATGTTTTCTAGAGATAGATCATTAAAAATAGATGCAAAAGATACAATAGTTATTAGAATACTAGATGTATGATGATAATGATGTTATCAGGTATGAAATTTTTTTGATCTAATGAGATGTCGAAACTTATCCAATAGATGTGTTTTAACAAAAATACAATAGAACATATGTTGATTCCAATTAACAATTTGATACAGATAATTCATTAAATGTAGAGTTCTATCAGACACAAATTGATCAGATGAAGGGAGTTACTGAAGTCTTGAGAATAAATATGACGTGTCGAAGGTATCTTTTAAATGAGAATATTGGAATGGTGGAATTTTTAAGAGGATAGTTCTTTTAGGAAACTAATATCATTTGAAAATTTTAAAATTTTCAACTATTTTCAATTCACTCATGTGATCAATGTTATAAATATATATAGTTTTTGTATAAATGGATTATGGAAAAACTATGATTATTATTTCCAATTGGTTAAGGGAAATTGAATAACTAATAAATTTACCATTCAGATGTTCTATAAATACCATTAATAGACAGAGCATCAAAAAAGTTTTTGTTAGTGATTGGGAGAATTTTTATTCATGTTGATCAATAAGACTAAAAACATGAATATTTTTCCAAATAATATTAATAAAAATGAATGTTAAATAAAAAAATGATTTTATATATTTTTTAATGAAAGGATGTTCAAGATGAGTGGTGTGGATTAAGAATTTTTCAAAGATTCATTAAAATATATCTGATGAGTTTATTTAATAATATATGAATCATAAATAAACATGAATTTTGAGGATAAATAAATTACGTTACAAGATAATGAAATCTTTTCCCACAATTTTAGGACCATAATTACTGATAAATGAAATTTCAACTTACATTTTACTAATTTATTTTCCTGAGTAAGAAAAATATGATTTTGTTTTGAATCTATTATATCAGAATATTTTTTCAAACAAAAGATTCTATCATAAGTGATTTTTTTATAAAAAGACTATTTTTGATGAAAATGAGTTTTTGAATAGAGTGTTATGATTATAAGATCATACTTGTGATTGATATGACATCCAGACTAATGGAATCAAACTGATTAAATCAGTTAAAATATTTAGATGTAGTTTCAGAAAAATTGATTTGTATACCGTCAATTAAAATATGTTTATAATTGTACAAATTGTGGATTAATATATTGTACTAAGGCAATATAAAATAATTCAACATTCTCAAGAAATTTTTATAGAGGAAGATTAGAAATATATTCTAAATATTCATTTGGGTGAGTATTTTAAATAATTTATATATATTTCATTTTGGATCTGATTATTATATGTAAAAAATATTTAAATTTATGTGAGTTGGTTTAATCACTCATGTTAGGGTATAATTTTGTCTAACTATTTTTGATGTAATTTTTATTAACATCATAAATATATAGAAATATATTGAAATGTGGGTGTGGTTTTGGAAAGGATGCCGGTCCTCACACTGAGGTCAAACCATTGAAATTCTACTTCTATGTTTTTACATTAATTTATATAGGCATTTGAGTGGGCTAAATTTTTAGAAGGAATAAAAACTATAACTTTTTGGTGTTATGAAACCTAATGATGAAATTTTGATAAAGTAAATAGTTAATTCAAACCCCTCCCCTATACCCACCACATCTGAATAGTTTCTATAAATAATGTCTTCATGAATGTTACCTATCCATGCATTATATCCCAAAAATAAATTTTTTATGTGTCCAAATTGATTAAAATAAAAAATTCATGATTCAAAAAAAATTAATAATTAAATATTGGAATGAAATCAAATTTGATATGTTTAAATATTATGTTTTACCCCTATATGGTAAGTATTACGATGTGTTAGTCATTTGTATGGTATTTTTTTCAAATGTTGTGTCTATTTACTCAACAAATACTGAATATTATACTTTTCAGAAGAGTAATTTTTCTACAAGTTATGTGAGGAATTATGGGCCAAATTTTTAATTATAAGGTTTTCTAATAAAATAATACTTAAATATAAATGAAAAAATTATGAAATTATTTTTAATAAAATTAACATAGAATAATAGATATTTGATTAGGAAATTATACAAACATACCACATGTATACATATAAAACTGATACTCCTAGACATTTATTATATAAAATATAATCTAAATTATCATGTATATAATGTTTTTAAAATATTCACAGTAAATTATTTACTCATCATCTATGATGGCCATATCACCATTTGTAAATGATGTATCCACATGAAATTCAATAATTAGTTAATACAGAAGATTCTCTCATATGTTAAATGTACATTATAAATGAGGTTTTTTCGATTGGTAGATCCTTATAATTATTAGTTTCAACCCTCTATTTCTCCACATGTCTTTCTCCATCATCAATAAAAATTATTATTTCATAAGTTATTTTATTAATATTTCATTTTTTAAATATATAATAAACTGGAAAAGAATGCATCTATATCGACATGTGTTTTTACAACATCAAAAATCAATTCAGTAAACATTCCAATAGAATGATGGAAAATATGAACATCCAGATCATCATGGGAAACATGTATATATGTGCTATGATTAGGAGATACATGAATCCCCACACTCATAAGAACATTCAGAATTTTTCTGCTATGTTGTATTTATCCTTGGATATTTTACATTGTACCCCTTTCACCTATGAGATGTGTATGTTAAAAAAGATTTAAATCAGAAACATTTTCACCCAAGAGAATAACAGTACAATAAAGATATCAGTTTCATCCAAATTCACATTTCACAAAAATAGGTATGAAATAATTTATTGCTTATGGTAAGGTAGACCATTGAGGGGAATAGTTTACCTCAATACTAGTTGTGGTACAGGATCAATATATACTGGTTGTTTTTCTTATGTTACTTTTCTTTGATGAATTTTTATAATATTCTATAAAAACATATTTACAATAATATTATCCTTCTAGAGTAGCTATTTTTTTCATATCATCCAATTTGTTGTATTTATCCACCGGTTCATTTGTTATATCAAGAAGGATATGGGTGATAAAACAAATCACACACCTCTAATGAAACCAAATTATTCTATATTGTTTAGGAACACTAATATTTTTATCTCATTAGGTAAATATAATGAGTATTTGTATGTCTATATTTGTTAAAACATATATGAAAATATGTAATAATTATTATGTAATACATATTACAACATGAATTGTTTTTATTATGACCCATTAAAAGGCTTTAAATAATTATATTGTACCTCGTTCTTGTGTTACAGTTGGGGTATGATGGTTTTTCAACTTGCATTCTTTTCATCCCTACTTATTGATTGATCAATTAATATATCATAATCAATATCATTAATCCTTTTATTGTCAAATATTGTATTATAGATCACAATTTTAAATAAAATATTATCACATTATGAGGACCAGTAAATTCATCATATTTATCTTGTATGATGATGCTTTTTTATATCCATAGATGATGCAGGTTTTCTATCCCTTTAAAATCCAAGAGAGGATACTTCATAAGAATTGACTAAATTCCTCTTTGAGCTATTCCATCAATAATTTATAAAAATTTCATTTTATATATGAATTTGTAAAAATATACTCTAAATGTGATAATGAATAGTAAATCAATATTTTATTAATTTTTATTTTATTAAAATAAAGATAGTATATCAAAAAATTATTGTAATGTCATCCAAAATTATTCTCCTATGTGTAATTGAAACAGATTTCAATGTGTGTACATCAACATGGTTATGCATTCATGTGGTGATCAGAATGTGTAAAATAAAAAATTGACATCTTTTTCTTTGTAAGATGGTCACATGCATTCTATCCGACCTCAAATTTGAATCTTGTGCTCCCTACATTAATATTTTTTATAAAAACCATCACGATACAAAACTATAATTATTTATAGACATAGGGTTTTCACTTTTCACTATTTCCATAGCATCGACAAAATTAATATGTCATGACACAATATTGGTTGCAATAATATGAGATGAAATATGTTGATACCCAATAATGGTTGAACCATCATCTTTAGAAAAATATACTTCCACATGTATATAATCATAATCATTTGAAACAACATATTGTTATTTCATATTGGGAGGATCAACAAGATGGGAAACATGTTTTTTACCATGATTGGGAGAATCGACATTTAAAGATTCCAGTTTCCCGATAAATAATGTAAAACAAAATTTTTATAATATAAATATATTATTTAATAAATAATAAAACGTGGTAACAGAATGTATATTAAAATAATAATTTTATCTAAATATTGAAATCAATTTTTCATTTTATGTTAAATGAATTATGAACCTTTAATTGAAGATAGAAATAAAATCATTGTGGTGAATTCTGAAATATCAAACCATTTATTATCATTATTGCCAATAGTTTTTTTTGAAATACAAAGTCATTTTATATAAATAGTTTAATTGACACATAACCCATCAGTGGTTTTAGTTGACAATAAACAATTGATGTCAAGATCCAAGATGGGTAATCATCTAACCCAACACCCATTCCATCAAGTGACATGGATTAAAGGGAATTTCTGGTTAACATGGGATGGAAAATAGTTCATTAGTATCAAAATTCTACACTTTAAATGATTTATCCCAAGAAAAAAAATTAACCATCTCCGAAAATAAAATATCACATCATGGTTACTATCCATAACCAAAAAAAGAAACAAAAATTTCAATTCAATCATTTTAAAAGATTAAAAACAAGTTAAATACCCAAAGAAAATGGAAAATTACAATATAACTCAATCTATATTCAAGAAGAGGGCCAAAACCCTAATGTAACTTCCACTAACCCCGACATAAAGAGGGAAAACTAGTAACCAGATCCACCATCACCACCCTGATACATATTTCCCTTACCTAGGTCAAATATAAAAAGGCATACCTACAACCATGGATATAAGTATGGTGTGGGATAATACCAACTAGAATTCATCCTAAAAGTTATTCCATGACATTACATTATAAGAAATATTTAAATGCGTCTTTTAATATGAAAATTAGAATCATTTTTAGTAAATCAATTTATGAAAATCATTATTAATAGAACAATATATATATATATATATATACTAAATTTTGACCATATCCCAATGATAAAAACCACAACACATGATTATAATAGGTCATCTATAAGGATACTAGATGTAGTTTGATCCTAAGATCCTCATATCTTGGTGAATTACTATATAACAAACACAATCCATAGAATCTACATGTAATATCCATTAGAGATGAAAATAAATAATGTCCTAGTTATCTATAATAATAATCATAGTATACATATTGTGATAGAATTAATATTTCTAGAATAAATAGAGCCTCAACCCTAATGATTCATCCAATGTAATAGTCCCATTTTTACAACTATGATTCCTAGGATTCCCTATATGCTATTTTTTTCACATTCCACATAGGTCCCCACTTCTAAAAACATAGAAATACACATGAATACAAATGATAGATGTATAATTATTATTTGAAAAACTAAATAAAAATCTAATTACACACCCAATACATTAGAAACAAATTTCACCATTCTCGAAATTTATAGATCACATTATTGAATCAAAATAATAACACACAGATTAAAAGAACCAATTCATTTGGAAAACCATATATTAACCCATAAACACCTAAAAAATTTTTTAGAACACATTTAATTCAAAAACAATCTTCCATAAAACACACATATATTGTTAGACATGCACCATAATATATTCTAATAATTCTAAATTATGGAATCATTGAACTCATTATAGGAAACATCCGGTGTATCCTTGAAAATCACAAATACATAAAAAATGACCCTATAAAGCTATGATAATACAATAAAATCCTAGAATATACCTACAATACCACGGTTCCACTAATTCATGAAAACATAACCATTTAGAGATATTTTATCCGAGGAAAGAGAGAATACAAACCCAATAAGAAGGATGAATTCCTGAATGGAGGGACTTATGTGATGATTCATGAATATCCCACACCCAAATAACCCAAATTTTAGATGTCTATGGGAGAATGGATGAGAGGGATTGGTGGTCAGGAATCAAATTCCTATGTAATGAATTTAATGGGTGGATTTATTGTTAACTCATAAAAGGCTATAAATGTAAATTTTTCATTTTTAATGACATGAACATGCCACATGGTTTTCCAATGTGTGTGGAAAATTTTCAATCTCCTCTTTCCAATGGGAAACACGAAAAACAATTTCTTATGTTTGGACTCAATCTCATGTGGTTGGTTGACCATCCTAGACAATGCCACTATTTAGGGCACACAGTCTCCCCAAGGCTATTTCATAGTTTCTACTGACCATATTCTAATAATTTCCCACCTAATATTGGGTACAAAAATTTATTGTCTCAAAAAAAACTCTTGATGAATCTATGAAACCTTGTTTGGACCTAAAATTATAAAGGATTACACCAAAAATTGAATAACTAATGTGACAATTTTTCACTTAGTGAAGACATTTGACCCATGGAAAATCCTCATAGGGTACGATTATTGATTATAAATGTATATTTATCTTCAATACATGAGTCCCACTACCAAGCATCTTGTAATGTCCCAGTTTTGGGTGCCACACAATGGGTGCCCCAAACCCGGTTCACCACAAGACCTCAAGCGAATCTCCCCAAACGCCAGAGGCTGCCGGCTAGCAGCAAAAGCCCTGGTCTGATTGTGGGAAAACTATGCCCTAATTTGTCAATGTGTAGTGCAACAACATATAAAATAAAACATACAACGATAGAGGAAGCAGTAAACCATACACAATTGAAATAAACTACAGTAGGGTATATAACCAACAATATATAACAATGATTCTACATGTCTCAGGTTCTAAGAAAATAGCCAGAACATGTTATACATCAATACAGTACATCAAAAAGCAGACTACAACAAAACAAAGAAAAACAGCTGGCAGTGGCATCGCGAGCCTAGGCTCAGTCTCATGCCCTCCTACTCCACATCAAGAGTCAAGTACCATTATGGGGACTCTTGTCCCTATCCACACCTGCAGAAAAATAATCATTTTGGGCCGAAAAGCAATACACAAACACGTGTGAGAAATATATCTCAGTAGGCATCCACCAAAGGTTCGTTACCAACTGTGTGTAAGCATGAAAAAAAGTGTGCAATGGTAAAATGAAATAAAGTAAGCAGTACTAAAAAGTAACTAACTTAACAATCAAATTTAAATTAAATTATACATTTAATTGATTAAATATTAGAAATCACCAGAGTGCATTTCTAAGTAAACAGTCCACGTCATAAGACAAGAAAAATCTTACCCTCTAGTGAACAGAATCCAACTTGCAGGTATAGCCCTTAGGCGTAACAGATGTTGCCCTCAGGCGTATGAAGTGTCTCCCTCAGGCACAGAGTCTATTTCCCTCAGGCAAGAAAGAAGTTTCCCTCTGGCCGAATGTATCTACTGCCCTCAGTCTAAATAGTGCAGTGCCCACAGGCTAAACACAACAACGGCCTCAGGCTAAACAGGTAGTCGGGACATTCCCTATAGGTAAACTAGTCGTAACAAAAAATTCCTCTCATGGAAATTCTACAATTACTACATTAAAGGCATACCCTCGGGTATCCTGGCCAAACAGCTAAACAGTGGAACACACCCCCAGGGTGGTTCTGGATCAATGAATAGATCCCAACTTTCAATTTAATATCATAATTAAATACGAAATAAATTATAGGTTTTTAAAATAGGAACAACCTCATCCACACGACACCCCAATATGGGTTCACAGAACAAAAATGCACAATACACACGGCAGTTGGGAAATAGACACTAAGACACATACCTTAAATACCAAAGAATGTTATACCCGAACGCCGACACCAGAAAATCCCAAGAACGGCGTAGATCTGACAAAGAAAAAAACTTTCTTAACCTCAAATAACTCTTATTAGGAGATAAATTGGTAAGAAGTAGTCATGGAGATGGAGTCACTTACCCTTGGGGTTCCAATGAGATCGTCCATGGTGGAAACTGATTCCAGACAAATAATTGGGTGATCTTCAAAGGTTCAACCTCCTCCATTCACTCCAAAATGGATCAAATGCCTCCTCTATCAAATGAGGAGGCAACTTCCGGTTTTAAGCAGAAAAATCGAAGTACACGACATGTACTTCCGAGTACACGTCGTGTACTTCCCAAATTTTAAACTGTTCCTCTGGAGGATTTGCGCGAGTGCAGCACTATTCACCTACCTACATGACTACATGACCTCTCTTATTGAGTACACGGCGTGGGCTATCGCACAGCAAGCCACCGCCTTAATATTCACATACTGACTGACTACACGGCGTGTAGGGGACCACTACACAGCGTGTAGTCAGTTCCTACACCCTTCATCGCCGACATGGCTACACGCCCTGTGTACTCATCCCAACACGGCCAAAATTACATGGCATGTGGAAATAATACACGGTGTGTAGTAGAAAAATTTAGGATTTTTCCCCATTTTTCATATTTTCTCAAAAACTCTTAAGGAAAATAGAAATGAAGAAGCCCGTACTTAAAAAAATAAGAACTGGGTTCATAAAAACTTCCCCCCTTATAGAAATATGTCCCCGAATTTCCCTTACAAGGGTGGAAAAGATATATCCGTGAACAACTCTGACCACTGAGCATGTACGTCGGTCTCCTGATCCCAGGTTTCGTCCTACATTCGCCCATACTTCCATAGCAACCGTACGAGAGGAACTGACCGACCTCATAGAAACTTTGTGCTCCTGTCAACGATACGAATCAGATGCTCCTCAAAAGATGCAACTGCCTCTAGCTCAACCTCCTCTGGGAGTGAGGTGTGAGACGAGACTGATTGACAGCGGCGTTACTGAGATACATGGAAGATGTCATGCATGGCTCAGTACCGCTGCGTTAACTACAAAAGATTTTCAACCGGGCCGAATCTCTCCAGAATATCAAATGTCCCCACATACCTCGATGACAGTTTACCTGGTCTCCTGATCTGCCTGTGTCCCAGCCTCGGCGAAACACACAAGAAAATATGATCCCCAACAACAAACTCCAAAGGACGTCTGCAGTGATCAGCATTAGATTTCTGAGTAGACTGCGCGGTAGCCATCTGCTTCGGAATCATCTAAACCTGCTCAGATTTGTCATCCATGAGTTGTGGTCCGAGTAAATCTACCTCACATGCCTCTATCCTGTACAATGGTGAACGAAATGTCCTACCATATAATTCATCGTATGGTTCCATCTCAATAGTCTCTTGAAATCTATTGTTATAGGAAAACTCTACTAAGGGTATATTCTTCTCCCAAGAGCCCCCAAAGTATAAGACTCATGCACGCAGTATGTCCTCTAGCACCTGTATCGTACGCTCTGACTGGCCATCTATCTAAGGGTGGCATACTATGCTCACAAGAACCTGTGTACCCAGTTCCCTCTGAAAACACTGCGAGAAACGAGAGGTAAAGTGGGTGTCCTTGTTTGAAATGATAGAATGAGGGACCCCATGAAGACATACAATCTCTCAGATATACAGCCTCCCAAGCTCGTCTACACCAACAGTGTCCTTAATCGGGAAGAATTGAGCTACCTTCGTGAGTCTGTCCACAACAATCCACACGGCGTCATTGCCATGAGGTGACCTCGGAAATCCAGTCACGAAATCAATCGTGACATCATCCCATTTCCACTATGGAATGGGTAACTAATGTAACAGCCCAGTTGGTCTTTGGTGCTCTGCCTTCACCTGCTGATAGGTGGAAGACCTCGTAACAAAACTAGATATCTCTCTCTTCATACCCAGCCACCAGTACTGACGCCTCAAGTCAAGGTACATCTTGGTATCCTCGGTATGAAATGCCCAAGCTTTAACATGAAATCCCCGCATCCGATCCTAGAGTATATCCCTTGGAACCCATACTCATCCATGGAAATGCAGGAAATCATCATCGCCTACCTTCCAACAAAGAGAAGGGTCCCCACATGCCACCGACTCCCATAGAAATAGGCGTTCTGAATAAGATAGTTGTCTCATCATCACTCTGTTCAGGAGGTTAGATGTCATAGCTAATGAGGAAAGATAAGTCTGCCCTGACTGTCGTGCACCTCCAGATGCATCTTAGAGAACAAGGCCATAAGCTGCCACTCACCGCTGGCCTCCTACACTACCTGTATCTGAGTCTTCCTGTTTAGTGCATCAGATACTACATTACCTTTACCAGGTGTATATAAAAGCTGAAAATCGAAGGATTGTTGGTACTCGACCCACATTCTCTACCTCAGATTTAGGTCAAGCTGAGTAAAGATATACTTGAGGCTTTTATGGTTGGTGAAAACCAAAAAATTCTATCCCAAAAGATAATGTCTTCAAATGCGCAACACATGCAAAACTATAGCTAACTCGAGATCATGTGTCAGGTAATTCCTCTCATGTGGCCTCAACTGCCGAGACCCGTACACAACAACTTGAATGACCCACATCAAAACTACTCCCAGCCCAATACCTGATGTGTGACATTAAACTTTATAGCTCTTCCCCTACTCTGGGAGTATCAGGATCGGTTCTAAAGTCAACCTTCACTTCAGGTCCTAAAAAGCTGTCTCGCAAGCTTCCGACAAATGAACTTCACACCCTTCTTAGTCAAACCTGTCAATGGTTCTACTAAGAAGGATAAGTCCTATATAAAGCGTCTGTATTAACCGGTCAGTCACAAGAAAATCTATATCTATAACACATTCTTAAGATGCACATAGGAAACTACTGCTCTCACCTTCACTGGGTCCAATGCAACTCCTACCTCTGAGATAATATGACCCAGGAAGTGAATCTGGTCCATCCAAAAGTGGCACATTTAGAGCTTAGCATATAGCTGATGCTCACTTTGTGTAGTCAATACAATCTCAAGATGGGTGGCATTGTCGTGTTGAGTTTGAGAACACACTAAGATGTTCCCACAAATACTACCACGAAAGAATCAAGATACGGATGCAATACATGATTCATCAGAGCCATGAAAAATGATGGTGCGTCGTGAGTCCAAACGACATAACCAAGTACTGGTACAGACCATATATGCTCCAAAAAGCAGTAAGAGTTATATCTAATGGCCTCACGCACAACTGAGGATATCCTAAACTCAATTCAATATTTGAGAACAATCATGCTCCATGAAGTTGATCAAAAAGATCATCAATCCACAGAAAGGGATATCAGTTCTTGACCGTCAACTGGTTCAGCTTCCGATAATCCCCAGAAAGTCTGAGGGTAACATCCGCCTTCTTCACAAAAAGGACTAGAGAACCCAATGTAGAAGTACTGGTTTGGATAAAACCCTTCTCCTTCAACTCCTCTAATTGTCTATTGAGCTCCTGCAGCTCAGGTGTAGCCATCCTATATGGAGGAATGGACACTGATGCTGCCCCTGGAACAATATTGATAGAGAAGTCCACCTCATGCACCAGAGGAAGACCCAAAAAAGTCAACCAAGAAGACATCCCTGAAACGACTAACCACTAGAGAAAAATCCGTCTGACGAGTCCCCTGATCATCCAGATAAAAGCTCACAATATGGGTTGTGACTCCACCTTGCTCACGATGCTCTGGTCCAGCTCGACTCGCCTGAACGTCCCATTCACCCTTGTACAGAAACTCTCCGCCCTCTGGTGATGTGAAATGCACCCTACAATGATAGAAGTCTACGAAGGCTCTAAAGGGAACAAAACTGTCCATCCCGGTAATTATTTCATAAGCTATCATCTCTAAGACATAGAGGTCCCAAAGAAAGTGACACCCACCAACCTCAATGGGGCACTCCTTGCACCGACGCACACCCATCATTCTAGTCCCCAACTGAGTGTCTAGCATCATGATATCAGAAGAATTATAAATAAAGTGCCCAAGGATCTCCACAACCGGTACAGATATGAAACTATTTGTGTCACCTGTATCGAAAAGTACCAATGATAAGACAGAAGCTACAAGAATAGTACCTCTGACTGTAGGAGGTCCAACATCCTGCTCTTGCTGGGTTTGTTGCACTGCATATGCCTGACCAGTGTCGCGGCCTTGCGACATAGTCTGACTACCATGAGATATCCCACCCTGTTGCCTCTGAGAACTTGTTGTCTGGCTACCACGACCATGACCATGATCTCTGCCTGCACGCCCTATTGTATTCCAGTTACCTGACTGGTAAGAAGCCACTGGTCCTGCTCCCACATGTGAAGTATGCACAAGAAACCCTCTCACCAGCCACCGGTGGAAACGCCCAAAAAAAGTGATGTAGATAACCCATCTTGATGCATGATCAGAACTCCACTAGGTCTTGTGGAAACTACGGTCTCTTGTGCCCCTCTCTACCACACTAGTAGCCCCTGACCGGGCCACCTAAAGAAGATTCCTGGCTTGTACTGACACCCTGGATGAATTCCATCTGTCTCTAACTCTTTCTAGCAAGAAATAGTACCAGTAACTGGTGCTGAACATCCCTTTCCCACACCACTAGATTCCCGCAGGTTCCTCTCTGTAATCAGCACCTGATTCATGATAGCATGTACTGAAGGAAACCAGAAAACATTCACCAGTTCTCAGAAGTCATTCCAAAGACCATCCTCAAAACTTCTGGCTCTCAACGTCTCATCGCCCACCAGAACGGGTGTAAAACGTTGATGCTCGGTGAAATGAGCAGAATAGTCCATCACTGGCATAGCTCCATGCTGCAGATTCATGAACTCTCGATCTCTATCTGCCCTCAGCATCTCTTTGAAAAAGAATTCATAGAAGAATGTCAGAAAAGCTTCCCACTCCATGTCTCTGTGATGCTATGATTAGGTGGTAACATCCCACAACCTATTGGCGGAATCACTCATAAAATATGTTGCGAGAATGACCCTCCACCATGGAGGTGTCTCAAGATGCTCAAAAATAGTTTGCATCGACCCCAACCAAGAGTATGTAACTTGTGGTCCGCCATACCCTGAGAACGTAGGCGGATGCCACTACTGGAAGATTCGCTTCAGCTCGACCATAGATGTGGCAGCTTACGGTGCACCCTAAAGGGTATGTTTAAAACACATAAAGCCATCACGGAACTGCGCCTCCATGCCTGTGTCAGGTATAACAGTTGGCGTTGCATCTGGCTCTGCGGGAGGATCCACTGGTAGACCATGGCCCACCATTTCTGGAGTATAGTCGTCGCCGCTCTCCTGGCGAACAACGCGCGGTCATCTAGGCGGTATGACACTACAAGGTCAAAAACACGCCTTAGATTCATGATTATTATGACCCAAAAGTGAAGGAACCAAAAAAGAAACAAGAGGAAGAAACTATTTCAAAATTTTCAAAACAAGACTACACTGCGTGTATAATGACAACACGGCGTGTACTTGACTTCCCTTCCCCTGCTCGGGTCCTTCTACACAGCTAAGCCACATGACTTCCATTGAAAAATAATCTTGTATATAATCTACATGGCGTGTATGGTGTTATTTTCCAACTGGTTGTGTCGTCTGTGACATGGCTGACTACTCGGCTTACAACTACATGGCATGTTACACACGGACACGGCGTGTACACCACCTCGTTTCCCTAGCCACACGGCTAACAACACGCAGTCTGTCCTCTGACAAGACTACACGGCGTGTCCCACAGGTACACGGTGTGTTCGAGAAGAGGTTACACCGTCCCGTGTTGTTAGTTACACGACCGAGTCCCCATGTCACACTACACAGCGTGTTCATCATAGACATGGCATATTCTGTACATGAGTTCATTGACCCTTTATGTTATTTACACGGCCAGACTCCTGGACAACACTACAGGAGGTGTACAAAAGCTACACGACGTGTTTTACCCATGATTTTACCTACCACATGTCTCCACCCACATGGTTTGTGACATGGGAAGAGACTACACGGTGTCTACTCAAAAAGTTTATTTTTCTGCCCGAACAGATGAACATGCACAACGTTTATGAGGTCCTACACGGCGTGTATTTTGGGTTTTCCAGACAGTATGACTCAGAAACTTCCCCGGAACCCAGAAAATACCATAAAACAACGCCTAAGTGTCAAATTCCGACCTGTGGGGGCCCATACTCCCCACGAATCAATGTTTTACATCTTATCTGTGTTATAACAAAATAAGCAGTCAATGTTCCACCAGATTCCGGTCAACGAGGTCCCATACTCCCCAAAAACCAATGTTTGGCGTCCATTCTATTAACCATATCACACAAGAAAATACCCTATCACAAAGCAGGTATTTATCAAGCAGATACCACAACATCATGCTTTTCTAACACAGAAACTATCACAACAACATGCCAAATTGTAATGAACGTACATGGCATGGAAACTATGCCTGGCATGTGAAATCTAGCATGTGCCTATATGATTCATGAGAAGACAAACCCTCATCTCATCGAGTTGCAACTAAATAGAACACAGAAATATATTATAAATAGCACAATCTCAAGTACGTCACCCAAAGGTGAAAAAAATCATTTGTAAACTGCAAAATCAAAAATAATTGAAAAATACGAGGTAGTCTGGATTTTCCCTTTACCTGGGTTATCTATGCCTGGGAACAGCTTATTGCCAACTCTCGTTCGTCATATCCATGTCTACAGCTCAAAATTGTAAGTCAAAGAAGGGAACCACTCTTATACCACTTTGTAACATCCCGGTTCCGGGTGCCACACAACGGGTTCCCTGAACCCGGTTAGCCACAAGACCTCAAGCACATTTCCTCAAACTCTAGAGGCTACCGACTAGCAGCAAGGGAACAAGTTTGATAGTGGGGAAACTATGACCTCATTTGTCAATGTGTAGTGCAACGACATATAAAATAAAATATACAATGATAGCGGAAGCAGTAAACCATAAACAATTGAAATGAACTACAGTAGGGGATATAACCAACAATATATAACAATGTTGCTACATGTCTCATGTTCTAAGAAAACATCCAGAACATGTTATACATAAATACAGTACATCAAAAAGCAGAGTACAACAAAACGAAGAAAAACCGCTGGCTGCGGCATCGCGAGCCTAGGCTCAATCCCATGCCCTCCTACTCCATAGCAACAGTCAAGTACCAGAATGGGGACTCTTGTCCTTATCCACACCTACAGAAACCTAATCTGTTTGGGCCGAAAAGCATGACACAAACAGGGTGTGAGAAATATATCTCAGTATGCAACCACCAAAGGGTCGTGCCCAACTATGTGTAAGCATGAAACAAAAGTGTGCAATGGTAAAATGAAATAATGTAAGCAGTACTGATAAGTATCTATCTTAACAATCAATTTTACATTAATAAATTCATTTAATTCATTAAATATTAGAAATCACTAGAGTGCATTTCTAAGTAAACAGTCCACGTCCTCAGACAAGAAAAATCTCACCCTTTGGTGAGCAGAATCCAACTTATAGGTATAGCCCTAAGACGTAACAGAAGTTGCCCTCAGGCGTAGGGAGTGTCTCCCTCAGCCACAGAGTCTATTTCCCTCAGGCACGAAAGAAGTTTCCCTCTGGCCGAAAATATCTACTGCCCTCATGCTAAATAGTGCAGTGCCCACAGTCTAATCACAACAACGCCCTCCGGATAAATAGGTAATCGGGCCTTGCCCAATAGGTAAACAAGTAGTAACAAGGAATTACACTCAAGGAAATTCTACAATTACTACCTTAAAGGCATACCCTCGGGTATCCTGGCCAAATGGCTAAACAGTGGAACACACCCCCAGGGTGGTTCTGGATCCATGAAACGATCCCAACCGTCAATTTAATATCATAAATAAATACCTAATCAATTCTAGTGGTTTAATATAGCAACAGACTCAGCCACACAACACCCCAATATGGGTTCATGGCACAAAAAAGCACATAACACAAGGCAGTTGGAAAATAAACACTAAGCCACCTACCTTAAACACCAACGAACGTTATACACGAATGTCGACTCCAAAAACGCCCAATAACGGCATAGATCTGAAGAAAAAAAACTCTCTTAACCTCAAATAAATCCTATTAGGAGAATAATTGGCAAGAAGAAGTCATGGAGATGGACGCCCTTACTCGTGCGGTTCCAACGAGATCGTCTGAGGTGGAAACCGATTCCAAACGAACACTCGGCGGATCATCAATGGCCCAACCTCCTCTGTTGGCTCCAAAACGTCTCAAAAGACTCCTCTGCCAAATGAGGAGGCTACTGCCTATTTTAATCTGAAAAAACAAAGTACAGGGCATGTACGTCTCAGTACATGGAGTGTACTTCCCAAATATTAAATTGTTCTTCTGGCAGCTTCCCGCCAGCACGACACTGTTCACATGCCGACATGACTACACGACGTGTCTTCTTGAGTACACGGCGTGTGCTATCGCACAGTTGGCCATAGCCTTACATTTCTCCTACCGACTGACTACACGGTGTGTAAGGGTCCACTACACGGCATGTAGTCGGTTCCTGCACCCTTCGTCGCTAACATGGCTACATGCCCTATGTACTAATCCCAACACAGCCAAAAGTACACGGTGTGTGGAAAAAGTAAACAGCGTGAACTTCCAAAATTTATGATTTTTGCCCATTTTCCATATTTTCTCAAAAAATCATAAGGAAAAGAGAAAAGAAGAAGTGTGTACCTCACAAAATAAGAACAACGTTCTTACATATCTCACTTATTGTTACCAGGATTTTATAGAAATCATACAAATGTGATGAAATTCCCTTAAAGAACTCTATCTTTTGAATCAACAATATATATTGGCCACTCAAAAACATAAAATTCATATTCCAAATCTAAATATTAAATATAATGAAAATAAGATGGATCATGATTATACATATTTAGCAATGTAACATATAAATCCCAATTGATTGACATTTACTGTGAAGTAAAATCTAATGGCTATTCCAACTTAACAACTCTTTTAGTAACCAAAAATGTCCAGACATACCTCATCATTTGATTTCAATGAAAACCAGGATGATATTGAAAATAATTAAGTGCCACCATAAAAAACATATAATCCCTAATATGGAATGAAAAGGAATAGTGGATATGATCTACACAAGAATTGTGGTGACACTGTAATGTTAAAAAACGTTTCATGATCAGTCAACTTTATCAGAAGTATCCTAAATACAAATATGTCCTATCAAGGAGGTCTCACCCACCTCATACCAACCTAAAGGATAATTACCTGGTTGACCATAATGTTCCTCAATGTGGACCATTAATATTAATAATTATTAAATATTATTATATGAAAACTCTACAACCCATAAGGGTTATCCCTTGAGATGCTTAAATCCCAAACACATTCCTGAAGAATTTTCTCCCTGATCAATTTCACCCAATCATTATAACCATCCATTTAAGAGTGGTAATACAAACATAACATGACCTATGACCGAATAGACATCTAATGGCCTTACAAAAACAAAAAGGAAAAATATGATTAGCTGTCAATGATTATAGCCAATGACCCACCACAAATCCTTACTATCTCTTATAAAATCAATCGTCCCAAATCATCCACGTTAGTTGAATACAAAATTAGTATGTAATTGGATTATTTTCGCATATGTTCTATCGCTACCCAAATCGAGTTCCTCCATAGGGTTATATGAGGTAATTCAATAATAAATTCTTTGGTGAACTTTCCCACTTCTATATAAGATTAGGAAATGGTTGAAGCAAAACAGAGGGTGTCTTGATCTCTACATTAACCTATTAAACCATATAACAATGTGATACTATGTTAGATATGATATTTCTCATCCCTAGAAACCCAAACTAGTGACACACATCATATAATGGCATGGTTGTACCAGGGTGACTGGCCTATTGAGATTGGAGGCTATCCTTCTCAGCATCTTCTATATCCATTATATCACAAAAGGGAAACCATTAAATCATATTACTACCTAAATAGTCTTGGAATATCTTCAATAAATCTTACAACCATTTAGGAACTACAAATAGTTATAGAACAACTCAACATTATGCTACTCCAACCAATAAACTCCATAAGGAAATGTTCTAGATGAACACTAGCTAAGAATACACCTCTAATGTGATCCTCAAATTCCAGATTCATCTATGAAATAGTTCACTAAAATTCTATTCTTCTTTAGATGATATATTTCATGTAATTGAACTTTCTAACTCAAGGAATCTAGTAAAACAATTACATTCCTTGGGGTGTAAATGATATCCACATCAAACCCCTAATTGTAATTGACAAATCACTGTTGTCTTGGATTAAAAGCATTGTGGGAGAATATTTAGGTTAATATATTATGAACATAATCAAAAAAAAATTATTCCACATAACAAGAATGACAAAACATATTCATTGAATCCATCATCACTACTAATTCCAGGTCATGGATTGTGTAATTCTATTACTATACACATATTTAATGAGAATCATTAACCATCAAATTTTCAACCAACTCTATTACACACATATGAACCATAACTGAAGCATGAAATTAAAGAACATACCCCATCCGAGATTCATGGAATGTTCAAAATTGTGATTGTGGTCAACATCAAAATAATATCTTCCAAATATGCATGTAACACAAGGATACTACTGATCATTAACCCTTTCTGGCTATGCATCATCATTGGTGAAGTGTTCCCAAATAAATATTGAGAAACCACCTCTAATATTCTTCTAGGACAAACAATAATATGATATTAAATACATTCTTCAACTACTCCCATTACATCATAGTATTTTTATTCTCAGGATCCATGGAAAGCCTTGTATATTGATCACATGAACCAAAAAGATAACTATTTTTATCTGAATGGTGAACATGGGAAATATTTATAAAAATCAGTATCCCGAACACTACCTTATATGATTTTCCAATAACGCTCATTCACCTCCTCAGTCCTATAATAGACTAGGGTGTCTTTTAAAAAAGTCGACACAAATGATTCATGTAATTAGTGGAACACTAATTTAGTATGTAACATAAAGACCACTAGAATATTTTTTATCCCAAAAGGATTAAATAAATAATAAAATATTTCACAAAAACTATGGATGGATGGATTCGAATCATTCTCACCAATGTATTTGAATTTTTTAACTCAGAATCCCAAGCAGATCTATGGGAACCATGTTAGCCCTTAGGTTGAACAAAATAGTCATCAATATGGTAAAATTTTTATTTATTCTTTATCAATTCCATGTTAAACTATAGGTAATAATTGAAAAACTAAATTGATCAATTGAAACTCCTTAAAAATAAGACATGGGTGGACCATGTTGAGCTTCTTGGATGATTTAATCCATTTGATTCCATATCAAGATGTTGTATCATTAATTATCTTATAATTGTGGGTTCCAAATGATATGATTGAAGATATGTCATATATGATCCCTATGATATATCAGTGGTGAACTCCAAATTTTTTCTCTAAAGGGAAGTATGATTATTCCTTGGAAATTGAATATAAAAACATATCCACTAAACTATGTAATTCATACTCAATTCCACCATCATCTCCCTCCAATATAAAAGACTATATCTAAAAAGCAATGCTACATGACTTTGAATGTTGGGGTCCTGCATGTGATGACCACTGATCTCATTCAACGTGGAAATCTCATGTACTCCCATATTGTGAATGAAAATTCACTCAATATTGATAAAAATTATCTTTCTCCAAGAAGTGATTTATCCAATCCATACCATGGATCATATCAAAGAGGTCCATTTCCAATGCTATTAAACCCATTTAAGATAATCCACATTCAAGGTGATTGTACATGATGGGAACCTAGAACACTACACTCAATTGTTACCAAGAGGCATCACAAGCTCCCTAATAATAATATGAGATTTTAAAAATTCCATTACATATAAAGAAATAATGGAAACCTAAGAACCTATATCAAACAAATGAACCACTATATCTGATGCAATAAGAGAAAAAACTAGAACTATCATAGGTTCAAAAATAGAATCATTGGGATCCTAATCCATAGCATAAAGACTCCTCTTCTCTTTCTGATCATAAGGATGACTGATGACCTTTGGATCTACCATATGTTTAGTTGGGCATATTTAAAATCCAGCTCAACCACCATAACCACTGAACCAGGAATCCATTGTTATAGATGGCCTTGACTATGCTAAGAAACCTATAGAGGCCACCGAACCCAGTCCACCCTGATATATATGCATATCTCTATAAAACAACCAAAAATAAGCCATATTTTAACACTTATGGCAGGTTCTGGGTGGGTATGGTCACATTGAACAATTGTTCACTATATTCCAAAAATAATTGTATGTGACTTATCTACTATCTGAAGGAACAATAAAATATTGTTGAGAAGGATAACCAAAACTTCCATCTCCCCTATTATCTTTCTCCCTCATATTTATCTTCTTTGTAGAGAAAATACAACTATAATAGACCGCTGATAACACTACTCTAGAGAAAGCATAATTTCCTGGATTATCTGTCTCTACTATGAAATAATGATCAAACACCATATACTATGTCATAAACATAAAGCTGAAGATTGGAATCAGATATCCCATCACAACCCCATTTCAATCTATTGAGACTTTAAAAAATCATTGGAAACATCCACAACTATTAAATGGTATGAATCACCAAAATGGTCATCATACACCTATATTGAATGATCCCCCAGTGGGGATCCAATATCATTTAGGACTTTTTCAAGTCCCATGTCTCAAGAAAATATTGTTAAATGATGAAAACATTAAAATTCATCCAACCCATATTCTTAGGCTTTAGGGAATGAACCGCTGATTCAACACCCTCTCATTAGGTGCTTTAAAAATAATCAATGAAAAATTACCATAACCACCTCATGGGTGTATAGAAACTCAAGTATTATTTTGATCTTATTATCTCAATCCTCTTATTAATGGGGATCTATGATGCCCCAAAAGAAAAAAGTATTTTTCGGGAGTAACTCCGGAGATTTTCCCATTTCAAATACCTTTATTCATCTTGCACAACATGATAATGAAAATTTCTCATTCCAGGACCCAATGCTTGGATTTCCCAAACACGTGTTCCACTTGTCTCTATTGAATTGAAAATGGATATATTTGTTTTTCCACATCACATGTATTTAAAGATGTCTATTTGGAAGTATCTATATACGTCATAAAAATATTCCCTCAATATTGAATCCATAAAAAATTATCAACAAAAACAAATCCCAAAAAACTTTTATATTTCAATGTCAACCCACAATAAAATAAACAACATGGGAAACCACTCCCCCTACATGGTGTCCATATACAATCTCTAACATGTACATGTCATGGGGAGGGCACGTAAAACAAAATCCCAACATTTCATGGAGACTAAAGGCCTATTGCACAGTTTTTTGGCTAGAAACCACACTAATAAATAATCCATGGGCTCAATTAATCATTTATATATTATATCCAGACATACACAATTTTTATGACATAAATAAATGGGAATACCTCATCTAATATAATTTTATCACAAACCACATTTGTTATCTATCCAATATAACAATGGACCTAGCGCATGATTTGGCCCAATAATCCCAAATTCCCATGGGATGGAAACTAGTTCATGGGTATCTGTATTCTACTTTTTGTAATTATTTCGTCAATGATAAACTAATAAAAAAATCTCCAAATAAAACATCACACAAAGATCAATATATATATATATCCAAAAAAGATACATCAATTTCATTTTTATCAATTTAAAAATATAAAAAAAAACCAAAATACCATTTTTGTAGGGGAAAAACTACCGAACTCAAACACAATGGGATAAGTGGTTCACTACCGTCATGACACAAACACTAACACAAATAAAAAGTGGGACCACAAAAAATGGATCGACCATCACCAACTAGATATGTGTTTCCTTTACCTGAGTCAAACATAAAAATTTATACATAATCATGAGGGTGTATATAGGTGTGAGATAATTCTTAATTGGATAAAACTGAAAATAGATTCCCTAATATGAAATTTTAAAACAAATTATCAAGCATGTTTTATGAAATGAATTGAAATAAAATTTATTAAATAGTTTAATTGATAACACTTTTAAGATAAGCATACTTCAGAGTATTTATTAAAAAAAGACTACCTTATGTTAATTGTATGAACCACATAACATGATCACACGGGTAATTCGTGATGGTACTAGGACTATTTTTACACTTTGAGCATAATACCATAGTGAAATATGATATAAAAATCATAACACACGACATCATCTTTCAAGAACCACTAGAGAAGAGTATTTTTGATTTTCAATTGATCACCTATCATTTTTATTATTTAATTGGTGATTTAGATTCAATCTAACAAGAAAATTCATTTCGATGTACCTATTGATCTAATGATTGTACTAGACATTGTACACAATCATAGATAATCTAGATTCCCATTGTGGTGAATTAGTTTTTCACCTGTCACATAAGTCACCAAATTCTCAAACATGAAAGTACATATGACTACATAGGAGAACCCATTATTTATCATTGGACTGTCACCCTTAGAATTACATAATCACTCAAAATCCATATTGAAACAAACTTATCAGCATTCAAACAATCTATAAGTCTCATTTATGAATCACAAACAGAAAGCACGAATAAAACATAACCAATACATTTGGAAAGCCATCTATTAACCCATAAACACCACAAAACATTTCAAAACCACATTTCTCACTACACACATATTCAATATAACTCTCATATGAGGTAATGAAAGAAAATAAATCCTCTAATAATGGTATTCCATGATATAACCTTACTCATGTTTGGAAACATCCATAATCTAGTGGAAAACCAAAAATAAACCACTTGGTGACTCGATAATCTTAAGATAAAACAACAATAAACCTATATTAAACCCAAAGGAAAATTTTTCAATTCATTCTATGTAAAAAACCCCACTAATGAGAGAATAACCAATGAAAGAGGGAAATATAACCTAAGAAGAATGAATAGATCATGAATGCATAGACAAGGATGATGATTCATGAAAATATGATACTGAAGAACAACAAATAGGGAGTTATAAGGGAGAGTTTATAATAAAGAGATGTGGCTTGTTTCAGAAACCCAATATTGGGAATGAATTTTTTGGAATTGTGGTAAAATTGGGTAATTGTAGAATCGTAAATCCCCAATTTTTAATTACACTAAAATTCCACACTAGTGATAGAAATCCTCTAATACATTTTTAGAACATCTAAAATTTAGATTTATCTTTGTTTTTTTAGAGATGATAAAATTCACCACATTATCTTTGTCCTTTATTCTATGCTTAGTACTAAATATCACACGATCTATAGTAGTCTAACATGAATATAAATTATATAAAATTTTATTGTGAAATTTTAAATTTAATGGATTCATAAAATTAAATATGGATTATCAATTACTATATAATTCGTTATAAAATGAATTATTACATTATAACTGAAAAAAATAAGAAAATTTATAATAAATATTTCATAATCTATAAATGAAAATATGAAAAATTATATTTAATTTATAATTTATTGAAAATTCAGTAATATAATTGAATGGGAAAATATTAATTATATTTTTCATATATATTATTTTATCTCATTATATATATATGTAAATAATATCTAATCAGGAAGATTGCCGAAAAACACAATTTTATGGAAAAATAAAAAATTAGCAATTAAATATGTAATTTATTGAATTGAAATAAAATAATTATAACATATATCAATAAAAACTGTGAAATATAAAAATTCTACATATTATTTAATTTGATTTAATTTATTACATATATTTTATTTATTTTTAATATTATAGAATCCCTTTATGATAATAATATTTTTAAAAATAATAACTACAGATTTATTTTGATACAGAAATAATTAAATTTGATAAATATATTTAATGACTGAATATTTTTACACATGTAGCGATTAATCAATTTAAAATTTCATTCATATTTTTTAATACATTTGAAAAATGATAAAATTCATACTATAATATTAAATTGTAAATGTATGGATGTAATAGAAACCTATTAATTAAGACAATTATTTCATACATTAAATATAATTTTATAAAATGATATGATAATTTGATAAATTTTATATTATTACAAAAGATAACAAGAATTTCTAAAATAATAGTTTTCTCTCTAATATGTTAATTTATCATGGTGGATGTTTTATCAATTTTTACATGATGCATTGAAATTGATAATAAATAAAAATTTTATATTAATTTTTTATCCATTTGATTTTAGTAGAGGCGAAGATCAATCATGACCAGGTCTTTGCTGAATATCAAAAGATAATGAAATAATGAAGATACTACTAACCAATGAATGTGTTCCCTATAAAATTGGAAATATGGAAGTATTTTAATCAAAATAATGTTTTTGTGATTTTATTTAAAGGAAGTGGTTTGTGTTAAGGATTGAAAACGGTACCCAAAAATATTATTCTCTCCCACTTCTTCTAAAAGCCTTTTATAGAAGAATATTATGCTATAAAATTAATTAAAATAATAAATACAATACTTAGGTTAAATTATTAAATTTTTTGTATTTAATTCATGATTTCATAGTTTTGGTATTAAAAGGTATGGTATAAATGGGTTAGGATTTCTGTATGAATATGTTAAATGGTTCAGGGTTTAGGTTCATGAAAATATGTGAGTACATGACCAATTAACATCCCTTGAATAGACGTCTCTCACACCAAATGATAGTTATTTAATTACAGTAAATGAAAACAATCATATCTCCCATGAATACATTGATGGGACTAAAATTTAGTACATTAATGTCATAGGATATATGTGGAAAAAAATGATAGGTCCAAATAACCTCGTATTGAGAACCAAACATTTTTTGAAACTCTTGATGATAATTGTAGTTTCATGAATAATATTTTGGGCCTTTCTCAATGGGACGCTCCGATAATATATTCTAAATAATTTAAAAATTGTAAAATAAATATATCATACTGTTATTATAATGACTTTATATGGTAACATAATAAAGAATGTATTATAAATAAATAACCATTTATTAATTGGATAAAAAAGTTTATTGAAAGTGGAATGAATCCTCAATGGGGATAGTATGGGGAAGCAACTACTATGATTCAAAATTTACAACCCCCATCATAGGAGGGAAGTGGATTTTGGTTCCAAATATCCTATAATTTTAATGATTAAAACATCTCAAAAATTTTATGAATCCATCAATATAGTGGAGCAATTAATTATATCTAATATTTAATGTATATTTTCAAATAAAATTTTTAATTAATGAATGTGTTTTTGAAAAAATTATTCAAATTTCAATAAAATATTAGAGATCGTAAATTAAATGATAAATTAATGAAGGAGGCAAGTCCTCCAACCTAAAAGAAACCCTATAGAGATATAATGAATAAAATCCAATGAGTTATTATATTACCATATATATTAATAAAGTGAACGATCATATATATTGTAGGAGGAAATGGGATATTATTTATAACCACAAGTAGAAAGGAATGGAGGCTACACTCCAATGCACTAATACCACTAATAATGTAATGATATACTGATTAAATGATGAAAATTTTCATCCTTTATCAATTGAGAACATCTATCCATCACATAAAAAAATATGATTCATCCACTCATGGTTCTGAAAACACATGGTCTCAACTCTATAAATCATTGATAATGTGTCTTGTAGGATCATGTACCATATGAACCAATCCAATATATCCACTCCTAAAGATATCCACATCCATATTAATTTTAATTACATTGTGTGGGGGGGGGTTAGTCACAGAATCAAGTTGATGGTATGTGGTGATAAAGAAAAATCTCAATACACATTAAAATATCCTATCATGATATTGTGTGCATAATCTAAAACGTGTAAGTTGTGGAAACATGTTAATAATTCAGATATTTGTTATAACCCAAAAAAACCATGTCATGGTATATATGGAGTCTAGTATCTCCACGTGTTGGAATGAATTCAACTTTTAGAATAGATAATTTTAACTAGAAGACATAACCAAAATACTATATGTGTTTCTGTTGCATTGCATGATAGTCGTTCATGGTCCCTTCAAATTAGAAGATCAAATTAATATGAGTTTCCACATCACTGACGAGTAAGTGACATGACTAATCCATTGTAATATGGTGTACTATTTATATATCCTGTGAATAGAGGATTCCAATTTATGATTTACCCACGAAAGATCAGGTATTATGGTGGATCTTCAGATGCCTAGGCATTTATAGAAATCAACATTTTCTATTATTAACATTTGGGGGAAGAATTATGGTATGATTTCACCATGAAACAACTAAATATGTAATTATTCAAACATATATTTCCCTATATTATATATTCTATTCTATGAATACATATAATAACCCTCAAATCATTTTTTAAACAAAGCGAACATCTTACCAAAACACCTTTTTTTACCAGAATCGTTGAAAAAGGAGAATAAATGGAATCATCGTAATTTGAAACCTCCAGGGAAATGGATATAATCTAAAATTTAGAAGAAATCCATAGGACCCTCTATATATTGAATTTATATCTATCTCTAGTCCTCTAAAAAAAGTCCATATAAAGGAAGATCACCCATTCCCCTCAGTCTTCCCTTGAAAATGTTTGGGCTGGGGACAAGGGTTGCATCATAAAAGCATATATGTGGGTAATATTTGTTTTTAATGATATAATAACATTGGGAACTATGGTAATGAATCATGATCCAACCATTTTTTTCCAAAAAATAAATTTTTATCATTATATGTCTTGATAAACCATACTATCATATCTTATAAGGATGTACAATTAAAACAAAACTAGCTAATGATGTCTGTTTTTTATGAATATCAAACCCCACAATAACATGGAATGGAGAGTAAATCATTTCAATAATAATGTATGGTTTATTGAACAAAAACATAATATAGGTTGGAATAAATGGATCCAATTCCTTAATAAATAATTTATTCCATTCATTATTGTCCATTAAAAGAATGATGATCATAATATATTTCTATCATTACTCAATGCTTGATAATTTATCTGTTTTGGATCAACAATAAATAAATGGGGGCCCTTGGTTTTTTTTCCAAACACATAAATCCACGAGGATCATCAATGATCTTCCATTCTACTAGAAGACTCTCCTTATCCAATAGAAGTTATCAATTTTTAATAATTATCCTATTTTCCATATGCTTTGTCATTTTTTTGATGAGTTGGAAATTATATATGAATTATTCAAGAGATCCCCTTGAAAAATAATTAATATATAATTGGAAAATATGAGATGGTAAATATGTAGAATTCATCTACAAACCATTCCCCCGGGAACAATGGTTTCATTAGTTTCCACTACAATTAAATTAATCAAAAAAATAAGCTACCATGAAAAAAGGGAGAGGGGAGAGTGGATCCCCCAATCTGATCCCCATAGTAGGAACATATCCATTTGGAGAGAGTAGCATTGATATTGATCTGGAATGAGATTGATGATTTTTTTCAAAGATTGATTCATTTGATAATAATATTGCAATGCTATGTTGATTTTAATAAATGAGTATGGAAACAGAATTTGTGATGTCTTATTACTAAATTATTTCAAAAAAAATTTCTTATTGTAAACTGTTATATTTGAAAATTAAATTCTGAAACATTTTGAAATATTAAATTTTTATTGATAGGGTATTCTTTTAATATTTATGTTATTATGATTCGCTCACAGAGGAGTTACGACAGAGGTCATCTTTCAGGAGAGGGTTTGAATTTAACAATAAATTTTGTTCCCTTTGGGATTAATTTATAATTTCATGAAGGGTTTTTTCCAGCAATTTCCAAAATTGCTCATAAATATGAGATTAATCAACACTAAATTAATAACCAAATAAAAATATCTGATTTATCGATTAAAATATATTGATATTAAAACATATCTTTATCATTGATAAAATTTTATAATATGAATCCTATATTTATCAGTTCTATTATTATCGCACTAAGTGATCAACACGGGTGGTTCATGAATAAGAAACATAAGAAATAATAATATATGTATAGGTATCAACACACATCACAACCTAGGGGTTCCAAAACCTAAGCAGAAACACCCTTCTTAATATTCATTCACAAAAGAAGCCACGACAGTCACTGACAAGTCACGACTCATTCCCAAACTAATTCCCCACTAAAACATTCTTGTTTTCATGTTCAAGTGAACCCATTTAGGTGAATTCTGCACTAATGGGAAACTAACTAGCATAAACACAAGCTAGGAAAAGAGAAACAACCAAAACAAAAATTAAGCATTCACACCTGGTTTTTGTGTATGGTTTTGAAAATGAAAAAGGGATTAGTGAGATACCTCAATGTACAGGAACCAAATAAATCCTCAAAAAAGGTTAAGTGAGATCCCTCGATCCACAAGAAACAAAGAAATCCCCGATACACATCCCCATGTCCCCAAAACTAGGAACCAACTATTTCTCAACAATAGAGGATCCCACCCGAGTTCGTGTCACAGCAGAGAAACCACACAGCTTCAAATTTACAACCAACATCCGTACCATAACGGAGGATCCCATCCTCACCCAGATAACCCCATATTAAATCAAACAGAACAACATGCCTACCATGAAAATAGAGGAGTGAAACATCCAAGTTCAAAACATCATTCATTAGGTTCTTTCCTCTGTTTTTTTACTGGGGTGTCCACACAGGGGTTCCGGTTTTACTAAACGTCCATTTAACCAGCATAGTTTAAGTGATTAACCAAATTCCATGATAAGAGATTTAATCATCACAAAAGACATGATTAATTAGTGATCATGGAATGACCACCAACGGCCATGATCTTCAGTTAGCATAGTCCTGCACAATTCACAACACATATCAACATAAAAGAGTACAACAGAACATTGATCACACCCCCCCTTCATTCTTTAAGGGTCTGTTCATTATCGTCATTATGTTTGGTTTCATTAATTCTCACAGAGATAAATGCGTACCCACCTCGCATGATACACAGAAAAGGGAGGCGAAGGAAAAAAACCCTACTTAATTGATAAACAATTGATGTTTTCTCCTTGTGCCAAGAATAGGGGATGCATGGCTTGTAGGGGAGGAATTCTGTGGACTCCAAGTGGTGAAGAAAGCTCCAGTAGAAGCACAACACAAGCCACAAGAAGAAGGGACTCCACGAAAACATGGGGGAAGAAAGAAGCTGACCAATGGAGGACGTGGAAAAATAACTTCCCGTGCGATATATTTATAAGATCCCGTTGTTACAGGATTTGGGAATTTTGAATGCCTGGAAACTCAGATCGTGGTATCCCACATGGTTTGGCAGTTACACACAACGTAATTAATTTGATATTTAATATCCCCCATCGGGGAATTTTCTCTGGATTTTTATGAATAAATTATGGGCTTTAAATAGCCTTGAAAGGGTAAAAGATTTAATTTACGTCAATTCATACATTGGGGGAGGGGGAATAGAAAAGAAAACAGTGGGATGGGTGAGGAAACGGTGCCACCGTCACAGTGTAACCTTTAGGGTGCCACCATCATGGTGACACTATTTTGGTGGAACCTTATTTTTCACAAAGTAATGGCATGGAGGGTCCAGTCCATTACAAAATAACTATCAGAATTGAATATATTACAACAAATATAAAATTCATATATATTAAAAGTGAGTAAATTATTTAAAATACTAATAATGGAGAGGTATTAAAAATAAATCAATAATATTATATCATTAAACAGACATATATGTAAACACATAAAAACACAAAATCTTACATATACACATACATTCACATACATATACACATTCACATATAGTCATAATAACACACACACACATGCATAATGATGCATATGAATACATTCCTGCACATGTCTGTACATATATATACATATACATGCACATGCACATTGGCATATAAATATATGGATACACAAACACATGCATATGCATATGCATGAACATAAACTTATGTACACATAGATATTCATATTGTCCCATACACGTAAACTGACATGCATATATATATATATACATATGAATATATATATATACACATATTAATTAAAAAAATAGATATACACATACACATATAAATACACATTACATTCGAATACACATTTTTTTTCATGTAAATACAAATTTTTTTCCTACACAAACACATGAATAGGCATATACATACATATCCCTACAATTATATACAATTTTATGGACATACACACACATCCATATATATGAATATATACAAACATAATATATAAACATACAAATATACCCTTATGAAGGCACATAAACATGTAACTACTTCTAATAAAATTAATATGTATATATATTCATGAACACATACATACACATACACATATGAACACACACATATACATACATATACACAAATTTATACAACAAATCATATATACGGAAACATAAATGTGCATATACCCATCCAAAGACAGATACACATATACATAAAAATAAATTCTCATGCACATACGCATTCCCATACACATGGACATAAAAATATATACATATGTGCATATAAAAATTTATAAAATACAAATATATAAAGATGTACACATCAGTGGTTCTTCTGAACACGTATTTTAAAAATAACTTATCATAATCCAGGAAAATATGTTTTAAACTTTTAGTGTTTAGAACATGGAAAATTCTATTTTTAATTCAAATTTTTGGATGGTTATATAGATCAATGGTGGATTCTTACCATGAATACTAGAAAAAATGATGAAATTGACTCTAAGGACTGTAATGTGATCAAGAACATTTTTTGAATAAGTATGTTTCATGTGTTCTTAATATGGAAATGGAGAATGAGTAACATGATATAATGAATAGGGATAATAATTTTACAGGTACCTATGAGTATAATTTATGTAGACATGAAATCGTACACATTAGGTATTATCAACTAACCAGAATGTAAGGTTGATCAATTCATCTGTGTCCTAAAAAAAATCACTAAATGGATTTTTGAATAAAATACTTTATTATCGATAAAGATATATGTTTCTGTGAAATGAAGAGGAGGAATGAAATTTACAGTTACTAAAAATCTCATGGTTTTAATAATAAAGAGAGTTTTATTTTCAAGGGAAAATATGAAAATAATAGTGAAAAAAAGAGAAATTGTCATTTATGCTCAATGTGTATTATGTAGCATGGTTGAAATGATCATTATTGAAATAATAAATGTATTATGTGTTGAAGGGTGGATCATCGGTAAATAGATTATAGTGTTGATTGGAACAATATCTAATAATTGATATAGAGGGATGATAGATAAAATGATCCTCCCCCACATTTATGGTTTAAGTGTATGGTGAATGTTCATTATGAAAATCATTTACCATACCTTTGGGATATTGATGATGACTGAAATAAACAATCTCTTATGCCATGTGGAAAGAGGATATCTCTCATGGTCACTATTAATGATGAGGACTGGGATGAGGACATGGTGAAAGGTTGACTTACCATGCACTCTAAAACAGATATTGTCTTATTTGATAGTGGATCCACCCATTCATTCATATAAAAATAATATTTTATGAGTATCATGATGAAACAAAAAATATTCGATGTCAAATTATCATCATAGGACCATAATGTACCATTATCACATCTCATCTCTATGATTCCTCCACATTTGATGGTCGAAAAATTTGCTTCCTATGAAACATAACATTCTTCCAATGGAAGAATTTTATTTAATATTAGACATTGATTGGATTTTTATAAATAATTACTATACCAATTTTTGAAGAAGGGATTTCACATAATATATTACAATCAAACATATGGTCATATATCAATGTGGTTATAAGTATGTGATTTTGATGATGATTGCATCCATGATATTGGACTTCATTCCCATTCAGAAGGGGTCTTTATTTTATTTGATTGAGGATAAAATTGATATCTATGATATGCCAATTTTTATAAATTTTATGATGTTTTTCTAAAATAATTTACTCATCTTCATGTAAAATGTGAAGTTCTATTCTCAATAGAACACACTCTATATTCCACACAATTTTTAGTGAATCCCAATAAAATCGTCCAAATTGAGTAGCATTAATAGAAAATTGAACCCATTGAAATCCATGAATAGTTATTAATTCATCCAAGTGAATCAAATTGGAGTTAATATATTACTTTTTTCAAAATGAACGATGGTTGGATACGACCCTTCATTGATTATTGGGATTTTAACATGATCATTATCTAGAAATTGTATCTTCTACCATATATTGATGACTAATTTTATCAGCTATGTTAGATCAATACATTTCCTTGATTTACTTTTCATTTAGATATCACTATTCTAGTGTTAAGAAATTGGATATAACCAAGACTACAATACCAGAAAGGTACAGACACCGGGAATATATAGCTATTCCATTATAACTTACAAATTCCACCAATATCGTAATGGATTCTATTAATAGATTCATTAGATATTTCTTATATCTCTTCGTGGTTATCATTATAAATTATATTCATATCAATTAAAAGATAAAGGAAGAGAATAATAATCCATTGAGAATTTAATGAATAACCTATAGAGGGAGAAACAATATGTAAGACTGATAAGGTGTTAACTTTGGCTAAAACTGGTTTATATTTTTGGTCATATACTCCCACGATATGGTATATCTGCATATCCATTAAAGTATAACTATATTTTATATTTTCCAAGACCAACCATGGTGATTAAGATCCATTTTTTCATAGATTTTATAGATAACATCGATGGTTAATGGATAACTTCCTATGCATATCTAATACTCTGACAAAATAAATTCAAAACATTTAATATTTACTCCAATTAGAATAATGTGTTGAAAATTACAATGAATTAATGAGAATTTTAGACACAATAAATCTTCCTACACTAACAAGAAATGGTGAACGAGTTTAAATATAAATTTTTTCATACACGATTGTATTCAGGTGAGTTATTATGTATAAAGACATGGTAATAGATTATGCCTCATGAAAACTAATGATTCAATATAAAAATTACCCAACTTATTATTTTGAGTTAGATATGTTAAATTTCAATATAGTGATAAGTTGGATTTATCTCCACCTAGAAAAGTGTTATATATATACCGATCATAAAAGATTAAATTATATATTTTCACAGAACTAGTTGAACATGTGAAAAAGATGATGTTTAGGGAAGATTAATGATTATATCGGCTCAATATATTATAACTATAGGAATTTGAACATGGTGGAAATGTATTTGAGTTGAAATGATAATTCTAGATTATCCAAGATGAGGGATATAAAAGTTCTAATATTTAATGATTTGTAAAGGTTGTATTTGGTAATATAAAATAATGGAATTATCTTATCTTGCACAATTGAGTGTAAAATGGTCAATACATGTGGATATTAAAGAGTCAATCATTGACGATATATATTTGAAAAAGACGGTTAAAAATGTTCCTATATTTAACATTGATCATTGATGTAATGACAAGGTTTATGTACTGTGTATGAATTCCTATTATACAATATTTGAAGAAGGTGTTGTTAGAGGATGTTCATTTTTCTTATTTCTATAATCATGCATGATTTATGAAGATAAAAAGATATTTGATGGAATTCTCATATTGGGTTGGAATGGTGAGTAATAATGCAGAATTTTTATCTTGGATGTAGTTTTGATTGCATGTTAAGGTTGAAATACAAAATTATAAGGGGATTAATTATCCATTTTCCATACAATAATTTAAAAGATTGAAAATCAAAAAGGCTGTTTTCAATGGTCTCTCAAAACAATTAAATTGTATAATTCAATTTTGGGTGTAGTAAATCACCTTACTAAGTCATCAAAATTCATCACTATCATAGATGACATATATATAGATTTCCTTTAAAATATATACCTGAAGATAGTTTTAATGTTTCATGGAGTCCCTACTTCAATTATATTTCATTGAGATCCATGTTTCACATTAAATTTCTAGAGTATACTTCATCATGATATTGATACATCATTGTGTTTCACTAATGTATTTCATAAAAAAAATATGGAAATTTTAATATAAAAATTCAAACACTAGATGATATGTTGATATCATTTTCATTGTATTTAAATTGTATTTGGGATCAATACCATCATGTATTTGAGTTTTCAAATAACATCCACTTTCACAAAAAATTAAAATCAATCCTTATGAATCATTACATAGAATGTATTGTAAAACTGAAACAATCATGAATGAAGTCAAAAAATTAAAGATATTGGGATCTTAGCTAGACAATGAAACGATAGATAATGTTAAATACAGTGATAATCACATCATGCCAGTTCAATGTCAGATGAATTTTTTTTGATAACCATTAGAGTGAAATATAATTATAATTTGGTGTCATTGTGTTTATTAAAATTTATCCATCGATGAAAATTATGATATATTAGTGGAAATGGAATCAAATCCTTATTATTATTATTCTTTAGGAAATCCATAATCGTATACAGATGGTAAAATATATCTTTGATCATCCACTGACCCCTCACAAGTCCATTATGTGGTATACGATTCAATTCATAAGATGAAAAAACAAGGCCATTAACATGTATATATATTAGAGGTCATATTCTAGAGTATAACTGCTCTTTTGAGGAACAACTAGGGGAAAATCATGATAAAACAATGATTGATATATTCTACAATACCACTCATCTAAGAATTGTTCTGTGGTGAAGCCATATGTTTGATAATGAAATAAAGGGAATTTAGGATATTAGTAGGAAGACTTTTTGTCATTTTTATGTATCATAGTGATGAATTTCCATGGAGATATTCATTTTGAGGGTGTTTTGTTATAATACCATAAGATTGAATGATATTTCTTTCAGATGAATTATTATTTTTTGATGGATTGTGTTTCACACTACACAATTTTAATATTGTGTTCATTGAAACAACAAGTTACAATTTTGTTATACCAAACCCGAATTCAATTTTCTGTTCAATGTAACACCAATTTATGATTGTACAATATGAATCATCATATTATCTTGTGTTTTACGTGGAAGTGAGTTTTAACAAAATATTGTTATATTATTATTATAGTTTTTAAACATGACAGTTATAAACATGTCAACAAACAATGTAATATGAATCATTATATAATCTGTTTAGATATGATTTATAAAGGTTTTATAAAAATAAATCAGATTGATAATAAAATATAAAATTTTCAGTAATTTCTTTATTTGTTTTGAAAATACAATTTTCTAAAAAACCTACTTTATATGCCCTTATATGAATGATAATAAAATTAATTTTCAAAAATTATATAATTTTATTTTATAAAATAAATTTATCATTTTTATTTAAAATTCTAAAATTATATTTGGATTTATCTTTTATATTTTTCTGAAATATTCCATTTTTGAATGAATAATGGAAACAAGTGAATTTTAATTGATAATTTACATCATACTTAATTTAATAATAAAGATAAAATATATTTCAAATTTGTTTTAAAAATTATATAGTTAAAATATTATGAAATAAATAAAATTTAGGTCATAATATGATATTTCATAGTGAAATTGAATATAAAAACACTTCAACATTTTGAACATTTTCACATTAAAAACACATTGAATACTCTCGTATATGGGATTACATTCCAATTATTTTCATTATCATAGTGATTTTATTTTATAATAATGGATTCCAAAATTTAAATAATAATTATTTATAATTTATAATAATTTTAGCGGAATTTTTGACCAAAATGACTTGTGAAAACATTTAAAATTAACAACGGTAGATAATTGAATAATGAGTCTACCAAGAGAACGTTCTACAATTAAAAAGGTGAAAATTATTTATAAACATGTCCAAAAGAAATTTCATGGCCATACACTATCTATAACCCTTCATGTATCAATTTTTTTCATTATTAATTCCTAATGATAGAGAAAATCATTGGTATAACTAACATTAATTTCAAAAAGGGAATGTGTGTCATCTTCCTCGCGTATAAAAGGCCACCCACTCTTCCCCTTTACTATAGCCATCAAAATGTTTTTCTTAAAATTAACATCCAAAATAGCATCACTAATTACATCATCTGATCATATATTCCATTTTTTGGGAATAAATCGAACCATGGAGGCCCTTTCGTGCAATCCAAGTGGAGATACTCGATGAAGATGTAATGACCATCAATGATGTTGTTCTTATTATTTATTCCACAATAACCTTAAATTATTATATTATACTTATAACATAATTATAATATTTTTATAAATATAATTATATATTTTTATGTTGATTCAATAATATTAAATCATTCACACTTCCAGAAATTGTGTTTCGAAAACACTGTTCATTTGTACGGTAGATGACAGCCTCATGAACTGATTTCATATTATTTTACATTACCACCTATAATGGTTGTTAATAATGTTGTAAAAATAATTAATATATTATTTTAATGATATTTATGAGGTTTTTAATTATTCATTATTTTGTTATAACCCATGCGTACATGCCTTCAATTTTAGGGGAATACGATATTGTCATTTATGTGTACAATGGAGTCCCCCCATAGCAAGTGATGCGATTATTCCACATTACATGAATTTTATTAAGTATGATCGTATTAAACATATTAATTATTTATGAAATAATAAATATTCTAAAATATTAATCACCTATAATTTTTTTTCATTCAATCATACATCAAAATACAAACAACATTTATGTGTACGTATGGCCTATCATCTCCAAGGATAGTGTACTTCATTTCGCATTACTATCTTTTTTAGATTAAGATAAATACATATATATTGTATATATATTATATTTTAATAATTTTTATTATAATACTGATGATGAAATCATTATTAATTAATTATTAAATAAAATTATAAAATAAAAACTTATAAAAAACAAATTTGTAATTGCCTAAAATGTAACATTAACCAAGAATTTCATATAAATTGGAAACTAAAATTCATAAGAAAATATCATATGATATGATATATTTTAATATATTTCAGAAATATAATAATAATAATAATTTGTTATTTCTAATTCATAGTGATTTGATGGGAACAACAAATGTCATGACTTAAGGTAAGCGATTCCATCTCACTTTTATTTATTAGCAAGATAGAAGAAATTTCCACCCCCTATTTACTATATATGAAGTGTATAAAAACAATAACTATAATGTAGGATTACACTTATGACATTTTTTGGTAATTTATAACATATTTTAGGATCCCTTTTCAATTAGGTATATAGTTAAAATGTTCCCAACACAGTATGGGGGTTTTTCCCTCAATTTTCCTTCATTGAGACATACATTATCTTATACTCCAAAATTCCATAACAAGGTGTATATAAAACCCCATTTAAATGTAATATCATTGGTATTTTATTCATCATGATATTTTATGATTCATTTCATAATATTCCTTCACGGTGATTATGATTAAAATTTTTCCAATGTGGTAAGAGTTTATTTCTATAATGCCATCAGTTATTAGGATTATATTTCATTACATTTTTATTTATTAAATATTATAATCGATCCCTTAATAAATGTCATGAATTTAATTAACCTATAATTATAAAAGATATCTTCATTTAATTTTATAATTATTCCACTCTTTAGTACTTACGATAATTGAGAAATTATTTTAAGACAATATTACTTTATTTCACTCTACTGTCAGAAATATATTTCCTATGAAAATAATAGTTTTTGAAAATATTTTCAAAAATATTATAACCTATTAAAATAAATTATTAATGAAATTTAATCCCATTTATTAATATTAAAAAAAAGGATTAATCTTTTTGTTTCCTGATCATTCAATTATTCTAAATTTATTACAACACAAAATGAATGTGCTTTTAACAAGTATGAAATATACACATTTATCTACAATCAACAACATAATTTATTATATTATTCCATTGAGTGATTAATGGGTTTTTAGAGAAATTGTTTTAATAATATTATATATATTTATTATTTTTTCAATTAAAATTGTAATCAAAATTTTTTTCTATTTTCAAAATAATTTTCTATGTGGAATGGATATTTTCCTCAAGAAATATTTGAAATGATATTTCAAAAATACTTTATGTCATACATGAATTTTGTTTCTATAACTCATGCCTTTCAAGAGATATTATCCAAGGGTACTATTCATTTTCCTTCACTATATGGTTTATGTCTGGATTGTGTGATATTATTGAAACCTAATTCTCTTCCACATGTTATATTATTTTGAACCCCATTTCCATTAAAGGATTTATATGCTTAATAGATCCAATTATTATCATTGGTTATTATATAATTAAATGATTATATATATTTCTTCTTTTCCATTGGTTAATATAGGAAATAATGTTTACAACCCTATATAATTTCAATTGTTATGATCTGACGAATGATTATTAACATATAGAACAAATAAATATCGTTTTCAGTTTGTGAATGGTCATACATATATCTCGAAAAAATTTAGCCATTAATTTGTTATATATCTCATAATATAGACTTGGATATAACATTGAGTGAACCGGCTACAGTAATATAGGGCTATAATGAAGAGTTAACTCGATATAATAATAGAGTACTACAACAAGTTGTGATCACGGTTTTGTGTGGTACATTGTCTTCCTTCATGGTATTGGTTGTGTTCAATGAACACTATTTAAATGATATTCTACGCTTATGGTATGATAGAAAACATTTTTATATGAAAATTTTATGCTCTCATGGTTCATTCTATATGATTATCCTATGGATCATGTCTCATACATAACCAATAATTATACAATCACTCAAGATTATATTATTTGATATGATGGGTAAGATTAGAAAATGTATTGATCATGTAAACATATCATTTTCTCATGTTATACTGACACAACCCCGTTTCTGACCCATGCGAAGCCTTTTATCTCGCGATTTATTTTGTTTTCTTTCCCCCTAGTATGAATATATTTAGTATTTATGATTCATCAATCAAGGGTTCTAGTTTTGAAGAACATAATGGGAGATGATGTACTGAACATATAGACCATGGATTATTATTCCATGTATGAAATGACACCAAACTATTATGTTCATTGGGAATGTGTTTGCATAGTGTAATTAATTTGTAGAGAAATTGATATAATTTCAATATATGAAAATCATGGGTTGCAGTAGATAATCTTTCTTCTTTTCCTAAATCACCATTTTATTGACATCTATTATATATTTATTTGTTTGAAATCTCTATTTCATAATTTATTATTACATGCCTATTATTATTCTTTATTTGGTTATAAAAATAAATATATATATTCTCATTATTTATTTAGGATTGAAATCCAAAATACTAGATACCTAATTTCTAGATTTTGTTTGGGACCATCCATTAATGATTCATTTTATAAGGGTGAAGCTCTTGAAAATGATTGTTCCATATACCCTCGATTCTTATTTTTAGACTATTGGTATCAGGGACGCACCTTGAGTTAGTGGAATATTATTTTGGGTGTTAGTTTTTAATGATTACTCGAGTCCATTATAAAAAAATATAGATTTACAATAACCCCATCTTTAATTAATATTTCAATTATATCATTGTAGATATGAAATTATATTTGGTTCAATAATTCAAAATAATATTCATCTATAACACTTATTTAATACTAAAACAAACATGCCAAAAATTAGTACATTCCAAAATAATTAATGATAGAAAATACTTTAATGTACAAAATACAGTAATAACATTTACATATATTGTATAAAATAGTTTTATAAAAACATAATATAAAATATAATTATATATCATTAATCTCTATAATAATGTTTCATGAGGAAAAATGGATGTAAAAGTTTTATTCAAAATAATATTAAAAATTGTTCTAAACATTAAAACACATGCCACCATGACCTCAATAGGTGAGTGTAATCCTTTTCAGAATAAATTAAATACTCACTACCCACTAGTTTTCATATTTTTTTCATAACATCAATGGTTTTAATAATGTGGATATTAGAACAAGAATAAATAATCCATTTCATAATAATTGCATCAATAATATGTTTATTCTTAACAAACCAAACTAGTCCATGTATCATTAATTCAAGCCATTTCAAAAATTTGGGTCAACATTTATATTTATATTTGTTACAATATTGAGGAAACCTAACAGTTACTTTTCAATATCTGTTTGGAGATAAATATTTCTTTCCTATTACTATAAAATTGAACCTTATGATCTATATGATTTTTGTTTCTTTTTAATATCTCCCAATTCAACCAATGACCTTTTATCCTCTTAAATATATATGGTAACTCAATAATAAATTGATCATTTTTCATTATGTTTTATATTAAGGACATTAAATGAACCATATAGATGTTGAATACTACTGAGAATGAAATTAACCCGAAACCACTTAGATATATCAACCTCATCATTCAGAAGATAATCTTTGTATCCCTCATCTACATTATATACAATCACCCTCATATAAAACGACATGATCAAATACATGGGAACATAATAATTTTCATTGATGTTATCACTCAATCTATATATATAAATGAGTTATTGATATATTTTATCGAATCCCAATACTTATTATTCTCATTGACTAAACAACAGATGCTACCATGTAATTTAGGTGTTATTAAGATTTTATTGAGACAATTTGATCAATCCAAATAGTAATATAGTGCAATATATTTATGTGAGATATCTATTACAATTTAATGATTGTCATGTTCCTTAATATAATAATAATTTTTCATTTATCCAAGATTATTAGTATTTACCTTCTTCTAAATTTAAAAATTGGTACCATTGATATCAATAATCTCTTGGAAAATATCCAAAAATCTAAAAAATTAAATTAAAAATAAAATTCATTCATATATAAGAATGTAAAATAATTTAAACATTTAATCATGTTAATAGTACTATATGTCAACAATTTATTAGTTCTATAAAAAACCTTTTATTACCAAAAAACAACAAATTATATAAATGCGGATAAAAGGTGGCCCATTTTGTGGTACTCAAAATAATGTTAATAACAGGTCATTTTATCATAGATAAATAAAAACTCAATTAGTGGATTAATTATAAGAAATTGATGAGTATTTGTAAATTGTTCCATTTATGATAACTAAATATTGACATAATATTATCCAAACTACAAGAATGTAACAAAAATTCACAACAAATAAAAGTATAAAAATATAATTCTATGAAAAGAAATTGTACATCATAAATATATGAGAAAAAAAATATTAAAATAATATAAAACCATGGTTATGTACAATAGTGTTAGTAAGAACAATTTTTCACACTAATTGAAAATCATCAATATTCATTTGTCATTGCTACCTGGACCCCTTAAAAATTTCCCCAATCCGGCTATTAGTTTCCAAAAAATGATTAAAAGTATCAAATATGAGTAAACCTATATATGAAAAATATTATTATGTTATAAATAGATTTAATAAATAAATTAAATATTAAAATTAAAATTTAAATAACAATATTTCACTTTCAAATTACAAACCGACATTTTCAGTCATTCTGGTAACTCCAAGTATCAAATTGTGGTTCAGTTGATTCTTCCACATCACAAATGTCACATGGATAGTTTTCTTAATGTATCAAAACAATATGAATTTGATTATTTTGTTTAAGAATGTAATGTTTATTTTAAACTATTTTTTAATTTCCAAACAAAAAACATACACTAAAATACATTCATGAACCCCATTATTCTTATCGATGTTATTATAATTACTACACACCACAATTGACATATGAAGAATTTTTATTATGCATCAAAACAATCTAAATGTTTTTTTGTGTATTTAATTTTTTTTCATAAAAATGTTATTTTTAACTATATATTTACATGGGATTCCCTATCGACAACAACACATATTATATTGATGTGTAGTTGATTCCAACACGCAAAAAATTAAATGTGGATCAATTTATGAATGTTTTAATAAAATATGAATTTTTTTAATTGGTTTTGTGTATGTATCATATGGTTTGACCAATGGTGTCAATTCTAAAACAAAAACATTAACTCCATGTCATATTTGAAACAATTTTTATCATATTATGTTGTGGATGATTACTACATATCACAAAGGATTTATGGATCGTATTTATAAATTATTAATATAATCAATTTTTTTTTTGAGTTTTGGGTATGTGTTTATTGTTTTAAACTCAAATATCAATTTTCAATAAAAACACAATCATCCAGTCATAGATGAAAAAAAAATATTAGGACTAAAATATGGTTGATTCTAATATGACGGAAATTAAATATGTATAAATTTCAAAATTTATAAATAAATATTGATCGTGATTTTCAGATTTCCATTTAATGACATGTATTTTTTAAAAAAATAATATTTTGAAATTAAAAACATGCACATTGAGACATACAGGGGGAACCATGTATTGTATTTATTAGTTCACGATACATATACCTCAAAAATTCATTATGGTACCTTTTCATAATGTATCAAAATAATCTAAATTCATATTCTTAGTATTGATTACATGACATGATTTTGGAATAAAAATTCCAATTTTATATAAATTCATACACATCGAGACATACAAATGAAACTATGTGTATTATTGATATATGGTTGACATATACACATTATAAATGAATCTTGTTTCTTGTTTATAATGTATCTAAAAAATATGCCATTTTTTTATTTTTTTTCATTTAGTGACATTTTTTTTAACAAAAATTCAATTTTTAAAATGATAAAATTAAATTTGAGTCTTACTGATTAGACTATACATCATGGATAGGTGTGACATATTTTATGGCATAAAAAAGGAATTACAAATCATTTTCCAAAATTTTCACGAAAGTAAAAACTTTTTTAATCAACTTTGTGTATGTTGTGTGTGTTATGAAAAAAATTTAATATTTAATTAAAAACTCTCACTTCAAGTAATAACGGTTTTTTCGTGTCATATATTGATATGTAATTTATTTATAATTAAAAAATGTCATAAGTATCTTTCTCAAAATGTATAAAGACAGTATAATATTTTGTTATTTTCATTAATTGAGTAAATAGGTTTTATTTAAAATATAATTATCAATATGAAAAAATTACTTTAAGTCCTATGAGTCAAATTATATATTAAATTAAGGTGTATTGGAATCCCACATGTCCAAATGATTTATACATAATTGTAATATTGTCTCAAAACAATATAAATGTTTTTTATTTGATTCATGAATGTTACATTTTTTTCACCTGAAGTGAACATTTTAAATTAACAAAAAATACTTCGAGTTATACCATGAACACCATAAATCCAATTTCGTGGCGGTTGATATTTATGAATAAAAATTCATTTTTATTAGTTTTTCACAAGTATAATAACAATATAAATATTGTTTCTCATCATTGAGTGTTTAATGCGAATTTTCATCAATAATTTAAATTTAAAACATAAAAAATAATCTATAATTCATACTAGGAAATGTAGGTTAAGGATTGGGGTATGATTGAATTCAAAAAATCACGAGTGAATTCTGGATCATTCTCATAAAGTAGCATAATAATATAATTTTACACTATAAAAATATATATCAAATATTTTTTTCAATATTTTTAAATTATATTAAAATTTTACCAATTTATATATCATACATGAACTATCAAATAAAAATGAAATATAAATAAAAAAATAAACATTATTGATATTTATTTGAAACTACATTTATTAAAAAATAATGTTCTACAATAAAGAAACAATACATGTTTGAAATATGTTATCATTTTATTGATAATAAATAATAGAATGAGTTATTTTATTTTGGTCATTCTGGAATTTATGTTCTTAAAAGAGTTGAAGACGATTCTATTATCTTGAAGATGAGGATTTTTATGGATATTTAATTACACTTCAAATAAAAATAACATTCATCCATTTGTAACATAATAATTTCAATGTAGTGAAGAAAAATCTATCCTCTATTCATTCACATGTATTTCTCATTCTCTCAATGATTAATTGATATTTAGTATCGGAGGAATGCTCAATTCTAATGGTTGGTATTAGTGTTAATTCTATTATTAAACCATGTGAAACAATATTTTTAATTTGAAATTGTATATATTTTGAATCCTTCACTATATACATCTTATCGGGTGAGAATCCTCGTCGTCGGCGGTATGGGTTGGCTTTCTAGGACTTCCTCTCCCCTTCCATAACACGGTGATTCTAAAGGCGGTGGGGGAATCCTTGGGTGCCTTCCTTTGTTTGGATGATGAGACAACTCGTCTGTAAGTGGCAGCCTGTCCTCACATTTGTGTTGAGTTGGATCTCTCTTGGAAGATATCGTCTAAGTTCCTGTTGCGGTCAGAGGAGGGGCTGAGCTGTGGGCAAATGCTTCTCTTCAATGGTTTTCCGCGTTTCTGTGTGGTTTGAGGAATGCATGGTCACTCGGAGACCATCTGCAGGAGGAAGTGATCCTCGATGAGTTCTTCCTGTTCAGGCTTGTAGGGTGACATCGTCGCCCTTTCGAATGTGTTTGGGCCCCCGGAGGAGAAGGTGCCTATAAGGCCCCAGCCTTAAACATTACTTAATCATGAGTTATTACATGATTACACCATGGGGATCATTTCAGGTTTAGATTTTTAGATAATTAGATCATAAAACTACATTACATTCCACATTTAAACAAAGTGGTTAAATAAAATATAGTATTCATTTTCGCTATCAATGGAAACATATTTAAAATAAAACATGGATTCTTTCTTGACACTTCCTTGACATTATCATCATATCATGTACATTTCCCTTGACCTGTGAAAAACATTTCAAAAACATGTAATGAGCATTAAAAGCTAAGTAAGGGATAGAAAAATATGTAAAGGATTCATGGGTACATATATACATAATAATGAAATCATACATTACCCATAAAACATAAGCACATTAACATAACTCATCAAATCATGAATAAATCATAGAAATCATAAGACATAAAGGTAACTTGAGGAATTCATAACATTCTTACGTAGGTAGTAACCCTCTTGGTTACATTTGAAATACCCATCACAGTATATTCCATAAATCACTTTGGAGAAACCTTAATTTTTCACTCTTTCACGTTAACCAATGCATTGGAGAGCTATATCGCGCTCACCCGCCCTTATTTTATCACGGAACCACCCATCTTCATAATAATGCCCAAGAGCCATAACATAATCCTATCACATAAAACATAATAAAGGAAACATACCATTTCCACATTTCAATCACAAGATATCAATAAAACACATTTATATAATAAAAACATTATAAAAACCATTTTCAATACCAAAATAAAAGAAAAGTAAAACGGGGTATTTATTTTTCTTTTAAAAAATGGTATGGCTTGTAGAGGAAGCCAAAACTAAAATAATGGTCACGGCGGTGGAGAAGTTATTGTTGCCGCATACGTACGATAAAAACATTCCGTTTTGTCATTTAGTAAAGGCTACTTATAAAAAAGATATCTTTTGAATAAACATAAAAGTCAAAGGGGTTTATACACTGTATAAAAGAAGGTTGTGTATAAAACAAAATATACCTCAATGAATGGAAATTGAGACAAAGTACTATACAAATGTAAAATAGATAAATTATTTGTATTCAATATAATTACACATAAATAATGTACAAATACAATATAGGACATAATAATATCATAACATAATTTGAATGTAGGAGATTAACCCAAAGAACAGAAATTGGGTTAAGAAGTTCCCTTACCTCGGGTCCGACTAGACTCGGTCGTTCTTAAATATCCTGAATAATAAACATGAGTTAATTTATACTTGTTTAAGAACCTTTTTCAAGTTAATTATTCCTTATATATCACTTATTGCCATGTCATGAACACTATGTAAATATTTATGTAAATAACGGTCGTTTTAATGATCATTGGTACTTGAGTCAAAAATAAACCCTTTATAATTACAAGTTATTTATGTATCCATTATATCCAGATTGGTATTAATGATGTATATATCATATATATCATATATATCCAGTACATTCATGCATATATAATATTACATAACATTTAGAGGTAAGAAATGAAATGCACCGTTCATGGAGATGGTAAGCCGTACGTACGCATGAACGCTGCTTCCATTTCTATTTCATATTTTATGAAATGGAATCATAATGATATAAAGGTATATTATAATCCAGTGTAATATCATATATAATATTATAACTCCATCCTTTATACGTCCCACATATGGTATTAACTAATCAAATCACTTTGAGGGGGCGGTAGTCCGCACTTCCTTAAATGAAGATATCACGTTTACCCATAATGGAGAACCATAAAGGTATTCCGAAAATGAAAAATACCGGATCTTAGGGAAAAATTAAACATATTATATATAATATATAAATATAGTGGCATCTTAATGGCCACCTTTGAAGGTTTAAAAAGAATGTTGAACTATCATTGTTTCGGGAGGCAGAAATTCACCATCCACAGAAACAGTATGTTCTTTAACCATTATATGTAGGTGGGTGTAAGTGTAGCTCGAATCCGTATTATAACAACATCATAGTATATTGAATATACTGTTGTTGTTACAAAAGAAATGAATAATAAAAATTTAGGGGGTTGGAGAAGCAAAATAAAACAAAAGAACACCAGTGAAGACATTACCTTAAAATCGGGTAACTCCCATTGGTTTGAGCTCAAAGGCTTCCTTGGGAAGTCTTCTACCCAAAGTGGGGCTTCAAGGAGTAATATAGGTAATTGGAGAGACAAAATGGTCAGGGGTTGACCAATCCAAAGGCTTTGATGGTGTGAATAAGGTGGTAGTCGTGGGGGCCTTTTATAAGAGGAGATGAGGGGCACTCTTGGAAAGTAAAGAAACGTTACATTATTTTAAAATGAGTTTCAGATTCAAAAGGTCCCACATTGATATAATTCGAGGGTAAGGTCATAAGGGTTCGAAATAAACCCATCCAATAGGTTTTTACATGTGTAGGTCATATATTTTACATTATCTTTTCATTTTATTTAAATCCTTTATAAATGAGGTAATCACTGCATCATCATGATGTCATAAATAATTTAATTTACTTAATGTATAAAAATTATAAAAAAAAATATCACGTTGTAGGAAAATGTTTTATATTTCTATTTAATATTTATAGTAAAAATTATTACTTTTATAACCCCATTTAAAAGTTGTTTTAGTAAAATAACTCATGTTTGTGTTATATTAATTTTAACATTAAATAAAAAGATATTAATGTAATTTTCCTACCAATGTGGCTCCATGGGGTCCCCAAGATGACACATGGATTGTCTTGGTCGGCCATGACACTTCCAATAAGGGTAGGACATGTGTCTCAGTATTTTCATTTTATTATAATATCATTTTTGCCTTAAATTGCACTAATTACCTCTATTCGCGATTAAGATCTTAAAAGTTACTATTCAACAAAAAATTATTTTAATCTCATTGAACCACATATTACTTCTTAATGACAACCATGTATTTCGGATTTTTGAAAATCAAGTCACAGAAGTGGCAATGTTTCATTTAAATGATAAATCTGTTTCATTAAATACCACTTAGTGGTTTCACTATTCATCAAAAATTGAAGTTTTCAGAAAAATACCAAAACTTCACCCTAACATATATTTGATATTCTGAATTCAAAAATGATGTATATTTTAAAAAATTAAAATCATATAAGTTACATTAATTAATTTAATAATTAATTCCCGCTGTCATGACAATTAGCGTGTTTTTATGAAACAATAAGTATGAAAAGATTGACACCAGTTTAAGTCCAATTTCAAAGTGAAATTGATTCCAATGACCACAATTGGATTAAATGGTAAAAATATATTCTACTTTCACTTCAAAACCAATTCAAAATATAATCTAATCATACAATTAAATTGGATTAAAAAGAGGTTTTGAATTAAAATACAACATTTTTCAATATACATTTAAAAAAGAACTTTATCGTAAAAATAACAAAAATTCACACAATGTAAATTTTGATGTCCCAATCATAGAGAATAAGTTTATTTTGACAAAAATATCTTATAAAATTGTCAAAAGATAAATTTAAAAATGGTTTTCAATCAAAAGGTAGTAAAACAATATTCTAAAAATATTTGGGTATTTTATACTTAATATTGGATTTATTTTCATTTAAGCCTATAAAACACTATCTAATTCAATAACAGACATAGATAAAAATATATATGATTCATTACTTACTTGGTATGTTACATCCTTCCCCCCTTTAGAAAATTGTGTCCCCGCAATTTATTTACTTATCGAATAAATGGGGGTACTTATCCCTCATTTCATTTTCAGATTCCCATGTTACCTCTTACATCATGTGGTTTTTCCACAATACCATTACCTGATTAATCACCTTCTTTCATAACACTTTCTCCCTATGATAAAGAATATGGACCGGTTGTTCCTCATAAGATAGTTTCTCTTCCAGCCGAACTACCTATGGACTCAAAACATGAGATGGATCTTGCATGTACTTTCTCAGCATCGAAACATGAAAAACATTGTGTACCTGAGATAAGCTCGGAGGTAAAGCCACCCGGTATGTAACTGATCCAACTCTCTCCAGAATTTCATATTGTCCAATGATCCTTAGACTCAGCTTTCCTTTCTTACCAAATCACATCACACTTTTCCATTGTGAGACTTTGAGAAAAACATGATCACATACCTCAAATGATAGATCCTCCCTCCTGTTGTCTGCATAACTCTTCTGCATGCTCTGAGCTGTTATCATGTGTTTCTGTATCAGCTGAACGTTTTCTGCCAACAGTTTTACCAATTCTGGTCCCATCAACTTCCTTTCCCCCACTTCATCCCAAAAAGCTGGAGTTCGACACCACATCCCATATAACGCCTCCAATGGTGCCATCTGTATAATAGAATAAAAACTGTTATTATATGAAAATTCAAACAATGAAAGATATTAGTCACAACATCCCTGATAATCCATAGAGCAAAAACGTAGCATATCCTCCAACGTTTGAATTGTTCGTTCTGAATGTCCATCTGATTGAGGATGAAAAGTTGTACTAAAATTTAATTCAGTACCCAACGACTTCTGAAGGCCTTTCCAAAAGTTAGAAGTGAACCAAAGATCACAGTCAGATATAATTTAGAGAGGAACTCCATGTAACCTGATTATCTCTTTAAGATACAAACGGGAATGTTGATCTAGGGAAACAGTATCTTGTATAGCAAGGAAATGAGCAGATTTAGTCAAGCGATCAACAATAACTCAGATTTCATTATTACCTCGAGATGTCTTCGGCAATCCCACAACAAAATCAATGGATATATTCTCCCATTTCTACTCTGGAACTGGTAAAGGATGAAGCATCCCTTTCAGTAACTGCCTCTCTACTTTAACCTGTTGACAAGTCAATCACTTCATAGTAAAATCAGCAATATCTATTTTCATTCCATCCCACCAGTAATACTCCTGTAGATCTCTGTACATCTTAGTACTTCCAGGATGAACTGAAAATGTAGAACTATGAGCTTCACAGAACAACTATCCCATCAACTGTGAATCACAAGTCACACACAATCTCTTCCCAAATCTCAAAACGCAATCATTATCAATGTTGAATTCAGGCAACTTACCTTTCTGAACCAGCTCTACCTTTTCCTGCAACTCAGTGTCTTGCTTCTGTGCTTGCATGATTCTATCTGATAGAGAAGATTTAACTGATACCTGAAACAAAATAGAATAACATCCTGTACCAACAACTTCTATGCCAAAGTTCATCAAATCCATAACCAAAGTATCATGTTCCAAATGCAACATTGCTAATGAAGCATTACTTTTTCGACTCAAAGCATCAGCCACATTATTTACTTTTCCCGGATGGTAATGAAGTGTACAATCATAATAATTTATTAATTCAAGCCATCTCCACAGTCTCATGTTCAATTCATTCTAAGTGAATATATACTTTAAACTTTTGTGATCGGTATATTTTTCACACTTTACACCATACAAATGATGCCTCCAAAATTTTAATCCAAAAAAACATCAGCTAATTCCAAATCATGTTTAGGGTAATTTACATCATGAGTTTTCAACTGTCGTGAAGGATAAGCAATTACCTGATCATTCTGCATTAGGACACAACCAAGTCCTTTCAATGAAGCATCACGGTAGATAACAAACTCACCATTCCTGGAAGGTAGTGCCAAAACTGGAGCATTCCCCAATCTTCTTTTCAATTCCTGAAAACAATCATCACATTCTTTTGTCCAGATAAACTTAAAACCCTTCCGAGTTAGCTTAGTCATTGGACTAGATAACTGTGAAAAATTTCTATCAATCCTTCGGTAATAGCCTACCAAACCAAGGAAACTACTAATCTCTGTTACATTTGTGGGTCATGGCCATTCTTCAATAAACTTTGTTTTCGTAGGATCAACGGTTGTCCCATATTTAGAAACAATGTGACCATGGAATGAAATTTTTTGCAACCAAAACTCACACTTGCTGAATTTCCCATACAATTTCTTTTATTTTAAGGTTGGAATAATAACCCTTAAATTTCTTTCATTCTCTTATTTAATTTTAGAAAACACCAAAATATCATCAATGAAAAACACCATTTATCACCTGAATCAACTGATCCATCACTAAAACAAACTGTTCAATTCTGAATCTGACCATCTCAGGATACTGTTTTGATAGGTCATTTCCTCTATATGCCTTCCCAGAAAATCTGTTCAATTTCCTCTATGAAAAACCATTCATAACACACATGTCTCAGATGAAGCAACATGGTAATCTTCAAATTCTATATCATTTAAATTTGACCATAAAAAATATTTTTGGAGAATCATTTAATAGAATTATATCTCCTATAGTTATCTAAACTGACCTCTGGTGCCAACTATAAGGCCCCAGCCTTAAACATTATTTAATCTTGAGTTATTACAAGATTACACCTCTAGGATCTTTTCAGGATTAGAGTTTAAGAGAATTAGATCATAAAACATGCATTACATTCCACATTTAAACAATGTGGTTATATAAAATATAGTATTCATTTTTCCCATAAATGGAAACATATTTAAAATAAAACATGGATTATTTCTTGACACTTCCTTGACACAATCATCATATCATTTAACTTTCCCTTGACCTGTGAAAAACATTTCATAAACATGGGATGATTATAAAAAGCTCATTAAGGGATATAAAAATTTGTGAAGGATACATGGGTACATATATACATAAGAATGAAATCATATGTTACCCATAAAACATAATCACATTAACATACCTTATCAAATCGTGAATAAATCATTGAAATCATAAGACATAAAGGTAACTTGGGGTATTCATAACATTCTTACGTAGGGAGTAACCCTGTTAGTTATGTTTGGAATACCAATAACAGTATATTCGCTAAATCTCTTCGGAGAAACCTTAACATTTCACTCTATCGCGTTACCCAATGCATTGGAGATCTATATCTGGCTCACCCACCCTTATTTTATCACGGAACCACCTGCCTTCATAATAATGATCAAAAACCATAACATAATCGTATCACATAAAACATACATAAAGGAAACATAACATTTCAATATTTCAATCACAAGAAATCAATAAAACACATTGATATTATAAAAACATTATAAAAACCATTTTCACTACCAAAATAAAAGAAAAGTAAAACAAGGTATTTATTTTTCTTTTAATAAACGGTATGGCTTGTAGAGGAATTCGAAACTCAAATAATGGTCATGGTGGCAGAGAAGTCATTGTCGCCGCATACGTACGAAAAGAACATTCCCTTTTGTCATTTAGTAAATGCTCCGTATAAAAAATATTCCTTTTGAATAAACGTAAAACTCAAAGGGGTTTATACACCGTATAAAAGAAGGTTGTGTATAAAACAAAATATGCCTCAATGAATGGAGATTGAGACGAAGTCCCATACAAAGGTAAAATAGATTTATTATTTGTATTCACTATAAGTACACATAAATAAAGTACAAATACATGATAGGACATAATAATATCATGACATAATTTGAAAGTAGGAGATTCACCCAAAGAACGGAAATTGGGTTAAGAAGTTCCCTTATCTCGGGTCCGACTTCACTCAGTCGTTCTTTAATTTCCTGAATAATAAACTTGAGTTAATTTATACGTGTTTAAGAACCTTTTTCAAGTTCATTATTCATTTTATATCACTTATTTCCAAGTCATGAACACTATGTAATTTTTTATTTAAATAATGGTCGTTTTAACGATCATTGGTACTTGAGTCAGAAATAAACCCTTTATAATTACAAGTTGTTCATGTATCCATTATATCCAGACTGGTATTCATGATGTAGAAATCATATATATCATATATATACCATACATGCATGCATTTATAATATTACATAACATTTAGAGGTAAGAAAGGAAATTCACTATTCATGGAGACCGTAAGCCGTACGTACGCACGAACGCTGCTTCCATTTCTATTTCGTATTTTATGAAATGGATTCATAATGATATAAAGATATATTATAATTAAAATGTTATATAATATATTATATCATAACCCCATCCTTTATACGTCCCACATATGGTATTAACGAATCAAATCACTTTGAGGGGGCGGTAGTCTGCACTTCCTTAAATGAAGATATCGCATTTACCCATAATGGAATCCATAAAGGTATTCCCAAAATGAAATATACAGTAGATTAAGGAATAAAATAAACATATTATATATCATGTATAAATATAGTTTCATCTTAATGGCCATCTTTTAAGGTGTTAAATGAATGTTGAACAATCATCGTTTCGGGAGGCAGAAATTCGCCATCCACAGAAACAGTATGTTGTTTAACCATTAGATGAAGGTGTGTGTAATTTTAGCTCGAATCCTTATTATAGAAACATCCTATTATATGGAAGATATTGGTGTTGTTACAAAAGAAATGAATAAAAAGATTTTAGGGGGTTGGAGAAGCAAAATAAAACAAATGAACACAAGTGAAGACATTACCATAAAATCGGGTAACTCCCTTTGGTTTGAGCTCAAAGGCTTCCTTGGGAAGACTTCTGCCCAACGTGAGGCTTCAAGGAGTAAGAGAGGGAAGTGGAGAGACAAAATGGGTAGGTGTTGGCCGAGCCAAAGGCTTTGATGGTATGAATAAGGTGGTAGTGGTGGGGGCCTTCTATAAGAGGAGAGGAGGGGCACTCTTGGAAAGTAAAGAAATGTTACTTTATTTTAAAATGTGTATCTGATTCAAAAGGACCCTCATTGATATAATTAGATGGTATAGTTATAAGGGTTCTAAATCCCCCCATACAATAGGTTTTGGACATGTGTAGGTCATAGATTTTACATTATCTTTTCATTTTACTTAAATCCATTATTAATGAGGTAATCGCTGCATCATCATGATGTCATAAATAATTTAATTCATTTAATGTCTAAAAATTATAAAAAAATACTCATGATGTATGAAATATTATTTATCTTTATAATGAATATTTATAGTAAAAATTATGACTTGTATAACCCCATTTAAAAATTATTTTAGTAAAAGAACTCATGTTTGTGTAATTTTAATTTTAACATTAAATAAAATGATATTGATGTCATTTTCCTACCAATGTGGCTCCATGGGGTCCCAAATTTGACCCATGGATTTTCATGGTCGGACATGACACATCCAATAAGGGTAGGACATGTGTCTAGGTATTTTAATTTTATTATAATATCATTTTTGCCTTAAATTTCACTAATTACCTCTAATTGCGATTAGGAACTTAAAAGTTACTATTCACCAAAAAAATTATTTTAATCTCATTGAACAACATTTTACTTCTTAATGACAACCATATATGTCGGATTTTTGAAAATTAAATCACAGAAGTGGAAAAGTTTCATTTAAATGAAAAATCAGTTTCTTTAACAACCACTTAGTGGTTTCACTATTCATCAAAAATTGAAGTTTTTCAGAAAGATACCAAAACTTCAACCTAAACTATATTTGATATTCTGAATTCATAAATTATGTCTATTTTACAAAATTAAAATCATATAAGTTAAATTAATTAATTTAATAATTAATTCCCACTATCATGACAAATATCGTGTTTTTATGAAAAAATAAGTATCAAAAAATTGACACCAGTTTAAGTCGAATTTCAAAGTGAAATCGATTCCAATGACCACCATTGGATTAATTGGTCAAAATATATCCTAATTTCACTTCAAAACCAATTAAAAAGGTAATCTAATCATATAAATATATTAGATTAAAAAGAGGTTTTTAATTAAAAAACAACATTTTTCACTATTCATTAAAAAATGAACTTTATCGTAAAAATACCAAAAATTCAAATAAAGTAAATTATGATGACCCAATCATAAAGAATAAGTTTATTTTGACAAAAATAGAATATAAAATTGTCAAAAGATATATTTAATAATGGTTTTCCATCAAAAGGCAGTAAAACAATCTTTTAAAATTATTATTGTATTTCATGCTTATGATTGGATTTATTTTCATTTTAAGTCTCTAAGACACTATCTAATTAACTAATAGACATAGATAAAAATATCTATTATTCATTACTTACATGGGATGTTTTAGTGCCCATTGGGGTGGGAATTGAATTTTTGAATTTAGATGGTGGATCCCACGCACTGGAGGAGTCAGTTGAGGTCCGCGAGACGGGGGATCTGTTGTCAGGTGGTCCATCTGTGCTTGTCAGTTTGCTTTCAATGTCGCGGCCTTTGCTTCCCGAAGCAGATTTTTTTGTGGCCGACAATCCTCTGGTCGAGGCAGAGGTTTTGTTGGGTCCACGAGGTCATTCCACACCTTCGTCCTTCCAGGGCTTTGTCGTCACCCCCATCAGAGTTCCGTATCTCCTCACAATTTTCATCAGATTATATTAAGCACTCTTTGATCCCCAGCATGTTGTCCTCCCCTCTAAGACCTCCACATAAGGGGTCGTCTCCGCTTGTGGTGAGGAACCAGGTTCAAAATGCGAGGGCCTCCCTTCAAAGTCTTTTGTGGGTTTCTCTTCTCTAAGATGATGTGGCGCTCGCTCCAAGGCCGGCGTCTAGTCTCTCACTACTGGAAGTCTCGGAGTGTCCGGACAAGATGAAGGCGCGGGAAGCTAGGATTGGAGCTACCTCATAGGGGGTCGTTGGCCCTATCACTAGGTCGAATTCTATGGAGGCAGGTTTCCTTCTTTCTTTTTCTCTTCATGGCGCTTCTGGTTCGAATGCTAGAAGTCATCTTAGTTAATACTTTTGGTGATTATCTGGAATGATCATGTGTTGTGGGCGCAATAGAAGCGTGATTTCATGGCGGTGGAGTCTCGAAAACACCGGGCATCGGTTATGGTTATTCTTGAGTTCAAGCTGTCTCCTTGGAAGCTTCCTTCCATTATGAATAATATGGGTTTTATTTTGTTTCTACACTGTGCATCTTTTAACTCACACATTTGGATTTACTAGAAAACAGATGTGCAGGTGGAGATCGTGAGCATTTCATCTCAATGCATTAATACGATGATCTCTGGGGCGGGGGTAGAAATTCTCTTCTCTTTTGCGTATGCTATCAATGATGCGCAAAGGAGTACAAAACATTTGGGCTTTCTGGGGTCCTTCCAAACCGGATCCCTCCCTTTGTTTGTAGGCGGGGATTTTGACACAATTGTGGATCCCGAAGAGAAGAGGGGTGGAGTGGTCATTTCGGCGGATTACATGCAAGACTTCCTCAACTTCATCAATGCGACAGGCTTGTTGGACTTGGGGTTCGACGGATAGCAGTTCTCGAGGTGTAATAATTGTAGGGTGCCACAACGTATTTGGAGTTGGCTAGATAGATGCTTCATGGAAACCCAAGGCCTTGACACATTTTCTAAGATGACTGTTGCTCATTTATACCACTCTTTATCGGATCATGCCCCGCTGGTGGTGGAAGTTAGGCCGGACAGTGCTTGGAGACAGAATTTTCACAACTCTTATAACTGGAACCAGGCTGAAGGCTTCATGGAACTCGTCAGATCATCCTGGGAGCGTGAGGAAATGGATAACTCCTGGCATAGTCTAGAGAACCGTTTGAATCATCTGAAGAAAGACATTTAGGGATGGTTGGCCAATATGACAAATGATTTTTTGGGTGTGAACACTATCCAAGAGGACATTGAGAACTTGGAGTAGGAGCATCAGAATAACTTGGACGATAATAGGTTCACGGTTCTGTGCGAGAAGTGCAGATTTCTTGCAGAAAAACGGTTGGAAGTCGAGCGTGATTACCAACAGAGATCCATGGTGAAATGGATGAACGAGGGGGATCTCAACACCTCTTTTTTCCATGTGTGTGTGAGAGAAATATGTAATATGAGTCTCAACATCAACCTGGGTAACAGAGACTTCTCTTCCGAAGTAGAGGTGGAAGGATGATTGGCGCTGGATCATTTCAAAGAACTCTTGGCAGGAGGAGATCCTTCCAAGTACATGGATCCTGAGGATAGCTCAATGGACTCAGACTTCTGGCAAAGCATACCCCGTTTGGTTGACGGTACTGACAAAACCCTTTTACTGCCTCTTCTGAGCGAGGAACAAGTTAGAAGAGCAGTTCTTTCTTTTCCCCCGGATAGTGATCCGGGTCCAGACGGCTTCCCGTGCGGTTTTCATATTGCAACATGGGGTATTGTTGGCCCACAGGTGGTCAGGGCGATCCAAGATTTTTTTTCAGGGTGGTGAGCTCAATCAAGTGGTTGCTGCTTCTAGAGGGGTTCTGATTCTGAAGGTTAATGATCCTACCACCATCAACCATTATAGGCCCATTTTCCTGTGCAATGTGTCATATAAGATTCTAGATAGCCTAATTGTGAGTAGGATGAATTGGCTCATCCCAAAGTTGGGGTCCAAAGAGAAGCATGGGTTTGATAAAGGTCAGAATATCTAGGGGGAGGTTGCGATTGCCAGTTAACTGGTTTATGATCTAAATAGAAGAGAAGTCGGACAAAATGTCATCTTCCAGGTTGACATGAACAAAGAATATGACAAAGTCAAATGGAGCTTTCTTATTCGAGTAATGAGACATTTTGAGTTCCATGAATGGTTTTGCGTTCTTTGTTTCATGTGCTTCTCCTCTTCAGGGCTCACCATATCTCTTAAAGGGAGGTGCTTTGGTTTTTTCAAATCATTCTGTGGAGTCAGGAAGGGAGACCCCCTTTCCCCAAATCTCTTTATCGTAGCGCAGGAGGCCTTAACAAAGAATTTACATAGGGGAATGGAGAATGGAAGGCTGTTTACTTTTCTCAGCAAGAAAGGTAGGATTGAAATGTCTCACTTGATGTTCGCATACAATATCTTGATCTTCATTAATGGCAGACGACGTTCTTTGAGGGGTCTAATGGATATTTTCAATGTGTATGGTCGTTTGAGTGGGCAGCATATCAATGCAAGGAAGAGCCATGTTTTTATTTCCAACAAGTGCCTGGGAAGTCGATGCAGGAGTATCCAAGACATATTGGGTTGTCCAAAACATCAAATCCCTATGTTCTATCTTGGATTCCCGCTGACATGTGGCCACATCAATAATTTTTTTTTCTAGGATTCTCTCAATAAGGTGTTTGGGCGCATTTTTAACTGGAAGAAAAAGCTACTATCATTCGGTGGGAGGACAATCATGATTAACCGCGTGTTGTCTGACATCCCTATGAACATCTTCTCGGTCCTTCGACCCCCGTAATCGACCATTGTAAGGATGGAGAAGATACTTAACGCATTTTGTGGGATGCTAATCATACAGGTCGATGCCACTGGGCAGCTTGGTCTCCTTTAGCAAAGCCGGTTGAAGAGGGGGGGTGCTGGGTTAGGTGACATTTCTGATACCATACGGGGATGGAAAGCAAAGCTGGCATGGGAGATCATTGCTAACAATTCACTGTGAGACTCTTTCTCCAAAAGTCGATATGGGGAGAAAGGGGGGTTTCTAATCCCCGTAAGCCACCACTGATGGTACTAGAAAAGAGAATGTGATCAAGTATGGATGAACTATGGGGATCATCCGGGTGAATTATTGGGAATGTCGACATCAGTTTTTTGAAGGATAGCTGTTCGGGAGAGAGATTGCTTTTCCTAGGGTGCCCGACTACCTTACATTACCTTCAAGAAAGCGTCAGAACATCCACCTCTTATTCAAGCAGTTTTGAACCGGGAGAAAAAAAGGATTTATGATGAAATTTCTTTTAACAAGGAAGAAGACATGTGCTGTTTTGCAGGGTCGAGCTCGGGTAAGCTGTATGTTCGGGATTATAAGAATTTAGTTTAGGGGGTGCTGGTTATTGACATGTGGTCGATGTTTTGGTGCAAAGAGATCCCCCTGAAAATGAACCTACTACTTTGGCGCATCATCAATAGTGCGCTGCCCATGAAGGATTGCATCCAGAGAAAGGGAGTTCAATATGCCTCCCATTGCCTGTTCTATAGGAATCCTCAGGCCAAATCTGTGGTGCATCTCTTCTGTCAGAGTGACTGGTAAGTTTTACATTGGTCGCACTTTTCTCCTACGATAGATGATGAGCAGACTCTACAATCCCATCACGTTTTTCTGGCATTCTGGTTTCAGGATCTGGATGGAAGGTCCTTGGAAGGAAAGGTAATGTGTGTCATCTTCTCTTCCATATTCTGGGTTATCTGGGAAGCTCAGAACCTTTCTCGGTTGGGCGATGGGAAGCCTCCTACAATTCTCTAGGTACGTTTGAATGCTCTTCGCATTGAGTTGGGTCCGCTGTTAAAAGGGAGCCAGTATATTCTGGGACATCCTTGGCCAAATGTTGCAAACAGGCATGGTATACAGGAAGGCCGATGGATTAGATGGAAACCTCAGGTGAGTTTTGTCAAATTGAATGTGGATGTGTCCCTGATAAATGGGATTATGATAGGTGGTGGGATACTGTTAGATTCGTGTGGATCAGTGTTGGTGGCCTTCAGCGCATACATTGGCCTGGGAAGCTCCTTGGGGGGGGGGGGGAAGCGCCGACACTTCTCATAGGGGTCAATATTTGTAGAAGGTCGGGTTTCCAGGTGGATGGAGTGGATTCAGACTCAGAAGTCCTGGTCAGATTGGTGAAAGGTATTTATGAACCGCCTTTGGACCTTGTGTATGTCATTTGAAAATGTGTGGTTGCAACAGATTGTGAGAGAATTGTAAAGCACTATTGGAGGGAGGCTAACTTTGAGGTTTATGCACTTTCACGAGTAGGGAGACCAGAGGAGAGGCTCATTGTTTACAATGGCATTGGCTCCCTTCCAGTGGAGTGTCTGTCCTTTGTTCGAGGGGATTCCCATGGATTGCATCATTTTCGCCCCCCTTGAATTCTTGGTTGGGTGGTATGTCGTGGCCACTTGTTAAAATTTTAATAAAAATTTTTTTCAGTAATTATTATATATATATATATATATATAATTTTATTGTTGATGTCGAATTTAGGGTGAATTAAAAGTTCAATCCACCTATGAAGATTTCCTAAAAATTCATATTTATAAATTCTTATATTTCTTTTAGTTAATTTATCTTTGAAATTTAATAATACCATCAAGGGAAAAAAATCATTATAATGATTTTGGATATCAATTTGAAATTTTCATTTTGTTTCATAAATTAAGATACATTTGAATGGTATGATAACATTTTATATCTAACTTAATACCCATTAATTATCTCATTGATTATTTAGTGAAACCAAAGAATGTAAGATTGTTTCAAAATTAAATCATTACCCCTTGAATCATAGGATTCCATTTCTTATTATCATCAAATGATGGTCCTCTGGAATTGTCTACCAATCACAGTAAGAGATTCATATCATAATGAAATTTTTTATTACGATGATATTATTGTTAACATAATTAACAATAACATGAAAAATTCACTTATATACAATCAATTCATGTATCATTACTAAATGATTTTATTTTAGACAGAACCAAAATATGGTGATTTGTTAAAAAAAGACTATAATGTATGATAACTAAAATGAAAACATTATAAGGATTTCCATTATTCATTATCGTAAGGGATTAAAATTAGAATAATTTTATATTTTAATTTACTTGGAAAATAATTGATACATTGAACATATATCATATTATCCATTTTCTTATAATTTTGGAGGAACAAAAACATTTGGCTGAGATCTGATAGATTTCATTAAAATTTATGATGATGAGTCAAATATTTCTAATATCCCTCTCTTATATGTTATATTTCTATCATTTTTTAGTAACATATGATTAAAACTAAATTTCTTTTTTTTTTATGAAATGGATTATAAATATTAATGATATGTTTTTATAAGTTCTAACTATGGGGGAACTGGGTGAAGGCTTATATGATAAAAATTCTTTTATACAATCCTCCATCTCAATTACATGTATGTTCCTCACAGTGGGGGGAATTTATAAAATAGGTTTATATGTATGGAATTGAATTTATTGATGTGGGGTTCTCTATTAATCTGATCCTTTGATAAGTGAAGGTGTTACATGAAGTTGGAGTTATGTATTAATTTTGAGAATCATTTTATTATATTTGTTTACATATTAGGAAAATGGATGAGTTATATTTTGTAAAAAATAGAAATTCATCTTCAATTCATAAAAATTAATGATGGTTGTGAACATACCAAGGATCAGAATCCCCTAATGTTTTAGTTTCACTAAATATAGGATTGAGCACCGTAAAAAATCAATGATGTGTATGTAATTGATTATAATTAATATTGTCTATAAATTAAACCATATGAATATGAATTCAAGTGTCTTGGTGTGGATGTTGTATTTAATCTAAATAAACAACATTTTTTATTTTTTTTAAATCATCACCTTAAAATGTACAATTTAATACAAACATATTAATTTTTATTATACAACACATTCAAAATTTTCTTATCTACCAATATAGTAATCTTGATTCAAAATATATAATTATTAATTAAGAAATATAGATAGAGTTACCCTGGTGCATTTTATTATTATATAGTGAATAGTGTCTCCATCAATCGGTTTATTATGGATTTAATGTTATATATGAGATAATATATTTCTACTTCATAGTCTATATTAATGATGTATTAATGAAAATATTTGTGATAATATATTATGAGTTATAAATTACTTGAAGGATGGTCTATGTCCTATGAATATGGTTATTCAAGTCATACACATCACACATTGAATCCTATTGATAGGATGTTGATTCGTAGACATCAATATTTACAGAAGCATCATATTACTAAATAATAGTGGATAAAATTGAAACTTATAGGATATTAGTGGAATGATATTTTTTTAACTAAAATATAATTTTCAAACTAGAAACACGAAATTAATGTCATAATAATAACATCATGTGTTCGATTCCTGATCTCAAGATTTTCACACATCAATAATGACTTATAGTTCATAGTTTTAATGTATTATGACAAAATAAGAAAATTTGTTTGCTTATATGTGATTCACACATGAAAATAACTAAAATAATAATTTTAACCTTAGGAAACACATTTTATGTCATACTAATGACCCCGTGTAACATATTAAGGTGTGGATATTTTCAACATGCCTAAAAGGACATATAGTTTATTGTCTAAATGTATCATCATAATTCGATTTGGTTTTCATTGTTTATAGTATGTCACACATATTTTGTTTTAATAATATAAATTTATACTTAATATGCACACATTAAGACCTCTATTATCTGAAAAAACACAATATTGATCATTAAATGATCTTAGAATGAAAATATAACATTATCATGTAATGAAAAATTAAATATGTTTCTCATCGTTTTTGAAGATTTTTTAATAATATTCATTATTAGATTATTTTTTTAATTAAATATATCAAAAAAATCAATAAAAAAACAAATATGTATAAATTTATTTCATAATTATATATTTTAAATTTAATTATATAAGTACAAGATAAAAATGATAGGGTAATTAACCAAAAAAGTAATATAACATGATGAAAACAATCAACCAAATAAGTAATAGGAAGAATCCTATTCACGTATGTGTACATAAATTCTAGCATAATTCATGATTCTCCATTGTTAATAATGAAATATTTCATAAACTAAATACAATAAATATCTCTCACAAATTTTGAAATATAAAAACCATATGCATTTTTATTACACTGTTTTGGACCTTTTAGAAACATTGAGAATATGAATTTTGGTTTGACATATGTTTTGATGGTGAAATATTATTTGATATACCATAATAATTTTCAACTTTTAGAAGCCAATATGCTTTTTGTGATAAAGGATTGCCATCATTTAAGGTTTTCCATTATATTTGAATAATACCCTAAAATTAAAATAAAATTAAAACATAATATAAAATATAAAACATGAATTTTACTTGTAAATTTTTTCATGTAATGTATCATAAGTTCATATACATCATCATTTGTGGTCAATTTGTTGTGTATCCATGCATTGAATCTAAAATTAAAATTATTGGTGTATCCAAATACATTAGAATGAGAAAAGGATTTTACCTAAATAAATAAATATTGTAATGAAAGGTTTTAAAATATATTTTATATGATTATTTTGTAGATTTTGAGCCCGATTGGATTGTATTAAGAAGATAATATCATTTCTATGTTTTCATTCAATCATTGTAGATAGTTTTTCCAAAATTACAGAATATTAAATATTATCCAAAACATATTTTTTGTTATACTTGATGTGATTATAATTTGTATAATTTTTATTCATTGGTTTTTTCCATCAAGTAGCACTGATATATATGACTACGTATTTATAATATAATTTAAGTGTAATTTTAATATTATAACACATGTTGGACAAAAAAATTAATAACCTACATCGGGTATTTATTTTTAACTAATATTATTATTTGTTCATGATTTTGGATTATATATACTTTATCAATACCATGGATATCAATAATAGAAAATATATTCTTCTATTATTCAATATAAATTAAATATCTATAACTATTTTTGAATTTCATATCAACATGAACATTTAATGTTGGCATGATTAGTAGTTGAATGGGAGAGGAAAATTTATATTCTAAAGTTATTTTTGATCGATTTACTTGTCATTATTTTACCCAAACCACTATTTTTCCACATCTCTTTATCAACCAGTAATATTAATCATCGATTCAAGAACCTTTTTAACTATTTTATAATTTTTTTTATAAATAATAAACTTAAATGTGATACCACTTTTTTGACATGTTTAATTTAAATATAAAATATTCATGATCAAAATTTTTGAAAAGAACACTCAACCATAAGAACATCAAGATTGTCAATAGTAATTTGTAGCTCCAAGATTTTATCATAAGATAAATAAATCCCCTCTAATAATCATTTATAATTTTCCTATTCTGTAAAAAAAATTTGTGTATATTGTACATTGTACCCCTTACTACCAAGATATTGTTACATTCTAATAGAGAAAAATTGAAATCATTTTCTCACTGTAGAATATTAATACATGAAAGGTATTAGTTTCTTCCTGGTTTACATTTCATTGATATATATTTTTAAAATTATGATTAACTACGTTATGGAGGACCATTGAAGGAAATAGATCACCTAATGGTGGTTTGGAAAGGGACATACAAGAAGTTGTTGAATTTATGTTGTTTCTTATCATTGATTTATTCAAAAAATATTATTAAAAAACATGGTATAAAATTAATTTGTTATCTATTGTAGAGATCTGTGTCTTCATCTTATGAATTTTTTTATGTTTATAAACCTATGAATCCTTTTCTCAAACAATTTATTGCACGACACACCAAAACTCAAACATTTAATGAAGAGAAATTTTTTTGGATTATTTATGACAACTAATAATAGTTATTCATTATGAATAGTGGGTGATGTTTCCTTTTTTCTAAATACAATACCTTTTATTTAAAATAAGTAATAAAATTTTTGATACTGATTTAGAGAGGAACAATCATTTTTTTTATATTAAACCATGATTACCATATTTTTTAAGTTTTTTAATCTATTAATTTCATTTATTTATTTTCATAATCCAACTTATATTGACCTTGAAATGGGATTGAGAGTTAATTGGATTTTAATTTTTCAATCAAAATATAAAAATTTATTAAAAATATGTTGTTGTTTCATTCCACATAATGATGTTATTAACGAATTTAATTATATAAATTTTTCTTCTAAATTGCAACCCATAAATGGTTTACAGTAGGTGTATAAAGGTTATTAAAATATTATTTTTATATGTAGTCAATTATTGTTTCATAAATTAATGTTTCATAAACAACATGAATAATACCTGAATTTCAAAAAAAAATATTAAAAATTAAAACGTGTCTGAAAATATGTCTTCCCAAAGACCAAGAAATGAATTTCATGATTATTTTTTTATCATGTATGAATATATCTTTGGTGGATTCAATTTTATTTTCACATTATAATCATTTATATGATACCTCTTAAAAAAGGATTTACTGCCTCTATGAGGTATTCAACAATGAAATAAACAAATATTAATTCAAAAAATATCAAGAAACAATGAAATCAATATTTCAATATTTATTTTATTTGTAAAATAATGATAGTATATCAAAATGTAATCCTAGCCTCTTCCAAAATTATATCCATAAGTTTTGGAGCAACATTGTTCCATTTATCAATATCATCCGGCATGAGAATTCATTTGTTAAACACAATTTAACTACTAAAAAGGACCATTTTAGTTATTATTTTTGTCTCATGAATTCTATCCAACATTTAATTAATATCCTCAACATCCCACTTTAACAGTTTGTTTAACAACAACATTCTATGATGCTCTTTTATTCTAGTAAATAATATTTTCACCATTTATAATTTCCCAATCTTCAAAAGAATTAATATACTATTACTCAAGATAATTTGCATTGATATGTGTAGTAACATCTTGTCACTATTAAATAAGAAGAATCAACATGTTTTCAAACCTAATGTAAATTAGGATTAAGAGAATACACCTGTGTAAATACTTGTTGTACTCCAAAATTGAGTTTATCTATATGATGCGAAATTAGTTGTTTACCATTATTTGAAGAAGTAATAGGTATATAATAGGTTGTCAAAAATAATCAGTGTATGTTTAATTTATATTACATAAATTTATTTTTGAGTAGATTATAATGTGAGGTAATGTAATTTATATTAAAAACGCATAAATATTGAATTCCATATTCGAATTAATGATTAGAATGATTTCACCCATTTATTTAGGATCCATGTCCCACCAGGGTGGTCTCTTCTATCATAAGAACTCTAGTCTACATTAGGATTTCTATAATATATTTTCAACACACCAATGATATGGTTATTCTTAAAATAATTGAAGTATAATCAATTAATGGTTTTTGTCGACAACATCACAATTGAAAACTTTATTTTCGGTATTTGGAATTTAAAATAAATGTATTACTTGGGATAAAATTATAATTGTTTTTTATATGTTTCCAATCTTTTTGAAATCGACATTCATGAATCAAAAATCATCAACTTTAATTATAAACATTTATCAACACACATGAATTGAATTATAGACACATTTAATTTTTTATAATCCAATCCCATATTTTTATTGATAATACCAATGTATGTCATATTAAATTAAATTATATTCCATTTTATTGTACCAAATAAATTTACCTCTTCATAAATAAGGGTAATTCCACTATTTTTAATGGTAATGAATTCCCCATGTTCCATTTTTAGATTTTATTATAATAAATTACATAACTGTTATATGAAAATACATGGACATATAGTCCTAAAGAAATATAATAATGTCGTTCTAAAATTAAATTTATATTTTTTATTTCCTACATTAAAATATTTTCTCTAGACCATTCTCAATAATATCGATTGGGTGTATTTTTCCAGCATTCATCAAATTATAACTTCAAATTACAAGGAATTAAATTATCATATTTAATAGATGTTGTGTAACACCCCGACCCCTCAAGGATGGAGCTGGTGCATTACTTGTGATGTTGGCATGGTTAGAAGGAATTAAAATCCCGAAGGAACTATCAGTTTATTAGTCTTGAAGAAACTAGAAACATTTATTTAACATAAATTACATTGGATAAGGTTACAAGGTATAATTCATAATGAAAATAAAAATTGCATCAACTAGCACTAGATAAATGACCTCCTCTTCATAACCCGTTGAAGGTAATCAATGAAAGGGGTGAGCTCAAACACTTCGTAAGGGTTACAAATAGTGGAATCATGAGTAAAATAATAAGTGAATCATAATCAATCTGACATAATCAAAATGCCATAGTGAGTAATTGAACAACTAATGCCATTAATAAAATGAGAACGAAAATACATCAATAGATTTTTTCATTGTGAAAACCTAATGGATAATAATAATAACTGATAGTTCACAAAGAGAATGCATATTAATTTGACATCAAGTTTCTGGAACATGAAACCATAATACCGTAAAAATGCTTTACTGCTGTGGGTAGAAACCCGTCTGATTTTTTTGGAAGAAAACTCCAAGGGTCTGTCGAAAACTGTTTTGTCTCATAAGACCTACTGATGCATCAAGGGGCTGTAGTGGGCCCCACAGACCTCTAAATCCAAATCATTCTTTATAAAATGATTCAATACGAGAGCAATATGCCTCTTCAATATCCGAATTGAGTATATAATACTGATTCATCAATAACATCCCAAATATACACCATATGTGAAATGGTATACAATTTAGACAATAAACATACCCATGACATGATATTATGGATATTTAATAGAAATATAATTTCAAATGGAAAGTGATCTAAAATTGGCAGTAGGTACACAACATAAGTATTATTAGGTGCACAATACAACGTTAGTGACAACAAAGTGGTTGTTGAGAAAAAGTCCCTTTTCACAATGTAATCAGTCGATTCACATGACCAAAACATAATGAAAATCAAGTTAATCATTGACTAAGATGAATATAAAGAGAATAATGTTATTATATATCAAATGGATGTACACATATACCACATACATGAAATGAGTGGCGAACAATGAAAATCTCACAGAAATGAAAGTGAGATTAGAAACCCCTTACCTTATGTGTGAATGTGTTCTTGTTCTGAATTTAAAGACATGAATAAACAAATTAGGATTATTGATTCAAAATTCCAGAACCTATTTTATATTTAATTGAAATGTTATAACCGTATTTTGTTCATTAATGGTCTTTTTGATGGATTTAAGAGATCCAAATTTATTGTTTTGGAAGCATTTTCTTACTTGGTTTCATGCTTTGTTTACATGAATTCATGAATGGAAGTTGGTTAAACATCAATAATTGTTAATATAAATTATTAGTGAAATTAAAGAGGCATAAATTATATTATAATTATTCAGGTTATATTCCGTTATGATGACTCAGTCGATGAGTTAAAGATAAATGATTGAATTTGGCTAGGCAGTTTTGTGTTTAATAAACATGGTTTGTATTTTTATTCCATATTATGAAATATTAAAGATTGAAGAACATTAATAAAGATAAAATACTTATATTATGACCTTGTTCAACCATATATTTGGTTTCATGACCAGACATGAAAAAATTCATGGAAATTGTAATTACATCGCCCACGATATCGGTAATTCAACACATCACGGACAATGTCTTTATTCCTTAAATAAGTGGGAGAGGAGAAGAATAATAATGAAGCATTTTCCATAAACATTAGAACATCCATAAAGTACAATATTATGGAGCATATATTCTTTTTGGTTAATATGAGGTGAGGAATGAAGAATGAAAATAAAAGAGGTAATTTACCTCTTGATCTCTTCCCCTTGAGATCCTTCTCAAGGACTTTGGTTTTGGACTTTTGGTGAGACCAAAAGCTCTAGGACGTGGGGAAGTGTCATGGTAGGATTATTGGGCAGAAAATTGAGGAGCTTCAATGCTTAGAGGAGTGATGAGATGAGGTGGTGGGGGGGTTTATAGTGGAGGAGAGTGGTAAATTTCGAATATTTAATTTCATTATGTTATTATTTTCAACAAGACAACCAATAGTATTGTTTAATGTGACCCCAAATAGTAATAATGGAATGTTAGTTCTATCCAACTGTCCTTTCATCACTTATGATTTCATAAATAGTTTATTTTAGTGATAAATTTAATATACGGTATTTTACTGTATTTCACTATTCATTAAAAATTCACGAATTTCATAAAAATCCCAAAAATTCACCCCTACCATTTTTTGGCGTGTAATTAAAAATTGAAATACATTTCTCCAAAATAATTTTCAAAATATTATTAATTTAATTTTTAAATAAAGTTATATTTAATTGGAAAAATAAAAATCTTGAAGTATAGTTAGTTTAATGTGAGATTGTAAAATTAATTTAGATCTCATGATATTATTACCGTAATAAAATTAAATAATAATAGTATTTACTATTCATAAGGGTAATATTAATATTCATATTACTATTCATAAGGATATGTTACTATTCATAAAAAGCCAAGTGTGTTCTATCAAACTCCAAATGACTTACTGTTCAGAACTCTAGATGACCATTTTTCGAAATTCAAAACATAGAAGTGGAAACATTATATTTAATGGCTCAGTTTTGACTATATCCTAAATATCCTATTGTTGTTTCAAAGGAACATAATTATGAATAGAATTTATTTAAGATAAAAATACCTTAAATTTCTTCATGTGATACATTATTCCCTCCTTCAGACATTTCGTCCATGAAATTTTATTAATAAAGCCCATGAAAAAGATGTGGATGGATTTTCTTCAGGAAATCCTCTAGTTCCCATGTTTCTTCCTCTATATTCTGATTTTTGTAAAGAACCTTCACTAGACGAGTTGTTCGATTTTTCAATACATGCTCCCTTGTGTCACGAATCCTGATTTTCTTTTCAAAGTATGATAAATCAGGCTCGAGTTCTATTTCTTCATATGTGAGTACATGCGTTGGGTCAGGCATGTACATCTTTAACAATGATACGTGGAACACATCATGAACTCTAGAGAGATTTTGCGGCATCTCTAAACGGTATGCTACAGCTTTGATTCATCCCAAAATTTCAAATGGTCCTATGTACCTGGGGCTCAGTTTCCCTTTCTTACCAGACCTGAAGATGGCCTTCCATGGAGATACTTTTAGAAAGACATGATCTCCCACCTGGAATTCCAAAACCTTTCTCCGGCTATCAGCAGAACTCTTCTGCCTACTTTGGGCTGCATTAATATGGGCATGGATTGTTTTCAAATTTGTTGTTTTCTTTTAAATATGATCTAGGGATATAAGATTCCTCTCACTAACTTCGTCTCAACAAGTTGGAGTTCAACATCTCTTTCCATACAATACTTCATATGGATCCATTTTAATACTAGAATGGAAGCTATTGTTGTCAGAAAATTACACCAAAGGAAAGCATTGATCCCACATAGATTGGAAGTGAAGAGAGAATGACCTCGGCATGTCTTCTAGAGTTTGTATAGTCCTTGCAGAATGTCCATCAGTTTGGGGGTGATAAACAATACTCATACTAAGCTCATTATTCAAACCATTATGGAGAATTTTCCAGAACATTGATGAAAAATTTGGATCTCGATCAGATACAATTGATAGAGGTTCACCATGATGTCTTAAAACATCATTAATATAAAATATTTTTAGGGGAATTAGTGGAAAATCCCCTCGTATGGGAATGAAATGTGTTGATCTTATGAAATGATCATCAATTACCCATATTGAATCATTCCTTCTAGGTGTCCTCAGTAGTCCAGTGATAAAATCCATCGTAATGTTATCCCACATCTACATAAGAATAGGTACAGGTTGCATCACTCATTTGGAATGTTTTCTCTCTGCCTTCACTTGTTGAAAAACTAGGCACCTTGACACGTAGTCAACAATTTCCCACTTCATATTATTCCAGAAAAAATATTCCTTTTGATATCTATACATCATGGTGCTACCCGGGTGAATATAGAAATTTGAGCTATGAGCATCATCTAATAGTTCCCATTTTAGATTAGGTAAGTATGGAACACATAACCTATTCCCAAACATTAGAACACCATATCCCGACATGAATTTATCCAATCTTCCATCCTTAACAGAATTCATTTTCTTTTGTAGATTCTCATCATCAGATTGAGAAATTTTTATCTTTTCTACTAAAGATGGTTTAGCAATAATTTGAAAGATGAGTGATGATTCCCCTTCCTTAACAATTCACATATCCATCTTCCGTAGATCCGTGAATATATGATCTCTTCCATTCCTCATAAGAGTCAGAAGGCCATGATATTTCCTTCTTAATGCATATGCCAGCTTATTCTCCATTTCAGGGAGGTATTGTATTGAACAATCATAATATTTTAGTAACTCAAGCCATATTCTTTGTCTAATGTTGAGTTCATTTTGTTTGAAAATGTATTTCAAAATCCTGGGGTCTATATAATCTCACATATCTCTCCGTAGAGATAATGCCTCCATATTTTCAGAGTAAAGATTATGGCTTCTAACTCAAGATCATGAGTTGGATAATTTTTCTCTTGTTTATTAAATTGTCTTGAAGAAAAATAAATAACTTTATCGATTTTGATAATGACGCAACCCACCCCATTCTTTGATGCATCACTATATATCCCAAATCCATCACTTCCAGATAGAAGAGTCAAAATTGGAGCATTGACCAATATTTTTTTGAATTCTTCAAAGCATTATGTACACTCTTTTGTCCACACAAACATTACTCCTTTACGTGTGAGCTTGGTTAGCGGGTTAGCCAGTCAGGCAAAATTCTGAACCAAACATCGATAATAACCTGCTAGGCCAATAAAACTGCATACCTCAGTTATATTTGTTGGCATTGGCCACTCGTGGATTGCCTTTTCCTTTGCAGGATCAACTAGGATTCCATCCATAGAGACAATATGGCCTAGAAAATAAACTGACTGAAGCCAGAATTCACACTAGCTAAACTTCCCATATAATTGATTTCATATAAGAGTTTCCAGAATAATCTACAAGTGATTCTCATGGTCTTTACAGCTATTTGAGTATTCCATGATATCATCGAGGAACAACACAACAAAGTTATCAAAATATTACTTAAAAACACTATTCATTAAATCCAAGAAAACAGAGGCTGCATTAGTTGGTCCAAATTGAATCACCGTAAACTCGTAATGACCATACCTGGTTTTAAATTCTCTCTTGGGAATATCTTTCTTCCTCACACATAGCTGATGATATCCAAACTGAAGGTCAATCTTCGAAAAGTATTGGGCTCAATCGATATGATCAAATAAATTATCAATCTGAGGAAGAGGATACTTATTATTTATTGTGATATAATTTATTTCCCTATAATCAATGCAAAGCCTCATGGATCCATCTTTCTTCTTGACAAACAGGATCGGGGCTCCCCATGGAGAAACACTTATTCGAATAAATCAAATTTCACTGAAATCCTCTTTTTGTTCAATTAGCTATACCAATTCAACAGTGTCCATTCTATAGGTATTATTTGATATAGGTCATGAACCATGAGTTAAATAAATAGAGAACTTAAATTTCCTCACTAGATGATGTCTAGGTAAATCCTATGGAAACACATCAATGTACACTTACACTATGTCACCATCTTCAATTTGAAGATTTCTTTCCTCTCCCATAGATGTTGGTATATCTTCCTCTCCAAGTATTGAATTTTGTAGAGCTAATAGGGGTGGTTCTTGATATGAATCAGGTGGCGATGTTTCTTCCCTAAAGACAAGGGATTCTACACCATTTTCAAAAATCATAACTACCTTCTTCTTTAAATACATATTTGCATCAAAATATGACAGCCAATCCATGTAGAGAATTATATCAAATTCAATCATTGGTATGAAAACTAGTTTATAAACTAAAGCATGTTATGGTGACTGGAGGGGAACTAGTCTACATTCCATTGTTGCAATGATACATCCCCTAGGATTTTTGACTGGAAACTCATTTATTATATCAAATTTTAAATATCTAATTATCTTGGAAAACATAGAAGATATAAATGTATTCGATGATCCAGAATAAAATAAGGTGTTGGTTATGTTTGAGGAAACAATTAAAGGACCTCCCAACACATCATTAGGGTCATTGACCTCTGTATTATTAATCACATAATCTCTCCCTTGATCTCTTCACACTTTTTGAGTCATGTTTCTGTGGAATTTAGGACACTCATTTTCATAGTGTCCCATTTATCTACAATTGTAGCCTTGAACATCATTGAATTTATTCTTCCACTTGCATTCATCGGATTGATGACCCTTTTCTCTGATGTTATAGAAGAATCCCATGCCTTTAAATCACATTCTAGATGATTCTTTCCACATTTCTTGCATAATGGGATTCTTTTCATTCCCTTTATCTTCTTTGGTGCTTCTCCTATTCCATTGATATCAGAGTACTGCTTCTCATATTGGTTTCCTTTGAAAATATTTCATCTAGAAAATTCCCTCTCTATTTTGATGGAACATGATACAATTCCATCATATAATGAAAATGTTTGAGAAGATAGTTCCCTCCGAAGACATGGATTAATACCTTCAAAGAAATGATCAATCTTATCTGTTGAGTTACGTACGTAATCTACATCATACCTGGACAGACTAGTCAAATTAGCCTCATACTTTGCCAAAATGTCGTCTTACCTTTGTTGCAAGCTAAGGAATTTATGCTTCATTTCAGTTCGTTGCTCCCAGGGGAAATATTTCTCAAATAATATTTCATTAAAATTCCTCCACTCCATATCCACTATTTCATTTTCCTCCATTGTGTTTTAAATCTGAGACCATCATTGGTCAGCGTCACCGTTGAGAAAATATACATAAAGTACCACCTTCTCGTTCTCATTGCATGATAATTCCATGAATATCTTCTCATGTTACTTGATCCACTGCTCATATACCACTGGATTAGTAGTCCCACTGAAATATGGGGGATTCTGCCACATGAAACGATCCAACACACCTGTGGAATGGATATTATTTACAACTTGAGTAAGTTGTCCAAATATGGTCATGATATGATCTTCTCCAATGTTGACTGGGTTGAATTGCTCAGTAGGGAGATTCCTACCTTTCCCAAAATTATTCATTTCCCATCTTCCATTAGATGCCATTTTGAAATAATGGGATAAACTTGATTAGTTTAAGAATCATAAATAGAAAAGAGCTCAACCTAGATTTAAATTCTATTCATAGCTAATCTTATAAACAAGGTTTCCTAAAGGTAAAATTTATATTAAGCACCTTCATAATGGATTGTTAAGAAAATATTCATTATCCTAAGCATATAACCTTGGAGTTTTTTAACCAAGAGTGCAGCAAGGCTTATTTTCATCTACCAGTTCCCGTTCGAGTCTAGATCAAAGTGGCGTTTTCAGGTTTTACCCCTAGATACATATGTTCCAGATCTGTCTCAACCTTCTCATATACAGACATGGATGTATTGCTTGAAATATCCACATAATCTATTCCTTACCAAAATACCTGGATTTTATTGTATTTTTATCCTCAAATACTACGTTATGGCATTGTTCCCTGCTATATATTTCCTGCTCTAGTTTCCATGTTTCCTACTAAACTTCCTCTAATACCAACTGTAACACCCCGACCCCGCTAGGCTGGAGACAGTGCATTACTTTTGATATTGTCACGGTTAGAAGAAATGAAAACCCTGATGGAATGATCAATTTAGTAGTATTGAAGAAACTAGATACATTGATTTAACATAAATTGTATTGGATAAGGTTACAAGGTACAATACATAGTGAAAAACACAAACTACATCCACCAGCACTCAATAAATTTCCACCACTTCATAGACTATTGAAGGTATACAATGAAACGGGTGAGCTCAAACGCTGTGTAAGTGTTAAAAATAGCGGAAGCGTGAGTAAAATAATAAGTGAATCATTATCAATAAGACATAATCAAATGTCATAGTGAATAAATGAACAACTAATGACATTAATAAACTAAGAATGAAACTGCATCCATAGATTTTTTCATAGTGAAAACCTCATGGATAATAATAATAACTGATAATGAATAAAGAGAATTCTTATTAGTTAGATGTCATCTATCAGGTACATGAATCTATAATACCTTAACATCGGCTTATGGCTATGGGTAGAAACCCATCATATTTTTTTTGAAACAAACTTGAAGGGTCTGTCGCCAAACTATTTTGTCCTATGAGACCTACCGATGCATCGAGGGGATGTAGTGGTACCACCCAACTCTATAATCAAATCATTCTTTATACAATTATACAATATGAGAGAAATATGCCTTTTCCATATCTGTATAGTGTATAGAATACAGATTCATCAATATCATCCCAAATATACAACGTATGTGAAATGGTATATGGTTTAGACAATAAAAATATACATTACATGAGATTATGGATATTTAATAGAAAAATAATTTCAAATTGACAGTTATCTGATGTGGGTAGCATGTACACCACATAAGTATTATTAGGTGCACAATACAATGTTAGTAACAACAAAGAGGTTGTTGAGACAAAGTCCCTTACCACAATGTAATTAGTCGAAATATATGACAAGAACGTAAGGAAAATCAAGTGAATCATTGAATAACATGAATATAAAGAGAATAATATTATTATATATCAAATGGAAGTGCAGATATACCACATAAATAAAATGAGTGGCGAAAAATGAAAATCTCACATAGATGAAAGTGAGATGAGAAACCCCTTACCTTATGCCTGATGGTGTTCATGTCTTGTTTTTAAAGAACTGAATAAACAAATTAGGATTATTAATTCATATGTCCTGAAGATCTTCTATATTTTATTGATATGATATAACCTTATTTAGTTCATTAGTGGTCCTTTTGATGGATTTAAGAGATCCAATTTTATTGTTTTTGAAGCATTTTCTTACATGGTTTCAATATTTTTTTATGTGTATTCATGAATGGATGTTGGTTAAACATTGAGAATTATTAATATACATTACTAGTGAAATTAAAGAGACATTAATTATCTTATAATGATTCTGGTTATATTCCATGATGATGACTCATTCGATGAGTTAAATATAAACGTTTGAATTTGGTTTGGCAGTTTTGTGCTAAATAAACTTATTTAGTATTTTCATTCCATATTATGAACGTTTAAAGATTCCAGAACATTAATAAATATAACATACGTATATTATGACCTGATTCAACCATACATTTGGTTTCATGATGCATCTTCAATGAATTCACGATTTCCAATCATTTTTTATTTTTATAAAAGCCTGATTATGGGTGACCGGTGCCCAACATAAAACGCCAAACTAATAAATCAGTAAAAAAAACAACCTAAACCAATAGAGAAATAAACAACCTAATAACCACAGTCATCCTCGTATCCCATATCGGATTCATCTTCTCTTGTAGCCGATTCCCATTCCAGAATTCTCAAAAAATTGTCACTTTTAACCCGATTACCAAGCATTTCCAAATTATTCATAACAGATGCTTCATTCATAACCCCACTTCCCTTTTTGACAGTAAGGACCACCTGGGTATTCGTTTTAGAAGCAGACCATGCCCCCATTGTGCTCAAGAGATATGAGTAGTCTCTTTTTGGCCTCATTGTTGAGGTTTTATATGTATTTCTAACACCAGTAGACACCTTATGGATCCCATCTTGAAAAATATCTGAAAAAGAGCCGTTGTGAGGGGTATTCCAGTTCTATTTTCCTCCCCTAGAGCTCTCTTTCCCCACCCCAGATTGTTCCTTCAACCCAACTTCATGAACTATAGCAGATCCACGTAGCCTCTGCTCAGAAAGATGACATTCCATACAGTTTTTTCGCCCACCCTACATGAGAAGATCCTCACCAGTCATAACTGTTGCCGCATTCCCCTTACTCTCAGCCAGATGGTCCTCAGGGGTCTTATCACCCCCAAAAAGTTTCATAGAAAGAACCTTCTCAGCAATTTCCACAGGGCCTGTCACTAGTTCCTGCCCCAAGTGATCCACCTACCTATTATTCACCAGTATAACATCTCCCTCACCCCCTAAAAGAGCCCCCTTCTCTAGATCCACAGCCAAATTACCCTCTGTCAAGACATCAAACATGTCATTAAAAGCCATAAAAGGCTTGGCCAAAGGATCCAGTCCTTCAATCAGTCTGGTCATGTTAACCACCTCCATAGAACTGCCTTTTCGTTCCTTTCCAACCTGTTCGGGACCCACAGTAGTAGGAGACGGAACAACCCTCTCCTCATCATGGTTCATCCCAATGCTGGTATTTCCGATTTTTTTATCTTCCTCCAAGGAAATTACATGAGATCCAGAGCCGAGGTTTTCCCCAGCTGAAGGATTCATCTGAGGACCCCTCCCTCCTTCAGCTACCCCCTTCATCTTTGAATCCATATCCTTCCTGAAATCTTTGCCCAGTTCATTGTGTTGTATACCCTTCTTAGAGCTTATCCTAGCCTCTTTTCCACTGTAATAGGCCCTCCTTGCATGACAAACTTCAATCGGATTCCCCAACCACTTGCAGCAGCAAAAAAATATATCCAACATTCATATACAACCATCTTTTTACATCTATACTCCTCCCTGATTTTAATCCAAATATACTCAAAAGGGACGCGCGATGCATCTATTTCAACACACACCCTGGGATTTACCGGTTGCAAAACCACTACTGTGTGAAAATCCAAAAAATATATATATTCCTACCATGATTCCCAATAAAAAAATAACAGAAGGTTTTTGAAACGTTAATGGTAGTTCATGAAAACCTACCCAAACCACAATGGAGGGAGAATCCCGATTCATATGAAGATCAAACTACCATTGCATAAGCATAAATCGATTGCCTTTGAATATACGAGGTGCCCTAGACCAAACCAGAATGATGTATATCTCTGACTCAAATAGAATCATAATTTTCTTACTATACATTAAACCCACAACCACTCATTTACGAAGATCCCATGAACCAAATACAAAACGATTGAAATCATCCACCGAAGGGCTTCTGTTGTCGAAACGAGCCACCAGGGTGAGATTCGACAAGGATGAAGACTCCGTGAACTCAGATAGTGAGAGAGGAATATTTGTTGATCCATCAATTAGGTCAAGAACCTTAGGGTTAATCAAATTATTCAGAAAAGTAGGTAGATACTTCGGGTTGGTGAAAGGCCGAAATGACCGAGCTCTCTCATGAGACAGCGAATCCCCCTCCCCCATCAAGGGGGGAGGGGCCGGCAACGCTGCCGTCGTCGTCACCATAGGTTAGAGAGCATCACGAGGTCAAGGTAACACTCTAGTATTCTTATAATGAATTCATGGAAATTGTGATTACATAGTCCACGATGTCGGTAATTAGACACATCACGGACAATGTTCTTATTCCTTAAATAAGTGGGAGAGGAGAAGAATAAAGATGAAGAATTTTCCATAAACATTTCAAAATCACTAAAATACAAGATTCTGGAGCATACATGCATTTTGGTTAATATGATATGGGGAAAGAAGAGGAAAAGAATGAAATGTTAAAATGAATGAAAACATGATAAATTTCTCACGAAAATTCTGTAGCCTAACGGCGTCTCTTAAAATTTCATAAAATAGTTTGATTAGAGGATTAAAATATCTCATCATTCTTAAATATTATAGATAGTAAGGGGGAATATTTAATGAAATATCCCAACACATGCCAAAGGGAATGGAAGAGAATAACATAAAATGAACTAAAATAATGAAAATATAAGAGGTTGTTTACCTCTTGATCTCTTCTACTTGAGATCCTTCTTAAGGGATTTAGTATTGGTCTTCTGGTGAGACCAGCAGCTATAAGAAATGGGGAAGAGAGTTGGGAGAATTATTGGGCAGAACATTGTGGAGCTTCAAGGCTTAGAGGAGTGAAGATAAGTGGTGGTGGTGGGAGGTTTTTATAGTGGGGGAGAGGGGTAAATTTTGAATATATAATTTCATGATTTTATAATTTCCATCAAGAGAAACAATAGTATTGTTTCATGTGACCCATAATAGTAATAATAACATGTGATTTCGAACCAAGAGGACTTGCATCACTTATGATGTCATAAATATGGTATTTTAATGATAAATTGAATATACGTTATTTTATCGTATTTCACTATTCATCAAAAATTCAAGAATTTCAGAAAAATCCCAAAAATTTTCCCTTATAATATTTCGACATGTAGAATTAAAAAGTGAAATACTTTTTTCAAAAATAATAATCGAAATATTATTAATGTATTTTTTTTATAAGGTCATAGTTAATTCAAAAATAACAAACTTGAAGTGCTGTTAGATTTATGTGACATTGAAAAATTAACTAAGATCTCATTATCTTATTTCCTTAAGAAATGAAATAATAATATTAGTTACTATTCATAAGGTTCATATTACTATTCATAATGGTATGTTACTATTCACCATAAACCAAGTTTGTTCTATCAAACTCCAAATGACATACTGATCACAACTCTAGATGACAATTTTTCAAAATTAAAAACATAGAAGTTGAAAATTTATATTTAATGGATAGGTTTTGACTATCTCCTAAATATCCTAGTGTTGTTTTAAAGGAATATAGTGATAAATAGATTGTATTTAAGAGAAAAATATCATAAAATGTTTGGGGTAATACATGTTGAACCCTATAAAATGTTATGAAGAAAAATAATGGTGACCTTACTCCATATCTGTAAAATTTATTTTGAAAACTTCTATTATTAATAATATATTACACACTAGTATCTGGGTCTTATGAGATATTAAAAAACTAATGCATTCAACATAAAACAAGTAGTCAGTGTATATTTCAATGAATTTCTAAACAATATATCATTTTTCAATACAACCTTCTAGAAAATCGCAATATTTAATATACAATTTCAAAATTTTCATATTATTTTCAATGGAACACGTCGATATATAATGTACAGGATCACGTGGAAGAATTTCTTGAACAATGTGAAATATCTTGTAGTTTATCATTTTAATGACATTGTGTGGGAAGAATACAATAAATTCACATAACATGACTACAATTTCTATTTCTATTTTTTTAATTTCTTCATCCCTATTAAATTTTTGAAAATATATTTGAAAATGAATCATACCCTGGTTAATATAAATTGGTAAATTATATGCTGAATTCTATAGGATGTTACGAGTATTTTGATATTCATAAACACAAGATAGTCATTTTTTCAATATCATTATCATTATATTAGTAATTGACATGATATTATTGGAAGATTATAGATACCCATCTAGAGCCATTACATCATTTACAGAGTTGAGAATTTGATAAATCACCTACATGGATGGATTGATAGTAGATTTATGAATATATGTGTTCCATTCACCAATCACTAGAATTAAATCATTATGTATCTCCATATCTATCATTTCCAACCAAGACTAAATATCATCCTTTTAAGCATATTTTGAATTGTTCTAGTTCTATTTCCTAATACATTTTTCTCCATATTAATAACATCGTAAAATTGTATAACATACAAATAATTCCATTAGAGTAATTGAGAAAAGTGATCTCCTATTCCATCTAGATCTAAACAAGATTTTAATGAAGGTTTACCGCAAGCTGTATCTATATATTCTACTTTATCCAAAACTGCTTCACATGTTAGTGGAGGTGATGTTATACCCCCATTTGAACTCTAATCAAATGTTGTCATCAAATATTTGAATTTATGACTTCATGGTAGAAATATTTGAAACACCCAATTATTTTTTGATATATCCCTTTTAATATTTATCATATTCAACCATTTATTCTTCACTAAACAATGAGTTTTAACCCATAATATACTATTAGATATGGTAGTCAGAATAGTAATTTTACCAATAGGAATAGTATTCTGAGAAAAGAATAGTATCTTCACCAATGAAACTATAAATAAAAATATAGAATATTAAAAATTAAAATAATGTATAATTATATCCTAGAGTAGATAAATAACTTAAAAATGATAATTAAGTGTTTGTATTTTTGTGAAACAGAAATGATAATTTAATATTTTAAAATTAATATAATGTATTATATTATTTTTATTTAAAAAATAGTTTCATAAATAAATATTTTGAAATCATATGTTTATTATATAATTTAATGACTCGTTAATTAATTTTTCAATGTTTCATTAAAAAAATTACAGTTTTAAAATCTGTGTTTCTCGAATAAATTTTATTTATAATTAAAAATATTATGCATCATATTTATTAAATTATATCCATAAAATTTTAGTAATTTTAAAAATCAATATGTTGACAAATTATAAATATATATTTTTAGTATTTCTCTAATATTTTGAAAAAAATGAATAATTATATAATTTAATTTACTATATCTATCATTTTAAAAAAGTTACACTATTATAAAGTTATTATTTATTTATGGATGGGTTAATAACATAATGGTTCAAACATAAATTATCTAATTATAGTATATGGTCTCAAGAACCAACAATATTCATATTCATTAGACAAAAAATTAAACAAATGAATTCTATAATAAAAAAACACCCATCTCTTCCACTAAAAATACAACCTCTTCTCCTCACACAGAAAAATCATTAAATATTCATTATATTCATTGATATTACTCTACAATTCCTATTCTACATGAATTTATCATTATCTTGTCACCAAAATTCCATTTACATGTCCATTAAGGAGGTTATCAAGGAGGTAGGCTCAAGGGGTAAATCATCCTCTCCCCCTCATTCAATTTCATTTCATTTCTTATCATTACCTCACATTCCTGATCAAACATAACATGACAACTATAATATATTTTATATGTAGTAATTTTATTATGTTAATTAATTATCAACCACAAAATATATTCTCTTCAATAATTATTTAAAAAATGGAAACATCCCACTTGAGGTGTTGATTTACATCATTCATGGTTGAAAAGATTTATTTTTATAATTAATCCTTTAAGGATGTCCAAACCCTAATTTTTTTGGTCAAAAGATACTATATTTTATGCAATAATTTGTTTTAATGTCTTGGAACAAATATATATATATATATATATATATATATATATATATATATATTATTTCATACGACAAAACTAGTTTGGGTTGATCGAAAAAACACAATCATAATCTTAATGGTTATAATAAATGATTTACATATCGAATCATCCTCGAGTATAGAAATAAATCGTAATTATGACCATTTAATATCCCATATGTTCATTTTTATGATATATTTTTAATTTTCAAAAACTATTCATATTTAACATGCTCTTTTGTACGTGTATACTAGTGACAAAATCATGAAAGTCAAGGAATCAAGCACCCCAAAAGATGGAATTTAATCATATAACACATTTTAAATGAAATATATGATCATAATAAAATTCATAGAAAGAAAATAAATGTTTAATAGGAAATTAATTAATTTAATAAAGAATCTAAAATCAGTATACTTGATATTAAATGAATGTTTATAACATGTTCTAACATAATGTATGTGACAATACTTGAAATCTGGGCTATAGACACAGATTTATAGTCATGGATTATAAAATTCAAGGCTATATCTAATATAATTCGCCGACTCTATGTATGGTAAGGGATAAACCCCCCACTGCTCGAGATAATTCCACCCTATCCCCGTCCATCACATGTAATTCATGACATCTCACATTTATTCATTCCTTACGTCCCCCCCCCATTAATTCCACCTCCTTCTCCACCCATAATCTAATGCGGCCAACCCACTGCCCTGCCAACAAGGATCCAGCGCACCTAGGCCACCTCCACTCCTACAAAACCTCCCTACCTCCCAGTCTACACAAATTTGATGCCTACCAGCTCACTACTAGCCTCCTCCTCCACCTTGGGGGTTTCCGCCATTCAATGATGAATTGACACGACTACACCACCTTTTGCAATCATCCTTCGATGTGGCCACCCCACCTCCCAAAGATCCTTATCCTCTGACATGGTCACCATACCTCAATCCAATTTCTGTTGGGGGTTTCTTTAATTTCAGATCGTCATCCTCTCCGATTTTCACTAGTAATATTTATTTGGGTATGTTCCTTTATATCGTACATGAGAATTATTTTATTGTAATACCTCAATGTTAATGCTCCAGGTCTTTAAGGATTCTCTCATGATCATGTAATATCAGACCATGTTTTGTGGGTATTGCATAATGTGTGTTGTCATTGAGTATATATATTATTATATAAAATGTTATCATGTTAATGTTGATCATCATGTTTTAGGAGGATTGATATTTCTTTTTGTGATCATAAAGTTAATGTGGGATTAAATATAACTTAATATTGTGATTCAGAATCCATATGTAGTGATAGGAAGTTATTCAATATTAGTAATTTTTGACCAACATAAGAAGTTGGAATACTTGTATTAAATTCGGTTAAAATGTGTAGTTGATATCTTTCAGTAGTATTATAGATGTGTTATCATTAAACATCATTTGGTACCATCAGGGAATAACCATGACTATAATTATTAGTTATTATGGCATTTTTTGAGAGTCTAGAATGATGATTTTGGGACACTTTTACTGATGATTAGATAAATTAAACACCAAATCGATTATTACAGTGAGTGAAATATATTTTTATTATAGGATAATTTGATATCGTTGATTATAAATTTTTATAGATTTGGTGGTAAATTTAGATTGGTAAATTTTCCTTATAATTAAATCCATCATTAAAAAATAAGTATGAATCCTTTAGAAGATATATGTGAGAGACCAAACGGGTCAAAATATTGATGTAAATTGATCAGTGAGATATCACTTAATATAATAAAGGTGGTGAATGGTATTTAAATGAATGAAAAGGTGAATGTTGAGGATATGGGGACATCCTAGAAGAGATAGATTTCTCACATACATTGATATCTCTGACCATTCAATTTTTACCATGGGGACCATTTATTATTGAATATATCCCCATGATAAATATTTTGGATGATTTAATGGGATACCAAGCTATCCCCAATAGTCATCATAACATTTAGGGTCCAATGGTGGGAATGTTAGTATTCTATCTATGTGTAATTTTGACAAATGTTAGACCTTTTTCTTGATCTCATCTAGGTGTAACAGCAAAGGAGGTACATGAAATACCCAGTGAAAATTAATGACATGGTACATGTAGAAATTGGTAATTGATATTTCTTTACTAAAAACCATAGGATGATAAATTATCGACTATAAAATATCCTCTAGTTGTATTTTACATTTCTTTACTCAAGAACTCTCTAGATTCCTTATACACACTCATGTAGTGTTATCTCATCACTACCATTTTTCGAGTTACACTTCCATGAGTTATACAAGTTATAAACTGCATTTTTATAGAAACCAATTATTGTTGTTCCTAATAATAGTTATATTTTTCAAATGAGATTCTTTAGTTTTTTGAATCCTTCTTATGATATGAAAATCCCCTTTATGTTTAATAATCCATATATCTTTATTTGATAATTTCCATTCTAAATTTTTCATTTTCGAATTCCTTTCAGTTGATGTTATCTTAATTTGTTCATTATATTGTTCCTCAGATATGATCATCGATATCTCATTTTCTCTACTCATTAACATTATTTAATTCTTGGACAATTGACTCAATAATATCATGCTCCCCAACATTTTCATTCCCATATTTTATATGATTTACATAAATTATTCCTTGATATCAAAATTCATTTAATCGTCAACTTTCAAAAAATTCAATTCATTTTCCTAGATATTAATTTTCACTTTTGGGTTGTATTAAAAAAATTATATTTACCACATAATGTTGTTAATTCATCCTTAACATATTTAAGTTATATAGTATATGTATTTTTTGTTTTTCATGATGAATATTACATATAGTAGGAAATAAATATGGATAATGAATAGTTTTCTAGATAGATAAAAATATCTAATTTTCTAGGGTCCCTCTTCTTTATAATCTTAATTTGAATTTTAGACAAATAAAATTCATCCTTAATTTAATTTCAATCATTAGAAACAACCCATCACCCCTTCTTCTAGATTTCTTTTTGACAGTACAATTCATTGAACATTATTTACATGTATTTGGAAAGATTGTAGTGATCTAAAATTTCATATACATATTCTCATTAATATAATTTAGGATATGGCCACATAACTATATCCACGTTTTTATCAGCCCATGGTTATTGATTTTTTATACTCATGATTCAATTTTGATCCATGGCTACACATCGGCGTCTGCCTTTTTCAATTTCAGTCAGTCTCCTCTTCTTTACTATTATAAAACACTATAACTATGGCGCCCTCCATCCCCACCATCCTCTACTCCTCCTCAACAACCACACTCAACATTCCTTTAAATCTTCCCTCTAGGATTTCCTCTCTCTCTGCCATTATATTGACCACTCTCATTCATCCTCACCAGCTGCAGTTCTTCCATCCCACATCGCAGTTCCTACATTCATGAAACAGATTATCTAATAATGTATCTACATCTCCATTCACGTTGATACATATCTCACGTGGTACTCCCCTCCTCCATACACTTCTCTTGGAATTCCTCCTCAATTATGTGTGTCAGCCAAAGGGTTCCTCCAAACATTACCTTCATTAGGCCTTCCTCCTCCTTACAGTTTGTTGGACCAATATATTTACTTAATTATGTTACGTGGATGATGTTTGTAGTTTGGTAAACATTTTTGTATCCCACTTATGTTTAAAGTGGTATTTTAATGTATTCATTCTATTTTCATTCGCAGGATGACTTTTTAGTATTCCTAGGTCCTAGTTTGTAGTATTAATTTTTTTACCATTTCGTGGGTTTTCTATTTTCTGGAACTTGTTTTGTGGAATCCTGAAATATTGTTTGTAGAAGTCATTATATTTCAGGTGTTTTTATTTTCATATAAGAGTTTAAGGAGGTCTTTGTGTTTATTTTCTACTATTTTGTGGCTCTTGGTTGTTGACTGGTATTCTGTCAACTATTTCTCACTGGTATTTCAGGGTTTATATTTCATTCAAATTTTGATTATTTATCTGGTATTTTATTATTCATGGTTTAAAATGTTTACAATTCTCTCTTCAATTTACTATTCTATTATATTATGATTCTATTAACTTATTTGGAATTATTAATTTGATTCTAGGTGTGCTGTGTAATAGGCTTTGTAATTATGAAATTTATTTAATTTAGATGTTTGTTATTTTAGTCATAAATTCCCTAATATAGGAATTTCACTATATAATGAACATTACATATCCAATTTTTACCTTTTCATATCAACCATATTCAATGAACACCCATTTACATGATTATGTGCAGGATATTAATGGTATGTTTATATTTTTCCTTGTTATTATATATTATTATACATGTTTTCTATCCATTTATTTACATGTAAATTACATGGGATATGTTTATGAGTTATAAATTACTCTACCCAATTTATTATTCCATGGGATGGGATGATGCCTCCACTTTTTATAATACTTCCCCATTACAGGGTATGGGCTTAGGACATAACTCTAGAACTAGACCTGGTGGGATGGTCTATATGATTTCCCTACACCTAACCTAGAAAAGATGTCATACAATATATCTATGTCTCAATATTGTCACTGTTAAAGAACCCCATTAATTATTATAAACATTTTTACATTCCAATATGCGTTTTTTAGATCTAATATATTCATTTTTTACCCACCTCTAACATATTTTATAGTTACGGGATCTTAGGTGTCGTAGTGAGAGTAGAGTGATTTAGTGGCATTGTACTTGTTGGATCAATTAAGAGAGTTTGACTACTAACCATTAAATATATCTATTTTTTTCTGACACATTACTCCATGAGTTTTTATTACTTTGAAAAATAATTTATTTAATCTATTATATATTTTTATGGGTTAATTGATATGATTTAAACATGATATTTTGGTATAGGCTTTACATTAATATTATTTTATTAATCCTTCTTCTATATAGTTCTACATACTAATTTCATTATGATGATAGTTAAATTAATATCTGATGAGGAGAATAGGAAGATTTTAAACATAACATCTATATTCCTAAAATATAAATTATATAATGATTTTTTCATTCCAAATAAATAATTTTATGTCACTATTATGTTTTATTTGTTATTTGATGAATTTTTTTCTATTAGTATTTAATTTTTTATATTAATTTAAAAGCATTTTTAAAATAATATATAGAATAATTAATGCATTATTAAATTATCACAAAAAAATTTGTTGTTAAAAATATTATATTACACTAACAAATAAATCTGAATATTCTTTGTTCATTGTTATCTATGGAGTCGGGTATAAATTATAATGTAAAATTGACACCGTGATAAAATATTTATAAGAAGTGGTTAAATCTCACTTCTTTTCCCATTATTTACATACTGTTGGTTTCTTATGATGTGTTTGGTTCTATCCACCACCATCTAATGTAATGATTTCATCATCATATTTAGGTAAGGTTTCATAACATCCTGGTTCTGGAAGCCACCTGGACGTGCCCTGTACCCGGTTGGTCACATGGCCCCAAGGGAATTTCCCTGAATGCCTGAGGCTGCAGACTAGTGGCGAGGGCCTTGGGTGTGATAGCGGGGAAACAATTTCCTCATTGGAAGAGTGCAAAGAAGAAGGGAAACAATATACAATAGCATAAAGAGTAAATAACCAACAACATTAAAGAATGAAAGACTGGAAGAAAAAACAACTGGAGGACACACACACACACATATAATTATTCATGATACATATTTCTCAAGAAAGAAGCCAACCATTTCACAATTCTAAATACAAACAGTACTAAACCAAAGTAAAAAATGAAACATATGAGAAAATCCTCAGCATCTGAAGCCTCAGCTTGGTCCCATGCTCTCCATCTCCATTGTAATCATGTACCTGAAGTCGAAGGGCGCAAGACCTTGTCTATACCTGCAATAATATAATCTATTTGGGCCCAAAAGTATGGCCCAAAAAGGGTGTGAGACAAAATCACAGTAGGCATCCACCACCAGATATGTGCCTATCAGTCAGTGAATATATGGAAGGTAAAAGTATAGAATTAGTAAATATGAAAGTACTAAACAGTAAACAATCCATAGTTTCAAGAATCTAATCCAAAATAGGTAATCGGCTACACAATCAATAATACCAAATAGGAAACCCTATGGGTAGTTCTTATAAACTAACCCCTCTGGTTTAACCAAAACGTTTTTGAAACCCTGTGGGAGGCACACACAGTCTCACAGCTCTAGTTCAGCAAAATAATAAATTCATTGGGGAAGCATTCACCGTCAGTTCCCCATATTGTCTAGTATCATACTAAAGGCACATTCGGGAAACACTCAAAGTCTCATTCCCCCTTTGGCCCGCGTCGATTAATTATGGACACTATGTGGAAGCACTCAACATCAATTCCCCTTGGGGTATCACATCATATTATAAAGACACTCTCTAGAAGCCCTTACGTCCATTCTCCCTATGGTTTACTACAAAAGGTTATAACAGACCTGTGTAAGTCAAACAAGTATAGAAATGTGTGTCAGCCCAGGTAAACCTCAAGAACTACTGGGCTAGCAGTCTACAGTGTCTCAGCATGTCAGAAGATCACAACACACCACCCTTTAACACTATTCATTGGAAAACTAGCTATAACCTAACATGAAAGGCTAGACCAAATGGTCATAAACAGACATGCATGGGCAAGACATCTGAAACAACTAAATTTAACCCTAATTGCATATAAATATCCTCTACTCAATACCCTGTTCAAGGGTATTGGGTACAATTGCACAAAATATTCTATGAATTTCTATAGAAAGGCACAAACTACCTACCATTTGGGTTCTAGTGAAAACAATCCAAAACCTATTCCACCTCCTAAAAACTGGTGAACTCACCAACAAAAAGTGTCTAAACCTCCATTCCTAACATCCACAAGTCTTGAAATCAACACCTCAGGCAACCACAACCCTCGATCTACACACAACAGGTGTAGATCTAGAAAACCGGGGGATATCAAGATATAGATCTAGAAAACCATGTGATATTGAGATTTAGTTCTAGAGGGAAACTCAATTGAACCAAGAGTATAGACTTACCTGAGAGACCCAGCTTCGATCTGCCAAGAAATCCCTTCGATTTTCCTCCAAAACCAGTGGGGGAGCACCTTCGACCTATGATAATGCAAAACCTCGAGTGAGGCTCAAGTGGGAGAGACTATGGAGAATAAATCATGAATCATTAGTGACCTGGGGCTTTAAACCCTAATATTATGTGGCTGTGAGTTTTCCCCGCACGATTTGGAAAAACGTGCTCCAACCATGCAGTTGCCGCTATCTCTCCAGGGACATCGCACGGCCTACTGCACAGTTTGACAAACCGTGCGCCACCCGTGCGAAGCCCCATGTATCATCCAGGAGCTTCACACAGTTTACCCGCACAGTTTGACAAACCGTGTGACTTCCATGTGGTGTCGAATGTCAAGGTTGAACGGTTTCCTGGGTTTGAAGCATGGTTTGAACAAATAGTGTGCCAACTGTGAACCCTTTCAAAGCCTCTACAACTTTAAAAGTTTTCTTCCCAAAGTTTCACATTTTCTCCACAATGAAGAGAAAAGAGAAACATACCTGAAAGGAAGGTTTGGGTTCTTACATGTTTCTTTTGTTTTCTAATGATGGTGCAGGATGATGTTGCTATCATCATCACCTGTCCTATTACATCCATTCTCCCTAATCATTTCCCTCCCACATTAATATTTATGTTCCACTAATGATGACAAAACAGATCATTGGAATTTTTTATGCCCTTTGGGACCCACTCATGTGTGTTGCGACAAACAAAGTCAAAATATACTTGCCGCTTTTGAATAGGTACGAATTTATAGAATAAATTCTCTCGATATAAGTATATAATCCCATATAAGAATCATTAAATATATGGGGCTAGGTCTTCTTTTGTATATATATATATTGAAAATTCATATGTGTGTGGGTGATAATAGGCATATGCATGTGAGAATATATATTAGGATCCTCTTTTGTGAGTTCAAAGACATGAAAACATGTAGATAGGGGTTAGGTAATCCTTATGTATATGCAATGTTGCATATAGAAGGAGGATAGTTGGATCATCTTAGATTTGTTGCTGATTATCATGTCGATCATCCAGTGTTGCTTGGCCCCTTTGAGGTAGGGTCCCTCTGTTAGCCACTTTAATTTCGTAATTTTTTAAATTGCATTTAGGTACCTTTATAATTATACCTGTATATGAACCACCATAAAATTATTGTGAGTTCAACATCAGATTCATATATGATTTAATCCATTGTAATTTATTGTCCCAATTTTAATTAGGGATTATTTTTATTTTTTCCTTCCTAATATTTTTTGTGCATTTTGGATTTTTTTGATGTGGATATGAATTCTTATTGATGTAGGACTACTTGTGTATTCCTAGGTAGGCATATACATATATAATATCCCCTTTATATATATTAACTCATGAAAATATGAATATATTTTGGGCTATGTGTACTTATATATAGATCTATAAAATGAATAAAAGTGTAATTGTACTGGGGTATATGAAAGTATAAGCATATATCTATGGAACCCTTTGTTAATATTTTACATTTAGAATATGTAAATTAGGGATTGGTTTCCTTATAAATATTTAATGATTCAAATTCGTGCATGTGTAAAAAACAAATATTTTTTATTTCGTCATAAAAAACAATGCGTGTTGAGGTTGAGGTATGTTCCGTTTGACTAAATAATCAATTTGAATTCTTTAATTTCCTGATTTTTATAAAAACATGTTTCAATAATTTATTTATTGTTCTTAAAGATTAGAATTATCAAGTAAGAATATTATTATAGACCATGAACATATTTAAAGTCCTTGTTCAATGAGGTTAACAAATGCTTATATTTTCATGATACTAGAACAATATATCTAAAAACTATACATTGAACATCCCTTGAGAAATTCATGATCTCATTTATCTTCACATTAATTTCATATTTAAATACATGAAATTATTTGATGGATATATTAGTTCCAAAACAATGTGTCCTTATGTATTCTCTGCTATCATGGAACTCACCCATAATATTCTTCTTGAAATACAATGTAAGGAATTGTGTGAATATAACACAATATATGTATTGAATTTGTAATGATACATAATTCAACTTTGATATAAACTTTCCCATAAATCTAGCTTCATGGAATTTAAGTTGGTATAATAGATGTACCCAATGGTCTTCAAAATAATTGCAAATTGTCTATTACTCTTATGGGTCTCACTGCCTCTCCTTCATTCAAATCAAATTTCATCTTCATTAAAACATGTGATATCAGGCTACCACAAGGGGGACCAATGAACATCCAATAACAAATTAGACAATGGATAGTATATTATATGGGGTTGGTGTTTCATCTATGAAGTAGATCATCAATTACACCATGATATAATATTCTACATGTTGGAATTAATATATGTGTTACCCATTCATCAACCATATATTAATGTGAGGTCAAAAACATTTTGGATGGTGACATTTCGGGAGGAGTTAAAAACAATCTATCTATGTGTGTTAATATATGCCATGATATAATGGTGACTAATGAACATATAAAATAAAAATTCAACTTCAATGTCTTGGAGCTATTGTAGATGTTGTAGGGATAAGAATCCATGCATTTTAAATCATAAAAATTCCATATATTCATTCATGATCCCACAATGTTGGCTTATATGGAATATTTGATTTATATTTATTGGATCAAACAACTTCAAAAGAAATAAGTACAAATGATCAAGCTAATAGGGTTATATTCATATTTTAATTTATTACCATACGAAGTGGTCATAAACAGTATGAATATCGATGAGTACTCAATAGATTAAAAGGTTATATCATATATTATTGATTTAGGAAATTTAATCCTATACAAGACAATTTTTCATTAGAGTTTGTAGACCATGGGACCCATATCTACCTAATTTTTTACTACTCATGAAAACTCTATATGCATGAATTGAATTATTGTATCCCACATTTGATTCCTTCGTATTAAATAAGGGAATGACAACTAAACATAAATTACCCACATGTTTCATTATTGTTTCTTGGAATGTTCATGGTATACATTTAGGTGTAAGAAGAAACCATGTACTCATATACTGTTATATTTCATACCCAATCAATGATCCATACCTCTATATGGGATTCATGCTAGGTGGACACCACCAAATCATCCTACACCTGAGCCACACACCACGTTGAACTAAATAGGGAAACACAAATGTGTAACCCAAATACATCTAATATTGTCACTTATTTCACCAGAAAAGAATCATTACCACTTGACGTAAAACAATATCAATGATCCAATATTATGAACATAAATTATATAAATAAAAATTGATATTTTGATTCCTGTTCAAACACGATACATAGTACATCACCACATGGTTCATACACAACATCCCAATATCATCACCATCACATAAACCACTTTTGAGGAAATATATATGATTCCTGAACATCTTCCAAGAGTACTCTAAACTTCATAGTACTCCCCACTTGTCATTAATCCACTACATGTATTATGGGATGAGAATAAGAGGATTAGTCCCCACTATAATTTAAATCATGATCATACTTGTGCGATTAGAATAAGGGGACTAATCCCCACTACTCCGAAAATCATGACATAAATTCTGTGATGAGGATAAGAGGAACCTAGTATTGCATATATGAAAAAGTATAGGATTTATTATTTTATAAGAATATGATGATTCGCCATCCATATTGCATTATAATCCCATCCTTCCTCATTTGATGATCATGGAATGCCATAGGGAATTATCCTAGAGTTCATTAGGTGATGAGCCTAAAATACCAATGATGACTAGCCTATGATGACATTTTTTATAATGCTTATATTATATAGGAGATGAGAATTGTATTCATTAAATTATGTGTCTATGATGTATATATGGCTTGACAGAAGAAGACCTAATAGACTTCCTTCCCAGATTATAACTAAAGACCCATAATTTACATATATATGGAAATCATAAGATTCCCTCACACAAGAAATGAGAATGATATTTATGGGATTTACTATATATAAAATGTAATTGAAATTCTAGTCAACAATGATCATTATATGGTCATATTGATAAGTAATAAAGTGAAATTATTATCTAATATCCACATGTAGATGGAATCATGAACAATATTCATTGGCATATTTTTATAATATAATATAAATATAGACTATGAAATAAAAACCATAAAGATATGTATTAAACTCTCATCCACCGATTTCAATAAAAGTTTCCACAATATTCAATCGTATTGTGACATGAAAATTGCCTTAAACATGTTGGCTTGTGAGATGAGGATCATTATCATCCTATTGTAGTATAACATTATGGACATTAAGTAAGGCTTAAAAAATATTTGATGAAACTAAGACGAATTAATTCTCCTTCATCATATAGAGGATGATTCTCATTGGTCATCATCTACAGAGATTTTTGAACCTGTTAAGATTTATATATGATTAAATAATGATATAATTGGAAACATAGGTAATATTAGTCATCATAATCATAAAATTACTAATTTTTTTATTCAAATTAACTTATGGAATTACAAGAAATAGATTAGATATGTCTGGTACCCCAACTATTTCTAGTTTGTGTAGGTTTATAATAAATTCCCATGATTCTACTAAAAACCACGATCACCCATTCTTGGAAATTTCATACCTCTAATATTATGAAATGATTGAAATCTCCCACACCCGCTTTCCCATATAGAGATCATGCAGTTGATGGTTATCAATACATTGGTCAACCACTATGAGTGAAAAGAAATCATACCCACCAGTAAATGGATATGGATGATATAGAAACCACGGTTCCAAATTTAAACAACATATAGAATACAACTTACAATTGGCGACATGTAGTAGTGGTGGTGTCCAAGAGGGTATGCACAGGTTTGGTGGGGTTGTGAACATGTAGGGGGTTGGGGGGTCGTTTTCGGGGTGCAGCCAAGTGGGGAGGGGTGGCAGTTGTGGGTGGGGGACTGGCAGGGGGAGGGGGTGTCCTGGAGGGTCTATAGGGGGATTGGGGGGGTCTAGTAGGGGGAATGGCTGGGAGATGGGGTGTCCAGTGGAGTGGTGGGGGCGAGGGGGGGGGGGGGTTGAGGGGGACTTGTAGGGGGAGGGGTGTTCGTGAGGGTCTATAGTGAGTGATAGTGGTGGGTTGGTGTGCTGGTAGTGGGGACTGGTATATGGGTGGACTAAAAGGGGGAAGAGGGTGTCAAGGACGATCTATAGGGGGGTGGTAGGAGTGGTGTTGATGGGTGATATTAGGGGGTAGGGGGTGGTAGGGGTGGTGTTGGGAGGCGGGCAGGGGGTGGGGATGTTAGGGATGACTGGAAGGTGGGGGACTGGCATAGGGAGGGGTGCCTAGGAGGGTCTCCAGGGGGTGGTAGAGGGGGGGTTGTTGGAAAGGGACTACTAGGTGGGGGGACTTTCTTGGGGAGGGGTGTCCAAGAGGGTCTGCAGGGTGATGATAGGGGGTGTTGGGGGTAATTGGGAGGAGGAGGGGTATCCAGGAGGGTCATGATAGTATCTATTTTCCGTTATTAAGAACATCCAGAACCACATCCCATGATGAATATTCTTATTACTTTACCATCATTCATGAATATTAATTATTGACACCCTACAACTATTTCATACCCAAGAGATTGGTTTCATATGGGTCACTCAATGATGTGGTTTAACCCATTTTTGGTGATAAAATTACTCACAGTACCATCATCTACATCTTGTTACATCATAACCAGCCTTTATTAATCCTTTTATATTGATATTACACTATTAATTGTGGAGTTTTTATGATATACCTTCATGAAGTACATGATTGGTTGAATGTTTGATGCAAAATTTCCAAATAAACAAAGAACCATAATGCCCATATGTGTCTCTACAATAGGAACATATTTAAACTATATGATAGGAACCCTCATTAGATTATAATCACTTTAATTCTTCTTTTCTAGTTATTGAAAATCCTAATTTTTTTTATCATTTTTGTATTCTTATTGTTTATAATGCATGTTTGTTACCTATAATATATTTATTGAGCATAATATAAGGTGTAATTTAAGGTGATAGTTTCAATAACCTGTTACAAGGAGTTGTGGGATAAGGAATGGGGGATTGGATGTAGGGAGCATGGGGTTGGGTAGAGTGGGGAGGGAGAGGGTGGAGAGTGGAGGTGGAAAAGGGGATTGAGGAGTTGGTGGATCTACCAGGAAGGGGGGAAAGGGGTGGTATGATGGGTTTATGTAGTGTATGGGGAGGTGTGGGTGATGGTGGGATGAAATGGTGGATAGGGTGGTTGTCTGAAGGGTGGTCAGTAGGGTAGGGTAGGAAAGGGATGGGGAAGTGTGGCAGGGTATTCTATGGGCTTGTGTGGGGAGGGTAAACTGGAAGGGGGGAGGGTGAAGGGAAGATGGGGAGGGTGTCTCTAGGGAAGGGTGGAGGGGTGAATGGGGTATATAGGGGTGAAAGTGGGTCTATCATGGGGTGAAATAGAGCATGTCCAGAGGTTTGAGAGGGTCTATCCTAGGGTGAAAGGGGGTCGTAAGGGGTGCAAGAGAGTTTTCTGGGGTGAAAGTGGGTTATGTCTAGGAGGAAAGGAGAATTTTTCCATGGGTGCAGGGGGTCTATCATAGATTCATGTTGGTGTGTAGGGGGAGAAGGGTAGTGTTGTCTGTCAAGGGAGGAGGGGGTCTGTAGGGGATCTACAGGGCAGAGCATAGGGGGGAGGGGAGGTATGCAGGTGTGCAAGGGTGTTTGTCCAGGGAGCATGGGGGGTCTATCCAGAGGTGAAAGGGGGGAATGTCCAGTGTGCAAGGGGGTTTTTCCATACTATGCAAGGGGGGTTTGTCCAGGGGTGCAGGGCGGTCAGCAGTGTGTGAGGGGGGGGGGGGGGTCTGTCTAGGGTGAAAGGTGGGTCTATCCATGATTGCAATGGGGGGATTGTCCAGGGGTGTGGGGGGTATATCCTTAGTGTAGTGGGGTATATCTTAAATGCATGGGGGTCTGTTTAGGGGTGCAATGAGGGTTTTTGTAGGGGTTCACTAGGGGAGATCAGGGGGAGGGGTCTATAAGGGGGAGGAGAAGAGTGTCTATCCGGGATGGGATTTTATGAATTGGGAAGGACTATGAAATTAGTTTCAACTGACTTTATATCCCTATAACAAATTTTCGAACCGTTTCTGGTATTGGAATCATTATATTGCTATAGCCACACCAATTCTTGAAAAATATTTACAAACTACGTCTATTACCTATAGCCATGATACTTGGGATTATAGAAATAGTTCATGACTGTGTTTATATACTAAATTTATAGTAGTGTGATTCTCCCCGAACCATAATTTGTCATTCAGGATATGATTTCACTCTCATTAGCTAAATGTAATTGTTAATTATAAATATTTAATTTTCCTATTTGCGAAATAAATTTCCATATTTCTGTACATATCACAATTATTCATTCTATGATATGTAAATATTTTTTAAGGTTCTATTTACCATTCCTCTAGATAAACCTCTCATTTTGATAAAGAAAATAATGTATAATCCATAATATGTTTTAAGAAACCATTAGTTTTATAAAATCAAGAAATTATCATTAAATAAATTCAGTTTTTATTTAGGATATCATAAAAAAATTAATTCTCTTCCCCTTTTTAATTACTCATATATTTTATCTTAATCAACACTAATGTGGCTCATTTAAAATGCTTCAAAAATACTAATTTTAATTTTTTTCTTCTTTAGTATGACAAAATTTAGTCCAAAAAAAGTTCTTCCCATTTTAAAGATATACATGTTTTAAATATGTATTAATGAAAAATAGTTTTTATTATTCAAAATAAAACTTCATTACAAAAAAGTTATGTCTCTCAAGAAATCCTCAATGATTTTATTAGAATATTATTATCCATTTCAACACAATCTATTAAATCCTACTATATATTTAAATTGATCTATTATGTTACCATCTACATAATTATTATATTGATTTATTTTTACAATTGGGGTAGTTATATCTTTATACCATTCTCCGTAGTTATGTTTATGGTTTATGATAACGTTTACTATTTGGGTAAATTTATTAAACATTTACAAGGTTGTTCAAATATTAATGTATGCATTTAGTGTTTTCTGGAAATTTCATTTCAAGAATGTATTGAACCTAGTATGTGATGAGTGAGGTATGCTATAGGCACGTGATGAATTGTTATGTCTAATGAGATAAAGTAGACCAGGTTTATATCCATTTGTTTTTTTTGTGTCTAGGATAATGCATTCAATATATGTTAAAGATGTCAAAAATTACACAGTACAACTTGGAGAAAATAGATATAATTAATTGATGTTATTATTCGACCTGTATAATATTCATTGTTTTGTTTCAATCTTATTTTAATAGTTATATGCTTCTATTCCTTCATTTTTTGAACATTATTAGTTATTTTTGGAATTGTTTATTTTTATGATAACTTCTACTTTATTTATTAACCTTCATATGAACATGTTATAACCCATTTAATATGTTTTATTTTTCACTAGGATGCAAAAATATAAATATTATGATTGAAATAATTGGATGATATATGGGAGTATGATTGATTTTGAAGTAGTCGCTAGGTTTTTCCCTTTCAAGAAGTTATCTAATACATATGAATATTTTTTGTTTTCCAAATCTACTATAAATTTTGGTCTATTGGGATGAGGTAACTTATTCATAGTATCAATGTAATAATGTATGATAGAGTCTCTTGGATACTGGGGTTGGGTTCTTTATCATTCTAATCAAAACATCTTTAGTTGGAAAATATGGAAACTATATTTATGAAATCATAGATATGAGAACAAAACCCCACAATAATATGTTGAAAAATTCCCAATACACCCTGATTACTGTATTGATATTAGTTATCAAAAAAAAATTAATTTAGTATTATGTTTTTCAGTAGCTCTGATTTTAAAAATTATTTTTCTGAATGTTAAGATCTAATATAGTGTATTCCATTGATTAAAATGGAAATAGGGGAAGGAATGGAAACAAAGTTACCACATTTATTTCATGTAGATATTTCCCTCCTATAGTAGAAAAGGGAATGAATCATGTGATATTAATAGAGATGATAAACTTTTTACTATACTAGAAAAACTAAATAATATTTAGAGAAATAACCATTAATACATGGAACAACTTCATCATCATTATCATGAAACAATGTTATAACATTTTAGGAGGTAACAACCTCCGTCATTGCTTGGGACTAAAAAAAGTTTGTATTTTACTAATAGATCAGTTCCATAGAAAATATATTTATAACATTATGAAGTAATGAAATGGAGAAGGAATCCATGTCAGATTATCATCTGTCTAGATATAATGATTTTTGGTGGTCAAATAATCAAAAAAAGTGGGAAGGAATAATTAAAAACGTAGAATAGAAGGATTTTATGTAAATAATATCTAAAAATTATTTTCATATAGAATAAATATTGAATATTCATAGAAAAATAAATAATTTGAGATAGAATGGTATGAAAGCCTCTCTAACATTATATATAAATTTTCATGGCTAGCAAGGCATGTCATATAAAATATACATAATACAGTGAAAATGATTGACCTTTTCATTAATTCAATTAAAACAATTATATGTAGAACACTAGTCTCCACAGAATTTCCATAATATTGGAATATATTGTTTTTTATTAATAAATAAAATTAATTATCCAAGTCATATTGATCTGATAGTAAACATGAGAAGATGAGTATTGAATAAAAAATGTATGATGAGGAGAAAAAATAAGGTTTCGTGATACTTGAGGGTAGAAACAACTATGTTCATGGTAGAATGGAATGTGAGTTTTATACAAGTGTGATGAAAAGGTTCACAAGGCCCGTGATTATGAGGGTATTAAATTATTTTTAGGAATAAATTTATTCATAATGGATTTATGGTTATAAAGGGATTAATATATTTTATATATCAAAATAATATCTACATTATGTTTTTTACAATGTAATATTAAGACTACTTTTATAATTTTAAATATATTTTTTGACTATGAATATAGACATATGTATTTTTTTGTGTCTTGACATTGGAATGGATTAATATTAACATTTGATATTATTGAATGAGGTTAATGTATGAATTTTTACAGTGGATATCATGTGATGACCATTTTTTGTTTTAGTAGATATTTAAAGTTAAATGGATTAAATTATAGATCTTATGATACAATAAATTTCATTTGGCATAATAAATCATTGTTATCATGCATATCTTCTTATACAAATTTATGTGGAATTAGATCGAAGCACAACCAAAGAATGAGAATATATATATGACATGGGTGGAAATAAAATAAATTTATTTTTTTATATGCCTCTATATATATTAAATGATCCCCTTAACTAAAGGAAGTGGATTTTGGAATAGAAAATGTTATATGTATACATTGGTTACTATGAAATTAATGGTATTATCATGAATAAAAAATTTATATTTCTGTGACGGAAGACAATAAAATGACCATGTTATCTATCACTATCCATCATACCATGATGGTTAGATTTCTTTCTATACAAATTTTATAACATCACACTAATGTTATCTTATTTAACATCTTTATTTTTTGTGACCTTCCATTTTCCATTACACATATATTATGAGGATTATTTATTAAAACTATTTTAGATATGGGGATCCCATTAATAAATTTTCATGAATCAACATTTTAATTTTGAAGGATCGTTTCAAATTTGAGGAATTGATATTTTAGAGGAGGAGAGAATGTAACACCCTATAATTATAGGGTATTTGTCTCATAGAATTTATCACCCTTAATAGTTTATGCTTCATGCAACACTGATTTTAAAACTACAATATACTATTATAATTAATCTTGGAAAACTAATGTTAATATTGGGAATAGTAATTTTTTACATATATTAGAATATTCATTAATGAAATAATGATTAAAAATTTGTTATCTTATAAATTAAAATATTTTATATCTATATCATGGAATATGAAAATATTATGGTTTTAAATAGTTCTAAATAAAATATGTTATTTTTGTGAAGCATAAGTTATTATTTACAAGTTTATAATCAATATATTATTTTAAAAGAATATTTTTTTATGAAAAAGGATTCATAAATTATTATTTGTATATATAATGATTATAAGATAATTTTATGAGAACTAATTTAATTTTTCCTAATGTCATAAATTTAGAGAGAATTTAAAATTTAGTAATTTTAAATAAATGATGATTTTAAATAAAATTTATATTTATTATATTTCTAATTTTACGTTGATAAAATAGATTTCATTTATTAAATCTATTAGATAATATATTTTTAGGTATAATTTTTTGGATTTTTCAAAATTAATTTATATTGTGTGAAAAGTGAAATAATGTAATTTACTATATTTAACTTTATATATGAATAACTAAATTATTTATTCATGGATGATGTATATATGTCATATAAACCAATTGGTTCAATGTCACATGCACTATCTATTATATTTAGTTTCAATGACAAAAAATATTCAAAATCATGAGCCATAATAACAAAAAAATGAAACGAATATTCCAAAAATCCCACTCTCACATACTATATATAGAACCCCTCGCCACCCATTTCTCTCACACATACAATGCCTTGAATCATGAGGATAATATTAAAATTATTCTTCCAGACAACTTCCCCAAATATTGTTCTTCCTTTTTCACCAATGGAAAGTTTCCATGTCCCATATGGATGATCTCAAGGAGGCGACACTCAAGAGGTAAAACCACCTCTCCATCTATTTCAATTTATTTTCTATTATTATCATTTACTCACCTCCAAAGTACAATGTGAAATTATAATTAGAATTTCAATTATATTATAAAATATTATTATGTTAAGTGTATATCAAAAATCAATTCTCATCTCAATTTAATATTATTCTTAAGTGAAGACATCGTCTATGAGCTGCCGATTTACAACATTCATCAATGAAAGGTTTTCATTTTTAAATTCCACCTTCATGGATAATCCATAATACAATTTTTTAGTTATTATATAATATTATATATTTATTAAAATTAAATTAATTTGCTGTAACAAATATATATCATTAAAATAATTTTATAATATAAAACTAGTACATTATAATCGGAATAAAACAAAAGTAGTCTAAATATTTTTAATTAATCCTTTAAATATTGAATCATGAATATATCTAGGGAAAATTTTATATAATACAATTAATTATCTATTATTTTATTAAATAAAATATAATTATCATTATGAATAACAATTCACATTTCATATAATCATTTGTATATGTATATTAGTGAACAAATCTTGAAATCCACAAAAATGGACACTCTCGAACAATAGAATTGTATATCATAACTCATAAAAAAGTTCCTAAATGAACATAATAAAATTATAAGAAATAAAATATATGTTGAATAAATTTTTAATTAAGTCATTAATAAAACAAATATCATTGTAGAATTCATTTAGTACAAGTGAATAACACATTCAGATATATGGTACGATATTCTACCCGTACATCTATTTTTTTTCTAGGATACAATTTATCTCCCATTAAAAAAAACTAATTATTATGTTTTCAAATGTAAACCACATATATTTTTTTTTTTAATGTTCCACGTATATTGAACTATCTCAATTCTAATATAATTTATTTTAAAATACATGTTTTATAATGTTCTCTTTTCAATTCATCTCAATATGCAAGCCTGGTTAAAGGGATATTCCCAATTTTATATCGATTTAAATTTTTTCTAAACAATAATTTTTAAGTGGAAATTATTTTTAAGAAATAATTTTTTTCATCATGAAAAACAATCATATATAATTTCATGTTTTATTCAAATTTTAATTTCATTGTCCGTTTTAAAAGACACTTTTATATTCAACACAAAATTAACTGATATTGTTAACATCTATAGTCTCTTAAAAACTAATTCTACATGATTTTACATCAGCTGGAAATAATTATTTCCTGAAATATAATATTTATTCAATTTTCATGGATATACATTATTATTATGTGATTTTTTGGTAAATACAAATTATTTTTAGGATAATTATTTTATCCTATAAAAAAGGATATCTCTCCTAATAATTACACAATGATTTGGTTATTGTATTATTATCTAATAAATTACACCTTTTTAATCCTATTATTTATTGATATTTATCTCTTATTTTACCATATACCATATTTTTTGAATTGTTTATGACTATTATTGGGGATGTAATTTCTTTATACCATTTCCAATGTTACATTAGTTGGTTTATGATTGTGATTATTATTTTGGGAATGTTATTAAAATTTCATATTATTGTTTCAATATGAAATTAAATTTTTATTATCATTCAATCCTTTAATATTATGAATGGATTATATTAATAATGTGATATGTGGGGGATACTATATATCGTTGGTGAACATGTAGGTTACATGAGATTAACTAGACTAAGTCTTCAAAGAATTTATATAGAGTGTATTGGACGAAGCATTGATGGAATGTTTTTGATGTCAAAAATTATATATTCCCTCATGATGATATTATAAGTTTTTAATCAATGTAATTATTCGATTAGTCGAATTTCTGATGTTATGTTTCATTCTCATATAATTTTTTATAAAATTTTATTCATTCCATATTAGGATCATGATTATGTTTTAATGGAAAAGATTGTGTTTATGATTACATGCACTATATTTGTTTACGCATTTGTTGGACAAGATATCAACCCTCATATATATATTATTTTTCCCTATGATGTGAATATGTTTTTTAGGATTTAAAATTGAGGATAGGATAATGTAATTTTATTATTATCAAAATAGTTAGTCTAATTTTTTTTCATGATGTAATGTTAAACATTGGTTTGTATCTAGTTTTACAAAGAAAATAAACATTTTGTTCTGTAGAAATAAGATCACATGTTCATATTCCCAATTTATTAACGTAAGGAACCTGAAACTGGCTATTGGGGTTGGATTCATGGAGTATTTGATGAATGTTTTAACATAATTGTGTGAGAAACTTTTCTTAAAACAGGTCAACATTGTGTTTCTTGAATGATATGTCATGAAAAATATCAATAAGAAGGAAAATTATTTATCGACCAATAAAACAATATACCATGAAGAAAGTATTAATTTTTTATGTTTCATCCTACATAACAAATAAATCCGACAATAATTTTAAATCATCAATTATTGGATTCAAATAAATATCAATATCAAAATACAATTTTTTTCCATTAATAAAAATATAAAAAATATTTTATTTTCTCTTCATTCATAACAAATGTAAAAAGTTATTATTTTGAAACATAACTCACTACAATGAGTAATTTTATGATAATGAAATGGGTCACCTCTGTTAGTAGATATAATATTATTATGGTTTCTTTTCTCAATTTCAAATTTGGGTTACTCATGATAATTTTAAATTCACTAAGGACAATATTATATGTGAAAATGTTTATTATATTAATTTTTATTATCTACATGCCAGGTCAATTTTCATGCATCCTCATCACTTCCATATATGTTCATAAATAGTTTATTTTTTATAATTCTCAATACAACCTTTGAATTAATTGATTCATAATTATTATGTTGAGATGCACCAAACATTGGGAAACCATTATGTGATTCATAGTCATTTTGATACAGTATACAATAATTTATAAATTAATGTATTCATTGAAATATCATAACCATTCAACATAGATTACATTTACTGTTATATGTTATGTTTTGAATCATACTGTCTTCTTGGATTATATCATTATAGAGAGAATGTAGTTTAGGTGTAACATCCATTCCGGATGACCACACAACAGAACCCCAAGCTTAATTTGCTACATATCCTCATGCTTATATCCCTGAATTATAGTGGATATTGACTGGAAGTGGGGGTCTATTGTTTTTATGTGGGGATACTAAGCACAAATATATCTGAGAATACATTGAGGTCAATAATAAATAGTAATTATTAGAGTCATAATAATAATAATACATCCATGGAAGATCTGGAATACAACAAATGAATAATTACCACGAAGATGATGAATAATGAAAAATATGAAAAATGTTGATGATGATGTCATTATTCTATAAAAATTGTAGTGCAGGTGAAACCTTGTCACAATAATATTCAATATGCTATCAAAAAATTCAAATCAACCAAAAAATACTACTATAAAATCTCGAGCATAGGATTGGACCTCATCCCCCAACACCATTGAAACCATTAAAAAATTCAAGAGGAAACAAATGGTGACTGAGAAGATAATGATATAATATCCTTGTATTATCGAACACATTATGTCTTGGGAATTCCATTTCAACCTATAGATAATTAACTAGTTTTCCATATATAATAAAATCCATGTTGTTAATTAAATAAAATAACTCCAACTTGTTTTGGTTTCCCAAGGGGACACATGTCCCATATCCGCTACTTCGACCTATCCAGGATGTTTGAATAAGGAACAAACCTGCATAATTTGTGAACATGGGACAATGTAAATAATTAAACAAATAAGGCATGCACCCAATCTTTTTCTATGTCTTGGGATCCAATTTAGATGTCCACTTATATGTGTGCTGGTTAAATTAGAGATAAGTAACACAGGTGGATAAGCATACTATTAAAAATAATAACATGTGATGCATTTCATACTATCAGACAACTAAATTGATCTTTCCAGTCCATAGGTGGAGTCTCATTCCCATCCAATTTTATCTAAAATTAATCCCATGTTTCACAAATGAATGATCTAATATACGAAAATACCACCTTGTATGACCAAGGAAATCCATATGGAATCCCATGTATCACTCAAGGCATGGTAATTTTGACTCCATCCAAGGTATCTTGCATAGGGTATAATGTATCACCCATGGAATGAAATTAATATTGTTCTATTGGGTCCATCCGTGGTTCCTCCCATAGGTAACTAGTATCACTAGGAATTATAATAAACCACATGTGTATCCCTCGCATGATGACCCAAAGTATCACTCCCGGTGCATCGGTGTATAACCACATTATCTCATTGAGTTTATCAACAGTTCCTTAATAAGGATCAAATGTTATCTTGTAGACCATATAATGATATGAATGTATCCATTTCACATCAAAATCATGACATATATCAAGATTTGAATATATATATTCAAATTCCAAAAAAAAGATCATCTCAACATCACATGATCAATACTTAAAAAACCTAGGCAATTTAGGACAAATAATAATGGATAAAATCATATGGCCTAGAAATAATCATTTAGAACATAGAATTTAAATAATTTTATCTAGTAACTTCATTTCAATTGAAAAGACTATAAAATATTACCGAAGAGATTCATATTGTTCAAGGCACTAAAAATGGGAATAATAATTTATAACATCATATTAAAAGTTGACATATGCATAGTCAATGGAATCAACATACCACTTCTCACATGTCACCATGAAATTTCAGTGGACTATGCTTTCATGTATGGACATTCATTGTATAAAATACAATAAAAAAGTGACATAATCCACATCCTCAGAAAAGGCATAAAATCTAGGTATAATGTTTATTTTTAACATAAGAGTACAAAATTATGAAAATAAAAAAATTAATAACTTGAAGTTGGAAATTTAATGTAACTCATGTGTAACTCAATGAATAAAAAGAATAATGAGAATTTAATGTGGGAGAAACAAAAAAATAGATAAGTTTATATAATCTAAAGGGAACTAATTCATGGTTGAACATCCATATAAAAACAATTTTTCAATTTAAATCATCAAAACAAGGTGAAACATCACTTAAGGAAATTATATGCTTATTCCATAAGGGTTATAACACAGAAAGGTCACTTTTAGTTCTATTAGAACATCATAAACATTGGTTTTTATATATTTTATGGTCTAAACAGAAATGGAAAGATATTCCAATTAATTTAACATGGGATAAAAAACATTGGATGGGTATGATGTGTTTCACAATGGCGTGATGTGTAACGTCCTCACACGAGAGCCACCGAAAAGGTGCTCTGAGCCATTTGGTCACAAGCCCTCAAACGCGCCTCCCCATATGCCAGTGGGTTCTGACTAGAAGTGAGGGTCTAGTAAGTTAGTCTTTGGGAGACTATAACCTCTATTATCTAAATTAAAAATCAATGGTAGTAACCAAGCAATAGCAGAAATTCATATAAACATAACAATAAAATTTCACTAGAATAATCAAAACTAGAAATAAAATACTCAAATGAAAGGTAAAACATGATATGACCATGAAAGTTCCAAGTGTCTACAATGAAACTGAAATTAATGACACAACAACTCCAAACCTCTCCCGACCCACGTCCGTTTCCCACTCCCATGCTCCAACCCCAAACATCTCTCTTACCCGGGCTCTTGCCCTTGTCCTGTCTTGCAACAACAATGTCTATTCGGGTACCAATCAGGCAGCATGAATAGGGTGTGAGTACGAATCAGCAGATCATGACCAAAAGTGTCAAAAACAATCAAGTCATAATAAATATATACATTTACATTAATAAAAAAGCAACATAGTAGGGAAAACATTTATATTTATCCAATTAACCTTTCTTTAATTCGTCAAACATCTAGGTTCCCGAGAACACCCAAAACCCAATTCCATCTTCGGCCCGTGTCGGACACTAAACCATTTACCCTATTCAATTAATAATTACTATTTCACCATATTATGTTTATGAATATCCAAATGAAACCATAGTACAAAATAAATGAAAGAGTTTAGAACGCTAGGTCTAGCACACATGTGAGTATTTGGACCATTAGTACATGTATCACAACCCCATGGGTATTTGGAGAATCATTCCTTGTACCATAAGATATCAAATTAATGCATTTCATTGGTTCTAGAATACCATGTCTAGATCCTCTGGGGTATTTTGAGCATCGGTTCGTGTCCCACAACCCTTTAAAAAAACAAATTTAGATATGAAACCATATTCAAATGATTAATCATCTTTATCCTTCCACCATAACTCTCACCCATATTCAACTGGATACTCAATTCAGAACGAACCGCATAAACAAACCACCAATTAATTATTTATACAATGAAATTTATACAACTGCATATGCCTAACATGGTGAGACTATGAAATTGAATTTATACCACCAACCTTAATTTTTTTATGGATGTTATCCGAACTAAGATCCATAAAATATGTGCAGAACAACATCGTTGATCAAGCTCTGGATCTAAATCCTAAAAACAAAAAATTAGATCAATGGAATTAAGGTCATGAAAAAATAGATCTAGATCCACAATCCTAGATCTATACCTTAAATCATATGTTTAGATCAATGGAAACGATCGAAATCTCCCATGAAAAGATCAAGAAGAAATAGAGGAATGAACAGAAGAAACAACAGGATGAAACATACTTATTGAAAGGAGAGAAGATCTTCAATTAAAGCCTTCAATCTTGAGAAAGGCTGTTCATATAGCCTTGGAATATCTCCAAGAGGCTTTTGAAACCCCATGAAATTGCCAAGCTCGACCCAAGGTCGGAAAATAGGGATGTCCCGGGGGCCATGTTGTATTGAAAAGGATTTTTGGAATTAAAAACTACGTGCACAATTTCCTGGAAAGTGGCACATGGTTTGTCAAACCATGCACAAACCGTGCAGAGCTCACTTTCCAGATTTCCTTGTTCTACATTGTTTGTCGCACGGTTTGTCAAACCGTGTGTACCTCTATCCAATTCTGCATTGCTGGCACGGTTTGGTCGCACGGTATGTCACACCATTTTTAAACAGTGCACAACCCACTTCCCTCTTGTTTTACATTAATGTTACCCGTAAACAAACCCCAAGTCACTAATCCAAAATAATGGTACTTAAAAACATCAAAAGTACCTGAAAATGTGGATTATATTGACTCCCAAAAAGGTCGGGATCTTACATTCTCTCCACCTTATAACAGCTCTCCCTCAAGCTGTACTCTGGAACTTCCTTGAGATTCTGAGCTAAAAGGATCATTCCACTGAGTCCATATATCTGCCTCCCTTTCCCATGCCTCTTCCTGCACATGTCCATGCATCCATAAAACATGAACACTCGGTATGGTATTTCCCCTTAACACCTTCTCACTACGATCCAACACACGTATTAGATGCTCCTAAAAGGATGAATCTATCTCTAGCCCAAATTCATCCGCATATGATCACATGAGAAGGTTCAGGGTGATACCGTCATAGTTGTAATACATGGAAAACATCCCTCATAGAAATATATATCTGTGGAAGAGCCAATTGGTACGCTACCAGCCTGACACCCTTCAAGATCTCAAAAGATCCAACAAACCTGGGTGCCAACATTCCCATAATTCGCATTCAGTGGTGACCCAACCAATGTGACAGTCGAAGGAAAACATGATCACCAAGAGTAAACTCTAGAGGTCACCTCCATCTATCAGCCTAAGACTTCTGCTGAAATTGAGTTATAGACATTCGTTTCTGAGTCAGTTGATCCTATTCAGTTGTCTTCAATGCGATTATCGGTCTAAATAACTCTGACTAACCCACATCCATCCATCATAGTTGTGATCTACATGGCCTACCATAAAGGTCCTCATATGGTTCTATCTATAGAGTTTCCTGATAACTGTTTTTGTAGACAATCTCTACTAAAACTAGGAGATTCTCCCAAGTACCTCTGAATTCAAGTTCCCATATCGTCAACATATCCTCATGCACTTGTATAGTACACTTCGTCTATCCATATGTTTGTAGTGGAATGTTGTACTTAATAAAACCTTCATACCATGTTCCTTCTGCAAGGCCTTCGATAAACACGATGTAAACCGTGAATCACGAAAAGGAACAATAATTCATGGAACCCCGTTCAATCAAACTATCTTCTTGAAAATACAGATCTCCCAACTGGTCAACTATAAAAGATTCACTTATAGGCAAGAAATTGTCCACCTTTGTCAGTTGATCCAAAATGACCCAAATAACATCATTCTTCCTATTTTTTTAGAAGACTTTTTGTGATGTCCATGGTCACGTCATCCCAATTCCATTATAGAATGGACAAAGGTCTTAGTAATCCTCCAGGTCATTGATTCCCCACCTTCACCTGCTAACAGTTAAGGCATCGTGTCAAGATCCATGTTATCTCATTCATCATGTTGAGCCACCAAACATGTCATCACAGATCACAATACATTTTGGTCACACCAGGGTTCACTACACATCTTGAGTCATGAAATTACCACATGATCTTCTCTCTGATGCTCTTAGGATCAAAAACTCAATTCCTCATTTAAACTATATCATTCTTGTCTATTTTGTAGTCTGATGGGGTCTCCCCGCCTTCAATGTTTTCCCTCAAGGCTATGAATCCCATGTCCTCTTATTGGTTGTCCCTGATCCGTCTCAAAAATGTGTAGACTCCACTGCAGCCGACACGAGTTCCATTTCCTCCTATATCTCCTGAACCACAACGTGCAATTCAGCTATCAACAACATCATCATCCACTCGGAACTAGATTCCTAATCAATTTGAGATTGAGACTTACAACTCAAAGCATCAGCCACATAGTTTCCTTTCCCAGTTGTGTATACCAGCTCAATATCAAAAGACTGCATATACTCAACCAATCTACGCTGTCGAAGATTCTAATCGCACTGAGAAAAGGTGTACTTCAAGCTCTTGTGATCAGTATAAATTGTAAACCATTCACCCTTGAGGTAGTGTTGCCATCACTTCAAAGAAAGAATCACCACTGCCAACACAAGGTCATGAATTTTATAATTCCTTTCATGCACCCTCAACTGTCGAGCCTCGTATAACACAACTTTATCTCTATGCATCAACAAAGTGTCATGTCCTATCCCAGAAGCATCACAATACACCGTGTACTCTTCACCTGATTTAGGTATATCCAAAATTGGTGTGTACGTCCAAACGCATCTTTAACTCTTGAAAAGATGTCTTAGAAGCCTCTGAATATTAAATCTTTACTCCCATTTTTTTCAAGCTCAAATGTGGTGTTTCCAAATTGGAAATTTCTAGGATAAATCTTGTGTAACATCTATCTATCCCTAGAAAGCTTCGAATATCAAAAATATTCTTGGGATGCTCCCATGAAATCACTGCTTTCACCTTCTCTAGATCCACCGAAGCACTATTCTTCTAGATGATGTTTCGAAAGTAGTGTACCTGATCAATCCAATATTGAATCTTATATAGATTTCTATATAGACGATGCTCTCTAAGTGTAATCAGGACAATGTAAAGATGTTGGGAATGATCGTCATGAATCTTGGAGTACACCAAGATGTCTTTAAAAAATACTACCAAAAACTAATCAAGGTATGGAATAATGATCATATTCATCATAGCCATAAAAATATCTGGGGAATTTTTTAACCCAAATTGCATTACAACAAACTCATAAATCCCATATCTACTCTTGAAAGCAGTCCTTTTTATATCAGAAGTCCGAACTCTCAACTGGTGATACCCCAATCTCAAGTCGATTTTTGAGAAAACACAAACTCGCTTCAACTGGCCAAACATATCATCAATACGTAGTAGAGGATATCAATTCCTCACAGTCATCTTGTTCATCATCCGGTAATCGACACACAAATGTAATCTCTCATCAGAATTCATTAAAAACTAAACAGGTGATCCCCATGGCGACGTACATGGATGGATAAATCCTTTATCCTTCAATTATTCCAACTGGGTTTTGAGTTTTTGAAGAACAGTTGGTGCCATTCTACATGGTTGAATAGATACTAGAATATCTCCTATCATGAGAACAATAGAAAAATCAACATCTCTCTTAGGCGGAAGCCTTGAATGGTCTTCCGGGAATACATCATGAAACAAATCAACCCCTGGTGGAACAACATATTTCCAAATACCTTCATCATCTAGTAAAAGACTAGAAACATTGGATGTGTGCTCTCCTAGTTGCTGAGTAATTGGGCCTTATCATCCTACTTGGATATCCCACACCCCACTATGAATGTAATGGTCACCTGCAGGTGACATAAATGTCACCCTCTGACATTAACAATCAATGTGGGCTCAGCATGTGACCAACCAATATATACCCATGATTTGGTAGATTCATTTAATATAAAGGATATAGATATCCCACAGGAAACAATACTCCCCAATCTCAAGAGAACATCCCTTGCACATACAGATGTCTCAAGACTGTACCCCCAAAGGTGTGACAAACGTTATATCTCCGCTCAAAAAATCCACCGCCAATCTCAAATGAATAACATGTTTTGTAGATATAACGGAACGAGATGCACCTATGTCAAATAAGTCATTACCTAATGTAGATTCCACAAGAATAGTACCTCTCATTGTCGATGGTCCTGCCACGCTGCCACTAGGGTAGGTTTTACTGCATGCAACTATGCTACTCCACTTCCCTATGATGCAATCTCACTCCCCTGACATATACCACTCTACTGATATGGGTATTTCTTCCCATGAGAACCATGACTTCACCCTTACCACCTTGTCCAGTAGAACTCCATCATTGTGACTAAAAGGGTTTAGAGGATCCCCTTCCCACACCATGACTCTGTTTAGCTAATCCATCAAAACCTGACACCTTTGGGTTCCTGCAGAACTTCTGGAGATGTCCCATCCTACCTCAGGATCTGCATTCAACAGGGGGTAGGAGACATTGATTACGATAATGTCCCAGCCTTCCACACCTGTGAAAAAAATTGGTTAAGGTCCAGTGTCACTGACCCCACTTTCAGGTTACCCTTTCTCCCACCTCGGTCGATGACATTATCATAACATCGCTTCCTACTCTCAAAATTCACACCACATGACCATACAGTAAAAAACATTTTTCCACTACTAGAAGCCTCCTTCAGGTTCCCATCAATGATGAGAGCCGGATTTACCACATCCAAAAACTTCTTCAGCCTGAAAATATTCACTTGAGAATTTATTTCCATTTTAGTCCATCCTAAAATCGTCTTGCTGAAGTGCAATTGTTTGCTATAAGTGCGGGAGGAAAATGTTGAAAGCCTATAAATCGTCCATTATAGTCCATTATAGACATATTCCCTTGAGTTAGCCTCATGAACTCAGCCACTTTATCCTTTCTGAGTTTCTCTAGATAGATGTTCTCAATGAACCTCTCCTGAAATTACTTCCACTCCATAACATCCAGCTGCTTATTTTGAGTTTGGACGTACCACCAACGTTCTGCTTGACCGCACAACATGTATGTTTAAGACTCTCGTATAAACAGGTGTATCCAGATGGTCAAGTATAGTATGGGTATATTCTATCCAGAAATCATCTTTCATTGGATCACCCTCTCCAGTAAAAGTCGGTGGATGCTCCGATGGAAACTCCCTCTTAAGATGAGGCATACTTTTGACAACCCACTCTAGTTCTCTTTCCATCATTTTCATAAAATGAGTGAGGTTCTATAGAAACTTTTCCCAAACTTCTTCTGTTGGTACTATTGATGATTCATGTTCACCCATTGGATGACCATTTCTAACTAAACTCCCTGCTCATCTTCTCAACAAGAATCATGGGGGCATAATTATACAAAGCAAAACATGTAGCTTAGAAAATAGTTCACAATGTTACCAAAATTACACACAACCAAATTATTATTAAAACAACACAATTATTTCATTCAATTTAAAAATTAGAAACCATTTTCCTTTCAATTTCACAAGCAAGGAAATGAAATAGTTTAAGTTCAATAATCTACCAATAATCCATTTTCTAGTGTGTTCTTAACATGATGCATGTAACAATAATCCTGAGTTCCTAGAAAAATGCATGTAGACTAGACACTCACAAAATTCTGGGCCACAAACCGATACACAACAAATTCCAAAAATAATAATCACATCCCAAAACAAGTGCATCACCCAAGGTGAAATAATATTCAACTGTAACGACAAACAGAAATAACAGCAATCCCACTATGAGTACATGAGTTATCCCCCGTACATGGGTTTCTAACTCCCATGAATGAGCTCATTATCAAGCCCCGACATTCCCAAGTATTCTTTCTACCTTCCAAAAATATTATGTCAAAAATGAAGAAGAATGAAAAGTCCTCTCCCTTTGATACCACTTCGTATCATCCCGAACCGGGAGCCACTGAACGGTGCTCCGAGCCGGTTGGTCAGAAGCCTCTAAGAGAACCTCCCCGTACACCAAAGGGTCCCGACTAGAAAAGAGGATCTAGTAAGTGAGTCTTGGGGAGACGATACCCACTATTATCAAAATCAAATACTAGCAGAAGTAAAAAAACAATAGTGTAAACACATATAAACATAATAGTAAAATGTCACTAGAATTATCAATACCAGAAATACAATACTCAACTAAAAGATAAAACAAACTATGACTACAAAACTGAAAAGTGTATACAATGAAACAAAAAGTATAGACATGAGGACTCTAAATGGTTCCTGACCCACATATGGTTCCCCCTTCCATGCTCCAACCCCAAACAACACTCTAACCAGGGCTCGTTCCCTTTTCTTGTCCTACAAAAACAATGTCTATTCTGTTACCAATCATGAAGCACGAGTAGGGTTTAAGTACTACATAGTAGATCACTACCAACAGTTTCAAAAAAATCCAGTCATAATCAATGTAAGATGTGGCATTAAAAATAATGCAACACAACAGGGGAAACAATTATATTTATCTAATTTACCTTTCTTTAATACGTTAAACATCCAGGTTCCTGAGAACACCCAAAACACAATGCCTACTTCTGCCCATATAGGAGCCTAAACCATTTCCCTTGTTCAATTAACATTTTCTATTTCACAATAATAATTTTATGAAAATACAAATGAAACCATTGTACAAAATAAATGAATGAGTGTAGAACGTCATGTCTAGCACACATGTGAGTATATGGAGCATCACTCCCTATCTCACAACCCCATGGGTATTTAGAGAATCAGTACATGTCTAATAAAATATCATATTAATGCATGTAATTGGTTCTAGAGCACCATATCTAGAACCTATGTGGGTATTAGTAGAGTCATTCTATTTCCCAAAACATTTTTCCAAAACAACAAACCAATTCACATATGAAACCATATTCAAATGTTTAATCATAATTATCCTTACATCATAACTCTCACCCATATTCAACTAGATCCAATATTCCCAAAGGATCGCATAACCAAACCAACAATTAATTGTTTATGCCATGACATTTATACAACTGCATATGCCAAACAAGATTAGATTTTGGGAATGGATTTAGACAACGTACCTAGATTAATTGATGGATGTTAACCCAGTGAAAATCCATAAAATCTGAATGGAACAACATTGTCGATCATGTTCTGGTTCTAAATAATTAAAATCAAACATAATATGGAAGGCACTAAGATTATTCAAAACTAGATCATGATCCAAAATCCTATATCTATAACTTAACTCATTGGTTTAGATCTAGGGATACGATTGAAATCTCCCATAAAATGATAAAGGAAAGAATGATGAAATAATGGAAGAAACAACAGGATGAATCCTACATACCGAATGGAGAGAAGAACTTCAATTAGAAAAATCAATCTTGAGTAAAGGTGTTTGGATCAACATGGAATCTCTCCAAGATGCTTTTGAAACACCAAGAAATTTCCAAGCCCTAGCCAAGGTCAGAAAATATGTATTTCATGGGGTTCGGTTGGTTTTAAAACTGATTTTCAGAATTATTAACCATGAGCACAGTTTCTAGGATAGTGGCTCACGATTTTCAAACCCTGCGCAAACCGTGTGGACCTCACTGTCCAGATTTTCATGGCCCTTACGGTTTGGTCAGACGGTTTTTCAAACCCTGAATAAAATGTGTGTACCTCTTTGTCAAGTTTATCTTTGTTGGCATGATTTGGTCGGGCAGTTCGTCAAACTGTGCACAAAATGTGTACAACCAACATCCCTTTTTGTTTTACAAAACATTTCTGCCAAACACATACCGAGTCACTACTCCAAAACTGAGGTACATAAAAACATCAAAATTACCTGAAAACCAGCCTAAGATTGAGTCTAGAAAAGGTTGGGATCTTAAATTACGTAAAAATATTGACGAATCAATTGTAAAATGTCTAGACTCACTAATTCAAAGTCATAGAACTCCACACAATCATTGGCAAGGCTTTATTCAACCAGAAATAGAAGAAATCAGAAGATTATTCAAAACACCCGTAATATTAAAAGTATCTATTACACCAAAATGGCATAGCTGATATAGGATAATTCTATTAATATAGGTGTGTGTAAGTAATATCTTTTAAATATGACTCTATATCATCTTATATTGATGTAAATATATATTTGGAGAGGGTTATAAGTCAAAATTCAAATGGAGATAGGAAGAAGAGCTCATACTCCTAAATGAAGAGGAGAACCCATAGGATGATGGTGGGGAGGAGGATGGAAATTTTGTTAAAACGTCATAGAATGGAAAATGGGTAATTTAAAATCAATATTATAGTATAAATTGTTTGGAATCTCAATTTTCCCATACTGTTCCCCTACCATATGCTGGGTTCTACTGCTAAGGACTAACTACATGGGAAATGTGCACGGTGTGACTTACCATGAGTAAACAATTCATTTTCCCACTATCAAAAAACATGTATCATGCTGCATGGATATGTGACCAGGGTTAGATGGGTTTAGAAAAAAAATCACAGCCTATATTCATCCTTATCCATGCTTTGGGATTCAAATGACCCCTGGAAAACTTTGTGACCATTTTTCACCTCTTAGGAAATGAACTAAGGATTATTTTATGGAATTCAAGTAAAAATTTAATGTTCCACACCTTTGGTTAAATATTGTATATTAATAACTCCCTTACTTATAAAAAACATTTCACGAAGGTTCTCTTCATGCAGTTGTTAATCATCATACGAGAAATGTTCTAGACACAACACACATACATCAGCCTCACGCTACCTCGTCTCAACATTTATGCATCTATGCTTCCATATAACCTAAATTAGTGGAAATGAACCCCCTAAAAATTCATGGGATTTGATCCATGATATGAATTGGAGTCTCCAATAAGGACGCATCCGACTAAAGATTTATATCATTTAGCCAAACAAATGTGGTGGGGTTGGATAACACAACTGATGGTGAAAAATGTTGAAGACATTGTTCATGAAATGATAACAGTTGGTTAAAATAAAAATATTGGATACCAACCCAACACTCACTAATATCTCAAAATGACTGATATATATTTGAGATAACTTCCCATGTCACCATATTCATTTGTGACAGAACATAGGAGACACATGTAGGAAGACCAGATTTCCAACCTCAAACAACTATGGTCTATGACATTGATCAGTATAAGACTCATGCATTGAATGAGTTATATTCATTCAATTATGAATCGTTTGAACACTCATTGAAATTTCATGAACATGATTATTACCTAATATAGCTACCTCTTCTACCTCATGAATTCATAGAGGAGAACACACAAGATTACCATACTGATCATAACATGGAGTCATATGAAAAATTTACTAAAATATATTAATAATGGAAAACTCCACTGAACGAATATTCTATCCCTGGGAATATCCAAAATCAGGAATATAAAATTATATCTAATACCTTAACAGTGGTATGTTCTTCTTGGAATACCCATTATCCTATGGGTGATACGATGTACTCATGATCTATTATGAACCAAGTGCTTTTTTCAACCCTTTTTAGATCTACGAGGTAAACTAGGAATCGTGATCCAAAATGATAGAATGGGTTACTCAAAGATGTTTCATGTTCATCCATATGTGTAAACATCAATACTCATCAATATAGATGGACTCCCATACTGGTTGTACGTGCCCGACATTATTCAACCAATCCATGATCACCTATAATATGTCAATATGCAAATGAGTTATTTACATTCCAATCCAAAAAATTTGGATTCATCAATCCATTTAAACATAGGAACAGAAAGAGGAGGTATAATTATAGTATGTTGCATGTTCTCTACATTCATCTGCTGATGGGTGGATCACCAAATGATAAAACCCCAATCTTTTTCTTCATATTTATCAATAAGTACAAAAAACAAATGTCCCTATACATCATGGTTAGCATAGGATGAACTTACCAAATAAAGGAATGAGGATCCCTCATCAACTCTCGAGGTATATCTAACGACAGCCCATCACACCCACATTAGATTAGGGACTCACTACCATTAACTACCTGAGCAGGATTTGGGTTCTCTCATGTTATTCGCTCCATCAAAACTAGTACCTCTTAATCAGATATTTTCCTCATTATAACTAATTTTAGAAGTGTTTATATCATTATAATTTCGAATAGATTTATTTTTTTAGGATTCTCCTTAACATCAAAAAGAAACACTAAAAATAAACCCATAATTTACAACTAAATTATGGATTCTTGATCATCTTAAATATATGTTTTATAGATCATGGAATCATACATGGACTTAACCTTACATGTGGTATAATAAAGGTCAAACTCAAATGACTACATGTATTCCACCCACGTACGATTCCACATATTCATGTCCCACTATGTGAAAATGTATTTCAAGATTTTATAGTCTATATAATCTTTGAAATTCTCACCAAATATATAATTCCTCCAACAATGCAGAGAATGATCCATATCTATTAACAAGAGATTTTGTGTAGGATACTTACTCTCATGGGGAATTAACTGGTAGGATCCATAATCAATGACTTGATCACCTTGCATTAGAACTACACCCAACCTAATCCCTATGTCATCAAAGAATATATTCTAACATCATCATGGGTCATGAAAAATAAAGATCTGTGATGACTTGAGTCATCCCAATAAATACATAAATCTCACTCGCACTCTGAAAACCATAATTAGTACATGCCATATGTTGTCATGGTTGTAATATGCGTTGATATGTAGGAGAATTTTTGAATGAATCGTATATAATTTCCAGAAAGTCCCAACAAGATGTATATGATGAAAAAAATCATGGGATGATCTAGGGAAATCATTGTTCTCACCGTAAATATGTCAACTGATATTCCAATGTAATATATTTTATGGCCCAAGACAAGTACCTTAATGATCCAACTGTTTCATTTACGTTGATTCTCATATAGTTGTTGTTCTCTAAGAGAAATCATCACAAACTCAAGATGATTAACATGGCGTTTAGTAGTCTGTGAATAAACCACTATGATTTCTATAAATATACCATATTGTAATACGGTGATAGTTTGAAAAATCAATTCACTAAATCAATAAATACATCCACTGCGTTAAACAATCCAAATAGAATAACTACAATCTTGTACAAGTTGTACATACTCAAGAATTTTTGTTTTTTTATGTATGATGGTCACTATCACATGGTGATAGCTTGACCTTAGATCGATCATAGATAAATAAATAGATACTTCGAGCTTGTATTAGAGGTTGTTGTTGATTGGTATTGGAAAATGGTTATTTCTGGATTGATGGTTCAACTATCTATAATCCTTGCACAATCTAATGGTGAAATACACCATCTTGGAGAAAAGGACTAGTGAACAACATGGTGATGTGTTGGGTATAATAAAACACTTATTATTGTTATTTTAATTTTTTTTGAGTTATAGGTTCTCTGAAGGTTCCATTATATAAGGAGAATTGGATAATGGTGTCCCATTTGGGAATAGATCAACACTGAACTCAATCTATCTCTTAAAATGTAATCTGGAGATGTCACTAGGGAAGATGTCCTAGAATAAATCCATAATTGAATGGTATTACTCAAGATGCATCCCTTGATAACTCATACAGATACATGCTAATTGTGATGTCATCCTGAAAATCCATGTTTGCTTGGGTCAAGCATGATATTCATGTATATCCAATTCACAACTATGTATGTATTTGATATCTTTAGAAGATGTTTAGAACACTCTATAGAGATAGAAATTGACATGGGCATGAAAATTTCCATGTGATTCCATAATGAGAATGATTTTTAATTAAGTAATAAGGAGGATGTGGAAATTCATGAAGAAATTGTACCCACCTATATCATGTTGTAACTTATGATATTTGGGTATTCTCAATATTATAAACCATATAGGATTTATTATAGAGATAATATCATTGATTTAATTTATTGAAATTCCAATACATCCCACAACGACAACATATATAAAATAGTGTGATGAAATATATATAAAAAAGAGAACAACATAATGTAGATGCTACAAAAATTGTACATCTAATCATAGATTTCCATAGAATCAACACCGCTATCGCAACATGAAAATCATTCATAATTAATGAATCTTGGGTATGTGATTATGTTTAAATTTCCTTATTCGGTCAACAATGCTGAAATTGATACACTAAGGCATTACAAACATAGCCCTGATCAATACAATCGATGCCATATTGGTCAGTATAAGGCCAAAATTCAACCTAATGTGGTGTCGTAGATTCTATACCCGATACATGTTCTTATTCAGATCACCTTACACTAGATGATGGAATAAAATAACAAAAATATAACTGAAGATCACCCATCTGGATGCAATCATAGAATTTCATCATATTTCTCATGATATATGAATTTTAATGGCTTATCCTGATAAACTGATGAAATAACATTGTGTTCTTAGTATGTGATATTGGAATGGGACCTCCCACATAGGTTCCCTATAAATGGTCGTTTCAACTTATAGAAGAACCATCACCCTGTCTTGGAACTAAACCATCATGGAACATATGTCCAGCTTCATAAGGATTTTGTTCAATAATGAGGGACTCAATCAATAAATAGATTATGGTCATCAACAGAAATATTTTAACAAACATGTAGTAATTTTACCCGAGATCATCCTCAAAATTCATTGTAGTCATCAATTTACCACTAGTCGGAGATGGATTAAAACACGGAATATCTATAAAATAAGAATAATACTCAAGAAATATCATTTAGTTATACTGAAGACATTTCAACACTCTGTCATGACCCACTATTACTGTCTCTATGATGGATTTATTATGGACTGACATCTTCATGTCTGACTAAAATATGTCATTGTAACTCAGTTACTGAGAAAAAACATATAGCCAACATTTGGAGAATTCCTAAAGCATATAGATAGAATGGTTGACAATCCAATCTATATGTGTCTCAATATGTTCAAATATGGATATCATAGATCCTATAAAAGAATCTACAACACAAGTAAGTCCATCCCTTAAAAGGTGGGAGGTTGGTGCTGATGAAAATCCCATGATAGATTATCCATAGATAGAAAAATCACGGGTTCACTCTGAACAGAATGTAGGGTCCTTGGAAATATATCCCTAATCTACTCAATGGATCCTAGTGGGCGATTAATAGAAGGTGTTGTATGAGTCAATACTAGAGGAAAAATGGGAAAAATAGATCCCACCACATCTATAGTGTGTTCATCCCCAATCTCTTAGCATACAACACTATGAATTCATGGTTCCATAACAACATAATTACATTGTGAACACCTCATAAAATATTCTATAATAGGTAGTGAAAATATATTAGTGAATTAGTAAATAGGATAGTTAAAACCTCTGTGACTGAGAATAATATAAATTTCAGCATGCACTAAGAGATAGGTCATGATAAGATGGAAGAGTCCTCAAAAGGATCACTAAGTCACACACAACATAGCCATCTACCAACATCAAAAGTAATTTCTATGTCTCATAATTTCATAATTGTTGTTCAATTATTTTTTTTTTTAAATTATTCACCTTATTTCATTATTCATTTAGAACCCTTTTTATCATATTAAATTAAATGGATCACTATTTCAATTTATAGGGGACCGTACCCCTTATAAATAGAGATTAGAATCCCACATAATCTAATTAATAATAGATATCTACATGATAATTTGGAACATTTATATAACTATATAAAAACATGTAATACAAGTTAAAAACACAATACACAAAAGTAATCACATGAAAACATGAATATAAACACATAAATTATATGTGACATGTAAATATTCATGGAAATTCAATCCAATGGTTCATAGTATGTTGCATGTAATGTAGTTACCTCTTATTATCCAGCTCTGGAAACTTAAATCATTACCTCAAAATACCAAAATAAATAGTTGCAGAACAGAATTTTGTCACCCAATTGTGAAGTATTATGACCGATAAAGACCATAATCAAAAACTGTAATTCCTATCACAGGAAATTTGTGGGTCCTAAATATATGGGATAACATTGAAAAACCACAAGGAAAATTTCACATTCCAATTTACTAGTCTTTTTTATGATCCTAATTAGTATGATAAATGAAAAATGAACCTCTAATAACACTATGTTGTGTCCTTCTCCTAGTTCTACTCAATGATTCCCATAGCATTATTGTACACATGATCGTAATCACGTCTACACAAGCACCAGAAGATTCAATGTACATGAAAGGGCCTAGAGAGTCTTATTGTGGAGAATATTCCAATCTTTATCATTTAATACATAGTGGTAAATAGTAGATAGTAAATAACATAGTCATAATAATAACTAGAAATCAACTAATGTGATGGAATATATCAAAAGAATAAATAACCATCCAGAAGCTGAATAATTAACAATGATACCAAAAATGATGATGATTGTTTCATGATATTATAAAAAATAGAATTTTAGAGGAATCATGTGTACATGTTTAAACATCATTTAATAAAAGACTAAAAAATAACAATAAACTTCTACTATAAAATCTCGGGAATTGGCTTGGTCCTCTACCCCCAACTCCATCCTATGCTGCATTCAAAAATTGTATCAGAAATAGCACACTGACCATTATACCTGACCAAGAGCATATAGTTTACTCATGTTCCAAACAACACTCAAGTAGGGTATGAGATATAACCCTAGTAATTCAGAACCAAGAGTTCATAGGAATTTAAATTCTTTGATGATGATAAATATGTTGTGTTACATATGTAATTTAATGGAAGTGGTAAAATAAATAAAATAAATGCAACTTCGTCGGGGATCCCATGTGTATACTCATCCCATTAATCCTTCTTCTACCTATTCCTGATGACTGATATGTATACAAGGGATAGTTTAAATCTTTAACCAATAAGGAATTCCACCATGTTTGTGCTTTGTCTTGGGATCTGATTTAAAATTCATCTTATAGTTTTGAAAATAAATAAGAGAGTAGCAACACATGTGCACTTGAAAGATAAAAATAATAATAAATGGATACATTCCATATGTTGATATAATTCAATCAATCTATGATATATATCAGTGGATTCCATTTACCATATATGGAAATCAAATAATCATACAAATTATTGCTACAAGAAATCCAATAAAATCATGTATGTTTGAGTTCATCCATGGCGATTCATAAAGAATCACAAGTATCACTCAAGGAAAAGTAACAATTAGTTTATCCATTGTATCTCACATAGTGGACTGATTATCCCTCTTGTCATGTTATAGTAATATTTCCAATGGGTGAATCCAAGGTTGTCCCCCTAGTGAACCTGTATCCCTTAGGCATAAAATAAATCAACCGGGTATCCCTTGCATGGAAATCCAGAGCAACGATACCATCACATCATGGTATTAAAACCGAGCACGATGATTTTATTCATGGATCTTTAATATGGAAATCTAGTTTTCTACGTGACATTATCCCGATATCCATATATGTATGGGACCTCACAAGAAGGGAATATATCATGGAAGGAATAAATATATTCACATAAAAAAACTAGTATCTCGACGTTACATGCTCTCGGTTTTTACTAGCTATGAAATATATGAAAAAAATAGAACAATTCATATGGAATGAGAATAAAAATTAATTATATTACATGCACATAATTTTATATCATCACTTTTATTTCAATGGAACAATGTAAAGAATCATACCAATGAATTTCCTATAGTTCAAGTCAAAAAACAAGTTAAAACCTTTAGGAACATCCTTATGAAAATGGATATTATCATCGTAAATAAAATCAACATATTTCTTCTCACAAGTCGTCAATAAATGTCAATAATCAAAGATACCAAACAAGTCCTTACATTGTATACGATCTGATAGAAATAAATATTGAAAATTAAATAATCCCTAATGATGAATAGGGACAAAGAACTTTTTATATTTTTAATGTTTGAACAAGAATTTAGCATAAGAAATGAATTTGTTAAATAGAAGTAGAAAATTAAATGTAGAAAAAATTTAACTGAAAAAGGTCATCAAGAATTAGAATTTATCATGGGATAAAAAATGAATTAATAATATTCAATGTCTAGGTATCCAATTCAAGGTTCAACCCTCAGCTTAATCCCATATATCAATTTAAATTATCAAACCAAGGTGAAATCCCACTAAATGAAATAATCAATATATTCATTATGGAATGGAAGACCCAAAGGAGTGGAACAGGTCATGTTGAACACACTTAACTTGTGTTTCATATAAATATATGTTCTCAATATAATTGGAAAAAAATAAAATAAAATTAATATGAAATAAAAATGATTCTCCGAAATGATTGGTGATTGAAAAAAAATTGTTTGACATCAAAATACACATTAACATATAGGACAAAAGTATAGACCATACTAGGTAGTCATTGTAAACCACACATCTGATAATAATGTTATAATTGGTTCCCAAAAAACCAAATTCATTATACTTTATGATAAACATTTATTCATTGGAGACATATTAATGAACTCATTAACAAATCAGTGTTTTTATTCAACATGTAATGTTGTTAGATAATGTCCAATGAATTAATTTCTCACTAAAAGGTCAAATCAGATTCCTGATGTGATGAGAACCCCGAAGTTCCATCCCACTATTCTTGAATATTTTATATATATATAGATGATATAATTCAAAGGGACACAAAAGATATAGCCTATCAGGGGTGAGGACTCAAGATATATTGAGGAACCTTCTTATGGTGTGCTCCCATGTTATTATTCAGGTTGATATTATGAGAATAAGACCAACGAGTAATAAATCCACATTCCTAAGTCCAATTGGATGATCCTATATGTGGATTTGTGTATTTTTTCATAGACATTAAGATTATTATTAATTTTAATGATGACTTGCTATATTATATTTATTAAGAAAAATTGTGCCAAATGTTGTTCGTGGTGAGGTATGATATGATGGGTGTGTCATGTGTAATACTGCATTAATGCATAATACAAGAATGGATTTTTTTCACTTCTATGCAAGATGATATTTCAAGATCATTGATGCAAATGATATTTCCTATCAGAATCCATATACCGTATTGTTCTCTAGGAATGATCATTTCCAAAAAGTCAAATAATGAAAAATCAAAAACATGGGTTAATGGAACATGTATGAAACCTACTTGATTGTAGATATAGGTTTCAAGGGATTATATTTTGGAGTAAGAATTCATATGAGGTGAAATGTTGTTGTGACATTAACTTCTTCCACATAGGATCCATGACCCATTAATAGAGTGTAATATTGAACATTAGCAAAGCCCACATAATACCAATGAGAAAGAGGCCAAGAGTCACACACTTAGTGTTTCCAGTATAACAATTACATAATTTATTTATTTAACAAGTTGAATAAATATTATAATCAATTGTGGTTTAATAATTATCCAACTACTCATTATGACAATTATTTTGTCAGTTCATAAAAAAGAAAATATATTATGGATGAAATATTTATTTATCCGAGAATAATGTAGTTATATTTATTTTATAAATAATTAATAATTATTCAGGTCCTGGAAAGTATTGATACATATTGGTGGATGATGTTATCGTTTTGGTGAGCAATAATATTTAAGATTATTTAGTAAAATAATATTTATATATAACATTAAATTTACGCACATGTCATGGAAATAACAACATTTCTATTATTATTTGGTATGGAGTTTCAAATGCATTAATAAATTAAGTAACGACACCTATACTAATTATTTATTTTTACAAGATGAATTTAATTCCCCATTATGTTATTATTTTCTCAATTATCCAAATGTACATTCCACCTTCAATTCAATTATTTTTTTTCACTACATCCATGGAGAAAAAATATCATTCCAATAGAAATATTCCCTCTCTAAGAATGATCTCATGAATTATAGAGATCTTCCACCATCTGGTCCAGGAGAAATTTTTTGATGTGATTATTAAGGTGATCAATGGAAGACATAGAAATTGCAAGGATACTCCACGCTTGCACTCAGAGACTCCATCATAGATGTATAATGATATGAAGAGAACATGTGGATCACTTATAGAGGATTCATATCCTCTGATTCTACATCACAATGAGGCTGCACCTCAGACTCCTTGTCAATTGCATCAATGAAGAAAGAATCTCATTCGAGTTAATTATTTAATTTAATTAGAATAATTATAAATAAAATATGTTTATCCCCTCTTCTCTATTTTGGGTTCAATCCTTTGTATTCATTCATTGATTAAATTTAATGGATACATGCATTTAACGATTATTTAATCCTAGATTATCCATTAATCATGGAATGTTTCAATTTTGGGAACATTGCAATCATGTTCTTTGACTATGCCCAGATCCTAAAAGTGGTATTATAGGGGTCATAATTTCATTTATAATTATTTAACAAATTCATGGATGTTTTATACTTCAATAGTTTAGTTTTTCAATTCATGATTAATAATTCTTCCCATTTTAATTTCATGATATTCTCCCCCATTATCATTTCATACAGATTTAATAGAAACATATAATTTTGTTATTAATATTTAATTGGGGATCTCATCATGTGGAACTGCTGATTTTGTTTAGGTAACACATCTATAAATGCTTTTTATAAATCATTACACACCATATAATCTAAGGAAAACACCATGTAATCTAGATTACACCCAGTGTAGTTGTGTTGAAATGATCCTAGGGTAATTTGATAATTACTGAATTTGTGTGCATTACTGCTACGTGGTGTATATACATTTTACACCACTTTTTGGCCTAGAAAAAATGGCACACAGTCAAAAATACTACACACTTTGTGTCCAACAGTAAATGGCACGTGGCCCCTTCGTGTCAGGGTCAGGTTATGTATCCCATACATGGCATGCTTGGCAGGTGACTATGTAATGTGGATTCTACATTTCTTGAGTACCATAGGAAATGATGTGTAAAATAGATATTTCTTATGTAATCATGACACGTAGTTTCCCAAGCCTCGTACATTGGATGGACGATGAGGTGGGTACATGATGTGTTGTTGGATCTACATGTCGTGTACTTTTTTCCATATTTCATAGATTTATAATATCATTATTATATTCTTCAACCCTAGATATTTGTACCTTCATGTGGAAATAAATTTAGGAGACATCATTTTATAGGTGTTAGATATATATATATATATACATAATTAACATTTATGTAATGATCAATGATCTTCACACCATGTATTATTTTTTTTTTAAAATTAAAATTCATAGTGCCTTATACATGTCACAAATAATAAATTGTATGCATGTATAAATAAATTTTGGGTTATTTAAGAGGGGTATTGGCTAAATTTCATATATTATACATGTTATATAAATGGTAATGGATGATAATTTCATTGAAATTCATAAATGGATTGCGATAAAAAGTATAGATTAATTAAACATCATGATTAATTTATTCGAACATAATTTATCTTAAGAGGAATAATTAAATAATTGAATTATAATTTTATGTAATTTATAATTCATTTAATGTATGTGGATGATCAATAAATAGACCAGACCATTGTATGTGATTAGTTCCCTTATAATATTTTTATTAAATTATATGTTTTTGGTTTTCCTACCTTCTCCACATTAATATGTCAGGCTTGCGTGACAATGGTTTTCATTACATAAACCCTTATTACCCCTCAACTACATGTGAGGTAAAATAAAATTTAATGGATGGAGGTCAAAAGTTAGTAGATGTGGATAATGTTATGTGTCAAGGAGAATACAATCCAAGTACAGACAATGGTGGACATGTGTAAAGATGTAAACATGATCCTTAAATGTTTCATGGTGTTTAAACTCTATGATAGGGTTTGATTATCAACTTCAAGATAAATTAACTAATATTAAATCTCATGATCATACCTTGTATTATTTTCTATCGATTTTTGGGTTATTCATTGTCGATGTTTAACGTGATAACATAATTAATGAGCTCACAAGAATACAAGATGTAATAGGAATTAAAATGGCTTCTCCTTAAATATTATCTCTACATGGTTAATCACATTATTATTTACCACATAGTATTAACAAGAATGTAAAATGATATTATGTTGAAATTAGAAGATATAGGATAAAATACCACTATTAATTATTATGCCTGTATATCCTTCAATTACATCAATTAGAATCGAACCATAGTTCAATGTGCTTGACCACACCGAGTTGGGGTGAATTAAATTATATATGATTTATAATTGAGTTACTTGGTCGGTTTAATGTATAATATATCAAGGGAAGACATCCCAAAAAGGAATTTTTTCAAATAAGAAGAAAATGTTGATGAAATCAAAAAATATGGATTTCAGGATGGGGGAGTCCATTCAACAGATCAATGAGTTTCATGTTATTTCAGTTTGAATTTTTAATTCCTACCTAAAATATCTCAAGATTCCAGACCAATCCATGTTGGGGTTATGAGAAGGAAAATATGTATCATTTCTACTAGGATGTCCGCCATATAGGGTATTATAATACCAATGGTGTGAGATATTGGGTCTTGACAAAATTATGGGAATAAAATAAAAAATAGTTTATTTATTTGCATATATTAATCAAGATAATGTAATTATAATATTTCCATATTTCTCTTTGAAAAAAAATCAAAATGACATCAAACATATCATTGTGATCCATAATGAAAAACAAAAACCCTCTCACAGAAACAAATTTCAAGGATTTGAAAATTCACCTTTAGGTTATCCTTCACTGTGAGTGGCAAAATTATGTGTGAGAATAGCCTTTATCAGTTGATCCTAGAAATTAGGTGAGTGATGGGAGAAATTTTATTTATGAATAACATTTTAACTATGCTACAGATGTTTAGAGCCCCATGCTATCATCCATGACCAATATGGTATTGAAGAAAAACGAGGAAATGTATTCTTATAGAATGATGTGTCACCATCATGGTATCTATCAAGAGAAGGAAAGACATTAGAGGTATAAGATATACAACTCTCTAGTCACTACTATACTAGGAGATTTAACACAAAATTACCATGTGTAGTCGACCATATTAGATACATTAAGAGTCCGAACATATTATGGATTAAATTCCTAGAGGAGTTGCATGCAGATCGCATACTGTCATCGCTGCCTAAGAAGATCTCTAGTTTTATAGTGAATTATAATATAAGGAATAATGAGAATATTATGTTGTGGATACATATCAAGACTATCCATGAAGATAAGAACCCAAGGCATGAAAAACCCACAGTCCTCATGGTAATTAGGAAGAGGAAGGATGAGGGAAATGGGACAAATATCTATAATCAATGTAAATCAATCGAGCACCATCTGACATAGAATAAGAAGATTCAAAGCTTGCGAAACAAAAAAGTGGTAGTATTCATTTAATGTGGAATTTATGGACACTATAAGAAGAACTGAATCCAAATACAAGGGGAATCCAATGGAGATTTCATGTTGGTATTTAATATTTCTATTTATATACATTGTCATTAGATGCATCATCCGGGGATCATTTTCTTATTCAAATGTATGAACCATGTAGATGATAATATATTTCCAGTGGAGAGGTGGATATGTGAGCTTCCAATTGTGTGTGGCTAGTTAGTCATTCCATAGGTGACTACCAAAAGAAATTCCCAGAAGTAATGGTTTTGGTATTAACTTAATATTATTATGTACAAAGGGTAACCAGGAACATAATTTCATCATTGAGTTTAGATACAGATTGATTTATTTTCATTTTTTGAAATATTTTTTGTTATTTTTATATGGATAACATATGTAATGGTATGAATAATTTATATAATAGTCTATATTTTTTTAAATTTGATAATTTTTTTTGAAATTTCTAATAAAACAAGTTCGCATGACACATACAAAACCCATTTGTAGCATCATTTCCATTATCATGTAAATGAGATGTAAATGTCAACTATCTGTCTATATAGTTATTTAGACTCATCTGTGGTAAGGCCACATGGTAGATGTCATTCTTTTTTAAAACGTAAAAGGACCAGACCACTATTTTTTGGAATGTGTGAAAGGGAACTAGATCAAATAGGATTAGTATAGAATGATGAGTATAGACATTTTCTAGGAGATTCTAGAGGAGGATATTCTATCTTAATTTCAATTACTCATGACGTCATTAAATATGGATATTGAAAATTAATGAGGTATAAGTACGAGTCCTTTGAGAAACACAAGTAGTTCGAGAATGATGTAGAGAATCATTATTGTAAGAAGATAAATAATCTCTAATTCGAATAAAGTGGAGGATATTTTAACCCAGAATTAATTGACCTTTTATGGGAGATTGGGATTCTATCTCCCCAAACACCTTCTTATACACCACAGTGGGATGGTTTTAGTGGAAGGACGAACCATATTTTATTATACCTGTAGAGGTTGATAAGGAGTCATGCAGATCATCCATTATCCTCTGGGGATATACATTGTAAATTGCTGGATAGACATTAAACCATGTGAGAAATAAGGTGAAAATTTGGATTCCCATAGAGATATAATGTGAAAAAAACCCAAGTTGTAGCATATATATATATATATGGTGATGTGATGAATTTTTTAAGGATATCGATGGAATAAATTAAGAACACTGGGGAACAATGTGTATCTTTATAGGGTATTATAAAGAAACCAAGTGATACTACAAATACGACACTCATAAGAGAATGTAATTGTTTCCATACATGACTTAATTATTTTGTGGGATCATTTCTTTAAAAAGGATAGTGGGAGAATCATTGACCTCGATGATGTTGATGCTCAAGATACACATGTGTGTGTATGAGAACATGTTCCATAGGCCCCACCAAAGAGGTAGTACATGAAACACATGTTCATCATAGGAGTACTGGAGAGGTATGTGAACAAAAGAGATATGGATTCCCTATCATGATGGATGGTGACTCATTATTGATGGGCTACGATGAACCACTCTCCTACATAGAAGTAGGAAAATGAATTGAATTTGTACGATGTCTAGAAGCTGTGAATTATGAGACAAATTATTTGTATCAGATCCATGTGTGTGTTCTTTTCAATTCACCAGATAATGAAAATAATGTTGTGGGTAAACAGTTAATCTTGATGAAAATGTACATGTATGTTCAAATTATTAACAATATTGCATATAATGTGGCTATGTTTTTTAAGAAATGTCAGGAAATATAATATGATGAATCATCTTCTTGTGTTTCCTTTTTTAAATCCATAATAATCATACATTATATAGAATATCTCCCAGACTATGAGATTTGGAAGATGGATGTCAAAACTATATTCCTTAATAGGAACCTTCAAGAAGTAGTGTACAAGACACAACCAGAATGTTTTGTGACATGACGTAATTCCAAAAGGCTATACAAGATGTATAAATACATTTTTGTATTAAATAAAGAATCAAGTTCATGGAACATTTTATTTTATTAAGACATAAGAGAACTTGTATTCATTAAAAATGAATGTGAGCCATATGTTTAAAAGAGTTTTAATGGGAATATGGTCTATATCAATGTATTGTATGTTGACTACATATTCATTATTAGACACGACATGCTAGTATTATAGTCAGTTAAAGACTGGATGAACACGTACATATCCCTGATGGACATAGGCAAAGATGAATACATTCTAAGGATCATGATTGTTCATGATAGAACCCTGAGGATTCAGGGACTATGTCCAAGTACATACACTGACGACATAAAAAAGTGATATAAAATTGAATAATCATTGATGGGATTGGATTCATTGTTACAAGGTATAAATTTTCCCAATAAATATTTTCCAAAAATACATCATGATAATGATAGGATGTGTAAGATTCCATACACTTCAATGATGGGATATATCATGTATTCATTTTAATATACCAAACACAATGTTGCCTATGCACTATGAACGTTAGGAAGATATAATGAAAATCCAAAAGAAGATACATGGACTAAATTCAAGTCTATACATATGTAATTGAGAAGAAATATGATATTTTAACATTGTATGTAGGAAATGAGGAGCTTTTTATCATAGGATTTGCTGATGCTGGTTTTTAGACAGATCAGAATAATATGCATTCGTAATCCGAATATGTTTTCTATCTCAACAGAGGAGTTGAGACCTATAAGATTTCAATGGATCTAGTGGTCATTGATTCTACGAAAGAGTCTGAATATGTAGTGACTTTTGATTAATCCATTGATATGTATAGATTTATATGTTTCTCTCAGATCTTGATGTGGTACCTTACAATAAGGATCCAATCAAATTTTATTATAAAAATACTACATCGTAGGATCCTACAATGGAGCTAAGAGAACATAAAATAGAAAAGCACATACTCTAAAAGTATCAATTCATGAGGGATTTCTATCACTGTTGTAAATATGTATTGTGTTGAATGCCTATGGAAGAGAACGTTCTAGACCCCTTGGATAAATGTATATCTCAGCAAAATCATGAATATCAAGTGAGAGCTAGTAGACTGAAGGTTGTTTGTAGTTGGATCTACTGAATGTACACGACTTTTTGATTTGTAACCATATAAACAAAATTATTTTTACATTATGATAAACATGTATTCATTGGTTAAAAATTAATAATCTCCTTATCACATCATGATTTTTATTTTACGTGACATAGTGTGTGATAATGTCCAATGAATAGATTTTACAATAAAATTTCATAGAATATCCCTTCTCAGATAAAAACATAGAAGTGCCATAACTATAATAGTTAATATATGTTCTATGGAAGGTTGATATAATTTGATGGGACTAAAATGATATAGAATATCAGGGGTGGGGACTCATCAAACTTGGAGGTTCCTTCTCATGGTGTGTGCCCTTGGTAATATATTGGGGGATATTATGAGAAAAAGTCATGCCAATATAAAATCCTCATTCGTATGTTTCATTGGATGTTAAATATTAGGATTTTTTATTGTTCCTCAGTCGTTATTATTATTATTAATTGGTATTCTTACTCTCTCACATAGATGTATTGACAAAAACTATGATGACCGATGTTCACAGTGATGTATGATTTTTGGGTGCGTCATTAGTAATACTAAATTAATGAATAATGCAAGAAATGTTTTGACAATTCTATAGAGTTATATATATCAATACCTTTTATGGTAATAATATAGCCTAACTAAATCCATGTACATGGTGTTATATTGTCATGTTCAATTATAGGGAGACAATGAATGAGAAAACCTACACATGGGTTGATGGTACATTAATGAAAGCCACATAATGTGAGGTATCAGGAAAAAGGGATTATATTACATAGTAAGTGTTCATTTGAGGTGACATGACATTGTGACATCAAGTTACTTCTCTTGGGTTCCTTGAACCATTTCTATATTGTAATCTTGGACATTAGGAAATCCCATTTAATTCCGAGGAGAAAGTGGATATGAGGTTCCCACACTATGTGTATCCATTATCTCAGAGAAATAAATTATTTTTTATCATGCTGAATAAATATTATTCCTTGTTGTAGTTTAATAATTATTCATGTACGAAAGATCTGAGTAATTCCACCTCCTATTATTCGAGAGAATATATTTTGGGTGGAATATTTATTCAACCAAAAATAATGCATATGTATTTAGTTTTAAAATAAATTTTCACTATTAAAGGATTTTAAATTAGTGTGGAGTATTTATGGACCATGTTATGGGTCCTATTAGAACAAATATTAAATATTATTTTGATAAAAAATATTTAAAAATATTTTTAAAGTGATGACATGTGAGGGAAATAATAGAATTAATATTAAAAATTCTCATGGGGTTTAACATGGAATAATAAATTAATTAACGTCTCATGTGATAATTATTTATTGTTACTTGATAAATTAAATTCGTTGTTATGTTATTATTCTCTAACATAGAAAATTTATTATTCCACATACTACCCAATAGTTCAATATAAAAAACATTTGATAAAAGACATTGAGCTTGTATATAATTATTCTCTCTCAAAAAACACTCTCGAGAAAGAAAGAGATACACATCAGCTAAAACCTGTAGAATGCTTTGGAAGATATTTTCAAGGAGATCATAGATAGAAATCATAGGTACATGGATATTCTGCTCTAGAACCCATGGACTCCCTCGACAAAATCCAATGAAAGGTGGAGCACATGTGGATCTCAGATAGAGGAGTCATGTCCCTGGATTCTACATCAAAACGAAGACATGCTTCATACCAATGATCAAACTTATCTTGGAAGAACAAATCATCATGTATGTATTTATTTAATTAAATTAAATTTATTATATAGAAAAAATGAGGATCCTCAATTATAGGTTGTGGTTTATCTCTTTTTTCTCTTATCATTGACTAAATTCTTGGGATACTATCATTTATCCTCGTATTGATCACAGATTAATCATTGATCATTTAAATTTTCAATGTGGGGTTCATACATGTCCTTCACTTCTACTACACACAGAACCTACGAATAAGGATTGATTTGACATATAATAGAAGAAATTGGATGATTTGATAAATCCCCCAAAATCCTAAAAGTGGTTCTTTCAGAAAAATAGTATAATGTATTCATATGAAATAATAGAATATGGTTATGTGTATGGCAGAACATATTAAGAATAATATAGTGTATTTGATGGATATTGAAATGGATCACTATAGAGGAGATAATAAAAAATCCCATGGAGGATGGATGAGAATCTCATTCACCTAATGGAAGAGGTAAACCCACTAGAAATTCGAGGTGACGAAGGAAATTAAGCTAAATGATTAATAATTAGAAAAAGGTCTATTTCACAACCATTTATGTGATAGGTTCTATTTGATAAGGAAAAAACCAGGGAAATGAAAATGGGTTGACTAACCATGAACAATACAAGCATTTTACCACTATCCAAAACCAGCAATATGTTGTACGGTCATGTGACATGGGTGCGATGTTTCTGACAATCCATATGGCCCATCATGTTTGCCACCATTTTTGTGCTTCGGGATTCAAATGAGTTCCAAATACAAATGTGCCCCACATTAACACCATAGGAATAAACCATAAGACCATTTTGTGGAATTAAACAAAAAATTTAATTGTTCATACAATTGGATAAATCTGGGATGTCACATCCATAAATTGTATGTCATTCCACTATCTTCCATTTTAATCATTTAACTGCTCTGTATCGATGAAAAATATGTATATTTAGAAAATCCAATATATGTTGAAATTTCTTTGGTCTTATTTACCACTAATAATAGTTTTTGGAAATCAAAATGATTATATTCAATTGTAATTTAGTTTTCCTTCATACAATATCTTCCATAACTAATAGCTACCAATATATAATTAATATGGTATTCATGATTTTTCACACATGAATTCATATGAGATGATCAATAAATCCGATTTTTGTCTAAGTAACTAGCCATATTTACTATTTACATGTTTTTGTTATAATTTATAAAATTGATCAATTATATAATATGGCATGTTTCCATAAAATTACTTTTGATGAATTAATCATAAATAATATTTCTATAAACAAAAAATTATATTTGATAAGGTACATATGCTTGAAAATTTATAAACATTGTGATCATCATCCTTATACAAATTTCAAATACAGTTTTTTTATTCATATCAATCCTATTTGGGACAATAATATTAAAATTTAATAAATTAAATAAATACATATAATATACGGACATATTACCCTAAAATGTTATTCCAAATGAAATATTTATGGTATATAAATCAATATTTATATTATAATAAGAGATAAATGACGTTTATTTAGAATGTATTTTAGTGTTGAAATGATTAAAATAAGTGAATGTGTGATATCTATAATGTTAAAAAATCAAATGAAATTTTATTCTCTTCAAAAACAATTAGATGAATGATGATTTTTCTTAATTTTATATTTGTGAGTAATGAATTAGGGATGAGATTATGATTTTAGATTTGATCACATGGTACATGGAATGATAGGTGGCATTTCATTGATATGATACATAGGAGATGGTGTTTTTCATCATAAGGAAATAAAATTGATAGGGCCTAATAAACTAGTATTGATAACATAAAATTTAGTGAAACTCTTTATGATAATTGGTATTTTACAAAAAAATGTCCCATTATTAAAATGGAATAAACTAAAAATGCTAAATGGAATGAAATGTCAAATTCATGATATAAAAAATACATTAGTGATCAAAATTAATTCAATTGATTCCCAGAGAATGATCTCATAAAAAATTAAGTCCTATTTTCAAAGGGGCGTTGATGATTGAATGAATGTTGAAGGAGTACCTGATGGGTCATTAGTGGGAAGAAACTACTGTGAGAGATAAATAATTGACCTCATATATTGATCGAAATAAGATCATGTCATGATAATCCTTTGATTTTAATTATTAAATAAAATCAATAATGTTTGGAGACATTCATTTTAGAGATACATGACATTATATTTGATGTTGCACAGGTGATTGTATTTATCATTTCCTATTTAAGAACATTTACTGTTAAAAAATATAGGTATTTTCAATAAATGAACTGAGAATTGAAATTACATGAGATATAAACCAATGTTAATTTTCCACCTACAAAAAAATAGTCTCTCTAGAGAAACTATCTTCAGATACACTAACTACCTATGTAACCTAATAATCGATATGGAACTAACATAGCCTGAAGGGACTTCCCAATACCCATAGTGTGGTTTCTACCACCTAGAATCATACAATATGAAAGTGTGGAATAATATACAAAAAACCGAAAATGAATTATAATCACGTAAGTATTATTACACTAAAAACCCTATTGAGATAATTGTACCATAACTGAAATAGAAATAAATAGGACAAAAGTAAAACCACCAAGTAATATAATGTACGATTAACTCCCAATTACAAATGAACTGAACTATCCAAGCCTAATGATCAATATCCAAAACCACCACCATTTTGAGCTCTACCCTTGCTCAAACTGAGATTGATATTGTATAAAAACCCCAGAAGGAAGAGATATGGTGTGAGATAAAATCCTAAAGGGGTGTCATAAAGGATTAACTAGTATTAGTACATCATTAAATTTAACCTAAAATTTATTACAATTTTAAATAAATTGATATGTTACATAAATATAATAATTAAAAAACATTTCAATACATATAAAATGAAGTTAATACTTTAAACAAACTGGGTTAATAGTCATTTTTTATAAAATAATCAATATATATAAAGAAGTAATAAGTAATAATGCTTACTGAAAATTGAATATATTACAAATATAAACATTGATAAACATGGTAAAATTATAAACGTTATGATATTTTGTGTTTAAAAGATCCTCATAAACTCAATTGATAATTACTAAAATTTGTACATATATCCCTCCATAATTTTCATAGAGGACTCAAAAAAACCATACTAAGGAAAACAATGTGATAAAAATTCTATTGCTTGGGTTTTAAAACGTCAATATAGTGCTAGAAAATTTCTAAAATAGAAATCATTTCAAAAATAAGTAAAAAATACCTTGGATTTCATGAGTCAAAAAAATAATGGGAAATTTATGTCAATGATGTATAAAATGAAATTCATTCATTCTCCAATTTCTAATTATCATTTTTAACAAAAAAACTAAAATATATTATTAATCCAAAAAATCATTTTCTAATATAAAAAATATTTATTTGTTATAAAAATATTTTTATTAAATATTTATAAATATCTAAATTTTAGTCAATTTCATCAAATCAATTTCAAATTTTTAATTTCAAAATATTTCATCAGTTTGTAAAACACGCAACATTTTTATAGAATTAAGATGTTTTCCTGAAATAATTCCAAAAAAATCCTAATCGGCTAATTAAATGGAATGGGGTTTTTATAAATTCAATATAATGATATATAATAACTAATAATAAATTGAACTAAAATAAAAAAATGAGTTTATGTCATGAAATTTTGAGTAATTAAATATGGATGATCATAATGGAACAAACCTCAATTTTCATGGAGACACAACACCTAAAACAAAACATACCAACCATATTGATTGAACAAAATATATTGAAACTAAAACTAGAAATGTGATTCAAAAATATGGATATTTGTTCCAACAATACCATGATTTAATATGAAACAACATGTAGTCTAAGAGATATAGTTAGAGAGATATGAAGACTACTTACCCATAGTGACATATTGATAGTGAAATAATGATCAATCATTGAATGAAACATTATAAATGGTATAAAGGATCCATGATCAGATGGGGATGGATCTTGGTTGAGATTAAGGTAACTTGGATGAAATGGAAAATAAATTTCAGCAAAGTCTACTACTTAAAATTGACAATCTGTTTATTACAAAATATATAATCCTATTACACATCATGTAATAGACATGTCCCATAAATGGTGAAAAGTTGTCACAATTAGTTAAAAATAGATATTATTATTATTTATAATTCACATTTTGTGTAACCATATAACATGATGTGTAAATACCGAGTATACTACCAAAAATTCAGGTTTTGTGATTAAAATTTCCAAAAATCCCTAACTTCTCCATTAATGGTATCCTCCAAATCCCATCATGTCTCATACCCAAAAAATGGAAATGAAAACCTTGTCCTGGATTAAAAAATAGACTAATGAAATCTAATGTGATGTTAAATCCTCACCACCATAAAAACATTCTTTCCGCGTAATGGATGTAATGAAGATTCCTTAACAAAATGGTGATTCTAGTGACCTCTACCTAGTTCCGCATGCCCATATGTATCATGAGGGTTAGAACCCTAACACTATATCTCTTGAACCAAAGGTATAGTCCTCTTATGAATTAACCATCATTAAAAATAAACAATAATGATTGGATGAACAGTTATGGAAAAATATAGTACAACATTGAGATCACTCCAACTTAGAAGATGAGATATTTTAGATAGATACATTCATAACATAGATTCATAATACATTTTATGTATCAACATCAAATATGGTGAAATTGATAAATGTTAATTCACCTTCACCACCTTTTCAACTAACTCTAAACGACCTAAAAATCAAGGAGATTGATTTAATTTGTTCCCCATTTTGAAATGAAACATCCATGCTAAAACAATCTAGAACACCTAATCACTAATTGAAAATTATATTTTTATATAATGATGATTATCACAACATTTTAACTAGATTTTTTCTATCCATATCCTTTTATTAATGAAGGGAATATTTTTTTATCTATCGAACCATGATTGGCCTATCAAAAGAACATTCACTGATCTCCAAACACTGCAATTGATACATAAAATGTTATTTATAATGGGTCTTTAATGCAACCATTCATGTCATAAAATGCTAAAATTTTATATAATAACAATTAAACTTCCTAAGATTATCATCCCATGACACACCATATTTGAGAATGAAAAGTGATAAACACTCATGAATATGTATATCCCTTTCTTTTGTTCTATCTACTGACATATGATCTTCCATATTCAAATAGATTTGAGATCTTAGTTCCTCTTGAAGGAATATCTATAATTAAGAAGTGATATGAATTTATTAATCCTAGAATATAGCATATGGATGCCTATGAAAATATTTAATCTCATTAAAATAAAGAACTACTGAATACTTAACATTGGTTTTATCAGGATTGGGTGTAAAGTGATCTGATTAATTAGACTATCAATCATAACCCATATTGTTTTTTACATTCACTCAATATGGTGAAAAAAATCCATAATAACCTTTGAGAGGTTATCCAACATCCCTATTGGTACTAGATGTTTATGAATAAAATATTATGGTCTATGGTGTTTGGACTAGGCTTGTAGGCATTTATAACAATGAGAGAAAAAATCATTAATATCCCATCTCATACCTGACCCCCAGAGTCTATGTCGGATGTCATATAACATCATCGTGGTTCCTGGGAGCACTGACTAATAGAAACTATGAAAATACCATAAAATATAATTCTCGAATTCTAATGGTACTAGAAAACACTATTGATAAAATATAATACCCTTTGTGGATAATGACCATTCAGGAATGATCTCCCAATAATCTTGAGGGTCTCTAATGCTACCAAATTCATCTTCAAGCTATTATTCTAGAAAAATCATCTCATGAATTGTGGTGGTCACCCAAACATTGGATTATTAATATTCAACCCCTAATTCCCAAACACTATCATGCAACTATGAAAAAAGATCCATCATGTTCCACACTTCTAATGATTCATTCACTTCATCGGTCGGATGCTTCTGGCTCATGGAACATGTAATGAAATTCCTTTTCCCTATGGAATTGGCAGTGTAAAAGTCAAAATATTTCAGTTATTCCACCCAATTCCAATAGAAGAGATTTGATACTTTATTAGATAATATATACCTCAATCTATAATGGTCTAGAAACACGGTAAAAAATTGTATGAAAGGGTAATGAACCAAATCCTAAGAAGATTCATCACAACTTCTAGTATACATTCATTTGTTGATTAATTATTCTCGTGTGGCCTAGGATAGAGATAAAATTATGTAACGACATTATCACCCAGTATTAGAATAAAACCCATGACTAAACTCAATGAATCTTAGATGATCAAATAGTCATATGCGACCATTGGTAGAGTCAACAATAATGTATTAGTCAAAATTATTTTCATCTAACAAAATAATTATTACATGTCTCATTCGTATAAAAAATTTCACCTTTCATTGATAGAGATGTCATCAGAGAATTCATATTTTAGAATTCATATACTAACTGGTGAAAATATCATCTTGAACACAATAATAAATGATTATAAAAAACATTTAATTGTAGTTACCATGTCATCACAACTTTCAAAATTTAGGTTCAACTAAAATTCCATTCTCAGACCCCACATGTCCTATGAAATTTACTTTTAGAATATTGAAATAAAATTTTTATATTTTCACATAATTTTCAGGTTGTCTAAAATATTTCATTGCATCCTTCAAATGACTGAAATGACAATCATTTGACATCCATTAAACAAGGATTTAATCAATGAATAGCACCCCAATTGAATGATGATATAAATGGAATATAAAATTCATCAAATCCAAAAAGTCTATTCACAAATTTCCATGACCAAATTGCATGAATAAGCAGTCATAATGATCTCACCAAATCCAAAATTTAGTTCTCTAAATGATAGATTCTTCTATCCACATATGATTTTAATGAGATCGAATATCAATCATTGAAAACAATTTCTACACTTTAAATTTGTAAAATGTATCATCATTCCAAGGAAATTGATATTTTTTATATATTTTGACCTAATTTAGGTTTTATTAATATACAAAATGGATAATTGATCCATCACAATTAATTGAAAATATTAAAGGTGTCACCCATGGTGACACACATGGGCGTATACGTCAATTCTATAGATATTCTTTCAACTAAATCATTAATCTATCATTTCATTTTAAGATAATATATAAGGAAAATATTTCTGATACTCGAAGATAAATGGCGGGAGATCACCGCTCAGAGATTATCTCCCCAAATCAAAGGCAAACATCAATATCACATTCCCCATATTCGTATAAGCAGGTATACTATTGAACAATCCTATTTTCATACATAGATATCACATTACATATTAGGAATACATGACACATCAAAAAAGTAGATTTTGAATGACCTTATTAGTTTATTTAATATAGAAACCATTAATCATAAACACTAGTACATTTGGCTGATACATTATATCCCACTAGGTTCATTATTAATAACACTAGTTGTAGACACATAATACTAAATACACATCTTCATAATTAGGGGTTGGAATGAAAAACAATATGAGTGCACACATTCTCAGTATGGGTGCACAAGGTAGGCCTCTAGGAACTTTCAAGATCCTATTGGTATGAGTGCGTGATCATGACATTGGATGATCAAACCCTTCATATTATAAGATCATAAACTTGAATCATGGAATAACGATTTGTATTTCATAAGAAATTATCCTAAGGAAATAAAAAACATAATCTTCAAATGAATAAAATATGAGTAATACATGGAATTTTGGAATTCACATAAACATAGAAAATAATTTCTCAAGGATATCTACCAAGACCTTCATAATATGTTAGGCATGGGCGACGAACTGGGTACCTACAATGGGATTTGGTAAAACCCATGTGCACCCTATTACATTTTTTATTATGATGAAACCCATTACCCTATTACTTTCATGATTGAAATAAATCCCATGTACCTTCTTGATTTCAAGATTTCGTTATAATCCAGGTTCATTCTTACATTTAGGCTTCTACTATAACATTTGTCCCTTTTTCAGGATTAGGTTAGATCATGTGTTTCTTCATACATTCATGATTGGGATACATCCATGGTACCATCTTGTTTATCGAACTAGGATACAATCCCTGTATCTTCTTATATTCAATCATGGGAAACAACCTGTGTACCTTATTTTTTTGAGGAATGGGTTATAACTCATGTACCATCATTCATTTTGCATTGGTCAACAACTCATGTACTATCATGTTTTCATGATTTGGCTACAACCCAAGTACCTTCATATCTGCATACATGGGAAGATACCTATGTCCCCTTTGATCTCATATAACATTTATCATTGAACAATGAATTTTAGGGGGACATATGTCCCACCCATCATATAGTGAAATCATACAAACATGTTCTACAAGATAATAAAACCTTGATTTTCTCATGACCCATAAAATTGTTTGGATTCATAAAAATCATATCATATCATAGTAAATGAATTGGGTTCCAAATACATTTAATCACTAATATCATATGGATAAAATATTGGTTTCATAATCATTTAATCCTACAATAACCTGTATAAATTTTTGGATTTCATAAACACTTGTTTAGGAATGACAAGTTGAAGAGAAATGGGTCTCATGAGAATATAACCCATGTAATAAGACTAATGTTTATTAATCATCATGAAATGAAAAATTAAACCATTCAAATATATAATACTAATAAAACATTCATATCACATCCATTAAGATCTCAAGAAACATTAACAGATGAAATCATAGATTCAAAACAACTATGAAATATCTTTTAAAATAATTTCTTGAGGAAAATATCTTTCTTTATTTGAAATAGGAACATTAAATCATGAAACCCTTGTAATACCATTATCATTGAATAAACATTTAAATCTTATATAGATGTTATGCAATGATTTTGAAAACCAATAACCATTATAACTTTATAGAATCATGAAAACAATTTTAAAAACATTTTTTCTATAAAATTCATTGAAAACATATAATGAATGATTAAATGAATAAACGTTATTTCATTAAAATTAAACCTTTAATAAATAAATGAAGCATTTAATATCACTTAAAAACTATTTGAATAAAAAACATTTCTGAAACCTATTTTTTTTAAAACAAATTAAAATTTATAAAATTCCTAAAAAATTGGAATTTTTTTTTCATAAAATGTAAAATTATAATAATATAAACGAAACATGAGTTAAATTAATTTCATGTTGAAGTTTATGTATAATCATGTCCAATATTCCTTTTTCACTTTAAAACTTGTGAAATGTACCTTTTCTAAAATAGAAAAAGAATATTACTTTTAAAAAATTGTATAAAGGTAATACAATGGTATAAATATCCCTTAAATATAATATTTTAAGATTAAAAAAATTATTTTATGCCTTTCCAAAAACATTATTTTGAACATACACATAACTTCAACTGAAATTAAGGATATAGAAAAAATTCTATAAAACGTTTTATTAATTATCTTAATAACCAATGTGGTTAAAAATTGTACCATTACATGGATATAACATTCACATCTGTAGGTCAGGAAAATTAATTAGTGTACATGATTTATGAAAAATAATATTTCATCAATGAAGCATAACCTTAATCGATCACAGTTAATTATGAGATTTAAGCTATATGATATTACCTACATTTGTAAAATTAAATCAAAATAGATATAATAACATTACATGATTCATAACCTATCATTAAAAGATGAATATTCATTATATGAATTTTGAATAGGAGGTATATTGATATTGTAGAAAAATAATGGGGTATCAAATGGAATGACTCTCTAAGATGTTACATTGAGTCAAATTTACTTTTTTGAATTAGTAATTTTTAAAACATACCCCCAATTAATGGAAGGTCAATTAATGAATATAAAAATACACATAATAATATGTACAAGTATAATTTAATACATTAATTGTTTGTATATACCCCACACTAATTAAATTAGTGGTGATTAAGGAATGGATATCATTGAAAAGATATGTGAGATGAAATCCCAATACCCTATGTCCTAGATCTCATTGAACTCATAAGAAAATCCAATAAAATAAATATAAGTTTAACATAATTTTTTTAATGAACCATATTATAATATCTAAATACATATATAGTTTTATTATGACTATATATTAAATTCTTATTAACATTTCCATGTAATGATTTCTCCTCGGGTGATATTCACTTTCTTTTTCCCTTGTGTCATAATTTGATATATTATTTACACACATAAATATATCATGATTTCTATAATGTAAACAATAATTTAATTATCATTTATATTTATTAAGAATATATTTAAAATAATATACAAAATATAGATATAATAATTGGTATACATAGTTCAATGAGATGGTAGGATATACATATGTATAGACATTGTTTTTGTTTTTATTTTTAAAGTTGAAATATTGTATGTAAGTGATATATATTTATATATATTTAATATTGTTATTTTGGAAGTTTGGAATTTATATTTATCATGTAATGTCACTAAACCCATCTTTATTACATTCCATGATGTTTGTGAATAAATTACACTTCTTTGAGGGGGCGGTATTCCACACTTCTCCAAATGAAATTATCATGTTTACCCAAAATGGAAAGAATGAAGTTATGATTTATAGAAGTATTTAATGAGAATAAAAAATTTATATATATCATATATATTAAAAATAATTACTTTCTCAATTAAAATACCAATCATGAGATCATTTAAAGGATGAATTAAAATCATTGTTTTTTGAGTAGGTTATTCTCCATAAAAATTAATGATATGTTTGTTACCCTTTAGGTGGAAGTGTGTGTATGTGTTGGTGAAATGTTTTTTATAATAACATATAAATATATGGATTATAATATATTTTTCTTTTAATCATATAATAATAATAATTGAAATAGTATAGATGGAAATAAAACTAAAAATTGTGATAAAAAATGTTGCCTCTTTTCCAAGGAACTATTTTTGGATTGCAATAATAGGATTCATTGGAAGGATTTCTGACCAATCGTATGTATAAAAGAGAAATTTTGGGATTTTGGTAAGTTTATTGGGTTGATATTATGTTATCCTATATTGTTGGATAGGTTTGAAGAAGATGAATAGGTTCATACTTTTGTTGGGCAGGGAATAGACTAACATGGTATTTTAATAACAAGATAGGTGTACCAAATTATTAACCTAAAACAAGTCATTAAAATCAACCAGACACTATAATTTAATGTTAATGGAAAAAGTATGGACATCCATTGGGTTTTGGTCCAATTTATAAATCATTTGGGCCCTTATGATTTAGGTTTAGTAACTTGTTACGATTAATTTTCCCATAGTAGATATTACTTTTAATAATTACCATCGCTTATATTGTTTGAAAAAATATGAATAACATATTGTAAAATATTAATTATTATGATTCCAAATATTATATCCATTTTTCAAAATTATTAAAGTTTATGATTTGTAAATAAATTTAAAATCAATCCCACAACTCGGTCGACAATGCAGGGTTTTTTGAAAAAATGTTATAGAGTTTTTATGTTTTTATAATAAATTTCATCTTGAAATTGATTAAAATTACATATATTGTGTAAATTGATAGATAATTTATATATTTAAATTTTATAACCAATTTATTATTAAATTTAACACCTTAAATAAATTAAATAAAAATAATATTTGGTATTATGATTTAGTATAATTAAATATTAAATTAACAATTATACATTAGAGAAAAAAAATAACCTAATTTTTATCATTATATTTCTTATATGTTTTTTTGTAAATAAAAAGTGTATAATGGTTCAATAAAATGGATTTAAAATTGTATCTCCATTAAAGGGCTGTAAAACTATCATTATAAATATAAATGTTTTTATGAATAAAATTGAGTTAGTTTTTATCTTATGTCTATCAAATCTATTTGATGAATAGATAAAATACTTTACTGAATATATAACATATCTTTTACATTAATATAACTTTAAAAAAATTAATTTAATGTATTAATACAAAACATCATTAGGATCGTAAAAATAAAAATGTATCCATTATATTTGTATGCCCCGACCCCAGTTACCCAGAGTCGGTGCATTATTACTTAACATTGGCACGATAACAAGAAAGATGAAGTCTCGAAAGACCTATTAGTTTAGTATCCATGGATTAACTAGATACATTCATAAATTTTACATTATATCATAAAATGAAAACTATGACAATATAGTCTCCATAGTCGACACTCTTATCCCCTCATACTATCCCTGCAGGTCATTCATAATTTACTTCTTCACATCCTGGGAAAAATAAATCATAGAAAAGGGGTGAGATCAAATTTCCAGTAAGGATAAAAATATAGCGAAAACATTAATAAATAAGAATAAATATTTAAGGCAATATATAACTAAAACAAAAGACTTTTAAACTTGAACTTTAACATAATATGTACAATATAAAATGAAATAATGCTATTTAATTATTCACGTGGATATTCTACTCATCGAATAATCACATGCAATAACAATAACCACTTTCATAATGACGGAATTAATAATGCCAGACTATCATAACCACATAGCCAAGGGCTCATGCCAAGACTACGAATAAGATTTTGTCAAGGCCTTGTGCCAAGACACTAGTTTGTCTCATGATACCTACCGATGCATCGAGGAGCTATATCGGGCTCCACCCATCACTTATTAAGTCCAATGCATTCCCATATGAAAATGTTCAAACATAACATAAACATTCGTATTAAAACTAGAATACGAAATGTAAATACTTCATCTATAAACCACGAATGGTAAAAGAATAACACATCAACAGTCAAACACATCACAAAAACTTCAAAACAATATGGAAGTTTTTTATCATAACAAATCAACATCAAATAAACTTAAATTACATCAAATAATGTTGACATAGATGAAATCAAAACTTTTTGAGATAAATATCTCTTTTTTTTGAAATCATTTAAAAGTCACACATTTATTAAGGAAGTAATTTAAAATATATTTTTGAATCAAAGTGTCCCATACCACTTCGAAACTTTTGAAAATAAATATCATTTAAAAACATTCATGTCCATATAAATAAATCCTTAAAATCATTTTTAAAACATGGACATTAATTAAAAATATTTAGAAAGATAAATCTTTAAAACATTTAATATTCTGATTTTGATAAAGGGTACCTTTCAGAAATTATTATAATATTCATTTTGAAATCATTTAAAAGTAAAATTATTATAAAATAAAACATTTACCTTCAAAATATCATTATATGCTTGTAAGGGATGTTTTAAAAATTTTATAGGGGTTGAAAATAACTACACCCGCCATATAAGTTAAAAAACATTCATACCTTAATTTTTTTGAAAAGGTTAAAAAGGACCTTCTTTGGAAACTGACGGAATGATTCCTTTTTGAAATTATTAAAAAAAGTCAAACAATGGAATAAATTACTTTATCAATTATTCTGTAAAAAAGTAAGAATGTTTTGAAATACACTTTCAAGAAACATGTATGTGGATGATAATGAGGTCCCAGTAGATAATTACGTATAAACAAACTTGGATAATGATGAGATTTTGAAAAAACCCTTACCTTGTAATTTACATTGGTTAGTGGTGGGTTAACCTCCTTTATAATGGTGAAATAATTTTTACTAAATTATAAAATAGTCATATACATTATTATGTTATCATATATGATCATTTAATATTACTTCGATAATAATATCTTAGTATTATCGTCGTTTCAGGTGTTAAATTACTCGTTTTCTTTTATATGTTTTGTTACGTAAGAAATTTTTGTCGTGGATAGGATGTATCTTATTCATATCCATAATGATATAAATTCCTTAAACATTATTTTGAAATCATCAAATGATAATTATACTTGAATGGATACGATGGAGAATGAATGTAATCGCGTTCGTGGAGACGGTAGTCCATACGTACACACGAGCGACAATATCATTATTTTGATATTAAAATAATTTTTAATTGATATTATATCTTATATAAAGAATTATTATCATGTTATATTTATTATTTACATGAATTACACATCATTATTATACCCATCCAAATAATAATATATTGAATAACAATTACACCATGACGCGGAGATGGTAAGCTTTACGTACGCACGTATGGTGACATGTCATTCAAAGGATGGATAGAATACTGAATATGGATGTACCATATTTATAATAATATTAAAGTATATATGAGATACTGGATTCATTATGTTATAATGGGAATAACAAAGAATGAAGATGTTGAAGAAGAAATGAATTTGAAAAAGGGTGGTGAAAACATTACCTCTTCTTCGAGTTGATCCTTTAGATTTGATCAAAAGGGCTCCATAGGATGTCTTTCATACTAACGTAAGGCCTCTAGGATTAATTGATGTAAGTTGAGATAGTATATGGGTTGAGTTTGGCCGAGAAAAATGGCTTTGAAGGTGTGAATTAATGAGAAGGGGGAGTGCCCTTTTATAAGAGTGGTGAGGGGCACCTTTGAAAAAGCTAGAAATATAATTTTATAATAAATAATTATTCGGTTTCTAATGGCTCCAAAGTGGATTATATAATATTTAAGGTGGTTATGGGTAGATAACCACTCAACCAATATAATTGAGACAGGTTTGGGTAATTATATTAACCTTATCTTTAAATATTAACTCTTAGTTAATTAGTTTGACTTTTACAATCTCTCTTTTTATTTTTATATTATATGGTTAATAAACATACAATATTCAACCGAGAGACCCCCAAGTGGTCCATTAATGATACAACTATCTTGATATAAGCCTCACGGATGATCCTTATATTTTTATTAATTTAATATCAATTAATAATATAATATTTGTTATAAAAACTCTATTATGTCAATTTTGACACTATTCAATAAATGATTTTTGTAATACTTATAACAGAATGATTAGCACCAAAAGAGTTAATTAAATAAATAAAAACATGTCATATTATCCTATAAAATTATTGGTATTTATAAAAAGTCTCAAATTACATTTATTTTGGTATTTATAATATCAATTATTTTAATTTTTCATTAATTAGGTAATTACTGCATCACCATTGTGTAATAAATAAATTAAATTATTTAATGTCTAAAAATTTAAAATAATATACCATTATGTGGAAAATATTTTTATCTTTCTAATGAATATTTACAATCTAATTTATCTTATTTATAACCCTATATTAAAAAAGTTTTATTAAATAAACATTGATTTTAACTCTTTTAACTATTCTTTGAATAAAATAATAATAAATGACCTAATCTAATAAAAGTGGAAATAAATGATAATATTTTACTACTATGGTTGTTCTTGTTCGAGATACACTTTTCCAATAGAATTAAAACATTGTTATAGGAACATTAATGACATTTTTAACCTTAATTACCCTATTCACTTTTAATCGTGGTAAATAAAAGTAAAAAGTTACTATTCAAAAAAATGTATTTTCATCTCATTGAACCAAATTTTACTCCTTGATATTAATCGTGTCTCTTGGATTTTCTAAATTCCACTCACAGATGTGGTAAAATTATGTTTTATGAAAAATTCAATTTTTTAACTTCCAGTTAGTGGTTTCACTATTCATCAAAAAAATGAATGTTTCCAGAAAAATACCAAAAAATAGGCCTAATTTGTATTTGATATTATGAATTAAAAAATGATGTCTATTTTACCAAATTCAAAACATATTAGTTGCATTAATTAATTTAAAAAATTATTTCCGTTGTCAAAATAAATAGGTTGTTTTTAAGAGATATAACTATCAAAAGATTGACACTTGTTTATGTCCAGTTTAATTGTGAAATTTTGTACAAAGACCAAAATTGTATTAAATGGTAAAAATACATTCTAAATATACTTTAATACCACTCAAATTCATAATTTCTCAATATAAATTATTTCAATTAAAAAAGTTGTTTTTAATTAAAATTTAGTAATTTTCAGTATTCAACAAAATATAAATGTTATCCGAAAAGTTCCAATATTTCACCATAGGCTAAATTTGATACTCTGAATACAAAAATTAAGTACATATCGAGGGATAAATTTTATAAAATTTCAAAAAGTAGGTATTACTATTCATAACGGCTAATTTGATTGGTTGTGGTGTGTGTTAGAACTCAAAGTTGCGTATTACACACACGACTGTACTATTCAAAGGAAAGTGTACTGTGGAAGCTAGGGATGTTACATTGTAAATTTTTTATGTCCCCATTCTATAAAGTAATTTATTTTCTCAAATTGAATAAAATTTTAAAATATTGGATTTAAAAAGGGTTCACTATTAAATGTTGGTAAAAGTTTAATAATGAATATGAATTTGTTCTTACATTATGTTTATGAAACTCATAATATGGATTCTAAAATCATAAGTATTATATAATGTTTAAAATTTTGTTAATACTATTCATAACCTCTTTTGAATGGCTTGGATTGTAAGTCATGCTGCACTTGAACTCGGTGTTGCGTGTAGTGCAAGTTATTGTATTATTTTGATGAAATAACACCCTATGAAATATTGGGGTGTTACTTTCTCCCCTCCTTCAAAAAATTACATCCTCGAAATTTGAAATTGTTCTTTGAAAATAAATGGTTGAATATAGAAAATATCTTTGTGGGAAGACCCACATCTGAAATTGGGTTAATAAAATATAGTCGTAATAATAGGAAAATAGAAATGAAAGGGTAACCACCAAATTATGATATCTATTCGGAGAACATTGGTTGAAATTAGGGACATATAATTGGAGGAAAAAAGTAAATATTTATAGTTAGTGATTGAGGACATAAATAACAAACAAATGTAAAATTGAGGGCCTTAAATTCATCAAACTGTGATGATTTAGAATACCATCGGTTCAACAAAACATATGGTATTCGGATAACACATTTTTTTTGTTTTAAGATTTCTTCACTAAAGTATAAGAATTAATTTCTTCATTAAATAAGAGAAGAAGAAAAATATATACTTGACATGTAGAGTCTCTTCCTTTAACTAAGTTCTACCACAAACTCATCTTTCACTCTAAAAGATAATAGAACATAAAAATAATATTCTATTTATCCTATTCATATAGGGTAAAAAATGAATTTATAATTCATCTAGAAGAACCATTAAAAATGAAATTATTCAATCTAGGACATCACGTGGGTCAGTGGTAAGTGATACACCCTTGTCGCCCTTCAGTTGTGGGTTCATGTCTCATGGCCTTTCCGGATGCGACGGGTTGCCGCCGGACCTCCGGGTTGTCCTTTTATGGCAATCCAAAATAATCCAAACTAGAACTATCCAAAATACTTCAGTACAAAATTTATAAGGAAGTTAAACACAATGAAGATCCTTTTTTCTGAGTAATAACATGTGAACACCGTCATCATGTATTCTTTTAAAACACTGCAACATCCTGAATTACCATAAACCCTTATTGATTACATTCATGAGCCCTTATTCCTTGAAGAATAATAGATATAATCCTTCAATACAAATATGTTTAGAACCCCAATAATGATGCAATATAAAAATCATTAATCAGTTTCATAGTAATCAAGAATATCCAATATAATTTATCCAAATCAATCATGTATTATTCTAAAATAACTACCTCAGTATCAGAACCATATTATGGTTAATCGTTCTCTCAACCATATATTTTCCAAAAAATTAACTTGTTATTGAGTCACTTTTCATTGTTCCACACAATCTTACGTCCTTAATAAAATTGTACTGCAGTACAATACTTATATACTCCATAATTATTATAACAAGTAAATTGTTGATACAACACTCAAATGACATAATCAGCATAAGAACTCTAATCATTCCTCTTCATCTGTGGTAGTATCATAACGTGATTATTATCCAATAGCATCATTTGCAGCATAGTCTGATGACTGGGACATAGGTTCGCGTAGTGTCCAAAATCCTTGCAAATTAAGCATTGTACATTTGAAACCATTTCCATACCCTTTTAGTAACGTACGTTGTGCCCTATTCCTCCACACTTATAACAAACTCCCATTCCTTTTAGGAATGTTCCAGGGTGTTTCTTCCCATAGTTATCACATATGGAAAAATTCTTCTTTTCCCTCTTCCCTTTATCCATCTTTCTCTCTTCTATCCTTTTCTTCTCTTGCTTCCCTTCAAATCCAAAGGACACAGTAAACACTTTACATATCTTATCAACAGATGATATTATTTCTTCATATGATGATAATACATGGGAGACTATTTCTCTTATAAATTCTCGCTTAAGACCATGAAAGATATGATCCTTCTTTTTCTTTGGATCATGTGCATTTATGGAGTTATCATTCCTTCTACTGGGAGATATTTCTAAACAATGGCATACACAAGATTAGTTAATGAATAACTATACCTAATCCCAAACTTGTAAAACACATAACATAAATTAAATAGTTTATGGATATAATCCATAATCAAAAAAATGTCTCCTTTGAGGATGTATATACTCATAATCCCTTCATAATGGTTTGTAAAGAAAATAGGAATTATCTTATGAATATCCCCCATGAGTGTGGTAACCAAGAGTGCATCAAGGCCCGTTGTCGTGCAACAGTTCCCGTTTGAGTGTAGCTCAATGCGGAGTTTTTGGTTTTTACCCCTATGTACTTCTGTGCGAGAGCTGCCTCTAGCTGCCTGTATCCAGATAGGGATGTATTTCTCGGAAAACTCACAAAATCTCTACATTACCAAAATTATATGATGTTCTTCTATACTAATCCTAAAATTCCATCTGAGATCTATGTGCTCTAATCAGAGTTTATCTAAATTTAGTTTTCAAGGTTTGTTCTAAACTTCCTCTAATACCAACTGTAATGCCCCGACCCCAGTTACCCAGAGTCGGTGCATTATTACATAACATTGGCATGATCACAAGACGGATCAAGTCTCGAAAGGCCGATTAGTTTAGTAGCCTTGGAATAACTAGATACATTTATAAAGTTTACATTACATCATATAATGAAAACTACAATAACATAGACTCCATATTCAACACTCTTATCCCCTCATACTATCCCTATAGTTCATTCATAATTTACTTCTTAACATCCTGGGAAAAATAAAACATAGAAAAGGGGTGAGCTAAAATGCCCAGTAAGGATAATAATATAGCCGATACATTCATAAATATGAATAAATATTTAAGGCAGTGTATAACTTAAACAAAATCCTTTTAATCTTGAAATTTAACATAATATGGAAAAAATAAAATGAAATAATTCCATTTACTTATTCACAGGGAAATTCAACTAATCAAATAATCACATGCCATAACAATAACCACTTTCATAATGATGGAATGCATAATGCTAGACTATCAAAACCACATAGCCAAGGCCTCGTGCCAAGACTACAAATATGATTTTGTCAAGGACTTGTGCCAAGACACTAGTTTGTGTCATGAGACATACCGATGCATTGAGGAGCTATAGCGGGATTCACCCATCACTTATTAAGTCCAATGCATTCCCATATGAAAAGGTTCAAACATATCATAAACATTAATATTAAAACTAGCATACAAAATGTAAATATTTCATCCATAAACCACAAATAGTATAAGAATAACACATCCACAGTCAAACACATCACAAAAAAATCAAAATAATATGGAAGTTTTTTATCATAACAAATCAACTTCAAATAATCTTAAAATCTATCAACGGATTTTTACATAGATGAAATCAAAACTTTTTTAGAGAAATATTTCTTTTTTTGAAATCATTTAAAAGTCACACATTTATTAAGGAAGTAATTTAAAAGATATTTTTTAATCAATGTGTCCCATACCACATAGAAACTTTTGAAATGAAATATCATTTCAAAACATTAATGTCCGTATAAATAAATACCTAAAATCATTTTTAAAACATGGACATTAATTAAAAATATTTAGAAAGATAAATGTTTAGAACATTTAATATTCTGATTTTGGTAAAGAGTACCTTTCAAGAATTCATAAAATTTTTATTTTGAAATCATTTAAATGTCGCATAATTATTAAATAAAACATTTACCTTGAAAATATAATTTTATGATTTTAAGGGAAGCTTCAAAAATTTTATAACGATGGAAAATAGCCGCACCCGCCGTATAATTTAAAAAACATTCTTACCTTAATTCTATTGAAAAGGTTAAAAATGACCTTGATTGGAAAATGACGGAAAGATTCCTTTATGAAATTCTTATAAAAAGTCAAATAGTGGTATAAATGAATTTAACCCCTATTCTGTAAAATAGTTTTTATTTTTTAAATACACTTTTATGAAACATGGATGTGGATGATAAAGAGGTCCCTGTAGATAATTACATATAAACAACCTCAGATAAGGAAGAGATTGTGAAATAACCCTTTACTTTTACTTTTCCTTGGTTGGGGGTAGGTTAACCTCATGTAAAATGGTGATATAATTGTTATTAAATTATACAATAATCATAAATATTATTATGTTATCATATATGATCTTTTAATATTTATTTGTTAATAATATCTTAGTATTATCGTCGTTTCAGGTGTTAAATTACTCATTTTTTTTATAAGTTTTGTTACGTAAGCCATGTTTGTCATGGATATGTTGTATATTATTAATATCTAGAAGGATATCAAGTCCTTAAACCTTATTTTTAAATCATCAAATTATAATTATACTTGAATTGATACGATGGAGAATGAATCTCATCGCGTTCGTGGAGACGGTAGTATGTATATACGCACGAGCGACAATATCATTCATTTGATATTAAAATAATATTTAATTGATGGTATATCTTTTATATATAATAATTATCATGTTATATTTATTGTTTATATGAATTACACATTATTATTATACCCATCCATATAATCATATATTGAATAACAATTACACCACAACGTGGAGACTGTAAGCCGTACGTACGCACGTATGGTGACATTTCATTCAAAGGATGGATAAAATACTGAATATGGTTGTACCATATTTATAATAATATTATAGTATTTAGAAGATAATGGATTCATTATTTTATAATGGTAATTACAAATAAAGAAGAAGTTGAAGAAGAAATGTATTTGAAAAATGGTGGGGAAAACATTACCTCTTCTTCGGGTTTCTTCCGATTGATTTGATCAAAAGGGCTCCTTAGGTTAGATTTATGACTAAAGGAAGGCCTCTAGTATGAATTGAGGGAAGTTGAGAGAATATTTGGGAAGATTTTGGCCGATCCAAATGGCTTTGAATGTGTGAATTAATGAGAAGGGGGGGTTCCTTTTTATAAGAGGGGTGAGCGGCACCTTTGGAATGCTAGAAATATTATTTTATAATAAATTTATATTCGGTTTCTAATGGCTCCAAAGTGGATTATTTAATGTTTATGGTGGGGATGGGTCGAACACCACTCAGACAATAGAATTTAGACTGGTTTGGGTCATTATATTAACCTTATCTTTAAGTATTTACTCTTAGTTAATTAGTTTCACATTTACAATGTCTCTTTGTATTTTTATATTATATGTTTAATAAACTTACTATATACATACAAGAGACACCCAAGTGGTCCATAAATTATTCAACTATAATGATATATGTCTCTTGGCCTATCCTTATATTTTTAGGAATTTGATATCACTTAATAATATAATATTTATAAAAACACTTTTTTGTCAATTTTGACACTATTCAATAATTGATTTTTTTTAAAAACATAACAGAATGATTAATTCTAAAAAGTTAATTAAATAAATCCTTACATTTCATATTAACCTATAAAATTATTTGTTTTTATGAAAAATCTCAAATTACATTTATTTGTGTATTTATAATATCAATTATTCTAATTCTTCATTAATTATGTAATTACTACATCTCCATTGTGTCATACATAAATTAAATTATTTAATGTATAAAAATTATAAATAAAATACGATTATGTAGTAAATATTTTTATCTTTCTAATTAATATTTACAATTGAATAATCTTATGTATAACCCTATATTTAAAAAGTTTTAGTAAATAAACTTTTATTTTAACTCTTTTAACTCTTCTTTAAATTAAATAATAATAAATGTCCTAATCTAATACAATTGGATCTAAATGATAATATTTTACTCCTATGGTTGTTTTTGGTCGAGATACACTTGTCCAATATAATTAGGACATGTGTTAGTGTAATATTAATATCATTTTTACCCTTAATTACCCTATTCACTTTTATCCGTGGTAAATAAAATAAAAAATTTACTAATCCCCAAAAATTATTTTCATCTCATTGAGCCACATTTTAATCCTTGATATTATCTGTGTCTATTGGATTTTCGAAATTCCAATCACATAAGCGGTAAAATTATGTATTATGAAAAATTCAGTTTTTTAACTACCACTTAGTGGTTTCAATATTCATCAAAAAAATGTAAGATTCCAGAAAAATACCAAAAAAATAGGCCTATGATATATTTGATATTATGAAATAAAAAATGATTTCTGTTTTACCAAATTCAAAACATATAATTTGCATTAATTAATTTAAAAATTAATTCTAATCGTCAAAACAAATAGCGTGTTTTTAAGATATAATAACTATCAAAAGATTGACACTTGTTTATGTCCGGTTTAATTGTGAAAATATGTACAATGACCAACATTGTATTAAATGGTAAAAATATATTCTAAGTATTATTTAAAACCACTCAAATTCATAATTTATCAATATAAATTTTTTCGATTAAAAAAGTTGTTTTTAATTAAAATTTAGTAATTTTAACTATTCATCAAAATATAAATCTTATCTGAAAAGTTCCAAAATTTCACCTTAGGATAAATTAGATACTACGAATAAAAAAATGAAATCCATTTTGAGAGATAAAATTTATAAAATTTCAAAATGTATGTATTACTATTCATAATGGCTAGTTTGATTGGTTGTGGTGTGTGTTAGAACTCGAAGTTGCGTACAACACACACTACTGTATTATTCAAAGGAAAGCACAGCATTGATGCTTGGGATGTTTCATTGTATCTTTTTGATGTCCCCATTATAAAAAGTAAATTTATTTATTCAAATTGAATAAAAGTTTAAAATATTTGATTTAAAGAGGGTTCACTATTAAAAGTTGCTAAAAGTGTAACACTGAAAATGAATTTGGTCTTACGTTATGTCTATGAAACTCATAATATGTATTCTAAAATTATAAATATTATATAAAGTTTAAAATTTAGTTAATACTATTCACAACCTCTTTTGAATGGCTTTTTTGGTAAGCCATGGTGCGCATGAACTCGGTGTTGCGTGTAGTGCATGTTATTGAATTATTTTGAAGAAATAACACACTATGAAATCTTTGGGTGTTACAATATTCAATTGCTTCTTATATTTTCATTTATAATTAATTATTAACCTATGAATATATAATATGTTATTTTAAAACATTTATTTTTCATATGTTAGTTAATAATATTCTTAATCAATAACTTAATGGAGAGATTATATCTTATTATATTAAATAATATAATTTTACAAATATAATATGGTTTAGTAAAATGTGGCATTGCTTCTTATGAATGCCATCTAGGATAGCCATTTGTGAATGTAATGAAAGATAACATAGGTTTCAAAGTAGAGAAAGATAAAAACATCCATTTAGTGAATTATTATATTGGAGTTATGTATAACGCAATCAAAACCAAGTGATTTATTACAAAATAATCTATTTTCATTGTTGCATGAAAGGAAAAATATCAAAAATATTTAATTGATTTGAAAAAATAAATTTCTAAAAATTTAATGGTGTTACATTGTGCACCCGATAATGAAAACTTCCCCCACAATTTTTTTTGGTTTATAAGAGGATAAGTACATGAATGTTATGTTCATAAAAACCCTCATCATATAAATTAATACTATAAAATCATTTAAAACAGGAAATCTAGAAAAATAAAATTTACCTATAATGTTAAATAAAACATGGATTGCACATTAGATGACATGGTTTTGGGGTGAATAAATGGAATGGATAAAATTAGAAAATATTTAAAAGGATTAACCAAGGTCGTCAAAGATGAATAGTTTAATGATCATGAAAAAGAAGGGGTCACAATAAAATAAAATTGTTATAATTTGAAATGTAATTATTTAAAATTATTACATTATTAGGAAAAACATTTATTTCTAGATAATTTTCTTTCTGTTGGGGAATTACCATGAATGGATATACTTTCCTAATTTTAGTTAAAATTAACCCTTTGTTGATACTTCATCTAATTATCCTCTTTAACTAAAAATAAATCTTAATTTAAATATTCCATATGTAATAAAAGGTCATGAGATCCAAGATATTCAATCCTTTATAATGAATTAATGTTGTTAAAATTGGTTATCCGATTTGAAAAAATCCACATATGGGGAGATAATTAATTAATATAAAAAAGCATCATTTAATGATATCATTCAACAAATGTATTACCTTACATCACGTATATATGATAAAATTCATAAAATTTTGATGAAGGTTAGTAAATTAGACTAATATTTATCTAGTATATATCATAGTGTATTTTATGGTTCTCACATTCCAATCATGTGAATACCGTCATCGTATATTATCTTGAAACATGCTAATAAACTAAATTACAATAAATCCTTTTGGAAAACATGAATTCATACATTTTATATTGATTACCAGATATTCTTATAAAAAGCACGTAGTTGTAAAATTCATTGACGATTATATATATCACATTTTAGATAAATCCATTCTCAGTTTTATACTAATAAAACAATCCAATATACTTTATCCATATCATCATCTTTTAACACATATTATTTATAATTTCTCATCCTTATGATCATGTTAAGTTTCACATTCTCATAACATTAGTCATTCCATTAAATTAGTTTTCAAGTTCATAATAATATATCCACATATTATTGAATATACTTAATGAAAAACATGTACATAAAATTCTTATATACTTCCGGATTCATATAACAAAATCTATGAATTTAAAAAAATATGCACTCCAATCATGAAACATAATTATTAAACCATTACCAGACTTCATCATCAATAACCTTAGTACCCATTTACAAGAATATTAAAAATTAAAAAATTATTAATGTTTCAGAACATCAACATAATAATTCATATTATGTTTAATGTAAACAATACTAGAATAATTTCACATTCAGTTCACATTTCATTTTTGTTTTCTTCGTCATTATATTTATAACAAATAATCGTACCACTTTCATAATTCTATTTATGATATTTCCACTTGGGAAATTAATTTACATAATTTCCATACAACCGATTTCTGAAAATTCATTGTTAACCAATTTCCTTCAAGTTCATTCTATTGAATAAAACCAAAAATCATATTGGCACATAGAATTATCATAATGTGATACCATATTATTATGAAGATCTAATTATGGGTTTCCTATATAAGGGCTAATACTTTCATAATGTATGATACCTTAGGTTTATCCTATTATATTCATAGTCATCTTCTATATAAAACCCTCTTGATGGTTTATAATGGTTTTTTAAAATCCCAATAATATCTGTTAATATTTTCAAACAAGGTGTGAAGCAAGTCCCATGGTAGTGTACCATGTTACGTCGAGTCAAGGTCAACACACCGTGATAGAGATGTTACCCAAAGGTTAATCTATTCTAGATCCACATCCAATTATACTATCTCGATATTGATGTGTTACTAGGAAACATCTTAGTATATCTTTTACCAATATTCAAGGACATTTTCCAAAATAGTATTTCATCTTTAAACTTATCCTTATATACATACCTAGAAACATCCATAGAAATAATCCACGGGATATCACTAATTTTTCATAATCATACTTTCACATAGTTATCTAAACCTAGAATTTTATTCCAACTGTAGTGATAGTCTCCTTTCATACATAGACCTTACATAAGTTATTAACATTAATTAACAAAGTACACAAATAGAATCCCAATGTCCATATATGATTACAGCCTTTTTGAACATGGTTATAAAAAATAGCTACATTAGTTTTCTACATTGTCTCCGATTAGGTTCTTTAGGCCAATAATCGTTCTTCGACACAACATACATAATACATATCTTCAAATCCTAGTGATGGAAACGTAAAACATGAAGAGATTCATTTCTCGGTAATGGTATACATGTTATACATGTATGAATAAGAATTAGTATAGGTGTATAAGAAAGTGATCATAACATTGGAAGATCATACAATGCACATCATAAGATCGTAAAACCGAGACATATCATAAAGGTAGTCAGTTCCTAATGAATGAATCATAATTTAATAGAAAAAATAATCCATGAAATGATAAAATATTAATATGAAATTGAATTTTTGTGTAAATAAAAATATATAAAATCATATTTCATGTTAAACTACAAACACCTTTATAAGTTGTTAAGCATGGGATATGACATGTTCACCTAATTACTGATTGGGATAACAACATGATTAGACTTTTATTTATATGATTGGGATACAAACTATTTACAATATTACATGTAGTTATGAGATACAACCCATTTACCTTCTTGTTTTCAGAATTAGGATAAAACCTTTGAAACCTTCATATATTCAGGAATAGGCTAAAAAATGAGTTCCTTCTTATTTTCATTATTTTATTATAACCCATGTACCTTCTTAATGTTATGAATGGGTCTTAACCCATGTACCTTATTATTTCTAGGATTAGGCTATAACCCTTGTAAATTTTTACTTTTATCCTTGGGATACAATCTATTTACCTTACTTTATTTAGGATTTGGTTATAACACATGTACCTTATTATATTACAGAAAGGTATACAAACTGATTAACTAATTTTATTTGGGGTGGTCTCCAACATGTATACCTAACTGTTGTTGGGATTGGGCTACAACCTATTTACCCTTTGTGAACTTATAAATGTATCATTACCCAATGCATTTGGTGGAGATACAAGCCATACATATCACATAGAAAAATAATACATGCATTTTCCATAAGATAAAAAAATGAGTCATAACACAACCCATATCATAGATGGGCTTAATAATAATAATAATTACATAACCCATTAAATGAAATGGGTATCATAAATATTTAATAACATCATATAATTTGGAGAATATTTTGTTTTCATAATCATTTAAACTATTAATAACCCATCAATGTATGTGGGTTTCATAAAAATATATCATCGAAGTACCCATTGAATAGAAATGGGTTTTATAAACAAATATCACATGGATGGGGAATGTGTATTCATATGAATTATTCCAAAAAACATAACCCATTTAGAGAAGTAATTTGAATAGATACTTTTGATAATTCTATGATGGGCATGAGTAACATCCTAATATGACATCATAGATGGAAAATAATTTTGAAAATAATTTTAAAAATATTTCATATGTAAAATATCTGTTAATATAAGATAAATGTACTTTTTGACATTAAACCTTTTGAAAACCATGTTCATGTAAAAGAAATAAATAATCTTGTTAACAATTTGAGAATTTTTTTCCTTAAAAACACACTAAAAACATATAAATAATTCTCAAAATAATATAAATCCTTTTCTAAAAAATAAAATGTCGGAAACATTTAAACGAAAATTTTAAAACCTCATAAAAATATTATGAAAATTAGTTTTTTTAATTACCATCATCCTTAAAAAACATATTAAATCGGGAATATTTATAGAATATTTCTGAATAAATTTTATCAAAATTAAATATATAATTTTGTTAAAAAAAATTATGGAAATGTCGGTCCTGAATGTAGGAAATTCACTACATGTAGAACAACCATTTTTCTCCTAAGTATATAAAAAAATGAGTTGATTGAAAAATGTCAATCATATTCCATTTAATAACATTTTTTTCAAACATAATACATCTTTGAAATAATATTAAAATATCATAGGGATATATTTAACAATTTAAAACAATTCAGTAAACATGATTTCGATCAAACTATGGTTTTTGAACAAATGGAACGATATATCCATATTATTGTACAACCATTTCATAGTTATATTAAGATAAAATTGTGTAAAATGGTACAATTGAATGGATATAACATGAATATCAAGAGATTAATAAAATTAATGATGGTTCATGAGATTTTTATCTTATAATTTTAAAAACGGAAGCATATTCTTAAGCAATCTCAATAAACGAAGAGATTGAAGCTATAAAACATTACCTAATTTGTTATCATTAAATAATTATAGAAATAATAAAATTATATAAATCTGAAAAAATTAATATATGGGTATTCATGATATAACATGCCAAATTAATGTTTATAAATATCATAGAAAATTATAGGTTCCTAACATGGAATGTGTTAAATTGAAGGAAAATTGGGAAAATGTTTCGTTACAAAATTGTATGGTTTAAAACCTAAGCCTCATGGAAGGAAGATCATAAAATTGATATGTATCTACCCATAAACTTATATATAATTATTATAGAAAACGTCCATGGGAGTTATAAACACCAAATAAAATAAATAAGCAATGATTAAGACATGTGTACCAAGGAAATAAAAAGTCAGTTGAAATCCCATTACCTTATTTATTGACTGTTATCATACTAATAAGTAAATAATATATTATAAATATATGTTTATTATTAATTTTTTTTCTACAACCATATTCTTAAATATAATACCACATATGGTTTAATAATTTCGTTATATTACCTACATATTAACAATTTCAATTCAAGCTTCCACCATAGGTAATATCTTCTTTGTTTTTTTCATGTGTCATAATTTGTTATATTTTTTCATCCTAATACATATAAAATAAATATAAGAATATAAAAAATAAAATAAATATAATTTATATTAATTATATATGTATTTATGATAATCTATATAATATAGAATTATGAAATGAATTACATATTTCAAAGAGACGTTAGGCCATACGGACGCACAAATGATGTTACAATTTTTCATTATTCAATTAAATGAATGAAATTAAACGATGTATATATATAATATAATATCATTATAATTAATATTTATCCTATAAATTCACTTAAAACATCCTTATTGCATTCCCTATTGAGCGTGAATGACTCACATCTCTTTGAGGGGGTGGTAAAAACCACTTCCTCAAATGCAATAATCTTATTTACACAATTTATATAGTCTAAATTTTGGATTTAGTAAAAAATTACCGAATCCTAAATACATTCTAATTTTAAAATTTGCATTAAATTAAATTTATTTCCAATCATAATTACCACCATGGGAGGTATAAATTTTTGAATGAACAATCATCATTTTGTGTGGTGGTAGTGGGTCGTAATCATAAATAATAATTTCATTACAGAATATATAGATGTTCAGGTAATTTCATGTATAAATCATTCGACAACAAAATTTATGAATATTTTGGATTCAATTTTTGTAGTATTAGCATGGAATAAGAATAATTGAATTGTTGGTGTAGGGAACTATACTAAATAGTTTGAGGAAAAATCATTCCTCATAATAATATATCACATTTTCGTTCAGACAAATGGAATTCATGCATAGGCGTTCAACGAAAATATATCCTTTAATGAATAATATAACAATTTAGGGAATTTTTTTTGGATGATCCTTAAAAACATATTCTTTTTTTAAGAGGTGTTTAGATGAGGGATAGTTGGAATCATTTTATAGGGGAGGGGAAGGACTCACTTGGTGGTTTAGTAAACAAGTTAGGTGTACCCAATTTTTCCCTAAAAATGTAATAAAAATAAAAACAAAAAAAATAATAGATAGTTCAAGGAAAAATAATGGACATTCAATTGGTGTTGAATAAGTGGCTAGGTAATCAAGGTAATTAATATTAAGGTTTAGTCACTTTTTATGAATAATTTTTCATAATACAATTAATTAATTTACATAAAATCCCAAATAGTTTTAGTAAAAAATATTATTTGACCTTCTAAGAACCCTACTCTTATCATTAGATTTCGATCTTGGATTGTAACACCCTGAGATTTTATGAAATATATTATTTTTAATTTCATTAATGTCTTGTATTTTACGCTACACCAAAAGGAGCTTTCACAACATCCATCCTTCACTTGCCTTGCATTACACGCAATCGAGAACTTTTTCGATAGCGTGTGTAGTACGCAATACCGAGTTTCACAAAACAACAATATGCAATTAAAATATTATTAAAACTAGCCGTTATGAATATTAATAACCTATTTTTGAAATTTTGAAAATTTAATTTTTCAAAATGGACTTCATTTTTCGATTCAGAATATTGAAATTAGCTTAGGGTGAAATTTTGGTACTTTTCGGATAACTTTCATTTTCTGATGAATAGTGAAAATTACTAAATTTTAATTAAAAACAACCTTTTTAATAGAAATAATTAATAGGGATAAATTATTAATTTGAGTGGTTTTAAAGTATATTTAGAATATATTTTGGCAATTTAATAAAATTTTGGTCATTGGATGTAATTTCAAATTTAAACCAGACATAAACAAATGTCAATCTTTTGATAGTTTTTATCTCTTAAGAACACGCTATTTGTTTTGACGACGGGAATTAGTTTTTAAATTAAGTAATGAAACTGATATTTTTTGAATTTGGTAAAATAGAAATCATTTTTCAGTTCATAATATCAAATATAGCTTAGGCCGAATTTTTGGTATTTTTCTAGAAACATTCATTTTTTGATGAATAGTGAAAGCACTAAGTGGTAGTTAAAAAAAATGAATTTTTCATAAAACTTAATTTTACCGCTTCTATGAGTGGAATTTAAATAATCCGAGAGATACGATTGATGTCAGTAAGTAAAATGTGGTTCAATGAGATGAAAATAATTTTTGATGAATAGTAACTTTTTACTTTTTTTACCACGATTAAAAGTAAATAGGGTAATTAAGGGTAAAAATGATATTATTATTACCCTAACACATGTCCTAATCCTATTGGATAAGTGTAATTAGACCAAAAACAACCTTAGAAATAAAATATGACCAATTATTCCCACTTGGATTAGATTGGGACATTTATTATTAATTTATTTAAATAAGGGTTAAAATAGTTAAAATCAATGTTTAATAAGTAAATCATTTTTAATATGGGGTAATACATAAGATAAATTAGACTATAAATATTCATTAGAAAGCTAAAACGGGTTCCTACATAATGGTATTTTATTTTTAATTTTTATACATTAAATAATTTAATTTACTTATGACACAAAGATGATGCAGTAATTATCTTATTAATGAAATACTGACATGATTGATATTATAAATACCTAAATAAGTATAATTTAGTATTTTTATGAATTAAAATAATTTTCATTGTGAATATGAAATTTTAGGATTAATTTAATTAACTTTTGTCGAAGTAATCATTATGTTATGAATTTCAAAAAAATCAACTATTGAATAGTGTCAAAATTTACAGAAAATAGTTTTTAAAACAAATATTATATTATTAATTGTTCATTTATTCCTAACAATCAACGGTTCGGCCAAATGACTTAGATATGGTTATATATATTAATAAAACACAACTTGGGGGGTCTCTTGGATGTATATGGTATGTTTATTAACTATATAATATAAAAATACAAAGTGACATGGTAAATGTCAATCTAATTTACTAAGAGTTAAAACTAAAAGATAAGGTTAATATAATGACCTAAACTTGCCTAAATTATATTGTATGAGAGTATTTAGACCCATCCCCACCTTATCATATAAATAACTCAATTTGGAGCTATTTAAAACCGAACTTGAATTTATAATACAATAATATTTTTTGTTATTCCAAAGGTGCCCCTCTCCTCCCTTATAAAAGGGAACCTCCTCCCCGTCTTCCTCACACCACATTGAGCCTTCAAGCTCGCCCAAAACCTGACACTTTCTTTTCTCCACTTCCGTATAAACATCCTAGAGGTTCTGGTCTTCTCAAAATACCAAATTTAGTGCCCTAAAAGGAGGTCTCAAAGAAGCACTTCAAAGAAGAGGTAATGTCCGTTACAAATTCTTTCATCTTTATTTCTTCTTCCACTTCTTCTTCTTTAGTTCTTTCTTTATAAAGTAATAACATTAGTATCACTCATATACTGATATGTTATTATAATTATGAAACAACCCTATTTCACCATCTATCCATCCTATAGAAAAAGAAATCACCGCACGTGCATATGTACGGAATACCGTCTCCACGCCGTAGTGTAATCTATTTTCCTACAGCACCGTACTTGGATGGGTATAATGGTGTAAATAATGACTATATATTACTATTATAAATTGATACTAATTTTGAAATAGTATACATACACTCCAATACAATTCCACGATCATAAGAACGATATCATCACTCGTACGTACGTACGGAATACCGTCTCCACGATGTGATGCGACTCATTCTACATGATCTTCATTTCATAATGATTATATAAATTAATTGAATGAATTAATATGATATATATTACACTAATAACATTCTGGAAATGAGGTGTCTATAACCTAAAGAGAATAATAAGAATTTATTTGACAAACAATCATAATAACAAAAAGTAATAAACACCCGAATTACAATTAGTAATGAAATATTACTAATAATAAGCTAAGAATATGACCATATATGATATCATAAAAATAAGTATGATTCTGTAATAAGTCCATAACATTATTTAAAACATTATACAAGAGGTTCGGACACGTACAAAGCATATCGGACCAAAGGTAAGGGAAAATATCACAATCTCTTTTTTATCCGAGATTGTTTATACTTTGGTATTTACTGGGGTGTATTTTATCATCCACATCCATGTTTCCTCAATATGTAATATTATTTACATCCACCTACAATTGTTTAAATCCAATTTTACCCTTCGGTGAGTTTTTAGTAAAGGATATGATAGAAATCTTTTGTCGTTTTTCATACGATGTACTTTTTGACTTTTCTGACAACAGTACGAAGAATCTTTTTTAACATATACGGCATGAATGTATTTTTAGAACATTATTTCCAAGAAGATTTCTTTACAACATTTAAATTTTATTTTTAATAAACTTCTCTTAGTTTAGAATTGTACGACATGTTAAGAAAGGAAATGTGTTTTTTACAGTGAAAGGATATTTTCCTCATGAATGGAGTTCAAGTGTTTTATCAAAATTATTTTCCATATAAGATAATAAAAGGGTTCTATTTTTATCCATATTATTACATTGATTTGATTATGTTGTGATGGAATTATTTTTATGAATTCCTTTATCTTATAGGAATTTTTTTATGATGTCAAAAGTGAGATTGTACCAAAATAAAGTAAGTATTTATTCTAATTCATATTCTTAATCTTTAGGGAAATGATCATCAAAACCAAAAATATTGTCCTAGTGATCTTATATCTGATGAATCAGATGGTACCATAGATCGTCACAAATTTATGGCTTTGTGATTTCCGGATTTTCCATAGCCATGTTCTCTACCACTTTCCATCAAAAACATGATGGTTAGATTTCTCTTCCATATCCATATTTTCACCTATGTGGAAACCCAATGATTAGTTTATTTGGGTAACCGTTACATTTCATCCTTTTGTTTTTAAATAATAGTTTTTGTATTCCTTCTTCCAATATGGGTTTCTATTAAATATACTTTCAAGTGGTAAACCATTTATAACCCCGACGAATTTTGAGGGCGAAATTCATTTTAAGGGGGGTAGAATGTAACACCCCGAGATTTAATGAAAAATATTCTCTTTAATTTCATTAATGTATTGTGTTATACGCTACTCCAAAAGGAGATTTCACAACATGCATCCATTACTTGCCTTGCATTATACACAATAGCGACCTTTCTCGATAGCGTATGTAGTACACAATACCGAGTTTCACTAAACAACGATATGCTATTAAAATATTATTAAAACTAGCCGGTATGAATAGTAATAACCACTTTTTGAAATTTTGTAAATTTTACTTTTCAAAATGGACTTCATTTTTGGATTCGGAATATCGAAATTAGTTTAGGATGAAATTTTGGTACTTTTCGGATGACTTTCATTTTCCGATGAATAGTGAAAATTACTAAATTTTAATTAAAAGCAACTTTTTTAATCAAAATATTTATTGTTAAATTATTAATTTGAGTGGTTTTAAAGTATATTTATAATATATTATTACAATTTAATACAATGTTGGTTGTTGGATGTAATTTCACATTTAAACCAGACATAAACAAATGTCAATCTTTTGATAGTTATTATCTCTTAAAAACACGCTATTTGTATTGACGATGTGAATTAATTTTTAAATTAAGTAATGCAACTGATATGTTTTGATTTTGGTAAAATAAACATCATTTTTCAGTTCATAATATCATATATAGCTTAGGCCTAATTTTTGGTATTTTTCTAGAAAATTTCATTTTTTGATGAATATTGAAACCACTAAGTAGTTGTTAAAAAATGAATTTTTTATAAAACTTAAATTTACCGCTTCTGTGAGTGGAATTTCGAAAATCCGAGAGACATGGTTGATGTCAATAAGTAAAATGTGGTTCAATGAGATGAAAATAATTTTTTTTGAATACTAACTTTTTACTTTTTCTTCCACGGTTAAAAGTAAATAGGATTATTAAGGGTAAAAATGATATTATTATTACCCTAACACATTTCATAATCCTATTGGATAAGTGTAATTAGACCAAAAACAACCTTAGGAATAAAATATGACCATTTAGTCCCACATGGATTAGATTAGGAAATTTATTATTAATTTATTTAAAGAATGGTTAAAATAGTTAAAATCAAAGTGTAATAATTAAATAATTTTTAATATGGGGTTATACATAAGATAAATTCGACTATAAATATTCATTAGAAAGATAAAGGGATTTCCTACATAATTGTATTTTATTTGTTATTTTTAGAAATTAAATAATTTATTTTATGTATGACACAATGATGATGCAGTAATTATCTTATTAATGAAATACTGACATAATTGATATTATAAATACCTAAATAATTATAATTTGAGACTTTTTATGAATTAAACTACTTTTCTAGGTTAATATGACATGTTAGGATTAATTTAATTAACTTTTGTCTAAGTAATCATTCTGTTATGAGTTTCAAAAAAATCAACTATTGAATAGTGTCGAAATTGACATAAAATAGTTTTTAAAACAAATATTATATTATTAATTGTTATATTATTCCTAAAAATCAAATGTTCGGCAAAATTACTTATATAAAGTAATATATATTAATAAAACACAACATGGGGGTATCTTGGATGTATATGGTAATTTTATTAACTATATAATATACAAATACAAAGTGACTTGGTAAATGACAATCTAATTAACTAAGAGTTTAAACTAAAAGATAAGGATAATATAAAGACATAAACATGTCTAAATTATATTGGATGAGAGGATTTAGACCCATACCCACCTTATCTTTGAAATAACTCAATTTGGAGCTATTTAAAACCGAACCTGACTTTATAATAAAATAATATTTTTAGTTATTCCAAAGGTGCCTCGCTCCTCCCTTATAAAAGGGCACCTCCTCCCCCTCTTCCTCACACCAAATTGAGCCTTCAAGCTCGGCCAACCCCTGCCAATTTCTTCTATCCACTTCCCTAGAAACATACAACAGCTTCTGGTCTTCTTAAAAGACCTAATTTAGTGCCTTAAAAGGATGTCTCAAAGAAGCACTTCAAAGAAGAGGTAATGTCTGTTACCAATTCATTCATCTTTATTTATACATCCACTTCTTCTTCATTAGTTGTTTCATTATGAAGTAATAACATCAGTATCACTCATATACGGATATGTAATTATAAGAATGAAACAACCCTATTTCACCATCTATCCATCCTACGGAAAAAGAAATCACCGCGCGTGCGTACGTACGGAATAACGTCTCCACGCCGTGGTGTAATCTATTTTCCACCACCACCTTACTTGGATGGGTATAATGGTGTAAATAATAACTATATATGACTATTAAAAAGTGAGACTGAGTCTGAAATAGTATACATACACTCCAATACTATTCCATGATCATAGGAACGATATCATCACTTGTACGTACGTATGGAATACCGTCTCCACGATGTGATTCGACTCGTTCTACATGATCTTCATTTCATAATGATTATATAAATGAATTGAATGAATGAATATGATATATATTACACTAATAAAATGTTGTAAATGAGGTATCTATAACCTAAAGAGAAGAATACGAATTTATTCGACCGACACGCATAAGAACAAAAAGTAATAAACACTTGAATAACAAGTAGTAATGAAATATTACTAATAATAAGCTAAGAATATGACCATATATGATATCATAAAAATAAGTATGATTATGTAATAAGTCAAAAACATTATTTAAATCATTATACAGGAGGTTTGGACATGTACAAAGCATATCGGACCAATGGTAAGGGAAAATATCACAATCTCATTTTTATCCGGGGTTGTTTATACTTTGGTATTTACTGGGGTGTATTTTATCATACACATCCATGTTTCCTCAATATGTAATATTATTTAGATCCACCTAAAATTGTTTAAATCCAATTTTACCCTTCGGTGTGTTTTTAGTAAAGGATATGAAAGGAATCTTTTGTCATTTTTCGTACGAGATACTTTTTGACTTTTCCGACAAAAGTACGAAGAATGTTTTTTTTAACTTATACGGCATGAATGGATTTTTAGAACATTATTTCCAAAAATATTTCTTTAAAAGTATTCAAGTTTTTTTTTAATCAAATTCTTTTAGTTTAGAATTGTGCGACATGTTATTAAAGGAAATGTATTTTTGAAGTAGAAAGGATATTTTCCTCAAGAATGGAGTTCAAGTGTTTTATCATAATTATATTCCATATAAGATAATAAAAGGGTTCTGTTTTTATCCCTATTATTACATGTATTTGATTATGTTGTGAGGGAATTATTTTTATGAATTCCTTTATCTTATATGAATTTTTTTATGTTGTCACGATGTTTATGAATCCCATTTTTATTACAAGATGTATGGTTTATGATTTTGTGGCACACATAAGAATGGTATCATTATGAGATGGGTGGGACCAATATCTCCCTCCAATGCATTGGGTAACGATTTTATATCTCATGAGATAGACATGGCTGGAATGGTAGGTTATACCAGTTCTGTGAAACAGGACTGAAACGAGGAGTGTACTCGGTTCAGAAAGGGACATTGTCCACTAAGATAGTCTTGGAAATGAGTCTTGACTAATAAGAAAGGATTCTCTATGATTATTTGTGTATGCCACAATGTTTCATGTTTTATGTTATGATTATTTGGATTACATTTCACTACTATGATTTATCCCATGTTATGAAATTATGATCTTTTTTGCAGGTTAAGATTTCCAAAAGATATGTTCTTATGAATATGATGTGATTGATATTTCTTTTGTTTACCCTTACTGAGCATTTGAGACTCACCCTTTTATGTTTTCGTTTCCCCAGGATATAATGAAAGGTTTTAGGTAAAAAAAAGAAGTTATTTATGGGATATATTGAAGATATTTCACCATGATTAGAAGATTATATTCCAAGTTTCCAAAGACACTAAACTATTACGGTCCGCGTGTGTGTGTTTTTGTTATGTACTAAGTATTCCGCATAAGTAATGTAATGTCCATGTACGTCAGGCTTCGGGTCTCTACATGGATCTAGGTTGTTTTAATTAGGAATAAAGAAAAAAAAGATTTTCAAATTACATGTTGTGTACTTCTGGGTACACGTCATGTACATAGCATGCCCCCTACTCCCACATTTTTACAATTTAATGGTTGAATACATGGCTGTGTGGTGACCTGGAAGACACACATAAGATGGGGGCTGTTGAGGATACTATATGGAATCTAATTTTAATTTTAATGAAATGTAGTTTTAGTTTTATTTAATATATTTTATGGGTCACATCTCATATCAAAAACCCTCTTTTTCTCTCTATGTTTCATAAAAAGTTCTTCGGAATAACCGACTAAGTCTGATCCCCTAATTTACATTCCTAGCTTCGATTAAGACACCCTTAGGGGCATTGGAATCCCACATTTGAGTTCTCAAACACTTTTGTGCCTTTATTCATGATTCATCAACTCTTCTGTTTTATTTTATTTTGGTAATTTTTCAAATTTTTGTAGATATACACTGATATAGGCATATTTAATTGCTGACTTTCATGTATATCAGTCATACCACCTCTTGATTAGTGGTTTGTGCCTCTCGTTGTCGGTATTTTGATTATATTTGCTAAATGTTAAACATGATGACGTTTTGGGAACTATTTGTTATCAATTTTAACACTTTTATTATAATCTTTGGTTTTGATTGATTTATAACAGTTGGTTTCATATGCGTCAGAACAGATAACTTTTCTAAATGACACCCCATTAGTGCGTTGTTTTTCCTTATTGATTAATATGGTCGTTTGGTATTGGTTTCATTTGAGGCGTACCTTTTTTTTTTGGCATTCCTTGATTGATTATTATGTAGTTAGAGTATAAGAAATTCTTAAGAAATAATATGCAATTGTTTTATACATGTAGTAGTTTTATATTACATAAGCTGTTGTGATATGATATGAGTACTATTTTGTCAATGGACCATGAGATCTATGAACCAAGAAGAATGAGAGAACTTCTTTCTTATTTACACAGGGCCCTAAAATCCTTTTTATAAATGATTGACATATGGGTATTAGGAAATGGAAGATTTCCCAAAGGGTCATTATTTAAAGAACATATGATATGATTGACCAAAGGGGTTAGACCATGAGTGATTCCCAAATAGACATTTTTTAATAGTTAAATGATTGTTATGAGTCTGCCTAGCCAATGAATAATCATTGATTCAGTCTTACGAGATTGTTTAAAAATTCATCCAAGATATCATTTTCGTAACATTCCATGGGTGACACATAGTACCATCTAGATCCCATGGTCACATGATTCAATAGATGAAAAATAAAATATGAATAAATGCAACTGAAAACTATAGGATGGTTTACTTTTGAGTACTACCATGTATATTGCTTCAGTTTTTTATATAAAATTCAATGTATAAACTCACTAATAGATTAACACTGACCATTTGGTGGTTCCCTACTAGGATTCATATCAGATTCTATTTGTGTCATTCTTTTTTACCTAAGAAAATTATATGATTGTAGGTATAAATAATGGAAAGAACCCTTATTCATTAGGAACATGATTTCTGTTGGATTTAGAGATCATGTGACAATGAGGAGGCATCTTATGCTATTGTGGTTTAAATAATATTTAAATGTATTGGATTGGATTTTATTTCCAACTATGTGACCTATTTTCAATACATTCCTAGACACATATGGCATGAATAATATATATATATGTTATAGTCTTAGGATTTATACTAGTCTTATGTTGTTTATTTATGTTGAATGGTATTACGACTTAGACTATTGTCTTATTGTTATTTACACTCTGTATACTCTATCAAAGAGGTAACCGTTTCCTCTTTTTCAGCCATTTCCCTCACATCTATTCACTAGCATCTGAATTTTGGGGAAATTATCTTGATGTCATCTGACCAACCAAGTATGGTGAACCCTTGGGTTGTACCAATACACAATATGATTAAAATATGTATTATTGGTGGTTTTCACAATGTTTTCATACAACATGCGGCCAATATTCTTGGATCGAAATCAATAGATAGTTGAAAATAAGATTATCTCAAGAGTATCTAACATGTGTTCAATGAAGCGGCTGGTTACATTGAATGATATAATTTTTCTGGTTTTTCTATAGTTACAGATGGATTGACTTCACCGTAGAGTGGTAAACATGTATTTTTCCAGTTATCGTTAATATTATTGGAGGTTTAATTGTTTAAAAACCCAATGTTATGAATGTATTCCATCTCTTTAATCCTATAAGAAAATTCTAGAGATCACATGTCATACATTATTACCATTCCATGTAGGGTGAATTATTGATTTCCTAATGTTGTGAAAGATGTTGTTCTAGATATGAATGCTAATGTGATAGCTTTCATGAAATAAATAACATCTCTTTTGATAGAGTATTGGTATATGTAAATTGTAATTTGTATGGAGGCCAAGATTTTGTCCCTGAGGTGTTATGGTCCCTCTTTGATATGAATTTGGGGGATCATGTATGAACATTAATTAAATCTTGTTAATACATGATATTAATAAGGATACCAAAAATGGATTTGTGAGGAGTAAGGGATCTTATTTATCGAAACATCGCTTTCCTTTGAATATTTTTTTGAATTTGTAGGTTATAGAGTTTTTTCATAGGCTTCCTATTCTGAAAATCCAGAAAACATGGTGTCTGATGTTATGAACCCAATCCATGAGTTATTATTTTCTAGAATAAATGGATTTTCTTAAGTAAAATAAGTGTTCCATCAATACATGACATGTAGTTATTTCCAATGTGAGTAAAATATGAGCAGGGACATGGGGTTTTTTAAATATTGGTTGAACACACCTTGTATTTAGAGTACATGTTGTGCTTTAATCAATCGTGTATCTTGTTTTGTTACAAATCACATGGGTGGATGTAAATTTTTTTTACACACTGTGTCGAGAGTCTGCACCATGTGTTTTCTATAGAAGTTGAACATATATAGTTTTAAATTTGTAGATGTACCTATGATTGGGGTAATATACATGTAAACATCATGTTTCCTGAGGAACACACCATGTGTATGGGTGGTTACATGACAATGTTTGAAGAGGTACATGCCCTTTTTAATGCTTAGGGGAAGACACCAGGTTGTGGTTTGACAACAATGTAAACCTATTTTTAAAACATTAATTATTTCCTTCACCCATTCCATTATATATTTTTTAATTGGAATTTTTCAATAATATTTCACAATGGTGGGTCCTTGACTTTGCATAGTAAAGCCACCGAGATTCCCTCTAGTTGTGTGCCTGGTACAAGGTGATAATCAAACAACAGAAATGGTAGACCCCAGACTACCAGTAGGTCCTACCATCATTCCAATCATCACAGTAGATGTTATACTAGACACAAGTGTTGATGAAGGGTTCTATGAAGGATTTATGATGATGATTCAAACCTTATATGGGTACCACATCATACATCAACTATGGAAGGGTTGACACATGTGTTCCAGTAACTGCATCCTCCAACATTTGATACGAACAGAGGACCACGTGATGTATAATTATGGTTGTTTTCTATGATTTCTATCATCAATCATGAAGATAATCCACTTGATATGAGGATCAAACTCGTGACTTACTTTCTATGTAATTCTTCCTTGAGAATATGGGTTTCATTTCCTATGAAATACGTCAACAAGATATGTCTTGGGATGTGTTTTAGATGACCTTATATGATTACATCTCACCCGAGACATTGAGGGATGACCATGATTGGGAGTTCATGTATTTTGATCATGGCTCTCTTTCAATGATGGATTACACATCTAACTTCACAGATCTTCTATTCATTGCACCTATTCCAGGGGGTGTTGATTTATCACTGGCTAGATGATTTGATGATGGTCATAGATACAACATTATATTCCAGGTGGATGTTTTCAATTTGACATCATGGACTACTATAGTAAAGTAGTCATCGAATACTGAGCCCAATATAAGGATGTTTGGAGCTATGAGCTAGGGTGGTTTTTCATCCAGGGCTGATAATCCATTTTCTGATAGCTGGAACCACTGTAAAGATCCATGTTGATGCAATTCAAGTAGGAGTTATGTACCTTCAGGTACACAATTGAGGTGGTACCAATGTTGGAAGAGATGGAAAACAAGACAATAGTGCATGAGAGTCTTAGTTGGTTGACGATATTGTGGCAAGATGTGTCATCTTCATTATTTTTCAGGAAGTTATCCCCATAAACTAGTGAGAGCGACTGTTTCATTACACAATTTATTGGTTCGTGGCCACTAGTTACTCATCAGTTAGGGAACTGAAGTTTATTAGGACATTCAGGCTAAAGAGGTGGTCCTGGTAGAGATAGAATGATGTCAATTTTTTAAAGGCAGTAGGGTCGATCAATTAGGGGCAGTGAGGCAGGGTTATAAGACTGTAGTATAGTTTTTACATTTTTGATGGTGCAGACGCAAGAATATAAGGATCCCGAACGCTCTACGGTAAGAAGTAGGAATCTAGATTCACCAGTTTTAGCTTCTTCTATAATAGTTATTGGGCCTACCATATTTTTATATGTTTAGCCATTTTGGATAGCCTTGGGCTGTATATCATTACAATTGATGATGTAATTATGCTTGACAATCACTTGGGGATTGTGAAGGCTACTGTACATCAGTGCATGGAGTTCCCTCTTATGGTAGGTTGGTGTGACTTGAAATGAGAAATCTATGTACTAGAGATTATAGGCTTTGATATCCTTCTGTGAATTGATTGGTTATCCTCTTTTCAGGACATTGTTGACTGCAATCACTATAGGGTGACTATCATGTCACCAGAGGGTGGATCATTCCATCCAAAGGGGGGTGGTGATGTTTAGGAGACAAGAGTTGGACTTGATCATCATGGTTTGGGAGGAATCACCATCCATATTTGTATTTTATATCTGGATGACCATGGAACATCATTGATGATATATTCTATAGTGTGGGATCATTTCAATTATGACTTTCTTGATGAATTTATAGGTATACATCCAAAGTGAGACATAGATTTATCTATTGAGATTGTTCCATGAGTGGCACCATTTCCCATTACACCATATAATATTGAATCGCCATAATTATAGTAGCTGAATATTCTATTAGAGGTGTTTTATGAAAATGGATTCTTCAGACCCAGTAATTATCCATGGGGTTTGCATGTACTTTTTATGAAGAAGGTGGAAAATACCCTCAAAAGTGTGGATTATAAGATGATGAAGTAGTTGATGATGAAAAAATTATTTACTATTCCATGTATTGATGATCTCATTGAGATGATTCAAGGAGACTGGGTGTTCCCAATGATTTTCTTGAGAATTGGTTATCATCAGTTTCACGTTAGAATGTCACATATAACTGTTACTGTCTTCCGGAGAAGTTATGGTCTTTACGAGAATTTGTTAATGGTGATAAGTCCTAGGAATGTGTTTGATTTTTTTCATGTCACTAATGAATCTTGGGTTGCTTCAATAATTGGATTCTTTTGTGGTAGTTTTCGTGGAAGATATCTTGGTCTATTTGAAACTAATGACACAACCATTCCATCAATCATGAAATCATATTGAGTACACTAAGAGGGAATTAGTTATATTCTAATCACTCAATGTACCACTATTGAATGGGAGATATTTAGTTATTTGGTTGTGTAATCATAGAGACATGAGTGTTTGTAGATCTAGATAAAGATATAGATATATTTTTCTAGTAGTTTTTATGAACATTGTGGAAGTAAGGAGTTTTCGAGAGAAGGGTGTTTAATACGTATGATTTATTCATCACATTTCATGCATAACATTACCACTGATAGGCCAAACTAAGAATAGTGTGGAGTACTTATGAATAGACTACTGCGATTCTTCCTCTTATGATCCGAATGGGTGATTGACTTCATCACCAAAACATATCTTTCCAATACTGGGTAAGAGTTAGACTAGTTACAACGATGCATCAGTATCCAGGGTTCGATCAGTTCTAATGTAAGGGAAAATAATCAGTGTGTATGGGTCATAGTAGATGAGGAAAAATGAAAGGAACAATAATATGAATGATCAAGAGTAATCTACAGCTGTTCAGACCATAGGATGTTGGATACATTATCTTTTGAGATAGAATATTTTGGTAATCACTAACCATAATAGCCTCAAGTATATCTTTACTCAACATGAACTGAATTTGTGTTAGAGATGGTTGGTAGAGTACCTTCAGTATTTTGACATTGATTATGCCAACATGATTGGTAAAGGAAACTTATTTGATGATTATTTGATAAGTACACAGATAATTGGAGTCCAAGAGGCTAATAGTGAGTGGTAGCTTATGTCTCTATTCGATGATATGCATTTGGAGGTGCGCGACATAAAGGGAATGGTGTGCCTTTCTTTTATAGTTGTTACCTAGAGTCTATTGTATTGAGTGAGAATGTGGATATTATTGGATTCCAAATTCGTAGCCATACATGAGAGTATGCAAGGTGAGGACCAAATTCCTTTTAAACCATATGTGAGAATGTAGTTTTTCATTTTTAATGTCATGTGTGGGTTTCTGAATACATACACGAGGAGTTGTGAGATTTTACGGCCTCAATATGGGAAGTTCATCCATGTTTAACTAAGATGTATTGAGATATATATCGTCATTATTAGTGTTCAAGAATGATAAGGGATGAACCTGGTTCTGTTATGAGATCTTCCACCTATCAGCAGGTGAAAGAGGAGTATCAGTGACATTTAGGGATATTACAACATTTACCCATTCCCAAGAGGAAGTGTAATGATGTCACGGATGATTTCATTATGGGTATAACAATGTTTCATCATAGATATATTGTCTTATGGGTTGTTGTTGATAAACTCCCAATGGATTACCATTTACAACATATTAAAAAAATCCTCCAGTATTGTTGACCTTGGAACGATTTACATCGTAGTGATAATATGTTTTCATGGGGTTCCACACCTTATCATTTTAGAAAGAGACCCATGGATTACATTTCATGCCAGATAGGGTCTACAGAGGTATTTGGGTGCACAATTACATCTATGTACATCTTACCATCCCTAGACAGACGGCCAGTTGGACTATATGATTAATGTTTTGAAGGACATTCTTAGAGCATGTGTACTGGATTTTGGGGGCTCTTAGGTGAAACACATACCCTTGGTGGAAATTTCATACAAAAATTCTATTAAGGAAATGAATAATATGGATCCTTATGAGGCTTTGTATGATTGGCCATGTCGATCACCACTATGTTGGCTAGATGGAGGAGAAGAAGTTATGCATGGACTCCATCATTTCTAGGAGACCATTGAGAATGTGGAATTGATTAAATAAAGGGAGGAGACAACATATTCTCACCAAAAAACATTTGTTGATTGACCAAGATAGTCTATGAAGTCTGAGGTTAGAGATATGGTTATCATCTATGTCATGTCGAGGTTGTGGCACATGAGGATTAGGAGACATGGGAAGCATTCACAGAGATTTGTTATGCCATTTGAGGTTTTGGAGAGAGTCGTTCTTATTTCCTATTAGTTTTAGTTACCATTTAGGTAATATTTTTTTTCATAATTTCTTTCTTGTGTCACATCTATGTTATTAATTTTCATACTCATCTCATGTTTTTCAACCTGAGGTGGTCGAGTTAAATGTGGATTCATCCTTCATGAAACACCAAATTCAGATTGTTTAACGTAGCATTAATGTTATATGTGGCTAGTATATTACTCATGTATATGTGTTATTGTAGAACATGTGATTCCATGAAGAAAAATGATAGAGGGAGGTCGATGAGTGATTTTAGTGAATAGATTTGTTCACAGATTCATTTTCATCATCTTTGGAAGGGAAATTTGGGGGTGAATTTCATTAAGGGGGAATGTTGGTAAGAACTATTATATTATCTTAAATTATTTTTCTTATTTTGGGTTATTGTGTGGAAAAAGGAAGAAAATATGATTCTCTAATACACACTATGTACTTATGTGTACACATCATGTATCTATAATCTTTCCTATAACCATGTTTTTACCATGTAACAGTTGAATACATGGCCATGTGGTGACCTTCCAGACATGCTACATTTGGGGTCTGGTTGAGTCTATTACACTGTATGTACAGATAATTCACATGCATTTTTGTTTTCTTTTTATATGTTATATCAGAGGGGGTCGCATCTCAAATATGGAACAATCTTATTCTCTTCGTGTTTTGTACATGAGCGCTACAGAATGAACGATGAAGTACAAACCCCCAATTATCTATCTGAGGTCCAATAGAGACGCCATTAGGGGCATTGGAATCCCACCAGGAATTTCTCAAACCTAGTTGAGCCATTATTCATGAGTCATCCATTCCTTTATGTTGTTCAAGGTTGGGTTTCTTTTCGTTCTTTAGATCTATGATCATATAGGCCGATTCATCTACTAACATTCAAATATATCTGATGTATGGCATTGAGGTAGGGGTTTTTCCCATTTATATTTTAATATTTTGATTATATATGAATAAAGTAAAACATTCCCATGTTTTTGGAATTTTATGATTTGGAATTTAACACTGTTATTACATTATATTGTTTGATTGATTTATAAAGTGTTTTTTATTATGAGTAATGTTAGACACCTTGTTTAAGGAACTCATCATGGGATTTTTTCTTATTTATTATTATGTTCTTTTGGTCCATGTTTCCTTTGAGGTGTACCATGTTTTCCGTGAATTATTTGATTAGGATGAATATTGATTATTTGAAACGCATGTGATATTTTTTTTCAAATGTTTTATCTATGTAGTAGTTATAGATTACATGTGCTTATTTGATATGATATGAAAAATATTTTTTCAATTGACCATTACAGCCTTGGAACAGGAAGACTAAGGGGGCTTCCAAATTATTTAAATAGGGCAGTTAGAGTCGAGGTGTAGTTGATTGAACCGAAGGGATTAGACTGTTGAAGGATTCCATGATGGTCATTATTTAATGAATTAATGCATTATTTTACAAAAGGGGTTATAACGTTGGATCATTACCACGAGTTCGATTATAAATAATTGAATGAGTGTGATGACTCTGCTAAACCAAATCACATGATTGGATTATATCTTAGATGATTGATTAGATGGTATTTTTAGATTACCATTATGTTAAATTACATGGCGATTTCCAATTTTTGGCTACATCCATTGGTTGCATGATTCGACAAATGAATAATAAATCTTAAATCAATTTAATAGAAATTTTAAAATTGTTTTCTTATTAGTACATCAAGTTTTATTCATTAATTTTTTCATATTAACAGTAGTATATAAACAATCACTGATATATAGACAAAGAGAATTTGGTGATTGCCTACAGGGAATCGTATAACACCCTCTTTGGACCATCCTTTTGGACCCAATATGATTATATGACTGTAGGTATGGATAAGGGAAAGGGACCTTCATCAAGATGTACATGATTTTTATTGTAGCTGGAGAGCATTGGACAAAGATGAGGCTTGCGATGCTGTAAGAGATTTCATTGTATTTCCTTGTATTGTGTTGGATCATATTTCCTACAATGTGACTTATTTTTTCTACTTTTTTATGCACAAATGAAATGCATAATATATATATATATATATATAAATTCCTGTTATTTTATTACTATCAGTCTTCTGTTTTTTATTTTTGGCGTATGGTATTAATGTATTCTATAATGTTTTATAATTAATTATATTCTGTATAATTTCAAAATCAGTGCATAGATTCTCCATTATCAGTCCTACGACCTAACTTCTAGTAATAAACCACTAGTATATGGGGAAATGTACGTTATGTCAGGTGACCATCCAGCTATGGGGATCCCTTGGGTGGTACCCGAAACTGAGATTTTATAGACCGTATTAATAATTTTTAAATAATTATGGTTCCGAATATGGTATCCATCAAAAACATTCATCATATATGTGGTGGAAATTAATTTAATATTAATCCCACTGTTGGGTCGAAATTGTGGGTTTTTTATTTAAAAAATTTTCAAAACATATCTCTGTTTTTTATATTAAATTTCATCTGAAATTTTTTCAAATGTCCTAAATTTGTTTAATTGATAAAATATTTATCTAATTAAATATTAAACCTAATTTAAAATGGGTTATCCATTAAAAGGTGTTAAAACTAGCTTCAGAAAAATATAGGTTTTAATGCATAAAATAGTTTTTTTATTACCTTATCTCTTTAAAATATATTGGATGAATATAAAGAATATTTTATTGAATATATAACTTATATATTTACATAATATTACTCACAATTTATAATTAATTTAATTTTTTAATTAAAAAAACCATTTGGATAATCCAAAAAAAGTAAATATTTTATTTTAAGTTGGATCTTATATTTTCATTTATAATTAAATGGTGACCTACGATTTCATATTATATTTCTATAAACCTTATATTATCTCTATTTACAAAATAATATTCATATTCACTAATTTAGTATATTGGTTACATCTCATTATATAAAAATAAGTCTATTTTAATAATGTATTATTGTTCGCTAAAATGAAGTAATGTTTACTACACTTCCCATTAAGGAAATTTATTGGTTTATGATAGGCAATCTATCCTTAGTATTATGGGTAGACAAATCCATAAATTATGTTGTGTTTACTACATGATAAACATATGGATGTTAAGAAAAAAAATAGAATCATAGTTATTTATTTTAAATTAAATATTATAGTGTTTTATATAATCTGAAAAATAACAAAAATATTAAATTAATTCATAAAAAGTTCAACAAATCTCTGGGTGTTACCCACGATCTACTCGATATCCTGACTAACTATCCCTAATAGTTCAAGAATACTCCATAGAGTGCAGAAATAGTGCCCTGTTGAATATAATAATATATTTGGGATGTATTATACATGATCCATTCAGACCCAAAAATGCCGTCTATTAGTTTCATGTCATGAACTAGAAAATAAAAATCATGAATGGAATTATATGGGGTGAAAAAGGAAGTGGTACATTAGAGACACTACTCTCTCTATTTTTTAGGAGTTAAGTAATATCGATCACATTATATGAAATATCTATATGGTGATTATGTATATTGAAAATATGTGATTAAATGATTGAATTAGATGCACCAGTATCAAATAAACTTCTCACTATGGATGAATCTATTGTTATGACACCTCTTTGAGTCACTAGACCAGTATATGCTTCATCTAGATAATCATACATAGTGTGACGATGCATTTATATGAATTCATGAGCATGGAATATATTTTTTAATGAAGAATCTAATTTCACCACACTTTTAGTAGGTGGTGATGATCTCATAAAACAAACCAGAGTTCAATAGACACGGTAGAACATTTTAAAGTGACTAAAACATCAACATGAACCACATACCATGAGTTCCTTGGTTAAAACCCTAATTAAATCATCTTGTGTTCTGCATTGTTATGAAATCAATGGTAATATTCTATGAATTCAATAAGGACTAGGGTAAACCTATTATCAAGAAACCCAATTAGAAAAATCATGCTTCCTAATCAATTTTGAAAAATTCACACTACCACTAGAATAAAAATTAACTCACATCAACTCTAACTTACTGGTCTTACCAATTATGACCCGGAGAACAACATTAAAATACTACTTTAGCATGAAAACCATAGAAAATTATCATATTGGATTCCTATCATGAAATATTGAGTATTAATTTTCTCCCTTAATATTATCTAAGGTGAAAAATATAAAATCTAAATAAAGAAATATTCATATTCTATCATGATCCAATCATCATAATCGTGATTTAAAAACTACATAGCCTTTTCTAATAACATCTACTCCTGATAGAACAGTTTAGTAAAAAAAATCATTAAATAAATTCCACCCTTATATCGAGATTTTATTTTCCATCACCATCCTTCCCACCATTTCTTTCTATGTATCTCCATCACAATGATAGCACAATTCACCTTTATTTCTTCAGGAATCACAAAAAACCCCAAGAAATTTTCAAACCCTATCATCCATTCCACATCATCATGAGGTTCCTTGGATACTTTGAACATTGGTTTCTTATGGAGAATAGAATCTTGAGAATTATTTCAAAACATATCCCTATAAGGTTCCTCAACTATATCCTGAATGCGAACTAGGGGTGGTTCCTGTCACACTTCTTAGATAGTATGCACAATCAACACAAATTGACATTGCTCCAAATGGGGATTTTATCACTATGGTTCATTATCATCATCATTTTAGACAATATTTTCACACCTTCTAGGAATAATTATTCTACGAAACATCATCATAAGGAACTAAAGTCATCCAATGAACTCTCAAATAATAGAAAAAGAAAAATTAATACCATAAAATAGTAACAAAATAATTTTATTTCATATTATACACATCAAAAAAGGAAAATAAAATAACATATCTCCACGATATACTTCCCAAAACTGTCCCTACTGACATGTGGATAATTGCGGTGAGAGTAGGAGAAGAATTCAATGACAACTGCCTCCTTAGTCTTGATAAGATTAAAAAACTGCATGTTGACATTAAGAAAATATACACAACATACACCTTTGATAAAATTTTTCATGAACCAACCTAGATATCGGGTTAACCTGATAACTAATCATGAATAGATATAGCCCACAGGACAATACTGGTCCTCACAGGTAGACAAATTGCTCTACTGATCATATTATATGAATGTGGGAATGAATTTCCCACAAAAACAAAAGAATATAAATAATAATGTCATTATGAATAAATGAAATACACCACTATGGGAACTATAGTATAAGTCAAAAAAAGAATAAATTCTAAACGTACAACCACAATATACCAGAAATCAATATAACCATAGAGCTCCAAATTTACACAACCCTCTAAGACTAATGATCCACAACCAAAACCACCACCCAATATCCCTAAACCCATTTTTGAAACCTATAAGGATATAATCTATAAAATAATATTTTAATGGGAATGGTGTTATCTAAAATACATGAACGATCTAACCAAGATGTCCATATTAAGATACCAACATTCAATTAACCATTTTCTATAATAAAATTTTATATAAAAAGTTATAAAAAGTCAACATAACACTCAATTCTAGTAATTAGTTACATTCAAAATTATTTAAATACTTCAATAAAATGGATTATTATAAATTTTATATAAAAAGTGTTTATAAATTCTGAATAAATTTCTAAGGCATCATAGAAAACAAAGGAATGTATTTCAAATAAAAACAACTTGAAATATGGTAATCATCTAAAAGGAACAATTGTTCTAGGTTATTGGATACAAATACACTCATGTGATAATAACAACAATGTGTACACATGTCCCTAGACATAGGTCCTAGATGATTTTTTTCATTATACTCTATAATATAATGTGCTATTGTTCTTTTTTAGTTTTGTAAGACACCAATTTATTGTTATGCATTCCCATACTAGTGTGTTTATCACATTATGAACTCTAAATTATTAGGATTCGATGTTATATAATAGAATCAATAATGATGAAATTTTTTAAATTAATTTTCAATACAATTCATCTGTTTATCACATATGAAATATTTCACTTTCCAATTAGAAACCAAAATAGTTCATTATTCAAATATTACCTTCACCAAGAAAAAACCAATGGGATTCTTTCAAAACCAAGTTAATCCATTTCCATAATAAAAAAATATAATTAATTTTATCAAATAAACATCCAAATTTAAATACAAAGATTTAAATTTCACATGTTTCCATCAATTTCACATACACAACCCAATTCAACTGAATGGAGGGTTTTCCCCAATTTTATTCCATTATGTCCAAATCCACCAATTCAATCGAATATGGTTTTCAATGAATAAATCATATGAAATTTAACATAAACCATAAAATTGAATATAAAACATATTAGTGACTTTAAATGAAGAAATTTCATCAAATTAAAGATTGGTGGAACCACATTGTGTACACAAGTCCCAATACATTGGTTATAGAGGATTCATTCTCATTCTACTAAGTTATATAATATAATAGTGTTGTTTTTGTTAGTTTTGTAAGATGCTAATTTGTTTCTATTCATTTGTGTACAAGGGTGTTTTCCCTAATTATCACACTAAACATCCTAGGATTCTATGTTATATTATTAACTCAATATTTGGAAATTTTTTTTCAAAAAATTTAAAATAAAATTCATCCCATTCTCACATTTTAAATATTTCATTTTACCATAACGAACCAAAACCTTTCATTATTCAAATATTATAATCATCGAAAAAAAAACCAATGGGATTCATTCAAAACCAAATCAATCCATTTCCAAAATAAAAAAAATTCAATTAATTTTATCAAATAAACATCAAAATTTAAATACAATGATTTAAATTTCTCCAGTTTCAATAAATTTCACATACCCAAAACAAATCAACATAATGGGGGGTTTTCCCCAATTTTATGCCAACAAATCCAAATCAATCAATTCAGTCGAATATAGTTTTCAATGAATAAATCGAATGAAATTTATCATAAAACATGAAATTGAATTAAAATAAAATTATTTACTATAAATGGATACATTTAATATAAATATAGATGGGTGGATCCACTAGACTTTTATTTTAAAAAAAACTCCCAAAATAAAAAAATTCATCTGGAATGAATGCATTGACGTTCTTGGAACTCATCCGAGAAAAGCGATTCAAAAGCATAGAGCATTGATCCACCAATACGAAGATGACATATCATCATCTAAAGATGGAAGGATAAATTGAGTGAGATATTAGGAGCCCTCTTTCCCATATAATCAAACATTAACAACTGGGTCTCGATGAGAGCACAGAAACCCCGCCTAAACAAGGCCGCTAGGTCCTGGACCACTAGGTACCACCAGTAGCCCTGCAAACAAGTGGTCCCCACCCAAGTGTCCACCAACATGACTAAACGTGTAATCTAACTAATGAGAGTCCCCATAGGCCAACACATGTCCTCTCCAGTGTGCTTTGTCCTCACTCACACACTCCCTATGAAGCTTCCAAGAAGGTCCCTCATCCTGATCACTACTTTAGGCCAAGCACTATGAACTGTGTAGTTATAATCCAAAAAAATATTGAAAAGGAAGGTACACCTTATTTACATGAGTCATATCATTTAGTCATTTGACCATTTATCATTTGGGGGTGTTATATACACTCCAACCATAATGACAATAAATTAATGTACAAAATGTCCTAGTTGTTTTTTTCTTGAAAATCATATGGGGATGCTTATAGGTAATGATAAAGGATACTTGGAGAAACGTTAATATAAATTTTAGATTGGATGATTACATGTAATTGATACTTGAAAATTTACTAGACAAGTATCCCGATTACACTTTCTGTAACTGCCAAGTCCTGTAAAAACCAAAATCCTGATATGAGTTTCTTAAATTTATTTTAATATTATATAGAATTTAAATGTTTTTTAATGATATTACACTAAATGAAAATACCTAGTTTTTTAGAGGACCATAATATTTTGTGATAGTTGTTCCGTCAAATTAACCACACCACCATAAATGGTATCCTCTAAATTCATTTTCACCGCTACTAGGAAAAATGAAAATGAAAAACATGAAATGCGATGAATGGTACAGTAAACATCTATAGGGCCACGAAAAATTCAATCCTTGATCAAATGCACCAAAAATCTGACGAATGCTCAACTAAACAACTATATATCCCTATACCATTCATCAACATGCCTTAAAATCAATACCCAAGGAATCACCAACTTCATATCTACACAAAGAGGCTTTATTTCTTGAAAACTGAGGGAGAAAATATCTATATATGTAAATATATATATATATGTGTAGATCTATTGGAAATCCCAAAGAACCATGAGAGGAGACTTACTTGAGAAGAACCATGTTCAATCAACCAAGAAACCCCCTTGATTTCCATCCAAAATGTGTGGGTGAGCACCTGCAACCATTGAGAATCGAAAATACTGAGTGAGGATCAAATGGGAGAATACATGGAGTGACATAAGTTAATCCTAATGGAGCTCAAATTTAAAAACCCATTCATTAAGTGGTTTCACATTTAGTCTGAACAGATTGGAAAACTGTAGGCTAAACGTTTTCATTCCGCTATTTCATTATAATGAGTCAACAAGGTTTCCTCGCACAGTTTGGAAAACTGTGCGCATGCTATATGAAACCTACAATCGCCCCATGTACATGTTCTTGGAGAACCCACATTGTTACCCCTCACCGTGCTCAAACAGTGCGCCCTGAAAAATCCCCCAATTTTTTTCAAAAATACTACAAACTCTACCAACATTTTTCCAACTCAAACCCAGTACATTAAAAACTAATAAAAGAATAAAAAAGGATACATACCCAAAACATGGGTTTCTACATTATCCTCACAATTGTAAATTCCATCCCTGGAATGTAGGGAACCATTACATTAACAAAAGATCTCGGGTCATTACTCTGTCATGCCCTTCTCCCGCTCACGAGTCTCCTCTTGAATCTGAACATGAATCCAAAAATATGAACTAATCCAATTAGTTTACCATGAAATACAATATTTTTCCAATCCGATATCTACAATGTATCATGCACCAAGGAATCATGTGGTTCTAAGTCAACAAGTTCCAAACGAATCACATAGTATTGAGCTGGTGGATACTTTTTCGACTGTGACACATGAAACAGATTGGGCCCTACACTAAACCATGTTGAAAAAGAAAAATGATAATACACCGCTCCAATCCTATTCTGTATCTCGAAAGGACCAATATAAATCGTAGTTAACTTACCCTAAATCCCAAACCAATGATATCCGATCCATGGAGTAATTGTCAAAAACCAATGATCACCCACCTCTATCAGTAATGATTGTCGATGATGGTGCACATCGGATTTATGATGACATTGAGATTTATCCATCCACTTTCTTATCATCGTGATTTTCCCTATAGTCACTTGAAAAAGTCATGGTCCGATTATAGATGTCTCACCTTTTTCTAGGAAACATAGTGGGGAATGACTTGGATTCACATACAAATTCTCAAAGGGAGACATATGTTTCGAAGCCTGATGACTAGTATTGTAGGAGAACTCCACCGGGGCTAATTGATCCTCCCGTGAACCAACAAAATCCATCAGTTGTGTCTTCAACTTATCCTATATGGTTTGTATCGTCCTCTCAGATTATCCATCCATCTGAGGATGATACATAGTTCACATAGTCAACTATTACCCAAGGGATTTCTACAAGGATTTCAAAAAAAAATGAGATGTGAACTTTAGATATCCATGTAATACAATCGAAACACGAAGACCGTTCCATTTTACCACCTCCGATATATATATTTTGGACAGATCCACCAACGTATAAGATTACTGAATTAGGATGAAATGGGATGACATTGTTATCTAATCCATAATCAACCTTATGGAAATGACTCTATGGAACATTATTGGGAGACCCATAAGAAAATCCATTTCTATCTACTCTCATATCCACACTGGGATATGTAATGAATGAAACATCCCTTCTTTCAGTTGATGCTCTTTCTTGACTTGATGACAGTTCAATAATCTTGAGGCATAAAGACCACATCCCTTATCACTGAATCCCATCAAAATTTCACAATCAACTCCTTATGAATTTTCAGAATTCTAGGATGGACTACCCACCCAGAATGATGATTTGTCTGGAGATGTTACTCTTGAAAATCATCTTATACCCCCATTCAATTACAAAAACAGACGACTAAATTCCCATTCAGTTCCCAGCTCTTAATGGTCTCCCCACCATCCAGTTTCTCCCTCATCACCAGCCACTATTAATCAGATGCATGTGCCTATTTTACCAGACTAGACATGTCAAGAAACAATGGAACCTGAATGAAGACTGCTCTATCACTGCATTACTCACATTCCAACTGCATGTTGTCATTCACCAGCATCAACTACCACTAATCTGATACCTGTGTCACCACTTGAGAATATGATTTCTAACTTAATGCATCTTTCACTGAATTTCCTTTAACGAGTGTGTACATTATGTCGAAGTCAATCATAGGGAGATATTTCATCCATCTATTTTGACTCAGGTTAAAATATTTTTTTGAAAGGATATTCTTTAATTTCTTGTGATTATTAAAACTACATATTTCTCACCAAAGAGATAACGATGCCACATTTTTAAAGCATGAACCACTACTGCCAAATCCAAATCATTTGTTGGTCATTTATTCTCATGCAACTTCAACTGCCATGAATCATACACAACCACATCATCCCACTACATGAGAACACACCATAACCCTGATCTCGATGCATCACAATACACCACATACCCTTTCCATTTTTCAAGAAAAACCATGATTGATGCTACTGTAAGGAGACCCATTAACACTTCAATGAATTTTGAGTACATCACATCCCATTGAAATGGGATATTCATCCATGTCAAAGATATCATTGGTGATGAAAATTGCAAAACAACAAGAATAGAACATTGATAATACGACGCTCAACCAAGGAAGATCTCTATCTATAAAACATTCTTTTAGGGTTTCCATCAGATAACAACTTCTATCATTTTTGGATCAACTAGAAAACCATTCTCCAAAATAACATTTCCATGGAAACAAACTACCTGTATGGAAAATTCAAACATTTCTTCCAATTGATGATCCCTAAAGATCCCAAAAAATATCTCCAAGTGATGCTCATGATCCACCATTTTACCACAATACAATAGTATATCATCAAAAAATACCACCATTAAAGAATGCATATATCTCTGAGATATCTGATTCATCAATTCCAGGAAAATCATTGGTGCATTCATTAGACCAAAGGGATAGAACACATACTAGTAATGTCTATATCTACATATGAAAGCTATTTTGGGGTATCATACTTCCTCAAGGATAATTAGTGATAACCTCACATCCATCAATTTGGGTGAACCACTATGCTCCCATAAACAGGTCAAACAAATCTTCAATAAATGAATATGGATATCAGTTCTTTATTGTATCCTTATTAAGTCTACGATAATCTGTACAAACCTTCAGGGTTTTATCCACCTTTTTAACAAACCAAAACGGTTCACCCCACAGAGATGTACTCGACCGGATGAACCCCTTATTTTCCAACTCATCAGACTACTCATTCAATTCCCGAAATTCTACTGGTTCCATTTGGTAAGATGATTGTGAGATAGGAATGTTAACTAGAAGGATATAAATCATAAACTCCATTTCTATCAAGGGTGGAAACCCGAAGAATTGTTTGTAAAAAATATCCAGAAACTGATCCACAATAGCCTAAAAACATAATTTTCAACACCTTCCATTGATTCCAACAAAAAAGTCACTAACTGATTCGAGATTGTTCCAACATTTGTTTCCCATAAATCAGTTTCACCAAGCTTTGAACTCTTCTCCCCTATAAAGAGATGTCTAATTCAATAATCCATTACAAATTAAACTTCTCACACATAGCATTTGATGTGGACTATAAACATTGAAAACCAATCCATTCATGGGATTAAATAATAAGAATACATCTCACGAACTAATAAATATCATATCAAATCAATTATGTGCACAACTATGAGACCTTCTCAATAGAGGAAATCTCAGCAATCTCTTTGAACTAGAGGGGTTTGTAGTTTCAATTTAATGATTTTTATGTGTACATCCAAAAAATAAATCATGCGGAAGTAATAATAGAGTTTGAAGAACCTGTATCAAAAAAATCATACATCAATGATTAATTTAAAAGAACAGTACCTCGCACCATGGATCTTCTGGACATATCATCCTACACAACCTACATTCCTCTGAACAACTGCTTACATGGTACACTCTACAACTTTTTACCCTGCTGAGGTGTCATGGTATTCTAAGAATCACCATGACCAACATTACTTGTCACTCGATGGGTATGCTGCTATCCCTGTTGCATTGAGCCATAAATCCCCTACAGCCCCGGGGGAGTGTCGCAAACACCCGAACTTAGATATTTTCAACAATAATGTTTCAGATTCCCCTTCTGCATACATATAGGTATTACTTGATGTTTTTTCGTACAATCCCTTGGATGTGGCTCGTAGATCCTCACTGAAAACATCCTATCATGCACTGAGGCTTCAGAAGAATATTCAATGATCCTATTGTCGGATTCTGGGTTGTTCTCCCACCTTAGAAATAAGAGTCCCTATTCCACATGAACCCAGCTTTCGAGTTCCCACTATTTCACATGGGTACCAACCTAATTCTATTACATGTAACCTTTATATGATCCCACCCAGTAGCCATAGATAGATTCACCATTTATGTGTAATCAACAATACACAAAAAAGTTATCTATTAACAAATTTCCTAGTTCAACTCAGCTTAAAAAATTCATTCCATCAACGACGTACTAACTGCCACTTCAGGGGAAAACCACACTATGTTCATAAACATCATTGCATATTCCATCACTACCATCTTCCCTTTATTCAATCTAATGAAATAAATTTTACATAGAATTATAAACGTAAGATGGTAGAATAGTTTACAATAAAATTCCTTAAACGCCTCCTATGTCACACATTAGCCTATCCAAGCGTCTACCGCACACTCCCACTACTACAGGGAATGATCATCCAAAATATTAGTGGCTAACATCACATCCAACTCTATCAAGGTTCCCAAAATGTAAAATATCTTATTCATTATGTTCATCCAAACATCATCCCTCTCTTTCTCCAAATCACCCCTAACGATGGGTGAATTATTCCTTTGATACTATACCGCATGATCCACAATCCTTGATTCATCTACTTAATACGCACTTCCAACTACTTAAAAAGCTTGCACTATACCCTACTCAAGCTTGTGGTTCACCGGAGTCTCTAGTGAAACCATATTTTAAGCAGCCTCCTCAGGTTTGTATCTACGACTCATACCCGATGTCGTTTCAATCAATAAAAAACATCAATAAGTCCTTATATTTTAGCAAAACATGAATAAAAAATTCTAGTTTAATTTTAATACAACTATCAAAACCAGGAATTCCACCAGATAACATTTCCCATGGTGCATTATTTTGAAAAAATCCACATGTTTTGAAAATCAACCCATTTTCATAACCCCATGAGTTTTCTATGTATGGAATCCTTCCATTTTGAAACCCAATTAAAAATTTTCAAATACACACATTAATATCAAACCGTAGATAATTATTACCCAATGGAATATTCATCATAGTGGTATGTCAATTCTACCATGCATGCCACACTCATCTTATATGAAACACTGATTACAATGAGATATCCATTGCCTATTAGTGCCTCCAAACACTTATGTACCCCACTATCTAGTATCTTGACGTTCATCATTTAATGGTTAGTAATGAATTTTTAGGGAATACATTCCATGATCTAAATATCCAATATCATTTTACAATTGCGAATCAAGGAGTAGTCTTGGATTTAATTTCAACAGCAAGAACAACAATCAATTCCAAATGATCGAACAACTGTTCTCAATTGAAATCCAAGGAAAAGAAAAAAATATAATATCACTTGTAAAATCATGCCCCATCTCATTGGATTAAGATGGTAGTGGAGTGTTATGGGACCTTAAGCAACATTCCCAAGGTGCTAAAGGGTGTAGTAAATTATGAGGTCATTTAGAATTAATTGTGGAAGGATTTTCCATTGAGATACAACCAACCAATCTAGGAATCCACCAACGACAGACAATACGATTCATGTTGATAAAACATCCAAACACATACAACTCCAAAATACAAACAACTAATACATACCAAACCCACATTACAAATACAACCAAGCATGATATACCATATTAGACTACCAAGAGGAAGAATAAATAAGAGACCCAAATGAACCAATGAAAATGTTCACAGTTCCACACCATGCTCCATGCTCCATGAACCAACACTTCTCCCAAGCATCACCATGAGTCACTATCAATGAAATGATTTACCTTAACCTATGTCCTAGAATACGACATCTATAATAGAAACAAATTTCCAAAGCATGTGGAGTGAAACAATACTACATAGGTTTTCCTAAAATTACTTCCATACACATGAAACTAGTATATAATTTTTATCACATTTAAATAATATTGATTATATAAAACATTCAACAGTTCAACATTTAGAAAATGTCAAATATACAAGTACCCAGATAGGTCAAACAAGGGAAAGCAACAAAAATTCCATAATCTATAACACTATCACCAAAATTAGGACAACCAATTGAGAATTTTCATATCCACAACACAATTATGAACAACACAATGCTTCACAATCCAAAACTGGTATAAATACCATAGCAACACGTCCATCCGACCAAATCCTTCCTTCACAATTTAGTGGCACTTCGCATCCAGATATCCTTAATCGTTTCCCTTCAATACACTATCCATATTACCTTTTATAGTTTTACTCTTCTCTCACATTACATACAATAAAAAAATGTCATAATTTAGAAGAGCACAAAAATGGAAAAAAATATTCCAATAACCATTTCCTTTACATGTCAATCCACTTCAATAAATCACCCATTTTTTGAAATCATTTTTTAACCAATTTTCAATTCCCTACCAGAATTAAATAAACATAATTATTGAAACCCACATTAAAAAATAGAATCAATGACTAAAAATTTTAAATTCAACATTTCAATGTCACATAATAAACCCATTTTCCAACAATAACCAATTTTACCCAAAATCCGAAAATCACCGCCAAATGAGTTTCCAAAAAGTCTCAAACGTCCTAATAACAATTAATTTCATGAAAAAAACTAATTACTACAAAGGCCAAAATTTCTAAACAAGTGGGGTCAAGAGAGAAGCCACCTACCATTAGGGTTTCGATGAATTCGACCCATAAACAACATGACCACAAATCAGGAGAATTCCCTACTAAATCTATTTATACCAACTTCCCTATCATCAACATGCCTTAAAATCTACATCCAACGATAAAAACCCAAATATATTCTCAAAAAGGGTGTAGATATAGAAAACTAAGGTGGAGATAGATGTAGATCTTGAGGAAACCAAAATTAACCATGAGGGGAGACTTACCTGAAATTAATCTCCTCCCATTCACCACGAAACCCCATTGGATTGCTTCCAAAACGTGTGGGATATTACCACCAACCATTCAGAACCCAAAATACAGAGTGAGGTTAGATTGGGGGAAGATTTGGAGTGAAATATGTTAAGCCCATGGGATCTGGATTAAAAACACAATCATTATGTGGCTACATGGTTTGTCCACCCAGTATGGAAAATTGTGCTTTAATAGTAAGAACAACAGTATCTCGAGATATGGGGTCTGCATGGTTTCCTCAAATGGTTTGGAAAACTGACCACATTCTGGGTGAAGCCTATTGTCTCCTCCTACATTTTTTCATTGAGAAAAAACATAGTTTCCCCTAACCGTGATCAAACATTGCATGATTAAAAAATCCTCCAAGATTTTTCAAAACAATTCCAAAGTATCCAGATGTCTTCCCAACGCATCCAAAGAACACTAAACACAAAAAATGGTGTAAAAAGGCTAAATACTTAAATGTGGGGATTCTAAACCCATGTGTATAGTGGGATAGGGAGAATAGTAGTGGTTGCACCAGGTCCTACATCTATGGAATGGTGACACAACATATTGTATCAAAAATGGTTGGTTTGAAAACCATATATATATCCATCCTAAGGGACACTAAATTCTTCATCACACTTATAAAATTCATTATTCCTTCATAATCCATTACTCTCATTCATTATAGAAACATAAACTCATAGAAAAGATGGATTAATGTAATCTGAGGCACGCATATGTGTATATATAAACCTAACATGTTTATATAACTTGATTGAATAATTTCCATGTGGTCATTAATTTCAATAATAAGTTTACTCCTTATTTTATTCCATTATTTCGGATCCATTTTATGGTTCGATGTGGTTTTTTCTCATTAACGAACATGCATTGATTTTTAATTCGAGCGAAAATATGTCTATTTTTTTAATATAAAATAGTGCAACCCCAACAAGAAAATATTTCATTGGGTGGTATGAAAAAAAATTTATTTACTTATATATTCTCCTTCATAAATATAATAAATTACAAATTATTTAAAATTTATGATGTCAATTATTATATTTTTTTTAAATATAAACATAATACAATAAAAATAACATAAGCTTCACAAATTAGTGATAATACTTATTCATATTGAAAGGATAACTTATTTAATGTTAGTTATATTAATTACATCAACAAAAATATTTTTATTAAAAATATAAATATATTATATATTATGTTCATAATTAAAACATAAATTCATATTTAACTATACTAATAAATATATTACATTATTTAAATAAATACATATAATGTGTTGTTTGTTATATTTATACATTTAAATTGATTATAATATACTATATATTAAAATTATACAAATATATATTCTGAATCCTAACTGATATAAATAAATAATAATATATTAATAATTTAAAATATTGATTACTTATTAATATACTAGTTAAAATGATTTTATTTTTCAATATATGTATTTTAAAATATAAATTAATTAGTTTGATTATATTATCTATTAAATATATTCCTCGGATGTGCTACGTTATAAAAAAATCACACAACACCTAAATGATATAATTGTATTATGAAACGTTATATGTTTTTTTATTTATAAATACAAATGTTATATTTTATTATTTGTATAATAATATTATAACATTAGGTATATTTATACATTTATGTAAAAAAATGATTTATAATATATTAATTTATTTAAATATATAATGCATTTGTTAAATTATATATTAATATTACATTATAATATTTTCGTATATTGAAAGTATTTTTTTATTTAAATATTTTTTGCATTTTACTTATAAATACTATCAATATAGACATCGTAAATTATATTTATGATATAATATGTTATTGGTTTACTATAAAAAATAATATATAATGAAAATAATACATTATAAATAAATTACATATTATTTTACCTAAATTTCCTTTTATGTATATTCATTAATGACATTATTATAGGATAATTGAAAACCCTTACAATGATCCCAAAAAAAATCCAAAATAAAAATTCAAATAGAAAAAAAATTTAAATTTTGATATCCTTTATATTATTTTATAATGAACCCCACTATTTGTCTAGTGATAGGGTTTTATGTTTCTTATTATGTTGAGGGGATTTATGAGCTATGTGTTAGCCGAGTTCATTTCCCATGAAAGTCATGGGAGTGATGGATGATATGATAGATGAACATGGATATTAATTATTATTCAAATCATGAAAAAGGTGAAATATTTTACGCTTTTTTGTTTTGATTGGGGTGCTGTCAGTTAGAAGGTATTTCACGTATTGCATCTTTTAGTCATTGGATAGTATTTTATAGTGGTGAGATGTTGGTTGATGGTTTTTTATCTAGTGTTATCATCTAGTGGGTGAATAACAATGATGGGTTTTTCTGATTAAATTCATCATTTACAAATAATACCTGATGTTAATGTCAGGACCAATAATAAATTCCCATCCTATATTTACATAGAAAAGTGAAGATCCTATAAAAGATATTTTTCATGATAAATATATTATTAATTTCAATAATATATTAAGAAATGATACTTCATATTATGAAACATCCTAAACATTATAATTAATAACACATTACTAATGACAAACCCAACATAAATAAATTTTATGTGAAGTTTTTTGTTTTGTTTAAGGAAATACATCATATATCTAGAGTGTTGGTGGACATTAATAAAAATATTATAACATAAGAAGACATTTTCCATTCTGATAGATAGAAATAAAATATTACATTTAATATTGAAAATTTCTGATTGGAGAGTATAATCTAATAATCTTTAATATAGAATTCTTCAATTTACGAACCTATACTAGAGATTGGGCTGATCATTTTGGATGTGAATTAAAATATTACATGTAGAATATGATGATTATCATCAATCCATAATATAAATATTAAAAAAGAGTTGGGGTGCAGGATTCCTAAACAACACTATATATTCACGTTGAAGTGTGCCTCCACATAGGATCTAAACCAAATGATCTCTATTCATGTCATTCCACATTGCTGATTAAAATTTTTCCCCTAATCATCATAGATTATGTTTTTCTCACACCATTAAGGGACAAAAGTATATTTGATAACATATGGATCAATTATATTCATGGATTCCATAACATAACATTAATCAATGCATTCAAATCATGAATTATGAGAAAAATAAATCCCACACATTATACAAACCAATATATTTATATTTTAAATGATCAACAAATCAACTAATATAGTGTTGAATATTGTAAGATATAGGGGTAAATAATTAATTTATGTGGAATATACTATTCTATGAAAGTCATGCACAAATCACGTGATTTTATATAAACCTTCAAAACATCAAAGTATTATTCCTAATTTTTGGAGAAATCTAAGATACTCCCACCATAAAAGGATATATGTGCATAAATTTTTGAAAATGTTACTGAAATATTATACTACTCATTTGACATAAATGAATTTTATGATGTTTTAATGATATATAATATTCATTTTCATATATTCAATGGAATTTTATGTTTATTAAAATATAATACCATAGTGTGGTTTTGTCCATAAATTCATATTCCATGATTATAATCATTAATATAGTGAATTAGAGTTCAATACATAAGATTACCGTCATAAAGGAACATACCGTTGATAATTTATGATAATATTAATTTGTGAAATTTCTTTTCCATACCTATTGATTATATGTTGGATGAGGGTGATATATTTTTATTTCATTACAAATACCCATAATTGATCTCATAGATGATTGACTAGAATATATAATTAATGTATGAATCAAAAATGTTTTTCTTTACCCAAAAAAACACATAAATCCATTTTTTTAATCTCAATAGATGGAGATATGGAACTTTTATACATGCATGATTGTAGGTTCTTATCAAATTATATTTACGTATTTTAACACTATTATTGGTAATCGAATTTAAAATAATATTAAATATTATCTTATATACATCCAATTTGTATATCAGTCATACTAGAAGGTATTTATGACTGAACCAATAATTAGGGTTTCTTGTAAGAATATTTATACTCTTTGTGTTCAAAAAATGAAAATATTTAAATTATTTTGGTTATTATTCAAGGAATTTATTTAAAATGGGATTTATTTATTTATGAAAAATTACTTCGGAGAAGCGGGGACATATAGACCATAGAAAAAATTTAAAGCTACCTCATAATTTTAGATGCTAGAAAAATATTTGGTGGAGATATGTTATATATTATTTAAAAATTTGATGCATATTCCAGTTTTCACAATATGTCTTCCCCATAGTTCGCAATTATCATATTTTTGTCCTAAATAAAAATGAAAAATGCATTTCTTATTTTGGATATATTTTTAGAAACCAATTATCATTAGTGAAGTCATTTTTATCATATTAAATGGAAGGGAACTATTCAAGGATTCCTTGTAAAAAGGACCTACATACATTCCACTATCAAAATCATATGTATTTTCCTCACAATGGGTGGAATTTAAGATCGACAGTGTAATATTATCCTCCTTTTTGTTTGGATTGGGGTGTCTTCAGTAAGATGGTATATGGTTCATTTCATCTCTTAGTCGTTGGATGATATTTTTTTAGTGTTGAGAGTTTGGATGAAGTTTTTTGATCTAGTGGAATCATTTAGTGGTTTAATAACCATAATGGGGTTTTTTGATTAAATTCATCATTCTCAAAAAAACTCGACATTAACGTCAGGAAGAATAATAAATTCCCATATTATATTGACATTGAAAAGTGCATATCCTATTAAGGATATTTTTCATGTTGAATATATTAATAATTTCAATAATATATTATGAAATCATACTTAATATTAGGAAACATCCTAAACATAATAATTAATAATACATTACTAATGACACACACAAAATAAGTAATTTTTATGTGAAATTTTTGTTTTGGTTAATGAGTGACATAATATTTCCGTAGTTTTCATGGACATTAATAATATTATTATTTCATAATAAAAAAATTCCATTAAGATAGATTGAAGTATATGATTACATATAATCTTGAAAATTTCATATAAGACAGTATATTCTCATAATCTCTAATATTGAATACTTTATTGTACACCATATTAGAAAAGATTGTATTGATAATTTTGGAAGTGAATTAAAATATCACATGTATTGGATGGTGATTATCATAAATCCTTAAAATAAATATTAAAAGAGAGTAGGGGTGGAGGATTTGTAAACATCACTGTATTTTCACATTGAAGATTGCCTCTAAAGGGGATCAAAATCACATGGTCTCTATTCATGTCATTCCACGTAGCTGACTAATTTTTTTCCATAATCATCATATATTACTTTTTTCTAGCTCCATCAAGGGAAAAAAGTCTATTTGTTAACATTTGGATCAATTAGATTAATGGATTATTTTTCATAACCTAAATCAATGCATTCAAATAATGAATTTTGTGAAAAATAAATCCCACACATCACCCACCGAATATATTTAGATTATAAATGATTAAAAAATATTCTAATTTTGAGTGGAATATTGTAATAGGTGGGGATAAATAATTAATTTATGTTAAATAACCCATTTTATGAATTCCATACACGGATCACATTATTTTATATAGTCCTGGAAAACTACATAGGATGATTTCTGATTTTTGGAACATCCTAAGATACTCCCAATAAATGAGGATATATGTGCATAATGTTTTGAAAAGGTTACTATAATATTATAATAATAAATTTTCATAAAAAAATTTTAGGTTGTTTTAATGATATAGAAGATTTATTTTCATTAGTTGAATGGAATTATATGTTCATGAAAATTTAATGCCATCTGTGGGGTTTTTTTCTATAAATGATTATTCAAATATTATATTCTTTAATGCAGTGAATTAGAGTTCAATATTTAATAATACCATCATAAGGAAACATACCATTGATTATTTATGATAATATTAATTTGTGAAATTTATTTTCCATTCCAAATGAATATATGTTTGATGAGGGTGATATATTTTTATTTCAATATTAATACCTATAATTTATTTCATATATTATTGAATAGAATAAAAAATTAATGTATGTATCAAAATATTTCTCATTACCCCAACAAACTCCGAAATCCATTTCATTTTAATCTCAAAATAAGGAGATCTGGAACTTTTTAACATACATGATTAGAGTTTCTTATCAAATTTTATATTTGTATTTTAACACTATTATTGGTAACCTACTTAAAAATTATATTAAATATTATCTCATATACATCCAATTTTTATATCATTCATACGAGAAGGTATTTTTGACTAAACCCAAGATTTACGAATTTTTAAGGAAAATTTCTACTTTAGTTTTTCAAAAAAATTAAAAATATTTAAAAGACATTGGTTATTATTCTTAGAAGTGTTATTAAATTGGAGTAATTTTTATGAAAAAATCCATCAGAGAAGTGGGGACATATGGAACATAGAGAAAATTTTGAGCAACCTCATATTTTATGTGAATGAAAACATTTGGTGGAGATATGATAAATATTATTAAAACATTTGTTGGTGATTCTGATTTTCCCATTCTCCCACTCCTATAAGTCGCAATTCTCATATTTTTTTCATAAATATTAATGAAAAATTCATTTCTTATTATGGGATATATTTTTAGAAATCAATTATCATATGTGAAGAAATTTTTTATCATATGAAACGGAAGGGAAATGGTTCATGGTTTCATTTATAAAAGGACCTATATATTTTACACTATCTCAAACATATGTATTTTCCTCAAAATGTGTGGAGATTAACAAAGATGGGGAAAAATTCTCCTTTTGTTTTTTTTGCGGTGTAATCGGTCAGAAGGTATTGGGCTCATTGCATATTTTGGACATTGAAAGAATTTTTTTGGAGTTGAGTTATTGGATGAAGGTTTTTGATCTAGTGATATCAACTAGTTGGTTAATAACCATAATGGGGTTTTATGATCAAAGTCATTAATATAAAAAAACATGATGTTAATGTCAAGAACAATAATAAATTCCCACCATATATTGACATAGAAAAGTGCATATCATATAAAATATATTTCTCATGTTAAATATTTTATTAATTTCAATAATATATTTGAAAATTATACTTCATATTAAGAAACAATCTAACCATAATAATTAATACCACTTTACTAATGACACAACCAAAATAATTAATTTTTAAGTGTACTTTTTCTGATGGTTTTTGAATTAAATCCTATTTCTTGGGTGTTGATGGACATTAATAAAAATATTATTATAAGGTCATGAACTTAAACATTACATAATATTTAATTAAATGAATAATTCACGTTGAGGATGTTTTCAGGAATAGTGTTTTAGAGAATTATTACATAACTATTACATCTCAAAAAATTACAATGTAGACACTTCTACCCAGTATGATTTTTTTCACAAACCATGAACTCTTGAAAAAAAGTCACGTCTAGTTCCATGTTTAAGACAACATGAATTTTACTTGATCCCATCCATGACCCTATTCTACATTATGTCATGTGAAAAACATTTCCGTAACTTGGGATGAGCATAAAAAGCTCAAGAAGGGATAAACAAAGAAGGAAAACTGTTAGTTTTTCAAAACAACAAGTAAACATTAATACTTCAACAGAAGTAATAATTTTCACCTTTATGAAGTAGTAAATACTCTTAACTGAATAAAAGATCATTACTTACCCTTTTATAACCAAAATATTTCCATAAAACCCATATAAAGAACAAATAATAAATAAAGGTAACTTGGGAAATAAACATACTTAATGGAATAACATTACGGTCGACTTCCACACATATAACTAAATGGAATATCCAAACGGCTGACTTCTATACCCAATGCAATGGAGGTTATAACGTAGCCACATGTCCTTTTATTCACTACACCACCATTCATATGGCTTATCACGTAACCACCCATCAAATTTCAAAGTACAATCATATCACATAAAATAGTTCAAATATAAACATTTCACTAATAACATTTCATTTTAAATCACAAGATGTAATTTCAAGTTATTGAAATAATCAATCCACTTTCAGAAACCATTTAAAATCAATTTTTGATTCAAAGTGTCCCATACAACATTGAAGCTTTTAATGGAATTATAATTTTAAAACATTAATGTCCATATTAATAAACACTAAAAACCATTTTTAAAACATGGTCATTAATGACAAATATTTAGAATAATCATTCATTAAAACATTTAAAAATATGATATTTTTATTAAAGGGGTTTTAACAAAATGAGAGACTCTTGAATACAAATAATTGAGGAATAATATTTAATCAGAACATTATAATATCATAATAATAAATGTTTTCATGATATAATATGTCAAAGGAGAGTATATACACCATATAAGAGTGAATTGGGGCATAATAATAATGAAGTCTCATTGGAAATGTAAAATGAGATGAAATCCCTTATAAAAAGGGTATCCCTAAATTAAGGATAAATAAATTTCTTAATTATGTGTGAACAATATAAATACACACAAAACTAGTGGATATTAAATCTAAAACAATAATAAGTCATTCAATCATATTCATAGGATGAAATATTCAATAACTACATGTTGAACACAATAAAATCGAAATTGGGTTAAGAAGTTCCATTGTAAAAATTCGACAGCCTAACGGCATCACATTAAAATTCAAAAAACAATTTGAGGAGACAAAAGAGTTTCTCATCAATTGGAAATAAATTTTAAATCAATAATGATATAAAATAACATATCCCAACATAATAATATGTAAATTAAAAGACATAACAAAAAGAAGTCTTTTAAAAAGAGGAGGGTGAAAGTTTCCCTTACTGATTTCGTTACATTCAAAACATATGAATCATTAATGAAGGATCATAAAATTAATATGTAAATACTCATTAATTAAAGAATATTACACAAATATTACAATCATGGGAAGTACATACACCACAAAAAAGAATGCAGTGGCAAATATTGCATGAAACTCATGGGGATAAAAAGTGAGATGAAAACCCCTTACCACGTTGTAATCAATCAAGTCGTATGACCCAAAGTTAATAACCACCAAATTAATCACAGAATACCATGAATAAAATGAGAATAATTATAATATATATCAAAAGTCTGTACACAATACACCACATTCATTAAATAAGTGGAGAATAATGGAAAATCTCACAGAATTAAAAGTGAGATAAGAAAATCAATTTCCTCGTTGTCCGACTTGACCAGCTCATTCTTTAATCACCCGAATAAAAAACTATTGTTAATTTCAACTTTCTTAATAACCTTTTTCAAGTTTATTATTCCTTTTATTTCACTATTTTCCATGTTATAAACATTATGTAATCATTTATGTTAATAAATTTTGTTTTTTCAATATATGGCACTTGAGTAAAAAATGAACACCTTATATTTACAAGATGTCCATGTGGTCAATAGTCCATTATATAAAGAATTATATTCATGATTTAGATATCATATATATCATATATATCCATTATACACATGTATTATTAATAGTACATAACATTTAGAGGTAAGAAATGAAATGCATCGTTCATGGAGACGGTAAGCCCTACGTATGCATGAACGCTACTACCATTTCTTTTTCATATTTAAATTGAATTAAAATATAATGATACATAGTTATATTATAATTACAGTATATAATAATTTATAATATCATTAAATCCATCGTTTATACATCCAACATAAGGCATTAATGTATCAATCACTTTTAGGGGCAGTTGTCTGCACTTCCTCAAATGAGATTTGAGTATTTACCCACTATGGAAACCATAAATGCATCCTATAAATGAAAAACATAGAAGAATAAAGAAAGAATAAAAATAATATATATCATATATAAATAATGTTCCATAATAATGGCCACCATGATAGGCGGTAATATTTAATTGAACAATCATCATTCCGTGAGGTGTTAGTTTTCCATCCGCATAAACATTATGTTATTCATCCATTAGATGGAGTTGTGTGTAAGTGTAGTTAGAATAATTATCACAAATAATTAATAGAATATTTATGATACTTATTTTGTAACAATATAAAGGAAATAAAAAGATTTTAGGGGTTGTGGAAGTAAAATAAAACAAAACAATTTAAGAGAAACCATTACCATTAATTTGGGTTATTCCCTTTGGATTGAACCAAAGGACTTGTTGAAGTACCTTATGCATAAGGTAAGGATTATAGGAGAAGAAGAGGGATGCATGGAGATTTTTTGGGAAGAGATTGTTTGATCCAAAAGTCTTGATAGGTGTGAGGAATTGCATAGAAGTGGTCTCCTTTTATAAGGGAGTGGAGGGGCTCTTTAAGAATGTGGGAAAAAATTATTTTATTATAAACTTATCTTCGGATTCAAGAGGTCCATAACACATTAATGTAAAATATAATATGACTAATATTCAAAATAAAATCATCCAATAAAAATTCGACTGGTTTTGGATAATATTTTAATCATTATAATCGTATTTATTTAAACCAATTATTAATGAGGTAAATACTGCATCATTACTATGTCACAAATAATTTAATTTATTTGACATCTAAAAATTATATAAAAAAATACCATGATGTAGGAAATATTTTTCTCTTTCCAATTAATATTTATAGTCTAAAATAAGACTTATATACCACCATATAAAAATTAATTACTAAAAGATTTTTTTAATGTCAATTTTGTCTTCACATTATATTAATTATTCTAAATTGTCATTTTAACTACCATGTGGCTCAATGGGGTCCCAAAATCTACAAAAAGATGCCCATTGTCGTTAGGAACTCAACAAAGAAGATATGGAAAAGTTTTAAGATAATTTTGAATTATTATAATATTATTTTTACCTTGAATTACCTTATTTACTTTTAACCGCGGTAAATAAAAATCAAAAGTTACTATTCACCAAATATTATTTTCATCTTATTGAACCACAATTTACTTCATTAAAACAACCATGTATATTAGATTTTAGAAATTCAATTTCCAGAAATGGTAAAATTTCATTTAAATTAAAAGGTCAATTTATTTAACTAATACTAAGTGGTTTCACTATTCATCAAAAATTTATGTTTTTAGAAAAATACCAAAAATTCAGCCTAATCTATATTTGATATTTTGAATTCCAAAATTATGTATATATTTTCAAATGAAAATAAAAAAAGTTTCATTAATTAATTTTAAAATTAATTCCCGTTATCAAAACAAATAGCGTGTTTATAAGAAACAATTACTATCAAAAGATTAATACTTTGTTTATGTCAAATTTCAAAGTGAAATTAATTTCAATGACCAACATTGGATTAAATGGTAAAAAATATTTTAATTTAACTTTAAACCCATGTAAAAAGTTAATCTAACCATATAAATTAATTAGATCAAAATGCACTTTTAAATTAAAATACAATATTTTTCACTATTCCTTAAAAAATGAACATTAACGGAAACATTCAAAAAATTTACAAAAAATAAATTTTTATATCCCCATTTTACAGAAGGATTCTATTTGGTCATAAATAATGTGTTAAAGTGACCAAAACCAGATTTAAAAAGGGTTCTCCATTAAAAGGTATTAAATTGTCCTTTTAATGTAAATTATGATTATAATTATATTCAATTACATTTTAAGCCTCTAACATTTATTAGATAAATGTAATTACATTTAATAGAAATATATAATCGTATTGCAGTTAGTTTTGTTCATTACTGCCAATACAAAAGCTAGGAGTTAAGTAACATTTAAATTAATAATATTATATTTTTAGTGTGCAATGTATGATTAAAAATAAATCTGTTGTTGTGTATCGGGTACACTATTGAACGTAGCAACCCAATTACAGTAAAATTAATATTTAATTCAAAATTATAAATAAATATGAAATGGTCATATTCTTTATTTACTAGGGATGTTACATCCTTTCCCCCTTTTGGGAATTGCGACCTTTCAATTTTATAATTTGGTCTTTGAAACTTAATTGAAAGTCTCATATCAGAAAAAGAGTAAGAATGCTGATTTTAATGATTGTTTTAATAAAATAATTTGAATGGATATAGTATCTGAAATAGTCTAATCATATGATTAAATATAATAATGATCTAAAAACATTGGAAAATAATTCTTTTTGAAATATGGATTATAAGAGATACAATAGAAGTAATGTTAGGAAGGGAAAAAGAATGATATAAAGAAGAATATAAATTAGAGTTTCCCCACATGTTATATTTTTAGAGAGGACTCTAGTACTTTATTAAATGGAATGGGAGATTTCTATGATAATAGAGATATAGAAAACCATCCATCTAATTTTAATGGTGAGAAAAAATATTTAAAATGTAAAATTATTTAAATGTTTTGGAATTGAGAAATATGAAAATATATGTCTGAATAATTTAAGGAATATAAATCATGAGAAAAAAATTAATCATAGTAAATATATATTTACACCATAAATGAAGAAGGTGTTTTTAATATTAATTTTTTTGTATTAATTAATTATTTTATTTCTGTATTTTATCAATGATATATTGATATATGAATTAGGAAATGTGAAAGGATTTTTCTATTTTACTTTTTTATTAAGGATTTGAATTTTTATATTTAATATTACCAATGAAAAATAAAAATATTCATTTGAATGTTTAACATCTTAGAAACACATGATTTAGGAAAATATTACTCATAATAGTATCATGGTGGTGAGATAATAAATTTTTGACAAAAAAATTATTCATATGAATAAATAAAATGGACTATATATACAAATTTAGAATTTATTAAGAATTTTATGATAATGTTTTCTATGTAATCAATATTGAAGTAACCTTTTTTGAATTTATGTAATGTATGAGATAATATGTATTTTCTTTATGGTATATGAATGCATGCATGTTTCATTAATTTTTCTTAATTTTGGTTAAGTCCATCATTTTAATATATTACTGGATTAATGTATTCACATGTTTTTTATGCGGTGATTTAGAAATACTACATGTTTTTTTGTGATTATGTATATGATCATTTCTAAAATTTATTGATCACATTTATAATGTTTTCAATATCAATCTTTTGGAATGGTTATAAAGATTAACTGTAATGAAATTACCCATTGTGGTTCGACTCGTGACTTCCCCAAGACTCTATTTAGAAGTCCTATGGATAGGGAATAGAAATGATTTTGTATTTCCCACAAATTTATGTATTGTCCTAAATTACTTATTTGAATATAAACAAATATACTATCCTACACAACTCATAATTTTAAAACGACATAATCTGAATCCTTAATAAATCTATGATCCCTATACCATTTATGATTATAATTAAATAACAGATAATGATGGTGTAAACTCGAAAGCTAAAAAATCTATAAATTCTATAACATGATCCATGTGAGAATTATAATTTCAAATGAATTCTCTAGGTAACCACCTCAGACTTACATGAAAAATATATGATCCAACTTGTCCATGTCTTCTCAGGACATAGCCAAATGTGTTGGAGTATGAATAAGACATTAGTCAAGCATCATAATCCCTTGAAAACGTGAGAATAATAATACCCACCATGACTCCTTGAAAATGGAAAACATGAATCCCAATGTATAGTTATCTAAATTAAATATATATAAAAATTTATAATAGAATCACCTTGATATAATCAATAAAGACATCATTCCACTTGTCGTTCATAACAAACTACCAGCCACATGATTCATCTCAAAAAAAAATCTCATTTTGGAAGGAACCAGTCCACAAGATATAACAGCATCAGAGACACTCTATGATGTTATTTAGATCATTAGTAACTTCCCACGAAATCAAACATGTTTTAAAAAATCGCGATACATCGAATGGGGGTCTTGACCTCAACCAATAGGGGGCCCAAATATCTCACTCTGGATCAACCCACTACATATGAGATCATATTAAAAAGGTATCAAGAACCCCAACGACATTATTTTATAGATGGAAGATCAAATCCCTAGTTACGGAGGCCACAATAATTACACAAATCCCACCTAGGTTATAAAGATGATAGATGGTCACACTACAATCTCATGGATGGACACCATAACTCTATCTGATAATAAACCTCTATAGGGGATCAAAATATTATGATATAGATATAATGATGCAGTGTATCCTTGATGGATTTGACTAAGGGAACACATTAATCAAATATATTTCAAAACTATGGAAACTAGTAGCTTTATACACACGTAAAGGGGGTAAAAAAATGTACTAAGGGTATACATGAGGTCTATATATCCCCCTGCCTACCTATGTGGTAAGGCCTCACATAGAATGTAAAACTAAAGATATATGATGTATAGGGATCACTTGGATCCTACCTATTTCAAGATAGATATCTTTTTGAACATTTTTCCTTTCCTTTTTTAACCACCTTTTAGGTGTCAATGTTCGTGTAAAACTGGATTTGTTTGTGTCTATGTACTTGACATGCATATTGCTGTATACTTTTTACCATGTATGTGTCCCTTCTAATGTTCGTAATGATCTATTAGGGATTATTACCATGTTTTTCGTTAGGGTTCACACACTATGTCATCCTTAGAATCACCGTGAAACTTTTATCTATTAATGTGAGGTCCCCACATAGAGTGTGATCCTAAAACACACACAGTGATGCTCATGAATTTCTAGAAACACATTTTCTTTTATGTTTCAACATCCACTTCATCAAATCCACCGCCCTCATTGTAAAATCTAGATCTAGGTTATCTCAAGTCTTATGTCACTAGAGATTGTAGATCCATGTTTCTTATATGATCTAGAATTATCTATTCGCACAATTTATATATGAACCATTCATCTCATGGGAAAATTGAAGAACACTAGTTTCAGTCACGTTCAATACTGATAAATCAGTTATCATTGTAAATTCATATATGGTAATTTTTTTCATGTGTCATACCGATAAATTCAATTTATTTCACTGATAAACAATTACACAATGATTTGAAACCTAGTAAGGTAAAAAAATTGGCCTAAATTAATACAAACAATGGTTGAATTATGAAATATGAAAAAAAAACCAAAATCCATAAAATGTGATGAATGCACATTATTAATATTTTATTAGGTTTTGATTCGTTAGGATAAAATCAGAATAATTAATACTAATAAGTAAAAAAATATACAATTGAAACAATTCAATTATACTAATGATGTGTGTATCAATTCTGTTTGTGGAATTTATCTGTGTTCATCCTAGAATAAGAACCATTATCGATATTACAGAATCGTATATCCCACAATTTGTTTCCATCAATTGTGATATCAAAAAAATATATTGATCCACTGATCCATTATTTGATCTGGATATGTAATCTTTTTCAAATAAAACTCCCAAATAGTCAAATGAAACTCCAGAGTTTGTGCATTCAAACCTGAGGAAATCATAAAATTTCATTCTTAGAAATGAAATAATTTACTATATAAAATTAAACTGAAAAATTAAATAATCTAATTTGTTTTTTCCATTCACATAAACTATGAATTTTTCGAAAAATTGATGTGTTGAAAGTTATTATGTCATGGCTACGGTATAACCTACATTCTAAACTAAACAGTGAACTTGGATTTTTGATCCAGTCCACCATTAAATATTTTATCCACTTTTTAGGAATATTAAGTGAATTTTATATTTAATATATCTATTATATTTAAAACTAGTATTCTGGGAACACAAGGCCTTATAATCGAATGTGCCCAATCCCTTAGTCTTGTAAATAATCCATATAATATCGAAAAATAATAAAATGTGAATTTGAGTCATTATATTCATCCCAATGTAGTTATTATCATATAAAAAATTTAAAAATTATAGAAATGGATGAGATTATTATGCTCTCATATGGGTCTACCATTCTTAGGTACTCTTCTAATTATTTTCATGCTTCCCCCAGACATGAACTAGTGGAATCTAATCCCCATGAAGGATCCTCTCCTATCAATCCTTGATCTCCCCTAAGTACACTACAATGGAATATCCATCATTAATGTCCATCCTTACATATTTATTAATGTGTTATGGGGTGTAAATGTACATCCTTAGATACACCACATGGAATACACAATTTACCTAGTCCAACTACAGTGATAGTGATAAGTGGTACACCACCTATCTAATTATATGAAATACCGTGAATGGAGAAATAAATATCTGAGATAATTTATTATTGCAGACATATCTACTCAATTACCATAAATGAAATGCCCTTAGGAACACATGGTCTCCATCCTTGAATATTAAAAGTCCCAATCATCTATATACACAAGTAATATATTGGCTCTGTGCAGTCGCAATTCACTCCTAAATGATCAAAACCATTTCTATTAGTGTTGCCACCAACTGTGGGCCCAAGATTTCAGAATCACCATGATAATACCAACAATGTGGGTGCCTTTTGGGTTTAATTCACAAATTTTAACACCATAAAATTCTAAATTATAAACATTATATTCATTAGCATGTATGACACACAAAACCAAAAAATTTGGGAAAATAACATCCTAAGTGTTTATAATATATAATTACTATATTATATAAATTTAATATATTATATACCATGTAATTTTATGAAAAAATAGTTATCGTGAATCACACACAAATATGTGTTTCTTTAATGGTTTACATGACATGCAAGACTGAGTTTTAACAAAAAAATTTATATTATTAAAATTCTTTTATTTAATATAATAAGATATAACCCAACAATTAAATTAGTTGTCTTGAATAGTATTAAATAAATGATGAAAATATATAGTTTAATGTTCTAAAAAACTAATTCATCGGTATCAAATTTATTAGAAATTATTATAAAAAAATGAATTCAAATAAAAAGATTAGATATAAATAAATTTTTACTATCAAATAGATATTTTATCTTAATAAATGAAATTATACTCAATCGAGGAGTTATATAAATTTAATATATATATTTATATATTATATGTAATAAAATATATTTTATCATTCAACCAATATTTTTTATAAGTATTAGATAAGAACTACAACAATATTACATATAAAAAACAATGTTTTTATAAATGCATTGTTTACACATTTTAATAATGAAACCAAATTAAATAAAAATAATTTAAATTTTATAAGATTTAAAACTAAAAATAAACGTAATATTTCAAATAAAAATTTTAAATTTAACTCAGGGAGAAATTTTGATATTTTTCTTTCATGTCAATGTTTCTTAATAGTGAAAAATGCTAAACATTATTTTAAAACTTCTTTTCTTATAATTTATCTCTTAAGATATATTATATGGTTTTTTGGTTTTAATTATTAATTATATCAATTATAACTATATTTATCTAATTAACATAATTTGATTGAATTTTACATTGAAATAAGATAAAAATACTTAGAAATCCATTGATCATTTTTACTTTAAAAACCACAATTGTCGTCCTACCCACAAGATTAAATTTAATTTAATGTCAGTCAGATCAGTGATGGGAATTTGGAAAATTATATTCCATATGTTTTATTAGAATAATTTAAATTATTTTAATAATATATTATTAATATTTTATGAAAAAATATATGTTAATTTAATTATAAATAATTGTGGTGAATTAGGTAAAATTAATCTTTTTAAAGTACTGAACATTAATCATAATGATCATAATAACCTTGAAACTTCTCATGAAATCCATTTTCAGACCTTTTTTCAAACGTATACTCTATTTTATCTAATTTTTACTAATATTTTATCAACATGATGTGGTAAATTTTTTCAGAAATTCCCTTCTAAAAAATACACAATATGGGCACTCCACTAACACTCTAATATGAATTCTTACTTCTCCTTCCCCACATCCCTCATAAAAAATTTTCTCATCAAAACTATACTATAATATTATCCCAATATCCTAGAAAAATATATAGAAGCCTTACATAAGTAATATGTTCATCCATGTATTCCCTTTGGTATAATCAAATAGGAGTTACCCAAAGAATATGAAACCACCTTCCTCGTGCTAATGGGTTTAACTTCCATTCTCCTCCACCCCAAAACATAATATTATATTATTATATTAAATTTTTTGTATCATAAAAATAATGATAGTTTTATATATATGATTTCTGACTACACTTATACAAACATCCATCTAATGGGTAATGAACTAACAGTTATTGTACGACAAACTACCGCCTCACAAAACGAAGATTGACCGTTTTTCAATTACCATCTCTCATGGGAGGTCACTATGAACGAAGCATTGTTTATATGTGATATTTATATGTATATATATATATGATATATATAATTTTCTGGTCTTATTTAATTCTAATATAACACATACCATTATTAGTTCCATATTGTTGGGATGTGATAACAACGTTTATGGACTTGTGGACCACATCCCCCTCAATGTGATCTGATTCACACCCACTATACATTGAATGTATAAATGATTATTTTATTAAAATAATATGTTATTTAGTAAATAAATATAGATCTGGAATTATAATATACATATAAATATATATCATTTACTTTTACATCTATTATAATATGATAATGAAATTGATGTGGCATTCATGTGTATGTACTGTCTACTGTCTGTATAAAGGGAACATTTCATTTCTTTCCCCCAATCATTATTGATTATAATAAATATATATATATATATATATATACAGAATATATATGATTATAACATCATGGTTTAAATCTTGGATATTATTAAATCATGTTCAACATAAGAAGATCAAAAAATGGCAAGTCAAAATATACTCGAAATACTGGACAACTAACACATAAAATAGTTAAAAAATTGAATGATAATGAAAAATGGGTAATAACATATGATAAGAATATAAAATATGATATTAAAAATATGATTCTAGTTCTAGTATATTTTTATGTCATGTTGAAAACTTTTATAATGGATGTTAAATGATTTTCACCAAAATAGAAGCACATTTTAATGGATTTTCATCTTAGTTTTTTACATCTCTAAGAGAAATGCCTTATTCACTAATTAATTATTTTTTGTTATGTATATTATGAATATTATGATATATTTTATCATTAATTATTTAATAAAAATTATATTTTAAACATTAATTCAATGTTATTTTTTCAATATGATTATGAATGAATTGATTAAATATGTTATGGGACACTTTGGAATGTTTAATGACTACTTTCCTTCTGAATAATTTTGATAATATATAAATTTCATTTCCATAATTTGACGCATAATTTACTGTTTTAATCTGAAATTCTATTATATGGTTCATGTATTTAATCAATAAAATAAAATATCATGATTTATTATTTCATCATGATATTTTTAGTTTTAAGTTGAATTATTTTATAAATGTTTCTTACAATAAATTATGCACTAAATGAAGGTTATTTTCATTACTCAATTCCATTATATTGGTTTATATTACATCCTCATTGATTATAATAAAATATGATTATCTTATTGTGGAAATTTACTATATATTTATGTATTTCAACTTCCCTTATATGGATTTATTATTCTTACAAAAAATTAATTAATTCGATCAGTCTCACATTAGCATTATATTATATTCATTTGTTTATTTAAAATTATAATTTTATTCAGTATTATTTACTCATAAATTAATTTTTGAGTAATTTATATGATCATTTTATAACAGACCCATTCAATTTTTTCTCCTATAGCCTTTAATGGACTATCTGATGTAGTTTTATTATTGTTTTACTCGTTGTTATTGAAAATATTTTGGTAAATGCTATTATGAAAACCATACCTCATTTCCCTATTTATCCATAGAACAGTTTTTATTTTATAAAAATTTGTAAAATTATTTTTTTAATCTCTCCAAAATGATTTATCAAAGGCACATTCAATATTTTTTCATTTAAAAATGTTTTCAAATTATTGTTCTTTTCTCCTTAAAAATAATTCACTTTCCCATCCCCACATTGAAAAATTGAATGATATTTACATCATACAAATGTAATGAATTACCCATTATCATTTAATATAATATTAATTTGAATGTTTAAAATGGATTAGTAAATAAAATGTTTTTTTGAAAGTGATTTAACGAAAAAAATTATTTTCATATTTTTTATCAAATGTTCTTTAAAAAATGATATTTTTTTCAAGAATGTTTTTATTGTTATTCTTGTATTTCATCAATAAAAACATCCCACAATTTTTATTCATATTTGGATATTTTGTTATTGATATCATCCTTATCCTTCAATTGTATGGTTTTTTATTCATTTTACCATGGATATTATTGATATTCTAATCCAAAATCTAATTTTTAAGTAACTTTGGGATTTTCAAATATCTTTTGATCAATAAAGATTGAATTTAGAATAGAAGTCAATAAAATTTATCATGTATATTATTAATTCCTAAACTATATAGAATTGTATTATTCTATTTTTACATTAATATTTATTCAATTAAATATGGAAATATTATTAATTACATATTATTTATTCAAAATAGATATTTTAATAAGAAATTTTAATTTTCATAATTATTCAATTTGTGGAATGATTTAGACAAGAGATGAGGGGTGGTACCTAGTTATTATATACATTCTCAATGTATCAACATTTTATCATGAGGAATATATGTTGAATTTTTTTTTGGTCTCTACTTTTAGATTTAGCCCATCATTTGAAAGGTCATAATTATATATTTTTTTATATGCCTAAGAAATTACAAGAAATAATTATGATTTCCCTTCATTGTGATTCATTATTCATTTTCCATGAGATTTTCACTAGAACCATGTATATGGATGAATTTTGTAACACCCCAAACTTCCACGGAACGCTTCTCTTTGAATAATACTATATCGTGTGTTGAATGCAACTTCGAGTTCTAATACACCAAAACCAATCAAACTAGCTGTTATGAAAATTAATACAGAAAGTTTGAAATTTTATAAATTATTCTTTTCAAAATGGACTTCATTTTTGGATATAGAATATCGAAATTATCGTTGGGTGAATTTTTGGTATTCTTCTAAAAACTTTGAATTTTTGATGAATAGTGAAAAACGCTTAGTTATAATTTAAAACCAAATATTTTTTTAAATAATTATTTATTAGATTTAAATTTATTTTAGGTCAAAATAGATACATAATACCTATATAAGTTCAATTTAATTCATTGGAGTTAGTTTATAATAATTTTAGATCTATAAATATTTTATTTTACTTTTCACCATCTTTTACCCGCCGTCTAAGAGAATTTCCAAATTCACATAAAACTTATTTTTACTGCTTCTGTGAGTATAATATCAAAACTAATAGAGAAAAAATTGATATCAATATGAAAAATGGTTTTCAATAAGATGAAAATTATTTTTCTGAATAGTAACTTTTTACTTTTATTTACAACGGTTAAAACTAAATATGGTATTTAATTGTAAACATTATATTATTATTAAAACAACACGTGTACTAATTATATAGTATAAGTATAATTAGACAAAATCCAACCTCAGGAATAAAATATGACCCACTTTGGTCCACATGGATTAGATTACGACAGTTATTATTATTTTATTTAAAGATGCGTTAAAAGATTTAAAATCAATGTTTAATAAGTAAAACATTTTTAATATATTGTTACACTTAAGATAAATTAGACTATAAATAATCATTATAAATATACATATATTTCCTACATAATGGTATTTTATTTATATTTTTTGGACATTAAATAATTTAATTTATTTATGACATAATGGTGATGCAGTAATTACCTAATTAATGAAATATTAAAACATATGATATTATAAATTTCCAAATAAATGTAATTTGAGACTTTTATGAATTAAAATAATATTTTAGGTTAATATTACATATTAGGGTTTGTTAAATTATTTTTATTCGATGTAATAATTCTGTTATAAATTTAGAAAAAATAAAATACAAATGTTGTCAAAATTGGCATAAAAGAGTTTTGAAAACAATTATTTTATTATTAATTGATATTCTATTCCTAAAAATATAAGGATTGGAAAGAATACATATATAATTATAGGTGTATCACTAACGAACCACTTGGGGTTCTTTAGTAAGAATATATATGTTTATTAATCATATAATATAAAAATACAAAGAGACATTATAAATGTCAATCTATTTAACTAAGTTTTAAATCTAAATGGTAATGTTAATAAATTTACCGAATCCTATAAAAATATTGTTGGGTGGGTGGTTATCCACCCATACCCACATTATCCTATATATAATCAATTTTTGAGTAGTTATAAACCGAAAATTATTTTATTATAAAATAATATTTCTAGCTTTTCTGAAAGTGTCGTGCATCCCTCTTGTAAAAGGGTACTCCCCCTTTTCTCTAATTGACACCATCAAAGCCATTTGGATCGGCCAACCTCAGACCGAAAAACCCCTAAAATATCCACCGTTCATCCTAGATGCCTTCCTTTAGTCAAAAATCCAACCTAAGAGCCCTTATGATCAAATCAAAAGGAAGAACCCGAAAAGAGGTACAAATTTCATCACCACATTCAAGTTCCTTTCTTCTTCCAGTTCCTTTTTCGTTACTAATTCAATTCTAAAATAATAACTCCTGTATCATTTATATATTGTGATGTTATTATAAATATGTTACAACAAAACTCATTATTCTATACATCCATTGAATGACATGTCACTATACGTGCATACGTAAGACTTACCGCCTCCATGTCATGGTGTAATTGTTATTTAATACTTTATTATTGGGATAGTTATAATAATGATGTGTAATTTATATAAATAAAAAATATAACTTGATAATTATTATTTAAATATAATATTCCATCTAATTATAAATTATTTTAATATCAAAAGAATGATATTTTCGCTCGTGTGTACGTACGGATTACCGTCTCCAAGAACGCGCTGAGATTAATTCCCCATCTTATCCATTCAAGACTAATTTTTATCTGATGATTAAAAAGGATTTTTAGAAACATTATATCAATATGGTTATTAATAAGATACATCCCATCAATAATAAACATGACTAACCAAACAAAAAATATAATGGGAAAAAAATACATTAACACCCGAAACGATGATAATACTATGATATTATTAACAAAGCAATGTTTAATGATCATATATGATATAATATTAATGTATATGATTCATGTATAATTTTTAAAAAAATTATTTCACCAATATACAATATTTTGACCTACCCTCGACCAAGGAATAGTGCAAGGTAAGGGTTAATTTCACAATCTGTTTATTATCTGAGGTTGTTTTTATGTAAGTATCTACTGGGACATATTTATTATCTATGTCCATGTTTTATGAAAGAGTTTTCAAAGAGTTTATTTTAAGGGAGTTTTTCACTAAAACATCATTTCAAATTTGTGAAATATTTATTTTTCTAAATCATTCTCGTTAATGTCCATGTTTTCAAAATGATTTTTAAGGATCTATTTATATGGACCCGAATGTTTTTAAAATGTTAATTCCCTTCATAAATTTAAAAGATATATGGAACAAATTGATTAAAAAAATGTATTTAAATGTCTTCCTTTCAAAATATTGTGTCTTTTAAGTGATTTCATGAAAAAGATATATTTCACTCAAAGAGTTTGACAAATCATTTTCTTCTATGTCAACATCCTTATATGGATTTTAATATTGTTCGAGGTTGATTTATTATGATACATATATTTCCTATTGTATTGAAGTTTTTTATGATATGTTTGACTGTGGATGTGTTATTTTTTCACCATTCATGGTTTATAGACAAAATATTGACATTTTATATGCTAGTTTTAGTACGAATGTTTATGTTATGATTAAACCATTTCATATGAGGAATGAATTGGACTTAAATATTGACGGGTGGAGCCCACTATAGGTCCTCGATGCATCTGTATGTCTCATGAGAAAAACTAGTGTCTTGGCATAATGCCTTGACAAAATCTTATTTTTAGTCTTGGCATAAGGCCTTAAAAATGTGGTTATGAAATTCTGGCATTATGCATTCCATCATTATGAAAGTGGCTATTAATATTGCATGTGAATATTCGACTAGTAGAATATCCATGTGAATAATTAAATGACATTATTTTGATTTTATATTTTACATATTATGATGAAGTTCATGTTTTAATGGATTTTGTTTTAGTCTTATACATTTCCTTAAATGTTTTTATTTATGAATGTTTCCTCTATATTGTTATCCATACTGAAAATCTAAGCTCACCACTTTCTATGTTTATTTATTCCCAGTATGTGAAGCTGTTTTTTATGATTTACCTATAGGGACAGTCTGAGGGGATATGAGTGTGCTCTATGGAAGAAATTTTGTTGTAAATTTTCATTTTATTACCTAATGTATACATTATGAATGTGTCTACTACTTTAATGGATACTAAACTAATCATTCATTCCTTACTTGATTGTTTGGGATGATTCCAATGTTATGTAAAAATGCACTGACACTCGGTAACTAGGGTCGGGATGTTGTAGTTGGTATCATATGATGTTCAGTATAAACCGTGGAAACTATATTAATATAAACTATGATTTGAGAAAATAGCCATAAGATAGTCTTTGGGGATTAGAATAGAAGAACATTCTAGAATTTTTCTACTGTAGATATTTTGTTAGTTTTCAAAGAAATACATCCCTTTCTGGATAAGAGCATGTAGTGGCTGCTCAGGCCCTGATGTACCTAAGGGTAAAAAACCTGAAAATACTGTTTTGAGCTAGACTCGAATGGGAACTGGTGCACGAAAATGAGCCTTGCTACACTCTTTGTTATGACACCCTCTGGGGATATGCTTAGGATAATTATAATTTTCTTTACAGACCAGTATGATGTGTTTGTGATTATATACTTCCTCAATGAAATTTTTTTTATGATTATGGATTATATCAAAAAACCATTCAACTAATGTTAAGTGTTTTACAATTTCGGAATTATGTATTTCGATTTATAAACTAATCTATTTTATGCCGTTGTTTAGAAATGGCGCCCAGTGGAAGGAATGGAAACCATATCAATGTACACACTTCATATAGGTATTACTCTCCTGCTCAAGATAATTTTAGTGGATCTGGTGATACAACTGGTACTAATCCACTTATCACTGTATAGTGACCACTCACTAAGGTTATGAATAATATCCTTACTCGTATGGAGCACCTTGATCTGTAGCGTGGAGGATCCATGTCAGATATCTTCATGAGGAAACAACCCCAACATTCAATGAGAGTGAAAATCCACTAGTATCAGAGCAATGGACAAATTATTTAACAAAAATATTCCACACCTTGGAGAGTAGCGAATGGGAAAAAGTTGTCATGGTAGTTTAGCACCTCACTAGAGATGATAATCAATGGGGGTTATTGATTCAAAACACAATGGAAGATTTCAAAGGATGAAATTTGGATTGGAGGGAGTTTAAAGACATTTTCATAGAAATATACATTCCTCATGACCATCGAGCAGATATTGAAAGGATATTTCTGAGTCTGAGGTAAAAGAGGGATGAGAATGTCAAATGTGTGAAGCTAAAATAATATTTTTATCGAGGAATCCTGCAGATTATATACATAACCCAAGAAATAATATTGATCGTTTCATTGATGGGTTAAAACCATTTCTCCATCAAACATTTGTCTCACAATACTTCTCGTCATATGAAGATTTTTTCTCATGTCTATCAAGACTGAAAAATAATTCTCGTTGTCTTATGACATTAAGGTAAATAATGTGAAGAAGTGATCTGCTGAACTCTCAGGAAATGGAAATTAGGGGAAGAAGTGGAAAGCTTAATATCTATCTTAAATTTATGTGCGAAGAAACACCATGGAACTTGCCTGATGGGAATGGGAGTTTGTTACATGTGTGTTGAAAATGGCCAGCAAGCTCGTGATTGCAAGGGGAAGAAAGAGGATGTCGATGTTCAATGCTACAATTGCAGAGAAAGGGGGAATTATGCGAATGAATGTGCTAAGAATCAGGGGAACACACCTTAGAAAAGTCCAAGGGATCAAGGCCACGGATATGCTATCACTACTGATGAGGTTGACGCTCTGAAAGACATAGTGGCAGGTAATTTAATGGTTTACTCCAGTTTAGAAAATGATTTATTTGATTTTGGAGCATCGCATTGTTTCATATCTTCCCAGTTTTCTATGAAAATTAGATATTTCTAATTTGATTTAACCTGGGTGTTGTGAGTCAAAACTCTTAAGGTATGTATCACCACAATAATTTTTTGTGAATCTGTTCCCACTAGAGCATCTAAATGTTTTCTATCTACTAATCTCATTGTCAAACCTATGATTGATTTTAATATAATACTTAGTATGGATTGGAATTTTTACCATGATAATAATATTTATTATCATAAAAAGTTGGTAGCAATTTTTGATGATGATGTTAACGAACAGCTTATCTTTAGACCAAAAATGACACCACCTGATTATTATCTAGACCCACCCCCAGAAGACCAACTAAATTCTATTAATGTGGAGGAAGATAATGAAATAACTATGGATGAGGAATGATATGTTCAAATAGAGTATGTACCTAATTTGAATGAATATATAGATGTGGTTCCATAAGATTTACTAGGACATCCTCTAGAACGAGAAATTGAGTTTTCTATTGATATAATCCATGGTTCAAGGCCAATATATATGGCCCCTTATAGAGTGGACATTGCGGAATTAGTGGAATTAACGAAAAAACTAGAAGAATTGATTAATAAAGGATTTATTCACCCTAGTGTTTCTCCATGGGGATCCACATTCCTTTTGGTTAAGAATAAAGATGGATCTATGAGGTTATGAATTGCCTAAAGGTAGATCAATTCAATAATGATAGAGAACATGTAACCCCATCTCGAACTCATTATTTATACGACCAACTACATGGAGATCAATACTTTTCAAAGATTGGCCTTTGATCTCGATATCATAAGTTGTGTTTGTAGGAGGAAGGCATTCCAATAACAGCATTTTAAAACAGTTAGGGGCATTATGAGTTTACAGAAATACCTTTCGGAATGTCTAATGCACCCTCATTCATCAAGGATCTAATGAATAGGGTCTTCCAAGAATATCTCGCTGATTTTCTAGTTGAATTTATTGATTTTATCTTCGTATACTCAAAATGCTACTAAGATCATGAAAATCACTGTCACATTATCTTGAAGACTCTTAGAAGACGTGAATTAAATGGGAAGTTAGAAATTGTGAATTTTGGCATCATGATATTTCTTTTCTTGCCCATATTTTCTCCAACGATGGAATATCTGTTCATCCTTCTATGTCCAATGCAACCGAAGAATGGCTAGAACCGATGAGTATAAATAAGGAACATAGTTTTATATGTTTAACCGGTTATTATCAGAATTTCGTCCAGAATTTTTCTCGGTTGGAAAACCCATTGACAAAGCTCACATTAAAAGGGGTTAATTGTTTTTGGAAAAATGGGTGTGAAGAATTTTATGAAGAACTAAAGAGAATATTAGTCAATCCTCTTATATTGACTCTACCATTGAATAATGATGGTTTTGTTATTTATAGTGATGTTTTGAAGAAAGGACTTGGTTGTGTCCTTATGCAGAATGAAAGGGTTATTGCCAACGCATCACGACAGTTTAAAATTCATGAGAAAAAATATCCCACTCATGATCTTGTGTGGGAAGATATAGTATTTTCTTTGAATATTTGGAGACACTATATTTATGGTGAAAATGTGAGATTTATACTAGTCCCAAATGATTGAAGTATATTTTCTCAGAAAAGGAACTCAACATGAGGTAAAGGAGATAGCTCGAACTAAATAAAGATTATGATTGCAAGATACACTACAACTCGAGGAAGGAAAATACGGTCATAGATGCTTTGAGTAGAAAGGTTCATGGAGTTTTGAACAAGATGAGAGTTGAAAGGGATCATATATTCATGGATCTAGTAATGATTGATATGGGAATCACCATAGAAGTTGAATCATCAATGATTTTTCAAATGGTTTCCAAATAAAATTTACTAGAAATAATAAAGAGTTCTCATACTGATGATGAATAGTTTCAAAATAATATTGAAGTTGTGAATGATGAGAGATTGAGTGACTATGTGTATGAAGATGGAATTTTGAAATTTGGGATGAGATTTTGTGTTCCCAATATACATGATCTAAAAAGAGAATTGTTTGATGATGCCCATTGGCCCAATTTCTATATACTCCATGGGAAATCCAAAATGTATAGATATTTTAAGGAGCATTTTTGGTGGGATAACATGAAGAAAGAAATTTCTGATTTTGTGTCAAGATATATGGTTTTTCAACAAGTTAAACCTGGAAGGAAATAGCCTGGAGTTGTCATGCAACCTCTTACAATACTGGAGTGGAAATTTATAACATTACAATGGAAATTTTCATTGGAATAACAAATACTCCTAGATATAATGATGTAATATGGTTCTTTATTGATCATCTTACCAATTCAACACATTTTCTTGCACCCATAGAAGATTTACCAATTGAATAATTAGAAAGACTGTATATTAATTAAGGTGTATGACTTCATGGAGTACAACTATAGATTTTTTATGATAGTGATCCACGTTTTACAGCAAGATTCAGGAAAAGTCATCAGAAAGCCCAGGATACTGAACATCATTTGAGCACTGCCTACAACCACAAAACTGATGTAAAATCAGAACAAACTATTCAAAAATTATATGATGTGTTGAGATCATACTCACATGACTTTTAAGGTATGCGTGATCAATATTTACCTCTTTAAGAATTTTCATTTAACAGTGGATTCAATTAATGTATTCAGATGGCACCATATTAAGCGTTATATAGAAAGAGATGTCGCACACCATCTTGTTGGGATGATTTTGATTAAACAAAACTAGTATTCCCTGAACTGGTGGAATAGACATTGAAAAAGGTGAAGGTAATAAAAAAACCACATCGAAGAAGCTCAATGTAGACAGAAGAGCTATGCTAATAACCGAAGGAAGGATTATGAATTTCTGGTAGTAGAACATTTTTTCATGAACGTATCTCAATGGAAGGGTGTTATACATTTCGTTAAGAATGGTAAATTGAGTCCCAAGTATATTAGACCTTCCTAAATTCTAGAATGAATTGGGTGTGTAGCGTACCATTTGGCAATGCTGCCGAGTCTCTCCAATGTTCATGATGTGTTACACTTATCACTGTGGAGAAAATACCAGCCTGACCCAACGCATGTACTTACATATGAGGCATTATAAATATTTCTCGATCTGTCTTATTGCTAAGTTCTTTTCAAGGTTCTTGATACCAGAGAAAAAGTGCTGAGAAACCAAATAACTGGTCTGGTAATAGTTCTATGGAGAAACCATAAGATGGAAGAGGCAACATGGGAACCCAAGGTACTAATGATGAAGAACCACCGATGTATTTTTATTCAATAACATTCTAGAATTTTTTAGGATAAATTTATTTGAATATTGGTAGAATGTAACACCCCAAGCATCCACGATACACTTCTCGTTGAATAATACAGTAGCGTGTGTTGAACGCAACATCGAGTTCGAACACACCACAAACAATCAAACTAGTTGTTATGAATAGTAATACCCAGTTTTTTAAATTATAAAAATTTCATTTTCCAAATGGACATAATTTTTGGATTTGGACTATCTAAATTAGTTTAGGGTTATTTTGTTGTATTTTTCTGAAAATATTATGTTTTTGATGAATAGTGAAAACACTGAGTAATAGATTAAAACAAAATTTCTATTTAAATAAATATTTTTTTAAAATATTCTTTAGGTCAAAATAGATAAATAATTCCCATATATGTTCAATGAAATTCATTATAGTGTGTTTATAATAGTTTTAGATATATAAAAATTTTATTGAACTTTTCACCGCCTTTTACCCAGCTCCTAGGAGAATTTGCAATTTCGCATAAAACATAAATTTACCACTTATATGAGTGGAATTTTAAAATTCAAAGAGCCATGGTTGATATCAGTAAGAAAAATGTGGTTCAATAAGATGTAAATATTTTTGGGTGAATATTATCTTTTTAGTTTTATTTACAATAGTGAAAAGTATATAGGATATTTAATTGTAATAATGATATTATTATTACACTAAAAAATGTCCTAATTATATCGGATAATTATAATTCGACCAAAAAACCATTAGAATAAAATATGAACCTCTTTGGTTCAAATTTTCGAGATTAAGACACTAATTATTATTTTATTTAAAGAAGAGTTAAAAGAGTTAAAATCAATGTTTAATAACCAACATATTTATAATATAGGGTTAGACATAAGTTAAAATCAAAAATAAATATTCATTAAAAAGATAAAAAAGTTTTCCTATATAATGGTATTTTCGTTATGTTTTTTAGAAATTATATAATTTAATTTATTTATGACACAATGATGATGTAGGCATTACCTAATTAATGAAATATTAAAATATTTGATAGTATAAATTTCGATATAAATGTAAATTGAGACAATTTAAGAATTACAATAATTTTATAGGTTAATATGAACTATTAGGGTTGGTTAGAATATTTTTTTCTAGGTAATAATGCTGTTATGAATTTAGAAAAATGAAAATAGCAAATAGTGTCAAAATTGACATAAATGTGTTTTTAAATCAAATATTATATTATTAATTTATATTATATTCCTAAAAATATAAGGATCGGTCAAAAAACATATATAATAATAGGTGTACCATTAATGACCAACTTGGGGTTTATTGGATGTTTATATTATGTTTATTAACCATATATTATAAAAATAGAATGAGACATGGTAAATGTCAAACGATTTAACTAAGAGTTAAATCTAAATGATAGGGTTAATATAGTTACCCAAACCTGTATAAAACCTATTGGTTGAGTGATTTTAGACCCATCCACACATTTTCCTATAATTAATCCATTTTTGATACATTATAAACCGAAAATTATTTTATTATAAAATAATATTTTTAGCTTTTCCAATGGTTCCCCTCACCCCTATTATAATAGGGCACTACCTCTTCTCTCTAATTCACACCTTCAAAGCCATATGGCTAGGCCAAACACTACACAAATACCCTATCAACTACCCACCCTTCATACTAGAGGATTTCCTTTAGTTATAAAGGCATCCTAATTATCCATTTTGATAAAATCAAAAGGAAGAACCTGAAGAAGAGGAAAATATTTCATCACCTATTTCAAGTTCCTTTCTTCATCCACATCAATTATCACTGTTTTTATCCATTATAAAATAATGACTCCAGAATCTTCTATGTACTGTGATGTTATTATAAATTTGGAACAACTAAATTCATTATTCTATCCATACATTGAATGACATGTCACCATACGTGCGTATGTACAACTTATAGTCTCCACGCCATGGTGTAATTATTATTCAATAAATTATTATTTGGATAGGTATAATAATGATGCTTAATTTAGGTAAATAACAAATATAACATGATAATTATTACTTATATATGATATAACATCCGATTATATATTATTTTAATATCAAAAAATTGATATTGTCGCTCGTGTGTACGTACGGATTACCGTCTCCACGAACACGATGAGATTAATTTCCCATCGTATCCATTCATGAATAATTTTCATTAGATGATTAAAAATAATTTTTAGAGACTTGATATCATTCTGGATATGAATAATATACATCCCATCCATAAAAAAATGACTCACATAACAAATAATATAATGGAAAACGAATCTGTTTACACCTGAAACGATGAAAATATAAAGATATTATTAACAAATCAATGTTAAAAGATCGTATCTGATATCATATTAAAATATATGATTATTTTATTATTTAATATCAATTATTTCAACATTATATACGAGGTTAACCTATCCTAGACCCTGGAAATGTGCATGGTAATGGTTAATTTCAATATCTCTATATTATTCGAGGATGTTTTTACTTATGTATCTACATTGACATATTTATTATCCATGTCCATTTTTTATGAAATAGTTTTCAATTGGTTTCCTTTAAGGGATTTTTTCACCAAAACATCATTTCAAATGGTTTAAATATTTATTCTTCTAAATCATTCTCGTTAATGTCCATTTATTCCAAATTGTTTTAAAGGATTTATTTGTATAGACCTGAATGTTTTTAAAATGTTAAATCCTTTCAAAAATTTAAAAGATGTATGGAACACATTGATTCACAAAATGTCTTTAAATGTCTTCCTTTCAAAATTGTGTGGCTTTTATATGATTTAATGAAAAAGAGATATTTCTCTCAAAGAGTTTTACAAATCATTTTCATCTATGTCAACATCCTTATATGGATTTTAAACATGATTGAAGATGATTTATTATGATACAAATATTTTATAATGTATTGAAGTTTTTTTTGATATGTTTGACTGTGGATGTGTTATTTTTTCACCATTCAATGTTTATGGAGAATGTATTGACACTTCATATGAACTTTTATTATGAATGATTATGATATGTTTAAACCATTTCATATGAGGAATGTATTGGACTTAATAAATGATGGGTGGAGGTCACTATAGATTCTTGATGCATCAGTAGGTCTCATGATACAAACTAGTGTCTTGGCATAAGGCCTTGAACAAATTTTATTTGTAGTCTTGGAACAAGGCCTTGACTATATGGTTATGAAATTCTAGAATTATGCATTCCATAACTATGAAAGTGGCTATTGATATTGCATGTGATTATTCGACGAGTAGAATATACATGTGAATAATTAAATGAAAATATTTTGATTTTATCATTTCCATATTACGATATTGTTCTAGTTTTAAAGGATTTTCTTTTAATCTTATACATTTCCTTAAATGTTTATGATTATTTATGAACATTTCTGCTATATTGTTATCCCCACTGATCATCTATCCTAACCTCTTTCTATATTTAATTTTTCCCAGAATACGAAAATTATTTTATGACTGACCTGTAGGGATAGTCTAAGGGGATATTAGTGTGGACTATGGAAACAATTTTGTTGTAGTTTTTCATTTTATTACGTAATGTAATCCTTGTGAATGAATTTATTATTCCAAGGCTACTAAAATAATTGGTTTTTTGAGACTCGATCTTTTGTGATCATGAAAAGTTTATGTAATAATGTACCGACTCTGTGTAACTGGGGTCAAGGCGTTTAAAATTTAATTTTCATTATATTGATTAAAACGATTTTTGTTTTTATGTTTCTCACATTTCCATATTTATTATATCTATTCATGTTATTTTAATGGAACCTGTTATCAGTTATTTACATTCCATTTTGTTAATTCGATTGATTTTTAGTATATTGATTACATGGAATGTGGGTTCATTTATTTATTATTCCATGTTGATTTATTCTTATTGATTCAGTATTTTTTCTTCTTTACATACCCTTACATAGATTTTTAGATCACCCTTATCTTGTTTCAATCCCTAATAATCCATGATATATACTAAGAAATATATTAATGGATATCCTAATTTAGAATAATGTTATAATCAAATGAATTTTAAAATGAATTTTGTTTTAATTAGGGTATTCATTTCACATACATGAATCATATATTTATATTTATTATAAAGACTACAAAACTATTTATTCTCTAGGATTTGATTTCTGACATTCATGTCAAAGTAATTGATAACCAAAAATCCCTCCACTATTGGGTTTGAATCACAACATTTTGAATCTATGTATGTTTAGTAGCAATTATATGAATTGGGTTTATGTAAACAATGATTAATGAACATAAAACTAACGTATAAATTCAGGATATGTAAAGAATAAAATCCTATAATTATTGTAATATAGAGATATCATTGTATTTCCTAAAAATAAAACATTATCTGGACACAAAAATTTGATATCGTTTTATTAAAGATGTACTTATATGTAAAAACTATGACATGGTGCATGAGGCCTTACACAATGTATCCTAGTATATAAAAATGATCTTCTTTGCACAAGTAGTATGAAACATCTAGGGTATGTTTTTAGGATACATCACATTTCATTTTCAATCTGTTATGAGGTATTTTAATAGGTAATGAAAATGAATGACCGATGAAAAGACATATTCCAAGGATTGACCTATTTTGAAATAATGCGGATGAAGTATTCAATTTTTTGGGTAGTATTGAAAACATTAGTTAAAATAATATTTAATTTCTAAATTTCATGGATTTCCATTGTACTTATTTTTTAAATTATATTAATATGTTTTTATAAAATTTAATCAACTATTCTGGGTGTCAAATCATCGAGTCCAATAAGGTTTGAGGGTTATAAAATAATGACAAGAGAATGATAAGGGGTTTTACCCTACTAAAAGACTATGTGATGTCCTAGTTAATATCTCATTACTGTTAGATAAAAATATTTGAAAAATAAATATTAATGGTGATCTAATATTTACACTTTTTATGTTTATATAATAATGTATTTAGAATATTGGATTTATTATATATTTAATGTCAATTGGAAATATGTGTTACTATTTTATGATCGTTTGAGTCTTCTAAAATTTTATGTTATCTATACAAGAATCAGTGTTAATTTCATGATATCCATTTAATGAAGTAATATAAGAATTTTAATTTCATAGAAACACAAACTAATAACAAATTTTCTCCATATGAAATAGAAATATAGAATTTAATAATGTTTCCCTATACCTGTAGTTAGTATAAAAATTACTGATCATTCCAAAATTTATCAAAAAAATAATTTCCTAAACCCATAATATAATAGAACTTATGGCCTTTTAAATCAAAAAAAAATCTATCATTTCGTCATTAAACATTCCATTGATCATTTTATTGATTGTGATTGATGGCCAAGATCACTCTATAAATATATTTACACATTTCCCCTTTGTATGTACCTCCACTTCTAAATAATTTTCTCATATAAAGAGCCCTAGTTATATCATAGTCCACCTAACCATTTTAGTTCCTATACAATCAATTGTATATGATGTTTTATGAACACATCTCATTATGTTGTATTCTGAAAAAGAAATTTCTAGATTTCTAAAAATATGTTAGTGAGATAATGTATAAAATAAAATAAAACAATTTAATTAACGTGAGAAGAATGTAACACCAAAAAATTCAAATGTAATAACATTGTATTCTATAACATGTATGATATGAAACAACAAGCATATAAGAGAATATAATATCTTCAGTAATTATAATGAATATTTACATTGATAAATAAAATGGATATAATATATATTTTACATTTCTTGCAACACATAGTTAACTTTTGTTCCGTGAAACTAGAAGTTTCTTTTAAGAATTCCATTACACATAAGACTATGTTCTACCAAACAACAATACATTATAATATAATATTATTTAATATAATAAGGTATTACCTAGCCGTTAAATTAGATGTTATGAATATGATTAACTAAATAATGATTATATTAGTTTTAATAATATATAAAAAAGATTAATTAGTTCCAAATTAATTAGTAACGAATATATGACCTAATTGAATATAGTGAAAATGTTTTTATATATAAACATTTTATGCTCACAAAGCAGTTTTATCAAAATAAATGAAATTAACTAAAATTAATGAGATATATTAATGAGAGATATATATAATACTCTATAAAATATAATCTTCATTCAACTTATATATTTTAGAGGTATATTATAATAACTAAACCAACATTACAAATAAATATCTACATTTTTTAAAAGGTGTTTGTACCACCACTTATAAGATAACCCGTTTTAAATAAAATTTTTGGAAAATTTATTAAAATAATAATTCAAAATAAACATAATAATATAAATGGAAACTTAAAAATTTGTTTAGGGTTAATTCATTATATTATTTTGAATATTCATTTATTAATGAATAGTGAAGAATGCATAGTTTTAAACCAAAACTGAATTATTGTATAATTAATATGTACTGAAAGATTATATTAATTATTTGTTATAAATATTAGTTAGACAATTATTACATAAATTTATCAACTTTAATTTAATTTTAACTAATTTCACATTGAAATTCAATATAAAAGCATAGAAAACCATTTAACTTTTTCACAAAAAAGCCCTTATTATAGTCCCATAAGTGGGATTTAATGAAAATTTATATTTAATGATTTTGATTCTGGAATATTGATAATGTAATTAAATAATTGGAATATTAATATTTTATAATTTATAATAATTTAAATTTTGTTTTTGACAAAAACAATTAATTAATGTAATTTAAATTATTTAGTGTGATTAAGGTGAAATTATTCTTAATCGGGGAATAAACAATAATCTTAAGGGAAATAATTACCCAGAAACAGTTCCAAAATTCATTGGATGGAAATATTTCTACATAAAACTACTTTTATTGTAATTTTTACTAATATTTTATCAACAATACATGGGAAAACGTGGGTGGAATTCCCCTGTAAGAAATTTTCAAGTGTGCCCAACCTCAAACACTATAAAACTGAATACATTTTTCCCCACATCACACTTAAAAAGAAACATTATATCATTATAAAACTACTCAAAAATAATTTCAATATCCCTCCAAAAGATATATAATCCTCATTTTGGGAATAATGTTATCGAACAAATCCCTTTGTAAAAAACCAATATGAGTTACCAAAGAATAGGAAACAACCTCACACATTATCCCTTGATTCAAATACATTATCAACACCATAAAATATTTTTGTTCACTTGTTAAATAAAAACAAAAGTATCATTAATAAACTGATATGTAGTTATTATATGGTTTCTAATGGAAATTACTGTAACGCCCCGACCCTAGTTACCCAGAGTCGGTGAATTATTACATAACATTGGCATGATCACAAGAAAGATCAAACCTCGAAAGACCGATTGGTTTAGTAGCCTTGGAAACACTAGATATATTCATAAGTTTTACATTACATCATAAATTGAAAAACTACTACAACAACATAATGTCTCCACAGTCCACACTATTATCCCCTCATAATAACCCTGCAGGTCATTCATAACTTACTTCTTCACATCCTGGGAAAAATAAAACCTAGAAAAGGGGTGAGCTCAAATGCCCAGTAAGGATAACAATATAGCAGAAACTTTCATAAATGAGAATAAACATTTAAGGCAATGTATAACTAAAACAACAGCCTTTCAAGCTTGAACTTTTAACATTGTATGGCATAAATAAAATGAAATAATGCCATTTACTCATTCACATGGATATTCTACTAATCGAATAATCACATGAAAAATCACTAACCACTTTCATAATGTTGGAATGCATAATGCCAGACTATCATAACCACATAGCCAAGGCCTCGTGCCAAGACTAAAAATAATATTTTGTCAAGGCCTTGTGCCAAGACACTAGTTTGTCTCATGAGACCTACCGATGCATCGAGGAGCTATAGTGGGCTCCACCCGTCACATATTAAGTCCAATGCATTCCCATATGAAAAGGTTTAAACATAACATAAACATTCGTATTAAAACTAGCATTAGAAATGTTAATACTTTCACCATAAACCATGAATGGTATAAAAATAGAACATCCACTGTCAAACAAATCAAAAAACCTTCAATATAATATAGAAGTTTTGTATCATAACAAATCAACTTTAAATAAGCGTAAAATCCATCAAAGGATGTTGACGTAGATGAAATAAAAATTCTTTTTAAAGAAATATCTCTTTTTATTTTGAAATCATTTAAGACCCATATAAAATAAAACATTTTCTTTGAAAATATTCTTATAATATTGTATGGAAATCTTTGAATATTTTATAATGGCGGAAAATAACTGCACCCGCCATATAAGTTAAAAAAAACATTCTTACCTTAATTCTGTCGAAAGGGTTAAAAAGGACCTTGTTTTGAAAATGACAGAAAGATTCCTCTTATAAAAAGTAAAAAAGGGTATAAATGACTTTAAACCATATTCTTGTAAAAATGTTTTGAAATACATTTTGAAGAAACATGGATGTGGATAATAACGAGATCCCAGTATATTATTACGTATAAACAACCTCGGATAATGAAGAGATTGTGAAATAACCCTTACCAATTTGGTAACTTATGAAACATACAACCCATGAAAGAGGTATCATACAATTAATATGTAAATACACATAAATTAAATTGTATTACACAAAGAATATAATTATGGGCAGTACATACACCACACAAAAGGTAATGGTGGCAATATGGCATGAATCTCACAGGAATAAGGAGTGAGATGAAAACCCCTTACCACGTTAATCAACTGAGTGGTATGGCCAAAAGTTAATAACCACCAAATTATTTACAGAATAACATGAATATAAAGATAATTATGATAATATATATCAAATGCCAGTACACAATACACCACTTTCAATAATTTAGTGGCGAATAATGGAAATCTCACAGAATTGAATGTGAGATAAGAAAATCCCTTACCACGTTAATCAATTGAGTCGTATGGAAAAAAGTTAATAGCCACCAAATGATTTACAGAATAACATGAATATAAATAGAATCATGAATATATATCAAATGGAAGTACACAATACACCACTTTCAATAATTTAGTGGTGAAAAATGGAAATCTCACGGAATTGAATGTGAGATAAGAAAATTCATTACCTTGTACTTTTCCTTGGTTGGGGTAGGTTAACCTCCTGTATAATGGTGAAATAATTGTTATTAAATTATAAAAGAATCATATACATTAATATGATATCATATATGATCTTTTAATATTGATTTGATAATAATATCTTAGTATTATCGTTGTTTCGGGTGTTAACTTACTTGTTTTCTTTTATATGTTTTGTTACGTAAGCCATATTTGTAATGGATAGGTTGTATATTATTCATATCCAGAATGATATCAAGTCCTTAAACATCATTTTTTAAATCATCAAATGATAATTATACTTGAATGGATACGATGGAGAATGAATCTCATCGCGTTCGTGGAGACGGTAGTCCGTACGTACGCACGAGCGACAATATCATTCTTTTCATATTAAAATAATATATAAATGGATGGTATATCATATATACAGAATCATTAACATGTTATATTTATTATTTACATGAGTTACACATCATTATTATACCCATCCAAATAATATTATATTGAATAACAATTACACCACGACGTGGAGATGGTAAGTCGTACGTACGCACGTATGGTGACATGTTATTCAAAGGATGGATAGAATACTGAATATGGTTGTACCATATTTATAATAACATCACAGTATATATATTATACTGTATTTATTATTTTAGAATGGTAACAACAAAGGAAGAAGAAGTGGAAGAAGAAATGAACTTAGAAAAGGGTGGTGAAATCATTACCTCTTCTTCGGGTTCTTCCTTTTGATTTGATCAAAAGGGCTCCTTAGGTTGGCTTTCTGATCAAACTAAGGCCCCTAGGTTGTAGTGAGGGAAGTTTGGAGAGTATTTGGGTAGAGTTTGGCCAAACCAAATGGCTTTGAAGGTGTGAAGAAATGAGAAGGAGGAGTGCCCTTTTATAAGAGGGGTGAGGGGAACCTTTGGAAAAGCTAGAGATATTAGTTTATAATAAATTCATAATCGGCTTCCAATGGCTCCAAAGTTGACTATTCAAAGGTTAAGGTTGGTATGGGTCTAAAACAACTCAACCAATAGAATTTAGACAGGTTTGGGTACTTATATTAACCTTATCTTTAAGTATTAACTCTATGTTAATTAGTTTCACTTTTACAATGTCTCTTTGTATTTTTATATAATATGGATAATAAACTTACTATATACATCCAAGAGACCCCCATGTGGTCCATTAATGATGAACCTATCATTATATAAGTCTCTTGGCCGATCCTTAGATTTTTAGGAATTTAATATCAATTAATAATATAATATTTGTTTTAAGAACTCTTTTATGTCAATTTTGACACTATTCAATAGTTGATTTTTGTGAAACTCATAACAGATTGATTAATTCGAAAAAATTCAATTAAATCAATCAAAATATATCATATTATCCTTGAAAATTATTTTAATTCATTAAAAGTTTCATATTATATTTATTTGTGTATTTATAATATCAATTATTTTAATTTTTCACTATTATAGTAATTACTGCATCATCATTGTGTCATAAATAAAATAAATTATTTAATGTCTAAAAATTATAAATAAAATATCATCATGTAGGAAATATTTTTATCTTTATAATTAATATTTATAATCTAAAATCCAACATATATAACCCTATGTAAAAATTGTTTTTCTAAAAGATATATGCTTGTGTCATTTTTGTATTCATTTTAACTTAATTAAAATAAAGTGTCATTATCACTTACAAGTGGATCCATGGTGTCCCAAAATCGACCCAAAGATGCCCATGGTCGACCATGTATCAACCAATAGGGTTAAGACACGTTTTAGGGTAATTTAGTATTATTATAATATTATTTTTTAACCCTTATTTACCGGATTTACCCTTAACCATGGTAAATAAAATATTTACCGCAGTAGTTATTCAAAATGTATAAAAATAAAAGTTACCTATTTACACAATTTGAACATCCTGATTCCAAATATGGAATCCATTTTTTTTAAATTCAAAACACAGAAGTGGTAGAAATTAATTTAAAATTAATTCCCGCTGTCAAAACAAAAAACGTGTTTTTAAGAGATAATAACTATCAAAAGATTGACACTTGTTTATGTTCGGTTTAATTGTAAAATTATGTCTAATGACCAAAATTATATTAAATGGTAAAAATATATTCTAAATATATTTTAAAACCACTCAAATTAATATTTTATCACTATTAATTATTTTGATTAAAAAATTTGTTTTTAATTAAAATTTAGTAATTTTCACTATTCATCAAAATATGAAAGTTTTCCGAAATGTACCAAAATTTCAACTTAGGCTAAATTCGATATTCCAAATCCAAAAATGAATTCCATTTTAAAATATAAAATATATATAATTTCAAAAAGTAGGTATTACTATTCATAACGGCTAGTTTGATTGGTTGTGGTGTGTGTTAAAACTCAAAGTTGCGTACAACACACGCTACTGTATTATTCAAAGAATGTGTACCGTGGAAGCTTGGGATGTTTCATGTTAAATTTTTGATGTCCCCATTTAGTCAAAAAGTTTAAAATATTGTATTTAAAAAGGGTTCACTATTAAAAGTTGATAAAAGTGCAATACTGAAAATGAATTTGTTCTTGCATTATATCTAAGAAACTCATAATATGGATTCTAAAATTATAAGGATTATATAATGTTCAAAATTTAGATAATACTATTCATAACCTCTTTTGAATGGCTTTTTTTTTTATGTCATGGGGTGATTGATCTCGGTGTTGCGTGTAGTGCAAGTTATTGAATTATTTTGAAGAAATAACACACAATGAAATCATGGGGTGTTACATTCTCTCCTCCTTCAATAAATTGTGTCCTCGCAATTTGAAATTGTTCTTCGAAAATAAAAGGTTGAAAATAGAAAATATATTTGTGGGAAAACCCACATCGTAAATTGGGTTACTAAAATTTATTACTAATATGAGGAAAAGAGAAATGAAAGGATCACCACCAAATTATGATCTCGATTAGGAGAACATTGGTGGCATTTAGAGACATATAATTGGAGGAAAAACGTAAATATTTATAGGTAGTGATTGAGGTCATCAATCACAAACAATTATAAAATTGAGGTCCTTAAATTCATCAATCTATGATGATTTGAAATACCATTGGTTCAACAAAACATAGGGTATTAGGATAACACATTTTTGACGTTTCAAAATATCTTAGTTGAAATCCCACATCGAAAAATGAATTAATGAGGCCTCTATTTAAAATAAAGAGTGGAAAGTATGAAGATTACCGAAAATAACACATACTAGGGTTCCATGTAATAAAATATGGATATGGAAGAAAAATATAACCATCAATTCTCTGATGGAGAGTGGTAGATATCATGGCTATGAAAAGGCCAACAATCCCAAATCCATAAATTAGTGATGATTTAAGGTACCATCTAGGACAACATTTTTGTTCTAAGTTCCTTTTCTTAATGTTTAGGAATTTATTTATGAGATTGGATAAGATCATAAGGAGATATACTTACTTTATAATTAGAGTTTTATCCATTAATAAATTTCTACCACAAACTCATCTTTCACTCTAAAAGATAATGGAACGTAAAAAATTCTATTTACACCATTAGTATAGGGTTCCAAAATAAACGAATTTATAATTCATCTACAAGATATTTTAATAAAAACTACATTATTTAATCCAGGGCATCTCGTGGGCCAGTGGTAGTTGATACACCCTTGTCGCCCTTCGGTTGCGGGTTCAAGTCTCGCAGCCTTGCCGGACGCGACGGGTTGCCGCTCGACCTCCGGGTTGTCCTTTTATGGAAATCCAAAATAATCCAAACTAGAACTATCCAAAATACTTATGTCCAAACTCACAGTCCAACATTTATAAGGAAGTTAAACATAATGTAGATCCTTTTTACCCCGTAATAGCATATGATTACCTTCATCATGTATTCTTTTAATACATTGAAACATCTTGAATTACCATATTCCTTATTGATTAAATTCATGCTCCCTTATTCCATATAGAATGCTGGATATACTTCATCAATCCAAAAATGTTTTATACCCCAACAATGATGGAATATACAAATCATTAATCAATTTGAAGGTAGTCAAGAATATCCAATATAAGTTATCCAAAACAATCATGTATTATTCCAAAATCACTACCTCAGTATCAGAACTATATTATGGTTTATCATTCACTCAACCATATATTTTCCAAAAAGTTATCCTGATATTGAGTCACTTTTCTTTGTTCCACACAATCTCATGTCTTAATGAAATAGTACTGCAGTACAATCCTTATATACTCTATAATTATTATAACAAGTACATTGTTGATACAACACTCAATTGACATAATTAACATAAGAACTCTAATCATTCCTCTTCATCTGTGGTAGTATCATAACTTGATTATTATCCAATAACATCATTTGCGGCATAGTCTGCTGACTGGTACATAGGTTCGCGTATTGTCCAAACTCCTTGCAAATGAAGCATTGTACATTTAAAACCATTTTCTTACCCTTGCAGTCACGTAATTTGTGCCCTTTTCCTCCACACTTATAACAAACTCCCATTCCTTTCAAGCAAATTCCAGGGTGTTTCTTTCCACAGTTACCACATATTGGAAAATTATTCTTTTCCCTCTTTCCTTTATCCATCTTTCTCTCTTCCATCCTTTTCTTCTCTTGCTTCCCTTCAAAGCCATAGGACTCAGTAAACTCTTTACTTATCTTATCAACACATGATATTATATCTTCATATGATGATAATACATGGGAGACTATTTCTCTTATAAATTCTAGCTTAAGACCATGAAAGATATGATCCTTCCTTCACTTTGGATCATGTGCATTTCTGGAGTTCTCATTCCTTCTACTAGGCGCCATTTCTAAACAATGGCATACACTAGATCAGTTTATGAATCAAAATACATAATCCCATACTTATAAAACACTTAACATAAATTGAAATATTTATGGATAAAATCCATAATCATAAAAATGTCTCCTTTGAGGATGTATATACTCATAAACCCTTCATAATGGTTTGTAAAGAAAATGAGAATTATCCTAAGCATATCCCCCGGGAGTGTCGTAACCAAGAGTGCAACAAGGCCCGTTGTCGTGCACCAGTTCCCGTTCGATTCTAGCTCAAAGCGGTGTTTTCGGGTTTTACCCCTAGGTACATCTGTGCTAGAGCCTCCTCTACGTGCTCGTATCCAGACAGGGATGTATTGCTCGGAAAACTCACAAAATCTCTACAATACCAAAATTCTAGGAAGTTCTTCTACACTAATCCTCAAATTTCATCTTAGGTCTACGTGCTCTAATCAGAGTTTATCTAAATCTAGCTTCCAAGGTTTGTACTAAACTTCCTCTGATACCAACTGTAACGCCCCGACCCTAGTTACCCAGAGTCGGTGCATTATTACATAACATTGGCATGATCACAAGAAAGATCAAATCTCGAAATACCGATTGGTTTAGTAGCCTTGGAAACACTAGCTATATTCATAAGTTTTACATTATATCATAAATTGAAATACTACTACAACAACATAATGTCTCCATAGTCCACACTATTATCCCCTCATAATAACCCTGCAGGTCATTCATAACTTACTTCTTCACATCCTGGGAAAAATAAAACATAGAAAAGGGGTGAGCTCAAATGCCCAGTAAGGATAACAATATAGTGGAAACTTTCATAAATGAGAATAAACATTTAAGGCAATGTATAACTAAAACAACAGCCTTTCATGCTTGATCTTTCAACATTGTATGGCATAAATAAAATGAAATAATTCCATTTACTCATTCACAGGGATATTCTACTAATCGAATAATCACATGCAAAATCACTGACCACTTTCATAATGTTGGAATGCATAATGCCAGACTATCATAACCACATAGCCAAGGACTCGTGCAAAGACACTAGTTTGTCTCATGAGACCTACCGATGCATAGAGGAGCTATAGCGGGCTCCACCCATCACATATTAAGTCCAATGCATTCCAATATGAAAAGGTTTAAACATAACATAAACATTCGAATTAAAACTAGCATACGAAATGTTAATACTTTCACCATAAACCATGAATGGTATAAAAATAGAACATCCACAGTCAAACAAATCACAAAACCTTCAATATAATATAGAATTTTTGTATCATAACAAATCAACTTTAAATAAGCGTAAAATCCATCAAAGGATGTTGACGTAGATGAAATAAATTTTTTTTAAGGAAATATCTCTTTTTATTTTGAAATCATTTAAGATCCATATAAAATAAAACATTTTCTTTGAAAATATTCTTATAATATTGTAAGGAAATCTTTGAATATTTTATAATGGAGGAAAATAACCGCACCCGCCGTATAAGTTAAAAAAAACATTCTTACCATAATTCTGTCGAAAAGGTTAAAAAGGACCTTGTTTTGAAAATGACAGAATGATTACTCTTATAAAAAGTAAAACAAGGGTATAAATGACTTTAACCCATATTCTTGTAAAAATGTTTTGAAATACATTTTGATGAAACATGGATGTGGATGATAACGAGATACCAGTATATTATTACGTATAAACAACCTCGGATAATGAAGAGATTGTAAAATAACCCTTACCAATTTGGTAACTTATGAAACATACAACCCATGAAAGAGGTATCATACAATGAATATGTAAATACACATTAATTAAAGTGTATTACACAAAGAATATAATTATGGGCAGTACATACACCACACAAAAGGTAATGGTGGCAATATGGCATGAATCTCACAGGAATAAGGAGTGAGATGAAAACCCCTTACCACGTTAATCAACTGAGTCGTATGGCCAAAAGTTAATAACCACACAATTATTTACAGAATCAAATGAATATAAAGATAATTATGATAATATATATCAAATTCCAGTACACAATACACCACTTTCAATAATTTAGTTGCGAATAATGGAAATCTCACAGAATTGAATGTCAGATAAGAAAATCCCTAACCACGTTAATCAACTGAGTCGTATGGCCAAAAGTTAATAACCACCAAATGATTTACAGAATAACATGAATATAAATAGAATCATGAATATATATCAAATGGCAGTACACAATACACCACTTTCAATAATTTAGTGGCGAAAAATGGAAATCTCACGGAATTGAAAGTGAGATAAGAAAATCCCTTACCTTATACTTTTCCTTGGTTGGGGTAGGTTAACCTCCTGTATAATGGTGAAATAATTGTTATTAAATTATAAAAAAATCATATACATTAATATGATATCATATATGATCTTTTAATATTGATTTGATAATAATATCTTAGTATTATCGTTGTTTCAGGTGTAACTTACTTGTTTTCTTTTATATGTTTTGTTACGTAAGCCATATTTGTAATGGATAGGTTGTATATTATTCATATCCAGAATTATATCAAGTCCTTAAACATCATTTTTTAAATCATCAAATGATAATTATACTTGAATGGATACGATGGAGAATGAATCTCATCGCGTTCGTGGATACGGTAGTCCGTACGTACGCACGAGCGACAATATCATTCTTTTGATATTAGAATAATATATAAATGGATGGTATATCATATATACAGAATCATTAACATGTTATATTTATTATTTACATGAGTTACACATCATTATTATACCCATCCAAATAATATTATATTGAATAACAATTACACCACGACGTGGAGACGGTAAGCCGTACGTACACACGTATGGTGACATGTTATTCAAAGGGTGGATAGAATACTGAATATGGTTGTACCATATTTATAATAACATAAAAGTATATATATGATACTGTATTTATTATTTTATAATGGTAACAACAAAGGAAGAAGAAGTGGAAGAAGAAATGAACTTAGAAAAGGGTGGTGAAATCATTACCTCTTCTTCGGGTTCTTCCTTTTGATTTGATCAAAAGGGCTCCATAGGTTGGCTTTCTGATCAAACAAAGGCCCCTAGGTTGTAGTGAGGGAAGTTGGGAGAGTATTTGGACAGAGTTTGGCCGAACCAAAAGGCTTTTATGGTGTTAATAAATGAGAAGGAGGAGTGACCTTTTATAAGAGGGGTGAGGGGAACCTTTGGAAAAGCTAGAGATATTAGTTTATAATAAATTCATAATCGGTTTCCAATGGCTCCAAAGTTGACTATTCAAAGGTTAAGGTGGGGATGGGTCGAAAACAACTCAACCAATAGAATTTAGACAGGTTTGGGTACTTATATTAACCTTATCTTTAAGTATTAACTCTAAGTTAATTAGTTTCACTTTTACAATGTCTCTTTGTATTTTTATATAATATGGTTAATAAACTTACTATATACATCCATGCGACCCCCAAGTGGTCCATTAATGATTAACCTGTCATTATATAAGTCTCTTGGACGAACCTCAGATTTTTAGGAATTTAATATCAATTAATAATATAATATTTATTTTAAGAACTCTTTTATGTCAATTTTGACACTATTCAAGAGTTGATTTTTTTGAAACTCATAACAGATAGATTAATTCGACAAACGTAAATTAAATCAATCCCAATATATCATATTATCCTTGAAAATTATTTTAATTCATTAAAAGTTTCATATTATATTTATTTGGTATTTATAACATCAATTATTTTAATTTTTCACTATTATAGTAATTACTGCATCATCATTGTGTCATAAATAAAATAAATTATTTAATGTCTAAAAATTATAAATAAAATATCATTATGTAAGAAATCGTTTTATGTTTCTAATGAATATTTATAATCTAAAATCAAACATATATAACCCTATGTAACAATTGTTTTGCTAAAAGATATATGCTTGTGTCATTTTTGTATTAATTTTAACTTAATTAAAATAAAGTGTCATTATCACTTACAAGTGGATCCATGGGGTCCCAAAATCGACCCAAAGATGCCCATGGTCGACCATGTATCAACCAATAGGGTTAAGACACGTTTTAGGGTAATTTAGTATTATTATAATATTATTTTTTAACCCTTATTTACTGGATTTACCCTTAACCATGGTAAATAAAATATTTACCGCAGTAATTATTCAAAATGTCTAAAAATAAAAGTTACCTATTTACACAATTTGAACATCCTGATTCCAAATATGGAATCCATTTTTCTAAATTCAAAACATAGAAGTGGCAGAAATTAATTTAAAATTAATTTCCGTTGTCAAAACAAAAAGCGTGTTTTTAAGAGATAATAACTATCAAAAGATTGACACTTGTTTATGTTCGGTTTAATTGTAAAATTATGTCTAATGACCAAAATTATATTAAATGGTAAAAATATATTCTAAATATACTTTTAAACACTCAAATTCATAATTTATCACTGTTAATTATTTTGATTAAAAAAGTTGTTTTTAATTAAAATTTAGTAATTTTCACTATTCATCAAAATATGAACGTTATCCGAAATGTACCAAAATTTCACATTAGGATAAATTTGATATTCCGAATCCAAAAATGAAGTCCATTTTAAAATATAAAATATATATAATTTCAAAAATTATGTATTACTATTCATAATGGCTAGTTTGATTGGTTGTGGTGTGTGTTAAAACTCAAGGTTGCGTACAACACACGCTACTGTATTATTCAAAGAAAGTGTACCGTGGAAGCTTGGGATGTTTCATTTTAAATTTTTTATGTCCCCATTTAGTCAAAAAGTTTAAAATATTGTATTTAAAAAGGGTTCACTATTAAAAGTTGATAAAAGTGAAATACTGAAAATGAATTTGTTCTTGCATTATATCTAAGAAACTCATAATATGGATTCTAAAATTATAAGGATTATATAAAGTTTAAATTTTAGATAATACTATTCATAACCTCTTTTGAATGGCTTTTTTTTGTATGTCATGGTGTGATTGAACTCGGTGTTGCGTGTAGTGCAAGTTATTGAATTATTTTGAAGAAATAACACACAATGAAATCTTGGGGTGTTACAATTACACACACATCCATAAAATGTGTAATGAACAATCCATTCCTTTACATTGAACTACCACGTCATGAAAAGTAGATTACTCATCATTGCATTACCAACTATAATTGGAGGGAATTATAATGGAAACAACATATATATGTTATATATAAATGTGATATTTATAACTTAATTATGAATCAATAATTCCAATATAACACATTAAATTGTTAGTTTTGAATTTATAGGGATATGACAACATAGTTTGTGGACATCTGGACAACCGCCTCCTCAATGTGGTATGATTAATTGACATTATACATAGAATATTTAAATGATTATTATAATAAAAATATATGAAATATATTACAAATATATTTTTATTTAATTAAAAATTAACATATAAATACCCACCATATAGTTTTCATTTTTTAAATATTGAAAAAAATCAAATTATTGTTCATGTATACATATAGACTACCCACTCTTTCAATGGTATATTTAATTAACTATATAAATACGTTATGTATTATTATAAATAAACATGTACTTAATATATATGATACTATTGTCATATTACACATTTTAGAGCTTATAAAATCATGATCGACATATGAATATCAATTATAACAAAATCAAAACATACAAGAAAGACTATGCAATTAACACTCGAAATTCTGAAAATAATGAATGATTAATAACAAATGGGTAATAAGTTATATAATAACATAATATAAATTATTCTTTTCAGATTAAATTCCCCATGTTAACATTGAATAATTTTTTTGATTTTGTTTTTTGATAAAGAGAGATTCCATCATCAGTTGTTGAGTTCCATAAATATTATTGACAATATATTTTGTTCCCAAGACATCTTACAGAATAAAAACAAAAAAAATATAGAAAATTAATGATTTTAGTGAATGATATTTTAAGTGTATGAAAAAATACGATGTGTGTAAAGGACTTATGTGCACAATTCCAAGTCAAATTGTGTTTTGACCTCCTCGAACAAATCTCGTGTCAATTGGAGAATATTTTTCACTGGGTTCACTGATGCATATAAATAATAATTAACCCCCCTCATTTGAGTAGTTAAATACATAGAGGATATATGATCTCTAAATAGCATAGAAAATGTATGAAAATGGGAGTTCATTCATATAGAGTGATTTGCATAAGATTGATGATGTATGCAAGAGGTATTTTGTGGGAATGGTTAAATGTTGTAGGCAATTAATTTATGATGTGCACAATGGACCAAATTTTGTTACGCGAATGATTGTTGTATCCCATTATTTCTATGGTATAGTGTTATTAATTAGTGGATGAATGTTGTACATCGATAGAAAATATAAAATAATGAGAGGACAAATTAATTAGATATAATGAATGTAACATCAAGTCTACACATTGTGACTATATCATTTGAAAAACTAGTGAGATAACATCATTTGAGAGAGTAGTGAGCATTCATTTTTTGATTGGTTTTAAACTAGGAGGGATATTGAGTCTTCTCGGATCATTGAAAACAATATTGTTTTTAGTGAATTTATGTACATCAGCATATTTCAAGTGTGCGATCCTTAGACGTAGCATAGTGAAGGTGAAACAAGTAATAATTTTTTTCCCATGTATGCTTTCATTTCTATTCATACATTGTTGAATGAGTGATATAGAAGAGACTTTTCTTTAAGAGTGAAAAAATATTAAAAGGGGACGTTTTTATTATTTTTCATACCCTAATTCACCCCAACCTATCAGGGTTTTTAAATTAGTGGACCAAATAATTATTAATAATATTATGGTTTTGGAATATTTTAATCATATGTTTAATGATCGTATAATATATATTAATTTATTTTCACACGAAATGAAATACAAGCTAAGGGATTTTTATCTTACTTTTTTCATCTGTGAGATAAATGTGTTATTTAACACTTTTTATTTTTTCTTTTGTATAAATTTACCTTTTTGATATATTTTATCAATAATTATTTTTATATAAATATATTAAAAAAAATTAATTCAATTTTATTTCTTCATAATATTGATGATTCAAATGATTCAATGTATAAGGAGACAATTTGGAATGTTTAATGATTATTTTCCTCAAGAAACATTTTATTGATCTTTCAATGGTATTTTAATTATTTGAGACATAAATTAATAATGTTCACATAATTTTTTTATATTATGTATTTTATTACACATTGACATCTAATATCATGATTCATTCATTTTTTACGATATTTTCAGTTTTAATTTGAACTATCCACCTAAGGTGATTTACATTTCTAATCACCAAAGTAATAGAGACGTTACATAAGTAAATTCCATTTCATTGGGTTAGATTTATTCCTTGATATTTTTAATATTCTGTTATTATGTGTGTGGTTAGATTGATTATATATTTATGTATTTCTTTGTCCCTTATGTTGATTTAGAGTAGATACACATAGTCAAATAATTGGTAGAGTATAACATTGACATCATGATATTTTCAGGGATTTTATTTTCAAAATCACATTTTATTCTAGAATGTTTTCATATGAATTTCAATTATAGGAAAAATTTTATTAGTGTTTCAATAACATATTTTTTATCTATTTGGGTTATTTATAAACATTATTATTTAATAGTTCAATTTTCCCTAAAATTTCAAAAATAAATGATTTAGAAATTGTTTTTATGAAATCCCAACATCATATCACTCATTACATAGAGAACATATTTTCTTTTATAAAACATGTTTTATAAAAATGTTACCTAAATAATTTTTATTCTTTAAATAATAATTTATTAAATAATTTTTTCCCTTTTTTTATTTTTCATATAATTTCAATGTAATCTTATTGACTATTTAAGAGCAATGAACATTTTAAACCAATTTTACATTGTAAATGGAATCTCTGTTACCTTTAATTGATGTACATATTTACCAACATTCATTTCATTATAGATTTATTATCATGATATAAATCATTAGAAATAATGAAAATGTTTTTAAAACATAATATTGAGAGAAAATTATTTTTTGAAGGATATTCAAATGGTTTCATTAAAAATGATATTATCATAACGAATTCCTTTATAGTTTTTATTTTATTTAATTAATGACAAAAACTTTCTATTTTTACTCCACCAAGGATATTTTGTATAAATACTATCACAACCCAACCCTATCGGTCCCGAGCTGCAACTACCTCAAGCCCACCTCCATAGGCTTGAGGCTGGTGACCAGCACTGAAGGCGTAACAATATCGGGGTGGCCTTAGCCTAAGTACTAGTTCGCATGCACACACAACCCACAAGACGCAGTAATGTGGAGAAAAAAGGAAACCAAAAGATATGCAGCTATATCCCAACTTCTGTCATGTATCAAAAACTAAAATGAGTAAGTAAAGTGCTGGAAGTACTAGCAAGTAAACTAAAAAGTAAAAAGGCAAAACATGATCCCAACCACAAAGATGCCACAACCCGGAAACATGTGAACAAAAGAAAACAACTAGATAGACTCCCACATGAATACTCTAGCACGATCGTGGTACGCTGCTCCAACTGTTGTGACCTCTATGCTCCTCCATAGTAACGATCAACCTGTCTATAATCTGTAAGGGCACAACAGGTACGGGAGAAACCCAAGCAGGGGTGAGTATAAGGATACACTGTAGGATGCCCCGAAATCAAGAGGGAGAAACAAAGAAGGCACTAAAGAGGTGAGCAGTAGACTAACAAGAACATAAGAAAATATTAGTAAGGAGAGTACAACTCAACCCAATAGAAATATGTATTTACGGACCCCAGAGTGGGAACGAAAGTAGGGTCCAATTTGTATATATATATATATGCTCAAAAAAAAACCCAAACGATTGTGTTAGGGGATCTCCATATCCAAGATCATCCCAGGGTAAGTAACCATCAGCTCCAAATGAATCCATCCTCATACCCATAATCTCATCTCGTCCACCTAGGAAACCCATGTCAGAGGGGCTCAATCACCCCACTTAAATACTATCTGCTTTGGTCGAAACTGTCACGCCCGCATGGTTTTAGGTTGTGTCTCAAGGACGCGTCTCAGAGAGAAAAAGTATCCCTCTTCCTTGTCGGTCCTTAGGTAATGTTAGAACTGTCACACCACTAATCCGCATTTTCAGGGTCCTGCTCTGGTATTCACGGAGGAAAAAGTCACCGACTAACCTCATGAGAAGGGCTATGTATGAAACGACAATGTGTGACCCACTTCCCAGCCCTGCTGGAGGGTAAACCGTAAAACAACATAAGGCGACCCACTGCATAGCCCTGTTGGAGGGTAGACATGGAATAAATTGACTGGTGACCCACTGCACTGCCCCGCGGGAGGGTAAACACAGAACTCGTCAAAAGGTGACCCACTGCCCATCCATACTGGAGGGTAGACCTAGAATCAGACAACGGGTGACCCACTGCCCAACCCTGTTAGAGGGTAGACCCAAAACACGTCGACAGGTGACCCACTACCCAGCCCTAGTAGAGGGTAGACCTAGAATCAGATGATGGGTGACCCACTACCCATCCCTACTAGAGGGTAGACCCTAAGGTGTCGTCGGGTGACCCACCACCCAGCCCTGCTGGCGGGTGGACCCTGAATCATCCTGATAGCTTCGCACTACTACTAACATCAAGAGGTGTCACTAACAACGTCATCGTTCATTGGTTTGGAGTGCGTAAAAGATGATCTCCACTCCACATTAATACGATCTCAAATTAGGATCAACATGCTCTAAAGGGTTGCACCGTTTTATTTATCACAGAAATTCACGCGAGATAGACTACTTACTCGCCCGAAACAGACAACCGGTGAATATGGTAATATTAACCGTAGTCGACCCATAAGGGGGCTGCACCCCATCTCTGATACTCGTTGGGCAAACATCGCCATTGCGATGATCACGGAAAGATAGGCAGAAGCAACTACTCATATTCCCTCAACAGACATCTGGTGAAAAATCCGCAAAAACGCTGCACGTAGCTCAAAGATGGCTTGTGGGGCCCACGACTCAATTACCACATCAACGCCCGAAAACATACTGGAAATATTCTCCTTGACGCCAGGGTCGTATCGTCTCTAACGACACTCAAATCAGAAATTATATGTGACTGAGCCAGCCAAAAAAAGAATTCTGGCGTAGCACTTAACGCGCATGACGCGCCGCCGAGCTCCTGTTCTAGGAATTAAAAATCCCTGAAAACACCTCAAAATATACTCCTCGATATGAGGATTACCCTTCCACATACGGTGTGTAAAACAGACACCTGTAGGGATATTTACGGGTGTTTGAAGCTGGAGGGGACAGGGCCCTTGGGCCGGACCGACCGCGCCGGCCCATGCCAGCCGGCCCGGCTCACTGCGCCGGACAGCAGCTTTTCCGCGCGGGACGGACACTGACCCGCGGTCCCCACATCAGCCGACCGGCCCCTTAGGCTGGTCTTTTTTCTATGAGGAGACCCGATTCCAGCGGGTCTTGGTTCCCCCTGAGGTGTCGCTCCACGACCCTAGTCTACCCGGATGATCGTCGTCACCACCCTATCGAAGCACCACACTGCCGCCTGTAAGTCGCGCCACCGCCTGGACCTGATGCCCGCTGCCTGCTAGCCGCGCCACCACCTGGTTTGTTGTACCACCCTGGATCAACTGGAAACAAATTGGGTATTTGGCCGGAAAACTTCCCGGGGCCACCCCGGGCACCCCGGGACTCCAACAATTGATCCGAAAGTATCCTTGTGAAAATAAACTCGATCCATACAAAACCAAGGGCTTCGCTCAACGATCGGACAACAATTCGATGTGAAGAAACTAAATTGATGAAATATTCGAGAATGTAAAAGATAAAACACGAGCCTACATCAAGGGCTTTGCCCGACGCTTCACAATCAGGATGTCGGAGCCGTCACACCTTTCCAAAGTGATGGGGGATAAGGTGGAATTCTCGTTGAGAGCCCTTGTGCCAGGGAATAATGTCCAAGGTGGGTGACGAGGGGTGGTTGCTGTGTTTAAATAGAAAAACACACTTAACCACCAGCTCATCCGCCCGTTCCTGAACCTTCGTCGGGGCTGGGATTAAGCCTCCCTTAGGGTAAATGCCATGCCCTGAGCGCAATGGAGACCTCAAAATTTTAATCCGATCCTCCATCCGAATGTTATTAAAATCGACTCTCGAGACCGCCAAATTATGAAAATTCCCTTAGGGGCGTTTTTCACAGTTGGCACGTGCCCGTGAAAATATACCCCTCCTAGGGTAAACGACACGTTCTGAACTCAACAGTGCCCTCAATTTTCCAGTATGAGATACCAATCGGGAGTTATTATATTTATTTATCTCTCCCAGTATGAATTCATGCCAAAATTAATTCCGGCCACAAGAGGGTTCATTTTCGCACGCCGTCAGAATGCCCTGCTCTAGAATAACCTCAAGAAAATTTCAAAGTTTCACAGGCTCAAAATCGGGGTTCTTACGTCATTCCCTCCTTCAATTTTTTCATCCCTGAAATACAAATCAACAAAAATAGCTCAGGGTACTCAGCCCGTATCTGGATCTCCTACTCCCAAGTGCTCTCCTTCACCCTCCTATGCTTCCACAACACACGAACTAGAGGAATGGCCCGTCTGTGCAGAGTCCGCTCTTGCCAGTCCTCAATTGCCACTAGGCACTCCGCAAAGGTGGCTCCATCCTCAATGCCCATATCTCCCTAGTCGATGACATGCATGGGGTCATGCACGTATTTACTCAGCTGCGACACGTGGAAGACACCATGCACTCTCCCCAGATGTGGGGGGTAGACCGAGATGGTAGGCAACCTCACCAACCCGGCGCATGATCTCAAAGGGCCCAATGAACCTCGAGGACAGCATGCCTCCCCGGATGAACCTCTGTGTTCTATGACCTGGGGAGACTCTAAAAAAGACATGGTCTCCCTACTCAAACTCCAAGGGCCTGTGACGACGGTCTGCATAGGACTTCTGTCTGCTCTGAGCTATCCTCATCTGCTCATGAATAACTTGCACCTTCTCCGTCGTCGCCTGCACCAACTTAGGGCCCACGAGGGAGGTCTCCCCATCCTCTGTCCAGTACAAGGGTGACCTGCAGGGACTCCCATAGAGGGCCTCGAAAGGTGTCATGCCAATAGTAGAGTGGTAACATTTGTTATATGAAAACTCTACCAAGGGCACATGTTCCTCCAGCTCCGGCCAAAGTCTAAAACGCACGCCCTAAGCATATCCTCCAACACCTTGATAGTGTGATCGATCTGCCCAACATTCTGGGGGTGAAACGCTGCACTCATCTGCAAATGAGTCCCGAACGCCTCCTACAGGCCTCGCCATAACCATGATGTAAACCGTGCATCACGGTCGAAGACGATCATCGAGGGTACTCCATGAAGATGGACGACCCCTCGAACATATAACTGTCCCAGACTCTCCACAGATATTTTCTCCCTGATAGTAAGGAAGGGCGCCAACATCGTGATTCGGTCCACTATTACACAAATGGAGTTGTGGCCCTTCGCTGTGCGCGGAAGCCCTGTGATAAAATCCATAGATACACTATCCAATTTCCACTTCAGGATATTAAGGGGCTGCAACAACCGTGCCGGAACCTATTGCTCTTCCTTCACCTGCTGACAGGTAGGACACTGAGAAACAAACTCGGCTACGCTCCACTTCCTTCCAGACCACCAAAACTGCTGCTGATGGTCTCTGTACATCTTCCTCACACTGGGATGTAGGCCAAGGGATAAGTGTGGATCTCCCACATCACCTCCTCCCGCATATCCACTAGTACTATAGCTCTCCCCTTAAAAAGGATCTTGTGATTACTTCCTTTATAATACACCTCGGCTGTGTTACCTATGGATATCTGATCATGCAGTACCTCGATATCGACATCTCCTAGCTACGACTCTCTCACACGCTCACGGAGAGAAGAAGTCAACACCATCAACTATTGAAATCATGTACCCTCCAGATCCACCATGGTAAGCCGAAGGGATGCCAACTACCTTGAAGCTTCCTGCACTATGTGAGCCTGGGACTTCCTACTAAGGGCATATGCTACTATGTTTCCCTTGACTGGGATGTAGATTATCTCTAAATCATAGTCATGAAGAAACTCCAGCCAGCACCTCTGCATCTGGTTCAAATCCCTCTAAGTGAAGATATACTTGAGGCTCTAATGATCTGAGTAGACCACAAAACGCTCACCCAAAAGGTAGTGTCTCCATAGCCTCAAGGCAAATACTACCGCTGCCAGCTCCAAATCATGAGTCACATAATTCTGCTCATGGGGCCTCAACTGCCTCGACCCATATGCAATCACTGCCCATTGCTACATCAGCATGCACCAGAGCCTAGCTCCTGAAGTGTCCCAATATACGACAAACTCACACCCTCCTTTGGTTGCCTCAACACTGGTTCACTATTCATATTCTGCCACAACTATTCAAATGCCTTCTAGAACTGATTAGTCTAGGTAAACGGTCACCCCTTCTGTGTCAATGCTGTCAAAGGGGAAGAAAACCTAGAGAGTCCTCCACAAACCACAAGTAGTACCCTTCCATCCCAAGGAAACTCCGCACCTCAGACACATTCTTGGGTGGATCCCAAGCAAGCAATTCTTCTATCTTTGAGGGATCTATATCCAAACCATGTTATGTAACGACGTGCCCCAAAATGTGAACCTCATGAATCCAGAACTAGATATTCGAGATCGTCCAGTACAACTGGTGCTTTCGAAGTAAGTCTAGGACAATCATCAAATTGTATGTGTGCTCCTCCTCTGTCGTTGAGTAAATGAGTATGTCATCAATAAAGACAACCACAACCCAGTCTAAGTACAGCTGGAAAATCTGGTTCATCAAGGCCATGAAGATGGTAGTGGCATTTGTCACACCAATGGGCATCACCTGAAATTCGTAGTGGCCATATCGACAATGGAAGGCCAGCTTCGGAATATCAGTCGCACGAACCCACAACTAGTGGTACCCAGATCGAAGATTGATCTTCGAGAACCACTTCACACATCGCAACTGTTCAAAGAGGTCGTCGATCCTTGGAAAAGGGTACATGTTATTTATTGTGGCCTGATTCAGGCGACGATAATCCACACAATGTCGTAGACTCCCATCTTCCTTTTTCAAAAATAGAACTAGTGCTTCCCAGGGGGACACACTGGGCCTGATGAATCCCTTCTCACGAAGGTCATCCAACTGAATTCATAGCTCTCAAAGATCTGTGGGTGCCATCCGATATGCTGCACAAGATATCCGAGCAGTCCCCAGCTGCAACTCAATGAAGAACTCCATCTCTCGCCTCGGAGGTAGTCCTAGAACATATTCGGGAAAGAATCCCATGTATTCCTCTACCACGGTAGGGATCCAGGTTCCTGTAGCATCCGCTGCTTTGAGAGTCATGCTCACCAGCTTGTCCGAAAAAGGTCAGGTTCTCTTGCCCAGAGTACCCATCTGCTATGCCACGAGGTCTCATTCACCAAGGATGGTAAACCTCGTCCCATCAGAAAACTCATCTCTAACTCATCTGTGAAAATAGTCGATCTGATTGTGAACCATAGAAAGAGAATCCATGCCCAGGATGATGTTTTAATGTTCCATCATGATGACGAGCAGGTCCCACGTGAGACTCCATCCCCCAACGACAGTTCGCACTGTCTGCAGATAAAAGTCACCAATGAGGCACTTCCCGTTGGAACCTCAAGGCTATGTGCAGGTGTCAGCGCCTCTACGGGAAGCCCCAACTCTCTTACCAATAGTAGTGATAAAAAGGAATGGCTGGCACCTATTTCTACTAGTACTGAAGCAAGGGAAGAGTAAATACATAGCGCACCTTGGACCATCTTGTGCGCTGTAGGATCTCAAACTCCCATGGCATGAAGCTGCCCATGGCCCCTACCAGTAGCTCCCTGAGTCTGGCGTGGGCTGCCTTTTGGTGGTGGTGGGATCTCGAAATGTCGTCCCCCACATCCTAGTCCGACCACTCTACCTATGCCACCTTTCTGAGGACTGTCAGGTCCCCGCCTAGGTGACCCCTGGTCACGGCGCTGCCTCTACATCTACGGTGCACCCGCTGCCTACCAAGACTGATCTGTACACCTGGTCGGGAAATCCCGTGCTAGGTGACCCAGTCCGTCACATGCATAGCATCGGCTCTCCCCTCTCTGCCCCGGCGCCCTATGGCGCCACTCTAGTGTGCGACCCTATCCCTAGGTCTACTCACAGAAGGGCCTCCTGAGCTGAGTCCTATCCCTATGTCGTCTTCCTGTAGAAGACTCTCCTCTAAAATGGCTACTGCTAGGTCCTATTATCTGGCTCCCCTCAGCCAAGAAGCCCATGGTCACATGCTCCCTCTCCAACACCCTGACGTAAGTGGGGATGCACAAAGGCACCACGCTAGGTCGGATCTCCCTGCGAAGACCATGCTCGATCTTCCGTGCCCGGAAGTAGATTTCATGGATCATGACCTACAAATAGGGTGTGAGATCAGTGAACCGGGCTGAGTACTAGGACACAAACATCCCTCCCGGATTCAGCACCATAATCTCCTAGATCCGAACATAGCACAAACACTAGTGGGAGTAATCCTCCCAAAAAAGCTTCGGGAAGCCATCCCATGTGAGGGATGACTCGTCTTGGGTCTGCGTCACCAAATCCCACAATCGCCCAGCTTTCCCGAGAAAAAAACTGGCTTCTAGGGCCACCATCTAGTCTGCTGGTGTCTATACCCGACTTAAGAGTCGTTCCACTGACTCAATCCAATCCTCTGCCACCTGGGGATCTGGGTCCCCAAGGAACCTCGGCATCCTTGGACGTTGGAAGTCTTGAAGCGCGCTCAGTCTGTGCAAGACCTTGGCCTGAACTGCCGGTACTATCTGCCTCTCCTTAGGTGAATGGGCTACTACTGAAGCTCTACTCGAGAGGGGATCACGTGAGGGTCCCTGAAATGATGCCTCATCACTCGCCAGACCATCATCACGCGCTGGAGAGGGTAACCTGGATGGCTTCCATCGTGTGGGCATCCAGAAAATTATCAAGGGATACCACGATCAGATGAGCATATATATATATACATAACAGTAATAAAAAAGTAATGGTGACTCAAAAAAAGGATGGTCAAATACTCATTACTATGGGATTCATGTTTCAAAATTCCCATCAACAAGTCTCAGCATGCCGAGTCGACAAGCAGGTTATCAGGGTCCTGGTAAATGGATACGTCAGCCGCCTATACCATTACTGCACTCACTGGCATGAGAGCCGATCTCGAGACACTTCAACATCATTTCGATAAGAAAACAAACCAGTTACATTTTAGGGATGTACGAAGAACTCCCCAAGGAATGAACATTCCTCTGATACCTCTTTGTCTTGACCCGACCCTACCGGTCCCGAGCCGCAACTACCTCAAACCCGCCTCCATAGGCTAGAGGCTGGTGACCGGCGCCGAAGGCGTAACAATCTCGGGGAGGCCTTTGCCTATGTACCTGTTCTCACACACACACAACCCACAAGACGCAGTAGTGATGAGTATAAAGAAAACAAAAATTCATGAAGCTATATCCCAACCACATTCATGCATCAACAACTAAAATGAGTATGTAAAGTTCTGGAAGTACTGGAAAGTAAACTGAAAAGTGAAAATGGAAAACACGCACCCAACCGAAAAGATGCCACAACCTGGAAACCGGTGAACAAAAGATGTCAACTGGATAGACTCCCACCTCAATACTCTAGCATGACCGTGGTACGCTTCTCCAACTGCTGTGACCTCTATGATCCTTGGTAGTCACGATCGAGATGTCCGTCGTCTCAAGGGCACACCAGGTATGGGAAAAGCCCAAGCAGGGGTGAGTATAAGGATACTAAGTAGGGTGCCCCTAAATCTCTAGGGAGCAACAAAGAAGGAACTAAATAGGTTAGAAGTAGACTAACATGAATAGATGAAAATTTTATTATGGAGAGTGCAGCTCAACCCAACAGAAATATGTAGGTACGGACCCCAGAGAGTGGGAACGAAAGTAGGGTCCAATTTGTATATATATATTCTCAACAAGAAACCCAAAAGAGCGCGTAAGGGGATATCCATCTCCAAGCTCATCATAGTGTAAGTCGCCATCTGCTCCAAATGAATCAATCCTCATAGCACATCATCTCATCTCATCAACCTTGGAAACCGAAGTCCGAGGGTCTCAATCACCCCACTTCAAAACTATCCTCATTGGACGGCACTAAATAGCCCGCACAGTTTTAGGTCACGTCTCAAGGATGCGTCTCAGTGGTAAAAAGTACCCCTCTTCCTTGTGGGTCCTTAGGTAACATTAGAACTGTCACACCACTAATCTGCACAGTCAGGGTCCCGCTCCAACAGTCACGGAGGAAAATGTCACTGACTCGCCTCATGAGAAGGGCTAAGTCTGAAACATCAACTGGTGACCCACTGCCCAGCCCTACTGAAGGGTAAACCCAAATACATCATCTGGAAACCCATTGCCCAGCCCTTATGGAGGGTAGACATGGAAAAAATCGATGGGTGACCCACTACTCAGCCCAACTGGTGGGTAAACACATAACATGTCGACAGGTGACCCACTACCCAGCCCTGCTGGAGGGTAGACCGAGAATCAGACGATGGGTGACCCACTGCCCAGCCCTGCTAGAGGTTAGACCCGAAACACGTCGACAGGTGACCCACTGCCCAGCCCTGCTAGAGGGTAGACCTGGAATCAGACAATGGGTGACCCACTGCCCAGCCCTGCTGGAGGGTAGACCCTGATGTGTCGTCGGGTGACCCCCTGCCCAGTCCTGCTAGAGGGTAGACCCTGAATCATCTTGATAGCTCCACACTACAAATGACATCACCAGGTTTCACTAACAATGCCATCGTGCATTGGTTCGGAGCACGTAAAAGAATATCTCCACCCCACATTAATACGATCTCGAAGGAGTTTAAGCATGCTCCAACGGGTTGCACTGTTGCAGTTATCGAAGGAAAACACGTGAGATAGACTACCTACTCGCCCGAAACGGACAACTGGTGAATATGGTACTATTCGCCGTAGTCGACCCGTGAGGGCATGCACCCCGGATCTGAAACTCGTCGGGCGAACAATGCCATTGCGATGCTCTCAGAATGATACACCAAAACGATGACTCATATGCCCTGAACGGACATCTGGTGAAAAATCCACAAAAATGCTAAACGAAGCTCAAAGATGGCTCATGGGGCCCACGCCTCAATTCCCACTTCAACGCTCGAAAAAATACTGCAAATCTATGCCTCGACGCCAGGGTCGTATCACCGCTGACGACACTCGAATCGGACATTGGATGTGTCCGAGCCAACCAAAACAAGAATTATGGCGTAGCACTTAACGCGCGTGACGCACCACTGAGGTCCTGTTCCAGGAATTAAAAATCCTTGAAAAAACCTATGAATATACTCCTCGAGTCAAGGATTACAATTCCACAGATGGCATGTAGAATAGATACCCGTTGCGATATTTACGGGTGTCCGAAGCCATATAGGAAAAGGCCCTTGGGCCGGACCGGCCGAGCCGACCTGTCCACCGGCTTCGGCCGGCTCGTTTTGGTGGCCCACGACATTGGAACACGGGCCGGCCACAGACCCACGGTCCCCGCTTCAACCAACCGGCCCCTGAGGCTGGTCTTTGGTCTACGAGGAGACCCGCTTCCAGTTGGTCTCAGTTCCCACCAAGGGGTTGCGCCGCGACCCCGGTCTACCCGGACGACTGCCGCCACCGCCCGTTCGAAGCACTGCGCCGCTGCCTGCAAGCCGCACCGCCGCCTAGACCCGGAGCCCGCCGCCTGGGAGCCGCGCCACAGCCTGGGTTTCCGGACCACCCTAGATCCACCGGAAAAAAATGGGGTATTTTGCCGGAAAACATCCCGGGGCCACCGTAGGCACCCCGGGACTCCAAAAAATGATCCGAAAGAATCGTTGTGAAGATAAACTCGAGACCTATGAAACCAGGGTCTTATCCCAACGAACAGATAATAATTAGATGAAAATAAACTAAATTGATGAAATTTTCGAGAATAAAAAGATAAAACATGAGCCTACCTCAAGGGCTTTTCCCGACGCTTCACGATCGGGATGCCGAAGTCGTCGCGCCTTGCCGAAGTGATGGAGGAGAGGGTGGAATTCCCGTTGAGAGCCCTTGTGCCTGGGAAGAATTTCAATGGAGGGTGAAGAGGGGTGGTTGGTGTGTTTAAATAGAAAAACACACTTTACCACCCGCTCGTCGGCCCATTCCCGAACTTTCGTCGGGGCCGGGATTAAGTCTCCCTTAGGGTAAACTCAATGCCCTGAGTGCAATGGTGGCCTCAAAATTTTAATCCAAGCCTCTATCCAAAAGATATTACATTCGACGCCTGAGACTGCCAAATTACTAAAATTCCCTTGGGGCGTTTTTCACAATTGGCCAATGCCCGTGAAAATTATACCCCTCCTATGTAAACGGCTCGTTATGAACTCAAAGGTGCCCTCGGGTTTCCCGTCCAAGCTACCGTTCAAGAGTTATTATATTTATTTATCCTGCCCAGTGTGAACAAATGCCAAAATTATGTCTGGCCACATTATGGCTCGGTTTCTCATGCCGTCAGAATGCCCTACTCTTGAATAACATCAAGAAAATTTCGAAGACTTACAGACTCAAAACCGGGGTTCTTACAAATACAATCTATATCATTCCTTAAGATTGTTTTTGGTTGATTTCTTCCAGCATAATATTGATAATCACTTCAATGATTCATTTTTTATGTCCACGTGACATATTCAATTTTACAATGATAATTGATCATTGAATTTCACTTAGATATGCATATAATATATTATGGATATGTTTATTGCATAAATAATATAACATTATTACATATAATTTTTATATAGATATGTATTTCATTATCTAGGGAAATATGGATAATCCCATATTTATTATTCAATATGGATATTTCATAAGTCATATTATTTATCTTGATTATTTGATTTGAGGACTGATTTGGGCTAGTAATTATGGGTGGAACTAGGAAAATATATAGCTACACGATGTATCAACATATCCTCATGAGATAATTATTTTGCAAAAAATAAGAATTTTTCTATCTATACTTTTAAACCATCTTGGGATAGTCTTTAACATTATACGTGTTCTGGTGCATGCGACATGATGTCCAATAATTACGCATTGAAGATTTGATGATTCGTTAATTATAATAAATATTATTTTATCAATGAAAACGTTTTAGGATGAATGAAATTAATTTTTTATTATTTAAATGGAATGTTATTTCATTTTCGCAAAATTATATTTTTTTAAACATTTACCCTCAAGGAATAGGAAAAGGTATTAATTTATGAAAAGAAATAAAATATGTTGAAAACATGGTAGTTTATTAATATAATTTTCTTTAGACGATGTCAAACTGTGTAGGGGAGAATTTTACTGAGTGACAGTCATAAAATTTCCCTAGTTAGTAAACCAATTTTCATCCTTGTTGGAATCCTGAAAGACATGTTTGAAGATAATTTTTTGGCTCATAAGTGTAATAATACATTCCATCCATTTTTATTTTTGTCTTTATAAATTTTATAAATAACCATTATTGATATCCATTGAATAGTGTAAGTGTCACATTAAAATCAATGGATATTATTTACATTCATTTTATAATATGGGAATCCATGAATAATTCCATTCATCATCGCTTAATGAGAATAATTCTCACCACAAGAACCATAAAAACAACACTTAATTTTTTCATTATGATCAAGAAAGAATAAAACACAACCAAAGGTCCAATGTTACCTTTCAAATCATAGTCCATGTTAGTTTTGAACCAATTTAAGAGTGGTGAAACCATAACACTAAAATTATACCCAATATCAGCAGGATTTCCACGTTGACTCACAATTTTCTGAAAAGATATGAAACCCAAGACTCTACTGGCACACACAAACATCCTAACCACATTTGTATCATTGATGGAAACACGGATTTGATATAATACTAGAATATTGATATTTTCCATCCTATAATGAATCAAGGAACTAGGACTAATCCAAATGGAGTGGATAAATTCTGAAAAAAAATAATTGGAATTGATCATACACATGAACATATCGAAGAATGATTGAATAACAACAAAAATGTGCATATCGTTTGGAAAATCATAACCCATTCAAATCAAATATGTACAGGATATCCTTCTAGATGGATGGGTATGTTTTACATAATAGAAAGTTGTGTTTTGTATCCTCCCAGTGTTCATGAAACATGACACACTAAGAGAAAATAGAAATACAAAATTTCTATAAAACCTAATTAGTTTGTATATTATATTGGGAAATCCCCCAAATAAGTGTAAACATGGAAGGTCTGATCAATTATCTATTGAAATCATAAATCTAATTAAATTCCATATTTGATTCATTAGTAGAATATTTATATAAGAATTAACTATTGAGATTTTTTTATTTTAATGGCATGTTTTTCATTTATTTACCATTCTATACTTTTTATTTACATCATTTTCAGTATGTTGATTACAAGGAAAGTGTGATCATATAATCAACTATTAAATATTTTTTATGCATAATAATTCATTATTAATTCCTCATTACATACCCTTACTGATAGATTTATTTCAGCCTTACTTGGTTTATTTCCCCATGAATTAAATAAGTATACTAAGAATTTTATATAAGTAAATTAAAATTGAGTATAATGGTAGCATCAAAATACGTAGAATAAAAATATGGTTGTAATTAGTTTAATCATTTATAATAAAAGTATTTTGTATGTATATGGTATATTGAGAATACTAAACTCATCCATCCTTTTATATTTTATTCCTTATAATAATTCCAATGCACCTGATAGCAGACATTAGCTCTAAACTTAATGGGTCAGGATTCCACACAAATCCATGAATGGTTCCATACCAAAAGTGGAATATTAGTTGTAGATGTATGAAAAAAACTAATCTTATGTGATACACCCAACTATGTTCAAAGTCCATAAAAAATTTTCTAACATGTCCTCAAAGACATGAATGGTCCACTTTGTATAGTCATATGTTTGGGGGTGAAATGTGGTGCTCAAATGAGACTATGTTCCTAAGGCCTCCAATAATACTCTCCATCATTGGTATGTGATGTGATCATCATGACAAGAGAAAATCATTGAGGTTAATCCATGGACTACGATAATATCCAACCGGTTGATACTTCCCAATCACCCTACAAAACAAAAATCTCGTATACCTTGGAATTTGGTCGAGTTGGAGAGTCATTATATGATCACCAAAATAGAATCATATCTATTTTATTAACTTGGTAAACTCATCATGAATTCAACATATATACCATCCAACATCCACAATGGATCAACATGTGGTTCAAATAAACCTGATAGAACCTTTTTCTCTTGATTATTTTGCTATGGAATGAGTCTGAGGGAGACAAACTCTCCAAATCCCTTGTTAATGCTTGATAACCAAAACTAATGTTGAAGGCCCTGATACAAATTCTACAGACATAGATGTACATCTGAAGGGGGTGTATAAAAAAACCCACTACACCAAATCATGAAATGTAAATGGTACTATGTTAAATCCAATAAAAATTATCATATGTTACTCACCAGCCCAATATCCATTAGGAACATGTCTATTTGATATATAAGTGTGGATGGACTCACATTTAGTATCCCCACACTGACCATCTCAGAATCCCTATAAATTTAGAGTAGGTATAACCATATACTAATGACATGTATATAAATCCATGTTCATGGAGGAAAAATATAGTGAATCTAACAATGTTGAGCCCTCAGTTATCAATGGATAAGAAGATCCACTTTTAAGAGCAAAAAAATAAATATTACACAACCAAAGTGTATATAAATTATCGGTATCATTTTCCTCTAAGAAAAGTATCCATCACTTATATCTCGGTTTTAGATCCTTGTTTGTTAATATATACTTTAGACTATTGTGGTCAAAGTAAATTATAAACTTCATTAAATCATGTAGTGTTCATACATCATCAGTTCAAAGACCACAATTTTTAGATTAGGATCATGGGTCCCATTGTTTTCCTCATGTGGATTCAGCTAACAAAAAACCTATGAAATAAATGTATTCCTATACATCAGAACTCAACAATTTCATTTCTCTAATTTATTTTATAACACTAAATAATCAACACCCACCTTTGGAAATATCAATATTTTAGTGCCTTTCAACCACTTAATGCACTCATGAAACCACTACTGGCACCATTTCATCCACAAAAAATTCTTTCGCTTCTCATTAAATGATATCTAGTTCAATTCTACTATGAAGATATTGGGTTCAATAATTAAATATTACAATTCCATCCCAAGGAATCTTCTTACCTCAGTGACTCTCTTGGGTGCCTCCAATGAAATCACCCCCTCACCTTGTCTTGGTCCAATAGAACCCTATACTCTGGGATAACATTCCCTAGAACCTCTCAAATATAAAACAAAAACATCAAGAGCTACATATAAATAGTTTTCTCTCGGAGTTATTTCAGGTCCATCCTTTGGTGTCATTCAATATTCTACACATACACCAAATAAACTAGGATTTCATCTATAAAGACCACCACCATCCAGTCAAAAATATCTATAAGATCATTTTTCTAATTAACATGAAAATATTTTGGTAATTTTTCACAACAAATAGAATCACCAAGTACTCATAGTGGCTGTAGAAAAATTATAAATTCTTCTCAAATATATCATGATGCCATATCCATAAAATTTGGTATGTTTATATGAGGTTAATATTCCAGAACCATCAATCCCCTCTGAGATGATCATTTTTTTCAATCCACATTAATAAATGATTATTATTCCTGGTCACCTGAATCAAGAATGATTTATCTATTAAAACCCTCAATCTCTTGTCCACCTTCTTGGTGCACAACACTTGGGCTACCTAAGGGGAGAACCATGGGTCTCAAAAATTACATCTATATCACGTCCTCCAAAAACACCCTTAGATATGGAATCATATGCATGAGTTATTAGGTATATTGGTCATTATATCAGTAAAATCATGAGATGCTAGTTAATATAAATTTATAGCTTTTTTCGAGGAGGTAAATCATGTACATCCTTATTAAAGAAGTCATCATACTCCACCAACACAACAAAATAAAAATTGTTCAAATAATCCACTACTACATAGTTATGATATCCTAGTAGTGATTAATTGGGTACACCCTCCTATTCCTGAGCTCATCCATCTCTTCAATGGATTCCATGTCACACTTTAATGAACAAATCATTCTATCATTACAGACACACCGCATCCTCTACATAATGTAGTAAACCTATTCATGAACTCTGAATATAATGTCCATACCTAAGATGAGGTCATAAACACTCATTATTTCTAAAAAAACATCACATTCCTAACTCCTTCCCCCATGATTCAAATTTCAATATAGGCAAATGTTCATAATCACCGATTCACCACCCACCCGAGTCTCAAACTACAAGGTTCAAGACAATGTATCAACCAAAATCTATATGTTTCAAAGTAAAAAAAAGGAACGGATGTAACAAATCAAATATGTGTCCATAAATACTATTTCTAAAATAAGAAAAGATAGATAATACCCTATATTATCCCAATATCCTTGAGGTAATAGGCCTCCTCAGCTATATCTAGCCTCTTCCATGTCCACCATCTCACCAAGCTATGCACAGACCACCAAAGGGAGGTTGTGGTAACATATGAAACATGTGACCACCTCTGAAAACACTATCATCCGATATTTCGAATTTTTTTCCAAATATCCCCCCTACTCATACCTATAAATATATCACAATGGTACCAATAAATTCTTATGATTATCTAAAAGATAGGTCATAAAATCTCGAGTTGATGTCCCTACCATATCAGGCAACCATGGATGATTCAGGCAACCATGAGTGCCATGAACCACCAAAACTGAGTCTTAAAATTACCTCCTATAGAATGTGACATGATAGATACCAAAATCTAACATAGGAATATTACTGTAGAGGTACTAGCTACTAAAATTCCACTACCAGAATCCTATGTTTGTTCCTACTCGACCAGAAATCTCTCCACAACATTGGATCGCTCAATCAACCTAGACTAGGTGGGAATGATAAGATATACAACGGAATCCCTGATGTCCTCATGTAATCCCTAATTAATCATATGAGCTCTAATGAAATGGTCTCCCAACATATTCTTGATGTAACATATGAAATTAGTAAAATGTTCAGAGTACTCTTCCATGATCATACTACCATGTTGAAGGTATTGAAGCTCTTATTTTTGTACTGATCTCAACATGGACTTATTCAACTCCTCCAAAAAGATACAGTCAACATTGTATCAGAGGTGAGCTATGTCATCATGTGACTGAGTCCTAATGTCCAATATCACCAAAAATATCTCTATATAATACTCACTACGGGGATCATGATCTAATCTATAGGAATCCTAATAAGGAGGATGACATGGAAGAATTTATTGAGCAAATTCATCAACCTCAGGGGGGGTCTAGCACATCTCAAAACATGACAATTCATTGTCCCAATGATTCAGAGAATACACTCATTCAATGGAAACTTTCAATAGGATCTCTCAACAAAAGCATCATTACAATGAGTGGGGGTATAGCTAGTAAACCACCTGGATGTTGTAATTCTCGTACATTCACCTCTAATGTTGCCTCTTAACTAGGCAGATCAGCATCGTTATCACATAATAATATCATATTTTTCTATCTGTATGGAGGAATCCTAAAATTAGTCAGGATATATCATATCAAATGAGTATATATGGGGTGTTGAGTCATGTTGAACATGAAAATCAAAAAGACTCATAGATGATTTTGGTCCCAAAAAAATTCCCTATATCCAATTTACTCATGTACCATGATGAAAGGAAGGTGAACGAAGTCCTAGTTTATGGATATGTCAGTCACTATAGAAATATTGGAGTCTATGACATGATTTCTAAAAAAGAAACAGAAAATACTATTTTCCCAAACCTAACTCACAAGCATTAGTCCTGCAGTTTATCAAACCACCACTAATACCTCTCTTTCATGACATAACATCCGAGATTTTTCCTCTGACTATCCTATGCCTGCATCTAAAAGCCCAAGTGATATATATCATTATCGAGTAGAAATATAAATAAAAAATGAATCATTATCCCAATGTTTCTAAAAACAATGGCACATCACTCATCATAATGAATAATAAAATGTAAAACAATTGAAAAATATTATTGTATAAATCATGATCCCACAACAGAGTATGATAGTAATGTTTTGAATAATGAAAAAGGGTCAAATACAATCCTATCAAAATAATCTAATGTGTCATACCTACTTCATGGGAGAGGACTACAATAAAATGAATTATCTCACAAAATAAATCAGTTAGAAAGGATTATGAAATGATTTTTTCAATCCATGTCCTAATAGGTTACTTTTAAATTCATATTCATCTACATAAGAAATGACATGTGCAGGAAAATCCCAGGCAAGGGCGAGTATGAAAATACCCTGTAGGACACCAAAAAACAATAAACATAATCACCATGTTAATTCATCTCCCACAATGATATATCATGAAATTTATTATCGAAAAACCAATATATACTCTTGAAATATATCACTTCTCAAGGTGGTCAAAACCAACTACCAAGCACATGAATCTACATGATCCAATTAAGATTACTTTAGGAGCCACTAAGATCCATGTTATCTTCATATTCACTCAATGAGGAGGTATAGATCATTGGGATCCAACAATGAAATATCACTATCCAAAAAAACCATTATACGTAGTTCTGGGATCATTACCAGAACCATTGGGGGACACCACAAGCCCAATATGGAACAACCTTCTAGGTAGGTGTCTATATGGTAACAATATAATGAACCCTAAAAATATGTTCTTCTATATTGTTCATCAACTACCTCTTTAGTTTCATCATGTCGATTCCAGAAACCCAACCTAGTGTATAATTATAAAAGAGGATTTCACTGAAATCCCTTGGGGGGACACCACAACTATACACTAGACTTTCCCTCAAGATAATATCAAAATTACATTATGTGGATGTAATTACACATTGTACCCTTAATTAAATGGAACAAGGGAACACAATCAACCGTAAATGGTATAAAATATGGAAATAATGAGCTAAAAAACTCTATAATGGGGTACATAGTGTGAAATAGGGGTACATTGCATGTCAAACTGTCCCCAAGTGTGCCCATGTTATCACCCCAGACATGGAATGTAAATCCCAAATTATACGGTGTGTATAGATCACCCATATCCTACTATTGTGATATTGGATGTGCTTGTGTAATTCTTCATCCCAGAGTACTGACCTGTGTATAGCTTTTTGTGTCCATTTACTATTGTCCATGTCCTATTCCAAGTAGACAACATGCCTCAATCCATGTAAATTTCCCAATGTCTATGTACATTACATATTTATATGTAATCCATCGTGGAGGGGGAACATGTTGTGTGATATGGGTCACAAAAAATGTGATCCTTAGTATCATCCTAATACCCTAGAATTTACATAGAGGGCCTCTCTTATTGCCTAATCCTGAAAAAAATGTCATGTTCCTTGGGATTTTATAGAAACCAGGGTTCTCTTATCCATCGTTTTCTTCTTAATTGAATATTCATACATCATTTTATGCTTTAGAACATGGTTTGTAGAGGCATCATGAAACCAAACATTTTAGATCTGAGTTTGGAATCTTTTTTGGAATCATCTGTTCACACCATCTATTTTCATGTCGTGTATCGCTAGAGAGAAACGAAGAACATGCAACTCATTATCATTCCCCGAGGATCCATCCATCAATGTCATTCATACCCACACTAAAACCACCATCGTGTTTCATATATAAAATTTCGATATATTTCACTAAAAATACTTATGAAAAAATCAGACATTGGTTATTAATAGAACCATTATACAAAAGAAATACAAATTATTATTGAATGAATAAATAGTGGAGAAAATTATAATCACTGATAGGCGAGGGAATAACCTCATCCATTTTCTTCATGGATTAAACTATTGAGTTTTTGTTGGTCTTTTGTAAAAAAAACAGATACATTTTACCCATTGATGATATATAGACAATCTATTGGAGAAATGATCCATAATCTGAATCAGATATTCCATCATTCTCTATAAAATATATACAATATTCATATATATCTATTTGCATTGACCCACCAAAACTGAGGAAATATTATAAACATACACTTAAATGAAAAATATGTGCCGATTTAAAAAAGTCCAATAAAATATTTTATTTTATTTAATTATGTACTGTGATTCCTTTTTCAAAAACAACCCTCAATGACAATGATTTTGTCAAGATAAGATTAATACCCACATTATAAACTCAAAATCTCCCATGGATTTCTAACATGTGCCCGTATTCAGGAGTTATAGAACAATGTATTGGAGAAATTTAAATTTGTGATATATAATATCATTAATATATAAGAAAAAATTATATTTAACACACCATGCCTCATAATTTTAATCTATATCTATACCTCATTTAAAAAATAATATTTATAATATCCAAAAATAATACAAGGAAATTCCAATTCATTACATTATAAACTTATGACATGTTTTAACATGATGTTTGGATGAGGTTATAGAGGTTAATTAATTATATTTTATATATTTTACTAACCAATCTATTTATGAAAAATAGTTATTGATATATGAAATGTGTTCCCACTCTTTTATGGATCTTCTTGTCCATTAAAGGATAATTTAACGTCATCATGCATAAAAAATAATTTATTTTAATTCATTTCATAGAGTAAGTGGTGAATATGAAATTAATTGAGGAAAAAAATGTATAAACTAAGGATTATGAAATAAAAACTTCTTACATAAATATATATACATATCTTCATAGATATTAAATAATTTTTCAACTTTAAGAGAGTTCTCATGAAAAAATGTAATCATGTTACATTCATATCTAATGAAAATGATGGCCTTATATTTAATCATGTAATTTGGGAATGTAGTCCCTTAACATTTCCATGATTACTCACATTATTCTGATTGATGACCTCAGTAACTCACTATAAGTATTTACAATTTCTTCTATTCATCATCCTAACTTTATACAAATGGTCTTTTTTATATACCTAGTTATATGTTATTCTATATGACTTTTGTACTTCACATCCTCTCCAATGAAGAGGATATTTTATTTATTTACGTAAAATTTCTTTTCTCTACAAAATAACATTCTTATATCAAACCCTTGATTTCCAATTATTCTTATACAGTTACGATGCTATTTATTTATGATGGGGAGAATGTATCACCTTAAAATTCCAAAATAATAATACTATATTCAATAAATTATGTGATAAGTGACACCAATAATAAAATAAATGATAACTCCCAAATTCGTTTTGATATAATGATTTTCAAATAGTTTAAATATATTCAACAACTAGAATTACCTGAATCCCTAATTTTAGAATTAACTATATGAAACCCTATTCTTAGCTAGAATTACATGAAACAATTAGTTTAAACGAATTGATAAATGTTACAAAAATATTTTGATATAATATAATTGACATAAAAATTTCATTAAATTTTTGGGTATGAATAATACTACGTAATACAGATAATTTTTTTACCTTTTTGTAAGGAATAATCCTTATTCATTTAAATAAAAAATTAAAGTATTATGAACAAATATTGTTTCTAAATGACGTTTTATTCTCCCTTACTGAGCATATTTTAATATTTATTTTTACCAATTTGATAAAATTTATTCATCAAAATGAAATATTTTTTATAAATGTTAATTATAAATATATCCTACAGTGATATTTTGGGATTTTTCTAAGAACATAAATTTTCTGATGAATACATAAAAATATTTAATTATATTGGATAAAATAATGTTTTTTAAATTTAATTATTATTATGTATTTTTTTGAATTGTTTTTAATGAAATATTATATCAAATATTTTTCATTTAACAGAATGGATGACAGTTGAATATATTTCTTATTGAATATTGTTATAAAAAATGTAAACATTTGAATATTTTCTAAACTGGTTGTGTTCAGTAATGAACCCGACAATAGATGAACAATCAAGAAACCCTACTATTGATCTATGAACCTTCTATAGTTGGGTATTATGATAGATATATAGTATATATATGATATTAATAAAATATTTATACAAATATAGTCATTATATATTTTATATTTTATCACCATCCCATCTGTATGTAATATAATAATGTTTTTATTGTGTACGATGGACTACATCCTCAAAAATTGATGTGATTTCATTTTCAATAACTAATGACATGGAATGTAATATGGGAAATTTTAATGTTTATAGGTTATATAAATGAAATAACTATGTTATTTTTAAAATATTTATCATTTTATATTGAATATATATCATTATATTTCATAACTTTTTACACACATATAGATGATAACATCGTCCATATACCAGTTGACTATGACAGTCATGGAGCGATGGGACTCTATTTTCATCACCACTTTGAATGGATGACATATATAAGTATATAATATGGTATATATGATATTAAGATCACTCTATAATGATTATTTATTACTAAATATTTCCATAATGATCATCAAAAAATGATAACCTTAATCCAGCATACATATGACATATACATTTCATGATTGTAAAGTATTACATTTTCTATAAATAGATTTCATAATTTTTTATAACAATAAAGTTGATTTAAATGATTTATAATTATTTCATGAGTATTATTATTTTGAAGAATATAAATTTTAATATGTTAATGAAAATAACTATTATGGGTTTAAAAATTCATAATAAAATATGGCAATTAACACCCGAAATAATTAAAATATTGAAAAATTATTAATGAACTGGTGAATGGATATTATAAAGAGAAAAAAAATGATACTATAAATAATAAAATGGATATAGTATAATTTTAAAAACAATTATAAATTTATTGTACTTTTTTTATTAATATTTAATTAAAAGGATGTGTTTCTTATTAGGTTATTCATTCTAGGATTTTGTGTAAATTTCATATTGATTAAATAATATTTTATATACACTTATTTTATGTGAATATAAATTTTAATCCCTTAATTAATGACTTTATTTATTCCCATTTCAATTTTATTATCAATGGAGGTGTTTGATTCAAAATCACATTCAAATATTTCTTCTTTATTCTAGAATTTCAATTAACCGTAATTAGTTGATAATTTCATAATAAAACCATATATTTTTATTCACCTACGGTTATTAATTATATTTCCATTTATTAGTACAATTTTACCAATCATTGGTAATTAAAATTATTATAAAATAATTTTGAAAAAATATGACTTCATTTTTATATCTTTTCGGAAATAATTTTTCTTCCCATAAATGATTATTAAAAATGTTTTAAAAAGTAGTTTTTTATCTATTGAATATGATTTATTAAATAAGCATTGTCCCAATTTACTTCTTAAAAAATCAAATAAATAATATAATTTTCTCAAAGAAAATTGATCTTTTCCTTTTACACAATGTTAAAATAGAATCTTCTTATCATTTTTTGGACAAGAATGTTTTCCAACAATTATATATTAAAATGGAGTTTTTTTAATATATATGGAATATATAGAAATACCAATGATTGTGAAAGTAATTTCGTTAAATCATGTCCTTAATGATTATAAGGATCTTCAAAATGAATCTTATGTCAGTAATATTCTCAATATATATAGTTTTTTAAAAATTATTTTCAGTGAAATGTGTTTTCCTTATATTTGATTATTTTCAAATAGAAAAAATATTTTCGTCAACAATTATTTTAAATATATTTTTGTTGTTTATCATTCAATAATGACATCAACACCTTAATGTACATATGATACACTAGGGAAAAATTGTATTTATATGATCCACATTCTGTCTAGGTATGATTTATGCTCCCTTTAAATTTGTAAGTAATATTTTGATACCATTCAACATACTAATCATGATAATTTGTGATTTTTTTGATTCAATAATGTGTTAACATGTCATGTGTTATTCATTAATATGAATGTTTGTATTGAGAAGTTTCCCCCATATAATTTTATATGTACATTCTACTTAGTATGTGTTTTTTGGGGATATATATAGATATCTTTTTGTTTTGTAGATAGCACCCATGATAAAAAAATCAATTGTCTAAACCCTATGAGTTTATACATAGTTGTTTTAAACTGTTTTCGGAATTGTATTAATAGTATGTTTCTTGGGAATGGTCTTAACAAAAATTTGTTTTCCAAACCTGTTGTTATTGAATCCAATAGATTTAAAATTTTTGGTGAAAGGTCTTGAAAGTATATTCCTATTAATGGCATTAAAATATAATTACTATGTATGAAATTTTGAATTCCATCATTTGGAATTTCATTTTTTAAATTCCTTTTGATTATTCAATTGATTATATTAAATGTGTTCCTATAAATATTTATAAGGAATTATTTGATCATAAATTATTACATCCATAGTATGAACATGTTGTTTATTAAATGTAATTATTTTCATTTATTTACTAAACCATGTTTGTTATTCCTAACTTATTCATAGATTCAAATTCAATATTAAATTTTCTGATCATTTTCCATTCCATTACTTATGTTTTATTTCCACAATTATACTAATTAGTGTTTGATGATTGATATTTATATATATTCCCGAGGGAATAATTATATTGATGAAAAAAATTATGTTGTAGTTTTTGTATTAAATTATAATGTGGGAGTTATTTATATATCTTGTTTACTAATAATACTAAACTAATTGGGTCTTCATGATGTGTTTCCATGAATTATATACCACTGCAATAATGTAGAAACTAGATACTTCCTTCCAGATACTAGGTTGTTACAGTACCAGATCAGACTCAGCTCATCAAACAATGGATTATCTAGTTTTTTTTAGTAGATTAAAAATATCATACAACAAAGTTGTGGAGTCATAAATTTTAAAATGAACAAAATTAGTTGTTTTTCAAATGATATTAGTTTTAATTTTCTCCAGACATGAGAATATGGAATGTCATAGAACATCCCAAAATACATTAGATGATTATTTTCTATTCATTCATGTTCTTAAGGAACCATTAAGGATTCTTGATAGATGATATTTTCTGAAAAGGGAAAAAATGTTTGATTTTCATGAATTTATGAATTTAATTTTCCCTAGATGAAGATCATCATATCTATAATCATGTAATAATATTAATCAAAATAACGAAATTTTTATATTTATTATGTTATAGAGTTTTAATTTTTTTGTATAATGTCTTGTTGACACTAATCCCACATGTCGAGTTTTTATTATCAGTACATCAAGATTTTTGAATATATCGATCATGATTTTATAATCAATAATTAAAATGATGAATATTTCAATTGGAAATACTTTTTTCAGATTAATAGAGATAATGAATACTTATGATGAAAGAGGTTTATGATTTAAAAATCATCAGATGATGAAAATGTTACTGGATAGACATTTCAAGTATACAAACTATTATGTAGTGGAAACAATGTTATAAATAACATCATAATGACTCAGATCATCAGAGTGATAAATATTTTTTTCCAATGGATAATCATCAATATAAATGTGTTTTTTTAATTGGGTTGGAAGAAAAAAATGATAAACATGTTATAGATTGTGATGATGAAGACATACACATTTCAGATAGAGCATTTATAATGTGTGAGATCATGATTAAGATTACATTATTTCATGTGGTTCAAGATGATAAAATGAATTATAGTTTGTTAATTCAACATTTCCAAATTAATTTTTTTTTCTCTTGAAATGGATTTCAGTTTTTTTATGGTTTAGAAATTAAAGAATATTATTGATGATATAGGATGAATGGGGAGGTTATCAGAATAGTTGAGAAGTGTTGAATTAGTCAATTATAATTCTCAATTAAATGTTAATTTTAGAGATTTGGAATTTTAAAGAGTATGAAATTGAATTTCTTTCCCACTATTTTCTCAATTCGATCACCTATAAATAAAACATCACAGAAAACCATACCAAGATACTATTTTGTATTAAAAATAAATATCTAAGTTCTGATTATGTTTTTCTATAAGATGTTTTGTAATAGAAATTTATTTAAAATGTTTGTTTTTGAAGAATATATTTCATGTTGAATAAGAATTTCTGGAAATTGGTTTCTGACTAGATGATGCTACTGGATATAGTTCTGATTTCTATACTGGGGGAATCATAATAACTAAATTTTATTATTCCATAATAAGGTATTTAAGATGTATAGATTTGATATATATTAATATTAAAAAAATAATAATAATATAGATTGATAATTGGGAAATTAGACTGATCATGTCGCTTTGAAGTCAATGGATGTTGGGAAATTGGTCCAATGTGGATGAAACTGAGTTTCATAACAAACCATCAGAGGATCAGTTCGAAAAATTAACATTTATTTTTTAGGATAAAATTACTATATGTTTTTTTTAAAATAATGGGTGTCTACATAATAATTACTATCAAGACAAACATGGTGTATAATTGGAATATATATAAATTATAGTCACCTCATAATAATATTTAATTTCAATAGACATATAGAATGTTATTATGGAATGTTTCTTAAATCTCACAAAGTGGTCAGACCTTGTAAATAAATTTTTTCATTTTTTAAAATTCTACATCTCAATATAATTTAATTTTCTAAATATTTATTATTAATAAAATATAACATGTTACTGGATTTAAGATTCATAAATTTGGTATTTCTTAATATAGATATATATGATTCATCCAATTCATATATTTAGTTCTTTGATATGCAAGAACATTTAAAGTTATTGGATCATAGTTCCCCAGTTGACCACTTGTCATTGATGAACTCAATTCACAAAATAGTATATAAATTCAAATATTTGATCAAAAAAATATTATTATTAGAAGAATATATTATTCAATATCTCAAATATCTTGTCCTATATGTTAATGAGGATGCTAAAATTAGTTATTCATCAATTTTGAAATATTATAGTATAGAATTTTATTATAATAGAAAAATTGATTTTGATTTAAATGTGAGAAATTTGAATTTTAGGATTCTATAAAATATGTTAATATGATGGTGAAGGGTCTTTCAATAGAAATATTTCTCTGGAAGAAGATGAAAAATATTTTCAAATTGAATTCTACAGTGAAGGATGAAATTTAAGAAATCTGGAATTGAAAGATTTATTTTCTAATATTCAGATATACTAAATCTTTTGGTGAGCAATTCACCTATGTAAATAATTTTCTTGCAACAACATAGGTAATAGATATGTTCATAGAGATTCTATTGCTGTGAATAATCTCATGATAATAATTCTATATAGTTTTGGTTCTAATTTTTTTGATTCTGTATATATATATGACTTATCTCTTGATGAAATATATAAATTTCATATTTCATATGAAATGAGAAAACAACCTGTGTTCCAAAATATGTTTGAATTCCTATTAAAGTTAATAGAATTATCAAAATCTGTGTTTTTGATGATGTTGAACATTGTTATTCTAAACATAAATATGATAATGAGTTGAATGATGTAATCATGTCTCTTATCAATACGAATTACCATAGGGGAATATGTAAGAAAAGAGTAAAACATCCTACAAAATGTAATTGAGTGTCGTGGAATAGTGAATTTTTCATTAAACCTCCTCAAATAGATTGTTCTAGAATTTGATAATCATTTTAATGAAAAATTTTAATGGATTATTTTTTTACAATTCATCCAATAAATAATATAATAACATTTTTTGAAGGGATAGGATCACATGAATAAAAATATATATGATAAATAAGAAATTGAAATCATAGTCAAATTAATACTATTATTTAGAGGATTAATGTTCAGAATACATCATTAAATTCATTAATAAACAAGAGAAAACAAATATATTTATTATATAAAAATATATGAATTAAGAGAAGTTGATGAATCTCATTAAGTGTATTATCTCAAATCAAATCGTGTTTCATGTTTTAGAAAACCCAAAATTTAAATAACAATTGATGAATTATAATGAATGATACATGAAAAATATTTTGATGGAAGAAAATATGTTTCTATAAAACAAAAAGTAATACACTCTGAAGATATTTTGTTAGGAACATTGAAATTTCAAATAAGTTAAGAGGACTAAAGACATTAATAATAAGTTGGATGCTAAGGGGGAATATTTTAATATGTCTAAGACAAATATTATAGAGGTTGAAAGAACTTTACAATGTTTGGACTAAAAACATAGAAAGGCATAGAATGTGAAATCTAAATCATCAAAGGCCATATTAAAACTTCACTCCATGAATTTTGTGGAATTCATAAAAACAAAAATAAAAGGATAATAGGTTTTCTTTATCAATTTAGATGTGATGAAAAGTTTTTGGAAGCCAAGGGTTGATAAGGGATGGGAAAACCCTATCACATCTTAAAGAGATGAAAATAATCCAATAGGAATGTTTTTATACACGCAATGGTAAACAATTAAAAAAGATATTATGAAACACTACAATCATATTATAGTGAAATATTATTCCTCAAAAGAAACGCATTATTTTATTAGTAATGTTGGTGTTGTGGAATTTTTGGCCTCAAAAAAATAAAACAATTAAAATAACATCTCTCATATAAGAATATTTATTAAAAATATTTGAGGAAATAGTGGAGTATGAACTATTACCCTTCTTAATTCATAGGATGTATGAAATGAAAATTCTCAAGATGTTATAATTTTATAAGAAAAAAATTAGTTTTTTTTCTAGTGAAATTAATTGGATGATGTGACAAAACATGTCACTTTATTGGAAAATGTATTAGAGTCCTTCTATAACAATATTTTTATATCATAAATGAAAAGGAATTCGTAGAGAACAAATTTTAAGAAATATATTATTTTATTTACTAGTAAGTGATATTTTGAAAAAATATCAATTAATAGATATGAGATAGTGGTCATTCATCATACATGATAAGTGATATAAAAAATTAAATTTTTTGATGATCATGATGTGGGAGGAGATACTATTTGAAATTATAGTTCTTTGAAAACTATAGGAATATTGTATTCATAGATTATTGCACAAAAACGCAAATCCAAATATGTTCTTATTTTTATGCGCTCAATCATGTCTTTCTCAGAATGATATATCATAGAAATATTGGAGGAGAATATGTTTTTGGAAAATAATTATTACATTATTTTATATATAGACGATATGTAATGTGTTATTAGTGTATAAAGAACAGGTAAAAATAACATTTAAATTAGACACCATATAAATCTTATTACATGATTGATATAGAAGAAAACATGCTGTGGATATGAATACTTGGGAATCATGGGTACTAAATAATGATCAAACATTACAACGACTATGTAGTTTTATTTTTTCTAGAATTTGAGAGAAGATATAATTTTTCATGTAACATGAAAATGGAAAATTTCATATTAATTATATAATAAGGATGATATTTGTTTTACAAAACATATGGGACTTATTCAATTTGATTTATGTAGAATAATGATACATCATTCAAGAAAATGTGATTTTTATTCTATATTTTTTATTTATTTTTTCACTCAGATGAACAACCACATGTTTATGAACTAAACATCATAGGCTTTAGAATAGATTAGATTTTTTATAAATTATGTTGATAGTGAAACGGGATTTTATATATTGATGTTTAGAATATGTAATGTCATAGAATTCAAATGAATTGTTTATTATCATATTGGATAAAAAATAGAATTATAACCAGGGAATTTGTCCCTATACCCCACCGGAGAATGGAGTATCTTAAAATAATAATAAGTGTTTGTTGGAAACAAGATGAATCATGTTTCCATAATACAAACATTCAATGTTCTAATATAGATAATTTTTTTTAGTAATGTACATATAAAACATAGATGATTTATAGTCTCGAATTCAACATGACATCCTGTGAAATTTATTATAATAAAATAACGTTCATTGATGTATATCAATGATTTTTGAAGTCTGGGATTATTAAAAATCAAATATCATTGTATAGGAATGTTTGGTGTGAATGAAGTTGAAGGAATTTAAATGGAATATTAAACCATTAATAGATGTTACAAATGTTCGAATAAATGATTTAAATATTTTTTTTCTTATAATGTTAATGTCATAGAAAATATGAATTGTTTAACAAATGTTTTTTATAATTTTGATGTTTAAAAATTTTACATTTCAAAATAAAATGAAATTTAATAAAAAAAGAATAAACAAGACACATAATAGTCCTGTGATGAAGAAATGGAAGAAGGAAGATAATCATTTCCAATTTTCTACATTGTAGAAATATTTTGATAGTAAAAAAATATTTCTCTGAATCAAGAAACAAATTTTTATGAAATTAAAAGGATCATATTAGAAAATAATTCATCGATCATTACAAAAAAACGTACCATTATATGTTATGGAAATTGATGAACACAAATAATGGTCTGATGAAATAAATTGAGAGTTTGATCAGATTTGGAAAATAACACATTGTAACATAATCAAACACCTATTTTTAAAAATATAATGGAAAAAATGATTGTTTATAGAAAAGTATACTGTAAATGGAGGTGATTCCAGAAGTAGCGGAATACATTTTTTAATGTCTATATGTTTGTTAGAGTAGTTTATTATAATGAAATATATGCACCTATTAGAATATTAGAAACTATCCTAATAGTTATATTAATTTTTTCACATCAAAATTAAATTTTTTAATAGAAATTTTTCCTTTGATATTTTTACAAATATTAAAATTTAACAAGATTTTTATATGGAGAAACCATATTTATATCTACTTGTAAATTATAGAAGAATATTTTTTTTAAATGAAAAATTACTTTTATGTTTTTAAATAAGTCCCAAATTATTGGAATTCATAACATGAAAACTATTTTATAATATAGAAATTTTATATTGTAAATTTTGAAATAAAAGTATATTTGGATGTTGTTAACTCAGTAACCCTAAATGATATTGTTTATCTCCATGAAATAATTTTTTATATGGATAAATAATGTTTTTGTAAAACAATTTAGAGGAAATGAAGAAGAAATATGAGATTTCATAGTTGGTAGAATTATAGTTTCACCATTTCATTAAATATAATCAAAATAAAAAATAACAGTTCATAACTCTAAAAATGTTTACTACAAAATATTTAATGAATCCTTTGTGATATAATCCCAATAATATTTATTTTCTGTTTCATAGATAAAATAGTTCAGAAAAGAAGTAACAACAAAAAGATCAAATCTTAATGATTTTTGGTAGTTGTTTAGATATTTTATTTATCTCATAGCCTTAGGACTAGATGTTGTTTATGATATATACATGTGGTCATGATATTAGAGTATTAAGAAAGAATAAAATATTTTGATAGAAAAGATAACTTTTAGATATTATAAGAATGAGTTTTTAAAATTGAATTTCATTGATATATTGATTCTAATGGAGATATCGATTGTAATGTTATAATATCCCCTACAAGGGGAAAATTTTCCTTGGTAGAATTTGGTGTGAGTTGTAATAGTTTGAAATATAGTTCATTAACCATGAAAACATCGTAATAAAATTAATTTACTACTACATAAATATATACTCAAATATTGTGGATGAATAATATATTTGAAGACATGAATGTTTTATTTTTCTAACCATTAATGATACTTTATAGTAACTAATGTTAAATTTATCTTTCAAAAAATCATATCCATTTCTGAAGATGAAATAAAATAATATCATGTTTTACTTTATAGAATAATAAGTTGTTTGTTGATATGTTGTGGGGAGTACATTTTAGTGAAATATAAAAATGATGATTTTTTTTAACATAAGAAATTTATAATGAATTATTTTTTTATTTGATGTAGAAACATCATGTTCATTCTCCACCAAATACATACAGAACATCATAAAGAACACCCAAACATTTATTTGTATCATTTTGAATGTGGGGTTATATTTTACATATTTACCATATTTAAACATGGTATGAACATTTTCCTACTAAAATGAATCTAATGCATTATTTTTGTATATATGAAAAATATAATTAAATGTAAGTGGAAAATAAAAAACAAAAAGGTATTTTATGTCATAACATCATTGTAAAATTTCTTGTCCTTGAGGATTATAATTCCATTATAATATTTTCTTTATCATGTAGTTTATTGTGAGTTCATTCCATTTTGTGATATTATATATTTTTTAATGAAAATAATTTGTGAAAAAAGTTTGAGTTTTGAAAAATTGTGAGTTGAATAAGTTATTAACATGAGTTGTCAAAAATAAAACACATGAGATTGAATTTCCACTATGATATTTTGTTTTAATAATGTAATATTTTGAAATATATATTTTTTGAAAATAATTTTTTTTATGAATTAGGTGAAAGAGTTTTTTTTTGGAAGTTTATAACTTATTAGTTAAGATGTAGCAGAAAATATTATAAAAAGATTTTTTTCTTGAAAAATATCCATCAGACACAATACATCATACTTATCTCATTAGATGTGATATTTTCTGATTTATTATTTATATTTTATTCATCCGATAATGAATTTATGGACATAGATGTATTTATAATCAATTAAAGAATGGTATTTTGAATGGAAATTATTTTAATGTTTTTTGGGACATGAGAATAAGGGATTTTCTAGTACATTAAAAAATATTTCTAATGATTCATTGGTAATCATTCATGTTCCTATGAAATCCAAAAGGATTCATATTATAGGCAAAAATTTGTAGAAAGAAAGAGATGTGTTAGATTCAAGAATTTCCAATGTTGATGTTCTATATATGAAGATTTTTTGATCTTGAGGAATGATACAAGGAGGTTTTCAGAATAACGTATATATAATTATGATGAAACTCGTGATTTTGAATAGTGGTTGATATACAAAAATGCTTAAAGTAATTCGACAAATAATTTTCTGACAGAAATCCATCATAAGTGTAGTTGATAAAAATAAAAAATATTCAATGATAATATATTACATTAATATATTATTTTTAAATTGTTTGATAATATGAATATAGATTCTAATTTCCAATGAATAAAGAAGTATAAGAGTTGAATTTTTCCATTAAAATTTTTTATAATGGTTATTTTATTACTAGATTCTTGTTCCAAGCTTCCATAGTGTTTACAATTTGCAAAAATGTATTCAACCCTTTATAATTCACATGGAGAATCAGATTGAAAAATATTATTTGATTTTATTTAATGGATCATGGTAATAATATATTCGTTATTTTAATTTGGTTAATAAAAATGGGTTGTTAAAAAACATTTATATTACCACGTTTCGGACATAAAATTCAATGATAGATCAATTAATATTTTTGTGTCGCTGACTGAGTGCATTGTATTTCAACCGGTTCAATAAGACTAAATATATTATGATTTTTCTATATCTAGATTTCCAAATATATGTTTGGTTTTTTTAAAAAGTATTGATATAATTTTAAAATATAGGATATTTACGGAGAGTTGTTGAGTTTCAAGATTCTTCCAGAAGTCATTAGAATTGTTGAGAAGAGATTAATTAGCCGATGATGAAGCAGAAATGAACATGAATTTTAGTGATTTTTAATTTGAGTGTGTTGAATAAGAAATCGGTTTCCCACCATTTTCTTACGTGGAGAATCTATAAAAAAAATTGCATAGTATATTTTACAGAGTAATTATTCTATGTGAGAGAAAAAAAGTGTAGTGTTTAATATATTATGTTGAAAGAATTATTTGAGCATATGTATTTGTCAGAAGTGTGTGTTCCAATTGATGATGATTGTGTTCACGAAGTGTTTATTGGCACAATGTTATAATCATAATATCTTACTATATATAGTTAATATTACCACACATAAGGAATAATATTGAGTTTATTGTTCCGAGAATAGAGAAGTTGTTTGAGAAGAACATATTTGAAATACTATCTGATCAAATGTTAATGGAATTTCAATGATTTATAGTTATGAAATTGGATGAAATATGTATAAAATATTATTCCGGATGCATAAAATGTGTATAAAGGAATATAAGACTAGTATTATTAATAGACCATTAGTATAATAGTTTGAAAAAGTTACATATATTTTGTGTGCCACAAATTTTTCTATGATTTTTTTGAAAATGATTGGAATTAATATAATAATTCATATTGGAATATATAATGTATGTAATGAGATTTGAAAAAATTAGTATTCACCTATACATAATAGTAAATATCCATATACCCAAAGGAGTGTCTAGAGCAAGGATAATGGTTTTTATAATAATTCATAACCTTTTAAATGGTGTCCTCCATGTTTTCTTTTCAATTTCTCTATTCATTTCAATTTAAAAAATATTCATATGGTATAGAATCTATCATGTTGTACGAGTTATGTTCCCTAATGTCAAAAAATTTAAAAATAAAACAAATTCACCCCCACCATCTCCATTTCACCTTCATCTCATATAATGGTAGGGTTGTTTCATATCAATTAATTGAATCTTTAATTTCAATTTTTTGATTATTCAAATTAATTAAACTGACAAACTAATGCATCCAAAAAAATGGAATATATAATGATGGGAATGAAAATTTATTGGATACCATTAAAGAGTATATTTTTATCATCACATGGTTTCTATTATAAATATAATTCTATATTAAGTTTTTTTTTCAAACATATCATCCATTTATTACAATAATATTGAATATTATAATTTTTAAAAAAAATTATTTTATGTAGAAATAATTTGAGGACTAATGAGAATAATTTTAATTTTATGATTTTTTCCATAAAATCATAGAGATATATATTTCAAAAAAATATGAATAGAAACTAACTATAATTAATATAGTAATTTAGGTATGGGATAAGAAATACATAAATGAACACATAATTTTATCCATTAATGATTGAGGATTTCATATAAATTCTCATTAATTATAAATTATATAATGGAAAACCTATAAATTTTCCATTCAAATTCAATGATAGTCATATCACCATTTTTGTATGTTATATACACTTAAAATAGTAATGTATGTATTTATAGATGATGAAATAACATGGTAATGGAACTTTCTAAAAGACAGTTTGACAGATTTGTTCATCCTTTTTATTTTCCAGATTCAACCATATGTTTCACCTGCTTCGCATTCTCCATTAGTAATAACATTTATTGGTTCATGCATTTTTTCAATCATTTGTATTATTTTTAATGATTAATATAATGTAATGGAATACCTTATAAATGTAATGTATTTTTTCAATAAAAATTTACCAGGATAAAAAAATAGACTTTTAGGTCAAACTATATGACCATTAAAATCATCAAGGGGAATATATTGATATTTTCTTAGAACAACATTTACATGAATCCTCACTCCCATAGGATCATTTTGAATTTTTATGTTGTGTAGAATATCTGCATTGATATGCCAAATTGCAAACGTTAGTTCTATGATAAGTGTGGTTTCTAATAGATATTAATCACTATCATTTAATTGAATTTGAAAATAAATACAGGAAATGAATTAGTTTCTTAATGATGCACATTTAATAGAAACAATTGTGAAAAAATTTATTACCTTCTATAAGGCATAATACTGAGTGTAATGGATCGCCTCAATGCAATTGAGGGGTGGGGGTCTACATGTAGTGGCTATTTTTTGATTTTTTTTTCATCCCCTTGATGTATTCCCAATACATTTATAGCAATTCATACATCCAATTACGTTTTCTTCAGGTGATGACATAAATTTCTATACCTCATCCATTTTATTTTCTTTATCCCCCTACAGATTTCTCTTACCAAAATATGTTATGGGTGACACCCCAAAAGAGACACCACTGATTCAAAAATGGTGTTGTAGATTATTTTAGGCCAGTAAGAGTAGTCGATCACTTATTAATGCATGTGATTTTTAAAATGTCTAAATATGGTAAAAAATTAACCGAATATAAGTAATCATTGTTATGGAGTAATATTTTTAAGAAGGAATTTTTTTTATTATGTCAAAATTACACATTTTTCTAATAATTATTATTTTACCCAATTATTCACTTATAGTTTGGGTATGATGGTTTCTCTAAATGCTTAATATTTTCATCACATAGTTTTTATTCAGTAATTGATATTTCATAATAATGATGATTAATACCAATATAGTAAAATAATGTATTGTAAATCACAATGTACATTAAAATATGTGTCCTCTAGAATACAATTAAATGCATTCCCTAATTTGTTAATGTGGGTTTACCTTCTACTAAAAATCCCTGGGAAGATACTTTATAATAATTTAATGAAATCTCAACAATACATTGCATCGACCATTTATAAAAATTTCATTCAGAAATCATCTTATAAATATGCACACTTAAGGGGATATTTAATAGTATACCAACATTTCATTAATATTTTAGTAAAAATAATCATATCAAAAATGTTACATTAATTTATTCTATGAATTTTCTCGTATGAAAAAGGTTATCCTTTTTATGTGTATCTACATCAACTATAACGCGAATTCAAGTGTTGATACAAATGTATCTAATGAAAATGGGCATTTGGTTATTAGTTTCAAGGTCATGTGAATTATATCAAACCTCAAATATTAATCATATTCCTGTCACTTTAATAGTTTTGGTTTACCCCATTGTGTTATAATGATACTTCATTTTATGGTACACTGTTTATTCACCTTTAAAAATTTCCAAAGTATAAAACACATTAATATGTCATTAATCCTAAATGGTAGCATCTGTATATGATAAAAAATGTTGTTATTAAACAATAGAATAATTTTCATGTTGATAAACATTGTATTAGTATAGATTATGAGTATCCATATTTTATGAAACTTCATTTTCAACATCATTAGAAGAATCAACATGTTAAAAAACTTATTGTTTACTAACATCGGATGAATCATCATGTGAAGAATCCATTATCTGAGGAAATTGATGAATGATTTATTTTTATTATGTAAATGAAAGAGGGAATATATAACAAAATAAGGCATTAAAATATATATTACAAAAAAAACAACAATATCGAATTCATAATTCCATTAATTGTTAAAATGATTTTAAAACATTATTGAGGATCCAAATCCCTTAATTATGGTCCATTCTAGCAATTGAGACCCAATATACCTTTGGATTTCCACAAAAAAAATTGACATCCCAATAAAGGTGGTTTCGTTAGTTGAATCGACATCTGAATCATTAATGGTTTCAGTTGATAACATAACATGTGAACATATTAGTTATTAAGTATTTAGAAATGAAAATAATTTTACAACAGTTGATAAAATTTCATATGGTTAATCAATGTATAATTACTTAATAAAATGTAATTTCAGGAATCTAAATCCAACATTTTAATTTCCCTCATATTATCTACTAACAATTCTTGAAATTTTTAATCATGTAATGATGTATAATCCAACACCAATATTTTTTATTGATGCCAAAATATGACATATTCATCTATATAGGATTTATTTCTCTGGTACGGTATGTATGTATACATTCATCCCGAAGTGTAAATCCATAATTTTTTATGGTAATTCATTCAACATGTTTCATTATATTGAACGTATTATCATTAATTACATAACCATTATAAGAAATTTGATGCACACTCAGACCTATAAATATTCTTCAAATAATTTCTAAATATTAATTCATATTTACATATGACTCTTAATTATAATTTTATAAAAACCATCCTATAAATTATTAATTACTTATATCTGATTTCCAAATATCATCACATCAGAAAGTCATATTCCATATAAATGTATTGTCAGATACATCATTTGGTGAATCCTATAAAATATTACGAAACAGCAAAAATATGGTCATGATACTACATTGTAATAGTGATTTTGAAAATATATATTATATAAATTTAACTACCATTATGATACTCACAGTGATAATAATTTTATAGTTTAATTCTATTCACATTGAACCTGTAATTTTGTATATAATTCAATGGATTTATTAATAATATATCGCTGAACTATATAACCTTATTTATGCCTTTGATTTTTATCATAACCATTCAGAATCATAATATTATTTTCAATATGATACATCCATATATAATTTATTGGACCACCAATATAAATCTCTCTATCCACTCAAACCATCAAATAATCCATCAATTATAAAAATGAAATTGGGAAGAATGTCTCCAAATCATATAATATAACAACAGTTTCATTTTCTATAGTTTTTAAATTCCATCATCTATATTACATTTTTCATATAAAATTGATCACAACGATCATTGTTAAAATATTATAGGAATTATTTTGAGAAATTCAATATAAGGATTCAAGCATTAATAAATACATGAAAAAATCATAGTAATCCCACTTCTAGTTATATATATTTAAGATATTATTAGACATGATATTAATGATATTTTACAAATACCACTATAGAGCATTTACATCATTATAGAAGTTATGAAATAGATAAAATTGATGCTAGAAAACATTATAATGATATAGTGGAAAAATTATATCCTTCACCTTTCTTTGGAACCAACACTTCCCATATCCATATGTCAATCATATCATACCTTTCAATAATATCATCCCTTTAATGTAGTGTGTATTTAGTAATTATATCTTAATTTATATTATATACATTTCCCAAAAACATGAAATCAATAAAATGTATAATGTACATAAAAATACATTATACAAATTCATGAAAATAGTTGATTGCTTTTTTCTACATGTTCGTGGTAATTATTTTAGGTTTCTAAAAAAACAATATCTGTATCTTTTACTTAAAAAAATATTTTTTTCATTTATTACGAGATATGGTGTTGTGAAATATTCTAAAAACCCATTGAATGACATTTCCAAATATTTATATTTATGAATTAATCTTATAGATCTTGGTTTTTATAGGAAAACATTCTTCATTGCATTTATTGATCTGACATAGAGTGTACCTTATTCAAAAATCGAGCACCATTGAGTTCCTTTAATGATATATTCAAAAACAATTCCATAAGAATGGAAATTATTTATCATAAAATACAACATTTCCTATATATGAAATTTTTTTATTTATATAACGGTCCTAAAATGTAACACATGAATCCAACATTAATTTCAAATATAAGATCAATGGATCCAAATAAATATCAATATCAATATATTATTATTGTTTACTTTCAAAATTACTGAGAAAATTTGTTTCCCCTTTAAGGATTACCAAAATGGAAAGTTAATATTAAGAAAAATAACCATCATTTTACTATGTGTACTACATTGAAATCCAAAAGGATCCTATCCATCATTAAATATTAATAAATTATTGTTTCTGAACACATTTCCTCATTTTGGATACACAAGATCAATTTATTCCAATGAGGACATTTTAGTGGGTGATAAATAATAACATATTTATTTCTTATATCTTCATGAAAAATTAATTGTCTTGTTGTCTCATCGTGAAAATATTGGTGCCTCATCCATGGATTCATTTAAAAGTACCATAAAACTTTTGAAGTTCTTGATTCATCATTATTGTATCGAGGTGCACCACACCTTGGATTTTTTATGATATTCAATGCCCTTATAAAATAGTATAATATTTATTTGAATTTCTGGTATTATATTAGAGATCAGACCCATTGACCATAAAATATTATAGTAGTATATGTTCGTTGAGGATGCTCGATATCATCATGGAGAATATCCTTCAATAAGGAAAGTATTTCAACAGAGATGGTGTCAATATATAATATTCTAAAATTCTACATTATATAGATTCATAAAGGATAAAAATTATGTATATTTAGTACAACTAGTATACAATGGCACTATTGAACTACTCTTTTACATGTAAAATTGGTCTAGGAAATCATGTTTTTTTCCATAAATTGTCATTTTCATTTCCTCAATACAATATTCATCCTATTTCACCCCTATAATAATATCAATTATATAGTAATAATCATTGTTCAAAATTTAAATCAAATTATATGGTCCATAAAACACTATGATATACTAGTGAATAAAATATTTAGTTTTCCATATGTTTTTCATTCCATTTATAACATTGATTTATTTCTTGATTGATCAAGTGTTCTTCTAACTCATCTTGACTAATTATTGTTGAATAATAAAAATTTATTCACATATAAAAGATTTTAGAAATTTCATATTCATGACCTATTACCACACAAATTACCCTTATCCTCACAATTTTTTTTTCATATTATAGGAATCCAATCATTTTCGTTAAATATACAAACAATTAAATTTAGTAATATTAATATGTAATAAAATAAATAAATATATATAATGTATGAAAAAGTAACACTAAATGTTCATTCTTGAGGAATTATTTATGTTACATAAATCCATGTATTTACTGTAATATTAATTATATTATGTGTATTGGGATTGTTTTTTAGTGGTGAATAACATTGATGGAAGGGAATTTTTGATTTTTATTATTTTAAAAATAAATTTATTTAATTTATATTCAAAGAAATGAATAGAGTTCATGGATGTTTTCTATAACATTGTTTACAAGGAGTAATATAAGAAGGAGATGTCTATTTTTTTACTTTGATCACATGAAACACGGTCGGCCTAGTGGCATATCAGTGATAAGATACATAGGAGCGGAAATTTCCCTTTTGAAAAATAATGATAATTTTGGTAGGGACATATCACCTATTCTTGAGAACCAAAAATTTAATTAAAATCATGATGGTAATTTGGATTATATGAATAAAAACTATCGGTCTACTTCAACTGGATGAACTAATAATGTTAACTAGAAACCAATTATCAAAATTATGACTTAAATAAATCTTATGGTGAATAGAACGAATGTATGTGGAGATAAGGGAATGAAATAATTATAAAGAAACTCACACTTTATAATTGGTGATGATGATGGAATGAAAGTGGGAAGAATCCTTAATGGGGTCATCTATGTGAAATAGCTACAACGCATGACAATTTAATGGATCCATATTATAATTTTATGGTATTTATATGATGATTGTCCTATAATTGTAATGTATAATACATCTTGACAATGTATGGACTCTTCCATATCATATGAAAAATATATTATTTTTTCTATTTAATTGGTATATTCTAATTTCATTTATAATGATAGAAATATTTTTTAATGATACATGGAAATTTAAATAAATGATCAATGATAACCATATATAAGAGATTTCATCAATAGAGGGAATGCTCCTAGCAAAAATGAAACACACTAGAGGGAGAATGAGAGTGAATCACAATTTCCTACCTATTACCATTTAATTTAATAAAGGATAATGAACATCTAGTTATTTTGAGAGAAATTGATTAAATCCTCATAACCAGTGAGACAATGTATTAGATACCACAATTTAGTGCATAAATACCACAATTAATGGTATGACAGTCTGATTCCTTGACTAAATATTTTCATCCTCTATCAAGGGAAAACATCAATCAAATTCATAGATATTTGGATTCATCCACTAGTGTATTCCAAAAACTATATAACAAACTTTCAAATATAGTTATAATTCAACCCAGATGGCCACATATGACAAGACCAATGAAAATATATCATATTATAGAGCTAGATTCTTCCACATTAATTTTAAACACATTGGGTTGTTGGGGGGCTTCATATACAGAATAAATTTGACTTGAAGTGTCACCAATCCAAATCTCATAGCTCTTTGAATTTTCATGACATGATATCTCCCTCTTGATCTAAAATGAGTCCTGATTTTAATTTTTTTTTAAAACAAGGTTACTTATTCTCCCCCATATAAACATGTCCATTGTACATAGGGTGTATATCATCTATACATGTGGGATGAATAAGTAAACATATTATATAGAGACAAAATCCATTTTCCATATCCATAAACATATATTTTATTTTCTTTTGTGAATTCCAAATGATCATGGATCCATGACATTAGCATATCACATGCATATGAACATGAAAAAAACACATTTATAAGGGGAATGGGTTATCATTTGTAATATAATATACCTTTTGGCACTCCTTTTATGGTTTTGTCCTGATGAAATATTTCTACAGGGAATATCAGACCATGTGATGGATGAAAAATATCCATAGGTGATACCAAAAATCATCATTCACTATGATCTGTATTATGTGGTTCAATGTATACCCATATTTCACTATGTTTAGTCCCACACATTCATTATTAAAACATTTTTTTCCTTGTTAATATCATTCATGTAAGGTAATGATATTATACCCCTCCTCTCTCTTCCATTAAACAATTCATCGAATTTATCAAATCCTAATCCATTAACATCATCATTAAAATGGGAAAACATCTGGATTCCTCCCAATAAGTAACCATTGTGGATGTTTTCATAATCCAAAATTTATCAAGAAGCCACTGATGCATCCAAATCAGGCCCTTTCCCCTCTATCTTATCCTTTAAAAAGGTAACTCTCAATGAAAACTTCCAGATCCCTAGAATGTTCTAAGGGGCCATGGGATGCACGCAAAATACCCATATGAGGGTTTTATTTAGAATTAATGATCTGATCAACTATGGAACTGGGGTAATGAATCAGATTGATTCATAGATTTTGAAACAGTTAAATGATTAATATGTGCATATATTTAATTCCCATAAAAATAAAATCATTATAGTTTCACAATTTATTGAAATCCAAAAATAAAAATATATTTCCTCTATCATTCATATGCCACCCAAACATGAACATAGGTGAGTGAATTTAGACAATTAAAAAGTGATTTTCCGTAAATAAAGATATAATATAGAATTGAAAATAATGATTCACATCCATTATAATCATTTCCCTCCTATTGAGACAATTCTAAAATTCCTTCTGTGGATTTTTTTTCCTTATATCTGAATGATTTTTTAGAAACCCTCAATTTTTATCCAATAAAAAATATATTGAATCCAATATATTTTATAATTTATTAAAACACCTGAACACTATTGATTCTCCAAATATCTTTTATTCTCTATATAGAGACACTCAAGATAACATAAATTTGGGGTTTTTACAATTAATCAACAATATAGATGTTTTATCTTATTTTTTTTTGATAAACATGAAAATAGAGATTCATTTTTTAAATTGGACATTCAATAAAATATCCTATAAAATAAAAATCACAGATGTGAAATAGTTTAACTTCCCATGAAACCCTTTACCCCATGCCATATTTTTTCATTATATGTCTCTGGAATTATAATAAAAACATCCAAAAACGTTATGAAAATGTAAAGGGGAAATTTTTTCCTCAAATCCAAGACACAAGTTTGGGGAGAATCATTGAGAAGTAATTCTATTACAATTGATCATGAACAATACTCAAGATAATTTTCTGAAGTTTCATTACTAAAATAATAATATTTAAATGATCTACTAATATACAAAATATGTTTTTAATCACAATTTGGAATTTTCCATTTATAAAATTTATAAGGAATCTAAAATGTTGAGTTGAGGTTAAATGTACATTAATTTAAATTATATCTATATATATGATGATTAGGATTTGATTTATTTGTACTTATTATTCTATACATGTTATTCATCCAGGATCATGTTGGAGGGTATTTATCATTACTCTTGTAAGTGTAAATCATTTTACAAAATTTAGGAGTAAGAATTTACCTTCAAAAATCAGTTATTATTCATGATGTAAGGAATTTAATAATACTGATCTTATCCAATAATAACATTGTTTTTCATCATGGATAACAAATTAAATGTACATGATGGTGGATGAAAATAATAGTAATATCCTATTAGTGATCCATCGGGTACATCTAGAACAACATCATGGGTTTACATTTTTCATTGCCTATATAGGCCCAAGATGGAATTGATATGATAGCTATATTGTTGAAGTCAAATATATGTTAGAATATCAACATTAACGGGGTTTTTTCATGCTATAGAATAATTTTACATCGTTTAACTGGGTTACATGACCTTTAATATTTTTTAGGTGAGATTCATGAAAGGCTTCATGTTGTGAAAGGTTACACAATGTGAATATTTGAATCATGTTGTCAATTAATTATATAATTGTTATTTAATCCTAGGAGACAGATTTATAGACATACATAAACATTTTGGATTTCACGATGTATAATAGAGTTACACATTGTGTAATTCCATATGTAGTGATTTAGTAGGGAATTATACGAATTTTGGGTGTCAATTTAGCTACCTATTATATATTTATCATGAACCAAAACCCCTTTCCATTTATATTTGGGGAATCATATCCTTCCTAATCGATTCGCTTGGTGTTCGACATTCGTTGTGGTTGTAGTCTGCCTCTCCTGATACCCAAACATTCCATTTCATAGTTTCCAATGATCACTGTAGTACAATTGGGTTAAATTATCAGATCCATTGGTATAATTTTTTTTCTTGCCTCCTTCAAAGAAATATTATCTGATCTCATTCTGGTGGTAAACCGTTTGATGGTTTTGGTGCGGTGGATGATTAACTTGAGTAGTGTGGGTTTCATCATTTCGGTTGACCAGTTATTTTATAAATTGTATTGATCTTATGATGTTTATTGGATTCTAGTGATTTCATAGGATTATTTGGTACATCATTTATCATTAATCCTTATATGGAAATGTGGGACATGTGTTTCTATGTAGGTGAGTTTTTCTCTATCCTATGTTGATGAAGAATATTGTTCTTATTTAATAAATCAACTTATAAAATAAATTGTAATTTTTTCTATTTTATATAATAGAAATATTTTTTAATGAAAATTTCATTTTCCAATGTTATTGATAAATGTAATGAAATGTGGTATTTTCAATGCTTTGAAATTAATTTGTGAAATGGATCTAAAATTGTTTTCAATGAATTTGAATAAATTTTCAAAAATAGAACATTCGTTACCTTTTCTTACATAAGTTGAATCTTTATATTATGGTCATTGTCAATTTTTTTAGATTATTAGGAGTGTTTATCAGGGGGATTTACACTTTTTCCAATGCATGTTTTTGTATAGGATAGAAATATCTTTTTGGGGAGGGGTTACTCAAGGTGTATTCCTCTGCATCCAATGTCTTTATTCTATAAACAATATTTTTCACTTGATTATTAGGGGTATGCGTAATTTGGTAGTCTGAACTATAAAGATACATGGTTTGAACACATGTCCTTATGTTTTGTTTTCTTTAGCGTTGTTTAGTAGATTTGAGATATATCTTTATTCTTGTGGGGACATTTTATGGAAAAGGATCATTGAAATTGACATACCTAGTTTGTTTTAAAACATTCATAAAAAAGATATTTTTACCATGTTACCTATAAATATACTTTACATAGAATCATGGAATGTTTTTTAAATGATCAAACTTGAATTATTATACAGTTATTTGTTATAGAAAACTTGGGAGGGATCATACGGATCATGTTAGATCATAACTTTTCCTCTTCTTTGGTGATTCAAAGTCATTTGTATTTTTTCAAATGTAGTGAATGTATTTTCACCATATTGAGGTAGTTAAATTACATGTTAGGTGGGTTGGGTAGATAGTGTTGGGAGAGTGGTTATTTATTCAGTCCATCATATGGAGTAGCTGGTTGGTTCTATTCTTTGTACAAGCACTTTTCTTTTGGATATTTAGATTCTATTGTGTTTGATTCATTTTGGATGTCTTATTACTGTTATGGAATATATTTTTTAAAAATCCATTATATCATTATTTTCCCCTTTTATATATTGAACATATCATCTAGGGTAGGAATACATCATTCTCTATGGTTTTCAATTTGACTCCACTGTTCTTGAATCTAGCCCGTTTAGAAAATAAATTTTATTAGTTATGGGGTATATCAGGATGTGATCCAGGTTAGTGGGTAACACAAATTATTTCACCCAAAGGTTATCAGTTCAAGATTATTGATCCTAGGAATTCTGGTCCTAGAACTTCTCTTAGACAACAGGTTGGATTATCCATACGTGATAGTTATGATGAAATAAGTTTGCACCCAACTCTTGTCATGTATAGAATCATTATTCCATGGGATGTTGGGATTTGGGTCTCTAGTGTTGGGTTTTTAATTAAATATAAATTTATTATCATGTGATTTCTATTTTAAATATGGATTTACAATATAGTCTGATCATTTATTCTATTTTGATGTGGAGTAGTATGCCTCAGAAATGTCTTCCATTAAATTTTCAGGATCGTGTTGATCATGTTCAACAAGTTAATTCTACAAAGGATTTGAATCACATTGAGGCTATCATATGGTAGATTCATGTTATTTATCAATATCTTCTACAAGTTTAGAAAATGGTTATAGAGGTACAACCAAGACATGGTGGAGACAAAGTTCTGTTGTGGGAAATAAATGTTGAGAAGCAACAATCCTATAAAGGAACATATGAACCTAATGATGTTTATGAATGACTAGATATGATCAATAAAATAATCAACATACTAAATTCACATATGAATATCATGGATATGTGTATAGTGTTCAAGATCAATTGTTCCTATAAGCCTTAGTGGTATTCTTTGGACAAGGAAGACAAACACATGTAATTGAGTTAGAAGGATTTAAAAACCCTTTTATTCCATCATTTTTCGTCTATGTTATTGATTTTTGAAATATCTCTAGATTTACTCTATATAAATAAGGGATAAAATTTGGTATTGGAATATACTAATTGGTTTTTTGATCTTGTCTTTTTTTCTCTGTATGTGTTTAAGAGTGACAAGTAGAAGGTTCAAAACTACCTAAATGGGTTGGGACCAAATATTAAATCACATGAGTATATATTAAAGCTTTCTACCTATGTAGTGATAATTGATAGAACTATTATTGTAGAGAATAATATGGAATGAAATGTTGGATTTTCCACCACTTCACTCCTATACAATGTAATCATTAGTGGAACGCATGGGAATAAGAGGATGTGGTAGGATAGATGTAGGAGTGGTGGAGTTGGGTTTCTATAGTGAGTCTCATCTACACTATTTTTTACATCATATAGTATGTCTCTATCTTGATATTAGTGTGAAATGGTTAAACACATAAGATGTTATTGTTGTATTACCATGAGGATTTTCAACAACTATGGACATATTGGTCATTTATACCTCTTTTGTCAGGTGATGACTATGAATTGTTATGGCTAGGGTTTTTTTGGCTCCCATGGATATGTTGGTGCAATCTGAATATGTAATGTATACAAGGATCCATACATATGACTTATAAGGGAAGAAAGTTTATACTACTATTTATTTTTTAGTGCATGTATACCTAGGTCCTAAAATTGTGAGTGTAAAAATCCATATTTATTATTTTGTAGTGGTTACATTATTTTATACTTGTGTATCCCACTCATTTATATTTGATCATTTTTTGTATTTATTAAACATCAAATATAAAATATGTCCTTTATAATAGAGATAGTGACACCTCTTGGGAAGAGGACAAAGTATGGGTTTCAGTGTCATTGTTCATAAAAAATAGATGATACATTGGTTGTAAAGGATATTCTCAATCCTGATATAGATCTATTTGAGGTTATTTCTATTACCGATTTTATTGGAGATCATTGGGACGATGATGATTGATGTAGTCAGTGTGCAACATTTCTTGTTGCCGATGAAAAATATATTGGGATTGATCATCAAATTGTTGCTCAATACATTCATAACATTCTACCCGACAACTTCTTTGGTCTTCATCAAGAGAGAGATATATTTTATGGTTGACCTAGTTCCAGATATGCAGTTGATATTGTTACCTTCATATCATATTTCACCAGCAGTGATGAAAGAGTTCAATATTCGTATAGGCGACCTATTAGAAAAAATGATATGTCCTGCCATATGTTTCACATTGAGCATCCCCTATGATCGTTCCCAAATAATCATATGGTTCCCTTCGGCTGTGTGTAGACTATTGGATGTTTAATTGAGTAATTGTTAAGATCAAAATTATTTTTCCTTTAGTGGATGATTTTTTATCAGTTAAACTGGGAATGGTGGATTTCAAAAATTGTTCTTCAGTCATGTTATCATTATCTCATAGTTATAGAGTATGATATAAAGAATCCCACATTAAAGAGTAGGTGTTTAAATTATAAATATAATCAGATACCTTTAGGCATGACTAGTTCTCCATTAGATTTTTATAAAATTGAATATTTTAATAATACATCACTATCTTGACAACATGGTGGTAGTGTTTGTGGTTGATATTCTGATCAATACAAAATCTGAGTGTGAGCAGGATAACCATCTATGTTGGGTTATAAAAAAAATGAGAATTCACTGTTTTAATGGAGAGCATTAAAAAAGGAGTATCTCTATTCAAGTAGTGAAGTTCTTAGGTCACAATATTTCTGAACATGGCTTATCAGTTGATCCATATTAATTGATGGTTGTCTTTTCATGAATGAAATCATAAAATTTCATTGAGATATAGGGAATTCATGGTCTTTTTGGACACTAGCAATGACTTTTCAATGATCACTATAATCTGGCATCACTATGGACTAATTGTACAAGGAAAGAAGTGAAATTAAAATGGTATTCAAATTTTTAGTCTTATTTTAATAAACTAAATTGACATTTGACATTTTCTCCTATTTTGATATTACTTGATCCCATTATGTTTTATGATAGGTGTATTTCATGCATATATATTTGAGTGATTTATGTATCTGATTTTGTAATTAAATTAATAATCCTAGAAATTTTGTGGAAAATTAAATTGTATTATTATTTCTAGTAAGAAAAAATTAGATTTATTAAAAAGTAAAATGAACTGGGAAATATGAGGTAAAAGCCAATTTCGGAAATGAGTTATGTGATGTTTCATGACACAATATTTATGAGGAGGAAGTAGAGCTAGAAACTAAAGCTATATGATTACATGTACTTTCTTTTTAAAATGTAATTTTCCATGATAATCAAGTCCTGAAAATAGTAATGATTTGAAAGACAGTTTCATGTCATGTAACTGAATTACATGATCTGAAATTTTTCAAACAAGTTCTTAGAGATTTTTTTTGCAAGATTCATGATGCATGAAATTCATAGGAATTCATGTTGTGTAACTGTGTTACAAGTCATGTAATTTTTTATGCACTGAAAAATTAATTAAGACACTATAGATGACGATATTGATGGGATCTTCTATTAAATTGTTCCCCTCATCCACCCTTCCAACACACAATGGGTCCAAAGGAAGCTAGTCGACACAAAATGATGAACTTCATATGATGGATTGATGATCTAGATCCTTACATCCTCGCTGATCTGCATCTCTGTTATTCATTAGGTTACCACACTGCTAGTTGTCATCAGGGCTAAAATAAGTATGTAGATTCATTATTATTTAGTGATTTGATTTCAGGGGTATGTGATTCTATAAATGGTTTTTATATATTACTATTGTTTTAAATTATTAAAACATTATTTATTCAATTCCAATCCTTATCTTCAATTCATATTGGATGACTATTGAATCTTTTTTATGGTTATTATTTTTTTATATAATTAACTAAATTATTTTGTGTATGAATGTTATGAAATATATTTCTATTATGTTTAAATATGGGGATTAGACAACTAGTTACAAAATTTCACCGAATAGATGATCACTCCAAATGTGAAAGGACATGATTACAGAAGAATGAAAAGGAAATGTATTCCTTTTAACCCAATTCCATTACAAAAACCATATGAATCAACTATCAATAGAATCCCTAACAAACGATCAAAAAAATCACTAATCCTGGTATGCCTCTCATCGTGATTCAATACCCAATATTTTATGCCTCTATTTATTTTTATTTCAATCATATTAAACAATTTCAATTATAGTATTAATAGTTATTTTATTCATAAGTATCATCACAATGGGTTTGAGACTATGAAATTCCATGTACTACCCTTATAGTTATGTTGTATGATTTATTAAAAATTAATATATTTATTTATCCCCAAATAAATTAATGATTCTTCATTGGATCTCAAGGTACATGGTGTTTTATGATTCTTCTAGTGATAGTTTAGGATGGTTGTTTATAAAGTACATCCATATGGTATCTTAAAAACCTTTTATCATCAACCTCATGATAAGAGATACCACAATTTCGATTTACATATTGATTTATTTAAGATTGCACTTAACTGTTGGAAAAAGTATCTCTTTCTTAGATATTTTCACTACCATTAATGATCATAAATGTATGAGCTATACCTTTTATCGAAGGAATTGAATCTTAAAATCATATGATGGGTTGAATACCTTCAGTTGTTTGACATTGGAAGAACCTAATACTTGGGGAAGAAGAATTTCACTGTTAATATTCATATCATGTATGTACAATCACATGCAGTCCTAGAATTGAAGGAGTAGTGGAACCATATAAATTTTTTCTCATAGTTGTTCCTAAATTCCTTGGAGGATTTTTTAGTTATGGTTTTGACAAATGTTCAATAAAAAACATCTTTTTAGGATTTTGTTTTGAAGAGTCCTAAATATGCTAATGAGCATTAAAAAATCTACAAAGCCTTTATGGTGGGGAGGGAATATTTTGGTCTCTCTCTTTAGATGGTATGCGTCAGTTTTGGAAACAAGTTGTCTTCCCAGAATCTGGGAGGAGTTTAGTCTATTTTAATTGTCACACCACTTCGTGGTTCATTTATCACGGAACTATAATGCTTTATTATGATATGAGATAATGACTTATATTGTATGGTATGAAGCATGGCATAACAAATTATGTATCTTGTTTTTAATCCAATCAATGGATAATGGTAAAGCATGAGAAACACCCCAGTACGTTTCAGCCACGTCATTTATTGCTCTATAAATTTCATGGGAAATGCATTTAATGTCTTTATTGATGGATTAACATAGACACCCAATGGAATAATTCACTCTATGTTGTCTTCAATCGGTTGATGATGTTTTATAATTTTATACTGATCATGGACACCACTATGTTTGAATATTTTCTTATGATGTATGTGTAGAAGGTTGTGTGATTACATGGGAGTCCTACATCAATTGTATTAGATAGGGATCCAAGATTTTCCTCAAGGATATAATGAATTCTCTTAATGAAATATATACTCGGGTCAAGTTGAGAACCCCATCCCATCCATAGAAAGTAGATTTGATTGAGCATGTGATATAGATCATATAGGATTTGATTCATGCCTATGTATTGGATTTCATTAAATCATGGAATAACCATCTGGGACAAGTTGAGATTCGTTATTACAACAGTTATTAGTCATTGATATGAATGGATCCTTTTGAGATATTGTATGTTTCCTCATGCAGACCACATCTTTATTTGGTTGAGGAGGATGAAGTATCTCTTGTTTGACAATGTATGGTTTTCGATATGTCTAATATGATTTAGTATGTACATCAATGCATAGATACAATCATGATTATATAGAGATTATATATGGATATGTTTTATTAACCATTGGTGATTTCCATTGGTGATTTGGTTTTGATGAATGTTTCTCCTTAGTTGGGTAAACATTGACTATTAAAATAGGGAATCATAGATCAAAGGTATATTGGAAAATTTTTGCTGACTGAGTGGCTCATGAATGTTTCTTATTAGTTTGAATTGTATGTTTAGTTTATTGGTATTCATGGTGTTTTCCACATATCTAACTCAATATGTACCATCATGACCCATCTCATTTTTCGAGGTGGGATGAAATTTGGTTAGAGGATGAAGATTATATTTTTATAAAACCAGTCGACATCGTTGAATCTCAAGGTAATATCATGCATGTGAAGTATATTCCATTGTTCTGAATACAATGGAAATTGGGATCATATTCTCATGAATTTTTTGAATGTGAGTCCGTGATGATGGAGTAGTGGTATAATAGTTTTCCAAGAATTTCATATTCCCCATGACTTCTAATGGACTGAATCTCTTCATCGTTGGGAGATTGTAACATCCTAGTAATTTTCCAACAGGTACATAAATAACATTAATAGGGTTTTACATTCCTCATTAAAGATATTGGGAAGATGAAGAATTATGGGGAAAACTATAATGGTGAGGTCACAAATATTTTGGACATTAAACATTAATTATATTTTTCTGTAGGTTTTAGTATTATTTCACACCCTGTAACTAGGTTACATGACATGCAAGAGTTCATTGTTAAAATTACTGACATGCTTTTTTCTCTGAAATATTACCAGATGATAATATTTTATTCACATCATCAATGATATAAATAACATATTTTTAATATGCTGAGTTAGATATCATGGTGTATATAAGCAATGGGGATTTCAGGATTTTTAGTGCAGTTTTATTTCATCCAATTCCCCAATAAGAGGAAGTTTTAGTGTGTAGTATTTGTTTTGGGAGTCCATTTTTCTGCATGTTTTCCATTTCACTCCAACTAAATCTTCTCTCCAATGATTTTTCGAGTCCTCATTCCTTCCTAATCGATCAGTTAAATGTTTGATCATCATATTTGATTGTGGTGTGTCTCTCTAGGTAAGAGATAATTTTTTCTTCATCATTTCCAATGATTATGGTTGCGCAATTGGGTAACATTATCTGATATATGATCTAAATTTCTATTTTCTATTATCTATATCCATGATTCTTTTTGTGATATCGTTCCAAAGGATGTCCCATTATTTCTTGTGGTGTGGAGGGTGTATTTACTTCATATATGTGGGTTTTCTCCTTTCCACCGAGCCCTTTTTTTTCTAAATAGCATCAATCATGTTATGTTGATTGGATTCAACGGCCTTTGTAGATTTCATTGGGTCGTCATTGTTGGTGGATCCCTTTGTGGTTATGTGTGACCCTTGTTTTGAGGAAGATGTTTCTGTATCTAGCCTATAATGATGAACCATATTATTCTTGTTTTATAAACAGTTTTCTAAAATGAATTCTCATGATTGTTCTCTGCGTGTTGTATGAAGTTTATAACTAAAAATTCGTGTCCCCTAGTTGTTGATAAATAGTAGGAGAACTCGTATTTTCAAATAATTGAAATGTAATTTGGAAATGGAATTCAAAACATTGGAATGAATTTTGAAATTGGGAACATTTGTTACCTTTGTTACACAGGTGGATGGTTTATCATAAGGCCATCGTCGTTGTTTTCTTTTTAACAAAATGGTTTCTCATGGGGATTTACTCTATTTCCTAGGACCATTGTTTTAGGAAATAGATATTGACATTCAGCGGTATTTTGGTCATGTGGTATTCATCTACATCATATCCTTATGCTCTAGGAACCATATTTTTAATATTATTTATTGTTGTATGAGTAGTTTACTAGTCTAATCTATATTGATCCTTGGTGTTGTTACACGTTCTTCTATTTTTTTCATTGGTTTTTTATTTTAGAAATGATAGGATTGTTTATTCTTATTGAAATTTTTTAAGGAAAATGGTCTTTTAAAATGATTTACCTTCATTTTCTAAAACTATGATAAAAAGGAAATGTGTACCATCATTTATATAAAACTATGTTACAAATTATAATGCCATGTTTTTTTTTAAATTAAACCTCCATTTATTTTAATAAAAAGTTTATTTATTGGATTCCTAGGTGGGATCCTGCTGAGAGTTTTAGTTTACACCATGTGCACTACAGTAGTTTTTCATAGAACATTGTATGTCATCAATTGTTTGGAATGGAAAGGTGATATAAGGATGTGGCATTGTTTTGTGTCAACTAAGTTGGGTATGTGGTGGTTAGATCATGGGTGTTTGTTTATTCCATTACATGGAGTATATGATTGGTTCTGGTCCTTTGTTGTTGGACTTGTATTTTTTTGTTTTAGCTATTTTATAAAGTTGATTCATTTCAAATGTCTTCTTATAGTTAAGGAATTTTTTTAAAATATATATTCTTGTTTTCTTTTATGTGTGTATATATGTACATTGTTTGTATTGGTTGGGAGAAATCATTCCCTTTGATTATTTTCGATGCCCATATACTTATCACCGACCTTGGGGGATCAGGAATGTCATTCAGGTAAGTGGTGGAGCGGGTCGGGTTCCAATTTTAAGGGTAACCTATGTATGTTCATTATAATTACTCGGATACATTTTTTTGAGAATTTTGATTCATCTGCGAAGTGTGAGGGGGAATTGGTGACAATTTTTAACATTCGAGAGAGATCATGAATGGTTCTATAAAGCAAGTTCCTTTAGATTTGAATTTATAATATATGGAATGGTTTTATATGTTCTTTCTAGAATGTATATATAAATATGAGAATTAACTGGGATAAATCAATAACCACTAAAAAAAATAATGTTTTATCAATGCTGACATTAGCACTAATAAATCCTATAATTATTATAACTGAATTTAATGTTGAGAAAACATTTATTTATCAGTTATAACATTATAGTGTTGAAATTTGTAGGTTTTATCAGCACATTCAATATTAACACTGAAACAACTCTTTAAAATCAAAACAAAATTTTAATAAAATATATATTAAAAATGGTGAATTTTTTTAAATATAAATATAAAATTTCATATAAATAAATATACACTATTAAAATAATGATTCTAAAAAAATAGTGAAATTGAATAATTAAAATTCAATAGTCTCCAAAAATATAAAATATTGAAAATATTTTATAAATTACATAATTTATCAATAATAATATATATATATATATATATGAAGATGAATGCTATAGGAAAAATACTAAAACATAGAAGAATGATACAAAAGATGATTGTGTGAGGTTAATTTTATTAATTGTGTAAAAAAATAATTAAAAATATCATTTATATAAAATTAATTATATAGATTTAAATCATTATAAAAATATTCCAACATAATATCTGAAAATGAATGATAATTAATCTTATAAATTAATAATATATAAAAATATAAAAATATAGTAAACCATTGTGTATAATCATATTGATTAATTGAAATAATTCCATAAAATAGAAAATATATAGTGAATATTAACAAATAAATTTAGAGAAATTAATTATATAAATTTAAGAATTCTAAAATCAATAACTCCTAATAAATGAAATTTACTACATATTAATTATAAAAATATGTATACTATTTAGAATATATAATAATAGTAAATAATTATATTTAATTATATTTTATAAAATGAGTAAATTATAATATTACAGAAATTTATTAAATATTACAAAATAAAAATATTATTAAATGAAACAGTATTCAGAATAAATAAATATAATATAAAAAATTGAAATGAAATAAAAAATTGAATTCATCACATTGATTATGTGAATTAAAAACCCCTAAATATAGAATAAAAATATAATATTAATTATAAAAATAAAAAATCAATTATATTGACTATACAAAGGAGGTAATAATTAAATAAAATCAAATAAAAATAAATAATCACACATATATTTATAATGAATACATTATAATAAATATGAATATATGAAATAATTAACTAATTAAAATCTACATAAATTGAATAAATATTATTTTCATTACATATTTTAAATCACGTGTTTATTGTAGAAGCATAATTAGATACTTAAAACCCTAAATGGTGTTAGGGAAGGTATATATTGGGTTTCGATTTCACACCAAATTGGAATGTGTCCAGATGTTATTGTAGGAGTCAATTTTATAAATTTCAAACATCTGAAAGACATTAAAACATAATAAATTAAATTGAATGAATATTAATCATATTAATTACAAACATACTGAATATATTGATGCTTATTAAATAAATATGTAATTTTTCTAAAATTATTAAATTAAATTAATATAAATAATTAAATAAAATGGAAAATAATATTATCATCATTTATAATATTAAAATTAAATAATGTAAATTAAATATATTGAAAAAAGGATAAAAAATTAATTCATATCTTTTATTACATTAATTGAAAATATATGAAAAAGAATAACAAAATTTATTATTTTTTCAAAATATTGATGTTTACATTGTATTGAATGTATATAGATAGTAAAATAAATTATTATCCTTTAGAATTATAAATAATTGTCAAAATTTTATCTAATTATATATATTCATTATTCAACATATATTAATAACTATAAATATTTAATATATTACAAATATATTAAGTGAACATATTTTAAAAACTAATCAATTAAAGAAATTACTAAAAATGAATAGATTATAAAATCCAATAAATTATATAAACAATTAATAAAAATGTTGGGACACAATTATATATCCATAAACATCAATGTACACGTACAAATAAAAATACACATATAGATATTTTAAATATACTTACATATATTATTACACATACACAAACACATAATGAAACTCATATTCAAACATACAAATACACAATCAAGTATATTAATACTTACAAGAACATACACATACATGGGTATACATATACATACAAATACACATAGCAAAATAATCATTAGAATAGTCATACAAATTCATATTCATAAACATGAACATACACGTATCTACAGATACACAAACATACAGTTACGTACTCATGCATGAACATACATAAATATCTATAAATATGAATATGTACATACCCATACTATAATAAAAAATACAAATAAATTTGTACATATATATACACAAGTACATACACATGTACAAACACATATACATGTATATTCATACACACACATGAATATGAATATACATACAAATACATGTGTGTAAAACTAAATATACATGTATGTACACATAAACATACTTGCAATTGCATATAGATGCATGAAAAAACATAAAAATCTATATATTAGAGTATATACATAATCATGATACATTTACTTACACATATACCAATACACAGGATCAAACACATATACATACGAATAAACAAAAAAATATACATTGGAATTCACACACATAGACGTACATACACACAACAACATATATATTAGGTTTTATAGGGTACAATTACATTCAATAACACACACAAAAAACACGCATGCCGAAAAGGTAGGCCACAACCACCCCCAATGATAGTCCACCCATCAAGCTTTTTTTATTTAAAAAAATTACACGTAGAACCAGTGGGATGAAGCTCATTACCTGGCCTGAAAGCCTATTGCATCATCATGAATACATTATCATGCTTGTGTAAACTGGCATGATTCTTGAATATGACACCGCCTACCTATATCACCATCTATTTCACCACTGGAATAGTACTATAAGTATACCTTCTATCAATAAGGCTTGAACCTAGGACACCCTAGATCTTTAGAAGAAGCCTCTTCACATAAAAGTATATATACAAATAAACATATGAATACAATCAGATTCCCATACACACACACATACACATACACATACACATACACACATACATACATATCTACACATACATATATAAAATACAAAAATACACACACACACATATATGATTATACACATACGTACACATATATATTTCTTCATATATATATTCACATACAAGTACATGTACACATATGTATACATATGAACATACAATTAAATACACATATATTCACATATACAAACTGACACATTCCTAGAAAAAACATACATAAACATTCACACACTCACACAATACAACACATGCATACACATATAATACATTTATATATGTGCCTTAATAAACACACACATACATCCTCCCACATATTAATGAATGCATAAAAAAATACATGCTGATACATTTTTGAATTATTTAATTTGAATATAAATATATAAATATAATTATGAATCATATATTAAAATAAATATTTATGTTTATATATAACATAATTGTTTCAATAAAGTAATCATTTATCATATTTATATTAATTATATAATCAATTTGTGAATTATGTTTATAAATCTATTATTTTACATTTTTATTGAGAAATATAAATTTAATTTTTAATTATATATAAAATTATAAAAATAATATTCATTTTTAATTAAGTTTTTTAATAATAATTTTTTATAATATATTTTATATATACTTATTATAATATGAGTCTCATTAAAACACATATATATATATATATATATTTATTCAATGTGATATTTTTCAATACTAAACAAAATTCACTCAAAATGGTAAGAATTTTATCAGTGCAACAAAAAATGTAGTTAAATGGATCCTTTTTATTTTTGATTTTGTTGTACTGATAAAAGTTACATTTCTCAATGATATTTTTAGTGATTATAAAATTAACTACATAATTTTTTTTCGTTCAACAGTGTTTAAGGGAAACACTAAATATCACAAGATCTATAGTTGTTTAACCTGGACATAAAAAATTTAAAATTTTATGTGGGTGAAATTTAAAATTTAATGGATTCATAAAATTTATTGATAATTATAAAATATTATTAAATTAATAATAATATTAACTATACCATGATAGTCTAATATACCATATTATAATACATAAAAAAATTTAATTTGTAATACCTTTGGGAAATTGGGAAATTTATATTTAAATTTTATTATAATAAAAAATTCTTATGGGATATAATTCCGTATATTTTCCATAGAAAATACTAAATTTCATAATAAAAATATATAAATTTTATATCATTAGAAATGTTGTAGAATAAATACAATTTAATAATTACTTTAAAAACTAACAATTGAATATTTATTTTATTGAATGAAAAAAATGATATATATTATATATCATTTAAAATTAAAAAAACAAAAAATAGACACATAATTTAATGTATTGTTAACAGTTATTTATATTTTATATTTTAGGAATGGTATAGTAAACCAAAAAAATTTATAATATTTACCAGAAAAAAAACTCTATAATTATTGAAGATAAGAAATAATGATATGTGAGAAATATATTAAATCATTGAGGAGTGGTATAAGTATATCACTTATATTATTTTCTTTTTTGTTATTAATTTTAATTTTTATAAAATAGATATCGATTTTTTATAATATTAAACCTATTTTTTAAAAATAAATGATTTCAATAAAACCCAAAAAATCAAACAATTATTTAATCTAATAAAATTTAGGTCATAAACATTTATAATGAATGTAAAAATATATTATTATTAAACAATGGAACCATTAATATCTAAATTCATGGTTTTCCATTTAATATGTTAATGTGACAAGATGGATGTTTTCTTGATGTCCACGTGATTCCTTGAAATCATTAAAACCATAAAAAATATATATTAATTTGTATAAGAAAAAATTAATGCTATAGGGATGGACCAAAATGACTCAATTTTAATGTGAATATATGAAGTTGAGGAAGTGAAGAAGATTATGGTAAAAAAGAATGAATCATTAAATTCCTAGAAACATGATACGTGTTTACTCAAATTGAGTTCATGTGATTATATTATAATGGAGATGTATATGTTAGGGATATCAATTAGTCTCCGGTATTATGTGTGTCCCTCACATGTGCTAGTGGCCGTTGTTGATAGAATATTATGGTAATAAATTTAAAAACAAAATTAATTAACTAGAATTGAGTATTAAATGGGTTGTATTTAATTCCTCATATTAGAGATTGTGTGTGAACCAATCCTTTATAATTATATTTTTTGTGATTTTTAACTGGAATATTTATAATTACATTTCTAAGAATCATTTCAGTTTATATTATTTGAGATCCAGTATATAAATAATACATAACAACTAAAATATTGAAAAATAATGACTTCTTCTAAATATCATTTTCCCCAAAACATAAATATTTAATAATAAAATATGGTTAATTTTTTGGATATATCATCAAAGTTGACATCTTGGCCTCATTTTATTCCCTACAAATAAATTAATCAATAAAGTGATTTATAAATGTAGGATGAGAATAAATAGTACAGTAAGGTACGCAGTGGAATGGATACCATTTTTCCATTGAAAATATGAAACCACATATTCCTAAAAGCATAAATTTTTATTCAAAAAAATATGAAACATCAGTTCAAAAATATCATTATCATAACATTTAAAGTTAAATCTATTTTCATGGAAAATCATTATCATTCATCCAAAATTAAAGGAGGTAACTTCATACATCATCTTTTATATCACACTTATTTACATTGAAGCTATCTTAGCTACACATTGAGTTACCATCAATGACAGATTGGGAATAACTACCATAACACTATTCTAATAATTTATTAGGTGAAAACAAACTTGTTAACTTCATGCCATTACCAAACACAATATAGATAAATAACAGGCCCCCCTACGCACATTTTATCTCTGAACCACCCATCTTCATGATAAAATTTCTCGTACCCTAAAATATGACTAACATATAAATAATTTCATAAATGAAACATTCTTGAGGAAAATAAATTTTTCATTTTTAAATCACATTTCAATTTTCACTATTTTGGGAACTCATAATGGGAAACATATTGTTTCAAAATAAAATTATTAAACTATAATGGAAGAATAAAAAAAATTACATCCGCATAATTTTAGTAATAAAATATCATGTTATACATGTTAATATGAAAATTAGTTCTATATTATTATTTGAGGTGTGACAAAAAAATTATATAAAAGATAATAAATTGACTACATTAAAGAAAATTCATTTTATGTAGAAACATATTTTAAATGAATTTATACAATAATTGGAGAATACAGTTAAAATTGAAATATTTTTATTAGAAATTGAAATGGGAGAAAAAAAGAGATTAATGGGTAATGATAAAGAGATTTTATTTAAAGATCATCCCATATATTTACCAGATCATTAAATTGGAAATTAATAAAATTAATTCAATTTGTCTATCTACTATAAATGGAATAAAAACTGGTGGAAATAAAATATAATTTATTCAAATGTCATTTAAGACAAATTAATATCATGATATGGTCAAGAATTATATGTTCACCTTAATAATGGAATTTTGTTCTGAAATTCATTACCACAACATAAATAGTATAATCATTTACACAAAAAAGTACCAATTATCCAAATATAAATTTAATACCATCATGATAATGATATTCCTTATATGATCTATCAAAGTGAATTTTTGAAACCATAAACATTGATTATGTTGTGAATAATTCATATCTCTCTAAAATGTAAATAGTGAGACTGGAAATCCCCTTACCTCACGCTGGACATCATTAATATGTGTTCAAACCTAATGTATAATTGACTGAAATAATATATTAAAATGGTAATAATTTATAATAATATTTATAATACCTTATTTTTTTATTTTCAATCTTTTTATGACACATTAATTAATAATATTTAATGAATTTATAGATTCTAGGTGTTTTTATTTCAATCATTTGATGTTATGTTCTTCATGAATAAAATTATGGATATTCCAGTAAAATATAAATAAAACACCTAAATATGAATGTAATAGTATTAATGATCTTTCAAAAGTATAAATTTTCACATATATCGTTATATTTTATAAATGGTGATGATTCATTAGATTAAACAATAATTATAAATGTACAGTTAAATTTGGGTTGTTTTTTTAAACATCATGAAATGGTTTCATTTTCTTAATAATTTTCTGTGTATATTAGTTCCAAATAATAAAATATGTTCTGATATATCTATTTCAATATAATTTGCCAAGAATGATACATTTATGTCCATCTAGGAAAAAATTAATCAAATACTATAAAATCGTTATTCACAGAGAGTGTAAACTGATATAATTAGAACATTTTTCGGTTTCTGTGAATTACATATGTTATGAAAATAAATGTATTAGATATTTTACAGTAGAAACATAAAACTCCATTATATACATCTTTAATGAGTTATCATGTCTGTATATATTAAATAGCTGAAGTTGATGTGATAATAGAATGGAAATGAAGAGATGTACATTGAGAGAATTACCTATTGAATGTCACTATCTTAAAAGACCCTTGAAGACCTTGGATTTGGTCTTTTGGTTATAATATAGTTACTCGGACATGGGGAGAGTTACAATAAGTTATTGTGGTATATATTTGAATCCATACACATTGAGGTGGCAAGAATTAAAACAAATTAGGTAAGTAATTAATGTTTTAAAGGATATCTCGGGTCTATAAATACATCAATCACCCATTAATGTATTTAATTTTTTTATGTTATGAATTAAAACATAATCTGATAAAACATGTTAAAAATATTGAATTTATCTTAACCAATTAAATTCTTAGCATTGGTAAATTTATATTAAAATTATTCTCAGAAACATATTGAAAAATCATTTTTTTAAGTGAAATTTTAAAAAAATCAAAAACATTTTATATTCAATTTTATTGAAAAAATTATTAAATTTACATAAATTTCATTACATTGTACATTATTTAATTATTTATAATTTAAAATCCATTTCAATTATAATCTTACTATATAAATAAATTTTATAAAAAATCATATCTCAATTAAAATGTTGTATTTTCCACTATTCATATAAACATGAATCATTCAAAAAAATAATAAATAATAACCATAATATAATTTTTTTATAAATGGTAAAAAAATTAATTTATCTAAAAAAATATTTAAAAAATAAATTATTTGTATTTAATATTATTACCCCATTGTAGTCAGATAAATTTCCTTTTTAGAAAAATATATCCTCTATGCTTAAAATAGGTTTAATTCAGATCTTATTCCTATAAAAAATATTGGATAAATTTAAATAAAATTATAATATATATAAAATATAAATTACATTAATATCCATTACTAATGGTAATTAATTTGATTTATTATGATAAAATTTAATCATTATAATAAAATTGAACTAAAAAACTCAACCTTTATATTCAATTGGGTTTTCTTTTTAATTTCAAATTAATCGGTAATAATTCAAATAATATTCTAAAAATGGTTTAAAAATATTTGCATAATTTTCATAAACATATTTATTCTCATCATTCCAACTCTTATGTTATTACTATCACATTTAAATATTAATATTTATTCATTCGTTTAAGAAAGATGTGGAACATCTTTTAGGATACTATGTAATGTTTCATTTTAAAATCTAGGGCTGCCACATTATCCACACTGCCCTTAATAAATTTCATCCCCACAATTTGATCTCTGGATAAAATAACTACAGTTAGAATTTTCAAAACACATTTGTTGAAATCCCAATTTGTAAAAGGACAAATAAAAATTACATATGAAAAAGTAGAAATGAATTTATGAACATCATCTAAGATTACACAAAAAAGGATTCCATGTATGAAAACCCTAAAATATATTAATAAAATAAATTTCATGATGAATTATAGAGAGAGATAGAGAACATGGTAGTAAGAATGTTAACAATAACCATACTATACATACATAATAAACTTAATGGTCATTGATTTATTGGTATGAATATTAATCAAATAATTATTATTTTTTGCAATTTTTTTTATTGAATTATTTAACGACCTAGACTAATAATAAAATTATATATTCATACATGTCATGAATAATTTCATAATCATATTTTCTCTATTGGATGAGTATTCATGATGTATTTTCATACCTAAATCTTCATAATTATCTTTTATGTTTTTAAAATTCTATAATATAAAACTATAAATTCCTCATATATTTAGAAATTATCAAAAATAAAAATATTTAGTATATGATAAAATAATTTCCCAAAAATATTATACTTTTATATAATGGGAAACTAATTTAACCTCCATAAATTCAATAATAATTTCCATTTTTTATAATATATTATTCCACATATAATTACCCTCAATATTCCAAAACATATTATACACCAAAATGTAAACCGAAAAATATATATGAATTAGATAACAAACTCATCCATTATAAATGTAATAATCATATTACAATTATATTGACCACACATAGATAATGATCTTAAATTTTAATTTCCCAATTATAAAAATCATTTAAAAATTATCATAAATCACTATTATTCATATATTATTGAAAAAGCCAATTCCTCCTTTAATTATCAAATAGAATTTCATGGTATTTTATTTACCATTATTCAGGAAGTTTCCCATTATAGTAAAATGATTATTAGATAACACGGATCAAGTATTCCCTAAATAAATTTCCAATCCGATGGTCATTATTATGATGATACAATTTGATATCATAATTAACTTTTTTTCATATATCAAATCATTTACATAAAAAAATACAATACTTGTAGTTACATCACATAGTTAAGTATTATGTGATGCGGCCATGTCTCCCTTTGATTGTGGGTTTGATTCTCATGTCCTTGCTGGAGGCAACTTATTGTCACCCATCATATTAGTTTTTCTTTTTCAAAAATATTATTTATAATTTCCTTATAAAATTTTCAAAACATATTCAAAAATAAAAATAATGTTTTTAATCATAAAAGGTTATCTTGTACAATTTATTTTTCATCAAGAAATGCAATAAACAATAACTACCTCAAATTATGAGATCATATAAACTATAAAGACAACCAATTTCATTGAACATATGTCAAAAATTGTAAATAATTTTTTCCACAGATAACCGTTTCCATAAAATTAATGGTTATATGTACCTTAAAAATTAACCCCCTTTTACCACATTTCAAAGGTATCATTTCTGTTAACCATATGATTCAAAATTTAAAGCAATAATACCTACTATAGAAAATTTATAAGGCATTCCATGATTCAAATAAAATTTGTAAAGTACCACTCTGTCATAACATTTTAAACACAATACATAAACACAAATTTCATACAACACCCTTCATAAACCATTAAAAATGATTTTTCATCTTATTCCTAATTAATTATTTCCTAAAAACATAGATATGAGTGATTTCGTTATGATTCATCAATTTCAACCAAAAAATTAGTCATAATTATATAATAAGAAGAAAAATTATTACCATAAATCCATATTTTCGGGATATTATGGATATTCCCTTTAACATTCAGTATGATTTCCTACATTGAAAAAGTAATTGTTCACACCACTTGTATTATTTTTCATTTCTATATATGTTTAATAGTTTATATATTGAACAAAATTAAAATTATATCATGTAAAATTAATGTTTTTTGTTAGTGAATAGGTTTTGGATGACTTAGACAATTTCATGCAGGTTATTTGAATACTAATGAAGAAATACAACTAATTTGACCATGTTTTCACTAATAGTGAGGATAAAATCATTTGGGAGTGATAAAAATGATTTGTGTGATTTATATCCTAACATAATTTCAATGGATCCATAATCATTTTGAAAGTACATTTCGTAAACAATAAAATAATTATTGAAGGGAAAAAATAATCTATAGGGCTGTGGGATTTTTTAAAAAAAATAAAACTATAATATTTCAAACCCTATATCTCATAAATGATTTAGGTATTTAACTGCTCCATCTATGTTATGATATACCTACAAAACACTCAATATTATAATAACTATTATGATCATAGATGATCCTTAATATGCCCTCAAATAATAACATAAGAATTTATTTCATGAAAACCTTTCTATAATATAAACTGTATGGACCCATCCATAAACATTATAAATTAATTGGAGCTTAAACTAGACTCCATAATCATAAATTTCAAATAATAATTTGAATATCATGTTTTTTATAATTTTTTTCTTAATCATACATAAAAAATAATATATATCAATGTAGAAACTTATACTGAAAAATTATTTTCCCCCAAACAAAACATTTTATTAATAAATCATTGTTCTTTTTCAAGCTCTATATTCACAATTTTTGTATTTTCTTCATCTTAATCCATACTCATCCATTACCCTATTGTAAACATTTAAAAAAGTGATAATGTGAATAAAAATATCCGTTTTTGACATAATGTAAGGGAAACCAATATTCTAGTGAAACTCCATTAAAAATGTCATAAAAACATGTTGTCTTCCATAGAAAAAGAAATTATCTTTACAAAATGGATCAATATATTTCCATTAAAAATATATTGATATTACGAAAATTAATTAGTAAGAATAAAAGAACATGTGGATAACTCATAACATCAACATCCACATCGCATGTACAGACATTGTAGCACCCTAGGATATGTAAGGAGTTACCATAATTTTTACATATGGAATAATCATTAAAATATTATTACAAATGTCTCTTCGAAAAAACCTTACCAGTTAACTTATCCAATTACCCTCATCATTTGATATCTATAATGGTTTCACCCACCATCAATTTATCAAATAACCACATATCATAAGGAAAAAATCCCAGGAACAATAACATTGTAATAACACATAACTCAATGTATAAAAGACACATTCTAGGGGAAAATAACTGTTTCATTTTTATATCACATTTCATTTTTCACAAATCTTCACACTCGTGAGAGAAATTATATTATTTTAAAATAACATTTTACAGATTTATAGGAGTATTAAAAACAATAAAATTAAATGAAGGTAGGAAAAACCACAATTATTTTATAAGATAATGTAAACATTTCATACGTATTATTGTCGAAAAATTAACAAAGCACCCTATTTTTTAAAATAAAAAAATATTTTTGAAATTTTTTTTATTTGTCAATCATAAGTATAAATAATATTAAACACATGTTGTTGAAAATTAATTACATTTTTTGAATCAATTTTATGAAACATGGACGTCTAATATGTAAGATCTCAATTTTTGGAAAGGTATGTTTTCATTATGTTTTGGTTGAATCCCTTGTTTTGGGATTCAAGGGATGTCTTCTGAAAGTATGAGAGGCCTTGGGGCTCTTCTAGGGGCTCAGGGCCCGAAAGAATGGAAATCTAGGAAATTCAAGCTAGGGTGCATGGCCTGCGGACGACCAGGGCAAATAGTGGGGCATGTCCAGGTAAATTGTGAAACCTTATTCCTCCATATAGTAGCATACAGACGGTTTTCACATAGTTTATAAAACCGTACAGCCTCTTAATGTCGGTAAAAATAAAAAAAATTTCCACTCCAGGTTTTTAAGAACCCACTCTGGATTGACTCTCCATTCCTCTTTCAACCTAGGGACAAACCAAATCACCCAAGAGATCCAAGAGGTCGATCTCCCTCATTTTTAAGGCGTTCTTGGTGTCGTTGGATGCGGATCGAATCTCTGGGTAAGGCTAATCCCATCCTTGCTTCTCATTCTAGATTAGGGTTTGTATCTTCTCTCCATTTTGTTCCAAAGCTCTAAAACCCTATATTTTGTGCAAAGCTCCAGGTTGAAGCTCCAAGGGGTGGCCAGATTGAGGTCTATGGACTCGATTGAGTGTGAGTTCAACCGCGGCTTCGAGGTTGGTGGTCTAGAAACGTTATACCATAGTTTTATGGTGGATTGATGCATGTGTGGATTTTCTTATTTTTTTCATTGTTTATCTTTGATAAAACATGATGTGTTTAGGTATAAATGATGATTGAAAATGATAAATGGGATCTCCAGCTGTCCCCGTGGGATGCGTTAGAATGAATTGACCTAATTAGGGCCACCCATGCGGTCTGTCGGCTTTTGCCGGGCATAGGGTTTGTTATTAAACAAGTGACCATGTTTTAATGAATTATAGATCCCTTGATGAATATGTTGGAATGATTGGTTGAACTTGAAATAGATGTTAGGTGACTCACCTAGACTTGCCCGTAACATAAGGGTTGATTGGAAAGAGTTGAATGGTTGATTCATTGAAATGATGAACGAGTTAAATGGGTTAATGTGTAAACTGATTAAAGACCATAATGGGACGAATTGTGGGTCTAGTGTTGAATGCTTAGTGAGTTAGGAATAACACATGGGAATTTGGTGAATGGTTAAATGGTGTGAAATGGTAATGTGTTAATGGGTTAAGTCATTATGTGAATTCCTATGTGGTTTATTGTGAATGTTTTGTCCAAGGGGAAATGTTATAGATGGTTGATGATTAATTATATATATATAATCATTTTCACATGGCATGGTGGAGTGTGGTATGACTTGAGGATCTATGCCCATGGGTCGAGCAAAGACCGATGCTCTAAACTCCACCCTAAATGCACGGGTTAGGAATGAGGACTGATGATCTATTCTCATAACGGTTGCATCCACCCGGACTGAGGCTTCTAGTTGAGGATATGGTTGAATCCACCCAGACTGAGGCTTCGAGGTGAGAATATGGTTACAATGATGGGGTTAGTCTTAGTGAGATAGGATAATGATGTGTTTACCCTCTAACATGTGATTGCTGGCCTTAGACCAATGTGACATAATATATGTGATTAACCCATGGAAATGTGTTGAATTTGTAAATGATGATTATTGGTGTGAAATGAATGGTAATGGAAGTGGAAATGGATTCGACCTTGAAGTGGCCAATATCAACTTAAATGATTTCTCAGAAATCATCATCATATTCCTTTTCATGAACTATCTATTCATACTGTTTGTTTTGTAGACAGAGTTTATGGTGGCCAGCTGAGTTTTACTCACACCCTTCTCGGGCCGTTATTGGGTACCCGAGAAGACTTCATGTTTATAGGTCTAGAGAAGGGTAAGGGTCCTTGATATATAGTTGAGTGGATATGGGTAGCACTTGGTGGAGGATCCAGACCTGGAGTTAGGACCATTTTGTGGATTTTGGTCGTTGAATTTATTTTGGTGACTTTTCACTCTTGTACTTGTAGTATGACATGGAATATTTATTGTTGGAAAAGGTTGTTATACATGTTCCTTGTTTATTGGTTATTGTTTCCACTATTTGGTTTATTTCTATTGTGGATTAGTCCAATAAAATGGGGGTATAGTCTCCCCACTTGACTCCATAGACCCCCGCTGCTAGTCGGCAACATTTGGCGTACGGGGAGGCTCGCTTAAGGCCATGTAACCACCCAGCTCAGAGCACCGGCTTAGTGGATTCCGAGTTGGGGACATTAAAAAGTTGTATCATAGGAGGTATTTCTTCTACTTATCTGATGAATTGTTATGTGAGATAGGTTTCCAAGGGTAAAGGTGTGTCATTCCTTGTTAATGAGATCGTGCTTGGGAGTAGCTAACCCATGTACGAGGGAAAACCCAAGTAACCGTGGGTGGGAAATGTTGTCCTTTTTTTGTGTGTTGTTAATGTTGATAATATTTAACCGTTGGGTGATGCACATGTGGTTTGATGTGACTAATTTATTATATAGGGCTTGTGGACTGAACATCAAGAGGGTTTCCATTCATGCATCATTTTAGGGACCTAGGGATATAGGTGACATGAGTTGTGTTAGGCACATGCACGAGGTGAGTGTGTGAGGTAAGAAAGTATGGTGCATCACACATTTCATGAAACCAATAAATAATGAGAATAATGAAATAAAACGTGTGGGATAATGATTTTTAATGATATATAATGTTTTGAAATGCCGGTGAAAAATTCGTTGTAAAATATTGTGTGAGTTTGGTGGTAGTGCATGGTTTTTTAACCCATGTGGACCATGGACCGTGGTAGGGATGGACGGGAGGTGAATTTGAGGTGTTAAAATCAATGAATTATCATATAAAAATGGGGTTTTGTTGCTATTAAAGAGCTTTTGTTGAATTTGTGACAGTTTTATGATATGCATGCTAAATAAAGTGCTTCGCAAGGTAGTTAGATGCCACCACGACATCCACTGCCAATTGGGCAACATGAGGATGTTGTAGAGAACACTCCTCTGGTAGAAGAGCATGAAACTGTTGTGATAAATGAAGGTAGTGAAGACCAGTTCTAGTAGAACATGGATCGCCTTATGCAGATGATGGATCGAGACCCAGGGTGGGTTGCACCGAGTATGTTTGATCTTACCATGGAATTCCAGCTGCAGCACCATCCGACCTTCACTGGAGAGGGTGGGATAGAGTTAGGGGAGTTATGGATAGAGTTTGTCCTGATGATACAAGATCATTTGGAGACCCCTGTTGAAAAGCGAGTAAAGCTGGTCGTTTATATGTTGCGGGGCCAGGCAAGGCGTTGGTGTGACATTTAGGCTCAGACCGAGCAGATTGAGGGGATGTCGTGGGAGGTTTTCCATGAAAATTTTCTAGAGCATTTCTACCCAGAGACTTTGATACAGGAGCAGGCTGCAGGGTTTATGAGCCTCACAAAGGGATTTCTATCGGTGATGGACTATGCTCGTCGCTTCACTGATTTGCGACGCTTTGTCCTAGTGTTAGCAGGTTATGAGGTGGTGGTAGCTAGGAATTTCTAGGATGGGTTGAGACATGAGATCATATCTGAAGTAAATATCTTCAACATGAAGAAGTTTGCAGAGGTGATGGATCAGACACTCATCTCTGAAGGGGACCTAAAGGGAGCTTCGGGTGGTGGTATTGTCGTGCTAGCTAGGCTGATAAGTGGTGCATCTTATGAAGGTCAGAAGCATCGTTTGGAATGTTTCCAGCAAGGTGGTCATATGGGAGGGTCACCCTCTCAGAGTGGGAACCAGGTGTTCTATTATCAATGCGGTAGGTCGGGGCATAGGCATGGTTAGTGTCCTCCAACTTCAGTTGAGCGTCGTTCTTGTGGCCGGATGGGACACATGTAGAGGTTCTGTAGGAAGCCGCGGCAGGTGGGAGAGTATGATGATGAAAGGTAGGAGTCAGGTACAGGAAGGGGATCAATTTACCTATATCAGGATGGCAGTTGGAGCTCCATGGGCCATACGAGCAGGGGCGACGGACGTGTGAATCAAGGGAAAGATAGCTCATGTCAGAAGTGTAGTATAACACAATGTACTCAAGCATGAGCCCAAGGTAGAGGGGCAGGTTAGCTGGAGACAGTTCATTGTGCGGCTGGCGATGGGGAGGTCAGACCATCAACTATTTGAGGTATGATCCTTATAGATTCTACACATTCTATTGCATTGTTTGACATAGGTTCCACACACTCTTTTGTTTCTTCTCACCTTGTTGTACATCTTGGAATACATGTGGAGGGGGTGTGTGGAGTTATGTTAATTGACACCCCGTTGGGAGTGCGGGTTGAGGATATGAAGCAGTGCAAGGGATGTGCCTTGGAAGGTGGTGGGTATCATTTTCAGTGGGACTTGTTCGTTATTGGGATGTTAGGGTTTGATCTAATATTAGTAATGGATTTGATGGTGTTTTATCGGGCGCACATAGATTGTTATCACCGCAGAGTATCGTTTAGGTTACCTGAGGGTGACTATTATGTCCACTGTGGCGAATGGGATGTTCGAGTAGGGCGTGCGGGGCCCTTTTGTCAACAGATGAGTGGGCTCATGGCTCAAGTGGCATGTCTTGTTCTTGATGATGAAGATGGAGGGGAAAAATATAATTTTCCTCATATGGTGTATCGGTTTCATGATGTGTTTCATGAGGATTTCTCGGGGTTACCACCTGAGATGGATGTTGAGCTCACGATCGAGTTGCTGCTGGGATCGGAGCCAATTTCTATTCTGCCAAACAAAATGGCACTAGTAGAACTCTGGGAAATGAAGTTTTTTCTTGAGGAGTTGGAGCGTTATGGGTTTATCCGTCCAAGTACATCTCCTTGGGGATCTTCCATGCTTTTTGAAAAGATGGCTGATGGGTTCTTGAGGCTGTTTGTTGACTATTAGAAGTTGAACCAGATGATGGTGAAAAATCGATAAACTCTTCATAGAATTGATGAAATGTTTGATCAGTTGTAGGTTGAATCAGTGATTTATATGATTTATCTATGGACAGGTCATCACCAGATGAGGGTGAGGTCTTCCGGTGTACCGCATCCAGTTTTCCGGAGTCGGTACAGGTTATTTGAGTTTGTGGTAATGCCTTTCGGCGTGACCAACACACCGGCGATGTTTATGGCTATGATGAACTGAATATTTCATCCCTATCTAAATCAATTTGTGATTGTATTTCTTGATGATATCTTAGTGTACCCAAAAAATGATGATGATCAGGCCCAACTTCTTTAAATTGTCTTGGGTACACTAAGAGAGCATCGACTATATGCCAAGATATCAAAGTGTCAATTATAGATTGGTGAGGTGCATTTTCTCGGTAACATCATCTCGGGGGAAGGTGTGACAGTGGATCCAAAGAAAGTGCAGGAATGTGTATCTTGGGAGTATCCCAAGAGAGTTTCTGATGTTTGTTATTTTCTGGGTTTGTTTGGGTATTACCGAAGGTTCATTCATGATTTTTCTCTCTTGGGAACACTACTCTCAAGCATGACCAAGAAAGGAATCAGGTTCGAGTGGTCTGACGATTGTGAGAACACCTTCCAAAAGTTGAAAAACCGGTTGAAGACTGCACCTATCTTGATCATACCTATGCCTGGAAAGAAGTACATTATGTTTTGTGATGCGTCTGGTGTCAGACATGGGGCTGTGTTCATGCATAATGAGTGGGTTGTGGCATATAGGTCAAGGCAGTTTAGACCTCATGATTAGAACTATCCCACTCATGACCTTGAGTTGGTTGTAGTGGTGTACGCCATGAAGTTCTGGAGGAACTATCTGATGGGAGAACTGTTTTATATGTATACCGATCATAAGAGTTTAATGTACATCTTCTCATAGTGGGATCTGAATCTTCGGGAGTGAAGATGGATTGAATATCTCCAGTCTTCTGACATTGAGTTGGTGTACACAATAGGAAAGGGAAACAATGTTGATGATGCCTTCGGAAAGAAGGTTCAGAATCATATGGTTCAGGAGTCTAGCACCAAGTGGAAGGTGATGACTTTGTTTGCAGAGATTCACCTGGAGGTGGAGGAGAAGAATGGTGAGGTCACCCTTGCTTCCTTAATGATGGATTCGATGCTTTTGAGTTGAGTTATGGAAGGTCATCTTGAAGATCCTGAGTGTTTGATCATGAAGGAAAATCTTAAATGTGGGGAGCTACCTTATGGTTGGCCCATCAGCGTGGATGGTGTTCTTTGTGTTCGTGATCGTGTGGTTGTGCCAAAGTGTGTGCGAGAAGAGTTGATGTGTGAGTTCCTTCCATCAAATGGGGTTGTTCATCCTGGTTCGACCAAGATGTACTGTGATCTCCGAAGGCAGTTTTGGTGGCCTTTAATGAGGAATGAAGTTGCGGGATTTGTGGCACGGTGCCTTATTTGTCAGTAGGTGAAGGCCGAGCATCAATGTCCATGTGGATTGTTACATCAATTTCCCATTCCGGAATGGATGTGGGATGACATGACAGTGGATTTTTTCATGGGTCTTCAAAGGAAGCCTTGGAAGAATGAAGCAATCTGGGTGGTTGTGGATCAGTTAACAAAAGTGGCTCATTTCTTACCAATTCAGTATACCTTTATAGTCAACTAGTTGGGTGAGCTATATACTTGAAAAATAGTGCGGTTCTATGGTGTCCTGCGGACCATTGTTTCAGACCGAGATTCGTGTTTCACATCAAGTTTCTGGCAGGGGTTGCAGAAGGAGCTTGTTACGCAACTGTTTTTTAGTATGACTTTCCACTCGTAGACGGACGAGCAGCTAGAGCGTAGGATCCATGTGTTGGAAGACATGTTAAGAGCATGTTTAATAGACATTGGTGGTTCTTGGGAGAGGCACATATCGTTAGCTGAGTTTCTCTACAAATTTTTTTTTAGGCAACGATTCTGATGGCACCATTTGAGGCAATCTACATGAGGCCATGTAGATCTCCATTGTGTTGGCGAGAGGCCGTTGAATCTGAGTTATTGGGGATGTGTCTCATGAAGGATGCTTTAGAGAGAGATATTTTGATCAGGAAGCGGATGACTATGGCTCAGAATAAGTAGAATTCATATGCATATAAGAGGCGTAAAACTCATGAACTTGTGATTAGTGACAAATAGTTCCTTCGGGTGTCGCCAAGGTTGGGTCACCATCAGATTAGAAAGCAGGGTAAGTTGGCACCTGGGTATGTGGGTCCATTTGAGATTGTGGAGAGGATTGGAGCAGTGTCTTACCAACTGGCTTATCTATAGTGGTATGGTGGGATGCATGATGTGTTTCATGTGTTGCAGCTTCGACGGTATCACCATGACTCATCTTGCATGGTTGAGGTGGAAGATGTGGAGTTTGAGGCTGATGCGTCCATTGAGGAGCATCTGGTTTGTGTGGTGGATTGCAGTGAAAAGGTCTTGTGAGGAAAGGTTGATCCATTAGTACGTGTACTATGGTACGATGGGAAGCTTCATGAAGAAACATGGGAGCAAGAATCAGATATGTGGGACCAGTGGCGTGAACTCTTCTCTTCGGTAGATCAATGTGGCTTGGAAACTCATCTCAAGGAAGAGCCATTATAAGGTGGGGAGGTTGTAAGATCCTGATTTTTGGAAAGGTATGTTTTTATTATTTTTTGGTTGAATCCCTTATTTTGGGTTTCAAGGGATGTGTTCTGAATGTATGAGAGGCCTTGTGGGTGTTCTGGGGGCTCGGGGCACGAAAGAAATGAAATCTGGGCTAGACAAGCCAGGCCACATGGCCTTTGCACGGCCAGGTAAAATCTTGCATCCTGTGCAGTTAAAGCGTGCAACCCTGTTCCTCCAGATAGTTGCAAGTGCACGGTTTGCACACGGTCTGTTAAATGGTGTATCCAAACCATGTGGCCACTTAATGTTGGGATAAATTACCAAATTTCCACTCCTGTTTTTTAAGAACCCACTCAGGATTTCATCTCCATTCCTCCTTCTTCAACCTAGGGACGGACCAAATCGTCCTTGAGATCCAAGAGGTTGATCTCTCTCATTTCAAAGGTGTTATTGGTTCCATTGGATGTAGATCTAAGCTCTAGGTAATTCTAATCCTATCCTTGCTTCTAATTTTGGTTTAGCGTTTGTATCTTCTATCCCTATTTTTCCGATGCTCTAAAACCAAATCTTTTGGGTTAATCTCCAAGTTGAATCTCCAATGGGTGGTCTGATTGCGGTCTAAGGACTCAATTGGGTGTGTGTTCAACTGTTGTTTTGAGTTAGGTGGTCTAAAAATGTTATCCCATAGTTTTATTGTAGATTTATTCATGTGTGTCTTTGCTTATGGTTTCACAGGTGAGATTTGATCAACCTTGATGTGTTTAGATATAAGTTCTGATTGAAAATTGTAAATGGAAACTCTCATAATCCAAATGGTATGCGTGAGAATGACATGAAATAATTAGGGCCACCAATGGGGTGTGCCGGCTTTTCCTAGGATTTGGGTTTGTTATTAAACAAGTGACCATGTTTTAACGAATGATAGATCCCTTGATGAATATGTTGGCATGATTGGTTGAACTTGAAATAGATGTTAGGGGACGCCCCTAGACATGGAAATAACCAAAGGGTTAATTGTAATGGGTTGAATGGTTGATTCATGGAAATGGTGAATGTGTTAAATGGGTTAATGTGTAAACTGATTAAATACCATAATGGGATGAATTATGGGTCTAGTGTTGAATGCATAGTGAGATAGTAAAAACTCATGGGAATTGGTAGAATGGTTAAGTGATGTGAAATGGTAATGTTTTAATGGGTTCAGGCATGATGTGAATTCCCGTGTGGTTTGTTGTGAATGTTTTGTCCAAGGGGAAATGGTATGGAATTTTGATGATTAATTATATATAAATATAAAAGCATGTTCAAAATTCATGGTAGAGTGGGGTATGACTTGAGGATCTACGCCCACGAGTAGTGCGAAGACTGATGCTCTAAACTCCACTCGAAATGCACAGGTTAGGAACGAGGACTGATGATCTATTCTCTTAACGATTGAATCCACCCACAGAGATGATTTTAGGTGAGGATATGGTAGAATCCACCTAGAATGAGGCTTTGAGGTGAAAATATGGTTACTATGAGGGGGTTAGTATTAGTGAGATAAGATAACGATGTGTTTACCCTCTTACATGTGATTTTTTCCCTTAATCCCATGTAACATAATGTATGTGATTAATCCATGGACATGTGTTGAAATGTTAAATGAAGGCGATTGGTGTGAAATGAATGGTAATGGAAGTGGCAATGGATTTGGCTCTGAACTGGCCAATGGTACCGTAAACTATTACACTGTAATTATCATTCATATTTCTTTTGCATGCACTATCTGTTCCTCACCTGAATTGCCAGGAAGCCTTAATTTATTATTGATTTTTTATAACCCCCCCCCCCTTTCAAGGGATGAGTGGGAACCATTTCAAGGCCTTTAGGCTAAGATATTACACGGCTCGTAGGCTTACGAGATTACATGACCCGAAGGTCTTATGAAATTCAACTGGACTATCTACAAGGAATTTTCCCTCCCGTAGGTGGTGACCTACTGAGATGTACTCACACGCTACTCGGGCCGCCATTGGGTACCTGAGCAGACTTCATGTTTTCAGGTCAATAGAAGGGCAATGGTCCTTGTTAGAAAGTTGAGTGGACATGGGTTTCACTTGGTGAAGGATCCAGACATGGAGTCGGGACCATTTTGGTGATTTTTTTCGTTGTCATTATTTTGGGTTTTTGTTAACACATGCACTTTTAGTATGACATGGCACATTTATTGTTGTAAATGGTTTATATAAATGTTCCTATTTTATTGGTTATTGTTTCCGCTATTTGGTTTATTTTTTTTGTGGGTTACTCTGATAAAAAGGGGGTATGGTCTCCCCACTTGACTCAATAGACCCCCACTACTAGTCGGCAGCCTTTTGCGTACGAGGAGGCATGCTTAAGGTCATGTAATCACCCGTCTCGGAGAACCAGCATAGTGGCTTCCGGGTCGGGGATGTTACGTAATAAAATTCATTTCTAATATTAACATTAAAATGATTATTTTTAAATGAATGACCCAAATAATTATCATATAGTTCAATTGATAATTAATAAATTTTATTTAATATTTTAATCCATTGTGAATCATTATAAAAAATTTTTAAATAACATATAAGATATTCAAATGTCATTTCACAAATAATCTAGTGAATACATGGTCATGTAGGATAAGTATTAGAGAAATAAATGTTATTGTGTAAGGAAATCCCTTATAAATTTCTAATAAGTTTAATCTTATTCCCCATTAATGTAAAAAAAATAAATATAGAGATTTAATAAAATTTAGATAAAGAGATTCATAATACGATATATCATATTGATTTACACACCCAAAACACAAGGTTTATTTAGATAATAGGGCATATATCTAACAAAAATAAAAAAGTGAGATGAGAAATCCCCATCTCTAGTGTCCAACTTCCTTAAAAATGTTAAAACCAAATTTATAATAGTTTAATGAATTACATTCACTCATTATATAATGGTTTTTTTTATAATGCCACATGTTTTAATTTCATAATATCTTATGTCCCATTCATTAATAATATGTCATTATTTTCATGGTTGTGTGTGTTTTAATTTATCTAAATGAAGGTCATTTTACATGTATAAAAATATTGATGTCCCAATAAAATGGGATTACAACTCTTGTAGATGAATATAATACTACTAATGATCATCATTAAATTTAATGTTCCCATATATAAATCCATTACTAAAGGATGATCCAGAATGTAAATGTTAATGATAAATGTTTAGTTCATTTGGGAGGTGTTTCTGAACATCATGAACATCATTCATCACAGATAGTATTATGTGTGGAAATTAGTTTCATAATATGAATGACATTATATTATTCGAATTTCTATCAAATATTACAAGAATTACATAGTTATTGTAATAACTTGTTACAATTTTCAGATAATCCAAAACCCCTCTTTTGTGAATTCCTTGGTTTGGTATCATTTATGGGATTTTCTGGTGAAAATTTTGGAATTTTTTAATGTTCTTGGGTTGTGCGTGGATGGTCCATAGTATTCCAAAATGATTCAAATACCTAGTGATAACATTAAAAAACCATGTAGTGAGGGTACTCACGATTGGTGAATAATTTGACAAACAATGCACCCACCTAGGAGAAACCAAGAAACACAATAATTATGGGCACACAGTTATGGAACACAATTTAGAAAACCATGTGGAATAAATTGTAAATATTAGATGAGGGATTTAATTAATAAAAAAATTAAACCATAGTAACTCTCGTTTTATGTTACATAGGTCTTTGTTTGAAGATACTATGTATTATACATAATTGGAATCTCCCAAGAGGTGATTTCATACCCTATACACCCCTACAAAAGTGAGTAAAACCATGGAAAATTGCATTTTATCTTTTCCTAGAATGGATTTTTCTCCTACACTATCATTTCTATTTCTTATGGTTTATTAGATTTCAATTTTTTGGAGGATCTAAACTCCATTTATTAGTTATTGAATGTTGGATTGGTTCTCAAATCTCCATAACAATCATTCTTCATTTGAGTGTCCCATTTTGGGAATTGTGTTTTGTAATCCCATTATACAATATAATATGGTTCTATAATTTCATGGAAAAGTGATTTAACAACAAATTTATTAATTTAAACAATTTTTTCTTATTTAAATTGAATTTCATTTAATAACATTATTAGGAATCCAATTCTAGGTAAATGGGGATTTGAATCAGATTAGGAATGAAATTTGGAAAAAACTGAATTACATTGAATAGATGATCAATTTTGAAATTGGATGGAAATTGATTAATTTAAATTCTGTAATTTAAATTAAGAAACTGATCTGTGACATTTTATATAAATTTATTTACAAATTATTTTTAGAAAAATACATTAAATTGATTTTATAGAATCCAAGTGTTATTATACAGTAAAATTCATGATTTGATCATAAGACCTTAAATTAGTTTTTAAATGGAAATTTCAAAATTGAAATGGTATTGGGTTTTATTGTATTTTGAAATTTTTTATATAAAGCAACCATTATAGATTATTATTAGAGAACATGCAGGTTTAGATTGTTAATCACTTATTTGGGACAAACAATCTATGTTAGAATTTTCCTAGCAATGGAATGATGCTTTACCACCATAAAATCATTATTGCCACATCTTATTCCATAGTGGAATGTGGATGAGACCACGTTGACAATTGTCGAGGGAGGTGTGTGCGCATTATGGTAGTAACACATGAGTGTATGAGGATTCTGTAACCTAGAACTGTCACACCTCTTGGAAAATGACCATGTATCTCATTTTATTTTATTATAAATTTATTCCATTGTTTTGTAAACTGTTTTACGAAATATTTGTTAATTTATATAAACTATTTAAAAAAAATTATAAATTAATTTAATGAATCTCAATTAATTGAAATTTTTTAAATGATTTATTTTAAATACTATTTTGAAATGCCATGACTTTTTATTTATATATTGAAATATTTATTTTGTGAATAAATTGTTAAATATTTTTATGGAATATTTGATGTCTGCCTACTAGGATATTTGATAACAAAATGCATGTGCCTCAGGTGTTTTTATATTATCTTCTTATAGGTTCGAGAAAGGGAAACACAACACATCGATGTGTTCTGGTTGATGGGCAAGGGATTTAGATTAGTTTTCTATTTGGAAATGGGATTTTCATCCTCTTTTATGGTACATTGATGATGTATTATGGGTTATTTTACTTATGTTACTTGTATCATAGTTCTCTCTATGGAATTTTTCTAGTATTCGAACTTAATTATATCTCTTTATTTTATTGTGTTTATGGATAATAATTACCACATTTAAATTTTTTGATGCAAGGAGATAGTTTCCAAACCATGGGGATCTAGGATTCACTCTAGGTTTTTTTAGGACTACAATAAATATCAAGGTACTAGAGTATCTAGGATTTATTTTGATAATGAATTATTATAGGTTTAGATTGTTCAAATTTTAATTCTATTAGTATACAGTTTCAGTAAACCTTTTGGGACTTAAGAGATATTTTTTATTATTTTACATGAAAGATCATAGAGAAATGCGCCTTAAGATTCAAGGGGTTGATTAGGGAAGATTCCTTGATGAATAATTCTAGTATTTTTCCTCTTTTTTTTTTGGATTGGTTAGAATAAAAATTTTATATTATTATCTAATGAGATTTATTTTCCTTATTGTATATTTTTAGTGTAAATTTTATTTCATTGATATTTTATGGTGATGTTGTGTATAATCATGACCCTAATAAGATGTGTGAATTTGATCCATGTGGATTTTCTTGATGAAACATAGTGAAACAATACTCTCATGGACTAGAGTGTGGGTAATTTTATTAGGTGTACTACACAATCATTGTGATATGTACTAGCACTGTTTCTAATTCAGGCTCCAGGTGTGTAATCTCAAATAGATGTTTTATATTATCATGTTTAAGATTTCATTTTTGAGAAGCCATTATAATTCAAATGATCCAGTGATAATCAAGAGGATACAAATTTTTTGAATAATATCATTTTTTTGACTTTTTAGAGGCACCTAATGAAATAATATTCAAATAGTCAACCATTATGGGGGAGGGACCCAACATGGGATGGTGGGACACCATGTTGATGAGGAATAAGAATGAAGGGATATAGTGGTAGGAAATAATACCAATTTTCACTAATAACTTCTATATAGTGTAGAAGTTGTTAGCGAAGTATATTATGTTTTCATACATTATTCGGCCGACAATATGATGATTTAAAATGAAAATCACTTTTATATGAACATGAATATTTTCCTATGATTATATCTAATGAGAAGATGAAGTCTTGTAATTTCACATTATGAATTTGATATGATATTCATTCTATGTTTTCTTGATAGTAGTTCCTTCTTATGCTGATGTACTTGATATGTAATTAATTTTTGAAATTAAAATTCAGGGAATTTTTGTGTTGAGGGGTGTTCCTTTTTCTCCCTATGGAGGTGGATATTCCTCTAAATACAAGATTAAGACAGATGATTCTCATGGTGGATCTCGACATATGGGATTATCTAGACAACATGTAGTGTCTGGTAAAGTCACTTTTCCTTTGTACTAGTATAGTAATCCATGCCTCACATAGTTGGATTTCACTTTTCCCCCCAAAGAATGTGGATCCTACCGATGAAATGGAAACATGTTGAAGTTCATCCATATCAACTCATCTCTATGTTGATTCATGGGATCATTAGTTCCTAAGAACAAGCGTGAAGTAAAATGCATCATAGTGAAATGGGTCCCAGTAATAGGAATCCAAAATGATGCTTCATCACATAGTGGAAGATTATTTGTTTAACCACGCATGAGTCCATTGACTATGAGCTGCACAATCAATTTATATTCATCATTATTGATTAAAATTTTTTATACTGGTTCTAGTCACTAATTTATTTCAATATGTTTCTTCGATCTTCTTATTTTTCATATTTAACACTATTATTATGTGAAAAAAATTCCCAAAACCATAAATAAAGCGATCATGGAATCTGCAGTCCAGTTACCATTTTCCATCTAATGGATATCGATATTACATGATATTTTGTAGTTCTCGATATAAAACCAATTCATAACATTTTCATGATCAAATGGATCATTTAAAAAAATGGATTTTTTGTTATCTTTGATGGGTCTCTATTTCATCACTCGATGGGGATTTTCAAATAATTTAGGGAGAGTGGGACTTATGGTTGATTTGATCTGGTCTATATAATCCATTGATTAGGAAACAAATATCTATTTTTTATATTGACCTATAGAGTTAATATTGGAATGGTTATCTCCCACCAGTCATCGTTGAGTTTCTCTATGTTTATTCATCTGAAATATTAGTTTTACAATAGTATTGGGGGTAGAGTATTCAATAGATTTAGTTACTAGTACTCAACAAGTGTATTCTCTTTCTTATTGCTTGGTACCAGGTTAAATGAAATAGATAATGGATAAGACTGATGATCATTTTGAGAATGGTTTTATATTCCCAAGTGTTTCTCCTTTTGCAGAACATGTTCTATATTATTGGAAATTTTAATGTTCACTTTTCCTTTGTGTCGATTATCAAAAACTCAATCGAGTCATGATAAGGAAAATTTATCCATTTCCATGTATTAGAGATCTTTTTGGCTAGTCTAAAGGGATGAAGATATTGTTGTTGACTTGTTTTGAAAAGTTTATAATTAGTTGCGGATAAATGAATTTAATATTCCGAAAACATATTTTCCAATTAGGTATTTCCATTATGAGTACCTTTTCATGAAATTTGGTCTATCCAAGGCTCATGTAATCTTTATCAACATGATGAAATGAATTTAACATGAATATAATTATTCATTTATTGTGGACTTTGTTGATAAAACCCTTGTTTACACTATCTTCGATGAGGGTCATATGCATCATCTGAGAGAAGTTTTTCAATTAATGATGTGTCATCGACTTTATTCAATGATTTTGAAAGGTGATTTTCTGATTCAGGAAGTAATTTTAGTGGGAAATGTGGGGTTAGAAGATTTTATATTATTTTATACTAAAAAGGATAGTGTTTTTATTAAATGGGATATACCATATTATGTTTTTGAGATTTGAAAATTATTGATTTTTGTTTTGTATTTTCTCTAGTTTGTTATGGACTTCTCATTGTTGGATTCTCCAATGACGGATTTAACTTGGAAGGGAGTAACGTTTTCTTTGGATGATAAATGTAATAAATATTTTTTATTTGATATAACAATTAATTTTATTATTATAACGTTTTTGACTATTATACATATCACATGGGGATATGTTGTCTTCATTGATGCATTAGGTTCGTGTTTGGATTACATTCTTTTGTTCGGTGATCATTATGTTACTTCTGGATCTTCAAATAATATTACCCAATAGAATAATTTCACAACTAATTACATTGAAATTACATTAGTGATAGATTCTCTTATGATTTGCGGACATTACCTCATCAGATAAAGGATTCTATGTATTATGACCATAAAGTTCAGAGTTATAACTTCTCCCAAATTGATATAAATATCTTCCAAAGGAAAATGGTGGAATAACTGTATTATTTTTAAATTAGAAATATCATATTCCCCAGGGAAAGGGAATGTTGTCAAGGATGCTTTGAGTATGAATCTTCTAACCTATATAGTGAAGGAATCTTTATAAGAGTGGAACATGATGGATCTATTTGCAATGATTCATATATGAGCCCATGAATTTTGGTCCATGGTATTGTTTTTATGTGTTCAATTGTCCTATTCTCTTCATGAGATTATTATTCAATAGTAAAATCAAAATTATGAGTTCTGTATCATCATAGACATTCTTTTTGTTGGGGGACATTATAGAATTTTCATTCTCCAATGATGGAATTCAATGTTTTTAGAATGATTTTTAGTACTATTTTAGGTCATGAAATATATGATGGGGTTTTCCATAATTCCCAGTGGGTTGTTTTCCATAAAACCATGACGGTGATCTATAAAATGTTTTGTATATTCTGGTGTGCATGTATGATTTGGGTCATTTCTTATTTTGTCTCCAATTATTATACATGCCAATTGGTCAATGCCAAGTAATATAAACAGTTAGGTTAACATCAGAATTGTTCATATCTAAATTTGAAATGGGATGAGATCTCTAGGGAATTTTTTTGGGATATCTCAAACACAAAGAATTAAGAATACGATAGGGGTTTTGATATAGAGTCTAACCAAATTGGCCCACATTTTACACAATCGTGATACAAAAATTTTCAAGAGTTAAATTATCTACATGAAAAAGTGAATGTTAGTTTTCAGGGAGTTCCAACTTCTATAGTCTCTTATATAATTTCCTAGTACACATATCACATTTGAAGTGGTCTTTTTGTAGACATGGGATATCAGGTTTGTTTGAGGAAAAAATATCATCCATATTCGGATTTCTGGACACAAATAGTATTCTATATTCTTGAGTGTTATCTTCCCGCTTAAATTCATGACATTAGTGTTGCATGGGATGACCATATTGGGATGTTTTATTTTTCTTACAAAAATAGTTTATGGGTTTCATTCTTAATGGATCCTTTTGAGGACTAGTATGACTAACAGTATAAATCATATTTCCCTTGGTTGAATTTTGGTGAATGTTCCATTTTTTGACTAATTATTGTTTGGGATAGAACCCAAAATATATTTTTGAATAGGTAGAATATTTTGATCACAAAATTATGGATTAATTTTAATTTTGATCATTTATATAGATCATTGTAATTATCAGTGGTGATAAGGTGTTCTTTAATGTTTCACCTAGATTTGGTCATCAATATTTTGTGAGGTAAGGAACGTTTTCTCCAAGTTTTATAGGTCCTTTTGAAGTTTCTGAGTTGCTGGGGAATGTGTATTATAGTTTAGAACTTAAAATACTAATGATGTCTACATATTACATGTTCCATATATCTCATTTTATAATTTATCTTTTTGATCCATCTAATGATTGATCTGGATTTATCATGATGTTGAACCTGTTTTAACTGTGGTTGAACATCTGGTCATGATAGTTGATTGTGAACCATGTTTACATAGTGGTAGAAATATACCTTTGGATCAAGTTTTATGTAAAAATGATTTGTTTTATCATGAGTTTTGGGGGATAGAGGAGATGATGAGTGAGTAATGGCCTCAACTTTTTGATATCGGTGCTTCATATCCGTATATTGGTGGATAGAACATATCTTATGTGGGATGTTGTAAAATAATTTTTCTATTTTTTTTGTATTCCAATCAATCTCATTTGATCATTATTTGGTTGGGTTTCGATTAGGGGTCTTCCTCATGAATATTTCAAATATTTTGGATGTTCTATGGCCATGAATCATTAGTACACGGTTTTTCCAAACTATGGACATTAGTATTGAACAAAAAAATACACTTGAGGTGAGGGTTTTCCCGATTAATGCATGTTTTGAAAAGACAGGAACTCACATAGAAGAAATGATGCAACCCCACAAGTATATGAACATGATTTTGTTTCATGGATTATCAAATTGTGCAGGTTTTTTAGAAAACATGTCACGACCCCCTCCCACCAAAGATGCCACTCTTGAGTTGGAAATGGTTAGAGGGAGAAAATGACCCCCCGAGTCCCGCCTTCAGTAGGCCCTAGGGTGGCGACTAGCACCAAGGGTATGAGTTTTCACAAAAATGGGAGGCATTACCATTTTTATTATTTAATATCGGGAGATAGGACAAGTCAACCACCAAAAAAGGAAAAGAACAAGTGTATAGAAATAATCACAAACCAATCCCAAAAGCATGTTTAAATATTTCCAAAACAACGTACAAGTAAAAGAAAGCTTAAAAGTACAATACCAAAACAAACAAGTGTAAAGAAATTGCAACAACTCCAGCTGTCCCGACTAGTAGGGTCCCACACGGGCCTGGTAGTCCTCCTGGAAACCAGAAACTAATCTTAGGGTGAGCATACATGTATACCTATTAGGGAAACCAAAATCTCTCTTGCACAGATGGGGAGACATCCTAATGTCCCGTGAAAACAATAGAAGAGACCTAGAATGGAAATCAATCCACCCAACCTCACTAGACACTCTCACCAAAAACACAATCACAATTGGTAGTAATAGTATATAAGAACAAGAGTATTGGGTACCCCGCACCATTTCCCATTAGTTAGCTGCTCATCCCAATGGCGAACGTCCTGACCCTGCCACACTCTCCCCGCCTACACACACCTGGGCCCCATAAACCACACATCCCGCTCGCTCACACCTAGTCCTCACAACCATGTATCCCGCCCGCACACACCTGGGCCACACAACCACGTATCTCTCCCGCAGAGTCTTGGGCTAATGCCACCCCAATATAAACCTACCTGAAGGGTCTTAAGTGTAAGGTCGCCTCAATCCATCACAGCCTAGGGAAGATAGAGAAAGAAGGAGCTAGTAACTAAGGGGAAAACACCCTCTCCCATGAAATGGGAGTGTTTGGAACTAAGTGCTCAACATGGGTGGGGTGCGATAAAACACAAAAGAAACAGATACATATATATATATATATATATACCAAACACACAGCCCAAACTATGGATTCTAATCAGAGCACTGAGCACGTGCCTCGACACTGCTACTATGATGCATGAATACAACAAACAACCCCAACCCCATTTAGGTTTTTACCTTTCAGCAGAATTATTTTATTTAGATCCTTATCTATTGGGCAACCAACCGCAACCAACCATATCAATCATTCGTGAAACATATCCCTGCCATCCATAAATCATGTTAGGATAACACAAGTAGCACAACAACTCCCTTATTATTAACCAAGCAATGCATTGATTATTAATGTTGTTCCATTACCATGACCACCATTCATTAACTATTCCACTTCTAAATTTTTTACTCACAACCCATAGTTCATTCTCACTCAAGCCCATCCCTACATCCCTGCTGCCAACCACCATAACCAAAACCACACCGTACATCATCAACCCTTAATACCATTTTTCACAGCCCCTCTTCCCATCACTAACATAGCATTATCACCAACCCAGAAATAATCCAACCACAGCCCTGATGCTCACCCAATCCACAATAATCCCCAAAACACCCCCATCACATGCCACACATCCAAGCCAACACCCACATGTTCATTATTCCATTTATTTCAACCGGGGTGATCACACAAGGCTTCCATATTTTAAAACAGCCAACTTTATGTGATTACCCAAATTTCCACATTCGATGAAGTTTCCGTCAACAAAAAATGGTCTAAAAAGATAAGGAAACATTTAATAGCGTAATCAAAGGCCCCCAATGACCATGATATTCTGTAGGAAGATTCTATTTCAATTCAAAACATAATATCACAGGATATAAAGATAAACATAACAACTTCCCCATCCCCATTCTTTAACCTGTTATTATCTTCATTTATTGTTTGAACTGTTTCCCATGAAAACAAAAGAATACCCACCCCGCATACTACACAATCTAGAGAGATGAAGGTAATATCCCTACCTCAACAGGTTCTGATCACAACGCTTCCCCGGATCAACATTAGAAGACGTCTGTCGGCGTCTGTCACATCTGTTGAGTCCTGAAAAACCTTTTTGGGTGGACCTTGGAAAGGAAAGGCCGAAGTAAAGACAATGGATCCAAGCTCAGAATTCCTGCCTCATCGTTGCGATCTCGTGGCTACTGACGGATCGTAAATCAGAGCTCAGACGAAGAAGTTATGGAAGAAAAGGATCCTTTGAGTCTCTTGGGAGAGCACTGCTCAGAGGAATGGGAAGGAGAGGGGTGAGTTGAAAAGGAGGAGGGGACCTCTCCTTTTATAGGTGAGAAAAACAAAAGTACATTGTAACACCCTGAGATTTTATGAAAAATATTCTTTTTAATTTCATTATTGTCTTGTGTTGTATGCTACACCAAAAGGAACTTTCACAACACACATCCTTCACTTTCCTTGCATTACACGCAATCACAACCTTCCTCGATAGCGTGTGTAGTGCGCAATAACGAGTTTCACTAAATGAGATATTATTATAATATTATAATGAACTAGCTGTTATGAATAGTAATACCCACTTTTTGAAATTTTATAAATTTTATCTTTCAAAATGGACTTCATTTTTGGATTTGGAATATCGAAATTAGCTTAGGGTAAAATTTTGGTACTTTTCGGATAACATTCATTTTCTGATAAATAGTGAAAATTACTAAATTTTAATTAAAAACAACCTTTTTAATAGAAATAATTAATAGTGATAAATTATTAATTTTAGTGCTTTTAATTAATATCTAGAATATATTTTTATAATTTAATACAATTTTGGTCATTAGATGTAATTTCACATTTAAACAAGACATAAACAAGTGTCAATCTTTTGATAGTTATTATCTCTTAAGAACACGCTATTTGTTTTGACGATGGGAATTAATTTTTAATTTAATTAATGAAACTGATATGTTTTGAATTTGGGAAAATAGACATCATTTTTGAGTTCATAATATCAAATATAGCATAGGCATAATTTTTGGAATTTTTCTGGAAACATTCATTTTTTGATGAATATTGAAACCACTAAGTGGTAGTTAAAAAATGAATTTTTCATAAAACATAATTTTACCGCTTATGTGAGTGGAATTTCGAAAATCCTAGAGACACGGTAAATATCAAGGACTAAAATTTTGTTCAATGAGATTAAAATAATTTTTGGTGAATAGTAACTTTTTACTTTTTTACCACGGTTAAAAGTAAATAGGGTAATTAAGGGAAAAAATATATTATTATTAACCTAAAACATGTCCTAATTCTACTTTATAAGTGTAATTCGTCCAAAAACAACCTTAGGAATAAAATATGACCATTTAGGCCCACTTGGATTAGATTAGGTCATTTATTCTTATTTTATTTAAAGAAGGGTTAAAATAGTTAAAATCGATGTATAATTAGTAAATAATTTTTAATATAGGGTAATACATAAGATAAATTCAACTATAAATATTAATTAGAAATATAAAAAGATTTCTTACATAATTGTATTTTATTTTTAATTTTTAGACTTAAAATAATTAAATTTATTTATGACCCAATGATGATGCAGTAATTATCTTATTAATGAAATATTGTCATAATTGATGTTATAAATACCCAAATAAATGTAATTTGATACTTTTTATGAATTAAAATCATTTTATATGTTAATATGAAATGTTAGTATCGATTTAATTAACTTTTTTAGAAATAATAATTCTGTTATGATTTTCACAAAAATCAATTACCAAATAGTGTCGAAATTGACCTAAAATAGATTTTAAAACAAATATTATATTATTAATTTTTATTATATTCCTAAAAATCTATGGTTCGTCCAAGATACTTATATCATGATTTTTTATCATTAATGGACCACTTGGATGTCGGTTGTATGTATATGGTAAGTTTATTAACTATATATTATAAAAATACAAAGTGACATGGAAAATGTCAATCTAATTAACTAAGAGTGAAAACTAAAAGCTAAGGTAAATATGATGACCGAAACTTGTCTAAATTATATTGGATGAGAGGATTTCGACCCATACCGACCTTTGCTTCTAAATAAATCAATTTGGAGCTATTAAACACCGAATATGACTTTATAATAAAGTAATATTTTTAGTTATTCCAAAGGTGCCCCTCTCCTCCCTTATAAAAGTGCACCTCCTCTCTCTCTTCCTCACACCACATTGAGACATCAAGCAAGTCCAAACCCTGACAATTTATCTTCTACACATCCCTAGAAACATCCTAGAAGTACTGGTCTTCTTCAAAGACCAATTTTAGTGCCATAAAAGGAGGTCTCAAAGAGGCGCTTCAAAGAAGAGGTAATGTCTATTACCGATTCTTTCAAATTTATTTCTTATTCCACTTTTTCTTCTTTATTTGTTTCATTATGAAGTAATAACATCAGTATCACTCATATAATGATATGTTATTATAATTATGAAACAACCCTATTTCACCATGTATCCATCCTATGGAAAACGAAATCACCGCGCATGCGTACATACGGAATACCGTCTCCACGCTGTGGTGTAATCTATTTTCCGCCACCACATTACTTGGATGGGTATAATGGTGAAAATAAATAACTATATATGATTATTTTAAAGTATTATTGTCTCTTTAATAGTATACATACTCTCCAATAAAATTCCACGATCATGGGAATGATATCATCGCTCATGCGTACGTACGGAATGTCGTCTCCACGATGCGATGAGATTCATTCTCAATGATTAACCATTCATAAATGATTATAAACTATATATAATAAGAAATATTGAAATATATGACATAATAATGATACTGTATTTATGTATATATATATGTATGTCATCCAATTAATTCCATTCAATTCAATGAGGAAACGGAAACAACGTTCATGCGTACGTACGACCTAGTGTCCTCATGAACGATGTATTTCTTTCCATTTATCAATATATCATATATATGTATATTATGAATATATATTATATATAAATCATGTTTTATATTATGTAATTATGTAATCGTGATATGAGTAATCATATGAATAATAACATGTCAAAACCGGGATGACAAATGAAACGATTTTACCCAAAACGCTCTTTAACATGGAATTTACAAAAGAACTGGTAAAATAAAGTCACAAGTGAACCATATATGATATCATAACTATGAATATGATTCTGTAATAAGTCAAGGAAATTATTTAAATCATTATACAGGAGTTTCAGATACGTACGAAACATATCAGACATCAGGTAAGGGATAAATATTCCAATCTCATTCTTATCCGAGATTGTTTATTCGAAAATATTTATTGGGGTTATTGTTATTATCCATGTACATGTTTTATAAAAATGTTTTAATGTATGTTTAAAGTCCTTTTTACCCATTTTTGACTTTTAATACATGGTATGTAAGGAATCTTTCATTTGTTTTAAGTTACGAGGTACTTTTTTTGACTTTTCTGGCAAAAGTACGAGAAGAATGTTTTTAACTTATACGGCACGAATGGATTTTTACGGTTTTATAAAGCCTCATTTTCATGAAGAATCCTCCAATTAATTTCATGACTATTTTCAAGAAAATCCTTTTCTTTTAAAATTTCATGACATTTTGTGAAAAGATAATTATTTTGAAGAAGAAAGTATATTTTCTTCATGAATTCATTTCAAGTGTTTTATCAAAACCATTTTTCATCTAAGATGGCATTATTTCATATGTGTATGTTTTAAGTATCATGACTCTATGATTTACATGGTTTCACTTTTCTTATTATGAAATGATATCCATTTATTTTATATGGATTATGTGATGATGGGATGATGTTTATGAAACCCATTTTATTTATTGGATTTTCATAAATGATGTATGTTTATTTTGTGGCACAAGTAATAATGATTTAATTATGAGATAGGTGGGAACTATATCTAACTCCAATGCATTGGGTAAAGATTTATATCTCATGAGATAGACATGGTTGGAACGGTATGTTAATCTGGTTCAGAATTACAGGACTGGAATGGGAAGTGAACTCAATTCAGAAAAGGACTTTGCCCACTAAGATGGTCTTGGCAGCAATTCCTTTGCTACTATAGAAATCATTAAATGTGCATAATGGATTCCAAAATTACATGTTTTATTCAGATTCTATGTTATCATGATTTCAGTTCCATTATGATCTATACCTTATGTACATCCATGTTTTAATTCGTTTCTCAAGATTTTGATGTTTAAACATTATGTTCTTGTTTTTATGTTCAAATGTATATGGTATGTTTTATTTTATCCATGATTACCCTTACTGAGCATTTGAGATCACACTTTTTATGTTTTATTTTCCCCCAGGATTAAAAGAATGGTTTTAGGTAAGGAAACAAAAAGTGGAAGATCATTGTGGGAGATGTTGAAGATCTTTCAACACGATTAGAAGAATAAGTTCCATGTTTCCAAAGTCACTAAACTATTACGTTCCTTGTGTGTCTGTTTTTGTTATGTATTATGTATTCCGAAAAAGTAATGTAATATCTATGTAAGTCAAGATTCTGGTCTCTACAGTTGGTATCAGAGGAAAGGAATAGTCATCCATTGGAAACTAGGTTCTGACAACTTTAGTGAGATCCCTAGAGATATTTCTAAGGTATGTCTAGGGATGTCCCTAAGGTTATGTATAAGTATAGATTATAGACCTAGAATTAATGTAACAATCATAGAATTAAACCTAAGATGTTAGATATTGATGGTACTCCCCCTTTATTATGTTTTTTTCCCTAGCATGATTTTTTCCACTCACACTATTATTTTTGGATTTTAGACGATGGCTGGAACCCGAAGGAACCATGTTGATCAATGTAACGGACAATGCAATGATTATCCTCCTCAAAAAACAAACGTTAAGGGAGATGGAGTGAAAATTCTTATTTCTATAATTACACAAGATATGAATCATTCTGGACTTCCAAATGAGCAATGAAGTGAACAATATTCTATTGAGTCCTTCATGAGGCAACACCCACCTTCTTTTGGTGGGTCTTTTGATCCACTTATTGTTAAACAATGGATCAGTACCACTGAAAAGATATTTTCAGTTCTTCAATGTTCTGAACATGATAAAGTCATCTTAGCAGTATATCGTTTGGAAGGTGATGCTGATCAATGGTGGAATCTTATCATGAATACAAGGCCAAGAGATGAAATTGAGTCCATGGAATGGGACGAGTTCAAGAACTTATTTATCAATAAGTACTTCTCTCGTATTCTTCGAAGAAAGATGGATAAAGAGTTTCTTAATCTCAAGGAAAAGGATGATGAATATTTTGTTGTATACGAATCAAATTTTAAAAGGCTTTCATGGTATGCATCTGGATTTATTATCCAACCTGAAAGTAAAGTTGAATGATTCGTCAGTGGATTAAAACCAAATCATTTAAGGGCATTAGCTATAAGAGACTTCAGTAGCTATGAAGAAATTGTGCATTGTGATATCATGGTAGAAATAGAAGTTGGTTTTACTTATCCATCTCACAGTTTTGACAAGAAACGAAAGATGGAGTTCAAGGAGAAATCTCAGAATAATGGTGAAAAGAAGATGAATATTTCCTTATGCTCAATGTTTGGAAAGAATAATGGTGGATATTGCCATAAAGGGACTAGAAAATGTTTTATGTGTGGAAAAGAAGGTCATCGAGCAGCTGAGTGTCGATGTAATGGAAAAAGGGTTTCTAATGATGTGAATAATGAAAATACTGCAGAGAACGCACCACCAACACTTCAATTCTTCAAGGGAAAGGTAATGAGGCATTAGGCTAATAAATGTCCTAATCCAAGGGTTAGTGATGATCGACATGAGAATCCACTTAAAACAAAGGACAATGGGAAGTCACATGCGATCACTATTGGCGATGTTGAATATGACAACGATGTGGTGGAATGATTAATTGTTTATGTAATCGGATTCCAAAATAATGTGGTATATAGTATTGTAGAATGTTGGAATATTTTTGTATTGGTCTATTGTGGTTTTCAATAATTTGATAGTACTAGTAACCATGGATCGTGATTGAGATATTTTTGGAAAAAAGATGATATTCACATAATGAAGGGAAAATTAGAAAATGAAATTTTTGACAGTATTCATGAGCTCAGGACTGGTATAAGGAAATAGTTATATCATGGTTCGAGGTTTTGGTATGTGAAAAGAGTTAACTTTTGACAGCACTCATGTTTTCACTAATAATAAATGGGTATTCATTTTTTTCAAGAGAATACATGATTAAGGCCTTAGAATGTTTATAATGTGACCAAAAAGACATATCTCATTATATATGGGGATCAATGATGGTATTAACATGCTAGTGGTATGAACTCTTTGGTAATCGTTTTCACAATAATATGAGATTGGACAGCCGAATTTTTGATAAGCCTAAAGATTGTTATAGATTATGTTGGACATAAGTTAGTATTGTTTAAGGATAGAAGTTTTTTCTATATTATTTATGGGATGTTATAGTAATGTAGTTTTTGAAAAAGGAAAACCTGCAGGATGGGCGATAGCCTATCACGTCGGACAAGGCTGTGGGAATCGAACCCACAACTGAAGAGCGACTAGCCTTTATTTCCTACCTCTGGCCTACAGGAAGTCCCTGTTTACCAGAAACTTGTTTTATTATATTAAGAAGTATGATATATGAAGTATATGTCCATTTTATGAACCATATATGATTATTCTCACTATATATGGACTTATATATTTTTTGATAACTTTTCTAACCTTTTGTTTGAGATAGATGGAATGACCCATAAGTCTATCACATGATCCTCTAACACATCATGAATGACAAATTAAACTTCATTTACTTGAGGGATGAAGTGGAAATTGTCCAAAGAACGACCAACGGTGAGACTGTCCCAAAATCACGAAAGTATTTCTTCCAATTCCAATTTCATCAACTTTAGGGAAATCATCTTGAAAACCAAAAATGTTGTCCTAGTTCTCTTATATCCGATTAATCAGATGGTACCTTAGATAGTCACAAATTTATGGCTTTGTGATTATTGGATTTTTTAATAGCCATGTTCTCTACCACTCTCCATCATAACTTGATGGTTAGATTTTACTTCCATATCCATATTTTCACCAATGTTCTCCAACATGGAAACCCAATGATGAGTTAATTTGGGTAACCGTTATGTTTCATACTTTAGTTTTTAAAGCCAAGTTTTGGTATTCCTTTCAACGATACGGGATTTTTTTAATGAAACCTTCGAGTAGTAAACCATTTATAACCCCGACAAATTTCAAGGGAGAAATTCATTTTAAGGGGTGTAGAATGTAACACCCTGAGAATTTATGAAAAATATTCTTTTTAATATCATTAATGTCTTTTGTTGTACGCTGCACCAAAAGGAGGTTGCACAACATGCATCCTTGACTTTCATTTCATTACACACAATCGCGACCTTCCTCAATAGCGTGCGTAGTACGCAATACCGAGTTTCACTAAATGAGATATTATTATAATATTATTTTAAACTAGATTTTATGAATAGTAATACCCAATTTTGGAAATATTATAAATTTTATCTTTCACAATGGACTTAATTTATGGATTTTGAACATTGAAATTATCTTAGGGTGAAATTTTGGTACTTTTCGGATAACTTTCATTTTCTGATGAATAGTGAAAATTACTAAATTTTAATTAAAAACCACCTTTTTAATAGAAATAATTAATAGTTAATAATTATTAATTTGAGTGGTTTTAAAATATATTTAGAATATATATTTTTAATTTAATACAATGTTGGTCATTGGAGGTAATTTCACATTTAAACCAGACATAAACATGTGCCAATCATTTGATAGTTATTATCTCTTAAGAACACGCTATTTGTTTTGATGATGGAAGTTAATTTTTAAATTTATTAATAAAACTGATATGATTTTTATTTGTAAAAATAGACATCATTTTTGAGTTCATAATATCAAATATTGAGTAGGCCTAATTTTTGGAATTTTTCTGGAAACTTTCAGTTTTTGATAAATAATGAAACCACTAAGTGGTATTTAAAAAAAATGAATTTTTCATAAAACATAATTTTACCGCTTCTGTGAGTGGAATTTTGAAAATATAAGAGACACGGTTAATATCATGGACTAAAATGTGGTTCAATGAGATGAAAATAATTTCCGGTGAATAGTAAATTTTTACTTTTTTTTACCACGATTAAAAGTAAATAGGGTAATTAAGGATAAAAATGATATTATTATTACCCTAAAACATGTCCTAATTCTATTGTATAAGTTTAATTGGGCCACAAACAACCTTAGTAATAACATATGACCATTTCGGCGCACTTGGATTAGATTAGGACATTTATTATTAATTTATTTTAAGAAGGGTTAAAATAGTTAAAATCAAAGTTTAATAACTAAATAATTTTTAATATAGGGATATACATAAGATTAACTCGACTATAAATATTAATTATAAAGATAAAATAATTTCCTACATAATGGTATTTTATTTGTAATTTTTAGACTTCGAATAATATAATTTATTTATGACACAATGATGATGCATTAATTATCTTATTAGTGAAATATTGACATAATTGATGTTATAAATACCCAAATAAATGTAATTTGAGTCTTTTTATGAATTAAAATAATTTTATATGTTAATATGACATGTTAGTAACGATTTAATTAACTTTGTTTTAAATAATCATTTTATTATGATTTTCACAATAATCAATTACCAAATAGTGTCAAAATTGACATAAAATAGTTTTTAAAACAAATATTATATTATTAATTGTTATTATATTCCTAAAAATCTAAGTATCATCCAAGATACATATATCATGATATTTTGATCATTAATGGACCACTTGTGGGTCTCTTGGTTGTATATGGTATGTTTATTTACTATATAATATAAAAATACAAAGTGAGATGGTAAATGTCAATCTAATTAACTAAGAGTTAAAACAATAAGTTAAGGTTAATATAATAACCTAAACTTGTCTAAATTATATTGGATGAGAGGATTTCGACACATCCCCACCTTAGCTTCTAAATAAATAAATTTGGACCTATTAAAAACCGAATATGACTTTATAATAAAATAATATTTTTAGTTATTCCAAAGGTGCCCCTCTCCTACCTTATAAAAGGGCACCACCTCCCTCTCTTCCTCACACCACATTGAGCATTCAAGCTCGGCCAAACCCTAGAAAATATCTTATCCACTTCCCTAGAAGAATCCTAGAAGTCCTGGTCTCATTCAAAGACCAATTTTAGTGCCCTAAAAAGAGGTCTTAAAGAGGCGCTTCAAAGAAGAGGTAATGTTTGTTACCGATTCTTTCAACTTTAATTCTTCTTCAAAATCTTCTTATTTAGTTTTTTCATTATGAATTAATAACATTAGTATCACTCATATACTTATATGTAATTATAATTATGAAAAAAACCCTATTTCACAATCTATCCATCCTACGGAAAATGAAATCACCGTGCGTGCGTACGTACAGAATACAGTCTCCACGCCAGTGTGTAATCTATTTTCCACCACCACCTTACTTGGATGGGTATAATGGTGCAAATAAATAACTATATATGATTATTGTAAAGTATTATTGACTCTGTAATAGTATACATACACTCCAATAAAATTCCACGATCATGGGAATGATATCATCACTGGTGCGTACGTACGGAATACCGTCTCCACGACCCGATGCGATTCATTATCAATGATTAACCATTCATAAACGATTATAAAGTATATATAGTAAGTAATAATGAAATATATAACATAATAATGATACAGGAGTTATATATATATATATGTATGTCATCCAATTAATTCTATTCAATTCAATGAGGAAATTAAAACAACGTTCATGTGTACGTACATCATACCGTCTCCATGAACGGAGTATTTATTTACTTTTATTGATCTATTATATATATGTATATTCTTAATATATAGTATATATAAATCATGTTTTATATTCTGGAATTAAGTAATCGTGATCTACGTAATCATATGAATAATTACAAGTCAAAACACGGATGACAAATGAAATGATTTTACTCAAAATACTCTTTAACATGTAATTTACAAAATAACGGGTAAAATAAAGTAACAAGTGAACCATATATGATATCATAACAATTAAAATGATTCTGTAATAATACAATGACATTATTTAAATCATTATACAGGAGGATCGGATACTTATGAATCATATCGGACCTAAGGTACAGGATAAATATTCCAATCTCATTCTTATCTGAGATTGTTTATTCGTAAATATTTACTGGGGTTATTGTTATTATCCATATAAATGTTTTATAAAAATGTTTTAATTAATATTTATAGTCCTTTTTACCCATTTTTTTGACTTTTTCTACATGGTATGTAAGGAATATTTCTTTTTTTTACGTTACGAGGATCTTTTTTTGACTTTTCCGGCAAAAGTACGAGAAGAATGTTTTTTACTTATACGGAACGAATGGATTTTTAAAGTTTTATAAAGCCTTATTTTCATGAAGCTTACTCCAAAATATTTCATGATTATTTTCAACAAAATCGTTTTCTTTTAAAATTGCATGACATTTTGTGAAAAGAGAATGATTTTGAAGAAGAAAAGATATTTTCCTCAAGAATTCATTTCAACTGTTTTATCAAAACCATTTTTCATCTAAGATTACATTATTTCATATGTGTATGTTTCAAGTATCATGTATCTATGATTTAAATCGTTTCACTTTTCTTATTATGAAATGATATCCATTTCTTTTATATGGATTATGTGTTGATGGGGTGATGTTTATGAAACCCATTTTATTTATTGGGTTTTTATAAATGATGTATTTTTATTTTGTGGCACATGTAAGAATGATTTCATTATGATATGGGAGGGACCTATATCTCCCTCTAATGCATTGGGTAAAGATTTATATCTCATGAGATAGACATGGCTGGAATGGTAAGTTAATCTGGTTCAGTATTACCGGACTGTAACGAGGAGTGAACTAGATTCAGAAATGGACTTTGTCCACTAAGATGGTCTTGGCAGCAATGCCTTGGATACTATGGAAATCATTACATGTTCTTAATGGATTCCACAATTACATTTTTTATTCCAATTCTATGTTATAATGATTAATGTTCCATTATGATATATGCCATATTTACTTCCATGTTTTATGTTGTTGCTCAAGATTTTGATGTTTAAACATTATGTTCATGTTTTTAAGATCAAATGTATATGGTATGTTCTATTTTATCCATTCTTACCCTTACTGAGCATTTGAGCTCACCCTTTTTATGTTTTATTTTCCCCTTGTATTAAAATAAAGGTTTTAAGTAAGGAATCAAAAAGTGGAAGATCTTTTGGGGAGATGTTGATGATCTTTCACCACGATTAGAAGATTATGTTCCATGTTTCCAAAGACACTAACGTATTAAGGTCCTTGTGTGTTTGTTTTTGTTATGTATCATGTATTCCGCAAAAGTAATGCAATATCTATTTATTTCAAGCTCTGGGTCTCTACATACACAGTGTGTACATCATGGTACATGGCGTGTACTTGACCATTTCACACGGTCACCACATGGCTTCCAACACGGCGTTCAACGTGGCACACAACCATTGACTGGTCAACACAAGGCTTGATGGTAACGCATACGCGGGGAGGGACTACATTTCATGTAGTATTCGGTACATAAAGTGTAACCATTTATTTCACACGGCAAGGACTCGTCTCCAACACGGCACAAGGCCGTTGACTTGTCTACACATGGTTTGAGGGTAATGTGTACGCGGGGAGGGACTACACGGAGTGTAGTTTGGGGTACACGGTGTGTACCCATTTATTTCACAAGGCAAGGACACTGCCTTGAACATGGATTATACCAAGTGAGGGGGTACATGGCGTGTACTCACACTACACGGCTTGTAGTTTCAAAATTTTGGAAAGTGTCGGAAAATTCCATTTTACCCTACAGAACACTTCATGGCCTTATTTTTGACAATGGAATGTAATGGAGAGGGCCACGACATTACATCAGATACCTCTTAAAACATTCTTGTCCTCAAGTATTCAAAAACCAAACCAGAGGAACCCATCAAGATACCTCTTAGGGTTCTCGTTACAATAGGAACCCAACCAACAACCCTAATCATAGCAGTTAGGAATTACCTCTCCTATGTCGAGATATTATCCACATTAGGTGGCACTAACTCACCTGCACAGGTTTAATCGTATCCACATTAATGTGTCTCGATTACAGATTGGGCCTTGCCACTTTTATATATTAGGATTTTTCAACTAACACTGCCCCCAACACCGTACAACCAACACACTACCCAAATATGTGGTTTAGGGAAAAATTCTATCTCCTATATCGAGATATTATCTGCTTTAGGCGGCACTGACTCGCCCTCATGGGTTCAATCAAATCCTCATTAATGTGTCTCAATTATGATTCGGGGTTTTCCCTTTCACAACACTTCCAGACATGCAACACACCTCCAGAGAACAAGGAAACAAAACGTCTCACAACCGACAAGCCAAGCATTCCATATATAAAAGGTACAGAGTATAACATCAAAACAAAGCGCAGAAGAACAAGGGAAACATAAGTCAAAACAACTCTGGGTACTGACCGTGCATCTGGGCCTCCCGCTCCCAAGTTCTCTCCTTGAGGCCGCCATGCCTCCACAACACACGATCCAAGGGAATGGTTCATCCACAGAGCACCTTTTCTTTACGATCCTCGATTCTGACTGGTCATTACTTGAAGGTCATGTCGTCTCCCATATCTAACTCTCCCCAGTCGATAACGTGAGAGTTTTTGTGAAAGTATCGACGTAGCTAGGAGATGTGGAAGACATCACAAACCTTCAACAATTAAGGTGGAAGGGCTAGCTGATATACCACCTCATCGACTCGCCTCAGCACCTCAAAAGGTCTGATGAACCTAGGTGAGATCATGCTCCCTTTCCCAAACCTCTGTTGCCCCCATTGAGGGGAAACCTTCAAGAACACATGATCTCCCACCTCAAACTCCAAGGGAATCCTCTGACGATAAGTATAAGACTTCTGTCGGTCCTGAGCCACTTTCATCCTCTCACGTACAGGATGGACTTTCTCTTTGGTGCTCTGCACTACCTCTGGCCCAAGTGCACCTTTCTCACCAACCTATGCCTATCACATGGGTGAACAACATGGTCTTCCACACAAGGCCTCAAACAGTGCCATGCCAATAGTAGAGTGGAAGTTGTTGTTGTAAGTAAACTCTACTAAAGGCAAGTATCGTACCCATGATCCTTCGAAATCCAGAACACATGCTCACAGCATGTCCTCCAACGTCTGGATAGTCTGCTCTATATGTCCAACGGTTTGGGAGTGGAAAGTAGTGCTAAGGCATAGCTGGGTGCCAAAAGCATGTTGTAACCCCCTCCAGACTCATGAGATAAACCGAGTAACCCGATCTGAGATGATAGTCGTCAGAACTCCATGAAAACACACCACCTCGTCTACGTAACTCTGTTCTAAGGTACTCACTCGGCCCAGCTCCTTAATTGATATGAAGTGAGCTGATTTCATCAGTCAATCAACTACTACCCAGATAGAATCATAACCACCCTGAGTTCTAGGTAGTCCTGTGACAAAGTCCATTGAGATGTTATCCCACTTTCACTCAGGGAAATCTAAAAGATGCAACAAACCACTGGGAACAGAGTGTTCATCCTTCACTTGCTGACATACTAGGCATTTTTCCACAAACTCTGCCACTTCCCATTTCACCTTGGGCCACCAAAACTATTCCCTCAGGCCTCGGTACATTTTTGAAACTCTTGGATGTACCGCCATGGTTGAGCTATGGAACTCACGGAGAACTCCCTCACACATCGCCTCCGGAACAAACAACCTTCCATGAAAAAGCATCAGATGTTGGTTGTCCTCTGGCCATTTTTCTTGAGCGTTTCCCTGATCGACATGATCTCACATTACATCTGCCTCGGAGTCCCCCCACTGGGAATTTTCCACTTGCTGCAACAAGGAGTACTGCACCGTCATCTGAAACAAACATCCTCTAAAACCATCTACCCTTGCATCCATGTGCAATGTGGCCAACTCTACAATCACTTTCCAAGCATCAGTGGATTCCCGAACAACTTCCTTATGTGACTTCCTTCTCAAGGAATAAGCCAAAATTTTTCCCTTACCTTCAGTGTAAGGGATATCGAAGTCATATTCTTGGAGGAACTCGACCCATCTCCTATTCTGCAAGTTTAGGTCACGTTGGGAGAATATATAATGAAAGCTCTTGTTATCTGAGAAGACCACAAAAAGCTCCCTAATGAAGTAATGTCGCCACAACTTCAGTGCAAACACTACTGCTACAAGCTCTAGGTCATAGCTGGAATAGTTATGTTCATGAGGGCGTAACTACCTAGACCCATAACAGATCACTCCCTTCTACTACATCAGCACTCACCACAGACCAAGGCCAAAAGCATCACAAAACATCTCATACAAAAACCCTTCCTCTGGTAACTTGAGTGCGTGAGCACTGACCAATTTCTCCATCCGGTAGTTGAAAGCCTTCTGAAACTGCTCGCTACATAAGAAGACCTAGTTCTTCCTAGTCAAATATATCAATGGAGAAGAAACTCGAGAGAAGTCAGAAACGAACCTCTGATAGTAACCTACTAACCCCAGGAAACTACAAACTTCTTCCACGCTCTAGGGTGCTGCCAAAGAAACAACTGCCTCCAACTTCGACAGGTCCACTGACACTCCATGCTGAGACACTACATGCCCAAGGAAGTGTACTTTGTGTCAAGACCTTACACTTCGAAAATTTCCCACAAAGATGGTGGTGAAGAAGGACTTCCGTGACTTCCTTAAGATGCTCAATGTGCTCCACCTCTGATCTTGAGTAGATCAGGATGTCATTGATAAACACAACGATGAACCGGTCCAAAAACTCTCGGATGACAAAGTTCATAAGTCCCCTGAACACATCTGGTGTATTCGTAACTCCAAACGGCATCACTATAAACTCGAAGTGCCCATACCTTCACCTGAAAGCTTTCTTCGACATGTCATTGTCCTTTACCCTCAGCTGATGATATCCAGATCTTAGATCAATATTAAAAACCAACATGATCCCCTCATTTGTTCGAAGATACCATCTATACTTGGATGGGGGTAACGGTTCTTGACTGTTACATGGTTCAACCTTTGGTAGTTTATGCATAGCCTGAGACTACCATATGTCTTCTTTACGAACAAAATTGGAGCACCCCATGGTGATACGTTGGGTCTAACAAAACCCTTCTCCATCAGATCATCAATCTGAATCTGCAACTCCTGAAACTCCGATGGTGCCATATGATAAGGGGACATCGAAATTAAATGGGCACCAGGATGTAAGTCGATCCCGAACTCAACATCACATTGGGGGGTAGAGTCATAACCTCCTCGAAAAAAACAACGAGGAATTCCCCAACAACCTCCGTAAAATCTGTCATCTCTGTATCAGCTGGAAGCACTGATAGCCCACCTAACAAGGAAAGGAGAGGCTCCACACGCTGGCTTCCCACCAGATAGATCCTCTCACCAACAAAAGCTACACATTGCCCATCCACGTCGGAGAATATGACCCTACTTAGGAAGCAGTCAATAACGGCACTAAAGGAAAACAACCAATCGATGCCTAAGATGACATCGTATGGATGCATATTTAACAGAAGAGCGTCCCCACTAGATTAATGTGGTCCCAACGTCATCCCACATCCCCGACAAACACAAGATATGCTGGTTTGGCCTCCAACTAGTGTACTTAGCACTAGTGGTACAGAAAGTTTCTCTACTTCTAGTCCCAAAGAATGGGCTAGACCATGTGCAACAAAGGAGTGTGATGCTCCCGAATCAAACAAGGTCGTAATGAGAGTGTAGAACAAACAAATTGTACCTCGCACCACCTCTGGTCATTCCAGAGCTGTCAACTATGTTGCAAGAAACTGTCAACGCCCATATCCTCTTCCACTCTGATATCGTCCACCTCCCCGACCACGCACGGGTCGAGGTCCCTGAGGAGCACCCTATGGTCGGCCTCCTCCCACAAATCCTGCCCTTAGAGGAGCATGGTCCTGCTGCTGCTGGAAGGGCCTCTCTAGCAACTTGTGATACTAAGGTGGGAAGTGAACCTTCCCACCTCCACCATACTAAGATCAGTTCGGGTACCAACTCGGAATGTTCCTGAAACCTCCATAAGAAAAACACTTTGGTCATGGGCTCGTGATAAAGGGATTATGACCTGAAGATCTGAACTGGAACTGTTTGGGCCTACTCCCCACTGGCCTGAACCTGGAAGGTCCTATCGGAGGAGACCTACAGGTAATTGCCTTCCCCTTTGACGAGCCTGGCTGGATCCCCTAACATGATGCACCTCCATATGAGGGCATCCTCTCTACAACCTCTTCCATCTTTTGTACCACCATGTAAGTCGAAAGGGTGAAGGGGGTGACAACATACTGGAGTGAAGGACGAAGCGCCTCCTCCAAGCATCTAGCTCGAGTCTCCTCATCTAGAAAGAGATCTGGAGCAAAGTGAAGGAGATCCTTGAACATGATCCCCAACTCTCGTACTTATATACTCCCCTACTGAAGGGAGATTAACTCATGTCTCTTCTCCTCCTTAATCATGGATGAAATGAAATCCTCTTGGAATTCCTTCTCAAATTCATCCCATGAATCCTCTGCCTCTATCCTATCCCCGAGGTAGAGCATTCACCACTGTCGCGCCGCACCTCTCAGGTGACTGACTGCTAGGGGAACCCAGTACTCTCTTGGAAAATGGATCAAGGTAAAAGAGATCCCTAGCTCCCCAAGCCACCCCTCTGTCTCTGTATCCAAAGTACTACTATCGTACTTCTTGAGGGTTTATAGCTGGAATGAACGAAGAGTCTTCTGCCACTGGTTATCTTCCTCCACTCGGTCAATCTTCAACAGATCGACCGCCTGAATCTGTTGGGCCTCGGCAGTCTGAGCCACCCAGCGATGACGTCCAGGTGCCATAGCTGTACGGTAAACAATGATTGCCTAATCCCAAGTAGTAAGGAAATTTCTCAAGGTTTTATTTTATGATATTTATTTCAATTTCTTTCCCAAAAAACCCAAATAATGTAAAACATAATCATGATGATGCATGTACCTTCCCTAGGTTCACTATCCTGCAACCAATGTAGTCTCACATGGTCGTTAGGTAGGCTCAGTGTCCTTGCATCAGATCGTGGGGGGACCTAAAATATCGTGTCCTAATTGGTCCTCCATAACCTATGTCACACACCAAGATTAACCAACACTGTTTCCCTACCATCCCATGCAATCTTCACTGTGCGTAACTCCATGCTCCATCCTATCTCTCAACCATCAGCTCTGATACAATTCTGTCATGACCCCATCCCACCAAATATGCCCCTCCTGAGCAGGAAATAGTGAAAGGGAGATAATGACTCCCCGAGTCCCGCCTCCAGTAGGCCCCTGGGTGGTGACTAGCACAAAGGGTATGAGTTTTCAAAAAAATGGGAGGCATTAACCTTTTTATTATTTAGGATTGGGAGAGAGGATAAGTCAACCGCCAATAAAATAAAAGAAAAAGTGTATAAAAATAAACACAAACCAATCCCACATGCATGGTTAAATAGTTCTGAAACAAGGTACAAGTAAAATAATGCACAAAAGTACAATACCAAAAGAAACAAGTGTACAGAAACTGCAACAACTCCAACTGTCTCGACTAGTAGGGTCCTGCACGGCCCTGGTAGTCCACCTGGAAACTTTAATGTAAACATAGGGTGAGTATAAAAGTATACTCAGTAGGGAAACCTAAAGCTCTCGTGCACAGGTGGGGAGACATCCTAATGTCCTGTGAGAACAACCGAAGAAACCTACTAGGGAAATCTATACAACCAACCTCACCATCCACACTAACCAAAACACAATCACAACAGGTAGTAGTAGTATATAAAAACAAGAGTATTGGGTACCCCGCACCATTTCCCATTATTTAGATGCTCTTCCTAATGGAGAACGTTCTGACACTGCCACACTCTCCCCACCCGCACACACCTGGGCCTCACAAACCTGACATCATGTCCGCACACACCTTGGCCTCACTACCATGTATCCCGCCCACACACACCTGGGCCTCACAACCACGTATCCCGCTTGTAGAGTCTGGGGCTAAAGCCACCCCAATAGAAACCTACCTGATGGTTCTTAGGTGTATGATTGCCTCAAGCCATCACAACCAAGGGAAGAAGGAGCAGGAAGCAGCTAGTAACTAAGGGGAAAACACCCTCTCCAATGAAATGGGAGTGTTCCACAATAAGTTCTCCACATGAGTGTGGTGTGATAAAACACAAAAGATATATATATATATATATATATATATATACCAAACACTCATCCCAAAATATGGATTCTAATAAATGAACTATGCACGTTCCTTGACAGTGCTACTACGAAGCATGCATACAAAAAACAACCCCAACCCCATTTAGTTTTTCACATTTCAGTAGAATTAGTTTATTTAGTTAATTAACTACTGGGAAACCAACCACTAACAACCATATCAATCGTTCGTGAAACATATCTCTGCCTTCCACAAATCTACTTACGAAAAAAAAAGCAGCAGAACAAGTCCCTTCTTATTAACCAACCAACCCATTTATTATTAAACTCATTCCATTACCATGACCAACATTCATTAACTCTTCCAGTTATTATTTATTGTTCACAACCCATAGTTCGTTCACACTCAACCCATCCCTATAGCCCCACTACCAACCACCCTGACTACAACCACACCGTACATCATCACCCCTTGATACAATTTATCACATCCCTGCTGCCCATCACTAACATAGCATTCAAACCAACCCACAAACAAGCCAACCACAACCCTTCTTCTCACCCGATCCACAACAACACACACAAAAACCCCATCACATGCCACACATCCAAGCCAACACCCACATGTTCATTATTACATTTTTTCAGTCGGGGTGATAACACAAGGTTTCCAGATTTTCAAATAGCCATATTTAAGTGATTATCCAAATTTCCTTATTCAACAAAGATTCCATCCCCAAAAAATGGTCTCGAAAGATAGGGAAACGTTTAATTGCATATGAAATGGCCCCCATCAACCGTGATTTTCAATAGGCAGAATTTGATTCAATTCACAACATAATATCCTAGGATATAAAGATAAACATAACAACTTCTTCATCCCCATTCATTAACCAGTTATTATATTCATTTATTGGTTCAACTGTTTCCCATGAAAAAAAGATAATACCAACCCCTCATGATGCACAATCTAGAGAGACGAATGTAAGATCCCTACCTCAATAGGTTATGATCACAACTCTCCCCTGAATCAACTTTAGAAGACGTCTGTCGGTGTCCGTCACTTCTATCAAGTCCTGTAAATACCACCATGGGTGGAAGTTGGAATGTAAATGTTGATGTAAAGACAACATATCCAAGCTCAGAAGTTCCACCTCATCTTTACAATACAGTGGCCAGTGATGGATCATAAATCGGAGCTTGTATGAAGAAGTTATGGAAGAAAAGGTTCCTTCAAGTCTATTGGGATAGCTCTGCTCAGAGGAATGGGGAGGAGAGGGGTGAGATGAAAATGAGGAGGGGACCTCTCCTTTTATAGGCGAGAGAAACAAAAGTATATGGCATGTAAATTATGGTACACGGTGTGTACTCGGCCATTTCACACGGTCCCCAAACGACTTCCAACACGACCATCAACGAGGCACGCGACTGTTGACTGGTCAACACATGGAATGAGGGTAATGCAGACACAGGGAGGGACTACACGGCGTGTAGTATTGAGTACACATTGTGTACCCATTTATTTCACACGGAAAGGACATGGCTCCAACACGGCACATGATCGTTGACTGGTTAACACACAGTTTGAGGGTAACGCGTACATGGGGAGGGACTACACGATGAGTAGTTTGGGGTACATGGCATGTACCCATTTATTTCACATGGAAAGGACATAGCCTTGAATATAGGGTATACCGGGTGAGGGGGTACATGACGTGTACTCACACTACACGGCATGTAGTTTCAAAATTCTAGAATGTGTGGGAAAATCCCATTTTACCCTCAAGAACACTTTGTGACCTTCTTTTTGACAAAGTAATGGGCCAGAGATGTCCGAGCCGTTACAAAACCATGCATATGTGATTTAGGTAATATTAATTTTTCTTAAAACCCCAAAACACATGGTATAAGTTCCCAATGGGTCTATATAAACTAATTAAATTTTTTCCCTCAATGGAGGCTCCTAATATTTTAAATTATCCCATATAAACCCCACTTAAAATTAATCAACAATAGGATAGTGACTATTTGTCTCTTCCTGATAAGGATACATACCACTCTCTTTCCTAAAAAATCCATAGGGTTTATTGGATATATATGTTTTTGGAGGATCTAATATATGTTGGTTTGTATATTGAATCAAGGAGTTATTATTGGATCTTTTTTTTGCAATTCTTCATTAGGGATTGTCACGAACCAGTCCAGGAAACCTGGTAACCCGATAACTGAGCCGACCCTCACATAGCCTGAAGGGCATTCTCGATCCCCATTGGTCATCTACTAGCACCTGTCATCATATAAAAACCATGTGGGAATGATTTTTGCCGCAATAATGTAGAAGAAAAAGAAACAAGACAGTATGGAAGCAATCGAAACATCCCCATGAGTAATGTACCAAAGTAAAAAGAGGAATAAAAATCTTTATGTAATATAACCCAAGTACTAGAAATGGGAAAACATCCCTAAGGTCTCTAAGGACACAACTAACTAAGACCAGAGATCAATAAAAGGATCCACCTCAATGAGATCCCTTCCATTTTCTCGATCCTGGAATATGAAAATCTAAAAACACCCAAAGGAAAAAGTAGGGTGTAAGATTAAGCCTAGTAGGATTCCACCAAAGATTCCTTAATAGGTGCCAAATATAGATTATCCATAGAAAAAGATTTCAATTTTCAAATAAACAGGTTTGTAAACTCAAAATCATATTTTAACAAAACATGCTATACATTTTCAAATGATGGAAAAATAACGTTAATCAAAGGATTTATGATGGTGGAATATCTCTAAAACAAAACCTTATGAAAAAACTTTATATAAAAAAATTTATATAAATTTAGAAGGCATGTAATGTAGTTCAAAATCATTGGAATACATTTATATCACAAATATAAATATGCAAGTGAGCAACCTGGTCATCTACCAAAAGGTACCGTATTATTAACCAGTTATAGGATTCTTAACTCTCTATGTGAACTCAGAAAAATGTGTATACACACATCCCTATGACACTTGAAAAAGGAGACTTGTCACTAACCCGTCGTGGATGTGACCCACCACAAGTATGTTTTAGAACGTTGCCATATTGTAGAGTGTATCGAAATAATTCAGTAACTACCTAAGGATTGCATGCGCTCTTACATGATGGGTGAACTATTAAAAGAACGCTTAAAATAGAATAAATCCCATTATTCCATTTCAAAATTTCCAATTTCATTTGATTTAAATCCAAAAGTAGTTTTATTCAAAACATTACATTTTCACAAGATAAAACCAATGGGTTTCTATCAAGTCATTTTAATCCATTTTCACAAGTTTCAAATCTATTTAAAACCAATTCCTTCATGACACAATTTATATCCTCAATTAAATTCAACTATTTAATTTAAATCATTTTCATCAAATCCAAAATTTAAATTAAACTATTTATATCTACAAATTTCCTTAAACACACCCAATTCAAAGGAATTGGGGTTTTAACCATTTCCATGCCAAAACCATTTTAAATATCTCGATTCACTTGAATCGAGTTTTTTCTCAATTTAATTGAATGAAATTTTGAGGAATTTAATTTAAATCACTAGATAAAATGTATCAATAAAATACAATGATAATCAACTTCGTATGTCGGGACGAAACCACCTACCTTGCAGGTTTTGACCAAAACCACAACGGTCGAGAACACTCAAGAAAACCGGGTTGTGTCTTTGAGAACCGACCTTAGATATCTTCTAATAGCAAGATCAATACCAAATATCACCATATTTATCATCCACACACTTATATCTACCCATAACAGGCGTAGATCTAAGAAAAAGAAAAAAGAGGAGAAGTAGATATATGTAGATCTATGAAATCGATCAAGAACGATGAAAAACGATCACATACATCAAGAATCCACCTTCAATTCACTAAGAGGATCTTTGGGATCACCTTAAGAATGATGGGAGAACCCTCTCTGACCTTAGGAGAAAAAATGAGGCACTTAGTGGAAAAAACGAGTGAGATCCACAATTTAAGGATCTTATTTAAGTGGATGCACAGTTAGTTGGTACGGTTTGAAAACCCATGTGCTATCCATGCATTAGCTAATGCATCATCCACCTTTCATGAATGGTTTGGCGGCAAGGTTAGAAAAACAATGCGATGACCGTGCAGAAGATACAGTCTCCAAGGCCAACTACACATGGTTTGGATTCACGGTTTAGAAAAACTATGCGCTACCCGCACGACTTCCCCATTGCCTCAAAAAATCATTTAATGTTCTATCGAATCTGCCAAGTAACTACTCGAAAACAAAGGTACTTAGAAACAACAAAAGTACCTGAAAACATAGCGTTATGTTATAAACTCCCCACCATAGGATCATTATGTCCCCAGATATCCTATGAAGAAACCTCCTTGTCAAAAAGATGAGGCCACTTCTATCTCATCAGTGCCTCCCCTTCCCACATCTCATGAGAATCAGAACCATGCTTCCATAGTACACAGACAAGGGGTATCGTTTTCCCATGATTTACATTGGTCTTAGAATCAATCAACCAGATTGGTCATTCAGTCACATATAAATCAAGTTCAATCTCAAGATCACTCCAGCTCAAATCTGGATAAGGATCAGAGAGATGCTTTTTCATCTGTGATACATGGAACACGTTATTTATCGATGTCAGCTATGGTTGTAGAGCTAGATATTAATCAACATTACCTAAATGACCAGCATCCTCAAAAGGTCCCACAAAATGAGGAGAAAGATTCCCTTACCTCCCAAGACGCCGATGACCTAATCAGGGCGAAACATTCCAGAACACGCGGTCAGCAACTTAGAACTCTAAAGTTCTACGGTGATGATGAGAATAAGACTTGTACCAACTCTATGATGTCAAAATTCTATGTCGAATAAACTGGATCTTAAATATCATCTCTTGAACCAATATTTTTTCACCAAATAACAATCACAAATATCCGACCAACATAAATAAGATTTACAAGGACTACCATACAATGCCTCAAAAAAATCAATTTTGATCGCATACTAATAACTGTAATTATAACAAAATTCAACTAGCCCCAGATGATCATCTCAAAACACACAAAAGTTGAGAACACATGTGCAGAGCATATCCTCAAGGATCTAAATAGATCTCTCTGTCTGGCCATTTGACTGTAGATGGTAGGTCATGCTTAAAGAGACCTGAGATCCCAGAACGACAATGAAAGATCACATACCTCAAGAATTTGGCTTCGATTCAGCAAGAAGAACTTTTGGATATCTTCTGGAATGATGGTGGATCCTTATCTGACCATTGGAGAAGCAAAATACCATGTTAGGGATGCTTAGGAGGAAAAATGTCGCACTTAGATGAAAATACGAGTGAGATCCACAATTAAAGGATCTCATTTAAGTGGTTTCATAGTTAGTTCAGATGGTTTTACCAACCGTGCACTAGTCATTCATTAGCTACTACCTTGCCACCCTTGTCGCATGGTTTTTCCGCATGGTTAGACAAATTGTGCACTGTCGGTGTGGAAGATACTTTCTCCAAGACCAACTACGCATGGTTTGGCCAAACAGTTTAGACAACCCATGCTCCACCCGTGCGATTTCTCGTTTGCCACAATACATCATTTAATGTTCTCTCGACTCTCCCGAGTCACTACTCCAAAATATAGGTACTTAGAAACATCAAAAGTACCTGAAAACATAACGTGATGTTACATGGATTTCTATTTACAAAATTATTTATTATGATCCCATGATCTCATGATAGGTGGTGAAATCAATAGCTGTCAAATTGATTTATCCCAATATTTATTGATTTAAATTCAATTTGTTGATTTAAATTAATTTTCTGTCAATTTTTTTTATAAAATTCACAATTCTAGTGAATTTATTATTTTTATTTGATTTGGAACATAATTGGGAATATTCCCCTAATTCCATTAAATTGTGGATTAATTACTAATTTAGATGGAAAATTTCAAATTTTAACTTTCTAATTTAAATTGTGAAATAGAATAGTATTTTATTAAAAATTCTTCTCATAGAATAATTGATTGTATTTTTTGATCGAAACATAGTGGTTTAATCATGTAGAATACTTCATTTTTTACAAACATATGTATTAGTTTATAAATGGAAATTTTCATATTGAAATTCTAAATGGTATTAATTTTATATTCAAATGTTTTTAATAAGATTATTATTATTTATTACTTATAGTTCACATGATATCCTATCTAGTTAGAGGGATATTTTGGACAAAAACCATACTATGGTATTTCCCTAGAAATTGATTGATGCATTGAAAATCTAACAGAAACAATATTGTAACATTTTTTTCCCCTCATGGATACTGATGATACCACTTTTACTTATTTTTTGGAACTTGTGTGAACACTCTAGTGTATATCATCTGAATGTGGGAGGATCTCATAATGTGGAACAATCTTAATTCTCAGTAGATGACCATGTGGCTAATTTATTTTTATTGAAACTAAATTCTTTTGTTTCGTAAATTTCTCTAAACATGCAGTTAGAACTTATATAAGCTATTTATAATTAAAAAATTAATCCATTTGGCTAAAATATATCCATAAATCAACATTTTAATCATGTTTTCCTTTAAATATTCTTCTGAAATTCAATGACAATTTATTTTAATATTAAATGATTTATTAGATTAAATATTAGTTTCATTTTATAATGGAAAACTTGGTGACACCCCAACAGAAATTTATCTCACCCCTGACCTATTCCATCAGGATTATATGTATTACCTTCTTCGTGGATAAAGCAATGGAAAAGTTCCCCATGGAGAATTTTCTTGTTTTTAATCCACGGTTTTAGTGTTTTTTCTTTTGGGTGTTCTGTTTTTATAAGGACCCAACATTAAAATGCTACATAATCTTTAATTACATCAATAATTCACACTGATCCTCATTTTAGGTATAGAGTTTTACAGAATTATGTCATAACTATTACATTACACATAAAAAGTTACAAAGTATACAATTTTACTCCGTTCTGATTTTTTCAAAAAAAAACTCTTAAAAATCAAGTCAATTCTAGTTCCAATATTTATATAGAATTACTTTTTCTTTGTTCCTATCAATGACTCTATTCATATTTAAGTCCTGTGAAAAACATATCAAGACATGGTATGAGGATAAAAAGATCAATAAAGTGAATAAAACAATGAAATAAACCATTAGTTCATCATTTAATACATAAAATAATCTATTTAACATACCTCATTAAAACCAATGATTTATGAATCACACATAGAATACATAAATCATAAAGGTAACTTGTGGCATCCATATAATTCATTCAATGTATACATCACAACTACGTAGGGAGATACATTTGGAAAACCCATAAAATTATATTCCCTAAATCTCGTTGGAGAAATATAAATTTTTACCTCTGTCACATTACCTAGTGCATTGGAGAGCTATCTCGGACTCACATTCCCAAGGTTTATCATAGATACACCCTTATACGTAAACAATTCCCTAGTATCATAACTCCTTCCTAACACATGAAACAAACAAAAAGGAAAGATAAAATTTCCATATTTCAACCACAATATAACATTTAAATTTATTGACATAAAAAATACATTATCAAAACCATTTTTAGTACCATAATATGTAAAAGTGTATATGATATTTTTTCCCATTTAAAAACATTACTTCTTGTTAAGGATGCCAAATATCAAATAATAAATGCATCAGCAAAATGTTTATTGTCACCGATCATGTTAAAAATAAACATTCTATTGTGTCATTTAGTAAAAGGCTTCATAGAAAATGACTCCCTTTGAATGAAATTAAATTTCTAATGTTTTTATATTATGTATAATATAATGTCGTGTACTAAAAGAAAATATACCTCAATGAAATGAGATTGAGATGAAGTCTCTTACATTGTGACTGACTTGACCCGTTCATTCTTTAGTATCTAGAATAAATAACTAAATTTATTTTCTACTTGATTAAGAACCTTTTTTAAGTTTATCATTCCTTTTAAATCACTTATTACCATGATATAAACATTATGTAATTATTTATGTTAATAACGGTCATTTTGTCGATATTTGGTACTTGAGTCAAAAATGACAGTGTTATAACTAGATGTTGTCTATGTGGTCCAAAGTCCATTATATCCAGAATGATATTAAGGATTTAGATATCATATATATCTTATATATCAAGTATATATATGTATTTACCACATAAAAAACTTTTGTACGTATTAAATGAAATACACCGTTCTTGGAGACGGAAAGTCGTACATACGCATGAACGGTACTTTCATTTCTATTAATTATTTAGTGGAATTAAAAAATAATGATAAATATTTACCTTAAATTTCAGTATAAAATCATACATAATATCATTATCTCCATCATTTATACGTCCCACATATGGAATTAATGAGTCATATCACATTGAGGGGGCGGTAGTCTGCACTTCCTAAATTGAAATTATCACGTTTACCAATAATGGAATCCTTAAAATAATGATATAAATGAAAAAAAATGAAGCCTAAACAAAACATAAACAAATGTTTTATCATATATAAATACAATTAAATATTAATTACCACCATGGGAAGTGGTAGGAGATAATTGAACAATCATAGTTTCGTGAGCCGTTAGATAGCCATCAACAGAAAAAGTATGTTCATTACCCATTAGATTGAGGTGTCTGTCATTTTAGTACAAATTATACTCATAAAAATAAATTAGTATTTTTAGGATAATGTTTTTGTCATAATATGAAGGAATAAAAATATTATAGGGGATTGGGGAAGTAAAATAAAACAAAATAACTTAAGAGAATATGTTACCATTATATCATGTAACTTCATATGGTTTGAACCAAATGGGATTCATGAAGAGCCTTCAAAAAAATGTAAATCTTCTAGGAGGTAGACAGGTAATTTGAGAGCTTATTTGGTAATGGTTTGGTTGACCCTTTGGGGTTTAGTGGTTTAAAGAATGGGTTAGTGGTGAGGGTTTTTTATGTGGGGGAGGAGGGGCTCTTTAGGAAACTGTGAAAATATGATTTTGTTATATAATTATTTTCAGATTCAATAGATCCAAAACTAAATAAATTGGACATGTATTGGATATAGTTTTAATAATAATATTATTATTTATTTAAATCATTTATTAATGATGTAAGCACTGCATCATTATTGTGTCATAAATAATTTTAATTATATTATTTCTAAGAATTATAAAAAAAATTACCATAATGGTGGAATGTATTAAATATTTCAAAATAATATTTATTGTTTAATATTTCACTTATATAATCATTTGTGAAAATAAATTTAGTAAAATATCATTGTTTTATTTATTTTTCCATTAAATTATGTTAATTAAAATAATGTGTCATTATCACACATTAGTGCCTCCATGGGGTTCCATAATAGTCCCAAGTGTTCCCAGGGTATGCCATGACTCATCCGATAAAATTATAATAAGTTTTATGGTAATTTTTTATTACTATAATATTCTTTTTACCTCCAATTACCCTATTTACCTTTAACCGTGGTAAATAAAACTCAAATGTTAGTATTCAGAAAAAAATTATTTTCATCTGACCAACCAAATTTTACTTAATAATAACTGACATGAAAGTTTTATTTTTGAAATTAAATTCACAAAAGTGGTATAATTTTATTTAAATGAAAACATCATTTTTTAAATACTACTTAGTGTTATAACTATTCATCAAAATATGATGTGTTTTCAAAAAAATACAAAACATTCAACCTAAGATATATTTGATATTCCGAATTTAAAAATGACGCCTATTTTATAAAATTAAATTTATATAATTTGGATTTAGTAATTTAATATTAATTCCCATTGTCAATACAAAAAAGTGTGTTTTTATGAAATAATAACAATCTAAAATTGGAAATTGATTATTTCCGATTTCAAAGGTAAATTAATTCCAATGACCAAAATTTGATTAAATGTAAATAATATGATGTCATTAAACATTAAAAACATTTAAAAAGGTAATATATCCATATAAATAAATGAGATTTAAATGATTTTATGAATTAATAAATAGTATTTTGCACTATTTATAAAAAATAATTTTATCAAAAAATACCAAAATTTAACCCAATGTGAATTTTGATGACCTGATTCTAATGAAATTTTTTTTATTGTCATATATAACATATAAAAGTTACCAAAACTAAATTTAAATATGGGTTTCCATAAAATGGTTGTAAATATACCATTTAAAAAATATTGTAGTATTTTTTGTTAAAATCAAATTCTTTCTTATATAATGCCTCTAATTATTTATTGGATAAATGTAAATACATATAACAAACATGAATAATCATATTGTAGTTAGTTATGTTCATTCCTGCTAATACAACATCTTTGAATTTACTATCATTAAAAATAAAAATATTATATTATAATTCTGCAGCGTAATATTTCAAATAAATCTGTTTCTGTGTATGGGTACTTCATCCATCATAGAAGCCCCTTTTAAAGTAAAATTAATATTTAATTTACAAAATATTAATTTAAATGAAATTTTATTATTTATTTATTTTCCTGGTATGTTACATCCTTCCCCCCTTTTTTAAAATTTGTCCTCGTAATTTTTATTCACTTATCAAATAATTTGGGGAATTCATCCCTCGTAGCATTTTCAAATTCCCATGCTGCCTCTTCAACCATATGGTTTTTCCACAAAAACTTTACATGATTAATTAATTTATTCTACAAAACTTTTTCTATTCGGTCAAAAATCCATACTGGTTGTTCGTAATAAGAGATATTATCTTCCTACTGAACTACATATGGACTTAAAACATGGGATGGATCTAGCGTATACTTTCTCAAAATTAAAACATGAAAACATTATGTACCTATGAAAAACATGGAGGTAAATCCACTCTTTACACAACTTACCCAACGTCCTCTAGGATTTATTAAGGTCCTATAAATCTTAGACTCAACTTTAGCTTCCTACCAAAATGCATCACACTTTTCCATAGAGAAAATTTTAGAAAGAAATGATCATCTACCTCAATAGAATGATCCTTTATCTGATTATCTTCATATATTTTCTATATGATCTGACCGTTTATCATGTGCTTCTAAATGAAATGAACTTTTTGTGTCATCTCGTCAACCAATTCTGGTTCCATTAACTTCATTTCACCTACTTCTTCCAAAAAAAGTGGGAGTTTGACACTGCTACCTATATAATGCCTCAAATGGAGACATATGTATACAGTATTGAATATTTTTTTTATAGGAAAACTCAACCCAAGAATGTTGTTGGTCCCAACATCGCTGGTAATCTAGTGAACAAGCACATATCATATCCTCCAAGGTCGGAATTGTCTATTCTTACTACCAATTATATTGTTTATGAAAAGCTATACTAATATTTAATTTAGTACCCAACAAATTTTGAAGGCCTTTCCAAAAGATTGATGTAATACTAGGATCATAATAATATACAATGGATATGGGAACTCCATGAAACCTAACTATCTATTTTACATACAACTGATAAAGTTGATATAGATACAATGTATCTTTAATAGGAATGAAAAGGAAAGATTTAGCCAACCGATCAACAATAAACCGGATTCCCTTAATATGTTGACATGTCTTTGGTAATCCCACAATGAAGTACATGGATATATGTTTCCCTTTCCATTCTAGAATCGGTAATGAATGAGGCACCACATTCGTTAACATATCCTCTAAATTAACCTGCTGAAAATTCAAATACATCTTAGTAAAGTAACTAATATCTCATTTCATTCCATCCCATCAGTAATACTCCATATGTTCTCTATACATCATAGTACTTCCAGGAGGATCGGATAACAATGAACTATGAGTATCACATAACATCTCATTCCTAAAAGGTGAATCAAAAGGTATGCATAATCACTTACCATGTCTCAAAACACAATCAAAATCAGTGTAAAAATTATGAAAATTACCATTCTAGAAGAACTATAATTTTTTCTGCAACTCACAATCCACTATCTGTGATTTCTTTATTCTGCCTAATAGAGATGATTTCACTGACACCAGAACTAAACTTAATAATTTCCTACACTAACAACTAGTTTTCCAATGTTCATAAAATCTAAAACCAGAGGATCTCCTTCTAAACATTAAATGTATAATGATGCATTACTTTTTTGTCTCAAACCTATAGCCACATTTTTTTATTTTTCCAGATGGTAAAGGATCGTGAAATCATAATCTTTGATTATTTCCAACAATCTCTTTTGTCTCATGTTCAATTATATCTGAGTGAATATATATTTTAAACTTCTATGGTCAGTATATATTTGACATTTTACTCCATAAGAATTATTCCTCCAAATTTTTAAAGACAAAACAACAGTATGTAATTCCGAATCATTTGTCAGGTAAAATAACTCATGATGTTTCAACTAATGTGAAACATAAGCAATTACCTGATAATTTTTCATAAGGACAGAGCCATGTTCTATCAACAAAGCATCACTATAAATAAATAATTCACTATTTACAAATGTTAGTTCCAAAACTGAATCATTTACCAATCTTCTTTCCAATTCCTGAAAACAGTCAACACATTATATTTTCTATACAAACATAACACCCTATAATGTTATCTTAGTTTTTGGGATTGACATCCATGAAAAATTATCAACAGTACTCTAGTAATAACCCTCCAGAACAAGAAAAAAAATTATATCTCTTATATTTGTGGGTCTTGGGAATTCTTCAACAACTTTTGATTTTGCAGGATCAAGAGTAATTCAATTTTTAGAATCAATTTGACCAAGGAGAGAAATTTGTTGTAACCAAAAATCAAACATGCTGAATTTCCCATACAATTTCTTTTATTTTCTGTTTTTCAAGATAATCCTTAAATGATAATCATTCTTATATTTTTTTAGAGAAAAAATAATGTCATCAATGAAAACAGCCACAAACATATCCAAGAACTGAAGAAAAATTTTATTCATAAGATCCATGAATAAATCATGTGTGTTGGTTAAACCAAAAGGCATAACTAAATGTTCATAATTTCCATATCTAGTATGAAACATTGTATTTGTAATGTCTTATTGGTTTACATTATACTTATGGTAACCCATACTCATGTCATTATTCGAAAAATATTGATCTCCTTGGATATGTTCAATCAAATCATTGATATGATGCAATGGATACATGTTCATAAATGTGGTGTTATTAAATGCTATATAATCACTGTAATGTCTCTTTGAACAATAATTATTTTTTACTAATAAGATAGGGGACCCCATGGTGATTTTCTAGGTCAAATGAAACCTTTATCTAAGAACATCTACAACTGATTCTTTAACTCTAATTGTTTAATTTGAGCAACTCGATAAGGGGGTTTTGAAATTGACTTAACAACAAGAACAAAGTCAATATTAAATTATACTACCCAATAAGGACTAATTCTAGGAAACTCTTGATGAAAAACATGAAGGTACTCAATTACCACGGGAACATCATTAATTTGAATTGTACCTTTGTTTTCAAAAATATCTTCAATGTAACATTCATTTCCATCTTTTACTAGCTTCTTAGCTTCCTGATATGTTATCAAACGTAAGTATTATTTCTTATATACACACTGAAAATAATTCTGAAAAGAAAAATATTTATCTTTGTAGTAGATCATAGCATGATATACAGAATGCCAATCCATATAAAGAATAACATCAAAGTCTACTAGAGGCAATACAATAAGGTATATAGGTTGATTCTTTCTACAAACAATGATATGAAGGTTCATATAATTTATTTTTTAATCAAAATTTCCTCCAACTATTTTTTCCATAATGATAGGATTCATATGTTGACTTGGTATTCCTAATATACTAGACATTTCTCAGAAATGAATGTATTCGACGAACATGAGTCGAACAACACATTGGAAAAATATGATCAAACTAATTAGTGTACATGATACTACTCCATTTGATGTCCCAAAATCAACTGAAGTAGTCGTAAAGGACTTCACCACCCCTTTCATTTTTTAGTTTGGATGATATTCCTTAGTTGGATTCATCGTTGGCCACTCATTTTCATGATGTCCAATTTCATTGCACATAAATCATTTTACAGACTCTATATCAGATTTTTTCTTACCATAATCCTGATTGTTTGTGACATTACGAGCATTATTTCCTATTTTACGACATCAACATGGCTTACCAGAATTCAAAATACATTCACCAGCATTCCTTTTAAATCAATTTTAATATTCTGTTAACTTATGATTCAAACCATAAAATATTTTTTAAAAGACTTACCATTTTGATTTCCATGTCAACCTCTAATTATGTTGTTTTTCTAAGAAATCATGATCATCAAAAACCCCATTTCCACGTTCTCCACACATCAAAGAAGTTCTTCATAACTTTAGAACTCATGATAAGATAAATCCCTTTGATACATTTGATTTAATTATATTAAAAAATTTATGATTTTTCTATAAAGATATATTATGAAATTTTGGGAATACATTGATAGTCGTGTGAATTTAGATTCATAAGTAGCCAATGAGTCATCACTACAATAAACTATTCAATTCTTATTCTGACTATCTTAGGATGCTGACTTGGAAGGTCGTTTCCTTCTGTATGCCTTCAAGAAAATCTTCTATATTTCCTCAATGGAAAACCATTATAAACATCGAAATTTTTTAGGTGAAGTAATATGGTAATCTATAAATTCTATGTCATTTCATTCATACCATAAATTTATTTATTGACATTAATTAAACATTATTATAACTCATAAAGTTGACTAAATTGTCCTCTAGTACCAACTATAAGGACCCGGCCTTAAAACATTACATAATCTTGAATTAAATGAATAATTCACATTGAGGATCTTTTTTATTTTAGAGTTTTATAGAATTAATTCATAACTATTGCATTACATCTCAAAAGGTACATAATAGACACTTCTACTATGTTCCCATTTGTTTCAAAAAAACTCTTAAAAAAAGAGTCATGTCAAGTTCCATGTTTTTGATAGGGTGACATTTCCAAGGACCCATCCTTAACCTTATTCCTATTTATGCCCTTTGAAAAATCATTTCATAACCTTGGATGAGAATAAAAAGCTTAGTAAGTGTTATAAAACAATGAAACAAAATAGCAGTTCATCATTACATACATAACATAAGCTCCTTAACAGAACTCATGAAATCATAAGATTTATTAATCACATATAGAAAACATAAATCTTAAATTAACATGTTGAATCCATATCATACATTTATTATTACTATCACAACTACTTATAGAGTAACATTTATAATACCCATCACATTATATTCAATAAATATTTTAGGAGAAACATTCCCATTTAGCTCTGTCACATTACCCAATACATTGGTGATCTATTACAGGCTCATCAGCCTGTGGATTATCACAGATCCATCCGTATATGTAAACAATTCCCATGAACAATATGATATTAATAACACATACAACAAAAAAACGGAATGATAAAATTTCTACATTTCAGTTAAAATATATCATTTAAATATATTGACATAGAAAATACATTATCAAAACCATTTTTGATACCAAAATACATAAAATAGTATATGGTATTTATTTTCCATTCAAAACCATTACAACATGGAATGGAAGCTAGAGATCAAATAATACCCGTGGTCATGGAAAGGTCATTGTCACCTCTTGCATTAAAAAAAATTCATTTTTTCTATTTAGTAAAATTCTCTATAGAAAAAGATTCCAATCGATGTAAAATAAAATTGAAAGGTGTTTATACAGCGTATAAAACAACGTCATGTATTAAAATAAAATATTCCTCAATGAAAGGATATTGAGACGAATTCTATTACCTCATATCTGATTTTACCAGTTTATTCATTAATCACCTGAATAACAAACTAAATTAAATTTATACTTTCTTAATAACATTTTTCTGGTTTATCATTCATTTTAAATCACTTATTTCCATGTTGAAAACAATATTTATTCATTTAAGTTAAAGACGGTCATTTTGTTAACATTGGGTACTTGAGTCAAAAATGAGCTTCTTATATTTACATGTTGTCTATATGGTAAAACTTCCATTATCTCCAGAATGATATTATTGATTTAGATATCATAAATATCTTATATATCCAATATATATATATATATGTATTTATAATAGTAAATATCATTTTGAGATATGAAATTAAATGCATCGTTCATTGAGATGTTAAGCCGTACGTATGCATGAACACTACATTGATTTAAATTTATTATATTAATTGAATTAAATATTAAAAATACATAGTTATATTATAATTATAATATAATATCATATATAATATCATTAACTCTATCATTTATTTGTCCCAGATTTTTCATTAACCAGTTATATCACATTGAGTGGGCAGAAGTCTGCACTTCCAAAAATGAAATTATCATGTTTACCCATAATGGAAACCATAATGGTATTCATTAAATGATAAATACAAAATCATATATAAATAATAAACTTATTATTTATCCTATATAAATATATTTCTATCTTAATGGCTACCATGACAGCCGGTAGTAGATAATTGAATAATAATCGTTTCGTGAGGCTTTAGTTTTCCATCCACAAAAACTGAATTTTCATTACCCATTAAATAGTGTTTCTTGTAAGTGGGGTTAGAATCCATCTCATAATAGAAACCTATTATTTTGAGGATACTATATTTGTCATAAATGAAATTAACAAAAAGTGTTAAGGGGTTGGGGAAGTAAAATAAAACAAAATAACTTTATTGAAGACATTACCATTGAATCTGGTCACTCCCATTGGTTTGAAGCAAAACGGTTTCTTGAATAGCCTTATAAATAAGGTAAGGATTCTAAAAGAAATATAGGTATTTTCAGATCATATTTAGACAGGGGTTGGTTGATCCTAGTGGCCTGAGAGGTGTGAGGAATGGGTAAGAGGTGAGGGATTATTATAAGGCGGAGGAGGATCTCTTTAGGAAAGTGTGAAAATATTATTTTATTAGATAATGATTTTGTATTTCTAAAGGACCAAATCTAATTAACATAAAATATAAGAGGACTCATAGAATAAAATAAATCATCCAATTATAATTGGATAGGTTTTGAATATTATTTTAATCAATATATTATTATTTATTTTAAATAGTTATTAATGAGGTAAACAACACATCATCGTTGTGTCATAAATAATTTAATTTAAACGATGTCTAAAAATTATATAAAAAATACCATAATATAGGAAATTTTTTAGTCATTCCATTTAATATTTATACTCTAAGAGACATCTTATATTATCCTATGTAAAAATTAATTTATTAAAATATATTTGATTATGTCATTCTTTCATTCACTGTAAGTTAATTAAAATGAGTTTTTATTATCACCCATAAGTGGCTCTATGGGGACCCAAAATAGACCCAAAGATTCCCATGGTTGGAAATGACACATCCACTAAGGTTAGTACACGTGTAAAGGTTAGTTTTGATTATTATGATATTTTATTACATTGAATTACCATATTTATCTTTAACCTTGGTAAATAAAAGTCAAAAGACACTATTGAAAAATAATCATCTTATTGAACCACATTATACTTACTAATAACAACCATATATGTTGGATTGTCATAATTCAATTAACAGAAGTGGTTAGATTTCATTTAAATGAAAAAGTCAGTTTTTAACTACTGCTTAGTGGTTTCACCATTAATCAGAAATTGATGTTTTTCAGAAAAATACCAAAAATTTATCCAATGATATATTTGATATTCCAAATTAAAAAATGATTTATATTTTACCTAATTAAATACATAGATGTTGGATTAATTAATTTAAATTATATTCATGTTGCCAAATCAATAATGCGTGTTTTTATGAAATATTAACTATGAAACGATTGAAGAAGGATTGCCATCTAATGGCAGTAAATCGACCTTTTAATGAAACTCGTTGTTGCGTATCAGGTACGTCATTCAAAATAGGAATCCTTTTTAAAGTAAAATTAATATTTAATTTCCAAAATATTACTTAAAATGAAAATGTATTATTTCATTATTTACCTAGGATGTCACAATTTATGACTTGTTTACTGTACAATAATGATGTACATTAGGTTTTTTACCTATTTCAATTCCATTATAGTTATCCATATAGTTACTTTATTGAATTCACATTGACTTGTTTCCCTATAATTCTTTTTGTTTTTGAAAAAAAAAATCCAATTTCATTTTATGTAATGCATAGAGTCAATACCAAACCTATGGGGATCAGAACTCCATTCGGATTATGTTATGACCAATAGAAATATTAGGGTACCATGTAATCTTTGCTTTTTTTTGACATTTTTGAGCAAAAATTATGTAATTAATGGAATATAGAAAATCATTATGCAGCTAGATACTAAACCATCATAAATTGGATAATTTTTTTGTTTCATTGAATAAGTGGGGATGAGAAATGAATGTGATATGAGATATTACATTTCAGAGATAAAAATATAATATATATTTGATTATGGATTTATCTAACCGTAATTTATGAAATTGTATAGTGTAAAATAGAAAAAGAAAAAATATTAAAGGAGATTCTTTGAGAAAGTTTCCTATAGAATATCACTTCCTCGAGAGACTGCTGAGGACCATGGATTCAGATATTTATTAAGACTAGAAGTACTAGGATTTGGGGATAGTATGGTTGACATTGTTGGGTAATGATAGGATGAGTTATATTTACATTGAATAAAAAATATGTGGTTAGTGTTGTATTTATTCTTGAGGAGATGTGTGTTTTAGTGAATAAAATATTGATTTTTTATATTTTAAAACCATGACATCACAATGAAACTAATTTCAATGAATTGGATAGATAATTAACATTGTGGATGCAATTTATGGTCAATAAATACCTCATCAAATCACATAATATTTAATTTTTAGTTGTGTTCAGATTTTTCGTTTTATCATTAACACATGTAATTATTTTACTTTTATTGTGCGAAAAATTAATCTTTTTTACCATGGTATATTTTTTATTCCTAAAAATGAAATTTAAATAAATCATTATATATACCATGTGACTAATAATATGGAATAAATATTGGAAAATTATTTTCAAAATATTTGTAAAATTAATATATAAAAAATACCATATACTAAATTAAAAAGATGGTTTTTAATGTGAAAAGAACAAATGTTCATCATGTTTTTATATCTTATTTCAATTTGAAAATTATTTGATGGACCTAAATAAGATAAATTTAATTATAATTGATATAATTATAAATTTATAAATATTATTTAGTATAACTATATAAATATATTTTATAAAAATAATTTTTCTATTTAAATGTATTATATTCAATATTTATCAAAAAATTAATCCTCTCAGAAAAATTCCATAAATTCACAGAAATCATTTTTTGATATCCCAATTTCAGAAATGGTTATTATTTTCATCAATAATATTTTTAATGTGTTATCCATTATATTTCATATATGTTATCAATCAAATGGTGGAAATATCCATTTTAGGAAAATATATTCTTTTATGCCTAAAATTGGTTTTATTATTATTATAAAACTACCAATCGTAATATATGATTAAAAAATTATTGATAGAATATATAAAATATAAATTACATTAGTGAAACTTACTAAATATTGTTAATTTAATTTTTAATGATAATATTTCATCATTGGAATAAAATAAATTTTTTATAAAGACACCTCGTTTATAATCGATTAGTTTTTATTTCTCATTTAAAATTATTTAGAAACCCGTGAATTTATTTAATAAATGATAAATAAATATTTTCAAAAATAGGTCAATGTAATTCATTCCTTTCATTGTAATATTTATGTGATAAATATCACATTAAAATTATAATATAGTGTCATTTTTTAATTCGATGTGGAATGACTTCTAAAATATTATGAATAGTGTTTCATTTTAAATTCGGGGAGTGTTAAATTAGATGCCATAGAAATTAAATTATAAAAATGATATCTCTACGACATAAAAATGAAAGGGGTATGTGGATCAATATATCTAATCACCATTGTTGGAATGAATATTTGAGAGAGATTACCATTAATATTCATCCTAAAGAAGAATTGAGGTTGTACTTTTAAGATGAAACATTTGAATAATAATAATGAAATGCTCTATTTATTTTAAAAATAGTAAATTGAATCACTACAAGAAATTATCCATTTATCTGAATTCTATTCATAATGAAATGTCTAATTTATGTTGAAAGTAATTTAATTTGTATTATTTATTCTTTTTTTAGATTATTTGGTAATTGATTAGACCTTATTAGACAGTGCATGTGATTCTGGTAGGCTCTTGTATGAATTCATTCTACAATACTCAAGTAAGAATGAATAATTTTACAAAATTATTTCATAATATATTAGGAACATAAAACACATATGAATGATGGAGTAAGTAATTTCATAATCCATAACTTATCACCTATGAAGGATGATAGAAAAAAACCTACATTAGATTTTCAACAGTTGAATCGTGTGTCTGATTGAGTAGAAAGAAATTGGGTCATTCCAAAATATAGGTTAGTATTGAATTTATAATAGGGGTTCAAAAGATCATTGGAAGACAATGGTTTTTGAATGGGAAACTGTTTATGGTTTATAGTCCTTGAAGCAGATTCTTGTTTGTGAATAAAGTACTCTTTAAGTGGTGTAAAGGCCATCCTAGTTGTGTACAGATCCACTTGGAGATATTGGACTTCATCAGTTTGAGATGTACAAGATAACATATGGTCATGAGTCAAGTTCACATCTAGATAAACCTGAAGGGTGTAATATTGATGTTAAACCATAAGGTAAATTCATTAATATGAAGCTGATTTATGTGGGCTTTGATAATATGCATGTAGACTATCATCATGAATTAAAGTAGGAGGAAAACACATCAAGAATTACTGGAAAATGGGGGAATGATTTAGAATTGGATGAAAATGAAAAGGGGAAGACGTCTAAATATTATTATTTGGATAAGATGATCTATTTTTTGAGTTGTGATGATATAGGGAATCTCACATTTTTCTATGTGGAAAAGTTGGCCTAGGAAGTACTAATTTGAACGTAGGCCTACCATTAGTGCATGGTCATGTCCTTTGGTTGTGGGCACAATAGATCATTCTAATATGTTAATATCATTGAGTGATGCCTCATATTGGTTGTAATATATGTTTCAAGTAATAGTTATTGTGATTTTAAATCTCTTTTCCTCTTCACACATCATTGTTGGTTGAGGGTAGAATTGAGTTGACGGAAAATTAATCATGTAGATTAATAAATTATTGATAATATTAAAATATAAAAAATGATTATATATTAAATGAAAGAATAATTGAATTAATTATAAATAGATAATTAATGCAGATAATGATAAAAAATGATTTTAAATAAATTAATTATATAAATTTCAATCATTTATATGAGCCTTACTATTTAAAAAAATAAATTGAATAAATATAAATCATATAAGTAATAAACATATTTGTAATAGTAAAAAATTGTAAATAATTTTGTATATACAAGCATTAATATAATTAATAAATTCCCAAAATAATACAAATTATTAAATTTAAAAAATGGATAGATAAATAATTTTTTGATATATATACACATAAATAATGAACAAAAATGAATAAATATATAATATCAATAATATAAATTAAAAAAAAATTTACATTGACATATATTGAATAATGAATACTAATAAATAATTAATCAAAATTAAATTAAATACAAACAATATATTAAGAATGAATAAATTCAAATAAATATGATTATATGATTTGATTTTTTTAATATAATGAAGTGTCATAAGGATACCCAACCCACACATCCTAAAAATTTATTAAAACATAAAATTATATCAAGCTTACATGGGGTGAAATGATCATGAACCAATATAAATGTAATTTTAAATGAAATAAAATTATAGTAAAAAAAACTCCCTTGTGAAGATCTATCAATGAAATTTGCAGTAGAATGTCTAGAACCTCACTGAAACAATTAACTACAATGCAAGCCATGGAGACAATTCCACTAGAAATCTGAAGCATCCACCAACACCCAATTCACTAACCAATACACTATGAATAAAAATTGATATTGCTTTTTAATCCATAATGAATAATGTGAACTAGTAGCATTTACAATCATATAATTGTAGATGACCGTATAAAAGAAACTATCCATAATCAAACTAAATTGACTTGAAATAATAATGAATCAATAAAACATCCTATCATATCTTGTGGGAAAAAATTGGCATACAATGTGGTAAGACATATCACACCATAAAAAATATTAAATCACATAGACCTCAACACAATAATGACCCACAACATCAGGAATCATTGAAACCATTTGAAGTAACCACATCCTAAAAAAAGTGACTCATTATATTGAAAATGAATCAATAAATCTTTAGACACCCAATATTATGGATATCCATATTATAAAAGTATCAAAACAATTTTTTCAATTGTCTTCAATCAGTATAAAAAATAATCATTTTTCATCTAATTAAGTGAACAAAATAGATTAATGAATTAATTTATGCCAATGACATGAACAAATCTGTTCTACATGGTTTACCACCCTTATACATTTTGATTTAGAGTCATGATGTCTTGAACAAAAATAGAACAACATCCAATACCCAAAATATAGAATCCAACCACCCATAAATACCTCCCATCACAACATCCAAAAACATACTGCGTAAATAATGATCACAAAAAAATAAAATTCCAAACCAAAAAGCTGAAGCATAAACGAGAGGAATCAAAATTATATTGACACAAAAAGGGGAGTCAAAGTGTGAGAAGAACCATGGTATGAATCATATGAGTCATTTCCCTGGAATTTCCTTTTAATAAATTCTTGTATTACCGTTTTACTACCTTCATAAATTCATAAATCATTATTTATTTAATTTGAAGGTAGATATCTAGTGAAAATTCACCATCACTATATTTTTGTACTGAAACTTCTTCTTGTGCCTCCATCCAAGTTTCATGTTCCTCCTCCAAATACTCTGGGATCCTACGTGCATCAATCAATGAATGATCAATATCACCATCACAAATAGTGATTTTTGTACCATCTGCTGATTTTGGTGGGTATGTAGGCTAAACATAAATAGGATGTGGGGGATAATTGTTTTTATTTCCCAACTCCCTCAAGTTATATTTAGTTTCAATATATTAAAATTTTATTTAATATAGTTGCATAATAAAATACATAAACACCTTGTTGGTGTAATGGGTGGTACACATTGTGGTTCAATTGCATGCCAAAATATTATGGGTTGGAGATTGACATATAATAATAATTTATAATAATATCAAACATATTAATATTTTTAAACATAATAATTAAAAACGTATAAATATTAATCTGATAATTTGAAAAAAAAAGAAAATATTGAATAATTGTAAATATATATGTATATATTATAGAAAATGATTTAATTCCAAAAATGTTTGACAGTTATTATATATCATAAATGGGAAACAATATCAACGAAATAATATTAAAAATGAATAAATTAAACTAAATAAATTACAAAGATATATAAAAAAATTGATACATAACATTAATTACATGAATTATTAAATATGATAATGAATATAATTAAATTGATATTTATGATTGTTTTTTATTATTTATGTATGCATTGAACTAATTTTATATAGAAAATAATACAAATTAATAACCTTTTAAATTTAAAAATTGTTAGAATATTATTATTTTATTAAAAATATTAATATATAATCATGTAAAAACTATAAAAATTTAATATATTATGATGATATTATATAAATATATATTAAGAATGAAAACATTATTGAATATTCTAAAAATGGAGGTATATTTGAAAAAAATATATTAAATCAATAAATAGACATACACGTACACACAAACAAACACATATTCATACATTAATACAAATCTTCACATACATATACAAATGCTCGTACAAAAATAAACAAACACATACAAATAAAGATACACATCCACACATGCACACATACACATACACAATGATATATAACCAAAAACATGCATATCAATAGTTACATGAACATACATGTACACATATATACATATACATACACTTGAACATGATAACTAACACATATGCATACCTGTACACTTGAAATAGTATATATATATATATATATTTGTATACGTATTACCACATAAGAATACACACAGTTACATACTCATGCATGCACATACATTCATAAATAAAAATATTCATAAATACATACACATACTATGAAAAAAAGGACATAAACATACACATACACATACACATACACATACACATAAACATACATATACTAATCTATATGCATACACATATAGACCTGAATTTGCATATGCATACAAATCCATACAATTGCATACATCAGAATGTGCATACATACACATCTATACATTTGATTATTTAAATACACATAAAACATAAAAAAACACATATACACATACACATTATCATACACACATACATACACATACACACAAACATACACATAGACATACATGAACACATACTTACATATACACATATATATACACATATAACAAAATTCACAAGAACATAAATATGCACATACACACATACAGAAGTCTCTATACATACATATACAATATATATATATATATACACATAGAAATACATATAAATACGCATAGATTTACACATACATACATATAAAATTTTATACAAACATACATACATGTATATATACATGTATAGATATGTAAAAACATTCACATACAATTATATGCACATCTATGCACATATACATAAATACAAATACATACAATAAACATTAAAAAACACAAACCCAAACATACAACACAACCCATGAATATAACATATTTATTTATAAAAGAATATATATTAAAATGACGATGAATTCAATGTGAAAAAATAAAAAACTTGTAAACATGTAAAAAACATGAAAAATTAAATAAATTCTTAAAAAACATGTAAATAATGATGAAAATAATAAGAAAAGGTATTCAAATTAATTAAATATATTAATTTTAGACATTTTATTTTTTAAGAAAAAAAATTTAAATGAAAATTTACAATATAAAATAAAAAAATTCTAATAATTTAAAAACATTGTAAAAAATTATGTATAATTTGAATGGTTAATTTAATTTATTTTAATCTCAAAAAAATATAGAATTTATAAATATTAATTCATACAAATTAACCATAATATTTTTAATATTATAAAAATATTACAACCTTATAAATAAAAATGAATAAATAATATTCTTATAAATAAAAAAATATTTAGAATATTATTCCGTAGAAAATAATAGTGTATAAAAAATATTTAAAAATGAATATATTTCAAAAATATTAAAAAATATGAAATATTAGAAATTAATAAAAAATTTAATGGAATATTAGTAAATTTGAATAATCTAAAAAATTTAAGGATGTCAATTCGTAAAATTAATTAAACTAATTACATAAACATAAATATGAATAAATATGAATAAGAATATATTATTAATTATATAAATGAAAAAATATTAAAAATGATTTATATGTACTATATAATAAGATTCATAAATAATTAAATAAAATGAAATTAAATAGACCCTCATATTTCAATAATGAATAAATTAAAATAATTATTATTAAATAATTTGATGAGTAAATTCATTAATATGTAAATATAGTAACGGAATAAATAATATTCATATATATTAAAAGGTTTATTTTATATAATTTCATACATAGCTTCATAAACACTTAAATTGGGTATGAGATGTCAAACATGAGCGTTCATTTTCATGCCTAAATTGTCTGTGTTGGGGATGGTCATCTAGGAGTCAATTATATTTTTGTTGAACTTATTAGAAATTGTTAAAATAGAAAAAATAATTAATTAATATTAATCATATAAATTATTAAAAATTTACAATAATAAATAAATTTTTTTATACGTGTAAAGAGTTTACAAAAATGAATGCATTCTATATATATTTAAAATGATAAAATGTATAAAACGAAAAAATAATGAAACATTATTAAAATGAATAAGATAAATTAAATAAAATACACATATATTATTAAAATGATACATCATATCATTAATTATGTGAATTAAAAACATATTAAAATAAATAATAATAAATAATTTATTATTATTATTATTTGTATTTATTGATTTATGTGATATCTTGATTGTGTGTATCAAATATAAAAACTTACTAATCATTGGAAAATTTTATAACTTTTAATATGTTTTCATTTTAATAAATATATTGTTATTTAGAAATTTATAATACCCATCATAGTATATTCAATAAATATTTTAGGAGAAACCTTACCATTTAGCTCTATCACGTTACCCAATACATTAAAGATCTATTGCAGGCTCATCAGCCCGTGGATTATCACAGATCCACCCGTATATGTAAACAATTCCCAAGAACAATATGATATTCATAACACATTAAAAAAAACGGAAAGATAACATTTCTACATTTCAGTTAAAATATATCATTTAAATAAATTGACATAGAAAATACATTATCAAAAACATTTTTGATACAAAAATACATAAAAGACTATATGGTATTTATTTTCCATTCAAAACCATTACAACTTGGAATGGAAGCCAGAGATCAAATAATACTCGTGGTCGTGGAAATGTCGTTTTCACCTATTGCATTAAAAAGAAACATTCATTTTTTCTATTTAATAAAATTCTATATAGAAAAATATTCAAAACGATGTAAAAGAAAATTGAAAGGTGTTTATAAAATGTATAAAACTATTGGGCGGAGAAGTGATGGCAAGAGGGGGGTGAATTGCCTTTTAAAAAAATAATTAACAATTTAAAACAATTATCAAAGTGCAGCGGAAATAAAAGAGGCAAGACACAAAACTTGATAACAGAGTTCGGCTTAAACCAAAGCCTACATCTCCGCTCCCAACTCAACCGTTGAGAGATTTACTACCGCTTGCTTTTTAATGGTTTTAGCAAGAAACCCACTAGACTTTAAGGTTAGTCTAGAACCTATTACAGCTTGCTTTTAATGGTTATGCAAGAACCCACTTGCTTTCAATGGTTGAGCAAGAACCCACTAGCCTTCTTACAGGTGAAGGCTAGCTCACCTATGACTCAAGCCTTTTAAAGGGAAGGCTTTACTAACCTCTTCACACCTTGAAGGTGTTGTGAAAACCCAAACAAGAGAAAGATGAGAGAAAGAGGGGTTTGTAGGCACAAACCCAAATTGATGCTCAAAATGATAAAGAATGAAAAACCGTAATGAGGAGAAGCCTTGGGCGCCAAAGGATTGATGGAGTTGATGAAGAGCGCTCCCAAGCTTCTATGGTGGTGCTCCTTGGATGTGGAAATGTGTTGGAGCAATTGGGGGTTCCTTGGAGGAATGCGCCGGAGGTTCGCCAAATGATCAAAAATGTTCTCGTGGGCTTCCGTGTTATTCCGGGGCTTCCTAGTCCTTTATTTATAGAGGGGGAACCCTCATATGGCCTTTGGAGGTCTTCGGAGCCGTTGGAGAGGCCTTCGGAGCCATTGGGAGTCAAGTGGACAAGCCTGGTCAAAGCCCAACGGCTAGTTTGACTGGCTCCACCGGCTGACCGGTGCTTGGCCACCGGTTGGACGGTGCTTTGAAAAAGGGATAGGGCTCGGGCTCAGGCACCACTGGCTGGCCGGTGAGGAGGCCACCGGTTGGCCGGTGTTGAGGCAGTAGGTGTCACTATTTTGTCTGGGTCCACCGGCTGGCCGGTGGTGGGACACCGGTTGGCCGGTGGTCTGGACAGAAGGATGCCTTTTGTCTAGGCTCCATCGGCTGGCCGGTGGGCATCCACCTGTTGGCCGGTGGACTGAAAATCAGTCCACTTTGGGTCCTTCTTGGCCCAATTCCTTGGCAACCTTTTGCCTATCAACAAAAACACAAAAAAAAAATTAGATAAATAAGAGAGTGATTGTGGTCATGAAAATTAAACCACGAGGGGTACGAGAGGTACAACAATCTCCCCCTATTTTTATGATCACAATCACCAAAACAAGCAATGTAAAAGACTGAAATTAGAGGCATGCTTTAAAGGATATATTGACAAGTAAATCAAAGCATGAGAGAAAGATTTTTCCCCCAATCAACCAAGAATTTCTCCCCCTTTGTGATTATCAAAATAGCACGGGGCATAAAACTTGATTGAGGGAAAGAGTTGAAAAACAAGATAGAGATTTTAAATCAATTGAAATTTTTGAAATTTGAATTGAAATTTTTGAATGAAAATTTTGAATGAAAATTATGAATTGATAGTTTTGAAATTTGAATTGATAGTTTTTAAATTAAAGCAAAAAGGCTTAAATAATCCTAACACCCCCTAAATAAAAACAACAAATCACCGGGGAGAGGTTTTTGAAACCGAGACAAATTTTGGTCTGGTGAGACTCGCTAAAAGGGATTTTTCAATCCATACTTGTCTAGTGGCGGGTCTTCTCCTAAGAAATTCATCACTAAGGCAAATGGTTTTAGGCCTTCCATACCTGGCATTTTTGCAATCGCACTCATAAATTAAGTGCCCGTGTTTTTTACAATAGTTGCAAAATTTATATTGGGAGCTCCCCCTTACAAAAATAGTTGGAGCATGGGAAGAGGAAGTTTGCTTGGAATAGCCAAGCCCTTCGGTGGTTCTAGATATGCGTTGGGAACCAAGCAATTTGGTCAAATTTTGTTCACCTTGGGTGAACTTGGCAAGAGATTCTCTTAAATCCTTAATAGTTGAATTCAAAGAATCAACATTTGGAATATCTTGGATTTTGAGGGACAACTCCTCCTTTTCTTTGAGAAGATGTTCCTTTTCAGAAGAGAGTTTTCTGAAATGCTTTTTTAAATCAACAAATTTGGTAGAAATTTCGTGAAAACCTTCCTCCAATTGATCTCTCGCATGTTGGAGATCCTCATAAGATAAATGATTAAAAGAATTTGAAGAACAAGAGGATGAGGAGTCGGAAGAGGGTACCTCGTGAAATGCCATTAGGCATTTTTTACCGTTGTCACTTGAGGAGGAGGAGGAAGAGGATGTGTAGCTATCACTCCATGTGGCCTTGAAAGCCTTCTTCTTTTCCTTTTGCTTGGACCTTTTCTTGTTGAGTGGAAAATCGGGCTTGTAATGGCGTTTCTTGCCACACCCGTAACATGTTACCTCGGGCTCGGATTTTTCGTTGGGTTGAGCCTTGCGAGATTTCTTCTTCCTGTGCTTTTTCAGGAATTTGTGCATTTTGCGGGCAAGATTCTCCATTTTCGAGTCTCTGCTTGAAGAGGAAGACGATGAGGAGGAGGATCTTTCTTCATGTTGAACATTGAAGGCGATGTTCTTTGGAAATTTGATCGGTTTGCCTTCCTTTTCATCTTGCCTCCTCATGGTGATCTCGTAGGTCCTGAGGGATCCGATGAGCTCTTCGACCGGCATGTTCTTGATGTCTTTTGCTTCTTGAATTGTCGTGACTTTTGGTGCCCATGAGTTTGGTAGGATCCAAAGGATCTTCTTGACAATCGTTTCGGCAGACACATCATCACCAAGGGACTTTCTCCCATTGCAAACGTCAGTAAAACGAGTAAACATTTCAGTTATATTTTCAGATGGATGCATGGTAAAATATTCAAAATCTTGACGGTACATATCCAATCGAGTATCCTTAACTTTGTTGGTCCCCTCATGGGTAACCTCCAAAAGTTTCCAGATTTCATGTGATGAGGTGCATGTGGAAACTCGATTGAATTCATTACGATCAAGGCCGCAATGAATAGCATTCATGGCTTTGCCATCAAGCTCGAAATTTTTAATATCGGCTTGAGTCAATTTGGATTCATCGGGAGAAGAGAGAGAATAACCATGCATGAGAATTTTATAAATAGGATGGCCAATACATCTAAGAAAAGTAGTCATGCGGGTTTTCCAATAGGTACAGTCGGTTCCATCAAAGAATGGAGCACGACCCAATGAATTGCCTTCGGGGGCGAAAGAGGTTGAAGTTGTCACAATGGATCTTGAATTTGAAACCGGTGAAGGTATTACTCAAATTTTTCCTCTGATACCAAGTGTTGGGCGGAGAATTGATGGCAAGAGGGGGGTGAATTGCCTTTAAAAAAAATAATTAACAATTTAAAACAATTATCAAAGTGCAGCGGAAATAAAAGAGGCAAGACACAAAACATGATAACGGAGTTTGGATTAAACCAAAGCCTACGTCTCCGCTCCCAACTCAACCGTTGAGAGATTTACTACCGCTTTCTTTTTAATGGTTTTAGCAAGAAACCCACTAGACTTTAAGGTTAGTCTAGAACCTATTACAGCTTGCTTTTAATGGTTATGCAAGAACCCACTTGCTTCCAATGGTTGAGCAAGAACCCACTAGCCTTCTTACAGGTGAAGGCTATCTAACCTATGACTCAAGCCTTTTAAAGGGAAGGCTTGACTAACCTCTTCACACCTTGAAGGTGGTGTGAAAACCCAAACAAGAGAAAGATGAGAGAAAGAGGGGTTTGTAGGCACAAACCCAAATTGATGCTCAAAATGATAAATAATGAAAAACTGTAATGAGGAGAAGATTTGGGCGCCAAATGATTGATGGATTAGATGAAGAGTGCTCCCAAGATTCTATGGTGGTGCTCCTTGGATTTGGAAATGTGTTGGAGCAATTGGGGGTTCCTTGGAGGAATGCGCTGGAGGTTCGCCAAATGATCAAAAATGTTCCCGTGGGGTTCCGTGTTATTCAGGGGCTTCCTAGTCCTTTATTTATAGAGGGGGAACCCTCATATGGCCTTTGGAGGTCTTCGGAGCCGTTGGAGAGGCCTTCGGAGCCGTTGGGAGTCAAGTGGACAAGCCTGGTCAAAGCCCAACGACTAGATTGGCTGGCTCCACCGGCTGACCAGTGCTTGTCCACCGGTTGGCCGGTGCTTTGAAAAAGGGAGAGGGCTCGGGCTCCGGCACAACCGGCTGGCCGGTGAGGAGGCCACTGGTTGGCCGGTGCTGAGGCAGTAGGTGTCACTATTCTGTCTGGGGCCACCGGCTGGCCGGTGGTCTGGACAGAAGGATGCCTTCTCTCCAGGCTCCATCGGCTAGCCGGTGGGCATCCACCGGTTGGCCGGTGGACTGAAAATCAGTCCACTTTGGGTCCTTTTTAGCCCAATTCCTTGGCAACCTTTTGCCTATAAAAAAACACTTCAAACAAGATTAGATAAATAAGAGAGTGATTTTGATCATGAAAATTAAACCACGAGGGGTACGAGAGGTACAACAAAAACAACGTCATGTATTAAAATAAAATATACCTCAATCAATGGATATTGAGATGAATTCTATTACCTCATATCTGATTTTACCCGTTCATTCATTAATCAACTGAATAATAAACTAAAGTTAATTTCTGCTTTCTTAATAAACTTTTTCAGGTTTATAATTCCTTTTAAATCAATTATTTACATGTTGAAAACAATATTTATTCATTTATGTTAAAGACGGTCATTTTGTTAAAATTGGGTACTTGAGTCAAAAACGAGCTTCTTATATTTACATGTTGTCTATGTGGTAAAAATTACATTATCACCAGAATGATATTATTGATTTAGATATCATAAATATCTTATATATCCAATATATATGTATGTATTTATAATAGTAAATATCATTTTGAGATAAGAAATGAAATGCACCGTTCATTGAGATGTTAAGTCGTATGTATGCATGAACACTACATTCATTTAAATTTATTATATTAATTGAATTAAATATTAAATATAAATAGTTATATTATAATTCCAATATAATATATTATATAATATCATTAACTCTACCCTTTATATGTCCCAGATATTGCATTAATGAGTCATATCAAATTGAGTGGGTAGTAGTCTGCACTTCCAAAAATGAAATTATCGTGTTTATCCATAATGGAAACCATAATGGTATTATTTAAATGATAAATACAAATGCATATAGAAATAATAAACTTATTATTTATCCTATATAAATATAGTTCTATCTTAATGGCCACCATGACAGGCAGTATTGGATAATTGAATAATCAACGTTTCATGAGGCTTTAGTTTTCCATCCACAAAAACTGAAATTTCATTACCAATTAAATTGTGTTTCTTGTAAGTGAGGTTAGAAACCATATCATAACAAAAACCTATTATTTTGAGGATACTATAGTTGTCATAAATGAAATTAATAACTAGTGTTAAGGGGTTGGAGAAGTAAAATAAAACAAAATAACTTAATTGAAGACATTACCATTGAATCTGATAACTCCCTTTGGATTGAACAAAAAGGGTTTCTTGAATTACCTTATACCTAAGGTAAGGATTCTAAAAGAAATATAGGTATTTTCAGATCTGATTTGGGCAGGGGTTGGTTGATCCTAGTTGCCTGAGAGGTGTGAGGAATGGGTAAGAGGTGAGGGATTTTTATAATGTGCAGGAGGAGCTCTTTAGGAAAGTGTGAAAATATTATTTTATTAGATAATGAATTTGTATTTATAAAGGACCAAATCTCATTAACATAAAATATAAGAGGACTCATAGACGTAATTAAATCATCCAATTATAATTTGAAAGGTTTTGAATATTATTTTAATCAATATATTATTATTTATTTTAAATAGTTATTAATGAGGTAAACAACGCATCATCATTGTGTCATAAATAATTTAATTTATATGATGTCAAAAAATTATATAAAAAATACCATAATATAGGAAATTGTTTAATAATTCCATTTTATATTTATACTATAAGAGATATCTTATATAACCCTATGTAAAAATTAATTTATTAAAATATATTTGATTATGTCATTTTTTTCAGTCACTATAAGTTAATTAAAATAAGGTTTTATTATCACCCTAAAGTGGCTCTATGGGGACCAAAAATAGACCCAAGGATTCCCCTGGTCGGAAATGAAACATCCACTAAGGGTAATACAAGTGTAAAGGTTATTTTTGTTTATTATGATATTTTATTACATTGAATTACCATATTAAACTTTAACCGTGGTAAATAAAAGTCAAAAGACACGATTGAAAAAATTGATTTTCATCTTATTGAACCACATTATACTTACTAATAACAACCATGTATGTTGGATTTTCAGAATTCTATTCACAGAAGTGGTTAAATTTCATATAAATGAAAAATACAATTTTTAACTACTGCTTAGTGGTTTCACCATTAATTAGAAGTTGATGTTTTTCAGAAAAATACCAAAAAAATTTCCAAAGCTATATTTGATATTCCAAATTATGAAATGATTTATATTTTACCTAAATAAATACATAGATGTTGGATTAATTAAATTAAAATATATTCCTGTTTCCAAAGCAATAAAGCGTGTTTTTATGAAATATTAACTATGAAACGATTGAAGAAGGATTGCCATCTAATGGCGGTAAATCGACCTTTTAATGAAACTCGTTGTTGCGTATTAGGTACGTTGTTGAAAATAGGAATCCTTTTAAAAGTAAAATTAATATGTAATTCCAATAATATTACTTAAAATGATAATGTATTATTTCATTATTTACCTAGGATGTCACAATTTTTGACTTGTCTATTGTACAATAATGATGTACATTAGGTTTTTTACCTATTTTAATTCCATTATAGTTGTCCATATAGTTACTTTCATGAATGAACATTGACTTGTTTCTCTTTAATTCGTTTTGTTTTGTGAAAAAAAAATTCCCATTTCATTTTATGTAATGCATGGAGTCAATCCCAATCCTTTGGGGATCAGAACTCCACTCGGACTATGTTATGACCAATCGATATATTAGGGTACCATGTTATCTTTTCTGTTTTTTGACATTTTTTAGCATAAATTATGTAATTAATGGAATATAGAAAATCATTATTCACCTAGAAACTAAACCATCATAAATTGGATAATTGTTTTATTTCATTGAATTGAGAAATGAATGCGATTTGAGATATTACATTTCAGAGATAAAAATATTATATATATTTTATTATGTATTTATCTTAACTTAATTAATGAAATTGGATAGTTTAAAATAGAAAAATAAAAAATATTAAAGGAGGTTCTTTGAGAAAATTACTTACAGAATATCACTTCATCGAGAGACTGTTGAGGACAATGGATTTGGATATTTATTAAGACTAGAAGTACTAAGATTTGGGGATAGTATAGTTGATATTGTTGGGTAATGATATGATGAGTTATAATTATATTGAATCAAAAATATGTGGTTTGTGTTGTATTTATTATTGAGGATATGTGTGTTTTATTGAATAAAATATTGATTTTTTATATTTTAAAACCATGACATCTCAGTGAAATTAATTTCAATGAATTTGATAGATAATTAACATTGTGGATGCTATTTATGGTCAATAAATACCTCATCAAATCACATAATATTTAATTTTTAGGTATGTTTAGATTTTTCATTTTATCATTAACACTTGTAATTATTTTACTTTTATTGTGCAAAAAATTTAACTTTTTTACCATGGTATATGTTTTATTCCTAAAAAAGAAATTTAAATAAATAATAATTTATACCATATGATTAATAATATGGAATAAATATTTGAAAATTATTTTCAAAATATTTGTAATATTACAATATAAAAAATAGCATATACTAAATTAAAAAGAGGGTTTTTAATGTGAAAAGAAAAAATGTTCAACATGTTTTTATATCTAATTTCAATTTAATATTTATTTGATGGACCTAAATTAGATAAATTTATTTATAATTGATATAATTATAATTTTATATATATTATTTAGTCTAACTATATAAATATATTTTATAAAAATAAGTTTTCTATTTAAATGTATTATTTTCAATATTTATCAGAAAATTAATCCTCTCAGAAAAATTCCATAAATTCACAGTAAGCATATTTTGATATCCCAATTTCAGAAATGGTGATTATTTTCATCAATAATATTTTTAAAGTGGTATCCATTATATTTCATATATGTTCTCAATAAAATGGTGGAAAATATCAATTTTAGGAAAATGTATTCTTTTCTGCATAAAATTTGTTTTATTATTATTATAAAACAACCAATCGTAATATATGATTAAAAAATTATTGATAGAATTTATAAAATATAAATTAGATTAGTGACACTTACTAAGGATTTTTAATTTAATTTTTAATGATAATATTTCGTTATTAGAATAAAATAATTTTTTATAAAGAAACCACATTTATAATCGATTAGTTTTAATTTCTCATTTGAAATTATTTGGAAACCCATGATTTTATTTAAAAAATGATTAATAAATATTTTCAAAAATATTTTAATGTAATTCATTCCTTTTATTCTAATATTTATGTGATAAATATCACATTAAAATTATAATATAGTGTCATTTTTTAATTCGATGTGGCATGACTTCTATAATATTATACATAGTGTTTCATTTTATATTCGGGCAGTGTTAAATTAGATGCCACTGAAATTAAATTATAAAAATGATATCTCTATGACATAAAAATGAAAGGGGTATGTGGATCGACATATATAATCAGCATTGTTGGCATGAATATTTGAGAGAGATTACCATTCATATTCATCCTGAAGAAGAATTGAGGTTGTACTTTAAAAATGAAACATTTGAATAATAATAATGAAATGCTCTATTTATTTTAAAAAACATTAAATTGAATCACTACATGAAATTATCCATTTATCTGAATTATATTCATAATGAAATGTCTAATTTATGTTGAAAGTAATTTAATTTTAATTATTGATTCTTTTTTTAGATTAGTTTCTCATTGATTAGACCATATTAGACAGTGCATGTGATTCCGGTAGGCTCTTGTATGAATTCATTCTACAATACTCGAGTAAGAATGAATAATTTTACAAAATGATTTCATAATATATTAGAAACATAAGACACATATGAATCATGGAGTAAGTAATTTCATAATCCAGAACTTCTCACCTATGATGGATGATAGTAAAAAACATACATTAGATGTTCAATAGTTGAATCGTGTGTCTGATTGAGTAGAAATAAATTGGGTGATAACAAATTATAGGTTAGTATTGAAATTATAATAGGGGTTCAAAATATCATTGGAAGAAAATTGTTTTTCAATGGGAAACTGTTTATGGTTTATAGGCCTCAAAGCAGATTCTTGTTTGTGAATAAAGTACTCCTTAAGTGGTGTAAAGGCCATCCAAGGTGTGTATAGATCCACATGGAGATATTGGACTTCTTTAGTTTGATATGTACAAGATAAAAAATGGTCATGAGTCAAGTACACATCTAGATAAACCTGAAGGGGGTAATATTGAAGTTAAACTATAAGGGAAATTCATTAATATGAAGTAGATTTATGTGGGATTTGATAATATGCTTGCAGACTATCATCAGGAATTAAAGTAGGAGGAAAACACATCAAGAATTACTGTAAAATGGGGGAATGTTTTAGAATTTGATGAAAATGAAAAGGGGAAGATGTATAAATATTATAATTGGGATAAGCTGATCCATTTTTTGAGTTGTGATGATATAGGGAATCTCACATATTTCTATGTGGAAAAGTAGGCCTAGGAAGTAGTAATTCAAATGTATTCCTACCTTTAGTTCATGGTCATGTCCTTTGGTTGTGGGCATCATAGATCATCCTAATATGATTATATCATTGAGTTATGTCTCGGAATGGTTTTAATATATGATTCAAGTAATAGTGATTTTGATTTTAAATCTCTTCTCCTCTTCACACATCATTGTTGGTTGAGGGTAGAATTGAGTTGACTGAAAATTAATCATGTAGATTATGAAATTATTGATAATATTAAAATAGAAAAAATGATTATATATTAATTGAATGAATAATTGAATTAATTTTAAATAGATAATTAATGTAGATAATGATAAAAAATGATTTTAAATAAATTAATTATATAAATTTCAATCATTTATATGAACCTTACTATTTAATAAAATAAATTGAATAAATATAAATCATATAAGTAATAAACATATTTGTAATAGTAAAAAATTGTAAATAATTTTGTATAAATAAGCATTAAGATAATTAATAAATTCCCAAAATAATAAAAATTATTAAATTTAAAAAATTGATATATAATATTAATTTTTTGATATATATACACATAAATTATAAACAAAAATGAATAAATATATAATATAAATAATATAAATAAAAAAAATATTTACATTGACATATATTGAATAATGAATATTAATAAATAATTAGTCATATTTAAATTAAATACAAAAATATATTAAGAATGAATAAATTCAAATAAATATGATTTTATGATTTTATTTTTTTAATAGAATGAAGTGTCAAATGGATACCCAACTGACACATCCTGAAAATTTATTAAAACATAAAAATTTATCGAGCTTACATGGGGTGAAATAATCTTGCACCAATATAAAAGTAATTGTAAATGAAATAAAATTATAGTAAAAAAACTCCCCCATGAAGATCTATCAATGCAATTTGTAGTAGATTGTCTAGCTCCTCACTGAAACAATTAACTAGAATGCAAGCCATGGAGACAATTACACTAGAAATCTGAAGCATCCACCAACACCCAATTCACTAGCCAATACACTATGAATAAAAATTGATATTTCTTTTTAATCCATAATGATTAATGTGAACTAGTATCATTTACAATCATATAATTGTAGATGATCGTAAAAAAAGAAACTATCCATAATCAAACTAAATTGACTTGAAATAATAAAGAATCAATAAAACAACCTATCTTATATTGTGGGAAAAATTGGCATAAAATGAGGAAAGACATATCACACCACATAAAATATTAAATCACATAGACCTCAACACAACAATGACCCACAACATCAGGAATCATTGAAACCATTTAAAGGAACCACTTCCTAAAAAACTTACTCATTCTATAGAAAATGAATCAATAAATCTTTAGACATCCAATATTATGGATATCCATATTATAAAAGTATCAAAACAATATTTTCAATTGTCTTCAATCAGAAAAAAAATAAACAATTTTCATCTAATTAAGTGAACAAAAGAGATTAATGAAATAATTTATGTCAATTACAGGAACAAATCCGATCTACAAGGTTTACCACCCTTCTACATTTTGATTTAGAGTCATGATTTCTTGAACAAAAATAGAACAACATCCAATGCCAAAAATATATGAATCCAACCACCCATAAATACCTCCCATCACAGCATCCAAAAACATACTTCATAAATAATTATCAAAAAATAAATAAAAATCCAAACCAAAAAGATGAAGCATAAACGTAAGGAATCCAAATTATATTGACACTCAAAGGGGAGCCAAAGTGTGAGAAGAACCATGGTTTGAATCATATGAGTCATTTCCATGAAATTTCCTTTTAATAAATTCTTGTATTACCCTTTACTACCTTCATCAATTCAGAAATCATTATTTATTTAATTTGAAGGTAGATATCTAGTGGAAATTCACCATCACTATATTTTTGTACTGAAGCTGCTTCTTATGCCACCATCCAAGTTTCATGTTCCTCCCCGAATTACTCTGGGATCCTACATGCATCAATCAATGAATGATCAATATCACCATCACAAATAGTGGATTTTGTACCATCTGCTGATTTGGGTGGGTAAGTAGGCTAAACATCAATAGGATGTGGGGGATAATTGTTTTTATTTCCCAACTCCCTCAAGTTATATTTAGTTTAAATATCTTAAAATTTTATTTAATATAATTGCATAATAAAATACATAAACACCTAGATGGTGTAAGGGGTGGTACACATTGTGGTTCAATTGCATGCCAAAATATTATGGGTTGGAGACTGACATATAATATGAATTTATAATAATATCAAACATATTAATATTTTTAAACATAATAATTAAAAAACTATAAATATTAATCAGATAATTTGAAAAAAAAAGAAAATATTGAATAATTGTAAATATATATGTATATATTTTAGAAAATGATTAAATTCCAAAAAACTTGACAATTATTATATATCATAAATGGAAAAAAATATCAATTAAATAATATTAAAAATGAATAAATTAAACTAAATAAATTACAATGATATTTAAAAAATATTAATACATAACATTAATTACATGAATTATACAAATTTGATAATGAATATAATTAAATTCCTATTTATGATTTTATTTATTATTTATGTATGCGTTGAAATAATTTTATATAGATAATATAACAAATTAATAGCCTTTTAAATTTTAAAATTTTTAGAATATTATTATTTTATTAAAACTATTAATATATAATCATGTAAGAAACTATAAAAATTTAATATATTATAATGATATTATATAAATATATATTAAGAATGAAAACATTATTGAATATACTAAAAATAGAGGTATATTCGAAAAAATATTAAATCAATAAACATACATACACTTACAGACAAACATACACATATTCATACATATATAAAAATCTACACATACGTATACAAATGCTCATACAAAAATAAACAAACACACACAAATAAAGATACACATACACACATGCACACATACACATACACAATGATATATAACCAAAAACATGCATATCAATAGTAACATGCACATACATGTACACATATATACATATACATACACTTGAACATGGTAATTTACACGTATGCATAGCTGTCTAGTTGAAAATGTATATATATATATCTATACACGTATTACCACATAAAAATACACACAGTTACATACTCATGCATGTACATACATTCATATATATAAATATTCATAAATACATACACATACTATGAAAAAAACGGACATAAACATACACATACACATACACATACACATAAACATACATATACTAATCTATATGCATACACATATACACCTGAATTTGCATATGCATAAAAATCCATACAATTGCATACATCAGAATGTGCATACATACACATCTATACATTCAATTATGTTAATACACATAAAACATAAAAAAACACATATACACATACACATTATCATACACACATACATACACATACACACAAACAAACACATAGACATACATGAACACATACTTACATATACACATATATATACACATATAACAAAATTCACAAGAACATAAATATGCGCATACACACATATAGAAGTCTGTCTACATACATATAAAATATATATATATACATACACATAAAAATACATATACATACACATAGATTTACACATACATACATATAAAAATTTATACATACATACATACATGTATATATACAAGTACACATATGTAAAAACATTCACATACAATTATATGCACAACTATGCACATATACATAAACACAAATGCATACAATAAACATAGAAAAACACAAACCCAAACATATAACACAACTCATGAATATAACATATTTATTTAGAAAAGAATATATATTAAAATGACGAAGAATTCAAAGTGAAAAAAATTAAAAACTGGTAAACAAGTAAAAAAACATGAAAAATTAAATAAAATCTTAAAAAACATGTAAATAATGATGAGAATAATATGAAAAGGTATTCAAATTAATTAAATATATTTATTTTAGACATTTAAATTTTTATGAAAAAAAATTAAATGAAAATTAACAATATAAAATAAAAAATTACTAATAATTTTAATACATTGTAAAAAATTATGTATAATTTGAATGGATAATTTAATTTATTGTAATCACAAAAAAATATAGAATTTATAAATATTAATTCATACAAAATAATCATGATTTTTTTAATATTATAAAAATATTACAACCTTATAAATAAAAATTAATAAATAATATTCTTATAAATAAAAAAATATTTAGAATTTTCACGACCAGTCCTCGGGGCCCGTGCCATGACTACCCCAAGCCCGCCTTCCATAGGCAAGGGGCTGGCGACTAGCACCAAAGGTGTAAATCCCGATAACTGGGAAGGGATTGACATTATAAAAAAAACAAGCACCATAGAGTACAAGCAGAAGCAAAACACTAAGTACAAAAGAAATGATGAAAAGTAAAAAGGGCCTGAATACAAACCCCAAAGAAAGTACAACTTCAACTGAACAAGGTGCAACAGCAAAATGAAAATCTGCTGGAAGAAGGAAGCAGCTCCTGGGTCGTCCTCCTCGGATCCTACCAACAGGGTAGGTACAGATAGCACAACTCCTGGTCGTCTACCACGGATCCTAACTGAAGGGTAGGTACAGATAGCCTCCTCTACGCTCTCATCCGTCAACCTCCTCTATGTGTCGTCTCGTCATGTAGTCCACCTCCGGGTACTGACTCGTCGTGTAGTCCACCTCCGGGTACTGACTCGTCGTGTAGTCCACCTCTGGGTACCGACCAGTCCTCGAACACTCAGCCTCCGTCAGCACTACCCGTCGTCTGCAACCAACACAACGAGGTGTGGGCATAGCCCGTGCAGGGGTGAGTATAATGATACTCAGTAGGGACCCCGATACCCTCAAGGTCTCACTAAACCAACAAGGATAACCACAAAAAGATCTCAACAGATAACCTCTACTTATATATATTCCCATACATATACCTAAGTTATCAAGTAACCCATCTCAATCTTGAGGAAACACATGGATTGTCAAATTAACAGATAACCACTACCCAGGTATATGCCCATACATATACCTAAGTTATCAAGTGACCCATCTCAATCATGAGTTAACACAAAGGTCAAAAGTCTCAGCTCAAACCAGGATTTTCATTATCGAAACCGTAACTGCTGAAGAGCCCTGTCTCTAGAGTGTACAGTGGTCCTGTCATGACTCCGAGGTACTGCTCACTAACCGAAGACTGCTGAGGTACTCTTCCTATCGTGTACTCTGGGTTTGCGGGCAACTATCGGGTGCTCCGTCCGCTGAGGTTCTGTCGCCAAATACCGGGTGCTCCCCCTAATAGACTACAATGGTACTCCTCCCCTCAAGTACCGCGGGTCTGCGGCCAACTACCGGGTGCTTCATCCACCGTGGTTCTGTCGCCAAATACCGGCCGCTCCATCCACTGGGCTAGTCGACTCACTCCAAGTCGAGACGGTCAAGTAGTCGTCAGGTCTCGGCTGGCTACACTATCTCCGTACTCCGTGCACTCATCTCCTGGAGGGTCCGCTCCACGAGCTACAGGTCGATACCTCAAGTATCACAAAGTCCAAAGAAAAAGTATCTCAAAGGACCGCCTCGTCATAGGGGTCTCAACGCAACAGACGGCCCGTCAATCGGACGCCCGGTCTGTGACTTACTGGCCTTTTCGTCCTCGGGGCCCGGTTGGTTTCGTGAGTGAACCAACCCAGCCGTATCTCAACTATACCCTGAAATCTCATATGGAATACTCATAGGGACCGCTTCACGACGAGATCACCAACACCGCTGATAGTTCGTCAAATGGACGTCATGTCTGCATGATATCAGCCTTTCCGTTCCAGGGGCCCGGTTGGATTTCGGGTACAATCCAACCCGGCCACTATCCAACTACATCCAAAACTCGGGCGAAGTATGCCAAAAGATCCGTCTCCCTTAGAGGAATCCATCAAAGTTGATGGCACATCAATCGGACGTCCGGAGCTCAAGATATGAGCGTTTCCGCTCCGAGGGCCCGGTTGGTTTCGTGGATGAACCAACCCGGCCGAACCCAAAGTATTCCGAAACCTTGAGTGTAATATACCGAAACGACCTTCTCGATCCAAGGATCGTGTTTCCGCTGACAGAGAGTCGTTTGGAGGCACGTAGCTCATGATACATGCATTTGACCGAAAGTGGTCCAAAAACGGGGGTCTGGGCCCGGGCCTACCAGGCCCGACCCCCCTGGGTCGGCCCGAACTGGGTCGACCCGACCTAGGATCGACCCGGCTGGGCCCAGCCCGGCCCGGCGCGGTCCGGGCGATCTGGTTCGGTCTGGCCCGACCGGCCGGTCACGGCTCGGCCAGCGCAGCCGAGTGGATACCGCGGGCGGTGCGCGCGGCTCCCCCACCATTCGCCGCTGATTGAGGCCGGCGGCGAAACGCCGGCCGACTCCTTTCCAGTAGCGCGCCGCCGCCGCCGATCGCAGGCGTCGTCGCCGCCTTCCGCGGACCATTGGACGCGCTCCGGTGGTCCGTTTTTTCTGTCGTCTTCACCTATGGTCCTCCTGGGACCCGACCTTCATTGTGGAGGCCTCAAAATCACCTTGCGGCCTCGTTTATCGTCTCCCGTCGATCCACGCATCAATAAACAATCTGTGGAGGGTTGTCAGGCTGTGTTCGTTTGGCCCGCACCCTCCGCGTTAGATAATATCAACGGGAGAGTTTATTCAACACATGAAACAACAATTTTAATAAATTGAAATTGTTCATATAAAACTGGTTCTTTAATTTTAAAGAAACGTTCACGGGAATATAAAGGTATTCCAAAATAAAATCCCTACTGATTTTCCACAATCAAGAATACTCATCCCATAACCAAACATCCCATGGATTAGCTTAGTATTGAGTTGATCCACGTTCTTTATTTTCAAAAGGAAACATCTGAGGAAAAAGGGGTATTATTATTCTCAATTAAAAACCCTGCCTCGTCAGACGTGCGTTCTTCGTGGAATTGACCGTCACAGAACAAGTGGAGCATCGCGTAATGGAAGGGTGTCGCGTCGACGATCTTGTCGTTGTCGATCAAAGGTTGTCGCAGGATTGGATCATTGTGGAAGAAGCACCGCAGAGGGAGAATCGTCGGCTTCGCGGTACACGGCGTCTCCTCGCTGATCTACACGGGTTCAACATTCTTAATCAGAGGCCGGTGTTCTTTGCGTTCTTCGCGTTCTTTGCGTTCTTCGCAAAGAAGGAGGAAGATACTTAGAGATTCTCCAGAGGTTTAACATAACCTTTCAAAAGCAAGGTGTGTTGGCCTTATTTTATTATTACGCCAACGGGTTTCAAACCGTTTAAGAAACGAAAAAGTGATAAGAAACGACCCATTAATTTGTAGAATTAATCCAACGAAATAAACCGCCCAATTAATTCAATGAAGAAATCTTCCCAATTAATTCAACGAAGAAAACCACCCAATTAATTGGTGCGTTAATAAATTAAGAAAACACGTCAGTTGAATTTCATAATGACAGGTTTTCGCGGGTGCGTTACTTAGCGTAAAAGAAACGGAGGGACTCGTGCAGGTCCCACCTCCCAAATATCCTACCAAGAGGGTAGGATATTTTTGGTTAGCACCCTATCCACGACAACTCAGCTTATCCAGCTTTAAGTGGCTTCATGTGGCTTCCAAGCGGCATAATTGAAATAAAATAATGTTTGTCGTACAATTATTTTATTTCAAATCTTTAAGCCCGAAAATTAAAAACCACACCCGAGCAAAAGCAACTCCGGAAGAGGCGTTTCAAAGCAAAAACCGGCGTTGTGATTCCATCGGTGCCCTTAGAATTCGATTCCGAGCACCGGTTCAAAAGTTAGAAAAACCTGCTCGTTCGTTAACTGAACGTACCTGAGCCAAACTTCGGAAATTGATTCCAGGCACACCGGGCCTCAGAATCAGGCGCCATCAGAAAATTCGTTCTTGTAAAAATTCCAATGAAAATTAAGAAAAAAAAATTCCTTGGAATTTACAATTCTTTACATTACTCCCACCATAGGGCTTTACGTCCCCGTAAAGCTTCACCACAATCATAGGGATACAAAGACGGTACTGAGCACGCATCTGTGCCTTTCGCTCCATGTGCTCACCTGGAGGTTCCCATGCTTCCAAAGAAAGTGCACTAGAGGAATCGATCATCCACGTAGGATCTGCACCTGTCGATCCTTGATCCCCACTAGAACCTTCGTGGATGTAACCACATCACCATTGTACTTCTCCTCATGGTCGATGATATGCGAAGGGTCGAGCACGTATCTCTTCAGTTGAGATACGTGGTAGTCATCGTGCACCTGGTGCAACTGTGGTGGAAGGGTCAAGCGATAAACCACCTCACCTACCCAGGTGAGGACCAAGAAAGGTCCATTGAACCTCGGAAATAACTTGCCTCCCTGGCCACATCTCCGTAAACCTCATCGAGGTGAAACCTGTAAGAAGACATGGTCGTCATCCTCGAACTCTAGAGGTCTCTATTTTCTGTTAGAACATAAACTCAAAAGACTGCTGTCACGAGGGTATGGTTGACTGACTCAAGAGTGATCAGTCGCACCATCCTGTAAAAGAGTTTATCCCATGCTTCCTGGGGTTTCCTTTTTTCCGACCAAGGAAAACCCATCCCGACGTTTTCCTAAAACTGTCAATTTGAGTATGAAAAGTTATTGCTCGTTCCATACTTAAACTATCATCATAAGGCCTTGACGCTACCACCAAGAGATTCCAACCGAAACTCTCACCTCCAGGGTCTGACCACACCGTCGGTGTATGTGTGATCATCGAGTCTCATCCAAAGGTTTCTCCAGACGTGAGGGTCAAGTCCACGGCTTACGAGAAACTCTAGGTTTGGAACAAGATTTGTGAATGAAAGGAATGATTCATATCGACGTCTGTTACTACAACAGCTAGTAGTGGACACATACTGTCCCTTGAATCATTTCTAGAGCCATTGGTTCACAATCCTTGACCGCACGCAGCCACACTCTTCCACCACCCTCCACCTACCTCAGACTAGCAGGGATAACTAAGGCAGGTGGTTGTAACATGTTAAGATGTACACCACCTCATACTGCTCTCCTAGCTCCGCCTCCACGTCTGTTGCTTTGCAGACTCATCTATCCTTAATGCTTCCCCTTCTTGAAACATTTAACACGCCTGAGTCTCTAAGACTGGCACCAGTTTCCTGTTTCTTACTGCACTGTGCAGCCTTCATCCGCTCTTGGATGACCCAGACCTTCTTTAGTATCACAAGTGCTGCTATGATTTCTTCTTTTCCGATAAGAGATATCTGGTCTCATCCCCTAGCTGAACCACATTCGTTGCCTAATACAGTCACTCCGGACTTGAATGATGCATTCATGCCATGGATGACATCGTAAGACCTCGACGTAATTACCAAGAGATCCAAATGGCACACTCTCCCCCAAGGGTCGAGTCACACTGTCGGCATCAGTGTGAGGTCACTGGGTCTCCTCTAGTAGAAATATCGAATGTGAGGGTCAAGTCAACAGTTTAACCGGGACCACTCAGTATCAACCAAACAAAAGGACAGGAAAGCAAAAAAAGATAAGTGTCTTTTTATTATTGCAGCTCATAGTACAAAGACATGAATACAAAAGAAACATGGAACTAGAAGTACAAAGGACCTATCCACTAGTTCCTCTCCTGTCCACCTGCTCTCGGAGCTTTACTGCCTTGTCCACTGCTCGGCTGTTGCTCAAGCACCAGCCGCTTCTTCTGTCTCGGTGGCTCCTCCAACACCCGCTGATCAACTGTACGAGAGTTCGGATAGTCACGTGCCCGGTGACCCTTTCCGCCGCATGAGTAACACAACCTGCTTCTGGCACGCCTAGCTCTGTTCCCACCCCGGGTGCCCCGCACCACCGGTCCTAAAACCCGAGATCGTCCAACTGCTTTTCTGGTCCTCCTGGACCTCTGCATCATCTGTCTACTGCCCACAGATGACTCGACAACTGATCGAAAACCCTGCGGCAAAGGCATAAGCTCCTGTACACGCTCGGGTTGTAGAGATACTAGCACAAACTCCACCCTGAAGAAGGTCTCGAAGTCTTCCCAAGCGAAGGTCATACCGTCGCAAAACTGGAACATGTGGCTACACCACCTGCCTGCTGCTGCCTGAAGGAGGCTGGCAGCAAAGATCACCATGAAGTCTGTCGGCGTCCCTACTAGCCTGAAGACTCTCACCACAGCCTCCAGCCAATCCTCAGCCGCCTGCGGGTCCGTCTCTCCTGGGAACCTGGGTGGCCTCTGGGGCTGGAACTCATACAGCGCACTCAAATAGCATGCATCGCCTACTGCTGGGGTTGGTGGCCTCGGTGGCCCAACGTATGGTAGTACCGCTGGTGCCTCCGCTGGTGCCTCAACTGCAAGAGGTCCCTATACTGAAACCTCATCGCTCGACAGGATGTCAGCAAGCACATCCCTGTAGGCTCTAGCTGGTCATCCGTGAAATGGAATCCTGAAAGAAGCAATGTGACACAGTCAATCGTTTATAACTGTTGAGCTGACCTGGTTTGAGCTGACATTTAAAAACTTCTAGAAACATACACGCAATCATTGTTTTTGTGCACAAAGTCGGAAATTAGTTGTCAGGGTCCTAGTGTATGGATACGTAGGCCGCCCGCACCAACACTTGACTCCCTGAACTGAAAACCACACTTGGTACTCTTAACACTATTGATTCACAGAAAGAAACATCAGAGTTATAAGTTCTGCGGTAGAACCGAACTGCTCTGATACCAATTGTCACGACCCGTCCTTGGGGCCCGTGACGTGACTACCCCAAGCCCTCCTTCCATAGGTCAGGGGCTGGCGACTAGCACCAAAGGCGTAAATCCGGATAACTGGGAAGGCATTGCCTTTAAAACAGAAAACAAGCACCACAAAGTACAATCAGAAGCAATACACTAAGTACAAAAGAAATGCTGAAATGTAAAAAAGGCCTAGAATACAAACCCCAAAGAAATTACTACTACAACCGAACAAGGTACAACAGCAAAAAGAAAATCAGCTGGAAGAAGGAAGCAGCTCCCGGGTCGTCCTCCTCGGATCCTACCTGAAGGGTAGGTACAGATAGCGCAGCTCCTGGTCATCTACCACGGATCCTACCTAAATGGTAGGTACAGATAGCCTCCTCCACGCTCTCATCTGTCAACCTCCTCTGTGTGTCGTCTCATCGTGTAGTCTACCTCCGGGTACTGAGTCGTCGTGTAGTCCACCCCCGGGTACTGAATCGTCGTGTAGTCCACCTCTGGGTACCGACCAGTCCTCGAACACTTGGCCTCCGTCAGCACTGCCCGTCATCTAAAACCAATACAACGAGATGCAGGCATAGCCCATGCAGGGGTGAGTATAACGATACTCAGTAGGGACCCCAAGACCCTCAAGGTCTAACTAAACCAACAAGGATAACCACAAGAAGATCTCAACAAATAACCTCTACTTAGATATATGCCCATACATATACCTATGTTATAAAGTAACCCATCTCAATCATGAGGAAACACAAGGATTGTGAAATTAACGGAGAACCACAACCCATGTATATGCCCATACATATACCTAAGTTATCAAGTGACCCATCTCAATCATGAGGTAAATACAAAGGTCAAAAGTCTCAGCTCAAACCAGGATTTTCATTATCGAAACCGTAACTGCTGAAGAGCCCCATCTCTGGAGTGTACAGTGGTCCTGTCATGACTCTGAGGTACTACTCACTAACCAAAGACTGCTGAGGTGCTCCACCTATCGAGTACTGCGGGTTTGCGGCCAATTACCGGGTGCTCCGTCCGCTGAGGGTATGTCGCCAAATTCCCGGCGCTCCCCCTAATAGCCTACAGAGGTACTCCTCCTGTCGAGTACCGCGGGTCTGCATCCAACTACCGGGCACTCCTTCTACCTTGGGTCTATCGCCAAATACTGGGCGCTCCGTCCACTGGGCTAGTCGACTCACTCCAAGTCGAGTCGGTCAAGCAGTCGTCTGGTTTCAGATGGCTACACGGTCACCGTACTCCGTACGCTCATCTCTGGGAGGGTCCGCTCCACGAGCTACGGGTTGATACTCCAAGTATCACAAAGTCCCATGAAAAAGTACCATAAAGGACCGCCTCGTCATAGGGGTATCAATGCAATAGACCACACGTCAATCGGGCGCCCGGTCTGTGAGTTACTAGCCTTTTCGTCCCTAAGGCCCAGTTGGTTTCGTGAGCGAACCAACCCGGCCGTATCTCAACTGTACCCTGAACTGTCATATGGTATACTAATAGGGACCTCTTCTTGAAGAGATCACCAACGCCACTGACGGTTCATCAAACGGACATCCTGTCTACAAGATATCAGCTTTTCCATTCCAGGGGCCCGGTTGGATTTCAGGTACAATCCAACCCAGCCACTATACAACTGCATCAAAAACTCGGGTGAAGTATGCCAAAAGATCTTTCTCCCTTAGAGGAATCCATCAATGTTGACGGCACATCAATCGGACGTCCGGAGCTCAAGATATGAGCGTTTCCGCTCCGAGGGCCCGGTTGGTTTCGTGGATGAACCAACCTGGCCGAACCTAAAGTATTCCGAAACCTTGAGTGTAATATACCGAAGTGACCGTCTTGATCCAAGGATCGTGTTTCCGCTGACGGAGAGTCATTTGGAGGCCCGTAGCTCATGTTACGTGCATTTGACCGAATGTGGTCCGAAAACGGGGGCTAGGCCCGGGCCGACCAGGCCCGACCCCCCCTGGGTCGGCCCGACCCGGTTCGACCTGAACTGGGTCCGACCCGGCTGGCCCGGCCCGGCCCGGCCCGGTTCGGGCGGTCCGGTCCGGCCCGGCCGGCCTGCCGCGGCTCGGCCGACGCGGCCGAGCGGACACCGCGGGTGGGGCGCGCGGCTCCCCTGCCCTTCGCCGCTGATTGAGGCCAGCGGCGAACCGTCAGCCGCCTCCTTTCCGGCAGCGCTCCACCAACCGCGGACCACCGGACACGCTCCGGTGGTTCATTTCTCCAGCCGTCTTTTCCTATGGTCCTCCAGAGACCCGACCGTCACTGCGGAGGCCTCCAAATGACCTTACGGCCTCGTTTATCGTCGCCCGTCGATCCATGCATCAATAAACAATCTGCGGAGGGTTGTCGGGCCGTGTTCGTTTGGCTCGCACCCTCTGCGTTAGATAATATCAATGAGAGAATTTATTCAACACATGAAACAACAATTTTAATAAATTAAAATTGTTCATATGAAACTGGTTCTTTAATTTTAAAGAAACGTTCACGGGAATATAAAGGTATTCCAAAATAAAATCCCTACTGATTTTCCACAATCAAGAATACTCATCCCATAACCAAAATTCCGGAGGATTAACTTAGCATTGAGTTGATCCGAGTTCTTTATTTTCAAAATGAAACATCCAAGGAAAAAGGGGTATTATTATTCTCAATTAAAAACCCTAACTCGTCACACATGCTTTCTTCGCGGAATTGACCGTCGCGGAACAAGTGGAGCGTCGTGTCGCGGAAGGGTGTTGCGTCGACGATCTTGTCATTGTCGATCGAAGTTTGTTGCGTGATTGGTTCATTGCAGAGGAATCGTTGTAGAGGGAGAATCGTCGGCATCACGGTACACGGCGTGGCGTCGTTGATCTCCACGGGTTCGGCGTTCTTCGTTGGAGGTCGGCGTTCTTCGCGTTCTTTGCGTTCTTCGCGAAGAAGGAGGAAGATACATAGAGATTCTTCAGAGGTTTATAATAACCTTTCAAAAGGAAGTTCTGTTGGCCTTATTTTATTATTACGCCAACGGGATTCAAACCAGTTAAGAAACAAAAAAGAGATAAGAAAAGACCCGTTAATTCATATAATTAATCCAATGAAATAAACCGACCAATTAATTCAACGAAGAAAATCGCCCAAATAATTCAACGAAGAAAACCGCCCAATTAATTGGTGCGTTAAGAAATTAAGAAAACGCGTCAGTTGACATTCATACTGACAGGTTTTCGCGGGTGCATTACATAGCGGAAAAGAAACGGTGGGACTCGTGCGGGTCCCACCTCACAAATATCCTAACAAGAGGGTAGGATATTTTTGGATAGCACCATATCCGCGACAACTCAGTTTAACATTCTTTAAGTGGCTTCAAGTGGCCTCCGAGCTGCTTAAGTGATATAAAATAATGTTTGTCGTACAATATTTTATTTCTAATCTTTAAGCCCGAAAATTAAAAACCACCCCCGAAGAAATGCAACTCCGGAAGAGGCGTTTCTAAGAAAAAACCGGCACTATGATTCCATCGGTGCCCTCAGAATTCGATTCTGAGCACCGGTTCAAAAGTTAGAAAAACCCGCTCATTCGTTCATTGAACGTACCCGAGCCAACCTTCAGAAATTGATTCTGGGCACAGCGGGCCTCGGAATCAGGCGCCGTCAGAAACTGTGTTCTTGAAAAATTCCAATAAAAATTAAGAAAAAAAATTTCCTTGGAATTTACGGGTCTTTACATTACTCCCACCACAGGGCTTTACGTCCCCGTAAATCTTCACCACAAACATAGGGATACAAAGTCGGTACTGAGCACGCATCTGAGACTTCTGCTCCATGTGCTCACCTGGAGGTTCCCGTGCTGCCAAAGAAAGTGCACCAGAGGAATAGATCGTCCCCGTAGGATCTGCTCCTGTCGATACTTGATCCCCACTAGAACCTCTATGGAAGTAACCCCATCGCCATTTTCCTGCACCTCATGGTCGATGATATGTGAAGGGTCAAGCATGTATCTCTTCGTTTGAGATACGTGGTAGTGGTCGTGCACCTGGTGCAACTGAGGTGGATGGGTCAAGCGGTAATCCACCTCGCCTACCCAGCTGTAGACCTAGAAAGGTCCGTTGAACCTCGGAGATATCTTGCCTCCCTGGCCAAATCTCCGTAAACCTCGTCGAGGTGAGACCCGTAAGATGACGTGGTCGTCATCCTCGAACTCCAGAGGTCTCCATTTTCTGTTAGAACTGATACTCAAAAGAATCTTGTCATGAGGGTATGGTTGACTGACTCAGGAGTGATCAGTCGCACCCTCCTATGAAAGATTTTATCCCATGCTACTGGGGTTTCCTTTTTGCCATCCAAGGAAAACCCATCCAGACGTTTTCCTAAAACCGTCAATTTGAGTATGAACAGTTATTGCACGTTCCATACTTAAACTAACGTTGTAAGGCCTCGACGCTACCACCAAGAGATTCCAAACGAAACTCACACTTCAAGGATCTGACCACACCGTAGCCGAAAGTGTGATCATCGAGTCTCCTCCCAAGGTATCTCCAGACGTGAGGGTCAAGTCCATGGCTTACCGGAAACTCTATGTCTGGAACAAGATTTGTGAAAGAAAGGAATGATTCATATCGACGTCCGTTACTACAGCAGCTAGTAGTGGAAAAAGACTGTTCCTTGAATCATTTCTAGAGCCATTGGGTCACAATCCTTGACCACACAGAGCCGCACTCTTCCACCGCCCTCCAGCTCCCTGAGACTGGCGGGGATTACTAAGGTGGGTGCTTGTAACATGTTAAGATGTACACCACCTCATACTGCTCTCCTAGCTCTGCCTCCATGTCTGCTGCTTCGCAGAATCATCTATCCTTAAATCATCCACTTCTTGAAACATTTAACACGCCCGAGTCTCTAAGATTGGCACCAGTTTCCTATTTCTTACTGCACTGTGCAGTCTTCATCCGCTCTTGGATGACCCAGACCTTCTTTAGTATCACAAGAGCTACTATGATTTCTTATTTGCCTATAAGAGAAATCTGGTCTCATCCCCTGGATGAACCACATTCATTGCCTAATACATTCAATCTTGGCTTGAATGATGCAATCATGTAATGGATGACGTCGGAAGGCCTCGACGTAATTTCCAAGATATCCAACTGTAACTCTCGACTCTAAGGGTCAAGTCACACTTTCGGTATCAGTGTGAGGTCACTGGGTCTCCTCTAGTATAAATCTCAAATGTGGGGGTCAAGTCAACAGTTTAACCGGGACCACTCAGTATCAAACAAACAAAACCACAAGAAAGCAAAAAAAAATAAGTGTCTTTTTATTATTGCATCTCATAGTACAAAGACACGAATACAAAAGCAACATGGAACTAGAAGTACGAAGGACGTATCCACCAGTTTCTCTCCTGTCCACTTGCTCTCGGAGCTCTATTGCCTTGTCCAGTGCTCGGCTGTTGCTCAAGCACCAGCCGCTGCTTCTGTCTCGGTGGCTCCTCCAACAGCCGTTGATCAACCGTACGAGGGTTCGGACAGTCACGTGCCAGGTGACCCTTTCCGCCGCATGAGTAACACAACCTGCTTCTGGCATACCTAGCTTTGTTCCCACCCTGGGTGCCCCGCACCACCGGTCCTAAAACCCGAGATCGTCCAACTACTAGTCTGGTCCTCCTGGACCTCTGCAACATCTGTCTACTGCCTACAGATGACTTGGCAACTGATCGAAAACCCTACGGCAAAGGCAGAAGCTCTTGTACACGCTCTAGGTGTAGAGCTACTGGCACAAACTCCACCCTGAAGAAGGTCTCAAAGTCTTCCCAAGCGAAGGTCATCCCGTCCCAAAAATGGAACAAGTGGCTCCACCACCTACCTGCTGCTGCATGAAGGTGGCTGGAAGCAAAGATCACCATGAAGTCTATCGGCGTCCCCACTAGCCTGAAGACTCTCACCACAGCCTCTAGCAAATCCTCAGTGGCCTGTAGGTCTGTCTCTCCCCGGAACCTAGATGGCCTCTGGCGCTGGAAGTCGTGCAGCGCACTCAAGTAGCGTGAATTGCCTACTGCAGGGGCTTGTGGCATCAGTGGCCCAACGTATGGTAGTACCGCTGGTGCCTCTGCTGGTGCCTCAACTGCAAGAGGGCCCTGTACCAAATCCTCGTCACTCGATAGGCTGTCAGCACACACATCCCTCCGGGCTCTAGCAGGTCGTCTGTGAAAAGGCATCTTGAAAGAAACAACGTGACACGATCAAATGTTTATACCTGGTGAGATGACCTGGTTTGAGATGACATTTAAAAACTTCTGGAAACACACACGCAATCAGGGTTTTTGTGCACAAAGTCGGAAATTAGTTGTCAGGGTCCTGTCGTATGGATACGTTGGCCACCCGCACCAACACTGGACTCCGTGAAATGAAAACCACACTCGATAATCTTTACACTATTGCTTCACAGAAAGAAACATCAGAGTTATAAGTTCCGCGATAGAACCGAACTGCTCTGATACCAATTGTCACGACCCGTCCTTGGGGCCCAAGCCGTGACTACCCCAAGCCTGCCTTCCATAGGCCAGGGGCTGGTGACTACCACCAAAGGCGTAAATCCCGATAACTGGGAAGGCATTTCCTTTATAAATGAAAACAAGCACCACAGAGTACAAGCGGAAGCAAAACACTAAATACAAAAGAAATGCTGAAAAGTAAAAAAGGGCGAGAATACAAACCCCAAAGAAAGTACAACTACAACTGAACAAGGTACAACAGCAAAAAGACAATCATCTAGAAGAAGGAAGCAGCTCCTGGGTCGTCCTCCTCGGATCCTACCTGAAGGGTAGGTACAGATAGCGCAACACCTGGTCGTCTACCACGGATCCTACCTAATGGGTAGGTACAGATAGCCTCCTCCACGCTCTCATTCGTCAACCTCCTCTGTGTGTCGTCTCGTCATGTAGTCCACCTCCGGGTACTGAATCGTTGTGTAGTCCACCTCCGGGTAATGACTCGTCGTGTAGTCCACCTCTGGGTACCGACCATTCGTCGAACACTCGGCCTCCGTCAGCACTGCCCGTCGTCTGTAAACAACACAATGAGGTGCGGGCATAGCCCGTGCAGGGGTGAGTATAATGATACTCAGTAGGGACCCCGAGACCCTCATGGTCTCACTAAACCAACAAGGATAACCACATGAAGATCTCAACAGATAACCTCTACGTAGATATATGCCCATACATATACCTAAGTTATCAAGTAACCCATCTCAATCATGAGGAAACACAAGGATTGTGAAATTAACGGATAACCACTACCCAGGTATATGCCCATACATATACCTAAGTTATCAAGTTCCCCATCTCAATCATGAGGTAAAAAAAAAGGTCAAAAGTCTCAGCTCAAACCAGGATTTTCATTATCAAAACTGTAACTACTGAAGAGCCCCGTCTCTGGAGTGTACGGTGGTCCTGTCATGACTCCGAGGTACTGCTCACTAACCGAAGACTGTTGAGGTACTCCTCCTATCGAGTACTATGGGTTTTTGGCCAACAACCTGGCGCTCCGTCTGCTGAGGGTCTGTCGCCAAATACCGGGCGCTCCCCCTAATAGCCTACAGAGATACTCCTCCTGTCGAGTACCGCGGGTCTATGACCATCTACCAGGCGCTCCGTCCACCGTGGGTCTGTCGCCAAATACCGGGCGCTCCGTCCACTGGGCTAGTCGACTCACACCAAGTCGAGTCGGTCAAGCAGTCGTCAGGTCTCAGCTGGCTACACAGTCTCCGTACTCCGTATGCTCATCTCCCGGAGGGTCCACTCCATGAGCTCCAGGTCGATACTCCATGTATCACAAAGTCCCATGAAAAAGTATCTCAAATTACTACCTCGTCATAGAGGTCTCAACGCAACAGACGGCGCGTCAATCAGACGCCCGGTCTGTGAGTTACTAGCCTTTTCGTCCCCGTGGCCTGGTTGGTTTCGTGAGCAAACCAACCCAGCTGTATCTCAACTGTACCCCGAAAACTCATAGGGTATACACATAGGGACCGCTTCTTGACGAGATCACCAATGTCGCTGACGGTTCATCAAACGGACGTCCTGTCTGCAAGATATCATCTTTTTCGTTCCAGGGGCCCGGTTGGATTTCAGGTACAATCCAACCTGGACACTATCCAACTGCATCCAAAACTCGAGTGAAGTATGCAAAAAGATCCGTCTCGCTTAGAGGAATCCATCAAAGTCGACAGCACGTCAATCGGACGTCCGAAGCTCAAGATATGAGTGTTTCTGCTCCGATGGCCCAGTTGGTTTCGTGGATGAACCAACCCGGCCGAACCCAATGTATTTCGAAACCTTGAGTGTAATATACCGAAACTACCGTGTCGATCCAAGGATCGCGTTTCCACTGACAGAGATTCTTTGGAGGCCCTTAGCTCATGTTAAAGGCATTTGACCGAAAGTGGTCCGAAAACAGGGGTCTGGCCCCTGGCCGACCCGGCCCGACCCCCCTGGGTCGGCCTGAACCGGGTCGACCCGACCCGGGTCCGGTTCGGTCCGGCCCGACCAGTCATCCGCGGCTCGGCCAGCGCGGCCGAGCGGACACCGCGGGCGGGTCGCGCGGCTCCACCTCCCTTCTCCGCTGATTGAGGCCGGCGACAAACCGCCGACCGCCTCCTTTCTAGCGGTGCGCCACCGCCGCCGGTCGCCAGCGCCACCGCGCCGGCGTGGTGCGCCGCCGCCGCCTTCCGCGGACCACCTGACGTGCTCCAGTGGTCCGTGTCTCCTGCCGTCTTTTCCTATGGACCTCCTCGGACCCAACCTTCACTGCGGAGGCCTGAAAATCACTTGCGGCCTCATTTGTCGTCGCCCGCCGATCCACGCATCGATAAACAATCTGCGGAGGGTTGTCGGGCCGTGTGTGTTTGGCCCGCACCCTCCGCGTTAGATAATATCAACGGGAGAATTTATTCAACACATGAAACAAAAATTTTGATAAATTAAAATTGTTCATATGAAACTGGTTCTTTAATTTTAAAGAAACGTTCACGGGAATATAAAGGTATTCCAAAATAAAATCCCTACTGATTTTCCTCAATCAATAATACCCATCCCATAACCAAACATCCCGCCGATTAACTTATTACTGAGTTGATACGCATTCTATATTTTCAAAAGGAATCATCCTAGGAAATGGGGTATTATTATTCTCAATTAAAAACCCTACCTCGTCGGACGTGCATTCTTCATGGAATTGATCGTCGCGGAACAAGTGGAGCGTCGCATCGCGGAAGGGCGTCGCGTCGACGATCTTGTCGTTTTTGATCGAATGTTGTCGCGGGATTGGATCGTTGCAGAAGAAGCGTCACAGAGGGAGAATCGTCGGTGTCGTAGTACACGGCGTCGCGTCGCGGATCTCCACGGTTTCGGCGTTCTTCGTCAGAGGACGGCGTTCTTCGCGTTTTCGCGTTCTTCCCGTTCTTCGCGAAGAAGGAGGAAGATAATTAGAGATTCTTCAGAGGTTTAACATAACCTTTCAAAAGGAAGGTGTGTTGGCCTTATTTTATTATTATGCCAATGGTTTTCAAACCGGTTATGAAACAAAAAAGAGATAAGAAATTAACAATTAATTCGTAGAATTAATCCAACGAAATAAACCGCCCAATTAATTCAACGAAGAAAACCTCCTAATTAATTCAACGATGAAAATCGGCCAATTAATTGGTGCATCAAGAAATTAATAAAACACGTCAGTTGACTTTCATAATGACAGGTTTTTGCGGGTGCGTTACTTAACGGAAATGAAACGGTGGGACTCGTGCAGGTCCCACCTCACAAATATCCCACCAAGAGGGTAGTATATTTCTGTATATCACCCTATCCGTGACAACTCAGCTTAACCTACTTTAAGTGGCTTCAAGTGGCTTCCAAGCATCTTAAGTGAAATAAAATAATGTTTGTCGTACAATTATTTCATTTCTACTCTTTAAGCCCGAAAATTAAAAACCACACCCGAGCAAACGCAACTCCGGAAGAGGCGTTTCTAAGCAAAAACCGGCGATGCGATTCCATTGGTTCCATCGGAATTCGATTCCGAGCAACGGTTCAAAAGTTAGAAAAACCCGCTCGTTCGTTCACTGAACATACCCGACCCAATTTTCAGAAATTGATTCTGGGAACACCGGGCCTCAGAATCAGGCGCCTTTAGAAACTGCGTTCTTGTAAAATTCCAATGAAAATTAAGAAAAAAAAATTCCTTGGAATTTACGGGACTTTACAAGAATATTATTCCATAGAAAATAATTGTGAATAAAAAATATTTTTAAATGGATATATTTCAAATATATTAAAAAATATGAAATATTAGAAGTGAGGAAAAAATAAAATGAAATATTTTTAAATTTGAATATACTAAAAAATTTAAGAATATCAATTCGTAAAATTAATTAAAATAATTACATAAACATAAAAATGAATAAATATGAATAAGTATATATTTATAATTATATAAATGAAAAAATATTAAAAATAATTTATATGGACTATACAATAAGATTCCTAATTAATTAAATAAAATGAAATTAAATACACTCTCATATTTCTATAATGAATAAATTAAAATAATTATGACTAAATTATTTGATGACTAAATTCATTAATATGTAAATATAGTAACGTAATAAATAATATTCATATATATTAAAAAGTTTATTTTATATAATTTCATAGTTAGCTTCATAAACACTGAAATTGGGTAAGAGATGTCAAACATGAGAGTTCATTTTCATACCTAAATGGTGTGTGTTGGGGATGGTCATCTAGGAGACAATTATATTGTTGTTGAACTTATTAAAAATTGTTAAAATAGAAAAAAATGAATTAATATTAATCGTATAAATTATTAAAAATTTACAATAATAAATCAATGTTATTAAACATGTAAAGAGTTTACAAAAATGATTACATTCCATATATATTGAAAATGATAAATTGTCTAAAACGAAAAAAGAATGAATCGTTATTAAAATGAATAAGTTAAATTAAATAAAATACACATATATTATTAAAAAGATACATCATATCATTAATTACGAGAATTAAAAACATATAAAAATAAATAATAATAAAGAAATTATTATTATTATTATTTGTAATTATTGATTTATGTGATATCTTGATTGTGTGTAGAAAATATAAAAACTTACTAATCATTGGAAAATTTAATAACATTTAATATGTTTTCATTTTAATAAATATATAGATATTTATAAATTTAAAAAAATATTACTAAAATTGAATATATTGGAAAATAATAAAATAATATAGATTAAAACTTAATATATTATTTTAAAAAACAGAGAGATATCAAAAACCATTAAATGATATGAAATCAATAAACATACATACATGTACAGACATACGTACACATAGACATACATGTACAAAATCATACACAAATACTCATACATATACGGATAGACATATACATACACGTGAACATGCACATACACACATCCATATGAATAAATAAGCATTTGGATAGTTATATGCACAAGCACATATAATAATATAGAAATACAAACACGTGCACATGGGTATATACACCTATGAATACACGTACACATTCATATGGAAATAAAAGTGACACAATACTATTCCCTAAAATTTGTGGGATTTGTTAGTAAACATTTAGTAATCGACATTTTCCTTATATTAATCAAGGATATAAAAATAGTACTTATGTTATTGGAAAAATAGTAATGTGATGGAGAGATATGACATTGAATACATTCAATAGGAATCCTAATTGGTATTCTCACACGCTAGGGGCACAATGTGTTCGGGTGTATATAATTTACCCCACATAATCTAAATTAATTTCCCCCAAAGACCATGTTGTAAAGGATATTTCTATATCATTAACAATCAAATTTAATTCGTTAAAGGTATTCTCATCAGCTGGGGGTGAACTAGGATTTCATTGGTTCATTTTCCAATTCTTCCAAAAATATAACTCAACGTCAGAAATTAGCATTCCCCTTTATTCTGAAACTACTATTTAGGATCCATGATGTGCCAATCCAAATTTACGACAATCATTTAAACATAAATATACACCTATTAAATTACATTAACCATCCTATGAGATCCATTTATGAATTTCATTTAACCATAAAAAACCCCACTATAAGGTGTTATATCCACCTAGTGAGACCCAATTTGGAATATCATTTCAACATAATAATACATATAGTATGGTATTCTATCAATCAAACTAGATAAATTAATAATTAAATTTAACAATAAATGTTACCACTGTGGAAGGATCTACAGATCCTTCTATAGTATATGGATTATATTTTGTAGATAATTACCAAGTGCTTGATTTCTCACACATAAGAACTCAGATATGGATGATCAATAAAATTTTAAAAAAGGTACTATATTTTAATTTTTTTATTTTCCTTTAGATGTCTCCAATAGTATGATCTTTGGACCAGTGAATCTCTTATTCATTTGAAGCTATTATTTGGCATTGATATGTTTTATAAATTTTTTGGTTGTAGAGGGAGTGTTTGGTGGGTGAATAACCAGAATGGGTTTGTGGGAAGCATTGGATTAATTGAAATTTTTACAACATTAAAACATTATGACCAAATATCATACCATAATCGAATTTAATTGAAAACTATTGAACCCATATAGGATATTTTTCATATTGAATATAATATTAATTTGAATATAAAAATAAAAAATAATACGACATCTTATGAACCTTCCTAAAAAATAAATTAATAAATCATTAGTCATTACACAACAAACATATCCAACATCACTTTAAAATGTGTTTTCATCATTTTTGAATAACATCACAGTGAATGAGTCATGAGGGAAATTAATTATAATATTAATGTGGATCCACCATTACAGATGATGATAAATAGTAGTATCTGATGTAACATAAGCATGAAAAATACTCATATGAGAGTTAGTTCTCATAATATCTCATCGTTAATCCTTTATTGTACGTATCATAGGCGGATATAACGGTAATAATTTTGGAAGAAAATAAAAATACTACATTTAAAGGTCCAAATTCCCCATAAATTCTAAAAATAAATAAAAAAATGAATTGGGGTGGAGGACTGGTAAAAATATCATTATTTTCCTTTTGAATAGTGGCTCATAATAGGATCTACACCAAATAGTCAATATATATACATCCTACAATAAAAATTAATAAAAAAATAGCTATCATCAATGTGGAATATATTTTATTGGCATCATTGTAAAAAATTTATTGATGAAATCTAGATCAAAGTTATTCTTAGTGGCATTTCCAAAATACAAATCAATGCATAAAAATCAGTGTTGTCAAGCTAAAAAATTCTCAAACATTTATCTACCGAAATATGTATTGATATTTCTAATCAAAACTATATTTAAACAAGAAAAGAATATTTTCTTTTACAATATTATAGAAATATTTTTTGGTGAATATCTCATTCCTTTCATGTAAAATATGAAACAAAATATTTTCCCAAATATTTCAATGGTGAATAGGATAATGCCTGAATTTTGTAACATCATGTGTGAGTCCCACAAAAATGGATATATATACCTGAAATCATGAAATTTGTTACTAATATATTAGAATCATTTTTTGACAGAATGGAATTTTTTTGTGTCATTAATTATATATAATTAATTTTTCATAGAGACACTATAACTCTATGTGCACAATATGTTCGAACCATCTATGAGATTTTTATAAAAATTATTATTTATATAATATAATATTTATTATTGTGAATTTTTGTTGTTTATTTAATAATACCAATATGGAAAACATACACTTGATAAAGAATATGAATATCAATTCGAAAATTTCATTATTTTAACAAATGAAGATATATTTGACATGGGTGATATTAGATTATTTCTGGATTAATACCAATCATTTATTTCATCTAAGATTAACTAGAAAAAATATTTTATTTATGTTTCTTAATATTTTTCATTTCCCCTCAATTATTGGAATACAATTATAGTTAATCTATAAATAATGGGATCATGAACTACATTGCATATATAGTGAGAGTTTCATATCATAATATCTTAAAGAATTATTATGCCATTAATTGTGACAATTTTAAATTTGATATTAATAATTATTTTATGAACACATAGTTATTGTGTCATTCACACAGTAATTTATTTCTAATTGGAACTGGTATTAGCATTTTTTTATAAATATTCTTATCAACGATGTCTATGGAAATGAAAAAATTAGAGGAATTAAGTTTCTTATTCATGGTATAGAACTATAATTAGATTAATTATTTGAAATTTATCCCTGTGAGAATTGGGGATACATGGAATATAGAGAATATTAAGAACTGCTTAATAATTTTGGAGGCAAGGACACATTGTGGGTAAATAAGATAGATTTCATTATATAGTATGTAACAGATTTTAAATTCAAAAAATACCTCTCTTGGATTTTACAATTCAATAATTTGTTTCTTGAATTTTGAATAAAAATTAATTTGTTCTTCAAAGATATATTATTTTTGAAAATAAATATTAGGATTCATGATTTTTTCCGGCCATGTGTAGTGAAGGGTAACTAGTTGAACGAATTTATGACCAAAATCACTAAATATGATCCTCCATCTTAAACATTTACATGTTCTTAAAAAGGGGAAATTTTTATAATATTTATCTGTTCATGTTGAAATTCAATTTATTGATGTAGGATTTAATGAAAATATTAACCTTCTTTAAAAAATATTCATCATTAAAATTGAGTGGGGTACAAATTTAAAATAGGATGTTGATATATTTGTGAAAATATTATTTAATATTGATGCTTATTATTCCTTAAAATAGTAATTCTTCTTTAAAACATAGATTGATTGATGGGTGATAACATCCCAAGCTTACAATTCATCTCAATATTTTGTGCTATTTGATCATAGCTGGAGAAGCACAAAAAAATATGTAATGTTTTTTTCATTTATGATAATTACTATAAATTATAAATGTAAAAATATAAAGATGAACCTGGGTCACTTGGTGTGGTTTTTTGATTTATTCGAAACTAGCATCTGGTTAGAGGTTATATGAAAACATTACCCTTCAAAAAACAATTTATATCTTACAGTTTTTTTAATGTTGAAGTGCAATCAACATTATAGGTTATATAAAAATAATTTCCTTATGATTATAAATTAGAATATATTGATGATGGAAAAAAAATTTCCCCATGTGAATGTTTTCTATTTGATCATGTATAGTTCCCCCATCGGTTGGTGTTTGATGGATATCCCATATAAGATATTAGTTGATATGTGACCTTTATTGTCTCTATAAAAATGAATTGATAAAACAATTTTTGATCATATGATTTGATATATCCATTACTTAATGGATGTCCAATGTTTTGTGTAATAAGGTTATCAAGTCATACTGGTCACACTATGAGTCGGATTGACATGCATTTGATTAATGAACATAATGAATGACATAAAGATAATTTTACTAAATAATAAATAAAATAGGTCTGTGTATGATTGGTTTCAAGTGAATGAAACATCTTTTTGACTAAAATTCAATTTCTAAACTAAAAACACATATATAAATTCAAAAAAATCACATCATTTGTTCGATTTTTGTCATACTATTTCATACATATCACAAATTACTTATATGTTATTTTCATAATGTATTAGTACAATAAATTGTTTTTTTGGGTTATAGTGACTGACACTGGATTTAAACATTAACATACATTTTTATATAAAAACGTAGATTTTCTGTCATACCAATCAAACCATGAATCAGATTTAGTGGTGTCTAATTCTGACATGTCAAATATTATATATGGGTAATTTTTCAATGGTATCAAAATAGATAGAATTTTTTTTATACGTTTCAAGTTTCACCCACATTTTTTTACAAAAATATCATTTTTAAATGAAAACACACAATACAAAAAAATATATAAAACAAAAAAATACATTTTTTGTGAGAAAAAGTACTACATAAGTGCATAATCCTTATTGGATACTTTCTTGAATTTATTTATTTGGTAATTTTATTATTTTATTATTTCGTAAAATATTAGAGTAAAAACAATTGTCGATGATAAAATATCAACATAATATTTTTGAAAAACAACTACATATTCATAAAAAAATAATATGAAAAGTAACGAAAACATTATATAAAATGACAAAATTTGTTACTAAATATGTTGTAGAAAGTCACCTTATCATGATGACTCTATACATTATTACACATTGATTATATCCCATGAATTTATAATCAAATCTGGTTCCAATTAAAAATATATGTTATTGTGATAGTCCATGTTGTTCTAGAAACATATATTTATAAAAATATGATTAATAATTATTTTAAATGATATTGTTATTATTATCTGAAATACCTCACTCAGGATTATAAATTTTGGATTGAATATGATATATTTTATAAATTTTAAAATATAATGACCAATATAATTTCCCTTTGTTTTTTTGAATGATTCCAAAATAATGATAAAATGTAATTTCAATTAATATAAATTTTTACATTGACATATTATTATCTATACCCAAAATAAGTATCCACTTGAAGAAATCATTTTGTTCTTGTGCTCAAGGAAAGTCCTCATTCAATGTTTTCGATGATATATAAATAGTAACCTACCAAAAAATATAAAACCATGATATAAAATGAATAACAGTAGTTTAATATGTAAAATATAACATTTATTATATAAAAAATTCATAAACATCATCACTTGTGATTAGTTTTAATGACCCTTATAGTGATTGGTTTTATCAATAATAAATTAAAATATAACACTATAAGAAACTAAAATATATATATATTATATTAATTAAATCTCTTCAGTATCATTCATTACATTAATATCTGATTTTAACTGTCATTATATGCCACATCGAGTTAATCATGCATTACAAAAATCATCGTGTTTAAATGAAATCTAATATATATATATATATATATTATTCAATATAAAAGTTATAACCTAGGAATTAAATTTTAACGCATGATTATTAATTACTAAAAAATGAAAACTATTCTTAAATGTTCATTAGGAACTAAATAATAATCATTTTTCAGAAAAAGAAATATTTTCTAAAAAAAATTCTTCAAAAATATTTTTTCATCAATATTCATCGATATAATTTAGAATTAATTTTATAAAAATAATTTTATATTTTTCTAAAAAATATATATTCAGGAAATTATATTACAAAAATTAACTTAGGGTGATTTTATAGGATGTTTATTGTAGTTTCAGTTTTTGGAAAATAGTGTAAAATAATGAATTTTAATATAGAACGACTTTTTTATGATTTACTCAAAACATTATATTAATAAAATATCCTTTTAAATAAAATTTAGTTAAAATATATATAATTTCTTACAAATTATGTAATTTAATTATTTTTAATATTGAATTTTAATATAAAAATATTGTCTTGTTTTGAATATTATCTCATTAAAACCCCACATTCTTTTCGAATATGTGTGATTACATTTTTATTAATTATTGAAACAAACATGAATTGAATTAAAAAAAATAAAACCAAATTTTTATGTAGAATAGTTAATAATTTATTTTATGTTCTCTTAAATTTTTTTCCAAAATTAACTGTAAAAAAATAATTATTATTTTTAAGGATTAATTTTAAAATTTATTTACCGAGTATGTTGAAAAAATAAGTTTAGGGTAAAAATGAATTAAGTTATTTTAAACACCCAATATCTACTCGTAGTTGGAATATATTTTTTCTATTTTAATTAATGAGACATTTTGGATGCTTTTTCCTTTATAATACATGTGTATTGTAGAATGTTCTCAAAAAAATAACAAGAGTTCCACTAATCTGACATATAAAAGGCCATCCCATCTCTTCTTTTTTTCACACCTTCAAATCTATTTGGTTCAGAAAATAAATATGAAAATAACATCAAAAATAATATTACCACATACTAGAATTCATATTTTTGTAGTAAATACAACCTAAAAGGACATTACAGCAATCCTAAGGAGTATATCGAAAGAATAGTTATTGTTCTGGAATAAAAATAATTATATTATTTTTCTCCATTCCAATAATTATTATTTATCTGTATTAATATAATATACACATTATCATAAATATATTGTAACTTACATATAATATGTTAATGGAAAACAAAAATATATAATATCATCCAATGTGTTTTGAAGACATCTTTCATGTATACAATGAACTAGCACCGCACGAACCGATTTCATTCCTTTTTTCCTTATCAGCTCACAATGTCGGTAATGATGATATATATATAATACATAAATTATATTTGAAAATTTTATTCATATGGATCCATTATAATATATATATTCTCTTAACTTATATTTCATAGTATATACGATAATGTCCCTCGTATGCACGATGGACTACCACCAAGGGTAGTGATGTGATTCTTCATTATCTAACGCACCACATTTACAGTTACAAGTATAATGTTAAATATTATATGTTAAATATATGAAATAATTATAATTTTTATGTAATATTTATCATTATTGATATTTATTGAATCATTTTATTTGTTTCCTTTACCTAGTAAAATATGAAAATATCATTCATGTACGTGTGGACTACCACCATCACGAAGTGATGCAACTACCCTTTCATAACCACTCCCCATGGATTATATATATAATTATATAATATGGTCAATATGATATTAATATAATTCTATATATATTACACATTACTTATCTTCATTCCAAAATGATCATTGAAAAAATTAAATGTTACACTTTCATATCTATAGTCTACAATTTCCAAATTTGTTACATCCTTTATTTTTCGATACCATCATTCGTGATTGGTTTTAAAAGTAAAATCGTTATTAAAATATTGTCACTATATCAATATTATTATTATTGTGATTATTAAACAACATCATATGTGTAACAATGTGATCTTTATTGAGAAAACATGTATACGAAATCATGAAAATTTAATCACGGAATAATAAAAATAATGAATGGTAATTATTGAATTAGTTATAATATGTTATTAATGGATTACATATGTTAATATAAATAGTAATATGGTAATATTTTAAGATAATAAAATTCTTAAAACCACTAAATATGAGTTTTAACAATGTTCAATCAAATGAAGTGTGAGGTAATGGATTTTAAAACTCAATTTTATTTGTTTCCTTAAAAATATGTTCATTATGTTAAAATTCAACTTTATCTCATCCCATGTTTTGAAATGATTTACATAGGACATTGTGATGAATAGGGTCACGTATGGGATCAATGAAAAGTCATGTTGTCTAAAACATGGTACTAGGCATTACACTTTTTTAAAGAGTTTTTATTTTGTGAAAAAATGGGAACAGAGTAGAAGATTCTACATTGTAACTTTTGAGATGTAATGTAATATTTATGAACATATTCTCTAAAAATATAAACCTTAAAATGGAAATCAATGAAAATTATTCATTTAAATCATTATTATGTAATTATTTAATGTTGGTTCCTTATATATAGTATCACTCAATGGTTAGGGTAACTAATCCCTAGTACGATAGGGGATTTCCACTCTACGAGATAGATTACTAGAGAGACCACAACCTGACGTAGTATGGGATTACATACCAAAATCCAGAGGACCCACAACCCGGTAAGTGAGGGGAGATTCGAATATAGTGGAACAATACATGTAGTAGACCCGCACCATGAAATGAAAATGGTACATTGACTCCAAAGAGAGAGGAAACACACCCTACCTTGATAGGGGATTTTCGACTCTATATATATGTCATGGTGGGAAGACCCACACATTAACTTGGAAGAAGAGTACAGACTTCATGGATAGAGGACCCTCACCTTGGCCAAACAGAGGAGTACAGACAATATCTGACAGATGAGTATGGATGTCCTGCACCCTCGCATGGATGGTTAACACTATAAATCAATATGAATGATATGGGGGACCCACAACATGATACGATCTGGAAATACCATACATGGAAGAACTACTTCAACGGTATCCATCCCACACCATTAAAATGTGGAAACCCAGTCCTACGAAATACAAATGGAATGGGATAGTCATTACATTATTTCAAATGGGATTACAAGTCCTAGGATTTCAATCATGGAACCACATGAATCCACTACCTTGGAATCGAACAACACCACATCAATCCTCTTTGTCAACTATGAAGTCGACCAAAATTTTCTATATAGAAAACACACATTCTAGGCTACTCAAAATCCAAAATACAAGTTGTTAGAAGGAAATATAGTGGAATGAAGATCTAAATAAGACGTTCTCAGAGTACACCTAGTGCAATGGGGACACACGACATTTGAACCCTCCTAAGAACATGGATGTATATTCTATTTACATGTTTTGAAAATCCTTGTTGGGGTACATAGTGTGTTCATGCCCTACATGGCATGTTTTTCTTCACCCATCCCCAAGTTGACTTCTTCTTCCACAAGGAACGACCAATCGTGCCTCATACCTATCGTTCATCACATAATACACAACTTGTTCATATTGAACATCCACATGTATGTGAGGTTTACCCATTCCCATTTTTTGAACCCCATTTCAGTAACTTTGGTAGTGTTGTTTTATAAGTCAATGTATAGTCACATGGAATCCTAGTCGTTTCCTTTGGAAACACAACATGGGGATGCTACATGGCAGGATTCCGCTTTAAACCTGTTGTACTCACAAAAGATCATCATCCTAGAATAGGATGGGAAACAAGGAAGGTCTCACAAGACTACATGACATGTATATGGGAATTCTAGTTAGGAATTACGTTCAGAATAGTTCAATTCACCCTGGTTTACTAAAAAACCTATAGATCAACATAAGAAGGACCCTTATCAATTTCCATATGTCACCAAGAACAATTAAATTTTGAAAAATAAACGAGATAAAGAATAAATTCAAACCCACAAACCTCTAGGTAAAATTCTAATGATTTTGTTATTGAATTACACCTTCATCATGTTACTTCTAGGTCTGATGATGATTGGTTTCAAAACTAGAGATCAAGAGCCCCACATTGTGTTGATTTCACTGTGTTTTCATCCATCACAATAGGGGAGATGAAGAGGGTAGGTTGAATGGATACTAATTATTCCATACACCACACTTGTAATAGGGAACGTGAGTAGATTATATATTTATATAAATAATGATTTAATTTATAAAACTATTACATTATGCACTACTCTATCACCTAAAACAAAAAATCACACTACTGGAAACATTAGGTAACACCTAAGGTAAAAATGACATTTGAAATCATCTTTTATCTCATAATTATTATCTGAAACTTTAATCATGATTTATTCATGTTTCAAGATAAAATGATGCTTGTGTGAAAAAATATATTTAATTTTTTTTAAATCTCTATATGGAGGCTCTTTATGTCCCAAAATCCCACATCGACTGAGTTCCTCACCTGGGAAATATTCTATGAATTATTCCAAAGTCTATTTGGCCTAGAACCGAGTCACATCATATGCAATTTTTTTGATTTATGGAATATATCCAATAGTCTATTTTTTTAGGAATATGGAAGCATGTTTGTTTTTAATAATTTTTAATAGTAATTGAGGTTATTTTTTTATTTCTAGACATAACATGATCAAGGTATTTACATTTTTGATATGCAATTCTTGATAACAACTTCATGATAGGTATGTGATTAAGGATATTATAATTTGGAAAGTGACCTTATTTCAAAAGTTTCTATTCAAAATATTTTGGAATGTTTTTGAGGGTTAATCATTAAGGAAATGGTTTATGTTGAATATTTGATTATTTTATAGATATTTATGTATTATATTGGATACCATATTTAAAATACAGATTTATTTTAAAATAGTTAAATATTTATTTTAGGACGTCACACACTTTTATGAATCTTACGATTCATTAAAAGTGAATATTAGTGCATCAAGATAAAAAATATCATTTATGGATATTAATTTCTTGTGGTATGTAAGTAATTAGAAATTTATGGATGCCCAACCAAAGCCTATAATTATTATTATGTATTATAAATATATAAATTAACTATATTTCCATATATTCTTAGATAGTAAAATAATTTATCATCCTTAGGCGATCGATATTGAATCATATATGTTTCCAAATACATTTGTATCAAATGAATCAGTTGGAATTTTCATTCATAATTCATTTATAATTATGTAGATATTAAATTATTATTGAACACTTAATTTCTTGTGAACAATGAAAAATATCATTCTATATTATAATACAAAATTCTCTTCCATGTCGATGTCTTCACTTTCCAATAATGTACTCATTTATAGATAACTAGTTATATGTTATTCCATATTATTTTCGTAATTCACTTTCTCTCTTATGTAGAATTTATTTTTTTATCTTTTAATATTATGTGGTTTTAAAAAATTAACTTTTAAATAACAATCCATTTATTACCACGATCATGTTTAAATAATGAGTCTATAATTTATTTATGGTTTGGAGAATGTAACACACCAAAATTCTAAAATAGAAACACTATATTCAGTAACATATCAATCAGGGCACATCAAGCTTCAAAGTAAATATGACACCACAAGAAAATATGTTATATTTATGTTTAATTTTTTTTTTTATTTTTAAAATTTATTGTTACATGAAAATACAATATAATCTTGATTTACATTACACAAATTGTTTAGCGTGTTTTACATGCTACACATTGTTTAAACGAATTGAGAAATATTATTTAGATATTATCATTTAATTTAATAGTAGTAATCATCAAATTAAATATCATATAATGAATAGTAATAACAAAATAATTAGTACTATGGTAATATATTGTTTAGGAATTAAATATAATTCAATTAAAATAAATGGAAATGTTTTCTAAAAACCTATTCTTTCCAAAAGATCGTTTACAAATAGTCTGTGCACAATATTTGAAAATTATTTTTACACATTATACATATATTAATTTAAAATATAAACTCAATTTTTGAAATAATGATACAAATAATTTCTTATTGTCAAATGCTTGATTTTTATGATAATATTAGAATCCTAATGAATAGCTAAAACTACTAAATTTTGAATAAAAAATTCAATTTAATTTAATTTACTTATTGATAAATTATATTTTTAATTAGATTTCATGTTATATAATATAAATTATATTTCATTTAATCCAATTTTTTTTCATTATAATTAACATCATAATTAATTTTGATATAAACACGTTATAAACATTTGAACATTTTATTTTTAAAAACATGTTTTCTCGTCTCTTTAGTGGGAATAATATTAATATAATATTTTCCTATGATGATAATTTTCATTTAAAAAATGGAATCCATATTCATAATTAGAATAATTTATAATATATAATATGTAAAGAATATTTACAAAATTTAATAGTGAAAGTATTAAAATTCAAATATTGTGTGTAAGTAAAAATTCATTTATCAAGGGGGTTTAACTAAACATATAATTTCCTTAAATGACATAAGAAATAATCCAAAACCATTGGGATGTCCATATTTAGACATTAAATATCATTGGTTTAATAATGAACTATTTCTTAATAAATTTTTACAAAATGAAACAATTGTATTATTATATTTGATGAAAAATTACAAGTGTGCCACTGACCTGACTTATAGAAGCGAAATTTGTCTCATATATTCTTCACACATGCCCATATCATCGGTTCATAAAACACATTACAAAACCCCAAAAATAATCCCTCACCTAATCATATAATCCATATTGATGTAATAAATCCATCCTATGAATTAATTAGTGAAAACCTATCGAGGAAACCTGAATAAGAGGTAATGTTCTTCAATGATGGTTATTATATTATTTATTTCTACACCACCATAAAATTTTATTTAACCATTAATATATAATACAATCAGAATCATACATAAACTAGGATGTTTTTTTACTAATTTATTTTCCTAAAACCATATCCACTTACCTCAAATGGGTTATAAAATCATCGTTCATCTGTATAGTAGTCTATATCCTCTCGTACCTATGTAATCCATTTTAACATTACCACCTCTCACAGTTTTGAATTGGTATGGATCTAAAGAACATATATATATATATGTGAAATTAAAATAACTTTAAAACCCTCATTATAATTATATCATATATATAAATTATCCTTCCCCTTTATAGGATATAGGATAATGTCTCTCTTGTGTCTGACAGACTACTACCTCCCAAAGTGATGTGATTTAACATTCACTAACTCTACAAATGGAAGGTGATAAAGATAATATTAATGATTATAGTAAATAAAAATGAAACCACTATTATATTTAAAAAATATTTATCATTTCTAAAAAAATATATATCATTTTATTTTTCACGATTTCTCTCGTATAATGACAATAACATAGTTCTTGTACGTGTAGACTACCGCTATCATGATGTGATGTGACTCTCTTTTCATCACCAGACTACATGGATGATATATAATAGTATATTATATGGTATATATGATATTACGATCATTATATAAATATTATATATGACATATCATCTTTCCACAATGCCCATTATAAAATGTAATCTTTTCCCATGGATACATATGACAAACCATTTCCATGATCATAATAAACTTATTTTTTTATAATAATATTTTATGATTTGTATAAAAAATAAAATTATTGTAAACAATTTGATAATTTTATCATTATTAATTTTCATTATATTAGGAATATTTATATCATGTGAAGTAACTATATATTTATAGAAAAAACTACATATGAAAACAAGGAAATTAACCCCAAAATTAGAAAAATAATGAACAATTATTAATGAAAAGATTATAATATGTTATAATGGGATATAATATGATAATATAAATAAAAAAAATTATTATTTTTTAATTTATTTACCATTTATAACCAATATAAATGGGTTTTTATAGTTGTTAATGAAAAACAACTGTGAGGTATGTTATATCTAAACTGAATTTTTACTTATTTGGTTAAACATATAATTTATTGATTTAGTCAATATATGATTTTTTGTATAATTAATTTTGATTACCTTAAATATTACTTCCAAATGAATTATGGGTATTAATATTTAAAGCACATAATCAGTTAATTGATCAATTATCTCATCAATGTTATGATCATTGTAGGTATTTATTTCATAATCTTGTGCTTATAAATTTTTTTCATGAATTTCTGTTAAAGGAAATTATTATACCATTTCATAATAAATCCCTTTTATATTTATTTCATATATTAATTCATGATATTTCAATGTCACTAACCATTTTTTCACATTTTGGTATTTAAATTAATTCAGAATATTTTTTTTTGAAAATTTGACTTTATTTATCTCATAGTTAATAATTGTTTTTCATCCAAAACAATGTTTTCCAAAATAAATTTATCCTTTTAAAAATGTATTCATCAGTGGTATTTTTACAAATTTTATCCTTTTTAAAAAATTTATTAAATTATTATTATACCGTTTTGAAAATAATAAATTTTTGTCTGTTATCAAAAATGTGAATGGAATCATCATATGATATTCCAAACAAGGTAATTTAATTTTAATAGGGGTAAAATGGTACACCACATGTATTTAGGAAACTATATTCCAATTAATTTTAATTTTAATAAATATCTACAATTTCACTAAATTGTACATCCCCGTTACATGTCGCCAACTCTGTATACATTACACGCAACACCCACTAAGCATACATTTCAAACAACATTTAGTTTTTAGGAAACATGATTATATTGTTACAATTAATTAAATGATATAATTATAAACATTCCAATAAAAATAGTAATAAGAATTCTAATAACAAATTTTAAAATATTTTTTATAAAAGTTTTATATAAATAAAACATATTGATACTGAATGACATTATTTTTTATAAATTCCATGTATAAATAAAAATATTATTTTCTCAAATGAAATGCATTTAATTTTCTTTTGTGAAAAAAATAATTAAATAAATTTTAGAGACATTTAGAAATTTAATTTGATAATATTATCTCCATTTCGTAATTTATAATTTCTAAATTACTAGAGGGTGAATATTTGGGATTTTTCTATAAAATTTAATTTTTTTGATGAATTCTGATAAAAAATGAATTTTTATTCAAAACATATTTTTTATATAATTTATTTATAAAGATAAATAATATTTTAAATTTTATAAAAAGATTATTTTAAAAATATTATAATCATCTAATAAATTTTAGGTCAATGGTACTAATTTTAAATTAATATTGTATCTAAAAACATAGCAATGCTTTGATCATATTTACATTTGAAACATGATGTCTGTTCCCATTAGTATGAGTAATTTTAAATTAATTTCATTTTATTATGTGATTTGAATCTATAAAAATAGATTAATAATTTATAATTACTATAATTTATAATTTTTAATATTTTCATATTGGTTTTTGACCAGAAATATTATGGAATGTATGTAAATTAATTATAATGATTAATGTAAAATTAATCATAACAAATGAATTAACATTATTCTTAAGGGACTAAATGAAAATTAAAATTGACCATAACTAATATCTTTGACATTATTCGTCCATGAATATTTTATTATTGAGATTTTTAGGTTTTGGTTTTATTTCTTTGGAAACAATGTGGATACACTGATCTTGTTTTCAAAAAAAAACTAAGATATTAATTTTCCTACCCAATAAAAGGCCTCCATCTCTCCATCTCCGTCACAATTATCGAACAAATTAGTTTTAGCTAGGCTCATCCAATATCAATTCACAGAATCCATCCCTTCATTATTTAAGTCTCCCTTTGGACTTATATCCATCCACAGAAGCCCTTTACTGAAAACCTGAGGGAGTTACCTGATTAAGAAGTAAAACCCTCCCTAAAACACTTTACCTTTATTTTATTTATCCACCTTTTTAACACTCTTTATTCCTTTATTATATATTATATCAAGTATCCTAACCATAATGACAATTTTTTATTCTATGGTTTAGACCAACACATGCACTGTCCTCTATACAATGGGTAACAAACATACTCTATATGTGTATGATGAACTACCACATCAAAAAATTATGACTATTATTTTTTTCATTATCACCTCTCAAGGGGGAAATAATGATTGAAAATATATTTATATATAATAGGTATGTTATTTCTAATGACTTTTATCTTCTCTAATTCATTGATAACTCAAACATTTATACATTTCTTTTGGTGTAAATATTATTATTTCGGTTGTGGATTGGTGGACTACCGCCTCCTCAAAGCGATGTGATTTAATCACACAGTACATGGAATATATCATGGATGGGTTTAGTGAAAAAATAATATATATTTATAATATAATCATGCTACATTATTCATTCTGTAAATATATATTTATATATATATTTCAATTAATTTCCTTCTTTCAATACAACAACAAAAATAAAAACAATATCCATTCGTAGGTGCGGCTTACATTCCCCATTAACATTGAATTCCTTTTCATTCATATGTGTTATAAATATAACTATGACAAAAATATATTTAATATAAATTATATTTATATCATTGTTTTAGTTATTTAAATCATGATATTATTATAAGGAAAAAAATAGAACAAATTATGTCACCTATTAAGAACAAAGCATATATTACCTGAAGTGTAACCTTGATATGAAATTACTAACAAGAAGGTGAAATAATGTAAAAAAATCCAGGTATGGTATTTTATATAAGAATAATTTCTTCAAAATATGTATAATATTTATATATTCATTATACAAGAAATTTGATTGAGTATGATGAGATTCAAGACACAAGGTATGGTAATTTCATCTCACAATTTATAACTATGAGATACATATCAGGTTCAATACTCATTTCTATAATGTGCTGTATATTTTTCCCATGAATTTGTTATATAATTATTATAATTTTATTTAATTTCTTTATAATAAACATTGTATCATATTTTATTCATAGGTTTTGTATTACCAATGTTACGAAATTGGTATGATTATTTGTCTCATTTTTCATTCATTAAGAAAAATGTTTTTTATGCACCTACATTCTATTTTAGGGTGTATTTGACATCTTATATCATGAATATTTTCATTTTTTCGATATTTTATTTGTCATTTACTATACTATTCATTCATCTAATGTATTATCCAATGTTACCAAGTAGTAAGATCTTATTGAAATGATCTAATTGTTTTTCAGGATTGTTTAAAATTATTCTATATTTATGAAAGATTAAGATACATAACACAAGAAAACAAGTGATATTTAATATCCACATTTTATTCAACATATCTAGATGTATTAGTATCATTTTTCAATTTATTAGTACATAATACAAATAATATAATTTTTTTGTAAAATATCACCACATTTCTCTCTTCGGTCCGAAACATATTTTATTTCAGAAACCATAATTCAAAAATATTTTTTATAAACGGTTTTCAAATGTTTCTTTCAATATAATGATCAGGTTAAAAAATTGTAATTTTTTTTTATTCTTTTAGAATCATCCATTATTTGGTTATATATATATTTTCAATGAAAAATATTATCGAAAATGTATTATTATTTAAAATTTTTTAATGTAGAATAGATATTTTACTTGTGAAATTATTTTAAAAAATATATAAAAATTATTTCCCATAAAATATGAAATATATTGTTGTTACTCACTCCTTTTGTTGGAAATTATTATATGTTAAAATTCGTATTGTCTCCATGAATGAATAATGTTCTAATGACCAGATGTTTATGAATCATTATTCACATTCATTTGCTATAAGCCTTTAAAAAACACTTATTTTCTCTGTTTTATATATGATGAAATTTTTATGAAACCTGTATCTTTTTCAATATGTTATGGAATAAAAACTTCTTTCTGATATCTATTTGATCTATTGGGTTATTATATGGTTTTTATGATTTTGTGGCACATGAATGTATGATTTCATTATGAGATAGGTTGAACTATATCTCCCTACAATTAATTGGGTAATGTTTTCTATGTCATGAGATTGAGTATGATGGTCTTGGGTGTAATCCTTGACTACTAAGTTGGACATGGGAGTGAACCATGACGTCCATTATTATATGAGGATTGTCGTCATGCAACATAGATGTCCATTGGTGTGAACCATGACTAGAAACATAGTATGGGGAGTGAAACCATACTATTAATATGTTCTCATATGTGATGCCTTAGCTACTATGGAAATCATATTATATGGTTAGGTATATTCAACAATTCCAATTATTTTCCAATGTTATGGTTCAATGTATTTTTTTCTTTATTTATTTATGATTAAAATATAATGATTGTGAAAGTGTTTTCTCTTATTTATGTAAATGATTTTGGATACACTGAGTATGACCATCAATTTTGATGATCATGTAATCATACCCTTATGCTCCTGATTATGCTTTAATATCTCCCTTGTTTTCCATTACTAATAATTTGAGATCACCCTTTTTTCTGTTTCCATCAACGTATTATGAAGATATGTGTTATGATTGAAGTGTGCACAAAAGGTTATATTAAGTAAGAATCTAGTGGGAGATAATATCAATTATTTATGTATTGGTGTTTATGTCTCCAGGTTTCCAAAGGCACTAATGAGTACGATTTTTTGACATCATTTTGTATAATATTTCATTAATTCCTCCAACATAATGTATTTCTTATGTATATCAAGATAGTGTTGTGATTGGTGTGGACCACCAAGGGGTTGTGGTGGAATCACCTCAATCCTCATGATACCTTCTTCAACTCTCCCAACCCCTCTAACACATCTATCATTTAATGCACCTCCTTCCTCAAAAAATTGCATATTCCATGGTGGAATGTCCATCATATTCATCTTAAAATCATGTAGGGTTGTAAAATATATAGCAGGATTTCTTATTCCATCACATCCATGCAGTTTTCTCTTTGACTAATGACAATATCCCAACAACATCAACTATGCTATTAGACCATGTGCTTGATCGTGGGATTTAGTATGCCTATTGCATCGTTATCTTGTCATATGTCGCCTACCATCCACTATCGATGAAACATCCTGGTGGCCACCACAACATGCCACATGCTCTTGTACCTCTTCCAGCAAGCACTCCTCCACAAGGGATCACTTATGTACCCACACATTTGTGATAATTCAATGATTAAAATCACTGACTCAAAGATATCAAGAAATTACCTAATAAATGGATTGGTATTGGAAAAAAGTGTCTCGAACCATGTCCTGGAATCCTCATGATAATACTTTGAACCTCAATGAGTACTCATCCATAGTTATTAAACCCTCGGAAATATACAAATTCATCATGATACACATTGAACATAACATGGATGTGTATATCTCTTCCCTGATGATCCTCCTGAATTCTGCCCAACTGAGTGTTTTCTCACCATTGGATTATGTCACTATTATCCACCATCACCCTGTTGAACCTTGATGAAGGGCTACTTCTTGAACCTTCATTTTCTCAGAAGTTGTTAAACCAATATTGGAAACATGTGTGACTGCATCATGACTATCATCAACTGTTTTGATTTATTGATCAGCCATTTACATCAAATTTTAATGCCTCTATTACTCGAGCAATGTAAATATCATAAGTTTATACTTGGAATTAACTACAACAAATTCATGATCCTCAGCCAGTGGTGGAGTAACAGGTATACCACCTAAAGATACATTCTCAGAACTTGTACCCCATAATAATATCTCATCATGTTTTGGTTATTCAGCACAATAATTTTTTGTAATCATGATACTATATCATCATTGACGCATCATGAAATTTATTAGAGACACACCACAATCAATGTATATATCTAGGTATCTCACTCAATAATTTTAAGGAAATCCCAAAATCAAATCCTATATGATGATTTTAAAATTATTTCCCAGATTCCAGTTTTCTAATGAACGAAGACCAAAAGTGGTTTATCAGAGTCCTAGTGAATGGATAGGTTATCAACTGCACCAACCCCAGTACATTTATACTAAGAGTCAAACTCGAAGAATCATACCACTAATTCTATGAAACCCAATAAAAATCCTTATAAGGTAAATTTAGGAGGAGCTTTACTTGAAATGGACCTCCTCTGATACCAAATATGCATTACCCAGACCAATGGGGCTCAGGCCTCAACTATCCAATCATGCCTCCAATAGTTCATTAGCCCGTGAGTAGCACTTAGTAGGCATATCACACATATGGGAGGACGTTTCACATGGTACCTATAAACATGCACCTACAGGAACATCAACAAAATAGTGTATAAATATTAAATCATTATACTAGAATAAATCAATACATTGATCCTAATTTATTGTATAATAGTAGTATAGTATGGGTAAAAGGAAAAAACCTTTGCTCATAAAAGGAATGGTATAAAAAACACAACCTTCTCAGAAGAAGGGGATCACTTAATTATCCAACTACTATAATGCGCCGCATGTCATCTATGGAAAACACACTGGTCAGTCAACACATTATACACTTATTACGTCAGGACATCCATGGACTCCATCAAAAGGAATATTTTATGTAGAAGAAAAAACATGTTCATGCAAAGCCTATGAATGATTGATTATAACAAATAATAGTGGCACCCAAAAAAACCTAAATGAAATAGGAGAAAATAAAAGGATTAAGTATTATTTTCCAAGCTAAATGGACACCAATCAAGATAGAAACTTCATTTTCAAACACATGTGTTCATACATGACATGTCTTCTCAATCAATAATGGGTATTTACCCTGACATGTGACACCCCTTCATAGACCCCCTCAAGCACCAAATATTACTCCTCTCTAAAAAAATCTTGTTGAGGATCTGACATCATTCTCTTTAAGACATTCTATTCAAGGGTGTAAGGGTATCAACAATCAGGAGAACACATGCCATAAGAAAAACCATCCCAAATTTCACTCATCCACAAGATACACTCCATTAGATAACCACATAATAGGTGCATATATATATCCCAAGAATAGATTTCCAAACATCTCTAACATGTTCCTTGTGCGGGGTTATAATTATCCTTGAGAAGAGGCTTTCCCCCCACCATTGAAAATATTTTAGGGAAAATTGTTCCAAACTATGCACCAAATGAATCCTCTAAACTGATATAGAATAAAGTGACACACACATCACCACTTCCCTATACTGAATGGAATATTAATTCTATGGTAACCAAAGAAACCTCTATAACTTCTAAAATTAGAGTCCCTAACCTCAGTCCATTGACGGAGAACTAACTCAAATGGAGGACCCTAGCCCTGTTAAAATAGGTGAATACAACTATATAGATGAGAAACCACACCCTTTTACTATAGTGGAGTACCGATCAATGGTTACATGACCTACACCCTGGAAAGATAGGTGAGTTCCACTATTCCAGCTCATTTACAAAGGGGCGACCACAAACTGAGAATGTAGGGGATTATTGACCAAAATATTGTGGACCCACAACCTAGTATGTATGGGGGTATCGAATCTCGTGGAATAAAATATGTGGTAGACCCACACTATGTAATAACAATATTTTTTTACTACAATGATATAGGAGAAACACCGCACCTCGATAGGCATGTTCTAACTCCATATATTTTCCATTTCTAGAGGACCCACACTGTCGATTGAATGAGATGTATAGACTCCATGGACAGAGGACCCACAACCTAGTTCAAAAGGGGAGTAGAGACCTTATCTGATCGATGAGTATCGAGTGTCTGCACCTTAGTATGGATGGTACACACTATAAATATATATGAAGGATATAGGGTACCCACAACATGATTCAATCGGGATGTACAATCATTGAATGAACTACTTCATGGGTTTCAATCCCACAACTATAATCTGTGGAAACCCGTCTCAATGTAATAAAAATGGTAAGTGATAGTCATTCAATGATGCCAAATGGGTTGTAGTTGGGGTTTGGCTTAGTGGTAAGCACCCTGTAATACTACATGAAAAATGGGGGTTCAAAACCCATTGGGCGCAGGTTATTGTAGTAGCACTGTAGCGGTACTGTAGCAACGGCGGTACTATTGATCGGCGGGCACTGTAGTGGTGGAAGGGCACTGTAGCGGTGGCGATACTCTAGCGGGTACTGTAGCAGCCAGGTTACTATTCACAGAATAGGAATTTGGCCAAAAATTTGGGCCTACGGGCTATGTAATGGGCTACAAGCCCACTGGGCCTTCGGGCTATGTAATGGTTCTCCCTCTACCCAGTTAAAAGAGGTCTTTGCTTTGCTTTATTAATAAAAATGAGGCTTCGGCCCCAAAAAAAATGATGCCAAATGGGAGTATCGATCATTGAATATATATCATGGAAACACATTGATCCACCATGTAGGACTCAAAACACACAATATCAATAGAATTTTTCAACTAAAAAGTCCACAATAATGTACTATTTATAAAACACCATGTATTGTATACTCTCAAGAAAAAATAAATGTTCCAATGAAGGAGACACAATGGAACGAAGATCCCCAAAATAAATACTCAGTGTAAACGGGGTTAACTAGGGTACAAAAAACCTTTTAAACCTCTTGAGAGAAAGGATGTATATTATATTTACATTTTATGGATAGTCACGTAGGGCTCCCATTGTGTTCGGGCCATACTTGGCATGTTCTGCTTCACTCATTCACATGGTGTATTCTTCTTCGACATAGCCCAACCAATTTTGTCACATAAATAGAATCTGTCCCATAATACACAACATTTTTGAGTTGAACATTCTCATGGATGTGAGGTTCAACCATTCCAATTTTGTAACCCCATGTCATGTACATGGTAGTGTAGTTTTATAAGGCCATGTACAGTCACAGGGAGACCTAGTCGTGTCCTTTAGAAAAATGACATGGGGTTTCTACACAGCATGTTATCTCTGTACACCACTTGTAGTCACCAATGTTATTCCTCCTTGAATAGGAAGAGATTCCATGCATGTATCACTAGCCAACATGCCATGTAGATGGTAATTCATGTTGGGAATTACCTTCCAAATAATACAATTCAACCTGGTTTACCCCAAATACAACAGATCAACATTGGAGGGGCCATTGGAAATTGTGATTGGGCTCTAATAACCTGAAAATAATTAAGAATGATGTAGATCATGAATAAAATCCAAAACCTCATAGATCATGGCATAATTCCAATACTTTTGGTATATAACTCCATGTAGATCCTACTACTTCAGGATCTGATGATGATCGATGCCAAAACTAGATATCAAGTTCCCCATGTTGGGTTGATTTTACACTATTTTCATCCATCTCAAAAGGGCAGTGGACGAGGGGAGGATGAATGGATCATCATTGTGTCATAAACCTATCAAGATATAGAGTGAGTGATTAGATTATATGTTTTAATAAATTTTTATTTAATTTAGAGAACCAAAACAATACTCCCTCTTATCGCACATCTGAACAAATATCCCACTACAGACAACAATAGTTCACACCTCGGGTTAAAATGAAATATTAAAATCATCGTTTGTCTCAGAATACCTATATGTATCTTTAATCACAATTTATTCATGTTTCAAAATAAAACGATTCTTTTCTGAAAAAATATATTTAATCTTTTTAAAATATCTGTTTTGAGTCTCTCCATGCCACAAAATCACAGGTTGACTCTGTTCTTGGCCTAGGAACTATTCTATGGAAAATTAAATAGACTTTTAAGAGAAAACCTGAGTGACTACATAAACACAATTTTTTATTTATGTAACATATCCAATAGTAAGTGTTTTATTTATGGAATATTGAAGCATGATTTACTTCAATAATTTTATATAGTAATTAATTTTATTTTATTATTTCAACAGATAACATGGTAAAGGTATTAAAAAAATTGGAATGAGAAGAAATCCAACCACTTCATGTTGTTTACTAGATTTTTGATAATATCATTTTGAAATTTAATAACCTTCTTTCTAACGTTTATGATCATAGTATTTTGGAAAGGATTTAAAGATTAGACATTTATGAAATGGTTTAAGTTGAATATATGATTATTATATATATATTGATTTATTATATTGGATAACATATTTTCAATATGATAGAAATGTTAAATAGTAAAATATATATATTTAAAGCTTTAACACATGTTTAGGGATATTACGATTCATTAAAAGTGAATTATATTGCATCATGAAAAAAAAGTAATTTATGGATATACATTTATTGTAATCTCTAATGAATTGGAAATTTATTGAGGCAAAACTGAATCCTATGATTATGATTACGAAATATTAATATATAAATTAACTATAAATCAATATATTCATTGATCATAATTTAATTTCTCATCCTTTTGAGATGAATCATGAATCAAAAATGATATGCAATTATATTCGTATCAGACGAATCCTATAGATGATTAAATAATAATAAATTTAAAGATATGTGGAGGTTTTTTTATTGATCACTCAATTTCATGTGACAAATGACCAAACTAAAAATATAAATTTATATAAACATTTCTTCCCTATACACGTCTTAAATATCCAAAAACGTTCTCTAGTATAGAATACTATTTATATTTATTCTATATCATTTTTTATCTTCCCTTACTCTCTTATTAAGAAGTTTTTTTATCAATTTTATATTGTCAGCTTTAAAACAATTCCTTTTCAAATATCAATAAATTTATTGGAAATATCATGTTTATGTAATGAGGATATAATTAATTTATGGTTTGGATAATTTGACACACCAATATTCTAAAATAAGTTTACTATATTCGATAACATATGTAGCATGACACATCCTCATTCGATGAAAATATGAAACCTCTTTACATTATAAAATATATTAATTTTTAAATAAATTCAACATATTTTATATCTTTTGTAACATGAAAATCATTGATTATCGTGAATTACATTACAAATAATGTTTATCTTGTGTTGCATGAAACACTATTTTTAAATGCATTGAATAATTTTCTTAAAATATTATCAATTAATATAATAGTTATAACCATCAAATTAAATTGTATATATTGAATAATTCCAACTAAATTGTAAATATTATGCCTATCTATTGATTAATAATTAAATAATATTCATTAATATGAAAATTAATCCTTTTTTGAAAAACTAGTTTTTCAAAAAGATGGTTTTACCATGAATTGTTCACATAATTTGAAATTTATTTTTACAAATTATACTAATATTATTTGAAAATATAATTTCATTTTTTGAAATAATAATACAAAAATTATCTTATGCTGAAATATTTGGATTTTTCTAAAAAAATTGTTTTCTAATGGATAGTTAACACTACTGAATTTTAAATAAAAAATGCCTTTTAATTTAGATATTTTATAATGATAATTTTTTATTAGTTGTTTATAAATTTATATTAGTTAAATTATATAGCATTTAATCAAATTATGGTCATTATAATGAAGTTAATAATTAATTTTGATATCGAAACATTATAATCATTTCAACATTACCTATTTAAAAAATTGTTTTCTCGCCACATCATAGGGATTTATTTTAAATTAAAATTTTCCCATTCAGATAATTTAGATTTGAAAAATGGATTCCATATTCATAATTAGTATAATTTATAACATATAATAATTTAAACCTATTTTTTCATTAAAAAAATAGTGAAATAATTATATTTAAACTTCTACGTGTAAAATAATAAATAATTTATCAATTGGTTTTAACAAAAAAAATTGCCTGAAATGAGCTAAAAAATATCCCAAATCCAATTTTATATCCATATATAGACCCAAAATATTATTGGTTTCATAATGGGCCATTTTCTAATTAAATTTTCATAAAAAAAAGTTATTATTGATTATGTTGAAACAAAATTACTTGGGTGCCTCTCACATCACATATAAAAGGAATCCCATCTCTTATCTGTCTCACACATTCACACCTCGTTGGTTCATAAAACACAAGACCAAATCACCAAAAAAAATCTATCACCTAATAATATATTCCATATTACTAGAATAAATCCATATTATGAATGATTTAGTGAAAGCCTATGGAGGATAACTGAATAAATGATAATGTTCTTCAATGAGGATATTTATATTATTTATTTATATGCCACAATCAAATTTTATTAACCATAAAAATAAAATACTTTCTGTGTCATACATAAATTGGGACGTTTTTTATGAATCAATTTTCCTAAAAGCATATCAAATTCAATCAAATGGGTTATGAAATCATCGTTCATCTGTATAGCAGACTCTCACCTCGCGTACCTATGTTATTCCTTTTTACATTACCAACTCTCCTGGAAGGGAAAGATGATAAATAAAAAGTAATCATATATATATATATATATATGAAATTAATAACATAGTTATACCCTTATTTTCATTATTTCGTATTTATATTTTATCCATACCATCTATAGGATATGTAATAATTATATTCGTGAGTCTAATGGACTACCGCCTCATGAATCGATATGATTTATCTTTCATGAACGCTTCACATAGTAGATGATAATGAAAATTTAATTGATTATAGTTTACATATATTAAAAAAAATTATATTTTTGAAATATTTATCATTTTTTTGATAATTATAAACCATTTAATTTTTTTCTTTTTAACTCTCTTGATGATGATAACTTCGTTCTTGTACGTGTAGACTATCGCTATCATGAAGTGATGTTACTCACTATTCAACACCACACCCCTGGGATGAAACATATAAGTATATAATATGGTATTTATGATATTTTTGTCGTTATATAAATATAATATATTACTTAACATCATTATATAGTAACCATTATAAAATGAAAACATTGACCATGGGTACTTATGACCAACTATATTCATTATCGCAATGTACGTTAGTTTTTTTAATAATATTTTTTTATGTGTTTAAAAATTAAAATTCATGTCACTAAATATTTTGATACTTTCATTGTTATTTTATCTTATATTATTAAATGTTTTAACATGTGTAATAACTATATATTTAAACAAAAAAAATTCATATTAAAAAAAGGTAATTAACCCTTGAATTTAGGTAAATAATGAATTATTATTAATGAACATGTGATAATATGGAATAAAGGGATATAATATGATATTTTAAATATTAATATGATTATTTCATAATTTAGTAACATGTTTAGAACTACTATAAATAATCTTTTATAATTTTTAATTAAAACGAATTGTAATGTATGTTATTTCATAAATCATTTTTCACTTATTGGGTTAAACTCTAAATTGATTAATTAGGTCAATATTTGATTATTTTTATAATGAAATTTAATTACAATATATATTATTTCCAGATGAATTGTGTGCATTAAAATTTGAAAAACATATTCTATTAATTGATTAATTATCACTTCAATGTTACGATCATTTTTGGTTTTTATTTCACAATCCTTTTCTAAAATAAATTTTTAATCCCAAAATTTTAGTTGAAGGAATTTACAATTCAATTTCATAATAAATCAATTTAATTTTGATATACTAAATTTATCCATGATATTTTTATATAATAGAACCACTTTTCCATTCCATGGTATTTAAATTAATTAAGAATATTTTTTATGAAAATTTGTCTTCAATTTTTCATTGCACATAATTAATTTTTGAAAATCAATGTTTCTAAAATTGATTTAATCATTTTTAAATTTTAATTATAATTTTTATTTTTTCCATTTTATATATTTAAAATTTTTTACTAATGTATTCTTATTAGATTTATAAAACAATTCCTTTTTGTGTCTTACCAAAAATGTTATTGGAATCATCTTTTAATATTCAAATAAAGGAACATTCTGTCCATTATACAACGAAATGGGATTATTCATTTTAACTTGTATGGATAGTATGAAATTACCCACAAACAGGAATGTAATTTCAATGAAACAAATTTTTCCTAATTATTAATATCTTCATAAATAATTTCTCTCTCGTATTCTAAAAATTGATAGTTATTTAAAAGCTTTGTAGAAAATGTTTTCCTGATTTTAAAAAAGAAATGAATATTTTCAAATATAATGTTATCAAATATATATTTATGGTGTTTCATGCCATCAGCAAAATCAACACTTTATTGAAATTATGATCCACTGGGGATACGTTATATTGATATTATCATTAATATTTTCTTGGATGCTTTATGATCTATTTGATTGTGGTTGTTCTATTTCCATAACATTCACTACATTCCTCGTGATGGTTTATGATTTTGTTTATTGGATTAGGCTTGGTATTAAAACTTTTAATGTTAGTTTATTATATATATATTTATGTTAACTGTTCATAACTCCATTCAAATGAATTATAAAATAGACATAGTATTTGGTGTATAGGGCCCTTTATATATATAGTACCTTGATGGATTGATTTGTCTCATGAGACAATCCTAGTAGACCAAACCCTATGAGTTTAAACACAATAATTTTAAGGTCTCATGTGAAAGGTCTTTACAAAATGAGTCTTGTGAAAGGTATTGACATAAATTATTCGGCCAAACACTACGGGGTTGAAAAAAGTAGATTAATAAATTCTTGTGAATGGACATGAAATTAAATATCTCTTTAATGGTCATGACTGATAATTATGATGTTAAACATTAATGATTAAATTATTATGAATTATGTTATTGAAATTCTATTTGATTATTCAATTAGTTAAAATATTAGTGGTAATGAGTTTGTTCTAAATGAATTATATAGCCATCATTTATTCATACAATATGTAGTCATGTTACTGATTATATCTAATGCATTTTGGTTATTTATATTTCCATATTGATTACTGTTTATTTATTCACATCATTTATTATATGCATACCCTTAAAGGGTATTTGAGCTGAACCCATTATAATGATTAATTTTTTTAAGGATATCCGGTAATATTTTATTACCGATATGTAGGTATATTCTAGGTGGAATAATTATATTCATTAAATGAAATATGTTTTAATTTATTTATTCAAATTTAATATTTGAATTATGTATGTATCATCATTACAAAGACTCCTAAACAACTTACTTATTTAGGTTGATATTCCATGTATTCTATGGAAATGTAATAAATTATACACTATCTACAAGAAGCATTATTCAGTGTTTTCACAACACCAAATTAGACATTACTCATCCAAAATATGATCATTTGAGGTTGTATGTTTATGAAATATGACAATGTCATTGAGCCATAAGTTTTCAATATGATAAAAATCATAATTTTTGGAAATGAACATAGTTTGAATGTTGTTTTGAATTGAGAATATTATATATTTTAGAACATTCTAATGTATGTCAGATCATTATTTTCTATACTTTTATGATTCTAATAAATCATGAAGGAGTCATCATATAAGAAGATTCTTCTACAAGGAATGATATGTTCTTGATTTTTATAATTTCCAATTTTTATGTTTTCAGTTTTTAGATATTCGAACACAAAAGAATGAGACAAATAATTTGTTATAATATTTGAAGATTGATGTTATAGAAATTTTAGAGTTTTTAAAAAAAATTATCAAATTTGATTTTTACACTGATCTAATAGATGAGTCGATGGAACTAATATTCAAAAGAATTATTGATACAGATTAATAATTTTACACCGAGAAGTAATCAGATAAAGTCCTCCATGGGACATAGTTTTATTTGATGATTATAGTTCATGATGACTTGTGAAGTAAGAAGTATAAGATTTAAATGAATTTGGGAGAATAAAATAATAATAATGTTGATGTCATTACAATATTTTCTTTAAAATTATATGTTATATTTATACGTGGAAAAATTTATTCAACCATTTCCAATTAAATCATATAAATGGAGTGATAAGTTTTATTTTTTTCTGTTTCAATGGATCAAGGTAAAATAATATTATTATTAAAATTGTGGTTAGATTACTAGAAGGATAAATATGTTATATAATGAGTTGTCATAGACTAAACATTCCATACTATTCCTTTAAAAATTGTGAGTTGATGACTGTGATGTATTTATTTGATGTTGGACAATAATATTAATCATATGATTTATTTTTTCAAAACAATATTTTTATGTTATTATTTTTTCTCCAAAAATATATTTCTAAATTTTTTATACATATTAAATTTGAGAAGTGTTGTTATGATTCAATAATTTACTATAGATTATAAAGATAGTTGGTAAAATTCTATTGGATAATGATGAAGCTCAAATGGATGTGAATTTTGTAGATTTGAGATTTGATTGAGCATAAAAATAAATTGGTTTCTCACTATTTTTTCAAATTTTATCGCTATAAATAGATGTTCATAGTACATTGTATGGAGTTAATATTTTGTGTGAGATAAAAAATATGAAGTGTAGAATCAATAAGAATATAAATTGTTTTTAATATAAATTTATTTTTGGAGTGAGAATTAAAACTGATATTGTTAAATGTTGAAGATGAGTTTCTAGATAGTGGGTTCATAATAGAAGATCAATTTATAAATTTTTCGAATACTATATTGAGGTAATCAGATTAAGGGAATCAATATGAGAATTAATAATAGGTTTTAGGAGAAAAAAATTGTTATACATGATGATTTTTGATATTTAGAATTGTTTACATTAGGAATTGGGTCATGGGATTGAGGATATCGGGGTGAGGTCATAGGATACTTCAAAATCGTACTATGGAAGGTTACACCGAGATTCTAAATATAATATTTGTTGATAAATTAGAAAAGGTTTCATATTTTTTTTTTAAATAAATATTTATAATAATTTTTTGAAACCGATTGGATTTAGTATAATAATTATTATATATATAGATACGGTTTGAAATGGGAGATCATATATGTCTTAATCACCTCCATATAATAGTCAATTACTATATAATGATGATAGGGGATATAGAAATGATGTTTGATCCTTCACTGTGTCCGAACGTTACAAATCATTTGTTCAACATTTATATTCCCAATTTTATATGCATTTGAGTATACAAAATGTAGATAAGAAAAAAACCAATACCATGTTAGAGTTTTTATGTTCCCTTATGTTGGTATTTTAAAAAAGGAATCAACTGAATCAACCAAACATTCAATGGTGTTCAATAATATGTTAGATTTACAATTGGTATTAGATCTATGATCTCATTTTGAACTATAAAATAGAAAATCTAAATTAATTCACTAAAAAATAATTCTATATTTTTTGAAAAAATTGGTATGAATAGAGAAACATGATGATTTTGTATCTCCTATAACATCCTAATATGTTGTTGATACTAGTTAAAAAATTCATCCTACATAGATATATTCTTTTATGATTTTAATTAATGATTAAATTATTTAATTTTATTGAAAAGGTAAAAATTTGGTTTATATGACTCTCTAAAAATATTATTATACAATGGTTATGGGTCTTAAAATAAAAAAGACTATATCGAAAAATATCAAATCTATTTTCTATGTGATAAATGATTTGAAGAAAGAAAGCAACATATCTTTCATTGAATGATTGATTATATTAAAATGAAAAATATGGAAACTATTGTTCAATACTTCACCAAAGTATATTATTTTTTACAACATAAATGGTTTTGGGGATGTCCTGTAAGATTATAAAATATTGATGAATCTTGGGAGAATACTTCCATATATGTTTCATTTTGAAATTTTATATTTAGAATAAAATTAATATTTATCTTTCGATTAATTTCATTACATTTATATTTATAATGAAACGAGAAATGAAATAGTTTTCAAAAATAATTTTAATGATAAAATGTATTTTAAAAATATGAGTTAGACTAAAATTAAATAATTATAAGATGATGATCCTTTTTATTCACAATATAAATAGGATGATTAATTTAAGCAAAAAGTCATGTGTCTTATCTCTAATAATGATAAAATAATTAGATGTAAGTGTAGAAGATAACCTCCACTTAAAATATATTGCCCTAGGGAAATTGGTAATTTCTCTATGAACATCTCCCAAATGATTCTTGGTGAACATGAAATTAATTCTGACGAAAAACCACATTTTAGGGAGTTTCACAATTTTTCCCAACAATAAATTACCAACATTGGTGAAATGTAGAATATCACTTGAAAAAATAAGACATTTTCTAATAATTAAATTTTAGTTAATAAAAAAATGAATAAATTACTACCAAAATTGAATGATAAAAAAGGATCAAAACATTATTTATAAAAATGTGAAAATACAAATTCCCTCAGAATGTGAAGAATAAGAAGAAACAGGTAAAAAATCATACATTGAGTATTATCAAAAATCAAAACATGTTTCATGTCTTGAGAATAATAGAACAAGTAAGAAATAAATATAAATGATAAAAAAATATAGTCGAAGTTATTTAGAAAATATCAACGTAGTTTCTATGAAACCACAAGAATGCATTCCTGGTATCTTATGTTACCAACTGAGAATTGGAAAACAATAAAGGTTGATTAAAGGCCTCATTATGATTTTTAATCAATGGAAAATGATTTTAATAATTCTTGATAAAATCATCTTGAGGATGAATGTACATTAACAAACATGAAGGAAACTCATACAAGTCTTAAAAAATAAAATCTATATCATCTTTTGCCAAAAAAATACCTCACTCTTAGAATGAGTTGAAATGGACACACACAAATCTAAAAGGTTCATCTGAATTATAAAAAATTTGAAGTAGGAAGAAATGTGTTGGGAAGTATTTTTTTGATAATGGATGTTTAAACCCTATTTAATATATAATAATTGATAATTACACCGAGATCAACATTATCACAAACCCAGACTGCTGTAAATAAGAATGATGATATGAATCTTCTTAATCCAATACAATGGTATGAAAATTATTATACAGAAAAGGGTATTTTATTGGTTTTATTAGTTTTTAGGATTTTATGGAAAGAGATCTTATAATTGTAGACATAACATGTCCCTTATAATACTAAAGAGTTGATAATGTAGTTCATATTCTAGTAGAATAATGAGTACCATTCCAAATTCAAAAATGTATGAAATTTATAATATCATAATGATATAAATTTTAAATAAAAATATGTTTTTTTAATAATTTTAATATGAGTAATAGGTGAAAAAACAAATTACTTGTACGAAAAAAAATTAAATGCTTCCAAAAAAATTCACTAATAATATAAAATAAATTAAGATGTAATGGATAAAGTTATGGGAAGGTTATTTTTTTTAAATAAGATTGACATCTAGAAAAAAAATAAAAAAAATATATAATTGATAGTTAGTATTAATAACACATGAAAATTGATATAAAAATGAAAAAAAAGTAATGAAAAAATGATGGAGATCAGTTACTTTTTAAAATGATAGTTCCTTGAAAATTGGAATTGAGGATGCTGAGATAGATCATGCCACACTAAAGTATAAGTAAGTTATTTTTTATAGGAAAAATAATATCTTGTTTTGTGTGATTAATCCTTGTGGTGGTGGATAATAGGTTGTTTTTTAATATATTCGTGTATAATCATATGTGCAGAAGATATAAAATTTCTTAGATGTGGAGAATTATCCTGTGTTATTGTATTTCAAATTAGATTACCTTACAAGTACAATTACTAAAGTGTTAATGAATAAAACAGGTTGTGGTGATATAGAAATGGGAATATTGGGTAGAAAATATTAAAAAATCATTCCAATGTTGATGCTATTTGTAATTCATAGAATTTAAAAATAATAGAGAAATTGGTTATATATGATTTCAAGAATAAAATTGACTAATAAATTTGAATGAATGTTGAGATTAAGATTACTAAAACACTCTAAATTATTCTTTCTGATTTAGGTGGGATGATGATTCATACCTCCAAAAAAATAATTTTATTCTATAAAATTCATTTATGATTTCACTCAGATTAATAACATCATTTTTATGAAAATTTTATTACTGTCTGTAGAAATTATTATAATTTCTGAAAAAATTTCAGATAGAAATTAGCATTTATATAAAGATGTTGGGAAGCGATAATGTAATAGATTTTAAATTCAATAATTTTTAATAGGTTTAAAGATAGCATTGATTCCATCATAAGTATTTTAATCCCTACCCAACAAATAAATATTTTGTAAGAATGGAATAATAGAGTTTTTGACGAAATAAGAAGAATAATGTTAGAATAATTCAAACTATTTATGTTCTTCTAGAGAGATTCTATTAGTACATATATACATGGGCAAAATATATGTTTTTTAGAATAGAATCCAATGTTATTTCTTGATTCTATTTATAAAAACTCATTCATTTATATGCTTCTATGTTTCTGTAAGTCCATGTTTACTAAAAATAAATAACCCAGGTCAAGGGAATTTAGATGAAAAATAATATGAATGAAGTTTCATTCGATATTCACCAAATGGAAGAAGATAAAAATGATAGAATAAATGATTAATAAAATTTCATTAACATGACATGAATGTTATCAAAAATATGAATTTGTGAAAAAAAATTGTTGACAATGATAAAGATAATTAAAATACAATATTTAGAAAAATTGAAATTTCGTCAAAACTAAAATATCATGATTTAGAGAAATCACAATGTGATGAAACTGATGAATGAAGAGAAACATTGAAATTTTAATCCTCAAATAAATATATTTAAAATATATATATTCTTTCAAATTAGATTGCTCATTCATGGTAATAAAAATCATTGAAAATATAAAATCAGACATCACACATTTCAATAAAATAACTGATATAAATTTCATCTGTAGTATAACACAATGAATGGATTCATGATATTTATAAAGTATTATATCAATTTTGGAAAAACTAAACTTGTTGGGATATTCCATAACTACATAATAAAAGAATTATTCAAAAAATATGACTTTATATTATAAATTTGAATAATCATTGAGAAGTTTCATGAAAAAAAGAAATACTTGTTTCTAAATTCAATGAATAGTTGAATGGAGTGGATTTCGAAGAAATCATTTCTCTAATTACATGATTTGAAACAATCATAATGTTTCTAGTAGTTTCTTCACATATAATTTATATTTTTTATCTGATGGATAAAATTTCATCTTTTCAAAATAGTGGAATTGATAAATAATATTACATTTGAGAAACTATATAGGTGTATACTCGAATCAATTATAATGTTCATATGTACCTCCATTATCCCTCATCTATTGTCTTATCATTTTAACAGTCCATTCATTAATTATTACCATTTTTTTAGATAGGTCTCGTGAGAAAAATCCATCAACAACATCACTTTATGATAGTATAAACAGTGAAGATTCCATGAAATAACAAGGAAACCATGTTCAATGATATTTAATAGTGATGTCCCATGGTGATTACCAAGGTGGTGAAAACCTCAGGGGTCTCGAAATCAGTAATAATTATACCATGTCTATGGATGGGATTGTGATCCAAGGAAATTTCCATGGAATTCCACAATATGGTGCCTATTGAATCCAAGTTGATCGTCCAGGGTAAGACAAGGGTATGCAGAGACATGTCCCTATGGCATGTAACCATGGAACATACATTTCAATTCTGGATCCAAAGTGTGTATTTGATGCATCCACCAAAAATATATTGGGATACTATGGTGTCATATCGAGCATCCAAGAAGATAAAATGATTAGGATCTAGGTGGTTCTCAATCTAATCATATTATATCATTGAATCGGGGTGTGGTTCTTGATAGATCATGTATTTCCTTGATTGGAATCTAAGTCAAGATTTAGTCATGATATTCCTATTTAATTACAAAGTCATTTAAAAACACTTTAGTTCCAATCCATTCCATTAATTAGTGTGATAATTTCAAGTAGTTTGCAAACATTTTATGGTGTTATATGGATCAATAATTTCCTTTTCCTAGTGTGACAAGGTCAGGAATCATGAAACAATTTATTCCCCATAGTTTTTATTTGTTATTTGTATTTCATTCTGCAACCTTCAATTAATGTGGGAAGGGGTTTTATAGATATGAAACTGATTAATCCTTCACATGTGATTTTTAATTTGATGGACATACCTTAGGTGGTTTTAGTAGTACGCATACATGTTAATATCCATTATGTAATTTCCAATATAAAGTGAGCCATTTAGTATTGAAAATCATACCCTTAAAGTGTTCAAGCAACGGTACACCCAAATGGTGTCACAAACGTGTAAAAATACTAAACCAAAATTATGGAAGACCCTTTTATGTAAATGATGCAGTTTTGGTTATAAACACCAATAATTAATCATATATTTGGAATGAGAATTACCATATAGTTTTAATGATTATATTCATTTAAAATAAAGTCAATAAATGGATCCTTTTTGAATCGATGGGACCCACAATTCAAATTTAAAATGAATTAACATTTCAGATGAGTTATAGAAAACCCACCTTAGGGTTGTATGATACTCCTCCTCTTGTAGTGGCCTGTTAATTTCATTAGATAAGAGTATATATAAAAAAATTAAAAATTATCACACCTTGATCATTATGTTGAGAGGAAAGGGAAAAGGACTCAAGAGGATGTCTATACTTAATGTTGTGCATCCAAACTGATTAATGGATGCTCGATCAATTTCCGGATGAAAAAGATATCATTATCCCAATGTCATGTCTTCAAAAGGATCCAAATTTAGATAAAAATATGTTAATGACATATAAACACTAGTTAGTCATGTATGAGAGAGAATAATTAAATCCTTAAGGGAAAATCTAGAATTTTTCCCTAAATTTATCTAGTGCAGAGTTTTTCCACATGGTTTGAAAAATGTTGAAAAAATAATTCTCAAAAACATGAAAAAATGGGTTCTCGCATTATTAGGTTTCATGGCCATGAAACAACAGTGAGAAGTGGTTATTTAAGAAAAATAATATTCACCCCAGTTTTCCAAACCATGAGGAATTCCTTCACAGTTTACACTAAACCATGCACCAAGCATGTCTTTCGAAAAAAGATTGGTTATGTGCCCTGAGTATAACCCAAACTCCCGTGAAGATTTTTATAACCCCTAAAAAATATATATAATGTCCAATGTAATGATATAGATCGATATATAAAGGATCAATAACTATGTGAAAAACTGGGTTCATACAATCTTCTTCCATTAAATAATTCTTCCTTGTGTTCACCTTCCAAAGGTGTAGAAACATTTCATGAGAAAAACTCTAGCCATTAGGCATGTACATTTGCTTCCCTCTCTCAAGTCTCATCTTATACTCAGTCTTTATACCATTGCACCCATACTAGAGGGAAAAACTAGCCTCAGAGTGTCATCATGATCTGATCAAAGATGAGTACTGGGTACTCCCAAAAGGTAGCATAATCGTAAACTCAATATCATTAGGATTACAATTATGAGACTGATCAGCATGATACTATTGTGGCTATGAATCATGAATGAAAAGGTACATTGAATTATACCTATGACGTAGCATTAATCGATAGGATACTATCCATACACTCTCTCGAATTTAATGTGGTCATACATAATTAAGATACATCTTCCAATACATTCATAACCATCAATGCCCTAGAATAGGCAATTCCTAAAGAAAAACATGATCCCTGAACTCAAACTCAAGTGGATATTGACGGAGATCGGCATATGATTTCTATCTAGGAGAAATCAATGATAGGGATATGATTATCCCAAAAACCTCCATTTTTAGGGACACATGCATAGAGAATATCCATTATAAAATATATTGTTTTTTCTTATTATACATATATTTGAGGAGAAAAATTTGTGCCTATAATCACCTATGTTCCCACAACCTAATGAAATTACTACTAGAAATATAGCGTGAAATGATAATACCTATGTAAAATTAGAATAAGGGGAACCATGTGTTTTATTATGATCTCTCTGACATAATTTCTTCCCATGTCATCAATAGATATTGTATCCGGAATAGAAATGAAGCGGAATGGTTTATTTAGTCAGTTAATGACTTCCCGAATAACATAATTACCCCTCGATGTCCTAGTTAATGCAGAAATGAAATCCATAGAAATGAATGTTATCTGACATTTTATCCCATGACACCTATGCTGGCGTGACATGTCTCTATACATCATTATGATGCCTGGATGAAATTCCACATAGATGCATTGGACTCCTTCATGAACTCCTCTCTCATATCAGTAATAACCCTGAAATATCCATGTTGAAAATTTAAGTCATCTCTATCCACCAACCAATCCTGATGTGGGTTATCTATTAATATACTCTCATGGAGAACCTAGACATCTGAATCTAAAAACTACATATTCTTTACCTTTTCAAGGGGGAAGTGGTAAACATCAAGGATATGAGTAAATAATTTATGTGAATTTCATGAAACTCAACGATTGATCATATAAAGGATATCCATTAATATAAATTTATCGCTAGATTAATGAATGGAATGTTCTTTAGTTTTCTTACTCAGTGCATCTGCATCCACATTTCCATTCTCATGCATATAGGTATGTTCAAAATGAAAATATTTTTTGTATTTGACCCATTTACACTATCTAACGATCATGTCAGGCTAAGAAATGGAATATATCAAGATCTTTTTGTTAGTGTACACCTAAAAGCGATCACCTAATAGAAAATGTATCTAGAAATTTGTGGCATGGAAACTACTTCAAACATAAAACTTCTTGTAAGGTAATTTCTATCCTGAGGCCTCAAATTAAGAGAACCATACCAAACAAAATTATCAACCAACATCAACAATGCTACTAGTAAAATACATACTGTATAACAAAATATGTTATATCCTACACATAGCAAGATAATATTTATAATAGGTTTCAATTAAAGACTCACTCGAAGCTCTCAAAAGGATTTCCCACATGCTTCTGACTAAGTGAACATTACACCTTTCATTGTAAGACTAGTATGAGGTGAATAAAAGTGGGAAAAGTCGAGTATGAAATGCATATAATATATATCCATCCCCATGAAACATGGTATATCAATCATGTTCTTGGGATTCTCCTAGGAAACTACGATAATAACATTTTTCGGTTCAATAGATACTCCTGATTATGAGATAATATGACCCGAGAAGTGTAATTTTTTCGATCTAGCAGTAGAACATAGATAGTATGACATAATCGTGATGCTCTCTTACAATACATAGAACAATATATAGATTTTTGGAAGGGTTTCTATGATTGATAGAATACACCATGATTTCATCCACAAAGACCATGAAAAAAGAGTCCATATAGGGGTGGAAGACCCTATTTGTCAAATCCATGAAAATAGAAGGCATGATCAAAACACCGAACAACCAAACAAGGCACTCATATAGAACATATCATATATGTATAGATGTATGAGGTAATTATGATGGTCTAACATGCACCTGAGTGTAATCAAATATCATGTCTATCATTTAGAAGACCATTTCTCCTCAAAAATATTCAAAGAGATCATCATTTTGAGGAAATGAATACTGGTTATATACCGCATGATGGTTCAACATTCTATAATCCATGCATAGACGTAAGGTTCTATCTGCCTTCATTGAGAAAAGCACGGGTCAACCCCAATAGGATGTATTGTTCTTTATAAAAACATTGTCCTCCAAATCCTCTAATTCCCCTTTTATATCATGAAGCTCTGTATGCTCTATTCGATATGTAGTAATGTAAAGTGGAGCTATATCTGAAAAAAATTTATTATTAAACACTACCTATCACTCAAGAGGTATGCTGAAAAAATGGTCCCCAAAAACATCAATAAAAATGTCCACTAGAGGAGGAAAGTAAACTTGATGTAACCCATGATCCTCAAGGAAGATATTTAAAATTTTGGCAGTCCCTCCACCTAGCTCGTGATGATCTGGTCCATCTCAATTGGCATTTATATCCCACTCTCCATTATGTAGATAATGGAATCCATTTGGTGGTGTAAAAGATAACCTATGACAATAATAGTCTACAAAAGAATGATAATAAACTCACCAATCCTTCCTGAGAATGAAATCATAGCATGTTATCTCGAGAAAAAAGAGGCTCCATATGAAAGGTATGAATCCTACATAAATGGTAATGTACATAAACTAGAATATTCTCTATTTTTTACCCTTTACGGTATATCTAGGGTAATTACGCCATCTTAATATTGTATCTCTAGTTTAAAACATCCCGTGATAGATACATAGATAATATAGTTTGAAGCACCTATTTCAAATAAATAAAATACTATAATAGAGGCTACATGAATAGTACATCATACTATAGATTGTCCCAAATCATGATCCATGGGTATTGGGTCTACTAAATGCAACTAACATGATTCATGAAACTATGTAAAACATCTAATATCAGGAGAAAAACTACATTGTTGCAGTTACTGGTTATAATTGGTCTAGCTGCCATGGACATGACCTCCTCTACAGCTAGACCCACAAGTGCAATTCCAACTCCCCACCTAATGTGGCACAAATTCACTCACTCCTAAATTTGGATCTATGTAGTCCATTTTCTACAAGAATCTGGTGTTAAATTCCAACTGAAACAAAGAAGAATCCCCATACAACCACAATCCCACTACTCCATTGGGTATCTAACACACTGATCCATTGAATTCACATGTCTTCCACACTAATAACACACCAAAAAGCTATCAAAACTTGTAATCTGGTTTACATTACCCTAAAAAAAATCATTGGACCATTTACTTACACCTTAAGAACAAAATGCCCAATGTGGAACTAATCCTCGATTCCTTGTACTATTTTCTACCCCCATTATATGCTATGAGAAAGGAGATAGATTGACTATTATAGAGAATATTAGATATGAAAAATACATTTTATTGTGTACAGATCGCATACTGAAGCCCATTACTGAAATGTCTAGAACACGAATGATCATCTCCAGCTAGGAGTAGTGCAATGTTTTGTAAGTCATTGAAATGTGATGAATATTCCAGGACAGAAAATTCACCCAACAAGAGATGCATGAACTCTAATTCTTTTTATGGTCTCAGTGTTTATGGAAATAACTAATCTTATAAGGTTGTCATGAAATTATCCATTTACATACCCTGATGACGACCAACATGGGTAATCACATCCCACCAATACTTGGAAAAATCCTAAATCATTTATATGGAAATCATGGTCTACCTATCTAGATGTTTCTCCAGATGCTAAATGATAGATACTTAGGCATTTATCAATCACATAGTAGCATGTGTACCACCATCCCCTAAGAAATAATGAGTATGATATTGCTAGAACTCAATATTCAGATCACCCATTGTGGTTGAATGTCATGGAGCATCATGCATGGACTTCATCAAATTTAGGAAACATTCACGTACATGGGTAGCCATGCCCAAATCATGTACTATTGGTGATACCTCAAGGGGCACCCCTAGAGGTAATATTGGCGTCTCTTGGCCCACCACATCTAGAGCATAGTCATCACCACCCTCCTAGGATATGGTTTGAGAATGTCATGTTGGAATTGATCTAATAGATCCAAATAAATTCCTCCATACAATTTTATGACAGTAATATAGAATCAGTAGTGGATTCTGAACGTATGAAAATGAGCCACCAAAAGCATACTACCCCCAATCAACCTTCTTATATGGCATGTTATCAGTCTGTTGTCATGTATATGTTTCCTTTTATTTTTTTTATAAATTTATAGGTTCAATTATTTATGTTTCATAAACATCACTAGCATGGATAAGGATGTGAAACCATTTCATTTTATATTTCACGATTCACCATAAAATGGAAATCTATTTCGCATGAATCATTTCCAATACTCTTATTAGCAGAAACAAAAACCATTTATTAATATAATAATGGTTTGACTCGATAAATTAATCATAAAAATACATGAGTGCCCATATTACATCATTAATTGAGACATAAAGTCACTCATTCAATACTAAATGTAATACAATTATAGGAAAGCTGTCACAACATCACTCAAAAATAAAGATAATATCACGCAATGAAAAACAATGAAATTAATTTATGTGGCATGGTAATATGAATTACATGTGAATTATAGGTGCCAATAATGATCCATGTAACAATTATCCTTGCTCTCATATCATCGGGCAAAGGGTGAATGATATTATATAAATATATTAATTATCAAAAACACCACACAACATTTGCGTCACCCAATTATAAAATTATAAATTCAATAAAATGAATAACATAATAATATTTACCCTTTGGGTAACTTGATCATTTTCTTTAACATGGGTTCACAATGCCCATGAATAGATTATGACCAATTCCAATGCATTCCTAATCTCCAATATATTGTTACTAAATGTTATTCCAAGAAAATAACACAAATCAAATAACAAATTCGGACATCACATGCCAGGATTCTATATAAAGGGTTCCCTTATCTTGGTGGGCCACATGGACTAATATGAATCTCCCAAAATTCCAAAGGCTGGTGACCAGCAGCGAGGTCCCAGGATGTGTCTATGAGGAGACTATTCCATCATTACCAAATTGTAGCACATTGGGTGAGAGTAAAAATAGTTAAATAAAGGTAATAATATATGTAATAAGAATGGTTGAAGGAAAAAAACAACATAAATAGTTAATGAATCAACTAGAATATAATTTATAAACAGATTATACGTCATGTGTGAGAAATATATAAAACAATGATAAAATTATTAGGTATAAGAAGTTAAACTAAGTTTAATGCTAATAAAATACTCTAAAAACATCCCGAGTTCCAAATCAGTCCTCTAATATCATGTTTTATACTAAAAAATATGAAATTATATTTTAAAAGTCCTATTATTCCATTTTTCAAAAACTAGAACCATGTATTCTACCTTAGGTACCAAACATTTCCTAGAAAGGATGAGATATAAATACTAGTGGGCCACCACATAATGTTTCTTTAAAAACTGGCCAGTGTAATGGAAACGTAATAGTGTGATGGAATGCATATATAATGTATAAATGTAAAGTGTAACTAAATACCCAAGTACATGCTTCATCCCTTGGATAGTAAATGAAAATTTTGAAAAAGCATTCTCTCACTTTTAACAAAATTTATTTTGATAGGTCTCATGAGGTATAGTGAACACTGTCATCAACTTGTGATAGTTTAAATAGTGATGTTTCTAGGATATAACAAGGTTACCATGGTTATCAGTATCTAATAGTGAAGTCACAATGATATATCCATGTTGACATAGAACTCATGGGTCGAAAAATTAGAAATAATTGTATCTTGGTTCTGTATTAGAGTGTAATTCATGGATCACAACCCTGAATTTTATGATTTGGTGCCTACTAAATCCACGATGATCACCAAAGGTAAGATGGAGTTATGTAGATATAGGGCTCTATGGGATGTAACCATGGAACCTACAAGTGAATGCTAGATCCAAGGAGTGTATTTGAGGTATCTTGTAATAATATTGAGGTATCCAATAGTGTAATAATGGGCATCCAAGAATAGGCAAGGAATGGGATCTAGGTGACTCTCACCCTAGGAAATTTGTATCCTTTAATGGGAGTCGGGTTCATGAGTGTTGAAGGAATTCCCCAATCTGAATCCAAGGTGAGCTCGAATCAAGCCATTCCTATTTATTTATGATTTCATGTAAAATCATATTATGTTCATGAATTTCCTTTTATTAGTGTGATAAAGTCATGTTGCATGTAAGCTTTTTATCAAGTCATGTGGTCCAATCCATCCATTTAATTATCCTGATATGGTCATGTACCATGTGAATATTTATTCCAATTTAAGCATATTCCATATTCAAGAATCATTCTTGATCCTTCCATTACTGTGGTATGGGGTGTACAGATATGCGCCCTTTTAATCAAAAAAATTAAATATAAATTTGATTCACATACAAAAGGAAGATCAAGTGTTATGTATACATGTTACAATCCATAATTCAATTCAAAATAATAAAAGAGACATTTATTATTGGTAATCATACACATTTAGTGGTCAAGCCACAACACACTTGAATGGTGGGGAAAATATGTCGAAATAGTAAACCGCAATTAAAGTATATCCTTCGACATAGAAAGGGTGGTGTATGGGTCATAACCAACAACCATTAATCACATATTTAGAAAGAGGATGACTATATGGTTCTAATGATTATAAAAAAATAATATAAATTAAATAAACATCAGCTGGTGTAATTGGTGGGCCAGAAATGACATATTAATAGTCAATGAAAATTAGGGATGAGTTATAGTCCACCCACATTAGTGTTGTACGACTCTCCTCCTACGGTATTTTCCCTTGATTTGCCTTGATTAAATGTTGACAAAAGAAAAGGAGAAAAATGTGCATCCCATGATATAATGATAGAGATCAAAATATATGGAGAACGTCTCCAGATGACTCTAGTTCATACTATTGTGCATCCAATGTGATGAAAGGATGATCAATAAATATCTAGATGAAGGACATCACATGATTCCTTGGTTAGATATTTAAAAATCCCAAATTGATAAACAAATAAGTTAATCTCACATAAACTCATATTAAGGAAGAATGAGGCATCATTATTAGATTATGAATATATTAATTAGATTTTTAACTGAAATCTATCATGTGTATTCTTTTTTCCGCATGGTTTGATGAACCATATACAAACCCTACACGGGTACCTTTGAAAAAATGGCCCTTGATTTATTATGCCACCTACATCTATGCCAACCCTACGTGGTGTCTCTATCCAAAAAAACACAATCTTTAGGGTTTTCAAAACCATATTAAAATTCCAGCATTGTTTACTCTACACTATCCACCAATCATGTTTTTCACTAAATGATGGTTTTCGGGATTTGAATTTTTCTTGGACACCCAGATGACCTTTTCTAACCACCATGGAATCTATATTAGGTCAAAAAAAATATGTACACCAAAATTTAAAAGAACCATTCCTGAGTAAAAAATATTTTTCTTACAAAATAATTTCTCCTTCGGATGAAGAAACATTTTAAAAAATATATATGGGAATATAGATGAATTTTGGGATACCATTGTTGGAAGAATTTAAATTCTTATATGGATTACAAGTTTAACAATAAGAAAAATAAATATTCTAATCAAAAAAATATATAATAGATTATTTTCATTACACTTTAACTTCTGTTACAATTTTGTGAAATCCTGATGTAATTCATTAATTGATATTTTCATTTCAGAAATACAATATTCATCATCATTCTGATATATAATCATATCCATGATATGTCCATTATCATTTCTCACACTTGTAATCATATAATATGATCCATAATATAAAATTTTATCATATTAAAAAGAAATATTTTGTTTTTACATATTTTTATTCTACAATTTATAACGTGGATTTATTATATAATTAATCATGTGGTATTCCAACTCCTATAGACTAATTAGTCATGAATAATAACAATACAAACATAAATAATTGATTTGAGAAGGTACATATAAAATATATTTTAAAAATGTGACGAACCATATCCTCACACGGATTTTTATATTATTAGAATAAATCAATATATTATTAATATCAATCCAATTTGATTTGGTAATAATAATATTTATGAAAGTAAATATATACATAGAATAAATAAATATATAACCATAAAATTTCATTCATAATGATTTATATTTGTTACACAAATCAATATAAACAATATAATAAGATTCAATTGATGTGTATAGAGATTGTTTTTTCATGGTGTATATCCTTGAAGGAAGGGAATGTGTGTTTTCAATAATGTTACAGAGGATCTAATTGAATTTATATATATTAAAGAAAAATGATATCAAGGATGTATTTAGGAACATTATTAGGTCTTAGTATGAAAATATAGATGTGTTGATGTATATTCATTTCTTCAAATCATACATTTTGGGCTATTTGGTGTTTCATTGATAGGATACATAGGTGCTTAAGGGGATATTTTTATAAATTTGAATATATCGATAGGTCCCAATCCAATGATATTTATAACCAAAAATTTTATGACACTTCTTATGTTAATTTGGGTATGATAATAAAACTATGGGTCATTTTCAATGGGATGAACTGAAAAATATAACTTGAGAAAAAGATCAATATTATGGATCGAATAAATACATTGGTGATCTGAATGAATGTAAGTGGTTCCCTGACCAAGAAATCATTAAAATAAAATAACCACTAACAAATAATGGGAGAGGATTGAATGAAATTTGAAACAATCCATGATGAGGTTAGTAGGGGAAACCAATGAAAATGAATGATTTTTTTCTCCACATAATATATTTTAAAGGAATTTGGGGATGGTAATACTATAATTGCATGTATACTACAAATTGAAATCATAGAGAAATATTAATTTTAGTGGGACAATACATTATTTATGATGGCCAACATGTACATTCATATCTCATTTCTAATCCATGAAAATATATTTTTTTCAATGTATCGAATCTTCCTGATTTTATTTTTATAAATTATTATATAAAATTATGAGACTAAGCGTTGATATGGAATATGATACCATGGCCTTGGTTTCATGGAAATTTTTTTTAAATGGTAACTTTTTAGAAGAACTCAGACATTAATATTTTGAAAATTCGAAATAACTCATAATTAAATTCTAGGATTAAAAATATAAGGGAACTGTTGAATTCAATGTTGTATCTTGAAACTACGAATGATCATAAATTGGTCGATACATGTCATCTATAGAAAAAGTCACCAAGGGAGTAATTGTTACTAAAATAATTAAATAAATATTATTCTATTTTAATTTCCGAATAACTCCTAGATGATAACATGGATTGGATATTTTTGTTTACAGTAGAGTTCAAAAGGTGTTGTTTTCATAAGTGGGGACTAAAGTCAATCACTAAGGTCAAGGCTAAATGTTAATTTTTTTATGAAGATGTCATTAAAATATTTCACTACAATATTTTATTTGATGTTACATGTTTACACAACAAAAGTTTCCCTTTTTAATAACCCATGTCCAATGAATTGTGGGTTGCCTAAATGGCCATGGAATTCCCCTGAGGCAAAGAGATGAGAGTAATCTTCTGATGATGAACGTCAGTGGATCTCGGATCAATGATAACACTGACATTCATTCATTGTCTATAGTCAATCCAATCATCACGGTAGGGTGTCAATCTTTTTTTATTTCCTTATAAATTCATTCAATAAAACCGTGATCCTTGACTAAACCATGAACAGGTTTATCAATGGTTCTATCAATCCTTTGGGAGGGATAATTATTGGTGGATTAAGGGGAATACATATTATTGATTATTCTATTGTTGGTCTATTCATGACCCCACTAACATGAAGATATCATTGTTATATGAAAAAGGCCGAGATTTGTTCATTGGGTGTTGATGTGATTAATAACTATCCCTAAATTGATCATGTTCATCATGAATTGTTCTCCGTTTCGAATCCCTATGAAAACAATCAATCATTTCAACCAAGATCCTTGGAGAAAAAATTTGTGACCGAAGGTTGAGAGCAATGACATCATTGCAGAGGTGCGATGGGAGTGCAATAGGTATGTGGTGTCTCATGGAGGAGGGTTTGATGTATAGTGACCAATCGATAGAGTGGCTGATGGTGAGGGTAGTGGGCGTCCTAGATGGATTTTGTCTATCAGCAGGCTACTCATCTGAGGTTTACTTGGACCGCACCTGAGGAGTATCATGTGGCATCGCAATCCATGTGTGACAGACAAGAATTGGGGTAAGAGGCCATGCAGGTGGCTGCGCGATGCTGCTCAGAGGCTGCATCAGAAGAGGACCCCATGGTATAGGATCCATGGGACCAGGGGTCTGGGACATAGTTCCATCAGTATTGATTGTGGGAGCTGCTTTAAATAGGAGCATATGTCTGAGTCATGCCCTGATTTAGTCGACCTTCATGATGTTGTATAGGATGATTAAACAAGGCCTCTCATGGGGCCCATTGGTCTAGTCCAATTTTTCCTAGCCCATATTGACATGGTGGGGTTGGATCGGCTGAACTAGGCAGGGTAGGGTTGGACAAAAAAGGTTGCGTCAAACACAGACTAGACTGGACCCTTTTTATTAAATTGATCTAATCATTCAAACATTGTATCCATCTAACAAGATTTTTTTGGATATGGGACTATTGAGGAAAGGAGTTCACTTTTATATAATCTAAAAGAGTTTTTTTATTTTGGAATAAAATCTAATGGCATGTGGTTCATTTTCTCCTAGATCAAGTGCACTATGAGTGGAATCCGATAGTTTCTTTTGACTAAATGATATGTTAATAGGTGAAATGGAGAACTGAATGAACCCTCTATAATCTACGTTCCGTGGAAACTCCATGATACAACATTGATCAATCATCCATCAATGCTTTGAGTTCAATTTAGTTTTTGTGCTCCTTAGATGCTCAGTGTGCCATCGATGCCACAGACTCCATTACCGATTCGGGATCCAATGACTCTCCAGGGACCACTAACTATTTGTGAAAGATAGATGCTCCATGCACCATCGATTCTCTATACACCATAAATGATATATGTTCCCACACCATATATAATTCCATAGAGACTGAGTTATATATGAACTACAAATTGAATTCCTTCTCTTCATGATTTAGTCTTGTTAATATGTGATATGGTTTTATTAACTGTACTTCATGTCTCTCTATTGTGGTGTACCTATTGTGTTTCATTTTTTTTAGACATCTTGTAATTATTAGTGGTGTACCTTTGTGGTTTCAGGTACCCTATTGATCATTTTTTACACGTCTCTACATGGGCTATTCTTGAATGTGTCATGTCTTGCGTAGATAATCGATGCATTGATGGATTCCATGGTTAACTGTAGCCATGTAGAGCAATGAGAGTGGTCTGATAGATATGGTATCCATCAGAATCTTCAGTGAGCTAATTCCGCACCAACCCATAGGTAGGGTTTTTGGTGGGAATGATTTGTGATCTCATACTTTCACTTTTGGTTGATATTGTATTTGGGCCACATTTACATTTTAGTTTTTTTGTATTTTCATACTCTATTTTTGGTATTGTAGAGTTATACATGCTTGTTTTCATAGTGCTTTCTATTAAAAGATTTTGGTAATGGAAATGGGTGTGGTCGTACATGTACATTGTAAATGTTTTCCAATTTGTGGGATATACCTACTCAGTGCATGTTTCTAGCCCATGAAATATTGAAGGTTTGCATGGGGTAGTCACAACAATGCTTGACCGGGCAGGTTGTGAATGAATGGTATTAGAGGTGTTCCATTTTACCTAATGAACCAATGGAAACTGATATTTTCATTGGTAAATAGTGTTATGTGTTTCATGTTTAGATATCTGGCCAAGGAAACCGGTGTTGGTGTTGTGGCTAACATATCCTTTCCCCAAGACTCCTAATTCTTTTTTCCTACCCGATTCATTAAAACACTAGTTGTATGGAAGATAATGGTACATGAATAATATATGATTGGTTGTGTTATTAAGAACATATTGATTCAGTCTCAGCTCACCAGGTACACTCTATTAACTGTGGTTCATTGTGATCTTTTGTAGGTTTCCTCCACATAGATATCTAGTTCAGATTATAATACATGATCAATACGATGTTCCACCAAGTGTTGACGAATAGATATATGCACTAGTAAAGGAAGGTAACACCCCTCTGTGTTGTACTAGTGATACCACCACCTAGAGTGCAGCATTTACTACCAGTGTAACCAGTAGAGGATGAACATAGGATAAGTGTGTTTTAGAATTCCATATGGGCTGACTCCCAGGTTCAGGGGTGAGTAAGTCCCTTAGGCAGTTGATGATTGGATAGAGGCGGTTACATGTGTCTTCTGCATAGGTTGGATGACTCTCAACAAGATAGAAGTCTCAACTATAACTCTTCTAAATGGCTCAATGAGGATTTGGTGGTTAATAATGATATAGAAGCATGAGGGGATGACACTCACATGTTATTTTTTAAAGGGTATCTTCTGTGTGGATATCTTCCTAGGGACATTATGGTCTGTGTGTATACCAGAGATATTAAATATGTCGTATGGTAGCTATACTGTAGTGGATTACTCGGTAATATTTTTTATATCATTATCATTACCCCATGATTATAGTTTTAGAACCATTATTTATGGCCCATTCCATAGAAAAGTGGGTACACTGGGATATTAGGGAATTAATGATTTCCCGTATCATTATGATATATTGTGGGTTATTCAAGTGTGCTATGCTAGTAGATATTTTTTTGGCTGAGTATACAATAATAGTGAGAGATACTATGAGGAATCAGGTAGATGAGTCATCAGGAGTAGGTAGCGTACAAGTGGCGTATGAATACAAGTGGATCAAAGAGTTCATAGGATGACCAAAGGATGTGTGTTTGGAATTGCTAGGCTCCTAGGAAAAAAATTATCCAAAGGACAAGGTTTGATAATCATGAAGCGATTGGGGGCCTATGTTTAGAGATTTCCTATCTCACCATATGAATGATATCTAGATGTTCAAGGGAGGATGAAAGTAGAGGTGATCGTTAGAGAATTGTGGTCTTCTTTTTAGAGGATTTGGAAGACGATTTGGAAGTGTAGTAGGTTGTAGGAGGATGTTCATGGTACTAACACCACCAACCTAAGGTTGTCCACCACAAGCACAAGAAGCATTTGTATAGGGACAAGGATAGTTGCATGTGATGGTGGCTTATGACCTTGGTTACCATAATATGATTAAAGGTAAGATATTTGTTTTTTTCCACCGTAGATAAGGATTTGACAACCATGGACTCGAGTAACTCATTTCACACCATGATCATTGTTCTTGACATAGATATTCTAATGGAACCGTTGACTAAAACCCTAGGCTTAATAATTGCAATGGGAGGATATTCAATGATCTCACACTACTGTCGGTAGATTTCCCTTACTCATGGGGGAGAGAGTTTTAGTTGGGATCTCGTGGTGGCAGTGTCATGGCCTTATTAAATCATCATTGGTATAGACTAGATATCCACAGTCCACACCCATATTGACAATTTTAGGTGCACAGTGGAATGTGTCCATGGAGATGGGACCCAGTTATTCTATTCAAGTGATAAGGATACACATGTAGTGTAGGATGGACTCACACATAGGTGGGTGCATCCAATCATAGACCAGTTAGCCAATATGATACTTGGGTGAGTTGGTGAGATGAGTCATTAATTTCCAATAGTGGTGGATGTGTATAAGGATGTATATTCCGAAGATATTCTAATAATAACTCCTATAAGGGTGGTGGATATCAACACAGATTTTTACCCCAGGATGAAAACGATATCTATTTATTCATATCAAAGGGATCCAACATAGAATTGGGAGATAAGGGTACAATTGAAGGATTTAAAAAGATTTAGATTCACGAGAACCAGTGTTTCACACTTGACATCCACGAGGTTGTTTATCAAGAAGGTAGATAGAATTTTGAGGTTATGTGTGGAAATTTAGATCCTAAATCAGGTGACTGAGAATAACAATTATCTACTATCAAGGATTGAAAACATCTTTGATCTACTAAATGGAGCAAGGTGGTCCTCAGAGATAAATCACAGAACTGGCTATCATCATATTCTTGTACGGGATGAGGAAATTCCAAAGACAACATTAATATATAAATATATACAAAATTAGTACAGATAATTTTTTATTAACATGACAGACACCCTGATACTATTCATGGGACAAAAGTATAGGATCTATCATCGATGCACAACCTACTTCATAAGGGACTTCATTGATTCCATCCTAGAATTTTGGGCATCTGAAGGGGACATGTGAAACATGTGAGGATGGTCCTAGAATTACTCTAGGAGAACCTACATTAGGGGAAGATATCATAGTATATGTTATGAATTCATAAGGACCAATTTATGGGAAAATTCATTAAATAAGCAAGAATTTATGTAGATATAATGAAGATTGATGTGATTCTTTCTTAGAATCCACCCAAAAGTGTTATGGAGGTGTGGAGATTCATGGGTATAGATGGATACTATTAGATGTTTGTATTAATCTTTTCAAGGTAATAACCACCCTTGACAGCCATGAAATAGAATGTCTAGCCTTTTGTGGATAGAGATGATCCAACAGTGCTTTCAAGAGTTGAGGAAGTAGATTATGATCGCTCCCATCTAGATACTGTTGGGACCACATTGCTTATAAGGTTGTATTTGTTGTCAATAGTTTCGAATAACGATCAAAATAAAGGAGGTCAGTAAGTACTCACATGAAATGGATGAATAGAAATTCAGATGATTGTTGTACTGATCATAAATTGAATGAACTTGTGTAAAAGGTGACACATTGTTTTCAACAGTGTAGAATGGTGAGGTATAATCCATCTAAGGTTGATTGAATAACAATGAGGATTTGATGAAGGTGGAACAATTATATTATCCATGATTGCATGAGAACCTTGCTATATCCTACTTGATGAATTGAATCATATTTTTTGCATGATTTTTAGAATAATGGTTGAAGAAGAAGATAATTTGCAAAGGATTGGAACTCTGAGATGGCCATGGACATCGCATTGTATCAATATATGATGATGTTATAGATGATATATCAAATGATATATATCACGATATTGAAATTTGTGATGAAAGACTAAGAGTTTCGGAAGAAGGAAAATCAATGAAATAGAAGCATGAAGGTTATGGTAGAAGCATATATTAAAGGTGGCACCGTTTTCATATGCTTGCCAAAATATTTGGCATTAAAATAACCAAATGGAGAAAAGTGGTTTTGGAAAAGGGACTTGCGCACCATTGACTTGAAGGAGAGGAATCTTTTGCACTATATTTTTGTCTAGATCAGAACATCCAAATATAGAAAAGGGATAACGGTTGCACAAGTTTTGGGTTTGGTTGCACAAGTGACTAGCGTTGGAGAGATAAGGGTGGCAGAACTAGGGAATCGAGGCTTTCATGCCGTGGGGAGTCTTGCACACCATCACGTAGGTTGTCAAAATGGATATAAATACAGGTCAACCCCTCCTCATTATACATGATCTCAACAATTATATAAAATCCGAGCTCCCGTCGCGCAGATGTGGTGGTCACGTAAGTGTTGTGTGGTCGTGGAAGTATATGTTGTGCACCATTAGTTTGTTGTGAGCCCAAGGCGGTTCGGGAGAGAAAGGAAAAAAGTCACCCAAGTCTTGAGTTAATGAAGGCGTTGTCGTGCAGGTGGTTTGGTGATACTTGCGCGCCAGATTTTGAAGTTGTGCGCCAGTTGTTAGTTGTGTCACAAAATATGTTTGGATGTAAAAGGGTGTGTGTCGCACAAGTTTGGAGTTGCAGAAGCTTGTGTCGCACAAGTGGTTGAGGTGAACATGCGCACCAGTTTGGACTTGTGCACCTAAACTTATGCACCATCTGGAAACGTGAGCACCGGGCTTAGAGAAGCACGAAGGTCTTTTTGGAGCTCCACAAAAGATAGAATATTTCCTGAAACCTTTGATGCAAAGTGAGATTTGTCTACAGGTGATAGTTGCACATCAAAAGATCATACACATACAATAGAGGATGTATTCATTAGTGATGATGAAGATACATTCACGTCTATAAATTGAGTGGGACTTCACCCAAGGTAGTGAGCTAGGGGAGTCAATGGGAGTGACCCGAGGGATGCCGTGAGATATCCCTGAACCATTGTAAAGGCAGTGAGCATGGGACATAGTTATTATGCCCGATACTTTATAATCCATAGCAAGTGATTATTAGTGTAATTTTGTACGACCGACAACCTGTCGGCATATGCTCCTTGGACGTATCCCTTAGTGGTGAACCAGGTAAAATTGTTGTGTCAAATAATTTCATGTGAATGTTCGATTATTGATCATATCCATTATATAGGTTTTACAATTTCATACCAACATGGGGCACAAGATCCATTAAATTAAGAGAAAAAGTTGACACCTTGAATCACCCTCCCCTCCTTGGGTGTCCCGAGGTCCAACAAAGATTAATAGAGAAGGAAGATGATTAATTGGTATTCTGTTATGCATCTGGAGCATTCCATTGATAATTATTAATGAAGTAGAAAGCAGATATTATATATGGTTTTTACTTATTATGGAAATAGGATAAGAACTATGTAACCAGTGATCTAGAGTTGGCAGTAGTAGTCTTCACATTGATGAAATAGCACACCTAAATGATGGTTGAGTGGTTTATTGTCTACTCTTTCAATACGAGTCTTAGGTATATCATATATCAATAGTATTTTCACATGACAATGATACTTTGGATATTGTTCCTCTAGTACTATGACTTCAATATTGTCTATACTCTAGTAAAGGGGGACATGTTTGAAGTTTATCTTTACCGGAGATAGAGTTAACAACTACTGAATGTTGAATCAGAGGCATTATCATCGTTGAAGATATCATATGTTGATAGATATGATGCATCTTATGTCAAGTCGATGGTTGTTACCCATCAAATATTACAGCTATTCCGAAAGGCATAACATAGTGATACCAAATGTGGGACTACATGTGACCACTTCTCCATAGGGAATGACCCTAATGGATATTCATAAGGTCGGTAGAATGTCGTTATTATCCGAGGGACTGTAGTAGTTCTTGTGATGTTGTAGGAGGAGGTATGGTGGGTTATCTAAACTTCCCCGTTGGCAGTACATAGAAGATTATAAATATGTATCAGGTCCTCTGATGTCAGTTCTATAGGGAAGGGATACTGTTAATGGTGGAAGAGTTCGTTTTTCAAATCCTCACATTCTAGTATGTGAACGATGTGCACCATTATTCTTCGGGTTTGACTGAACCTATTTAATTTCCATAGTATAAGTGGGAATTTATATCAATGTAATTCAGGATTAAATTACGATGAAAATTCAAGGTACACAATAACATTTTGGTGATCATTGAGAGACTCACCAGTTTGGCCCAGTTCCTACCAATCTATAAATAGAGCACAATTGAGAGTTTGGTATGCCTCTACATGTAGGATATAGTTCATATTCATTGATATCCATCAATAGTAGTCTCATATTGTGATCCTATCATTACATAAATCTATAGAAGTGATTTCAGGAGGCATTTGGGACTAAATTGCAATTGACCATGATATTTCATCACCGGATATATGGATAGCTAGAGTAGACTGTCCATGTTCTAGAGGAAATGTTACATGCTATAATCCTTGACTTTGGATACATTTCAGAGGACAAGATACCTCTGGTGGAGTTTTCATATAACAATACATACCACACCACCGTTGGTATGTCTCCATTATAGGCATTATACAAATGACCATGCAGGTCACAAATATTTTGGACAGACCTAGGAGAGTCAGAATAGATGGCTCCAGAGATGGTATAGGCTAGCACTGAGAAGGTGGTGATCATCCCAGAGTGGATGAAGACTACCCAGTGCTGGATGAAGTAAAATACAGTTAAGAAGATGAGACCATTTGTTTTTTATACGGATTGAAAGTGTTACTGAAAGAATCACCAATATAAATATAGAGCATATTTTTCCATTGTGAAATGATATCAATGATATACATTATATATTTTCTGATATAATGTATAGGTGGTGAGGTGGAGTTCAACCAAGCTCTACCCTTGCAGTGGCACAGGGTGCATGGTGCCTTCAATGTGTCATAACTGACTAGGTACGTTCATGATCCATCACACATCATTGACCATGGTGATCATGACATTGATGATGGGGAGACATTTGTAGACTACTCGGTGGTGATAGATTATCGACATGAGATGATTCTTCATGTGTGTTTGATTCCATGGCTTTCTTGTTTGGTGGAAGCATGGGACTCTCCAGAAGTGATAATGGGAGGAAGAGGCACTTTTTGTGCTCAATACCATCATCATTTTGTAGAGTAACCCTTGTTTTTTCATTGGGGGATGTAAAGCACGAGAAGGTATTGAGTCGGGTATTCCAAATTTTTTAAAAAAAATTATTCATGAAAATTATTAGAGCAGGTGTTGATATGAGGTGTGATTCTGAGACCTAGTGTTACAAATATTTTTTTTTATGTATTATGTTTTTAATATCACGATCAAATTATTTTTTATGCAAAAGTGAAATAACTATTAATTTATTTCATAGATCAGATGTCTCAGTGAAGCATTATGATCAGAGTTGAGATTTTACCCTAGGGGCATCCTAAAATTGGTTGTTGTGATTTATTTGTATAAAATTTAACCATGGACGTAAATGTAAATAAAATCACTATATAATATTTTTTATTTTGAAATCATAATAACTCATAAATTGTAACATGTCTTATAAATTTAATACCAACATTTATTTTAAAAGGGGGTGTTTTCCATAGGGGGCATGACATTGACCGAAGTGGGTCAACAATGAAGGTTTGATTTGGAATGTAGACATCATTACTATATCTAAAAAAATATATTGTAGAACATTATATGTTGAGGAAGGGGTGGTTTCCATTTTCAATAATACCTTTCATATGAATTGAGGGTTATCATCAAAACTATATAATTCCATTCAGTCAGTGAGAAAGAAGCTATCTTCGGACGATAAACACCAGCAAATCAAGGATCAATGATGACAGTGACCTTCATTATTTTTTAATGATAGATCCAATCATCGAGGAACAGTTTTGGTATCTTTGTGATTTATTTTTACAATTATATAAATAAATGATAATCATGGACACACACACAAATAGTTTGATCTGGTGTTTAATCATTCCTGAAGGAGGGGAAATTAATGTTGGATTAAAGGGAATAGATCATGGTGATTATTCTATTGTTGGATTCTTCATGATCCCTATAATATGAGTGTATCAAGGAAGAACTAACAATTAAAATATCTATACAATTGGTGTTCATGTTATTAATCCTCCCATATATCTATCATCTTTTCCATGTGTTATTCACCATTTTGAAACCCTAAGAGAATGATCTATCGTTTCAACCTTTATCCATGGAACTACAATATGGGGTTAAATGTAGTGATCTGTAATGGAATTGTGGAGGTGTGATGGTAGCACAGAATTAATGTGGTGGGATTCGGTGGAGGTCTTGATGAACAACTATCTACAAATAGGGAGTATGGTGGGGAGGAAGTGGGTGGCCTAGTAGGAGGATAGGTTCATGTGGGGTGAAACGTTTCAGTCCAGTGGAATAACAGTAGAGGAGGAACCTATAATGGCGTAGGCCTGGGGTGGAACAAATAAGTAGTGGCGAATGATGGGGTGTGATGCTGCATGAGGCCATGTTATAGGAGGAACACATGAAAATAGGAACATGGGACTTGGGGGTTATATGTTGTTTCATTCATATTGAATGTGGCATAATGTTTATGGGGAGAACATGGATGATTTGTTCACTGAAGGAGCAATCCTGCATGAGACAGTTAAGGCTAGGTGAATCAGGCCTCTCAGACGGCCCTGTGAATTTTTCACAATGGGTTGGGCTAGTTCATGTCGGCCTAGATAGAACGGGTCGGGTTGAGAAAACCGGGTTAGGTCAGGTCGCCGGAATAGGTCAGCTCAGAACCAAATCAGACCAGACCCATTTTACTAAATCAGTTGAATGATTCAAACCGCATGTCCTTATGATAAGTTATTTTCATTTTTGGGAACCTTGTGATGGGGAGTTCCTTTGGGGATTTTGAATGAAAGTTTTTTTGGATGTGGGATAATGACATAGTTGCTTGAGGTTTAGGGTCCCCTTAAACATGTGCACTACGTGTGGAATCCTGTGGTCGGTTGTAACTATGTGATTTTGGGGGCTTCATGATCTATTAATGTTTCGTATTCCATTTACAATTCATGTTACATCATTGATCTGTTCACCCACGATGTACCAAACTCCATCATCGCTTTAGGCACCACCAACACAGTATGATGCACAAACACTCATTGCGCCATTGACGCTCTATACACCATTGATGCTCAATGTGATGCTGAAATATCTAGTGTCATATATACTAGGAGATCTGGGGAATACAATGGGAAACCCTTCTATTTTTTATTTAAACATGTGCGTATTTTTTATGACTAGTTTTAATTCACTTTATGTGTTCCTTTTTGGGGTACATCATGTGTTTACTTTATGAGGTACTTCTTGTAATTCTATGAGGTGTGCCATAGTGGTATCAGGGTCCATACTGGGCATTTTTTTACTCACCTTTGCACAGTATATGCCCACACATGTCGTGTCATGTATAGATGGTTAACCAATTGATAATGTCAATGGTGTACCAGGGTCAGGGGGTACCTTGACAGAGGACCAACGGTTGAGGTGTGATTCAGCAATTTAAAATAAAATTATGTTCCAACCATTCATGAAAGTATTTCTACATGTGATATTAATTGAATTTACTTTCCCTTTTCTATTGGTATGTATTCTGGCCATGATTACATGTTATTTTCTATTTGTGATCTTTCATTCTATTTTGTTGGTGTCATAGAGGTATTCACACTTGTTTACATATTGTTTTGAGTTCATCTCTTTTTTTCCATGGAAATGGGTCCATGTGTAAAAGTATGTAGGAAAATTCCGCTCGTTTGTGGGATATTCAAACTTGGTGTTAGTCGCCAACCCCTAGCTTATTGAAGGTGGACATTAGGTTGTAATATCATTGGCTCCAGGGAATGGGCATGACATTTTATTACATAAAAATGTGATTTCAATAAATTTTATTGTTAAGAAACAACATAAGATATCCACCAAAGAGGCAAGTCCACCAACTATATACGAAACCCACAAGAGAGACAGTGAGTGGATATCATGTGTGCCTCTATATTACCATCTCTTTTAGTAATGGATAATGAACATGAAGATAAGAAGAGGGAATGCGAATGAATCATCATGACCAGTAATCTTATGAATTGGAAAGCATCCTCCAGTGCATTAACACAACTAATAATTGTGTGACCACCTGAATCCATTTTTATATATTTCTATACACTCTTAAGGGTGAACTTCATTCTTGTGCATGGTTTCTAAGATTAATTTTGTGGTGGATCACAATGATCATGGACTGAACTCTATAAAATTGTGATAATGAAATCCAGATGATCATTTATCAAAGTCTCATGCCATAGATCATCATCCATAGATAACAACATCCACGTAAATTTTAAATTCATAGGGGGTGGGGAATCCAAATACAAAATTTAGTGGATAGGGAGTGGTCATATAGCTTTGTCTCATTAAACATCTAAATATATAGTCACGATATTGATCACTTGATAAAAAAAGAGTAAGGATTGGAAATTTTTTTGAAGACATGGTCATTTCTTCTCAACCATAAAAACCAAGACATGGTGTGGAGGGAATATACCGTCTGTTTGAGGAATTGAAGAAGTAAACATATATAATAAAGACACAAACCCTTTCTCTTTATCATTTTTCTTTTACTTGTTATTTTTGCATTAATTCAGAATTTTCCTAGCCCCCTGATAGAGTAATATAACATGCATATGAGTTTCCACATGGCAAATACAAAAGGGACATGTTTTATCTTTTGTAATATAATGAATCCTTAAGGACTCTTTGATATGAGTATTATCATGCATGATTTCAACCTGAAATACTAAACCCTAGGTGGGAATGACCTATTCCATAAGTGTTTCTATAAATCATAATTCATTGATATATGCACTCAAAGGGACATTCTATTCCAATATTTCACTTTTTAGTATCCATTGAATTAATTATTCAAAGATTAATTTCCATTGCACAAATATTTCATGAAACGAATAAATATAATAACTCTCTTATCTATTTCATTACATCATTAATATAATTTATCTTAACACCATCCCTTAATAGCATCGTTAAAATGAAATAAAATTGGGGTATCCTCCCAATTAGAAACAACCAGTGATATAGTCATTATCCCACATTATTCCCCATTCCATGGGTCTGTTCGAATTTTTAACATACCTATCATTCTCATCCACAATGAAGTTTATTTTGGAGATGATATTCTAATCACCTATAGATTCTCCATAAATATCTTGGGTGGGGTCAAGGGGTTGAATCACAAAATACTATATGAGGGTAATAATTGTATTTAATGATATAAGCAGACTAGGAAATGAGATTATGAGAAAGAAATTTAATTATTTCATTATTAAACATAAATATTGATCTTTACATTATCTCTAAATCCCCTAAAACAACACGATTTAGGTTTTTACAATTCATCCCACCCCAACCAAGGATCGTTGTATTTCATTAGTTTATTCCCTTTAATAACATCAACAGGTGTGAGTGATTTTAGTCAATCAAAGAGTATAGTTTCCAAATTAAAATCATAATATAGGATGGAATATATTGATCTACTACCTTTATTAATGATTCTGTCCCTAATTTAGAGACCATAATAAAATTTCAACAATGGATTTTTTTTCTATCATGTAAAAATATGCTTCTAAAAACATATTGTTTAGATTGGCCCATTATCATATGGTGACCATTATATTTATTATCTTTATCAACCACATAATTTTCCAAGGATCCCCCCCCCATAGGTAGTTGAATAGAAATGATTCTGAAATGATATTAACATCTACAAGTAGTCACCCATGAGTTAAACGAAATTCTTTATTTGGTATAATTATCTAACTCTCTGGACAATTTCTCGTATTATTGGATAATCGAGAATATAGAGATTAATTCTTCTAGAGTGTACCCTATAAAATTAATCTATCATCGAAGTAGAAGATATGGAAAATAAGCCGACTTCTTTGTCCAACCATTTGATAATAAATGATTTTTCGATCATTGTCTAATAAAATTAAACTATAAAAAACATCATCCACCATTAGAAAAAGGAAAGGGGAAATTGGGCCCCTTTGTTAGAGCCCCTGAAAATAGTGAAACCTTGAGAGAGAGTTCCACTGATATTTATCACAAAGGAGTGATCATAATGTTTTTTTAAGATTAAATAAATTACTTATAATTTTGAAATTCACACAGGACATTAATATATATGTACAAAATCACAACCAGTGTTTTTCCATTTTGAATTTTTTTTAAAAAGATAAAATGTTCAACTATAGTTTAGTATGTTTTTATTTGAATTATTGATATAGATAATTATTTTAGTCTTTAAGTTATTGGGACATATTATGAAATATATGTTATTCATCCAGGCTCACATATGAGAACATTCATCAATAATCGAAAAAGAGTAAATCAATTTGCAGAGTGGCTACATAAGAAATTAAATTCATAAACCACGTATGAATCACACATTATGGAAAATCTTATGTTGAAAGTCACACGTAATAACATCATAATTTTTAGGAATAATAAAAAATAATATAATTAGTTGAATGAAAATAGATCACGTACATTAGGTTTTGAGTGATATGATTCATCTGAAAAATATTGGGGGCAGTGGATATAGAGGATGATTTCACTAAGAGAGATTTAATGGTTCTATGATATGAGTTACCATAGTATTGAATTTAAAATAATCTGAAGAGTTTTATCTATGCTATCTATAAAATACTGATAAATACGAGTTTTATCAGCGCTAAATTAATAGCTACTGAAAATATATGATTTATCATGGCTATGTTTATCGATGATGAATCCTATGTTGAAGCACTAAACATAATTCATATAAAACCTATCTTAATCAGAATTTAAATAATTCCACTGATAATTAAATATTTTGACTACCCATTGTATATTTTCAATGATAAAAATGGTTTAAAATAAAATACAAACATTTAATGGAATGTATATTGAATTTGAATAAGTTCTTAAAAAACTAAAAATAATTTTACTTATTAATTAATATAAAATAATATATGGATGATTGTTAAAAATGATTGGAATCAAATAAATAAAAATTAATATCCTCAAAATAAATTTTTAAATGAATATTTTTAATAATTTTTTCCAATTATTAAAAATATAAAAAATAAAAATATATTTGACTTGAAGATGAATACACTATGCCCATAATAAAACATTCAAAAATTTCTCAAAAAATCATTAAGTTATATTCATTACACGAATTGAATAGATGTACCAAGAAGGGGAAAATATAAAATATTTATCTTAAATAAATTATTTTTATATATTTCAATAAATTTAAAAGTATAATAACATAATAATTAAAATTTAAAAAACATTAATCATATAAAAAAATAATTAATAATATTAATAATTGTAAATAGATATGTATAATCAGAATGATAAATTGAATTAATTGTAAACAAATACAATAATTTAGACAATGATTGAAATTCAATTTAAATCAATTCAGTATAAAAATTTCAATCAACTTAATAAAATTACAGCATAATAAATGTAATTGAGTAAATATTATTTATATAAATAATAATCATATTTAGAGTATAAAAACATATTAAATATTTATTTTATAATAAATAATAAAAATGAATAAATTCCAATGATGCTAAAAATTACTAAATATTACAAATGAATAAATATTAATAAATTAATTTTTTTAATATTGAATAAAAAATTAATAAATAAAAACAACAAAAAGTGAAATTATAACATTAATTTATTAATGCACATACACATAACAAATTGTCAAAAATGAAAAATTAGATATTATTATTTATACAAATGATAAAAATAATAAAAATGAATTATATTTCATATATAAACATTATGAATAATTAATTAAATTTATATACAAATAAAAGATATATGCATATATTTATGTAGAATATCATAAGATCAATATTATTAAATAATATTATTAATTAATCAGAAAAAAATAAAATAATATTAAATTAATATTTATGTTTCATATATCGAAAATGTATTAAATGTTATAGCATAATTAACTATTTAATGGTTCAATTTAACACTAATACTAATTGGGGGTGGAGGTGGTCTCATAATATTCAATTATATAGACTCCAATCATTTTTATAATAATAATACTGAAAAAATTAAATTGAATAAATATTAATAATTTAAAATAAAATATAATTGAAAATATTGAAACATGGTAATTAAATATATATATATATATATTAAAAAATTATTAAATTCCAAAAATTTTAAAAATTAATAAATACACATTCAAATATACACATACACATACACATACATATTCACATGCACACACATTCAAGAACATTCTTATACACATACACATACACATACCTATTCACAAACACATATACATACACATACACATACACATACACATACACATAAAAATAAAATCATACATAAATATATATTCATACATATTCATAGTAAATAAATAAATAAACACACACATACCAATACATATACATACATATACAATTTCTCAAACACACACATACCTATTTATGCATAAATACATACACATACACCTACACGTACACATACGTATACACATAAAAATATAAATTTCATAAACATATATTATCATATTCATACTCAAATATACATTCAAAAAAACGTACATAATTCCACATGTATACACACATACAACACATACATTAAAAAAAACACATATATAAACTTGCACATACAGAAACACCCAAACTTCCACAAACATACTCATTCATGAACAATGACCGCACATGAAAAATCAATGCCCAAGGCCATCAATGAAAATTTTACCCTTTGATGTATTAAAATGAAAAAAAAAATCGTATTGAATTATCATATCTTTAAAAAAGGACTATCAAAATAATGAAAAATATAATGTACAGTAAAATGATTTTATCTAGGATGTCGGTGGATCACAACGTCGATGAATAACCCCTTGGGATGCTGGGAATACATCCTAACCTCCAAACATCAGCAGCTTCCTCGGGAGGGAACAATATGATCTGTCACAAGCTACACGCCATCGTGGGATGACGCCCTATCGATTCACAATGCCCAGAACAATGATGATGGGAACAATTCCATCCATATTCGGCAAACAACGAAGTGGGGTGGAACCTCGAATGATTACCACGAAGGAATCGACCCATGATAGTGATTGTGGTTACTGCATAGAAGGGGTTACCCTAACATCAACACCCTCCCATGTGAGGTTGATTAGCACCGCACTAAAAGTGGTGGTGGGAAGCGCGACAAATATGTGAACAATGCGACCAATCATGTGAGTATCAAGATGAAGACCATGATGAATTACATGGAATGAATCGATGAAAAATGAAATGGGTGGTGGTGGAGCACGATGAAAATTGAAAGCTAATGCCATCGGATAATGGTTGGAAATTGTTATTAATTATATATAAATTATATAATTAATATAAAAAACACTATTTATATTTTTTTTAGAAAATGAAAATTTGAAAATTATTTACATATAAAATTATGACAATAAAATTCATTTTCAAAAAGATGTTGTCTAAAAATTATTTATATTATATTTACATATATATACATATTTTAATATAAATATTATATAATAATCAAGAAATATTTCTTTGTGTATATAATAATTTTTTCAATTTGAAAATAATCAGCGCAGAATAAAAAGTTCTCTTTATGGAATAAAAATTATCAGTGCGATAAAAAAACATAGTCATAGGAATCCATATTATCAATAGTTTATTAGAAATGATAAATTTTTTATATATCAATGATTCATTAGTGATGTTAAAATTCACTCATTTATCAGCGATTACATTAAAACAATACAAAATCCAGCGCTGAATATTGCATGATTTGTAATAGTCTAACATGACTATAAAATTTTTAAAACTCATAGTGGGTGAAATTTTGAAATTTTTAGTATTTTTAAAATTAAATAATAATAATAAATTAGTATTATAATGATAATAAAATTAATTATTACACGATATTTTAATAAATTATATTAAATTAATAAATAAATAAATTATAATACATGTGGGAAAATTGGAAAAAATATATTAATTTTTTTATCTATAAAAAAATATAATTAAAAATCCATCTTCAATGAAATGAAATATATTTTTAATCTAATTTATTAAATTAGAATAAATAAAGATATTTGATTTTTATATAATCATTAATGCTATGAAATACCGTAATTTTAATATAATTTATATAATTCAAAATTACTTATTTATTTTAGTGAAATATAATATAAGATATATGATATATATAACTGAAAATTACAAAATAATACAATTTCATGTATTATTTAATATGGTCATTGTGAATATATATATTTTATTTATCTAGAATGTTATGAAAAAACCTAATTTTTATAATATTTACAAAAATATATAAAATTTTTTAAGTAAAGAATTAATGATACGTGATAAATATATTCAATAAATTAATATTGCTACATGTCTATCTCTTGATGTATTTTTTATTTTATTATTATTAAATAATATTTTATGACACAAATTAATTTCATAGAATAATGAAAAATGTTTGAAAATGAATGGATCAAATCAAAATAAATAATTAGAAAATTAATTATTACAGTAAAATTAAATCAATAAATTGTTATAGTAAGGGGATGAATTTAATATTAATAATGAAAGAAAACAAGAAATTATAAAATAGTTAGATTCCATTTAATTTGTGAGTATAACATGTTCGATGTTACTTCAATATTTTTAAGAAGGCATGATATCTATAAAAAATAAATATTATATATTAATATTTTTAACCATTCAATTTAAATATAGGATATGATCTAACCCAACTAAGTTTAAAAGTGAATATATAATGTTGTAAAAATAGATTTGATAGTGGTAAATAAAGAATGTGTCATCTACAATCATTGAAATATGTTTGGATTATTATACAAAATATAGTGTATGTGAATTTCTTATACAATGGAGGTATAAATAATCGTTGAAAAGGGTATGAAGTCCTATCTGTGTTTGTCATATGTTCTATTGGCCTCTTCAAATGTAATATTACATTAAAAAATGTTTTTTGAAAAATAAATAATTTTATTGGGGTTGAGTATTAAATCATTAGTGTTTAATTCATGATATTAGAGATATGTTATTCATTGATTGAATATAAATTTGGTCTTATTTTTGTAGATCTAATATAATTTTTTCTAGTTTTATGTGCCCCAAAATAATATTTTACATGACAAGTTCCCATCCATAATATATAATTCCATCATACCATATGATAGATATTGAAATATAGTAAATAAAAAAAATAATTTTCATAAATAAACTGAATGGAACAGATATTAAAACATTAATATCATGTCATTTTTGATTAAATCATTGATTAGGACATGTAAAATAATATTGAGAAAGAAAATTTTGATGAATCATCTACTATTAATTTGTGTTTGAGAAATTAAATTTGGGTCAATCAGAATGGGATGAACCGATAATGATAATTAGAAAAATAAATCAAATTGATGATATTAGAAAACAAAATTTTGATAATAATTAAATTAATTGAGGAAACTATAATGAATTCCATCAAATATAAAGACACTATTATTAATTTGGGTCGAGGATATTGTGAATGTAGAAGGAATCCCCAATGAGAATTGTGTGGGGAAGAAACAATAATTAGTGAAATTTTACTTGCCTCATCCTCTAAGGGAATTATATATAGGTGATTATAAACCAACAAGTGTAATCCTTACTACACCTATACAATGCTGTGAAAAATTCATTGTAAATGAACATTTAATATTTTTGGATGTTAACCAATATGTTGAAAATTCATTTTCAATTCCAGATAATTTTTAGAACATGTTAATTTCAATAAATGATTTTCAAAATGAATTTATATGGTATCTCAATAGAGGAAGAAATTAATCCAAAAAAATTCCATATATATTAAGAGATTAAATCGAATGAGCTTCTATATTAAAATATATTTTAATAAATGAGAATGAACCTACAGATAAGAGGATGAAAAGTGATATAATAATTAAAACTAATAAGATAATGGATTCATTAATACACTCAAATGAATAAATATCATTACTAATGGTTATAATATTTTATTCCATTATTTTATTTTTCAATACTCTCTCAAGGAAAACCATCAATCAAAAGAATAATATATGGGATTCCACAAATAGTTGTTCCTGAAAAACATGGACTGAAATCTAGAAATATACAATAATTTCCTCCTTATAATAAAATTACAAAAGACCCAATATAATACATCTAGATATAGATTTAACAAAATCAATATCAATTTTCACAAAACTGGGTGGTGATGGTGTCCACTCATATAAGCGATATGATGGGAAGTGATAAGCATGTTTAATCTCATAAAACATCCAAATCTCATTCTATGATGTTCCCCTCTTGATCAAGAAAGTGCAAGGATTTGAAATCTTGTTAAAAACTAGGTCATTTCTTCACATCCATATAAACAAGGACAAGGTACATATGAATTCAACCATATCTACGGGGATGTAAAATGTCCATTTTTATAATATAATCACATAACCATTTCATATCTCCAAATTCATGTCCACATTTTTGTTATGTTCATGAAATGAATTCCTAGACCCTTGATAGTAGAAGAAATCATCAATAATAGTTTACAAATCACAAATAATAAGTGTAAATGAATTATCCATTGTAATATGATTTAAAAAAAATCCTTTGAATGATTTTTTTATAATCAATTTTTCCAAATGAAACATCAGACCTTTAGTTGGGACTGCCGAGAAGCTTTGGCATTTCCAAAAATCATCATTCTATATGATATGCATTTCAGGGACCATCCTATAATATTATTTCACCCTGTATAATCATTTAATTTCATTATTCAAACATTTTTTCTCTTGGATCAACGAATTCCTGAATGAAATACTTAGAATAGACCACTAATCTCATTTTTTGAACTATTTTGATAGATCATCCAAAAAACATGTCTTAGATGAGTTATTAAAATCGAAAAAAATATTAGTGACTACTCAATTAGAAACCACTTGGGATATATCCATAATCCAACAATTACCAATATGTTTGAGGTCCTTAAAAAAGTCTATTTTAATAAAATCTTTTGATATCTTGAGGCTTTTCCCAAATAGATTTGGGAAGGTTCTATGGACAACCTGACAGAAGCCTATATGAGGGTACTATTTGGATTTAATTATCTAAGCATGCATAAAAATTGGGTTGTGAATTACTTTCCAACATTTATCATTTAAAAATAAATATTGATAACGTTCATGTCTTGAAATCCCATACTAATATAATATATTGTGATGCATAGTTAAAACAAAGACATCCAATGAATTTTGTTTTTTCTGTCATTCATAAACCATCCAAACTTGGAATGGGTTGAGTGAACATGGTCAATCATAATGTCATTTTTCATCAAAAAAATCATAGTATATGTCAAAATACATTGAGATGGATCTTGTAAAGAGGTTTTCTTCCCTAATTTATATACAATCTTCATATTTGAGCCCTATATTTTTTTCTAACCTTTCCAGGATGATTGATAAATCCTCACATTTAGATCGACCAAAAATCAAATGGATCCCAATTTATTTATTATGTTTATCTACAACCTGAATCACTATGTTTTAGTAAATATCATTTCTATAAGTAGTCTCACCCGGTACAAAGGAAATATTAGATTTTCAATAATTAATCGATTGTCTAGATGCATTCTGGTATTTTTGAGTAATCGAGATAATAGAAAAGAATTATAAATGAGTGTATGATGTATAAAATAACTATTTTATAGGAATATAATATATGTGAAATTTTTTTTAGTTGATGTAAAACCATTTCCTTTATTTAACATGTCGAAATTATTTACTTGTGAAAAAAAATTCAAAAATATAATCCACCAAGATAAAAAAGAAATTGAATAGTGTATCCCCCTGTATGATCTATATTGTGGGAAAGAAATCTTGAGAGAGAGTAGAAATGATATTAAACATGAAGGACTATCAATAATATTTTTTATGATCCATTAGCCTAATAATAACTTTTAATGGCTCTATTTATTTTAATAAGTAATTATGGAATCATAGTTTTGAACTTTCCAAATAAATTAATTATAATGAAAGTAATATTTCTAACTATAGTTCTATATATTTTACTTTTAAATACCATTTAATCTTTTAATGTTTTGTAATTATTCATTTGAACTTATTATAATATTAATCTGACTAAGGTAGGCTCATATATGAGAAAACTCCACAATAATCACTTAACAAAAAATAATTTTACCATGTGGATTCCTAATAAATAAAATCCATAATCCATGTTTGATTAATGGAGTAAGAAATTTCTTAATCCTGATCTACTAATTTAAGAAAAATATGGTTTGTGAGGCCTAATAAATAATAATGTACAAGCAGTTTCATAAGAATAACTCACAAACCTTATGTATTGAGAGTTTTAATTTATCATATATGATTGAGGGGGTGGAGATAGAGGATTACTTATATGATAGGTAATGAATGACACAAATAAGTGAATCCTATTTGAGATAAATTTATATGTTTATGACAGATTTTATCAGTACATCCCAAAAAGAGATCATAAATATGAGTTTTATTGGTCCAAAATTAATAACCTCCAAAAAAAGATAGGTTTTATCAACTCTAAATTTATCTATAATTAGACTCCACCTAATAAGTCGTAATTATTATAACATATGAGACCTATTTTTATCACATACATTATTAAAATGATGATATATAGTTTTTTATGTGTTTTTTTATCATTGAGAAAATCCTTTTAAAATAAAACAAAAAAATATTAAATCAATATATATTAAAAATGATTTATTTCTAAAAAAATTTAAAAAAATTTAATTTATTTATTGATTATACATCCTAAAATTTATGATTCATAAAAATGAATGATATTTAATAATTAAAAACGAATAGTCCATACAAATATTTAAAAATTTTATATGTATAATTAATATATGAAATAAAAAAATAAAAAATATTATATATTTAAATGAAGATGAATTCTTACTGAAAATAATAAAACATATCGATGATGTTCAAAAAACCATGTGTAGAATTAATTAAATGAATTTTGAAAACATGCCAAAAATGATGACAATATTAATAAAATTATTTAAATAAATTAATTATACTGATTTCCGACATTTCCCAAATATTAAAATTTAATAAATCTAATTGATTGAAAGAAATCTTATTAATTAAAACTATTTTAAAAATATTAAAACATACTAAAATATGATGTTCATTTTTAATGGTTAATTGAATTAATTTTAAACAAATAAATATGTAGATAAAGTTGAAAAATGAATATAAATAAATTTATTATATAAATTTAAAATATTTTAGAAACATTAATTCTTAATTAATGATGTTAAATATATATTAATCCAATAAAAATTTAATATGAAACTAAAATATTTGTGAATAATTTTGTAAAATTAAATTCTAAAAATGATTAAATTCCAAATTTATTACAAAGTATTAAATTTTATAAAATAATATATAATTATAACTATGTTAATTACATTCACAATAAAATGAATCAATTGAAAAATTTATATCATATTAAATATATAATATAAATAAATATTTTAATTTAGCTCATTTTACTATACAAAATGATTAATAATAAATTATATTAAATTAAATTAAATACACCCTCATTTATTTAGTATGAATAAATTAAAATAAACATGATTACATTATTTGATTTGTTTAATATAATGATGTTTTCATATGAAACCCAAACCACACTTCTAAAAAATTTCTGATAACATAAAAGTATAAAGTATAACGCCTCATTACTATTCTGATAGGTATAACATTAACGTTATTGTGGTTTTTCCTTTTTAATCATGGGGTAGGGATGAGAATGAATTTTGAAGATTTATATTATGTTTATGTTAGTGATTTGTTTTCCCCTCACCTTTAAATTAACTTTTTAATATAGGCTGCCACATGGTTACACATAGTCTACTAGGGCTAGACGTCATTTAATCATCCAACAAACAATTGGTGAATGACTTTAGAATGTGGTGGGGGACATCGTGAGTTTCCATTACCCATCATGAAGCATTTTATGATCAGTTTTAATCCCGAGGAATATATTTTTAATGAAAAAAATTATGCATTTTGATGGTGAAAAAACATAAGTATTACATGTAAGGAATCATGATTTCACATCATGTAAATCCCCCATTCTTTTTTTAAATAGGTTGTGAGGAGGAAATTTTTACCTTACTATACTCTAATTCATTACCAATTGACCTAAGGATTTCCCATTTGATCTCAAAACTATCCAACCCTTCTAGATCCATTTCTTCAGCATTTGATTATTTTTACTCTTGCGGTATAATATCCATGGAATATTTTTCCTATGCTTATCATGTATCCATATTTAGTATCTATTGTTTTTTCAATGGATCATCTTGAAATGGATGGATCTCCCCGTGTGGTTTTGATCTCGTCTTCTTGATTGAATTTATATTTCTTCTAAATGTTAATTCTCATTTATGTGTGCCATTGCGAGTATTGAGTTTCGAGAAAAAGTATGTTGTTCCATTCTGATTAGCCAAATTGTTTTAGATTGAATATATTGATCAATTTCAATAGAAGATTTAAACGTCGTTTATTAAAAAAAATCAGTTGATGTTATAAAAAATAATTCTATATAATTGGGATATGTGAATTTCAGTTGGCTTAAGAATTTGGAAAACTATCAATTCCATTTAATTCGGCTTTGTTTTATGGAAATTAGTTAATTTAAATTGTTGAATTGAAATTTTCAATTATATGGATATTATATCTATTATGTTATTGAATTTAACTATGATAATGAATTGTGAAATGATGTTATTGGTTTTCAATGAATTTCGTTCTTATGAAATTTTCATAAATGTTTTTGATTGAAACCAACGAGTTTTGTCTTGTAAAAGAGGCATTCTTTTTTTATTAAAACAAAATTTTGATTTTTAATGAAACATTTCATAGAAATGGATGAATGAGTTTTAATTTTACTAAAAAAAGTTGTAAAATAAATTTAACATCACTTATTATATAAAAGAACATGAATCCCTTATGTAGTTAGTGAGTTATTTTGATGCACTCTGATATTTACAACGTTATATAACATACTTGGAGAGGGTCACATCCCCAATGTGATGGTGATGAGTACCTGTTGTCCAGTGTCATAGGGACATGTGTGTACTGATATTGTTTACATCACTTTCAGTGTGTGGAGTCCAATATCCACAAATTATATAATACATATTTTTGATGATGACCATGTTTCTAGGATGTGATTTATATTTGTGAAATAAATATATTACATTGTTGAAAATCACCATTGCATGTGTTATTTATTTACAAAAACTATTTTATGTAAGTGAATTTTTTATCTTTTATTTTATAAATATTCCATCATTTATAATTTCGTTGATTGATGTATATTTTTATCATTATAACTATATAGCATGATTTTTTTTAAATAATATTTAAAATGAAAATAAAATATAGATGTTTTTTATCATAATAAATCAACATCACATAAGTGTAAAATCCATCAAAGGATATTGACATAGATGAAATCAATAATCTTTTTAGAGAATTATCTCTTTTTATTTTGAAATCCTTTAAGATTCATATATTTATAAAATAGAAAATTTTCTTTGAAAATAATCTTATAAGCTTTTAATGGAAGCTTCGACGATTTTATAATGGTGGAAAATATCCGCACACGCCGTATAAGTTAAAAAAACATTCATACATTCATTCTGTAGAAAAGGTTAAAAAGCACCTTCATTGGAAAACGACTTAATGGTTCCTTTATAAACCGCTTATAAAAATTCAAACAAGGGTATAAATGACTTTAACCCATATTCTTGTAAATTGTAAAAATGTTTTGAAATACATTTTTAAGAAACATGGTTGTGGATGATAAAGAGATCCCAGTAGATTATTACGTAAAAACAATCTCAGATAATGAAGAGATTGTGAAATAAACCCCTACCATGTACGTTTCCTTGGTTGAGGGTTGGTTAACATCTTGTATAATGGTGAAATTATTTTTATTAAATTATAAAATAATCATATATATTAATATGATATCATATATGATATTTTAACATTACGTTGTTATTAATATATAGAATTATCTTCATTTCAGGAGTTAACTTAATCGTTTTCATTTATATGTTTTGTTACGTAAGTCATGTTTATGATAGATAGGTTGTATCTTATTCATATCCAAAATGATATAAAAGTCCTTAGATACTATTATTAATCATCAAATGAGAATTATACTTGAATGTATATGATGAAGAATGAATATCATCACGTTCGTGGAGACGGTAGTCCGTACGTACGCATGAGCGACAATATCATTCCTTTGATAGAAAAATAATATATAATTGGATTGTATATAATATATACAAAATCATTATCATGTTTTATTTATTATTTATGTGAATTACACATCATTATTATACCCATCCAAATAATAATTTATTGAATAACAATTACACCACGATGTGGAGACGGTAAGCCGTACGTACGCACGTATGGTGACATGTTATTCAAAGGATCGATAGAATACTGAATATGATTTTACCATATTTATTATAAAATCACAGTATATATAAGATACTGGAGTTATTATTTTATTATGGTAATAGAAAATAAAGAAGAAGTGGAAGAAGAAAGGAACTTGGAAAAGGGTGGTGAAATCATTACCTCTTCATTGGGTTCTTCCTTTTGATTTGATCAAAAGGGATCCTTAGGTTGGCATTCAGACTAAAGGAAGGCCTCTAATTTTAAGTGACGAATGTTGAAATAGTATTTGGGAAGACTTTGGCTGAGCCAAATGACTTTGAAGGTGTGAATTAATGAGAAGGGGGAGTGGCCTTTTATAAGAGGGGAGGGGGCACCTTTGGAAAAGCTAGAAATATTATTTTATAATAAATTCATATTCAGTTTATAATGTCTCCAAAGTGTATTATTTAAAGGATAAGGTGGGGATGGGTCGAAAACCACTCAAACAATAGAATTTAGTCTGGTTTGGGTCATTATATTAACCTTATCTTTTATTTTTAACTCTTAGTTAATTAGTTTGAAATTTACCATGTCACATTGTATTTTTATATTATATAGTTATTAAACTTACTATATACCTCCTAGAGACCACCAAGTGGTCCATTAATGATAGATCTATCATGATATAAGTCTCTTGTACGAACCTTGGATTTTTTGAAATTGAATATCAATTAATAATATAATTTTTTTTAAACTCTTTTATGTCAATTTTAACACTATTTGGAAAATGGATTTTTGTGAAAATCATAACAGAATGATTAATTCAAAAAAAGATAATTAAATCATTCTTAAAATGTCATATTAACCTATAATATTAGTGTAATTCATAAAAAGTCTCAAATTATATTTATTTCGGTATTTATAATATCAAGTATTTTAATATTTCACTATTATGGTAATTACTGCATCATCATTGTTTCATAAATAAATTAAATTATTTAATGTATAAAAATTATAAATAAAATATCATTATGTAGGAAATCGTTTTAGATTTCTAATTAACATATACAATAGAATTTATCTTATGTATAACCCTATATTAAAAATTATTTAGTAAATAAACATTGATTTTAAGTCTTTTAACTCTTCTTTGAATTAAATAATAATAAGTGTCCAAATCTAATCCAAGTGGACCTAAATGATAATATCATATTCGTAAGGTTGTTTTTGGTCGAATTAAGCTTATACAATAGAATTAGGAAATGTTTTAGGGTAATATTAATATCATTTTTACCCTTAATTACTCTATTTAATTTTAACCGTGGTAAATAAAATTAAAAAACATACTATTCAACAGAAATTATTTTCATCTCAATGAACCACATTTTAGTCTTTGATATTAACTGTGTCTCTCATATTTTCGACATTTCTCTCACAGAAGCGGTAAAATTATGCTTTATGAAAAATTCAGTTTTTTAACTACCACTTAGTAGTTTCACTATTCATAAAAAAATGAAGTTTTTCAGAAATATACCAAAAATTTACCATAGGCTAATTTTGATATTCCGAATCAAAAATTGAAGTCCATTTTGAAAAATAAAATTTATAAATTTCAAAAAGTGAGTATTACTATTCATAATGGCTAGTTAGATTGGTTGGGGTGTGTTGGAACTCGATGTTGCGTACAACACACGCTATTGCATTATTCAAAGAGAAGTGTATCATAGAAGATTGGGGTGTTACATTCTACCATCCTTCAAATAATTTCGTCCTCGAAATTTCTAGAATACTAACACATGAAAAGACTCGGGTAGTTCTTCATCATAAGTTCATCATGTTCCCACGTTGCCTCTTCCATCTCGTGGTTTCTCCACAAGACTTTTACTAGAAGAGTCATCCATTTTCTTAGTACTTGTTCTCTAATATCATGAATCTTCACGGGCTCTTCACAATAAGACAGATCGGTTTCCAGTTCTAATTCCTCATAGGTGAGTACATGCATTCGGTCAGGCATGTATTTCCTCAACAGAGATATGTAGAACACATCGTGAACTTTGGAGAGACTGGGCAACATTTCCCATTGGTAAGCTACAACCCCAATTCGTTCTAGAATTTCAAAAGGTCCGATGTACCTGGGACTCAATTTATCATTCTTCCAAAAACTTATGACTCCATTCCATGGAGATTCCTTCCGGAAAACATGATTACTAACTTGAAATTCCAAATCCTTCCTTCGATTATCAGCGTAGCTCTTCTGCATACTTTGAGCTTCTTTGATATGGTTTTGGATTACCTTCACCTTTTCCATTGTTTTCTACACCAGTTCTGGTCCTACAAGTTTTCTTTCACCATTGTCATCCCAACAGGTTGGTGTGCGACATCTCTTTCCGTATAACGCTTCATATGGTGCCATATGAATACTCGAATGGAATCTATTGTTATATGAAAAATATACCAGAGGTAAATATTGATCCCACATACCCTGAAAGTTAAGTGAGCAGGATCTTAACATATCTTCTAAGGTTTTAATAGTTCGTTCTGATTCTCCATGTGTTTTAGGGTGGTAGGTAGTGCTGATATAATGTTCAGTATCCATTGATTTCAAAAGACTTTTCCATAATCATGATGTAAAATGGGGATCACGATCAGAAACAATTGATAGGGGTACTCAATGAAGCCACAAAACTTCATTAATATATAGTATTTCTAGACGTTCCAGTGGTAGATCTTCTCGTATAGCAAGAAAATGTGCTAACATGGTATGATGATCAACAATGACCCATATTGCATCGTTCTTTCTTGGAGTCTTTGGTATCCCCATGAAAAAGTCCATTGTAATATTATGCCATTTCCACTCTTGTATGGGAAGAGGTTGCATGACTTCTCTAGGATGTTTCCTTCCATCTTTCACTTGTTGAAAAACCATACATCTTGACACAAAATCAGAAATCTCCCTCTTCATGTTGTCCCACCAAAAACATTCATTCTAGTCTCTATACATTTTGGTTCTCCCAGGGTGTATTGAGAAATTGGAACTATGAGAATCATCCAGCAATTCCATTTCTAGATCAGGTATATTGGGAACACAATGTCTATTCCCAAAATTTCAAAATTCCATCATCATACACAAAGTCTCTCAATCTCCCATTATTCACAGAATTATTCTACTTTTGAAATTTTTCATCATCAGTCTGAGAACTATTAATACTTTCTAGTAAAGAGGGTTTGGAAACCATTTGAAAAAGCATTGATGTTTCACCTTCCCTTGTTATTCCCATGTCCATCTTCACTAGTTCCACGAAAATTTGATCCCTTTCAATTATGATATTGCTCAAAACTCTATGGAATTTTATACTAAAAGCATCTTTCACCTTGTTTGCCTTCCTCGGGTGGTAGTTTATCGTGCATTCATAATCCCTGAGTAATTCAAGCCATCTCATTCGACTCATGATGAATTATTTTTGTGAGAAAATATACATCAAACTCTTGTGATCAGTATAAATCTCACATTTTTCACCACAAAGGTAGTGCCTCTATATCTTTAATGAAAATATCATAGCTGCTAACTCTAGATAACGAGTATGATTGTTTTGTTCATGAATTTTCCACTGTTGTGATGCATAGGAAATAACCCTATCATTCTGCATAAGGACACAACCAAGTCCTTTCATCAATGCATCACTATAAATAATGAACCCATCATTCCCCGATGGTAGAGTCAATATAGGAGCATTGACTAATCTTCTTGTTAGTTATTCGAGACATTCTTCACACTATTTTGTCCAAACAAATTATACCCCTTTACGTGTGAGCTTCGTTAATGGGTTATCCAATCGGGAAAAATTCTGGACAAAACATCGATAATAACCTGCCAAACCAAAGAAACTGCGTAACTCAGTTATACTTGTAGGTGCTGGCCATTCTTGGATTTCCTTGGTCTTAGAAGGATCAACATAGATTAAATGTTAAGAGAAAATATGGCCAAGAAAAGAAATCTCCTGAAGCCAGAATTCACACTTGCTAAACTTCCCATATAATTCAAGTCTTCTCTGAGTCTTCAAGATAATGCGCAAGTGATTTACATGATCATCGTAGCTTTTTGATTATAACAAGATATCATCAATAAATACCACCACAAATTCATCGAGATATTCCCTGAAAACACTATTCATCATATCCATGAATACAGATGGTGCATTAGTTAATCAAAAAGGCATTACTGTAAACCCGTAATGCCCATACCTGGTTCAAAATGATGTTTTCGGAATGTCTTCCTTCTTCACAAACAACTGATGGTATCCAGATCTAAGGTCAATCTTTTAAAATTATTGATCCCCATGAAGTTGGTCAAATGAATCAGCAGTGCGAGGTAGGGGATACTTGTTCTTTATTGTTATTGCATTGATCTCTCTGTAGTCGATACATAACCTCATAGATCCATCTTTCTTTTTTAAATAAAGAACATGGCCACCCTATGGAGAAAAACTAGGGAGAATAAATCCCTTATTACTCAATTCCTCTAGTTTTTTCTTTAGTTCATCTAATTCTACAGTGGCCATTCTATAAGGGGTCTTCGATATAGGCCATAATACAGGAATTAAATAAACGGAAAACTCAACTTCTCGTTCTAGAGGTTATCCCGGTAAATGTTCCGAAAACACATCTACATATTCATTCAGAATAGGTACATCCTCTATTTGAACATTCCTTTCCTCACGCACAGTCATTTCATCCTCTTCCTCCCCAATAATTGAATTTAGTTGAGCTACTTGGGGAGGATCTAGATAAGAATTAGGTGGTGATGATTCATCTCTAAAGATAATGTGTTCCTTATCATCATCATCATCAAAAATCCTAACCTCATTCTTCTTACAATAAATCTTCACATAATGGTCCGAAATCCAATCCATATAGAGGATTATATCAAACTCAATCATAGGTATGACGCTGAGATCAGCTGATAAATAACATGTATGTGCTCTAATGGGGACTGATTCACAATACTTTGTTGCAATGATACTTCCTTTAGGAGTTTTAACTGACAACTCCCTTGTTAAATCAAATTGGGAATATCTAATTTTCTTAGAAAACAAGGATGATATGAATCAAAACAATGATCCTGAATCAAATAATGCATTTTCTAAACTTGACGAATCCATTAAATTACCTACCACCACATCTTTCGGAGCTTCTACCTCAGCAGTAGTGATACCATAAGCTTGGCCTTGATCCCTTGGCCTTTTCTGTGGTATGTTCCCCGGATGGTTAGTACATTTATTTTCATTATGTCCCATCTCCCTGCAATTGTAGCACTGAACATCAGTAGATTTTTTCTTCACCTTGCAATCACGAGCCTGGTGGCCTATTTCACCACACATGTAACAGACTCCCGTTCCTTTTAAGCATGTACCCAAGTGTTTATTCCCACATTTACTATAGGATAGATATTCAACGTTTCCCTTCTTCCCTTTATTTCCATTCCCAGATTGATCCGCAGATCTCTTCTTCTATTTCTTTGCTTTAAAGTCATAAGACTTTGAAAATTCGTTTTTTGCATTGATTTCACATGAGACATTGTCTTCATATGACGAGAAGTATTGTGATAATAATTCTCAATAGAGAAATGGTTTTAACCCGTTAATGAAATGATCAATATTACTTCTTGTGTTATGTATATAATCTCCAACATACCTTGATAACCTTGTAAAGTTATCCTCATTCTTTGCGACATTCTCATCCTCCTTTTGTCTCAGATTCAGAAATGGTCTTTCCATATATGCTAGATGGTCACGAGGAATGTATTTTTTTCTAAAAATAGATCTTTGAACTCCCTCTATATCATATTTGATACTTCATTATCTTCTTTCGTGTTTTGAATCAATGACCACCATTGATCAACATCTCCAGTGACACGGTAAACTGCCATGATATCTTTTTCCCTTTCAATACTTCCCAAAGCCTGAAATATTTTCTCTAGGAAACTTATCCATTGCTCATCTACTAATGGATTTGTACTCCTATTTAATGTTTGTGGTTTTTGCCTCATGAATCGATCTAACATTGATACTACATGATGTGGATCAGGGTGCACCATACGGGTAAGGTTATTATTCATAACCTGTGTGATTTGTCCCAGTATGGTGATTAGTTGATCGGCACCAGTTGCATAACCAACTCCACTATAATTATCTTGAGCAGGAGGGAAATCCCTACATGGAGTGTGTGCATTGATACGGTTTCCATTTCCTCCACTAGGCGCCATTTCTAAAAAATGGCATAAACTAGATCAGTTTATGAATCAAAATACATAATTCTATACCTATAAAACACTTAACATAAATTGAACTATTTATGGATATAATCCATAATCATAAAAATGTTTTCTTTGAGGAAGTATATTCTCATAAAGCCTTCTTAATTATTTTTAATGAAAATGTGATTTATCCTAAGCATATCCCCCAAGAATGTCGTAACCAAGAGTGTAGCAATGCCCGTTGTCGTACACCAGATCCCGTTCGAGTGTAGCTCAAAGAGGTTTTTTCAGGTTTTACCCCTAGGAACATCTGTGCCAGAGCCGCCTCTACCTGCTCGTATCCAGAAATGGATGTATTTCTCGGAAAACTCACATAATCTCTACAATACTAATATTCTAGGAAGTTATTCTATACTAATCCTCAAAGTCCATCTTAAATCTATGTGCTCTAATCAGAGTTTATCTAAATATAGATTCCAAGGTTTTTACTAAACTTTTTCTGATACCAACTGTAATGCCCTGACCGTAGTTACCTAGATTCGGTGCATTATTAGATAACATTGGCATGATCACAAGAAAGATCAAATCTCGAAATATAGATTAGTTTAGTAGCTTTGGAAACACTAGATACATTCATAATGTTTTACATTACATCATAAAAATTAAAACTACAACAACAAAGTCTCCATAGTCTACTCTCTTATCCTCTCATACTATCCTTGCAGGTCAGTCAAAATTTACATCGTCACATCCTGGGAAAAATAAAACATAGAACATGGGTAAGCTCAAATGCCTAGTAATGATAACAATATAGCGGAAACTTTCATAAATAATAATAAAAATTTAAGGCAATGTATAACGAAAACAAAAGCCTTTTAAACATAATCTTCGACATAATATGGAAAAAATAAAATTAAATAGTTCCATTTACATATTCACATGGATATTCTACTAATCGAATAGTCACATTAAATATCAATAACCACTTTCATAATGATGGAATGCATAATGTCGGGCTATCATAACCAAATAGCCAAGGCCTCATGCCAAGACTACAAATAAGATTTTTCCAAGGCCTTGTTCCAAGACACTAGTTTGTCACATGAGACCTACAGATGCATCGAGTAGTTATAGAAGGCTCCATCCGTCACATATTAAGTCCAATGCATTCCCATATTAAAAGGTTTAAACATAACATAATCATTCGTATTAAAACTAGAATACAAAATGTAAATACATCATCCATAAACCATGAATGGTACAAAAATAACACATCCACAGTCAAACATATCACAAAACCTTCTATAAAATATAGAAGTTTTGTATTATAATAAATCAACTTCAAATAAATGTAAAATCCATCAAAGGATGTTGACATAGATGAAATCGAAACTCTTTTTAGAAGAATATCTCTTTATATTTTGAAATCATTTAGGAGTCATATATTTATAAAATAAAACATTTTCTTTGAAAATATTCTTATAATATTGTATGGGAGTCATCGAAGATTTTATAACGGCAGAAAATAGCTTCTCCCGCCGTATAAGTTAGAAAAACATTCTTACCTTAATTCTGTCGAAAAGGTTAAAAAGCACCTTGTTTGGAAAATGACAGAAAAATTACATTATAAAACTCTTATAAAAATTCAAAAAACGGTATAAACGAATTTAACCCATATTCTTGTAAATAGTAAAAATGTTTTGAAATACATTTTTATGAAACAAGGATGTGGATGATAAAGAAATCCCAGTAGATTATTACGTATAAACAACCTCAGATAATGAATAGATTGTGAAATAAACCCTTACCTTGTACTTTTCCTTGGTTTATGGTAGGTTAACCTCTTTTATAGTGGTGAAATAATTTTTATTAAATTATACAAGAATCATATATATTAATATGTTATCATATATGATTTTTGAACAATACTTTGTTAATAATATGTTAGAATTATCGTCTTTTCATGTGCTAACATACTTGTTTTATTTTATATGTTTTGTTACGTAAGCCGTGATTGTTATGGATAGGTTGTATCTTACTCATATCCAGAATGATATCATGTATTTAGGTACTATTATTAATCATCAAATGAGAATTATACTTGAATGGATACGATGGGGAATGAATCTCATCACGTTCGTGGAGACGGTAGTATGTACGTATGCATGAGTGAGAATATCATACTTTTGATATTAAAATAATATATAATTGGATGGTATATCATATATACAGAATCATTATCATGTTATATTTATTATTTAAATGAATTTCACATCATTATTATACCCATACAAATAATAATTTATTGTATAACAATTACACCATGAAGTGGAGACGGTAAGCCGTACGTACGCATGTATGGTGACAAGTTATTAAAAGGATGGATAGAATACTGAATATGATTGTAACATATTTATAAAAACATCACAGTATATATAAAATACTGGATTTATAATTTTATAATGTTAATAACAAATAATGAAGAAGTGGAAGAAGAAAGGAACTTGAAAAATGGTGGTGAAATCATTACCTCTTCTTCGGGTTCTTCCTTTTGATTTGATCAAAAGGGTGCCTTAGGATGGCTTTATGACTAAAGGAAGGCCTCTAGGATTAATTGAGGGAAGTTTAGAGTGTATTTGGGCATAGTTTGGCCGAGCCAAATGGCTCTAAAGGTGTGAATTAATTAGAAGGGGGAGTGCCCTTTTATAAAAGGGGTGGGGGAACCTTTGGAAAATCTAGAAATATTATTTTATAATAAATACATATTCGGTTTCTAATGGATTCAAAGTATATTATATAATGTATAAGGTGGGGATGGGTCGAAAACCACTCAATAAATAGAATTTACACAGGTTTTGGTCATTATATTAACTTTATCTTTTAGTTTTAACTCTTAGTTAATTAGTTTGACACTTACCATGTCACTTTGTATTTTTATATTATATAAGTAATAAAAATACTATATACCTCCAAGAGATCCCCAAGACATCCATTAATGATACACCTATCATGATGTATGTCTCTTGTCTGAACCATAGATTTAAGGAATTGAATATCATTTAATTATATAATAATTTTTTAAAAACTCTTTTCTGTCAATTTTAACACTATTTGGAAATTTGATTTTTCTGAAAATCATAAAAAAATGATTACTTCTAAAAAAGTAATTTAAATCATTTATAACATGTCATATTAACCTATAAAATTAGTGTTATTCATAAAAATGATCATATTATATTTATTTTGGTATTTATAATATCAATTATTTTATATTTTCACTATTATGGTAATTACTGTATTATCATTGTGTCATAAATAAATTATTTTATTTTATGTCTAAAAATTATAATTAAACTATAATTATGTAGTAATATTTTTATCGTTCTAATGAATATTTACAATAGAATTTATCTTATGTATAACCCAATATTAAAAATGATTTCGTAAATAAACTTTGATTTTAACACTTTTAACTCTTCTTTGAATTAAATAATAATAACTGTCCAAATCTAATCCAAGTGGACCTAAATGATAATATTTTATTCCTAAGGTTGTTTTTGGTCGAATTAAGCATATCCAATAGAATTAGGATGTGTGTTAGGATAATATTAATATCATTTTTACCCTTAATTATGCTATTTACTTTTAATCGTGGTAAATAAAAGTAAAAAGATACTATTCACCAAAAATTATTTTCATCTCAATGAACCACATTTTAATCCTTGATATTAATTGTTTCTCTCGGATTTTTGAAATTCCACTCATAGAATTTGTAATATTATGTTTTATGAAAAATTCAGTTTTTTAACTACCACTTAGTAGTTTCACTATTCATCAAAAAATGAAGTTTTTCAGAAAAATACCAAAAAATCACCCTAGGCTAATTTTGATATTCCGAATAAAAAATGAAGTCCATTTTGACTAATAAAATTTATAAATTTCAAAAAGTGGGCATTATTATTAATAACGGTTAGTTTGATTTGTTGTGGTGTGTTAGAACTCGATGTTGTGTACAACACACATTATTTCATTATTCAATGAGAATCATACCATAGAATCTTGGGGTGTTACAAAAAAAACTCCACAACAGGGATCTCTGATCATAAAACCTCCCCACCATATCATTCGTACCACTATACTACTATGGAAGTGCTAATGGGTTTTCCACTGGCCTGATCTTTTCCACAATTTCAAATGGCTCCACATTTCATGGCTCCAACATTCCCTATATTTGAAATTGATAGCGACAAACATTAGAAATACCCGAAGAAATGCACCATCACAAACCACGAACTCAAGAGGTCCAAGATGCCGATTTTCAACAGACTTCTACCTACTCTGAGCTATTTCAATATATATTTGAATCCAGTGATCATTCTCTTACATCTCTTGAAAAATACACTATCCTAATTACAAAGTCTCCCCTACCTCTAACCAACAAAATATATATCTACACTCTCTCCCATAAAGTTCTTCAAATGGTTCCATCTGACCTATACCCTAAAATCTGTTGTTGTATGAAAAATTTAAAATATACATGTTCTTTCCAACCAACAACCAAAATCCAAGAACACATGCTCTCAATATGTAATATAATACCTGAATTGTATTTTGTAATAGCCTGGAAGTCAATGGAATAAGCCGTAATAAAAAACAACATTGTACCAAGTGCCTTCTGTAGTCCATTTTTGTCGTGTGAGGTGAATCATGGATCATGAAATGATTATATTGTTATTGGCACTCCATTAAACCATACTATTTCGCGAACATTCATTTTACCAAATAGGCAAACTGTATAGGTCATCTAATTAAGCATTAAATGGGACACATTGATTCGTTGATCTACCACCACACAACTAGCATCATTATTCTAAAGCATCCATATAGTACACAATATGATGTCCATTGTAAATTCATTCTACTTCCATTATGTAATATGTATCGACTGCAACAAATCACCTGGAAAATGATGTTTTTTCTTCCTCTATGGATAGGTAAGGCATCGTACCACGAAACTCACAAATTATTTCTTCATTCCCAACCAAAAAAACATCCTATGAGGATCACAATAAATTTGTGAGAAGCCTAATTACACTATCCACATTGACATGTCTAACCAGCACATCAACTCCCCATGTACATCTGATGACACCACAACACGAAAATGATCATAAGAAACTCCATCAATAAAAAATGTCAACCAAATAAGTGACTCCCCACCTTTAAGACATTCCCCCATACAGAAAAACTAATGAACCCCCAACTGCCTCTCTGTAACTCGTCTCATATGTTCAGATTAAATTGTTATAGATGAAATTATCACCTTCTTGTGACCATCTTATTCCATCAAATGCATCTCAGATGACTATGCCATCATCACCCACTCTGAAAATTATTTTTTAACTAAAAAATCAGATTCTTGTAGCTCAGAGCATTGGAGACACTATTCTCATTCCCTGGGGTGTACACAAACCCAATATAAAAATATCTTAGGTACGCAACACACCATTGTTGTCTAGGATTGAAATCTCGCTGATAGAATATATTCCTAAGACATGAATGTTTCATAAACACCTTGAATGGATCTGCCAATAAGTAATGCATCCAACCTTTCATGTTATGAACCCCAAATACTAGTTCTAGGTCATGCGTGGGATAACTCCTTTCATGTGGCCTGAATTTTTTCGACCCATAAGATACAACTTGATCATCCTGCTTCAACACTATCCCAATTCCAACAACAGACGCATCACATAACATGGATTTCCCCTCACCATGTTTGGGAAAGATCAATATCATTGTGGTGGTCATCTTCTTATTCAGATCCTGAAAATAATTCTCACAATACTCTGACCTATGAAACTGAATCCCCATATGGTTTAGGCTTGAGGGCAGTGCTGTCAAATGAGAAAAATCACTAAAAACGTTTGATAAAAACAATAAAAACCCTAAAAATCCCAATTTATGAGACATTCTTTGTATTCTCCCAAGACACCATAGCTTGCACATTTTTTATATCCTCAAATATACATGAATAAGAAACTATGTGTTCTAGAAGTTGAAAATCATCAATCTGAAAACTGACATTTTGGTACTATGGCGTAAAGAATATGTTCTCTTAGTGTACCCAAGATGATGTAAATATGATTGGCATGATCTTCGTGAGTTCTATAGTAATCAATGATGTCATCGAGGAAGACAACTACAAAATGACATAGATACCAGTGAAATATCTGTTTCATTCAGGCCATGAACAATGCCGTTGTGTTGGTCAACACAAACAATGTCACCAAAAATTCACCCAACCCATTTATGCTTTGAAAATATTTTTGAGGTATTTATAAAGGTCTCACCCTCACCAAATGTTACCCAAATATCAAATAAATCATGTAAAAACCAATTCACCTTTGAGATGATCAACCATATCCTCGATTATATGAAGATGTTGTCAGTTCTTAACTATCAATTGGTTCAGCTTCCTATAATCGACACATAGCCTTAGTGAGCTGTCAGACTTCCTAGAAACTGACACAGAATATTCCTAGCGTGATGAAATCGGATTTATAAACCCCTTACACTCCAATTCCTCTAACCGAACCATCAGTTCTTGTTCCAATATCTTCATAAAATGAGTGATGTTTTCACATAACATCTCTTCCCTATTTTCCCGGATCACAATGTTCTCTTGATCCACTACTCTAGTGTGTTCTTGGAAACTTCCTCATGTATCCCAACCAACACAAGTCCTTGATGTGACATTTCTATAAAATTCTAAACATAATACGTAAAACAAAACCATAATTATTTTAAAAAAGTAAAATGATATATAAGTAGTCTAATCATTTTCAATAACCAAACCAATTCACATACACTACCCCAAAAAACAACTCCCGACTAGATCACTACCCATCGCCTTGTCTCCCAGGGCCATGGCTAATATGAGTGTCTAATTTAAACACTTAAATGCCATAATATTTACACAAAACTACACCATCTACATATCCCAATTTACTCATAAAACATATTATCCCACATTTATTTCGATATTAAGAACCATTTTCAAATGACCACATGACACTTTCACATCCCTTTTGTAACTAATAATGCCATCTTATTAGGAACAATTTTCAAAACATTTATGATGACCAACACTACCTAACCTTCATATTCTACACCCAAATCATGTGTGTGTGTCTATAATGAATCATTTTACATACCTACATAGGAGAGTAGAAATATTCGTGAATTCACAACCTTGTACCCTTTCGGTCTTGTGATAAATATCATGAAACCTTCAAATCGAATGACAAGTGCATCACCTGATGTTAAAATAAGAAAAAATATAAAAAACACAATATGAATAGTAATCCCATCCTTGGGTGACTAGGTTTGTCCCATATACATGGTTTAGGAACTCCAAAGAACAATCTCATTACCATGTTCCAATACTTTCCTATCCTCCTTTCTACCATCCCAAAATAGTAATAAAGGAAAAATAACTCTTCTAATACCACTTCGTAATGTCCCCAACCATAGTGCCATAAATATGATGCCTTAAGCTGGTTAGCCACAACAATTCATGCATTCCTCCTATTGGTAGATCCTAGATCACTATTGATGTATTTTTTTCCCACATTTAATTTTTACTCCTTTTTTAGGATGAATAAATGTTTCCAAGGTACTTATGAAATTTTAGAGTTTTCCTAGGGAATTGAGACACAAAAAGGATAAAATATTTTTCTTCAGGTCAAGCCACACATTCCACACATGCTTATTCCTCACAATGTAGGCATCCCAGGTAAACTATAAAGAAGAAGTATTTTCAGATAGTAGCCTCCGCACAGTTTGAGCACGATTTCAAAAAGTATGCGGGTAAACCATGTGAGGGGGATATTTTTGGAATGTAGAATCCGAATTATTTTCTCATGTTTTGGAAAACCATTTGGGTAAAATATGTGGCCCATAAAATTTTAAAAAATAAGAAAATTCCATATGGGATTTTTATACACAACATGGTATTTCCTCCTTACATTATCCTATGGACCATTGGAATAAACAAAAGTCACAATATTCATCCAAGGATTAATCTCCCTTATCTTAAGTAAATTTGGAACACTGTCTCGAGTGGATTGATGATCCGATTAAGGTTGAACCCATCCATGCTTCATTTTCATGATTGGGGTCGGTATATCACTTCTATCTCCTTCTGAATCTGTAAAACACTTTCCGTTATGTGAGATTTATGAGGAGGCATAAAAGGGTGGTTAAATCATGATTTAAGGCTTCAGTTGGCAGTTTTTTTACTAGGAGATTCATGTTAGGTGGTCTACATGTTATATCCCTTTTCGTTTTGTAGATTTGTGAATGTAGGGTTTCACTCATGACACCCTTATTGATGTGTTCTTGATTCCATTAGTAGGGGTGGTGTATTGGCTGTCTAAATGAATAATTGAACACTTCTAGATCCCCATGGGATGCAATGAGAATGAATTGACCAAATTAAGGCCACCAAATGGGTGTGTCAGCCCTCCCAATTGGGCTAATGATAATGTAATATGTGAAATTGACTCCTAAAAAATATAGAGATTTAATGAGTAGGATAATTTGTTCTTGTAATGAGTTGAAATGGATCGTTTCTAGTTACGTCTAATGTGGATTAAGGATAATGGAATTTTTGGATTGAATTTAAATGGATTAAATCAGAATAATGGGAATAAGGTGATAAATTATGTTTACACTTGAATTTTCCTTATCAGATATGCATGAGTAATGGGAAATGGGTAAAAAGGGATAAGTAATAAAAATTATGAATATGTCAATGGATTGTGGGATAATGTTAATTCCCCATTTATTGATATTTTTTTGAAGTTTCAAATGATATTAGATATGATTGATGTGACATGGATAATTTTTGTGAATGATTAATAATGATATGCACATGGATTGTTAGAGTGGTGTATATACCTGAGGTTATACACTAATGGGTCGAGTCGGAATGATGTTATATCTCCAACAATAAATGCACGATTTGGGGAAGGGGACGATGTTCAATTATCCTAATAGTTGAATTCAACCCAAACTGAGGTTTCGAGGTGAGGATTAAGAGATTGATATAATGTGATGCTTAGAGATATAAGACATGATTTTATTCACATATGATTGATAACATTGAACATGCCTAATCCATTGAACACATGAAAATGGTATATTAAATCATTAAATTCCTATGTAGTGAAATCAGATTCAATGGTAGTATAATTAAACAGAACATAATATAGAATAGCCTAATGAAATTTTTATCTTTATATTCCATTATTCATAACATGAATGATCTATGTAATTTTTATGGATAATTTTTAGACACCTTTGGGGGTGGCCTATATATTTATACTCATACCCTGCTCGAGACGTCATTGTGAACTCGATCAGATTTCATGCCTCTTGGTCTGGACAAAGAAAAGAGCCATATTCTAAAGAGTTGAGTTGGATGTGGGAAATGTATGTGTTATTTCCAAATATGGTGTAACATCCCAGTTAAATAAAAAATAAAACATTTTTATATTTATTAATATTTGAAAATTAAATATTAATTTTTCTTTAAAGGGTTTCCTATATTCGATTGCTTACCCGATACACAACAAATAGATTCTTTGAAATCTTACATTGCACACTAGTAATAAAATAATATTATATTAAATGGTAGTTAACACTTAGCCTTTGTATTGGTGGGAATGAATAGAAATAACTAAAATATGTATGACTATTAAATGTTTTTATATTTATCCAATGAAGGATAAAGGATTAACATGCGAAAAAAATCAATTTTAGGCATATATACTCCAATATTCACTAAAGGTCCACTTATCACCTTTTGATGGTGAACCATCTTTAAATATATTTTTTGTCACTATTATAAATTATATTGGACCAAATAAAATTCTTATTTATAATCGGGACATCAAAATTTACTTTGTGCAAATTTTTGGTATTTTTCCGATAAAGTTCTTTTTTTAATGAATAGTGAAAAATGTTGTATTTTAATTCAAAACCTTTTTAATATAATTTGTTTATAATATTATATTATATTGTTAATTGGCTTTAAAGTTCAATTAGAATATATTTTTACCATTTAATCCAATTGTGGTCATTGGAATTAATTTCACTTTGAAATAGGTCTTAAACTAGTTTCAATCTTTTGATATTTATTGTTTCATAAAAACAAGCTATTTGTTCTGACAGTGGGAATTTATTATTAAATTAATTATTGTAACTTATATGTTTTTATTTCTTTAAATAGTCATAATTTTTTAATTTGTAATATCAAATATATCTTAGGGCGAAGTTTTGATATTTTTCTGAAAAAACCTCAATTTTTTATGAATAGTGAAACCACTAAGTCGTACTTAAAAACTGATTTTTTGTATAAATGAAATTTTACCACCTCTTTGTTTTTAATTTCAAAAATATAACATAAATGGCTGTCATTAGGATGTAAAATGAGGTTCAATGGGATTAAAACAATTTTTTGGTGAATAGTAACTTTTATGTTTTTAATCGCGGTTAGAGGTAATCAGTGTAGTTTAAGGTAAAATGGTATTATAATAAAATGAAAATAACTTTATAGTTTTCCTAACACTATTGGATGATTCATGGATGACCAAGACAACCCATGTGTCGATTTTTATGACCACATGGTGCCACTTGGGTAAGATAATGACATTGATACCGTTTATTTAAAGTAAAAGTAAAAATGTCACAAACCTGTTTTGTTTTTCTAAAACAATTTTTACATGGGATTATACAATTAATATATTTTACTATAAATATTCATTAGAAATATAAAACGATTTCCTACATCATGATGTTTTTTTATAATTTTTAGACATTAAATAAATTAAATTATTTAAGACACCATGATGATGCAGTGATTACCTCATTATTTAACGAATTAAATAAAATGAAAAGATAATGTTAAATCTAAGACCTAAACTTGTAAAAAACCTATTGGATGGGTGGATTTTGAAATCATATCACCTTATCCTCGAAAATATAATTTTGGGACCTTTAAAATCCGAAAATCATTTTATAATAATGTTACCTTTTATAACATTCCAAGAGTGCCCCTCCTCTCCTCTTATAAAAGGCCCCCACCTCTAGCACCATAACCACACCCCTAAATACTTTTGCTTGGGGAAAACCTTCCCATTTAATCTCTAAAAATCCATATATTACTCATAGAATCCTCAATTTGGGCAGAAGTCTTCCCAAGGAAGCCTTTGAGATCAAATCAAAAAGAGTTACCCGTTTTAAAGGTAGTGTCTTCTCTTGTGTTCTTATGTTTTATTTTGCTTCTCCAACCCCCTAAAGTCTTTTTATTCCTTTATTTTGCAACAAAACCAGTATCATAAATATACTAGGATGTTTTTATATGGATTATTATAGATACACTTACCCACACCTACATATAATTGTTAAAGAACATATTGTTTCCGTGGATGCCGAATTTCTACCTCACGAAACGATGATTGTTCAACACTCATATGACACCTTCAAATGTGGCCATTAATATGTCACTATATTTATATATGATATATAATATGTTTATGTTTTACTTAATCTTATGTATTTTTCATTTATGGCATACCTTTATGGTTTCCATTATGGGTAAACGTGATATCTTCATTTTAGGAAGTGCGGACTACCGCCCTCTCAAAGTGATTTGATTCGTTAATGCCATATGTGGGACGTATAAAGGATGTAATTAATGATATTATATATGATATTATTTTGGAATTATAATATACCTTTATATCATAATGATTCCATTCCATAAAATATGAAATAGAAATGAAAGTAGCGTTCATACGTACGTACAACTTATAGTCTCCATGAACGGTGCATTTCATTTCTTACCTCTAAATGTTACGTAATATTATAAATTCATTTATATAATTGTTATATATGATATATATGATATCTATATTCATGAGTATAACTCTGGATATTTGACTACGTGAACAACTTGTAAATATAAGAAGTTCACTTTTGACATAAGTACCAAATATCCACAAAATGAATGTTATTAACATAAATGATTACATAATGTTTATAACATTGTAATAAGCGATATAAAAGGAATAATTAACTTGAAAAAGGTTTGTATTCAAGTAGAAATTAACTCAAGTTTATTATTGAGTACATTAATGAACGATCGAGTCAAGTCGGACCCGATGTGTGGGACTTTGTCTCAATCTCCTTTAATTGAGGCATATTTTGAATTATACACAAATTTATTTTATATGGTGTATAAACCCCTTTTAAATTTACATTTATCCAAAAGCAATATTTTTTATTTGAAGTGTTTTACTAAACGACAAAAGGGAATTTTTTTTTGTACGTATGCGGCGAGAATGAATTCTCTGCTGTCGTGACCATTATTTGAGTTTAGTCTTCCTCAACAGGCCATACCATTTTTTAAATGAAAAATAAATACCATGATTTACTTTTCTATTATTTTGGTATTGAAAATGGTTTTCAAATTTTTTTTATATGAATGTTTTGTAATGATATCTTGTGAATGAAAAGTGGAAATGTTATGTTTCCTTTATGCATGTTTTATGTGATAGGATTATGTTATGGTTCTTGGGCATTATTATGAAGACGGTTGGTTCCATGATAAAATAAGGGTGGGTGAGCCCGATATAGCTCTCCAATGCATTGGGTAATGCGAAAGAGTTAAATGTTAAGGTTTTTTCGAAGAGATTTAGGGAATATACTGTGATGGGTATTCCAAACGTAACCAAGAGGGTTACTCCCTACGTAAGAATGTTATAAATGCCTAAAGTTACCTTTATGTATTATGATTTCTATGATTTATTCATGATTTGATGAGGTATGTTAATGTGATTATGTTTAATGAGTAAAGTATGATTTATTTGATTCTTATTTATACATGTACTCATGTTTCCTTTCCATATTTTTATATCCATCACTGGGCTTTTTATTCTCATCCCATGTTTTTGAAATGTTTTTCACAGGTCAAGGGAATGGTACATGATATGATGATAGTGTTAAGGAAGTGTCAAGAAAGAATCCATGTTTTATTTTAAATATGTTTTGTTGATGGGAAAAATGAATAATATCTTTTATTGTAACCACTTTGTTTAATTGTGGGATGTAATGCATGTTTTATGATCTAATTCTCTAAAAATCTAAACCTGATAAGATCATCAAGGTGTATTCTTGAAATATCTCATGATTAAGTAATTTTTAAGGCTGGGGCCATATATTTTGTATCAGAGGTCGGTTGAGATAACTTTAGGAGATAGAATTATATTAAATGATTATCTAAAAATATTTTCTTAATGGTCAAATTGAAATGATATAGGATTTTATGATTACCATGTTGCTTCATCTATAAAAATCTTTTTCAGAATGGATTTCCGTAGAGGAAACAAGGAATCAGTGATAAGAAGGTATAGAGAAGGAAATAACCTTACGAATCAGCATCCTGAGATGGTCGGAATTGGAACTGAACAGTTTTTTGTAGTAATGGCATAATTGACTCAAGAGATAAATGGTTGTGGTATCCATGCATGAGATCATCTAGATCAACAACAAAGGAACATGTCAGTGGTGGAACATTTCAGGAGGCAACATCCCCCATCACTCAGAGGATCATCTGAACCTGTTCTAGCTGAAGGGTGGATTAAAGCACTATAGAAGATTTTAGATGTCATGGGGTGTTCAGAAAATCAAAAGGATAGTCTTGCTATTTACCGTTTGGAGGGTGAAGAAGATAAGTGGTGGTCGATGGTTAAAAATTTTAGGGACGTAGAATAGATTGATGCTCTCAACTGGGATGAATTCAAAGGTATGTTTCTTGAGAAGTACTTTCCTAAGGCTGTTCGACATAGGATGGAAAAACAATTCCAGGAATTGAGGCAAGTGGAAGACTTAGTGGCTGCCTATGAAGAATGGTTCACTCGATTGGCATGGTATGCTCCAAATTTTATCCGAGACCTTGATAGTAAAATCAATCGTATTTACTATGGATTAAAGCCAAAATATCCAAGGGATTTAGCTTCTCGTGAGTTCAAGAGTTATGAAAAGCTTGTTCGATGTCCTGTGAAGGTGGAAATGGATTTTTCCAATGATCAATTGTTCTATAACAACCAGCAGAAGAAGAGACTGAGGTGGAAGGATAAAGGAAATAATTCTTCAAAAAGGTCTGACGGTAAGAAAACTATGTTTCTAGTTTGTGATAAATGTGGTAAAAGGCATTTTGGGTAACATCTTCTGATTTCTGGAAAGTGCTACTGATGTGGTAATATAGGACATAAGGCTTGTGATTTCACTGAAAAAGATCAAGATGATGGTATATCCAAATTTAATTTACAGTTAGTGAAATGTTTTATGTGCAATGAGATGGGTCACTATGAAAACGAGTGTCCAAAAAAGAGCTTGAGTGGTGGGAATTAGTTAGACTACAAGCAGAAATGGGTGGTGAAATCCTTTGCAACTACTTCAGCAGATGTCAGGCCATCAAATTAAGTTGTATCAGGTATTTTTTTTGTTTTTTCAGATTATTCCAGTGTGTTTTTTGATTCGGGGTCTACACATTCTTTCATCTTTGAAAACGTTTCTAGTAAAATTTGAATACCATCTCAAGGAATGACTCTTGAACTTGTGGTAAAAACACCTAGGAGAAATGTTGAGGCAAAAAGAATTTATAAGAAACTTATTATCCTTATCCGTGGAAAGAACCTGCTTGAAAACCTTATTATTTTACCTCTAGAAGAGTTTGATGTTATCCTGGGTATGGATTGGATCTCTATTTACCATGCTAAGATTGACTGTAGAGCTAAAGAAGTTTCTTTTCAGAAATACTTTCAGTTTGTGTACAAGAATAAACCCTTACTGTTCATAACATATCAAGAGGTTGAGAAACTTTTAAAAGATGTTAATGAATGTTACCTTGCAAATATTATTGAAAACAAAGGAACTGTTCAGATTAATGATGTGCCAGTGGTAAATAGGTATCCTGATGTTTTTCCTGATGAGTTTTCTTGAATAATACCAGATCGGGAAGATGAGTTTACTGTTGACTTAGTTCCGGATGCTAAGCCAATTTCAAAACCCCTTATCGAATGGCTCAAATTGAACTTTTAGAGTTGATGGAGAAATTGCATGATTTATTAGAGAAAGGATTCATTCGACCTATCACATCACTATGGGGTGCTTCTGTTTTATTTGATAAAAAGAAATATGGTTCAATGAGACTTTTCATTGATTATAGAGCCTTTAATAACATTACTATTAAGAATAAGTATCCTTTGCATCATATCGATGATTTTTTTGATCAGCTCCAGGGAGCTCACTATTTTTCAAAGATTGACCAGAGATCGGGGTACCATTAGTTGAAGGTAAAAGAAGTAGATATTCCGAAGACCAATTTTCGTACAAGATATGGAAATTATGAATTTGTAGTAATGCCTTTTGGGCTAACAAATGCATCTATTGTAATCATGGACCCTATGAATAGAATTTTCAATGAGATCATGGATAATTTTTTGGTTGTTTTCATTGATGATATTTTGGTGCTTTCTAAAAGTAAAGAGAAGCATGAGAAAAATTTAAGGATTATTTTGAATAAATTAAAAGAAAATAAATTGTATGGGAAATTCACCAAGTGTGATTTTTGTTTGCAACAAATTTCTTTCCATGGTCATATTGTTTCTAAAGATGGGATTACTATTGATCCTACAAAAACAAAGGTTGTTGAAGAATGGACAAGAACCACAAATGTTACTAAGATTCATTGATTCCTTGGTTTGGAAGGCTATTACCGAAGGTTTGTTAGAAATTTGTCACAGTTATCTGGTCCAATGACTAAGCTAACTCAGAAGAGTGTTATGTTTATCTGGACAAAAGAATGTGATGTTTGTTTTTAGGAACTAAAAAGAATATTGGTGAATGCTCCTATTTTGGAACTACCTTACAGGAATGGTGTGTTTTTTATATACAGTGATGCTTCATTGAATGGACTTGGTGGCATCCTAATGTAGAATGATTAGGTAATTGCTTATGCTTCACGTCAGTTGAAAACTCATGAGGTAAATTACCAAGACATGACTTGGATTTAGATGATGTTGTTTTTGCTCTAAAAATATGGACGCGTCATTTGAATGGAGTAAAGTGTTAAATATATACTGATCACAAAATTTTAAAGTATATATTCACTCATAAAGAATTGAACATGAGACAGAGGAGATGGCTAGAATTAATCATGGATTATGATTGGAAAAATCATTACCATCCAGGAAAATCAAATAAAGTGGCTGATGCTTTAAGTTGAAAAAGTGAAGCATAGTTAACAATGTTGCATTTGGAACATGATCCTTTGGTTAAGGAATTGATGAAAATTTTCATTGAAGTTGTTGGTGCATGATTTCGTTCTGTTTTGTTTCTGGTATCAGTGAAATATTCTCTATCAGACAGAATTAAGCAAGCACAAAAGCAAGACAGTGAGTTGCAGAAAATGGTAGAGCTGGTCGAGAAGGGTAAGTTTCCTGAATTCAACATTGATAATGATTTTGTTTTGAGATTTGGGAGGAGATTGTATGTGCCTTGTGATTCACTATTGAAGAGAGAGTTGTTATGTGAATATCATATTTCTCCATTTTTAGTTCATCCAGGCAGTACAAAGATGTATAGAGATCTTCAGGAATATTACTGGTGGGACACAATGAAAACGGATATTTCTGATTTTACTGTGAAGTGTTTGACTTGTCAACTGGTTAAATAAGAGCGTATGTTACTGAAAGGGATGCTTCAACCGTTACCAGTACCAAAATGGAAATGGGAGAATATATCCATGGACTTCATTATTGGATTGCCGGAGACACCTCGATGTAATAATGCAATCTGGTTTATTGTTGATCCCTTGACTAAATCTGCTCATTTCCTTGATATACGAGATACTTTTCCCTAGATCTACTTTCCCACTTGTATCTTAAATAGATATTCATGTTACATGGAGTTCCTCTCTCCATTGTTTCTGATCATGATCCCAAGTTTACTTCTAACTTTTGGAAAGACCTTCAGAATTCCTTGGGTACTGAATTAAATTTTAGTACAGCTTTTAATCCTCAATCTGATGGGAAGTCGGAAAGAATGATTCAGACTTTGGAGGATATGATACATTCTTATTCAATATATTTTCAGGGAAGTTGGGACCAACATCTTTCTTTGATTGATTTTTCATATAATAATAGTTTTCATTCTAGTATACAGATGGAACCATTTGAGGTGTTATATCCGAAACGATGTCGAACTCCAACTTTCTAGGATGATGTGGGTGAAAGGAAGATGATGGGACCAGAATTGGTAGAAGAGATGGCAGAAAAAGTTCAGTTGATTCAGAAACACATGAGAACAGCTCAGAGTAGGCAGAAGAGTTATGTGAATAACCCGAGGAAGGATCTATCTTTTGAGGTAGGTGATCATGTTTTTCTCAAATATTCACCATGGAAATTGTGATGTGATTCGGTAAGAAAGGAAATATGAGTCTAAGGTTCATTGGAAATTATGAAATTCTGGAGAAAGTTGGATCAGTTGCATACAAAGTGGCATTACCTCCGATTTTGTCTCAGGTACACAATGTTTTTCATGTTTCGATGTTGGAAAAGAATATTCCAGATCTATCTCATGTTTTGAGCCCAGATGTAGTTCAGTTGGAAGAGAATCTCTCTTATGAAGAACAACCAGTCCAGATTCTTGACCGAACAGAGCATGTTTTGTGAAATAAGGTAATTCAACAGGTAAAGGATTTGTGGAAAAACTATATGGTTGAAGAGGAAAAGTGGGAATCTGAAAATTCTATGAGGTATAAATACCCCCCAATTATTTTCATAAGTGAATAAAATTGCGAGGATGCAATTCCCAAAAGGGGGGAAGGATGTAACATCCAAGGTAAATAAAGAATAAAACATTTTCATATTTATTAATATTTTCAAATTAAATATTAATTTAAATTTAAAGGGGTTGTTATGTTCGATAGCGTACCCAATACACAACAAAGAGATTCTTTGAAATTTTACGTTGCACACTAGTAATAAAATAATATTATTTTAAATGGTAGTTAACACATAGCCGTTGTATTGGCGGGAATGAATATAAATAACACAAATATGAATATATATGTTTGGTAAATGTTTTTACATTTAACTAATGATGGATAAAGGCTTAAAATACAAATAGAATTCAATTTTAGGCATATATTCTCCAATATTCACTAAAGGTCCACTTTTCGCCTTTTGATGGAAAACCATCATTAAATATAGTTTTGTTCACTCTTATACATTCTATTGTACCAAATAATATTCTTCTTTATAATCGGTACTATAAAATTTACTTTGTGTAAATTGTTTTTATTTTTCCAATAAAGTTCTTTTTTTAATGAATAGTGAAAAATGTTGTTTTTTTATTCAAAACATTTTTTTAATATAATTTTTATTATGATTAGATTATTTTTTGAATTGGTTTTAAAGATAAATTAGAATATATTTTTACCATTTAATCCAATTGTGTTCATAGGAATTAATTTCACTTTGAAATTGGACTTAAACTAGTGTTAATCTTTTGATATATATTGTTTCATAAAAACATGCTATTTGTTCTGATAGCCGGAATTAATTATTAAATTAATTATTGTAACATATATGTTATTATTTTTGTTAAATAGACATCATTTTTGAATTCTGAATATCAAATATAGCTTAGGGTGATGTTTTGGCATTTTTCTGAAAAACCTCATTTTTTGATGAATAGTGAAACCACTAAGTGGTACATAAGAAACTGATTTTTTGTTTAAATGAAATTTTACCACATCTATGTTTTGAATTTAAAAAATAAAAAATACATGGTTGTCATTATGAAGTATATTTTGGTTCAATGGATTAAAATAATTTTATTTGGAAAATAGTAACTTTTATGTTTTTAATCGCGATTAGAGGTAATTAGTGTAGTTTAAGGTAAAAATGATATTATAATAAAATGAAAATAACATTACACATGTCCTAACACTATTTAAAGAGTCATGGACGACCAAGAAAACCCATGGGTCCTTTTTTGGGACCCCATGGTTCCACATGGGTAAGATAATGACATTAATGCCATTCATTTAAAGTAAAAGTAAAAATGACACAAACATGTATTGTTTTACTAAAACAATTTTTACGAGGGGTTATACAAGTCAAATTTTTTACTATAAATAATAATTAGAAAGAGAAAATGATTTACTGCATCATTATTTTTTTTATAATTTTTTTACATTAAATAAATTAAATTATTTACGACACCATGATGATGCAGTGATTACCTCATTATTTAACGATTTAAATAAAATGAAAAGATAATGTAAAATGTAAGGCGCACACTTGTAAAAAAACCTATTGGATGTGTGTATTTCGAACTTTTATCACCTTATCCTAGAAATATATAATTTTGGTACCTTTAAAATCCAAAAATAATTTCATAATAATGTAACCTTTTTTAACCTTCCAAGAGTGCCCCTCCTCACCTCTTATAAAAGGCCCCCACGTCTACCACCATAACCACACCCCTCAAGCCTTGGCCTCGGCCAACTCCTACCCATTTTGCCTCTCCACATCCCTCTATTACTTCTAGGTGCCTCACTTTTGGTAGAAGTCTTCCCAAGGAATCCTTTGAGCTCAAATAAAAAAGTGTTACCCGTTTTAAAGGTTGTGTCTTCTCTTTTGTTCTTATGTTTTATTTTTCTTCACCAACCAACTAAACTCTATTTATTACTTTATTTTGTAACCAAAACAGTATCTTCAATATACTAGGATGTTTTCATAAGAATTATTAGAGCTACACTTAAAAACACCTACATCTAATGGTTAAAGAACATACTGTTTCCGTGGATGCCGAATTTCTGCCTCACGAAACGATGATTGTTCAACACTCATATAACACCTTAAAAGGTGGCCATTAAGATGAAACTATATTTATATATGATATATAATATGATTATGGTTTACTTATGTTTCTTTATTTTTCATTTATGGCATACCTTTATGGTTTTTATATGGGTAAACACGATATCTTCATTTTATGAAGTGCGGACTACCACCCCCTCAAAGTTATTTGACTGGTTAATGCCTTATGTGAGACATATAAAGGATGCAATTAATGATATTATATATGATATATACTGGAATTATAATATACCTTTATATAATTATGATTCCATTCCATAAAATACGGAATAGAAATTAAAGTAGTGTTCATGTGTACGTACGGCTTACCGTCTCCAAGAATGGTGCATTTCATTTCTTAGCTCTAAATGTTATGTAATATTACAAATTAATGTATATAATAGATATATATGATATATATGATATCTAAATTATGAGTGCAACTTTGTAGATTTGACTACGTGGACAACTTGTAAATATAAGAAGTTCACTTTTGACTCAACTACCAAATATCAACAAAACAACACTTATTAACATAAATGATTAGATAATGTTGATAACATTGTAATAAGTGATATAAAAGGAATAATAAACTTGAAAAGTGTTCTTAATAAAGTATAAATTAACTCACGTTTATTATTCAGGACATTAAAGAACGATCGAGTCAAGTCGGACCCGAGGTATGGGACTTCGTCTCAATATCCTTTCATTGAGGCCTATTTTGTTTTATACACAATGTTCATTTAGATGGTGTATAAACCCCTTTGACTTTTAAGTTTATAAAAAATGAATCTTTTTTATTATTAATCATTTTACCAAATGACAAAATGGAATGATTTTGTCGTACGTATGCGGTGACAACGTCTTCTCCGCCGCCGTGACCATTATTTGTGTTTCAGCTTCCTCTAAAAGCCATACCTTATTTTAAAATGAATAATAAATACCATGTTTTAGTTTTATTTTATCTTGATATTGAAAATAGATTTCAGAATGTTTTTATATCAATGTATTGTAAAGATATCTTGTGATTGAAAATTTGAAATATTATGTTTCCTTTATGCATGTTTTATGTGACACGATTATGTTGTGGTTCTTGGGAATTATTATGAAGACGGGTGGTCTTGTGAAAAACTATGTGTGGGTGAGCCCGATATATCTCTCTAATGCATTGGGTAACGTGAAAGAGTTAAATGTTAAGGTTTATCCGAAGATATTTTGGGAATATACTGTGATGGGTATTTCAAATGTTACCAAGAGGGATACTCCCTACGTAAGAATTTCATGAATGCATCAAGTTACCTTTATGTCTTATTATTTCTTTGATTTATTCATGATTTTATGAGGTATGTTAAAGTGCTTATGTTTTATGAGTAAATTATTATTTCATTGATTCTTATGTATACATGTACTCATGGTTCCTTTCTATATTTTTATATCCCTTACTGAGATTTTTATGCTCATCCCATGTTTTTGAAATGTTTTTCACAGGTCAAGGGAAAAGAACATGATATGATGATAGGGTCAAGGAAGTGTCAACAAAGAATCAATGTTTTATTTTAAATATGTTTCTGTTGATAGGAAAAATGAATACTATCTTTTATTGTAACCACTTTGTTTAATTGTGGGATGTAATGCATGTTTTATGATATAATTCTCTAAAACTCTAAACCTGAAAAGATCCTCAAGTTGTATTCTGGAAATATATCAAGATTATGTAATGATTAAGGTTGGGGCCTTATATATGGAGTCGAGATCATTTTGGGGATACTATTATTTTCCATTATTTTCATGTTTTTTTCACATGGAAAAATATCATAGGACAACATATTTTCTATTATATATGGTTGTAACCAGTTTTGGGAATAGGTAATTAATTCTTGTTATTGATTGTTTCATAGTGTTTACGTTATATAAAATATTATCTTTTTTAGTTCTCTCTGGTAACGAGGGTATTTTCTCCCCATGTGACATATTAGACCTTCGATTTTAGGCGACAACCACTGGCATTCAGGGAGGTGCATTTGAGGTCATGTGGTGACCGGACTCGGGGCAGCAGATTAATGTCTCTCGGGTCGGGGATGTTAAATTTTCTGTTAGATGGAAGATGAATTACAGATATTAGAGGGCATCACTGCTGGTTATGGAATGACATATCTACTATGTAAAAATGAACAACATGGAAATGTCAAATTAATACATGATGAATGAAATTCAGAGGATTTAACACATGATTGGGATGTTGATTAGTCCTAATAAAGCAGATGAGTTTTCCCTCGCGATGAACATCATTTCTAAATTAATTTAATTCTCATCATTTGGAGTTTCATTCATCCTTTAGTTAAAAACATTTCTATACACTTATTCGGTGGGGTACAATGTTTTAGGTGGTATAAAATCATTTTTATATTATATTTTTATCATTTATTGAAAATTTTCAATCAGGAAACATTATTTTTTTTAATATTAACATTGTATTTCAATTTGGGGTTGTATAGTAGAGACAAGGGATAATAATTTTTAATATTAACCTTTTAGTTTAATTTAGGGATAATACAAATTTTTTTTACCAATGACCATGGTTATAAATTAGGTATATTGAATAAATTTATATTAGTTATTCTCTCACTGAAATGATCCTTAAATCATCAAGGTTGGATCGAGAAATACATCTTGAGTGTCCGTTCATTTATTTACCGAAATTTTTATTTGAATTTGTATAATTACAAAAAAAAATTCCATATATTGGTATTAATTTACCTTATTGCTGATTTTGAGTGTTAATTTGATGTCATCATTTTTTTCTATTGATGATGTGTAGAATCATACAAAAGAGAAGATTGGATAATTAGATCATGGAAGAATCTGATTATTTACTATAATGATTAAACCCTCTTGTGATCCCATGTCAGGTTTGGGAGATTGGTAATATTATCCATGCTCTAAAATAGGTACATTAACAAGTTGTTGTACATGTTACAACTATTGAACCTCATAGGGACGTTCTTCAAAAATGATTACAGGTGTTCAATTGCCAAAATCCTCTAGTGATCAGATGATCTAGTAATCCTAAACTAGCAATGTAATGTATGATATGGAACAATAATGTGATTATATTCAGGGATACCCCTAACGAAATTACGGTGAAGTGTCTAACCATCATGTTGGAATGACCAATTATAAGATAGTGGGACTATATGGTTACCATGAAGATGCATGAGGGAATTGATTTTAAAGACTACCATTATTTTCTAAACAAGTAGTTATATCAATAGTTAATGGTTTTTACTGAGGCTATAGTTTTTTCAAACAATTATTGGATGAAAATATCGTTATAGAATTTTCAAATAATTTTTTTGAGACTCTGCATTTTTCATATGATATTTTGTTGAATGAGAAGATGAAAACATGAAAGATTACGTTTTGACATTGAGATATTATTTTTTCATAGGTTTTCATACTGATGGTTAATTCATATATTAATGTGTTCGGTATATCATTTATTGCAGAAATGGAAGAGGATGTAATGTTAGGGTTGATGGGAGTTTTTTTTCACTGTGTGGCAGTGTGAATTCCTCTAAAGGAATGTAGAAGCATGATGATTGTAGTGATGGATCTCAATATTAGGGTTTCACTACCCTCTTATAGTACATGGAAGTAGTCCATTGATTCTATACTTCAGTTGGTATCCAAGGAAATCCATGTAGGACTGTATTGAAGTTACCACGATTTGTGGATCATGGGGAAGCTCGAGTCACTTGCAATTGTTTTTACTAGTCTATAATGCTCCTCATAGTGGAATGGTATCACCAATTCTGAATAAAAAAAAGGATTCAATCAAAGAAATCATGAAAAAATGAGTTCATAAAATAGAAAACTTGAAGGAAGTTTATTCTCATAGCGGAAGAGTATATAGAGGAATTAGATAAATGTCCAATGATTGTGAGTGGTACATTTACTATAACTTATTCATTAGTAACCAATATTATTGATATTGGTGCTACTCGTTCATTTATTTCAACAATTATTTTAAATATTATTAATCTTTTTTATATAGAATTTATAATATATTATTGATATAAATACACTCATTCGAAAGAATTCAGAGAAGGGTCTTTATTGTCATTATTGTGTTTTCTCTATATCACAAGTCTAAATATCATGGAACTTTGTAGTTCTCCACATGAATCCATAGGATGTAATATTCAAGATAGATTTGAAAATCACCAATAAATCTCAGATTGATTGTTTTCTTCGATGTGATTCCTTTACAACACATGATGATGTATGTCATATCATCCCTGGAGAATGGGTACCAAGGTCGAGTAGGGATATACCATCTTATACAGAGTTGGGGAAAGTAGTATCTATGGTTCTATTTAATATATAGTGAGAATCATTGAGCTCTGATCTCCCCCCAGTCGTCATTGAGTTTCCCAATGTTTTTCCATCAGACATCAATACGCCATATATTATTAAATTATATAATCATATTTTCATTCATAACAATCCTATTTGTTTGAAATACCATTAATTTAAACAAATTTATATTTTTTTTCAACATTTCATTTCATATCCAATTCCATTATTGAAAAAATAGAGTTTTATTTAAATATTAGGTTCTGGAGGAAATTTCTCATTCCCATTCCTAATATCATAAAACATATCATATTTTAGTTTCATTCATTTTCTATGAATATCAAAATTCTACTAATAAACTTTTATCTTCCATAATTTATATTTTCTTCGATTAATTATTTGAACATTTATCATTATTTGGGTTTTTAATGAAATTAAATGACCCATATTTATATTGATTACTATTTAGAATGAAATTCTCCAAAACATCATCCTTATGATTCTAATTGTGATCAACTCTATCCCTCTTCAGAATTATGTAATGCACCACCATTTTAGAGTCATTGATTAAATAGAAGACATATTCATAATTAATGTTATTGCTATCGATTTTTTTGGGTAGATGAACCTATAATCTATAACATTTATCAGGTAAAAAATTAATATTCCAATTGACTAAACCTCAATCACTAACAAATATTTTAGTTTTTATAAACATTTTATTATGAAAATTTGATCACTATCAATATTCATATAAAGTGGTATTGGCATGTTTGATTTAATTATTAATTTTATAGGGATTTTCTTCCTAAAAATAATAACAAATGTTCATTGATCCAAAATGATTAATGAGTATCTTCAATCGAATTGTATATTTTTTACCCTTGAATTCATCAATTTCATGTCAAATATCAAAAAACAGTAATGATATAATAGTAAATTAAATAAACTATTACAAGTGAATATAAAATAGAAATCATGTTAAAATACTATATATTCCCTTTTATTAGTTTTATAAAAATGGCTTTCCAGTGGTAAAAACCATCCGATTATCAAAGTGATTATAAATGGGTGTCACGTTCTGTGGTTCTAGAAAAAGTGCTGACAAAGGTCGCAATATCATTGCTAAAAAAAGATCCCCAAAAGGGGATCCTTTAGAAGATTCAGCTAAGTGGGTATAATGGGGGACCATTCTAAATAAGATAAATTGATATGATAAAAGACAAACGGTTATATTGTATAACTAAATTTACAGACCACTACATTAAAAAATAATGAATTTAATTCAAATAATATGTGAATAATAAATATAAGAGGAAAAATTATTTGATGTACATTTAAAACATTAGATTTGACAATTAAAATAGTAATTAAATCTTGATACTGAAATTAGAAACATCAATATATTGTTGTCTTTGGCCCCCAACCCTCTCTAAAAAGATACAAACCATGATATAAATTTCCAAAAAACCATCACAGATAATGTAAAATAGTGATCCTATGTAAAAAATTATGATTTTATAAATAATTTAAATAAATAAATTAAATATAAAAATGAAAAAAATAAAAAAATAACTCTATTAAATTATAACTGGGAATTTTGAGTCATATTATTTTATTCATTTAACATATTGAGGAGTAAAAATCCATTTACAACAAAAATGACATATGGATTATTTTTCTAATGTATCAAAAAAATATTGATGTGTTTAATTGGTTTTTAGAATATAATGTCTCTTTTAAACAATAGTGTAAATTTATAAATAAAAACATAAAATTCATGAAATACTAGGCACAACATATAGCAGATTGAGGTGATGTAGATTTCAACAAATAAAAATGTATTATTAAGAAATTTTGTAATGTACAAAAACAAATAATTCTTTTTCTATGTAATGTTTTTATTGATGTAAAATGTTTAATTTTAACTAGAATCACACACTTCATGTTTTACTAGGAACAATATGAATCGAATTGAGATGCAGTTGATTCCTACTTGTCACAAATGAAATATGGATCATTATTTAGTTGTATCAAGACAATATGAACGTGTTTTATTTTATTTTTTTAGAATGTAATGTTTATTTTGTGCTAAAATATCGATTTAAAAATTTAATAATATTCATTAACTAATATTGGTTACACAATGTATCATGTTATGGATTTGATTATTTCATTATTTTATAAATTATTTTTTATTGTTGTCCTAAATTTTAAAAATAAACTAAATATTTTTTCTCACTTGTGATTTTGTGGTCTGTGATATTATATCATATGTAAATTTTAAATATTTACACAAACATCGAGTCATATGAGAAGCAACATGTGTTAGAATTACATATGTTATGTTACTAGATGTTACAAATGACATAATGATCATTTTCATAATGTATCAATAAACATAAAGTGTTTTTACAAGGGTTTCATTGAGTGTTTTTTATTTTAAATAAAAATTAATTTTTATATTCAAAACTTACATGCTGAGTCATACATGTTGCATCATGAATCATATTGAGGTGTTTCTGATTCCTACACATCAATATTGACTTCTGTATCACATTCATAATAAATTAAAATAATATAAATACATTTTCTTAGATATGATTATGTGGTTTGTGTTTTTGATAAAAATTACAGTTTTAAATGAATACCGACATTTCATGACATATCTATCACACTATGTTTCATATTGTCCTGATTTTAACTAAAAATTTTTAAAATTGAAAAAAATATTTTTTGATAAATTATTTTGAAAATCTGAGTGTTTTTACTATGTTTTTATTGAATGACATGTGTTTTTACCTAAAATATCATTTTAAAAATGAAAATTTTATTATTAATTCATACTGGTCACTATACATCTTATATTGATGTGTGGATAATATCATGATGTCAAAAATATATTATAGAGCATTTTCATAATTTATCAAAAAAATATGAATGTGGATATTGATTTTTGAGTATATGGCGTGTTTTTTGGAAAAAAACAAATAAAAACAAACACATCAAGTAATATCAATCATATAGTGTGTTTGATTGATGCTCAATTGGTTTATTTATTTCTAAAATTTAATAAGGATCATTTCCTTTATGTATCTAGACAATAACATAATTTTTCCTTGGTATTCATTGAGCCACATTGGTTTTTTTCTAAAATTAAATCAACAATATGAAAATGTGCACATTGATTCATATAAGTCACACCATTTCATGGATTGAGGTTTTATTGAATTATAAAAGTCACAAATGACGTATATATCATTCTCCTATTATAGAAAACCAAAATGAATCTTTTTAAATTTTTTTGTTTATGTGAGATGTGTTTTTAAATGAAGTGAAAAATTTAAAATAAAAAACACTTTAATTGATAGCATGCACACAATATATCATATTTATTCATGTAAAATTTCTACGCATAAAATTGAATTTCTATTTACTTTCGAACTGTAACAAATGAATTTACATGTTTCATATCAGATTTGAGTATTTATGTTGTGTTTCAATCAATAATTAAATTATAAACTATAAACATACACATTGAATATTATTGGGAAAACCACGTAATGAGATTAGGTGTGTTTTATTATTACACATCACAAATGACTTAATAATCATTTTACTAATGTATCCAAAAAAATATAACTATTTATACAATTACCCGTATTATAATGTGTTGTTTCATATTTTTCAATAAAGTTAATTATTCCCAAAAGTGTCGATAAAAAATGCAGTATCAGGTCCAAGAAAAAAGAAATAAAATCATTGTAAATTATTTTCTTAAAACATACTTCATGAATTTGAATGAGGTATAGTCAGGAAAAAATTATTATTTTTAATAACTGGCGTATTTAATGATAAAAAATAATAGAAAGAGTATTTATATTTTCTTTTGATAATTTCTTATTCCAAAATATATTGATGATGATTCCATTATCATGAACATAGATATTGTTTATAGTACAATATCTACCATTCTAAAAACAACATTGGTCATCCCTTTGAATCTTGATTAGGTCGATATAGTGAAGGAAAAACAATCATTTATTTAATCTGAGTTCCTTCTATGTATCTCAATGATTCATTGACTCCCAGTATGGTAGGAATACCCATTTCTAAATGTTGATATCAGTGTGAATTTTTTTATTATTTCAAGGGAAACTATGTTTTTATAAAAAAAATAACCTTTTTTGAAACCTTCACTATATACAACTCATTAGGGGAGAATTTTAATAACATTGGTAGTGAATGAAAATATTACATGTAGTAGAAATAATTTATCATCACAACTAAAAATTAAAAATCGAGAATTGGGGTGGAGGAGTGGTCAATATCAATTTATTTTCCATTTAAACATTTCCTCAAAAGATGATCCATGCCACGTGGTCTCAATTAATTTCTTGCAATTTCTATGATTTTAAAATTACCCTTCATCATCAATGTATATTTACTTCTATCATTGTCATGGTAATTAAATCACATTGATATCCTTTTGAACATTTGGAATATTGGATTCCATTCGAAAACAATTATCAATGCCTTAGAATAATTTGATTTTGAGAAAATAAATAACCATATATTTATCTTCCAAAAATATTTTTATAATTTTACAAATCAAAAATTGTTTTTATTTGGAGTTGAATATTTTTAAATATATTATCAATGAATTATTTTACAAAAATGGTCTCCCTCTATAAATGTCTATCATAAATTACAATTATTTCCATTATCCATGTAATGTGATTTTGTTAATGAATGATTTTTTAATATCCCTTGTGAATCCCACAAAAAGTGATATATATGTATAATTTTTTGTTACACTGAAACAAAATATTGGAATATTAAAATGAAATAATTGATGTTAATGTGTTTTTTAATTATATATACACATAACATTCTAGTAGGGTGTATAATGTTAACTAAAATAAAAGTTTTATCCTTCTATGTGGGTTTCCTAAAAATTTGTATTTTGAGCTTCCAATTTTTCTATCATTGAAGGATAGTTCAATATTTAAGAATACCATGATGGGAAACAAACAAATGAAAATTTATGGGGATATAAATTTTAAATCTTCATTTTATATCTCAAATGAAGCTACATTGTAATGGGTTTTTTCATTTTATTTCTTGATTAATACCGATCATGTAACTCTTGGATTATTTACAAGATCATATAATTTTTTATGTATCTAAAAAAACTATTTAACTTGGAAAAAACTTGAGATCATTTCTTGTTTTTATCAATAGAATATTCTCTGGAATTTTAGAATACACATGGAAATAATTTATTGTCATTATGTTATTAATTATGTTGAGGATATTATAGGAATCCTACTTAATAGTGATATGAAACTTTATTATATACAACATACATTTTTGAATCATTCTTAAAATAATATCTTCCACACTGAACCCAATGATAGAGTACATTAAATTATAATGTCTATAGTCATTGTCCAGAAAAATAATAATATTAAAAGGGTTATTATTATTACTACTCATAAGGGATGAAAATGGGAATGGTTTGTAGTTTTAAACCATCATATAATTATGTATAAATGTAACTTTGATAATATTATGTACATCCTATTAATTATGAATGAATGATAACATTTTATATAGATGTGATATATTTATATAATAATTATAATGAGGATTCTAAATTTCCCAAAATATCTCTACGAAATTTTATAATAGCCCAATTTTTAGTAACATACAATGAAAGAATGATTTTTTCTTCTAGGATAGATTAATATGAAAATATTTATAAAGTTTCATGATAGGTTTTTCTTATAATTAAATAAATGAAACAAGTTGAAGTTTGAATTGAAAAAAATCCCTTTATATAAGCCTCCATATCACACATTATTATGTTCCTCACAATGTGAAGATTTTTTAAGACATGAATAATTTCTGATTTTATTCCATTGATTGATGATGGATTCTATTATAATCTTGTACTTTGATAAAAAAAGGTTCTACATGAAATTGGTGCGATTTATAAATTTATAGAGGTATTTCAGTATATTTGTCAACATTATTTGAATATGGTTGTTTTATCTTCCTTAACAATGCGAAACATCCCTTAAAAACATAAAAAATAATGATGGGTGATAATATCCCAAATTTAATAATCCTCTAAAGGTTTGGTTTTGTTTAATAGGGGAAAGAGCACCACCATTAATATTTAATGATGTTTTATACATTGATGTTAATTACTATTGACTAGAGGATTATTCATATGAATATCAACAAATGTTTCATGGTGCAGAAGATGGTTTTATTAAAATATATTAGTTACTTATTTATTATTTGAACCCATCATCTTAGAATTTTTTTTTAAATCAAAAAGATTAATTTTAATATTTTTTACATTATAAAATTTGAATTATCTGACAATATTACAATAGTGATTTAGTAAAATAAATGGTTTAATATGAAATATGGTTACTATAAGATTGATAAATTTTTTATTTGATCATGAATAGTGCCTTTTTATGTAGTTGATTCGGGGATTTTACATGTGTATATTAGTGATTATATTTTATCATCACTGTCTATTTCAAAAAAATAATATTGAGAATTATAGTGATAATAAATTTGTAGTTATCCAATGCATGAAGGATGTTCTATGTCTCGTATATACTGTTCTTCAATTCGTACAAGACACACCATGCATCTTATTGATTTGGAGTTAATTCATACACATTAAAAATTACTTAAGGATCATGGTAATAAATAATTAATAAAATAAATTTGGGTTTTTCTAGGATTTTAGTTAGTGACACTTTTAACTAAAATTTCATTTTTAAACTAAATACAGACAAATTAATTCATAATGATAAAATTATGTGTTTGATTAATGTTTTGGATGATTTCAACAGATTACTGATGAATTTTAGATATTTTTCCTAATGTATTATGGAATCACGAGAATTTAATTTTGGTTTTCATTGACTGACACATGTCACTAAATGAAATATCAATTTTAAACTAAAAAGAATCATTTATACGTCATATCATTCACACCATGTATAGAATTGAGGTTTGGATAATTTTTACAAGACAAAATGAGATATGGGTCATTGTATAATGTATATAGAGAATATGAATGTCTTTTCACAATTTTTATAATTATACAAAAATATTTTATAAAAATTTCCTATTAAATTGTAAACCGACAATTTGTGTCCCGTAAAAGCTAAAAACATAAACCAATGGACATTAATAGATAAATTAATTGACAAATACCAATATTATTGGAAGAAGAGTGTATGAGATTTTCATCCTCATGGATGACATTGTAATTGATTTTTTTCTCTGATCATTTTGTTCTCTTAATATATAACCGAATGTTCAATGAAAAATAATTATTAATTAAGTTTTTTCTTCATGAAATCTCTGAGAATTAAATAAATAAATGTCATAGAAAAATGAATAGCAAATTAAATAAAATAATTTTATAAAATAATGAAAAAAAATTAACTAAATAAGTATCAGATATCCCTTATTCATGATTACAACATACATTAATATATAATTATTATTTCTCATATGTTTTTAAACAAATATATTTACTTTCTTAAATACAAAAATATTAGTTGTCATTTTAGTACTAGAAAAGTCTAAAAAAGGATAAATAACTATTTTAAGGTAAATTGTAATTATCATTGGAAATTCTTCATAAAGGATGTGATATTTTGATGTAATACAATATATCTCATAAATTCACAAGTTTAATAAGAAAATCATTTCCATTAGATTGTTTAGAATTCTATATAACCATTCAGAATGTGTAATTTGATTTGATATATTATTTGATTGTAAAATAGTATTATATTAAACTTTAAACACCCAATAATAACATAAAATGATATTACAACATTTTATGTGAATATTAATCACATTACACAAATATGTTCCTTAGAAACAAATTATTTTAATGTTTTTGTAAACTTGAAAATATAATCATTAAACATGGTAAAATATCTTCAATGTCTCTATTGGAGGTATTCTCCTTTATTACTACTAATTAAAACCCTTTTCGGTATCCTCAGTAATAGAAACATATGAAATGGGGATCTCAGATTCCCATTATGGGTAAATAAGGGAGATAAATCTACTTAATGTGATTATAATGGAATGGGAACATGAGCATAACAATTGAAGATTATACCATGTATATCAATGACCATAATCATGGAACATGTAATAAACAATGGAAGTTAATATATCATGAAACTAAATATATTCATGAACATGAACGGTGTGATCAAATCATAGGTATAAGTCATATTTATGTGTCATACGAATATAAAATCATCCCCTAATAGTTAATAATCATTGGGAAAAAATATTAGGGAACATCATAAGGACAGCACCCACTGGGTGGGATAAAAAACAATCCCCAGTCACAATCCACTCTTTATAATGGATTTGTTTTCCCTATCATGACATAGTGGATCGATATTCCCCATATTCCCATAATTTATCTGGTTTCTCCAAATTCACATATTGGATCTTGATTCCCCATCATCCCATAGTTGTTTAATCTCTGCGACTTGTTTTCAATCCTTATCTCATATTATGTAAATCACTAATCGATAAATTGTAGTTACATATAGGTCAGACCTATCTAACAATGAAATCATTCATATATCTTGCACAATACTAGAAACAATCAATTCATTATCCAATATATGAAAATGTTATCAAAAACATTTCATCATATCATAACCTATTGAAAAGAGATAGTTTTCAGAAACCATTCATTATATATTCACTCAAGATAATAAGTGATTTTCATAATCATATAACCCAATGAATAGAAACATGTTTCATTAATATATAACCCTTGAAACCCAAATGGGTTTGATAAACTGATTACTCATGAATGACAAATGGGTTTCATAAACATATAACCCAATATAGAGAAACAAACATCATTAAAATATATCTTGTGATAAAGAAACAATCCTCATGAACATATAACACATGAAGACAAAAAGATTCAATAAAATATATGTCATGAAAGAGATAAAGGTTTCATAAACATGTATCCCATGAAGGATAATTGGGTTTCATAAAAATATAACCACTAAAATAGAAATGGGTTTCATGAAAATCATTCCATCAAAACATAATCATTCAGTGACTGAATATGGATGGTTCCATTAGATAATTTTCCTAGAATGAAATGGGAAACAACAATGTATAAATTCATATATTGAACATAAATTTTTTAAATTTTTAAAAATCAATTATTTTGGAAGATATTATTCCCTATAAAACCCATTTCAAAAATTTAATTATTTTAGAAATTGATTTCATTAAAAAAATTTCAAAACATATAATGGAAGCTATAAAACATTTTTAGAAAATTATTTCCATGAATACATATAAATGAATCATTAAAATATTTAAAAAAAATTAGAATTAATTTTTTTTAAACAATTCTTATTGAAAATAATTTTGAAATCATATAATGGAATCATTGAAAATATAATTTTTTTTCAAAAACATGTTTCTTTCATATACATTATAAAAAGAATTTCAGATATAATAGAAAATACATTTTATAAAAATTAATCTTTAAAAATTTTAATGGAAGCATCAATGGGAGTATTTTCATAATTATAGGTAAAACCATGATTTCCGACCATTCTTTTTTTGTTGTAAAATGTATAGAAATTTTTGTCGATTATAAAAATAAAAGAAGATTTAATTTTAAAATTATATAAAAAATCCTTTTAAAATGGAAAAAAGGGGAATAATTTATTTAAAAAATCATAAGAGGATATTAGAATGTTTTTTATACTTTTTATGAAATCATGGTTTTAACGGAACATAATTTTTCGATCAAAGACGGAGATAATATAATATTTTATTAAAAACACATTCATAATTAATCTATTTAATAAAGACAAGAAATTTTTAACAAGTATTTTATTATTTCATGACTAAAAATAGGATAATAAAATTTATTTTTGTTCATTAAAAATGGATTATAATATTTCATAAATGAAATCTAAATAATAAATAATCTTCAGAGATGATGATATTATTGCAATAAACACTTACTACGTGGTAACATTGGATCATTCTACCCATGTATGAAAATTAAATTAAATGATGTTAAAATACATATTCAAAAAAGAATTCATGATATAACTTGTTGAAATTCATTGTATACCACTCATAAAAGAATTTAGGTGTATTACAATTTAATGTTCTAAAAATTCCACGGATTATTTTTAAAAAATATATTTTATTATTACGTGTGTGAAAATTTACGGTGCATGATTTTGTTTCTCAATGTGCCAGGAATGAATTTCTAAACCATTTTTATGATATGTTCAATAAAAGTAAAGGCATCATTTTATATCTCTTGAACAGGTGATCAAATTAAAAATATGAAGGCACCATTGAATCTATAATGCTGAGATTCACTGAAGCGATGTTTCACTTCAATGATAGTAGGCCATGAGATAAATTTAAATATTTGACATTAAAAAATAATTAAATAACATAAAAATTTATTTTATTTCTTTTAACTGGAGGATTAGCAGCGTTGGTGGGAACCAGTGAGTTTTCCAGAAAATTAATGGCTAGACTTTCTTATATTTGTAACTACACAGTTGGGAAATTAAGAGGTGAGTTCATAAAATAATACTAATTAATTTCTCGATGTGTTACTCTACATTTTCCCTTCTAATTAAAGGTGGCTTGTGGTGGATCATTGGCATGGCTTCACAATATTAGTATCCTCTTGAGAAGTCCTATGACTACATTTCCTGATGGTGGATGAAATCTCGAGAGGCAATGACCCGGGACCGATGAATTTCGATGAATCCATCCAACATGGACACTCCTCCCACTGCAACTACGACACCTCAAATGAATATCAATGTAGGGTTTTTCATTAAATTCATGTTCAATATTTCTTTCTCTCATTATTGAAGAGGATAATGATTCGGGGAAGTAAAATAGCTCATAAATTTTGATTATAATATCTTCCACATGTTATAATGCTATCATTGATGGTGTGGGACAAATAAACAAGTCCCTGACCTTCAGACACTTGTTTTTAATTATGTACATTGGAGGCGAGCTTTCCAACATGATGGAACCTTGAAACCGAGAAGTGTATAATGACGATGGCATCCAAAGTGGACCATAGGTGCTTCCAAAAGGAAGAACGAACCACCAGAGATCACCCAGTGGCCTTTGGAAGAAGCATTGGTGTGACACCAGCGCTGCAGAACAAGGGTGGTGGCTAGGAAGCAAGGACCATAGTGGAATATTGTATCCGATTGTCGATATAGTCATTAGATTGGAGGCCATAGATAGATAGCTATGGAGGTGGAGGCGGCACCCCATTGCGCGCCGTGCAGAAGGAAGCCACTACATCACTGTTGCAGTAGAGTTAGAAAGGGACTCGCATCATGTGGGTCCTATGGGGTCGAGGTGAAACATTTTGGTTCCTCTAATTTAATGGAGCCAAACTGCTCCATTTAGATATTCAGGGACAACGGACCACGAGACCCCGACGAGGGTCACGCCAGCCAGCGGGCCGGACCGCCTGACCTGCTCTGCCTAGGCGGTGTGTTGGGTCATTGAGTGCCCTAGCGGGTTGAGCCCACCATGCATGGGTCAGGACAAATTGTGTAGGGCTGTGTTGGGTCGGCACAGTTTGGGTCGGGTCAGGTCGTACCAGAGTCAGATCCCTATCGTGCCCAGATACGCTTAAATGACTGTAACTTGTGAACCAAACATGAGTCTGATGACCCATCTCGACTATAGGATCATTGGAGGGAGATGGTCCCTTCCAAATACTCTATAAGAGTTTTTTAGAATGTTATAGTACAACTAGGTTGGAGTGACTCTTAATAAATCCACACCCTCAGCACTGAAATGCCAAAAAAATATAGAATGTGGTAGAAAGTGTGAGTACCTATCGATCAATGTCTTATGAATTGGTGGTTCATCGGGTAACTTCTATATGGAACATATTGCTAGTTAATTTATGAAAAATATATTGAGAATAATTTCTCCATGAATCACGAATATGATGTGCGGGAATCCAGTTGTCGGTAGTGAGATGGTGGTTGGAGACAGATCATTTGGAGGTTAGAAGCTATCAACTTCGTGCGGGTCATATCCTGTGTGGGTTAGTAAGGGATAGTACTGCTCCTTCATGAGTGGGTTAGACTCTGTATGGACCAAAAAAGCTCCTCTCGATAGAATAAGAAGATCTAGATTCTCGACTAATCATTTGTACTTCTATGCATTACTTATTCCTGGTTTGTGATGTGTCTATTTCTTATGATTTGTGATGGAGATCATTATTTTGTTAATACTCTATGAAATTCAGAGAGTCCCTTGGTGGTCTCAGGGTCCCTACTAAGTATTTTCATACTCACCACTGCCTGGGCTTCACCCACACCATCTTGTGTCATGTGCAGATGATGAGCGACTCGACTGAGAATGTGGGAATCGAGACCAGGCGACACACAGAGGTTACTGGTTGACATAGAGAGATGTTGAGATGAGTTTTACCAACACTTTTGGTAGGATAATTGGTGTATAATTATAGGAGTTCTTTTCTATTTTCAGTTGTAGTTGTACCTTTTCAGTTGGGCTTCTATAACGGCCCCCATTACATTCAGTATACAAATCTACTACTGCAGTATTACATCTTGGATGCATATTGTTGTGTTCATGGGATGTGTGTATGTTAAGTGTTAATTGAAATGACTTCTCATTTAGGGATACAACATTCTGGTGATACTCGCCAACTTATGGCATAGGGAAGGTGGGCTAGGGGTAGTCATGGTACGGGCCCCAGGGGACGGGTCGGGAAAAATTGGTATCAGATGATTCATTTCTATTAATGAACTATGACGTTGATCATTTTAATGGAGAAATATTATTATGTTTTTTGAGTATGGTTTTCAGTTTAGGTAGTCTAGCATTGGTGATGCAGTCGACATATCCATACACTAGGACCCTGAATTTTGATTTCTGACTTGAAGGATGAAAATACTAATTGTGTTTGTGTTGGAAATGTTTTTACATTGATCTATTTTGAGTCATCTAACCCAGAATTACATATTGATCATGAAAAAACAGATACATTTCAGGACTCCACTATGTATATAGCCAGTATAGATTCCCATGAGAGTACACGATGATGACACACATAGGGATGAGGCTTCGGGCCATAGACCTCTTACTGTGGTAGCACCCTCTGGTGGTCCATAACTAGCACCACCATTCATTGGGAAACATATGCCACCAGCCCCAACAACAAACCATGCAGGACGACTAAACACATTGCACCAGTTTCAAAGTTAGAGGCCTCCAAAGTTTCAATGCACGACAGGACCCCAGACATGTGAGAACTAGCTGGAGGTTGTGGCTATAGTTTTTCACTTGGGTGATACACCAGTAGAGCAGATGTTTATCCTAGCTGCTAGCCTTTTCACCGATCATGACAAAGAAATGGTGGAGCCTGAAGATCCAGATATATGACAAGGCGACCCTCACCTACAGATACATTTAGAGACTCCTTATGGAAGAATTGTTCCAAAAACACTAAGTTCAGTGAGTATCTAGGAGATGCTGCACTTATAGTGGGGAAATTTATCTGTGGACCAGTACGCTATATGATTCACTTAACTCTCATGATACTCTACATACATATAAAGGTACCCATTCTTCAAGTCTTGGACTTTTATGTAGGCTCTCTAGAGAGATATAAAAGTGTCGATGATATCATCAAATATCCCAACATATCCTAGAATGCTCGAGCAAGAACTGTTGTTGGAGAACATCATAGATGAGCAGGCACCGATGGTGGGAGACACCACCGAACGAAAGATATATGATTCATCTAGAAGAGGAAAACATAGGTGAATCATAGGTCCATGTGGGCTAGACCCACTAGTAGATGACTCGGGGACGTAGGGTCTGTGGTGCGGAACTTGCAAGGCAGATACGGTTAGCTAGGAGGTAGAATATTCTTCACATGAAGCAGACATGGTCTCATGGATCATGGTTGCCCGACCCTCTATACTGAGGATCTGAAGAATATCAAGGGACCACCAAGGTAGAGGCATAGATTCAATTGAGGAGGTCCACTGGGTTCCATAAAAGGTATATGGGCATTCTTTGACACATGAGGTGGGAGGTTAATTGAGGTTGTACCAGAACCACCACCAGGAGGTCCACCCTGACCATAATGAGAAGGTGGACCGAGGCTAGCACAACTATAGGAAGCAGATGAATATGGCCACGATGCTCTAAAGGTGATTAATGGTACGATATGTGTCTATTCCACCCAAGCTTCATTAATAATAGACACATGTTCTAGTCAATCATTCTTTTCCACAACACATGTTTAGAGCTCGGAGGTTCTGAGGGAGATGATGGATTGATTCATGGGATTACGTACTCCTACAGGAGAAGATTCGATTATTAAACACTACTTTTGTTAGTGTGATCTCACACTAAGAGGTGACAGCATAGACTTGGATCTCCTTGTAGCAGAATTGAGACCATTTGACTTCATCTTCGGTATGGAATGTCTATCCACAGTCCATTCTCAGATCAACTATTTTATGTGCAATGTACAGTTTATTCAAGAGAATGGGACCCGGTTTACTATCACCAGTGAAAATGAGAACATTACAGAACTGGATGGACTATATTGGGGGAGGGTGCATCTGATTTCTCATCAGTTGTCTAGCTCCACCTTCGTAGAAGTTGACGTGAAGAGTCTGAGTTATCCATTAGTAGGGGACATGTATGCTGATGTATTTCCCGATGAAATTTCAGTTATACCTCTATGTATAGAAGATGACATTTAAATCTACCTATACCCCGGGATGGAACCAATATCTACACCAAGATTTTGGATTTTTCATGTGGAGCATCAACAGTAGCTGGTACAGCTGGAGGACTTTCAGAATAAAGGGGTTCATAATACCTAGTGTTTCTCAATGCACATCCCTGATATTGTTCACCGAGAAGTCATATGGGAGATTGAGGCATTGTGTGGACTATCGGTGACTATACCAGTTGACCGTGAAGACCATGAATCCACTCGAGATGATATATTATCTTGTCGACTATCTATTGGGTCCTCTGTGGTTTTGGAAGAATGATCTCAGATCAGGATATCACCAGCTTAGCATAGGGGATGAGGGTGACCCGAAGACAACCATCGGATGTCTGTATAGTCATTACGAGTTCTCGGAGATGCCCTTTGGTGTTAAAAACACTCTGGCAGTGTTCATGGGGCTAATTAATGGAATCTTCTGGCCATCCCTTGATCGCTTCGTATTGTTATTTAATTAAAACATCTTGATATACTCGGTGTTGGAGGAGGACCACACCATGCACCTCCAAGTGATATTGGATACACTATGAGAGAGCCATCTTTTTGGAAATCTCCTTATGTGACTGTTCTTGATACGAGAAATCATCTTCATGGGGCACGTTATCTCAGAGGCTGGAGTCGTAGTGGATTTGGTAATGATAAGGTTATTCTTTATTGGGAACCACCTAGATGTGTGACTGTAGTGCGGAGTTTCCTGTAATTGGATGGGTACTTCCAAAGACTTTTACATGACTTCTCTTGGGTATTGGAAACCATTTATGCAATGAGGAAAGAGGGGAAGCCTTTATTGGGGACAAATATGTACTACCAGAGTCTCCAAGAGTGTTGGCTGAAAGTAATGATTGCTCCCACCATGAGGCTACCAGATGAGGTAATCTGGTACGTAGTTTACAGTGAAGGATCAGAGACCAGATTGGGTTGTGTCCAGATGCAGTAGTGAGAAGTGATCACCAACGACTCCAAGAAGTTGATACAACATGATAAGAACTATTCTACCCATGACCTACAGTATGAAGTAGTGGTCTTTGAACTAAATATGTGGCGACACTACTTGATTGAGGAATTTTTACTGTTTACATTGATCACAAGAGTCTCATTATATCTTCTCATGGAAGGACTACATCATAAGATAGCGGTGATGGCTAGAGTTCCACTAGAACAGTGACTTTGAGATAATCCATACATATGGGAAGGGAAATGTAGTATCATATGCACTCAACATGATGTATATCCTATAATTTCTATGTGAGTTGATAGAGAAACTAGATGCATTTTAGATATCCATTGTGGATAGATATAGAGAAGATTACCTCTAGTCTATGACTGTCACTCCCCAGCTTCGTCAGTGGGCACAAGAGGCACAGCTTCAAGACATAGACTGCAAGGCCCGACATGTTCAGATATCCTCTAGACAAGCTCTTAATATATTTTATGAAGGTGGGGAGCATGTCATCATCTTCAGATGATGAACTATAGTAATAGTGATGCTTCGAGAGGAGGTGTTGAGGTAGTTACACAAAAACCCTTTGGTTGTGCATCCATGACTAGAGAAGATGTACCAGGACCTCCGATATTAGAACATTTGTCTAAAGATTAAGAATGATGTGGAAAAGTTAGTATATTGATGCCTCAACTATCAGCAAGTGAAGGCTGAGCATCAGGTACTAGCGGGCTTAGCTCAACCTCTTGAGTTACTAGAGTGGAAGTGTGATGATATATAATGGACATCATAATAGGGCTACAAAAAACATCCATGGGCACAATTCCATCTAGGTGATCATTGAATTAATCATCATTTCAGACCACTTACTACCCATTCAACAATAGGAATCAGTAGAGATTTTGGGATGCCACTACGTGAGGGAAATAGTGTGACCTCACAGAGTGCCTTTGACTATTGTCTAAGATCATGCGGCTGGATTTACAACATGCTTGGGGAAGGAATTGTTGGAGGCGTTCAGAACATAGCTACACTTGATCACCGCTTTTCACCCATTGTTCGATAGTTAGATGGAGTGGACCATAAATTCACTAGAGGACCTGAATCATTCTTTAATCCTCAATTTTGGTTGTAGTTTGTAGGAAAAACTACCACTAGTGGTGTTTGAATACAACAATAGTTTCCACTCCCCCATTAGCATGGAACCATTCAGGCCCTGTACGAGTTACCATGAAGATCAACTCTTTGTTGGATGGACTCAGGGGAGTCAACACTCCTGAGTCTAGAGTTGGTACAGGTGACCAAAGATATGGTGCATGTATTCCAAGAGTAGAAGAAAAATGAACCGAGCCAGAAGAAATATTATGCTGATTGGAGATAGAGACCCATGTAGTTTGAGGATGTAGACCATGTCTTCATATGTGTCTCAACCCAACAAGGATTATGGAGGATTGGCCGAGGCAGCCAGCTATCACCGAGGATCATCAAACCTTTCCTGATCCTCAGCTGAGTAGTTGAAGTGGTGTAATGTCTATCTCTTTCTCTATAGATACACTAGTTGCATAATGTATTCCATGTGTCGCACCTGAGGAGATACTTTCATGATCCATCACACGTTATCGGCTTGGGAAAGCTGGACATCGATGATGCGTCGACATTTGTAGAGTTTCCTGTGGAGATTGAGGTTCAACAATAGTGGGACCTTCATGGACATTCGATTCACCTGGTGCAAGTTCATTGGTAGCATGAGAATGTCCAAGAGGGAACATTGGAGAAGGAGGCTCAAATGTATCCTTAGAACCCCCATTTTTTCCTTTAGATTTGTTGTATCTTTCAGGGATGAAAATCCCTAAGGGAGGGATAATGTATAGCATCTCGTATTTTTATCACATAAACATTCATTACATTTTATAAAATCAAGGATCTTTTAGGTTTAGTGTCTTGGAAACGAGGAACATAAAACATGAAAACATAAAACATTCTTCTTAAACACTTGAAAGGATTCTCTTCATGTTCATCCTAGGTTCATTACTGTATCTCATTACCTGGGGACATACATCAAAAGAAAGGGTGAGCAGAAGCCCCAGTAAGAGAAACAAGAGAAACATTTTACATGTGAACTTGAGATACTTCAATAAGGTGATGAAAAGAACTTTAAGGCATGAGAAAGAAATGATGAGATATATCATAATAAAAATAACATTTTTCATAACATGAATATGTGGCTACAAAATTTTATATTGAAAATCATTTCATTTCACCAAGTTCTATCCCCAAGGTGTCATTAAAAATTACCAAGTTTATTCACCAAGGTATTGGTCTAAAAGGTCATCTCTAGAGATTAAGTCTTTACCCAATGCATTGGAGCGCTATCTGGGTGAACCCTTGAAATGTCTTTACAATCATGTGAGACACATAAATCATCACCAATCATTTCATAAACAACCCATATAGCATAAAAAACTGGTTTCATATCATAATAATAACGTTTTAAAAACTTCTTTAAAGACATGATCTTTATGTCACTAAAAACACACAGAAAGGGAAAGCGAGTTTCATGTATGTAAATACCAGAATTTAAAATAGAACATTTTGGTATATATGTGAATAACCATATAGAAGAGAGAGCTTTGAGTATTCACTTAATAAAATAAAATAACTTTAGAAAAAGAGAGAGACATTTTGAAACGAAAATTCTATAGCATAACGGCTATGTTATAGGTTTTTAGAAAACATTGAAAAGAGAGGGGACATGGGTCAAACATTAATAAATGGCCCATAAAACATTATAGAGGCAGAATATAAGGGATTTAATAACAGGGTAATGAAATTATAAAATATACCATATGAAATGAAGAACATGAAAGGAAGACAAAAATATGATTTCTCTTATGAAAATTCGGCAGGCTAACGGTGTCACATAAACTTCAACCAAAAATGAATTGATGAGATCAAATAGGGTCTCTCATCATATGATCATAAAATATCAGTATGATAGATATAGAGATCATACCCAAAAATAATAAAACGGAACTTGCAAGATGTGACATGGAATTAGAACATTGACAAAGGAGAAAGGTGAAAGAACCACTTAAAAATTCGGCAGCCTAACGACGCCACATAATACATCAAAATACTAAATTGAAGAGATCAAATGGGGTATCTAATAATATGATTATAAAACATCAGTATGATAGATATAGATATTAGACCCCAACATAATAAAAAGTAACATGAAATACTTGACATGAATGTAGAACTTGAAAATGAGAAAGGTGAAAGAACCACTTAAAAATTCGGCAGCCAAACGACGCCACTTAAAACTTGAAAACACTGAATTGATGAGATCAAATGGGGTCCCTAATCATATATTCATAAAAGATAAGTATGATAGATATAGATATCATACCTCAACATAATAAAAAGGAACTTGAAAAACTTGACATGAAAGTAGAACTTTAAAACGAGAAGTGTGAAAGAACCACTTAAAAATTCGACAGCCTAGTGGCGCCCATTAAAACTTCAAAATAATGAATTGAAGAGATCAAATGGGGACTCTCATCATATGATCATAAAATATCAGTATGATAGATATATATATCATACCCCAAACTAATAAAAATGAACTTGAAATACTTGACATGAAAGTAGAACTTGAAAACGAGAAGGGAAAAAGAATCCGTTACAAAAATTTTGGTAGCCTAACAGTGCCACATAAAACATTATAAAACGAAAAAATGATAGTAAGAGGGGATCTATAATTATATGAACATTAAAAGGGAATTAATAGAAATATAAAATAACATCCATTAACAGATTAACATGGAGCATAAATGAAATTACATAAATGAGATTACTTGAAAAGAAAGAGGGAGGTCAGATCCCTTACCTTAAAACCTAACTCCTAAAACTCAATGGTTGGGACCATGAGGTCTTGGGGGAACCTTGGGAGGACTCCTTGGGAGGTAATGAGACCCGAACATCGTTGGGGGAGAGTGGTGAGTTGATTGGATGAGAGTATTTCTTGGTATTTATAAGGAAAGTGAGGGGACAAGGCATTAATGGCCAAGGGACACCTTATTGGTGGTTTTTGCAAAACCATGGTCTTGCCCATGGTATTTTACCATGGTTTTGGCCACTTGGGACACATCATACAATAATTAATCCCCTTTAGTCAACCATCTGTTAAAATATCTCATCGCATCATCATGACACAGTTATGATGTCATTAAACATACCGAAACCCTAAAATTGTATTTTTACTATTCACTGAAAATTCAACTTTCTCCGAAAAATCCCAAAATTTCACAATAACGAAATATCAATGATCTCATTTAAAAAATGAACTCCATTTTTTAAAATTAAATTTCTAAATATTTTTAATTTAATTTTTAAATAAAACACACTATTCACCTGGAAGAACTAATACTTGAATAATAGTTTCAGAAACCGTTATTTAACCATTTTATTGAATCACATTACTTAATCAAGGTTCCTAGATTTTATTTATACATTCTTTAAGTGAGATTACTAATCCATTTGGACAAATTTCCTATCATAATAATAAAATCACTATTCATAATTTATTATTCATCAAAAATTATGTTGATCGTATTAGACTATAAATTCTGTACTGAACATAATTGTAGAAGACCATTTTTGGAAAATCATTACACATTTTTATTTATTTAAGGTTTACATAAACAGTTTTAAAATATAATTTCTCTAAAATTCATCAAAAATATGCATACTATATTTATCTGGCCATTTGAAAATTCATAAACATCATCATAAGAAGAAATCCTAAGTTTTATTTAAAACAAAGGATTACACAAGGCAGTTACGGTCTCCTTACATAGCCCCTTATCACACTAAAATAGGACCTAAGTGTGATGTGTACTAAGGTGATAGAATCCGTGGGAGGCTCGGCCAACATCGCACGAGTAGTAATTTTTATCAGTTTGAACTTCCCGTAAAGGCGATTCCATTCTAGCTTCACGCGATGAAGTTCGGATTGGGGTTGGTCCAGAGAAAAGCTGAATGGTTCTACATCCTTCCCAAGTTATGTTAGATGGGATTCGATCAGTCCAAGTCTACTGGGTGAGGCCATAGAATCGTCTTTCTATATTAATTAACCAAGATCACTTGTATTTAGAGACAAAAATCGAAACATTTAGTTCACAGCGGTCATATTGACCAATGTTCATATAACAGTCAAAACCCAATGGTCTCATTTTAATTATAGTCAAGTTATCAAACGAAACATTTTTGTTGAGTATAAAAATAAAATAAAATAAGACTCAAAATTAGGAAACAATATTGATTCAAAATTTCGGGTCGTTACAATCTTCCCCCCTTATGAAATTGCGTCCACGCAATTTTTAAAATTGGGTTTTTAAATTTCATTGAATTTCCCACATCGAAAAAGGAGTCAGTAAAACTATTACTTTAAAAGAATGAAAGGGAAGTACAAAGGTCACCCGAGTTAACCCACAATAGGATTCCATGTAGGAAAAAATGGGCACGGAGGAGAAAAAAAGGGTCATGTTCTGAGGGAGAGTGATAGAAATCATGATTATGAGAAAGTTAACCATAAGAAAATCCCAATCTTATGATGTGTGTAAATGGTCTTTAATTACCTAGTAGGAAATGTAAAACAACAACATATTTGTTTTACGTTCCTTTTCATAATTTTGAGGAATTCATTTACTACATAGAACAAAAACATATGAAAATATACCTACCTTCATTTAGAGTTTCATCCCTTAATAATTCTCCATCAAAACTAATATTTTCTCCAAACGATGATAATTAAATAACACTTGGTCTCAGAAAAATCATAAGAATCATCTTCTATAGAATCACATAATCCACAAAATATTAACTTTCTATTTCTTCTATCATTAAACATTATCCCAAAAACAAAATGGGTAAGGTAAAAAAACACTTCAAAAAGAAATAATCCCATTGGAATGGAAACTACTTTTATATCTTCAAAGTTCCATGATACTACCCAAAGATCATCATAGACCATTCCATAAATAACGGTTCTTAAAATTCCTCAAAATAAACCAAACTAAGATTGAAACACAAATGCATGAATGATTTCATAACATAGTCTTCCAAAATAAACTTCATTGTTCATCTCCAAACAACATCAACCACTCCTAACATATTATAACAAATGTAACTAACCAAAACATATTTTACCCAAGATAGCTTAATCATTACCATAAGATAACAAAATTACTATAAGTCCACCTTAAATTCATCGACTCTTCAAAATATAAGTCAACCTTACTCCTCAATGAAAATACCGTAGTAATCTATTTACCTCGGCCACAGAGGGTCCCCAAAATAGTGAACACCTTCTAAAATATTAATCATCTTTTAATCCCCTAATCATATATGTCATATTAATACGGAAATCGTCGCATTTCCTATCACATTGGTTGTTGTGACATGTTCTTCCATTTCCCACCGTTAACTAAGAAGAGAATGTATAATTAGGGTCTTAAATACATAGCCAATAATCATGAAAAAGAACATAAAGAATATAAGGATAACTTGTAGAATAAAAGTATACCCTTACGTGTGATCCCCTAGGTTCCCATCCAGGTTATCCATGATCATATATTCTTATGTGAATCTTTATTTTATTTTATCATTGTTCAATTTACAATGGTTCATACTATGCTTATGAATTTCCCAAAGCATATCCCTGGGGACTGTCATAACCAAGAGTGTAGCAAGGATCGTTTTCATGTACCATTTCTCGTTCGAGTCTAGCTAAAAGAGTTGTTTTTGGGTTTTACCCCTTTGAACATCTGTTCCAGAGCCACCTCTACCTGCTCGTATCCAGACAGGGATGTATTTTCCTGGCAACCCCTTACTCAATACTCACCAAAATACCAGGAAGATTTCCTATATTTAAACTTTTCTATAGGTTTCTTCCTAAATATTTCATATCCTAATATCCACAAATAACTAAACCATCATTTGAAACCAACTATAGCATCCCGCCTTTGTATCACATAAAATTTCATTACATTTTACAAAACTGAGGATCTTTAATGTTTAGTGTCTTGGAAACCAGGAACTTAAAACGTGAAAACTTAAGAAATAATTCTTAAACACTTTAATGGCTTATCCTCATGTTAATCCTAGGTTCATTACTACATTTCATAACCTAGGGACATACATCGAAAGAAAGGGTGAGCAGAAAGCCCAGTATGGGAAACAAGTGAAACATTTTACATATGAACTTGAGATACTTCAATAAGGTCATTAAATGATCTTTAAGGCATGAGAACGAAATCATGAGATATATCATAATAAAAATAAATTTTTTCATAACTTGAATATGTGGATACAACATTTAATATTGAAAATCATTTTGTTTCACCAAGGTCCATCTCCAAGGTGTCATTAAATATTACCAAGTTTATTCACCAACGTATCAGTCTAAAAGGTCATATTTAGAGATTAAGTCTTTACCCAATGCATTGGAGCGCTATAAGCGCACCATTGAAATGTCTTTATTATCATGTGAGACACATATATCATCACCAATAATTTCATAAACAACCCATATAGCATAAAATAAATGGGTTTCATTTCATAACCATAATATTTTAAAAACTGCTTTAAAGACATTTTCTTTATGTCACTTTAAACCCACAGAAAGGGAAAGTGGGTTTCATGTATGTAAATACCAGAATATAAAGTAGAACATTTTGGTATATATGTGAATACCCATATATAAGAGATATAATTGAGTATTCACTTAATAAAATAAAATAACTTTAGAAAAAGATAGAGACATTTTTAGACGAAAATTCTGCAGCATAACGGCTATTTATAGGGTTTTAGAAAACATTGAAAAGAGAGGGGACATGGGAAAACATTCATAAATAACCCATAACACAGTATAGGGGACGAATATAAGGGAGTTAAGAACATTTTAATGAAATTTTAAAATATACCATATGAAATGAAGAACATGAAAGGAAGACAAAAACAAGATTTCTCTGAAAATTCGGCAGCCAAACAGTGTCACATAAACTTCAACAAAAAATGAATTGATGAGATAAAAAAGGGTATCTCATCATATGAAAATAAAATATCAGTATGATAGATATAGATATCATACCCCGGCATAACAAAAAGGAACATTCAAGACATCAAATGGAATTAAAACTTTGAACAAGGAGAAAGGTGAAAGAACCACTTAAAAATTTGGCAGCCTAACAGCGCCACTTAAAACTTCAAAATACTGAATTGAAGAGATAAAATGGGGTCTCTATTCATATGATAATAAATGATCAGTATGATAGATATAGATATCATACCCAAAAATAATAAAAAAGAACTTGATAGACTTTACATGAAAGATGAACTTGAAAATTGAGACAGGTGAAAGAACAACTTAAAAATTCGGCAGCATAACGATGCCACTTAAAACTTCAAAATACTGGGTGAGGCCATCAAATCTTCTTTCTATATTAATTAACCATGATCACTTTTATTTAGAGACAAAAATAAAAACGTTTAGTTCATCGCGGTCTTATTGAACAATGGTCATATAACAGTCAAAACCCAATGGTCACATTTTAATTATACTCATGTTATCAAATGAAAAAATTTTGTTGATTATAAAAATAAATAAAATAAAACACAAAATTAAGAAACAAGATTTATTAAAAATATCGGGTCTTTATAGAATGTAATGATAAGAAAATTCCATGTAATGTTTTATGTTATTAAGGATTGTTACGAGTCTACATAAATTGATGGCACGTGATTCAGAGGCCTAGTGTGCACAGAATAAATTTTTGAACTTGTTTTATGGTATGTTCTGTTAAAGTGCGGGTGGAAATTTATATCTATTGAACCACTACTCAGATTAAAACATTGAGGGAACCATTTAATTTGCAGCATCAAGATTTTCTTATGGGAAGATTTACTTCATCTGCAGTAGGTCGAAAGAAAAAGATTAATTTTTGACATTACAAAAAACAGAACTTAACAAATTATTTTATTTATTTTTTCTAGCGGATGAGTGGCGGTTTTGGGGACCGATGACTTGTCAAGCCAATTAATGGTTTGAATTCCCTTTAATTGTAACAACACCATTGGGTAAATAAGAGGTTCATTACATAAATAAAATGAATTAATTCCTCAGTGTGTTACTAACATTTTCCCGTCTATTTTAGTGAGGCTTGGGGTCGAGTTTTTTAATGGATTCACCAATCAAGGAACCTCTGGCGATGTCCTACAACAACATTCACAAACAAGGGACAGATGCTCAAGAAATATAATTTGGGATAGATGATTGTCGATGACTCTATCCAATGTGGACGGTCCTCCCACCACAACATTGACACCTCATACGAATCTCATGGTAGGGTATTTGAATTAATTCACATTAAATTTTTTGTTCCCTTATTCATTAAGAAGATAATGAATCGTGGTAGTAATATAATCTATAAATTTTGATTAAATAATCATCCACTTGTTATAATGTTAATACATAGGGCGCATACCAAAAGATCAAGGCCCAGACCCTCCACTGCTTGTTTTTCATTATGTTCTTAGGAGGTAGTTTCTCTAACTTGACAGAACCTTGAAACCAATAGGAACACAATGATGGAGGCATCCTGAGATAAATTTTTTCGCACTCGGAAGGAAGGAAGAACCAACAGAGCTCACCTGATGGCCTATGGAAGAATCATCGGCGCGGATCAAGCACGATAGTGCTGGAGATTGGCAGAAGCGATCGAGAGTAGTGACCGAAATTTTCCGGTCATTGTGGAAGAGATGTGACACTATATTTTGGGGTTGTCGGATATGCAAATGGTAGTGGCTAGCCGCAGATGTTGAAGCGGTGTGTCATCTCGCGCCGCCCTGAAGGAAGTCGCTACATCAAATTTGTGGAGGAGCTGGAAGGGGACCCACCTACTTTGGGTCCCATGTGTTATGATGTGACGCCCTATGGTGCAACAAATTTAATGGAGTCGAACTGCTCTATTGAGCTATTGTGGAGTAGTGGACGGTGCGACCCTGGCACGGGTTGTGCCAGCCTGCAGGCTGGACCGCTCAACAGCTTGTGCCTAGATGGTGGGCCTAGTCAGACCCAAACCGAGTCAGTTCGATAGGAACCAGACCCATCATGCACCTATATTAACTTAAGGGATCGTAACATGTTCACCATATGTCTATTGTTCATTACATATACCAGTTTTGAGCTCTATCTTTTGTTTGTTCTTTTGTGATTGAGCTTATGATTCTATTATTCCTCAATGGAATTCTGATATACGTTAGGGGGACATGGGGTCCTTATTGAGTTTTATTATTCTCACCCTTGCACAGACTTTTCATGCACCTTGTTGTTTCTTATGCTGATGATGATCACTTGGGCTGAGACTGTAGGAGACGGGACTTCGCGGCACATGAAGGTGACTAGTCAATGTGGAGAGAAGTGGAGACACGTTTTTCCGACCATTTAGGTGTGATCCTTGGTTGATGATCACAAGATATATTTTCTATTTTTTTGTAGTTTTACCTTTTCTGTTTGGAATTTATTTCTCCCCCCCCATTACTTTTAGTATACAATTTTATTATTACAGTTTTACATCATGGTTGCATCTTTTTGTGTTCATAGGCTGTCTTTTTGTATTGGATTAATGTTAATGCCTTTCCGATTAGCGATACACCATTATGGTGCTTGTCAATATCCCCGAGATTATGGATGGTGGGTTTGGTGTAGCCAAGGCATGGGCCCCGCGGGACAGTTCGTGACAATCATGTTATGTGTATACAAGAAAATAAATTGAGACATAATTAATTATCTGATTTGGTTCATTTTGAAACATAATCCTTATGAAATAAATATCTTCAAATGGATAATATAATACTCATAAATTTTATTATATGAATCATATAATACATCCATGGGTAGTAAACACACAACATATAAAAAATTGGATGTAAACATTGATTGTGTCTCATGGAAATCATAAATGATATAAGGAAACCCTTACTAAAATGTGACATATGAATAAACATATCTGTGAAAAAAATTAATCAATTTAAAACCTTAATAACATTAAATAAATTATTCTAATTTTTTCACATTCCACAGTGATGTATATACACCACACAACAGAAATAAGTGTTTAATATTCCATGTATCTCACATATATATAAAGGGTGATGATATTCCCATACCTTAAGTCTGACATGTCTCAAATGACATTATATTCATGAATATTATATTTATGTTTATTATTTAATAGTCTCATTAATATTTTCATTCATATTATTATGTATACTTCAAAAATTATATTTTGTTATAAAACTACTTAAACAATTACATTTATTTTTAGAGGTTTGACCAAATTCAGTTCATGTGTTGTAAGAAAATATTGTAGGTGAGCATTGGTCCCAGATATCATTATAGAAACATATCCAAGATAATAATAAAGAACTAATTATAAAATCTATTCATCAATTATACTAATAAAACTAGGCGCGAAATATGGTTAATTTAAAACAACCAATGTTACAATCATGGATATGTTATATCATACATATGCTCGACTAACATTCCCATTTTTCAATAATTATTATTGGAAGAACGTAACTTACAATATATATTTATATAGTAAATATTATATATTAAATAACATTTTATTTAATTATATATACTTATATATAGAATACATCTCATTTAAAATGAATCACCACACATTGGTGATGTGGTATTCCAAATGACCAAGAACAACATTATTAATTTTTAGTGTGTGAAAAGGGTAATAAGGAAAATGATATAAATTATTTTATTAAATGTAATTTTTTAATTAATAACAAATATTTATTTATTTCCTATATTTTTAATTAAACACATCCTTATTACATTCCTAGTATTGTTTGAACATATAACATCTCTTTGATGAAGTGATAATCCACACATCCAAAAATGATGTTATCATATTTTCAAAAAATGGAATGCATGAAGTTATGTTTTATAAAACTATTAATGAAGTATTAGGTCATAATAAATATCATAATTAATGTTTAGAAACAATTTTACGTTCCTAATTCCCAACCGAGATAGGTAGAAATGGAAAAGTAATCGACATCGTCTTGTGAACTGATAGTACATCGTACACACCAATGGTAAACTTGTTACCCATTAGATGGATTTGTGTAAGTGTATGATAAACCATTAGAATGAAAAAAACCTAGTGCATTTTTGATAATGAGGTAATTATATATGAATGTAATAAAAATATTATAGGCGTGGTTATTGGAAGAAAACAACAAAGCTTTAAGATAAATGTTACCTATTTATTGGGTAACACGTCTTTGTTTTCACCAAAGGGATTCCATGGATGAATTTTTCCCAAAATAGAGTATTATAGGGACAAAAATAATCTAATTTTTGTGATTATTTTATAGAATTATGTGTCTGATAATTTTATTTATAGGTTTGAATATGTTGGATGTGTGAGTGCCTTTTGTAGTGGAGGAATGGCTTCCCTGTAAATTTTTTAATAAGGAATTCCACTAGTATTTTTTCCTTGTAATTTGGATTAAATAATGTATATATGTTAATTAATGGGATTATAAGTTATGTATATGAACAGAAACCAAATTTTTGGAATATTTAAATGTCATTTTGGGCCTTATGTTTAAGGATTAGTCATTTAAATGTTATTTTTTTCCCTTAATCACTATAATTAAATATAATCACATTCATTAATATTTTTATTAAAAAACTCATTTTACCATATTATAAAAATATCTTATTATAATTAAAAATATTTAATCCATTATTTCTCATTCAAATAACCAATTTTAAAGAAAATAATTTACAATTAATCCTACATATGAGAGGACAATAATAGTTTTTTATATAAAAATGTTCAAAATATTGATACATTTTTATAACCAATATCAATGTGAATTTTTTTACAATGAAATAAATTTTATAGAATTAATTTCAATTTATCTAATTGTTCATTAAACAAATTATAACTTAATTTATCTATATAAGTAAATTCTATAAAAAATCATTTTTGAAATAAAATTAAGTGTTTTTCAATTTTCATCAAAAAATTAAACTTCTAGGAAAAATAATGGAAATTAATTCAATGTAAATTTTAATATTTTTATTTAAAAATAAATTTTATTTTTTCAAATAAAAATTATAAATGTTTCAAAATCATATTGAAAGTTTTTTCACCATTAAAATTATTTTAAATTACCCATTATAGAAATTAATATATTTATTCGTATATTTGAATTTAATCATATCTTATACCTATAAACTCTATTAGATGAGTATCAAAAATAATTATTTATTATATAATATATTAATTTTATTGAAAACATTAATCAAGATTCATTTTTTAATTTTATTTATAAAAATAGTAATTCTACATAGTAAAATATTTTCCTTAGAAAAGAAATTTTATTATATTCTAATATTTATTACATTCACATATTTTAATTTATAAAGGAATCTTTCATATTATATACAAATATAAATAATATTTTTACAATTTCTATAATATAAATCAGAACTTCCATTCCAATGGCTTGGTGGTATCTATAATAAAAAAAATTATAATAATATTAATAGAATATTGTCATTCGGAAAAACTCAACCTTGCGTGTAATGAATGATATTGATGGGAGTCTGTATTGTATGTTAAACAAGCCAAACATAATTTTTCATATACCAAAATATTATGTAAGTGATATTTGTAAAAAAATATTAACATGGTTTTACATATAAAATAATCCAAACATATTGATTTCTAAAAATGAAAGCGATATTCAGTATTGGGAGAAATAAAAAATATAAAAATCATTAAATCATTATAAAAATATTCACCAAATCTGAGGTTGTCACATTCTACACCCTTAAATTGAATTTCACTAATGAAATTCAATAGGGTTATCATATGATTAATACTTCGAATTTTCATTCCCAAAAATCCACAAAATAAAAATGAATACAAAAACATTCATTTAAAATGAAAATTATGAAATATAATTTTTACCGAGGGTAACACAAAACTATGATTCAAAAATAAATAATATAGTTTGAATTTTAAAATGCAGACATGGATTAAAGGTGAATATAAATTAATAAATTGATAAACAACATTGGCCATAAATAGAAATTAATTTAGAGAATTTTAATATTCAGTGATTTCCCACATATGTTAAATATCCTTATAGTTGGATGGATCACAGTGTAAATGATTAAAAAAATCCCCTTCAGATCTTTTTTCATCATTAAGAAGATCACTCTTCTCTGTCCTTCTAATATAATTATATTAATATAAATGAATTCATTCCCAAGGCACAATTTTTTTACTTGTTTCACCCACATAGTGAAACGTCCAAGGAGAATACACTAGAAATGTGATGATTTACCAAATACACTAAATCACATTTCCAAATTCATTGTTTGGGCGAGATAACTTCTATAACTAGGCTCATATCCATTGTAGGTTATAGAGTCATCTCACCAAATTCATAGGGGTCCCCCTAGGTCTCCATCTAGATAACTATTTGTGGAATGTATCACCTTATTCTTTTTTCTATATTCACTACTCTTGGATGGGATTAAAAAAATGTTTATACTTGTAGGTCGATTCATTTCCACATATATATATATATATATCCAAAATTGAATATAGTTATTCCATTGAAATCCAACATTTATCCAACTGATTAATACTTATTTTCCATGAACACTTCATTTGTGGAGATTACTTTCATGGACTATTTTATATCCTTCACAAACACCCTTTCATCATTTGTTAACTGACTTCAATTAATTATGAAATATTTTTCACAAAGTAGCATTAGTGCTTAATGTTCAACTACAAATTCACAAACAACCCCTACCTCATGGAAAGTTGATGCCTATTAACAATTAATTCATTACAAACCCCCATTGTTTCACTGTCCTTCTATTATGAGTATCCATGATCTGTGTACTATCATTGTAGAACACGTCCTTTGCAGATCACATCTAGATAGTGTCTCCACATTTATTTACGAGCTAGGATTCTTTAAATACTTCTTCTATGAACTAACATCGAAGACTATCAAAATCCAAAAATTGATTCATGCAATCTACTTTCTCTTTCGTATTACCATATATCACTGAGCACTTATGTCATATAATTGTGTCCCCTCTAACAACATCATAAATAAATGAATTAATCTAGAAATGATATTTTATCATTTAATTAACACTTGTTAATTTTTTAATTGTTTTCCTTATATAAGAAATTAGATACATAAACCACTAATCTAAATTTCCTAACACATCAATGTAGTATACCCTTCACTGCATACTACTATGTGGTCTGCATAACACTTTAATCATTTTTGGTGGCTAATTTCATCCACACAAAAATTCTAACGGATCCAAAAATTACTACCACAATTCCCATACGTCGATACTCCCATGAACGTTGAGCGTTACACAATCTAATATCACATAGCAGTTTGTGTAGTGAATTTATCATTTTTGGTAGCTAAAATCACCTCCCTTATTTGAAAAACATCAAGCCTCCCATTAAATGACATCCTTTGTGGCCTCATGAATGAAATTTTCCTTCATAGTCAATATACATTGAATTCAATACATGAATTACACATATCATTCTATATGTACCAAATTTCTGTTATCTTAACTATATTTTTCATTGCAATCTATGTAACACTGTTACCGTCTAAAAATAACTTTGAAAAATCACTTTATGGTTTCCAAACTCCCATTTTTGTCTACATAATGTGACTCTTACGTGGAAAACATTCCATTTTCTAAAACACAAACTCCCAATTTTAGGCCCTAAAATATTCAAACAATGGAAAACAATTCCACCGTAAACACCTAATTTTGAAATGTCAATCTAGATTTATATAAAGACATATATTTTTTCCACAAACACAATCTCCCTAAAAACACTTAATGGATGCATTGAGGTATTTCTTACCAACTACCTCCCAATCTGGTATTTTTGACAAATCATCACAATTTGATACAACATTATCTATTCTTCCATATTCTTCCCAAATTCACTTCATGCGATTAATATAAAAATAAAGGATTTAATCAACACTCACATTATGCCCTCATGAGCCATGATCATAATGAGATGCAAGTGTAAAATGAATCTTTTTCTATGAATCATTTTTTTTAAAACTACTCAGCTACAATCATCACAATCCACTATTGTCATGATATATAGCCTTTGATCAATAGCCATTATCATTGTCAAATTTAATAATACACTTATCTCACTACTCCACCTATTATCTTATCCTCATGTATTGAAATAGAAATTTTCTACCTTCTATAGACCCAATTACTACACCTTTTTCATTGAAGTTGAATATCATTTACCTATGTTATACAATTGGATAATGAACTGAAATAAAAAAATTAGGTTAAACACATCATATCGTGGAGAGAGGGGACCCATATCCAAACATTTTCAAGTGTGGGGAGTCATCTAAACTCCAAGAGCTCGCTGATTTTGTTATAATGCTTCTTTTGGTTTGGCCATTGTATGAAAGTCTCCAACTTGAAGTTCTTTCTTCATGTACTTCAATTTAAAAATAACATGATCCACCCTATCCTTGATAAAATGAAACTCAATTTAAATGAGATATACCATGAGTGATGTAAATTAATATTTGAATGATTTATAACCCATGAATTATAGCAACAGATTCTGATCAAATACTTTAATTCAACTACCATATGAAAATATTTCTAAATTATCCACAATAACTATGTATATTCTTGATTCGAAGTAATATATATTCCTCATTAAGTGCTTAGATAAATGTAAACTTGTTTCATGAGTAGACAAGAAATAAACACTCATCACTGATCAAAAGCACCACTTTCCATTGATTTTCTATTAAATTTTTAATAGGTGTACTCTTCAATTGTACATCAAAACACTTTTTGTAGAGATTTTTCTTTGTACCTCATACCTAAATCCACCATTCCATTGAAATATTGAAGTACAATTTTATTGGAAAGAATGTTTCATTCAATCATATTTCTCTAAATCTATGATTTCCAACTTGATAGAAAAACAATATTTGTTCTTTTCAATGTCAGGTACTATAGACAGCAAATAATTTTCATGTATTCTGTGACATTAATTGTATTGCCTTCATCATCCCCTAATTGTTTCATCAGGTTACAAACACAATTCTTCATCCTCATGGAAGTATCTTTTCCAAATCATCTCAGAAACCCCTGGGCATTATTATATTAGGAAATTAATTCCTAATTATTTCCTTAATTCATTGGTAACCCATGTAAAATTTTCACTTCTCCATTCATTGAAATTTCAAATTTCCTTTTCATTAATTCATATAATTTTTTACATTGTGCTTCATCTAATATGGAAAACAATATTTAATCCACATAAACCAACACCATCATATTTTTTTATTTTCATTTTGATATATATATTGAAATCAACCCCACCACATTGAAAATCGAGCATCATGAAAATCTAATCTGGTCATGAATACCATGCTCTTGGTGCTTTATTCAACCCATATACAGCCTTCTTAATCTGAGAAACTCTTTTCCAATTTTACTGAATGATAAAACCATCTACATTCTCAAATCAAACTTCTTATTCCAGAAACCCTTCCCAAAATGATGACTTTACGTCTATATAGAACACATTGAAATTTTTGTTCAATGCTATAACATAGAATTATTTGATAGTTTATAACATTAAAAATGGTGAAAATGTTCCATAAACGTCCTTACCATCTATCTGGGATTTACCTTTTCATAGTAATCATTCATTATTTTGAATAATTTTTCCATATTCATTCAGCTTTTTATTAATGAACCCTTTATTCTTAATGACATTATTATCTATTAGTCTAGAAAAAATTACACATTTCTAATTAATCTCAATTTGGTTACGATATTTCTTTATATCCTCGACCCAATATTCATATTCAACATTTTATTAAAAACATTTATACTCTAAATATGTTAATAACGATTCATTTTACAATGAAATCATTATTCATGTTTTTATAAGGACTACCTTATCATCAATGAGGTTCTTTTTGTCAATGTTAACTCAAATCATCAATTATCTTGCATTAAATAATTTTAATTCTTCATACTCAACATCTGTATCTCATTTTGAATCATAATTTTCTACATAAACATCCCTTTATGTTTTTGCCACATCATCACTCTCCTCATCAAATTGAAAATTTACTTTAAAGGGATAATGTTTATTCTCAAATATAGTGATATCAATACATACATTATCAATTCCAAGAGTATTTATAAAAACAATCATATGCTTCCCTTTCTCCAGAATATCTAATGAAAATACTATCATCACTATGTGATTCGAATAAATTTTCTTTATCATTATTATGAATAATAATTTTACTTCCAAATATTTGAAATCAATTAAATATTTTCATATTTTTGTTACACATCTCACACAAAGTCTCTTCTTGCATCAGACACAAAAGATCCTTGTTAGATATATAGGCCAATGTCAAGACTGTTTCCTTCTAAAATTTATATGGTAGTTTCATTTCAATAATCATTATTCATTAAAAATTGTTGATGAGTAAATTTATCTTCCCAAAAAATAAATTTTTATTATGAGTTATTATTGTTGAATCTTGATTCCTTATCCCTTTTTCATGAAGATAATATTCCTCCTAAACATTTGTTAATTTTGTACCATTATCAGTAAAAAACATTTATATCTATTGTTCAAGAATCCATTTAGATTTCCTCGTATATTGTTTATTGAAAATGAACACCTTAGACTTGAGGAAAATGACAAAGTCCCTTTCCATCATTCTCAAATAATAAATTAAGAGAACATAATTTCTCCTCCCATCATTATATCTCGGTGAATAAGGTCTTCGCAAATCAATATAAAACAAATCAAGCAATTTCATGAACCAATTATTTTTTTCCATATATGTATTCTCAATGATATTCCCTTTATCACATGATTCACACATATGTGTATGATCACATGATAACACAGAGGGGTCTCGTGTAGCATCGCATTCCCCCAGATCATTTAATGACATTTGGCTTAGGTGAACAAGATGTTTATCCAATAAACTATTTTCTCCTTGCATGAAAAAAAGAACATTTCTACTTCTCCACTAAGAAGATAACAATTCTCTTTTGTATGAATTCCCTTAAAAATAACATCAAGATATTTTTCCTTTATTCCACATAATGTATTTAAAAATATAATGACATATCATGAGCAACATAGTTGACTGAAAATAAAAATGATGAGACTGAAACATTCAACAACTATCACATTATCACGGCTCATGTATCTTCTCCCAAATTTGTCTTTTCATAATCCAATAATCTTAGGGCCTTTATCATTACAAGATACCGAAATACCATACTTCTCACATTATCTCATATCATGTCTCGGCCCCCAAAATTTATTTTCCATTTTCACCTCATTTAATGATATATTGATCTAGTGATTATTTTCACATTCCATCTACTATGGCACATTTATCAAATATGTTTATGAGTAAAATCATTCCATGTGACATAATCCTCCACAGTTGAACTATTATAATCAAACAAACCCCCGAAAATCTGATCTCTAAATGACTATATATGTTGGTCTAGTTCCCATCAGTTCCACTTAAATACGTAATAAATGTTTTTGGATCATCTTTTATTTCCACAAAAATATCATCAATTACAGTGTGGATTGTAGTGATTCATTACTAAAATACATGTTTTTTATTAGTTTCTCATAATCTTTTGTTTTTTATTCATACAAAAATAAATATTCAATCTCAAATCGGTTTCTTTTTTATGAATTCAACCATTACTGAATTATTTTTTTATCAAGCCCCATTGTTTCTATATCATTTGGCATTGACAATGGAATCATTTTTTCTATATCTCCAGCTTCCATTTATATATTTTTTATCACATGAGTGACATTGTTTACCAATTTCATACAATGAATCTAAATTTTTCTCACTCTTTATCTTTTATTTGCATGACAACAATATACTCATAACTTTCTTCAATATGTTGGATTCAACCATTCTAAGAGATAATCAAACTGTGGATTTCACTTTTCTGTTGATTAAGTTTTATCATTTACCCAACAAACATTTTTGAGCTATCTATAATTAAATAATTCATTTTTTTAATTTCATCATTCCGATTATACTTCACTTCTTCTAGATACTAAATAATCATTCAGGTATCATGAACCCCATTGTGTTATTTCCTTATTTTGTCTCTCCAAAAATCAATATCCTCAAGAGCTTCTTAAAATTTGACATTAAGGTCAAATATCCATTTTAATTATCCTACATAATTGTTGGTTTCTTCCCTGATTTAAGAGTTTCAAACAATTTCCACCACAATTACTATTTAATGATCTATATAGTCCTCTAGATTGTATACCATAGATTTTTCAGAACTATGATATTTTTTTAATGGATATTTTTCTTTTTGATGAAATTTATCATAATATATTTTGTCTTATTTATATAGGATGAATAATTTATCATGGTAATTTCACTTCAATTCTAATCATTGTCTTGAAAATTCTTAGGACACAATGATAAATGATTTTAAATCCTTTCGAATAGAAATCTTGCTTCGGTAGGTATCCCTTTTAACATTCATATTCCTCTTTAAATATTTGAGTTGAAGGATCACATTACCTTATCAACATTATCTTCCTCTTGACCATCTTAAATAGTGAGCTTTTCCATGTCATTTAATGCATATTCCTTGAACATTATCTTTTCCATTGTTTCATTATCATTATTTCTCATTTCAATTGAGTCAACTGTATTGTGAAAGCATTCAAATGTTAGTATCTTTGTATATATATCTTCTAATAATGAAATTTTCAAATTGGAATGACGTGGAAGCCTTCTCTGGATTCCCTTCACAATATTTATAGCTTCAAAATTTATATAAGACTATAAATATCTTCGATAACCACATTTACCCTATTTATGAATGAATAAATAATATCATTATGGAGAATTATGAGATCCTCATACTTATACCACATAATTTATATCTTTTCTTATCTAAATTATGAGTCACCATCGTAATTATTTAACTAAATTTCCCACTTAGCTTGAGATGTATTGAATGACATCACCTGAAATAGAGATCATTAGACAGGTGTATACCTAAGGATTCAATTCCTTTGTCAACAATAACCAATTACCCTCTATGAACATCTTAAAAAGAACTATTATCAATACTGGCTGAAATTCAATGCATAGTTATTGTAATGAAGTCCCATCCTAATTATTGGATGTAGATCTAAATCTGATTCTTCCAAAACTGAAAATTAATTCTATTGATGATCATAATCATTTTATAATTGAAACACTCAATTTATTCAACTGGTAGAGAATCACTAACTTTAAAACATTACCTATAATTCTAATTATTTTACCAAATAGGTTATATAATACGAAAGGTTGTTTAATCAGTGTATGATTTAATAAAACAAATTACCCTTAATATCTTGTTTTTTTCTTAAAAACCACATCTCACCCTCCATCCCATAGAAATATATAAATATAAATGAAAAACTGCATGAGACCCAATGATTTATTCTAGGTTTTCCATCTCTAGGCTACATACAAAGAAAATACAATTGAAATGTCCTGATGTACCATTTCCACTCAATCTCATTTTCATGTACATGGTATTATGTAGATCACTTATAAGTCCAGGATCACTAACATTACAAGGGTTATGTTAATCTCATTTATTTCCCATGAGTCACATTACATGTATTTTTGTCGGGGTCACCACCAGTGGAAAGGATAACTTTCATCCTCTTCCTTTTCCCACTTCTCCAAAAAGATTTTCAAAAACTATTTGTGTAAATGTAGTTCCTTTCATTATCACTAATGAATACTTCTTCAATTATAGAATGTTGCGCGGTTGAATTACAACATTAATCCTACTAATGAACAACACATTTATTACATAATATTATTTTTTGTAAATTACATTAATGAACTGATTTATTCCATTCGTGAACTCCTTTTCATCCTATATAATATACCTTGTTTTACACACAATTTTCATTTTCAATGAATGATTTGAGTGATTCACTATCAAACAATTCATTGTATATTGCCCCTATTTCAAAAATAGGTGATGCCTCACAGACCAATGATGCTTTTTCAACAATTGTTTCATCCCAGTCCTTCCTAAAAATATTCCAGCCACCAAAAACACTTTCCACGAACTGTATCCATGGAACCCTTCATTAATAGACAACCTCTACTTTTAGATCCATATTTCCATTGTGGGATACCAAGCATTGATATATCCTTCCATGAACTGACATTGTGTAATATCTCCATCATAATATTCATTATTGAGGACAACTTACTCTTTTATAGAATTCTCCCACATGGACCACTTCCTTTTCTGAACATTTTTCCAATGAACCACTTTAGCCTTTTTAGAATTCCTCTATAGATGATATTTTATAATTTAATTCACTCACCAAAAATTTCTAATTAGTGGTCCTTATATAGGACTATAAATCCACAAAACTGGAAAATATGAATTACCCAAAACATTAATGACGTAATGGTGGGACCTAGTTAGACGTAGAAGTTTTTGAGAGTAACAGATAATTGTTTTCGGATTTTTGTCTTTTATTATGGATTAATCTATTTATAATGAAAATATTCTGGTAAATAGTAAAATTATTTTATTAATTTTTTTTCAAAAATATCATAACATGTTTGGAAAACATATGATGTAAGCATTATGAAGGAATGAGGGCATAAAGGCGTTTCTATTCATAGTCATGTTTGATTTCAAATAAATATATTACCAATAGACAACGATGTTACAATAAATTCCATTGAATTGTTGACAATGCTAAATATGATCGATCAATGGATATATATCATGACAAATGGGGTTCGTGATGAATGGAATCAATAATTTTGGAATGAATTGGATTTTGGAAGAACATTGATGATTCGTAAATGATACAACAATATATGTCTACTGAAAAATCCATATGATCATGAATCTGTATGGTTGGAGTTTTCCATTGCAGGTGTATAAGGTGGTTCCATTTTCCAGAATAACAACTCATAGACAAAGAAGTATAGATAAGACACTCCATGGGAGGTACCTGGACTGATGATGAAATTGGAAAAGGAATATTTCTGCATAGTAGTGCAAGGAGGACCGCAAAGTGTTGTATGAAGACTGTGTAGAATGATATAGTTCACAAGATGATCATAGTTCATTGAAGGATTGTAGTTCATGGGAGAATGTTAGATCATTGGAAGGAAATCAAATTTGGTAAGAGGAAATGATTCATTTGTTGAATGAATTGGCCTTCATGTGGAATGAATGTCACTTTGGGGACCACAAAGGGAAAATGGTTCAGGAGAGGAGCACAATTCACGGTGAAGGTTGTACTACATTAACATTTTTTTAAATTAGATTTGTGAGATATTAATAGTTATTTAACTATAAAAGGATTTTAATCCCATCATTATGTTATAGATGATTTTATTTGATGTTATCATCATAGTGGGAGGAATTTGGTGTTGTTCAATGTGGTTCTACATAGAGATTCCTAGAATGGAGATGTTCATAGAGGAAATATTTCACGAAGGTGGGCAATAGAGAAATTTGTCATCTTTAGAGTAGGTATGGTCTATGGAATAATTTATTGTCCACAAAGTATTCATTGTCAATAGAGGAATAAGACCATCCGTGAAGCCCTCACAGCAACCAGTAATACTTTGTTTGTGGAGAATACATGCAGTTTGTGGAGAATGCATGATAGTTCATAGAGGAAAAATTGATGTTCCTTCTAGCTTCTAGGTATAAAAGAGAATAGTTATTTTGAAATAACAAATTAGATAAGGTTGAGAAAAAAATATTGTAACATTTTGTGGCATCATTTTTGGTTGGAAGAAGCACTTGTACTATTTAATTGTTTTCAAAGTGGTGTATGAGTGTAATGAAAAATACAACTGATAGTATTCCACACAATTGGATAGTTTTATATTAGATGTTATGGTATTGGATATTTTCCAATCCACACCAAGGATATATTTACTCATTCCGAGTAGTAAACCATGTAAGTTCTTGTGTTCATGTAAATCTGTGTTTGAATTATTTTCAGAAGGGAAATAAATCTTAAAAAGGAGGTGAAGATTTATTAATTTCAAAGGAAACCTAAAATAAAGAAGATATAACTAATTCACCCCATCCACTTGAAAAGATACTGGAATCTTGATGGAATACATTAGGTACATTCTTGAATGCACACAGCTATGTGGTCTACATAGATCCTTCATCCATTGTGGTGTCCAATTTCATCCACAAATGAATACCCTTTGATCTCCACACTCTAGAGCATCAATAGATAAAGTAGCATACTCCTATAAACTATGAGCCATCTATGAATAGATTTCTCTTTTTAGTTCGTGTAGCTCATTAATCCTTTTCAGTATCTAGATTCACTACCCTCATCTACAAAACATCAAGACTCCAATGAGCTGACCTCCTCTTTATGTATGAGGAAATGTGTACCCTTTTAGGGCTATATTTTTTCTTTTGCTGTCCATTGACTACACGATTCATGTACCACTAACCCCATTTTTGTTCCATTAACTCTGGTTCTTATCGTGGTCGGCATTCCTCATTCAAATTCCACAAACTCTCTTTGTAGTATGAAATGTCCGTTTATTGTAACATTGTGTAGATGCTGCATTAAAATCTGTCCATTTCCAAAGGCAAAACCTCTTTATTTTTAGTCCACAAAAGTAGGTAAATACTAGGAAATTGTGCAACCTTAAACACCAACTTTTCCAATCTCCATCCTAGCATATTTGTGAACATTGGTATTTTTCAAAAAAACAAATCACCCCAAAAATACCATGACGACGTCTTGATGGATATTTTTAGAAAAATAAAAAAACCATAATATAATGAATTGTGAGTTATTTCATTGATATCAAAATAAATAATTATAATAGGATAAAATATAATTTCAGGACCCTTTTCTATAATGTTGATGATTTTTCATGAGAGGATAAACATATTTGATTTTATCACAATCTCACACTTTTTTGTGCTTGGTCAATTTCCACCTCATCTCTTATTCCATGAAATGAGGTTCAATTTCAAATACCTAAATCCTTGGTAGATCATGATATTCAAAAACTGAATAATTGATCATTCAATTTATCATTATCACAAAAAAATAGAAATCACATATTATCCATTTTGAATAAATCCTCCTATGGTAAAATAATACTTTCTTTTATAAAAAATGATCTGTTGTTTAACGTAATCCATTCATAAAATGGTAACCATTATAAACCACAAGAATGATAAAATTCCAATACATTTGAAATAAAATCATTAAATGTCTCTAAAAAACATAGCATTGAACCCCTATATCTCATAAAGTATTTCTTCTATGTCACATACTAAACTTGTTAACTTTTTGATCATGTATTATGATAAAACATGTTAATGACATGAATTAACATAAATCCATATTCATAATATGACTATTCACTTATATCATAGTTTATTGGATAAACTCAATTATTACAAAAAATGTTTTAAACAACATCAATTAAAACATAAATAACTTGTTAATAAATAAATAATTACTTCCAAAGTAACATGTACAACCCAATATAATTATTCATATATAAAATTTATTTATACAATCGTTTTTATAAGAAACATATTAAGGGTTATCTTTCCAATTTTCATTTGTTTACCAAGATCATTATCATTCCATTAATCCACTTTTCTAGTACCATGGAGCCATTAAACATTTTTTTTGTAAATCCTTATTAAAAAAATAAATTGGGCATTCTTTATATATTTCATAATTCATAATATTTGAATCAAAATACATAAAAAATTGATTATTATACTACATACTTAAAACATTAACAATTATACCACATATGATTACCTAATTCCACTTTCCATTCCCATTTCACATGTACTCACATCATCATCAGCAATATGACTATTACTCATTCTAAATTTATAATTATATTCATGAGATTTGTAATTGGGACATTGATTATCATGATGACCATTCAATATCCAATTAATTAAATAAATAATAAATTATGTTTTAGGGATGCTAATATTACTATTCATTATGTTATCTAACCAAATAATATTTTAATTTCACTTCATTTATTGGTGTATATCTTTTCAACAGTCATAACATCTACTTATTTCGTTATGAAACTCACATGTGTGATTATTTACAAATTATTGAAATTAGATAAATGAAATTTTCATTCCTTAGTGGTCTCCAATAATTGAACTATTACTAAACTCCATCCATTTATTATTTTTTGATTTCTGTAGTTGGATAAGATACATGTTGTCAATAAGTTTCCATGAAAACTAATCATGAATTATCAAAAGATTCATCACTCTTGTGATAATTACATTTGACTGCTAATCTACAAATATTCTATCACATTCAATGTTAATCAGGTACCTTTTGGTTCCTACCATTGACTAAAACTATAATGAATATATTGAGAAAAACATATATTGGAAAACTATATAATCCTAAAGAATAACTTATATGATGTCAGAATTATGACACCATCCTATGAAACCATATTCCTATCATTATAGAAATCCTAGAAATGACTTTAAAAATATGTGTAGGGATGTCACTAAAATTTTCTCTTCATACTTTCCAATGTTTAACTAAACCATTACCACTATACAAACTATAATGAACCAATATTAACAAACATGGATATTAAATCATCTTAGACGAATGATCATGACATTATAAAAAATTCCCAAGGATTATAATAGTTTAGTATCCTTGAAAAATTGGAAGCATAATATTCTAACATGGTGAAATATCTTCAACATATCCCCTAATGGATTTACACTTTATTAATCCTACATAAAAACCATCATCATGTCTTCAGGAAAAGAAATAATAAATGGAGATCTTGGGTTCTCAGTACGGGTAAATAAGGTAGATATGTAAGAATAACATGAGAATAAGGGTGATGAGAACATACTCAAAACAATTTAATATCAAACCATGCACATCAATGATCATATCCAAGATACATGGAATAGATAATGTCCATTCATAACACATGATTCATAAGATAATCAAGAACATGAACCATATGCCTATATCAATGGAATAAGACCTAGACATATGACATTAGATAATAAAATCATTCCCTATAAGTCAAATTATGTTTCCAAAATAGATTAGGGAAATTCAAAGGGATTACACCAACAAATAAAGACACAACAATATCGACAATGTTAGTCGATTAATTGTATGGGATCAAGTTTCCACATCATCCCATAGTGAATTTGGTATCCCCGTCTTCTCGTAGTAAATCAGAATTATCCATCATCCCATAGTTGATTGAGTTTCCCTATATTCCCATAGATGATCAAGCTCTTCCACTTGTTTGCAATATTTATCTCTTGAGATATAAATATTTCCTAAATTAATTTGAGGTAGATATTGGTCCCACCTATCTCATAATGAAACCATACATACATGGACTCCAAAAAAGAGTAACATAGTGATGTTTTTTAAAAATTGTCTCTAATATTTAAATTTATTTATTTTTCATTAAAAATAACTCTATATTTGCTTTATTTCATTAAAAACATTTATAATTATGAAGTGTTTCCCAAAAATGTCTCTTATTTAACGGTGTTCCTAAAAACTAAGCTAATTTAACGGTGTTTCCCCAAAATATCTCATAGATTATGTTTCCCCAAAATGATGATAAATTAATGGTCTTTTCCACAAAAGGTCACCAAATTAGTGGTGTTTCCCCAGAAATGTTTTCTAAAATAGAAATGATTCCCCAAAAGTATTGAAAATTAAAAAAAAATCATGAAACATCCCTAAATATATATATATACGAATATTTCTCATTTCCCCGCATCAATGTTAATAAATATATATATAGACACACACACACACACACACACATAAATACATATAAATTTTTAATTTAGTTAGGTTCTTAAGAAAACATTTCTTTTTTGGGGATATGTTTACTACTTATTTAAAGTGAAAAATTACATATATATATATATATATTTATTTATATTAAATTTAGAAGTGTTTTTTTAGAAAATGTAACTATTTTAGTGTTATTTTTACTTTTGTTTTAAAATGATTCATATTGTGTATATATATATATATTTATTTATTTCTGCACACACTCATATATAAACATATATATATAAACACAAACAAACACCCACAGACACACAAATATATATTAATATAAACACACATATATATATATATAAACATATATATATCACGTAAACATGTTAAAAATCATTAAAAATTAACATATATTTATGTAATATATAAACATAGTATTTAAAAAATAATATAAAATATATATCATAATAATATATACCTTCATATAAACATATATATTTTATAAACACCCACACACTCATATATATATATATATATATATTATAGAATATAAACATATATTTAAACACTAAACATATATATATAAACATAAGAAATAAAATATATACATAAATTCATATATATACTAATGTATGTATATTAATATATAAATATATATACATAAAATATTATTTTTTGAATACAGAAATCTACATATATGTATATATATAACATAATTCAATTAAATATTTTAAATGTGATAACTTTATGAAGGAAATTGTGACTATTTTAGAGGTATATTTAGCAGTGTTTTATAACATGGAAAATTATATATATATATATATATATATATATTTATTTTTTATAATTATAATCATATATATGTATACAAACACACACACACAAACATATATATATATAAGACACACACACAACTAATCATATATTTTAATTTAAAAATATAACATTTATAAAATATTTACATATATATATACAAACACACATATATATAGTGTAACACCCCGAGAATTTATGAAAAATATTCTTTTTAATTTCATTAGTGCCTTGTGTTGTATGCTACACCAAAAGGAGCTTGCACAACACGCATCCTTGACTTATCTTGCATTACACGCAATCGCAACCTTCCTTGATAGCGTGTGTAGTACGCAATACCGAGTTTCACTAAACAACGATATGTTATTAAAATATTTTTAAAACTAGCCGTTATGAATAGTAATAACCACCTTTTTAAATTTTAGAAATTTTATCTCTCAAAATGGATTTCATTTTTGGATTCGGAGTATCGAATTTGGCCTAAGGTGAATGTTTGGTACTTTTCGGATAACTTTTATATTCTAATGAATAGTTAAAATCACTAAATTATAATTAAAAACTACTTTTTTAATCAAAAAAATTAATAGTGATAAATTATTAATTTGAGTGGTTTTAAAGTATATTTAGAATATATTTTTACAATTTAAAACAATGTTTCTCATTGGATTTAATTCTACATTTAAACCATACATAAACATGTGTCGATCTTTTGATAGTTATTATCTCTGAACAACACGCTATTTATTTTGACGACAGAAATTAATTTTTAAATTAATTAATGCAAATGATATGCTTTGAATTTGGTAAAATAGACATAATTTTTGAGTTCATAATATAAAATATATTTTAGGCCTAATTTTTGGTATTTTTCTGGAAACTTTCATTTTTTGATGAATATTGAAACCACTAAGTGGTAGTTAAAAAAATTAAATCTTTCATAGAACTTAATTTTACCACTTCTGTGTGTGTAATTTCAAAAATCCGAGAGACACGGTTGATGTTAGAAAGTAAAATGTTGTTCAATGAGATGAAAATAATTTTTGGTAAATAGTAACTTTTTACTTTTTTTACCATGGTTAAAAGTAAATAGGGTAATTAAGGGTAAAAATGTTATTATTATTACCCTAACACAAGTCCTAATTATGTTGGACAAGTGTAATTCGACCAAAATCTACCTTAGGAATAACATATGACCATTTAGGCCCACTTAGATTAGATTAGGACATTTATTATTAATTTATTTAAAGAAGGGTTTAAATAGTTAAAATCAATGTTTAATAAGTAAATAATTTTTAATTTGGGGTTATAAATAAGATAAATTCGACTATAAATATTCATTAAAAAGATAAAAATATTTCTTACATAATGGTATTTTATTTTTAATTTTTAGACATTAAATAATTTAATTTTTTTTATGACACAACGATGATGCAGTAATTATCTTATTAATGAAATATTGACATAATTGATTTATAAATACCCAAATAAATGTAATTTGAGACTTTTTATGAATTAAACTAATTTTCTAGGTTAATATGACATGTTAATATTTATTTAATTAACTTGGTTCGATCTAATCATTTTGTTATGATTTTCACAAAAATCAATTACTAAATAGTGTCAAAATTGACATAAAATAGTTTTTATAACAAATATTATATTATTAATTGTTATTTTATTCCTAAAATTCTATGGTTCGGCCAAATTACATAGATAAGTTTATCTATATTAATAATATACCACTTGGGGTTCTTTTGGCTTTATATAGTAAGTTTATTAACCTAATAGTGTAAGAAAACAAGAAGACACAGTGAAAGTTAAATTATCTATCTTAAAGTTAAATATAATTGATAAGGTTAAAATTGATACCTAAACTTGTCTAAATTCTATTGGATGAGGGGATTTCGACCCCTACCCACCTTATCTTCGAGATATATCAATTTAGAGCTATTAAAACCCGAACTTTACTTTATAATAAAATAATATTTTTAGTTATTCCAAAGGTGCCCCTCTCCTCCCTTATAAAAGGGCACCTCCTCCCCTCTTCCTCACACCACTTTGAGCATTCATGCTCGGCCAACCCCTTCCAATTTCTCTACTCCACTTCCCTAGAAACTTTCTAGAGGTTCTGGCCTTCTTCAAAGACCTATTTTTGTGCCCTAAAAGGAGGTCACAAAGAAGAACATCAAAGAAGAGGAGGTTCGGACACATAAGAAGCAAATCAGACCTAAGGACATAAAGAAAAGATTTAGGTTTAAAAAAAAGAAGATCTTTATGGGAGATGTTGAAGATCATTCACCACGATTAGAAGATTATATTCCTATTTTCCAAAGACACTAAACTATTACGGTCCTTGTGTGTGTGTGTTTGTTATGTACTAAGTATTCAGAAAAAGTAATGTATTGTCCATGTACGCTAGGCTTCGGGTCTCTACAGTTGGTATCAGAGGAAAAATTTAGTCAACCTTTGGAATCTAGGATGCAAAAATGTTAGTGAGATCCCCAGCGATATTGCTATGGTATGTCTAGGGATGTCCCTAAGGATAAGTATACGTATAGGATATTGTCCTAGAACTATGGTAACGATATTAGATTAAACCAAAGATGTTAGATGTTGAAGTTACTCCCCCTTTATTATGATTTTTTCCTCTCAACCTATTATTTTTGGGTTTTAGAAAATGGCTGGAAACAAGATGATTCACGATAATAGTGGATATGATGGACAATGGAATGATATTATTCATGAGAAACCAAATGAAATGGGATTTGGAAGTCCAAACATCATTATAATGTCGAATTAGCAATCTCATAATATGACCAATAAAGTAAAATTTGGTATGATTCCTGACTCGGCTAATAAGAGAAAGATGGAGTTTCATGATGATCATAGAGGAAAGACAGTTCAATTTCCCCTATGTAAATCATGTGGGAAGAGGCATCAAGGAGAATGTTTCAAAAGAACTGGAAGATGCTTTGGGTGTGGAAATGTACACAAAGCTACTAAGTGCAAAGGAAAAGGATCAGTTAACACCATGGATGAGGATAATGGTATTGGTACGACATCAAAAATGGTTAAATGTTTTAAATGTGGAATGTATGGGCATTATGCAAACCAATGCCCTAAGGGAAAGTCTCATGAAGAGAATCAATATGGTCGTATGGGTAGTATTTATGTTGATGATGATGAAGAGACTAAAAATGATATGTGAGATGAAAGAATTGTTGAAGCTCGGTCAATGGGTTAAGAATGTAGTGGAATGATTACATGTTTATCATGTGTAATGTTGTATAAGTAATCTCATGTTACTGTGGAATAACGAGACATCTACAGATTGTTACATTGTCTTCTTTCCATGAGTTTTGAAAGTGTATGATTAATGGTACCAGTATCCATTAAAGGTAATTCAGATATTTTTTGAATGTAGATGATATGTGCATAATGAAGGGATAAGGAGAAAATTAAATGTTTGATAGTATTCATGAGCTCATGACTGATATAAGGAGAAGGCTATATCGTGGTATAAGGATATAGAATTTTGAGGATTTTGGTATGTGGAAAGTGTTAACTTTAAACTGTATTCATGTTTTCACTAAGGTTCAATGGATATTCATTCTTCAAGAGAATACATGATTAAGGTATTCACATGTTTGTAATTTGACCAACAAGATATATCTTATGATATATGGGGGATAAATGATGGCATTCACGTGATCATTTTCTTTATACTAAGAGCGTGGACCGAAGTATTTTAGATAAGCCTAAAGATTGGAATGGATTATGTTGTACATAAGTTAAAATTGTTTGTGGATAAAACTTTTTTTGATATTGTTGATGGGATGTTATAGTAATATAGCATTAGAATAAGGACAACCTGCAGGACGGGCGACAGCCCATCGTGTCGGACAGGGCTATGGGGATCGAACCCACAACCAAAGTGCGGCTGGCCTTTATCGCCTACCTCTGGCCTACAGGAAGTCACTGTTTAGTAGAAAGTAGATTTATTTTATTACGCGGTATGAAATATGAAGTATAAGTTCATTTTTGGAATCGTATTCGATTAACCTCACCATAGATGGACTTATGTATATTTGATAACTTTTGCTAACCTTTTGTTTGAAACAGATAGAATGACCCATAATTCTATCACATGATCTATTAACACTTCATGAATAACAAATTCAACTTCATTTCTTTAAGAGATGAAGTAGAAATTGTCCAAAGAACGGCCAACGGTGAGACTGTACCAAAATCACGAAAGTATTTCTTCTAATTCTAATTTCATCAACTTTAGGGAAATGATCATGAAAAATATAAATGTTGTCATAGTGCCCTTATATCCGATAAATCAGATGGTACCTTAGATCATCACAAATCTATGGCTTTGTGATCGATGGCTTTTTCATAGCCATGTTCTCTACCACTCTCCATCGTAACTTGATGGTTAGAATTTTCTTCCATATCCATACTTTCACCTATATTCTCCTACGTGGAAACCCAGTGATGAGTTACATTGGGTAATAATTATGTTTCGTACTTTTGTTTTTTAAAATTAAGTTTCAGTATTCCTTTTTACGATGTGGGTTTCTACGAATAGTAAACGATTTATAACCCCGATGAATTTCGAGGGCGAAATTCATTTTAAGGGGGTAGAATGTAACACCTCGAGATTTTATGAAAACTATTATTTTTAATTTCAATAATGTCTTGTGTTGTACACTACACCAAAAGGATCTTGCACAACATGCATCTTTGACTTTCCTTTCATTACACGCAATCGTGACCTTCCTCGATAGCGTGTGTAGTACACAATACCGAGTTTCACTAAACAACGATATGATATTAAAATATTATTAAAACTAGCCGTTATGAATAGTAATAACCACCTTTTAAAATTTTGGAAATTTTATCTCTCAAAATGGACTTCATTATTGGATTCTGAGTTTCGAATTTAGCCTAAGGTGAAATTTTGGTACTTTTCGGATAACTTTCATATCCTGATGAATAGGGAAAATTACTAAATTTTAATTAAAAACAACTTTTTAAATCAAAATAATTAATAGTGATAAATTATAAATTTTAGTTGTTTTAAAGTATATTTAGAATATATTTTTACAATTTAATACAATGTTGGTCATTTCATGTAATTCTACATTTAAATCATACATAAACAAGTGTCAATCTTTTGATAGTTATTATCTCTTAAGAATACGCTATTTGTTTTGACGACGGGAATTAATTTTTAAATTAATTAATGCAACAGATATGTTTTAAATTTGGTAAAATATACATCATTTTTGAGTTCATAATATCAAATATAACTTAGGCCTACTTTTTGGTATTTTTCTGGAAACATTGATTTTTTGATGAATAGTGAAACCACTAAGTGGTAGTTAAAAAAATGAATTTTTCATGAAACTTAATTTTACTGCTTCTGTGAGTGGAATTTCAAAAATCCGAGAGGCACAGTTGATGTTAGTAAGTAAAATGTGGTTCAATGAGATGAAAATAATTTTTGATGAATAGTAACTTTTTACTTTTTTTTACCACGGTTAAAAGTAAATAGGGTAATTAAGGGTAAAAATGTTATTATTATTACCCTAAAACATGTCCTAATTCTATTGGAAAAGTTTAATTCGACCAAAAACAACCTTAGGAATAACATATGACCATTTAGGCCACTTGGATTAGATTAGGACATTTATTATTAATTTATTTAAAGAAGGTTTAAAATAGTTAAAATCAATGTTTAATAAGTAAATAATTTTTAATATGGGGTTATACATAAGATAAATTCGACTATAAATATTCATTAGAAAGCTAAATATATTTCCTACATAATGGTATTTTATTTGTAATTTTTAGACATTAAATAATTTAATTTATTTATGACACAACGATGATGCATTAATTATCTTATTAATGAAATATTGACATAATTGATTTATAAATACACAAATAAATGTAATTTTAGACTTTCTATGAATTACACTAAATTTCTAGGTTAATATGACATGTTAGTATTCATTTAATTAACATGGATTGAGCTAATCATTCTGTTATGATTTTTACAAAAATCAATTACTAAATAGTGTCAAAAATGACATAAAATATTTTTTAAAACAAATATTATATTATTAATTGTAATTTTATTCCTAAAAATCTAAGGTTCGGCAAAATTACTTAAATAAGGTTATATATATTAATAATAAACAACTTGGGGTTCGTTTGGGTTGATATAGTTAGTTTATTAACCTTATAGTGTAAGAAAACAAGAAGACATGGTGAAAGTTAAATTATCTAACTAAAAGTTAAATCTAAATGATACGGTTAAAATTGATACCTAAACATGTCTAAATTCTATTGGATTAGAGGCTTTCGACCCCTACCCACCTTATCTTCGAGATATATCAATTTTGCGCTATTAAAATTTGAATTTGACTTTATAATAAAATAATATTTTTAGTTATTCCAAAGATGCCCCTCTCATCCATTATAAAAGGGCACCTCTTCCCCCTCTTCCTCACACCACATTGATCCTTCATGCTCGGCCAACCACTGCCAATTTCTCCTCTCCACTTCCCTAGAAACATCCTAGAGGTTCTGGTCTTCTTCAAAGACCTATTGTAGTGCCCTAAAAGGAGGTCTCAAAAAAGCACTTCAAAGAAGATGAGGTTTGGACACATACAATGCAAATCAGACCTAAGGACATAAAGAAAGGATTTTGGTTTAAAAAAAAGAAGATCTTTATGGGAGATGTTGAAAATCTTTCACCACGATTAGAAGATTATATTCCGAGTTTCCAATGACACTAAACTATTACGGTCCTTGTGTGTGTGTGTTTGTTATATACTAAGTATTCCGCAAATGTAATGTAATTACCATGCACGTCAGGCTTCGGGTCTCTACATATAGTATAAACATTTACATAAACATAAAATATAAAATATAAATAGAAAATGTAAAATCTAATCGAAAATAGAAAATATAAGCAAATATATATATATATATATATATATATATATATATATATACGAATAAACATGTATATGTATATATGAACATAAAATCTAATTATATATATAATATAAAATATAAACACATATTTATATATAATATATTAATAACTTATATATTGAAATCTATCCATATATATAAATATAATCTCATACATTAAATTATATACATCTGAAATAAGATTGTTGGTTGCCTTATAAGTTTGTATGTCAGATGTCTATTATCTACTCCTAGTTGAGGGTAGTTTTCATTTACATTTCTCGATGGTGGGTTATGGGGAAAAGTGATTAGTATCCTCCCCATTATCTACCTTAATAGGTGGGTTAATTAGGGTGATAGGATTGTGAGGCATTGAAATATCATACTTGTGATATCTCATCCTTGTATGATTTATGATATCTCAGATTCCAATAAATACAATTATTCCAATACCCCAAGTGCATAGTGCATCACGTCTAACACCAATTTTATCTTTTCTTTCTTAAATTTAATTATTTTCCAAATGAATTTTTTTTTCCAAAATAAGTTTCCCAAATTATATCAAAATTTCAATCCTTGAGTACAAATTCAGTCATTATGTTGATAACAATAATTCCAGACTCATTTATGATACTTTTTTTTCAAATTTTATTTTTTTAATTTACAGGTATGAATTCGCATAAAAAATTTGCAATTTATTTTATTAAAACCATTAAAAATGTTATAATGCTAATGAGTATTTGTGTTTCTATATTTATTAAATTATATATATATATGTGTGTGTGTGTTTGTGATTTTAATCACATTCATGCATTTTAATATTGTTATTTTCCCCACTCATATTCATTAATGTAATTTTTTATTTTCAAATCAAATCATAATTTCAATTGGCCACCCCAATGCAATAGTTTCATCGATACAAATAATTATAGGCCCAGTTATGATACATATATTTTTAATTTATTTTTCTCATATTTAAATACTGATATTCATTTTAAATGTATTGAATAATTTTTTAAAATTTTTAATGATTATCTGTGTAAACAAACAGAACAAATTTTAAAAAGAGATATTGATGTTTTTTTTAGAAAAGTAATGTGTATATGTTTGTTCGTATACATATTCATGTACATACATACACACACACGTTCATATTTATTATTATAATTATGTACCAAAATATTACTACAAGTATTTACAAATATTCATATGTATCAATCCCTGAATATATATGTATATACATGCATGAACAATGGAAATATAAATTTATTTACAAATATAATTACAAAAATTTATATAAAAATTGAAATATATACATACTTACATGCATATATCATATAAACTATGGTATATACACAAAAAAAATATATAATTATACATACTACATAAAGAATATTGCATACAATTTTGAATGTATTTTATTTGAATAAAATTTTGAAGTAACTAAATTATTTATACAAACATATCAATTAATATATCTAAATATTACTAATCATATAGACAGAAATATATAAAAATTATTGAATTTGTCTGTATATATAATTTATTAATACATAATTTCATAAAAAAAGTAAATATATATATATATATATACAAATGAAGTACTATATATATTGCCTACAAATTATATATATTAAAATAACCTTATAATGTTTGTATATATTTTTACTGATTCATAAATGTATATAATTAATATTATATATTTATATTTATTAATGATTATATTTTACTAAATGTATGTACTTGTAATAATATTTAGATTCATGTGTGTACATGTATTATATTATCATTATAAATACTCGAAATATAATATACCTATAAAAGTTATTGCTCACAAAAATATATAAAACCCAATGAATATATATATAATCACCCACATACATACATCCATGTCTATATACATATTAATATATTTACAAATAACTTCACACATACTTCTATAAATGCAATTCTACATTCAAATAATATATTCATATACAATCAAAGCTCAATACATATAATAAAGTTTATGTACATACGTACGTACATACAAAAATCTATATTAATATGAATACATAAATGTATATTATTTCACTTATATTAAAATATAAATAATGTAATTATTTAGAGATATATTTACATGATTTCATATGTAAAAACCTATATATAAAACCATAAAAAACTATACATATTTTTAAATATATTTTTATACATGTAAATAAAAATGTCTAAATATTATTATATACATGAATACATACATATTCATTCAAACATATTAACATATAAATATAATTTTATTCATTTATCACTCTATTTCTTTATATAAAAATAATATGGGACATTTACGGGACAAATCCTCACAAGGAGATTGTTTAATGTGCCATGTAGTTTGTACATATATATAATTTTATATATTGGACTTTGTACATTCATATAGTTATATATAACATTTATATGTAATTATATTAATATATATGAATTCATACTTGTACTTATATTTATTTGTATGAATGTTTTTTATGTGTTTTAATGAGCTTATATATATGTACATGTGCATGTATATAATATTTTGCATATTGTTACATATATTTGAATGTATGTATTTTTGTATGTATTTTCATATAATAGTATTTAGATTCATGTATGTACGTGTATAAAAATATCATTATAAATACTTATATTTTTTCATACCTATAAAAATTATTTATCACAAACATATATTAAAATCAATGAATATATACACACACACACACACATCTATACATACAAAAATATATATATTAATATATTTATATATAAACACATTCTTACATCCATACACACAAATAAATATATACATATAATTAAATATTTAAATAAATATAGTTAGATATAAACTCATTCATAAAAACATATATAAATCTATATCAATATAATTAAATAAATATATATTATTGAAACTATACAAACATATTCATGTGTTAATATATGATCATAAATATATACAAATTGTAAAAAATATTGATATATTAAACATTTTTAGAAAGTAAAAAAAATATATATTATGATATTTTAGTAAGACATAAAACCTAATTACTATATATTTTGTGTACAAAAAAAATACATTCTATATTTTATATGAAAAAATTAATGATGTATGTACAATTATATTTATGTTTATGAATGATACATATGTTTATGTGATATATGTATGTTAGTGTGTATCTATTTTTATTTGTATACTCATGTAAATAATTATATTTGTATTTAGTTTTATATTATCATATGTTTTTTAATGTACATACATATATATTTATGTACTCATAGATATGAATATTGGTAAATAATCAAACCAATAAGTATTTTTGTAATTATAATAATTTATGGGTGTATATATATTAATGAATAAACTTATATAAATATATTTATACTCATTTATTTTCTAAATAAGCTATCTATATGTTATTTTAAAATATATTGTATTTTTATAAAACAAATAATAAGTTAGAGTTTTATAATATATGTTTTAAAATTAGAGTGTGAATTCTGAAATGTATATGAAGAAAATAAAACTAAAAAATCATAAAAATGGGTTTATATATATTCTTTTTGATGTAACGGTCACATTAGTTCTAAGAGATTAAAATATTGATATCATTTGACCATAATATATTGGATCAAATATTTTTCATGGAAAATACTTTGTTTGAATGAATGAGAGAGAATAAGAAATTTAGGGATGGAGGGTTGGAGGGCCTTGAACTGTTGGATGTGAAGTGGCCAAGTGTTGTAATCACAATATATAAAATTTTCCACTTGTTTAAGTGGGAAACAAGATTATTTTTCTTGTTAGTAAAATTCCATACCTGGATGGTTGGGTGGGTGCCAAAGCATGTAGTGGAGTCTTTTGTACTATATAGGGCGAGCATGACAGTCGGTGGTACTGGAGGGGGTGAGAAATTCATGGGGTATTATAGGTCGTGCAGTCCTATATACTACACGATGCATGGAAAAATGAGGGGCAATAAGTGTCGATACTATTGGGGTGTGGGGAGAACTAGGGTGGAGGAGGCATGTGTAATGGAGGGGTGAAAAACATGGTTAATGGATGGGTGAGTCATTATGTATTGTTGCAGGTAGATGGCTGTGGTGGGAATATAGGGGGTATAAGAGGGGTGAGATATTTCATTCTATTATTGTAAAAATATAAATTTAAAATATATATATATATATATATACTGATGTTTTCATAAAACATCATTATTTACGATTCACTAACTGAGGTTTCTCGAAAACATTGACAATTGTGGTTCCATTAAATATCAGTTAGTATAAACGTCACTAAAATTTTCAATTTTAGCAAATTTTATTTTCAGAGTTTCATTAAATCATCATTATGTGAGGGTTCTCTAATTCAGTGTTGTTTCTAAACGTTTGTAATTTTGCAATGTTTATAATCATCACTAAATGGGAATGTTTACAAATGTATCTAAATTACTGACAATTCGAAATGATTCACTTTTATTGAAACCACATTTAGTGATTTTTTTTAACTCTCGGTAAAATTATTAGTGACATTTTTAAATGTCTGTAATGTATCATGATGTCACTTTTTCAGGTATTCCTAAACCCTATTGTGTTTAATTATTAACATTTTATGTGAAATAAATATTTATCATCAATGTTTTTGTAGTTATTTCAAGGTTATTAACATCCAGTAAACATCATTGAATATTAAATTGAATATTTGGGGTTTAGAAACTGAGTTAGTGTGTGATTTTGAGGCCCGAAATTCCCTTTCTGAAGAATAAATAAATATCTTTTGTGTTCTGTATTATGAACATAAAATTTATATAAAATAATTGAATAGCTCCAAAACGGTGTGTCGTATGAGGAAAATGAGAACACCATTATGTCCAAAACACAGTGTTTACACACAGATGGTATAAAGATTTGAAGGCACGAGACATTTAGATGACTCTCTATAGAGATAATTTTATTAAATAATATATAATATATTTTTTATAAAATTATAAAATATATCCAAAACGGTGCATTCTACGAGAAATATGTGTCCATCAATTGGTCTGTAATGTTGTGTTTACCCATGGAAGCGTATAGTATTTGTAGGCAGCAGACAATAGTATGGCTCACACTCAATAAAAATAATTTTTATTGAAATTAAATATTTATTACATTTTTTAAATTTATTAATTATTAATATCACTCAAATAGATCACTCAATGATAAATTTGAGAAAAATGTTCTATTTAAGATATAAAAGTTATAACAGTTATGTGAAAAGGGTTTTTGGTGCTATTTAATTTTTATGATAAAAATTTAATTAATTTAATGATAAATTTGAATTTAATTAACTTTAATGGAAGATCGTTATATTACTTCATTCATCTTCAACACACCCTCATCCTCCATTGGAGGGACACTCAATTTTCAAAACCTATAATTCCATCATTATTTTAATCGATTTTAGTTTTAATGCATTAAAGAGGAGGATTTAATAAATCCTAAATTTAATTATATTGAATCAAGGATTGAACAGTATGTTTTTATTAGGGGTTCACAGACATGTATTTTTATGGTTCTCAAAATCCATAAACACCTTGGACTTCCCTATTTCTTAATCTCATAGTGTTTATGCATCCCAGATCTTCCTCGCACCAGGTAGTAGGTATTTCATTATCAAATTCAGATCAAGAATCCAAAAAATTCTTCCTTCATTTGGTTCACAAATCATTTTCATAGGAGTTGTGTTCATCTTTTTATTTTATTTTATTTTATTATTATTTTGATCTGCCAAATTAATTATCATCTATGATATTGATAAAAATTAAACACCATTACAGTCATTAGATTCATAATGAGGAGAAGAACCTAAATCACATTTTGAAGGTGAAGGATGTAATGAATATTTAATTTTGATTTTACTCATTTTTAATGGTTATTTTATAATAAATTTTTCAAATGGTATTTTTTAATAATTATAAATTATAATTAAATTAACTTATCAATGAAACATTATGTGAAATATCAAATGATTATTATTGAAATTTGGTTTCGTGAAATTGTTGAGTGATATGTGAATAATTATCTATGATATTTATCATTGATAAGAATAAATAATTATCATAGGATAATTATATCATTATTTTTATGATAATATAATCATTTTAAAATAAAGGATAATCGTAATGAATTATCTAGCAATTAGTAATATGGTGACATTGTTTTACAATAACTAGGATGATTTGACAAATTACAATTTCATCAAATTGTTTAATTGATAATTATTTAAAATTATCAAACGATAATCATTTTAATTACCCAAAGTTAACAAGTTAACAACAGATATATATATATATAAACATATACATGGATAACACAATTGGGATAATTAATTAAAATTTATCTCCTCTTATTTATTTTGATTATCAAAAGTGATATATGTATATATATAGTTAGATATTTATTTGTTATAATTAATTTTGATGTTAAGGATAATGTAACTAAATATGAAATTATCAACATGTAATTTCATGAATTATTTTAGGATAATTTCAGACACATTTGTTGTCATAAAACACAAATCTAGATATTATACAAGATAGAAAAAAATATTATCTCATGTAAAATTATAATTTATAATTTGAAATTATCCAAGAGAGATAAAATATTATCACATGTAATGTTTTAATAGATAATTTGAAATTTTCCAAGGGAGGAAAAATATTATGGAATGAAATATTTTATTCAATAAATTGAAATTATTCATTAGAGATAAAATATTACAGCACTTAATATTTTAATTGGAAATATCAAAATTATCCATGTGAGTGAACTTATAATCAAATCTTTTATTCTATATACATTTAAAATAATATAATTGGTATTTTTTCTAGGAACACTTGTTGATCGTCAACCACTGGTGTGTCAACGTTTACGATTATATGGCCATGAGGAGGTGTATTGAACTAAACAGGGTGTTTTAACAGTTTTTCTACGTAGATTTCATTAAAGAAGGCAGTTCTTTCTTAATTATCCAAATTGAATAACATTATTTGATTTATTTTATTCAATAATTGATTTAGATTTATATTATTAACCTCACTTTAAATTGATGTAATAGTATATAACTCTAGTGAATTTATTTATTTGAGTTGGTTTTTCCATGAGATTTGGAAAAATCCAAATTCTATTGGATTGGGGCGTGTTTATGGAGAGTGGTTAAATTGATTTTTTATTTTAAATATTGGATTTTAGGGTAATTATGTCAATTTTATTATTTATTTTAATTGGGGAAATTAATTATGAAATGATTTAATTAGTTTTGAAAGGATTTTTCAATGGTTAATGTTTCTTAAAATGTTTTGGTAGAATACTAGTGGTTTTATCTTATTGAAGAGGATTGTTTATTATTAAAAACAATATTGGTTTTGAATGGAATATTGGAAATTAAATTTAAGTGTGGGATTTAATTATTTTATGCAGTCTTAAAATAAATTTCTCATAACATATTGTGTAGGACTGAATGAAACAAATAGTTATATTGTGTGTTATTTGGACACACTCTATGATAACTCAATAATTCTAAAACATACATATTGTAGGTCACATCTTTTAGGCGACAATGGAAATTCCTCTCTAACTAGTGTCCAAAAAATGAATCTGTACACATTTTTCTAAGATCACTTAGAGAATGTGGTGTCATATAGGAATAAATAATAACATAAATATTTGGTAGATGACCATGTTGCTCACTTGATATTTATCTTTTAAAGATAAATGTATGTAAATTATTTTGAAATTTGTTACATGTCTGTAGAATTTACATATACTATTTTATGTAACTGTTTTATTTAAGGCATGGTTTTAGAAATATTCCCTCATTTTTAAAGCCTTTTCATACTGTATTTTACAAACATATGAACTGTATTGCATTACTTGATTAATTATGATTTAAAATTTCAAACCTCTTTATCTTTAGAAATTGAAATCATTACATTGGTTAATCATTTGTCGAATCTGTTATAGAATCCATTTTGAGACCCTAATTTTCATTTTTTTATCACACCCTACATGTGCGTTTGGGAGTTTATAGATTATCTTCTTCTAGGTTTGTGAAAATGGAAAGTATCACATTGGGGTGGGTCCAACTACTAAAAAAAGGTGAGGGTGAGTTGTGTCCTCAGAGACCTGGGTTTTGTTTTCCAAATTTCAGTTCCTCGGTTTTATTAATTTGGGCATATTTATGCATTATTATATACCGGTACTTTAATCCATGTCGATTTTTCTTTTTTATATGCATAATTCCTAGCTTCGATTACTTCCTCATTGTAAGTGCCAAAATCATCCCGACATTTATTTTTTATGATTTCATACACTAGTAGACATCTCATATGGATTTGGAAATCACATCAGGATTTTTTAGGGGAGGCACTGTTATTGGATTACTGGCATACAAAGGTAGGTTTTAGAAAAAATGGTATCAATGGATAGTTGAGGATTTGTATTAAGTCAGTTTGCAATTGTGAAATCTAATCCTGACATAAGAGGAATTTCTGATTGATTGATTGAATATCTCCCACCATAATGAACCTCAAGCATCAAGGGGTTGTTATAGAATGGTGACTTATGGATTTTTTATAGTATTTTACCAAATATTGATTTGGAAATGTGAACAACAATTATTTTTTGTTCATTTCATTGTAATCAATTTCTCTCATTGCCCTATTTTAGAAACACCAAATGTATTCAATGAAATATATTCATTTTATGTAACATAATTCCCCCGAGAAGACCAAAAAATAAGATCCAATAGAAAGATGTTTCTAATCATCGGTGACTAAATCATGTTGTCGATGGAAATCTAGAAGAGGTGATCTTGTATATTGCACATGCTTTATGGAAAGCAGCACCACTAGTACCCGTTTAGGCTCTAGTTGATGATCTTTTGGGGGATGTTCATTGAAATCATTAAAAACAGTTAATTGAACAATAACCCCATGTTTTCAAAGGATTCACTGATCCTCAACATGATGAGGAATTATTTGGAATGATAGAACATATTATTGATTTCATGGAGACTCTGGACGAGATCATGGTGATGTATTCCACCTTCATACTGGAGGGACCAACCAAGAGATGGGGGGACATGATGGTGATAGAAAATAATCATGATGGATTAGAGTGGATGGAAGGAAAGTGTATTTTCACCAAAAAATTATATCCATAGTCAACGGTGTTGTCTCAAGATGTGTATTTTTTCAAGCATGAGCATGCTGACAAAACTGTGGATCCGATTGACGTTGAAGAATCTAGCATTGGTTATACAAAAATGTTTCCACTAAATAATGTTGCACCAGATAATTAGAACCTACCAAAGACTATAGGTAAATAAAATACTTCACATATAAAAGTGTTCCATCTGTAGGAATCCCAAATGAAGCTTGTTCACGTAGTGGAAGAGTCTTTAGAGGAAGAAGATAATATACCAGCGACCATGATAGGTACCATTACTAAAGATTCATCATTAGTTACTACTCAATTTGATACAGATACATGTCACTCATTTATATCAACACATATCATTAATATTCTTAATAATCATATGGATATTTCATCATGTGCATTAGAGAACATTACACCAATTGGGGTTTTGTGAGAGTTGGATATCTATAGTCCATGTTGTGTATTGTCTCGATGTGATGTCAATCATCATTGGAGTTTTTGGGTTCTCTTCATGTAATCCATTGATGTCATTTTCACAATGGATTGGTTTAGTTCTAATAAATCCTTGATTGATTGTTATCTTCAACAGGTCTACCATACTAAACCTAGTGTGATTCTTGTCATTCAGGTAGATCGGACCCATGGTTGAAAATATATATTTTATCTTATCAATAGTTGGGGAAAGTAATATCAATTTTTTATTTTGATATATATTGTTAATCTTTGAGTGGGGATCTCCCCCCAGTTATCATCAGGTTTCCTAATGTGTTTCCTTATGAATTCTCTAATTGGCCACCTGTATGGGAGGTTGAGTTTTATTTTAAGTTACTTCCTGGAACTCAACCTATTTCGATTCTCTCTAACTGCATGACTCTAGCGGATCTAAATTAGTTGAGGTCACATTTGTATGTTTTTTCATGAGGATATGCCTCATTCTAGTTTTCAAGATGATGTGGGGGCTGGGGATAGTAATCATGGGCTATTTGAGTTTTCTTTAACAACATTTACTAGTCTATGATCAGAATGGATCCCTTTGAGAAATTTAATTGTAAATATTTTAAATATATCTGGTGTTGGACAAAGGTTGTTGAATGATCTTATTTTTTGCCAAGATTTTTCCAAGAGATGATTTCTAAGATTCATCTGATTCATCAACTAATGTTAATGACACAACACCTAATCATTTCTTATACTGATATTCATTGTAGACCTTTGTAATATTCAGTTGGTGGCCAGGTATTCTTGAAGGTTTCACTATAGTTGGGTCATCAATGGCTTGGTTAGAAATGGAAGCTTGATTTTTGTTTCGATAGACCTTTCAAGGATTTTGATCATGTGGGGAATGTTTCATATTGTCTTACACTACATTTAATACTGATGTCGATAAATAATTTGTTTCTTATATCTCATCTTTAGAATTAGTTATTTGACCCATATCATGTTTTTAGTTGGTGTGAACTACAAATAGAGCCTTTTTATGTACGATTGAATGGCCAGTCATGGATGTTGATTCTGAGACCAAAGCACATCGTGGGTGGGTAAGAGCACTATTTGTTTTGCTATGGGGGAACTATTCTAAATATAAAGAGACATGGGATAGGGAGGTACGTATTAGAAAACATTTTCGCATGGATGATTCTTCATAGGATTTTGAGGATATAATGTTCTTAAGGTGGGGATGTTGTAACATCCTGTTACATTTTAATGTATTCCAAAACCCTATCGTGTAAAATAATTAATATATTACGTTTAAATAATGTTTTATAATCAAATATTTTATGAATATGTTAAAGGAATTATCATCCAGTTAATATCTTGGAATAATCAAATGAATATTTCGATGGATATCCATTGATTTGGTGTTTGATTATGAGTCTCTCAAAGCCTTCATGAAGACTGAATAAAAAAATTAAATTTATTATATTATGGGCGGGAAATTCATTCATCATAATTGAATAACTCCAAAAAAATGAATCATAGTAGAAATTTGAGATGACAGTTATGTCAAAAACATGTTGTTTAGCCTAGAAGGGTTATAACATTCAATGGATCCAGAGGTTTGGATGCCTCTCACATGAGATATATTTATTAAATAATATTTGTAATATTATATATTAATAATAATTATATATATCCCAAATTTTGAGTCACATGGGAAATATGAGACCACTAATAGGTCTAGAATTCTATAATTACTATAAGCATGGAATTAAAATTTGTAAGAATCAAACAATAAGACAATTCGCTCATGATAAAAACATTACTTCATTTTAATTAATTATATACTCCATTTTTAAATCATAATTAAATAATAAATCCCAAACGTTTCTTCGTTTATGAAATCAGAGTCCCCTATTGTGTCTGTAATGTGGTTTTTGTAAGGGTTGGTGTCCTCAGAACCAACTGTTTTGTTCTTTGATTACATGAATGTTAACCTATTATATATAGTTCACTATTCTGCATGACTATAATATAATAATGTCCTAGAATATTTGTTGCATTAATAAGGTCATCGCAGATCCATGCTATGATGATAACCTTGAAATTCTATAACAATATTCTTAAATAAAGTTATGTGGTTGGATGACATACTATGATAGGACACCTAGTATATAGACCATCATTTGAGAGTATTCGTAATAAGATGAGACTCCCTCTCATGGAGTTCGCACTTCGTAATCTGCAAGATGGGAGATTATGAGAATAGACCTTCCAATTGAAATTCTTCATGTCTTGGTGTCATCAGACATTTCTATCTATGAGCATTTGTAATGGTCCTTAGATTGGATGATTATCATTAACTCATTTCATGACTCGCACACTTGGATTTACTGACGAAAACTGTCACATAGACAGATGGTGGGAAGTAGGGTATGTTGGGTGCGTCACGAGTGACATGTTGTTAATGGATAAGTCGAGGAAGGATTTGTCCCTTCCATTTATTGAAGTTGATATCTCGGCCCTTTGATTGAAATATAACTGTCACATTAAATTCCAAGTCCATGGTGTGAACGACGAGTTTATTTCAGTTAGTCAAAGAATGACGGATCATGCATATAGGTTTATGACACCGCCATGAAACCTGCTTGATGAGATATCAAGACAAAGGGATTAAATTATACAGTAATAATTCATATGAGGTGATACGTCAATGTGGTGTTAACATATTTCTCTTGGGTTCCTTGACCCGTTGCTAGACTGTAATCTTGGACATTAAGCAAGCCCTCTTAATGCCAATGATAAAGTGTCCTAGAGGGTCACACACTAAGTGTATCCAAGTATCTCATGTTGAATAAAGATTATTCCCGTATGTGGTATAATAATTACTCAAGGAAGCCTAAGTTGTTTTATATGATGGAAGAAAAATAAAATAAAACAAGTACACGTCGTGTATTATTAAATGTACACACCATGTAGTTTTATTTTGGAATGAAAATGAATAAATGAAAACAAGATATACACGCCGTGTACATTTAATGTAAACGCCGTGTAGTTTTCAATGAAAAACAAGTACACACCATGTGTTTTTTATTACACGCCATGTAGTTTTTCCAGTTGTGATTTTGAGGTTATAATATTGTTTTAAATGATATATATTATAATCAGCGTGGGCACTTCTCAAGGAATCATTTATTCAACATGGGGGTTTTAAATAAGAGTAAATGAAATAAATAAAACACTTAACGTGTTTATTTATTGTCATAACTCTATAACCCCACACACACGATTATAAATATCCTCACAACCCCAACTCTTTTCCAACACACAAGAGAATCGTTGTGCACAACATCTCTGGAGAATTCTTTCAAGGTCAAAAGAACCTCTTCCTCCAAGAACGCTCTCAAGACGGAGAGAGATCCTCTTCCATCGGATCAAGACGATCTAAGGCAGACATCGCAAGCAAAGGCTTGTCCATGCTATCACCCGGATAATCCTTTGGCAACGTCCAGAGATATGAGGTACACATCTGGATCACCACTAGAGGGAGTCTACACTTGGCTTCTGCGATGCAACGACGAATCACATTGACAACGTGATCGAGAACATCAATGAAGAAAGAACACCCAAATGGTATTTCATTATAATTAATTAAACTAATTATAATCAACCTGTAATGATCATTGTTTGTGGTTCTGGGAAAAACCATCTTCTTTGTCTTTTTCTATGATTCGATCCATGGAGACTGGCGTTTATCGTCGTATTGATCCCGGATTGATCATTGCTAATGACAAAAATCCAAGTGATAACATCCACCCACACTCTTCTGTTGTGCTCGGAACCATTAAATGGTATCAGATGGAGGTTACAACGATGATTATAGTTATTTAATTTTATTTGATAATTTATGCATTCATATTTGATTCAAGTTGAAATAATTCGTTCTATAAATCTGAATTAACGAGATCTATTCTTCCTCCTTCTTTTCTCAATTCATATCATAGAAACAACCTTTTAATTTTAAATTTTTATTAAAATAAAAATTAGGAACTCATCCGGAGGAGCCGCTCTTTCTGTCTGTACATCACGGGATTATACGATGTGTAATTAAAACTACACACCGTGTACTTAGATTCAACGAACTCGCACGGGTCTTCCAAACCACTCCGTCTGAATTGATTATGCATAAGATTTAATCATGCCATGTTGGCCAGAATTGAACGACACGTGAAAACTGGAATACACGGCGTGTATGGTGGAGCAACACGCCGTGTAGTCCGTTCCGACCCAGGTGAAACCGTGTAGAAAGATAAGTCGCGTACCGCGTACACGGGATCTCCAGGCCGATTACTGCGTAATAAGAAAGTACACAATGTGTATGATTCATCTACATGCCGTGTACTCTAAAATTTCTAATGTACAAAAAACACGACAAAGCCCCAATGTGTACTATGGATAAAGGGTGAAAAGAAAAATACACGCTGTGTAATTATAAACTACACGCAGTGTACTTTCCAGAAATGGAATTTCACCAGGTTTCCTCCAATGTACATTGAACCATACGGGGAATATGGATGAGATGAATCTCAAGGAAAATCAGAAAGGAATTTAATATAAAGAATTGATTATTTATAAGATCATAATTAATTGAATTCGAGCGCCTCTTATCTTAAATAAAAGAACGATTAAAAGAATTTGAATTCTAAATATGCGTAAATGTCATTGAATACTATGGATGATCATGAGCATGACCAAAGAACCTTTGTGTGTGTATGGTTTCATTTAAATTTATTTAATTTAAATTTGTTGGTCTGCGAGCCTTCTTCAAATAAAATGTAGGGTCTGCATGCCCATGGTTTCTTTAATGTAAACCAATGTAATGGAGGATCTCTCAAGCTAGAGGAGACGGTTCAAATCCCAAAGCCGAGGTGAAACTGGCGCAAGAAGATACAAATGTGGATAGGTGGGAGCTGCAAAACATGAACCAACTGGTTCAAGGTGTTTTCCCTAGGTCAGGGATAGCTTATCAGAACCACTAGATTAGCTAACCAATAGAATCCCATGATCATGCCATCTTATTTTATTTCTGTCTGATTGCATGGTTTATTTATTATGTCTGTGTAGTCGCGATCACATATTTAATAAAATGAACAAGCATGCAATGATGGAATAAAATAAAATCCAGACTATGCGTAAACATTATCAGAACATGGTTAGTAACTTAATCAAGAATAAATTAATATTAACTATCATGTGATGATTCAAAACTACCCATAAAGACTAAAATCTCTCAATTCCATATTAAGTTAGAGCATGCCTTCTATTACCTGATTAAGGGAAAGACTCAATAAAACTATGTGATTGACCAACCCTTGTTGGGACACTTACTTTTATAAAGGAATACCTTATGAAAGATTTCAGGTTGACTTAACCAAATTACATCAAGAGAAGTATCCCTTGATAGACTTGATGTCATATTGGAGGAAAGAGTTGAGGAAATCCAAGTCAGGATTTCATGATTGGGGAGTCCACTCAACAGATCAAGGAACTGTAAGCTCATAGTTTGCAAAGACGTGCCTACCAAAATACCTTCAAATAGCTTGACCAACCCATGTTGGGTTTATGCGAAGGGAAATATGGATCGTTGACACTAGAATTTCAAAGAAACTGGACATTCCGAGTTCAATGGTGAGGGCCATTAGGACTTGATAAAATAGTGGGAGAATTAATTCATTCATTATTTCTCATAAATTGTAATCAACAAAGTACCAATAAATATGCTCTTTTAAATTGTATAATCAAGATGAAAAACTCATCAACCAAATTTTCTCTGCGATCAATACTAGATAAAGACAATATCCCCACCAACAGTAACTTTCTGGAATGGTTTAGGCGCCTTCAGGTTATCCTACGCCATGAACGAAAGTTTTAAGTTCTAGAGTCCTCACTTCCTAATCCTCATGCCCTAGGGGTAAGTGATGAAGATTTCCTTGTATATGATCAACATTTAAATGATGATCTCTCCATTCAATTTTTGATGCTATCATCGATATCTGGTGAGATCTTGAAGTCTCATGAAGACATGGATTCCTATAGCGTGCTCGAGCACCTTTGTGTTCTATACTAGGAGAGAGAAAGACAAGAAAGGTTTGAAATCTCCAAGGCTCTATTTCATAGCATGATTGGAGAGGGTGCCCCAGCTGTGCCTCATGTAGTCAATCTCATTGGCTACATTGAGAACATGGAGGTTCTAGTGTTTAAACACCCCGAAGAATTGGGCACCGGTCTCATTCTTGCATCACTCCCCCATAGCTTCTCGAACGTTTTTGTTAATTTCAACATGAACAACACTGAGACGTCTCTATCTGATCTTCTTATCCTTATTATTCAAGTTGACAATGACATGAAGCGTGAAAAGCCTTCTGTATTTATGGTTAATAAATGTAAAGGGAATGCGATGAGATTTAATACCAAATCTTATTCAAGGCCTTCCAGGAAAAGGAAGATCAAAGGGGAGGCAATGGAACGAGATGTTGTTTGTTTTTCATGTGGAAAGAAGGGCCATTGGTAGAAAAACTGGACCTAGCCAAGGAAGGAAGGGGAAGCATCAGGTGCATTTGTTATAAAATGAAATCTATCTGTTTCTACTAATTGGGTATTAGATAATGCTTGTGGTACTCACATCTGTATCCCAATATGGTAACCAACTAGATTCAAAATGATTGATCGAGGTGAGGTAGATCTACGAGCAGCCAACAGAGCCAGACTCACTGCTATAGCTGTTAGAGACTACCACCTCACATTTCCTACTTGGATGGCCTTGGTTTTGAAAGTTTGTTATTATGTTCCTTCTGTTACTAAAATCATTATTTCAGTATCAAGATTAGATACTGATGGATTCATATTCAAGTTTATAAACGAAAGTTTCTACTTTTATAAAGATAGTATTTTATTTGGTAGGGCACATTTATATAACAGCCTTTATGTGTTAGACTACACAATCCAAGTAATGGAAATCGATAACAATGTTAATTCACATGACTCATACCACACCCAACTTTGGCATCACCGGCTAGGTCATGTCAATTAGAAACGTTTGACAAAATTACATCAAGATGGGTATTTAGATTCTTTCAAACTAAAACCACTTGGTGTATGTCATGCGTGTCTACAAGGAAAAATGAAAAAGTCCCCATTTAGTGGGAAAGGTGAAAGAGATAAAGAGATTCTAGAATTAGTTCACACAGATGAGTGTGGACCATTTCCAGTAGAAGTAAGGGGTGGGTTCTCGTACTTCATAACTTTTACTGATGATTTTAGTAGATATGGATATATCTACATAATGAGGTATAAGTCAGATTCTTTTGATCAGATCAAAGAATACAAGAATGAAGCTGAGAACCATATTGGTAAGAAGATTAAGAAACTCCGCTCAGATAGAGGAGGAGAATATCTTAATCAGGACTTCATTGATTTCTTTTGGGAGTTTGGGATTCTATCTCAACTCATTAATCCTTACACATAACAGTGGATTGGTGTAATTGAAAGGAGGAACCACACCTTGTTGGACATGGTGAGATCAATGATGAGTCATGTGAGTCATCTATTATCCTTTGGGGGATATACAATACAAACAGAAGCACACATACTAAACCAAGTACCAACTAAATCGATAAATGGTATTCCATATGAGTTATGGAGTGGACGCAAAGCCAAGTTATCGAATTTAATTGTGTGGGTAGAGAATCATTTGTTAAGGCCTCTTCAGGTAACAAAATCGTGCCCCAAGGCACAAAGTGTATCTTTATAGGATATCCCATGGAATCAAGGGGATATTACCTATACAACCCCTCATACAAAAATTTTACAGTGGAAATACACGCCATATTCCTTGAGAGGGAGAACATCTCCAAAAGATATAGTGGGAGCGAGATAGACTTAGATGAAGTAGAGGCTCAAGATACACATGAGTTGGTACAAGAACATATTCCACAAAGCCCCGTGGAAGAACAATCTGTTCCAGAGACACAAGAACTGTGTAGAAGCACGAGAGAGGTGAGAGAACCAGAATGATATGGTTTTCTTTTTACCGAGGATGGTGACTCATTATTGGTGGACAATGATGATCCTCTTACCTACAAGGAAGTAGTTGAAGGCACAGACTTTGCCAAGTGGAAAGAGGCCATGACTTTTGAAATGGATTCCCTGTACCAAAACCAAGTCTACATTTTTGTAGATCCTCCAGTTGATGTAAATCCTATTGGTAATAAATGGGTATTCAAGAAGAAACTGGACATGGAGGGGAATGTCAGCACCTACAAGGCATGACTGGTTGCCAAAGGTTTTAGACAGCATCAAGGAATTTACTATGATGAAACCTTTTCACTGGTTGAGATGCTAAAATCCATCAGAATCCTATTGGCCATTGCTGGTTACCATGACTATGAAATTTGGCAAATGGATGTCAAAACAGCTTTCCTTAATGGGATCCTCCAGGAAGATTTCTACATGACACAACCTGAAGGTTTTGTGTCCCCAAAGGATGCCAACAAGGTATGCAAGTTGCAGAAATCCATTTATGGATTAAAGTAAGCATCAAGATCATGGAACATTCGTTTTGATGAATCTATAATAGAATTTGTCTTTGTTAAGAATGAATGTGAGCCTTGTGTCTATAAGAGGATTAGTGGGAGTGCAGTCGTTTTCCTAATAGTATATGTTGATGACATATTACTAATTGGAAATGAAGTACCTGTCTTATATTTAGTTAAGGCATGGTTGCATAAATTTTTTTCCATGAAAGACTTGGGAGAGGCGGCATATAATCTTGGGATCAAGATCCATCATGATAGATCCAAGAGAATGCTGGGACTATGTAAAAGTAAATACATTGTCAAGATACTGAAGAGATTCAGTATGGAACAATATAAGAGGGGATTGTTTCCAGTATCACATGGAATTCATCTTTCTATGAAAAAGTGTCCTCAGACACATGCAGAAAGAAAGAGGATGTCAAGGATCCATTACAAATCCTCAATTGGGTCAGTCATGTATGTTATGCTATGTATGAGGCTAGATTTTTCTTATGCATTAAGTGTGGTAGGACGATATCAAGTTGATCCAGGAGACTGCCATTGGATGTCCGTCAAGACTATCCATAAATATCTGAGGCGTACTGAGGATATGTTCCTAGTTTATAGAGGAGATGAAGAACTAGTAATCAAAGGACATGTAGATGCTAGTTTCCAGACTGATCAAGATTACATGAAGTCGCAGACTGGATACATCTTCAGTTTGAATAGAGGTGTAGTGAGCTGGAAGAGCATAAAGAAAAGTGTGGTGGCAGATTCTATAGCAGAGTCTGAGTATATCGCAGCTTCTGAGGAAGCTAAAGAAGTAGTATGGATTCAATGATTCGTCCAAGAGCATGATGTAGTACCAAGAAGTAAAGATCCTATCACACTCTATTGTGATAATACTGTAGCGGTGGTAGTTGAAAAAGATCCATGGTCACCTCAGTGGACAAAGATTATACTTCGGAATTATCATCTCTTGAGGGATTTTTCTCAAATAGGTGAAGTTGCAGTTAGCAGTATTTCCACGGAAGACAATGTGGTGGACCCAATGACTAAAGCCTTGACTCAACAGAAACATGATCATCATGTGAGGTCTAGAGGACTTAAAGTCGTAGGCAGTTATCTCTAGTCCAAGTGGGATTTTGTAAGGGTTGGTGTCCTCAGAACCAACTGTTTTGTACTTTGATTACATGAATGTTTACTTATTATATATTGTTCATTGTTCTACATGAGTATAATATAATAATCTACTGGAATATTTGTTGCATTAATAAGGTCATAGCAGATCCCCGCTATCATGTGAACCTTGAAATTCTATAACAATATTCTTAAATAAAGTTCTGCGGTTGGATGACATACTATGATAGGACACATAGTATACAGACCGTCATGTGCGAGTACTCATAAGAAGACGAGACTCTCTCTCATGGAGTTTGCACTTGGTAATCTCCAAGATGGGAGATTATGAGAACAGACCTGCCAATAGCAATTTTGTATGTCTTGGTGTCATCGACCATTGCTATCTACGAGCGTGTGTAATGGTCCTTAGACTAGAAGATTATCATTAACTAATTTCATGACTTGCACACTTATATTTTCTGAAAAAACTGTCACGCGGACAGTTGGCGGGAAGTAGGGTACATTGGGTGCATCACGAGTGACATGTTGTTAATGGATAAGTCGAGGAAGGATTTGTCCCTTCCATTTATGGAAGTTGATATCTCGTCCCTTTGATTGAAATAGAATGGTCGCATTAAATTCCAGGGACATGGTGTGAATGACGAGTTTATTTCTGGTAGTCAAAGAACGACGGATCAAGCATATAGGTTTATGACACTTCCATGAAACCTGCTTGATGAGATATTGAGACAAAGGGATTAAATTACACGGTATGAATTTGTATGAGGTGATATGTCAATGCGGCGTCAACTTCTTTCTCTTGGGTGCCTTGAAACGTTTCTAGACAGTAATCATGGACATTAGGCAAGCCCACCTAATGCCATTGAGAATTAGGCCTAGAGGGTCACACACTAAGTGTATCCAAGTATCTCAAGTTGAATAAAGATTATTCACGTACGTGGTTTAAAAATTATTCAAGGAAGCCTATTTTGTTTTAAATGATGGAATAAAAATAAAATAAAACAAGTACACACCTTGTATTATTAAATGTACACACCATATAGTTTTATTTTGGAAAGGAAATGAATAAATGATAACAAGATATACACACCGTGTACATTTAATGTACACGCTGTGTAGTTTTAAATGAAAAACAAGTACATGCCATGTATTTATTATTACATGCCGTGTAGTCTTTCCAGTCTGGATTTTGAGGATATAATACTGTTTTAAATGATATTTATTATAATTAGCATGGGCGCATGTCAAGGAATTATTTATTTGATATGGGGGTTTTAAATAAGAGTCAATGAAATAAATAAAACGCGTAACGCGTTTATTTATTGTCATAAATCTATAACCCCCCACACCCAATTATAAATATCCTCACAACACCAACTCTTTTCCAACACACAAGAGAATCATTGTGCACAACATCTCTGGATAATTCATTCAAGGTCGAAAGAACCTCTTCTTCCAAGAATGCTCTCACGACCGAGAGAGATCCTCTTCCATCGGATCAAGACGATCTAAGGCAGACAACGCAATCAAAGGCTTCTCCACACTAGCATGCGGAGAATCCTTTGGCGACATCCAGAGATATGAGGTACATGTGTGGATCACCGCTAGAGGGAGTCTACACATGGATTCTGCGAAGCAACAATGGGTCACATTGACAACGTGATCGAGAACATCAGCGAAGAAAGAACACCAAAATGGTATTTCTTTATAATTAATTAAATTAATTATAATCAACCTGTAATGATCCTTGTTTGTGGTTCTGGGACAAACCTCTTCTTTTTATTTTTCTGTGATTCGATCCGTGGAGACTGGCATTTATCGTCGTATTGATCCCGGATTGATCATTGCTAATGACAAAAAGCCAAGTGGCCACATCCACCCACACGCTTCTGCTGCACCTAGAACCAGCAGTTTTCACCCTAGATGTGGTATGCAATTTATTTCGAAAATGGCCTTTGGTGCCATATATTTTTTATATTAAATAATTAATTTGATTAACATAATGATTAATCTGAATTTAATGGAATTAAAGGGAATTAATTTTTTCATTTCCTTTGTCTTCTACGCATGCAAATCCACCATTGAATGTCCATTAAATTTTCAAATCCTCCCATTTCATCATGGTTTTAATTCATATCAGTTTCAATGCATTAATGATGATTATTTAATAAGTACGTTACTAAATTTATATTGAATCAAAGATTAATTATGATGTTTTATATGGGGGTTCAAAAAATTTAATTTTTATGGTTCATAAAATTTGAAAACTCCTTGAACGTCTCTATTACTCTGTCTCATATGGTTTATGCAACCCATATCTTCCTCACACGTGGTAGTAGGCCATGCATGATTAAATTCATATCCAGTAGTAAATTATTTCATTCTCCTATTGGTGTGAGGTTAATGTACATTGTAGGTATGATATTCTTTTTATTTAATATTATTTTATTATTATTCACTACTGTAAAATAACATTTTTCCAACTGTTATATATTGTGGGTAAAATCCCCAAAACCATTGGGAAATTTTACCACAATAGTTCATTGAATTGTTGGGCTATGAGGTGTTGGGATAGCCATATCCAAATGGTTCAACATGAACCGGTGGGATGGGATGGATGGATATTGAAAAAAACAATAGTTTAAAGTTTACTGTTGGTAAATTTCTATCCCAAAAATTAATAACCACAAGATTATACAATTAGACCACTGGGTTTGAAATGTTGGTATACACAAATATCAATGGTTCACATCGAACCATTGCCACATGTCGGGTCATATGGGTATACACCAACGGTTGTTAAACCGTTTGTATACCTCTTACAACACAATTCTCCCAGCGTTTTTATTGTAACAATTGGGATATAAGTATACTAATGGTTTGAGAACCATTGGTAATTCATCTTTTCTACAAACAAATGGTATGAAGCTCTTCCATCCATCCCATCTTCCATCTATAACTTACATAGTACTTCCTCCCCTCTACTACATGCAGCATACAATGGCCTCCCATTTCCAATTCCAGTACTGCAATTCCAACATGCAACATGTCATTGCCTCCAAACTGGAATTACATTACAAACCATTAGAATAATGATGAATACAAAAAACCAATCATGTAAATAATAGAAAATGATGATTACAACACCTGATAATATAAGATCTGAAAAAACAATCATGCAGACATTACAATGTACATAATTGATAAAAACTCATGAAATGGATTTATGGCTGTGTTGTGATTTATAGTCCTTCCCATTACATAAAAAACAACCCACAACCCCCCTTAAAGACACCCCAACACCCCCATCCTCCCTAGACAACCCCCTTGAACCCCCTGGACAGCCCCTTGCATCCGCTTGAACACCACCCTACACCCCCAGGACATCCCCTTGCACCGCCCTTGAAAACCCCCTTGCACCCCCACTACACACACATCCCCCTAGACACCCCCAAGACACCCCCAGACTACCCCACCTAAACTCAACACCTGCACCCTCCCCCTTCCATATAGACCCCCTGACAGCCCTCCCACCATGCCCCACCCCCCGGATTGCCCTTGGAAACCCATTGGATAGCCCCTCCAACACTCTCCACCTACACCTTCCCTATCACAACCTGTCCCCGAGGGCCCGTTCCGTGACTACCCCAAGCCCGCCTTCAATATGCTATGGTTTGGAGACTAGCACAAAAGGTGTAATACCATAAACATGGAATGCATTGCCTTTATAACCTATAAACACATGAAACCAAACATACAACAATATTCATACGCATGTCAACAGTTTAGTAAAAAATTTACTGTTGTATGTAAAAAGGCACCTAAATACAAACCCAAATAAAATGTATATGTATAACTAAAATGCAATATAACTGACAAATGAGAATGAATGCTACTGGATCATCGTTCGAGGATCCTACCTAAATGGTAGGTACAGATCCCCTCCTCAACAATCCATATCCACCCATCTCCTCTACTTACAAACATGTCATATGGTCCACCTCAGTGCACTCTCTAGTCCTGGTACCCTCCTCCATAGTGAGTGTTGTCTAAAATCTACATCTAACACAACAAGGTTCTTGTATAGACTGTCCATGGTTGAGTATAACGATACATAGTAGGGACCCTGAGACCCTCAAGGTCTCACAAAATCTACCAATGATAAACCACAAAATATGAAATCTACTGTGAACCCTACATAGGTATATGCCCATTCATATACCTATGTTATCAAGTAAACTCATCTCAATCATGAGGAAATCAAAGAGTCACACTCAAAGTCCAAAGATCAAATGTTCCACAAAGGAAGGAAAACCACGAAGGAAAGTACCACAGAGGCACGTTACACATAAGAATACCACCAAGGTATTACCATAAAGGAACGTACCACACAAGTATGAATTTAGATCATACTAGGTTTATCTTTAAGTACATTAGTATAAATGATAAGATATAACTAGTAAATCATCTTACTTTATTATGAGGCTCTACTGTTAATGTTCATAGAATTGCTAGGAGCAGACCCACACTGGGTCACTAGAGCTAACCCAAATATGATCACTAGGATACGACCCACATAGGATCACAAGGAGCTGACCCACATAGGAACGCTAGTGCCGACCCACACAAGATCACTTGGAGAATACCCACATATGATCATTGGAGCTGACCCACACATTATCGCTAGGAGCTGACCCCCACAGGATCGTTGGAGCTCACCCACATAGGATCGCTAGGAACTAACCCAAACAGGATCGCTCAGAGCTGACCCATACATGATGGATAGAAGTTGACCCACACAGGATCGCTGGAGGTGACGCTCACATTATATGTAGGAAATTACCGACACATGCTCTATATGAGATGACCCTCATGGGATCACTACAATCTAACCTGCACAGGACATCTAGGAGAACTCTTCTCCTCCTAGCCAGCTACTGGGTTTCGGCACTAGGCTTGATCGTCTCGGGGAGAATCTTCTCCCCAAGCCCCTAGTTGATTCCCCAACATCCACAATGTCCCAAAAATAAGTTTCTCAATGGACTACCACATCATAGGGGCTTCAACTCAATAGAGTACGCATAATTCAGATGCATGGTCATTGAGTTATTATCCTTTTAATCAGTTGGGCAAGGTTTGATTATTGTCAATACAACCCTCCCATTCCACAACATTTTACAAAAGTCCATTGGGGTACTCAAAAGGGGTATTCTCACTTAAATGTTTCCAGTGCCGCTGATAGTTTGTCAAACGGATGTCTCGTGCGACATCATGCCTTCATTGTTGGTTCTTGAGTTCCACCGATGTCGATCGCCGTCACCGAAGACGCCATCTACCATCATGAAGGATACACCATTCAAGAAGAATGACGGAGGGGTCGGGCCATCCTTTTTTGGCCCACACCATCCGCAATAGAGTGGTAACATGCGGCTCAAGAAGAACAATAACAATTATGGAATATATTAAAGAACATAAATCCCCACAACCTTTTTCAATCACTAATCACATTACCACAAAAGTAACTTAGAAGGGAATAACATCGGAACAATACCCCTACCTCATTTGATTCATCGATGAAGGCCAGGAGAAAGAAGTCAAAGATGATAGAGGGGGTTCCAACGATCATTTCTTCTGAAACCACGCTTCGATGATTGACTCGAACATCGTTCTCTTCCTTTATTTCCGTAGAACGTTCTTCAATGGTGTTCTTCTTTGGAGATCATTCTCCCAAAGCCCCACGTTTCTCCCTATAGCCAATTGTTTCCCCCAAATCCACCAAAAAATGAAATTTCCAACATTATAGAATATTATGGCTTAATTTCATATTGGGATAATTAATTACAATGGTTGGAATAATTAATTATTTGTAGGATTGGCACAATTATGGTTAGAGGGAGTCCAGGAGGTTTCTCATAATTATGAGGGGAGTTCAAGAGTTTTCATGCATCGGGTGGTACCCACAATCACAACGTCTCATGGGATGTTAGTTCAGGTGGTCCCCACCACCAAAACAACTCATGGTAGGTTTATTCCTTGTGGTCTCCACTTCTCAACATCCACATGTGGGAGGTTTTAAGAAATAAAATAAAAACAAAAGCTACACAATTTTATTTTTATTTAATTCATTCACGAATATGTGAAACAATAACTTCCACCCTCTACCTAATACGGCCAAGGTGATGGTCTCCATAAGAGAATATCGGTGCTGTGAGTTCAATGGTGCCCTCATATTTCAATTCCGAGCAATAGTTCAAATGTTAGAAAAACCTACTCACGCGTTTACTAAACGTAGCTGAAAAAAAGTTTGTATAATTATTAACAGACACCCTATACACGCGACTGTCAAGGATAGGCTTTTACTAAGAGAAACACACCACAAAAAACTCAACGGTACACTCGGATTTCCAATCTGATTTACCATTTAAAGGATATTGAATTCACAATAAAATAATTGTCACTTAATTATTTTATTTTTGGCAAAAAAATAAGTTTTACTGGTGGCCAGTAAATAAAAAAATTATATGAAATTTCCACGGCATTACATTCTCCCCACCTTAGGGATTCATGTATCAAAAAGCCTAAACATAGGACAAATAACCAAAAGAGGGTATTGAGCATGAATCTGAGCCTCTTGCTCCCATCTACTCTCCTGGAGGTTCCCATGCTGCCCGCAAATGCGCACTAGAGATATCGACCGCCCACAAAGGACAGCTCTTATCGATCCTAAATCTCTACTTTATCCGATTTATACATCACCTCATCGTCAATGCCTCACTCGCTGTGGACAATGATACGAGAAGGGTCGTGCACGTATCTCCACAGTTGGGATACATGGAAGAGATCATGCACTTGGTGCAATAGAGGTGGAAGAGATAGATAGTAAGCCACCTCTCAAACTCTTCTGAGGACATGGAAGGGTTCAATGAACCCCAGAGGTAACTTTCCACCTTGTCAACAACTCTACAAGTCTCGTCAAGGTGAGACTCGTAAGATGAGATAGTCTCCCTCCTCCTGTCAGAAAAAGACCTTTGCCATATCTGATAAGTTTTCACCTGCTAACAAGTGAGGCATCATGATACAAAATATGACACTGATTTATTCATCCATGGACTCCAATATTGATGATGAATTTCGTGGTACATATTTACTACACAGGGATGTGCCGCTAGAGGGGGTGTGGGGAAATCCCTCAACACTTCCTCTCTAAGAGACACTGGTACCATGGTACATCCTTTGAAGAGAATGACTTGCTCCCCACCTTCAGAAAATCCATCAGGTGTCTGTCCAGTGGATATCTAAGCACATTAAGTATCATAGTCTATGTCCCCATGTTCCGCCTCCCTGACTCGCTGAGGAACTGGGTGAGTGATTGTAAGAAACAGAAGAAAAACTACTCCATCCAGATCCACAAATGATATCTACAAAGCGGCCAACAGCTCCGTTGCCTCACCTAGCCTTTTTACACCACATCTCTTATAGATTTTATCTAATAACATGTTCACCATCATATGAGTATAGACTATCTCGAACTCATTGTCTTTAAGAAACTGTAGCCAATGCCACTATCTCAGGTTCAGGTCCTTCTGAGAAAAGATATACATGAGGATCTTGTGATCAGAGTACACTGTAAAGTATTCAAACATCAACTATTGTCACCACATGTTCAAGGAGAATACCACTGATAAAATCTTGAGTTCATTGGTAGCACTGTTCTGCTCGTGTAGTCTATGTTTTTGAGAACCATAAGAGACAACTGCTCGCTCCGGCATCAGGACACATCTGAGTCTGATACCTGATGTGTCACAATAGACTCCGTACCCAACTCCCTCCTCCAGAAGACTCAATATTGGGGAAATATTCTTCCTATGACTCAGCTCCAAAAAACTATGATATAATCTCTCCGACCAAAGGAAGGGTTTCCTCTTCATTGTCAATGATGATAAAGGTTTCACTACCCTGGAGAAGTCGGGTACAAATCTCTGGTATTTCCTAGGAAAAATAGACGTCCCTCTCCCTTTTGGGAGGTAATTCTAGAAACATATTTTGGAATGTTGTCCCCATGCTCTACCTCTCTGGTTTGGAACTAAAAACTAAAAACTCATGCCACCACGAGGGTAAGTATGGCTAAATCATGTGTGATAGGTTGCACCATCCTATGCATGAGTTTATCCTCTATTGTCCAGGTTTCCTATTTCGCCGACCATGGAAAACCACATTCCAATGTTGTAGGTATACCACAACTGGTTTGTCTAATACATTAAATCTGAAATGAAATGTGGATGTCCATTCCATACCTTAACTAACGTCGTAAGGCCTTGATGCTGCCACCAAGAGGTTATAACCGAAACTCTCTCCTCAAGGGTCATATAACACCCTTGGCGTATGTGTGGTTATCGAGTCTACTCCCAAAGGTGTCTCCAAACGCGAGGGTCATGTCAAATGTCAAACCATAAACTATAGTTCTTGGACAAGATTCTTGGAAGGAAGGAATGATTGGTACCTGTATCTATTGATACGAAAGCAACAAGTAGACACAAATCGTACCTCAAATCATTCCTTGAGCCCTTTGGTCGCACTCCTTGACAGAATGCAGCTACACTCTTCCCCATTCCTCCAGATCCCTGAGGCTAGTGGGGTCCACAAAAAGGGGGTGGTTGTGACATGTGGAAATGTACACCACCTCATGCGACTCTCTGAGATCGGCTTCAACCTCTTCTTCCTATCAGATTCATCTATCCATGTCACATCTTCTTCCAGAATCATCTTACATGCCCATGTCTCTAAGACTGGTGATAGTTTCTTATATTCCCATTGTTAACATTCACGGGATGTATATGCTTAACCAAAGAACATTCAACCACAAAGGATATCTATAGCACCATAACATAAGTAGGAATGCATAGAGGAATAGTATTGGCTCTAATGACCTTAAACACACATTTCTCGGATGTTCGAGCCCTGAAGAACTGATTGTATATTATTAATCGAGTACTAGGAAATGTCTGTATGTCGTGATGAATACTCGACTATAGACATGTTGTCCTGATGAAGCAACAGAATCTCTATTGAACTCTCAACCACCTCCTCATGCCATTACTATGCCACCTGTGAGTCACGCCCATCACAAAACCTGATGGGTATCTGATGCTGAAACTCGTATAAGGCACTAATCCTATATGAGTTCTTTACTGGTTCTTCCATTTGTAAATTATGAAAAACATGTAGTGATATAGCTGACACAATAACTGAAGGTACTATCTTGGGTAATGGTTCATGTACCGAAGCATCATCATAATGGAGACCATCCTCATGGTCAATCAAGGAAAAGACTAGTATCTAAGATCACCATCTACTATAATTGTGTCTCAACGAGGTGGAAAACTTTTGAAACAGCCTCCAGGTAGCCCTCAAATACATGGAAAACACTCTCGCCTCGAAAAATCAGTGGCCTCTATTGTTGGAACTCATGATACATGCTCAGTCGGTGTGCACTGTCTGCCAGTGTGGCTGGTGGTAGCTGCTGCCCAATAGGTGGTGGTGTTGCTGGTACACCACCCAATGTTTCCACCATTGTAAGAGGGCCCTTCATCGAAGCCTCATCGCTTGGTGGGACATCATTGTCTAATCACTAGGGAATCCTTTTTGGATCTCTGCGCAGTGGCATCCTGATAAGGAACAGGCGATCCATGGTCATTAAGTTATACCCGGTGATATGACTCAAGAAAATAGAAGAAATCATTTCAAAACACACACGCAATCAACATTTTTGTGCACTAATTCAGAAAATCAGAAGTAATGGTCCTGGTGTATGGATACATCAGCCGCCACACCAACACTGGATTCTAAAAATTGATAACCACACTGACTACACTTAACACTATTTCCATTATAATTATCTGATTCCAATGTTCTATTGTAGAATTTAATCCTATGATACCAATTCGTCACGACCGATCCCACGAGCCCCTGTTTTGACTAACCCATTCCCACCTTCCATTGTTATGTGGATGACGACTAACACCAAAGGCGTATTCACTAAAACTGAGATGGAATTGCCTTTATATCCTATAAAAACACCCAAAAAAACACACATCACGATTTGTATGCAAGTTGACTGTTCTGTAAACATATGAGTAATGTATGTTAAAAGGGTCTAGAATACAAGAACACCTGGAAAGTACAATTAATATTGAATAGAAATATAACTGAAGAATGAGAAAGAGAGCTACATGATCATCATCTAAGGTTTCTACCTAAAGGGTACGTACAGATCGACTCCTCAACACTCCACTTCCACCAAGATCCTCTACCTACCGACGTGTCATAGGGTCCACCTCCAAGCACCATCCAGTCCCGGTACCCTTGTCCTCAGTAAGAGTTGTCCATCATCTACATCCAACACAACAAGGTGCATGCATAGCCCGTGCAGGGGTTAGTATAACGATAATCAGTAGGGACCCCGAGACCGTCAAGGTCTCCTAAAATACACCACAGAAAAACCAAAATGAATGAAATCAATTCTCAAACCTACTTAAGTATTTTCCCAAACATATACATATGTTATCAAGTATAAATATATCAATCATGAGGAAAACACAGCTTCAAACTCAAAGTCCAAAGCTCAAATATTCCCCAAAAATAGATAACCACGAAGGCAAGTACCACACATGTACACCACACAGAATAATTCCACCAAGGTATTACCATAAAATATTGTACCATAAAGGATCAAATTATGATCAAACCAGGTATATCATTAGGTAAAATATTATAGATTTTTGTCAGAGTGGATACTCAAGAGGGGGGTGAATTGAGTTCCAATTAAAATTTCTGTTAAAAATATTTCTCTTAAAATCCCCATATTTAAAAACAATTGTTAAACTATAGTGAATTTATACAGATTTTAAATGTTCAATTAGTTGCTAAAAGATTTATTAGGTCTCAGATAATTTAATCTGAATATTAAATTAACTTTTGAAACTAACTTACTTGTTTAAAATAAGTATAAACACTTCCTAATTTTACTATCAATGTAAATTTAAAATAGTTTTGTAATTTAAAGATACAAGCAGTGGAATATGTAATATCTTTATGTAGTATACTTTAGACTTATACTAAAAAGAATACCATATGTAACCAAGAGGTTCAGTCTCAAGTCGAGTCTTAGTCCTCTCAAAAAATTTATTTAAATTTATCCACACCCTGGATCAGGGTAAACAACAGTCCATAGACTGTCCAGGTTCAAAGACCTCTACCACAGTTCTACGTGGGAAAACTGACAACATCTCATAGTAGTCCAGGTCTTACTCGACCTCTACCACTATCCATAGTGGGATACAAAAGAGTTATAGAGTTTGAATGAGGTTTTTAAGAATCCTCCATCTTAGCTCAGGAGAGTGTGTGTGTAAAATAAACAGGGTACACACACTGCTCAAAATGTAAATTAAAGAATCCCTAAAGTAAGTGTCAATGAGTTTATAAAATCTTTAGTGATTAACAGTCCAGCTCTGGAATCAGTTGTTTTTTCAGAAAATCTTCTAAGTCATTCTCTAGTTCTTGTTCTGAAAAACAGAGTATCATTTTCTTCCTTGGTTCCAGGATAAACATTTTCAACTTGATTGTATAGGCAGCTCTATGTAGTTTTCACTTCCTGACAAAGATGAAGCTTGTGTTCTCCTATAGAAATTGATTGCTTCGTGTATTTCCAATGTTCATGGAGTATGGATGTAGACTTGTGTCAATGAACCACATTTCAATGATGTTGATACCTTGTCTTTTTCACCCTTCTTGTGACTTCTTAGTTCCTTGACTATCTCTCCATTTCTAGGTCATTATCTTCCGTTTTATAGCTTTCTACTCTGGAAAAAAGGAATGATTACTTTTTTCCTGGGTACTAGGTACAGTTCCCTTACATTCCAACATATATCATTAAATAACATTAACTACATTAAAAAATAAAATGTAACTGTTATCTTAATAAATAAATAATATTGAGATTATAGAGTTTGACTGGTTAGTCAATCATTAGTAACCTTATATTGGTAGATGTGTACGGTAGACATTGTGTAGCAGTGACCTTCCATCGGTATCTCTTAGAACATGTATCGGTAGCTCCTGATATTAGTAGCACTTACTCTATACAAGTAAATATTGGTATCGGTAGCTTTATATACTAGTGAATTCATTTTATCAGTAGCTCTTGATCTATTGGTAGCTCTTTTTTGTATTGGTAGCTTCATTCAGTATTAGTGACTCTGTATAGTGGTATCTCTTTGTCTGTCGGTAGCTCTAGTCTATCTGTAGCTCTGTGTATCGGTATCTCACTTAGTTCCAGTTTATGTGTATTGGTAGACTTATGCATATGAGTAGATCTGGTCTATCGGTAGCTCTGTGTATCGGTAGCTCACTTAGATCCAGTTTATGTGTATCGGTAGACTTATGCATATCGATAGCACTGCGTATCGGTGACCTTATCTTATCAGTGACTCTGCGTATCGGTAGACTAAGTCTATCAGTAGACTAAGTACAAGTAGCTCTGTATAAGTAGCAATATGCAGATCCGTGACTAACACTTATCTGTTTTATGAAAAACATATCCTATTGGGTTAGAATTACTTCAAAACATATATAACTAAAGATAAACATTAATTAACATATTTCAAGGATTATTTTAATATTATTATCAGATATAAAGTCATAGATTAAGCGAATTAGAATATAGATAAACAATAATTGGGATTTCCAAGTTATGTAAAAGTATAGTTTGGATTATCAAAATAGGTTGGGTCAATAATATCCCCCTTTTTGATAATCAATATTTATGATATTATAGTTTTTTTAAAAAAAGTGACTAATTTTTTAGAGGATATATCAATAAATTCGATTATCTCAGAGAAAACAATATATTATAGAACATAATGTATCAAAGGTATAATTAAATGAAATGATAACAGAGGGACAAAGCATGGTAGCTCTTCTATAGATAATTTTTCTCCCCCTTTGAGAATATTTATCCCTCTTTGATACGTTGATATGATAATATTTCTCTCAATTTGTGATTATCAAAAAGTGGGAAACAACAAAGAGAATAGGAAGAAAATGAGAATGAAAATACAACCAAATCTATTATATTTTGCAAAAAATACATAGAAGGAAAAAATCATGGGATTACTATCAAACATCTTATAAACTTATTCAAACCACGTCCTAAATGTGAGATTTTCCCTTTGGATTAGAAGATGATTTTGACTGTGTTGATGCTAGTAAAGGTTTAGGTATTCCAAAAATGATCACAGGAGGCTCAGCCACTGAAACTATGTCTGGCCAGTACTGAGGAGTTCATTGAGTGATCATAGGTGTAATGCATCGAATGGCTTGGGCTGGAGTCATCTGAACAAAAGATGCAGTAGATGCTGAGGTAGGTAAAGTTGGAGGTAAAATCACTACCTAGCATTGACATGCAGGAATGGCAACAAAATATTTATGAAATCCATAATTATTCCACCTTCTCTCTCCATAGCAGATATGAAATCATCCTTGTTCTCCATGAATTTTTCCAAGGCTGGAGTCAATTTCCATAGTTTACTGAGTTTGTTCTGAAGGCTTGATTGACAGGAGGTAACTTCAAGTTTTCCAATAGAATTATGATGTGATTGTTGAGTTTATTCTTGGTGTAAACCTTTTGTAAATAGGAGTCTACATTGTCTTTAACATCATTATGAGAGGAAAGGACTTAACTAATATAGTCTCTTAATATCTTCATTATTTATCTAGCTTAATCTCTAGAAGAAATAACATCTTTACTCAGGTCGGATGAGTCCACAGATCCACTGGATGATGCGGAACCAAGCACCTCCTTCATCACAGCTCGAATCTGATTCAAAGTCACTGAAGGTCAAAAATCAACAAAACCAATAGATAAGGTTACTGTTTCTTTGAAGTTTTTGTTCAAACCACTTATAAGGTTTTTCACATGGGAATCCTGGGTGCTAACAGGTTCTTTCACAGAGGTTTTAAAACCTTAAAACAATGATACCATCTAGCTCCCAACACTTTCGACATAGGTCATGTCCTTGTCTGCTTGAGATTTTGAACTCAGGTAAGATTCTAAAGAGATAACAGATTTCTTTAGAGCTTCAACATCTACTTCTAGTCTAGATACTTGAGTCTGGAATGATGTAATGTGTTCCACTATTTCTGCCACAAAGGTAGACATATTACAACCGAGAGATAGTTCAAAATATTTTTCCAAATTGCTCATCTCTTCAATAAAGTAGTGCTTAATCTCAGCAACAGAATCACTAAAGGACTCTTTCAAGTCATCCTTCTAGGATTCAAGGTCAGCCCTGGTGATCATATCATCAGAAGAAATTACAACATGTGCTCATTGAAGGTTCCGGGCGCAGTGGAAGCGCGTGGGTGGATGTGCCCACTTGGCTTTTTGTCATGAGCAATGATCAATCCGGGATCAATACGACGATAAACGCCAGTCTCCACGGATCGAATCACAGAAAAAGACAAAGAAGATGGTTTTTCCCGGAACCACAAACAAGGATCGTTACAGGTTGATTATAATTAATTTAATTAATTATAAAGAAACACCTTTTGGGTGTTCTTTCTTCGTTGATGTTCTCAATCACGTTGTCAATGTGATCAGTCGTTGCGTCGCAGAAGCCAAGTGTAGACTCCCTCTAGCGGTGATCCACACATGTACCTCGTATCACTGGACGTCGCCAAAAGATTCTTCGGGTGCTAGCGTGGAGAAGCCTTTGCTTGTGTTGTCCGCCTTAGATTGTCTTGATCGGATGGAAGAGGATCTCTCTCGGTCTTGAGAGCATTCTTGGAGGAAGAGGTTCTTTCGGCCTTGAAAGAATTCTCCAGAGATGTTGTGCACAACGATTCTCTTGTCTCAGAAAAGAGTTGGGGTTGTGAGGATATTTATAATCGGGTGTGTGGGGTTATAGAGTTATGACAATAAATAAACGTGTTACACGTTTTATTTATTTCATTGACTCTTTATTTAAAACCCCATGTTGAATAAATAATTCCTTGACATGCGCCCACGCTGATTATAATAAATATCATTTAAAACAATATTATATCCTCAAAATCCCAACTAAAAAAAACTACACGGATTGTATTAATAAATACACGGCGTGTACTTGTTTTTCATTGAAAACTACACGGTGTGTACATTAAATGTACACGGCGTGTATATCTTGTTTTCATTTATTCATTTCCTTTCCAAAATAAAACTACACGGCATGTAATAATAATACACGACGTGTACTTGTTTTATTTTCTTTTTCCTCCATCATTTAAAACAACTTAGGCTTCCTTGAATAATTATTAAACCATGTACGAGAATAATCTTTATTAAACTTGAGATACTTGGATACACTTAGTGTGTGACCCTCTAGGCCTCTTTCTCGTTGGCATTAGGCGGGCTTGCCTAAAGTCCAAGATTACTGTCTAGCAACGGGTCAAGGCACCCAAGAGAAAGAAGTTGACGCCGCATTGCCGTATCACCTCATACGAGCGCTTACTGTGTAATTTAATCCCTTTGTCTCAATATCTCATCAAGCAGGTTTCATGGCAGTGTCATAAACCTATATGCTTGATATGTCGTTCTTTGACTACCTGAAATAAACTCATCATTTACACCATGGCCATGGAATTTAATGCGACAGTTCTATTTCAATCAAAGGGATGAGATATCAACTTCCATAAATGGAAGGGACAAATCCTTCCTTGACTTATCCATTAACAACATGTCACTCGTGACGCACCCAACGCACCCTACTTCCCGCCAACTATCTGCGTGACAGTTTTCGTCAGTAAATCTAAGTGCGCGAGTCATGACATGAGTTAATGATAATCTTCCAGTCCAAGGACCATTACACACGCTCGTAGATAGCAATATCCGATGACACCAAGACATGCAGAATTACTACTGGCGGGTCTATTCTCATAATCTCCCATCTTGGAGATTACCAAGTGCGAACTCCATGAGAGAGAGTCTCATCTTCTTATGAGTACTCGCACATGACGGTCTGTATACTATGTGTCCTATCATAGTATGTCATCCAACCGCAGAACTTTATTTAAGAATATTGTTATAGCATTTCAAGGTTCTCATCATAGCGGGGATCTGCTATGACCTTATTAATGCAACAAATATTTCAGGACATTATTATATTATAGTCATGCAGAACAATGAACAATATATAATAAGTGAACATTTATGTAATCAAAGTACAAAACAGTTGGTTCGGAGGACACCAACCCTTACAAACTCCCACTTGGACTAGAGGCAACTGCCTACGACTTTTAGTCCGCTAGACCTCACATGATGATCATGTTTCTGCTGAGTCAAGGCTTTAGTCAATGGGTCCGCCACGTTGTCTTCAGTGGAAATACTGCTCACTGCAACTTCACCTCTCTGAGAAAAATCCCTCAAGAGATGATACTTCCGAAGTATGTGCTTTTTCCGCTGATGTGACCTTGGCTCTTTTGCAAGTGCCACCGCTGCAGTATTATCACAATAGAGTGTGATAGGATCTTTACTGCTCGGTACAACATCCAGCTCTTGGACGAAGCTTCGCATCCATACTGCTTCTTTAGCTGCCTCAGAAGCTGCGATATACTCGGACTCCGCTGTAGAATCTGCCACCACACTTTGTTTTGAGCTCTTCCAGCTCACTGCACCTCCATTCAAACTGAAGATGTATCAAGTCTGCGACTTCATGTCATCTTGATCAGTCTGGAAACTAGCATCTACATGTCCTCTGATGACTAGTTCCTCATCTCCTCCATAAACCAAGAACATATCCCTAGTACGCCTCAGATACTTAAGGATAGTCTTGACTGCCATCCAATGGCGGTCTCCTGGATCAGCTTGATATCTGCCTACCGCACTTAATGCATAAGCAACATCTAGACTCGTACATAGCATAGCATACATGACTGACCCAATCGCGGATGCATAAGGGATCCTTGCCATTCTTTTTCTTTCCTCATGTGTATGAGGACACATTTTCTTGGAAAGATGAATGCCATGTAACACTGGCAACAATCCCCTCTTGGACTGTTCCATACTGAATCTCTTCAGTATCTTGTCAATGTATGTACTTTGACTTAGGCCCAACATTTTCTTGGATCTATCACGATGGATCTTGATCCCAAGAATATATGCCGCCTCGCCCAAGTCTTTCATGGAGAAGCATTTATTCAACCATGTCTTAACTGACTATAAGACAGGTACTTCGTTTCCAATTAGCAATATGTCATCGACATATACTATTAGGAAAACGACTGCACTTCCACTAAACCTTTTGTAGACACAAGGCTCACATTCGTTCTTAACAAAGCCAAATTCTGTAACAGCTTCATCAAAACGAATGTTCCATGACCTTGATGCTTGCTTTAATCCATAAATGGATTTTTGCAACTTGCATACCTTGTTGGCATCCTTTGAAGTCACAAACCCTTCAGGTTGTGTCATGTAGACATCTTCCTGGAGGTTCCTGTTAAGGAAAGCTGTTTTGACATCCATTTTCCAAATTTCATAGTCATGGTAAGTAGCAATGGCCAATAGGATTCTGATAGACTTCAGCATTGCAACTGGTGAAAAGGTTTCATCATAGTCAATTCCTTGACGCTGTCTAAAACCTTTTGCAACCAGTCGTGCCTTGTAGGTGCTGACTTGCCCCTCCATGTACAGTTTCTTCTTGAATACCCATTTATTACCAATAGGCTTTACATCAACTGGAGGATCTACCAAAATCCAGACTTGGTTTTGGTACATGGAATCCATTTCAGAATTCATGGCTTCTTGCCACTTGGCAACATCTGTGCCTTCAACTGCTTCCTTGTAGGTAAGAGGATCATCATTGTCAACCAATAATGAGTCACCATCCTCAGTGACAAGAAAACCATATCGTTCTGGTTCTCTCACCTCTCTCGTGCTCCTACGCAGTTCTTGTGTCTCTGGAACAGATTGTTCTTCCACGGGGCTTTGTGGAATCTGTTCTTGTACCAACTCATGTGTATCTTGAGCCTCGACTTCATCGAAGTCTATCTCGCTCCCACTATCTCTTCTGGAGATGTGCTCCCTCTCAAGGAATATGGCGTGTCTTGCCACTGTAACCTTTTTGTCTGAGGGGTTGTATAGGTAATATCCCCTTGTTTCCTTGGGATATCCTATAAAGATACACTTTGTGCCTCGGGGTGCATGTTTGTTACCTGAAGAGGCCTTAACAAATGCTTCGCTACCCCACACGTGTAAATTCGATAACATGGCTTTGTGTCCACTCCATAACTTGTATGGAATACCATTTATCGATTTAGTTGGTACTTGGTTTAGTATGTGTGCTGCTGTTTGTAATGCATATCCCCAAAAGGATAATGGAAGACTCGCATGACTCATCATTGATCTCACCATGTCCAACAGGGTGCGGTTCCTCCTTTCACTTACACCATTCCACTGCGGTGTGTAAGGAGGAGTGAGTTGAGATAGAATCCCAAACTCCCGTAAGAAATCAATGAGGTCTTGATTAAGATATTCTCCTCCTCTGTCTGAGCGGAGTTTCTTAATCTTCTTACCAAGCTGGTTCTCAACTTCATTCTTGTATTCTTTGAACCGATCAAAAGAATCTGACTTATACCTCATTAAATAGATATATCCATATCTACTAAAATCATCAGTAAAAGTTATGAAGTACGAGAACCCACCCCTTGCTTCAACTGGAAATGGTCCACACACATCTGTGTGAACTAATTCTAGAAGCTCTTTAGCTCTTTCACCTTTCCCACTAAATGGGGCTTTGGTCATTTTGCCTTGTAGACACGCATGACATACACCAAGTGGTTTTAGTTCGAAAGAATCTAAATACCCATCTTGATGTAATTTTGTCAAACGTTTCTCATTGACATGACCTAGCCGGTGATGCCAAAGTTGGGTGTGGTATGAGTCATGTAAATTAACTTTGTTATCAATTGCCATTACTTGGTTTGTGTAGTCTAACACATAAAGGCCGTTATATAAATGTGCCCTACCAAAACAAATGCTATCTTTATAAAAGTAGCAACATTCATTTCCAAACTTGAATATGAATCCATCAGTATCTAATCTGGATACTGAAATAATGTTTTTGGTTACAGAGGGTACATAATAACATCCTTTCAAAACCAAGACCATCCTGGTAGGCAATGTGAGGTGGTAGTCCCCGACAGCTACAGCAGCAAGTCTGGCTCCGTTGGCTGCTCGTAGATCTATCTCCCCTCGATCAATCTTCATGAATCTACTTGGTTCCTGTATTTGGATACAGATGTGAGCACCACAAGCAGTATCTAATACCCAATTAGTAGAAACAGATAGATTGCATTCGATAACAAACGCACCTGAAGCTTCCCCTTGCTTCCTCGGCTGGGTGCAGTTTTTCTTCCAGTGACCCTTCTTGCCACATGCGAAAAAAACAGCATCCTGTTCCTTTGCCTCCCCTTTGATCTTCCTTTTCTTGGAAGGCCTTGAAGAAGCTTTGGGCTTAAAGCTCTTCGCCTTCCCTTTCCTTTTATTCACCATAAGGACAGAAGGTTTTTCACGCTTCATGTCATTGTCCACTTGGCGAATGAGGATAAGAAGATCAGATAGAGACTTCTCAATATTGTTCATGTTGAAATTAACAACAAAGTTTGAGAAGCTCTGGGGGGGTGATGCGAGAATGAGATCGGTACCCAGTTCTTCAGGGATTTTAAACCCTAGAACCTCCAAGCGCTCAATGTAGCCAATGAGCTTGACTACATGAGGCCCAGCTGGGGCACCCTCTCCAAGCTTTCTCTGAAACAGAGCCTTGGAGATCTCAAACCTTTCCTGTCTTGCTCTCTCCTGGTATAAACCACGGAGGTGCTCGAGCATGCTGTAGGCATCCATGTCTTCATGAGACTTCATGAGCTCACTAGACATAGATGACAGTATCAAACATTGAACGTCGAGAGCATCGTTCAAATGTTGATCATAGACTAGGAAATCTTCATCACTTGCCCCTGGGGCAGGAGAATCAGGAAGTGAGGACTCCAGCACATAAAACTTCCGTTCATGGCGTAGGATAACCCGAAGGCGCCTAAACCATTCCTGAAAGTTACTGCCGGTGAGGATGTTGTCTTTATCCAGAATTGATCGCAGAGAAAATGTGGTTGATGTGTTTGTCATTTTGATTCTACAATTTAAAAGAGCAGATTCATCAGTACTTTCTTGATTACATTTTATGAGAAATAATAAATTTTATTAAGTCTCCCACTATTTTATCAATTCCCAATGGCCCTCACCATTGAACTCAGAATGTCTAGTTGCTTTGACATTCTAATGGCAAGGATCCATATTTCCCTTCGCATAACCCAAAAAAGGGTTGGTCAAGCTATTTAAAGGTATTTAGGTAGGCGGGTCTTTGCCAACTGTGAGCTTACAGTTCCTTGATCTGTTGAGTGGACTCCCCAATCCTGAAATCCTGACTTGGATTTCCTCAACTCTTGCCTCCAATATTACATCAAGTCTAGCAAGGGCTACTTCTCTTGATGTAATATGGTTAAGTCAACCCGAAACCTTTCATAAGGGCTTCCTTTATAAAAGTAAGTGTCCCAACAAGGGTTGGTCAAACACATAGTTTTATTGAGTCTTGCCCTTAATCAAGTAACGGAAGGCTTGGTCTGACTTAATATGGTATTTGAGGGATTTTATTCTTTATGCGTATCTTTGCATTATCACATGCTTGTTAATATTAAGGGATGCTTGCTTAAGTGATTAACCATGTTCCGATAATGTATACGCATAGACCGGTTTTTATTTTATTCCATCTTTGCATGCTTGTTCATTTTATTAATTATGTGATCGCGACAACACATGCATAATATATAAACCATGCAATCTGACAGAAATAAAATAAGATGGCATGATCATGAGCTTCTATTTGGTTAGCTTATCTAGCGGTTTTGATAATCTTACCCTGACCTAGGGAAAACACCTTGAACCTGATGGTTCATGTTTTGCAGCTCCCACCTGTCCACCTTTGTATCTTCTTGTGTCGTTTTCGCCTTGGCTTCGGGATTTGAACCGTCTCCTCTGGCTTGGGAGATCCTCCATTACATGGGTTTACATTAAAGAAACCATGGGCACGCAGACCCTACATTTTATTGGAAGAAGGCTCGCAGGCCAACAAATTTAAATTAAATAAATTTAATTGAAACCATACACATACAAAGGGTCTTTGGTCTAGCTCATGATCATCCATAGTATGCAACGACATTTACGCATATTTAGAATTCAAATTCTTTTAATCGTTTTATTTAAGATAAGACGCGCTCGAATTCAATTAATTATGATCTTATAATTAATCAATTCTTTATCATAAATTCCTTTCTGAATTTCCTTGAGATTCTTCTCATCCATATTCCTTGTACGGGTCTTTGTATATTGGAGGAAACCTGGTGAAATTCCATTTCTGGAAAGTACACGGTGTGTAGTTTATAATTACACGGCGTGTATTTTTCTTTTCACCCTTTGTCCAAAGTACACGCCGGGGCTTTGGCGTGTTTTTTCTGTACTTTGGAAATTTTAGAGTACATGGCATGTAGATGAATCATACACGGCGTGTACTTCCTTGTTACGTGGTAACCGGCCTGGTGATCCCGTATACGCGGTACGCGACTTATCTTTGTACACGGTTTCACCTGGGTCGGAACGGACTACACGGCGTGTTGTTCCAAAATACACATCGTGTATTCCGGTTTCCACGCGCCGTTCTATTCTGGTCAACACGGCGTGATTAAAACTTAGGCATAATCAATTCACACGACGTGGTTTGGCGGACCAGTGCCGGTTCGTTGAACCTAAGTACATGGCATTTAGTTTTAATTACACGCCGTGTAATCCCATGTTGTACAGACAGAAAGAGCGGCTCCTCCGGATGAGTTCCTCGTTTTTATTTTAATCATAATTAAAATTAAAAGGTCGTTTCTGTGATATGAATCGAGAAACGAAGGAGGAAGAATAGATCTCGTTAATTCAGATTTATAGAACGATTTATTTCGAATTGAATCAAATATGAATGCGTAAATTATCAACGAAAATTAAATAACTATAATCAACGTTGTAACCTCCCTCTGATACCATTTGAAGGTTCCGGGCGCAGTGGAAGCGCGTGGGTGGATGTGCCCACTTGTCTTTCTGTCATGAGCAATGATCAATCCGGGATCAATACGACGATAAACGCCAGTCTCCACGGATCGAATCACAGAAAAAGACAAAGAAGATGGTTTTTCCCGGAACCACAAACAAGGATCGTTACAGGTTGATTATAATTAATTTAATTAATTATAAAGAAATACCTTTTGGGTGTTCTTTCTTCGTTGATGTTCTCAATCACGTTGTCAATGTGATCCGTCGTTGCGTCGCAGAAGCCAAGTGTAGACTCCCTCTAGCGGTGATCCACACGTGTACCTCGTATCACTGGACGTCGCCAAAAGATTCTCCGGGTGCTAGCGTGGAGAAGCCTTTGCTTGCGTTGTCCGCCTTAGATTGTCTTGATCCGATGGAAGAGGATCTCTCTCGGTCTTGAGAGCGTTCTTGGAGGAAGAGGTTCTTTCGGCCTTGAAAGAATTCTCCAGAGATGTTGTGCACAACGATTCTCTTGTCTCAGAAAAGAGTTGGGGTTGTGAGGATATTTATAATCGGGTGTGTGGGGTTATAGAGTTATGACAATAAATAAACGCGTTACGCGTTTTATTTATTTCATTGACTCTTTATTTAAAACCCCATGTCGAATAAATAATTCCTTGACATGCGCCCACGCTGATTATAATAAATATCATTTAAAACAATATTATATCCTCAAAATCCCAACTAAAAAAAACTACACGGAGTGTATTAATAAATACACGGCGTGTACTTGTTTTTCATTGAAAACTACACGGTGTGTACATTAAATGTACACGGCGTGTATATCTTGTTTTCATTTATTCATTTCCTTTCCAAAATAAAACTACACGGCATGTAATAATAATACACGACGTGTACTTGTTTTATTTTCTTTTTCCTCCATCATTTAAAACAACTTAGGCTTCCTTGAATAATTATTAAACCATGTACGAGAATAATCTTTATTCAACTTGAGATACTTGGATACACTTAGTGTGTGACCCTCTAGGCCTCTTTCTCGTTTGCATTAGGCGGGCTTGCCTAAAGTCCAAGATTACTGTCTAGCAACGGGTCAAGGCACCCAAGAGAAAGAAGTTGACGCCGCATTGACGTATCACCTCATACGAGCGCTTACTGTGTAATTTAATCCCTTTGTCTCAATATCTCATCAAGAAGGTTTCATGGCAGTGTCATAAACCTATATGCTTGATATGTCGTTCTTTGACTACCTGAAATAAAATCATCGTTGACACCATGGCCATGGAATTTAATGCGACAGTTCTATTTCAATCAAAGGGCCGAGATATCAACTTCCATAAATGGAAGGGACAAATCCTTCCTTGACTTATCCATTAACAACATGTCACTCGTGACACACCCAACGTACCCTACATCCCGCCAACTATCTGCGTGACAGTTTTCGTCAGTAAATCTAACTGCGCGAGTCATGACATGAGTTAATGATAATCTTCCAGTCCAAGGACCATTACACACGCTCGTAGATAGCAATATCCGATGACACCAAGACATGCAGAATTACTACTGGCGGGTCTATTCTCATAATCTCCCATCTTGGAGATTACCAAGTGCGAACTCCATGAGAGAGAGTCTCGTCTTCTTATGAGTACTCGCACATGACGGTCTGTATACTATGTCTCCTATCATAGTATGTCATCCAACCGCAGAACTTTATTTAAGAATATTGTTATAGCATTTCAAGGTTCTCATCATAGCGAGGATCTGCTATGACCTTATTAACGCAACAAATATTTCAGGACATTATTATATTATAGTCATGCAGAACAATGAACAATATATAATAAGTGAACATTTATGTAATCAAAGTACAAAACGGTTGGTTCTGAGGACACCAACCCTTACACTCATTCAGTTGCTATGCGGTCCACTAAGTCATTCATAATCGATTGAATTGATGATACTAGTAAAAATTCCATCTTCCTTCCCTCTTCCACAAAACCAACCTTAGGATTTTTATTCAAATTATCAAGGTCATGCATTCTGACCAAATCTTTAGGTAACAACTCAGTCTCAATATCATAAATTATTTTTGGTCTATTGAGGGATGCCACATTATAAGAATCAGGATAGTCTAATCCTCAAACCACAAAACCTGGGTCTTCTGCCCCGTCCTCAATCTCAACAGCCACTGAAACTCTTCCACACATGGTTTGATGCTCCCTCACAATGGGTGAATTCCCATGTACAATAGAAGCATTCCCAGTAGGTCTTTCTTCCTCAGAAGAGTATTCTACTATCAATTCAATCTTTGAAAGAGCAGGAGGGTCCTCTGGATTAGGTATAGATTCTTCCATTTCTCCTAATACATCCTCGGTAGGCACAACTAAGCTTCCAATTAATGGACTCATACATAAGCTAACAGAATCATAGACTTCAGATTCATTCTTCTATTCTTCTTTTTGCTCAGGGGCTGACTGGTCTTCCTCATGAGCAGGTGTCTCCTCTTCTTCTATGGATTCCCATTCTAAAGATACAATTTCAGCAGCAGGACTTGGAGGTAAGACCGAATCCCTTCCATCATCCATTGAAGTCTCTTCTTCTTCAGTCTCAACACTGTACTCAATTTCAACTTCATCAGGTCCTTGACCTCGATCCATCACATCCATAGGTTTTAAAGGATGATCCACAGGATTGAATTTATCATATACCTTCTGGTCATCATTAACCCACACTCCTCTCCATGGGTTCCAATTTATCTTCATGTATTTTCAAACTATGGTTTTCATTCAATAATTAATCTTTATACCACCGTCTCATCTTGAGACACAGCTACACCATTCACTTTGATCATCATTGAGATCAACATGGAAAAGAATAAGGAATTATTTTTTATTTTGGCCTTAACATGTCTTCCATTTGAATCATCAGAAATCTTCATAGATTCACTTTTACACAATGTCTCAAGAGATGAAAGAGATAGATATCAAGATATCTTAAATTTGCAATGTCCCCTCTCTTTGGAATTAAGACATGTTGAACAAATTTGAATAGCAATCTGTTCTATCCATCCATTTCAATAGCCACTAATTGTCTTTGAGTTCCATCACTGGTGAGCTCCTCCATGGCAGTCGAATAATCTAATATATCACTTGTAGGTGGTATAGATTTCGAGACATATCCAGATACACCATGGTGTGGATCCTTCAGGAATTCATCCCACTCAACAGATCAAAAAGACATCACCTTTCCATTCACAAAAGAAATCACTCAGTTCTCATCTTATGACATTTCAAAACTTAAAAACATATAAAATTGTTTCACTAGCTTCGGATAGTAGGGGCCATTGATGTTAGAAAAGAAATCTACCCACTTTTGATCATCCAACACTTCAAGCACTAATGATTTTCTAGGCAACAACCATTCTATGCACAACTCTTTTTCAATCATAATAAATCTATTCTGCAAATGAGGGTTCACTCGTCACCTACCTGACCTAGTTCTACCAACACTAACACTTGCTTCTGGCTCGGACTTCTGATTCTTTGAATTTGGCTCATCAGTGTCATCTCTGTTGGTAGGAAGTTTGGTTTTTTCCATCTCTGGTCCGAGGGATTTAGGGTTTTCGACAGATTCGAGATCTATTGTTTGAGGGAAAAGGGTTTGAGGCTCAGTGTATTGAGATGAAACTAGGAGTTTATTTTTATCATTTAGGAATCCTAAAATAAAAAAATGAAATGAAATAAATTACAAATGGTTCAGATTCTGGAGGCAGATAGAAGTTTAAAATAGTGCACTCATCGGTAGGGTCTATCAGTGAGAATTCCTATCAGTGAGGTCCATCAGTGAGGTTTCATCGGTGAGGTATCACATCAGTGAGATATTACATTGGTGAGGTTACATTGGTGAGGTTACATTGGTGAGTTATTCACATCGGTGAGGTATTACATCGGTGAGGTATTACATCAGTGAGGTATTCACATCGGTGAGGTATGACATCGGTGGGGTATTACATCGTTGAGGAATTACATCGGTGAGTTATTACATCAGTGAGGTAGCTACCGATTAAGGATAGTCATTCATAACTCATTTCTAATGTAACATAACCTATCTAAACTTAAGGGTTTGTTGAAAATGTCACCTATTTGATGTTCAGTACCTATAAATTCAAGAGTAATATTACCCTTTTGGTAATGATCTCTCAAGAAATTGTGCCTTACATTAATGTGTTTGGTTAAAGAGTGAGATACATGGTTCTTTGAATTGTTTATTGCACTAGTGTGGTCACAGTTCATAGAATCATTCTTAAAATCATATCCATATTCCAAAAGAGTGTGTTTCATCCACATAATTTGTGCACAGAAACTACTAGAAACTATATATTCTACTTCAGCAGTGGACAAAGCTACAAAATTCTACTTTTCACTACACCAAGATACTATGGATTATCATAATAAATGACATGTTCCAGATGTGATTTTTCTTTCCAATATGCAACCAGAAATTCAGCATTTGAGTAACTCATTAACTCAAAGGATTTTCCTTTTGGGTATAACAAACCTAAGTTTACAGTGTGATTAAGATACCTAAAAATTAATTTAATAGCAAGTAAATGAGATTATTTTAGATTATCTTGAAATCTTCCACACATTCTCACACTAAACATAATACATGTTCGACTAGCAGTAAGGTAACGTAGGCTTCCAATCATGCCCCTATAATTGGTTTGATCCACTGGTTTCCCAGTTTCATCTGTATCCAATTTACAAACTGTACTCATAGGAGTATCACTTTTCATAATACTATCCAATCCAAAACGTTTTAAAAGATACTTTGTATATTTAATTTTATTTAAAATAATACCATTTTCATTTTTAAAAACAAGAAATCCAAGAAAATATTTATGTTCTCTCATTAAACTAAAATCTAATTCATTTTGCATACTTTTTGAAAAATTAGTACATAAGTAATGTTTAGAAGATTCAAATATAATATAATTAACATAGATTGGTACTATCAAAAAATCATTATAAATTATTTTAATAAAAAGTATTGTATCAACAATCCCTTTTTTAATACTATTTGAAATATGAATATTACTAAGTCTATCATACCAAGATCATGGAGCATGTTTTATACCATATAAAGCTTTAGAATGTTTAAAAACTCTATTTGGAAAATTAGAATTAGTAAATCTAGGTGGTTGTTCAAGAAAAACATATTCAAAAATAAAACGAATTAGAAAATCACTTTTGACATCCATTTGATATAACTTGAAATTCAGATGAGTAGCATAGGCATGTAAGATCCCAATAGCGTCTAATCTATCTACAGGGGAGAAGGTTTCCGCATAGTTTGTACCTTGCTCATGAATATATCCTTGTGCAACTAGTCTATCTTTGTTTCTAACTATGTTTCCAGATTCATCAACTTTGTTTCTAAAATCCTATTTAGTGCATGTTGTCAATGTGTCCTCGGGTTTGTCAACTAATTCCCAGACTTTGTTTCTTTCAAAATGATTTAACAATTCATGCATAGCCATTACCCAAAATTCATCATTTATAGCATCATTGACATTTTTGGGTTATAACTATGAATGAAATGCTTAATGTTCAACCTGTTTTCTTAGAGAATATCTAGTCTGTGTCCCTCTATTAAGATTACCAACAACAGCATCCATAGGATGATTCATTAGAATCCTAGTTGATCTAGTAATGTTAGGACTAGAAATTTCAGGTTCATCTAATGTTTCTGGTTCAATAGAAGCAGATTCTGGAGTATGTCCAGTACAAGATGTTTTTACAGTAGGTTTTTTTGTTTTATCACTAAGATCCAAAATAGGCAAATATTCTTCAATATTTTAAAGAGAGGTTTTAAGCTCTTGTGGATCAGTTTCTTCAAACTTGACATGAATAGATTCTTCCACACAATTGGTTCTTTTGTTAATGACTCTATATTCATTTCTAGTTAAAGACTAACCATGAAAAATTCCTTCATCACTCTTAGAAGCAAACTTGTCCAGATTATCCATTGTATTGTGGATAAAGACTTGGAATCCAAAGAAACTAATGTAACTAACTTTGGGTTTTCTATTATTCCATAGTTCATGTTGGGTGTTATTGATAATAGGACTAATCAAGACTCTTTTGATAATATAAAAATCTATATTCATAGCCTCATCCCAACAATAAATAGGCAGATCATACTCATTAAGTATAGTTCTTGCAATTTCTTGATGGGTTTAGTTTCTTATTTCTACTACACCATTCTACTGAGGTATCCTAGGAGTAGAAATTTTGTGACTATATCCATCGTGTGAGCAATAAGATTCAATCTCTTGATTTTCAAACTCCCAGCCATGATCAGTTCTCAGGTTCTTAATCTTAAGTCCACTAAGGTTTTCTACAGACTTGGAGTATTTAAAAAAGTAAGAACAAGATTCACTTTTTTTAGCTAAGAAGTATACCCAAGTATATAAACAAATGTAATCTACTAATACATAGACATAGTTCTTCCCATTTAAACAAGAAACTCTATAAGGTCCAACCAATTTCATGTGAACCAACTTGAGAGGATGAGAAGTTGAAGCTTCATTCATTGATTTAAAATAAACTTTATGTAACTTTCCCTTTTGACATGGATTACAAACATTGTTTGATGGGAATTCATGTTTAGGCAGGTCTGTAACTAAGTTCATCCTAGTAAATTTTCTATGTGAATGGATGTTGCAGTGTCCTAATCATCTGTTCCAAATCCAAGACTCTTTATGAAAATCATTTATGAAAGTATCATTTTGTTTGGATACAAAATTTAAATCAATAACATAAACATTTTCATTTCTCAAGGAAAAAATACAAAAAAAAATTAGAGTTAAAAACATTACAAGAATCATTTTCAAATTTAACATTAAATCCATCATCACATAATTGAGAAATACTAAACAGATTATATTTAATTCTATTAAAAAATAAAACATTATATGTTAAAACAATATTAATTTTACCAATTTGTAATGGGCTGATGATTTTTCCTTTAGAATTATCACTAAAGGTGAAATTGCCTCCATCAACCTTTATTATGCTTTTAAATCATGATTAATCCCCAGCCAAGTTACTTGAACATCCTCTGTCCATGTACCATACCTTTTTGTGAGAACTCTTCAAACAGGTTTCCTGCAAAACAGGTTTAAATAGAAAATGGTTTTGGTACACATATCTTCTTGGGTCTAGAAAGGTTATCAAGCAAGGATTAGGTACCCTAATTTCCCTTATGGGTCTCATATAATTTAAAGAATCAATATATTTCAAAAGAAAACATTATTTGATCTATAACCATATGAATAACTAGTTGAAGCATACGAATTTAAAGAACTGGAACTAGCATAATTTTGTCCAAATTTAGGAATAAATTGATTTTTGGTAAACTGTCTCATTCCAGGTTGGTATCCCAAAAAAGTAGTGTACTTTAGCACACTTGATTAACTAATATTTGAGTATGTGTACCTTCTCCATTTGTGAAATTTTTTATGTCCTTTCTATGTTTTAATTAGAAATTTTTAGTTCAGTATTTTCCTTCAACAGTAGAGCATTCTTTTCATTTTCTATATAAAATGAAGATTTATCATTGGCAGTGAGAGAATTTTGTTTCTTTAGAGACTTATATTTTTTCTTTAAGTTCATTACATGATTCTTATACCATGTTACAATATTCAAATAGTTCCTCACTAGACATGTTTTCAGATTCAGAATCAGTTCCATAATAATAATCATTCAGCATAGGGGAAATATGTACTTCATAGGTATTGGTCATGAAGCACATGTTGGCATGATTATTTCCAAAATCAGAAACATCAAAATCACTTGTGCTGTCTTCGGAAGAACTCCAATTAGCTTTCATAGCTTTCTTATACTGATTTTCCTTGTAGTCATATTTCTTTTGGAACCTCAATTTTGGAAAGTCTGCTTTAATGTGACCTTTCCTTTTGCATTCATCGCAGACAACTTCATCATTCATGTCAGGATTCTCCCAATCCTTCGTTCAATGACCCTTGTTGTCATATATTCATTTGTAATTAGATTTTCTGAAGAACATATTTTTCCAAAAAAAATTCTTGAATCTCTTGGCTATCTGAGCCATTTCTGCATCACTGTCTGAATCCGAATCTTCACAGGTTGATCTTTCAGTAGGTACATGTATTTTCTCCTTGTCTTTGATCTTTGAAGCAGTAGACTTGAATTCCATGGATTTTCTCTTGGGTTCATCATCATCTTTTTTTTTTCACATTATGTTCTTCCTCACACATCATAAGCTTACATATTAATTCCTTAACATGCAGTTTTCTTATGTCGCATGATTATATAATGGAAACAAATGTTCCACTCCATAATTCTAGAAGAAATCATAATGTCCTCATAATTTCTTCCTTTGCTGGAACATCTTTTCCATGAGAGCTCATAGTATTGACAATCTCATTGAACCTAAGATACATGTCAGAAATATTTTCATCAGATTTCATTTTAATGTTATCATATTTAATAGTATATGTATTCAATCTCATTTCTTTAACATTGGTTGTTCCTTCATGGGAAACACTCAAACTATCCCATATTTTATAAGCATTTTTACAAGAAGAAATTATATTAAACTCTTCATCTCATAATGCACAATACATGGAATTCATAGCTTTATAATTATTATTGTAAGCTATCTTTGTAGGTTCATCCCAGGTTGTTCTTTCAGTTTCATGAATTTTATATTGTGACTCTATAGCAGTCCAAATATCAAAACTCATACTTTCTAAGTGATTTTTCATTTTCTGTTTCCACTGGGCATAATTTGTACCATTAAATAATGGAGGCATGATAGCATTAACACCTTCTAGTCTATTGTTCAAAAATAGATTTTAGAAAATATATTAATGAGAAAAAATTTAGAACTAATAGAAATTTATGATCTTTATAAATGCAACTAAAATCACAGTTTACAAACAGAATGTTTTTAAAACTTTTATTAATAAAAATCATTGATACCAAATGTTGGTCGGAGTGGATACTCAAGAGAGGGTGGGTGAATTGAGTTCCATTTAAAATTTCTGTTAAAAATATTTCTCTTAAAATCCCCTTAATTAAAAACAAATTTAAACTATAGTGAATTAATACAGATTGTAAATGATTAATTAGTTTCTCAAAGACTGATTAGGTCTCGGTAAATTTAATCTGACGAATAAATTAACTTCTGAATCTAACTTACGGGTTTACAATAAGTATAAACACATGCTAATTTAACTATCAAAGTAACTTTAAAATAATTTTGTATTTCAAAGTAACTAGCCACAGAATATGTAATATATATATGTAGTATAATATAGAATTATACTAAAAAGTGCACAAGATTTTACCAATAGGTTTAATCTGATGCCGAAACATAGTCCTCTCAAACAATTTATATAAATTTATCCACACCCTAGATCGGCGTAAACTACAGTGCATTGACTATCCAGGTTCAAAGACCTCTACCACAGTTCTACATGGGAAAAAGACAACATCTCATAGCTGTCCAGATCTTACTTGACCTCTACCACTATCCAATGTGGGATACAAGGGACTTATAGAGTTTGAATGAGGATTTAATAATCCTCCAGCTTAGCTCAGGAGAGTGTGTGTGTAAAATAAACAGGGTATACACACTGCTCGAAATGTAAATAAAATAATCACTAAAGTATGTGTGAATGAGTTTAGAAAAGCTTTAGTGATTGGAAGTGTAGCTCTAGACTCATTTGATTGGTCCTAAAAGCTTCTGAGTCATTCTCGAGTTTATGTTCTGAAAAATAGAGTATCGTTTTCTTCCATGGTTCCAGGTTCAGCTTTTTCAGCTTTAGTGTACAGGAAGCACTATGTAGTTTTCACTTCGTGAAAAAGATGAATCTTGTGTTCTCCTATAGAAATGAATTTCTTCGTGTATGTCTAGTGTTCTTGGAGTATGGATGTATCCATGTGTGAATAAACAATGTTTCAATGATTTTGAGACCTTGTATTCTTTCACCCATCATTTTCCTTCTTAGTTCCTTGATTCTCTCTCTCTTTCTAGGTCTTTATCATATCTTTTATAGATTTCATCTTTGGACAAAAGGAATGATTACTTTTTTCATGGGTACTAGGTACGATTACCTAACATTGGAACAGATATCATTAAATAACATTAACATCCTTAAAAACATCAAATGCAACCGTTAGCTTAATAATTAAATAATTTTGAGAGCATAGAGTTTGACTGGATGGTTAATCATTAGTAGCCTTATGTTGGTAGATGTGTACGGTGGAGTTTGTGTAGCAGTGACCTTTCATCGGTAGCTCTTTGAACTTGTATCGGTAGCTCCTGATATCGGTATCCCGTACTCTGTACTGGTAACTATTCATATTGGTATCTTTATATACCAGTGACTTCATTCAATCAGTAGATCCTCATCTATCGGTAGCTCTGCTTTGTATCAGTTGCTTTATTTTGTATCAGTGACTCTGTATATCGTTAGCTCTTGGTCTATCCGTAGCTCTGGTCTATCAGTAGCTCTATTTCTCGGTAGCTTGCTTAGTTCCAGTTTAAGTGTATTGGTAGACTTATGAATATTAGTAGATCTGGTCTATCAGTAGGTCTGTGTATCGGTAGCTCGCTTAGTTCCAGTTTATGTGTATTGGTAGACTTATGCATATAGGTAGCACTGTTTATCGTTGACCTTAGCTTATCGGTGACTCTTTCTATCAGTAGACTAAGTCTATCTGTAGACTAAGTACCGGTAGCTCTGTATTAGTAGCTATACGTAGATCGGTGACTAACACTTATCTGTTTTATGCTAAACATTTCCGATTGGTTTAGAATAACTTCAAAACTTATATAAACAAAGATAAAAATTGATTAACATATTTCAAGGATTATTTTAATATTATTATCAGATAGAATGTCATAGAATAAGTGAATTATAATTTAAATAAACATCAATTGGGATTTTCACAAGAATGTGAATCATAGATGGGGTTATCAAACAGATGTGGTCAACAAGAGATTATTAGATGAAACTACCAAATATTCTTACTCTATCAAGAGACTCTACTGCTAACCAGAACAGGATCACTGGGGATGACCCATATATGATCACTAGTAGTTGACCCACACTGAATCACTAGGAGATGACCCACATAGGATCTATAGAAGCTAACCCACATAGGACCTCTAGAGCTGACCCACATAGGATCTCTAGGAGCTGACCCGCACATGATTTTTGTGAGCTGACCCAGACATGATCGCTAGAGCTGACCTACATAGGATTTCTGGTAGATGACCCATAAAAGATCACTGGAGTGGACCCACAAAGGATCACAATGAGCTGACCCACACAGGCTCTCTAGGAGCTAACCCACACAGGCTCTCTAAGAGCTGATCCACACAAGATCTCTAGGTGCTGACTCACATATGATCTTTGGATCTGACACACAAAAGATCACTAAGAGTTTTCCTACACTGGATCACTAGGAGCTGACTCTCACATGATCTCTATGATCTAACCCACACAGAATAGCTTGTAGCACAATTCCTGTCACACCCAGCATCTGGGTCATCGCACAAGCCTAGCTCATCTCTAGGAGAATATTATTTCCAATCCACTGGTCGATTCTCCAAATACCACGATGTCCCACAATGAAGTCTCTCAAAAAAACCTCCACATTGTAGGGGTCTAAAGGCAATAGACAGTGCATCATTCAAACGCCCGGTCTGTAAGTTATTAGCCTTTTAGTTCTGAGGCCCATGTTGGATTCGTGTCCTTCCTACCCAACTGTTCCCCAAAATTAACAAAAATTCTATTTCTTTATACAAAAGTGACCGCCTTGTTACAATGTTTCTAGTGCCACTAACAGTTCATCAAACGTACATATGGTACCACAGTTACGGCCAAAAGAATGTAAATGGGATATAGTGGGCCTAGGTCTGGTCTGACCCAGTCGGACTTACCCGACCTGACCCGCCTGGGATGACCTAGTTCGGTTCGACCCAGGCTGATCCACTGGGATCGGATCAGACCACTAGGCAGCCCAGGCTATTGGGTTCGGCTAGGCCTATTGGAAGCCCACCCACATGGTCCGGCCCGACAGGCCGCGAGGGGTTGCGGAGGGAAGCAGGTGGTCATGAGACTACAAAGAGTGTCGTAAGGGTGTGAGGTTGTGGAGCGTCTCAGGTGCCGGTTGCTGCTAGGGCGTGAGGCCACAGGGCAGTTCGGTCGGTGGGGTTTGTCAGAAATGGAGGCGACATCTCGGGTGGAGGCTTGACCTGGACGGCGGTGGCAGCTCATCCCGGCGGTGGCAGCTCGGACAGTGACGGTGGCTCAGCCCAGTGACAGAGGCTCTGACTGAGGCGGCAGCTCAGTCCAGGAGCAGTGTCTCGGACGACATCTCGTCCCGATGGTGGCGGCTCAGGTGGCAGCTCGGCCCAGACGGTGGCGGCGGCTCAGCCTGGACGACGACAACAGATCGAACGTAGGCGGCGGCTCGGCTTGGAAGGCGTAGAGCAGCGGAGGCCACAGGGCGACAGGGTGTCGGGTGGCGCGTTGGCCACGGGGCGGTGGGGAATAGTTCTATCATTGGTGGATCTCTAGTTCCACCGGTGCCTACCGCGAGCAGTGGTCGTCATCAACAAAGTCTCCTACTTCAATCGTGAAAGATGCACCATTCATGAAGAATGGAAGAGGGGTCGGTCCATATCTGTTTGGCCCGCACCCTCCGAATTAGAGCATTACCAAGAGGCTCCACAAGACCATGAAAATTTATGTATGATATTTAGGATCTTCAATCCCAACAACCTCCATCAATCACTAATCCCATTCCTGCATAAGAATCATAGAATTGTAGATCATGGGAACAAAACCCCTACCTTGTTTGACTCGTCGAAGGAGGTTGTGAGAAAGAAGTCGAAGACGACGGAGGGGGTGCCAACGATCATTGATTCTGAAACCACACATTGATGATGAGCTCGTACGTCATCATCTTCCTTGATTTATGAATAACGTTCTTTGATGGCGTTCTTCGTTGGAGTTATGTGTTGGCATTCTTCATTGGATTTCTTTCTCCCAAGGCTCCTTGTTTATTCTTTTTTTCCATGAGTTTCCCCCAACACCACCAAAAACTTTATTAGCCAAAATTATAGAATATGTTGGTATAATTTCAAACTGGGATAATTAATTACATAGGTTGGAATAATTAATTATTTTTTGGGTTGCCAAAGTTATGGTTGGAGAGAGTTTAAGATGTTTCCCACACTTATGGGGGGAGTTCAAGAGGATTCAAGCCTCATGTGGTCCCCACCATCATAACATTTCATTGGAGGTAATTTTGGGTGGTCCCCACCTCCATATCCTCCTGGGAGGTTTAGGCCATGTTCTCCCCACTTCTCAACATCAACATGTTGGATGTTTTAACAAATAATATAAAAATAAACGCTACACAATTTTATTTTTAATTTATTATTTAACATATATGTGAATAGCTACCTTCCACCCTCGACCAACTATGGTCGAGTTGATGGTCTCCATATTTGAATATCGGTTCTTCGATTTCAACAGTGCCCTTAGATTTCAATTTCAAGCAGCGGTTCAAAAGTTAGAAATACACGCTCGCACTTTTAATAAACATACCTGAAAATAACTTTGAAAAATTTTTAACAGTCACCCTCGACTAGAGTTAGTCGAGTTAAGGCTCTGCCCAAGTGAAACACGCCACAACAAACCCAATGGTACTCTCAGATTTCCAATCTACGTTACTGTCTAAAATATATGGAGTTTACTATAAAATAATTGTCACTTAATTATTTTATTTACGGCCAACAACTATCATTCACAGGTGGCCCGCGTTGGCCGTGGTTTGTATCATTTTAAATAATTTATGCCATCATGATTTTAGTGGTGGTCTCAAGTTTTCAAATCAAGCTACCATTTGTGAGATATAAAAAATTGAAAAATAAAATAATTTATTTAATTATTTTATTTACAATTATGAAATTTTTGTTTTTCCTCACTGGAGGCCTGCACCGACTAAAATTAGGTCACGCCTATGGTAATCCCACAATCCTGAATGCAACGATGCCCTCAGATTTTTGATCTATGTAACCATTTAAGAGATATTCTACGTTTTCAAAAAAACTTCTTATGGAAGCTTTTCAAAGTTTAACAAAATATCGAAAGACCATTCTGGGTGATCCGGTAATCAGAATCATGCGTCGTTAAATATTGTGGTCTCGAAATAATTCCATAAAATTAAAAAATATTATAAAAAATTTTCTGGACATTAAATTCCTACCTACCCTACAAAACCCCCTACACCCCCCCCCCCCACCGAACAACACCGTTTCACCCCCACTAGACACCCACACCCCTAGATACCTCCATTGACACCCTGTCCACCTCCCATGCAGACCCCCTTGACACCCCCTGGGTCCCCCACCCCTGGACTACCCTTGTACACCGCCAGTAGACACCCCCTCCTAGACACCCCACCGTCACCATCCCTCATTCCCTACAGACCCTCCTGCACCCCATGACACCCCATGTATAGCCCCAGGCTTCTAACCAGTACAGAGTAACCTTTTTTCCCAGTATAGAAAAATTTTCATTATAGATTTTTAAGATATTAAAAAAATAACAAAACAAATATGAATCATCTCAATGTATTTATTATCCCAAAGACTCCATTTTGTAGTCATAATTGATTCATGTAACCCAATATATTCAAATTGTTTAGACATTATCTGGTGGTCCATCAAAAATTACCTTTTGTGCTCCTAAAAACAAAGTTTATTATGTCCAACTTTTTGGAACTGATATAAAACCAATTATTTTTTCCTAGAATAACCTGATGATAAAAAAATAGTTTTTTATCCACCACTTATAGGGTCTGACATATATCATTATTTTTTAATTATTGGATGTTCATCCACCACACCCAGGTATAGAAGAAACATAAAGTACCTCTGGTACGGTGGTCAGATCTGCTATATTGGTCAGACATGATATAGTTCTCAGAGCTACAACAATACCCTCATCATTGGGCCACGGGCCTTGGGCCCCCAGATCCCTGGATTCATGGCACATTTCCCCATGAAACCCCCAACGAGCTCACCATGTAGATGCCAAGGGATGTCTCACGAGTGTGTCATGTGGTTTTAGTGTCTATCAATGATTTGTGTTCTTTTTTATTGTGGGATACGTGTATTACATGTTTAGTTTAATAAAAAAAATAGTCAATTGAAAAATACACCCATAGTCAATAGAGACATTCAAACATTTGTTAAGAAATATCATCCCAATAACAAATACAGTAATTATAGAACAACATTTTACTTTACTAGTGACAATTAATACATATATTTACCACCAACCTACATTTTATGAACCAATATAGTATAAAGAAGGAATCGTAATGATGATACAACCTCATCACATATATATCATGATTATCAAATAAAATTCAACACAATATCTAGTCTAATAGGGTTCTATAGAAGAAAATATGAGGTTTTTAAAAAAAACACGAACATTTTTTGATTTCATTGTTAGAATGATTGGTTTACAACATGTAAATATAACGCTACATTTGTAGAAGAAAATATTTTCAAAAAAATCACGACTTACACAATATTTCATCACACCATCATTTGGTTAATACCAAATACTCTCGAAAATGAATGATTAATATGGATGTTTATCCTTACCTAGTAGTATATATCAATAACCCTCAATAAATTTGTGATAAATTGAAGGAGGAGAGTGAGCTAAGAGATGGGGATGTTGCCCGGGGTGTTCGACCATGGGGGTTCACACACGCGACTAGAGTGGGGGATGAGGACATCATGAGAGGAGAGAGAGCCGAGAGGGGAAGGGATAACATCGTCAGAGTAGAGGGAGCCAAGAAAGGCTAGTGGATAGGAGGGTGGAGGTGGAGGCCATGAGGTTGAGGAAGTCGAGGTCAGGGATTGGAGGAATGGAAGGGGGTAGAGGTCGAGGAGGGTTCATGCAGGAGGAGGGTGAATAATAGAGAGGGAGCCTGAAATCATGTTTTTTTACCAACTGTTAATAATAATTGTAGGTGAATCATACCTTTCCCAACATTTTCTGTAAATTTTTGGAAAATCCCTACTAAATTTATTTATACCAATTGTTCTAATAGAACCATTGGTATAAATTATTATTTCCAATAGTTTTAGAAACCCATTGGGAAATATGTGTGGGTATATGTTTGTTTTCCACTAGTGATTACAATCTTCTAAATTCAATATCTCTTATGTTATTGATCAGAATTACAGACCATTTGTGTTATTGGATACACATCGACGAGAAGAACCTCAATCAGATTTTTGACATGAACAACATAATGAATTATTCAAAATACTTTTCCACATTTTAAATGCCTATTTTTAAATAAAATTATCAAATGATAATTTTAATGAATTATAAAATGATAATTGTAACACCTTATCAAAAAATAATAATGTGAAATATCCAAGGATTATTATTGAAATTTTGTATCATGAAATTTTTGAGATAAATGTGAATAATTTAATCAGATAATTAATAAAGATAATTATATATAATTATCCAGTGATATTAACATATTTTTAGAGAATACAATCATGTTAAATGAATGGTGATCATAAATAACGGATAATTGTCACACAATAACTAGGATGATTTAACAAATGATATTTTCATAAAATTGTTGAATGGATAAATATTTTAAATTATAATATGATAATTATTTGGAGTATCAAAAGATAATGAATTAGAAAATAATATATATATAAAGATACATATATATATATTGACAACTACAGTTCGTATAATTTATAAAAAAAATCTAGAATTATTTATTTTGAATATCAAAATGAATATATAAATATATATAGATACACATATATTTCATATAATTACATTGGATCATAAGGATAATTTTATGAAATATAAATGTATTCATTTTTAATTACATGAACTATTGATGGATAATCCCATACACATGTGTTGACCAAGAACTATAATAGAAAAATTAAATAAGAGAGATAAAAGATTATTACATGTAACTTCTTAATTGATAATTTGAAATTATCCAAGAGAGATAACATGTTATCGCATGTAATATTTTAATCAGTATTTTGAAATTATTTAAGAGGGTTAAAATATTATCCCATAAACTATTTTATACAATAGTTATAAATTATCCATGAGAGATAAAATATTAATGAATATAATATTTTATTTGAAAATTTTAAAATTATCTAGTAGATAGATCATATAATAACATAATTTATTATAGTTTGTTTTGAAATAAAATAATTTGTATCAATTATTGGAACACATGACAATCGTTGACCATTGATGTGTCAATGTTTACAATAATAAGACAATTTAGAGTTGTATGTAACCAAATACAGTTGTTTATCTGTGTCGGTGACATTGACGACATTGTGGTAGGTGGTTCCATCCTGATTATCCAATTTGATTAATCTTGATTTGCTTGATTTATTTCAATACTTGATTTAAGTTTAGTTTCATAAACACACTATTAATTCATGTAATAAAAACATATTCTAGTGTTTTGATATATCTAAAATTGTTTTGGCATGATATATAGAAACTAATCAAATCTATTGAACTGGCATGATTTTATGGAAACTGGTTATTTTAATTTTTTAATAAAAATCTTGGATTTAAGTGAAATGATTTCAAATAAATTGTGTAGTTAAATTGTTGAAATAAATTGTGAAATAATGTAACTGGTCAAAATGGATTTCAAACTGGTCAAAATGGAATAAAAATGTTTTGATAGAAACCCATTGGTTTTTGATGATTTAATGAGGCATGTTTTTGAATAAAACATTTTTTGGATTTAAATGGAAAATTAGATTTTAAATGGTTGTGTTGGATTTAATTATTTTAATCTTTCATAAATTCTACTTCAAATCATTGATTGTGTAAGACCACAATAATTCCTCAGGTAGATTCTGAGTTAAATGGAAAAACTCAATGATTAGTACAATGTTTTAAAACATACATGCAACAATTCACAACACTTGGTAGATGATGAGAAATCCTATTTAACCAGTGTCTGGACGTTGTATGTGTTCACATTTTTTTGAGGCTTATTTGATTGTGAAGATTCCTATAGATAGAAATAATATCATACCAATGTGGTAGATGACCATGTTTCTTTCTTCTTTTTATATTTGAGATATAAATATAAGTTAATTCTTTGGAAATTATTTTTATTCAATTTAAATTTAAATAAATTGTATTATGTTACTATATTAACTGAGACATTGCATTAGATATCTTCAATCATTTGTAAAGACTATTCTTACCATATTTTTACATCAATTGAACTGTATAACATGATTTTTTAAATTATTCTCTAAAAATCTAAAACATGGTTATCAATAAAAATTGAGAGGATTTCATTCGATGATCAATTGTTTGAATCTATTTTGGAATTTTTGGTGAGATCCTTATTCTCATTTTGGTGTACACCAAACATGTTCCTTTTGGTGTTTGTATATTGTCTTCATACGTGTTTGGGAAAATGGAATGGATCACTTGAAGGTAGATCAATCTACTGAACCATGAACCTATGGTGTTGTGTGCTTGTGTAAATGGGATATGTTTCCCTATTTTAGTACTTGGGTTTTAGTAATTTGGGATTTTTATTACTTATTTTATTCTTATACATTTCTCCCAGTGGTGTTTACTTTTTATATGCATACTGTCATTATTATTTTACTTCTTCATTATTATAGGAAAAATAATTCCAACGTTCAAGTGGCATGATGTCTGGTGCTTTTCACTAATCCCATGGGATCAGGAATCCCATTCGGTCTATATAAATGACGACTAAGTTATTGGGAGACCATGGTTCATCCTCCTATTCATGAAAACTAATTTAAAAACATCTATAATTAATGTTTTTTAGAGATGTTTTAAAAGTTCACAAATGATCATTTAATAGAACATAAAAGGAATTTTACAAGAGTTAGAGACTTAACTCTATAAGGCGGTGTTAGGAACCCTAGTTTAGTCGTTTTCTTCTTGGAGAAGACGGCAGCGGCCGGGCTGATCCCTCCCCCCGCCCCCTGGTGGTGGTGGGGTCATCGAGGATTCGTCCCTTCTCCAACCCTGACCTGCTACCTCCTTTCCTGAAGGCAGCAATATGCCCAAAAGTATCAAAGATCCTCAATGGTTTCTTGAACCTTCATATATCAACAGTAGAGTTCACAGAAACCTCCGTGCTTCTGAAGCTCACACTGGTGGCGCGGTTCAAACAGAGAAGACCTTCAGTCCACTTCCTTAACCGCTTCGTCTTCGATGCCTGGGACTTGCAAGATAGGGAGGCAGTGTGATTACATGACAATCACAACATCATGATCCAATTTTCATTAGAGGAGATCCACATCAGTTTTTGGGCGAGGTCTCCTTGATGTTGTAATGGCCTTCAGTTGTTTCTCATCAGTTGGTCGTTCGATTTCCACATGAAGTGTAACTCTCCCTCTATTGAAATTTGGGCTAGTTTTCTTAATTTATCATTACCTTTCTAGAATCCCTCTGTAATCATATTTCTTGGTAATATGATCATTAGGTACCTGTGTTCGGATAGCCACACAGATTCAGTTTGTCACCCTGTAAATCCACGAATCTATGTAGAGGTTGATGTTTCTAGAGTTCCCATTGATTTTATTTGGATCACGGTTGAATATGAGTATATATACAAGCAGCATGTGGTTTTTGAGAGTTGGATGGAGTTTTTATATTCATCTATAAGGTTGGGTCATTCCATGGAAGTATGTTCTTGGGAGCATCCATCGATGGTGGGTAGGGGACTTAAAAAACCATTGAAGTTTGATTGGGAGGTCCCGATTCCACCAAGGATGGCGGCACCTGTTCAGAGCAAGACACCGAAAACATGTGAGGCGGTTGTAATATGACAAAGGGAAATAAGAGGGGATGATAGCAGTGGAGAATATATATTATCGTGAATTGGTGTGGAGAATCCTACCAGCAACGATGTAGTGGATTGCAGCATGGAGGTTGGTGTGGGTTATGGTGCGGGGAAGGAAGTTGTGACGCACCAATGCAATCCGAAGGTTACCGATGTGTTCAAGATGTTACGAAAGGACCTTGAAAGTCCATATAACATACCAGGGGTGAATGATCCTCATTTTGAACCCCAATAATCCTGTGCAATAGGTTTGAAGGTCTTATGGATGTAGCATCGGGAGATGAAACACCTATTGTGGTAGAGGGAGAGGACTCTAACAGGAAGAACATCAATGACCTTAATAAGGAAGTTGAAAAAATTGACCATGTTTTTCTATATTGTCTTATTGGATTTGGGGTGGAGGAACCCATTGTAAACAGTAAGATTTTATCTACTGGGGAGTCCAAAAATCTCATGAAAAAAAGAAAATGGATGAGAAGTTGGACAGTGAGGTTAGGTGTCAATTTGTACCACCAAGTCTATCTTCACTTCCCATGTGGCTGATTTTATGTTTGGATGATGAGGTGACAGAGAATGTGTCATTTCGAAATGTGTCGGAGGAGGAAGCATCCAATTTTATGGTCATGGACATTGAAGTGAATCTTAATGAGGAACAATATATTTGGGTCGACAAACAGGACACAATACTGGTTGGGGGATTCAATAAGGGGATAATCAGACATGAGGAGTACATACATGCCTGGGCTAAATTGACATCTTTGCTTGATGTCCTGATAAGGGGAAATCCATATACCCAGGTATCCGCTATATCCTGGAGGTTTTTGAGAGATACTGTATCATACAAAGTTGAATTGTTTTTCAACGTTGTTGTTATACCATTATTTCACTAATATTGGGGTGCTCTCTTTTTCATGAGATGTTTGGATATGAGGAAGTGCTTCTTCAGATTGTGTGTCCCAAGTTGATTTTGGGTGATTCAATTCCATCATGTTTTATGGTCTTGCCTTAGATGTGGTTTAGAGAACAAGGTCGTCACTTCTGCATGTCACTTGGAGCGGAAGTTTGAGAGGGTATGGCTTGGCCATTAGGACCATGCTCGGGTACCTTTTCATGAACCTATTTGCTGAGTCCCATGCTTTGGTGGAGTCCTTTTAATACTCAGCTGCTCGGAAGAGGCAAGACCAATAATAGCTTTAGGATCTTTTGTGCTGTTTTTTTTGTTGTTTGATGGACTTGGGGTTTCTCACATCTCCTTAAACGTTATTTGATAATGAAAAAATAATAATTTTCAGTCATATCCCATAAAATAAGATGTGTATCATAAATATTTAATTGTATCATAACATATGGAACAATGATAGGTTTTATAATACATTCATCTAAGCATTACCCATGAATAAATGTGGGTTTCATAAGAATATAACCCCCAAAAGAGAAACATTTATCATAAACATATAACACTTGAAATTGAAATAGAATACATAAATATATAACCAATAAAATATAGATGAGTTTCATAATCATATAAATCATATAAGAAAAAAGAGTTAATAAAAATATAACCATAGAATGATAAACATGTTTCCTAAACATATAACCCATGAATGATAATTGAGTTTCATAAACTAATAAACCATGAATGAGAAATGGGTTTCATAATCATTTTATCATAAATGAAAAATGTGTTTTATTAACTTATATACTAGGAACAGGAAACAATATTCAAAAAATCATTCCATGAATACATAATCCATTTAGAGAAATAATATGATTAGTACTGTTGGATCATTTTAATTTATGTTCATGAGTAGCACAAACTTATTACATCTTATATGGATCCTATTTTTTGAGATATCATTAAAAATAATTTCTTGAGGAAAATTTCAATTATTCTAAAAACAATATTTTAAACATAAAACATTTTCATAACTAATTTGGTTGAAAGTAAACAATAAAATATATAATAGAAGATATAGTACATTATCCAAATATTTACATGAAAAAATAGAAATTAATATTTAAAAAATTTAATAAAATTTTTTAATGTAAAATAGTTTTTAAATCGCATCTTGTTAAAAATTGAATTGAAAATATTTAATAGATTATTTTAAAATCATAAAACATCTATAACAACTTATTATTTGAGAAAAAATTAGAAAATTTTATATGGGAAATATAATGAAAAATATTTTTCATAAAGTGTAATCTTTTAAATATTCAAAAAAATCTTCAATGGATGATCATGGTGGATGAAAAAATGATACATGCAGAACATTATATTTTTCACATAATATGTTTTGAAAAGATCATCGATCAAAAAATAAAAAGATGAATCCTTTTTAAATTTTTTTCAAATTTAATAAGGGGTAATAGTTTATTTTAAATATCTAATTATTATATTAGAACACCTTTTAAAGAATTTTTATTTATCATGGTTTTGATGTGACATTGGTTTATGACAAAATTGTGAGATAATGTCAGATTTCTCTAAAGAAACATTCTTTATTATCATAATTATAAATTATTGAAAAAAAAATTAATAATTTATGAAGCATTCATGAATAACCCTAGGATAATAAAAATAATATTACTTATTCAAATATTGAACAAAAAATTTATTAAATTAAATAATATTCATATGAATAACAAAAAATGATGAGATTGTTTCAATAAGCACTTACCACATGGGAACATTGGATCACAATCCCCGTGTAAAAAAATTGAATTAAAAGTAGATTAAAATATATTTTGAATAATTATATTAATTATATATCATGTAAATTATCAATTTATACAACATGTATAAATGTTTAGGTGTATAACATGGCATGTGTCACAAAAAAAAATTGAGATAAAATTACATTACAGATTAGGTAACATTTGATAGATAAACCCCATGAATGGATGAAAATAAATTTTTTATGTTAATACCCATAAACATATGTAAAGTAATAAATTAATTCATCCATGTGATTCATAAACACAACAAACATGAAATAGGAGGTGAACATTTCTTGTGTCTCATGGAAAACAAAGGATTAACCACAAAACCTGTAATACATGAGTTTCATATGATTCATGATATCTGTTAATATTTGAATAATGTGAAACAATTGAAAAAATTAAATAAATAAAAATCATTTTATATCATTTCATATGGAATTATAGATACCACTAATGAGAAAAGAGTTTTGAATATAGCATGTATCCCATAGATATAAAAATTGAGATGAAATTTATTTACCTTGAGTATGAGTTATCATGTGTGTATTTATCATCCTAAATAATAAATTAATTTATATTTTGTACCATATTCATAAAAACTTACTTTTTCGTTTATAAAATTAATTCACTTATTACAATGTTTTGTACAAGTACTTAAATAATTTTGATTATGTCAGGATTTTTGACCAAAATCAGTTCATTTGATAAAAATTACTTTGGTAGGTTGATTACGGTCAAAGGGGACATTATAAAAAAATGACAAAATAATAATCATGAGGTAATTATCATATTTGTTCCTCAATTATATTTTTAAAACCAATCATTAAATGTGGTTATGAAAAATTTATTAACATTCAAATCATAGAGACGGTAGGTTGTACCTATATATGAGTGACGTTCCCATTTTTCAATAATCATTATAGAAGGAAGGAAAGTTTCATTAAATTTTTAAATATATATACGTAAATAATAAATAAAATGTTATTTAATATTATATACTTACACATATTATTATTTTTATGAAAAATTGATTTCATTGAATCAAAGAGGTTGTAGTCCACAAATCTACAAATGACATTATCCAATTTTTGTGTGTGATAGTGGTAATAAAGAAAAAAAATTATATTTCAAGAAAGATAATTATTTTATGAATAATATATATATTTTTAATTTTTCCACAAACATTTTTATAAACACATCATTAATACATTCAATGTAATGAGTGAGCATTTCAAATCCATTTGAGGTGGGAATAGTCCACATGTCCACAAACTGTGTAATCGTATTTATAAAAAATGGAAAACATGAATGTAATTATTATATAAATATTATATATATGTCTTAATAATTAATATCATATATATATATAAATATATAATAAAAAAATGTTCCATTGGAATTCTCAATCATAATAGGGTGTATGGAAAAAATGAATGATATCATTTCTTGATGTCGTAGCCCTCCATACACAAGACTGGTAAATTAAAAACACATTATAAGGAATATTATTTTAGTGTTGAAATAAAAAATAGAATACAAATATTTGTACATTTATGTAACTATTTTTTTTATATAATCATTGAATAAGATGATTTTATACAGTAGATAATGAAAATAAAACAATGGAGCTTGAGGAAGAATGTTACCTCTTCTATTGGTAACACTACATTGTCTATATATAAGGGTTTTCATGGATGGATATCATCCAAAATAATGGATTATATGAAAAATTATTTGAATTTGGGAGCATATTTTTGAAAAATTTTTACATGAAGTAATGCCTGAGAGGTGTGAATTAGTGGGAGATGTGAGTTCCATTTTATAGTGGATAATGAGTGGCATTCTTGTAAATTTTTGGAAGGGGAATTCCACCCAAATTTTCCACATGACATGTGTTACCAATAATGTTAAATATTTGATACAAAGATGTAAATGTAACAATGATAAACATAAAATGGATTTTGGACAAATTCTGGGCCATTTTTGTCCTAAATATTAATATTTCGAGTTATGATTAGCTAATTTTTCTATTAATCGCTATAAATAATTTTAATTAAAATCAATAATATTACGGGTAAAAATATTTTATGGTCATATTATAAATTTTAAATTATAGTGATTAAAAATACCAATCAAATGCGTGGCCAGAATAAATTTACAATTAATGCCCTTGATGGGACAAGAATGCAGGTTTCAAAAGAAAATATGTTAAAATGGTTTTTATGTTTTTATATCCAATTTTATTGTGAAATTGATTAAAATAACCAAAATTAACATAATTTATGTAAAAAATTTGATAATTAAAATTCTATATCCAAATTAAAAATTATTTTTTCAATATAAATAATTTAGATGATAAAGTGGGTTTGAATATAATTTCTGGGATTTTGACTTTTTTTCAGAAAATGAAATCTATCAGAAAATTATAAAAAAATAGCCCAATTTAATTTTTATATTTTAATTTGAATTTTTTTTTATTTTGTAAAATAAACATTATTAAATTGTAAAAATTATCATTTAATTTGAGTTCACCAATAAAAGGAAGTACAATTACATTATAAAAAATTCATGTTTTTTTAATAAATTTATATTTTTTCTTTTCATATAAATATAAAATATAATGGATGAGTATAAAAAATATTTATTGAACATATAATATATATATTTTCTTAGAAAGACATATATAATTATATCTTATTTAATTTATTTAGTTACAAAATTGTATATAGAAAAATCATTTTCTTAGAAAATAATTTTTTTAAAATTGTATAACATTCAACTCTGATAATTGATATCTAAAGTATTAATTGTATATATATATATATGAGTACATTTGTGTGTTTGTGTAAATTAAATGCCTAAAATTTATATAATCATATTCATAATATCTATTCCAATGTCAAGGTGATAGCCATAATAATTTCTTAATAATAAGAATTATTATATTTTGTTGTTCAATAAAACGTGTCCAAATATGTTACAACTGCTATCAATGGGAATCCGTATTGTGGGTAACATAATCCAAAACATTTTTTGAGGTATCAAAATCTATACTAATTATTGTGTGCAATTCCAGATAAACTTGGTGTTGCATACAATGAAATAAAAACATTGTGATTTTGTATAAAAAAAGATATATACTTTATTATATGAAATGAACAATATCAAAATGATTTAATTAACTACAAAAAAATCCATTCTGTTAAAATAACCTTATTGTTATCTACTTCTACAAGTCATTATGTTCTCTGTCTGAATAAATTTTATCATTCCATGATATTACTGATATTTAAACACATCCCTATAATTACAAAATTTACATTATAACATAATATAATATTTATAACATGAATTTTATTTTGAAAATTATTCATGTTGTGTATTAGATATCTATAAACATCATCACATGTTCACATTTTTTTGTTTATCTAGTCAATGAATCAAAAAATTAAATTTTGTTTTATTAACCATTTGTATTGGAATGGCCCGCTGATGCTAACTAAAAAAGATAATGGAATATTTAATTAAATGAATGAAAATATACAAGATATTATTTTATTTTGCATTGTTACCCTTGTGTGGTACGTATTAATAATATTTTATCATTTTTAATAATGTTTTCAAACATAACATCCAGTTTATCCGCCATTACTAAATATTCCACTTTTTTCGAAGTGACTTTTTCTATTGAAGTGATGTGAGGACTAATGAACCAATGTTTTTTTTTCACAGGGTAGTCACTTTAAATAGTATGCATATATATTCCTAAAAAATATGAAAATAATTTAACAATATTTTACATATTATATCATCTATTTGAGAAATAAATTTATGAAAATACACCATTTGTATAAATTTATAATTAAAACTCTTATCCAATCATGATTGAGAATTACATCAACATTATGAACACCTAGAAACATATTAAGGGACACTCTACAAATAAATTATTCAATATCAATTATGCTTGAATAACCAATTTTGAATGTCATATCTACATGAACAAGAAATCATATTATGTTCATAAGATGAAATAGAAAGGTAAACATACTTTCTTATGGTATTTTGGATTCATTGGTTGGTCCTTTTGATTTTTTACATTCAACCATATGATTCAGTCTCTTCCCAATGACTTTAAGTAATAAAAATCATTTGTGTATTCCTTGTTTAATTATTTGTTATTTTATTTTCAAAAATAATAAATATGAAAAGAATAATTATTTTTTGACATGTATAATAATTACATAAATTAGCCTTGCTACAATTTTTTCAATAGAATGATCGACTGTGTGAATATTTAGATTATCAAGAGTAATATGTATCATTGTATATAGACTGTGAGATAAATGAATCCCCACTCTCATATGAGAATTTTGAATTTTCCTATTATGTATAATATCTTATATTATATTGTACACTAGACCCATTAAAACCAGTAAAACAATTGGTTCTGATAGTTTTAAATACAAATCATTTTCACCCTATAGATAATCATTACTGAAAAGTTATCAGTTTTTCATCATTAAAATTTCATAGAAATATTTATCAAAAATTTTATAACCAATGGTTTGATATACCTTTGATGGGAATATCTCACCTCAAATTTAGTAGGGGTGAAGGGTTTATATGTAGGTTTTTTTGTTTATTGTTTCATATCATTGATGAATTAAGAAAACATTATCTAACAACTATAATTTATAATTATTTCTTTCTTCTAGATAAGCTGTTTATAACAGCATATTATGAATTTTCTTATGAATATCACCATATGAATTTCTTTTAAAAAAATATGTTCATTGTGACACCCAGAATCTGAAACCTCTAATGCATCCATATTCATCAGGATGCTTTAACTCAAATAAGAGTAGTTATTCATAGGGTAATATTGATTAGGATTACATTGACTAAATGAGATATTTTTTTTTGAAAAATAATTGTTCATTGTTATATATTAATAATTTACCGAAGAAAATGTTGTTTTTATGTCATAATTACACATGTTTCTCATAATTTTTTATATTTTAAATCAATTAATGTTGCAAACAAGTCTAGGTAGCCATGTATCCCGATAACCAATTCATCCTTGATTTATCTAGAAGGATTTTCCCGATACTCCTGTGTCTATGAATTGGAACTAACATCAAATAAAATGGATGTGGGAATGAATTTTCCACTGACTAGGTGGAAGTAATAGAAAGTTGTTAGTAATGGATACAAATGAATCTCCACTAGGATAAATTTAAAAGTAGTAAAAAATGAATTACAACCCTAATCACGTTATAAAAAAATTACCAAAATAGGAAAAAAAATTCTAAGTCCATAAAGGCACTAATCACCATGTCCATATATCAATAGCTTGAACCACCTCTAAGTGATCCTTTACACGTACCTGATCCTGGAAGAATATATTCTACAATCACTCAAAGGCACAATTAATGTGTGAAAAAAGCCCATTTTAATTTCACCCAATGATTCCATAATATGATTACAATATAAAATAAACAAATAATGTGCTATCCATTTTCATATAAACAAGATTATCATTTAAAAATAATAATTAATCATATCGTGATTTACAATTAAAATATAGAAATACTTTATCAATTCATGATTCACATTTCCAATGATGTAAATAATGTGTAATGATGGAATTCCCATTAAAAACGAGATCTTTACACTAATGGAACATTCAAAAAATTTGTAAAATGAACAATTTTATTTAAATTTTTTAATATAAAACACAAGGAATGTAAAAAAGTTAAAAATAGAATATATACATTTGATATACAAACAAGAGAGCCACATGGTCATATGCCCAATTGGGTATGATAATTCCAGGATATAGGGACTGAACACTGTGAAGAGGAAAATATGTGCATATACCCCTTTCAGCCTAATGCCAAAGCGCACTCATCCTCATTGCATAAATATGTGATGTGAAAATGTGATGTTTTAGTATGTTTTATGTCATAATATTCCACCCAAAATTGCTCACTAACTACCTAATTCTTTCATGAGATCTACTAATAAATTATGGGAAATTTATTTCAATACTGTGTAAAAATACAATTAAATCCAATTCTATATTTCAAATATTTTAGTTTTCTATTTTAATCCGAAAATGTGTTTCCAATAAAAAACATGCCTTTTCACCCCCATAAAATCCGATGGATTCAATGAAATAACATTTTATTCCATTTTCATGAATATGTATTCGAAACCAATTCTGAAATTTTTCAATCCAATTTCACCATTAAATTCAATGATTATTTTTTCAAAAAATTCCATCAATTTCATAACAAACCCCACATTACATGGAATTATATTTTTTTAACATATTTGCTAAAAAAATAATTTCTTCTATAAAATCATTCAATTTAATTGAAATAATTTCCATCAAAAACACAATTTAAATTCATCAATTTAAAACTAAATATTTTTCATAGACACTTCATAAATCATTGAAATTGGGGGTTTTCCGATTTCATTCCAAAACCTTTTTCTATATAAAACCCCAATTTATTTGGATAGGGATCTTCCAACAAACCAATAGAAAACCATTAAATAAAAACTCAGAATGTTAATTTACTTATATCAATTGAAATTAAATAATGCAACATAGGGTTAATAAAAATTTGGAATCGTAATGGAACCACCTACTTGGAGATCAAGATTTCATGAATCTTGAATTTGTACATAGAAAACTCTAATGGAGAACAATGATAACCAAAATCATTTAATTAAAAATAATTTTAGATAAAAAATATTGGCTATAATGTCAAAAATTAAAAAAAGAGATTTATAAAACCTGAGAGGGGAGATAATTTCTTCTGGGAGAACAGTAACTGAAAAAGGTAACCTATTCATTAAGGATCGAAGACGGTTCGTCATAATTATATCGCTTCCATGATGGATTCAATGGAATAGAAAAACATTATGGGATAAAAATGATGGGGTAAAATGAAATTATGCTGTTGTAGTCTATATAGGGACTAAAATTGATGTTCTTGAACTTTTAATAAAATTTAGGATTAATATTAAATTCTTCTGCACAATTTCATAGGAAAAGACTCATTGTTTAATAAAACCATATACAAGACGTGTGCATGTTATAAATTGGATTCACATACTATATCTATAGGTCTCATGGTTTTGTAAATCATGTGAATTCCATGTGAATCCCATTGTCAAATTTTTCCAAATTGATATAGTAGGTCCCACGGTTTGGAAAACTATTGGCTTTCCCCGCAACAATCATTTTCTATCCCATAAACATCCAACAACATTAAAATTTCATGTAACAGACAACCAAATTAAACCCAAAAAACATGTTCTAACGGATGTTTTTAGTTATACCTAAAAATAGTAATAGTTTGACAGAACCTCCCCACCATAGAATTTTTTTTCCATAGAAATTTTATGTTAAAAATTCGATTTCAAAAAGATGAGACATTATTCTCTCATCAGTTACTCCCTCTCCCCCATTTCATGATTATCGAAACATGTTCTTACAAAGAACAGGAACCAATGTTATTTTGTTCCCACAATGTACCTTGATTCGGAAGTCATTTATCCTGAGTATCCATTCAGTTTTATATAAATAATGTTCAACATCAAGATTATTACATATCAGGGCATGAGATAGAGCTAATAGATACTTTATCAGCTGTGATACATGAAACATATTATGGATGGATGCATGCTATTTTGTTAGTTCAAAATGTTAACAATTATTCACCCATCTTCACTACAACTTCAAATGGTCCTACAGAATGAGGATAAAGAATACCTTTTCTCCCAATCCATCGATGACCCAACAAGGGTGAATCATTTAAGAACACCTAGTTCCAAAATTTGAGTTAAATAGTTTTATTAAAACAACAATCTTTTGGCTTATATTGTATTTGTGCTTCCAGAATCTTCTAAAAATCGAATAAATATTTTATTTCGTCTCATAGAAAAATCATGGCCCAAAAAGTAAAATTCACCACTCTTTATCCAAAACATCATAGACATAAATGGATAGCCACAAATAGCCTCAAAATGATCCATTCTGATTATGGAATGGTATCATTTGTTAAAAGAAAACTCAACCAATTCCAAATGATCTTACCAAGCTCCCACATGGTCTTGAACAAAATCACAGAGAATATCCTCAATAATTTTATATCTCTATCAGTATAGCCCTCAGATTTTTTATTCTATTTACTAATAATATGGACATGTTATCCTAGTTCCACTTTAAGGCCTCTCAAAAAATGAGAAGTGAACCGTGGATCCCTACTAGATACTATAACCGAAAGAACTCAATGAAAATGAACAATATCTTTGACATAGTGGTTTCAAAAATCCTTTACATTGGTTTTATCACCAATGTGAATAATTTGAACCAATTTTGTAACACCCCATGCATCCATGGTACGATTCTCTTTGATAATACAGTAGCATGTATTTTATGCATCTTCGAGATTCTAACACACCGTGACCAATCAAAGTAGTCATTATGAATAGTAATACCCACTTTTTTAATTTTTTGTAATTTTACATCTCAAAATGGACTTCATTTTTGGATTCAGAATATCTAAATTAGCCTCAGGTGAAATTTTGGTACTTTTCGAATTACTTTTATATTTTGATGAATAGAGAAAATTACTAAAATTTTATTAAAAACAAATTTTTTACTCAAAATAATTAATAGTGATAGATTATTAATTTGAGTTGTTATAATGTATATTTTGAATTCATTTTTACCATTTAATACAATTTTAATCATTGGACATAATTTCTCAATTAAACCATACCTAAATAAGTGTCAATCTTTTGATAGTTTTTATTTCTTAAAAACACGCTTTATGTTTTGACAGCGAGATTAAATTTTAAATTAATTTCATCCACTACTTTATTTTGAATTTATAAAAATCGATTCATTATTTAGAATCAGTATCTAAAATTTGTTTATATAGTTATCTTTTATTTTACGTCATTTTGAAGAATTTCTTCGGTAAACCTTTTATTTATCATGGTTAAAGGGTAAATCCGGTAAATAAGAGTAAGAAATAATATTATAATAATAATAAATTACACTAAAAAGTGTCCTAAACTTATTGGTTGATAAATTTCCTACAATGTGAATCTTTGGGTCGATTTTGGGACCCCATGGATCTACTTTAAAGTGATAATGACAATTTATATTAATTAAGTTAAAATAAATACACAAATTACATCAGCATGTATCTTTTATGGAAAAAAAATTTACATAGGGATATATATGTTATATTTTAGACTATAAATATTAAATAGAAATACAAAAAGATTTCCTACATAAAGGTATTTTATTTATAATTTTTATACATTGAATAATTAAATTTATTTGTGACACAATAATGATGCAGTATTTTCCTTATAAATGAAAGAATCAAATAATTAGTATTATAAATGTTAAAATAAATATAATTTTAAAGTTTTGACTCCATAAAATAATTTTATTGGTTAATTGGACATGTTAGTATTTCATAAATGAATTTGTTTTGAATTAATAATGTTGTTAAAACTGTAAAAAAATCAATTATTAAATATTGTCAAAATTGACATAAATGTGTTTTTAAAACAAGTATTAAATTATAAATTGATATTATATCTATGGTTCAGGAAAAGGACTTATATCATGATATTTTTATCATTAATGGATAATTTCTGGGACTCTTGGATGTATATAGTCATTTTATTAACTATATAATATAAAAATACAAAGTGTCAAGGTAAATGTCAATCTAATTAACTAAGAGTTAAAACTAAACGATAAGGTTAATATAATGACCCAAACCTATCTAAAATATATTGGTTCAAAGGCTTTAGACCCATAACCACCATATAATTTTAATAATCCAATTTGGAGCCATTTTAAACCAAATATGAATTTATTATAAAATAATACATTAAGGTTTTCCTAAAGAGCCCCTCCTCCCCCTTATAAAATGAAAAACGTCTAACCAATTATTCACACCTTCAAAGCCTTTTTATTCGGACAACCCCTACCCAAATACTCTCTCAACATCTCTCAAATCAACATAGAGGCCTTATTTTGATTTTAAAACAAACCTAAGGTTCCCTTTTGATCAAATCAAAAGGAAGAACACGAAGAAGAGGTAATGTTTTCACCAACCTTTTTCAGGTTCCTTTCTTCTTCAACTTCTTCTTTGTTTGTTATTTACTTTCAAAAATAATAACTCCGGTAAATTATAAATATATTGATGTTATTATAAATATGGTACAACCATATTCATTATTCTATCCATCCTTTATATGACATTTCACCATACGTGCGTACGTACGGCTTACCGTATCCACGTCGTGGTTTTATTATTAGTCAAAAACATTATTATTTGGATGGGTATGATAATGATATGAAATTGATGTAAATAATAAATATAACATGATAATTATTATTTATATGTGATATACCATTCAATTATATATTATTTTAATATCAAAAGAATGATATTGTCGCTCGTGCGTACATACAGACTACTATCTCCACGAACACGGTGAAATTAATTCCCCATCATCTCCAATTAATTATAATTCTAATTTGATGATTAAAAATAATGTTTAAGGACTTGATATTATTCTTTATATTAATAAAATACAACCCGTCTATAACAAACACAGCTTTTGTAACAAAATATAAATGAAAATGAGTAAGTTAACACTCGGAACCATGATAATACTAGGATATTATTTACAAATCAATGGTAAAAGAATATAAAAGATATCATATTAATTTATATGACTCTTGTATAATTTAATAACAATTATTTCAACATTATATATGAGTTTAACCTACCCTCAACCAATTAAAAGTACAAGGTAAGGGTTTATTTCACAATCTCTTCATTATCTAAGGTTGATTATACATAATTATCTTCTACGACCGCTTTATCATCCACATCCATGTTTCATAAAAATGTATTTCGAAACATTCATACTATTTTATAGAATATGTATTAAATTAAATTATACCCTTGTTTAACTTTTTTTAAGATGTTCATAAAATAATCTTTCCGTCATATTCCAAATAAGGACCTTTTAACCTTTTTGACAGAATTAACGTAAGAATGTCTTTTTTTTAAATTTTATGGTGGGTGTGGATATTTTTTCCCATTATAATATCGTCGAATCATCCCTCACAATCTTATAAAAAAATTTTTAAATTAAATTTTTTCTTTTATAATTATGTGACTTTTAAATGATATAAAAAAAGATATTTCTCTCAAATAGTTTTTATTTCATCTATGTCGACATCCATTGATGGATTTTAGGTTTATTTGAAGTTAATTTATTATGATAAAAAAATTCCATATTTTATTGAAGGTTTTGTGATATGTTTGACTCAGGATGTGTTATTTTTATACCATTCAAGGTTTATGGGGAAAGTATTGACATTTCATATGGTAGTTTTAATAAGAATGTTAATGTTATGTTTAAACAAGTTCATATGAGGAATGCATTGGACATAGTATGTGATAGGTGGAGTCCTCTATAGCTCCTCGATGCATCAGTAGGTCTCATGAGACAAACAAGTGTCTTGGCACGAGGCCTTGAAAAAATCATATTTGTAGTCTTGACACAAGGCCTTTTATACATGGTTATAATAGGCTGGAATTATGCATTCCATCATTTGGAATGTGGTTATTGATATTGCATGTGATTATTCTATTAGTAGAATATCCATGTTAATAAGTAAATGAAATTATTTAGTTTTATTTCTACCATATTATGCTTAAGATCAAGTTTCAAAGGCTTTTGTTTTAGTTATACATTGCCTTAAATGTTTGTGAATATTTTTGAAAGTTTCATCTATATTTTAATCCATTCTAGGTATCTGAGCTCACCCCTTTCTGTGTTTTATTTTCCCCAGGATTTGAAGAAGTATTTTATGAATGACCAGCAGGGATAGTATGAGGGGATATGAGTGTGGACTATGGAGACTATGTTGTTGTAGTTTTCATTTTATGATGTAATGTAAACATTATGAATGTATCTAGTGTTTCCAAGGCTTCTAAATTAATCGGTATTTCGAGGCATGATCGTTCTTGTGATCATGAAATTGTTATGTAATAATGCACCGAATCTGGGTAACTGGGGTCGGGGCATGACATTTGATATTAGAGGAAGTTTAGTAAAAACATTGGAAGCTAGATTTTGATAAACTATGATTAGATCACATAGACCTAAGATGGACTTTGAGGATTAGTATTGAATAACATCATTGAATTTTTGTATTATTGAAATTTTTTGAGTTTTCTTAACAATAAATCCTTGTCTAGATATGAGCACGTGGCGGCATCTATGACACAGATGTTCCTAAGGGTAAAACCTGAAAACACCACTTTGATTTAGACTCGAACGGGAACTGGTGCACGACAACGCACCTTGCTCCACTCTTGCTTACGACACTCCTGGGGGATATGCTTAGGATAATTCTCGTTTTCTATACAATCCATTATGAAGGGTTTATGAGTATATAAATCCTCAAAGAAAACTTTTTTTTATGATTATGGATTATATCCATAAATAGTTCAATTTATGTTAAGTGTTTTACATGTATGGAATTATGTATTTTGATTCATAAATTGATCTAGTATATTACATTGTTTATAAATGGTGCCTAGTGGAAGGAATGGAAACCTTATCAATAAACACACTCCATTTAGGGATTTCTCTCCATCTCATGATAATTATAGTGGAACTGTTGATTCAACTGGTTCTGATCATCTAATCACCATACTGGGACAGCTCACTCAGGTTATGAATAATAACATTACCCTTATAGAACACCCTGATCCACATCGTGGAGGATCAATGATAGATCGCTTCATGAGGAAACAACCACCAACATTCAATGGGTTTACAAATCTATTAGTAGCTGGGAAATGGATAAGTTCCCTAGTGAAACTCTTTCAGGCATTGGGGAGTAGTTAAAGGGAAAAAGTTATTATGGCAGTTTATCTCCTCACTGGAGATGCTGATCAATGGTGGTCATTGATACAAAACCTGAAAGAAGATGATGAAGTATCAAATATTTAATTGAGTGAGTTCAATGTTCTTTTCATAGAAAATTACTTTCCTCATGACCATCGAACAGATATGGAATGAAAATTTCTGAGTTTGACGCAAAATGAGGTTGAGAATGTCGCAAAGTATGAGGCTATCTTTACAAGGTTAGTGAGGCACGTTGAAGTTTATACACATAACCCAAGAAGTAATATTGATTGTTTCTTTGATGGTTTAAAACCGTTTCTCGGTCTATCATTACTCCCACAATCTTTCTCATTGTACAAATATATTGTCTCTTGTTCTATCAAGAGAGAAAAGGAATTCGCTAAGTCTTACGACTTTAAGGAAATGCAAGACAAAAAGAGATCTGTTGACCACTCTAGAAATGGATATAAAAGGAAGAAGGTAAAAGTTGATTATCTATCCTGCAGTAAATGTGGGAAGAAACACCCCAGTACATTCTTGATGGGAATGGGAGTCTATTACATGTGTGGTGAAAAAGGCCACCAAGATCTTGATTGTAAGGGAAAGAGAGATGATGTCAACATGGAATGATATAATTTTAGAGATATGGGACATTATTAAAATGAATATCCTTAGCGTCAGGGGTTCTTACCTCAAAAAAGGCCAAAGGATCAAGGCCAGTCATATGCTTTCACTATTTCTGAGGTAGAAGCTCCGAAAAAAGTGGTGGCAGGTAATTTAATCGTTTCCTCATGTTTGGAAAATAATTTATTTGATTCTGGATCATCGCATTGTTTCATATTTTCCTAGTTTTCTATGAAAATTAGATATTTCCAATTTGATTTAACAATGGAGTTTTCAGTTAAAACTCCTAAGGAAAGTATCATTGCAAAAATGTATTGAGAATCAGTCCCCATTATAGCAGAAAAATGTTCTTTATCCTCTTATCTCATCGGCATACCTATGATTGAGTTTGATTTAACCCTTGTTATGGATTGGCTTTCAGACCATGATTTGAATATTTATTGTAAGAAGAAGGGGGTTATGATTTTTGATGATGATGATAAGGAACACCTTATCTTTAGAGAAGAATCATCACCACCTAATTCTTATCTAGATCCACCCACAGTAGCTCAACTAAATTCAATTATTGTGGAGGAAGAGAAGGAATCGATTGTCGGTGAGGAATGGAATGTTAAAATTGAGGATTTACCTATTTTGAAAAATATTTAGATGTGTTTCTGGAAGAATTACCTGGATATCCTCCAGAACGAGAAGTTGAGTTTTCCATTGATTTAATTCTTGGATCAAGGCCCATATCGAAGACCCCTTATAGAATGGCCATTGTGAAATTAGTGGAACTAAAGAAACAACTAGATGAATTGAGTAATAAGCAATTTATTCTCCCTACTTTTTTTTCATGGGGATCCCCTATCATTCCTATTTGGAATAAATAATGATCTATGAGGTTATGGAACGACTATAGGGAAATCAATACTATAACAATAAATAGCAAGTATCCCCTAGCTCGCATTGATGATTTATTTTACCAACTGCATGGAGCTCAATACTTTTCAAATATTGAACTTCAATCTTGATACCATCCATTGTGTGAGAAGAAGGAAGACATTCCGAAGACAGCATTTCGAACAAGGTACTGGCATTACAAGATTACAATAATGCCTTTTGGATGGACTAATGCACCTTCTGTATTCATGGATCTAATGAATTTATTTTTCAAAGAATATCTCAATTATTTTGTTGTTGTATTTATTTTTGATATCTTAGTATACTCCAAAAGCTACGAAGATCATTAAAATAACTTTTTCATTATACTAAAGACTCTTAGAAGACATGAATTATATGGGATGTTTAGCAAGTGTGAATTCATGCTTCAGTATATTTCTTTTCATCGTGATATTGTCTCCAAAGATGGAATCTCTTTTGATCCTTCTAAGAGAATAGAAATCCAAGAATGGCCATCACCTATGAGTATAACTTAGGTACACAGTTTTATTGGTTTGGCCAGTTGTTATCGACATTCCGTCCAGAATTTTTCCTGATTAGCTAACCCATTAACAAAGCTCACACGTAAAGGGGTGAAATTTGTTTGGACAAAAGACTGTGAATAATATTTTAAAGAACTGAAGAGAAGATTAGTCAATGGTACAATATTGACTCTTCCATTGGGGAATGATGGGTTCGTTATTTACAGTGATGCATCAAGAAAGGATGTGGTTGTGTACTTTTGCAGAATGATACCATTATTGCATACGCATCACGACAACTGAAAATTAATGAGAAAAACTATCCTACTAATGATATTGAGTTAGCTACTGTGATCTTTGCTTTGAATATATAGAGACACTATTTCTATATTTAGAAATTTGAGATTTATACTGATAAAAAGAATTTGAATTATATTTTCTCAGAAAAATAACTCAACATGAGGCAAAGCCGATGGCTCGAACTACTCAAGGATTATGATTTCACGATACACTACCACTCGAGGAAGGAAAATAAGGAGGCAGATGCTTTGAGAATAATGGATCATGGAGTTTTGAAATTGATGAGAATTGAAAGGGGTCCTATTTTCATGGATCTAATGAATATGGATCAGGGAATTACCAATGAAGGTGAAACATCAATGCTTTTTTAAATGGTCACCAAACCATCTTTACTAGAAATGATAAATAGTTCTCATAACGATGATGAATAATTTCACAAGAAGACTAAAGCTGTGAATGATGGGAGATTGGGTGACTTTGCGTATGAAGATGGAATTTTTGAAATTTGGGAAGAGACATTGTGTCCCGATATAATTGATATAAAAAGGGAATTGTTAGATGATGCTCATAGTACCAATTTCTCTATTCTCCCTTGGAGCACCAAAATGCATAGATACTTGAAGGAACATTTTTGGTTGGACAACATGAAGATGGGTATTGCTGATTTGGTGTCATGAGGTATGGTTTGTCAAAAAGTGAAAGATGGAATGCAACAGCCTGGAGGAGTCATGCAACCTCTTCCCATACCTGAGTGGAAATGGGATAATATCACAATGGACTTTGTCATGGTACTATCAAAGACTCCTAGAAGGAACGATGCAATATGGGTCATTGTTGATCATCTTACCAAGTCAGAAACTTTTCTTGCTATAAGGGAAGATTTACCAATTGAACGTCTAGAAAATATATATACATATATATGATGTTGTTAGACTTCATGGAGTTTCCCAATCGATTATTTTGGATCGTGATCCCAATTTTACATCAAGATTCTGTAAATTTCTTCAGAAATCCCTGGATACTGAACTTCGTTTGACAACTACCTACTACCCCCAAACTGATGGAAAATCAGAATGTACTATTCAAACCTAAGAAGACATGTTGAGATTTTTCTCACGTAGCTTTCTGGGTATGTGGGATCAATATTTATCATTGGTGGAATTTTCCTATAACAATAGCTTCCATTCATGTATTCGGATGGAACCATATGAAGCATTATACGGATAGAGATGTCGCACACCAACCTGTTGGGATGACATTGGTGAAATAAAACTCGTAGGTCCAGAACTGGTGGAGGAAACGATGGAAAAGGTAAAGGTAATCCAAAAACACATGAAAGAAGCTCAAAGTAGGCAGATGATCTATATCGATAATCGAAGGAAGGATTTGGAATTTCATGTAGGAGATCATGTTATCATAATGAAATCTCCATGGATGGGGTTATTGGTTTCGGTAAGAAAGGTAAATTGAGTCTAAGGTAAAACTTACCATTCAAAATTCTATAACGAATTGGGGATGTAGCATACCATTTGTTAATGCTTCCAAATCTCTCTAAAGATCACGATGTGTTTCACGTAGCACTGTTGAGAAAATACAAGCCTGACCCAATGGATGTACTCGCCTATGAGGAATTAGAAATGGAACCTGATCTGTCTTATATGTGAATAGCCCATGAGGATTGTTGATACAATAGAACAAGTGATGAGAAACCGGATGACTCGTCTGGTAGAAGATTTATGGAGAAACCATAAGATGAAATAGGCAACGTGGGAACTCGGGGATCTTATGATGAAGAACCACCTGAGTCATTTCATGCGGTAGTATTCTAGAAATTTTTAGGATGAAATTATTTGAAGGAGGGTAGAATGTAACACCCTATGCTTCCACGGTACGATTCTATTTGATCATACAATAGCATGTGTTGTACGCAATTTCGAGATTCTAACACACCTCGACCAATCAATGCAGCTGTTATGAATAGTAATACCCACTTTTTAAATTTTTATAAATTTTATCTCTCAAAATGGACTTCATTTTTGGATTTGGAATATCAAAATTATCCTACGGTGAAATTTTGGTACTTTTTGGATAAATTTTATATTTTGATGAATAGTGAAAATTACTAAATTTTAATTAAAAACAACTTTTTTTAATCAAAATAATTACTAGTGATAAATTATAAATTTTAGTGGTTATAAAGTATATTTAGAATATATTTTTACGATTTAAAACAATGTTGGTCATTTTACATTATTTCAAAATTAAACCGGATATAAACAAGTGTCAATCTTTTGATAGTTATTATTTTTTAAAAACATTCTTTTTGTTTTGATAGCGGGAATTAATTTTAAATTAATTTCTACCACTAATGTGTTTTGAATTTAGAAAAATTGATTCCATATTTATAATCAGGTGGTCAAAATTGTGTAAATAGGTAACTTTTATTTTTAGACAATTTGAATAATTACTTCGGTAAATATTTTATTTAACATAGTTAAAAGGTAAATCCGGTAAATAAGGGTAAAAATTAATATTATAATAATAATAAATTACCCTAAAACGTGTCCTAACCTTATTGGTTGATATATTTCCTACCATGTGCATCTTTGGGTCGATTTTGGGACCCCATCTATCCTCTTGAAAGTGATAATGAAACTTTATAATAATTAAGTTAAACTAAATACAAAAATGACATAAGCATATATCTTTTAGAAAAACAATTGTTAAATAGGTTTATATAAGTTATATTTTCAACTATAAATATTCATTAGAAATATAAAAATATTTCTTACATAATCGTATTTAATTTATTATTTTTAGACATTTGATAATAATATTTATTTATTAAAAAATAATGATGTCGTATTTTCCTTATTAATGAATGAATCAAATAATTAGTATTATAAATGTTAAAATAAATATAATTTAAAAATTTTGATGCCATAAAATTATTTTATTGCATAATATGACATTTTAGGATTGATTAAATGTATTTGGTTCGAATTAATAATGTTTTTAAGACTTTAACAAAAATCAATTATTAAATGTTGTCAAAATTGATATAAATGAGTTTTTAAAACAAGTATTATATTATTAATTGATATTATATCTAAGGTTCGTTCAAAGGACTTATATCATGATTTTTTATCATTAATGGACCACTTTTGGTCGCTTGGATGTATATATTATGTTTATTAACAATATAATACAAAAATACAAAGTGACATGTAAATTGTCAATCTAATTAACTAAGACATAAAACTAAAAGATAAGGTCAAATAATGAACCAAACCGGTCTAAAATCTATTGGTTGAAAGGATTAAGACCCATTTCCACCAGATACATTTAATAATCAACTTTGAAGCACTTATAAACCGAATATGAATTTATTATAAATTAATACATTTTGTTTTCCTCAAGCGCCTCTCTCCCCCTTATAAATGGACACAACTTCTAACCAATTCTTCACACCTTGAAAGAATTTTGGATAGCCCAAACCCTGCAAAAATACGCTCTAGACATACCTCGATTTAACCTAGAGGCCTTAGTTTTATCATAAATCCAATCTAAAGATCCATTTTGATCAAATCAAAAGGAAGAACCTGAAAAAGATGTAATGTTTTCACCACCCTTTTCATGTTCCTTTCTTCTTCAACTTCTTCTTTCTTTATTATTTCCTTTACAAAATAATAACTCCAGTATCTTCTATATACGGTTATGTTATTATAAATATCGTACAAACATATTCATTATGCAATCCATCCTTTGAATGACATGTCACCATACGTGAGTACGTAGAAGTTACTGTTTCCACATCGTGGTGTAATTGTTATTTAAAAACATTATTTTTTGGATGGTTATGATAATGATATGTAATTTATGTAAATAATAAATATAACATGATAATGATTCTTTATATCTGATATAACATCCAATTATATATTATTTTAATATCAAAATAATGATATTGTAGCTCGTGCGTATGTACGGACTACCGTCTTCACGAACACAATGAGATTCCATCCATATTGTATCCATGCAATTATGATTCCCATTTGATGATTAAAAATAATGTTTAAGGACTAAGTATCATTCTCTATTTGAATAACATAAAACCTATCCATAACAAACATGGCATATGTAACAAAATATGAAAGAAAACTATTATGTTAACACCCGAAATGATGATAATTCTAAGATATTATTAACAAATCAATGTAAAAAAGATCCTATATGATATCATATTAATGTATATGAGTCATGTATAATTCAATAATAATTATTTCACCATTATACAGGAGGTCAACATACCCTCAACCAAGGAAAATTACAAGGTAAGGGTTTATTTCACAATCTCTTCATTATCCAAGGTTTTTTGTACGTAATTATATACTGTGAACTTTTTATCATTCACATCCATATTTCATAAAAATGAATTTCAAAAAAATATTACTATTTTAAATAATATGGGTTAAATTCATTTATACTTTTTTTGACTTTTTATTAGAAGTTTATAAGGGAATATTTTTGTTGTTTTCCAAAGAAGGTCCTTTTTATCCTTTTTGACAAAATTAAGGTAATAATATATTACTTTTTAACTTATACGGTGAGTGCTGCTATTTTACACCATTGTAAAATTTTCAAAGCTTCCCTTACATTATTATAATAATATTTTTAATGTAAATGTTTTCTTTTATAATTATATGTCTTTTAAATGATTTAAAAAAAGAGATATTTCTCTCAAATCGTTTTGATTTCATCTATGTTGACATCCTTCGATGGATATTAAGTTTATTTGATGTTGATTTTTTATGATACAAGACTTCCATATTGTATTGAAGGTGTTGTGATATGTTTGACTGTGGATGTGTTATTTTTATACCATTCATAGTTTATAGAGAATGTATTGACATTTCGTATGCTAGTTTTAATACGAATGTTTATGTTATGTTTAAACCTGTTCATATGAGGAATGCATTAGACTTAGTAAGTGATGGGTGGAGCCTGCTATAGCTCCTCGATGTATCAGTAGGTCCAATGAGACAAACTAGTGTCCTGGCACAAGGCCTTGAAAAAATCTAATTTGTAGTCTTATGAAGAGGCATTGGCTACATGGTTATGATAGTCTGGAATTTTGCATTCCATCATTATGAAAGTGGTTATTGATATTTAATGTGATTGTTCAATTAGTATAATATCTATGTGAATATGTAAATGGAATTATTTCATTTTATTTCTTCCATATTATGCTGAATTCCTAGTTTAAAATGATTTTGTTTTATTTATACATTGCCTTAAATGTTTATGCTATTTTATGAAAGTTTCGGCTATATTGATATCCTTTCTGGGCATCTGAGCTCACCCCTTTATATGTTTTATTTTTTGCAGGAGTAGAATAAGTATTGTATGAATGACCTATAAGGATATTATGAGGGTATATGAGTGTGGACTATGGAGACTATGTATTTGTAGTTTTCATTTTATGATTTCATGTAAACTTTATGAATGTATCTAGTTTTTTCATGGATACTAAACTAATCAGTATTTGGAGACATGATAGTTCTTTTGATCATGAAAATGTTATGTAATAATTCACCGACTCTGTGTAACTGGGGTCGGGGTGTTACAAATTTCATCAGTCTATTTATCAAAACCCATTTTGAATTCATCTTTAATTTGGTAAATGAAACCCCAACAAAAATGTCCACATAATATCCATACCACATCCATGTTGTTAGTAGATGTGGTTGATAAAATAATCAAGGATTCTAGTGATCATCCATGATCTATTCGAACATATAACAACAAGAGACGATATCATTAATTCTATGTCTCATACAATTCCACCAAAACTACCACCTCATGTCATATGAAATAATCGTGGTTTATAGTCGCACAACCCTATAAGAACTATGAAAATTTAAAAAAACTACCTTCCATAACATAGAGTGTATAAGAAAATGGATAAAAAATCATTGAAATCCCACTTTGGATAACGACCTGTAATTAATGGAATCACCACCATAAAGAAAATTCCTAATGATACACAACTCATTATTAAGATTTTTTCCTAAAGAATCAACTTATGTATAGAAGATGTCATATTTACACTAGAGATGGAATCCTCATCCTCTAATTCCTACACTATAATATGAAATTGGTTATAGTAATCCATCATCTTACACTCTTAGGATGATTCCATCACATCCTAGGTCAGATGTTTCTTGCTCAATGCATCTACAATTACATTCTGTTTCCACTAGGTATGGGATTTTTTGAAATCAAAAGACTATTGTTTTTATAAAAAAAATCCTCTAGGGATGATTCCTATGTTTTTTATAGAATATATAACTCAATCTCATGTAACTAGAAAATATGGTAAACATTATATCTAATGGTCTTGTCTTCTACCCTTAATCACATTAATCATAGATAAATGTTCATGGTCAGGGGTTAGATAATTTTTCTCATGTAGCCAAAGCTAATGAGATCCATAAGTAATGACAAGATCTTCTTCCATAAGAATGGAACCCATGCTTAGTCCTGGTACATCACAAAAGACCATGTATACCTACCTCACCTCTAGAAGAGTTAATATCATTGCTATAGTCAAACGATATTTTATAAAAAATATATTGATATATATTATCCCATGTAAAAATTACTCCCTTTTGAGTGAGTGTATTAATTAGAGAATCTATCTTCGAGAATTCCTTCGCGAACCAGTTATAAGAGCTAGTAATACCCAAGATGCACTGAATCTCAAAGCCATTTTATGGTTACTCCCATGTCATAAAATCATTTTAATTATCAAGATAAACTGATATTCCTTGTTTTGATACCACCTGTCCTTTTAACATCATTTCTGGGATCCTTAGTTAAAAATTACAACGCTTGGCATAATGTATGTGTAATCATAGAAAACCCAAAACTATTCTCAGATGATGCACATGATCTTCCATAGAAATATAGTAAATGAGGATGTCATCCATAGAGACTACCATTACTGTATAAAGATATTCATGGAAATTGTTTTCTCAATTTCATGAAAAATCTAGGATAATAGATTAGAAAAAGGTCATCACAAGGTACTTATAATGACTATACCTTCTCTGAAAGGTTGTTTTTTGAATGTTAGGTTCTTTTATTCTCAAATAATGGTTACCAGAACAATGGTTGATATTTGAGAACAACATTTACAGTTTAAACTAATAAATCATATAATTAATCCATGATAATATATATATATATATTCTTAATCATCCCCTAATTTATTTTTCTATAATCAAAAAATATGTTATGTGAACCGTAATCATTCTCAGCAAAGATAACTAGGGTTGTCCAACGGGACATGCTCGGACATTTAAATCCTTCATCATGAAATTAATACAACTAGGGATTAATATCAACCAATTTAGTTAGTTCTATGAGGCAATATGGAATAGAATCTATTTGAGTAACATGAAACAAATTAATTGAAAACTCAACACCCATTTTTTGGGGAAAATAAGAGAAATCAGAGGGAAACATGATAGAAATATCTATGACGATTGGAGGTACATCAACACTCAATGAATCCCAATCTAGATAAATAAAAACATATATAACTTTCCAGAACTCCATATATGAAGGTCAACCTCTTCATGAACTTGGATTGAATTCTCCCTGGAAGACATGAAACACACTATCGGGTGTAGTGATGTTGACCAATTGCAGATTATAATAAATCTAGGATTTATTGGTGATGATCCAATCGAACCAAAAAATGATGTCAACATATTTCATGTTGAGAATCAAAATTTCAAATAAATATCAACTTCTTATTAAGAGAAATCTCATCTGGGGCTATATAGACCCCGCTATCTCTTTGTAGAAAGGGGTTTAATAAAATCCATCGATCATGATAATAGATTCATATGAAAAAATATTACACTAAAAATACAGGTAGAAATAAATGAATGAGATGCACCCAAATCAAATAGAGTAGTCACTATTAATGAATATATAGTGTATTTAACTCTCACTGTCTCTAGACCTATATCAACATCTTCTAGAGGCTCTTCCACTACGTGAAGAAGCTTCATTCTAGATGCATGTGTTGGGAACCTTTTGTTACATGATGCATCTGATATTCCCATACATTTAGTAGGAATGGGTGATACTATACTACTATGAGTAGTGATATAAACATGGAAGAACATATAAAATTGATCTAATCATCCACAGAATCCATAATTCATGGGTACCTTATTGAAAACCCTATTTGATTTCTCATAATTACCAAATTAGTAAAAGACTAATGTAACTTTTCTAGATATAAATGTTTATTTGAAAAAGACATCAAATTCGGAAACAATTTGAGAGTTATCACACATCCACATTCCCTTGGAATAATGCATGGTACCTCTGGGAGAAAATGAATATAGAATCCCGCCTTTTTTGTCACATAAACATTCATTACATTACACAGAAATGAGGATCTTTAAGGTTTAGTGTCTTTGAAACAAGGAACATAATACATGAAAACAACATAAAACATTCTTCTTAAACACTGTAAAGGCTTCCCCATAGGTTCATCCTAGGTTCATTTCTGCATCTCATAACATGGGGACATACATCAAAAGAAAGGGTCAGCAGAAGGCCTAGTAAGGGAAACAAGAGAAGCATTTTGCATGTGAACTTGAAAAACTTCAATTAGGTCATGAAAAGAACTTTATGGTATAAGAAAGAAATCATGAGGAATATCATAATAAAAATAACATTTTTCATAACATGAATATGTGGCTACAACATTTTATAAAGACAATCATTTCTGTTTCACCAAGGTCCATCCCCATGGTGTCAATAAAAATTACCAAGTTTATTCACCAAGGTATCTGTATAAATGGTCATCTCTAGAGATTATGTTTTTACCCAATGCATTAGAGCGCAATCAGGGAGAACCCTTAAATTTTCCTTTATTATAATGTGAGCCACATATATAATCACCAATCATTTAATAAACAACCCATATAGAAAAAAATGGGTTTCATTTCATAGTCATCACATTTTAAGAACTTTTTTAATGACGTGATCATTATGTCACTTTAAACCCACGGAAAAAGGAATGCGGGTTTCATGTCTATAAGTCCCAGAATTAAAATAGAACATTTTGATATAAATGTGAATAACCTTATAGAAGAAAGATCATTGAGTATTCACTTAATTAAATAAATAATTTGAGAGAAAGAGAAAGATATTTTGAGACGAAAATTCTGCAGCATAACGGATATGATAGAGGGTTTTAGAAAACATTGAAAAGAGAGGGGACATGGGTCACCCACTAATAAATGATCCCTAGAATAGTAGAAAAAACAGAATGTAAAGGATTTATGAACATGTTAATGAAATTTGAAAGATATACCATGTGACATGAAGAACATGAAATGAAGACAAAAATACGATTTCTCTTATGAAAATTCGGCAGCCTCAAAACATCACTTACACTTCAACAAAAATGAATTGATGAGATCAAATAGGGTCCCTCGTAATATGAACTTAAAACATCAGTATGATAAATAGAGATATCATACCATAACATAATAAAAAGGAACTTGAAATACTTGACATGAAAATAGAACATGAAAAATTAGAAGTGTGAATGAATCTCTTAAAAATTTGGCAGCCTAACGGCATCACTTGAACATCAAAAAAATGAATTTAAGAGATAAAATATGGTATCTCATCATATGAACATAAAAATTCAGTATGATAGATATAGAGATCATTACACAACATAAGAAAACTTGAAAGACTTGACATGAAAATAGATCTTTTAAAAATAAGAAAGGTGAACGAGTCCCTTAAAAATTCGGCAGCCTAACGGTGCCACGTAAAACTTCAAAATACTAAATTGAAGAGAAAAAATAAGTTCTCTCATAATATGATGATAAGAGTTAAGAATTATATATATAGAGGTCATAACTCAACAAAATAAAAAATAACTTGAAAGACTTGACATGAAAGTAGAACTTTGAAAAATGAGAAAGGTGAACGAATCACTTAAAAATTCGGCAGCCTAACGACGCCACTTAAAATTTCTTAAAATGAATTGATGAGAGAAAGAAGGGGTCTCTCATAATATAAACATTGAAAGGGAAGTAATAAAAATCTAAAATATCATCCTCCACCATAAGATCATGGAGCATAAACGAAATGACATAAAAGAGATTACTTGAAAAGAAAGAGAAAGGTAGGATCCATTACCATAAAACGTAACTCATAAAACTCATTGGTTGGGACCTTTAGGGATATGGGGCACCTAGGGAGGACTAAATGGGAGGTAATGAGACGAGGGATTCATTAGGGGAGAGTTGGGAGTCGAATGGATGAGAGGATGGCTTGGTATTTATAGGGGAAGTGAGGGGACAAGGCATTAATGGCCAAGGGACACCTCATTAGTGGTTTTGGCAAGACCATGGGCTTGACCATGGTATTCTATCATGGTATTGGACACTTCGGACACCTCATACCTTATCTTACTATTCATAAGTCGACCATATTGATTACATACTTAATACATCCTTTAATGATGTCACTAAACAACAGTAACATAAAAACTGTATTTTCACTATTCATCGAAAATTTAACTTTCTCAGAAAATTAAAAAAATTTCACCTTAACCAAATATCGATGCTCGGATTTCAAAAAATAACTCCATTTTATAAAAATTATTTTCTAAATATATTTAATTTGAGTTTTAATTAAATACATTGTTCACTGAAAATTCATTTTTTTCAGAAAAATCCCCATAAATTACCTTAACATAATATCAATTCTCTGATTTCAAAAATGAAATCAATTTTATAAAAATAATTTTCTTAGTATTTTTAATTTAACTTTTAATAAAAAAACACTATTCAACGAACAAAACTAATAATTGACTAATAATTTATGAAACCATTATTTAACAATTTTATTGAATCACATTACTTAATCAAGGTGCCTAGATTATATTAATGTTTTATTTAAGTGATATTACTAATCTATTTGGTCACGTTTCTAATCCTAAGCATAAAATAACTATTCATAATTTACTATTCATCAAAAATTATGTTGATCTTATTAATCTCTAAATTTCCAACTGAACATAATTATACAAGACTATTTTTGGAAAATCATTACACATTTTTAATTATTTAAGGTTTACATAAACATTTTTTTAAAAAAATATCCTTTCACTAAAATTCACCTAAATTATGCATTCTTTATTTATCTGGACATTTGAAAATTCATAAACTTCATCATAAGAAGAAATCAAAATTTTTATTTAAAACAAAGGATTACCCAAGGAAGTTACGGTCTCTTTACATAGCCCCTTATCACACCATCATAGGACCTATGTGTAAGGTGTGCTAAGGTGAGAGAATCCGAGGGAGGATCGGTCAACATCACACGAGTAGTAATTTCTATCAGTTTGATCTTCTCACGAAGGTGATTCCATTTTAGCTTCACACGATGAAGTTCGGCTTGGGTTTGGTCCCGAGCAATTCCCATTGGTGCAACCTCCTTCAAGAGTTTTGTTATATGGGATTCAATCAGTCCAAGACATCTGGGTGAGGCCATCAAATCTTCTTTCTCTATTAATTAACCAAGATCACTTGTATTCAGAGACAAATATCAAAATGTTTAGTTTCTAGCGGTCATGTTGTCCAATGGTCATATAACATTCAAAACCCAACGGTATCATATTAATTATACTGATGTTATCAAATTAAACAGTTTTGTTGAGTATAAAAAAAATAACACACAAAATTAGGAAACAAGATTTATTCAAAATTTCGGGTCATTACAATCTTCCCCCATTACGAAATTTCGTCCACTGAATTTTTAAAATTGGGTTTTGAAATTTCATTGAATGTCCCACACCAGAAAAGGGGTCAGTAATACTATTACTTTAACAGAAAGAAAGGTAAGTAAAAAAGGTCATCCGAGTTAACCCATACTAAGATTCCATGTAGTAAAACATGGACATGGAGGAAAAAAAGGGACATGTTCTAAGGGAGAGTGATAGAAAACATGATTAGGAGAATGTTAACAACAAGAAAATACCAAACTTATGATGGGTTAAACCGTATTTGATTTCCCAGTAGGAAACATTAACAAACATCGTTTTTGTTTTACATTCCTTTTCATAGTTTTGAGGAATTAATTTACTAAAGAGAATAAAAACACAAGGAAATATATTTACCTTCAAGTAGGGTTTCATCCTTTAACAAGTTTCTTCCAAAACTAAAATTTTCTCAAAAAGATGAGAATTCAAAACTACTTGGTCTCATCCAAACACAAGAATCATCTTCTAGAGAATCACATAATCCACAAAAGATTAACTATCTATTACTTCTATCTTTATTCATAATCCCAAAAACACAAGGGGTAAGATAAAACTACTCTTCAAAAATAAATAATCCCATAGGAAGGGAAACTACTTTTAAATCTTCCAAGATCCACTATACTACCCAGAGTTCATCGTAGACCATTCCATAAATAACTGTCCTTAAAATTCTGCAAAATAAACCAAACTAAGATTGAAACCCAAATACAAGAAGTATTTGATAACTTTGTCTTCCAAAATAAACTTCATCGTTCTTCTCCAAACAACATCAACCACTCCTAAAATCTTATAACAAAATTAGCTAACCTAAGTATATTTCCCCCAAGATAGGTTAATCATTTCCATAAGTAACCTATATTACCATAATTTCACCTTAAATTCATCGATTCTTCAAAATATAAGTCAACATTTATTCCTCAAAAAAAAATTATAGTAATATATTTACCTCAATCATATAGTGTCCCCAAAAATAGTGAACGTCTTCCAAAATAATAATCATCTTTTAATCCCCTAATCATCTCTATCATATTAATATGGAAATCGTCACATTTCCTATAACATTGGTCATTGGGACATGCTCTTCCATTTCCGGCCATTAACTAAGAAAATAACGTATAATTAGGGGGATTAAATACATAGCCAATAATCATTAAGAGGAAACTTTAAGCATGGAAGGATTAACTTGTAGAAGGAAAGTATACACTATCTTGTGATCCCCTAGGTTCCAATCTAGGTTCTCCATGATCATATATTCTTATGTGAATTTTTATTTTATTTTATGTTTGTTCCTTTAATAATGGTTCATACTAAGCTTATGAATTTACCAAAGACTATCCCCTGGGAGTGTGGTAACCAAGAGTGCAGCAATGCCCGTTGTCATGTACTAGTTATTGTTTCAGTCTAGCCCAAAGCGGTGTTTTCAGTTTTTACCCCTATGTACATCTGTGCCAGAGCCACCTCTACCTGCTTGTATCCAGACAAGAAAAGAACTTTATGGCATTAGAAAGAAATCATGAGTCATATCATAATAAAAATAACGTTTTTCATAACTTGAAGATGTGTCTAAAACATTTTACAAAGACAATCATTTCCATTTCACCATGGTCTATCCCCATGGTGACAATAAAAATTACCAAGGTTATTCACCATGGTATCAGTCTAAATGGTCATCTCAAGAGATTAAGTATTTACCCAATGCATTGGAGGGAAATCATGGAAAACCCTTAAATATTACTTTATTATCATGTAAGCCACATATTTCATCATCAATAATTTAATAAACAACCCATATTGCAAAAAAAATGGGTTTAATTTCATAGTCATCACATTTAAATAACTTCTTTAAAGACGTGATCTTTATGTCACTTTAAACCCACGGAAAAAGGAAAGCAGTTTTCATGTATGTAAGTCCCAAAATTAAAATAGAACATTTTGATATATATGTGAATACCAATGTAGAAGAAAGATCTTTGAGTATTCAATTAATTAAACAATGAATTTGAGAGAAAGAGAAAGGCATTTTGAGACGAAAATTCTGCAGCATAACGGCTATGATACAGGGAATAAGAAAACATTGAAAAGAGAGGGGCCATGTGTCACCCACTCATAAATGATCCATAGAATAGTAGAGAAAATATAATGTAAATGATTTAAGAACATGTTAATGAAATTTGAAAGATATACCATATGAAATGAATAACATGAAAGGAAGACAAAAATAATATTTCTATTATGAAAATTCGGCTGCCTAACGGCATCACTTAGACTTCAACAAAAATGAATTGATGAGATCAAATAGGGTCTCTCATAATATGAACATAAAATGTTAGTATGATATATATAGAGATCATACCCCAACATAATAAAAAGAAATATGAAAGGCTTGACATGAAAATAGAACATTGAAAAATGAGAAGGGTGAAAGAATCTCTTAAAAATTTGGCATCCTAACAGCGTCACATAAACATCAATAAAATGAATTGATGAGATCAAATAGAATCTCTCATAATATGAACATAAGAGTTCAGTATGATAGATATAGAGATCATACCCCATCAATATAAAAAGGAACTTGAAAATCACTATTCATAATTTACTAATCCATTTGGTCACATTGCTAATCCAAAGCATAAAATCACTATTAATAATTTACCATTCATCAAAAATTTAGTTGATCTTATTAAAATCTAAATTTCATACTAAAAATAATTGTAGATGACAATTTTTTGAAAATCATTTCACAATTTTAATTACTTAAGGATTACATAAACATTTTCTTTAAAATACCCTTTCTCTAAAATTCACCAAAAATATGCATAATATATTTATCCGGATATTTGAAAATTCATAAACTTCATCATAAGAAGAAATAAATTTTTTTATTTAAAACAATATATTACACAAGGAAGTTATAGTCTCCTTACATATCTCCTTATCACACTAGCATAAGACCTAAGTGTAAGATGTGCTAAGGTGAGAGAATCTGAGGGAGGCTCGACCAACATTGCACGAGTAGTAATTTCTATCAGTTTGAACTTCTCACGATGGCGATTCCATTCTAGCTTTACACGATGATGTTCATCTTGGGTTTGGTCCAGAGTAAATCCAATTGGTGCTACCTCCTTCCCAAGTTCCATTAGATGGGCTTCAATCGGTCCAAGACTACTGGGTGAGGCCATTGAATCATCTTTCTATATTCATTAACCAAGATCACATGTATTCAGAGACAAATATCGAAATGTTTAGTTTCTAGCATTAATATTGACCATTGGTCATATAACAGTCAAAACCCAACGTTCTCATTTTAATTATACTCATTTTATCAAATGAAATAGTTTTGTTGAGTATAAACAAAATAAAATAACACACAAAATTAAGAAACATGATTTATTCAAAATTTCGGGTAGTTACAATGAAACTCCTAAAAACATAAAAATATCAGTGAAGTCTATCTCGACCATCAATGCTTTATCAAGTGCATCATCATATGATGAAATCATCAAAAAAACTAAAAGTCAATATATATATATATATATATGAATTCATAGGATATAAATTCCATCATTCGTCAAATAATTCTATAATATCACAAGAATGAAAGGCTTAAGCTTTGAAAAATAATTTTCATACTCTTTCATAGTCCAGTCATCCTTCTCAGGTTTGATTAGATCAGTTGACTTAGATAATATCTTGGACTCTGGATATAAATTATCTGTGAAAAGAACCATGAATTGATTCCAATAAAATACTATATACATAATTTCTATTACCATAATCTTACATAATCTTTTTTCATAGTCATTTCATCACGACAGTGGAACACATCAGGTTAATTGCTTCAGGTGTGTCCAAAACCCAATCAGAAGCTCAATTATGATCAACCACTCATCATCCACAAGGCTATCATTTATTCCCTAGAATGGTCCTGGATTATGGAGATGGATCTCTAATTAATTAATATTAAGAACTTCATTATATTGTTATATATATGGAGCCCAAATTGGATCTAGAAAAGGTTCATGTCCCAAAGCATGGTCTGTTTGCACAATCACCTCAACCAGAAAAAGGTCCATAATAGTATTTTCTCATTGTGGTTAAGCATAAAATTATCCAAGGATATTATTCACATATCTTTTAGGAGTTATTAATCTATATATAATCCACATTATACAAGGAAGAGTTATATTAACCCTCAAACAGAGAGAGATGGGGAAGAATAATCCAAACCTAAACAGAAACAAGATTTGGATTTCAATCTATCGAAATCAGGATATGGATCATCCTATTACTAATTCTATTGATTTATTTCCCTAACCACCCCTGGTAATTTTTGTCCATTACAGTGAGATAATCCCGAACACTTCATCACATTTACATCATATTTCTCGAAAATATTTAACAATTTCATAATGAATTAAAGACATTAATATTGACCTCCTTTGATAAAAATATGTCATGAACTAGCCCAGGTACCATGGTAAACAAATTAATGAGATGGTCTTGGAAAAGAAAAAGTTATTTTAGAATACCAAAGGGTTGGTGAATGTCAGCTTGAATCACATAAAAATGATGTGGGAATGATTTTTCCACTAACAATGTATAACTTACTGACATGAGTCAATAATTCATAGAAAAAAATATCATTGGGAAAACATTTCAAGAAGTTAAACATGAATGATAACCCATATTACCATATAATAAGTACCAAAATAAGATAAATTTTCCATTTCCTTAAGTATATCACTCACCATATCCATAGATCAATAAATATAACCACCTCCAAGTGATCTATTCCACATGCTCAATCTATGAAAAATATAATCTTCAGACATTCGATGGAGCATGTTGGGTGTGAGCCAAATCCCAAAGGATTTCACCCAATTATTCCATCCCATGATTCCAATAACAAATTATCCAAAAATTACTTTTTATTTTTAAATAATTGGGTTTTGAAAATCAAAATAATATTTAATCAAATCATGATTTATGATTCAAATATAGAAATACATTAGGAATTCATGTTTCACATTTCATAAGATTGAAATAATATTCGAATAATGGACTTACAATTCAACAGAAATGTGAATAAAATAGAAATTACTTTTCAAAAGTTGATTAATTAAACACTATTATATAAAAATCTTATATATAGATCACAAGGCATGTAAAATAGTTTACAAAAATGTAATTTTTACATTTGAAATACAAACAAGAGAGGCACATGGTCATATAAATAATTTTGTGCGATAGTTGTAGGATATAGGGACTTGACACTGTTAAACAACAAATATGTATATATTCCTCTTTAGTACTAAGCCCAAATACGAATCATCACCCTCGCCTAATGGATTTCATTTCATTCAAATTATAAATTTAAATTCATTAATTTAAATAAACTAATTTTACATATACACACCCCATTTTAATGAAATTAAGTGTTTTCCAATTTCATGCCAAAAATAAATTTTTCATTTAAAAACCCCAATCAATGAAATTGGTTTTTTCTAAAAAACAAATCTAAATATACTTAATGAATAAAGAAATTTATTTTAATTTTTACAATTTAAAATAATAACATAAATTCAAGGTTAATATAAATTGGGGTTCGTAATGGTACCCTGAACCTTGTGATAAAAAAATCATGAATCCCAATGTCATGCACAAAAAAACATAACAGACAACAATAGAGACAAGTAACGATGAATTAATCCATTGTTCATATCTAAAAAATGTTAATTTTATCGACATAATAATGGGGATATTCAGGGAACCCTCGAGTGTAGATGATAGACTATAGGAGAATAAGAATGTAAAAAGGTAACATAAAAGATTAAGATCGAAGGTCACTACTCAAGCTTTAAATATAATCGAGGAGGGATCGTAGTTTCCAAAAATCAGTCTTGAGAAATTCAAGAATGGGACAAACTGATATTTGGAAGTACCAGTCTATTTAGTGCCTAAAAAGGTGTCTCTAGAAATTTTGATCAAATTTCTGATTACGTTATAGTACGTCTGTGTGGAATCCTATACATAAGTGAATGGTTTAGTCATATAGTATAGAAGCCATGAATTATTCAAAATTTATTTAGTAGGTCACATGGTTTTAAAAATCATGCATTATCCAAGAATGTTCCAAAAACATTAATATTTCACCCAAAGAACCCCCAAATGAAACCCAACCAAAGATTGTTCAAATGTATGGGTTTAGAAATACATGAAAATAACAATAGGATATTACAAATATTTTCATGTATTTATTTACATATTCCACCTTCTATACCTCATGAGATTTTATGGATGGAGCTTTGAATATTAAAACCTAAATTGGAATATAAAAAAAAGAACAAAATTATGTTGTTTTTTAATGTCACATAAAATAATTTTTTTAGACATAAAATATATACCTTTTTTCATTTGATTTTTTCTCCATTTATTCTTTACAGTTTTGTTATGATGGTTTTTGAGCATGATGATTATCTACTGCACTCATTATTTTTTCATAAATTAATAATTTTTAATGAACATCAATAATACTTTTATTGAGAAATAATTTATAAAAAATCACAATGTTCCTAAAAATATGAATCCATGTAAAGGCTGTGAAAGTTTTTTATGTTTTTTATTTTATCATGTGTGAATAAAAATGTGGTGTATTCAATTTAAATATCAATTTAGAAACCATGATATAAAAATTTAATGTAATTGTTTGAAAGACTCTATGAGCCTTTCCATCGAACATTAATAAAAATTTCATTCATAAATAATCTTGTATAAATGTAATCTACCATGATTGATTATGTGTGAATCAATATTTCATTTATTTATTTCATTTAAAATAAATAAATAATATCAAAATGTTACAATAATATGTTTCAAAATTATTTCTATTAGTGTGGGCCCAGTATTGTTCCACGTATCTACATCAACCGACTTATGTATTCGAGTGGTGACACTAATGTGACCAATAAAAATAGTCTTTTTTGTCTATTAAGGTAGTTACATGCATTCTACATGACCTAAAAATTGAATCCTCTACGTCTCACCTAACATTTTATTATTAACATAATCATTATATAATGCATCTATTTTTTATATAGTCTATCCACCTTTTACAATTTACTTATCTTTAACATAATTTATATGTTGTTTCTCAAGATTGGTAGCATTGGTTTCTACAAAAACATATTGGTACTCAATAATGGAAGCTACAACATGTTGAGAAATTTACTATTCATGAGGAATAGTACCACTAGCCTGCAAAGAAACTTGTTCTTCCACCACTTTTGGTTCATCAACTTGTTGAGAAACCTATTGTTTAGCAAGATATTGTGCATTGGAATGTTCATAATCCATTATCTTTAGAAATTTTTGAACATTTAGTATATATAACATAAATTTAGGAATGAATAGATAATAATATTATGTAACAAAAATTTATATTAAAAACATGACATGAATATTGAACTCCAATTTTATAATAATGGATTAAAGGATTTTACCCAATTTTTTGAGTATATGAATACCATCATTAATGTCTCCTCTAACATAAAATACCTCCTCTAAATTTGGATTTCCATAAAATTATTATAACATAAAAATTAAAGGGTCACCCATTATTTAATTTAAATATGATCCTTTAGTGGTCTTGGTTGATAAAAGAATAATTTACCACTTTATGTTTTTAGGATTTGGAACATCAAACACCTTTACTATTGGAAATTTCATTATAAATGTTTCATTTTGGTACCATTACTTATTTAATCCCACTTTCACAAATCATTAATCATAAATTTTGATTAAAAAATATTCATCAACCCTATTTCACTCAAATATATGAACATTGAATGTTGTATAATCCAATACCCGTATTTATTTGATGATGGAAAAGAACAACATATTAAAAAATATTGGATTTCATTCCTTGGTACCAGATACATGTACTGCTTTATCCCAATGTGTAACTCCACAATTTTTAACAGAAATGCATTTATCATTTTTCTATGCATAGATGGTATTTCTATTAATTACATAAGAATTATATGATATTAAATTTAAACATGGTCCCCTTACTAGGCATCGAAGACTTTGTAAAAATAATTTCAAATTTTCATTTGAGTCCTTTGAATTTTTTTCACAAAAACATCATATAAACAATATATTATATGTATTTGATATCCATATTTCATCTCATGATATATTCAAAATCATAAGAATAACACAGGGGGATTTATCATTTAGTGAATCCTCCAAACTATTATGAAAAATTATTAATGTGTACATACTCCCTCTATTTAACAGTAACTGTGAAAACAAAAATTTTAAAAATTACATTTCCAACAGCATTCCTAGTGTGGTGAGATTTTTATAGATTAAGTATTTCCACATAAGACTCATAGTATGTATATAATTCATCATGTTCCACATCAATATATCACTCTTCAATTCAACCTTCTAGATAATTTTTTTTTCTAAAATATTTTTTTATTATAGAAACACAATCAAGGAAACGGTGAAAAATGAAAGGATTCAAATAGTAATGGATATAAAAAATCCATTTAAGAACCACTTATTTGTACCAGAACCAATTTCCCCACAAAAAATTTAGGAGAGACAGCTATCCAGTATATCTAGTTCATCCATTAAGAAATCATAAAATAGATATGTTAGCTTGTCCATAGTCTTCTACAACACCTCATGATTCAACATACCTTAATTGGTTCCCATAATTTATATAATATATTTCTATTAAATCCATGTACTCTCCATTACATTGTTATTTACTCATAACATCCTTCCCATCATCTTTTTGGCATCATCTTTAGTCACATTGATCAGAAGAAAAGTTTCAATGATTTCCTTTTTCGAGTTCACAAATTCATTATTTAACAATACCCATAAAAATATATATATTATTTTCTGTGTTATACATATTTATATAATTTATTGGACCACATATTCCAATATATCTAACTATGTGAACAATCATGTAAACTATGATATAAAATAATTGAAGTGGGAATAACACCTACATGTAAAATAATATGAATGTAATTTCACATTCCATTTTTGACACTTTTTCCTCCCCCAATACATTTTTTTTATATAATTGAAAAATAAACGGAGAATGGTTAATATATAAATGTATCTATTTGGATAAATTCAATGTAATGCTACTTTTATTGGGACACGAATCAATAAATGATAGTAATTTAATTCAGTACCTTTAACATTCAATAATTCCTTGTCATGATATTTTTAATTGTTTATCAATACCAATATAGAACCTTTACATCATTGGCAATGTTGAAAATATAGTACCTCTCTTTCGTGGAAGGATTGTATGTAAATAGATGATTAAAATCAATCTTTCACCCTTCATTGGTACCAAATCTTATTGTATCCCGATTTTATTCCTTTACAACCAAGTCTAAACATCATCCTTTGATTTTCGAAGTTAATGTAGTATTGTTCAAATGAATATAACTCATACATCATTTTACACATGAAAAAAATCAATAAAATTTATATCATAAAACAATTAAATTATAAGAAATTAAAAATTACCTCTTTTTCCAAATGGATTTCACAAGGCTTTTCATGGATTGTTTACGAAAAAAATATTTCCATATTTTTTACATTCTCAAGATTCATTTCATCTAATAGTGGAAAATTATTTATTCCATCTCTTGAACACCCATCAAATGATGTTAACCAATATCAATATTTATGTCATTAGGGTATAAATCTATGTTGTCCCAAAAACACGGTCTTCAAGGAATGATTCAACCTATATAGGTGTGTATCATGTTCAAAAAGCAGACAACCTTCAGTTCCAAAAACAATATATATTAAAAAATTACAATAAGAAGAATATTCTTTTATCATCTCATACAACATATATTTCAAATGATATATTCAGTTATGTGAGAATCATACTATATAACAACTAATTCTCACATTAATTTCAAATTTTCAATCAGTGAATCCAAATTTATATCAATATCAATACTTTTTTTTCTTTATATAATGAAAAAAACCCTATTTTATTATCTCTTAATTTATAATGAACTAGAAAAAATATATGTTTTCGAAATAATTATCCATATACTATAAGTATTGATTTCAAAACCTCATGGATACACTCCATCAGTAGATATCATAAGAGGAAAGTTTCCCTACTCACTTCCAAATTTAAGATACTTGTGATTAATATTATATTATTGAATTGAGTTTACTCGGTGAAATTTTTTCCAATATTTATATATTTTATCTACATGACATATAAATTTTTTTAGTATCCTCACTTTTGTGTAGGTGCCTAAACCTTGTATTGATTTGAATGTACCATAAAAAATTCGAAGTAATTGATTCTTCATTCTTATATCGAGATTCCCCATACATTTTAAATTTTTATTATGATTCATAGTATTCTCAAAAAAGTAAACAATAATTTAGATGGTAATGTATTCTTTCAAAGAACACACCCATTTAATTTAGAATTTGTTTAATGAAATTTGTTTATTGAGGAATCTTATTATAACATATGATCGTATAATTTAATAGAGAAATAAGTTCACTAATGTTGGTTTCAATCCATACTTTTCCATAATTTACATTATATATCTTTATTATGGTTTACAATGATGTATATTTAGTACAACCAGTTTACATTGGTTTCTTTGCACAACTCTTTATCAGCCAAAATTTTTTTAGTGTTCGTGAATTTATTATTCAATTGTAATTTTATTTTTTATTCAATACGATATTCTGTATTATCACACATATAATCATATCTTCAATATGGTCATTATCATTGGTAAAACATCTAATCATATCAGATTATCCATAAAACAAGATGGTATCCCTGTCATTAGTTATATTTATACATAACCAATGTTTTCTATCACAATAATAAAAGTGATCTATTCCATGATAGATCAAGTGTTCTTCAAACTAATCTAGACTAATTAGTCTTGAATAATAATAGTTTAAACACAATAAATGTATTTTATAATGGTTATATATATGATATTTAACATATTTGATGTACACCATCCCCATACTATTATTATATATTATTAGCGTCCCTCAATTTCTGTTTCATATGAATTATGATTGATAAAAAAATAATATTATAAAAAAAATCACAAATGAATAGAAAGTATGAGCTTATAACCCTGAAAGTTTATTCTAAAGTAATTGTTTATTCTATGTAAAATGATATTTCTATGATAATAATTGATTATTGATTCATATTAAGATTGTTTTGTAGTGTAGTAAAACATTAAAAAAGTGATGTGTGATATCTATAGTTTTTCAAATAATCTAATTAAATTTTTATATGTCGAAAAACAACGAAATCAAGGGTGAATTCTATTACTACGCTACATTGTAGTAAAAAATACAGATGACATTAAGTTCATATATTTCTTCAAATAGTACTATACCGACCTGGTTGTGTTTCAATGATAGGATAATTAGGAGATGATGTTGATATTTAATCAGATGATGAAAACATTAATAGATACCATTCACTTATCCTTATTAAACTTACATTTAGTTAGACTCTTGAAATAAATATAGTATAACAAATAATATTAATGGGTTTGTCAACACGGGATGGTCTGATAATTTTAAATAAAAAAGGTCAAAATGGTGATATAATAAATCCCATAGTGATAAGAATGAATTCATTGGGGAAAATGGAATGAACACATTAAATTTAATTACCCACATTCTAATTGGACTTAAAGATGAGATGATAGCTATTTGAATCCTCAATGGGGTCAATAGGGGGAAGTAACCACAATGAGTGTATATTTACAGACCCCATCCTATGATGCAATGGAATATAGGTGTGATAATCGCATAATTATAATTCTTACTGCATGTCAACATCATTTGGACTCATTCATTTTAGGGGGACCAGACATTACTCTAGATGTTGAACTTGAATGTTCAGGTTTATTTTACATTTCAATAAATTATATAAAAAAACAAAGTCACTATTACAAGGGATCATATATTAGAAATTATAGGTGACATCAACTAAGGAGGGATTTCATCCTACCAAACAAGATTAATTCTAGATAGACAAGATGAGGTAATCAAATGAGGAACCCAATTAACATTTATTTCAATAATGGATATTGAATATTCAAATAATAGGATGAATGTTTTTTTTTAAAAAAACCCATACTAATGATTTAATACCTTTGGTATAGGAACCAAATCCATTGGTATATGTTATACCAATGGTTTTGGGGACTATTGGTGTGTCAATCATCAATATAGACATATTCTAATGATTTTTGAAAATTGTTGGTATAGTGGGGAAATACCAATAGTTTACAAATTGTTGATATTAGTAATATGAAATAAAAATACAAACAGTTTTAAGAACTGTTGATATAGGTAATTCATAAAACCCCTTGTTGGTTTTGATCCCCACACCAACGATTTATATTTCAATCACCTAACTACATCACTATATTATTTTTTGGAAACATAATACGATAAATATGAATTTGTATATTAATTTGTATTTTTTTTATTCCATGTAATTTGATAAAATAATTCATAAAAAATATTTAAACCTATACCCACTATTTGAAAAACCATTAGTATATACCTATACCAATGGTTTTCCAAACTGTAGATATATATATTGAATTTTGGTACCTTTACTATCAGTTTTGGAGTAACGATTTGTGTAGGATCATTAAGTTTAATCTATATAGATGGTTTTACCAAAACCATTTTTAAAACCATTACATATAACAATGGTTTTGAAAAAAGCAATTGTATGTCTTCATTTTATTGAATATATGACAAAGGATTGTATAAAAACTATTTTATAGCTATGACCTATACCTATGGGTTTTCCATAACCCTGTGTACATGGGCATATGATTATTTTCATATCATTTATTGGTTTTGTCGAACTTTTTGGAATAGGGACATTTTAGGGATCCTATAACAATTGTACCTCTAAAATCATTACCATAGGTCTAGTTTCTCGTATTGTTGAAAATGGAATGAACATTCATAACATATAATTTGATGGACTAGAGACCACACAATTCTGCATTAATACCAATAACAGCCAAAATAAAATTTTCTTTTATGATTTTATTTTTTTCATCCACTATTAGTAGAGAACATCAATACATTGAATAATTCATGGGGTTCATCCACTTTTGGATTTCAAATCGAATAGATATAAATATTGCATGGTTTGATAATTCAAACTAGATGATCATATTCCACAAGACCGAATCAAATTGAACTTCTTCTGAATATTGATGCATCCACATAAATATTAAACACATTGGATTGTGGGGGATCCACTTATATAAGCGTGAAGACAGTAAGGGGTTATCAAGAAAAATATCTTTACAGTTCCAATTATCCATCCATGATAGAGCCTGCATGTTCCAAAAAGAGTAAGGTTTTGAAATATTGTTAAAAATAAGTCCATATATTCTCACCCATATAGACCATGAGATGGAATAATGATAGAATACTCTAACATTGGGGGTGGAAGAAGTCCACTTTGAGAATAGTGACACAAATACATTCAACATCTCGACAATGAAATCCACATTTGGGATCTATGCATGTAATTTTTTCTTATCCCCTTGTGTTGTGATTCATTACATTTATTAATGATGGAAAAAATTATATTAACGGAGAAATGTATTGCAATGTTAATTGAGGATTTTTCTCCAAATAGTAAATGAGATTTATTTTAAAATACTAATGTTTGAAAAGAGATTTTTAATAAAATAATTTGTGATTATTTACTTGTTGTCTATATAAGGAGGATGCAACAAAATTTTTTGATGGTTGTGCAAGAATTATGTAGCATGCAATGGGGATCCGGGAAGTGGTTTCAATAATAATGGTGGCCCACGCTACATGATGACAGTAATGATATTATCATTTACGTGTTTAGAGGTTATATGAATGATGTTTAAAATTTCATCTTCCAGGATAAATAATGAGCCTACGTTGTCGCTATTATCATGTGCTGAACATCATAATTTAAATGGTACATAGAAGAAGTGATGCAATTGATGATCATGGAAAATTATCAATAATCATCATGATTACGGTGATTATGTGCTGAGTCTCTATTCGTGATCTGGGATTCATCATGAGGGCATGAGCATGTAAGAGTGAAATACACCAGGTCTCACAAAATGTTGTGAGGTTGATTCATCTTCGGATGATGATATCAGTGGTAGTGATGATTTTTTTACATAAGGGTGACATTTTTTTCATAGATTGATCTATCGATACATGGTGTTGGAAATATATTTTCCAGAGAGAAGACTCAGCCGTATTGGGATGTGGATTTCACACAGGTATCTCTATTCCATTATTGAAATTCTTATTTGTATATAAAATCATACATTGTAATATGAGATTCATAGTGCATATTTTGTCCGAATTTCCCATCAGGTTTTTATTACTATCCATGGGGGGTTCTCTAAATAAAAATATTGTACATAATGATTTATTTATTCTAGTTATATCACTTCTATAGTTAGATGTGTTTCTCATGATATTTTTGGAAATTATATTCTTGACTAGAATCCTGATTTTTCTTTCTTATATTGGTTCCATATTTCGACTGGTTTCTCACGATATTTGTGGCATGCAATATTTGGCTAGGAATCGGGATTCTCCTCCCCCCCCCACCATGATGGTAGATCATTTCAAATATAAGAGTTTTCACATCACTAATGTGTAATAATATCAAATTATCATCTTTAATATGTATTACCATTCAGAACAACATTAAATAAAGTACCTGCATGAAATATTTCAAAAATAATGTTTAGACATTTGGAGATACTGCCATGTGCCATAGGTGTTTCCAAAAATATTCATTTTATATTATCTGAAATATCTAGGCCAATGTATACCTATAATTCACCACAATGAAACCCTAATATTAATTATTTGGTCACAGTTTTTCATGGTATATAGCTTCTAGGAATGTATTACTCAGAATGAACCTCTAATCCCTTCTAGTGAACTATACGTCTAGTATATCAAAACACCATCAATTACTAGAATCACTAAAATTGGAGAAAATAGTGGAATCCCCCAAATCAAAAATCATTAGTGGTGGATATCATCTAACATTTATAAAAAATACTTTGGACCCTTCAAATCAAGAATTTGGCTTCTTCTTCAATCCTTCAAAAGATACCCTATCAATGAATGACACTAGATCCCTAGAGGCATTTCCACAAAAAGCTAGGTCGTGGCCAAACAAAACATCAAAAAACCCTGTTTGGGGGTAATATATGGATTCAATTAGATTAGTGTATATGGAACAAGGGTAATGAATCAGTTTTCATCATTCCTATTCAAAAAGGGGAATATTTACTATGAATATTTATCGATAGCCCATACCACAACATGGTTTAAGGGTTCATTGATTTTTCTAAGCTAGCTAATGAAAAAAAATACATCTATCATAGCCCCTTGAGATCATTGAAAGGTAAGAGTGGATTTGGTCAATAAATAAGTCATGTAGATTAAATAAATATATATTATAAATTATAATTGATTGAGCTACATCCTTTATAAGTGATTCCTTCCCTACTGTAGAGACTCTCCTAAAATTCCACCCTGAATGGTTTTTTACTATCTTTTAGGTGATTATTGATTGAAGAAGTATTTTAATTTGACAGAAAATAATAGGGATCTAAATATTTTTATCAACCACATGAAAACCAGAAGATGTTTAGTGATATTTCTTTGTACATGAAGATTCACCCAAGATGATGAAAATTTTGGATTTCAAAAAATTAACTGATTTCCCAAATTCTTTCTCATATTTTTGGATAAGCTGGAAAATAGATACAAATTCCTAAAGAGTGTATACAGAAAAAATGAAATTGTCCATCTAAAAAAAGTGTTGGTAAATAAGTGGAATTATTCTATGAACCTCCCCCCATGAAACATGTTAACTATATCATCCACAAAAATTAAATTAGATAAAACACTATCCAACAAGACACAAAGTAAATGGGAATGTGGGTCACCATATCTAAATACCAAGGTAGTGGTGAAGCATTGAGAGAGAGTATCATAGATATTTATCCTAAAGGAGAATGATCAATGGTTTTTGATGTCTCATCAGTAGAATAATAATATTATAGTGCTCTTTTGATTTAAATAATTAATTATGCAATCACAATTTGTATCTTTCAATTTATAGAATTTTTAATCAAATGAAAATTCTTAATATGATTTGAATGTATTTTATATTGAATTATTGATACTTTTTTTTATATTAGGTTGTTATTGATTGGTACTTATTATAATATGCAGTTGATTCATTTAGGCATTCATATGAGAACATTCAACAATAGTAATATAAGTGTAAATTATTTTACAAAATGGTTTCATAATATATTCACTTATCAAACCACATATGAATCACAGGGTATGGAATTTCATAATTGAGAACTTCTCACCAAGAGATTTTTTTTGGTGATGAAAAATAAAAAAAAATATAAAAGTAGTTGAATGGGATTAACTAACTTAAATTAGGTTTTTAGATGTTTGATTCACCCCTTTAGTTCACGGAGAAGTTTCGAAAGAGGTCAACATCCACTAGAGATCTTGAATGGGGAAAAGAAATAAGATCTGTTACTATTTAATTTATATGACCACGAAGGTATTATCAATGCTTTCCAAAATGATTTATGATATATGAGTTTTATCAGCCTGAAATTAATTACCTCTATAAAAGATAGGATTTATCAATGCTAAATTTATCAAATACAATATATATCTATATTTTTGGCATTAATTTTCCCATAAAAACTATAATTACCATCACTAACTTTATTGCAAAAATATATATAGTTTTTATGATCAAATTTAATTATAGAGATGATAAAAACTATTTAAAATAAAAAATTATATTAAAAAAATATATTAAAAACTAATTAATTCATAAAAAATTAAATTAAATTCCTCCATATTAATTTATATAAAATATTAAATTCACCATTTTCACATATGAGTGAAACTGAATAATTTAAAATAAATAATATATTTTTTTAGAAGAATGGAAATTTTTTATCAATTTGATAAAATATTTATAAGAAAATAAAACTAATATATGTTAAAATGATGATGAATACAATGTAAAAATTATTACATAGTAAATATGTACATAAATTTAATTTTTTCGATCAATTACATGAATTGTGAACACATACAAAAATTTGATCACTCTTTTAACAAATTAATTTAAATAAATTAATTATATAGATTTAAAATATTTTAAAAATATTAAAAAACAATCAATATAATTGATTTATAAATATTCATGTTTAATAAAAAAAATATTAAGAATATTAATACATATTAAATAAAAATTTGATAATTGAATGATCATTGGAATTAATAGTAAAACAAAATTTTGTGAATCGTTTAAATGAATTTAAATAATTAAATTATATAAATTCCAAAAACATTAATGAAATTAATCCTTAATAAATGAAATGGAATAAATTTTAATCATATAAATTTAAAAAATTACTACATTATGACATTGTAAATAATAATGTATAAGTAAATAGAAAAAAATGATGAAAATCCATAAATAAAAATTATTGTTATATATTACGAATGATATTTGTTTTTCCTCAAAATAATATATATTTGTCATTAATGATATCTGTTAAAAATTATTGTTAAAAATTATTATTAAAAATTATTGATAAATATTACATCTACTGATATTCGTCAATAATGATATTTGTTTTTCTGGAAAAAAAAGTAATAGGGTTCTAATCCAAGAATCCCTACTACGGGGTTTACATCACATGTGGTGACTTAAGAAGGCGTTGATGAGGGAATGATGCAGGAAAGGAATTAGTTTGGATTGACACATGCCTAGTAATGCATATAGGATGAAGCAGGAATGATGTGATGCTAACCCTTCCGGTCACTTTCTGATGCCCCATGGCCTTGGGCCTATGGGTTATGTAATTTAAAGTATCTTCTTCCTAGATAAAAAGTTTCCATTTCTTTCAAAAAAATAAAAACATATACAATAAAATTGATAAAAATGAATAAATAATATATATATATATATATATATATATATATATTAGGTACATGAGGATACAAATAAAACAAAACACACACACACCTCACCCACCAGCCAATGGGTTGTAGAATGACCCCCAAGGGATAACCCACATAAACTCAACAATCCAATAGACCTCAATTTTTAATTATATTTTCCCTAAGACACTTACAAATTATTTCCATACCACAATGGGGGCCCCATGATTATTTTTCACTGATCTAAAATTTTTTACAACTGATTTGTCCTCCGCTAGAATACAATGATCTCCATGCCCTAGCCATGCCATGTGTATCAGTTATCACATCAAACGCCATGGAAGATTTTCATTGATGACCACCGAAAAACCACCCTCTCCATCAATCGGGTGTTTGACAATCGCAATCACTGGTTAAAAATCCTACAACCAAATTAGTTCTCCGATCTTCACGAACACAACGACCCTATATCCAATGTAGAAACACGACCTAGTCAACACTGACACTGTTGTTGCATGATGTCATCATCCGCGATGGAGAGCCAGTGCAATGCTCTTGGGTCCTCTACTATGCTATGCCCACAGTATCAGTGATAAAGAGTTATCACCCCTCTTACATGCACATTCCTTCCATATCACACACATTGCGCCATCGCTAACACCAACCACTCGATATCTGATGTTATCCTAGAACCAAATCCACAGTACAACTGTCCTTGTATCTCAATTTCACAATCATTCTAGACTACAATGCACGAATTTCCACGAACCTATCCATCATTACTAGTCATCATTGAAAGGACTCAGATTTTTTCAATCTAATTTTATTATTATACGGAACTATTCTGAGGCTGTGAAATCTGACGAAATTTCACTCTGATACACGGTGTGCCTTTAATGGAATTTAAATCATTCTTATGGTACATTAAGTAAATGTCCGAGAAAGAAATCCTAACATTTGAACCAGAACATAGAATTGAAATATGAGGGCACCGTTGAACTCATTGCATCGGGATTCACTTAAGGGAAACCTCAGCCACATTGGGTTGAGAGAGTATGTTGGTTCTGTAGTTTTTATGGAGGATTAAGAAAATAAATCTAATTTATTTTAAAAATATTACACCTCTCTATATGGATTTGGTGTTGGGGACCACAAGGGATGGTTGGACATTTAACGCAAGTCATTAAATGCCCGGGTAAAAAAAATTGTATGACCACCCTACATGAAATTAAGGAGGTTCGTTAATTGATCCAATTAATGAACCTATATTAATTATGTTTTTTAAAATTAACTACTATCGTCTCCCTTTTTATTAATTTTTTAAAAGGAGTGGTATTATAGGGAGAGGATGATTTTGTATGAGCCTCATAATGATGAATGGATCAATCAAGAAAGAACCGAAGATTGACGTTTGATAGGCATCATTGGAGGCTTGATTTGGGATCGACAAACATTTTCAGATCTTCAAGCGCATGACTCTATCCAATGACTCATAAGGTAGGGTTTTGTCTTGTTTAAATTTATATAGTTGTTGAATCAATTATCTTCTTCCCTATAATGATGATAACATAGAAGGAGTGGTCCAAACAAACAATTCCTAGTCTGTTCACCGATGTTTTATTGATGCGTTCTACATGGGTGAATTTTTATGTTCAATAGAACCCAAATATGATGGAAACGACGAAAAGGAGATGACCCGGGAAACCCGTAGGTGCGATCAGATGAACAAATTACCCCACTGGAGCTCACTCAGTTGCATGTGGAAGACCGCATGCACGGTGGAACCGCCGACCCGCACACGCAAGTGTTGTAGTCGGCCATCACTGGCAAGCTGTAGAGAATGTGGATCACCATTGCATGTTGTAGTAAGAGGAGGTAGAATCTTTTCAGTTTTTTCATCTGAGTAGGGAAAATGATAGTAGTTGACCTTGGAGGCGGTGTGACATGCCATCGTTTACCGCAAAAGGTGGTCACAACTCGAAACAGCGACAGAGGCATGGACCTGCTCCAGGTGGGTCCAACAGTGACTCAGTGGTGCCACATGGCACTGCCCCACCATATCCCAAATATCTTAGACATTTGGGATAAACTATGTATGTTTCCACTCGTGTCAGCTAAAGAGGGCCCCATGTCCTACTGCATGCAAATCCATGCCCCCTTATGGATGTGATGTGCCTTTATGTTGGATAGGATGTGCCATCTTGTGGGCTAGACGGATCTTCTAGTGTGCTAGTCCACACCCCCCCCCCCCATTTGACCTAGCCGAGACCCCCTACGCGTCGGGCCGCACCACCCCAGTTGGCCAGGCTGGAGGGAGGTCCCTCTTCCCGAGCCCATTGTAGCCCAACCCAACATGTTCGGACCCGGATGGTTCGGGTTGGGCTATGTAGATCCAGTTTAGGGTCGGGTGACCCAAACCGGGTCAGTTAAGCACAAACCCAGTCGAAGCTCACCCAGATCTATCCATCCATAGTTTCACTTAAAATGCCCAAACAAGAAATACAGAAGACTGTTTGTTGAATCATCTACGGAGCAGGGATCCTTGGAGCATGAATGTCATTCTGGAATACTTCACTAGATCTTATGGAGAATTTAGGAGTATGGGTGGGTTTGATAGAACCTGAATCCAAGAGGGCCATCAGTACTAAAATGCTTATAACTCACAGATCTGGCATCCGATTGATGCGTCGTCATTCACATTGGAACCCTTAAAACATTGATGTCCTTTGGGTTCGTCCTTTGTGGACCTTATTGTTGGTTGAGGTATGACCAATATTTCGAGAAGAAGATTCTACGGAACTTGAGAGCACCAGGTGCGGTGAACCCTACGGCTTGCTGTCTTTTTTGTATCCACCATGTGTGGATTAGATTCATAGCAACCCTGTGTGGATCTAAATCGTAGATACCTCATGAGGACCAGTTTTAGTGTAGCCCATCAGGGATTAACACCTAGAATCCCCAAGTGGATCAACACCTAGTGACACTATGTTGATTAGCATAAAATGACCATGTGTGGATCTACATTCCAGTGACCCTATGTGGATCAGAATTCTTGTGACCCTGGTTGGACCTGCAGAAGTGTTACTTGATGAGGACGACAAAAAAAATGGCCATTCTTGGAAAAATTAAATGCATCCAATAGTGGATAAATAATAGAACATCTGCTTTGTGGATTAGTTATAGAACATCTAAATGGAATATGATGATATATCTTAAGAGTAATAATTTATATTCAGGGAAATTGAGTTGTATACCTAGAGTGAACTGACTGTTGCTTTGTGATTTGTTATTAGGGTCTTTATTTGTGGTTTTTACATTGTGAAACTCAGAGAGACCTATGGTGGGTGTAGTAGTCCCTAATGAGTATTTTTATACTCACCCATGCAAGGGCTTCGCATGCACCGTGTGTACTGGGCAGACGACGGATAGCATTGACCGAAGATTGGGAACCATGACTAAACAATAATTATAGGATGACCTTTATACATGTAATTCTGTAGTGACATCCAACCATGAGGTGTACCGACCCTTCAGGTAAGAACGTTGGCAGACGATTCCTGGAGCTACTTCTCTATTGCTATTGTACTTTTTAGTTGGGCTTGTATTCTGGCCACCATTACTTATTGTACACTCCCCTTTTAACATTCAAGACACATAATTTTACAAGTATAGTTTTACTATGATTGTTTTCCTCTATGTGTAATAGGACTAGTGTTTATAGGTTAAAAGGAAATGCCTTCCCGATTTTTTAGGGATACAACTTTTGGTGTGAGTCACCAACCCCTATCCTATTGAAGGTGGGATGGGGGTAGTCATGGCATGAGCCCCGGAGGATGGGTCGTGACAAATTGGTATCAGAGGACTTATTTATATCAATAGATTAGGACTCTGATCATTCCAATGGTGCAATAGTGTTAAGTATTTCGAGTGTGGATTCAGTTTTTGGTGTCCATTGATAGTGTGACAATCGAAATATACATACACTAGGACCACGAATTCTGATTTCCTTCTCGATTCATGAAAACACAAATTCCCTATGTTTTGGAAAATGATTAACATTTGATCCCTTTAAAGTCATCTTAGCATGTATAACTTATTGACCGTGGAACAACTGTTTCCTTTTAGGCTGAAACCACCTGGACAACCAGTCAGGATTTCTTGAGAGAGTACATGATGATAGCCTACTGAGTGGTGAGGATTCATTGCAGGTCCTTCTTACTGTGTTATCACCTTTTGGTGGTGCACCCACAACACCAAAATGCATTGGTAAATAGTTTCAACCAACCCCACTGGTAGATGGTACACTTTGATGGAGTGCATTGCATGATTTTCAGCAACATAGGCCTTCAGGAATCTGAGGAGAGATTGATCCTTATGTGGCTGATGACATGTTGGATGTTTTGGCGGGAGTTTTTCACTACGTTGGGACACCAGCTGACTAGATGGTGATTCTTGCTTCCAGTATTTTATAGGAAGCAACACGTAGATGGTAGATCCTTACACTCCACATAAACGACTAGGAGACCCCCACCTAGGTAGATTTCGAGGGCCTTTTTAGGGAATAGTTTATTCCAGAGACTCTATGTTTTGTTAATATTATGGAGCTTCTACACAGATAGTATGGATGCCTGACTGGGTCCTAGTACTTGGTGAGGTTCACCATCCTCTTGTGTTATCCAACCGCCATGGTTAAATACCCTTTCTTCATAGCTCAGACCATTGATAAGTGACTCCACTTGGAGATCAGATATTTAGTGGTATCTCTCTGCATCCTGACACATGCAGGAGTGCTTGTGAGGGCCCTCATGGTGGAGAGTGTCCTTGCTGAGAAGACACAGACAGTGAGACCGACCATTGGGAGCCACATTTTAGTGTCATCTGCAGCTGGTAGTAGGCAGATGACACAAAGGTCCAAGCAGACCATTCCTTATGTAGGAAGACCCTAGGATATTGAGTCGGAGGTGTGATGCTCACATGATAGAGCGGGATAGTAGAGGAGAATATTGTGATTCAAGTGCGGCAGGCATAGTCACTTGGATCATGACTGTCTTACCACCCATAATGACACCCAACAGAAGGATGAGGGACCACTGAGACAGAGTCCTAGATTCAGGATAGGAGGTCCACAAAGTGTCCTAAATGGTAGCGGAGTAGGTGATGCAGCAAGATTTGGACGACAGTTCGAGGCTCTACCACCACCTCCTCCATGTGGTCTACCCCGCCCACAGGGAGCCGATGGACAGGGACGAGCTCATCTCCATGCAGCTGAGGCCTATGACCACGACTCACCAGGTAATATTAAAGGTATGATCTATGTCTACTATAACTTAGTAGTAGTACTTATTGACAGTGGTTCTAGTCACTATTTAATTTCCACAGTCCACGTTCGGTTCTCGGAGATTCCAGTTGTGCTATCGGCTCGATCCTTACGTCAATAGACTCATACGAGAGGGGATTCGATAATTACACACAGGTTCAGATAGTGTGAGAATACTCTAGGAGAAGAGATATTCATTTGGGATATTATAGTAGTGGTGTCATGGCCTTACAATGTCATCTTGATTATGGACTTGTTATCCACATTCCATGCATAGATTGACTGCATTAGGGACAATGTTCAGTGTGTCCATGAGGATGGGACCCCATTTTCCTTCAGTGGATTGAAGGGAATATTTTCATCATATGATGGAATTGCACAGTGGCTTGGGTAGCTAATCACATAGCAATTTGATATAATTACTCTTGGAGTAGTTGATGCTGAGAGTTTGAGATATCATGTAGTGGTGGACCAGTATGTTGATGTCTCCCCTGAAGATGTTCTGGAACTACAACCTCATTGTGTGGTGGACTTCTACATCGACCTTTACACTAGTACAACACTGAATTCTACACCAGCATATCAGATGTCTCCTGTGGACCTTCGTGAGTTATGGGTACAGCTGGAGGACATGTAGATGAATTGGTTCCGAAGGCCAAGTGTTTCACCATGGGAATCGTCGATTTTTTTCTCCACGAAGTCAAGTGTGAGTTTGAAGCTCTATTTAGATTATGGGCGCCTAATTCAAGTGACCCTAAAGAAAAATTATCCACTTTGATTGATGATATTTTTGATCAACTATATGAAGATTGTTGGCTTTTAAAGATAGATATCAGATCATGGTATCTTAACCTTAGGGTATGAGATGAGGATGTGTAGAAGGTGACCTTTAGATTTCAGTATGGCCACTATAAGTTCTTGGTTAACCATTTGGTGTCACCAATACCCCAGTAGTGTTCATGGGACTCATGAACATGATAATTCTTCTATTCATCAATTTATTTGTTGTTGTATTCATCGAGGGAATCTTGATATACTCAGCGTCATAGGAGTAGCATGCCTATCATCTACATATAGTTCTGGATACACTCCGAGAGAATCTACTTAATGGTATTCTATCAAAGTGTCAGTAATGGTTATGGGAGTTCCACTATCTAGGACATTTTATCGTGGAGGTTAGAGTTTCAATGCATCCAGTGACGATAAATGTTGTACTACCTTGGTATCCACCCATGAGTTTGACTGAGGTGTGCATTCTGTGGTTGGATGGGTCCTACTAGAGATTCATTCTTGAATTTTCTAGAGTGGTAGAACCCTTGTCAATTTTGACGAAGAAAGGAAAACCCATCGTGTTGACGGAGAGATTCCTGTGGTGTTTTCATGAGATGAGGCAGAGAATGATGTGTTCCCCTATCATTAGGCTACCGGAAGGGAGCGGTGGGTATGTAGTCTACTGTGACACATCAGGGACTATAACTAGATGTGTCCTAATGCAGGAATGATCAGTTGTCTCTTATGGTTCATGAAATCATATATTGCATAAGAAGAACTATGATACCCATCAATCGGAGATAGTAGCATTGGTCATTTCCTTGAAGATGTAGAGACACTAATTTATGGGTGACCAGTTTAATGTTTACTCTAATCACATGATTCTCAGGTATATTATCTCATAGAAAGACCTGAAAATGAGACAATGGCCTTGGCTAGATTTCCTCTAGGAATATGACTTTGAGATATTATACACTACTTGGAAGGGGAACATAGTAGCAGATGCAGTGAGTATGAGGTCTATTCTACTATTTTGGAGAGAGAGGAAATAGAAGCTAGCCACGTTGCAGATATCCTTTTTGTATAGAGATAGAGCAACATACATTCTATCTAGAACTTTCACTCCCTAACTTCATCAGTGAGTTAGGGAGGCAAAAGATGGTGACATTGTCTGTGATGATTGATGTGTACATTTATCATCATGGAAGGAACCTGATGGATTTTTTTATGTTGGGTTTCACATCATTCTCTCCAAGGGATTCACCATGTACTATGGGAACAACGAGAGGAGGTAATGAGGGAGTTCCATACGTCTTCTCTGGAAGTACATGCTAGTGTGGAAAAGATGTACCAAGACCTCCAGCATCATCACTCATGGCCAGGAATTACAAAATCAGTGGTAGATTTTGATTCATGATGCCTCACTTGACAGTAGTTAAAGGATGGAATCAGGCTCTAGAAAGTTTAGCTTGGCCACTAGAGGTACAAGAGTGGAAGTGGGATGGTATATCCATGGTCTTTGTGAACGGGCTACCATGAATGTCCATGGGAAATGATTCTATCATGATGAGCATTGTCCGACTCACCATGTAGGCATACATCCTACCCATTTGAGAGCAGGGATTCATAGTGGGAATGGGATGCCTCTACATAGAAGAGATTATTCGGCTTTATGGGGATCCAACAACGATAATCTTTGATTGTGATTGCCCATTTACATTATGATTGTGGGAGGGATTTCATGAGGAATTTGGGACTTAGTAACAATTGAGCACCACATTTCCTACTTAGATGGATGGATAGATGGAAAAGACCATTAAAACATTATAGGTCAAGCTTCATGCTAACATCCTAGATTTTGGCTACCGATGGGTGGATCACATGCCCTTGGTGGAGTTCGCATACAACAACATCTATCACTCCACCCTCAAAATTTCACCATTTGAGGCCTTGTATGATCGGCCATAGAGTTCATCTCATTTCTGGAAAAACCCAGAGGAGTCAGCACATACGGGCCCAATGTAGGTACGAGCTAGCACACCGAAGGTGCAGATCATCTAGGAGTGGATGATGACTACACAATGCAAGCAGAAGTCTTATGCTATCAGGAGACGAAGACCTTTGGAGTTCGAGGAAGGATACCATGTCCCCTTATGGATCTCACCTCTATGAGGTTTGCAGAGATATGTTCAGGGATACATGCTATCATTGATGTTCATCGAAACCTTTCAGGTTATTAGTATAGTTCGGGAGGGGGTGTATCACCTAGATTTTTTCCCATAGAAACATCAAATTCATGGATTTTTCCACATCTCTCAACTAAGATTTTTGTGCATGATGCATCGCTGGTTATCATTTTGGGTGATCTGGACATTGATGATGGGGTGATGTTTGTAGAGGTTCTAGTGGAGATTGTGTATCGAAAGAAGCGGGTCTTTCAGGGAGGATAGATACCTTTGGTGCACATTCACTGATAGCACGGGAACTTCAGGAGAGCACACTGGAGAAGGAGGCTATGATTTTATCTCAGTACATCCATTTATTTCCTTAGTATATGTTGTGGCTTTTAGGGAAAAAAATCCCTATGGTGGGGAGAATGTAAAGAATTTTAATATTTCCATGTAATTTTTTAAAATTATAGGGAACTTTTCTAATCCTTAAAAATCTAACAGTGTTTGATTTCGATGCCCGGTGTGCCCAGAAAGTAATTTTACACATTCTTAATGTACATTTAGTAAATGTGCGAGCATGAAATCCTAACATTTGAACCAGTGCTCAGAATTGATATTTGGAGGCACCATTGAACTCATAGCACCAGGATTCACCTAAGGGATCCTTAACATTGCCTGCAGTGGGTTGAGAGAAGATTTTTTTTTGAGGCTTTCAGGGAGAATTAATAAAATAAATCTAATTTATTTTAAATATCATCCACCATGTTTTCTTTGATTTGGTGGCAGGGACCACAAGTGGTGGTTATGCATTAAATGCAGGACAGTAAATGAACTGTTACAAAAAATGTTTAACCATCATAAATGCAATTAAATTGGATCATTTATTGCACCAATTAATGAACCTCTCATAATTATGTGTCGTAATATTAACTCCAATCATCTCTCTTTTATTTAATTCATTGGAAAAAGGGGAGGTATTCTTGGGAGAGGTTTATTTTGGAGAGGGATCTTGATAAAGAACAATTCCATCAAGTAAGAACTAAAGATCGTTATTTAAGTGAAATCATTGGAGGATTGCTTCATGATCGACGAACACCAACCCAGGTTCAAACATGGGATGCTATCCAACAATTCACGATGTAGGGTTTTGTGTTCTTTAAATTTATCGGTTTTTGAATCAATTATCTTCACCCTTGTAAAAATGCTAAGTGGAGGTAGAGGGACAAAAAAATAAGGCCTAGTCCTTCTGTCACATGTTTATAATTGCGTTCTACGCGGGTGAAATTTTTGGGTTGGATGGAACCAAAATATGAGGATCATCCAGCGAAGGAGATGTCCCGGGAAGCCCATAGGTATGATCAGATAGAATAACGGACCACCAGAGCTCACCTAGTGGCCTGTAGAAGACCACCGGCATGGAAACACTGGCGACCGACACTGACAGGCGATGACGGCGGCCTGCACTAGCCAGTTGCGAGTGTGGCAGTGAGCTATCACATGTGGTAGGAGGAGGTTGTAGTGGTCAGTGGGTGGCTGACAGAGTCCATCCATAGAGATGACAGCATGTCATCGCATACCTCTGGAGGAGGAGGTTGAAGATTTTTGGGAACCATGATGAAGCAGGGCGGCCAACACCAGCCATCTTCTATGGTGGTGCAGATCGTCGCAGAAGGTGGCGCAGCTCGAAGCCTCTATCGAGTGAATGACCCACCTTCTATGGGTCCTACATCAACCAGTCGCTTCCACGTGGCCTCTCCGGTCCATATCATGAACTTCATATCCATTTGGGAGATATGGGGGGCATTCCCCCAACCCCCCGTGTCCGCTAGGGACATCCATGTTCATCTTGTGGGCTGATTTTCTCCCCCTATGGGCTAGGTCATACACTTCAGTTGGATGAGATGCACCCTACTATATGAATTTCTACGCGTCCCAGTAGGCCAAGCCACGCACCCCCCTCTTATGGGCCAGGTCGCACCCCCTGGCGGCTGGGTCGTGCCCCCCATCGTGTTGGGTAGGACCGTGGCATAGAATTCTGAGCCTCATGCTGCCCATCCCAACCGAGTCAGCCCATGCAAGTTCAGGTCGGGCCATGTCAGACCAAGGCCGAGTCGGGTCGGACAGGACCCGGATTCAATGAGGCAAATTTTCCCTTATAAATTATGTAACATGAGATCCCTATGTCTGTTTGACAATCAATATACAACACTGGGATCCTTAGAGTGAGATAGTCCTTTAGGTATACTCCACACAAATTTTGGATAATGTTGGAGTACGTCTATGTTGGGTTAAACCTGAATCCAACTGGGCCCTCGATTTTAAAACAATTATAACACACAGACTGATGTCTGATTGACACGTCATCTATCGCGTGGGAACCCTTGAGACATAGAAGTCATTTAGGTTACTCTTCTTTGGATCATAGTGGAAGTCATGGAATGACTGATATCTCGAGGAGTAGATTCTACAAAACTCGAACACACCGGGTGTGGGGAACCTTGTGGCTGGAATTTATTAAAATATTGACCCTGTGATAATTTACATCATTATGACACTATGTGGATAATCATCATAACTACCTGATGGGGATCAGTTTTAGAGCTATGGGTCAAGGATCAGTACCAAGAGACCCTACGTGGATCAGCATTTAGCGACCCTATGTAGATAACCATCGATCGACCTTGTTTGGATCAGCATTCCTGCTACCCTGTTTGGACCGTCATTCCAACGACCCTATGTGGATATGCAGTAGCATGACCCAAAGAGGAACATCCTTACAGTGGCCCATCGTGGAATAAAGACTTATGTCCAAGAGTCGATCTATAATTGAACAACATCGTTGTGGATCAGTTTTGGAACATGTAGATGGAATAAGATGATATAAATTTAGACTAACCATCAATACTCTTGGTATATTAGTTGTATACCTGGTGTGAGATGATTGTTGCTTCGTTCTTCATGATTGGGGTCTTTCATTGTTGTTTTCCATTGTGAATCTCTGGGAGACTGTCGGCGGGTGTTGGGTCCCTACTGAGTATTATTATACACTCCCCTACATGAGATATGTATGCACCATGTTGTGTCTTTTAAGATGATAGACAAATTTGACTGAGGTTTTGGATCCATGACTCAATGGTACTCAGAGTTGGGCCATTAGACGTGACGTGTTGCAGTGATGACCGACCATGAGTTGTATCTACCGTTCAGGAAACAACCTTGGCAGATGATTATGGGAGCTGTTTTTATGTTTATGTTTAACATTTCTGTTGGTCTTGTATTCTAGCCACAATTACTTATAGTACTCACCCATTTTTACTTTCATTACACATCTTTTCAATTCTGCAATTTTACAATGTGGGTGGTGCCCATTGTATTATTGGACAGTGTGTTTGCAGGTTTAAAGGCAACACCATCCAATTTTTTTAGGAATATGCCTTTCAGTGCTAGTGGCCAACCCCTAGCCTATGGAAACCGGGCCTAGGTTAGTCACGACATGGGCCCCAGGGGATGTGTCATGATAGTAATTAACTACATCCACATTATTTTTGTTTGTTATCATAAACACATAAATGGTGTTAGGGATGGCATACTCTGGGGTTCTATTTCATCGGAAAATGGTGTGGGTTAGTGATGGCCTAATAAGAATCAATTAAATTAATTTCAAACATATTAGAAATATTAAAATATAATAAATAAAAATGAATAAATATTAATCATATAAATTTCAAACATATTTAAAATATTGAATCATAATAAATAAGTTTTTATAAATCTTATAATATGATTAAATTCCAAATAAATTGGAAAATATTAAATATTTAAATGGAATGAAAATAAAGAAATAATATAGAAAATGAATAAATTTAAAACATTTATAAAAATTGAAATTCTTTTATTTTTAAGATTAATTTCCTAATTTGAAAATATTTAAAATTGAATAAAATTAGATAAATATATGATATTATTATTATTTCAATTTATTAAAGTATGCACTATATTGATTGTTATTCGAAAATATAATGTCTTATTAACCGTTAAAAATTTTATTAATTGTTAATATCTTATTATATAATTAAATTTATACATATTTAATCATCTATCCATAAATATCAAAATTGAATATATTACAGAAATATTAAATGATTATAACTTAAAAATGATTTTTTTTAAAACACTATAAATTCATTGATATTAAAAACTAATAAATAATATTATATCAATAAATAGATATACATTTACACATATTCATACTCATAGACATATATGTACACATACATGCACAATGTACACAAACACATATTGGAAAACACATACACATAGGCATGTTCATATAAACATAAACAAATATGTATGTACACATAAACATACATGTATGTACACATACACATACATAATGTTTCATAGCCATGCACGCAAATACATAAATATTTATACATACACATATATACATACACATACCACATAAACAAATACATATACACATACAAGTACACATACTTATGCACATATACATGTACATACACATACAAATGTATACAAATACGCATACACACGCAATTTCTTTTACATACACAATTATACAATTAAATACATGTTCATGAACATGCATACATATCTATACATATGACTATATACAAACATACATCATTAACATACACATATACACATACGCAAGCACAAACACATGTACTAAACATAAATACAAGCATTAAAAAAACATATATACATCCACATACACAAACATCACTACAACATATCCGTGTAAGAGATGTGTTGGGTTTTATTAGTTTAAGCATAAAGCATTGATAAATCGGCGACCTTTATCAGCGCAAGGTAAAAGAGACGATAAATGTATAACCTTTATCAGAACATTTTTAGAACCCATAAAGTTTAGATTTATCAAAAATATTTTAAGCAGTAATAAATGTGTTTAATAAAAAATATTGTTAATTTTTATAAAATTAATATATTTATATACAAAAATAATGGTTATTTGTATATAGTTAATAAAAAACACATATTTTTAATTAATATATTTATTTAAAAATTCAAATATATATAAAACATATTTCCTTAAATAATAAATATATTTATATATTTATATATTTATAAATATATATTTATATTTATAAAATTATAATTATATATAAATACACATAAAAAAGTATAATTTTACTTCAAATTATAAATAAAAATATGCTTCCAATGAATTTGGTCCATTGATGTGTGAATAAAATTGATGCTCATATGTTATGTATTCATCATGAATGTTCATTTAGATATTGAACAATCATTGGTATTCATGTTGTCCATATATATGCTGCCTCAATTGTGATATATTTTTCCTTCGGTGTATATGATTCATTCATGTTCCCCTAAAGCTATAACGTTATCATAAAATCCATATTGAAATATTAAAATAATAAATATAATTATTATATTTATAATTACAAATATTAAGTTATATAATATATACATTTTAAAAAATATTTATATAATTATAATTTAATATAACTAGATATATATATTTATATATAACTACAAAAAATTATATAAATTATAAATATATTTATTATATTAATAATTTTACATAAATACCTTTTAAAAATATTTGATTGTAATTTTAATTATATTTATATTTATATTTATATAAATATATGTCATCAATTGATATATATATATATATATATTCTTGAACACATTTATTTATTGTAAATTTTTTAATTGATAAATATACTTTTTAAATTTATAAATATATATATAAACTTTTAATAAAATTACAATGAGTGCATTTATTACAAATATATATATATATATTTATTTATTTATTAATACAAATAAATATATAAATATAAATATATTTATATTTATATACAGATATTTAAAAATATATTTACTGATAATTATAATAATATATATATATATATATATCATTAAATAATTATAAAAATTATAACAAATATATTTATAATAATTATAATTTTATAAATATATATAATTATAGAAATAGTTTTTCAAATATATATACACATTGACAATTATAATTCTATATAAATATGGGTATATTTAAATAATTGTAATATTATACTAAATATATTAATTATGTATAATTAGAAATATAAAAAATATATAAATTTATAATTTATAATTATAAATAAATATATTTATTTATTATATATGTATATATATTTTCTATATATATAAATATATTCATTTATTTATTTTTATTATTATAAATTAAAATATATATTTAATATATATATAATTTTATAAATATGTATAAAATATAAATAATTTATTATCATAATTAATTTTTCATCAGTGATAAAAAAGTGATGATAAAGGCATTTTTTGACATAAATTTCTATTTTAACAGTACTAAAACATAAAATTATTAGAACTTTTTAACTAGTGCTAATAAAAGATTTACCCACATTAATAAGGAAAACGTAAAATTCTCCTCCTCTTGCACGCCACCAACTCTCACAAAATATGGACCCTACCACATTCTCCTCCTCCTCATCCTCGTCCTCCTCCGAAGATGCCAACTCTTCCTCCTACTCCTCCGACTACTACAAAATGTGCACATTACAACCTCAACATTTATCAGCGCTAGAAAATTTTGCGGAGAATGTCCATCTTTATCAATGCTAAAATAATCACTAATATAGGGGGGAACATTTTCAATGATAAATAAAATTTATTATAATGGGATCCCATTATTAAAACCTTTTGTTTTGCATTGATAGAATACCACCATAATCAGTGCTTTATTTTAGCGCTGCTAAAGGTTTCCCTTTATGAACACATTATTTTTAACACTCATAAAAGTTACCCTATAAGAGAACTAAAAAAATCTGATGATAAATGGTATACCTTATCTCTGATTTGTTAGCACTTATAATTATTTAGTAAATATAATTAAGAAAAATTTGCAAGTACATTAATTAAATTATTATTGTTAAAATTGAATAAATTGACTATACATATATATAAATTTTACAAATTAGAAAATAGTATATGATAAATATATATATTTTAAAAATTAATAAAATGAAATAATTAGGCTAATAAAAATTTTAAAAGAGTAAATTAAGAATGATATTAAATATATTATTAATTAAATGAATATTAATAAAATTTAAATAATTTAATATAAATATATAAATAATAAATATTGATAAACAATATATATTAAATAAAGATATATATATATGTGAATAACTTATTAAACAAATAAACAAAAAAATAATTAATTAAGAAATTGTTTCAATAATTTATTAATGAAACAATTATTATTAAAAATGAATATGTAAAATATAAATATTTATAGTTATTATAAATATTAATAAATAATATATATTAAATATAAATATATATAATATAAATAAAATGTTAATCAAATACATATTAAATTCTTATTCAATTTTAATGTTGATGGATTTGTCAATTTGACCTATATCAAACATCATGTGTTACATTGATTTCATGTACACATATATATTTAATTAATGGAATTTAATATACAATTGTATAAACAAATATATTGTAACTCCCCGACCCCAGCTACCCAGAGTCGGTGCATTACTTCGTAACATTGGCATGATCATAAAAGATCAAGTTTTGAAAGACCGATTAGTTTAGTAGCCTTGGAAACAATAGATACATTTGTAAACATTACATTACAACATAAAAATGAAAACTACAATAACATGGTCTCCTTAGTCCACACTCATATCCTCACTAACTATTCTTGCAAGTCAGTCATAATACAGTTCTTCACATCCTAGGAAAAATAAAACATTGAAAGGGGTGAGATCAAATGCTCCGTAAGGATAACAATATAGAGGAAACTTTCATAAGAAAACATAATCATTTAAGGAAATGTATAACTAAAAAAAATCCTTATTGAACTTGAACTTCAGCATAATATGGAAAAAGTAAAATAAAATAATGTCATTACTTACTCACATGGATATTCTACTAGATGAATAATCACATGAAATATCAATAACCACTTTCATAATGAGGGAATGTATAATGCCAGACATTCTAAAACATTTTGTCAAGGCCTCAGCCAAGACGTCTAAAATGATTAAGGCCTCGGCCAAAACCATAAATCAAATTGGGAAAGGGCCTCGGCCAATTCCACGTCTAGTTGTCTCATGAGACCTACCGATGCATCGAGGAGCTATAGCGGGCTCCACCCGTCACTTATTAAGTCCAATACATTCCTCATATGAATAGGTTTAAACATAACATAAATATTCGTATTAAAACTAGCATACGAAATGTCAACAATTTCCCCATAAACTATGGATGGTATAAAAATAACACATCCACAGTCAAATATTTCACAAAATGTTCAATGGATGTTTTGTATCATAAATCAATTTCAATTAAACTTAAAACCCATCAAAGGATGTTGACATGGATGAAATCAAAGCTATTTGAGAGAAATATCTCTCTTTTTTTTGAAATCAATTAAATGTCCCATAATCATAAAATAATACATTTACTTTGAAAATATTCTTATAATCTTGTAAGGGAAGCTTCGACGATGTTATAATGGCGGAAAATAGCCGCACCCACCGTATAAGTTAAAAAAACATTCTTACCTTAAATTTGTCAAAAAGGTCAAAAAGTACATTGTTTGGAAAACGACGGTAAGATTCCTTTCAAAAACGTATAAGGGTATAAATGACTTTAACCCATTTTCCATTTAATAGTAAAAATGTTTTGAAAGACATTCTTAAGAAACATGGATGTGGATGATAACGAGGTCCCAGTAGATAATTTTGTATAAACAACCTTGGATAATGAAGAGGTTGTGAAGTAAACCCTTAACTTGTACTTTTCCTTGGTTGGGGTAGGTTAACCTCCTGTATAATGGTGAAATAATTGTTATTAAATTATACAAGAATCATATACATTCATATGATATCATATATGATCTTTTAACATTGCTTTGTTAACAATATCTTAGATTTATCGTTGTTTCGGGTGTTAACATACTCGTTTTCTTTTATATGTTTTGTTACGTAAGTCGTGTTTTTAATGGATAGGTTGTATATTATTCATATCCATAATGATATCATGTCCTTAAACATTATTTTTAAATAATCAAATGATAATTATACTTGAATGGATACGACGGAGAATGAATCTCATCGCGTTCGTGGAGACGATAGTCCGTACGTACGCACGAGCGACAATATCATTATTTTGATATTAAAATAATATATAACTGGATAGTATATCATATATACAGAATCATTATCATGTTATATTTATTATTTACATGAATTACATATCATTATTATACCCATCTAAAATAATAAAATATTGAATAACAATTACACCACGACCTGGAGATGGTAAGCCGTACGTACGCACGTATGGTGATATGTCATTCAAATGATGGGTAGATTAATGAATATGGTTGTTCCATATTTATAATAACATCACAGTATATAGAAGATACTAGAGTTATAATTTTAGAATTGAAATAATAAACACAGAGGGAGTGGAAGAAGAAAGAAACTTGAAAGAGGGTGATGAAAATGTTACCTCTTCTTCTGGTTCTTCTTTTTGATTTGATCAAAAGGACTCCTTAGGATGGCTTTATGACTAAATTAAAGCTTCTAGGATGAAGGGAGAGTATTTGGGAGAGTATTTTTTCTGAGTTTGGTCGAACAAAAAGGCTTGAATGTGTGAATAATGTGGTAGAGGTGGGGGCCTTTTATAAGAGGAGAGGAGGGGCTCTTTTGGAAAGATTGAAATGTTACATTATTATACAATGATTTTCGGATTCTAAAGGTCCCAAACATATATAATTCGTGGCTATGGTGATAAGGGTTCTAAATATACCCATACAATAGTCTTTGGACAAGTGTATGGCCTGTATTTTACATTATGTTTTCATTTTATTAAAATCGTTAAATAATGAGGTCATCGCTGCATCATAATGATGTCATAAATAATTTAATTTATTTAATATCTAAAAATTATTAAACAAATACTATGATGTAGGAACTCTTTTTATATTTCTAATGAATATTTATAGTCAAAATTTGGGCTTGTGTAACCCCACTTGAAAACCATTTTAGTAAAACAACTCATGTTTGTGCCAATTTAATTTTAACATTAAATAAATATATATTAATGTCATTTTCCAACCAAAGTGGCTCCATGGGGTCCCCAAGTTGACCCATGGGTTGTGTTGGTCTGCCATGACTCATCCAATAGGAGTAGGACAAGTGTCAAGCTCATCTCATATTATTAAAACATTATTTTTACCTTAAACTACACTAATTACCTCTAATCGCGATTAAGAACTTAAAAGTTACTATTCACTAAAAAATTATTTTAATATCATTGAACCACATTTTACTTCTTAATGACAACCATGTATGTCGGATTTTTGAAAATCAAATCACAGAAGTGGTAATATTTCATTTTAACGAAAAATCAGTTTTTAACAACCACTTAGTGGTTTCACTATTCATCAAAAATTGAGGTTTTTCAGATTAAGGCCAAAATTTCACCCTAAGCTATAATTGATATTCTGAATTCAAAAATGATTTCTATTTTAAAAAAATCCAAACATATAAGTTTCATTAATTAATTTTATAATTAATTCCCGCAGTTACAACAAATAGCGTGTTTTTAAGAAACAATTTATATCAAAAGATTGGCAATTATTTATGTCCAATTTCAATGTTAAATTAATTCTAATGACCAACATTGGATAAAATGGTAAAAATATATTCTAATTATACTTTAAAACCACTAAATAGTATAATTTGTCACTATAAATTATTTTGATTAAAAAAGTTGTTTTTAAGTATTTTTCACTATTCATAAAAATTTAGAAGTTCTCAGAAAAATACCAAAAATTCAACATAGGCTAATTTCGATATTTCGAATCCAAAAATGAAGTCAATTTTGATAAATAAAATTTATAAAATTTCAAAAAAGTAGGTATTAATATTCACAATGGCTAGTTTAATTAGTTGTGGTGTGTGTTAGAGCTCGAGGTTGCGTACAACACACACTATTGCATTATTCGAAGGGAAACGTACCGTGGAAGCATGGGGTGTTACATTCTCCCCTCCTTCAAATATTTGTGTCCTCACAATTTCTAGGGTATTACTGCATAAAAAGACTCGAGTGGTTCTTCATCATAAGTTCCTCAGGTTCCCACGTCGCCTCTTCCATTTTCAGATTTCTCCACAAAACCTTTACCAGACGAGTCGTCCGGTTTCTCAGCACCTGCTCCCTCACATCAAGAATTCTGATGGGCTCTTCGCAATAAGATAGATCGGGTTCCAGTTCTAATTCCTCATAGGTAAGTACATGTGTTGGGTCGGGAATGTATTTTCTCAATAGCGATATGTGGAAAACATCGTGAACTTTGGAGAGATTTGGCGGCATCGCCAAACGATAAGCTATAGCCTCAATACGATCTAGAATTTTGAAAGGTCTGATGTACCTGGGACTCAAATTACCTTTCTTACCAAAACGTATAACTCCCTTCCATGGAGATTCCTTTAGGAAAACATGATCTCCCACATGAAATTCCAAAACCTTTCTTCTGTTATCGGCATAGCTCTTCTGCCTACTTTGAGCTGATTTGATGTGGTTTTGGATTACCTTCACCTTTTCCATTGTTTCTTCCACCAGTTCTGGTCCCACAATTTTTTTTCACCAACGTCATCCCAACAGGTTGGTGTACGACATCTCTTTCCGTATAACGCTTCATAAGGTGCCATCTGAATGCTTGAATGAAAGCTATTGTTATAGGAAAATTCTACCAGTGGTAAATATTGATCCCACATACCCTGAAAGTCAAGAGAGCATGATCTCAACATGTCTTCTAAGGTTTGAATAGTCCATTCTGATTGTCCATCTGTTTGAGGGTGATAGGCAGTACTCAAACGAAGATCAGTATCCAAGGCCTTTTGAAGACATTTCCAAAATCTTGAAGGAAAACGAGGATCATGATCAGAATCAATCAATAGGGGTACTCCATGAAGTCTTACAACTTCATTAATATATAGTCTTTCTAGACGTTCAAGTGGTAGATCCTCCAGTATAGCCAGAAAATGTGCTGACATAGTATGACGATCAACAATGACCCATATTGCATCATTCCTTCTAGGAGTCTTTGGTAGTCTAATGACAAAGTCCATCGTAATATTATCCCATTTCCTCTCAGGTATGGGAAGAGGTTGCAATACTCCACCAGGATGTTGCCTTCCAGCTTTCACTTGTTGACAAACCATACACCTTGACACAAAATCAGAAATCTCCCTCTTCATATTGTCCCACCAAAAATGTTCCTTCAAATCCCTATACATTATGGTGATCCCAGGGTGTATAGTGAAATTGGAACTATGAGCATCATCCAGCAATTCCCTTTTTAGATCAGGTATATCGGGAACACAAAGCCTCTTCCCGAATTTCAAAATTCCATCCTTATACACAAAGTCCCTCAATCTTCCATCATTCACATCTTTAATCTTCTTCTGAAATTCTTCATCATTGGTCTGAGAACTCATAATCCTTTCTAGTAATGATGGTTTGGCAACCATTTGAAAAATCATTGATGTTTCACCTTCCCTAGTTATTCCCATGTCCATCTTCACTAGATCCATGAAAATTGGATCCCTTTCAATTCTCATAACATTCAAAACTCCATGGTCTTTTCTACTCAAAGCATCTGCCACCTTGTTTGCATTCCCTGGGTGGTAATGTATCGTGCAATCATAATCCTTGAGTAGTTCAAGCAATCGCCTTTGACTCATGTTGAGTTCTTTTTGTGAGAAAATATACTTCAAAATCTTGTGATCAGAATAAATCTCACATTTTTCACCATAGAGGTAATGTCTCCATATATTTAAAGCAAATATCACAGCTGCTAACTCAAGATCATGAGTAGGATAGTTTTGCTCATGAATTTTTAGCTGTCGTGATGCATAGGCAATAACCTTATCATTCTGCATAAGGACACAACCAAGTCCTTTCTTCGATGCATCGCTATAAATAAAAAACCCATCATTCCCCGATGGTAGAGTCAATACAGGGACGTTGACTAATCTTCTCTTCAGTTCTTCAAACCATTCTTCACACTATTTTTTCCAGACAAATTTAATCCCTTTACGTGTGAGCTTTGTCAATGGGTTAGCCAATCTGGAAAAATTATGGACGAAACGTCGATAATAACCTGCTAAACCAATAAAACTGCATACCTCAGTTATACTTGTCGGTGCTGGCCATTCTTGGATTTCCTTGGTTTTAGAAGGATCAACGGAAATTCCATCCTTAGAGACAATATGGCCAAGAAAAGTAATCTCCTGAATCCAGAATTCACACTTGCTAAATTTCCCATATAATTCATGTCTTCTAAGAGTCTTCATGATAATGCGTAAGTGATTTTCATGATCTTCGTGGATTTTGGAGTATAGAAAGATATCATCAATAAATACCACTAAAATGTCATCAAAATATTCCATGAAAACTCTATTCATTAGATCCATGAAAACAGAGGGTGCATTAGTCAATCCAAAAGGCATTACTATAAACTCGTAATGCTCGTACCTTGTTCGAAATGCTGTCTTTGAACGTCTTCCTTCTTCACACACAACTGATGGTATCCAGACCGAATGTCAATCTTTGAAAAGTATTGAGCTCCATGTAGTTGGTTAAACAAATCATCAATGCGAGGTAGGGGATACTTGTTCTTTATTTTTATAGCATTTGTCTCCCTATAGTCGATGCACAACTTCATAGATCCATCTTTCTTCTTAACAAAAAGAACAGGGACTCCCAAAGGAGAAACACTAGGGCGAATAAATCCCTTATTACTTAATTCCTCTAGTTGTTTCTTTAGTTCAACTAATTCCATAGTGGCCATTCTATAAGGGGTCTTCGATATGATCCTTGATCCAGGAATTAAATCAATGGAAAACTCAACTTCTCCTTCTAGAGGATGTCCAGGTAAATCTTCTGGAATCACATCAACATATTCTCTCACAATAGGTACATCCTCTATTTGAATATTCCTTTCCTCACCCTCAGTAATTTCCTTCTCTTCCTCCCCAATAATTGAATTTAGTTGAGCTACTAGGGGTGGATCTAGATAAGAATTTGGTGGCGATGATTCTTCTCTAAAGATAAGGTGTTCCTCATCATCATCATCAAGAATCGTAACCTCTTTCCTCTTATAATAAATTTTTGCATCATGGTCTAAAAGCCAATCCATACCAAGGATTATATAAAATTCAATCATGGGTATGACGATGAGATCAGCAGGTAAAGAACATTTAGGTTCTCTAATGGGAACTAATCGACAAAAATTTGATGCAACAATACTTCCCTTAGGGGTTTTGACCGACAACTCCCTTGTTAAATCAAATTGGAAATATCTAAAATTCTTAGCAAACTGGGAAGATATGAAACAATGCAATGATCCAGAATCAAATAATGAATTTGCTAAATTTGAGGAAACCATTAAATTACCTGCCACCACGTCTTTCGGAGCGTCCACCTAAGCAGTAGTGATAGCATAAGCCTAGACCTGATCCCTTGGCCTCTTCTGAGGTAAGTTCCCCTGACGCTTAGGACATTTATTTGCATAATGTCCCTTCTCTCTACAATTATAGCATTCCACATTGACAGCCGCTTTCTTTCCCTTGCATTCATGAGCTTGGTGGCGTTTTTCACCACACATGTATCATACTCCTTTTCCTTTTAGACAGGCACCAGGGTGCTTCCTAACACAATTATCACAGGGTGGAAATTCATTTCTACCCTTCTTCCCTATTTCCTTATTTCCTTTCCCAGATTTTTCAGCGGATCTCTTCTTATATTTCTTTGATTTAAAGTCATAAGACTTAGAGAATTCCTTTTCCGTCTTGATAGCGCACGAGACAATACCTTCGTATGAAGAGAAGGTTTGTGATACTAAAGCTCGATGGAGAAATGGTTTCAACCCATCAAAGAAACGATCAGTCTTACTTCTTGGGTTACGTATGTAATCTGCAGCATACCTTGCTAACCTTGTAAAGTTAGCCTCATACTTTGCGACATTCTCATCCTCCTCCTGCCTCAGACTCAGAAATTGCCTTTCCATATCCGCTCGATGGTCTCGAGGAAAGTATTTTTCTAAGAACAACTCTTTGAACTCCTGCCATTCCATGTTTGTTAATTCATCATCTTCCTTTGTGTTTGGAATTAGTGACCACCATTGATCGGCATCTCCAGTGAGGCGGTAAACTTCCATGAAAACATTCTCCCTTTCACTACTCCCCATGGCTTGGAATATTTTCTCTAAGGAATTTATCCATTGTTCAGCTACTATAGGATTTTTAATCCCATTGAAGGTTGGTGGTTGTTTCCTCAAGAAACGGTCTAGCATTGATCCTCCACGTTGCGGATCAGGGTGCTCCATACGAGTAAGGTTGTTATTCATAACCTGCGTGAGTTGTCCCAGTACGGTGAGAAGCTGAACAACACCAGTTGTATCACTAGCTCCACCATAATTATCTTGAGCAGGAGGGAAATCCCTACACGGAGTGCGTGCATTGATACGGTTTCCATTCCTTCCACTAGGCGCCATTTCTAAATAATGGCATAAACTAGATTAGTTTATGAATCAAAATACATAATTCCATACTTGTAAAACACATAACATAAATTGAACTAATTATAGATATAATCCATAATTATAAAAATGTTTTATTTGAGGAAGTATATACTCGTAACCCTTCATAGTGGTTTGTAAAGAAAATGGGAATTATCCTAAGCATATCCCCCGGGAGTGTTGTAACCAAGAGTGCAGCAAGGCCCGTTGTCGTGCACCAGTTCCCGTTCGAGTCTAGCTCAAAGCGGTGTTTTTGGGTTTTACCCCTAGGTACATCTGTGCCAGAGCCGCCTCTACCTGCTCGTATCCGGACAGGGATGTATTACTCGGAAAACTCACAAAATCTCTACAATACCAAAATTTTAGGAAGTTCTTCTATAATAATCCTCAATGTTCATCTTAGGTCTACGTGCTCTAATCAGAGTTTGTCTAAATATAGCTTCCAAGGTTTGTACTAAACATCCTCTGATACCAACTGTAACCCCCCGACCCCAACTACCCAGAGTCGGTGCATTACTTCGTAACATTGGCATGATCACAAAAGATCAAGTCTTGGAAGAACGATTAGTTTAGTAGCCTTGGAAACACTAGATACATTCGTAAACATTACATTACATCATAAAAATGAAAACTATAATAACATGGTCTCCTTAGTCCACACTCATATCCTCACTGACTATTCTTGCAAGTCAGTCATAATACACTTCTTCACATCCTGGGAAAATAAAACATTGAAAGGGGTGAGCTCAAATGCTCCGTAAGGATAACAATATAGCGGAAACATTCATAAGAAAACATAAGCATTTAAGGCAATGTATAACTAAAACAAAAGCCTTATTGAACTTGAACTTCAGCATAATATGGAAAAAGTAAAATAAAATAATGCCATTACATACTCACATGGATATTCTACTAGATGAATAATCACATGAAATATCAATAACCACTTTCATAATGAGGGAATGTATAATTCCAGACATTCTGAAACATTTTGTCAAGGCCTCGGCCAAGACGTCTAAAATGATTAAGGCCTCGGCCAAAACCATAAATAAAATTGGGAAATGGCCTCGGACAATTCCATGTCTAGTTGTCTCATGAGACCTACCAATGCATCTAGGAGCTATAGCGGGCTCCACCCGTCACTTATTAAGTCCAATACATTCCTCATATGAATAGGTTTAAACATAACATAAATATTCGTATTAAAACTAGCATACGAAATGTCAACAATTTCTCCATAAACTTTGGATGGTATAAAAATAACACATCCACAGTAAAATATTTCACAAAATGTTCAATGGAAGTTGTGTATCATAAATCAATTTCAATTAAACATAAAACCCATCAATGGATGTTGACATGGATGAAATAAAAGCAATTTGAGAGAAATATATTTCTTTTTTTTAAATCATTTAAAAGTCCCATAATCATAAAATAATACATTTACTTTGAATATATTCTTATAATCTTGTAAGGGAAGCTTCGACGAAGTTATAATGGCGGAAAATAGCCGCACCCACCATATAAGTTAAAAAAACATTCTTACCTTAAATTTGTCAAAAAGGTCAAAAAGTACATTGTTTGGAAAACGACGGTAAGATTCCTTTCAAAAACGTATAAGGGTAGAAATGACTTTAACCAATTTTCCATTTAATAGTAATTTTTTTAAATACATTCTTACGAAACATGGATGTGGATGATAACGAGGTCCCAGTAGATAATTATGTATAAACAACCTTGGATAATGAAGAGGTTGTGAAGTAAACCCTTACCCTATACTTTTCCTTCATTGGTGTAGGTTAACCTCCTGTATAATGGTGAAATAATTGTTATTAAATTGTACAAGAATCATATACATTCATATGATATCATATATGAACTTTTAACATTGCTTTGTTAACAATATCTTAGATTTATCGTTGTTTCGGGTGTTAACTTACTCGTTTTCTTTTATATGTTTTGATACGTAAGTCGTGTTTTTAATGGATAGGTTGTATATTATTCATATCCAGAATGATATCATATCCTTAAAAATTATTTTTAAATCATCAAATGATAATTATACTTAAATGGATACGACAGAAAATGAATCTCATCGCGTTCGTGGAGACGATAGTCCGTACGTACGCACGAGCGACAATATCATTATTTTGATATTAAAATAATATATAACTGGATAGTATATCATATATAAAGAATCATTATCATGTTATATTTATTATTTACATGAATTACATATCATTATTATACCCATCTAAAATAATAATATATTGAATAACAATTACACCACGACGTGGAGACGGTAAGCCATATGTACGAACGTATAGTGATATGTCATTCAAATGATGGGTAGAATACTGAATATGGTTGTTCCATATTTATAATAACATCACAGTATATATAAGATACAGGAGTTATAATTTTAGAATTGAAATAATAAACAAAGATGGAGTGGAAGAAGAAAGAAACTTGAAAGAGGGTGATGAAAATGTTACCTCTTCTTCGGGTTTTTCCTTTTGATTTGATCAAAAGGACTCCTTAGGATGGCTTTCTGACTAAAGTAAAGCTTCTAGGATGAAGGGAGAGAATTTGGGATAGTATTTGTGCTGAGGTTGGCCGAACCAAAAGGCTTGAATGTGTGAATAAGGTGGTAGAGGTGGGGGCCTTTTATAAGAGGAGAGGAGGGGCTCTTTTGGAAAGATTGAAATGTTACATTATTATACAATGCCTTTCGGATTATAAAGGACCCAAACATATATAATTAGTGTCCAAGGTGACAAGGGTTCGAAATCTACCCATCCAATAGTCTTTGTACAAGTGTATGCCTTGTATTTTACATTATCTTTTCATTTTATTAAAATCGTTAAATAATGAGGTCATCGTTGCATCATAATGATGTCATAAATAATTTAATTTATTTAATGTCTAAAAATTATAAAAAAATACTATGATTTAAGAAATATTTTTAGATTTCTAATTAATATTTATAGTAAAAATTTGGACTTGTGTAACCCCACTTAAAAACTGTTTTAGTAAAACAACTCATGTTTGTGTCAATTTAATTTTAACATTAAATATATATATATTAATGTCATTTTCAAACCAAAGTGGCTCCATGGGGTCCCCAAGTTGACCCATGGGTTTTATTGGTCGGCCATGACTCATCCAATAGGAGTAGTTCAAGTGTCAAGCTCATCTCATATTATTAAAACATTATTTTTACCTTAAACTACACTAATTACCTCTAATCGCGATTAAGAACTTAAAAGTTACTATTAACCAAAAAATTATTTTAATCTCATTTAACCACATTTTACTTCTTAATGACAACCATGTATGTAGGATTTTGGAAAATCAAATCGCAGAAGTGGTAATATTTCATTTTAACGAAAAATCAGTTTTTAACAACCACTTAGTGGTTTCACTATTCATCAAAAATTGATGTTTTTCAGAATAAGGCCAAAATTTCACCCTAAGCTATAATTGATATTCTGAATTCAAAAATTTTGTCTATTTTACAAAATTCCAAACATATAAGTTGCATTAATTAATTTGATAATTAATTCCCGCTGTTACAACAAATAGCGTGTTTTTAAGAAACAATTTATATCAAAAGATTGGCAATTGTTTATGTCCAATTTCAATGTTAAATTAATTCTAATGACCACCATTGGATAAAATGGTAGAAATATATTCTAATTATACTTTAAAACCACTAAATAGTATAATTTATCACTATAAATTATTTTGATTTAAAAAGTTGTTTTTAAGTATTTTTCACTATTCATAAAAATTTAGAAGTTCTCAGAAAAATACCAAAAATTCAACATAGGCTAATTTCGATATTCCAAATCCAAAAATTAAGTCCATTTTGATAAATAAAATTTATAAAATTTCAAAAAGTAGATATTACTATTCACAACGGCTAGTTTAATTAGTTGTGGTGTGTGTTAGAGCTCGTGGTTGCGTACAACACACGCTATTGCATTATTCGAAGGGAAACGTACCGTGGATGCTTGGGGTGTTACATATATTATTGAAATATATAAGAACACATACACCTAATATTTATGTAATATATTTAAATTTCATTATATTTTAGAAATTCATTATAAAATGATACATTATATATATTATTTTTTAAATCTGTAAATATTTTTTATTCATTTGTTATTCTAATAGTGATGATGCATTAATTTTATTATATTTATAATTTTTAATATTTTTTTCTTTGATAATTTTCTATTATTTATTTAAATATAAACATTTATTATGATTTAGTATTTTCAATAAGTAATCTTATTTACTTGAATATATATATATATATATATATATATATTATTTTATTTACATATATATAATCAATAAAACGTTATCTAATTTTTCAATATTTTTAAACTATACTTATTTTGAATTATACAATTTATCTCATTTTAAAATTAATTTATTTAAGATTATTTATGCACTAATAATGTAAAAAACCTATTTGATAATAAATAAATGTATTAATAATTTTATAGATACTATATTTATAAATATATATATTTTTAATTATTATTATTAAGTAATTATTATTTCAAAAATAAGTATTTATATAATTGTAAATAAATAATTATATATATTAAATAATTATACAATAATAATAAATTTATTTAATTAAATACTTTATAAGTGCTAATATGTTAGCGTAGATAATGATTGATATTTATGAGTGCTAAACAAGCAATGTTAAAAAGAAATTTTATCCTTTATAAAAAATTTGCTTTGAAAAGGGTGTTTTCTATCACAGATTTATAAGAGCTAAAAAAGAACCCTTTTATCAGTGTTTATAAATTTAAATCTAAAAAATACTTCTTTATTAAGGCCTTTCAGAAAACACTTTTAAAATTATTCACAGTTTATATAAAAGAACCCTAATCGGTACTCAAACATTATGATCTTAAAGCTCACACATAACTCCACTACTGTCGGCGTGACTCATGTACATTCCCATATATTAATAAAAAATATAATCTAATGTTTGTTATTTTCTAATTTCCCTATATCATGGTTTGATCTTTTGGGTTCTATGTTTTCTGTTTTTTTTTGTTCTTCTCCTAGATGAACACTACATCTCACATCCTCACCACTACTAGCACGACTCCTATAGGTACATGTAAGGATTATAAAGATGTATTATGATATCATAATGATCTAAAAATGGTTTAATATATTCCCTCATGTATCACATTGAATATTATTGAGAATAAAATGCTTGAGACTGTGGTGGTGTTAAATTCCGCATCCAATCTAATCCTAAAATCCCCATTAATGTTAGTATAATAGTCTAATTTTTTGTGTATTTAGTGTAAAAGGGGTGTTAAAATGGGGGTTAGGGGATTTGATAGGATAGAGAGGGGAAGAGATAGAGTAACCCTTATGTGGTAGACCCTGCGTAAATGATGGAATGGAACTAGGTACCCGTTGATAAGCTAGGGTAAGTATGACCACTCTTAACACAACCAAGAACACAGAGGCATATTATTTTTTATACGGTGATGCATTTTATATTTGAATAGTGTATGGGGTCTTCAGATTTTTAATCCTTGTAAACTCATATAATAAGTAAACTATGTCTCACTACCATATTATTGGGATAAGCATTAATACTCCTATCTCATTCCGGTGTTTTGTCATGAATTATATCATTTTTTGTCTTGGTTGATGTGAGTAAGATATCAAAATGAAAAATTATTTCAAAATATAAATTATTTCATTTAAATTGATTTTGAATGGAAAAATATTGTTTTTAATGTAAAATGTTTTGGATTGAAAATTTTTCAAACAGTTGGGTTTTGTTATGAAGTGGTAATTGTGACACTCAAAAGTCCATATGAGCGTTTACATATGTCTAGTTATGTGAGGAATGTGTCTATTGTAATGTGTGGATGGAAATGGAAGGATGCATATTTGAGAGTTTACGGGGTTCCTTGGGGGAAATTTGAAATCATATTCGTGGATTGGGTTTCTAAAATTGTTTTTAGAATGGGGAAAAATTATATCTAGAATTGGCTTTGTTTTAATATTGTGTGTTATTTTGTTTTCAAAAGTGTCCATAGATTAATGCAGTTTGAAATTGAAATTTTAATATTCCGTTTTGATGATATAATGATTTTTTTTAGTTTGAATTTGTCTTCTGATATAGTTGTTTTGGCTCGAGTTATTCCATAACATTTTGTTTTTGATTTATTCAGATAGTGTTTTTCTGGTTTTTTTATTTTTCAGAATATTACTCCTAGAATGGTCACCAAATATTCTAGTGGGTATCATGGTGTTTTTGGTTCTATTATGTATATTCCCATATTCTATGGGAATAGAGGTTTGATAGAGGTACTGATGTGGCTAGAGGAAGTTTACCATGTCTTTAGAGTGTTTGGTACTCCTTAAGTTGTCAGAGTTCACGTGGTTCTGTGTCAGTTTGGGGTTCTAACATTAGAAAAATGGGAGTTATTATCCCTACCAATGACTCGTGTTTGAATAAGAGGGATGTTTTTATTTCCCTCTTTTAATGATTCAATACACAATAGGATGTGAAGATGGTTAAAAGATATGGGCTCATGAGTGTCCAATTAGGTCAGCAAGCGGTGAGTGATTATATTGAAGACAATAAAATATGGATTCCTTTTTTATAAAGTTGTTGTTGTTGGATCTCTTGGAATCTTCTATTTTCATGGTGGTCTTCATCAAAGATCATAAGGAGATTCCTCTTCTCCATGAATCACCATTTTGAGATGTTGGTGGAGGAACTATACTTTGATGAGTTGTTGGGAAAGAAGCATAAACAAATTGCCTTATTTTTTGTATCTCATGTTGGGTTTAAGACATTCATAGTTTCAACATATTTTTCGGTTTTTGTAAATTAACTACATATTATAAAAGTATTATGAAACTAACCTTTAGTAGATCAAATTATTCTTCCCTTATTTATTCTGAACCATTAAATGGTTAGTCGTTCATGAATTAGTTCCCATATTTCTATCTTTCCTGTTTGGAGATGAATCTTTTTGTGTAAATCAATCTTCTTGAATTGTGTATCTTGTGTGTAGGTTCATTTATATTCTCTATTTTTGTAACACTTTCAAATATTTATATTAATTTAGTGTGTAGTTTTAGAACACAACATTAGTTTCCGGGCCAACATTGTTTTGTAGTTTCAAACTACAGTTTTGAGAAATTATCAACACTACATAATTTTCTGATAAAAATAATCATTATAATCACTACTAAATGTGATAATAAATAGATTATTTTTTATTTCCTTTTTAATCACTAATAATTTTATCCATATAGGGGCCCAAAATATCACTAATAAAGGATAAAATTATGACAGATAAATAAAAGTGTTGATAAATGGTGTCTTTGTAAGCATAAATAAAAGCACTGATAAATCATACATTTATCAGTGCAATTATTTTCCCTAATAAAGACATCCTTAATCAACACATTTCTAGAATATATAATCAACTATACCTTTTAACCATGTTTATGTAGTCAGTGCTTCTCTAGTGAGGAATAATGCATATTCTGGTTCTTTTAATGGCGTCTTTTGTAGTAGTGTCTATGGTCGTTGCCTCCTCCCCCTCCTCCAAATCCTCCCCCTTCAATACCATTGACTCCTCCTCCACCTCAGCCATTATGAATCATTACAAAAATCTAGGGTCTCATACTCCTTCCCATCCACTACCTCCTCCTCTTCCTCCTCAACTACTCACTCATCCTCATCCTTAGCTGTCGCCGCACCCCTTGGCTCCTAATCGTCCCCTTCCCCTACTGTAGACTCCCACTACTCCTCCTCCAGTAATATGCATCCAAACTATGATGCCACATTTACTGTGAACCTCATTTCCATCACATTAATTTACCCCAACTCTATTTTGAATCCCTTCTACTCTATGAACCCACATTCTCTACAAAACCATTTCCCCATGTGAATGCACCTTGAGCACTCATGTAGTGCTATTACTATTTTCATTGTATTTTCTCATTGTATAATTTTACTTGATCAATACTATGTATCAAACTTTTTTATTTCTGGTCAAGGATATTTTTTAGCTTCATGGGATTTAAACATGTTAATTTTATTGATAATATATTTTAAAAAAAAAAAATTTATAATAGATTGGATTCTCAATGTAGACATGTGAAATCTTATCTCATTGCATATTAATTTCCATAATGTTATTATTTCTATCAAATATTTCATCACATTTTAATGATTATGTCCCATTATAGTTCCTTATTTTTATCCATAAAAAATAAAATCAATCATTTACAATATGTGTGGACTATTAGAGGTTATTATAAGTGATTTAAATGAACATATATCCACATAAACATATTGAAAAAATATTTAATCAACTTAGAGGTGCTAAAGTGTTCTGTATGTTTGATTTGATATAAAATTATACTCATTTTATTGTCATGTAATTTGATATAAAACATACTATACATAAGATTTTTTATGAATTTTAGGGGTATTAATTGAGGTCAATTATTTTGAAAAAGGAAATGTTAGTATTCATGGATGAGATGAATTGGTTCTTCTATCTCTGTTAGGTAATTTTGTAGCAACATTTTTCTATCTTATCATTATGAATTCCCTGTTGAAGGTGGAACATGATGTTATCTATAGATCATCATAAGAAATATTATGGAGCATAAACTATATTCTATTATATCTACATTTATGTTTTAGACTGATATTGAACACTTTAGGGGGTAAATTATATTAGTTGATAGCATATTTTTAGAACCTGGGAAGTCTGAGGTTATAGATTATTTACATATGAGGAATAATGCTTTTGAGATCAAAATCCTTTTTTGAATTTCTAGTCATTAATAGTGGTTAAACTATGATTCTTCTTGATTGGATGAACTAATGAGGCCATAACCAAGAATTTTGTATTGTTATATTTCTAATATGTTCATGAGATATCAATTTAAGATCATAATTATAGATTGATGAAAACACCAATCATATCCATCAATGCGTTAGGTATTGAGTATAACATATATTATGACGTATCAGGAGTCATGATTTAAATAATATATGTCCATAATTTTCATGTTCTGGTTTGGGGACAAAAAATAGTAACATCTCAATTCCTTTGCAAGATTTGGGAATAATGGTTCTTCTCACGTGTTATTATTATTATATATAGGGTGATATATTTTTGGAATACACAAAAAGGTGTTTGAAATATACTTAATCAAAAATTGATATTAACTATTGATAGTATAAAAGGGTTTAATATAAATAGACCATTAAAATTGACCTAATGTATACCCTCAAGAAGGGGAACAATTTTTCTAATGTAGTGTGTTGAGAGGAACATGATTTTGTAGTAAATGATTCAAGCATAATTTGAATTTTGGATGCCCTCATTTAAGAGATGAGACTTTATGTTCAAATCTATCATGGACAAAAGACACTTATGTCAATATATATCATTTATTTACTCGATATTAAGATTATGAGAGTAAAATATATGATTCATACTATTTATTAATGAGAGACATGATAATCCATTTATAGCTTTATATTTTTTTTAATGATTGTTATTTTTTAGTCATGTATCATTTATAATGTGCTTATCATTGGATTCATGTCATTATTAGATTTCTTAAATAAATCTTTTAAAATTATAAATGTTTTTTGAAATGTGTCTGAAAAAAATATACATTCTAAACATACCATTTTTGGTTTCAAATATATTTAAAAATATTTACATACGTGGTATAGACGTAGGTCACATTCCATTTTATTGTCACATAACTTGATTGACTTTCATAAAGGGATGTGAATGTTTTGAATGTATCTTTAGCGAGGGTTTCATTTTAACAAGGATTCTGTGAAGTTTTAATTGATAATTGGTATCATTTAGAGGGTATTCGCTCATTTTAAATGATTATGTTTGTTGGGTAATGATGTTACCTTAAATTATTTAAAAAAAGGAATTGTTGTTTTCAGAAAAATTTTTAGGAAGCGATTATTTTATTTTAAAAATGTTGTCTTGACGAGAAATTTGTATAAATGTTTAATTTTTTTAATGAGTTTAGAACTGTGACTTTATAAATAGTTTCCAAAAGACATTTCAAAAGTATTTTTTCCATAGTATTTTATTTTTCTATTTTTAAATAATTACGAATCCTTTATGTTTATAATATTTATATCAACATTTTTTGAATTTATTTTGGTAAATATAAAATTACCAATTAAAATATGATGGATATGAAAAATAAATTGATGGTTTCCAATTTTTTGACAAGAGATTGTGAATATGAATTGTTGGAGTTCATAATGTTTTCAAAATATCATCTATATGAACATTCTCAAATACATTCTATATGATTAAACTTTTTTTATTGAAGAAAAATTTATCTGGAGAAGTTTGAAGAACATTTGATCGATCATGGAATAGATCAGTGTTATAAATGATGGAATAAACAATCATAAAAAGTGATAATAACTAGTTGAATTGATATCACTATATTTTATGTATCATATGATATGATTACAAGTGTTGACCTAGAATATTACTATATCATTTTTTTCATTATATATGTGAAAGATGATGCAGATCTTATCGAAGAAATGATAATGAAAATTGAATATAGATTTCATGATTCCACAAAATTGTTTGAGATGATAAAGATTTATGCAACGATGTAATTATATGGTGATTGCACTAAATATAAAACATTGTCAACCATTCAAAATGGGATATTCTGAAATTAGGAAATAGATGGGGTTATTCTAGTTTTACATAATTAAATTCGCTCTTGAATGAAATGATCCTAGAAAATAATGATCTCTTGAGACCAATATACATTGCCCACACTAAATGTACTCACGAAGGGTATGATCTCTGAAAGAATACATTCCTATCTGAATGACTGTATAATATTTTCCAAGGACTGAAAATTAGTTATAGAATGACCAAATTGTTGTGCTACTAGATACAAGAGAGATAAATTAGATTTTATGAAATTTTTATGATACATTCAAAACATTCTAAAGATTAAGTGACTATATGGATTTTAGGAGACAACAAGGAAATTGAATAGGGAATACAAATAAAATAAATAAGGATAGGAAACAATGTCACCTGAATGTCTCTCTCTAGTTGAATAAAATTTATCTCGAGTATCCTAAATTTTGAAAAGAGCTCTGAAACTGTCACCTTGAGTTACCTATAGATGGATTTAATCATTATGAATTTTAATGATGAACTCATAGTACCTGGACACTTATGTGGGTAAATAATAACTTCCCACCATGGGTTTTCATGAAATGAAAATACAACATGTTATCTATGCATATATATACAGACCAAAACACCAAGATAATGATATTGATATTTATTTCGATCAATTAGTAAATAATTTGAAATTATTTTGGGATAAAATTTTTATATTGTATGATGCTAAATGAAATGATGAATTCACATTGACATAGATGTTGTATGGGATGATAAATGACATTCCTACTAGTGGAATTTTATTTCAGATATAGAATTAATGAAACTCAAGGGTGTCTCATCTGTGAATAAATTACACAGTCAATAGGTTTCAACATTCATAAAAAACCATGTTTCTATGACTTCAAAGGTTTCTACCATAACAACATTATTACATTTCATGGTTGACATCATTCGATGGATGTTCAGAATAATGTAAATCACCATCTCCACACATATGTGATCAACTACATGAGAATGTAAATGATATGTAAACTATATTTAGTAAACTATTATCGAAAATTTTTTATGGAAACCTGTTGGAAAAAAAGATCATTTTTTTGAATTTCCATACTAGAATTGTCTATACGGCGGACATTATAATTTTGCTATGCATATTGATGAAAAGGTGTTTGATAGTACCATCAAAACATTCCTAATTGTTCCTTTCATTAAAAAGATTTAATTAAGGCTACGGTGGATATGGTTGACCTGGTAATACGAGAATAGTAGGTTCCAGCAAATTGTGAAAATGAACTTGTATTCTTCCAGTTGTAAACACTATTGACATGTAAGAGAGATACTAGTTTTGTAACATCTTGACTGAATTAATGGTTCTATAGTTGTATTCAATGTATATCAAGAACATAATTTCAAAGATTGATTTATTTTTAATGGGTATTAAATCACATGACGTCCATGTTTTGATGCAAGATCTAATGCCTTTAGCATTATATTGAATTTTTCCCGTTATTGTCCATCATACATTAACAAATCACTATTTCTTCTTAAAAGATTTATGCAACAATTCTGTCAATCTAGGGAATATTTTGACTGTGCAATGTATAATTGATATTATATTATGTGATTTGGAATTGTTCTTCCAAACAAAATTATTTAATTTGATAGTTCATTTTATGTTTCACATAGTGAGAGAGATTTTATTTGTTGGTCTTGAAAATGATAGATGGATGTACCCCGTTAAACAATTTATGAAAAATCTTAATGGGTATATCAAAAATTGAAGTTGTCTAGAGGGTTTTATTATTGAGAGATATATTATTGAGTAATTCATTTAATTATATAATAAATTCTTGTATGGCGATGAATGAATTGGTCTAGAAAAATTCCATCACACCGGTCGGGTAGTGGGTGGAAGAATTTCTTTAATAGATATTTTCACAATAAATATTACATAACATGAGCAGACCAACCATTATGTTTTTCATAATGTTTTTATTTTAACCCATATTTTGAATACTAAAATTAAATTTTTTTCCATTTGAATCCATCATGATCCGAAATATGGATATCAAATACACATAATAAATAATTTATTAAACGGCTTCAAGACCACATTTTAATACAGTAAAATAAAAATAAATATTCAATTTCAAAATAACATCTATGGATAGTTATAAAACCATTTGGGTTTTATTATCATACAATGGTAATGTATTTAATGGTTATGAGTTCTATACATATGTTCTCGATGATGACAGTACCACAAAAAATAGTGATTTACACTCATGGATGAGATATGTACTTAATGAAGACAGAACCATAAAAATAGTGGATTTACACTAATGGATGATGTGATTCATATTTCTGGTAATAATGATAAAAATCCTATTTATGTGAATAGTTCATACATTGGAATCATCAAGAAAAAGGTAGGAGTTGGATTTTACAACATCCCAATTTTCAATTTTTCAATACAAGTGGGTTGATAGTAGAAGTGAAGTTAAAAAAGATTAATTGGGATTTTTGAATGTTGATTTAAGTAAGGAAGGAATCAAAGGTTATCCATTTATAATGGCATAACTACCAGTGATTTTATTTTATGTTCCATATCTCAAAAACTAAAAGAGCTCAAATGTTCTGTTATCAACAAAAACCAATGAAGGGTTAGATGAAAATTCAACTGATGATGGACCTTTAATTGGGACATCACAGTGATTTCATATTCATCGCAATGTAGGAAATGTTTTGTATGTCATGGAAGACCAAAATGAAGGGATTTGAATTGCCGATAGAATGGTAAAATACCTTAAGCCTTTAAAAATAAAAATGATTTTAATAATTATGTATCATTTTTTTGTAATATATATCATGTAAAACAATTTTATTATCCATTTTTTTAGTGTTTAGGTACTCCATATTAAATGTAAAACCGCTTCTAATAATAATGAATTCGTCATTTACTAGTACTCTCCATCCTAAGGAACAATAGGTCTCTCAACCAGGTCCTTCATACAATTGAGATAATAAAACTTCAACATGTGATGGTGCTCCAATTCCTATGGAACAATATAAATATCAACGCGCTGCTGCTCCCTGTGCAGTAGTACACTGAACATCATCACATGCTAATGCTACCACTCCTGATGAACATATTGATGATATTGATTTTAGGGAAATTCTAGGAGATGAAGGGTCGACAAAACAAAAATAATAGGAGCATCATTGTTTGAAAGTCATAGAAAAAATAGTTAATGAAAATGTAAATGGATTTTTTTTTGTTTCAATGGAATTCACAAAGCCATCATGTTATACAAAACAAGGACATTATCAACAGTTATATTGGAATCATCACTCCGATATGCATGCTGATATATGTAGATTTGTGGACCCATGTTTTATACAGGATAAAAAACTAAAGTGGGAAGAGATTATTTTTCCATGATGAATTTATTTTTTTATTTTACTAAGAAATAAAATAATAAAACATCTTCTTACACTTCATTATACAATGTAGTGTGAATTTATAATATATTACACCCACAAGAAATTTATATTATTTATTACTAGAAAGATTCAACATGTATTCACATAATAATAAAAATAAATCATCTTAAAGATGGTGGAGGGAAATACACTCACACACAAAACATATCTTTTCACACTAGATATCCAAAGATTCAATGGATGTGTTTACTGGCCATCACTTAAATGTTTATTCCCACATACATTAAGGCCAGTAACACATTGTTTGATGATATATGTATTCATCACATTGATTAATAATTTTTTTATTTTGGTAATAACAATTGTGTTCATGAAATAAGGAAAGAGTGGAAAACCTAGCGTACCCAAACCGAAAAGCAAGGACAGGGTACACATCACTTGAAAAAAAGTGTATGTATTTTAAATTTACCGTAATAAATTTATGTCATATGAAAAAAATACTATAATTTTGTTCATAAATTTATATGAAGATCGATGAATCTAAATCCAAAGAGACATGTATCCAAGATCATGTGCAATAGAAGGATCATGTAAATAAACACACGATACTAATGAATGGAATCACCAAAAAAGTGTGGGGATCTTGTGAATGTATTATATAATAATTTTTTTCATTAAATCACATTTACATAATAATAATATCTTTTCTAATATTTTTATCTAACATAATCATTGGAATCAGCAAGACCTATATAAGATTAACATGTATTATCAGCCGCCTTGAAGCAGACATAATAGTAAGGTCGTTTTAGACTTGCATGTCTTGGTGTGACACCCAAATCATATTTTGATAATATAACAATAGGAGGATCAAAGTGAATTATTAAAATAGATGGAGGAAATAATATCTACACTTGATAGTGAAATACAATGGTAGGGATAGATTTTGTAAACATTAATTGGGGGAGGTAATGAGAATAAGAAACTCAAGAACATAAACCTCATGGAGATGCTACCCACCAACACCAGTTACAAGGCTATCCATTCCACGTAATGAGATATCGTAGCTAAGATAATACAGATTCTAACTAATTATTCTATAAACTATGAATCAGAAAAACATTGATACCTTTATTTCACTAATATTTTACAATGTTATAATGACTATGATTTATATCTAAAAACAACCACCCATCGCATTTTAGTGAGTGATATAGTGTTCAATAATCACAATGAGATGCTACACAACATAACAGTTCAAACAAGTCATATGTGAGGGTCAATGAACACAAACCATGAGCTAAGCATGGAGGTTCTTAATTCATATCATGAGAAATATATTCATATTGTGAAAAATATTGTTGGAACATTCCTTATATGGCTCTTACGTCTTTTAAAATATTATGTCTACACTGAGGTATTCATTTCCAATTTACATTTCAAGATAAAACATTAACAATTAATGAAAAAGGGGTAAACTAATGTATGTTATTATATATGGAAATAGATAAGGGGTGAAATGATATCCTACCTCGAATCCATCTATATGTTCGACCAACTATTAAAAGAGAACAACTGAAAGAACCACTTCCCCAACCACTCTATATTCGGATTTACTATCAGTGAAGGATCATGTGGATGAAATGATAAAATATAGTAATAATGAATTAGATTATTTTGATGAAAATCTGTATAAAGAAAAAGATAAATATTTCACTAAGGTTGAGAGTGTAAATATAGTCCTCAAATATGATTGGCTATGAAGCTCAGTTTCAAATTTAATCATGTGGTACGTTTTCAGCATAAGATTTTCCAAAAGCTGATATATGGGGTTAATTATTAAAAAATTCATTTCATATTTTTTTTGGTGTATATATGATAAACAATTAAAGGGATTTCCCATGATATAAAATTTTGACACGTTAGTCCTCATATCTCTTCGAAAAAATAAAATGAAATAGAACCCAAAAAGGATGTAATAGTGGTAGGTCTGATCAAATATTATGATTGAAAAATTACATATGATATAGTTATTTTAATACCAAAGATGAAGGTGTAATCTATATAATTTCCTTCATATCAGATATATTTTGATTTCATTCATTACTTATTCCTTTTGGGGATTTTAAGCAGCATTGGATGCCCAATGTGGTATATTTGGACACTCTAAATCTTTATTCCATAGATTAAATGCATCAGTATCTATAACACCATCAACCAATGATAGTGTTTTTTACTTGCAATACACCACATCCATTTTTTTATAATTAAACATCATGTCATATAATTTATATTTTCTTCTAATAAGGATTATATTATGATAGGGAAGCACATCACTATAGTGGAAGCATGGAATGAGGCCGGGGCCTAAGCATATGAACAAAGACCAGTAATATGGATGGATAAGTATCAAGGTATATAAAATAATATTTCACTATCCAATGGAATATAATAATAATTACTCATTCCACTCAATGATTATACAGTGTCTGAAACAATCCAATGGAAAAGACTGGTAATTCTGTTTGTCAATTTATGAGTGATATCATATTCCAATAACAAAATAGCATCTATGATGTGGTATTAACATATATAATTTATATTTAATTTAACAAATTTATTAATAACTATGTATTTATATTTTTTAGAAGTATTATTACTCTCAAGAAGACAGATATTTAGAAGATGATATAGATGTGCTCAAAAACGATTGGGAAGCATACATAATGGATGAATGTACATGAATATCATTAAAAATTGAATTACATAGAAGTAGTGGGTTGTTTGATATTTATGTTTAATTTATTTATTTTTATTATTACTGATATTAATATTGTTTTCTTATAGAATTGGATTCCATTTTTTGAGTGGGGGCAGTTAGTTCAAGCTGTTCATGCTCCTAAGAGATGGAACATTGAGGCTCCAACATATAATTGAATGAAATGAAATTTTTTATATACTTTTTTTACTCATAATATTATATAATTTCTACTAAATTATAATAATATACAATAAATGTTTTCCAACCCATAAATTCAATGTCTTTCACAATTAAATTACCCCTTAAATCCATGTCACACAAGCTTTGTTAGAATTTATCACATCTATTCCAAGTATGTATGGGGATCTAGATGTATAATGATAAATGAATACAATGAAGTTTTTCCATTTCTAAAAAAATGAAAATATAAATAATGGTAATGCACGATGTGGCCGGTATGACTCAAACTATCTCTTTTTAATTAAACGTTATATTAATTTAAGTAAAAACAAAAAAGGGCCTACAGATAAAACATTCGTTTAATATGATATTTTTGGACAATGACCTACTTGATATTTGAGATGTTTAAGAGTAAACTTCACATCTATACTACGCATGTCATTTCCTCTATAACTCAATGTGTATTTATTATTGAATATTGAAATTAATTTTTGTAAAAACAACAAATGACATACTAAAATCCTAGAAAATGAATTTTTATTATTTTAATAAATTTGGATGACAATCCATGTGTCATTTTTGATGTGTAAAAGTTTTTCACAACACAATACGCCGCACAGTGTGGCTGATATAACTCATAGTGTATCTTTTTATTTAAAATTGACTTTAATTTAAGTAAAAAAGACAATATACATACTGAAATCCAATAAAAATCATTCCTATTGTTTTGATAATTTACTCACAAGATAAATAAGTTATGTTTTATGTTTTACAGTCAATCACTTCTCTATTAGATGCACAGTGTGACCGGTATGATGTAAATTGTCTATTATCATTATAAAATTATAATTTTAGTAAAAAATATTTCTCACAGTGGAAATAATACAAATGCACTATTATTTTATTGATAATTTAAGATAATGATTCATAATTAATTTTTGAAATTTATGATGTAGTATCACATCAATATTACATACTATGTGACTAGTATCACTGAAAATGTGTGTTTCTAGTTTGAAATGACTTTTTTTTCAGAAAAATCATCCATAATGAAAACTATGTTAATTCATTCCGACATATTATTATATTTTAGGAAAAATATTTATTACTAATTTTTTATTTGTAGGAATCATCCTCAGCTCAATATGATGAACGGTGAGGCCAATATAAATCAATGTGAATCTTTTATGTAAAATTAACATTAATTTAAGTAAAAACAAAAAGGGACATATTAATTACCAAAACAATGCATTTGTATTGATTCTATCTTTTTGGAAAATGATATTTTAGTCATTTTTCATGTATAGGAATAAATAAAACCTCAATAAAATGTATGGTGTGTCCGGTTTAACATGAATGTATCACTTTTTATATTAAAATGACATTAATTTATGTTAAAAAGGAGTGACATACTAAAAATTGAGAAAACACAATCATATTAGATTTTAACATTATAAAAACAATACATGATTCATTTTTGGTGTTTAGAAGTTACCCATATCACAATATGAAGCACAGTGTCGCCAGTATAACTCAAAATGACTATTTAATTTTTAAATTGACATTTTTTATGTAAAAATTTAATGTAACATAATCAAAACATAGAAAAAAATAAGATTATTGTAATACATTAAGAAAATAATGCATGAGTTATTTTTGATTTTGTGAGGAAACAATCCCACTATATGACACGTTGTATGACCAATATGACTAAAAGTGAATGTTATCAGTATACAATTTATTTTTTTGTTAAAAAAGTTATACTCAATGAAAACAAAAAAATAAATTATTGTATTAATAATTTGTGAAAATGATTTTTAAATCATTATTGTCATATATGAAAATCTATCACATCAATCTGATGCTCGATGTGACCAGTATGACTCATAATGCATGATTTCAATTTAAAATGGCATTTTTGTAAATAAAAAAACTACCATACTCAAAACCAATAAAACAACTATAAATTGATTTTTTATTTTAGAAAAATGATATCTTATAAGTTTTTGACTTGTATCAATCAGCCTCACGTCAATACAATGCATGGTGTGGCTGGTTTAACTCGATGATTCTCTGTTTATTTAAAATTTACATAAATTTATGTAAAAACAACAAGTGACTAATTGAAAATAGAATAAATTAATTTTTTCTATATTATATGAAAATGATATATTATTCATTTTGGATGTGTAGGAATTGGTGTAAACTTGTTACTACCCAAGGTCTCTTATATAACACAATGTGTCTCTTTTTTAGAATAGACATTAATTTGAGTATAAACAATAAGTGACATATTAAATACTGATAGAAAACATTCATATTGTTTTGATACCTTATGAAAAATATCTATGAGTAATATGTGAGGTGTAGGAGTTAGCCTAACCTCAATATTACGCATGGTGTGGCTGTTATAACACAAAGTGTCACTTTTTTTAATTGACATTAATTTAAGTAAAAATGAAAAGGCACATTCTAAAAACCATGAAAACGCATTAATATTTTTATATTCCTTAGGTAAACCATAAAGGATTAATTTATGATGTGTAGGAGTCAACCTCACCTCAATCTGATTCATGGTTTGACTGGTATGAGAAAAAAATTTCATTAACAGTTTAAAATATACATTTTAGATCAAAACATTTAACCCACTAAAAACCAAGAAAACATTATCATTTTTTATAGATAAATTACTAAAGGAATATATAAGTAATTTTTGACATGTGTGAAGTTTTATCCTGTCCAACCTATTCCTGACACTTCCAGTATGACTTAAAATACATGTTCCAATTTTGAAATATCATTTTAGTAAAAAAACCCAACAACCATACTCAAAACAGAGAGAATGATTTTGGATATTTATGATATTTTAGTAAAATGAACTATTTGTCATTTTTATTTGTATGAATAATATTCACATCGATACGATGCATAGGGGGGTTGTTATGACTCAATGTGGATCTTTTTACTAACATTTTTATTAAATTATGAGAAAACAACAACTAGAAAATATAGAATTGAAAAATGAATTCAAATTGTAATGAGAATTACGGAAAATGATCTATTACTCATTTTTGATGTGTAGAAATTAATTTCACCTCAATATTATTCATTTTGGGGTAGGTATGACTCAAAATGTCCCATTTTAGTTAAAATGTAAATTTATTTATGTCAAAACAATAAGATACATACTAAATTCAATGAAAAGGCATTTGGATTTGTTTATACATAAGGTAAATGATATGTGAGTCATTTTTGATTATTATGAGTCATTATAACCTCAATTTAATGCATAATGTGGCCAGTATAAATCAATGTTTATAATTCTTTTTTAAATTTAAAATACTTTTGATTAAAAACAACAACTGAAATTCTGAAAATTGGGAAAAAATTAGAATTTTTTTTATACATTAGGAAAATTATACAGGAGTAATTTGTGATGTGTAAAATTCAACCACAGCTCAATCTAATGCACTGTTTCACTAGTATGAATGATAGTATCTGTTATTAGTAAAATATTTTCATCTTAGTTCAAAACAAGTCACACACTACAAACCAAAAAAACACACTCCGTTTGTATTGATAATTTAGTAAAATGATTCAAAAGTCATTTGTGAGTTGTATGAAGTAGTGTAACATCAATCTGACATAATATGGTACTAATATGACTAATAATATATGTTTTAATTATAAAATGACATTTAAAAAATCTTCTATATTGAAAACATAGAAAATACATTTGGATATTTTTCATAATTTTGGAAAATGGTCCATCAGAAATTATGTATTGGTAGGAATCATACAGACCTCAATGCAACACATGGTGTGACCATTGCAACTCAAAATGTCTAATCATTTAATTATGAAATTAATTTTAGTAAAAGAAAAGGTGATAATTTGAAAACATAGAAATATAATATTTGTTGTTTTAATATGTTAGTAAAATGATAGATAACTCATTTTTTATGTGAATGAATCATCCCAATATCAATATGATGCACAATGAGACTGATATAGCTCCAAAAGTGAATTTTTTATTAAATATTGACTTTTTATTAAGGTATTATTTCATATTAATGTGTTATATATTTATTAATAGAATTACATAAAAAATATTTCTTTTCATATATATATAGAATCATTTTCTCCTGTTGAGGTGATTTTTTCGACAACTAATACCATGGATGGTCATTTTTATGAGGGGATGACTGTTGTCAAAAATTAAATATTAATGTTTTAGAATTTGTTTCGATAATTTTTTATATAATTATATGAACCATTCTATTTCATATGTAAATAGAAATGTTTCTTATATATATACGAGGTTTGTACATTATTTTATTCATGATGTCAATAAAATCTAAATATGGAATTGTTTAAAATTGCATGTTGTATATATATAGAATTTGAAAATAAAGGTTTTTATTCTAGGTGTATTTTCATATTAATACTAGATTATGGGACACTATGACTTTATTAGTTATATTTTATGCTCTAATGAATATATGCCATTATCACCACTAAAAATAGAACTACAAAATGTGATCTATTTTATGTTATTTTTTAGCTTGGATAAAGGTCTCCATTTATCATTACAGTGATTAACTTATCCTTTTTAGAAAAGACTTGAAAATTCCATATAAATTTTTTAAAATTATTTTGGATTTTTATGAGTTTTTGAAAATTGATGGCATGTGATTTCGAGTCCCGGTGTTCCATGAATAAATTTCTGACCATTTTTTAGTATATTCAGTCATGCGAGGGCATAATTTTTATTCTTTTGAAATTTTTCTTCTATTAAAAATACAATGGCACCATTGAATCAGCAACATCGGGATTCACATATGGGTAGTTTCACTTCAACCATAGTAGGACCGGAGAAAAAGCTAAATTTTGGATATTACAAAAAAATAATAAAATAACATAAAATGATATTTAATTTCATTTTCTCTAGTGGATGAGCGACATTGGTGGTGAAAGTTGACTTGTCAAGCTAATTAATAGTTCAATCTACATTATTTTTAACTACAACATAAGAGGTAAACTCATTAAATAAACCCCATTAATTCCTCGTTGTGTTACTCGACATTCCCCCTCTTATTTAAATGGAACTCGGAGTGGGGTTTGGGCATGGATTTTTCATGTGAGGAATCTCTAGAGATGATTTGTGGCATCATCCTCCATTGGTGGGCAGAGACTCAGGAGGTGATGATTCAGGATTGATGAACACTCCTGACTTCATCCAATGTGTACGCTCCTCCCACCGCAACTATGACACCTAAAACGAATGATGAGGTGGGGGTTCTGATTAAATTACCATGTAGGTATTAATTTATTTGTTCGTTAAGAGGATAACAATTCATGAATGTAATATAGTATATTACTTTTGATAAAATTATCTTCCACATGTTATTATGATAACGCGGAGGGCGTGTGCCAAAGGAACAAGGCTCAGACACTCTACTACTTCGATTATATTTGGGTTCATTGCGGATTGTTTTTTCCAATTTGACTGAAACATGAGACAGAAGGTCACGTTATGTCAGCGCATCCTAGGAAGATCGTAGGAGCATCTGGAAGGATGAATAGAAAATAAGATCTCACGAGGTGGCCCGCAAAAGATCTCCCTGCACGACACCGGTGAGCGTCGTAGGTGGCAGAGATGACAGCCAACTCTTACTATCCCCAGAGGAGGGTGGCACCACTCGATTACATTGTGGTCAGACTAGCGGCCGACAATGGCCGGTGAGGGAGGTGGAGTCGGGACTCCATAGAGAATTGTGCTAGAAGAAGTTGTGGCCTCAAAGCCGACCCGAGCTGGAAATAGACCCACCTCCAGTAGGTCCCATGTGTTAAGAGGTGGTGACATGTGGTGCTGTAAATTTAATGGAGCTGAAGGGATCCAGGGATCCATTCAGGATCAACAGATCACATGACCCCGATGTTGGTCGTGCCAACCCATGGGTTGTACCCAACCCGTGAGTGGGGACGGTCTGCAGCCTAGCACAACCAGGATGGTCCAGGCTAGTTCGGTCTGGGCATGGATTTCCCTCCCTAGGTCGGGCAGGGTCGGTCTGACAAGGTCTGGCTAGACTCGGACCTATCTCAGGCCCAGAAACAATTAATGGTCCATATCTTGTGAACTGGAATTTCATTCGATGAACTGTCTATGGAACTAGGATCCTTGGACAAACACTGTCCATTTTCGATAGTCCATGAGAGTTTTGGAGAACGTTGTAATACTGCCGATTCAAATCCTTTGTCGGTCATGCAGAGGTTAGTACCTTCTAATCCTATTTGGTCAATCTCTATATGGTCAGCCACAATGCCTCTTGATAGAATTATATGATCTAGCTTCATGACTAATCATATATACATCAATACTTCCCTTATACCTTGTTTGAGATATGTCTATTTATTTGTTTTTGTGATTGAGATCATGCTTTGTGGTTTTTATTTATGGAATTCTGAGAGACCATAGGGGGTCTCAAGGGTCCCTACTAAGTATTGTTATACTCACCACATAATGATATTTTCTGGAACATTGTTGTGTATTGTATAGATGACAAGAAGCTTGGATGATCTTTTTTGGATCCAAGACCAGGCGGTACACATATAATATTGGCTGATATGGAGAGTAGTGGAGATGAGTTGTACATATTCTTCAGGTAGGATCCTTAGTGGATGATTCCAAGGGTTATTTTCTATTTTTTTATAGTTTTACCTTTTAGTTGGGATTATATTACAACCTCGTTTACTTCTAGAATACACCTATACAACTGGAGTATTACATTGTGGTTTCATCTTGTTGTCTTTTGGGTTTATGTGTTTGTAGTGTTTAAAAAAATTGTTACAGTTTTAAGGATTCACATTTCTGATTCTAGTCTCCAACCCCTGGCCTATGGAAGACGGGCTTGGGTTAGTCACCACACTGTCCCGGGGGATGAATCGTGACGAAATTGCATTTGAGGATTCGATTCTACTGACGAACCAGGACATTTTTATTTTTAATGGAGTTGTACTATTATGTGTATTGAGTATTATTTTCTCTTCGAGATGTCCAGTGTTGGTACCACGGTCAATGTATCCATACATTAGTACCCTGAATTCTGATTTCTGACTCGGTGCACAATAACACTGATTGAATGTGTTGTGAAAATGATTTTACATTGATCTAATTTGAGTCATCTCACTAGGAATAACTTAACAAACCATGGTTCACCTATTCCATTTTAGGATTCCGCAGCATCAAAAACCATCCTATATTCTCAAGAGAGTACACGATGATGTGCTACAGAGTGATGGGGCTTCATTGTAGGTCCCCCTTACTATGGTAGAACCTTCGAGTGGTTCCCCAGCATCACCACCACCCGTTGGGTAGTAATGACACCAGACCCATCTACAGACCATGCACACTGACTGAGCGTGCTGTATGATATCTAGAGATAGAGGCCTCTGAGGTTTCGATGTGAGATAGATCACCATGAAATTGAGGATGGGATGGAGGTTGTGACCTGTGTTTTTCTTTTGTTTGAGACACCAGCAATACTATGATTATCTGAACCACTACCCTTTTCAAGGGAATAGAAGGGGGATGGTGCATCCTAATGCTCTAGACACCTGATGAGGAAAATATCACATGTATGGACTTTGAGTTCTTTTCCAGGGAGGATTTTGTTCTAGAGAAAGTACGATCAAGGCGTATTCAGGATATCCTGAACTTACATTGGGGCTCCCTGACATTAGCCCAGTACTCTGTGTGATTCACTAAACACATGCACTACTCGACTGACATAGTGAAAGACCAATTCTTTAATTCCCAAACCAAATATTAGGGTCTCTCTCAATAGATCATAGCATTGATGATATCACAGAATATCTTGATGTAGGCTGGTGTGCTCGAGTGAGCATTGTTGGTGGAGAGAATCATAGTTGAGAGGCACCAACAGTGACATCCACCACTAGATGAAATTTAGTTGAGTCATATGTAAGAGGAATTTTGGAGCTAATACATAGATCCTAACAGGATAGACCCAACGGTGGTTGACCACGGGATGCAGGTTCAGAGGTGTAGAGCTTGCGAGGCCGAGAAGGTCAGCTTGGAGGCAGACTGTGCTTCACATGTGGCAGGAATGGCCACATGGCTCTTGAATGCCCAAAACTCCATTCCAATGATCAAAAGATGGTCATGGGACCACCAAGGCCAAGGTAGAGATTCTTTTAAGGAGGTCTGCAGGGTGGTGGATGAGGCAGAGGATTTGGCCATGCAGCATGTGGTGGGCGGTGATTTGAGGTTCTACCACCACCACCACTTGGAGGTCCACCAAGACAATAAAGATCAAGTGGAATGGGACGAGCACAGCTTCAGGCCACTGAGGCCAACAACCACGACGATACAGAGATGATTAGAGGTAGGATAAGTGTGTCTTACACCCTAGCTATAGTACTTACAGATATAGGTTCCAATCAGTCCTTCACTGCAATGACACTTGTTTGGATCTTGAAGATTCTGATGGTGTCGTTGGCACATCCTTTCAATTATAGATTCATACGGGAAATGATTCGACGATTAAAGATGGGTTCATGCAATGTGAGATCAATCTAAGTGTTGAGATCATTGGTTGGGATCTCCTAGTAGTAGCATTTAGGCCTTATGATGTTTTCTTGGATATGGACTAGATATCGAGAGTACATGTTCATATCAGTAGTTTTAGGTTCAATGTGTTGTGTGTCCATGAGGATGGGATCACGTCTACCTTCTATAGTGAGGTGGAATCCATTTCAGCACAGGATGGACTATCTCAGAGGAGGGTGTAGATGATTACTCATCTGTTGGCTGGCCTCTCCCTCGAAGCAGTTGAAAATAGTAGTCTGAGTTATCTTATAGTGGTGGAACAGTATGCAGATTTCTTCAATGATGATATTACAAGACTACATCCTCACAAATAGATAGTCCTTAATATTGAAATTTACCCGGAGATGACACTGATATTTACGCCAGCATATCAGATGAATCCTGTGGAGCATCGAGAGTTGCGGGTAGTGTTCATGGACTTGTATGGAAAGAGTTTTATAAGGCACAGTGTTTCCCCATGGGCATCCCTGATCCTATTTTCCAAGAATGTGGATGATAGATTGAGGATTTTTGTAGACAATAGATACCAGAACTAGGTGATCATGAAGAAAAAGTATCCACTCACAAGGATTGATGATCTATTCGACCAGTTGAAGGGAGCACTTGGGTTTTTGAAGATATACCTCAAATCGTGTGATCATCATCCTAGTGTACAGGATGAGGATCTTCCGATGACAACCTTCATATGTGAGTATTGACATTACAAGTACTGGGTGAAGACTTTATGAGTGACCAATGATTCAGCAGTGTTAATGGGGCTCAAGAATAGGATTATTCAGCAATACCTCGATCGCTTTGTGGTGGCCTTCATCAAGGACATATTGACATACTCGGTGTTCAGAGGAGGAGCACATCACGCAATTGCAGATTATTATAGATACACTTCGAGAAAACCTGCTTTATGGAAATCTCTCAATGTGCCCGTTCTGGATATGGAAAGTACACTTCTTGCGGCACATTAACATAGAATCTGGAGTGTTAGTGGATCCAAAAAATTTAGAGGTAGTGCTATCTTGGGAGCCACCCTAGAGTGTGATGGAGGATTTGAGATTTGTGGGATTGGCTGGGTACTACTAGAGATTTTTACATGTATTATCTATGATAGTGGAACCCTTTTGGGACTTGAAGATGAAGGGGAATCATTTCTTGTGGTCGTAGAAGTGCCGTCATAATTTCCAAGAGCTGAGGTAGAGATTGATGAGTAAACTCGTTTTGAGGTTTCCAGAAGAGGGTGTTCGCTTTTAGTCCACTGTGATGCATCTGGGACTCAACTAGGTTGTGTCCAGATGCTGTAGTGATTAATGATTGAAAATTGATCACAAATTTTAAGACATAATTATTAAAACTATGCAAAAAATGACATGGAGTTTGCAGTAGTGATCTTTGTGATGAAGATGTTGCGACACTACTTGCTGGGTGAATGATTTAATATTTACTCTGATCAGAAGAGTCTCAAGTATATCATCTAACATAAGGACATGAAACAGAGACATTGAATATGGCTAGTGTTTCATCTATACTATGAAATTGAGATGGTCTATACTCATAGGAAGAGGAATGTTCTAGTAGATACACTCAGTAAGAGGGCAGCCTACATTTGCTGAGAGAGGAAACATAGTATCTTGCCACATTGCAGATATCCATTTTGGATAGGGATGGAGAAGTGCACCTCCAGTCTATGACTATCACACATCCACTTTGTCAATGATCTCGGTAGGCACAAATTGAGGATTTAGACTGCGAGTCCCGATATGCTCATAAATCATCATTACTGGCTCCTGATTGATTTTTTGAAGCTGGGGAGCACATATTACCCTTTCATAGGATGTACTATGGTACAAGTTATGCTTTGAGAGGAGTTATTGAGGGTGTTACACGCATCCCCATTGGTGGTACATCTAAGAGTATTGAAGGTGTACCAATACCGCCATCGTCAATACTAGTGGACAGGGATGAAGAAAGAAGTTGGAGAGTTTGTACCATCAATCCTCACATTTCATCAAATGAAGGCCGAGAATATGGTACCCACAGTCTTAGCGCAACCACACGAGTTAATGGAGTGTAATTGGGATGTTATATCAATGGACATTGTGAAAATACTACAACATATGTCCAGGGCCCATGATCCCAACTGGATGATCATTGACCGACTCACCATGTCAACCCACATCCTACCCAGCCTAGAGCCGGGATCAATAGAGTTCGTGGGATGCCTCTACGTGAAGGATATATTGTGACATCACGTAGTTCAATCAACGCTCATCTCATATCGTGAAATATGTTTTACATTCCTCTTGTGGAAGAGATTGCAGGAGGCGTTCTGGACTCATCTCTTTTTGAGAACTGCTATTCACCCTCAAACAAATGGGCTAACAAGGTGGACCATATAGACACTCAATGACATGCTTCGTGCTTTTGTCATAGATTTTGGTTGTATTTGGGAGGTCCACCTTCCCATGGTTGAGTTTTCATAAAAAAAAATTTCTTCCACCATCAGTAGGACCCCTGTTTTGGATTTGTACGGACAACCATGCATATCACCTCTTTGCGGGACAGACCAAGGGGAGTCAGTCCTTATGGGTGTAGTGCAGGTACAAGCTACAACTGAGATGGTGTAGGTCATCTAGAAGTGGATGAGGACTGCACAGTGCCGGTAGAAGTTTTATTCCGATATGAGATGGAGACCTTTGGAGTTTGTGGTGGGAGACTATGTCTTCCTACTAGTCTCACCCTGACGAGGATTCCAGAGGAATGGTCGGGCCAGTAAGATATCTCTGAGCTTCATCAGACCATTCAAGATCTTCTATAAATGTAGGTTATGTGGCATACCATTTTTCTCTTCCCCCATAGATGAAATAGGTGCATAATGTTTTCCACAGGTCAGAGTTGAGAAGATATGTGCATTATCCATCTCATGTTATCGACTTGGGTGAGATGGATGTCGATGATGAGGGAATGTTTGCGGAGATCCCGGTGGAGATAATGGATAAATATGAATGGTTCATTCATGTGCAGTTGAGTCCAATGGTGTGAGTTTGTTGGTAGCACAGGAATATCCAAGAGAGGAAATTGGGGGGGGGGATGCTCAGATGTGTTCTCAGTACCCTCATTTGTTTCACTATATTTGTTATTTCTTTTGGGGACAAAAAACCATAAGGTGGGGAGAATGTAATGGCAAAAAACATCCATGTTTTTTAAAACTATTCTGTATTTTTAAGAGTCTGTGAAAATTGACAGCGTGTGATTCCGAGTCATGTTGTCCCTATAAAAAATTTCTAAACATTTTTTGAGGTAGATTCAAAAAATGAGGGGCAACGTTTTATTTCTTTTGAACCAGTAATCAGATTAAAAAGATGAGGTCACTTTTGAATCTGCAACACTGTGATTCATTTAAGGAAAACATCACTTCAACCATAGTAGTTAAGGAGAAAAAGATAAATTTCGGACATTATATAAAAAATAATAAAATAACATAACATGTTATTTTAATTCATTTTCTCCAGTGGATGAGTGCTGGTGGTGGAACCAAGTGACATGTTATTCCAATTAATTTCTTGAATCAAATTTATTTGTAACCACATCATTGGGGAATTAAGAGGAACATTCATTTAATGAACAACATTAATAATCAGTGCATTACATGTCCTTTCCCTCACATTTTAATAGGGTCTCGGGCTACAAAGATCTAGTAATGATGAATGTTGATGACTCCATCCAGCGTAGATTATCTTCTTAATGTAACCATAACACCTAAAACGAATATCAAGGTAGGGGTTTTGATTAAATTCAGGTTCAACGATTCTTTCCCTCGTTTTTTGAAAGGTTAAAAATTCAATGGATAATATAGTTAATTAATTTTGATTAAATTATCTTATACTTGTTATAATGCTAATACAGAAGGAGTGGACTTAATGGAAAAGGCTTAGAACCACCACTACTTCCTTTGTCATCATCTTATTTGGGGTATATTTTTTCAAATTTGATGGAAACATGATACAGAGGGCCATGTTGTGACGATGGAATCCCTAGAAGTCCATAGACACAACGGAATGGATTAAAGGAACATAAAAGCTCACACGGTGGGTAAAGACACGGAATATCCCTGAATTGTTTTTAAAATATATGGGAATTTTTTTGAGTCCGAGAAAATTGACAGTGCGTGACTCTGTGGCCCGGAGTGCCCGGAAATAATTTTGGAACATTATTTCAGGTACGTCCAGTAAACATGCGAGTGGGGTTTTCTAAATTGTGAACCAGTGCTCAGAATTTAATTCTGTGGGCACCGTTGAACTCGCAGCATTGGTATTACCTTAAGGAGGCCTTCAACTCGACTGTAGTAGGTCAAGGGTAGAAGATAACTTTTCACATATTCGTGAATGAATAAAAAAAATTTTAACGTTTATTTTCATTTTTATTCTATGTAGATATTGAGATGTGTGGACCAGTAAAATGTAATCTCTCATGAAATGTTTTGATGTTAGGGACCCCCCGAACTATCCTCCCATGAGAGGATTTGGTGGCGGGGTCCACCTGAGGCTTCAACCACTTGAACTCCCTTCTTAATGAGGGAGAAACCTGTCAACTCCTTCTTCAAGGTGGAGGAGCCTCTTGAGCTTCTTAGACATAAATTATTCCAATTCCATACTTTAATTGAGCCAGTTAATTTTTTTCCAACCAGAAATGTGCACACATAATTTAATTTGACAAACATAAATTAGTAAGTTGGATATTGTCATTTTTGTGTGAATGAGGGAAATGATTTGAAAAGGAGATATATCTTATAGAAAAGCACTCCAATGAAGATCTCCAAAGAGGAACGCCGACTTTGACTCCTTCTACTTCAATGGGACATTTTTTGATGAAGAATGTATTCAGCGTCAACGATCCTATGTACGAGGAAACACCAATGTCACTGATGTCCGCCTTTTCCAGATGACATCATTTCCATTCCTGTGGGAAATCATCAAAGAATCAAACGAATTAGGTAGGGGTTTACTTGGGTATGAATAATTTTTCAATCTTCTTCCATTGAATTGTTTTTAGTATTGGGAATAAATTGTTTCAGGAGCTTGTAAAGCTTTGCATTCTTCTTCAAGTTCTTGTCGAGCCATATGCTTCCACCATAATGCGGTTGGTACGTGCCAAGAAAACATGGGTCGACCCCTCCTCAAATCCTTTGATGATTTTTTGTGTTGAACGTGATGAAGGCGATGATTCAATGACACCATACTGTGGATGAACTGCTTCATGGTAGCCCCGGCCACTACACCCTATGGATCCACCACCCGCTGCCCTGTCGTGCTTCCCACGGCTGCCGCTGTCTGGGATGGGCCACTGCCGCGGATCAGGATGAGCCAGCGCCACCAACTGGGCCAAGTTTCTGCTGCCGTTCGGCTAGCTACTGTCGCCGATAGCCTATCCATCATCATCGTCTTCCAGGACGCCATCACCGTCTATCAAACCGCCGCCGTCATCCGCTGAGCAGTCATCGTCCCAACAAGCCGCCCCGACCGTTCCACCCACAGCCTTACGATCCACCCCGAAGGTGTTGCCTACAGCCCTCCACGCAGTCATGTCTATGCCTCTCGTGGACCTCCATGCCACACATGGCCTCTCTGAGTCACATCGGGCTTGGAAAAACCGCAATGCACCCTCGCAACACCCCCGTGGTCATGCCGTCGTCTATGATAGAGCCGATCCATGACCTCTGCTGCCCTGCGGTAACCACGGCCCTCACAGCCTGCTGGATATCTAGTCGTGTTTCACCGCACCACAAGCCTAGCTTAACCAAGCAGGATGGGCTGCATTGACCTGAACCGGGTTGATCCTGGACGGTCGGGTCGGGTTGGTCTGACCGGGTCGGACTGGATCCAAACCAGATACGACCCATTTTCTTTACAAGGGCCATAACATTGGCACCAGATGTTCGATGGATGAACCATAAGAAGTGAGTAAATCATGGAAGGATACATTCCCTTTGAGTATACTCCACTAGAGTTTTGGATTGTGATGGGGAATGGTCTGGTTGAATCGTGCCTGAATCTAACTGAGCCCCCGGGACTAAAGGGTTAATAACTCATAGACTGGGCATCTGATTGTCATGTCGTATATTCCGTTGATAACCCTATGACATGGAGGAACTTTGATAATCTTCTTCATGATAATTCATGGAAGTTTTATTATTGACCAGTATCTCGGGGAGCGGATCCTATTGGAGATGAGAAAGCATGGTGTGGGAACCCAGCAGTTGGCCTAGACTTGACGACTTCTGACTTTTTCGACTTAGAGTGACCTGACAGGCCCAGTGGGGAGTTCTTCTATGTGAAATGGAAGACCCATGGTATGGATCACCTCTGTGTGACATGGAAGACCCACCGTACATGACAGTATGGGTACCTCAGCAGGCCACCGTGGGGAGAGCCTCTGTGTGACGTGGTAGACCAAAGATACTCCAAAGGAGGAGTACCTCAGCAATTCACATGGGGGAGAGCCTCTATGTGATGCGGCATACACATGGTGGGGATCCCCTCTAGGTGACGTGACTGACTGATGGTATTCTCTAGGAGGAGTACCTCAGTATTCCAAGGTTTGTGTGAAGCACCTCTGTGTGACGTGACAGTCCAACTATACTCAATTGAGGAGGGGATCTCCAATAGTCGAGGAGTTCGATGATGTGACTAGGGATGCTACTTGTTACTACCACTATAATAAATTTTAGTGTGAGATTTTTTAGTATATCTCGGTTTTCCTCATGATTGAGATGGATCACTTGACAATTTATGTATATGTATGGTCATAAACCAAATTAGTATTATCTATTGATTTCATACATTTTTGTGTATCCATGGTGGTTATTGTGAGACCTTGATGGTATTTGGGTCCCTACAGAGTATAGTTATACTCACCCCTATACGGGCTATGCCGACACCTTATTGTGTTAGATGCAGGCGACGGACATCACTGACTGAGGCTGAGAGTACCCGAACTGGACAGTTCCCAGAGGTTGAACATACGGCGTGTCGGTATGCAGAGGAGATGGGTGGACATGGAGTGATAAGGAGGCAATCTATACCTACCCTTCAGGTAGGAACCTCAGAGAATGATCCAGTATCATTTTATATCTTTCATCAGTTGTTTTGTAGTTTAGTTTTACTTGTATCTTTACAGTAGGGCGTGTATTCTAGCCCCCTTTTACATTCAACGCTGTTTTTTCTATACTGTTGACTTGTGTTCGTATATTGATGTGTTCTTGGTTACATTTTCTTACATGTTATAAAGACAATGACTTCCCAGTTTTGGTTAATATGGCTTTTATTGCTTGACACCATCCTCTAGCCTATGGAAGGTGGGATTGGTGTAGTCATGAAACTTGCCTCAGGGGATGGGTTGAGATAGATTGGTATCATAGGAGTCGGTTCTACCAATGAACTAAGACTCGGATATTTTCTAAGAAGCAATAGTGTTTTGTGTAATGTGTGTGGTGTTCAGTTTTGGGTTTCTAGTGTTGGTGTGGCGGCTGACGTATCCATTCACCTAGACCCTGACATCTAATCTCCGAATCAGTGCACGAAAACACTGTTTGTGTGTGTGTTTTCAAGAGTTTTCATTGAGACACTTATGAGTCAGCTCACAAGATATAACTTATTTACTATCGCGCAACTGATTCATTTCAGGATGCATCGACGCAGACAACCATCTAGGGTTCCAAGAGTAGCACTCACTGATAGACCACCGAGCGATGAGGCCTCGGTGCTGGGCCCTATTCCAGTTGAGGCACCAGTGGAGGGACCAATGGTACCATTACTCGTTGGGCCACCTAAGCCACCAGACCCAACAGTAAAGAGGGAACACCACTTGAGCGTGTTGCATGAGTTCCAGCGCCAGAGGCCACCCAAGTTCAGGGGAGTTACGGACCCACAGGCGACTGAGGATTGGCTGGAGGATGTGGTGAGAGTCTTCCGATTCATAGGGACACCAGTGGATATCATGGTGATCTTTGTTGCCATCCTTCTAAAAGCATCAGTGGACAGATATTGGATCATGATTCTCCAGGTTGACACCGAGGTGATTCTTCTTTGGGAAAACATCGTTTCCCTATTTTGTGTAGAGTTTTTCCCAATGACTCTTCGCGTAGTGCCCATAAAAGTTCCTCTTCATATATAGAAGGGAAACGTGACTGTAGCTCTATAGTCACTGAGGTTCACTGACCTCTCACACTACTCCACCAATATGGGGAGACACCCTTTATAAAGGGATCAGACAATTGGGATTGGGATAAGGTGGGACATTAGGGCTTCGATGATCTCACTCAGCATCACGACGCATGATGGGGTGTTAAAGGGTTCCCTCTGGGTGGAGAGTTTCCTTTCCGAGTAGTAACCAGGGGAAAGACCGCCTACCATCCATCACGTATTGGAGTCTTCTACAGATGGCAGAAGAAAGACGTTGTAGAGGTCCAAGAGGACGAGACCTATAGGTGGACGACCGCATGACTCCGGACCGGTTTTGTGGGGCACCCAAGGCGAAACCAGACAGACATGGATCATGCATTGTTACTCATGCAGCGGGAAAGGTCACATGGCTCGTGACAGTATGACCAGTCATACAAATGATCAGCAAATGGTCGAAGGACCACCCAGACAGAGACATAGGTTCATCCAAGGAGGTCTGTAGGGTGCAGGTGGATGTGGCAGAGACTGGGTCGTGTAGCTGGCGGTGGGAGACATTTCGAGATGTTACTTTCACCACCACCAGGAGGTCCACCCCAACCACAAGGAGCAGGTGGACTAGGGAGGGCACAACTCCGAGCAGCTGATGCCTTTGATCACAACTCTATGGAGATGATATGATATACGATCTCTGTCTACTCCACGTTACATGTCGTACTTATAGACATAAGTGTCAGATATTATTTTATTTCCACTACCCTCATTATGATCATGGAGATTCTGATGGTGTTGTTGGATCAATCCTCACATCTATAGACTTCTACAGGAGAATATTCAATGATTACGCACTGGTGTCGGCATTGTGATCTTACTCTGGGAGACAAGATCTTCAGTTGGGATCTCTTAGTAGCAGCGTCGAGGCCTAACGATATCATCTGGGGTATGGAATTGTTATCTACAATCCATGCTTAGATTGACCGTTTTAGGAGCAAATTGTAGTGTGTCTGCATGGATGGGATCAGGTTTACCTTCACTTTTAATAATGGAGCCTTTGCAGTGCATGATGGACTTACTCAGAGGAGTGTGCAGCCGATCACACATCAATTGGCTAGCTTTACCCTCAGAGTTGTTGATGTGGACAGTCCGAGCTATCCTGTAGTGGTGGAAAAGTATGTCGATGTTTTCCCTGATGTTGTTTCGGGTATACCTCCTCGCATAGAGGTATAATATTACATTGACTTGTACCCTGGGAAATCACCAATATCCACACCATCAAATTGGATGGCTCCCACAAAGCATCATGAGTTTCGAGTACAATAGGAGGTCTTACTGGGGAAAGTGGTTGATCTTGCCATGTGTTTCACATTGGGAAACCTTGATGTTGTTCAGCAGGACGGTGGGTGTGAGCTTGAGACTTTGTGTTGACTATCGGCTCCTGAACTAGGTGATCATGAAGAAAAACTACGCACTCCCAATAATATATGACCTCTTTGATCAACTGAAGAGGATCAGAGTGGTTTTGGAAGATAAAACACAGATCAGGCTATCACCAGCTCCGAGTGCGAGACAAAGATGTGAAGATGACGAACATTAGATATCGGTATAGCAATTAAATGTTCTTGGTGATGTCTTCCGGCATGACCAATGCCCCATCCGTGTTCATGGGACACATGAAGATGATCATTCAGCCATACCTTGATCACTTTGTAGTATTTTCATCGATTACATTCTTATCTACTCACCTACTATGGAGGAGCATTCCTATCATTTGTGGGTAGTACTGGTCACACTCGTAGAGCACCTTCTTTATTGTAAGCTCTCGAATTGCCAGCTCTGTATTCGAGAGGTTCACTTTCTGGGACATGTTATATCTGAGGCTGGAGTTGCAGTGGATCCAATGAATATTGATGTGGTACATGCTTGGGTGCCACCCGGGAGGGTAACAGAGGTACGAAGTTTCATGGGATTGGTCGGATACTATTAGAGATTTGTGCTAGATTTCTCCAGAGTTTCAGAATCAATATTAGCATTAACAAAGTAGGGGCAACCATTCGTTTGGATGGATAAATTCCAGTAGAGTTTTCAGGAGCTGAGGTAGAGTCTAAATAGTGCCCCAATATTGAGTCTTCTAGAAGAGGTCATAGGGTACGTAGTTTACTACGAAACATCAGAGACCAGACTCGGATGTGTCCTGATGCTGGAGCAAGCAGTGATCGCATATGGTTCTTGACAGCTGAGATAGCAGATGCAGAATGGCACTACACATGTCATGCAGTTAGATTGAGTTCCTCAGGGACTATGACTTCAAGATTTTCTATACACATGGGAAGGGTAACGTTGTAGCAGATGCACTCAGTAGGAGGTTTGGTATTCAACTGCTAGGCAAGGAAACGAAGTACATGGCTTCCTTACAGATATCTTTTATAGATAGAGATGGATCAGGTTTTCTACCATTTCTTACAGTCACTCCCCCACTCCATCAGCGTGTCTGGGAGGCACAACGTGGGGTTGCTAACTGTGAGACATGACGTGCTCAAAAAACCATTGTACAAGCACCTGATTTATTTTATGAAGGTAGGCAGCATGTCATCCTCTTCTGAGGACGTGCCATGGTACCAATTTCAATTCAGGAGGATGTGTTGAGAGAGTTCCACACTTCCCCTATTGCGGTATAACCAGGTGTGGCGAAGATGTACCAGGATCTCCGATGATAGTAGTGGTTGCTGGGAATGAAGAATGTAGTAGTAGAGTTTGTCTCTGGGTACCTCACTTTTTAGCAAGTGAGGATAGAGAATCTGGTAACAGCAAGATTGGTTTAGCCTTTAGAGGACCTAGAGATGAAGTGGTATGGGATATCCAATGACTTTGTGATAGGACTTCCACGTACATTTAGGGTTAATGAATCCATTTGGGTGATCATCGACCGACTCACTATGTCTGCCCACTTTCTACTGATCTGAGATCAGGATTCAGTAGAGTGATTGGGATGCCTCTATATGAAAGATATTGTGCAGCTACATGGATTACCCTTGATGATTGTCTTCGATCGTGATGCATGTTTTACTTCCCAGCTGAGGAAAGGGTTACTAGAGGATTCAAGTATGTAGCTTTCTTTGAGCACCGCCTTTCATCCTAAGAAGGATGACCAGACTGAAGAGACAATTCAGACCCTCGATGTCATGCAACATATATGCATCCTTAACTTCAGTCATAGCTGGGAGGATCAATTGCCTTTGGATGAGATTGCATAAAACAACAGCTATCACTCCACCATTGGTATGGAACCTTTAGAGGCATTGTACGGGCGACCTTGCTGATCAACCATGTGCTGGGCTGACCCAGGGGAGTCAGCACTAGTGGGACCAATGATGGTATAGGATACCACATAGAAAGTGCAGATCATCCATGAGCGGTTGAAGACTGCATAGAGAAGTCAAAAGACATATACTAACAAGAGATGGAGACCTCTAGAGTTTGAAGATGGTCACCACATCATTCTACGGGTCTCACCTCGATGATGTTAGTGGAGATTTTCCCGAGGAGGCAAGTTATCTCTAAGATTCATCAGACCCACCCCGGTCCTCAGAATATTTTTCAAGGTGGCTTACATCTTAGTTCTTCTACATCAGTTGCACCGGGTGCATGATGTTTTCCATGTATCCCAGCTGAAAGGATATGTTCATTTCCCTCCCACGTCATCGACCAAGGCGATCTAGACATCTATGATTGGATGAATTTTCTATAGGATCCTATTGGGATTTAGGATCAATAGGAGTAGGTCATACATGGGTTGTCGATACCTATAGTGTGCACTCGCTGGTAGCATGGGATCCTCCAGGAAATCACAAGGGAGCGGGAGGCTTAGATGCATCCTCAGTTTCCCCACTTGTTTACCTAGACGGAGTTGTGGCTTATTGGGACGTAAATCCATGAGGTGGGGATAATGTAAAGACCCGAAATTTCAGTGTAATTAATTTAAATGTATGGGAATTTTACGAGTCCAAAAAAATTAACAACGTGTGTTTTCGAGGCCCGGTGTGCACACAAGGAATATCTGAACATTACTTCATGTACGTTCAGTGAACGTGTGAGCGGGTTTTTCTTACTTTTGAACCAGTAATCAAAAATGAAATCCTAGGGTACTGTTGAACACACAACACCATTATTCACATAAGGATACCTTCATATCGATTTTAGTCAGTCTATGGTGGATGATAGCTTTTCATTTATTCGTGAAAGAATAAAATAACAATAAAATTGTGTAACTAATTTTTATTTTTATTCCATGTGGATGTTAAGATGTGGCGACCACCAGACCTAAATCTCTCATGAGAGGGTATGATGGTGGTTACCACCCTAACTATCCTACCAAAAGAGGTTATGGTGGTGGGGACTACCTGAGGATTAAACCTCTTCAACTGCCCTCTTAATGAGGGAGAAGCCTCTCAATTCCCTCTTTAAGGTGGAGGAGCCTCTTGAGCGTCCTCCACATTAATTGTCCGAACACCATACATTAATTAAGACCAATAATTTTGTGCCATCTTGCAATGTGCCCACATAAATTAAATTGAAAAACATAAATTATTATGATGTCTATTTTCATTTTGGTGCGATTGAGGGAAAGGATTGAAAAAGGGGAGAGCTCTTGGAGAAAATATCTCCAATGAAGAATTCCAACGAAGAACGCTTCCTTGGACTCCTTCTTCTTCCATGGGAAATTAGTTGATGGAGAACGTCATTAGCATCATTGAACCGAAAATCTAGGAAACACCAACGTCACCGACGTCTTTCTTTTCCCAATGAAAACGTCTCCTTTATCATGGCCAATCTTCAATGAATAAAATGAACAACGTATGGGTTTATTTTGTATGAATACTTTTCAAATTTTGTTCCCTTGAATTCTTTTTCGGGATTAGGATGAAAGCGTTGCGGGAGGTTGTAAATCTTGACATTCCTCTTCAAGATCTTGTTGAGCCATATGATACCACCATAATGCGGAGGGTATGGGCCAAACAAACATAGATTGATGCCTCTGCAAATCTATAGATGATTTGTGCTATTGAACATAACGAAGATGATGATGCAACGACACCGCCCAGTGGTTGAGCCACTCTAAGGCACCCACAACCACCGTGCTCCGCGGCACCGCCACTTGCTACCCCAGCGCACAGCCCATGGCCTCCACAATCCAGTCTGAGCCGCCATCATCCTCGCTGATCCGACGCCGATGTCGGGATGAGCCACCGCCACCATCCACCGGGCTGTTTTCGCTGACCGCCAAGCCACCCTCACCATCCGTCGTGCCACCGCAGTCATCCTCCAAACCAACACCGTCGTCCACCACACTGCTGCCGTCCCGCCAAGACGTTGGCCGAGCCGCCCTGGTCGTGCTGCATGTGGCCTTTCGAGCCGCCCCGGCTGAGCCACCCATGGATCCCCGCATCACACCAGCCACACTGCCCACGACCCTTTGGGCCGCCCCTACCGCGACAGCCACAGCCCTACAAGACCACCCTGACCGTGTCGCCCATGCCCTATCTAAGCCTCCTCGGGTTTCGATGAACAACCCTGCACCCTCACGACACCCCTGCGACCAAGACTCCATCCGCGGACAACCCACCGTCCATGGCTGAGCTGACCCATGACCTCCACCTCCCCGTGGTACCTGCGGCCCTCGCGGCCTGAGGGACCGCTCATCGAGCCAGGCCACCTAGTGTGCTGGGCCGCAACACAGGTCGGGCTTGACCTCGTTGGTCGGGCTAGGTCCACCCGAACCGGTTCGACCTTGTCTTAGTCAGGTCGAGTCGGTCCGACTGGGTCGGACTGAACCCGGACATAAAACGGCCAATTTAATTTACTCGGGAAATAAATTTGGCACCATATGTCCATTTGACGAACCTTCAGCGGCGATGAAAATAATGGACAAAGACAGAAAAAGTGAGTATACATCATTGGATTTTTTTTATAATTATGGGGAATGGTCATGTTCGATGATGCCCGAATCCAACTTGGACTCCTAGTCTAAAAAAGATAATAATTCACTGTCTGGGCATCTGATTGACGTGTTGTCTATTGCGTTGAGGCCCCTATGACATGGAAGATATTTGAGATACTTCTTTGTGGGAATTACTGGCACATGGAGTATCAACCTACAACTCATGGAGTGAATTCTCCCAGATATGAGTGAACATACTCCGAGAACCCAGTAGCTGACTGAGACTTGACGACTGCTGACATTTTCGATTTGGAGTGACTTGATAGGCCCAGTGGGGGGTGCCTCTGTGTGACGCGGCAGACCCATGATGGGGAGAACCTCTGTGTGATGTGTCAAACCCATGGTGTAGAGAACCTCTATGTGACATGGCAGATCCATGACATACAACGGTAGGAGTACCTCAAGTGACCATTAGGTGGATCACCTCTGTGTGACGCGAAAAATGCACGATACTCAACAGGAGGAGTGCCTCGGCATGTCACTAGTGGAGTTCCTTTGTGTGACATAGTAGATACATGGTGGGTAGCACCTCTATGTGACACTACATACCCATGTTAAACAATAGGATGAGTACCTCATTAGTCTATGGTTTGTGGGAAGTTCCTATGTATGACGCAGCATGGCCGCTATACGCGATAGAGGATGAGATCTCTAGAAACCGAGGTGTATGACTATGTTACTGGGGATTTTTATTGGAACTAAACCAAGAATAAATCCGGGTGTGTGCTGAGTCAGTATCTCTATGTTTTTCTCATGATTGAGATGGAATACTTGATAACACAGGTTCATTAATGGGAATATTCTTAAGTAGAGTTATCTGTTGATTTCGTACCTAGTGGATATATCATTGGTGGATTTTGTGAGACGATGAGGGTCTCAAGTTTCCTAATGTGTGTCATTATACTCACCCTTTCATGGGCTATTCCCGCACCTTATTGTGTTGGATTCAGACGACAAACATTGCTGACTGAGGATGAGAGTACCAGGACTGGAAGGTTCCTAGAGGAGGACCATATGGCGTGTTGGTACGTAGATGATATGGGTGGATATGGAGTGCTGAGGAGGAGATATTAACTACCATTCAGGTAGAAACATCAGAGGATGTTCCAGTAATTTTTTTCCCTTTCTTCAGTTGTTTTGTATTTCAGTTGTAATTTTATCATTACAGTTGGGCATGTATTTCGGCCCCCTTTTTACTTTCATCACTTTTTTGGTGATACAGTTGACTTATTTTCATATCATGTGGTGTGATTGGTTGCATGTGAATATAGTTTATAAAGGAAGTGCCTTCCCAGTTTTAGGGAATACACCTTTTGGTGATAGTCGCCAGCCCCTGGCCTATGGAAGGTAGGCGTGTGTAGTCACGGCACGGGCCCCAGATGATGGGTCGTGACACGGTGCCCCAAGGAAGCTATTCCGGTACGACACCAGTCACATGCACTGGTGGCGAAGAAAGCGGCCATTTCTCACCAGCCACAGACTAGGGTGGCATCGCTCGGCGCTGTGGCGGTCGAAATGGTAGCTGACAACGGCCGGCTGCAGAGGTGGAGGCGGCGCACCATTGCACTGGAGGTAGCTGCGACAAGCTGGCTAGTGAATCACCTCATGTGGGTCTCATGCGTGAAGAGTTGATGCCTTGTGGTGCATCGAATTTGATGGTGTCGAACGGATCCATGGAGCCATTCGTTAGAAGTGAACAATGCAAACTCAGGCTGGGTCAGACTGCCCAGTGGGTCAGGTAGGTCCACGGCCCCACCCAATCGGGTCGGCCCAGGCCGGTTCGGGACGGGTCAGATCGGAACCCCTATGGAGACTAGAAATTCTAAAAGGACCATATCTTGTGAACATGATGTCCGTTTGATGAATTGTTTGTGCCAATGAGATCTTTCGAGAGAAAAATACTTTTCAGATACTTCATGAGAGATTTGTAGAATGTTGGAGTACCCCCTGGATATATCGTTCTGAAAACCTATCGGTCCCATGGATCTAAAATGCCCATAACAAGAATACCAGTTGTCTAGAAGAAGCACCATGTGTTGCATTGTAACCATTATGTCATGAAATATCAAAGGGTTAATTTTTAATTAGACTTTTTTCTAGTTGAAATGTGACAGATGTCTTGAGAATCAGTTCATCATGAATCATGTGTACAATGAGAAGGAATCTAGTTTCAGGAAGTGAGGTAGAGGATGGAGACATATCATATAGAGGATAGTACAAGGTGATCATGTGTGGGTCATCACCTAGTTATCCTATGTGGATCAAAACCAAATGATCCTATATGGATCAGCGGTACTTGAACCGATGAGAACACGTATTAGAGTGGCCCACCGTGGATCAGTGACATATCGATCATGTGTGGGTCAAATCCTATGTAGGTCAATGCATACCGATCATGTGTGGGTCTGTCCAGATATATCCTGTGTGGGTTGGATTTTTTCTGGGTCTTGTAGGGATTGTACATATCGACTCCAGGCATGTCAAATCACGCGTGGGTCTTGCCGGGGTTAGTACCAACAGTTCCAATGTTGGTCAATCTATGTATTGTCTACAGCAGTGCATCCTGAATGAATAAGATGATCCTGCTTCATTACTAGTCATCTGTATTTCTATAATTTATTTATACGTAGTTTGATTTGTGTCTATTTAATTGTGCATTGAGATTAAGATAATGATTTTTGGTTTTCCATTGTGGTTTTCTGAGAGTCCATCAGGGGTCTTGGGGTCCCTACTTGGTATTTTTATAGTCACCCCTGCACGGGCCACACCCGCACCTTATTGTGACTTATGAAAATGACGAGTAGCATGGTTGATGCATGAGAGAGCCAAGACCCGGCTGTACATATAAAAGATTGACTGATGTGGAGAACAATGGAGATAAGTTTTATGTATATTTCAGGTAGGATCCATGGTGGAAGATTCCAAGATTTGTTCTCTATTTTTTAGTTGCTGTTTTACCTTTCAGTTGGGATTTTATTCCGAGCCCTTTTACATTCAGTACAGACCTTTACAATAGCTGTTTCACTTAAAGGTTTCATCATGATGTTTTCTTGGATTGTGTGTTTGTATAGGATAAAAGACAACACCATCCTGTTTTAGGGATATGACATTCCGGTTCTAGTCTCCTACCTCTGTCCTATGAATGGTGGGCTTAGGGTATACACAACACATGCCCCGAGGGATGGGTCGTGATATTTTTAGCATTAGTAATAGTTTATTTGGTCGTTGATAATGTTAAAATGTGTAGTAGTGTATTTATACATACACATAAAATTACATTCTCATACACAAAGAAACACTTAGAGATTCACATACACAATTATATACATATTTGTACATACATATACATACATTAGAAATTTATAAAAACATACACATCCACATACACAATCAAAAACACATATATTTATTTAGGCATAAACATGTAACGATACACAAAGACAGACACATAAATATAACATACACATAAAATTACATACATAGTTACGCTCATATAAATACTCACTCATACAAGCAATAAATGTACATACAAACACGCATAATACAATATAGTAGATGCATACACCAAACACACATACAAAAACACACGCACACAGACACATATATACAAATGCATATACATATATTATTGAATTATTTAATATAAATATAAATATAAAAATTCAAATATCAATAACAAATTTAAATAAATGAATTCATTTATATATAATATAATTATTTCAATAAAATATTAATAAATCATATTTATATTAATTATATAAATATTTTTAAGGCAATGTATATAAATATAATTTTATATATTTTTATTGACTAAAATAAATAGGATAATTTTTTATTTATAAAATTGAAAAAATAAGATACATTTTTTATAAAATCTTATTTAATCCATTTAAATATATTATATTTACACACATATATATACCTATTTAATTATACATACTATTTAAAAATATATAAGAATTTATATATATATATTATCTAATTCAATGTGTCATTTTGATACCCCAAAAAATGTGGTTACAATTGTTGGATATTTATTGTAGTTAGAAAAAAGAAAAGTGAAAGGGAACCCTTTTATTAGTGGGTTCTTAGCTGCAATGTAGAATATTTTACTATATGCAGTAGTGTAGAATAAATATAAAAAATAGGAAATTTCTGATGGGTGAAATTTTCAATTTAATTGATTGGATTAATTAAATGAGAATTATCTATTATTATTTAATTCATTAAAAAATAAATTATAGCATCAGAGTTAAATATACCATATGAAAATTCATTAATTTTTTTAATCACTATGGGTTAAAATAGACTAATTACAAAAGCTAATTATTCATGATAGATTAATCAACATTTGAAATTTGTTGTGAGGTGGTACGTGTTGGTTTGGAAGGATTCATCACAATGTTCCCCTTTTTTCTGACACTTCAGTTGTCACTTCACTTCTGGACAAAGGCATTTATAAACCAGGAATCATTGTGCTTAATCCTCACTAGTGGTGAATGACAAGTAGGGGATGAGAGCATCATTTCCCAAAAACATTATCCAAATATGTTTCATTTAGTGTGAGGAATTACCCACATGGGAGAAGCATCCTTCAAATATATCTACCCCCATCTGGACTGATAGTCATTGTAGATGGGGTTCCAATTTAGATCATCTGATAAAGGGTAGTGGTAGCAGTACTCATTGTCAATGGGCACCTTGGAAGATTGTTTGAGAATGTGTAGTGATAGAATGTGGCGACAATAGTTGGAATTGTTGTAGCAGCATCATAGAAGATCATTTTAGAATGGGAGGTGAAATTGATAAGTGTTTTCATTGTGTGTCCAGAAATTGTTGCCAATGAAATGGAGATGATGACTATATCCATATTCCCCATTTCTGGCCTATTAGGGGTTGTGGATGGGACATTTTGCTAGGTCGTGGAAGTGACTATCATATTCTCCCCTCAAGAATGTCCTGGTAGGCATTACTGATGGATCTATCTAGCATGTAGAAAGGGTCGTGATAATGGTAGGAATTTTCGATGTGGTGTCATGGCAGGTTGTTCGATAAAGGGTGATGACAGTCATATCCATATTTCCCATGTATGGGCTAGTAGGTGTTGTTGATGGGGGCATCGTGGATGAATTTCCTAGAAAGGGTGGTAATGGTAATATGCCTCTCCCCCCCACCCCTAATCCGACTTGTACTTGTTATTTCTAGGGAATTGTGGCTGGCTTCCAGAGGGATGCTGGGGAATCCTGCAGGGATAGCGGGAATGGTAGGATAATAGATGCTGCACTAGGGCCTATGTCCGCAAAATAGTGACGCTACATGTCATAAAATAGAAGTGGTTTATAAAACAAAAATAGAACCTTCTTCCGGGACACTATCTTATTTTTCATGCACTACCTATCCACCATTCATTCATCGACCACAACTATGGTTCTCCATAGGCAATTAAAATCCCAAAATGGATGGATTTTGGTTGTTTTGAGCTCACGTTTTTGTATATATATGTATAATGATTCCACATATTGGCATTGATTGATTTCTATTTTCTCATCACTCACTATAATCCCCTAATTATTTTCCCTGATTTCTACTTCATTTTATCATTCAATGTTTTTAATCCTCATTTAACGACATGGGTCATTTTTTATTTACATTGTAAATATATCATATTTTTGTACATAAAATAACTTAGAAACTATGAGAAAAGGATTTCATTCTGTGGTACAAAAAATATCTATTGACTTCTATATTTATCTTTATAAATATAAAACCTTAAAAATTAGCTAAAATTTAATATACCAGTTATTGTTTTCAATTTCAAATATAAAACATTATATGTAACTTATATTTCATAAATCAGTTATAGTATTTATTTATATTTAAATGAAATAATATTTAAAGACAATTACATTAGTTAAATGAACACTAATATTTATTAAAAATATAACTGTTTCATGTTTCATGTTTTCCATTATAATATAAATTTATATTATATTATATAAATATATTTTTTAATTAATTTAAATATAAACAGACAATGTGCAATGATTTATATTTAATCATTATATTAAATTTATTTTAACAGAATACTATTCATATAATTAGTTTACAATATATTATATTTTAATATTATAAAAATATATACCCTTAATTATAAGTGACATAATCATAGAATAATATATTTATATTATAAAATTATCTAAATTTATTAATATATTAGTTAAAATGAATTAAATATGTGAATCACTTTTATTTATAAATACAATCCATATAGTAACTATACAATATATTTATTTCAAAATATGATATTTATTTTATTCATAAAGAAATAAAATTTTATGAAATGGATATATTATTTATCAATTATAATTATTTTTTCATAAATACATTTTTAGTGTTTTCATAAATAATATTTTTACAGGTTATCTGGGAACCCTCGTAAAGGACGCAACAATAAATAATCAATTTGAAACAGAAAACCAAGTTTCAAAATGAAATATCTTTTTATGATTTTAAACTGTACCCTGATTATTGGTTGGTGAGAGGGTGTGATGATTCCAATGATGTTAAGGGGTTTTATGAGTTATATTCAAGAACTATTTATTTCCACATAAAATTATTTGTATCGATAGAATATACAAATAATTACTAACATATGGATGATGTGTCATGTCTTGAACAATATACAATATTCTACTCCTTTTTGTTTTCATTTAGGCATTTTTGGAAGGAAGGCCTTGGGATCATAGCATCTCTTAGTCATTAGATGATATGTTTTCATGATGAGGTGTTTTTTGATGGTTTTAGATGCAACCGAAGCATCTGGTGGATGAATAATTGTTAGGTTTTATCAAATTTGGAGCATTCTTCATGAATTAAATAAGACATAAACAACATGACTAAAAAATATTTCAAAAAAATATTGACCCAGAAGAGTCCATAAACAAGAGATGTTATAATTTATGTTATATATATTATTAATTTAAACCATATATATATAAATGATACCTCACCTTAGGAACCTTCCATGACATATTAATTAATAACATATCAATCATGATGCACCCAATGTTTACATCTTCTCTACAATCTTTTTCGTCATGGTTTATGAAATATATAATAGTACCTCAGTCATGATGGACAATAATAAAAATCCTAAAGCCTAAGGACCATTACACATGCTGATAGATAACAATACCCAATGAAATATAAGAAAGAACAAATCTTATTGGATGGTATATTATCATAATCTCCCAAATTGAACCCTTCATTGTAGAAATATTATTAGGTGAGTGGGTTGATAATATTGGAAGACAAGGAAAATATATAACATGTATTTTGATAGGTTTCCCATCTATACTTAAAATAAATATGTGAATAAAATTTTTGTGGAGGAGAAGAAAAAATCACAATATTATACATTTGAAGAGTTCCTCCAAAGAGGATCATCACCACATGTTCTCTATTTATGTATTCCCATGTTAATAATTAAATATAGTACCATAAGGATCAATGTATATTTTTTTACTTCCATTAAGGGAAACATGTATATTTTATAACGTCTTGATCAATGGGATACTTGGCCGGCAGTAAAGAACAATAATCAGTGTATTCGAATCATGCTTGTTGAGATAAAAGTACAATACATTTATCCTCCCAATATGTTTATATTTTTACAAATCAACATATATTTTTATCTATAATTTTGGATATTTATAGAAAAGAATAAATCATTACCTTAAGTAGAATATCTCATTCTATGAAATTAAAAAAAAATCAAAATCTTTTCTGTAATCCTACTAAAGTACATAGGTTGATGACCGATTATTGGAATATCCTACTTGATTACCCCGCCCTCTCAATAAAGATATATATATATATATATATATATATGAATAATATTTTGAAACATTCTTCAAAAATAATAGAATCCTATTTTGACATAAGTTATTTTTTTGGTGTTTTTATGTATATAAAACATTAATTTTCATGTTGTGAGTGGAATTATAAGTGCATTAAAAGTTCAATACATCTGTGAGGTTTGTTCGAAATTGTTAATTTAGAGCTTATAATCATTCTTTAATAGAATTAGAGTCCATAAATTTATGAATATCAATATTTTAAAAATACCCTTGATAATAAATGCGAATATCAATAGGAAAATATTATTTTTCAACACAAATGAAGAGATTTTGGTTGATGGTGATATAAACTTATTTTTAGCTTAATATTGATCATTTATTTCATTGGTGATTGATTGAAAAATAGAATTAATGTATGTATCAAAAAATATTTCTTTACCCCACGTAATTGAAGAATATATTTCTTGTTATTCTTAAAAGAAGGTGATCTTGAACAGGATTACATACATGTTGAGTGTTTCTTCTTATCATGTTTTCAATTATGATAATTTTATAATTTGTAACCTACTTAATAATGATCTGAAATATTATCTTATATATAATCTCTATTTTATTATCATTCTTACAAGAATGTTTTTCTAACTGAACCTAAGATTTGCAGATTTTGAAGAAAATCCCTTTAAATGATGACTACAAAAATGAAAATATTAAAAAGAATTTGGTTCTTCTTTCTAGAACATTTATAAAATGTTATATTTTTTAAATTTTTATCCAATGGAGAATTGGAGATACATAGACCATAGTAATGATAAAAAACTGTATGATAATATTGTTGGATGCAGTACATTAGGGGGAGATATGTTATATTTCATTCAAAGTTATGTTGTGGATTTAAATATTCCCATTATCCATCGCCAAGATGCTGAAATTATCACATTTTTGTCCAAAATTATCAATATAAATGCATTAGTTATATTTGGGTATATTTAGAAGTAAATAAATATAATGACTCAATGCATGTTTCTGTTATGTTTAAAGGAGGGTAATTGGTTGAATGTATCCTCTAACAATTGAGCTACAAACATTCCTCTATATCAATAATTTGTATTTTCCTCATAACGGGGAAAATTTATAAATGTTGGATATATTCATATTGAAATTCCATTTATTATTGTCAGATTATATCATATCATAATACTTTGATAAAAAAGGTGATTCATGAAATTTTATTGAGGTATTAATTTAGATAATTGTTTCTCTATACTGGATAACATATTATTAAAATGGACTCCTCCTATTCCTTAATAAATAGAAATGAATTTTAAAAAGGGAAAAAAATAATGTTGTGTGAGAACATTTGGGGTTTAGGAATCCCTTAATGTTTGGAGTTATTAGATCTAGGATGGGGCTCCTCCAAACAAATCAGTGACATTAATTTCATTAACAATATTTAATATACTATATAAATTAATTCATTAGATGATGAAAACAAGTTTCATTGAATGGAATGGGATTTATTCAAAATTATCATCTATTTAACGATTATTTTAAATCACCACCATAAAATTTATTTTTTCATATAACACATTTTTTATTTTTTTGTTAATTATACATTTTGGGTTATCGAACTATATTTTCATTGGGATTAAAAATAAGAAATTAGTAAAGATGAAATGTTGATATCTTTCCTTGGGTGAATATTTATTATTTGATATTGAATGGATATACCTTGGGTAAGTGTTAGATGGATTTTCATCAGTATATTAGTTGTTATATTTGAAAATCATTGTCTATTTAAAATGTGAGTTAAGGAAATTGGTGTTATCATAGATTTTTGAGTTATCAATTAAAATAAGGATTTCATATGTTTGTATGTATAGAGACAATCAAATGAAACTATTGACATTGTGCATCAGATAAATGTGCAATTGATTCGTTTAACATCATGAATGACGTAAGGATAATTGTTTTTGTGAATCAGGAAAATAAGAAATGTGTTTGATAGGTTTTTAGTGAGTGATGAATATTTTTATCTAAAATTTAATTTCTAACTTAAAATCATAGACATTATTCCATACTGATCACGTCATGTGTTCAATTTATGTATTCCCATTTCCTACACATCATAAATGTCCTATAGATAATTTTAACTTATTAAGACAATCTAATAATGTTTGTTTGTTTATTAGTGTTTAAAACATAATTTTAACATAAATAATAAATTTAATCAAAAAAAATTTCAAGGCATTCTGATCATATCATGTATCTCATTAAGGAAATGTTGATTCTTAAATGTTATAAATTACATATGGGACATTTTTCTAATGTACTAAAATAATGTGAATGTGTTTTCTCAATATTGTGTATGTTACAAGCCTTTTTAAAAATAAATTTCAAATTAAACAAAAAACACATAGATTCTTTAATAAAGTGAAAATAGACAATTCGAAACATAAACAGGTCAAATAATCAAGATATATACTTTTGAATAGAACAAATAGTACAAGATTTCATATTCCTTATTATAGAAATTTTGGGTAAATGAATTTCAAGAGTAATTTTTTTCTCATAATATAGCACAATATGATTAAAAAAATATTTTTCGATAAATTTATATCATCCCGACCTTTATGATAATTTACTACATATGTAATAGGAAAAAAGATAGGTTTATTAAAAAAATTAAGAAAAACAATGATAAATTTAGTAATGATGTTTTATAATGCCACCTCTTCCTAATGTTAATATACATTATGACATATTGTTTTTTGAGAAATCATTTGTAAAACAATCAATTTTCTCTATTAATTAAATGTTATATTGACGGTCATTGTAGTACAATATAAACATAAAAATTGATTAATATGTATTTTAATCAAATATCATTTATTATAAAAAATTCTTCATTGGGGGTTCTAGTTTGTTGATGGAACCCAATAAATTTCATAAATTTTGAAATTTAATATCCAAAATCAATTCCTTTCGTTTTTTACAATCTCAAAAAACATTTCCATATATTTTAAATTTTCAATCCACACATCACCTATTAGTGGAGAATCAGTTATACGTTCATCCATACTCCCATTAAATGATGTTATCCAATATCAGGATTTATGACTTTAGTGTTGAAATATATTATGTTCTACAAACATAGTCTTTGATTAATCATTTAACAAAAATAAATTTGTATATTGTAAAAAAATGGAGAAACCATGAGTTCCTCTAATATAATATTTTGAAAAATTACCATAATTGAAAAACCATTTATCATACCATTGAACATATCATTCAAAATGAAAATTTAATTTATATAATAATTTTGATTCATAACAATTAATTCCAAAATTTATTTCAAATTTTTAATCAAGGGATCCTAATAATTATCAATATCATTACCAATATTTTACATATATAAGTAGATACAACATATTTTCTTTTATTTTCATTATTAACCATGGAAGAATGTTAGAATTTTGTAGCATATCTATACAAATGTTATGATTACTGATTCAAATACAATAAGGACTCAATTTTTTACTAGATCGAATAAGATGGATGTTTCATGAATAATTTCAAAATTTAGGTTTCATGTGTTCAATTATATTTCACCAATGAGAGTCTACATGGTGAAATTATTTCCCATAAGTATATATTTTATCTACATTACCTGTTAATTTTCATGAAGTATCCTAACTTACGTAAAGATTTTTAGATCGTGTATTGATTGAAAGGTACCATAAGAAATTCAATAGAATTGATTCATCATTCTTATACTTATATGCACCATACAATGGGAAATTTTAATGTGTTTCATTGTATTTTCAAAATAATATAGATTCATATAGATATAAATTTATTCTTCCACATATCATACACATTGAATTTACAATTCATTTACAATAATATTTTTATAGAGGAATATTATTATGTTCAAGGATCTTATCATTCAATAGATATTGTAGTTTAGAAAAGCTTGTGTAAATTCATACTTTGACATCTTTTACATAATATAGCTTCAATATGGTTTACAATGATGTATATTTAGTACAAACTGTATACATTTGTTTCATTCCTCACCTCTTTAACTTCGAAAATAGTTTTGGGTGATTGTAAATTCAATATTATATTGTAATTTACTTTTCCTTAATACGATATTCTCCATCATCACACCTAAAGTAATTTTTTCCATATAGTCATTATCATTTTCCACACTTCTAATTATATAAATTTTTTGATAAAAAAAATTTATACCTAACACCAGGAATATTCATTTTTTACCTATATTTGGTCTCACATTAATAATATTTATCTATTAATTGATAGATCATGCATTCCACCAACTCCTCCAGAAAAATTATTCTTGAATAATAACATCGAAAACACAGAGAATGGATTTGAGAAGGGTTATATTTGTGATCAATTGAAAATTTGATGAAGCCCATTCTCATACAATTTTTTATATGATTATAAACCATTGATTTTATATTCATATTTTTCCTATTTGATTCAATAATATTAATATTTGTTAACATAAATTAATACATAGAAATTATGAACTTATATCCCTGAAAATTTATTCTTAGGGAATTATTTATGATACATAAAACTAATCTTCAATGATAATAATGGAAAAATTATGAGTATTGATAATGTTTTGTCGGTTGGAAATCATAAAAAACTGAATTTTTGATATCTCTAATGTTACAAAAAAATCTAATTGAATTTTGATATATTTAATTAATATGGTATGAATGATTATTTCTATATATTTTCTCTACATGAGTAAAGAAATGTGGAGGAGTTTATGTCCATGCATTTCTTCATTTTGAAAATGGTTGTTCTTGTGGTATTTCGATGATAAGAATCTTAGGATTTGACGTATATTTTTTAGAAATGATGAAAATTATCATTGGGCCCAATGATTTAGACATTAGAGCCAACCATTTAATAAGAGTTCTGATATTAATTGGTTTTAACGAATAGAATTATATTTTTTTCTCATTGTGATGCATTGATAATTTAAAATTAAAAAGGAAAAAATGATTACATAAAAAATCAATAGTGATGACAATAAATTATACGGGGACAAGATAAAGAAAAAATTAAAAAAATTATCAATTAATAATTTGAGATGTGGATGGGATGAAATTGGGATAAATCCTCAATGGGGTTAATAGGGGAAGAAAATACTATGAAATAACATTTACAAAAAATATCATATGTTGGAAAGGTATTTAAGAGATGATAATCCCATAAATGGAATTTGTATTGAAACATAACATCATTTTGAAATATTCATTTTAGATAAACAAGACATTATTTTTGATAATTAATAGGTATATTAAAATTTATTTCCTAATTTATGAAAAAAGCATTAGAAATGAAAAATTTAATTTTAATAAAGGAACATAAATAAAAATTTATAGGTTATATAAACCTAGTGAGGATGTCATCTTACCAAACCATAGGTGCTCTAGAGATTCTGTAAGAGGTAATCAATTGAGCCACCCTATTAATATATCATTTTATATATGGGAATTAAACTGAAAATTAGAGGATGAAATATTGTAAAAATCTTATAACAATGGTTTAGAACTACTGTAATTGGCCATGAAACCATTGGTATATGTTATACCATTGGTTTGGGGGACCATTTTCTTAACTTTCATTGGAACATACCTATATAAATGGTCTAGGTAAATAGTTGGTATAGTTTGGAAATACCCACATTTTACAATCCTTTGGTATATGTAATATGAAATAAGTATAAAAATTGTTTACAAAAGCAATAATATTGGTAATTCAAAATTACCATAATGTGGTTTGAACCCCACACCTATAAATAATAATTCAAACACCTAACCACTTAGGTATAGTGTTTTTGGAAACATAATATGATAAATATTTATATATTTATTTTTATATGTATTTCATTATGTATTCTAAGTTATTTAATAAAATAATTAATTAAAAATATGAAAACGTATACCAACTATTTGGAAAACCAATGCTATAGACCAATACCAATGGTTTTCCAAAATATTTATATATGTATTTTGAATTTTAGGATCATTACCATTAGTTTTGAAAAAACAATTAGATTATGTTGTTTTAATGTAATATATATATATATTTTTATACAAACCATTTGTTTAGCCATAACATATACCAATAGTATTGGAAAAACCATTAGTATAAAGTTATTTTACGGAATATATGCAAACAGTTTCTATGACACCTTTGGAATTTCTATGATCTATATCAATTGTTTTTACAAAACCATTGTTATAGGTTTATAGAATTGTTTTCATAATAATAATTTTGGCCAAAACATTCATATAGGATAATTTTAATGTACCTTTACAAATGGTTTCTCCAAAATAGTTTGTATAGTTTTTTTGGTATAGTTACCATTTCTAATTATGTAAAAAATTGAATGAACCTTCATAACCCGTAATCAGAAGGATTGGAGTCCTCACTATGATTTAATGATACAATTAATAATTAAAATATTTTATAAATCTATGATGTGAATATTCCATCATATCATTAGGGGGAAATTAAATATAGTGAATAATACATTGGCTTCACCCGCTGGTGGATATCAAAAGAAATAGATTGAAATCATGCAAGTGGTGATATTGAAACCCTAATCATCATGTACCACAAGACACAATCTAATAGAACCTATTCTGATTATTTCTACATCCACATAATTTTTAAACACTTTTTATTATCGGGTCTCCATATAAAAAAGCAAGAAGAATGGAATGGATTATCGAGCCAAATCTTATTATGCTTCCAAATATCCTTCAATGACACTGTCTTCCAGATACAAAAGGAATCTGGTTTTGAAATCATGTTAGATAAAGGTAATATCTTCTCACCCATATAAAAAATCATTTTATATATTGGGAGTATATTGTATATGTGGGGATGGAAGAATTCCTCTTTGATAATACAGATACAAAACCATTCACCATCTCCACAATCTGATCCACATTTAGGTTCTATGCATGCTGGATGTTCATGGACCCATCATCGTAGAACATTGTATGTGTATGATTTTATTCTTTACTATTGAGGAAGGGTATCTTATTACACTCTTTAATATCTCATAACGTGAGGAACTAAATAAAATGGTGTATTCCATTGAAATATTTCAATGAGAATGTTTAAACTGTTGGTGAGACCCGCTGGAGACTAATTCATTTCCCAAAATCATCACATTCTATTATCTATATTCTATGTGGATCAAATAACTATAATTCACATAAAATAAACCCATGTATTACATATTCAAACCCAATTTTTACTAGTCACTACCATTTATTAAAATAATAATAAAAATAAAAGTATAATCTTATCCATTGAAAAATACATCTAGTATATCATAACACCCCCCATTATTAGCATCATTAAAATGGGAGGAAATAGTGGCATCCTCATAATCAGAATCTTCCAGGGATGTGGAAATCATCCCACATTTATAAACAAGAAATGGGACCCTCCATATATTGACTTAGGCTCTATATCCTATCATCTGAAAGAGTTCCTTTCGAAGAATAACACCTAATCTCCAGAGGAATATCAAAAAAACTATGGTGTGTGTTAAGGGAAGCATCAAATCGCCTATATGGGGGTAATATATAGATTCAATGATATAAATGCATTGAAAACTTCATCTATGAATCCAGTTCCACCCATTCTTTTCTAAACTATCAATGTTGATCATGTGCTTGTATTGATAGCCCATACCACAATAATGTTTAGGTATTCAAATATTATCCCATGAAAAATGATTATCATTTTTCCCATCATTCATACCCCCACCAAAACATAACACGGTGGGAGTGAAATTGTTCAATCAGAAAGTTAGGTATCTTAAATAAATACATAATATTATTTGGAATCAATTGATCTACATCATTTAGAAGTGATTATATCCTTACATTAGTGACCCACTTAAAATTCCATCCTTAGTATTTTTTCTATCCATTATATGATCATCAAGAGAACTACTATATTAGTTTTACCAAGAAGAATAAGGATCCAAATATATTTATTATGTTTATCATCATCCTAAATACTAATGGTTTTGAAATGATCATCCTTTATACATGTACTCTCGGTCGATCTGATAGAAATATCTGATTTGGAATTATTAACCGATTGAATAGATGTTTTCACTTGTTTGTGGATTATCTAAAAAAGGATATGCATTCTTAAAGAGTATACCTTGATAAAAAAATCATCCACTAGAAAAGAAGAGATGGGAAATATGTGTAATTCATCGGTAAACCATCTTCATGGAAATATCTTGTCTTTAGATTTTGTAGAAATTATATTTGATAAAATACAATAAATCAAGACACAATGGAAGGAGGATAGTGGATCCCCCTTTCCAAAACACCTGGTATGGGTGATGCATTGAGAGATATTACCATTGATATTGGTCATGAAAGTGACCCAAGAAGGATTTTTGAATATTTTTGAGTAAAATAATAATATAAAATTCTTTTGTTGATTTAAATAATTAATTGTGTAATCAAAATTTAGAATTCTACATTTCTAAAAACAATATTGAAATTGGAATTCTTAAATTTATTTGAATGTATTTTATTTTCAAATATTAATATAGTTTGGTAGAGTATGTTGTTATTGATTGGCTCATATTATACTATTCATATGATTCATCTAGGCTCTCTTATGAGAAAATTCAACAATACTCACATATTAGTAAATCATTTTACAAAATGGTTTCATAAGAAATTAACGTTACAAACCACATTTGAATCCTGGTGTAAGGAATTTCAGAATCCACAATTACTCACTAAGGACAATTTTTTTTGTGATGCATAATAAAAAACAATTAGAAGTAGTTATAAGAGATCAAATTATTTACCACAGATTTGAGATTTTTTATTTGTCTAAGATGTTTGAGGGGGAGTGGTGAAAGAGTTTGAATTCCATGAAAGTCATAGAATTGGGAAAAGAAACATGTCCCCTTAGTGTTGAATTTATAAGACCAAGAAGGGATTATCTTCTCTTTACAAAAAGTGTTCTTAAATATGTGTTTTCTCAATGTGATATTATAAACCACTAAAAAGTTAGGTTTTACCAATGATTAATTTTGTGCCTATAAGATCAATCTATAATAGTGCTAAAATTATATTAGAGAAAACCTATTTTTATCTGCACTAATATTATAGCACTAATATATATAGGTTTTATAAGGACACTTCATTTTAGATTTAAGTGAAACTATTTTAAATAAAAAAAATATAAAATGAATATATATTAAAATTGAATTAACAATGAAGATAATTTAAATAATCAACCTTCATAAGGAATATATAATCATAAATTAATGATTTTAAAAAATGTGTAAAATTGAATAATTAAAAATGAATAGTCTCCAAAAATATTAAATCAATATATATATATATATATATTTTATTTATTATATAAATTATTTTTAAAAATAAAAAATTTTATATATTAAAATTAAGATGAATGCATAATGAAAATATTAAATCATTGTATATACATACAAATAAAGAATTTGTAATAATAATTATATGAATTGTGAACATGTACCAAAAAATTAATGATAATATTAAAAAATACATTTAAATTAATTAATTATAAAGATTTACATAATTTTAAAAATATAACAACATGATAAATGAAATTTATTGATAATTAATCATATAAATTAAAAAAAATTAGTAATATTTAAACATAGTTAATAATTAAGTTAAATTTGAGTTAAAAATACAATCATTTGTATACAATTACATAAACGATGAAATTCGTAAAAAATGTATTTAAGTAAATATATTATATAAATTTATATTATTGTTAAGGCGTTACACATTAAAAATTGAAAAAAAATATAAATAATATAAATAAAAATATTTTTTAAATATAAAAAATTAGTGAATAATTTTGAAAAATTAGATATAAAAAATTAATATATTCCATAAATATTTCAAATTTATAAATACTAAAAATTAAGAATTAATATTAAATGAAATAACATTAAATATGAATAAATAGTATTATATAAACAGAAAAATATAAAAAATTCAATCCGTTAGATTAATTACATCAATTCCATGCTCATAAAAACAAGTGATCGAATCTTGTGATTCAACTTGGGTGATTTAAATCACATGTGGTGACTCAGGAAGGCATTGACGTGAGCATGATAGGGGTAGTGATGATGCAGGCATGACATAGGCCTCATGACAGATAAGATTATATAGGAATGACACTACATTAAGCCTTCATTCCATGTTCTCGACCACATTTACTTGGAACTAAAAGAATTGTAATGTATCTTCCTTGACCCTGATCGAAAGGGGCATTTTCATTCATAAAAAGAAGAAAAAATGTATGGATAAAAAATGAATAGAAATGAAAAAATAGATAACATATAAATATATGATTGTCATGGATAAAAATACATCAAAACAAACACATACCTCATCCACTAGACAATGGGATGGACATATCCCCCCTGGGATAACCCACCAATATTCAATAGGACCATAGAAATACTTTTTTATTGATAAAGGCCTGAGGACACTTACAAATTATTCCCAAAGAACCATGTCACATAGGCCACCACCATTATCATGCACTATTATAGGATTTATCACCACTAATTGGGCATCCCCAATAGACTAAGAATTGAAAATCCCTTACCATGCCTTCATCTTTGATTATAACTCCAATGATCAATATAGTATGCCATATATGAATATCGAACCACCAACCTCACCATCAAACAGGTTTTCACTGACCCCAATCACTGAAAAACAATTCATTACACCACATCAACTCTCTGAGATTCCTAGACATGGTTGGATAAAAATATGAATGTAGATGCTCAATTACAAGAGGGGTGGTGGATTATAAGATTACAAAAAATATTTTTTAACCTTACGGAATACTATGTTTAACAATTTTATACAGGGTAAATTCATAAGAAAGATTCTAGTCTGACAAAATTCACATGTTCTGGAAATGTGGTTCCAGAATTAAAACATTAGGAAAGTATAGAAGTAATAGATTCTACATAAAATCATATAGTATCATAATGATCAGAGTATACAAATGAAAAAGATATTATATGAAGTATATACCTTCTTCCTTTATCAAAATACTATAGAAATAAACTATAATAAAAACATGTAACTAGTATAAAATCTTTCAACCCAAAGAGAATATTATCCCAAAACCATTGATAAAGGTCCCTTGATTTATAATTTCATGAAAGTATTTCTTACCCACTCCAAGGTTAGCAGTCAAAAACAATATCAGAATCTGTATTGTTATCCCCACATGTCGTCCAACATTAAGGTATTCAGAACCTCTATCTTCCTATACCCAGAACTCCTACAACATTAAGATAGTCAGCACCTCTGTCTTCCTATCCCTAGAATTCCTTTATTGTACACATCAACAATATGAGTGTCACAAATCATGATGAACAAGTTTTTCAGTACAAAAATTTCATGAGACTCCCTCTCTTTAGAAATCACTTTAGCAACATGTAATTTATAGAGTGATCGATTACCTGTTGTTTATAGCTCATTAAAATGAGCTCTTATTTATAGGAACATCTCCAACGGTCGGCTCCCACCCCCAATAGTCATATTTTCCTTTGATTTTTAGAGGGAATTATACATTTGTCACTCAATTGAAGGATTATTTGAAACAAAATGTACGGCATCGTTTCATTATAATAATAAGTGTATATAAAATATATTTTCTTAACCAGGTCTATTTTTTGGAGTCAAAGGAAAAATTAATGTTCAGAGTATATTAAAATAACAATTTGGATACAATAAATCCAGGATATTATGTTTCAATTTTCAAAATAATTTATAACATGATTTCTATAGATTTTGGAATACGAATTTTAATGAATTTAGATTCTACATTATTTGGAATTTAGTGTCCAAATTCTGGGGAATTTAGATTCTGAAGTGCAGTGAATTCGAAGTCGAAATATCCTTGAATTTGGAGTCTGGTTTTTAGAGAACAAGGAGTCTGAATTTTAATGGGTTTGGAGTCTGAATTTCAGACAATTTGGAGTCTGGTTTTCGTGATCTTCGAGTCTGATTGTTTGAGGATTTAGAGTCTGATTTTAAGAGAATTCAGAGTCTGAAAACAGAATACTCTATATCCAAGGATTTGTTGGATACCTAGGTTTAAGATATGAAATAATATTTTAACCATTAGAAATAAAAAGAGTTACATTTAGAGAGACTATAATATGATAAATGAAAAAATAGGTAGGTGTAATATTTCCTTGAGGAAGGATATTTTTACTTATTACCATAATTTTGATGAAACAATAACATTCCTTATGATATACTATTTGTTATTTTCAAAGAATAAAGGAATTGAAAAATCATAAGGAAAACTTATTGACCCAACAACATCCCCCTTTTTGAAAAGAACACACATCCTTTTAAAAAATAATATACGTGCTTAGATATTTTCATTATGAACATAAAAGAAAATGTATCCCCCTTTACATATTCATCATATTGAATACGACTAAGCCCGCCTTAGGTTTTGAATTCTCTAAGTACTGTAATCTTGATTTCCTAAATGAGATTTTAATTTTTCATGCTTAAGAAAATAATCTTTGATAAGAACATCCCCTTAGATAAACTCCTCCTTACATTGGGAAATATCTTCTTTTATAAAAATTATTTTTATCACAATTTATCCCACTTTGTAATTTTAAAAAAGGAATAAATATAATGAAAAAAATATGATACAATAAATTTAGTAAAAAACAACCTAATATATGAAGAAAAACCAAAATTTCATTATTACTGAAAGAATTTGTACAATGAAGAAAATAAAAAAAATGATCGGAATGGGGCAGATTCGTCCTTTATTCACTTTCAGCATTTAATTCATGACAATTGTTTTTAGATTATTTATCTCCTTGTGATCTTCTACTACATGCTTGATCAATTGATCCTGGTCTTCGTTTTTCTTCACTAAGAATTTTACCTTTTCTTCAGCAGACATAAAGATATTGGTCTGAGCCTTAAAAACATTATCTTTCTTATCAATAATTTCTTCAATCTCAAATATGAGGTCCCATTCCCTTTTCAAATTCATATTCATTGAATTATTCTTCCCATTCATGTCATTGACTACTTGGTTCTATGTTTTCTGTTATAGTGTCATCTTTTCCTCAAAACTCTTAGTATGATCATTCAGCTTCCCATCTTCAGTGTCAAAATAATCTCTCACATTTTCTTGTAATTCATCAAAGGCTCTCAGATCATCAATTATCTTCATCACCAACATTTAATATTCATGAATGATTTTTATGAGCTTCATATTCAATGAAGACAGTTTTGAAATCTATCTCATACATTACAATCTTATCTATGTGCATGGTGACTGAATCTAATTTCTAATTAAATGAATACTGAAGAATCTAGCACCTCGAGTCTATACATGGGAATAAGGGAATTGTATCAACCAACTTCATCAATGATTGTACCAAAAAATCATGTCCAGTAGAGGATGATTCTGAATAAGTGTGTTTGGTTGGTGATGATTCTATTTTATAACTCTTCATAATTCGTCTTCGATGTAGCACCACCTCCTTTCTTATCAACCACATATTTCTTAGGGGTATCAACCAACACCTGCAATCCCTTATCAAAACTTCGAATGATATCTTCTTCTTTGTGTGATTCATTCTCACTATCTGATAGCATAACAATCTTACCTTCCTCAGGGTGTAATTTTTCCTCACATGCTACAATATCCTCTAGTAGAAAGAAGTCATGGTTGCTACATTCTTTTTTAGATAGTGTATTCACTTCATCCTGATATTTTTATTGTCTTCATGAAGTATAATGTTTTGATGATTTGGCATGAGAATTTCAGATTTATAATTTCTCATAATGACTCTCATTCTCAAGATAATCCTAACTTGCCTTATCATCTCTTCAGTATCACCACGTCCTTCCTCTTCTTCTTCATCTTCTTCTACATATTCTTCTACTTCTTCTTCATGGACAATTTCATCTTCTTATTCTAGATCCATAATTAATACCATATTTCCCAGTCTCACAGTATGTGATTCTTTCAAAAAAACAATTCTGGTACATGGATTTCTTCAGAGGCCTTCTCAAGAGCCTTATGAAGAGATCTAATAATTTCATCCCCTAATATATTCTTCCTCTTATTAATTTTTTTATCTTTATTTTCAAGATCTTTAGAAGCCTTAATCATTAATTTTTTTTTCCGCAGCTGGGTCCAAGACAATAGTAGGCTACCCATTCTTCAAGTTCTTCATGTCCTCTCACCACTTATCCCCTACTTCATCAAGGTATGTTTTGTTCATTTTTTTGGGGGGGTTGCTGATTGAATTTCATTAGACACATGTATAATTTCTTTCTCGATCGAATCCTATTCCTTCCTCTTCCATCCTCTCATTTTAGATGTATCATATACATCTAGGTTCATTGATAGAGCATCAATTTATGATTCAGAAAAATCATATAAATATTTGTATTTACTACTGAAGCCAACCTTCAACCTTCTCAAGGTATCATCTATAAGAATCGTAACCTTGTAATTTATCAGATTAGAACTACAAGCGATTTTGACCTATTGAAGTCAAAGAACAATAATCGTGGAAGGAATTTCTAGATACATGATAAATTGAGACTTCAAATTCTCATTCTTGATATTCTCAATTGTAATCAACATATACCTCACTAGATTTAACTTCCTGAGGTTCACCATGAAATCCATAATACAGATGTCACTTTTCTTCAGGGAATCCTTATCCAAATTTCTCATAATGATAAAACCATGATCATGTAATTCATGAATACAAATGTTTGTGGATATGTGAACAATCATTAGAGTATTTACTAATTATATACCATGGCACTCTAAAGCCTTATCCATAAAAAATGAGCATGATACGACTAGTCATTTATGGGAGAAAAATTCAACATCTATTTTATATAGAATCCCAATAAGACTTGCATCTTTATTGTTGGAAAGGGAGTTCTTCATTCATTAGCACATGTAGGAAAATATATCTTTCCCTCCTTCATTGAGGAAACATACTAATTCGTAAAATTCAAACAACAACTCCGTATAAACCGGATAATGTACCTTTTGTTTTGATATACATAAACTTTCCCAGCCATTCATGTTGATGATCTTTGAAATGATTCAATCATATATAAAAAAAATTGGATCGACAAAAAATTCTATGTATATCTACCATTCACATATTTTCTTTAGAGTAAACATTTCATTCTGAGGGGTGGCATCAACTGACATTCGGATTTGAGGAAAACCTAAAGATCCAAAACGACCTTATGTAGGAGGGCATAACTTCTTCACGTGAAGGATTTGAGGATCGATATTGGACAATCAACTAGGGGTACTTATATAGGAATTTGAGATGATGATTCAACTTCATTGATTGATCCAACATTTGAAAAAACTATTAATCAACTCTAAAAATGGAGATGATAGCCGAAGAAGTGATTTTGTAAGTTCTGATCTTTTGAGGATTTTAAGATAAACATTCAGATTTATGACAAAGTGAATTCGAAAATGTTTCATAAACAATATTAAAATAAGAACATGTAGAAAGATGATTACATAAATTTAAGAAGGAAAACATTCATTCCTGATTGCCAGGAAAAATTATTCGTAATTAGGAAAATTAATCTTGATGAACATTAGATTTCGAAAAAGTTAAAATAAATTTGAAAAAAATATAATTTCAGAATTATTTGATTTCAAGAAAAAAAAATTATTATGGAAATTTGGTTAAAAAATTCTGATTATGTAAATTTATTTATGAAAAAAATATGATTATAAAAATATTGATTATAAAAAAAATTTATTAAAAAAATTTGATTACAAAAAATTTGATAACGGAAAATTTGTTTAATAAGAAAATGTACCCCCTATGAAAAGGAGTATTTTATTGCATGGTGATGCGTTTAAATATAAAGTAAATATGGATGTTTTCCTTATGTTTATCATTCATAACTTTTTTTAATATATTCAAATCTATTGAAGGGTAATGATTCTATGAAAATATAAGGAATTTCATCATGAATTTTGATTAATGGATGAATGATATCACTTTTTTATGTGTGGTATCTAAGAAAGTGTTTGATAATATCTATGTGTTTTTCACGAGAGTGATCTGAAACGGTTTTACTTAAGGAAATGTAACTTGTATAATCACACAATATTTGTGTATTGGTAAAACCAGTACCATAGTCTATGAGTGTGTGTTGCATCAACAGTACTTGATTACAACAACTTTCAACTGCTATATATTCAGCCTCAGCAGTGGAAATTGCTACTTACTGTTGCTTTTTGCATGATCAAGAAACTAATGAATCTCCTACGAGATTACAAGTTCCAAATCTATTTTTCATATCAATTCTATAACCACCAATGTTAGTATATGAAAATAATTTAAAAACAAAATCATTCCTAGAAGTATAAAAGAGTCACAAATCCATGGTTCCCTTTATGTAGCAAAAAAATATTCTCACGTCGGTTAAATATGATTCGATAGGATTTTAATTTACATATTTCACAAAAGAATACTGAAAACATTAATTATAGATTACTATTTTTCATGTATTGTAATCTTCTATCATACATCTAAATGATGTTTGTTCTGATGGTTTCCTAGATTCATAATAAACAAGTGCATTTGAGGTACCAATGGGAGTATTAATACTCTATGTGTTTTCATATACATACATTTTAATAATATAATTAATATAATTATGTGGGGATATATATGTTATTTCTAGTTTTTGAAAATTTTGAAAACCTATGAAAATTTTTAACTCACCCATCATTCTCATTTTGACTCAGATTTCATTAAATTCTCAAACGAATCAGTTCGAGATTGCTGAGTTGAATCAAATGTGATGTCATCAACATAAATTTGAACATTAAAAATATTTTTCTTATCTTTCTGTATAAATAGGGTTATATCATTATTTCTTTTAATGTAATTGTTTTTGTTACAAAAATCAGGTAAGTCTATCCTACCAGGCTATAGGGGCTTGTTTAAGTCCATATAAAACTTTTCTATGTTTGAAATCATGTTCAAGTTGTTTTGTATCTTCAAAACCCAGAGGGTTTTCCACAAAAGCTTCTTCATGAACATATCTATTAATGAAATCACATTTTTCATCCGTTTGAGAATACTTAGTGCTGATGAATGCTGTGAAGGCATGTACAACATAGATAGAATCATGTCTAGATACTGGAGCATAGGTTTCTTTATAGTAAATTACATCTTGTTGATTATATCCTTTTGCTACTAATTTAGCCTTTTTTCTTACTATGATTCCATTTTCATCATATTTATTTCTCAAGAACCATTTTACTCCAATAATATATGTTTCCTTTTGTATTTCTATAATGGTCTGGACATTATTCCTTTCAAATTTGTTTAGCTCATATTATATGAATATTATTCAATCATAATCACCTATGCTTCACCAATGCTTTTTTATTCTAATTGAGAAAGGAATCCTAGATGTTCTACATCATTTCTAAATATAAATATGGTTTTTAGTAGATTATTTACATCACCAATGATACTATCACTCTGATGATTCTTATGAAACAACTGATTTGGTTTTCATAAAACCTGTTCAACAACATATGGTGGGAAAACTTCTTGGATAAATGACTCTGAAAAATTTTCTGGAACATTTTCCATATCAGAATGATCTTTTTCCAATGGATGATAATCAGTTTTTGAAAACACATCTGATGATGTAGGTTGAGGTAGTTTAAAAATAAAAGAATCAGTTAAATAAAATTTAACATGTATTGTTTCTTCAATAGTACACGTATTTTTGTTAAAAACTATAAAATCCATAGAAGTTGTTGATTTGCATATTTAAATTCTTTCATATGATTTGGGTGTGAATTTATGTAAATTATCTTTATTATTCATAATCAATACTTTATATTTAAATAACATGAAGTAGGAATGTATTGGTTTTCTAGTATTCCATAATTCTCAAGGGGTTATTTAATGAAATGGTATATTAAAAACTATATTTATAATATAACATGTATTAAATAGAGATTCATCCCAAATGTGTTTAGCTATAGAATATTCACTCATCATGGTTCTTGTTATCTCATGAAGATTTCGATTTCTTATATCAACAAAAAAAATTTAGATGGGTTCTTGGTGCTGATATGTTATGAGGAATGCACATTGTACTACAAAAAGTTTCAAAATCCAAATTTTGAAATACTACTCCTTGATCACTATGAATAGTTATCAATGGATGGTTTTTCACTTTTTTAATATGAGATCTATAGATTTTAAAAAAAGACAATGCTACAAATTTTATTACTAGAAAAGAGACCCATGAAAATTTTGTGTAATCATAAACTAAGTCAAACAAATAATATTTACCTCCAATTCATATAGTTTAAGTTGGATGAAAATATCCATATGCACCAAATGCAATCTATTAGAAGTTGAGACATCACTGATTGATTTAAAGATTTATTTATGTTTCTTTCCCTATTGTCAAGGATCTCATTCGTTTTAAAAATCATATCTATGCTCTGGTAGATCCTAAACAATTCCTTTCATTGAGAGTTTAGATAGGTTTCTAAGATTACAATGTCTTAACCTTCTATTCCATAACCATGATTTATCTTCCATTGCACTAAGACAATGTATATCTAGGCTCTTAATTTCTTATATATTTGGTGTGTATAAATTATTTTGCCTCTGAGCATAAATAATATACTCTTCCGTGGAATTGAGTACTAAGAATTTATCACTCATAAAATTCACAAGGTAAACATCATCACATAATTGTATTATTCTAATGAATTTGTTCTTATGTCCTTTAATACATAATAAATTTGAAATCAATGTTGTCCTGAAAGAACAATGTTACCTATACCAATAATTTTTCCCTGAGTTTTATCTCTGAAAGTAACATTTCATTCAATTGTCTTGAAAATCTTTTTGATAAAGGTTTTGTTACCTGTCAAATGATGGAAAAATCCACTATCCATGTACCATGTATTTCTATTGGTTATATCTTTATATTCCTTAAAAAAGCGTGTTACACTTGCAGAATCCAAATATTCAGGGATATTGAAATTTTAGTAAGAAAATTATAAGGTATCCTCATTTTTATAGAAAAATATGTTTCATGAAAACCTAAATAATGTGTTTTGTTTAAAGAACAATATTTTTGTCCAATTCCCACCACCCTGAAATATAGTGCAGAATGAGGCACTTTGAGTAAGATAATAATTATTACTAAAAACCTATTTAGAATGAGTATAACCAAATCAAGAATTTTTCCTTAGCGAAATTATTTTGGAATACATCTAAAAAATGTTTTCATTTCTTATGGTAATGTTTGACAAACACTTCCATAAGGAAAATATTTATAAATTCAGTTTAATAAGCAAGTTTTTATTCTAAATAACAATAGTTTATGCACTATAGTTAGTCTCTAAAATATTTTTCACTGAAAATACATTTTCAATATCCATAGAATTTTTATCTTTCATGGGATTTACATTCTCAAGGTTTTTCAAAAATACAATCAAAATCATAATTTTTCTTATTATGTTCTTTAGAAAGATCTGATAATTCTTTAGTATGAATAAAAATTCATGAATTTTCCCTTTCATGTTTTTACTTGACATTAGAATTTTCTTTCTCAAAATGTTTTGAAAACTTCAAAACATCATTAAAATTAGAAAATATATTATCATCATCAGATTAATATTCTTCATCTGATGATTCATAATATATATTATCACATTAATTTGTATTTTTGGATACATTAGTTATGGAATAAGTAGTGTACCTTAACCATTAGACTATTATTTTCAGTTGGTAGCATGGCTTGTATAACAGGATTCTTTTGATAATAAGATTCACACTATGAGGAATCATCATAAGAATATCTACCACTAGCACTCTATGTGACATTAGCTTTCAATACATTATTAGATTTATCCTTATAGTAGTTCTTTCTATTTTTCTCATAATTCATTACCATTCTATCTTTTTTTATAATCATATGACATGATGGCCTTATATGCCCTGCTCTTTTTCATTCACAACATGTGACTTCAACATCATTCTAGTTTCATTCTTTCTTTCTTCTTAAACCTATACTGAAATTCTATCTTCCCAACTATTTTGTTCATCATTCGAGTAAGATTGACTAACCCATTCCCAAAATTTTCACCTTCACTTTATTTAGATTAAACAAATAATTTCTTTCAATTGGATCATGTAATTATTTCAGAATATGTAGATTTTTTAGTATTAAAGGCTACAATTTTATTTCCATTCTTATTCTTATTAAAATTATCACATCTTTTCATTTTTGTCTCATGTTTAAGAAGAGTTCACTGAAGCTAATCATGAGTAATTTTAGATACTTTCCTCTTTTCATCAATAGTTGTTCACATATATTCTTAATCATTAGGCATGATATCTATAATATTATCCACATGTTCCTAATCAGTTAGACCATTCTCACCCATTGATTATAAACAGTTAACAATATTCAAAATCCATTATTTTACCTTGTACACTGGTTCTTGATATGGAAATAAAAATCCACGGTATTCCACTCTAAGAATAGCTCTTCAAGTTTCTACAACCTTGGATGTACCAAAATGAGTAACCTCCAATTTCTTCTAAATACAATTTGCAGTTTCAGATGAAGAAAGCTGAAGATGTTTCTTCCTTGTTATGGAACACAACAAAGTATTGCTTAACATGTAGTTTAGTTTATATTATTACTTTTCTTGATTAGTAAAATTTCAAACTTCTTTAGTAGGAATCTTGAAATATCCAGAAATCTTAACGATGATTTCCACTGAAGTGTTTATAAAAAAAGACTTCATACGATCTATCCAAAATTCATAATCATTCCCATCAAATATAGGTGGTCTAATGTTATTTATATTTTTAATCGACCGACATTCGATCCTTCCATATAAATTATAGAAACATTTCAAAAATTCTTTTTAATGGTAAATTTTTAAAAACAAGTATAATAATCCTAACAAAATAAAATATTTAGAACAATTAAAACATGAGAAAGAATACATATATATGAATAAAAGTATTTCATAGACCACCTTTGATACCAACTGTATGATAGAAAATATGAATCTAGATGCTCAATTAAATTAGGGGGTGGATTGAATGTTTGAAAACTTTTGTTTCTATCCTTATGAAAAACAATGTTTTACAATGATATAAATGGTAAATTCAATAGAGCACTTCTAGTTCTGAAAACAATCTCAGTTCTGGAAATGTTATTCCTGAAATGAAACATAAGGATTGTTTAAAAGGAAATTATTATACCATAAATCATATTGAATCTTACTTATCAGAGTATACAATAGAACAAGAAAGTCTAAGAAGGTTAAACATTCATCCTTTTTCAAAATACAGTGGAAATTAAATTGAAACAAAATAAGAAACATGTATGAAATATTTTCTCCCAAGGAGATGGGTATCTAACAACCATGGATAAAGGTCCCTTGATTTATACATTCGGGAATTTTCGTCTTACCCAGACCTATTTAATCCCTAGATAGGGATATCAGAATCTATCTTTCTATCCTCGAAATCCCACCATCATTCTAGTAGTTGATACGTCTATCTTTTTATCCACAGAAGACCTCAAACATTAATGTAGTCATCACCTCTATCTTCTTATCCCTAGAAGTCCTTGATAATACTAAGCAATAATAGGAGTCGCATGAAGCAATAAGAACAAGATATTTAATACACACAAGGCATGAGAGACTCTCTCACTATAAATATATTCAACATCGTCTAATCTCGAGAGAGATTGAGTCTCTATTGTTTTGATCTCTTTCAAATGTGCTCCTATTTATGGTAACTTAACCAATGGTCAGATCACTCATCTAACGATAATTATTTTCCTTGAATTATGGAGTGACATGTACAAGTTTCACTCATCCAATGGTTAATTATAAATAGAATGTATAACATGTTTCATAACTATAACAATTTTATGAAAAATATGGTTTCTTAACCAAGTCTATCTTTTCAGAGTCAAATGAAAAATAATTGTTCAAAGTCGATGAAAATAATAATTTGGAGACTATAAATCCTGAATATTCAGATTTTTTTTCTATAATATTTGGAATCAGAATTCAATAAATTTTGGAATCTGAATTCTATTGATTTATGAGACCGAATTATTGGAATTTAGACTCTGAATCTTGAAGTATTCGAAGTCGGAATTATGGGGAATTCAGAGACCGAATTTCAAAGAATTCGGAGTCTAAATTTCAGAGCATTCGGTTACTGATTTTCAGAGAACTCGGAGTCTGAATTTCAATGAATTAAAAGTAAGAATTTTAGAGAACTCGGAGACTGATTTTCAATGAATTTGGAGTTCGATTATCAGAGAATGCATTGTATGATTTTCAAATGATTTGGAGTCTAAAAACAAAATACTATATATCAAAGGATTTATTGGATTCCGAGATTTTCCATATGAAATGAAATTTTAATTTTTAGGAATAAGACGAATGATATTTATAGAATGTACAAAAATGAACAATGAAAACATTTGTTATGATAAAATTTCCTGGGTAAAGGAAAACATTCCTTATTATGATAATTTTTAGTGAAAAATAATTTGCCTCAATATAGACTGTTTGTGATTTTCAAAACATAGTGGAATGGAAGAGACATAAAAAATCTTTATTGACTAAACATACACATCATCCTTTCATCCAAATGTGTTTCTTGACTCCTATAATTCCATATTACCACTTCATGAAGATGTAATTTTTGAAGGAGGGACGCCACTAATTCTCTTAGTTCCACCATCAAGATACTCCCAAAACATCAACAATGAAGAGTTATCACCCCTCCAACATCAATAGTGTTATTATCCCTCAAATTCCATATTGCCCTTGAACCCTATCATTCGAGACCCGTAGTGTTCTCTAGGTCAGAACCACTATCCAAATCTCACCATCTGTAAATTTCAGGCACTGTCGAGACTAAAAATCATGACTTCCAATGTCCCCATCCATCATTACCATTCTTTTTAATTCAAATCCACATCATTTGCATTTATTTACAAAAAAATAAAATATTTTAGGGATGGAGTTTGTTGGGATTAAATTTCTAGGGAAAATTTTGTGGGTCTATGATGTTCTTATAAGAATCTATTATATATATTTCAAATATATTGAAACAATTAAAATATATAGAAATGAATAAATATTAATCATATAAATTAAAAAATATTGAAAATATTGAGTCTCTTTAAAAAAATATATATAAATTTTAACAAATGATCAAATACAATAAATATTGAAAATTAATAAAAATTGATAATGAAAATAAAAATAATGAAATAAGTTTAAAAATGAATAATCAATTGAAATAAATTACAAAAATGTTTAAAAAGACAATTTATAACATTATTTATATGATTTTAAAACATATAAAATGAATAAAATGAAATAAATAATTATTATTGTTATTACTAATTATAGGTGTAGGTACTGTGTTGATTGTATATATAAAATAAAATATGTTATTAACCCTTATAATTATTTATAACTGATAAAATGTCAATATTAATTTAAATATATACATATTTAAACATATATAAATAAATAAAAAAATTGAATATATTACAAAAATTTCAAATTATTATGTAATATAAATGATTAAATTATTGAAAATACTAAAAATTGAGAGAAATTAAAAAAATTGATAAAATTATTTCAATAAACAGACAACCATGTATGCACATACATATGCATAATCATACATGTAAACATACATACAAAATATACACATACACATATTTAGAAACACATACACATAGTGATAAGTGTATAAACAAACACTTACATGTATGTACACATGCACATATAATCAGTTACATACCCATGCTTTAAAATTTATACATATATATACATACACATATATACATAAACATACAACATTTTTAAAAAAAGAGAAGGATGATATATTAATCATGGAGATTAGTGGAAACATGATCAAATATCCATAAAGGAATAAAAATAAAAACAAAATTGGTACTCTCGTTATGGACAGTGAGTAGCCAGATGGTGTGAGGATTTTTTACCCTCCATTTTGATGAAGGAAAGTGAATATTTTTGAATCTGCGACTCAAAGACATGTTTTTCATAATAAGTAATCAAAAAGATTGGAGACTGAACCCATTTGTGCCGACGGAGTTTATGATGTTGAGATAATATGATTCAATGTTTATTGAAATTGATAAATAATATTTTTCAAAGGTTAGATCAAGAAGGAGGGTGTGGGATTTAGCAATAGTGGGTTCCTAGAAACATGTGGTTTGAATGTTTTCTTACAGCAATTAAAAAAAATCGTCTCAAACCATCAATCTGATTAAAAAAACATCCATATAAAGAAAAGTATCTAAATTGATATTAAGTATCCCTACCATATGGATGATCCTTAAAGAATCAACTGGGTATGATATTGAGATACGATTTTGGTCAGCGTCTTGATTCCATCCATCATCCCAGGAAATTTTTCATTCAATCGATAAACCATAGGGGTTTTATTTCTAATTAACAATTAAGTCATTTCCTCTATCCCCGAAAATCCCATCAACCACACACACTAAAAAACCCTTTTAGTATTTAAATATCATTAAAATATTATTAAAATTTATGCGTGGTAAGACACAACATCATGAATATAGAATCCTGCCTTTTTATCACAAAAACATTCATTACAAAATACAAAACTCAGGATCTTTAAGGTTTAGTGTCTTGAAAACCAAGAACTTATTACCAGAGAAAAAAAACATTCTACTTAAACACTTGAAAGGCATCTAAAATTGTTCATCCTATGTTCATTACAGAATCTCATAACCTGGGAGCATACATAAAAGGAAAGGGTGAGCAAAAGGCCTAGTAAGGGAAACAAGGAAAACATTTTACATGAGAACTTGAGATACATCAAAAGTCATGAAAAATAACTTTAAGGTGTGAGAAAGATATCATTATGAATATCATAATAAAAATAATATATTACTTAACATGAAGATGTGGCTACAACATTTAATATACACAATCAATTCCATTTCACCAAGGTCCATCCCCAAGGTGTAATTAAAAATTACCAAGGTTATTCACAAAGGTATCAGTCAAAATGGTCATCTCTAGAGATTATGTCTCTACCCAATGCATCGGAGCACAATCAGGGCGCACCCTTGACATGTCTTTATTATCATGTGAGCCACATATATAACCATCATTAATTTCATAAAAATCCCATATAGCATAAAATAGATTTGTTTCATTTCATAATCATAATGTTTTAAAAACTTCTTTAAAGACGTGATCTTTATGTCACTTAAAACCCACAGAAATGGAAAGCGGGTCTTATATATGTAAATCGCAGAATTTAAAACAGAACATTTTTTTATATATTTTAATTCCCCTATAGAAGAGAGACATTTGAGTATTAACATAATAAAATAAAAGAACTTTAGAAAAAGAGAGAGACATTTTGAGATGAAAATTCTGCAGCATAACGACTATGTTTCGGGGTTTTAGAAAACATTGAAAAGAGAAGGGACATTGGTCAAAATTTCATAAATGACCCATGAAATAGTATAGGGATAGAATATGACATATATATGAACATGGTAATGAAATTTTAATTACATACCATTTGAAATGAAAAACATGGAAGAAAAAATTTAGATTTCTCTTATAAAAATTCGGTAGCCTAACGGCGTCAAATAAACTTCAACAAAAATGAATTGATGAGATTAAAATGGGTCTCTCATCATATGAACATAAAATTTCAATATGATATATATATATATCATACCCCAACATAATAAAATGTATCTTGAAATACATGACATGAATGTAGAACTTTGAAAAATGAGAAAGGTGAACGAATCCCATAAAAATTTGGCAGCCTAACGGCATCACTTAAACTTCAAAAAAATAATTTATAGAGATAAAATAGGGTATATCATAATATGAACATAAAAGATAAGTATTATAGATATAAAGATCATACCCCAACAAAAAAAGGAACTTGAAATATTTGAAAAGAAAATTGAACTCGAAAATGAGAAGGGTGAAAGAATCTGTTACAAAAATTTCGGCAGCCTCACGGCTCCACTTAAAAATTCATAAAACGAAATGATGTGAGTAAGAGGAGATATCTCATAATATGAACATGAAAAGTAATTAATAGGAATATAAAATAACATCCTCTAACATAAGAAAATGGAGAATTAAGGAAATGAATTAAAATTGAGTATTTGAAAAGAAAGAGAGAGTTTGGATCCCTTACCATTAAATGAAACTCTTAAATCTCAAAGGATGGGAGCTTGAGGTATTGGGGGAACCTTGGGAGGACTACATGGGAGGTAATGACTCCAGAGATTCGTTGGGGGAGAGTTGGGAGTTGAATGGAGGAGAGGATGGCATGGTATTCATAGGGAAAGTGAGGGGACAAGGCATTAATGGCCAAGGGACACCTCACAAGTGGGTTTTCTCAAAACCATGGGCTCTCCCATGGTATTTCCCATGGAGTTCAGACACATGGGGCCCCCATACAATAATTAATCACCTTTGGTCGTCCAACCCTAAAAATATCTCATGACATCATCATGACACAGTTATGAACTCATTAATCATACCGAAACCCTAAAACTGTATTTTTACTATTCACTGAAAATTCAACATTCTCAAAAAAATCCCAAAATATCTCATAAACCAACTATCAATGCTCTGATTTCAAAAATTAACTCCATTTTATAAAAATAATTTATTAAATAATTTTAATTTAATTTTTAAATAAATACACTATTCACCGAAAATTCAACTTTTTCAGAAAAATCCCGAAAAATTACCTTAACATAATATTGATGCTTTGAGTTCAAAAATGAAATCCATTTTATAAAACTAATTTTCTAAATATTTTTAATTGAATTTTTAATTAAAAAACACTATTCACAAAAAAAACTAATACTTGACTAATAATTAATGAAATAGTTATTTACCTATTTTATTGAATTACATTACTTAATCAAGGTGCCTAGATTATATTAATACTTTCTTTAAGTGAGATTACTAATCCATTTGGTCACATTACTAATCATAAGCATAATATCACTATTCATAATTGACTATGCATCCATAATTATGTTGATCTTATTAGACTCTAAATTTAGTACTGAACATAACTGTAGTATACCATTTTTTTGGAAATCATTACACCTAAATAGTAATTTAATGTTTACATAAATATTTCCAAATATTCTTTTTCTAGAACTCATCAAAAATATGAATACTATATTTATCCAGACATTTGTAAATTTACAAACATCATCACAAGAAGAAATCACAATTTTCATATAAATTAAAGGATTACACAAGGCAGTTATGGTCTCCTTAAATAGCCCCTTATCAAACCAGCATATGACCTAAGTGTAAGGTGTGCTAAGGTGAGAGAATCCGAGGGAGGATCGGCCAACATCGCACGAGTAGTAATTTCTATCAATTTGAACTTCTCGCGAAGGAGATTCCATTCTTGCTTTACATGATGAAGTTCAGCTTGGGTTTGGTCCAGAGAAAAGCCCAGTGGTGCTACCTCCTTCCCAAGTTATATTAGATGGGCTTCGATCGGTCCTAGAGTACTGGGTGAGGCCATCGAATCTTCTTTATATATTAATTAACCAAGATTTCTTATATTTAGAGACAATAATCGAAATGTTTAGTTTCCAGTGGTCATATTGACCAATGGTCATATAACCGTCAAAACCCAACGGTCGCATTTTAATTGTACTCATGTTATCAAATGAAATAGTTTTGTTGACTATAAAAAATAAAATAACACACAAAATCAGGAAACAAGATTTATTCAAAATTCCTGGTCGTCACAATCTTCCCCCTTAAGAAATTGCATCATTACAATTTCTTAAAAATGGGTTTTGAAATTTCATTGAAAGTCCCACAGCAGAAAAGGAGTTAGTAAAAATATTACTTTAAAAGAAAGAATGGTAAGTACAAAGGTCAGCCGAGTTAACCCACACTAGGATTCCATGTAGGAAAACATGGACATGGAGGAGAAAACAAAGGGTCATGTTCTGAGGGAGAGTGATAGAAAACATTATTAGGAGAACGTTATGAGAAAATAACAATCTTATGATGTGTGTAAACGGTCTTTGATTACCTAGTAGGAAACGTAAACCAACAACGTTTTTGTTTTACGTTCCATTTCATAATTTTGAGGAATTCCTTTATTACATAGAAAAAAACATAATGAAATATACCTACCTTCAAGTAGAGTTTCATCCTTTAATAAGTTTCTACCAAAACTAATCTTTTCTCCAAATGATGAGCATTCAATACACTTGGTCTCATCAAAACATAATAATCATCTTCTAGAGAATCACATAATTCACCAAGGATTAACTATCTATTTCTTGTATTATCCTAAAAATAGAAAGGGTGAGATAAAACAACTCTTCAAAAATAAAGAATCCAATAAGAAGGGAATCTTCTTTAAATCTTCAAAATTCCATTGTACTACCCAAAGATCATCATAGACCATTCCATAAACAACTCTTCATAAAATTCCTCAAAATAAACCAAACTAAAATTGACACCCAAATACAAAAAGGATTTGATAACATAGTCTTCCAAAATAAACTTCATCGTTCATCTCCAAAGAACATCAACCACTCCTACCATCTTATAACAAATGTAGTTGTCCTAAAAATATTTTCCCCAAGATAGGTTAATCATTTACAAAAGTAACCTAAATTACTATAAATTTACCTTAAATTCATCGATTCTTCAAAATATAATTCATCCTTTAATCCTCAAAGAAGATACCGTATTAATCAATTTACCTCGATCAAATAGGGTTCCCAAAATATTGAACGTCTTTCAAAATAATAATAATCATTTAATCCCATAATCATCTCTGTCATATTAATACGGAAATCATCACATCTCCTATCACATTGGTTGTTGGGACATGTTCTCCATTTCCCACCATTAACTAAGAAAAGAATGTATAATTAGGGGCTTAAATACTTAGCCAATAATCATGAAAAGGAAATTAAAGCATAGAAGGATAACTTATAGAAGAAAAGTATACCCTAACTTGTGATCCCCTAGGTTCAAAACTAGGTTATCCATGATCATATATTCTTATGTGAATCTTTATTTTATTTTTATCTTTGTTCCTTTAATAATGGTTCATACTAAGCTTATGAATTTACCAAATCATTTCCCCCAGGAGTGTCGTAACCAAGAGTGCAGCAATGCCCGTTTTCGTGTACTAGTTCCCATTCGAGTCTAGCTGAAAGCGGTGTTTTCGGGTTTTACCCCAATGTACATTTGTGCCAGAGCCACCTCTACCTGCTTGTATCCAGACAGGGATGTATTTTCCTGGAAACCCCATAGTCAATACTCACCAAAATACCAGGAAGATTTTCTATATTTAAACATTTATATAGGATTCTTCCTAATGTTTTCATATCATAATTTTCACAAATAACTAAACCATCCTTTGATACCAACTATTGCATCATTCCTTTTTATCACAAAAACATTCATTACAATATACAAAACTAAGGATTTTTAAGGTTTAGCATCTTGAAAACCAAGAACTTATTACCAGAGAAAAAAACATTCTTCTTAAACACTTTAAAGGCATCTACATTTGTTCATCCTCTATTCATTACAGAATCACATAACCTGGGAGCATACATAAAAGGATAGGGTGAGAAAAAGGCCCAGTAAGGGAAACAAGGGAAACATTTTATATGAGAACTTGAGATATATCAAAAGTCATGAAAAATAACTTTAAGTCATGAGAAAGAGATCATGAGTCATATCATAATAGAAATAACATGTTTCATAACTTGAAGATGTGCCTACAACAATTAATATAGACAATCAATTCTATTTCACCAAGGTCCATCCCCAAGGTGTCACTAAAAATTACCAAGGTTATTCACCAAGGTATCAGTCAAAATGATCATCTCTAGAGATGTTGTCTTTACCCAATGCATTGGAGTGCTATCAGGGCGCACCATTGACATGTCTTTATTATCATGTGATCCAAATATATCATCATCAATCATTTCATAAACAACTTTTATAGCATAAAATAAATGGGTTTCATTTCATAATCATAACGTTTTAAAAACTTCTTTAAAGACGTGATCTTTATGTCACTTAAAACCCACAGAAAAGGAAAGTAGGTCTTATGTATGTAAATCCCAGAATTTAAAATAGGAAATTTTGGTATATATGTGAATACCCCTATAGAAGAGAGAGCATTGAGTATTTACTTAATAAAATAAAAGAACTTTAGAAAATGAGAGATACATTTTGAGACGGAAATTCTGCAGCATAACGACTATGTTTCAGGGTTTTAGAAAACATTGAAAAGAGAGGGGAAATGGGTCAAACATTAATAAATGACCCATAAAACAGTACAGTGACATAATATTAAGGATATATGAACATGGTAATGAAATTCTAAGGATATACCATTTGTAATGAAAATCATGGAAGGAAAAAATTAGATTTCTCTTATGAAAATGCGGCAGCCGAACAACGTCACTTAAACATCAACAAAAATGAATTGTCGAGATCTAATAGGGTCTCTAATCATATGAACATAAAAGCTCAGTATGATAGATATATATATCATACCCCAACATATTAAAAAGGAACTTGAAATACTTGACATGAATGTAGAACTTCGAAAAATGAGAATGGTGGATGAATCCCTTAAAAATTCGACAGCCTAACGTCGTCACTTAAACATCAAAAGAAAACAATTGAAGAGATCAAATAGGGTCCCCGTCATATGAACATAAAATATCAATATGATATATATAGAGATCATAACCCAACAGAAAATGGAATTTCAATGACTTGAAAAGAAAATAGAACTTGAAAATGAGAAGGGTGAAAGAATCCGTTACAAAAATCTTGGCAGCCTAACGGCGCCACATAAACATTCATAAAACGAAGTGATGAGAATAATATGGGATCTCTCATCATATGAAAATTAAAATGGAATTAAGAGGAATATAAAATAAAATCCTCAAACATATGAACATGGAGAATAAATGAAATGACGTAATAGAGAGTATTTGAAAATAAATAGAGAGTTTGGATCCCATACCTTAAAACGTAGCTCTTAAAAATCAATGGTTGGGACCTTGAGGGCTTGGAGGCACGTTGTGGGGACTCCATGGGAGGTAATGTGACCAGAGATTCGTTGGGGGAGAGTTGGGAGTCGAATGGATGAGAGGATGGCATGGTATTTATAGGGAAAGTGAGGGGACAAGGCATTAATGGCCATGGGACACCTCACATGTGGTTTTTCTCAAAACCATGGGCTCTCCTTTAGTATTTCCCATGGAGATAGGCCACATTGCCCCCCCATACAATAAATAATCACCTTTGGTCGGCCAACCCATAAAATATCTCAGTACATCATCATGACATAGTTATGATGTCATTAAACATACCGAAACCCTAAAACTATATTTTTACTATTCACTGAAAATTCAACTTTCTCAGAAAAATCGAAAAATTTCACATTAACCAAATATCAATTCTCTGATTTCAAATATTAACTCCATTTTATAAAAATAATTTTTTAAATATTTTTAATTTATTTTTTAATTAAATACACTATTCACATAAAATTAATTTTTTCAGAAAAATCCCCAAAAATAACATTAACATAATATCGATGCTCTGAGTTCAAAAATGAAATCCATTTTATAAAATAATTTTCTAAATATTTTTAATTTATTTTTTAATTTATTTTTTAATTAAAAAAACTATTCACCCGAAAAAACTAATACTTGACTAATAATTAATGAAATAGTTATTTACCTATTTTATTGAATCACATTACTTGATCAAGGTGCCTAGAATATATTAATACTTTCTTTCAGTAAGATTACTAATCTATTTGGTCACATTACTAATCGTAAGCATAAAATCACTATTCATAATTTACTATTCATCAAAAATTAAGTTGATCTTATTAGACTCTAAATTTCATACTGAACATAATTCTAGAAGACCATTTTTTGAAAATCATTACACAGAATTATTTATCTAAGGTTTACATAAAAATTTACAAATATTCTTTTTCTAGAACTCATCAAAAATATGCATACTATATTTATTCGGACATTTGGAAATTTAGAAACATCATCACAAGAAGAAATCACAATTTTTATTTAAATCAAAGGATTACACAAGGATTTTATGGTCTCCATACATAGACCCTTATCACACCAGCATATGACCTAAGTGTAAGGTGTGCTAAGGTGAGAGAATCCGAGGGAGCCTCGACCCACATCGCACGAGTAGTAATTTTTATCAGTTTGAACTTCTCGCGTAGGCGATTCAGTTATAGCTTCACACGATGAAGGTCGGCTTGGGTTTGGTCCAGGGAAAAGCCCAGTGGTGCTACCTCCTTCCCAAGTTCTATTAGATGGTCTTTGATTGGTTCAAGACTACTGGGTGAGGCCATCAAATCATCTTTCTATATTAATTAAACAAGATTTCTTGTATTTATAGACAATAATTGAATCGTTTAGTTTCTAGCGGTCATATTGACCACTGGTCATATAACAGTCAAAACCCAAGAGTATCATTTTAATTATACTCATGTTATCAAATGAAATAGTTTTGTTGAGTATAAAAAATAAAATAACACACAAAATCAGGAAACAAGATTTATTCAATATTTTGGGTCGTTACAATGTAGAAGCCCATTTCAAGATCCCAATGCTTCTAAAGCACCATTTCCCATAGGCAATAGATGATAGATAAATAAGGGGATTATAGTTCATGTGAGCATGGGGGAAATTGTTAGTTGTTTGTTATTTGGAAAAAACATAAGAAATACATGGATGGTTGAATATTAATTAATATTTTCAAAAAAAAGTAAGGAATCATTATATGGACATTTATTTGTCAATGTATTTTCAAAATCCTCTCCATTTCCTCAATATGAGTGTCATGAGAATGTATATATATTGATTTCACAAAATTGGATTCTGATGGGTTATTTATTCAAATGAGAAAATCCTTACTGACATCCATCACATAAGGAATGATAAGAATATGCCATTTATACCATTTTTGGAACCAATAAATAATTTTATCCAAGAACCAACCATTATAGACATCATTTAAAAGGAAACAGATAGTGGCATTCTTGAACCAAGTTAGGCCACAGATGTGGAAAACATGTTATCATTATAAAAAAACTAAGGATCATTCCAAATTATTACTTTTATTCCATCCCAAATCCTCTATCCAATTTCTTTGTCGAATATTTTTGGTGATCCACAAATACTTTTCTACATAAATTTGGTGTGGGGACCAAGAGAGGAATTCTGAAAATCATTTTGGGGGGAATATTTTTCAAGGGTAACACACACAAATAGATATGATTATTGTGTGAAAAAGATATAACCATAATTAGACAAAAGGGAATCATTAAATAGGTGGAGGTCACATACACCCATTCTTCAAACTGCATTTAGGGAAAACAGTGACTTCTAGGAAATATAATGAATTTTGATTCTCCAATTAGAGTGGCCCCAACAGAATTTGGAAATAACTGATTAAATTTGGTCAATAATCACAATTACAATTTTAATCATTGGCATGATATATTTGGCGATATGTTGAAGAACATCTTGGATGAGAGTTTCATTCCATGCATTGGAAAAAAATTTCATCGACTTATTACTTATTTTTTTCTCTATTCTATCCACAGAGGATGGGAATTTTTTTGATCATCCCACCATAATGGGTAGCATATGAGAATTATTATTCATGCCAACAATTCAAATTCATATAGTCATACAAAGGTCAACTCTATTGTTTGGATGAACAATAGAGATGATGGTGATTCCGGATTTGGCCTGATTACTCTCATACCTAGTTGCCCTATCATAATAGTGGAACAAGTTGAAAATAGAATGGAAATAATCTTGTGTGGATCTTATGAATATAAGACTGTCACTTAGAAGAATGTTATCATAATTAGGGTGGATAATCCTTCAAAACATTTCACCATGAATCGACTTAGAGGAAGCTTCTAGAGAATTGAGGATTGATAAAACAACAGCCACTATGATGAAGAGAATGGTAGGGAGGGGGTCTCTCGAACAATGGCCACAGGTGGGGAAAAGCCTTGTGAACATCCACCATTAATATTGATCCTAAATATTAAATATGTAACACATTGGATTATCATATATATCTATCTTAAAAATATTCCCATTTTAGACATGAGAAACTAGAATAAATATCATTCCACTCAAAAATACACCGTAGTAATATCATGTTTCCCATCCATAGTATATCAGTTAATAGATGAGTGTGTTTCAATTGTATGTAACTCCTCTTGGGACACAATATCATTATTAATGTGCACCCATTTCACAATAAATTCACTTTTGTTATCAAATAAAATCGAATGAAACCACATGCATAGCTAGATGACTAAAATTATTGAGAAAATTTTGTAGGAGAAGTTTAATAAGATGACAGTATTGATTTCAAAATTCACGATGGGATTATTTATCATTATAATGAGTATTTAAATTGTATCTTTAATAGAGAAATTATATGTTTTCCTTAAACAAATATGTTTCATATGAAAATATATTTCAGGGCCAATAATGTTCTAGAAAATCATGAAAAATGAGATCATGGAAACCATATGAACCAATAGATTTTTTTGAATGAATATGCTTCAGATCCTGTAGAATCTCATTATCTAATAAATCCATTATAGGTTGTTGATTCATTGTATAAGTGATTACAAGTTCGATGCATTCCTCAACCTTATCTGAAATGGTGGAATTCCCTATAGTATAATTATTTAGAAAATAATAGGAAATAATATCATGAATTCCTTCAATATTGGATACATTTTATCCATCAAAAAATGAGAGGAATTATATAGTGTTTTTCAGGGAATAGAGAAGGAATTTTTGTGGATATACAGTGTGTTTTCATCCACTTCTTTAATGATTCCTTCACACACCTAGACATCCTAGAAGTGCTCTTTAATGCTAGGGGATGGATCAAATTCACCTTGGAAAGTGTTAATACTAGATTGAGTTGCCTCAATCGGTGATCATGAAATGAGGAAATTTAACTATCTCTCAATTGAGATAAAATGATTCTTAAGTTAACAAAATTTATTATTTCTCTATGAACTCATATTATAAGCCACATACTGGAGGTTGGTTGAAATGTCCCAAATTCCACCATTCCTTCTAGAGTGGACAACCTCTTCACCTTCACTATCATGTTCCTAGAAGAGTCCAAATAAGATTGGTTTCCCATATCTTTGATTATGAACTATGTGAGAGACCTCAACGGAAATAAGGTAGTGGTCTGATGCATTCTGTTCCAGGTGAGAGACATGGAACATTATAAATAATTCGGTCTCTTCCATTGAGCTGGAAAATTTTCCTAGACACTCTACAATGTGTCTGCATTCCATGTTCTATAGAAACTACAAGAATGGGTAACCAGTAAACCCATTGTCAGACAACTCTAAATTGGAGATCACATCTAAAAAACCTGACATCATCGAATATGTCCAATAATATCCCCTGTATTTTTCATTCTAAATCTGAATCTCTTTGATTTCACCACGAAATACTTTTACAAATACACATACTACTACACATACACATGTACATACACATAGAAATGTATATTCCTACACATACACATGCATATCAACATAAATACACATCCATACAATTACATACATGTGCCTTCCAATACATATATGTCTATACTTATGATTATATACACACATACAACATTAACAAACACTTATACACAGACGCATGCACAAACACATGTATATAAACATAAATACATACATTCACTGATACCTACATTAACACGTACCTAAACATACACATATATTCATACACATACTCATACATATACACATTCCCAAAAAAAAATCAATCTGATGCACAAACAAAAACACATACACATGCACAAACACACATACATTCATAAGTGAACATTCATATAAATCCTATAAAAATTTATATATATAGACACCTACACTTTCAAATACATAAACACATACAAACACACCAACACAAATATATATATATATATATGGGTATATACATACCCACACATTTACAGATACATATAACTAAAAAAATTACATACACACATAATAATGCCTATACATATATTATTAAATTTTATATAAAACATTTATATATTACATATTCACATATATAGAATTTTTTAAATATTAATATTATTGGAAAATATATATGAATATATATATATATATTATCTTATTGAATGTGTCTTTTAGAAACCCTAAACAATAAGTGCTCATAACTGTAGAACATTTACCGGTTTTAGAAAAAATCATAGAGAAAGGGAATCCACTTATTAAATATTTTTTAGAAACATCATTTAATATTTCCCCAAATGTTGTAGTGTTAGATGAAAAAATAGGGAATTTTTAATTGGTAAAATTTTAAATATATTGGATTGGAAAAATAATATTAGAATTAGTAATTAGTATTAAATTCAAAATAAAATTAATTATAATATTACACTTAATTATTCCATATTAAAATTAATTAATTTTTTATCACTATGGGAAAAAGTCATTTGATTTTTCAGAAAGTTTCTCATGATATAAAAACCGACATCTGAAATCAGTTATCTTGAGCAGCATGTTTAGAGGGAGGGAGTTGTTGTAACGACCCAATCTTTTTGAGTAGAATATTAACGTACTCTTAATTATTTAATAAGATGTTAATGGATAATGAAGAAAGAGGGGTCGATGGCTTCATCCAGTAGACTCTAACCTTATGAAGCCCACATATCAGAGCTTGGGATGGAGGTAGCATCTGTGGGCTTCGCTTTGGACCATGCCCAAGCCGAACTCCAGTGTGTCAAGCTTGAACGGAAACGCCTGTGGGAGAAGTTCAAGTTAGTAGAGATTACAACTAGGTCAATGTTATCTGAGCCTCCCTCAAATTCTCTCACCATATAACACCTTACAGTTAGGTCTTATGCCGGTGTTATAAGGGGCTATGTGACGAGACCCTAGCTTCCTTGTGTAATCCTTTCAGGTGAATAAATTGAGATCTCTTCCTTTAGTGATGTTTGTGGAATTTCTTTTGTCCGGATAATTTTAGGATATATTTTATTGATGAATTTTTGAAAAAGGGTTATTTTAAAACATTTATGTATACCCTCAATAATATTTGATGTGTAATGATTTTCAAAAAATTGTCTTCTACAAAAGTGTTCAGTAAGGAATTTGGAGTCTAATAGGATGAACTTAAATTTTGATGAATAGTAAATTATGAATAGTGATTTTACGCTTTGGATTGGTAATGTGACCAAATGGATTAGTAGTATCACTCAACGAAAGTTTTAATATAATTTAGACACCTTGATAAAGTAACGTGATTCAATAAAATTTTTAAATAACGGTTTCATAAATTATTGGTCAAGTATTAGTTTTTTCAGGTGAATAGTGTTTTCAATTAAAAATTTAATTGAAAATAATTATAAAATTATTTTTATAAAAAGGACTTTATTTTTTAACTCAGAGCATCGATATTATGTTATGGTAATTTTTGTGGATTTTTCTGAAAAAAATGAATTCTCGATTAATAGTGTTTTTATTTAAAAATTAAATTAAAAATATTTTGAAAAATATTTTTATAAAATGGAGTTCATAATTGTAATTAGAACATCGATATTTGGTTAAGGTGAAATTTTTGGATTTTTCTGAGAAAGATGAATTTTTATGTGAATAGTAAAAATGCAGTTTTAGGGTTTCGGTATGTTTAATGACATCATAACTGTGTCATGATGATGTCATGAGATATTTTAAGGGTTATCCAGACAAAGGTGATGAACTATTGTTTTGGGGGGCCCATGTGTCCTAACTTCATCGTAAATGCCAAGGGAGAGCACATGGTTTTGAGAAAAGCACTTGTGAGGTGTCCCTTGGCCATTAATGACTTGTCCCTCACATTACCTATAAATATCCACCCTTTACTCCTTTATTTTTCACTCCCAACTATTCCACAACGATGTTATGGTCTCCTTACCTTCCATGGAGTCCTCCCAAGGTTCCCCCAAGCCCTCAAGGTCCAAACCATTGAGTTTCAAGAGTCACGTTTTAAGGTAAAGGATCCGACCTCTCTCTTCTTTTCAAGTAATCTCTTTTATGTCATTTCATTTATACTCCATGTTCTTATGTTGGAGGATGTTCTTCTATATTCATATTACGTCCATTTTCATGTTCACATTATGAGAGACCCCATCCTGCTCTCATCAATTCGTTTTAAGAATGTTTATGTGGCGCCGTTAGGCTGCCGAAATTTTAAGGGGATTCTTTCACCCTTCTAATTCCTTTCAAAGTTCTACTATCATGTCAAGTCATTAAAGTTCCTTTTTAATTATTTTGGGGTATGATCTATATATCTATCACATTGAACTCTTATGTTCATATGATAAGGGACCCTATTTTATCTTTTCAATTCATTTTTGTGGAAGTTTAAGTGACGTCGTTAGGCTGACGGATTTTCATAAGAGAAATCTAATTTTTGTCTTCCTTCCATGTTTTTCATTTCAAAAGGTATTTCCTTGAAATTGCATCACCATGTCCATAGATTATTATTATTCTATCCCTCTACTGATTTATGGGTCAATTATGTTTGTTCGACCCGTTTCCCCTCTCTTTTCAATGTTTTCTAAAACCCTGAAACATAGCCGTTATGCTGCAGAATTTTCATCTCAAAGTGCCTCTATCTCTTTTCTCAAAATTATTTTATGTTATAAAGTTAATACTCAAACCTCTTATTTCTACATGGTTATTCACATATATATCAAAATTTTCTATTTTAAATTCTGGTATTTACATACATGAAACCCTCTTTCCCTTTCTGTGGGTTTAAAGTGACATATAGATCATGTCTTTAAAGTAGTTTTTAAAACCTTATGATTATGAAATGAAACCCATTTCTTTTATGCTATATGGGTTGTTTATGAAATGATTGATGATGATATATGTGTCTCACATGATAATAAAGGCAAATTTAAGGGTGCTCCCCAATAGCACTCCAATGCATTGGATAAAGACATAATCTCTAGAGATGACCATTTTAACGACGCCTTGGTGAATAACCGTGGTAATTTTTAACGACACCTTGGGGATGGACCTTGGTGAAACGAAACGATTGTCAATATTAAATGTTATAGCCACATCTTCAAGTTTTGAAAAATGTTATTTTTATTATGATGTATCTCATGATTTATTTTCATTCCTTAAGGTTCTTTTCATGTCCTTATTAAAGTATCTCAAGTTCACATGTAAAATATTTCTCTTGTTTCCCTTACTGGGCCTTCTGCTCACCGTTTCTTTTGATGTATGTCCCCAGGTTATGAGATGCAGTAATGAACCTTGGATGAACTTAAATATAATCCTTTCAAGTGTTTAAGAAGAATGTTTTATGTTCTTTTCATGTATTATGTTCCTTGTTTCCAAGACACTAAACCATAAATGATCCTCAGTTCCATGTAATGAAATGAATGTTCTGTTATAAAAAGACGGGATGTTATAGTTGGTATCAATGGATGTTTTAGTTATTTGTGGAGATTATAATATAAAAACTTTTGAAGAACCCTATAGAAAAGTTTAAATACAGGAAAACATCCTGGTATTTTGGTAAGTATTGAGTAAGTGGTATATCAAACAAATACATCTCTGTCTGGAAACGAGCAGGTAGAGGCGGCTCTGGCACAGATTTACATAGGGGTAAAACCTGAAAACACCTCTTTGAGCTAGACTTGAACGGGAACTGGTGCACGATAATGGGCCTTCCTGCCCTCTTGGTTACGCACTCCTAGGGGATATGTTTGGTTAATCACAACCTTTTTTTGAATCATTATGAAGGATTTATAGAGAAGTGTAATTTTCTATGCATTAATTCTTAGTTAAAAGTTTCATAAATGAAATAAGTTTCTCACTAAGGTTTTATTCATTTAAAAAATGGACGGCAATAGGAGGAACCGTGCAGATGGTGACCGCAATGCACCATGTGTTGACGGCCCTCTGATGGAAGCTGGAATGGAATATTTCATGCGAATGATGAACCAACTGACTCAAGTTATGAGTAATAACTTGAATCAAGCCGAGAGGTCGATCTCACCACGAAGGGAGCAACTTTCTGTTGTGTCCTTTATACGTCAACGAATTCCAACATTTAGTGGATCTACTGACCCATTGGTTGCGGAACAATGGATAAGCTCTATTGAAAAGATCTTTTTTGTACTTTATTGTTCGGAACACGAAAAATTAACCCTTGTTGTTTACCGCCTAGAGGTAGGAGCTGATCAGTGGTGGTCACTGATCAAAAACACGAATCCATGAGGAGAGATGGAAGCTATGGAGTGGGAAGAATTCCAGGGAATATTCTTTAACAAGTATTTCCCTCGTTCCATGTGAACAAGAATGGTGAAAGAGTTTCTCGAGCTGAAGCATAAGGAGAACGAATCTGTCGGAAGCTATGAGATGAACTTCACAAGGCTTTCCCATTACACCTCATGCTTTTTCATGGACCCTAATGGGATGGTTAATAGATTCTTTGGTGGACTACGACCTCATCTGCGGAAGAATCTAGCCAACAGGGACTATGATATCTATGAAGAAATAGTTAGAAGTGCTATGAAAGTCGATCTAGAGTTTGGTGAGACATAGTGGTCTCATAAATCAAATGAAAAGAAGAGATCGTTGGAGCCCAGTTTAGGGAAGTCTTTTGATCAGGTAAGAGGTGGAAAGCAAATTCAACTTACCACATGTAATAAATGTGGGAATAATCATCTGGGGAACTGCTTGAACAGAAGAGGAAAGTGCTACAGGTGTGGAAGAGGGGGCCATATTGCTCGGAATTGTCATAGTGAGGTGAAGCCTCATCTTCCCAACACTAAAGACAGAGGAAAGATGGTTCTGGCCCAACCCGAAGTCACATGCTTCATGTGTGGACAACTTTGGCACATTTCTAATCAATGTCCAAATCCGAGGGTGGTGGACGGGAATCACCATCAAACCCAGCAGAGGCCAAGGGAGCAAGTTCGTGCTTTCACTATCACAACAACTGATGATGAAGTTCCGAATGATGTGGTAGCAGGTACTCTTGTTGTCCTCTAAAAACTAGCATGTACTTTATTTGATTCTGGTTCTATGTGTTCCTTTATTTCCACCAAGTTTGAAAAAAATATAGAATCAATCCCTGAACTGCTTGACGTAGAGTTGTCTGTCAAGACTCCAAGTGGGATTATCCTTGCATCAACAGTGTTTAGAGACTCTAGTGTTTACTTTGGTGAGAACAATATTATCTCAAATCTAGTTGTCATTCCCATGATGGAATTGGACATTATACTAGGGATGGACTGGCTCTCAAAGTATAATGCTAAGATCAAATGCATAAGTAAAAAAATCATAGTAGTCATGAATGAACGACCTACTTTTATCTTCCGAGGAGTGATATCCCGAACTGATCCCTATCTAGAAGCACCTCCTATAGCTTTCTGTATAGAGTTAATTGGTGATGATGAAGAAGGAAAAGGAAGCATACAAATAGAAGATGTTCCGATTGTTTAGGAATACATGGATGTATTTCCTGAGGAGTTACATGGACCTCCCCTAGAAAGAGAGGTAGATTTCTCCATTGAACTCGTACCTGGGTCTCAACCGATATCAAAGACTCCCTGTAGAATGGAAAATTTGGAGCTAGAAGAGTTAATGAAACAACTACAAGACTTGTTGGAGAAGGGGTTTATCCGACCGAGTGTGTCTCCTTGGGGAGCACCGGTTCGCTTTGTGAAGAAGAAGGATGGATCAATGTGGATATGCATTGATTATAGAGAACTGAACGAGATCACAGTGAATAATAGATACCCTCTTCCAAGAATTGATGATTTATTTGACCAACTTCGTGAGGCCCAATTCTTCTCTAAGATTGACCTTCGATCTGGTTATCATCAACTGAGGGTGAAGAAGGATGATATTCCAATGACTGCCTTCCGATCGAGATAAGGGAATTATGAGTTTACTACTATGCCTTTCGGCTTGACTAATGCTCCTGCTATTTTCATGGATTTGATGAATAGTGTCTTTAAGGACTACATTGATAACTTTGTGGTAGTTTTTATTGATGATATTTTGATATATTCTAAAATTCAGGAGGAGCATGAAGATCATCTAAGGGTTATATTGAAAACTCTGCGGAAGGAGAGGCTCTTTGGGAAGTTCAGAAAGTGTGAGTTTTGGTTACAACAAGTGGCTTTCTTGGGGCACATTATAACCAATGATGGAATCTCGGTTGACCCTACAATGACAATGGTTGTGGAGGAGTGGCCTCAACCCACAACAGTAACTGAGATTCTTTGTTTCCTTGGTTTAGCAGGATATTATAGGAGGTTTGTGAAAAACATTTCACGACATTCTAATCCACTAACCAAGTTGACTCGAAAAGGGGTTAAGTTCATCTGGACAAAGGAATGCGAGGAAAGCTTACAAGAGCTGAAGAAGAGATTGGTTACTGCACCTGTGTTAACACTACCCTCTATCGGAGAAGGATTCGTTATTTTTAGCGATGCATCTATGAAAGGGATTTGGTGTATCCTCATGAAAAATTAAAAGGTAATTGCTTATGCATCTCGACAGTTGAAGATTCATGAGCAGAATTATCTTACGCATGATCTAGAGCTGGTGGCAGTCGTTTTTGCTCTAAAGATATGGAGGCACTATCTTTATGGGGAGAAATGTGATATCTACACCGACCACCAATGTCTAAAGTATATTTTCACCCAGAAATAATTGAACATGAGAAAAAGGAGATGGTTGGAGCTTATTAAAGACTATTATTGTTCAATTCATTATCACCCTGGAAGAGAAAATAAAGTTGCGGATGCATTAAGCAGGAAAGACCCTATTGTTCTGGAAACAATGAGGATCCCAGGAGATCCCTTGATTAAAGATCTAGTAAAATTGGACATGGGAATTATATGAAAAGGGACATCATCAAACCTTATCCCAAATGATATCTCAACCTTCATTACTAGAGAAGATCAAGAATGCTCAAAAAGAAGATACTTTGCTGCATGAGAAGTTTGAGGCTGTAAAGGATGGGAAGTTCCCTGACTTCAATATTGATCAAGAAGGTGTATTGAAATTTCGTACAAGACTATGTGTCCCATATATTCCAGAGATAACGAATGAACTGATGGATGAATCTCAGAGCTCTACATTCTCTATACACCCGGGAAGCAATAAGATGTATAGAGACCTTCGTGATCATTATTGGTGGGATAACATGAAGAGGGAGATTGCTGATTACACTAAAAGGTGCCTGGTGTGTCATCATGTAAAGGCAGAATGAAAACTTCCTAAGAGGGTATTACAACCACTACCCATACCAGTATGGAAGTGAGATAATATCACTATGGAATTTGTAACTGGTCTCCCAAAAATATCCAAAGGGAACAATGCGATATGGGTTATTATGGACCGTCTCACCAAGATAGCCCATTTTATCTCTATTCGGGAAGATTTCCCTCTAGATCAGCTTGCCGAGATATATGTGAAGGAAGTGGTAAGGCTGAATGGGGTACCACTATCCATCGTGTCTGATCGTGATCCATGATTCACATCAAAATTCTGGAGAATTCTTGAACATGCTCTGAATACTGAATTGAATTTTAGTACGTCTAATAATCCTCAAACTAATGGCCAATCTGAAAGGACTATTCAGACACTCGAAGACATGTTGAGATTATGCTCAATAGAATTTAAAGTTGGATGGGATCAACACATCCCATTAGTTGAGTTCTCCTATAAAAACAGCTTCCATGCGAGAATTCAGATGGCACCATATAAAGCTCTGTATGGAAAGAAGTGTAGAACTCCTACTTTTTGGGATGAAACTAGTGAGAGAAAGTTTCTTGGGCGTGATCTTGTACAAGAGATGACAGAATAGGTTCATGCCATCCAACAACACATAAAGGCAGCTAAGAGTCAGCAGAATACCTATGCTGACAATTGTCTAAGGGACATGGAGTTTGGTGTTGGTGACAAAGTCTTCTTTCGAATCTCTCCATGGAAGAGAGTCATGCGGTTTGGGAAGAAAGGGAAGCTCATCACTAGGCACATTGGCCCCTATGAAATCCTTGATCGCATAGGAGCAGTGGCCTATCGTCTAGAACTTCCACTGAACCTAGCTCAAGTTCATAATGTCTTCCATGTATCTTTCTTGAGGAAGTACATACCCGACCCTTCGCATGTACTGAACCTCGAAGTGGTACAACTGGAACATGTCCTCTCTTATGAGGAGCAGCCAGTGGAGATCATGGACTTATAGGAAAGGTTCTACGAAACAAGACAACCCACCTAGTGAAAGTGTTGTGGAGGAATCATAAATATGAAGAAGCGAATTGGGAGCCTGAGGGAACAATGAAGCAAAAGTACCCTCACCTTTTCGACTAGGCCTCAAGTATATATTTCGGGGATGAAATTTCTTAAGGGGGGAAGAATGTAATGACCCAATCTTTTTGACTAGTATATTAACTTAATCTTAATGATTTAATAAGATGTTAATGGTTAATGCAGAAAGATGGGTCGATGGATTCATCCAGTAGACTCGAACCTTATGAAGCCCACTTATCAGAGCTTGGGAAGGAGGTAGCATCTGTGGGCTTTGCTTTGGACCAAGCCCAAGACCAACTCCAGCGTGTCAAGCTTGAACGGAAACGCTTGTGGGAGAAGTTCAAGTTAGTAGAGATTACTACTAGGGCAATGTTATCTGAGCCTCCCTCAGATTCTCTCACCATATCACACCTTACACTTAGGTCTTATGTCGGTGTTATAAGGGGCTATGTGACGAGACCCTAGCTTCCTTGTGTAATCCTTTCGGGTGAATAAATTGAGATCTCTTCCTTTAGTGATTTTTGTGGAATTTCTTTTGTCTGGATAATTTTGAGATATATTTTAATGATGAATTTTTGAAAAAGGGATATTTTAAAACATTTATGTAAAACCTAAATAATTAATGATGTGTAATGATTTTCAAAAAATGGTCTTCTACAAAAGTGTTCAGTAAGGAATTTGTAGTCTAATAAGATCATCTTAAATTTTAATGAATAGTAAATTATGAATAGTGATTTTACGCTTAGGATTAGTAATATGACCAAATGGATTAGTAATTTCACTCAAAGTAATTTTTAATATAGTTTAGACACCTTGATTAAGTAATGTGATTCAATAAAATGGGTAAATAACAGTTTCATAAATTATTAGTCAAGTAGTAGTTATTTTGGGTGAATAGTGTTTTTAATTAAAAATTTAATTAAAAATAATTAGAAAATTATTTTTGTAAAAATGACTTTATTTTTGAACTCAGAGCATCGATATTATGTTATGGTAATTTTTGTGGATTTTTCTGAAAAAAATGAATTCTCGATGAACAATGTTTTATTTAAAAATTAAATTAAAAATATTTAGAAAAATATTTTTATAAAATAGAGTTCTTAATTTTAATTAGAACATTGATAGTTGGTTAAGGTCAAATTTTGGGATTTTTCTGAGAAAGATGAATTTTTCAGTGAATAGTAAAAATGCAGTTGTAGGGTTTCGGTATGTTTAATGACATCATAACTGTTTCATGATAATGTCATGAGATATTTTAAGGGTTGGCCGGCCAAGGGTGATGAATTATTTTTTTGGGGGCCCCTTGTGGCCTAACTCCATGGTAAATGCCAATGGAGTGCACATGGATTTGAGAAAAGCACTTGTGAGGTGTCCCTTGGCCATTAATGCCTTGTCCCCTCACTTTCCCTATAAATACCCACCCTTTCCTCCTTTAGTTTTCACTCCCAACTCTCCCCCAACTATGTTCTTGTCTCCTTACCTCCCATTGAGTCCTCCCAAGGTTCCCCCAAGCCCTCACGGTCCAAACCATTGAGTTTCAAGAGTCACATTTTAAGGTAAGGGATCTGACCTCTCTCTTCTTTTCAAGTAATCTCTTTTATGTCATTTCATTTATACTCCATGTTCTTATGTTGGAGAATGTTCTTCTATATTCATATTAAATCCATTTTCATGTTCACGTGATGATAGACCCCATCTTGCTCTCATCAATTCGTTTTAATAATGTTTAAGTGGCGCCGTTAGGCTCCCGAAATTTTAAGGGGATTCTTTCACCCTTCTAATTCCTTTCAAAGTTCTAATTTCATGTCAAGTCTTTCATGTTCGTTTTTAATTATTTTGGGGTATGATATCTATATCTATCATATTTAACTATTATGTTCATATTATTAGGGACCCTATTTGATCTTTTCAATTCATTTTTGTTGATGTTTAAGTGACGCCGTTAGGCTGCCGGATTTTCATAAGAGAAATCTAATTTTTGTCTTCCTTCCAGGTTTTTCATTTCAAATGGTATGTCCTTGAAATCGCATCACCATGTCCATATATCCTACTTATTCTATACCTCTACTCTTTATGGGTCAATTATGATTGTTCGACCCATTTCCCCTCTCTTTTCAATGTTTTCTAAATCCCCGAAACATAGCCGTTATGCTGCAGAATTTTCGTCTCAAAGTGCCTCTCTCTCTTTTCTAAAAATTATTTTATGTTATAAAGTGAATACTAAAAGCTCTAATTTCTACAGAGGTATTCACATATATATCAAAATGTTCTATTTTAAATTCTGGGATTTACATACATGAAACCCTCATTCCCTTTCTGTGGGTTTAAAGTGACATAAAGATCATGTCTTTAAAGCAGTTTTTAAAACATTATGATTATGAAATTAATCCCATTTATTTTATGATATATGGGTTGTTTATGAAATGATTGATGATGATATATGTGTCTCACATGATAATAAAGGAAAATTTAAGGGTTCCCCTTATAGCGCTCCAATGCATTGGGTAATGACTTAATCTCTAGAGATGACCATTTTAACGACACCTTAGTGAATAACCTTGGTAATTTTTAACGACACCATGGGGATGGACCTTGGTGAAATGAAACGATTGTCAATATTAAATGTTTCAGCCACATATTCAAGTTATGAAAAATGTTATTTTTATTATGATTTATCTCATGATTTCTTCTCATGCCTTAATGATCTTTTCATGTCCCTATTAAATTATCTCATGTTCACATGTAAAATGTTTCTCTTGATTCCCTTATTGGGCCTTCTGCTCACCCTTTCTTTTGATGTATGTCCCCAGGTTATGAGATGTAGTAATGAACCTAGGATGAACTTAAGGAGAAGCCTTTCAAGTGTTTAATAAGAATGTTTTATGTTATTTTCATGTATTATGTTGCTTGTTTCCAAGACACTAAACCTTAAAAGATCCTCAGTTCCGTGAAATGAAATGAAAGTTATGTTATAAAAATACGGGATGCTATAGTTGTCATAGTGTGCCACTTTTTTCATGATACATCAACAATGGTTTCACTTATGGACTCAACCATTTATAATACCAGTATTGGTGTGCTTTACCCTTATTAGTGGTGAATGACAGGTAGGGGTCATAAGATTCATTTCCAAACACCTCCAAAATAATAGGTTGCTTCTTGTGTGTTGAATTACACACTAGTGGGAAGTGGCCCTTATATCCATCTTCCCCATCTATAATGGTGACAATATTATATGGGTAACTAGGGAAGATCATTTTAGATTTCATGGTGATGGTTGTTGGAATTGTTGATGGGGCTTCGTGGAAGATTTTATGGGAAATAGTAGTAAAAGCAGGAAGTGATTGTTGTAGGTGTTTTTGAGGTGGCGCTGTGGAATATCATTAGAGAAATGACAGTGAAGGTGGTAGGTGTCGTAAATGTGGTATCGGGTCAGGCTCTCTAAGAAAGGGCTGTTATTTCCATATCTTTCATTACCTTATCTAACCTATTAGGTTTTTTCAATGGGGCACCTTGATATGTCATGATAGTGACTGTTCATATAGGGGCTGTTGATGGGGGTCGTATAGGTATAAATGGTTGTGATGGTGGATGTTTTTGTCAATGGGGTGGTGTGGTAGGTCTTTTTAGAATGGTTGGGGATGTCTAAATCCATCATCCCCTTGACTAGCCTGTTAGGTGTTGTTGATGGGGCAATGTGGCAGGTAGTCCGAGAAAGGGAGGTGATGCCCATATCCCTCATTCCCCTGTCTGTCATGGTATTAATTGTCATTGGGGTCATGGTGGGTCATCTTAATGATTTTTGGGAAACCACCATGGGTAGATGGCAATTGGTTGTTCATTAGCAACCACATGTGGAATGGTGATGCAACATCCTATAACACCGGGGGGTGGGGGGGTTGAAAACCGAATATAGAACCATCATTAGAGATTGTAAAATCTTCCTTATGCTCCAACAATGAATTATTCATTCGTCAAGGTAATAACTTGTTCATCATAGATACAAAAACACACAGAAAGGATGGATTAAAATATACCTCGGAATGTGTGTGTGTGTTTACTCCAAACGAGTCCACATTCCAAATTACTAATTCTAATGCTATCATTAAATTCACAATTATTCATACTATCTTTCATATTGCTGAATTTATTTTTCATTCTATGGTTCATTAGGTTTGGACCCTATTATGGCACATGGGGTTTTTTAATTACCTTTTAAATAAATCTATTTTTTAATATGGAAAAATAAAAAATCCCCACAAGGATGGCATATCAAAGTGTGGAACAAAAAATATCCATTGACTTCTAGATTATTCTTCCTAAATATCATACATTAAAATTTTGATAATGTTTACTATATCAATTTAGATTCATAAATATAAACTTAATTAATTAAAAATTACTTATGATTCTTAAATAAATGAAAATATTTATTTATATAGAATAAATAAATTATTTTATATCAATGTTATTTATTAAATAAACTATGTTATTTATTAAATATATAAATATTTACTATACTGTGTTATTCAATCTAAAAAAAATATTTTCTTAAATAAATAGTCATTTTAATTGATTTAAATATAAGCATACAATTTGTCATCATTTATATTTATACATTATATTAAATAAATTTTAATTAACTTCAATTCATTAAATTAGTTTATAATATAATATATTTTATTATTATAAATTCATTTATTCAAAATCATAATCTATATAATTAATGGTTAATATATTAATATTATAAAATTATATTTATTTTTGAATATATTAGATCAATTGAATTAAATATGTGATGCTTTTTTATTTATTAATATAGTTGATAAATATAATTTATAGTATATTTTTATTTAAATATGATATATATATATTTTAAAATATATATACTATCATGATATTAATATATTATATATTAATTACATAATTTTATCATAAAAATAGTAATTATTGTTTTCATAAATACCCTTTTTACAGGTTCTGTGGGAACACTCACAGAGTACCGAACGATAAAAAACCAGAATTCAAATTCAAAGACAAACCCAAATTTCAAATTGAAAATTCATTCCGGGATTTTAAAAAGAACCATTACATTGGTTTGGGAGTGATGGATGATACTACATTAGTAATCAGATATGAATGATGTATCAAATCATGAGAAAAATACAATATTATACTCCTTTTTGTTTTTTGGAGAGTTTTCAGTATCATGGTCAACGATTCATAGCATCTTATAGTCATTGGATGATTTTTTTTGTGGATGGGTTCTAGGAATGATTCATTTGTAGTTTAACTATCTAGTGGGTGAATAACCATTATGGTTTTGACTAGTATGATACATCATTCTCAAATTTTACAAGATGTAAACTCCATGCCTAAAAAATTCAATCACATATTATCATAGTAATGTTCATAACACATAAGGGATATTCTATATGATAAATTTATTATTATTATAAATAATATCTTAAAAAAATTATACATCATATACATAACCTTCCTCAACATATTAATTAATAACACATCACTCATGACTAACCCAATATATCCATAATCTCTATAAACATTATCATCATGGATTATTAAGTACAATACATTACATGATTCTTGATGGAAAATAATAAAATCAATAAATCCCAAGGAGAATTTCTCACTCGTATAGATTAGAATATCCAATGACACATAATCATGAACAATTCTTAATAGAGGGTCAATTTTCATAATCTCCCATCTTGAAGACATCATTTTACACCTATCAATAGGTGACATGGTTGATAATATTGGATTAGTATAATAATATATCATGTTAAGGTAGATTTTCCCTATAAAATGTCAATATGAATTTGATAATAGTATTGTTTTGTAGGAGATGTCAATATCCATTTTTTCACTTTGAAGAGTTCCTCCAATGATGAACGACACAACATAGTCTCTATTTATGACTTCCCAGATAAATGATTACAAATTTTCCCATCATAATCAAATTGAAAATTATTTATCATCCATCAAGGGAAATTTTTTATTTTATAACATCTTGATCGACGGGAAACATTGCTGGAATTCTTGAATAATAATCAATTCATTACTATAATGGATTTCGAGAAAAAAAAATCCATCACATTTAACATCCTATTATGTTTAGATCTTTACAAATAAAAAAACTCCTTATCTAGAGTTCAATTATTTCAGAGATTAGTCTAATTTATTATTTTATGATGAATATCTGATTACATGAAATTCAAACAAATATCAAATGATTATTTATAATCATGTTATTGTACATAGGAAGATACCCTATTATTGGACTATCTATCATGACTCTCTCTAAAAGGGATTTATATATACACATAGTATTGTGAAAAATGTTACTAAAATATTAGAATCATTTTTTACATAAATATTTTTTTTTGATATTTTTAACTATATAGAAGATTAATTTTTAGGTAGCAGGTGGAATTTTTAGTGAATCAAAATGACAAAGCATATATGTCATTTTTCTAAAAATGATTATCTGGAGATTCTGATAATTTTTAATTCGAAATAGAGATCAAAAAAATAATAATATCATTAATGGAAACATGCCCTAGATAATATATTTTATTATCAAATTGATAATAATATTTTTCAACACAAATAATGTTATTTTGGATGAGGAAGATATCTGTTTATTTTTAGCTTAATCCATAACATTTATCTCACTGATGATTTGCTAGAAAAAATAATTCATGTATATATCAAAACTATTTTCTATACCCTCGAATATTTTAGAATCCATTTCATGCTAATTATAGAATATGGTGATCTTGAATTGGCTCACTTAAATTGTTAGAGTTTGTTATTATAATGTATTTAATTATGATGATGCAATTATTGGGATCTTACTTGATAATGATAAAAAAAATTACCACATATATACAATATTTTTGTGTCATCCATACAAGAAGGTATTTCATACTGAACAGAAGATTTGTTGTATGTGTAGAAATTTCATATGGTTGATGATCACGAAAATGAAAATATTAAAAAGATAGTGGTTATTCATCCTGAAATGGTTAGATAATATGAATAGTTATTTTTAAATTTTATCCATGCGAGATGTGGGGATACCAGGAACATATTTCAGATGAACAATTGCTTGATTATTTTTGAGTAAATAACACATTGTTTAGAGATATTTCATATTTCATTAAATATTATGTTGGGTATTCAGATATTCACATTATTTGTCTCATTGAAGCTCCAATTGAAAAATTAGGAATATTAATGAATTGGTTCTTTTGGGATTGATTTATATGAAAATAAATATCAATATTCAAGACTTGTTTCTACGATGTGTAAAAGAGGGGAATTGGATGATGCTTTCATGGTATAAAATCCCTCTAAAAATAATATATATAAAACTTTTGTATGTTCCACACAATGGGGGAGTTTTTGAAATATGGATTTGTTCTTCTTGAAATTCAATTTATTTATGTGGTATTTTATGATAATATAATTCCTTGATAGAAATGGTGCATCATGAAATTCATGTGTAGTATGAATTAAGTAAGCATGCACGTATGTTTGATAAAATATTATAAAAATGTAAGCCTCCTCATCCTTAACAACATGAAATTTCTTTTCAAAACCTAAAATATAATTCTGGGAGAGAACATCCTTGCATTTCAAATCCCCTAGAGTTGTGGAGTTGTTTGAGTTGGAATTGAGCACCGCTAAACAAATCCAGATAGTAAATTCCATTTTTGATAACTATTATATAATATAAATTTATTTATATGAAGACAAAAACATGTTTCTTGGCGTAGAAGTGGGATTTATAGAAAACTATTGTCTAGTTATTGATTACTTGAAATCACCACCTTACAAAAACCATTATTCATCTGACACATTTCTATTTAATTTTTTTAATAATAAAATTATTATTTAAATAAATATTCATAGATATTATGAATAATAAATTCATGAAGGTGAAATATTTCTATTGTTCCCTAGTTGAATGTTTTTTATTTTATTTTGAATAGTTCCAACATTGGTCCTTGTTTGATGTATTTACATTGGTGGATGAGACGTTATATTTGATCATTGTAGTCTCATTGAAAAATGAATTGATGAAAATTGGTGTGATCTTATATTTATAGTTATAAATTACACAAATCATGGACTATGTAATTGTGTATATGGACCATCGAGTCAAACTGTTCATATTTTTCATTATATTGTTGTGAAATTGATTCATACAATATCATTAATGACTTAAGTATCATTCTTCTAATAAAATCACGAAAAAAGGATTGTGTTTGATAGGATTTTAGTGAGTGATACATTTTTTAACTGGAAATTCATTTTTAAACTAAAATCACATACATTTTGTCATTCCAAACTCATAATGTGTTTGATTTATGCCCAACCATTTCCTAAACATCACAAATTTCATTTAGATAAATGCCTTAATGTATTGAGAAAATATAAAAATGTTTGTTTATTTTCCAATGATTGAAACATTATTTTTACTTAAATATCAATGTTAAACTAAATAAACAAATTTTATGTCACACTGATCTCACCATGTATCCGATTAAGATTTATATGATTTTCACCTTCCACAAATGACATGTTGGACATTTAACAAAATTATCCAAACAATTTGATTGTGTATTCTCAATTATGAGTATGTCAGATGTATTTTTTTATAGAAATAACATTATTAACTGAAAATAAATTTTGTCATTTATAAATTGACAAAACACACTAATAATCATTAAAATGTCAAATACTGATGAAATACCTTTATATTGGGAAAAATAGTACATTAGTGCATCATCCTTATTGTAGACCCTCTTGATTATTTTTTTAAATGATCATTATTTTCTCTTAATATGTAACAAAATGGTTAAAAAAATTATCCATGGATTTATTTTATCATTATCATTAAGTATATTTAATTCATAAGTATTAATTAAAAAATTATTTAAATATTTACAAAACAAATTATCTAAAATGATGAGAAAATTTACTAAAGAAGTTGTAGAATATCACCTCTTCATGATATTTGCATACATTATAAAACATTAATTGTTGGCCATTAATTTCTCAAGAATCCCATTTCCACTTTTAAATAAATTTTATATTTACATTATTTTTAGTGTTGAAAAAATATAATTAAAAATTGATTGACACATGTTTTAAATAAATTATTAATTCTATTAAAAATACCCCATTACGGATAGTATTTTATTGATGTAATACAACATCATTCATAAAATTTCAAATGTAATACCCAAATGAATTTCTAATTTTTTTAATTCTCAAATGAGAAATCCAAATATTTTAGATTCTCAAACAAAATATAACAAATTAGGGGTGATGGTGTTGTATCATATTCTATTATCCCATAAACTGATTTCAACTAATCTTAGTATCTATGTATTGAGAGTATAAATCAATGATATCCTAGAAAAACAGTATTGGGTGAATGTTTTAGCATAACTAAGTGTATACCTTTTTCTCAAATGGGACAACCATGAGTTCCTCTAATACTATATCTCAAAAAAATTACCATAAGAAGGAAAATCAATTATCATCCCATATGACATAACATTCAAAATTAAATATTCATTTCTATAAGAATTATACAAAAAAAACTAATTCCCACATTATTTTAAATTTTTTCAGTCACTGGATCCAAGTAAATTTCAATATCAATACCCATTTTTTCTTTATAGAAATAGATACAACATATTTTATTTTTTAGGATGCTTAACCATTGGGATTTTTGTAATTTTAGAACATAACTATGCATATATAGTGATTAATTATTTTAAAATAAAAATGACACACTCCATTAGTACATATCATATGATGATTGTTACTCAACTAATTTAAAAATATATGATACTAGTGAACAATGTTTTTCACTTAAGAGAGCCTTTGAGTGAAAAAATTCCAAAAATTTATATATTTTATCTATATTCCACATCAATATTCATGAAGTATCCCCTATTCGATATACGTTCTTAAACCAAGTATTTAATTAAATGTACCATAAAAATTAAAAGTAATTGATAGATCATTATTGTATCATGATGCACCATATATTGGTATTTTTTATGTAATTCATAGAATTTTTAAAATATTATAAAATCATTCATACTAAAATGTATTCATTCATAGAACATAACCAATGAATGTAGAATTCATGTAGTTCAATATGTTTATTAAGGAAGATTATTATATTCAGGGATTATGTCATTCAATTGAGAATGAAATTCTATAATGATGTTGTTAATCAATAAATTGCAAAATTTTACACTATATTACTTAAATATAGTTAAAAATGATGTATATTTAGTACAACTAGTATAAATTGGTGTCTTTGAACAACTATTTAACTTCAAAAATAGTTTTTGTTGATTGTCTAATTAACCATGAATTAATATTTTGATTTCTTCATTACAATATTTTCCATCCTCACACATATAATAATATCTTTAGTGTTGTAATTATTATTGATCACACTTATAATCATTTAATATTATCCATAAAACACAATGATTTTGTAATCACTAGATATATAATGTTTTTCCCTATATTTACTATCATAATTATAAAATTGATATATTCCATGATATATCGACTGGTCTTCTGATTCATCTCGACTATTTAGTCTAGAATAATTAGAGTTTAAGCACATAAAAATTACTTGAGAAGGGTCATATAGATGATATTTTTCAAATTTCATGAAACCCATCATAATACAGTTTTATTTCATATGATTAGAATTCATCCATTTTTTTGTCATCTAAATCCTATTTGATTCATTAATATTTTCATTTAATAAAATAAATAACTAAATAGAATGTATGAACTTGCAACCCTGAAAGGTTATTCATAAATAATTATATATGCTATATAAAACTATTTTTCAAATATAATACTGTAGAAATGATTTGTATTTTTTGTTTTTTTGTTTTGAAAATCATTAAATAAAATAATTTCTGATATATATAAAGTTACAAGTAATTTAATTAAATTTTCATTCATTGAAAAATAGAGATCAATGATGGTTTATATATCATTTCTAGGTGCGTGTAATGTAATAGAGATGAATTTATATTCACATATTTCTTCACATGGTACAAAGAAGACATTGTTGTATTTCAATAATAGTATACTATGGAGAAGAAGTTGATATTTTATCAGATGATGAAAACATTTAAAGGTCCCAATAACCTAGACTGGATAACCTTATATTTAATAAGACTCTTGAAATTAATTTTGTATAACTAATTAAAATGTGGGTTTGTATCAATGGGATGAATTGATAATGTTAACTGAATAAGGTTAGAATGTGGAGATAAAAAATCCAATTTTTATGAGAATGAATTCAGTGCGGCCACGATAAAGAAAACATTAAATAGAAAGACCCACATACAAAGTAGATCTCAGGATTGGAAAAAAGTGCAAGGAATCCTCAATGGTTTCATTAGAGGGATGCAATTAATATGAGTGGAAATTTACATTACCCATCATTTTAGGGGACGAAATTTAGGTTCTGAAAATCCCATATTGGAAATTCCTATAACAACTCACCTGAATTTTGAGACATTCATATTAGAGAGATAAGACAGTATTTCTGATGTTGAACTAGTATGTTTGAATTTCATTTCTAATTATTGATTAATTTTTTTAAACACTTTTAAATTAATAATGCAACATATATTAAAAATTACATGTGATATCGACCATGGAGGGATCTACTCCTAATAAATAAGAGTCTATCTATAGAGAATTGGAGATATAATCAAATTATACAACCTTTTATCATCTATTTTAAAAATTTACATTGAACATAATAATAATATGTTGAAATATACAAAATAAATCTTATACCAATGTTTTGGAAACATTGTTTTATGCCCCAAAACCATTGGAATATGCTTTACTAATGGATTAGGACACTTATGCCTTGTCTCTCATTGGAATAGTCCAATACAAAAGTTATATGGGGACCATTGGTTTTGATGGAATATACTAATAGTTTACTGTAAAGACCCGTAAAATTCAAGGGAAATTTTTTCTTAATTTTCTTTAGAATTTTACAAGAGCGCGGTTTCAGACGACACCTGATTCCGAGGCCCGGAGTGCCCGGAATTAATTTCCGAAGTTTGGCTCGGGTACGTTCAGTGAACGAACGAGCGGGAATTCCTAACTTTTGATCCGGTGCTCGGAATTGAAATCTGAGGGCACCGATGAACTCGCAGCGCCGATATCCGCTTAAAGAGACCTTTTCGGGAGTTGCGTTTGTTGCGGGTTGAAAGTTAATTTTGGGGTTTTTAGTTGAGTTAAATAAAATTTGTCTAGAACAAATTTTATTATAACTTCTTAAAACCTATCAAAGGAGGTTGGAAGTGGGACCCACACCCACTTAACCTCCCTTGGGAGGATTATGTGTGGTGGGGCCCACACGAACCAATAATTCTTTTCAAATTTCCTAACCCCTCTAAACCCTCTCTTAATTTTTGTAACTCTCCCCTACTTTAATTCTTGCCAACCTATCTCTTCACTTAATTTTGTCAACTCTAGATTTAATTATTGTATTGAATTCAACTTTTGAATTTTGAAAGGTTGGCAAAGTGAAAATAAAATAAGGTGTAGCTTATTTTATTTTGGGGTTATTTTGTTTGTCTTCTTGAGAGATGGAGAGCTCCTATTCTTCTTCTTCAAACTCAACGAAGAACGCGAAGAACGTCATTCTTCAACGAAGAACTTCTCCGCCGAAGAACACGGTCCATCCGCGACGCCGTATCCGCGACGCGACGTACTTCTTCCGCGTCATCTCTTCCGCGACGGTTTTCCGCGACGAACGCCATCGACAACGACTCTTCCTCCGACGTCAAAGGAATCGACACCGATTTTCCACGACTACGTCAACGTGCGACTATCGAGGTAGGGGTTCTTGAGTTCGTTGTTTTCTTTATTTTTTGACTTTCCTCAAGACTTGACGAAGAACGCTCAATTTCCGACGAAGAACGCCGCTCCGCTCTTCTTCGTCTCCCGTGTCAACGAAAGAGAACACCGCTTCCTCCTCGGACCTTCTTCGTCGGCATACGAAGATTCGCCAACGACGTAACTCTTCGGGCATATCTCTTCGTCAACGGATTGACGAACGACGACCGCGACGCCAGACCACCGCGACGTTGTCTTCCGCGGAGCGTTGTCAAATCTTCGATCTTATACCCGAGGTAGGGGTTGTCGATTTCTTTTTGGTTTCCTTATTTTATTCTTGATCGTGATTTTATCAAGACTAACGTGTGACTTGATTTATTTTAAGTTGCGTTATTATTTTAACGTGAGGGGGGCCGGACCGCACGAACACGGCCGAACCCCCCCTCCATCGTTCTTGTTTATTCTTGCGTGAGGAAGCAAGTGGCGTGGTGCCGTCGCACCACGCGGATGATCGTGCAAATATTTTACGCAGCGCCATCGCGCTACGTCGAGGAAGAATCTTCAAGAACGCGCCGCCGTCGCGCCGCGTTGAAAAGAATCATGGAACGGCGAAAGGGGCGCGGTGCCGTCACACCGCGCCGGACGACGAACACTGCGGCCGGTTCCGGGCCGCGGCGGGACGAGGAGACCGCGGCCGGTTCCGGGCCGCGGCGTGACGAGAAGACCGCGACCGGTTCCGGGCCGCGGCAGAAGAGAAGACCGGCGGTCGGGCCGCCGGCGTCGGAAGCCGAAGAGGGGACCGGAAATTCCGGTCCCGTTGGAGAACACCGGCCGGCCGGATGCCGTTAAACCGGGGAATTAATTCCCCGGCCAACATGTAAAACCCCCATCTTTAAGAGGGGGGGGGGTTTAATTAAAGGGAGGGGGGCATCCGGCCCCCCCGGTTCCGCACCAGCAGGCCCCCCACGTGGGGGGGGGCACTTAAAAAATAACGGCGCGGCTATGCCGTGCCGCCTCTTGAAAAACCGCGGGGCTTAGCCCCCGCGTGCGGCTCCTCGCGGCACCCCGAGCCGCTGCGGCACCCCGTGCCGCCGCGCCGCCGCGCCTTCGCGCCGCCCCAGGGGGGGTCGGGCCGGGTCGGCCCGGACCCGGACCCCCCCGTTTCGAACCAGAATTGGTTTTTGGCCCATAACTTGAGCCTCGGACCTCCGAATGACGAACCGTCTGCGGCAACGCGAACCTTGGATCGAGACGGTCGTTTCGGTATATTGCACTCAAGGTTTCGTTTTACTTTGAGTTCGGCCGGGTTGGTTCGTTCACGAAACCAACCGGGCCTTCGGAGCGGAAACGCTCATATCTTGAGCTACGAACGTCCGATTGACGCGCCGTCAGTCGCGTTGTGTTCCTCTTAGTGAGACGGATCTTTTGGCATACTCCGCCCGAGGTTTGGACGCAGGTGGAGTACGGTCGGGTTGGTTTAGCCTTAAAAACCAACCGGGCCCCGGAGACGAAAATGCCAATAACTCTCAAATCGGGCGTCTGATCGACGCGCCGTCTGTTGCGTTGAGTTCCTGTTGACGATACGAAACTTTTAGATACATCAACTCTGGTCTTCGTGACAGTTGATGTATCAGCCTCTCGGCTCGTGGAGCGGACACTCCGAACGAGCTTGCTATGTGCGGGAACCCTAGTGCTGGCTGCGACTGCTACTACTGCTACGACTGCTACTGTGACTGCGATGACGACAGTACAGAGATCCTGTGTGGATTCGACGACGACGACTTCAGCACTCAGCGATCCTACGTGGATCAGTGCTACAGGTCCTGTGTGCGCCCGATCCTGTGTGGGTCCTTGCGCTCAGCGGTTCTGTGTGAGCCAGCGCCTACAGGTCCTGTGTGGGCCCGATCCTGTGTGGGTCATTGCGGGGGTTAGTTACCTATCGATCCTTCGTGGGTCCGACGACTTAGATGGATCAGTGATCATCATTATCGTCCTTGAAGAAGTATACCTGTGTGAGCTGAATCTTGTTGCTTTCCTGTGTGGATTGTGTTGTGCAATCCTGTGTGGATTATGTTTCGCTTTCCTATGTGGAATACGTATACTTTCCTGCGTGGACTGAGTTGTACTTGGGCTCGGAAGTTGGAGCGTATTTTAATTGATGACTTAGGTATATATATGGGCATATACCTAAGCAGTGTCGGTTGTTATTTCGTGATTGTACTTTTCTTCGTGGTTTATCCTTTGTGGATTTGAGAGACCTTCAGGGGTCTCGGGGTCCCTACTGAGTAGCTTATACTCAACCCTGCACGGGCTTCGCCCGCACTACGTTGTGTTGGTTGCAGACGACGGACAGCGTTGACCTTAGCTGAGGCCTACAGAGCGGGACGGTACTCGGAGGAGGACCACTGGACGGGACGTGCACGGAGCGGCCGGCGGGACCCGTGGAGCAGAGGCGCTATCTGTACCCACCCTTCAGGTGGGATTTCCAGTGGACAGCTCGGTGTAGCGGCTTTTACTTTTCAGTTGCTGTTTTCCCTTTCGAGTTGTACTTTACTTTCAGTTTGGGTTTGTATTCTGGCCCATTTACCTTTCCGCACTTTCAGTCGTACTCTGCTTTGTTTAGTATTTACTTTCCGCTTGTTTACTCTGTGGTGTGTGTTTACTTTTCAAAGGCAATGCCTTCCCTTTTTACCGGGATTTACGCCTTGGTGCTAGTCGCCAGCCCCTGGCCTATGGAAGGCGGGCTTGGGGTAGTCACGGCACGGACCCCGAGGGCGGGTCGTGACAAATTGGTATCAGAGGAGTTCGGTTCTACCGTGAACTCTGATCTTTTCTATGTGAAGCAATAATGTTTAGCGTATTGAGTGTGGATATCAGTCCAGGGAGTCCAGTGTTGGTGCGGCGGCCGACGTATCCGTACACCAGGACCCTGACTTCTGATTTCCGACTTAAGGCACGAAAACATTGATTGCGTGTGTGTTTCAAAGTTTTCTTTGTGATTACATATATCAGCTCACCAGGTATATTGTTCTGACCGTGGCGCACCTGTTTCCTTTTCAGGATGGCCCCACGACGGCAGCCAGCTAGGGTTCCGAGAGTCGAGCGTGACGACAGCCCACCGAGCGACGAGGCCTCGGTATAGGGCCCTTTTCCAGTAGTGGCACCGGCGGTAGCATTACCCGCCGATCCCCCGATGCTTCCAGCAGCAGCCACTGACGATGCACGTCGCCTCAGCGCACTGCATGAGTTTCAGCGCCAGCGACCGCCCAAGTTTCGCGGGGAGACGGATCCCCAGGCAGCAGAGGACTGGCTGGAGGCAGTAGTTCGAGTGTTTAGGCTAGTGAGGACACCAGCAGACCTCATGGTGATCCTCGCTGCGAGCCTACTACACGCAGCAGCAGGACGATGGTGGAGCTTGATGTTACAGGTTCACGATGAGGCATCCTTGCTCTGGACGGACTTCGAGAGCCTCTTCCGCTCTGAGTTCGTCTCGGCCACCCTCCGAGCGGTGCACATACAGGAGCTTCTCCAGCTGCGCCAGGGCAGCATGAAGGTCGCTCAGTACGCGGCGAGGTTCACCGATCTCTCGCGCTACTCGACCGACATGGTACGGGACCCATTCTTCCGGGCCTGGATCTTCGAGCAGGGTTTGAGACATGAGATCAGGGCATCGCTGATCTCCCTCAGCATACCGACTCAGACAGGAGTATTGGAGCAGGCTCTTCTGATCGAGAGCTTCCTTGCTGAGTCTACACCAGCACAGAGACCCACCGCAGGGCGGCACATGGCAGAGTCATCTGCAGCAGGCAGTCGACGGATGACTCAGGGGTCCAGACAGACCAGACCTTCAGGCAGACGATCACAGGGCACTGGCTCAGCAGTGCGGGGCACACAGCGTGGAGCCAGTCTTACGAGAGGCAGACAGTGCTACTCGTGCGGCGGGCAGGGCCACATGGCTCGTGACTGCCCGACCCGCCGTGCCGAGGAGAAGCAGACGGTTGAGGGACCACCGAGGCAGAGGCAGAGGGTCGACCGTGGCGGTTCGCAGGGAGGAGGCGGACGAGGCAGAGAAGCTAGGAGAGAAGGTGGTGGTGGCCGACGCTTTGAGGCTCTACCACCACCACCACCAGGAGGTCCACCCCGACCACAGGGAGCTGGCGGGCAGCGACAGGAACAGCTCCAGGCAGCATAGGCCTACGACCACGGCGCACCCGAGATGATTCGAGGTACTATCTGTGTCTACTCCACCCTTGCTGCAGTTCTTATAGACACAGGAGCGAGCCATTCTTTCATAGCAGCTGCCCTTGTTCGGAGCTCGGAGATTCCGACAGAGCCGATGGCTCGATCCTTACGGCTAAAGACTCCTACGGGAGCAGACTCGACGATTACGCACTGGTGCCGGCAGTGTGAGCTCACTGTAGGAGGCGAGGGCTTCGGCTGGGATCTTCTTGTAGCAGCGTCGAGGCCTTACGACGTCATCTTGGCATGGATTGGCTATCTACGGTCCATGCACAGATTGACTGTTTTAGGCGCAAGGTGCGATGTGTACGCACCGACGGGAGCAGGTTCACCTTCACCGGCGAGAAGGGAGCCTTAGCAGCACAGGATGGACTTCCGCGGAGGAGAGGACAGCCCATCACTCATCAGTTGGCTAGCCTTATCCTTGGAGCAGTTGACGTGCGGGGTCCTGTTTTTCCTGCAGTGGTGGATCAGTTTGCGGACGTTTTTCCTGACGACGTTCCAGGGCTACCTCCTCGCAGGGAGGTAGACTTTTATATTGACTTGTACCCCGGGACAGCCCCGATATCCACTCCAGCATATCGGATGGCCCCCGCCGAGCTTCGAGAGCTACGGGTACAGTTGGAGGACTTGCAGGGCAAGGGGTTCATCCGACCCAGTGTTTTACCCTGGGCTTCCCCGATATTGTTCGCCAAAAAGGCGGATGGGAGCTTGCGACTTTGTGTTGACTATCGTCGCCTGAACTAGGTGACAGTGAGGAACAAGTATCTGCTACCGAGGATTGATGACCTCTTTGATCAGCTCAAGGGAGCATAGTGGTTCTCGAAGATAGACCTCAGGTCAGGCTATCATCAGCTCAGAGTCAGAGACGAGGATGTGCAGAAGACGGCCTTCAGATGTCGGTATGGCCACTATGAGTTCTTGGTTATGCCCTTCGGTGTAACCAATGCTCCAGCAGTGTTCATGGCTCTCATGAACAGGATCTTTCAGCCATACCTCGATCGGTTTGTCGTGGTCTTCATCGACGACATTCTGATTTACTCTACGACAGAGGAGGAGCACGCCTATCACTTGCGAGTTGTTCTTGACACACTCCGAGAGAACCAGCTTTATGGTAAGCTCTCGAAGTGCCAGTTCTGGATACGTGAGGTCCACTTTTTGGGACACGTTATCTATGAGGCGGGAGTTGCAGTGGATCCCGCGAAGATTGAGGCTGTGTTAGCATGGGAGCCACCCAGGAGTGTGACTGAGGTTCGGAGTTTCTTGGGACTAGCTGGATACTATCGGAGATTTGTGCCGAACTTCTCCAGAGTTGCGGCATCACTCACAGCATTGATGAAGAAGGGGAAACCCTTCTTGTGGTCAGACAGATGTCAGCAGAGCTTCTAGGAGCTGAGACAGTGATTGACTAGCGCACCTATCTTGAGGTTGCCTGAGGAGGGAGTAGGGTACGTAGTCTACTGCGATGCATCAGGGACCGGACTCGGATGTGTTCTGATGCAGGAGCGGGCCGTGATTGCCTATGGATCACGTCAGTTGAGGCCGCATGAGCAGAACTACGCTACCCATGACCTAGAGTTAGCAGTAGTGGTCTTCGCTCTGAAGACATGGCGACACTATCTGATGGGCGAGCGCTTTATAGTCTTTTCTGATCATCAGAGTCTCAGGTATATCTTCTCGCAGAAGGACCTGAACCAGAGACAGCGACGATGGCTCGAGTTCCTCCAGGACTATGACTTTGAGATAGTCTATACTCCTGGGAAGGGGAACGTAGTATCCGATGCCCTCAGCAGGAGGACGGGCATTCAGCTACTTGAGGAGGCGACGGAGCAGCTAGCCTCTTTGCAGATATCCTTCGTGGATAGAGATGGAGCATCCTTTCTTCAGTCTCTCACAGTCACTCCTCCACTACTGCAGCGAGTCAGGGAGGCACAGCATGGGGACGCTGACTGTGAGACACGGCATGCACAGATATCCTCGGGACAGGCACCTGATGGTTTCTCCCTTGGAGCAGAGCACGACATCCTTTTCAGAGGACGTACCATGGTACCAGTAGCTTTGTGAGAGGAAGTGCTGAGAGAGTTTCACACTTCTCCTTTGGCGGTACATCCTGGAGTGGCGAAGATGTACCAGGACCTCAGACGACAGCACTGGTGGCCGGGCATGAAGAAGGCTGTAGCAGAGTTCGTTTCTCGATGCCTCACCTGTCAGCAGGTGAAGGCAGAGCATCAGGTACCAGCAGGCTTGGTACAGCCTTTGGAGGTTCCGGAGTGGAAGTGGGACGGCATATCTATGGACTTCGTGACTGGACTTCCATGCACTTCCAGAGGTCACAACTCCATTTGGGTGATTGTTGACCGACTCACCATGTCGGCACACTTCTTACCCATCAGAGAGCAGGGCTCAGTGGAGAGCTTGGGATGTCTCTACGTTCAGGAGATTGTGCGGCTCCACGGCGTGCCATCATCTATCGTTTCCGATCGAGATGCCCGCTTTACTTCCCGGCTTTGGAAGGGGTTTCAGGAGGCGTTCGGTACGCAGCTACGTCTTAGCACAGCTTTTCACCCTCAGACGGATGGTCAGACGGAGAGGACCATTCAGACTCTCGAGGACATGCTCCGAGCATGTGTCCTCGACTTTGGTCGTAGCTGGGAGGACCACCTACCCTTGGTGGAGTTCGCGTACAACAATGGCTACCACTCCACCATCGGGATGGCACCGTACGAGGCGTTGTACGGCCGACCATGTAGATCTCCTTTGTGCTGGACAGACCCTGGGGAGTTAGCACTGGTGGGACCGAAGATGGTCCAGGCCACGACAGAGAAGGTCCAGGTCATCCAGGAGCGGATGAGGACAGCTCAGAGCCGACAGAAATCATATGCTGACAGGAGGCGGAGGCCACTGGAGTTCAAGGATGGCGACCACGTCTTCTTGCGGGTCTCACCTCGACGTGGTATTCGGAGATTTGACCGAGGCGGCAAGTTATCTCCGCGCTTCATCGGACCCTTCCAGATTCTCCGCAGGATTGGTGAGGTGGCTTATCGCCTGGCTCTACCACCTCAGTTGCACCGGGTGCACGACGTCTTCCACGTATCTCAGCTGAGGAGATACATGCACGACCCGACGCACATCATTGATCATGGGGAGCTTGACGTTGACGATGGGGCGACTTTTACGGAGGTCCCGGTGGAGATAGAGGATCGACAGGAGCGGGTCCTGCGTGGGCAATCAATTCCTCTTGTGCGCATCAGATGGCAGCACGAGAATCTCCAGGAGAGCACATGGGAGCGGGAGGCTCAGATGCGTGCTCAGTACCCTCATTTGTTTCCCTAGTTTTTGTTGTATCTTTACGGGGATGTAAAGCCCTGAGGTGGGAGTAATGTAAAGACCCGTAAAATTCAAGGGAAATTTTTTCTTTATTTTCTTTAGTATTTTACAAGAGCGCGGTATCAGACGGCACCTGATTCCGAGGCCCGGAGTGCCCGGAATTAATTTCCGAAGTTTGGCTCGGGTACGTTCAGTGAACGAACGAGCGGGAATTCCTAACTTTTGATCCGGTGCTCGGAATTGAAATCTGAGGGCACCGATGAACTCGCAGCGCCGATATTCTCTTAAAGAGACCTTTTCGGGAGTTGCGTTTGTTGCAGGTTGAATGTTAATTTTGGAGTTTTTAGTTGAGTTAAATAAAATTTGTGTAGAACAAATTTTATTATAACTTCTTAAAACCTATCAAAGGAGGTTGGAAGTGGGAGCGACACCCACTTAACCTCCCTTGGGAGGATTAAGTGTGGTGGGGACCACACGAACCCCTAATTCTTTTCAAATTCCCTAACCCCTCTAAACCCCCTCTTAATTTTTGTAACTCTCCCCTACTTTAATTCTTGCCAACCTATCTCTTCACTTAATTTTGTCAACTCTAGATTTAATTATTGTATTGAATTCAACTTTTGAATTTTGAAGGGTTGGCAAAGTGAAAATAAAATAAGGTGTAGCTTATTTTATTTTGGGGTTATTTTGTTTGTCTTCTTGAGAGGTGGAGAGCTCCTCTTCTTCTTCTTCAAACTCAACGAAGAACGCGAAGAACGTCGTTCTTCAACGAAGAACTTCTCCGCCGATGAACACGGTCTATCCGCGACGCCGTATCCGCGACGCGACGTACTTCTTCCGCGTCATCTCTTCCGCGACGGTTTTCCGCGACGAACGCCATCGACAACGACTCTTCCTCCGACGTCAATGGAATCGACACCGATTTTCCATGACTACGTCAACGTGCGACAATCGAGGTAGGGGTTCTTGAGTTCGTTGTTTTCTTTATTTTTTGACTTTCCTCAAGACTTGACGAAGAACGCTAAATTTCCGACGAAGAACGCCGCTCCGCTCTTCTTCCTCTCCCGGGTCAACGAAAGAGAACACCGCTTCCTCATCGGACCTTCTTCGTCGGCATACGAAGATTCGCCAACGACGTAACTCTTCGGGCATATCTCTTCGTCAACGGATTGACGAACGACGACCGCGACGCCCGACCACCGCGACGTTGTCTTCCGCGGAGCGTTGTCAAATCTTCGATCTTATACCCGAGGTAGGGGTTGTCGATTTCTTTTTGGTTTCCTTATTTTATTCTTGATCGTGATTTTATCAAGACTAACGTGTGACTTGATTTATTTTAAGTTGCGTTATTATTTTAACGTGAGGGGGACCGGACCGCACGAACACGACCGAACCCCCCCTCCATCGTTCTTGTTTATTCTTGCGTGAGGAAGCAAGTGGCGTGGTGCCGTCGCACCACGCGGATGATTGTGCAAATATTTTACGCGGCGCCGTCGCGCTACGTCGAGGATGAATCTTCAAGAACGCGACGCCGTCGCGCCGCGTTGAAAAGAATCATGGCACGGCGAAAGGGGCGCGGTGCCGTCGCACCGCGCCGGACGACGAACACCGCGGCCGGTTCCGGGCCGCGGCGGGATGAGGAGACCGCGGCCGGTTCCGGGCCGCGGCGGGACGAGAAGACCGCGACCGGTTCCGGGCCGCGGCGGAAGAGAAGACCGGCGGCCGGGCCGCCGGCGTCGGAAGCCGAAGAGGGGACCGGAAATTCCGGTCCCATTGGAGAAAACCGGCCGGCCAGCTGGCCGGCCGGATGCCGTTAAACCGGGGAATTAATTCCCCGGCGAACATGTAAAACCCCCCTCTTTAAGAGGGGGGGGGGGGGTGGTTTTAATTAAAGGGAGGGGGGCAGCCGGCCCCCCCGGTTCCGCACCAGCAGGCCCCCCACGTGGGGGGGGGGGGGGGGGGGGCGCTTAAAAAATAATGGCGCGGCTATTCCGCGCCGCCTCTTGAAAAACCGTGGGGCTTAGCCCCCGCGTGCGGCTCCTCGCGTCACCCCGAGCCGCCGCGGCACCCCGCGCCGCCGCGCCGCCGCCTCCGGCCGCCGCACCGCCCCAGGGGGGGGGGGGGGGGGGTCGGGCCGGGTCGGCCCGGACCCGGACCCCCCCGTTTCGAACCAGAATTGGTTTTTGGCCCATAACATGAGCCTCAGACCTCCGAATGACTAACCGTCTGCGGCAACGCGAACCTTGGATCGAGACGGTCGTTTCGGTATATCGCACTCAAGGTTTCGGTTTACTTTGAGTTCGGCCGGGTTGGTTCGTTCACGAAACCAACCGGGCCTTCGGAGCGGAAACGCTCATATCTTGAGCTACGAACGTCCGATTGACACGTCGTCAGTCGCGTTGTGTTCCTCTTAGTGAGACAGATCTTTTGGCATACTCCGCCCGAGGTTTGGACGCAGGTGGAGTACGGTCGGGTTGGTTTAGCCTTAAAAACCAACCGGGCCCCGGAGACGAAAATGCCAATAACTCTCAGACCGGGCGTCTGATCGACGCGCCGTCTGTTGCGTTGAGTTCTTGTTGACGATACGGAACTTTTAGATACATCAACTCTGGTCTTCGTGACAGTAGATGTATCAGCCTCTCGGCTCGTGGAGCGGACCGTCCGAACGAGCTTGCTATGTGCGGGAACCCTAGTGCTGGCTGCGACTGCTACTACTGCTACGACTGCTACTGTGACTGCGACGACGACAGTACAGAGATCCTGTGTGGATTCGACGACGACGACTTCAGCACTCAGCGATCCTACGTGGATCAGTGCTACAGGTCCTGTGTGGGCCCGATCCTGTGTGGGTCCTTGCGCTCAGCGGTTCTGTGTGAGCCAGCGCCTACAGGTCCTGTGTGGGCCCGATCCTGTGTGGGTCATTGCGGGGGTTAGTTACCTATCGATCCTTCGTGGGTCCGACGACTTAGATGGATCAGTGATCATCTTTATCGTCCTTGAAGAAGTATACATGTGTGAGCTGAATCCTGTTGTTTTCCTGTGTGGATTGTGTTGTGAAATCCTGTGTGGATTATGTTTCGCTTTCCTATGTGGAATACGTATACTTTCCTGCGTGGACTGAGTTGTACTTGGGCTCGGAAGTTGGAGCGTATTTTAATTGATGACTTAGGTATATGTATGGGCATATACCTAAGCAGTGTCGGTTGTTACTTCGTGATTGTACTTTTCTTCGTGGTTTATCCTTTGTGGATTTGAGAGACCTTCAGGGGTCTCGGGGTCCCTACTGAGTTGCTTATACTCACCCCTGCACGGGCTTCGCCCGCACTACGTTGTGTTGGTTGTAGACGACGGACAGCGTTGACCTTAGCTGAGGACTACAGAGCGAGACGGTACCCGGAGGAGGACCACTGGACGGGACGTGCACGGAGTGGCCGGCGGGACCCGTGGAGCAGAGGAGCTATCTGTACCCACCCTTCAGGTGGGATTTCCAGTGGACAGCTCGGTGTAGCGGCTTTTACTTTTCAGTTGCTGTTTTCCTTTTCGAGTTGTACTTTACTTTCAGTTTGGGTTTGTATTCTGGCCCATTTACCTTTCCGCACTTTCAGTCGTACTCTGCTTTGTTTAGTATTTACTTTCCGCTTGTTTACTCTGTGGTGTGTGTTTACTTTTCAAAGGCAATGCCTTCCCTTTTTACCGGGATTTACGCCTTGGTGCTAGTCGCCAGCCCCTGGCCTATGCAAGGCGGGCTTGGGGTAGTCACAGCACGGACCCCGAGGGAGGGTCGTGACATTTACAAACTATTGTTATATTTAGATGAAATACCTATTCTTATAGTTCTAATATTCATTGATATGGGTTAATCAAAAATCCCCTTTGGGGTTCTGATCCTTGTACCTCTATTTTAAATTTCAACAACCTAAACACTAGGATGACATGTTTTTAATATACTAAATATGATAAGTATGTATATGTATATATTTTTTATTTTTTTAAGTATTTATTTTAATTTAATAAAATAAATAATAAAAAAATAAAAACCTACAAATTATATATGGAAATCCATTTTTAGAGTCTTATACGAATATTTTTCAAGACAATCGATATATATACATATTGAATTTTGGAAACATTACCAGAGGATTTGAAAAAACAATTTGTATAGGTTCATTAAATATAAGTTATACTAATGGTTTTATCTGAACCATTCATATAGCCATCCCATATACCAACAGTTTTGGAAAAAATATTTGTATAGAGTCATTTTATTGAGGATATGAAACAGTTTGTATAAATACTTGGTATAACTATGGAATATATGGATCATTTTTTCAAATCCTTTTGAATAGGACCATATGATAGTTTTCATACCAATGGTTTTTGAAAAAGAAATGATATATGAGCATTTTATGTACCTATGCCAAATGTTTCTCCAAAACCATTGGTATAAATCTGTTGTACTATGACATGTTTATAGTTGCAGTGATAATTGATTATCCTTCCTAACTAGTAAATCAAAGGAATAGAGACAATACTATGATGCATTGATACCATTAATATTGACAATATATGCGGATTCCATGATTCCATTTTTTCACCCTCTCTCATGGGAGAACTGTAATCTAGTGAATAATACATGGGCTTCAGCCACTAGTGCATCCCAAAAATAATGGAAAACATATTGAATGTTTTGTTCATTCAACCCCAATGATTATGTACTATATGACCCCATCCAATATAACATCTTCAAAAGAGACGTTCATCCACATTGATCTTAAACACATTGGATGGAAGAATTTCATTTTGAAGGATTACATAGTATCTGTGGGGACAGAATAATTCCACGTAGAGAATAGAGACAAAAAACAATTCACCATATCAACAATCCTATCCATATTCGTGTTCAATACGTGTCATATGTTATTGGCCCGTTGATGGTAAAACATTGCATGTATAAGTCTTTTTTCTTCATTAATGAGGAATGTTATCAATTTATACTCTTTAATAAGTTGTACAATTAAGAACTACATTAAATTGAGTATGGAAATGAAATATCTCAATAAGAACAATCAGACCATGGGCGTGACCACAAGGTTCCATATTTGTTTTTAAAAATCGATATTTTATATAATCTATATTTTTTTGGACATCGTATACCTATAATTCATCACATTAAAACCCAATCATTCATTATAAGAATATATTTTGACCTGCTCTATATATTATGTGCACAAAATACTCTGCACAACCCTCTAATTCCATCCATTTAACCTTACATCCAGTTTATCAGAACACCATCAGATATTAGCATCATTAAAACAGAAGAAAACAGTGGCATCCTCCAAATATGTAACCACCAATGATGTGGCCATAATCTAACATTTATTACTATCCATGGGACCATCCATATCATGACATTGGATCCATATATAGTCCTTGAAAATAGTCTCTTTCAGAGAAGTACACCAGATCCCAAGAGGTATCTCCAATAAATGATAGGGCACGGTCTATGGGCTATATCGAAAAATCCCGTATGGGGGTAAAATTTGAATTCATTGATCTGATTGCTTAGGGAACCAGGTTTAGTGATCAGGTTCCATCATTCCTTTTCAAAAAGGGAAATTTGGACCATGCACATAAATTTATATCAAATACCCTATCAATGTTTTGTGATGCATATATAATCCCAAGACAGCGAATGCACACATTTTCAATTACTCATACCCCATAAGAACATTGTAAAGTAAATGTGAATTTGGTCAGTCACTTTTTCATGTACCTAAAATAAACAAATATTATTAATTAAAATCAATTGTACAATATCCATTATAGGTGATTCCTTTCATACTTTAGAGACCCTCTCAATATTCAATCTTTGAATTTTTTTCTCTAACATTTCCATGCTTCTCGAAAGTACAAAACTATTAGTTTAACCAAAAATCGTAGGGATAAAAATATATGTATTATGTTTATCAGCTACATAAATACCCATGGTTTGGAAAATATCTTCCTTTCAATATGTAGTCCCACTTGAGAGGATATAAATTTAGGATTTTGAATAATTAAAAATTTTTATGGATCCTTTATCATATTTTTGGATAATAATAATAATTGATATGCATTCGTTAAGAGTGTCCTTTAATAAAAAAGAAATATAGCATCAGAAAAGAAAACATGGTTTATAAGTGGATGTATTCTGTAAACTTTCCAACCATGAAATATGTTGTCTTTATCTTCCACAAACATAAAATTATAAAAAACAATAACCCTCAAGACAAAATGTAATGTGGAATGTGGGCCCGCTATACAAACCCCCTCCAATTAGAGATGAATTGAGAGAGGGTACCATAGATCTTCAACCATAATGAGACTGAAGAATTTTTCATGATATCTCATCTGCTGAATAAATATGTTATAATGATATGTTGATTTAAATAATAATTAATGGAATCACAATTTGCAATTTTCCATTTATACCAATTATATAGAAATAGAATGTATTAATTATGTTTGAATTCATGATATAGTTTATAAGAGTATGTTTCTATTTATTGGTCTTAATGTAGAAAATAAGTGATTCATCCATGATCACATATGAGAACATTAAATAGTATTCATTGAAGAATATATCATTTTACAAAATTTTTGCAAATGAAATTACATCTATAATACAAGGATGAATAATTGAGTAAAAAATTTCATAAGATTTAACTTCTCACTATGTTTAGTTTTGTTTCTAATGCATAATAAAAAATAGTTCATGTAGTTTCATGAAATTAAATAACGTAACTTCGGTTTCAATGATTTTATTCTTCCAATAAGTTCAATGGGGATTGGAAAAATAGGTTGAATTCCCCGAGGGATCGTGAATGAGGAAAACATGTTATACTAGCGTTTAATATTTATGACCAAGATGGGTTTATCAGAGAATTCCTAAAAGTGTTGATAAATTTGAGATATATTTGTCTGAAATTAAAAACTGCCAAAAATGATAGGCTTTTTCAGTGCTAAATTGTGCACTGATAATACCAATATTTATCCTAGATAATATTATAGCCAACAAAACCTATATTTATCGGAACTAACATAAGGGTGTTGATATTTATATATATATTTAAAGGTTGGGTCCGAAGCCTGATTTATTATCCAAGCAAATCAATGACCTCTTTAACTGGGTAGAGGGAGACCCATTATATTGCCTGATGTCCGAGTGGGCTTTAATCCCATTACGTGGAACATAGGCCCATTTATTTGGACCAAGGCCCATTTTGTGAATAGTAATGCTACAGTACCACATAGTACCCGCAACTGCTACAGTACCCTGCCTTCGCTATAGTGACCTACCACTGATATAGTAACCGCAATTGATACAGTGCCGCTGCTTCAACAGTGTGCTATAGTAAATAAAAAACATGTTTTGAATAATAAAAAATAGTAAATAATAATTAAAATTAAAATTATTAATTGATTTAATTTTCATCACTTACAAAAATATATGGAATTTTTAAAAATACATTATATAAATTAATTATATAAATTTCAATCATTTTAAAGGAATTACACCATAATAAATTAAAATGAATAAATATTAATCATATATATAAAAAAATTTATAATATATAATCCTAATATATAATTATGTATAATTAAATGATGAAAAATAGATATATTACTTAAATATTAAAAGATAATAACTAATATTAAATGAAACCATATTAAAAATGTATGAATATAGTTTTATATGATAATAAATATAAAAAATGGAAACCGAATGGTTAATTAAATTAATTAAAAACCCTTAAAAACTGGTTTTCTAATCCTAGAATGCCCCATATGAGATTTAAATTGCATGTGGAGACTCAAGAAGGTGGTGAAATGGGTTTGATGTCGGTAGGAATTGATGTGTTAAAGACATAGGCCTGGTGACACATACAAGATGATGTAGGCATAAAACTACACTGAGCCTTCATACCCTGTTGTTGGTCCACTTTTCCTTGGTTCTACGGGATATGTAATGAATATTCCTCTACCTAGATAGAAAAACAATATTTCATTCATAAAATAAGAATAAAAACATACACATAAAAATGATTAAAATGAATTAATAAGTCATATATATATTTATATATATATGGTACTCTAGGATAAAAATATACCCAAACACACACACACCTCGCCCAACAGCTAATGGGCTGGCCATATCCCCCCAAGGAATAACCCATGTTTAATTAATAGGCCCATACATGTCATATTTTTGATATTATCCCTACGAACATTACAACATCAACACAGGCCTCCATGGGCCGTACTCTTAAATATTATCATGCAAAACTATAGGATTTATGACAACTGATTGGGACTCCCCTACAAACCAATGATGGATAGGCCCCAACCTTGGTATACACTTCTGTTATCTCACCGGACATCATTGAATATTATCAAAGATAGCTGTCAGGCCACAACTCTCACTATCAATCGAGTGTTCCCCAATCCTAATCCAAGGTGAACAAATCCCACCCCAACATCAACTCTCTGATATTAATTGTCACATCATCCATGCATCCAAATCTATTGCTTGACACCTCCTAATCTGACACTACATCCCTATAAAGTCGATGTCATTGAGGGAGTTCAGGGGTCGTCGCTCTTGGGTCAACCATCAAGATGTACCCATATAATCAACAAGGATGAGTCATATCCCCTCCTACATCCACATTCCTCCCATCGATTGAAATATTCGTATCACTTGAAACCTAACGATCGAGACCTGTAGTGATCCCTGTGTTGAAACCTCCATCATCCTCTCCTCGTATCTTGATGGCATGCACTATCGAGACTGAAAAACCCAAGGCAACTAAACTGATCAGTCTTTTGGGATTTGATTACTTCTGATAATGACAATGATATGTAATAATGCTTTGACATTAGGTAACTGTGTTTGGGGTGTTACATTTGGTATCAGGGGATGGTTAGTACAAACCTTGTAAATTAGATTTAGAATAACTCAGATTATAGAACATTACCCTAAGATAGATTTTGAGGATTAGTATAGAAGAACTTCCTTGAATTATGGTACTGTAGAGATTTTGTGAGTTTTCCAAGAAATACATCTCTTCTTATATATATGATTGTAATGGAGGCTCTGGAACAAATGTACCTAGAGGTAAAACCCAAAAACACTGCTTTGAGCTAGATTCTAATGAGAACTAGTGCACGATAATTGGCCTCACTACACTCTTGGTTATGACACTCCCGGGAAAATTCATAGGATAATTCTCTTCTAATATACAAACCATTATAAAGGGATTATTAGTACATACTTCCTAATGGAAAACAATTTTAGGATTATGGATTATATCCATACACTGTTCAATTTATGTTATGTTTTTTACATGTTTGGAATTATGTATTGTGGTTCCTAAATTAATCTAGTGTATGATATTTTTTAGAAATGGAACCTAGTATAAGGAATCAAAACCATATCAATGCACATAATCCCTATAGGTATTTCCCTCCTACTCAAGATAATTATAGTGGAGTTGTTTAATCAACTGGTGCTGATCAATTTATCACCATACTGGGAAAACTCACTCAGATTATGAATAATAACCATACCCATATGGAGAAACCTGATTCACAATGTGGGGGATCATTTTTAGACCGCTTCATGTGGTAGAAACCCCCCCACATTCAATGGGAGTACAAATGTATTAGTACATAAGAAATTCATAAGTTCCTCATTGAATACATAACATGCTTTGGGGAGTATCAAAAGGGAAGATGTTGTTATGGCAATTTATCACCTCACAGGAAATTCATATCAATGTTAGTCATTAATCAAAAACACAACGAAATATGAATAAGTATCAAACCTGGAATGGTGGGAGTTTAATGAGATTTTATTTAAAAAAAACTGTCCTCATGACCATCGAGCAGATATGGAATGAAAATTTCTATGTCTTAGCCAAAAGGTAGATGAGAATGACACAATGTATGAGGCTAAACTTACTAGTTTTTCAAGGCATGAAGTTAATTATATATGTAATCCAAGGAGTAATTTTTTTAGATTAATTTATGGGTTAAAACCATTTCTTCTTTAATCATTAGTCCCACAGACCTTCTCATAATATGATGATATTGTCTCCTACACTATCAAGATAGATAAGAAATTCTCAAAGTCATATGACATTAGTGAAAAGAATGAGAAAAGAGATCTGGTGAACAATCTGTAAATGGAAATAAGGGGAATATGGGATAATATGAACATCCATCCAATGGTAAATATTGGAAGAAACACCCCAGTACTTGACTGAAGGGAATGGGTGTCTGTAATAGGTGTCGTGAATATGACCACAAAGCATGTGAGTGAATTGGAAAGAAAGTGGATGCCAATGTTGAATTCTACAATTGTAGAGAAAGGGGGAATTATGAAAATGAATTTCCTAAGGGCCATGGGAAGGTATCATAGAAAAGGCCAAGGGAGAAAGGCCCAGCTTATGTGATCACAATGATAGAGGTTGAAGCTCTAAAAGACGTGTTGGTAGGTAATTTAATGGTTTCCTCATGTTGATCCAATTATTTAACTGATTTTAGTTCATCTCATTTTTTAATATCTTTTTAATTTGTTAATACAAATAGATATTCTCAATTTGACATAACAAGGTAGTTTTGAGTCAAAACACATATGGGATGTATGATCGCAACAATGTTTTGTGAGTTAGTTCCCATTACGGAATATCAATGTTTTTTATCTACTGATCTTATCGTCATACCCATGATTGAATTTGATATAATCCCTAGAATAGATTTGATTTCAGACCATGATGGAAAAATTTATTTTAAGAGAAAGGAGGTTACAATTTTTGATGTTGATAAGGAGTACCTTATCTTTAGAGCCGAAACGTCACAACTAGATTCTTATCTACATCCACCCCCATGTTTCTCAAATAAATTCAATTATTGGGGAGGAAGATAATTAACTAACTATGGCTGATGAAATCAATGATCAAATATAGAATGTACCTATTGTTGTCGAATTTATTGATGTGTTTCAAGATGATTTACCTGGACAGCATCCAGAATGAGAAATTGAGTTTTCTGTTGGCATAATTCCTGGTTCAAGGCCCATATCGATGTCCCCTTATAGAATGGACAATAAGAACATAGTGGAACTAAATAAACAACTTTAGAAATTGAGTAATCTGATATTTATTCACCCTTGTGATCTTCCATGGGGAGTCCATGTCCTTTTTGTTAAGTAGAATGAAAAATCGATGAGTTTGTGCATTGACTAAAGGGAGATAAATTATACAACAATAAATAACTAGTATCCCCTTCCTCGCATTGATGATTTGTTCAATAATATTCATGAACCTTTATATTGTTCAAAGATTGACCTTCAATATGGATATCATCAGTTGTGTATAATGATGAATGTCATTCCAAATACAACATTTTGAACCAGGCTCAGGCATTACGAGTATACCGTAATGACTTTTGTACTGAATAATTTACCCTCTATTTTCATGGATCTAATGATTAGTGTTTTCAAGGAATGTCATGGTGACATTGTATTGGTATTTATTGATTATATCTTGGTATACACCAAAATATACATATATCATGAAAATCACATATTCATCATTCTAAATACTATTAGTAGAATTGAATTATATGGGTTGTTTACCTAGTGTGAATTCTGGATTCAGGAGATTTCTCTTCTTGGATATATTGACCCTATGGATAGAATCTCTGTTGATCCTTCAATGAACAATGAAATACATGAATGTCCATCAAATATGAGTATTACTAAGGTGTGCAGTTTTATTAATTAATCTCGTTGTTATCAATGTTTCATCTAGAATTTTTCCCAGTTGGCTATCCCATTAACCATGATCACACGTAAAGGGGTTACATTTTTGTGGATAAAAGAGTGTGAAGAATGTTTTGTAGAGATGAAGAGAATATTAGTCAATGAACCTATCATGAAACTAAAACTAGGGAATGATGAGTTTGTTATTAATTGAGATTATTCAAAGAAGATAATTGGTTGTGTATTTATGAATAATGATAGATGTATTGCCTATGCATCATGATAAAAAAAATAAATGAGCAAAACCATTGTACTCAAGATCATTAGTTAGAAACTGTAATCATTACTCTGAAAGTATGGAGACATTATCTCTGTGGTGAATTGTTTTTTATTTATACTGATCAAAAGAGTTTGCAGTATATTTTTTCATAAGAATAACTCAACATGAGGCAAAGAAGATGAATTGAACTACTCAAGGATTATTATTTCAGTATACACTGCCACCCAAGGAAGCCCAATAAAGTGGAAGATACTTGGAGTGGGAATTATCATAGATTTTTGAACAAGGTGATAGTTTAAGGGGACCGTATTTTCTGGGATATAGTAATGATGGGTATGGGAATAACCATGGAAGGTGATACATCAATACATTTTCAAAAGGTTTCTAATCCAAATTTACTATAATGTATAAAGAGTTCTCAGACTGATGATGACGAGTTTCAAAAGATGACTAAAGGTTTGAATTATGGGAGATTGAGTGAATTCATTTATGAAGATGGAATTATAAAATTTGGAAACATACATTGTGTACCTAACATACCTGATCTAAAAATGGAATTGTTGGATGATCCAAATAGCTCCAATTTCATAATACAACATGAGAGCACCAAGATTAACAGTTATTTGAATGAACATTTTTTCTAGGAAAAATGAAGAGGAAGAAAGTAGATTTTGCATCAAGGTGTATGGTTTTTCATAATTTGAATGCTAGAAGGGAACACCCAAGAGGAGTAATGATACCTTTTCTCGTACCTGTGTGGAAATGGGATAATATTACGAATGACTTTTCAAAGGTGCTACCAAAGACTCCTAGAAGGAATTATGCATTATGGGTAAAAAAATTTCATCAAATGAAGTCAGAACATTTTCTTGCGAAATAGAATATTTACCACTTAAATGTCTGTCCAGACAATATATTAATGATGTTGTAAGACATAATGGAGTACCCCTATTGATTTTTTCTGATCGTGATCCCCGTTTTACATCATTATTCTGGAAAAGTTTTCAGATGTCCCAGGATGTTGAACATTGTTTGAGCACTACTTACCACCATCAATCTGATGGAAAATCAGAATAGCCAATTCAAACCTAATAAGACATGTTGAGATCTTTCTCATTTGACTTTCATTGTATGTGGGATCAATATTTACCTCTGATATAATTTTCCTATAACAATAGCTTCCATTCAAGTATTTAGATGAAAACATATTAAGAATTATACATAATGAGATGTCACACACCAACTTCTCAAGATGATGTCTGTGAAAGAATACTCTTAGGCCATTGACCTATTGAGGAAACAATGGAAAATGTTAAAGTTATCTAAAACCATATCAAATCATCCCAGTGTAGGAAATTGAGATACTCTGAAAACTGAAGGAAGGATTTGGAATTTCATTTGGGAGACCATGTTTTCATGTAGGTATCTACATGGTAATGTGTTATAAATTTCGGTAATAAGGGTATATTGAGTCCCGGGTACATCGGAATGTTCGAAATTCTTGAACTAATTGTAGTTGTAGCTTACCATTTGGCATTGCCTCCAAGTCCCTCCAATGTCCATGATCTGTTCCACTTATCACTATTGAGAAAATACATGCCTAACACAACACATTTACTCAACAATTATGAAATTTAACTGGAACATGATCTATCATATTGTGAAGAGCCTATAAAAATTATTGATGTGCATAGTACAAGTGCTAAGAAAACGGATTACTCGTCTGGTGAATGTTCTATGAAAAAACCATAAGATGGAAGAGGCAACGTGGGAACCCGAGGAACTAATGATGAAGAACCAAACAGTACTTTTTAAATAGTAATATACTAGATATTTCGAGAAAAATTTATTATAAGGTTGGGAGAATTTAACTCCAAAAGCTTACATGCTATGTTACCCTTTGAAGAATGCAGTAGCTTGCATTGTACACAACTTGATGTTTTAACACACCAAGACAAATAAAAGTAGCCATTATGAATAATAATACCCCCTTATGAAAATTTTAAAAATTTTAATTATCAAAATTGACATCATTTTTGGATTAATAATATAAAAATAAGATTAGGGTTATTTTTTTTTATTTTTCTGATAACATTCAATTTTTTATGAATAGTGACAGACACTGCATTATAGTTTAAAATAAACTTATTATTTAAGTAGTTAGTTATATTTATTTAGTTTATTTCAGGTAAAAATTTATATATAATACATATATATGTTGAATTTAATTCATTAGAGTCATTTGATAATAAGTTTAGATATATAAAAATTTATTGAAATTTTCACCATCTTTTACCCACCTTCTATGAGAATTTGAAAATTTTCCTATAACATAATTTTAAGGATTATGTGAGTTGAATTTCAAAAATATGATAGACCCTATTTATATTAGTTTTTAAAATGTTGTTCAATAAGTAGATTAATATTTTTTGGCGAATAGTATCTTCTGACTTGTATTTACCACGGGTTAAACTAATCAATGAAATTAAGGGTAAAAATGATATTATAATTACATTATTCCATGTCCTAATTATATTGGATAATATTTATTAGACCAAAAAAACCTTAGTCATAAAATATTACCCCCTTTGTAAAACTTTGATTAGAGTAGTACATTTATTATTATTTTATTTACAAAAGAGTTAAAAGAGTTAAATTCAAAGTTTAATAACAAAACCATTTAAAATATAGGGTTAACCACAATTAAAATTCAACTATAAATATTCATTAGAAAGCTAATATTATTTCCTATATAATTTCATTTTATTCGAAAAAATTATACATTACATAATTTAATTTATTTATGACACAATTATGATACTGTAATTACCTTAATAATGAATGATTAAAATAAATGATATTATAAATATCCAAATAAATGTTATTTGAGAGTTTTGATGACATCCACTAATTTTATAGGTTAATATGACATGTTAGGGTTGATTAAATAAATTTTTTGTTTGATTTAATCATTCTATTATGATATTCACAAAAACCCAAAACTAAATAGTGTCATAATTGACATAATTGAGTTTTTAAAACAAATACTATATTTTTAATTGATATAATATTATTAAAAATATAAGGATCATAAAAAAGTATTAGATAAGGTTATATATATTTATAATTAACCACAAGAGTTTCTGTTGGATTTTTATAGTATGTTTATTAACCATATAATATTAAAATACTATGAGACATGGTAAATGTCAAACTATTTAATAAAGAGTTATATAAAAAAACTATCATTAATATGGTGACCTAAACCAATCTAAAACCTATTGGTTGAGAGGACATTGACACATCACCACCCTATCATTGATATAAATTATTTTTTAGCTACTAGAATCCGATAATGGTTTTATAATAAAATAATATTTCTAGCTTTTCATATAGTGATCATCACCTCTCTTATAAAACGACACTTCCCATTCCCTATAAATCACACCTAAATATCCATTTGGCACGACCAATATCAGTCAAAATATCTTTCAAACATCCCTCAATTCATCCTAGAGGAACTACATTGATCATAAAGCCAACCAATGGAGCCATTTTGATCAACTCAAAAGGAAACACCGGAAGAAGAGGTAATAATTTCACTATCCTTGTTCAAGTTCTTTTCATCGAGAACTTCCAATTTATTTATAATCTCCATAATAAAATATTTATTCTAGTACCTCTTACCCACAGTCATGTTATTATAAATAGGTTTTAACCATATAGTTATTAAATCTATCCTATGAATGACAAAGTCATCACACTGTGTGTGTGTGTGTGTTTGTGTCTATATATATACATATATGAACATATATAGCTTCTATTTTTAGTGAATATGAAAAGTGATTATTTTGTCTTAAATTTTATTTCTAGAACCTTTACCATTAAAATGTCATGCATTGTAATAAATTTTGTGCATATTTTTAGTTATATTTTTAAAAATACATACACAACATTAATATGGTCTGACCCCTGGTTGTGGGTTCGGGTTTTTATAGTTTTTAATTGCATTATATATACGTCTATTTTTTGTACAGAGAACAATAAAAACCCCATGAGAAATTCATTTCAGTGTAGGGTACATTAAACATCAATTGACATTGATATTTTTCATTATAAATATAATTCATTACAAATTATTTAAAAATTAATATATTAATTATGTTTTTTAAATATATTTATTAATCCTTATAAATCAATTATGATTCTTAAATATATTATAATATTATTTTATATTGAAATGATAACTTATTTTACATACATTTTATTTTTAAATCATCAATTATATTAATTAAAACAATAAATATATAATGTGTTAGGTTCGTCATTCTAATACAAACATATCATGTATTATAAAAATAAACATTAAAATCAATTTAAATATAAACAAACATTGTGAGTTCATTAATATATATAAATTATATTAAATTCATTTTAACCAAAATTAATACACACAATTAGTTAATAAATTATATATTTTAATGTTATAAAATATAAATTCTAAATGATAATCGATGTAATTATGGTATAGTATATTAATATTATAAAATAAAATTCATTTATGAATATATTAGATTAAATGAATTAAATATGTGACGAATTCTCATTTTTAAATACATTTGATAATGTTAATTTATAATATATATGTTAAAAATATGATATTTATTTTATTTATAAATAAATATTTTATCATGATATTAGGAAATTATATATCAATTACATATTTTTTTGTCACAAATACCATTTTTAGTGTTCTCAAAAATACAAATTTTACAGGTGAAGTGGGAAACCTCACAAAGCACACCACTGTACAATAAATAGCAAAAAAATCAAACACAGAACCAAATTTCAATTTGAGATGATTTTCTATGATTTTAGAAAAAAACCCTAATATTGGGATGGGTGTAGGGAGTAATGTTTTGTATTATTATGATAGTATTTATGAGAGATGTGCTATAATATTATATTGCCTCTAAAAATTCTTGGGAGTGGGGGATGATATGACATTAGTACTCAAATATGGATGATGTATCAAATTTGGACAAAAAACCAATATTCTACACTATTTTTTTGTTTGTAGATAATCTGGTAGGTAGTGCTTGGGAACAGAGCATCTCATAGTCTTCAGATGATATTTTTTCATGCTGATTTGTTTTATAAATGTTTCAGATGCCTCAAAATTATCTAGTGGGTAAATAATTGTAATGTGTTCCTTAGGTTTGATGATTCATTTTCAAATTGTACTAGACATAAATGTCATAAATAAAATATATTTCCATCAAATAATGACATAGAAAATCCCATAAAACAAAGTGAATATTCGACATGCTAATATTATTATAATTATAAATCTTATATTCTGAAAGTATAGCCCATTTTTGGAACCTTCTAAAATATATTAAATTATAACACATAACTCATGATGCACTTAATATATTCATATTATCCGTAAACTATCTCGTCATGATTTATGAAGTACATTATAGTGTGTGATTCATGATGGGAACTAATAAATATCTAAAATACGGATGACCATTACACATGCTGACAAATAACATTATGTAATAACTCAAAATCATGAAAATTCTTATTGGAGGGTCTATTCTTATAACCTCTCGTGAATCCTTTATTATACAACTACAAGCATGTGAGAGTGTTAATAATTTTGGATGAGAATGAAAATATTGCATGATGAGGTAGAAGATTAACATTAATAATCAAAATAAATATGGAAAGAGAATTTTGGTGTAGGATTGGTCAATTAACATTATTATTCCTTTTTGGAGTTCCTAAAAATAGGTTAAACACCACATGGTCTCTATTAATGTCATCTAACATAATTGAAAAAATAAATTCCCATCATAATCAATGTGTATTTTTTCTTGTAGCCATCTAATAAAAATTACTATTAGATAACATATAGATGAAATGTATACATGTATGGAATTATAAGACATTAATAAATGCATTCAAATCATAGATGTGGAGATAAAAAATTCCCACACAATTGACATCCCGAAATGTTTACATTTTTACAAATCAAAAAATCGTCTTATGTTTATTTAAATAAATTGAGTGATAATACAAAATAATTTTTTTATAATAATATATCATTCCATGAAATTCCATCATGGGTATAATAATTTTCCATAATTCTAAAAAAGTACATTGGTTGATGCCCAATTATTGGAATATCCTTCTTCTATCCTCAAAAAGGGACACATATGAAACATGTAACATAAATATTTGAATCAGTGTTTGAAAAAATGTAATTTAATGGTGTTTTTAAATATATTTAATATTAATTTCCATGTAACGAGTGGAATTCATAGTGCATTAAATGTTAAACCCATCAATGTGTTTTTTCTAAAAATTTCAATTTTGGTATTTTAATTATTCTTACAGTGTATTAGAGTTAAAAAATTGTAGAATATTAGTATGGGAAACACATCCCCGATAATATATCCCAATATCAATTAGATAATTTTATTTTGGAGCACAAATGACTGCATTATGACTGAGGGTGATATCTGTTTATTTTAATCCAAATATTAATAATTTATGTCATGAATGATTGACTATAAAATGGAATTCATGTATGTATCGAACGAATTTTCATTACCACTACAAAAAAAACAAATACATTTCTTGATAACCATAAAAGATGTATATCTGGAACTAGCTATAATAGATGGATATATTTTCTTATTATAATGTCTTCAAGTATTTTGATGTTATTATTGGCAACAAACATTAAAATGATCTGAAAAATTCACTTATATATAATCACTATTTTTATATAATTATTACAATTAGTTCTTTCTTAATTGGCATAAGATTTTTTTTAAAATTACTACCATTGATTTTCAAAAAAATGAAAATTTTAAAAGGACTATGGTTATTGTTCATACAAAGGATAAAAAATGTGATTAATTTTTAATTTTATCCCATGGAGAAATCTGTATACATGGAACACAGAGAAGATTAAAAAATTCATGACAATTATGATGGAAGTAATTATTTCGATTGAGATATGTATGATTTCATTAAAAAGTTTGTTTATGATTTAGATATCCCCATTATCTATCTCTTAGATGTTGTAAGTCTGCCAATTTTTTTAAATAAATTATGATCATAAATGCACTGACTCCTTTGGGATAAATGTATAATTAAATAAATATCATGATTTAAGACATGTTTCATTTATGTGTAAATTATGGGAATTGGTTGAAGGATTCTTTGAAAAAAAATCTATACTACAAGCCTTTATATCTATCATTTATTTTTCCCTTACAGTGGGGTGAATTTATGAAATATGGATCTGTTCTCTTTCAAAGCCAATTTATTTGTTTGGGATACTACGATAATATAATTCATTAACAAAAAATGCGCTACAAGAAAGTTTATTAGGTATTAAATTTAAATAAACTTGTCCATATGTTTGAGAACATCTTATTAAAATGGAATCCTATTTTTCCATAATAAAGACAAATATAATTTCCCATCATTAAAAACACTGTGTGTGAGAATATCCCAGGGTTACAAATCCCTTGAAGCTTTGGAATGGTTTGTGTTGGAGTTGGCTCCCTAGAACAAACGCTTTTGTGCATTATTATTACATATATTTTGGGTTTTTGAATTTTAATAAATTTCTTATTAAAACATTATTGTTATTATGTGTGACATTTTATGTGATAATTCCACTGAGTGGGTGTCACCCTAAATGGTCATAACAGCTCCCTACAATGATGAGAACCCAAATGTTCTACAACACTATTGTGGAATATATTTTTTATGGGTAGATGTCATCATTTTTTGGACACAAATGAAATAGGAAATCTTGAGTGGAGTCACATAGGACTTTGAGGCAATTTCTAATTGTGTATTCCCTTAGTAATATCCCACGTGATAATTGAAGAACAATACCCAACAATAAGAAATAATCATTTATATGTGTCATTGGATATTTGTATCTACAGATGTGAGTATTTTTCCTTATTCTTTATGATTATCCTTAATGGTTATAATGAGTCATGTACTTTGATGTAATGATGAAAACCATTACTATAGATGTTCGCGGTGAGGTAAGATACATTGGCTATGTCATGAGTAAAAATGAATTATTGAATGATGTAGGAAATGATTTATATACTTTGTTAATTAATTTATGATAATTTCACATAAATTTCATGATAATGATTTATCCTATAAAAATATTGGATTATGGTGTCATATAGGCATGTTCTATATCATAAAAGTTAAATAAAGTGATATCCAGAACACAGGTTGATGGCACTGACATAAAACCTACTCGATAAGAGATATTTTGATTAAGGGATTATATTACATGGTAATCATTCGTATGTGGTGACATGTTGTTATGGAATTTACTTCTTTCTCTATGGGTGGCTTGGCATATTTCATGACGGTATCCTTGGACATTTGGTAGGTTCACCAAATTCCATTATGAATGATCCCGAGAATGTTACAAAATATGTGAATTTGGAAACTCAGTTAAATAATTTATTATTTAATAAGATGAAAAATTATTATTCTTAGTTAGGGTTTAAAAATTATTCATGTATTCCGGATCACAATGATTTGTTATCTTTTTATATGAGATAATATATTTTTGATACATTATTTAATAAATATTATTTTTAAATTTTCATAAATATAATATTTATTTATTTACTAGGAAATAATGTCATCATATTTGTTAAATAAATAAATAGTTATTCTTTAGGGCCAAATAATACTGAGGAGGAATAGTGAACTGAGTTTAAGGGTTTAGTAGGAAATAATAATATAGAATATTATTTTATTAAATAATATTTTATTATAACCTGTAGGTTAAGAACATGTTATGAAATAATAGCATTACTGTTATTATATGTCACGGGGTTTTACACGGATTAATAAAATAACAAAAGTAAATTGTGATTATTATTTATTATAAACCTATTGAATTAAATGCTCAGGGATATTATTATTTTCCCATTGTCCAAGGGAATGATAATGCTATCCAAGGGGGTTATTTACATCATATGTAGAAATCCTCTCGATCATAGATATTACATCCTCTCTATGAATATTCTCATGAATGAGAGCGTGCCTCCTCTAGTGGGTCAAGGAGAAACCAATGGAAGTGGTTCTAAAGGCGGTAAGAGTGGGATAACTCATTTAAAATGATCTTTTGTACTTGCAACCAGATACTCCTTCGGCAATGTCAAGAGATTCGCGGAACATGTGAGGATCCATGCTAGAGGAAATCAACCCTTGATCTCTACTATGCAATAAAGGCACACTAAAGATCAATGGAATAATTCTTGAATGACGAATGAATCACCTTGGAGGTAATTCTATATTTTTTTAAAATTAATTATAAAAAAACATATGTTGTTCCTATATTTTAGGTTCGGAGATACACCCTCTCATTGTCTATATCCTTGTTTTTATTTCAAGCGTATTGGATCTCATCGTCATATTGATCCCAGATTGATCATAGATTATAGGAAAAGCCTAGTTGGGCACTGGCCATCCCACAACATCCATTATGCCAAAATCCAACAAGTTGCATCAGAGTCTAGAATATTATTTCTTATATTTATATAAATAATTCATTGACAATTTACACTTTAAATATTGTTTTTTTAAATTCATGTTTTAATCTAAATGAAAATATATGTTCTTCCTCTATTATTTATCATAGATCTAATAGAAACAAATAAATTTATGATTAAAATTAATTTGAGGATATCATCCATATTTTTCATGGTTTTTATCGAGGTAACACAATAGTGCACACCATGTAATCAAAATTACTCTCCTGATAGTTGTCTTCAATGAACATGGATTAGTTTGTTAATTACTCATGTTGTAGGAAATAATTAAATGTTTGGTGGTCAATTCTTACACCATGTGTTTGTCTTGATATAAAGGCACATGGTTACTAGATTACATGTAGTGTGGCCCATTAAACAAAGTTTTTAATCCATTTTGGGCAAAGCCCATACCATGTATCCCATTCCAGGCTCAACTGACCGGTGACTGTGTAACCTGATGTAGACACGATGTGTGGCCCCCTATACAATCCATTTACTCCATGATTTATGACGCAAACCACACACTTTTAGTTCCTAGGCACGGACTTTCGATAGGCAGTGAAGGTAGTGGACAATATGTAGTCATAACTACACATCTTGTACTATTTCTATATTACACATATTAAAATTATAATTTATATGTAATGTTAATAACTATATGTCATGTAATAGTTGTATTACATGTTGTTACTCAAGTGCATTGAAGAATTAAAAGTTTCAAAAAAATCATTGATTCGTTTAATCATTCGTGAAGTATATGTGGTGATATTAGGAATTAAATCATGTATGCCACATGTCACAAGATTATAATAGTTTACAAGTATCATACATGTAGGGTCTATTTGGATGAGTATTCACAATGTTACTTCCAAGGTACATTTATATACATGGGTAATTTTAATTGAAATAATTTTTTAAAATGATATAATGGATGGGAATCTCATGGAATTTAGAAAAATGATTAATATAAATGTATTGATTTAGAAAAGATATTAATTAATTGATTCGATCATGATTTTGCTTATATAATAATAATTAATGAATTTAATACTGGATTTATAAAATTATTATATTTGTTTCATGCATGGTGAATATTGTGAGGCTGACCAAAACATTGTATACGATTAGTTTCCTTTTTATTTATTATTAAATTAAATTGTTGGAATGAATTCCATGTATCCACAATAATATGTAGGTCTTGTGTGCCTGTTTTTTTATTTAGATAAACTCTCCTTACCCTTAACCTATTTATGAGTAATAGAATATGTATTGGATGGATATTCATAGGTTGTTGATGTAGTTCATGTTAGGGGCCATGGAAAAACCAATGCAAGGGGATACAAAGGTGGAAAGGTGGAAATCATTAAACCTGAGCCTTAAAGGGTTATTGGTATTTCACCATTAGGGAATATGTTATATAATCAAATGCAAGAAAAAAGATCAATTTGAAATGATCATCATCAAACCATTTATTTTATTTCTATCAGTTTCATGGTAATTCATTATAAATGAATTTTTTATCATATAATTAATTAATTAACAAGAAATCCAGATGGAACTAAAATAAATTTTCTTGTGTATAAATATTATGAAGACATGGTTAATCAAAAATGTATATACCACATCACATTAAGAAATGTGTTAAAAGATAATATTTCGAAATTTAAGAATAATTTATTAAAACCATCAATAAAATAGTATGTTGGTATAGCCTACCATCAATTCAGTTAGAATTGAACCATAGTTCAAGGGGCCTAACCATAGAAAAATGGGGTTCCTTGAATTAACTAGGAATACTAATTTTTTGTTTTGGGTTTGATTATTTTAGTTGAAAATGAAGGTTGAGTTCCAAATAATGAAAAGGTTTAACTAAGAGTAAAATGTTGAGGATATCTAAATAATGACTCTGGGATTGGGGAGTACAATAAACCGAATAAGGAACTGCGAGTTAATGAAGTTGGAATTTGGAATTCCGAACTAACTCAATTCATGTTTCTTAGCTATCTAAAGTGAGGTGGTGAGGATGGAATATGGATCTATTCCATTATAATTTCAAAGAAACCGAACATTTTGGAGCCAATGGAGAGGTATATTATCATATAATAAAATAGTGGGAGAATAATAAATATTTATTTATTTGTCTAAATTTTATAATATATCCTAATAAAATTATGCTGATTTTTTTGGTAAAAATGTAATTAAAAATGGAATCAAACATATCATTGTGATTTATACTCGAAAAGGAAAACCTTCTCACATTAACTATATTCTAGAAGTGGAAGATTTGTATATAGGTCATCCACCATCATCAAAGTATATTAGATGTAATGGAAGAACCATTACTAGTTTCTCTTAGAAATGAGGCGAGTTATGAAGAGCTATTTTGTATGAGAAACATCAGAATGATGTTATAGAAGTTTAGTGCTTCAAGCTATCATGCATGTACAATATGAAAATGAAGAAACAATAATAAATTGATGCATGTAGATTGGTGTCTCATGTTCGGGATATCTATCATGATATGGAGAGACGTTAGAGGTATGAGTTATCCAATGCTTTTTTCATGACTATGCATGAAGAGTCTAAACTAGTTCGGCCACATTTAGTCAATATTATTTGTTACATTTAGCATCTAGACATCATGGTGATTAAATTAATTGATGATTTTCATAAAAATATCATAATTTAATAAACTCCCAAGGCCTTTATCATTATTATTGTGATGTATAGTATGACCAATAATGTGAATATCCTATGAGGACATCAGACCCAAAATTTCTATGTGGATAAGGACATGGGTTCTTACAAACCTAAAGTACATATGGTGAATTGTAAGAGGAAGGAAAAGGAAAATGGACCTTTGATTTATAAATAGTTTAATGCAACAATGCACTATCCATCAAATAATAAGATCATCCAAAGGAACGGAAAGGAAAAACAAGACGGTATTCTTTTCATGTGTCATGAGAGACCACAAGAAGTGTAACATCACAGAGAGGAAAGAGGAGCCAAATGGTATATTCATCATCTATTGTAATCATTCCATTTCTACAGACTGGATATTAGATACATCTTGTGGTTCTGAAATAGTTATTCAAAATTTGGAAACAGATTATATTATAGTAAATTTACACCGGAGAGGTGGATCTACAAGCTACGATTGGATCATGGCTGGAAGCTCTTTCCATTGGTGACCACCAAAATATGTTGCCGAAAAGGATGATTTTGGATTTACATGATGTTTTTTATGTGACATGTGTTACCAATAACATAATTTCTATATCATCATTTGATAAATAATGGTTTTTTTTCAAGATCTAAATTTTTTTTCTTTATTAATAATACATATGTTATGGTATGGAACATTTAAATAATGGTCTCTATGTATTAAATTATTAAAACTAAGTGTTCAAAATAAATTAAAATTAATGTTAAAAATACTCCTATAACACATATTTATGGGATCGCTATCTTGGTCATGAAAATGTGATGATTTTGACAATGTTCTATTAAAATGGTAATTAATCTCTTTTGAGCTGAAACTAGTTGATAGATATCATGTTTGTTTACAAGAAAAAGTTGTAGATACAAGATTTGATGGAAGATGTTAAGTTTCCACATATATTTATAGATTGGTCTACATGGATGTTTGTGGACCATTTATAATATAATCTTGAGGTGTATATCCATAAATCATTAATTTTACAAGCGACTTTAGTTGATATGGCTATATCTACTTAATGATTTATAATACAAAATATTTTGATAAATTAAATGAAATCTATAATTAATTAGAGAATAATATTGGTAAGAAGACAAAGTAGTTTTTATTGGATTGAGGTGGAAAATATAATAACTAATAATGTATTGAATTTCTATGGGAGATGGGATAATATATCAACTCACTACCCTTTAAAAACCATAGTAAAATGGTTTTATTGAAAAGAGGAACTTTACCTTATTATACATGGTATAATAAATGATGAGTTTTGAAAATTTTCCATTATCCGTTTGGGGATATGAAATAGATTCAGAGTCATACACATTTTAAATAGTAAAATCAACCATGTCATACTTAATCCCCTTCGAACTATGGAGTAAAAAGGTCCTTGTTTTGTCGCATACATGTGTGTGGGTTTGTAAGGCATTTGTTAAGGATTTTCCATGAAACAAGTAAGCATCGTAGGGCATGAGATTTATCATTTTCATGTATCCTAAGGAAAAAAGGGATACTACCTATAAAAACCCTCAAAAATGAAATTTTAATTCACCAAAGAATCCACCATTCTTCAGAGGGATCACAACCTCTAATACGATAGTCACATCAAGATGGACTTTGATGAAGTTGATTCTCATGATACACTAGAGTTGGTATAGGAATAAGATAAAATGGTCCCATTGAATGTAGTTCCTAAAACTCTAGTACTACGTTGTAGTGTATGAGAGGTAATGGAACCATAGGGATATTGTTTTCTTATCACCATGTATGGATAATCATTATTGATGGACAGTAATGAAACTCTCTAGATCATGTTGAATGTATAGATATCATTCGTTGACTAAGGGATTTATGTTATGTATTATATTATTTATTCCATGTATTAGAACAATATTTGTGTTCAGGTCGATATTCTAGTTGATGTAACACCTAATGGGTGAATATTGGTATTCAAGAAGAAATTGGACTTGAATGTTGAAATATAATCCAATAATGTAAGGCTAGTGGCTAATGTTTTTAAAAATAAACATGTAATTGAAAATGATGAAATCATTCCTCCAGTTTCCGTGATTAAATCCATCAGAATCAATATTTCCATAGCAACATAACATGAATATGTAATTTTGCTGGTGGATGGAAAAATTGTAATCTTTAACAAGAACTTTCTAGATGATTTCTATTTCACACAACATGATGTGTTTATGACACCAGGTGATGGAAAAGGGATTGAATGTTTTAGAGATCCATTTATTGATTGAACCATACATCAAGGTCATGGATCATTATATTTAATGAATCCATAACATAATTTTCTTTCATTAAGAATTAATGTGAGATATGTGTTTAATAAATGATTAATGGGAATGTGTTCATTGTACTAGTATTATATTTTGATGACATATTAAATTTAAGAGTCTACATACTAGTCTTATAGAATGTTATGAACCTGTTGAAAAGGGGATTTTCCATGAATGACATAGGTAAAGTAGCCAAAAATTTTATGATCAAGATAATTTTTTATAGATCCATGAGTATACTTTGAGTAAGTTAGAGTACATATAATGACCGAAAACTAAATAGATTTAGTATGGAACAATCTAAGAAGATATTGGTTCTAGTGTCACACTTCATACAACATTCTATGAAAATGTGTCCCCAAACACAAAAAGAGATTGATTTAATGTGTAAGACCCCATATACCTTAATGAAAGGATAAATCATTTATTCCATGCTATATAGTAGACATGATGTCTAAAATGAATGGATAATGTTAGGAAGATAACATAATGATTTTGGAGAACGGTATTAGACAGCTGGTAAGGATATCCTTATGTATCTGAGATAATCTATGGATATGTTCTTGTTAAAAGGAGTGGATGAAGTGGTTTTCATCAGATGGACTATTGAAGATGTTGATCTGACATTTCAGAATAATCTAAAATCATAACCAGGATATGATGTATATCTCATTGGAGGAGCTATGACCTAGATGATTTCAATTCCACCTGTTTTCCCTGATTCTATAGTGGAATCTGAGTATATAAAGGATTATGATGCATCCAAGGAATCCATTTGAATTTTGAACATTATCTAGGATCCAGATGAGGTACCATGTATTGGATACCATATGACATAGAATAGAGATAATACAATGATGTGGGATCTTGTAAAAAAACCTAGGTAACATCAACAGAAAAAGAAGAAACGGTAGATGTACCACATATTTAGGGATTTTCATCAAGGGGTGATTTTTTAGTGACAATAATGTCAACAAAAGAGAACATAGAAGACCCCTTGAATAATGACCAATATCGGAAGAATCATCAGTATCATGTGAGATATGGAGGATTGAAGGTTGTTAGAAGACGGATCTAGTGTAAGTGGGAGTCTATTGGATTTAGTAACCTAAAATCTGATTTTCCATAATTTATTAAAACATATATACATGGAAATTATAAATTAATAAATTCAATATACTGTCTTGATTTTTCATTATCCTGATATTTTATGTGATAATGTCCCAAGAGTGGTTGTCCCACTAATGTCATAACAGTCCCGACAATGATGAGACCCTAGAAATTTTATGCCACTATTTTTGAATATATGTTCTATAGATGAATTCTATCATTTGAGGTAATCAAATGATACATGCTATTTTGAGTGGAGAGTAATTTTACATTGGGGAACCTTTTCATGGTGTACACCATTGCTAATATCTAGTATGATATAATGAGAATGTGACCTGATAGTAGGAAATAAAAATTTAGATTTTTCATTTGATGTTTTTACATGATTAAGTGTGAATTGTTCCATAGACATTTATATTATTATTCATGTATATTATGACTTTACAACATTAATGAATAATTTTAGAAACTATTTTTCCCCTATATTCATTATCTGATGATAAAATATTAGACCCCATTATGGAATAAATATATCCTAAATAAATTGATGTCCATGGTGTTCTATAGGAATGTTACATTTCTATAAAGTAAAAGAATGAGATATCAAGAATATTGGATGGTGGAACTGGCTCACAACGTGATAGATAATAGATATTGTGATAAATGGATTATATTTCACATTATGTGTTTGTATGAGGGGGAATGTTGATGAGGCATTAACATAATTCACTGTGGATGCCATATTGTGTTGGTAGATGCTAACCCAGGATATTAGGTAGGTTCTCCTAATTCCATATTGATAGAGGCCTATAGGGTCACACAATAAATGAATCATGAATCTCTGTTAAATAATTTATTATTTTACATTTTGTATAACGATTATTCATGGTTGTGGTTTAATAATAAACAATGTATTCAGGATTGAATTCATTTCATCTCTAGTTATTTGACATAATATATTGAAGATGGAATATTTAATCAAAATTTATTTTCTATTTTATTAAATATAATATTTAATTATTGTAGAATAATGTACTTATATTTATTTAATAATTAAATAGTACTTATTATGGTACTGATAAATATTGAAGAAGAATTGAAGTTCAAATATAAGGGTCCACTGAGAAATAATAATATTGAATATTATTTGATTAAAATATTTTTTATTATAAATTAGTTTTTGAGAACATATCATGAATCAATTGCATTTGTTTTTTTATTTGACATGGGGTTTCAATCTTATTAATAAAGTAAATTTTGGCCTTTATGCTAATAATTTATTATTACCTATTGAATTAAATTCATGTTTATGTTATTTTTATCCTATTATAAATTAAAAATATAACACTATACAAGGGGGTTGTGGACCTCATTTGGGTGAAATCCTCTTGATCCTAGAGAGTTCCATCCTCTAGAAGAATGTTATCAATTAAAAGAGTAGTCCTCCTCCATCAGATCAAGAAGAAAACATTGGAATTGGTTCTCATAGATATTGAACTCCGACAATGCTAGCTAAATGATCTTCCTTGAGAAAATCTAGATACTGCTTCAACAATTCAAAAGATTTACAGAACACATGTGGATCACCACAAGGTATGATCTACCATTGATATCTAAAATTCAACGAAGGCTCACTGCATATATGTGGTAAAAAAACCATGAAGAATGTATCACAATGGATGTAATTATTTAATATAATTAAATTTATTATAAGATAAATATTTTTATCCTTTATTTTGGTTTCTGAGTTTCACATATTCTTTATATAAATCCTTTATTCTGATCCGTGAAATGGTTCTAGGTGCTACCGAAGCACTGTTAATCCAGGGCCCAACATTTAATTTCTCATAAACAATGATCAAATTGATTTCAATAAGATGATGAATGCCAATATCCATGGAATTGAATCAATGATTTTTTCAAATAATTGATGGAAAAAAATATAGAAGATAGGATCAACATATTTAGTTTATAATTAATTTAATTAAATTGATGAATTACCTTCCAGATGACTCTTTCATTATTGATGCATTCATCTAAATATTGTTAGTGAACCTTGGTTGAATTTTATATATCATTTGTACATCTCTTCTAGAGTTGATCCACACATGCTCCAAAAATCTATGTACATTGCCTATGAGTCCACAAGTGCTAGCATGGAAGATCCTTACACTGGAATCAACAGCCATTAAACACCTTGAGAACTACATCCAAGGCATTTTCGGTGATTCTATGGAGGAATACCACTCTTGTTAATGTGAACATTTTCTTACAAGAATGAAATATTTATACTAAAGTGGATTTCTCTAAACCGTTGTGCACAACACCATTTTTCTAGTGGTAGATTTCCCATGGATAATAGGATAACAATAATTTAACTGGGAATTAATTTCACTACGGTAATAATAAATAATTAGCACAAAAGCCTTTATTTATTTTATTAATCCGTATAAAATCTCATTTCAAATAATATTATAAATGATATTATTTATTAACATGTGCTTAACTTGCGAGTTACAATTAAAATTATTTAGTAAACTAGTATTGCATATTATTATTTCCCAGTGGAACCTTAATCTCGGTCCATGAATCCTCTTCAATATTTATCGATCATTGAATAATGACCATTTATTTTATAAATTAATTTAACTTCATTAATAACTTATAAATAAAAAATATTTAATTATCTAAAAAAGAAAATATATATTTATTCAATATTTTTCCTCAATATATTCACTTGAATAACTAGAAAAAAAATAATTTTTATCGAGCATACATGATGAAAAATTAATCGACAACTAGGAATATTATTTTTCCCACTTGTTAAATAATAAATTATTTAACTGAGATTCTGAATAAACATAGTGTGTGACACATTTGGAATCTCTCTCATTTTAATTAGGTGAACCTACATAAATTCCATGGTTTTCATCATGCAACATGCCATAAAACCCATAGAGGAAGAGGTTAATAATTCAATAATATGTCACCTCATTCAAATTCATACCATGTAACATAATCCATTTATAAAAATATCTCCTATTGAGTAGGTTTCATGCTAGTGTCATCAATGTATAAGCTTTATGCCATTTTGTTTGGTTTTATAGAAATAGAACATTCCTAGATAACACCACTTCTATGATTTGTTTAGGATATATTATTTCTATCAAATGGACAGAGAAATTAAATTTGGTTAATGAGCATAAGGGATAACTCCTTTCCATCATTATTTATTAATTTAATAATACACGTGACACCCAAAATGCATCTTACCTCACTGGGAACTTATTTTATCATAGTTCTCACGAACACATCAATGTACATGACTCATAATATCCACTAATAATAATCATTAATTATAAGGATAGATAAAAAAATCCACATATTTGATCATCCAGTGGGACCTATAAATGTTGATTTCCTACAGACTATTCTCATTCTCAAAATATCCAACTAGATATTACCATAGGTGTACACCATGAGAACTTGCTTCATTGACCTATGAGTCTATTCCCCTAATAGCATATATCATCTGTGTCCCTCAAATGATATAATCCAAAAATTGAACATTTATTTATAAATAATATCATAGAACTTCGGTGTTCCCATCATAGAGGGGAACTTCTATGATCATGTAGTGTCATATCTACTCTTGGGACATTAGCATATACAATGTTTTCCATAAGAACAATTATGATATGATATGTAGTTAATTAATATTAAAATCATTGAATAAATGATTTACATAAAGTACACAAAAGTGTATTCTAGGTATCCTACTATAGCTGAGTACCATTTTAACAAGATTAAACTACTAAAAATAATCATTCCACAAGATCTCCCATGATATTCATGATTCTGTTGAGATAAGCCTCATGTTAAGTGGTCAACCATGTTATCTTACTTGGAAACTCTGTTCACTGAATCTTCACCATTTATGAATGTCCATCAACATGTGATACTTCAGAAAAAATTACGTATTATATTGACCTAACCTTGGATCTTTTTCATGATCCTCCTCAATAATATTTTCACAAGACAATGTGACAGTGTCTCTACTTCTAGGAACTACATCATTCTCCTAGAAAATGTTATAAATCCATATGACTTCCTTGGATGCATCATAAGTCTCTTCATAAATGTACTTCTCTAAATAATCTTTGTCATATGGCATTATTGAACTCTTCTAGGTCACAAATCATCCGTTGAGACACAAATAATATCTTGATTGCGACTTCAAGTCATTCTGATATTTTTGAAAACAAAAATCAATATACCCACTGATGAGAAGTTCTTAATCACCTCTTTACACCATGATCATATCCTAATATTTTCTCAAATACATAAGTATAATGTTAAAATTTGTCCAATGATGTTCTCTTGGATCTTCTTGATATCTTCCTACCATGATTATTGAATAGGCATCATAAATTCTTGTACATTGAATGACATGCATGATTAATCATATCGCTGATGCATATGAGATCTTACTCATTAAATCAATCTCATGTTTTGTTTGGGGACACATATTCATAAAAAGATGTAATCCATAGGACATTGGAACTAATTACCACATCAGTAGTTCCATAATAAATCACTTTTGTATCTAGTCAGTATTGGTTCATTGTATTAGTTCAAGAAGCCTCTTGAATATATCACTAATGACCAAGATACCTAGAATGATTTTTACATTTCCTAAGTCTATTTTGGATATGATCACATTAAATCGGTCATTTACATACTATAAGACTAATATTTTATTTACAATAAATAATAGTTCATCAACATATACTAATAAGAAAATGACCTTATTACCATTAAAACTTTTGTCAACACATGACTCACATTTATTCATAATGATTCCAAGTCCACTCATGGATTCATCAAATCAAATTTTCCATGTACTAGATTGTTTTTTAATTGCATAAATGGATATATATAACTTTAAATCCATTTTTACATCACATGGTGTCCCAAAAACGTTTGGCTATTTCACATTTACTTTATCTTGTAGGTTCCCATTCAAAAATATTGTTTAGACTTCCATTTTTCAAATCTGATAGTCAGGGTAAGATTCAATGGAACATATGATTATGATGGACGTAGACATGGAAACTAGAAAAAAAATTCATCATAGTAAATTCATTGATTCAATTTAAAACCATTAGCAACTATGAATTCATTATAATTACTAGATTTACCTTCCATTTCCAGTTTATTCGTGAATACCAATTTATATCCAACATGATCTACATCAACTAGTGCATCTACCAAAACCCAGAAATTGTTCCGACACAAGGAATTATTGTCGACGATTATAGCATCTCTCCAACATAAAGCTTCAGTGCTCTCTACTTCCACTTTTTAGGAGAGCGGATCATCATTTTACAACATTAATGAGTCTCCAAACTTTGTGACAAGAAAACCATATCACTATGGTTCCCTTACCCACCTTTAGATCCTATGTAGTACTAGTTTTTTAGGAACAACATCCCCCATGGGGAATTGGGGAATTTGTTCTTGTAACAACTCCTATGTGTCCAGAATAATAACATCATCGAAGTCAATCATGGTCCCCCTATTGGTATTTAGGATGTTCTCCCACTCATGAAAGATGGCTTGTCTGAAACACTCATTTTCTTATCTAAGGTGTTGTATAGGTACTATACATTTTTTTTCATTGTGATACCATATGAAGATACACCTCACACCCTCAGTTTCTAGTTTGTTTCTTGATAAATAATTAAAAAATGTGTCGTAACACCATACACGTGAATACAAAAAAAATGGTTTTGTTTCGCTCCAAATATCAAAGGGTATTCCTTTTTTCACCATATTTTCTACTCAGTTTAATGTTTATGTTGCAGTTTGTAATGCATACCCCCAAAAGGACAGTGAAATATTTTAATGAAATATCATAAACCTTACAATTTCCATCAAGTTGTGGTTCATCCATTCACTATAACCATTCCATTGTGGTGTGTAAGGTGGAGTTAGTTGAGATAGTATCCCAAATTATTATAAAAAGTCGATGAACTCTTGGTTGAAATATACTTCAACTCGATCTGATTGAAGGATATTTATCTTCTAACCAATATAAATATAAATTTCATTCTTGAATTCCATGAATTTTTAATGGACTCTCACTTATACCTCATCACGTAAATATATCCATATCTACACAATTCATCATTAAATGAAATGATGTAGAAATATCCCCCTATAGATTATACTATAAATGGTCCACACACATCTGTTGGTACTAATACCTGAATCTCAATGGCATTTTCACCGTGTCCACTGAAAGGTCATCTGGTCATTCTCAATTGAAAATATCTGTGACATCTATCAAGTCGGTTTAGATCCGAAGTGTCTAAACAACATCCTTGATATATCTTTCTCAAGAACAAATCACTTAGATGACCATGATAGGGATTCCAAAACTGGGTGATATATGATTCTTGTGAACATGATTCATTATTTATTTTCAACACTTGGTTTTCATAAATTTATACATATAGACTATTATTTAAATGATTTATACCAGAACATATGTTTTCCTTATAAAAGATAATACTTCTATTTTTGATCATGAAATAAAACACATATGTAACTAAAAATGATACAAAATTATGTTCATGTTAACAATTGTTACAAAATAACAGTCATATAAAACAAAAATCGTCCTGGTTGGAAAAGTTTAGTGGTAGCCACCGATTGAATGAAAATCCATCCTCGCACCATTGACAACTCGTAGATCAACCTCTTCTATGGAAATTTTAATAAATATAGAAGGTTTATAAATTTGACATAGATTTGATCTCCAAATGTAATATCTAATAACATATGTGTATAAATATAATGATTTCCCTCAATAACAAACACACCTTTGGATTCCCATTGACTCTAGGTGTAGTTCCTCTTCCAGTTGCATGTATGTCCACATGAAAAACAAAATTTGACCTTTTCCTTGCCCTACCTTTGGATATTCATCTTCTTGGTCAGATGGTGATAATGGGGATTGGACAATTTATAAATAATATACCCCTTTTCCTTTCCCTTAGACAGCTTATTCAGAATAAGGAATGTGGGTCTGTCGAGCCCCATGTCCTTATCCACATGTCTAATCATAGTCAGATGTTCTGATCACCTCTTTTTTTATTTCACATATTATTATTATTAATAAAACAATAGAAGGCATTAATAAGTGATGAAATATTGTGATCTATATGCAAGTCATCCAAGAATTTGATCCCTAAAATATACATACACTCCATCTTGCAAATAACAATGACTACATGATTCCCACCTATTGTAGACTATACATTCATTATCATGAACAATGCATTGGATATCTCATAACTCTCATTCCACACCATCTATTGGTAGTGATCTCAAATGTGATATATCATGCTATAAGCATATATTTCCTTATGTATCCTCAATATCTCATTGGATGTGGATGATAGCATGAAGCACTGATCATCTGTTGCAACATTCTATTGTTTCTTATAAAAATGAGATCTCTTTATCACTCAACTCATTTCCAAGAACATCTAGTAAAGGATATTCTTGAACAAAAGTCTCTGCTCACAGTGAATGATGACACATATGTTCCTTTTCCAATCCCTGAAATTAGTTCTCTTCAGAAGGTTTTCCTTATCTTGTAGGGATCATAATGATATCTTAGATGTAATTTTTTATTCAATTTCTATAAATAATATGAGCAGAATTTTAGTATATCAGCATTATAAAATTAGTCAATGATGGAATAAATATTTATTAGCCTCCCATAGTTTTATCAAAACCCAATAACAGTCACCCTTAGTTTGGTAATATCATGTTTCTTTAATAGTCAAGTCGCATGAATTCGTATTCCATTCTTATAACTGAAACATCTGGTGGATAAGAATCTCAAATGGATTAAGAAGTCATTCCATATGTAAACGTAATTAATGAATGGATCATTGATCCATTGAGTGGACACCCCATTCCTGATATAAATAATTTTATATTTCCTCAATCGTTTCCCCTCAGATACTCCATGTTTTGCATTGTAATTCATCCCTTTATATCAACCATGTTATGTCAATCAAAAACCTCGAATCATAATTCCATGATAACTTATACCACCCCATTCATGCCTAGCCAAACACATTGAAATATGATTTGATTCTGTATAAATTAATGGAACAATATACTAACCACATTTTTAATTGTGATATATTATCATTTATGTGTAAATATTTAATTATTATATTTTCACATGCTTGTTAATATTAACCGGAATTTACTTATGTGATTGTACATGAAATTGATAATATTTATGAATAGTCTAGTTTATTTTAGATCCATCATGCATGATTTTAAATTCTTTAATTATGTGATCGCATAAAAGTGTACATAACGAATAACCATGCAGTTGATTGAAAAAAAATAAAGTGAATTATCGTGCAATTTTCTAATGGTTTATTTATCTAGAAGAAGGTAAACTAATAATTCACCTAGGGGAGAATCGCATTGATTCATTTATGGTTTATGTTTACAAATTTCTACATGACCACCTTCATCTCTCCTTAGACTGGTTTTTCATATGCTCCTAACCTGAACTACATCAACTATCTTTGAAGATTCATCCATTAAATTTGTTTTTACATAGAATCTGGTGAGGGTAAATGTAGGTTTACATAAAAGAAACCATGGGCACACATGACCCACATATTATTGAGGAGGGGTCGAATGCATGAAAAAAATAAAATTTAAATATAAATTAAATGGAATCCAATCACATATACTGGTCTGGCCCATCAAATTATCATCTATATACATTAAAAAATTTATTCATTTAATAAAACCATCATTCAATTATTTAATGGTTTTTATTTATTAGAAATAGTACTTCAAGCGATTTATTATTACCATTATATAATGAATCAGTTTATCTTAATATCTTTCTAAATTTATTGACATTCTAATCACTTAGAATTTTTTTTAAAAATAAATTCATTTTAAATTATCATTTTGTATAAATGTTCATTGGAGGTAACATGGTGAATACCCATCCAGAGTCTACCCAACATGTGTTATAGTCATATACTATTTTAATATTGTGACATATGGAAAAAATTGATTTAATTCCTACTATCAAAACATCAACCTTACATATTCTTAAATGAACCAGATTATTTCTTTGGTCCAATTTTATGCTTCAAGGCACTGGAGTAACCCCATGTAATATGACATACAGATGATTTGCAATTTTAATCATTACTCAAATATTTTTGTGTTAATTTTGTTATGTTTCGTTACATTACATGACGTATAGTTCCAACTACACATCATGTACTACCATAAACATATATATCATGTACTTGTCTAGGGACATGGAGTGTGAGGTGTGCTTTATAAATCTCTGAGTACATAGTGTGTTTAGTTGGCCACACGCCGTGTCTACCCCAGGTTACACTACCACCAGTCGGTTATTCCTTGTATGGGATTCATGGTTTGGCCCTGAATTGACAGGGACTAAATGCCATGTCCAATTGGCCATGTGGTGTGTAGTCTAGTAACTCTGTGCCTATCTATTCTGGTCAACAAATGGTGTAATAATTAACTACAATATGTGTAAAATTTCACACATCTGGATTAATTTCTAAACAACTCCAGATGTACCTAATACAACTACATTGCATGTTGATCCACCTACATGACATGTACTACTATGTTACTCGTAAAATACCCTTGGTTCATCTACATGAGTTCCTTTATTTAATTTGAATCATAAAAATAATCATTTTTTAGATCATCGAGAAAGGATAGAGTAAGAAAAGATATCTTTATTCAAATTAAAATAATAATTATTAAACATGAATTGAAAACCTAAATTATTAAATCATAAATCATCAATAAATTATTTAAATAATTATAAAAAATTATGCCCGCAATAACACAACTACATAGTTCTTGACATAGCTGATGTGTGGTTATGGAAGGGACCACTTATTCTTTTTCAATTATTGATGATCAATCTTGGATCAAAACAATGATGGAACCTAGTATCAACGGAATTTAATCAATGATTATGACAAAGAGAGGATGAAACCTGGAAATCAAAATGATGGGATCAACATATTTTCGTTATAATTAATTTAATTAAATTAAATAATAACATTAAAGGTCATTAATATTTCTATGATGTGTTCAACCATAGATCTATAGAGTACTTTGATTATATTGTAGATATCAAGGGTAGATCTCATGTATTTGTGATCAACACATGCTCCATCAATATATAGACTTATAAAAAGGAGTGCCTATGTTCAATCATGGATGATCCGTGAACTTACATCATTCGGATTTGATTACCTTGAGAACTACATCCAAGGAGTTCTCTTTAATTCTGTTGAGGAGGACCAATCATGTTCTTGGGAACAATCTTTGTGAATAAGGTACTCTCTAGGATCGAGATGATTATTCTAAAATGTTTTCAACAACAATGATTTCTCTAGATTTATCTTTCAGTTACCTAATAAGTGGATAATAATATAACATAGAATTTAATTCACTAGTTTTATAATAAATAATTATCACAAGGGCCATTATAAAATATATTAATTTTAGTGAAAACCAATGTCAAATAATAATACTAATTATATTGATTCTTCACATGTTCATAACCTGCATGTTCTAATTAAATATTATTTTGTAAAATGATTTTCAACATTAAAATTTCTTAATAAACTCTTAAAAAGGGTCCTCTAGTCCTCATAAATAAATATCTAACCATAAAAATGAATATTTTTTATTAAATAAATTTATCATCATTGTTGACAGATAAATAAATAAATATAATATTTACTAAAATAAGAAAGAAAATATTTCTTAAATATTATCTCCACAATATATTCTCAGGAATAACTAGAGACAAAATAAATGTTATCAGGAATACCAGAATACTTATTAGTCCACAATGAGGAATAATGGTTATTCATGTTTTTAAATAAAACGAAATTGAAATGAAATTTCAGATATAGGTAATCGGGGACCCTGTAGGTATCTTTCTTAGTGGCATTAGGTGAACCCACATAATTTCCATGATTAGCATCTAACAAAATAGAATGGAATCCATAGATAAAGGAGTAAATTCCTCAAAAATATGTAAAATCAAACTAACTATTACCATGTAATATAATCCGTTTATCTCAATATATTCAATCATGCATGGTGCATGCATGTTGTAGCAACCTATATGCTCGATATCTCATTCATTTAATTTTGTGAAATATAACATGCCTAAACAACACCATGGACATGAATTTGTTTAGTATATATCATTTCCCTCAAAGGGGCTGAGATATTAACATTTTTTAATGAAAAAATTGGATATTATCCTTCATTCATTATTCATTAATGCAATATTACTCAGGATGCACAAAACATATCCTACCTTGACAAGAACATCTGTTGTCACATTTTTCATCAATCCGTCAATGTACACGACTCATAATATCCATTAATAATAATATCTATGTACAATGACCAATACACTCATATCTGTATAGGAAAAATTAAAGACACATATAAATGTGGATTCAAAATTTTTGGGTCTCTTTCTCATAATATCCGACTCAATATTACCAACGGCGTACAAAATTAGAAGGTCCCTCAAAGTCTGATCATTACCTACCCCTAATATACTTTATCATTTGTGTCCCTCAAATGATATAATCCAACCATGGAAAATATATTTATGAATATGTTCATAGAACTTTCTGGGTCTCATCATAAACGGGAACTATTATGACCTTTTAGTGGGATAGGTACTCTTGGTACATTATCAAATACAATGACAAGAACTAGAATGATAATGATGTGATAAGTTGTTAATTAATATTCAAATAAATCAATAAATGTTTATCATAATGTATATAGAAGGTGATTTTATTTTACCAATTCATACACCATGGATACCGGCATTCATCATCGTATTAATCCTGAATTGCTCATTGATTATGAAAAAATAAAGGTAGGGAACAGACCCTCCCATGCATGAACTGTTCTTGGAACCTATAGTTTGATAAGGGACAAAGAACCAGAAAAAAATAGTGAAATGACATTCATTGACGATATTTATTATATAATATAAATTTTTTAACATGAATATGAAAAAAGGTTCTTGTCAGGGAAGTGGGATTTATTCAAAAATACCATCTTGTTATTGATTATATGAAATTTAAAACACATGAATTTTTTTTTCATCATACACATTTTTATATTTAATAATTCATTATGCATTATCTAACAAGATTTTCATAATGAATCAGATTATGAATTCTTGGATATGAAATATGGTAATTCTTCCGAAGGTAAATGTTTATTATTTTGTCTTTAATAACACCACATTCGGTAGGTGTTTGAGGTACTTTCATTGGTATATGATATTTTATGATTTAACATCATTTCCTATTTAAAAAATTAATAGAAACAATAGTATTGATCATATATTTAGAGTTATAAATTTCATGGATGATGAACTATAGTTTTTTTATGGGGACCTTCGAGTGAAACCGGTCCCACAATTCAATATAATTTCATGAAATTGATTCATACAACATCAAGAACGACTTATAGTTCATTATCCTAAAGAATAAAAATAATATGAGTGTCTATGATAGGTGTTTAGAGAGGGATAAATGTTATAACTATTTATAAGAAATTCACTCCCATTAAATCATATTGAAATCATCATGTGTGTGATTGATGTCTGAAAATTACATAAACTTCACAAATGGATAATAGATAATTTACTTAAAGTATAAAAGAAATATAAGAATGATAGTTTATTTTTAAGTGAGTGAAAAATAATTTTACCATAAATATCAATTTTCAAATGAAAACACACGTTTTAAGTGAAACTAGCCTCACAAAGTACCATATAAAGTTGTAGATAATTCATAAATTTAATAAATGACATATGTGTCATTTTTCAATGAAGCAAAACAATTTCAATATTTTTCTTCAATTTTTAGTATGTAAGTTGAATTTTATATAGAAATATCAATTTAAATTGAAAAAAAACACAATGAATAATTTATAAATTTCAAAAAAACACTAATGAACATAGAAAGGTCATATAATATATATATACCTTTATGATGGGAAAACTTAGTATATGAATTCACCATTCTTGTTGTGGACATTGTTGATAATATTGTTTAAAATATAATATTTTCTATTATTAATGAACAAAATGGATAAATAATAAATAATTATAAATGAAGTTATTTATTACTAATATTAATGAAAATAAACTACATAAGTATTAGGTAAAAATGATATGGAAATTAGATACATAAATTATGTAAAATGATGAGAATATTTACTAAAGAAGTCGTATAATGTCACCATTTCATTATTTCAGCATGCATTCAAACATAATGTTTGTTGGACTTGAATTTCTAAAAAAAATATTTCCTATTATATATAATTTTTTCTAAATAATGTATTCATAGTGAGGAGAAAATTTTAAATAAAAATGGATTAATATTTATTTTAAATGAAATTTTTATTACAATAGAAAATACATCCTTGGGGATTCATGATTGTTGATGGAATACAATATCTTTCAAAAATTCATAAATTTAATACCCAAAATCAATTACATTATTTGTTTACATTCTCAAACAACATTTCCATATATTTTAAATTCTAAAATAATATTTCACCTATTAGTTGAGATGGTGTTATACCATATTCTAAACTCCCATAGAATGATATCATGATATATTAGTACTTATATCTTAAGAGTATAAATATATAATTTCATATAAACATGATATTTCTAGAATGTTTTATCCTAGGTGAATTATTACCATGTGCACAAATGGGGAAACTTGGATTTACTGTAATTATATATCATAAAAAATTACTAGTAGTATTAAAATAATTTACCATCCCATAAAACATATATTTCTAATGAAATATTCAATTTTGTATGAATTATAAAATATAACAACTAAATCTCATATTAAATTAAAATCTCTATTCAATGGATCCAAATAAATATCAATATCAATAGCAATTTTTTTTCTAATATAAGCAGATACAACATATTTTATTTTCTATTCACGATAAACAATGGTGGAATGTTATAATTTCACAACATTACTACACATATATTTTGAGTAATTCTTTAAAATCCAATATAATTCTGTACATCCATAGATAACTTAAGATGAATGTTTCCCAACTCATTTCAAAATTTCTGATAATCATTATCAATTTAATATCCTAGAAGAGAGTCATGTAGGTGATTTTTTTTTCAATATTTATAAATTATATCTACTTGTGACGTAAATTTTCATATAGTATACTCACATCCATATCGGTTTATAAACCTTTTATTCTTTGGAAGGTAACCAAAAACATTCAAAATAATTGATTCGTCATTATTTTATCGATACTCAGAATACATTGTGAAATTTTTAATTGATTCATTTTATTTTCGAAATTGTATACAATCATTTAGATGGGAATCTATTCTTTAATAAACCATACCCCTTGAATGTTGAATTCGTTTTGTGCAATATTTTTCTTGAGGAAGCTTACTATATTTTTGGATCATATCATTTAGTTGAGAATGTAGTTCAATAAAACGGGGGATAATCCATTATTTTCTAAATTTTACATTATATTTATTCGGAATGGTTTAAAATGATGTATATTTATTACCAAAAGTATACATTTTTGTATTTACACAACTCTTTATCTTTTAAAGTGGTTTTAGGTTATCATGATGTTAATATTAAATTGTAATGTTCTTTTTCTCAATATGATATTCACATTCATCACACCAATAATCATATCTTCAATACAGTCATTATCATTGTTCATTCTTATAATCATATCAAATTATCTATAAACACAATGTTATCCTTATCAAATGATATATTCAGTTTTTATGTATTTTGAAACACACATTTATAAAAATGATCTATTATGTGATAGATTATTTATTTTCCCAACTACTCTAGACAAATATGTCATCAATATTGATAGTGTAAATGTAGAAAAAGATTTTGAGAAGGGTTATATTAATGATAATTAGCAAATTTAATGATAATTGTCCTCATACAATTTTTTCTTATAATTAGCATTCATCCAATTTTTTATGTTAATGATATTTGATTCCATAATATTAATATATAATATAATAAATTAATTCATATATAGTATGAACTTATAACTAGGAAAGTTTATTCATAAGTAATAATTTATGATACATAAAACTATTTACCTAAGATAGTGAATAATAAATAATTTGTATTGAGATTATGTTAGTATTGAAAATCATAAAAAAATGAATGTTTCATATCTATATTTTTACAAATAATCTAATTTAAATTTCATCAATTAAGAAACAATTAGATTAATTTCATTTTCAATAGCTTTTCTAGGTGTTAGTAAACGAAATAGGGAGGAATTGATGTTTATACATATCATCACATGGATCATGGATTAGCTTTACGTTTTTCAAATATAAGACACATACATGCTAATGTTGATCTTTTATCAAATTATGAACATGCTGATAGGACCCCGTCAACTATCCTTGAGATACATACATGTAATGAGGCACTTAATATTAATTATGTAAAAGAATAAAATTTTGGGTTTTTCATAATGGGGTGTAATAATAATGTAACCTGGAATAAATGTCAAAACAATGACATAGAAAATAAGATAATGATAAGAATGAATTCAGTAGGGAAAAATAAAGAACACATTAAAATGAAAGACCCAATTACTAATTGGAGATGAGGATGGTATAACAGTGAAATTATAAGGACCTGACCCTTAAACATTACATAATATTGAATTAGTAGTTTGGGTTTGGATTAGTGGTCAGCACCCCATAATGCTACATGAAAAATGGGGGTTCAAAACCCATTGGGCATAGTTACTGTAGCAGTACAGTAGCACACTGTAACAGTGGCAGTACTATAGAAAGGACGAGCACTATAGCGGCGACAGGTCACTATAGCAGTGACATGGTATTGTAGCAGCGACGGGTAATGTGCGGTACTATAGGAGCATGGGTACTTTAGCACTACTATTCACAGAATGGGATTTGGGCCAAAAAATTTGGTCTACGGGCCATGTAATGGGCTAAATGCCCACTAGGACTTCGAGCTATGTAATGGGTCTCCATCTGCCTAGTTAAAAGTGTTATTTGCTTTGATTTAATAATAAATGAGGCTTCAGACCAAACCATTAGAAAAATATTGAATTAAATGAATTATTCACAATGTGGTTCTTTTTAGGTTATAGTTTTAGAGAATAAGGACATAACTATAACATCTCAAAAGATTACAAAGTAGACACTTCTACACAGTTTCAAATTTTTTTTCATAAAATAAGATCACTTCGAAAAAAAATTGTCATGTCTAGTTCCAGGTTTTAGATAGCATGACTTTTCCATGATCCCATATTTTACCCTATTTAACTTTAAGCCCTGTGGAAACATTTGAAAACGTGGGATGGGGAAAAAATAACAATAAGAGATACAAAAAGAAGGAAAACTGTAAGTTTATCAAAAAAACAAGTAAACATTGAATACATTAACATAACTAATACATTTCTCCTTTATGAAGTATTAAACACTCTTCACTGAAAAAATATCACAACATACCCTTTTATAACCAAATTATTTCCATAAAACCCATATAAATAACACATAACATATAAAGGTAACATGGTACATAAAGATGCTTAAATGGAATAATCATAGAGTCGACTTCCACACATATAACTAAATAAAATAGCCATACGACCAACTTCCATACCCAATGCATTGCATGTTATAATGTAACCACCCATACTGGTTTATCACACCACCCCCGTCATTTGGTTTATCTTGTAACCACAAGTTAAATGTCCAAGTACCATTATAAAATCCTAACAGAAAAAACCAATATCAAGGAATCATAAAATTTCAACATTTCAATCACAAAATATCATTTAAATATATTGACATAACAAATACATTATCAAAACCATTTTCAATACCAAAATATTTAAAATATTATATGGTATTGATTTTTTGTCAAAAAAACATTACGTCTTGTTAATGAAGCCAAAGGACAAATAATACCCACGTCGGCGGAAAGGACGTTGTCACTGCTTACATTAAAAGACACATTACTTTTTTTCATTTAGTAAAACTCTTAATAGAAAAACATTCCCTTTGAAAAGTCAAGGGTGTTTATACAACATATAAAAGAAGGATGTGTGTTAAAAAAATATTCCTCAATGAAAGATGATTGGGATGAAGTTTCTTCCCTCATGTACGACTTGACTAGATCGTTCTTTAATCCCCTGAATAATAAAATAATTATAATTTATACTTTATTAATAACCTTTTTCAAGTTTATTATTCCATTTATATCACTTATTTCCATGTTATAATCATTATGTAATCATTTATGTTAATAACATTTGTTTTGTCGATATTTGGTACTTGAGTCATAAATGAACAGATTATGTTTACAAGTTGTCCACATGGTCAAAAGGTCATTATATCTAGAATGATATTCATGATTTAAGTATGATATATATCATATATATAGTGTATATAAATTTATTTATAATAGTACATAACATTTGAAGGTGAGAAATGAAATGCACTGTTCATGGAGACAGTAAGTCGAACGTACACATGAACGCAAATTTCATTCCTATTTATAATTTAAATGGAATTAAATCATAACCAAACATAGTTATATTATATTTCCAGTATAATATCATATATTTTAATTAAATCCATCCTTTATACATCCCATATATGGCATTAACGTTTCATTTCACTTTGAGGGGTTGATAGTTCACACTTCCTCAAATTAAATTACCATGTTTACAAATACTGGAAACCATAAAGGTAATATATAAATGAGAAATACAAGAAGAATAAAAGAAAACATAAACATAATAAATATATTATATAAATACATTGCAATCTTAATGGCTACCATGAGAGGTGGTAGGAGATAATCGAACAATCATCATTTTGTGAGGCGTTAGTTTTCCATCAACAGAAACAGCATGTTCATCACCCATTAGATAGAGGTGGGTGTAAGTTTAGTTCGAATAATTCTCTTAACAACATACTAGAATATTAAGGATACTGGTTTTGTTATAAAATAGAATAATTAAAATACTTTAGGGGTTGGATAAGTAATATAAAAGAAAAGAAGTTAAGAGAAACGGTTACCTATAATTTGGGTAAATGTTCTTCGTTTTAAAACAAATGACTTATTGATGTGAATTATACCTAAAATAGGGCATCTAGGAGGACGATAGGGATGTAGGGAGATTAATTGGGAAGATTTTGGATGAGAAAAAAATGCTTGAGTGGTGTGTGTAATTTGTTAGAATTGCGGTCCTTTTATAAAGGGGAGGACTGGCACTTTAGGAAAGTGTGATAATATTATTTTATTATATAATGATATTCAATTTCTAAAGGTCCAACGATCCTTAGAGTCTAAGATAATATGACTTTTTGTAGAAATAAAATCGGCCAATATAAATTGGACGGGTTTGGGATGTTATTATAATTTTTATAATCTTATTTATTTAAATGATTTATTAATGAGATAAATACTGCATCATTATTTTGTCATAAATAATTTAATTTATTCGATGTCTGAATATTATAATAAAAACAATATCATGTAGGAAATATATTTATCCTTCTAAAGAATATTTATAGTTGAAAATATGAATTATATGACCACATATAAAAATTAATTTAGTAAAAGATTTTTGTTTTTTCAATTTGTACCTTTACTTTAAATTAATTAATGTGTCATTATCATTCAGAAATGGCTCCTTGGGGTCCCAAAATAGACCCATGGATGACCATTGTAGGAAATTTCCCATTCAAAATATTTAATACAAGTATTAACGTAATTTTGAATTATTATAATATTATTTTTACCTTTAATTACCTTATTTACATTTAATCACAGTAAATTAAAGTCAAATGTTACTATTCCCCAAAAATTATTATCATCTTATTGAACAAAATTTTATTTAATAATAACAACCATGTTTGTTGGCTTTTTTAAATTCAGTTCATATAAGTGGAAAATTTTCATTTAAATGAAAAATTCAGTTTTTTAAACTACTACTAAGTTGTTTCACTATTCATCAGAAATTGATGATTTTCAGAAAATTACCAACAATTCAGCCTAAGCTATATTTTATATTCAAAATTAAAAATTGGTGTTTATTTTTCCAAATTAAGAAAATAAAAGTGTAATTTTTTAATTTTAAAATAAATTCCCATTTTTAAAACATATAGCAATTTTTTTGAAACAATAACTGTCAAAAGACTGACTAATGTTTATGTACATTTTGAAAGTGAAATTATTTCCAATGAACAACGTTGAATTAAATGATAAAAATTATTTCAAATTAAACTTTAAAAAGAATTATATATATAATCTAACTATATAAATAAATTAGATTAAAACGTAGTTTCGATTTAAAATACTATATTTTCACTAGTCATTAAAAAATGAACTTTATCAGAAAAATTCCAAAAATTCAGTCAAAGTAAATTTTGATTTTCCCATTATAAAAATGATTTTAATTTGGTCATATAGAATTTAATAAAAATACCAAAAATACATTTAAGGATTGTTCTCCATTAAAAGGTGGTAAATCGACCTTTTAATGTAAATTATGCTTAAAATTAAATTCATTCACATTTTATGCCTCTAAATTTCATTGGATAAATGTAAATATATTTAAAAAACATGCATAATAATATTGTAGTTAGTTTTTTTCCTTACCTCCAATACAACAGCTTGGAGTTAACTACCATTTAAAATAATAATATTATATTTTTAGTGTGCAAGGTCAGATTTCAATGAAACCTGTTGTTGCGTATCGAGTACGCTATTGAACATAGAAACCCTTTTAAAGTAAAATTAATATTTAATTCACAAATATTAATAAAAATGAAAATCTATTACTCTTCATTTATCGGGGATGTTACATACTTCCCCACTTTTGGAAATTACGTCCTCGCAATTTTTATTCACATATTAAAATAAGTGGGGGTATTTATCCCTCATACCATTTTAAGATTCCCACGTTGCATCTTCATCAAAATGGGTTTTCCACAAAAACCTTTACATGTTGAATTACCTTATTCCTCAACACTTTCTCTCATCAGTTAAGAATCTGGACTAGTTGTTCTTCATAAGATAGATTCTCTTCAAACTGAACTACCTATAAACTCAAAACATGAGATGGATTTGGCATATACTTTGTCAACATCGAAACATGAAAAACATTGTGTACTAGGGATAAACGTGGAGGTACAACCACTCTGTATGCAACTGATTAAAACTTTTCCAGGATTTCATATGGTACAATGAACCTTTGACTCAACATTCCCATCATAAAAAAATGCATCACACTTTTCCTTGGAGAAACTTTGAGAAAGACATGATCACCTTCCTGAAAAGAAATATCCTTCCTCTGGTTATCCGCATATATTTTCTCTCGTCTCTGAGCTGTTATCATGTGCTTATGAATAAACTAAACTTTCTCTACCATTTCTTCTACCAATTCTAGTCCCATTAGCTTCCTTTCACCTACTTCATCCCCAAAATCTGGAGTTCGACAACGCTTTCCATATAATGTCTCAAATGGATCCATCTGTATACTGGAATGAAAAATATTATTATAATAAAATCCATTGAATGAAATATGTTGGTCCCCACATCCCTTGTAATCTAGTGAACATGCATGTAGCATATTCTCCATGGTTCGAAATGTTCGTTCTTACTGTCCATCTAATTTAGGATGAAAGTCTGTACAAAAATTTAATTCAGTACCCATCTACTTCTAAAGGACTTTCCAAAAGTTAGAAGTAATCCTAGGATCACAATAAGATACAATGCAGTGGGAAAAAAAACACAAACTGACTATCTCTTTAACATACCACCGAACAAGATGATATAGAGATAAAGTATCTCTAATAGAAAGGAAATGAGAAGATTTAATCCATCGATAAACTATAACCCAGATTGCATTATTACCTCGAGATGACTTCGGTAATACCATAATAATATCCATGAATATATTTTCCCATTTCCACTCTGGCACTGGTAAAGACTAAGAATCCCTTTGAGTATCTTCTGATCTTCTTTAACCTGATTACAAGTCAAACACATTATAGTAAAATCAGTAAGATCTCTTTTCATTCCATCCCACTAGTAATACTCCCAAAGATATCTGTACATCTTAGTAGTACCAGGATGAACTGAAAACGAAGAAAACTGAGCTTCACATAACTACTCATTCATCAACTATAAATCACAAGTAATTCATAATATTTTCCCAAACCTCAAAACACAATCATTATCAACAATAAAATCAGTCAACTTACCCATATGAACCAACTATACCTTTTTCTGCAACTCACCATATTCTTTCTGAGCTTTCATTATTCATTCTGATAGAGATGATTTCACTAACACCTAAAACAAAACAAATAATTTCCTACACTAACAAATTCTATACAAAAGTTCATCAAATAAAAAACCAAAGGATATTATTCCAAAAATAGATCAGTTAATGACACATTACCTTTTTGGCTCGAAAGCATCATCCAATTTATTTTCTTTTACCGGATGGTAATGGGTCGTGCAGTCATAATCCTTGATTAATTCCAACCGTCTGCTCAGTCTCATGTTCAATTCATTTAGAGTGAATATATAATTTAAAATTTTTTGGTCAATATATATTTCAAATTTTAATCCATACAAATGATGCCTCCAATATTTTAATGAAAAAACAAGAGAAGCTAATTCTAAATCATGTGTAGGGTAATATAACTCAAGAGGTATCAACTGACGTGAAGGATAAGGAATTACCTGGTCATTCTGCATAAGGAAATATCCAAGCCCTTTCAATAAAGCATCAGTGTAAATAACAAACTCACCATTTCTGGAAGGTAGTGGAAAAACTGGAGCACTCACCAATCTTCTTTTCAATTCTTAAAAATAGTTATCCCAATCGTTTGTCCACATGAACATAACACCTTTTCGAGTAAACATAGTCATTTGACTAGATTACCGTGAAAAATTCTCAAAAAACCTCTAGTAATAACCTTCCAAACCATGAAACTACATATCTCGGTTATATTTGTGGGTCCTGGCCATTCTTCAACAACTTTTTTATCATGATCAATAGTTACGTAATTTTTTGGAACAATGTTACCAATGAAAGAAATTTGTTGTAAACAAAACTCAAACTTGGTAAATTTCCCAAAAATGTTCATTTCATTTAAGGTTTTCAAGACAAACCTTAAATGAATTACATGCCCTGCTTTACTTTAACAATAAACCAAAATATCATCAATGAACACAACCAAAAACTTATCCAATAACTCACAGAAAATTCTGCTCATAAGATCCATGAATACTACAGGTTCATTGGTAAACCCAACATCCATTACATCAAATTCATAATGGCCATATCTAGTACAAAAAGTGGTCTTTGGAATGTATGCTTCCTTTACTTTCAACTGATTGTACCCTGATCTCAATAAAATCTTTGAAAAATAATGAGCTCCCTGAAGCTGATCAAAAAAATCATTGACATGAGGAAAATGTTACTTGTTCTTAATAGTGATGTTATTCAATGATCTTTAATCAATGAAAAGTCACATTGAACCATATTTATTTTTAAAAAACAATAAAAGAGAACCCCATGGTGATGTGCTAGGTCGAATGAAACCTTTATCTAATAACTCCTGCAATTTCTTCATTAACAATAAAAGTTCAATTTGAGTTATTCGATATGGGGTTGTTCAAATTGGCTTATCATCAGGAATTATGTCAATAGTAAATTCAAATTTCTGATCACGTATAATAAAAGTCAACTCATTAGGAGAAATATCTAGGTACTCCTTTACCACTAACATATCATAAATCTCAACACATTCTTTATTTTCAACAATATGATCAAGGTATAATTCATTTCCATCTCTTTCAAGTTTCCCAGCATCCTGATATGGTATCAAAAGCAAGGGTTCATTATTGTACACAAACTGTAAATCATTCTGAAATGAAACCTCTTTACCTCTGTAGTCAATCATAGCATGATAAATAAATAGCCAATCCTTGGACAAAATAACATCAAACTCTACTAGAGGAAAAACAATATGGTTTGCCTGTAGATTCTTACTGCACACAAGGATAAGAAGGTTCTTATATTTTCTTTTAGTCTCAACATTTTCACCAGGTGTTTTTACCATAAGTTCCACATTCATATCATCAGTTGGAATTCCCAATTTATTAGAAAACTTATCAGAAATGAAAGTGTGTAGACCCTAAATCAAAAAACACATTGGCATAATCTGAACAAACAAACAGTGTACCTGATACTACATAGTATGATGGGAAAACATCTATTGAAGTATTTAAAAAGGATTATACCACCCCTTTATTCTTGTAGTCTGACTGATTTCCCTTATTTGAGTTCTTTTACTGGACACTCATTTGTATAATGATCCATTTAATTACACTTAAAACTTTTTACTGAAGGATTTTCATTGCATGCATGATCATCTTCATTAGAGTTACAAGAAATATGACTAGGCTTACCACACTGGAAGCAAATTATAGATATTGATAAACATTCTCCATGATGCTTTTTACCACATTTCTCACAAGGTTGATATTTAATTTTCTTACCTTCGGGCTTCTCGGATGAATTATTTCCCTTTTCCTGCCAACTGAACCTCTTATTCAATTATTTGTCTAAGAACACCCGATCATCGACAAACTCCATTTCTACCTTCTCCGTAAATTGAACATGTTTTTCATTACTTTTGAACTCATGAGAGGCTAATGCTCTTCGATATTGTGTCGTTAGTCCAGATTAAAATCGATTTATCTTACTATCACGATATTAGATTAAATTTGGGGCATACCTTTCTAGTCGATTGAATTTTGCTTCATAAGAAGCCACAAAGCCATCCTCATGCCACATTTATAGGAATTGTTTTTCCATTCTAAGACGAACACCCATAGGAAAATATTTCTCAAGAAACAGTCCTTTGAATTCATCCCAATTGAGAGCATCAGTCTCCGCACTATCCTTGTTATTTTTCATCATCGACCACCACTGATCAGCTTCACCTTCAAAATGGTAAACAACAAGACTAACCTTTTGATGTTCTGAACAACCCATGACATCAAAAATATTATCCAGTGCTTTAATAAACCATTTTTCTAGCACTAGGTCAGAAGATATTCTGAATAATGGAGGATGTTGCCTCATGAAATGCTGCACTACTGACATGTTCCTCTGTGGTTGATCTGAATTATCTCATGCATGGATATGAGAACCATTTACAGCTTGAGTCAACTGTGCCATCACTACAACAAACTAATTAGTTCTGATTCTGACCGTCTCAAGTTGCTGATTTGGATGGATGTTTTCCTATCGATGTTGTCCCAACATAGCTGCCATGTTGATTCTATGGAAAACCATTCTGAACACCGAAATATCCTAGGTAAAGCAACACGGTAATATAAAATTGATATATCATTTTAATATTACCATATATTAATGTTGGGACAATAATTTAGCAATACCCTAACTCCTAAGGCTATCTAAACTGACCTCTGATACCAACTATAATGACCTGACCTTAAACATTACCTAATATTGAATTAAATGAATAATTCAAATTGAGGTTCTTTTCAGGTTCAGAGTATTAGCGAATTAGGACATAAATATTACATCTCAAAAGATTACAAAGTAGACACTTCTATACAGTATCAAATTTTTTTCATAAAATAAATACTCTTTTATAAAATAATCCTATCTAGTTCCATGTTTTAGACTACATGAATTTTCCTTGATCACATCCTTGACCCTATTCATCTTTATGTCCTATGTAAACATTTCAAAACATTCGATGAGCATAAAAAAGCTCAATAAGGGATACACAATGAAGGAAACTATTATTTTTTCAAAACAACAAGTAAACATGGAATAATATTACATATGTAATACTTTTAACCTTTATGAAGCAGTAAATACACTTCACTGGATAAAATATCACTACTTACCCTTTTGTCACAAAAATATTTCTATAAAACCCATATAAAGAACACATAACATATAATTGTAACTTGGGACATAAACATACAAAAACAGAATTACCAGATAATCGACTTCCACACAAATCATTAAATGGAATAGCTATATGGGCGACTTCCATACCCAATTAATTGGAGGTTGTAACGTAACCACCCATCCTGGTTTATCCCATAACCACCTATCAGATGTCTATGTATTATTATAAAATCATAACAGATAAATCCAATATCATGGAATGATAAAATTTCGACATTTCAATCACTAAATATGATTTAAATATATTGACATAACAAAACCATTATCATTACCATTTTCAATACCAAAATATATAAAATAGTATATGCTATTTATTTTCCAGAAAAAAAAACATAACGGCTTGTTAAAGAATCCAAAGAACAAATAATACTCATGACGGCGGGAAGGTCGTTGTCACCGCTTAAGTTAAAAGAAACTTTCCATTTTTTCATTTAGTAAAACGCGTCGTAGAAAAATTCTCCCTTTGAAATGTAAACTATGATTATACAGCGTATAAAAGAAGGTCATGTATTAAAACAAAATATGTTTCAATGAAAGGGGATTGAGAAGAAATCTCTTAACTCGTGTCTGAAATAACTGGATCGTTCTTAAATATCCTGAATAACAAACTAATGATAATTTTGAATTTCTTAATATCCTTTTCAAGTTTATTATTCCTTTTATATCACTTATTACCATGTTATAAACATTATTTAATCATTTAATTTAATTACATTTGTTTTGTTGATATTTGGTACTTGAGTCATAAATGAACACATTATATTTACAGGATGTCCACATTGTAAATGTTAATTATACGCATAAGGATATTTATGATTTAGATATCATATATTTAATATATATCAAGTATATAAATTTATTTATAATAGTACTTAACATTTTGTGGTATGAAATGAAAAGCACCGTTCATGGAGACAGTAAGTCGCCCGTACGCATGATCACTGCTTTCATTTCTCTATATTATTTTAATTGAATTTAAACATAATGATACATAGGTATATTATAATTATAGTATAATATCATATAATATAATTAACTCCCCTTTTATACATCCCACATATGGCATTAATGAGTCATATCACTTTTAGGGGGCGGTAGTCCGCACTTCCTCAAATTAAATTATTGTGTTTACACATAATGGAAATCATAAAGGTATTTTATAAAAGAAAATTACAAAAACATAAATAAATCATAATCATAATAGATAGCATATGTTAATACAATTCCATATTAATGTCCACCATGATAGGTAGTAGGAGATAATCGAACAATCATCATTTTGTGAGGAGTTAGTTTTCCATCTAGTGAAAGAGTATGTTCTTCACCCATTATATGGAGTTGTGTGTAGGGGTAGTTAGAATAATTCTCATAACAACATCCTAGTTTGTTTAGGATACTAGAGTTATTATAAAATAAATTAATAAATAGAGATTATGGTTTAGAGAAGTAAGATAAATGATAATAAGTTAACAGAAATGGTTACCATTAATTTGGGTAACTTCCTTTTGTTTGAACCAAAAGGACTTCTTGATGTGCCATATGCCTAAGGTAATGCTTGTTGGAGGAGTATAGAGATGTAGGGAGATTAATTGGGAAGATTATTGATGAACCAAAAGGCTTGATAGGTGTGTGGAATTGGTTATAAGTGAGGGATTTTTAGAAGGGGGAGGAGGGGCTCTTTAGGAAAGTGCGATATTATTATTTTATTATTTTATTATATTCGGTTTCTAAAGGTCCCAAAATCAATAGAGTCAATGATATGATGACTCATGGTTGAAAAAAAAATCAATCAATAAGATTTGGAATGTTTTAGGATGTTATTTTAAAATATATAATCTTATTTATTTTAATGATTTATTGATTAGATAAATACTGCATCATTATTGTGTCATTAATTATTTAATTTATTCGATGTCTAAAAAATATAAATAAATACTATAAAGTATGATATAATTTTAGGTTTTTAAATTATATACATAATATTCTTGTGGTGGGTTTGATTTATATATCCAAGTCGGACATGATAAGTTGTCATATGTTTTGTGTGTTGTCTGTTTTCAAAAAAAGTATAATTCTTAGAAAATATAGAAAATGAGATAAAATCTTAAAAAATAATAATAACATGTTATACCATCAATGGTTATTCTATAAATTTCATTTTTCATCCCCAAAATTACATACCCATAAATTCCTCAAAAAAAGTTTTCCGAAAGTTCCTTTAATTACCTTGAAATATCAAAGCATAAGACTCAAATAGGGTTTCTTAAACATTGATATCAAGATCAAAGGTAAAATTATAAACCCCTTATGATTTCCCCAACCCTTAAGAAAAAATCATAATCGCTAAAGCTATCTAATGTATCATATAACACCAACTATATGGCCCTAGCCTTAAACAATACATAATCTTGTGTTATGTCAAGAATTCACATTGACGATCTTTTCAGGTTAATTGATTTAGAGAATTAGTCATTAATTATTACATAATATAACAAGACATTACGTGTTGAATGTTACCCTTATTATCCACTTTATACACCATAAGAATACCTTTAAACAAAACATGATTTTATTTACTTGATAAAAATCATCTTCACTTAATAATTTAACATAAAAATCCTTATAACCTCTTGAAAACAATTCAAATACATGGAATGAGTAGAAAAAAATCCTTAAGGAATATAAAATATTTAATAAAACTGTTAGTCCAAGAATATTTAATACCCATGAAAACATTTTCACAAAATAATTCTTTTCACCCATAAAACATAAACTACCTTTCTTACATTATATAATCATATGATTACAACAAACATATTATAAATAACAAAATATAAATGTAACATGTGGCTTCCATATGATAATTACATTGTATATTTCACATCTACATAGGGTGTAACCATCATGGTTATATTTGGAATACCCATTAAAGTATATTCCTTAAATCTCAATAGAGAAACCTTAAATTTTACATCCATCATGTTACCTACTACAATGGTGAGTTATCATGGGATAGACCAACCTTGGTTTATCATAGAACCTGTCATATACTTATGCATATCCTAATAACCATAAAATATTAATATTACATAATTGAAGCAAAAAGTAAAAATATCGTTTCCACTTTGAAAACACATTTCATCATTACAAGATGAAATATCATAAATGAAATCAATTTATATTTAAATAAACTTGAAAACGTGTAAATTAGTCATCAATAAATTAAAGTGACATAAAAATGGAAACATTAATTAATGATATATATATAAACATTCAATGTTATTTAAATAATCAATACCGTTTTAACACACAATTAATAAATATTTAAAGAATAATTTTGAATCCTATTTTCACATACCGCATTCAACAATTTGAAAGGAATTTATACATAAAAACATTCATGGAGATATAAATATTTCCTAAAAATCAGCATCAAAATATGAATATAAATGAGTTGGATTTAGAATATTATATATTTAAATCATTTAAAACGTTGTTTTAGATATAGTGTACACTAAAAATTTTAAAATTAAAATTTGACAACACGTGATATTATAACATTTAAAAATATTTTAAATATCATAAGTATAGATATAATATGGATAAGTAATTTAATGGGGTATGTGTATAAACATTATAAGGAAATAATATTACATATCCAAAAGAAATGTCGTGATGAATGGGGATTGAGATGAAGTCCTATACAAATATCATATCATTAGATTAGGGATAAATAAATGAAATAATTATGTGTGAAAAATATAAATACACATAAAATATGTTCATATTTTTTGTAAAACAATTATAGGTCATTCAAACATATTTTTGAAAAAAAACCATTACATGGTAATTTAACTCAATGAATGGGTATTGAGTTAAGATTTACCTTACCTTGAGTCTGACTCGTCACATACAATTGTTATGATCTTGAATAATATAAATATTTTAATTTATAAAATATTCATAACATTATTAAATTTTATTATTCATTTAGTATTTCTTACTACAAAGTTATGATAATTAGTTAATTATTTGTGTTCATATCAGATGTTGTGTCGATGTTTGATACTTGAGTAAAAAATGATCATATTTTTATTAAAATATTACATGTGTTCATTAGTAAATCATTCCAAAATGATATTAATGAAATAAATATAATATATATCCAGTATATATTTATTTAAAATTTTCCATATCATTTTCAGATAATAAATTAAATGTACCATTCATGAAGGCGGTAGGTCGTTCGTACGTATGAACACTACTTTCATTGTTATTACATATTAAATGAATGAAAACTAAATAAAACATAGGAATAATATAATTCTTGTATAATATATATTTAATTTATGTTACATAATTTTGTTAACACTATCCTTTATACATTACATGTATGGCATGAACGAGTCATATCACATTGATGGGGCAGTGGACCACAATTTCTCTAAAGAAAATATCATATTTAAACATTATGGAGAGCATAAACGTATGTTACTAATAAAAATTAAAAAGTAATAGAGACAAAAAAATTTAATATATATCATATATAAATAAATATCCATCATAATGTCCACCATGAGAGGTTGTAGGATAAAATTTACAATCATTGATTCGTGAGGCAGTAGTTCACCGTACACCGAAACTGTTTGTTTGTATCCATTACATGGAGGTGTGAATAACTGTCAGTATCATCCATAGAATAAAAATTCATTTTATTTTGATTATACTGTTTTTTTATAAATTAACTTATAAAAAATATTTTAATGGGTTAGTGAAGGAAATTAAAATAAAGGATCTTGAGAGAATACATGGCTCTCAATCTCGTAACTCCATTTGATTTGATCATAAATAATTAATTTATTACCCATATGCCCAAGGTAAGTCTTATATGAGGAATGGTGTGATGTTGGTAGCTTATTTTATTATATTTTTTTGTGAGAAAATGGTTGTGAGAGGTTTGATTAAGCGGGTTGAGTTTGTGGCTCTTTATAAGAGGGATGAGTGGCACATTAGGAATGTCTTAAAATATTATATTATAATTAATTTATTCTGGAGTTATAATATATAAAAATTGAAATATTTGAATTATAATATGGACATGGGTCTAAATAATATCATCCAATAGGTTTTAGTCATGTTTAGTTTAAAAAGAATATCCTAATTTTTTGGATTTAACCGTTATATAAATAAATTAAATAATACCATTTATTCTTAAATTTTTACACTATATTGTTAATATAGTTACTATAAAATCTAAAGAGAATGTATTGTGGATCAATAATGGAAGTTTTAACATTATATATGGAAGTATTATGATTCATAAATTTCATTTACTATAATATAATTTAATAGAACCATATTTTTTTAAAAACAATTAATGTCAATTTTGACACAATTTAGTAATTATTTTTTGATATTTTCATGAAAACATGATTCATTTGAATAAAACACATTAACTCGAATATAAAATGTTATAATAATCCATAAAAGTATTTTAATCCAACAACATTTAAAATTAATTTTATTTTATTATTTATAATATCACTGATTTGAATCATTCTTTAATAAGGTAATCACTACATCATCATTATGTTATAATGAAAAGTATTTATATATTGTCTAAATATTATAAATAAAATAAAATATTGTAGGAATTTGTTTTATTTTTCTAATAATTATTTATAGTTAAATATATCAATTATATATCCCCAATTTATGATTATATTTGTAAAAATATATATGTTTATATTATATTTACCTTTTCTTTTAATTAATTATTATAACATTTCATTTTCACACCAATGTTGATCCCAAGTGCCGAAAGATCAGACTATCGAATTTTTTTGTCACCCATGACTCATTCACTAGGATTATTACATGCTTTAGGATAGATTTATATTATTATAATATTACCTTTTACTCTTATTTAGTTGATATACACTTTATCCCTGGTAAATAAAAATAGTTTTTTAAGTTACTATTCATATTCTCCAAAAATTTAAAGATTCTATTTAAAGGAATTGGACCTTATTATTCTAAATTTGAGATATATTTTCACAAAATTCCATATATATAAGATGAGTTCATTAATTTAAAATTAATTCTCATTTAAAAAACAATAATGTGGGTATTTAATATGTAATCTAACTATATAATTAAATTATATGAAAATCCAGTTTTGAATTAAAATGTAGTATTTTACTATTCAATAAAATAGAAATTATTTTAGAAATATATTAATAATTCAACCATGAATAATATTTATATCCCATTTCCTAATAATATGTTAATTATTTCCAATTGAAATTAATAAATTGTCAAAAACAGTATTCAATTTGGGTTCTCCATTATAAGGGTATAAAATTATATTTTTTTAAAAAAAATTATTTTATTCAAAAAATAGATTTATTTTTTATCATATCAATATAACATATAATATTGATTTAAAATAATAAATTAAATTTATATCTTATACATTTCATTAAATTAAAATCCATAATGTGTGATATGATTTTATAAAAACAATTATTCTCTTCAAAATAGGATTTTTTAAAAACAAATCCTTTATATTCAATTAGTTTTTTGATTCTATTTCTAATAAAATTTTTAACCAATGAATCATTCTTTAAACATTTATACAAATATTTTTATACTTATTTTGATGTTTATTCACTCCTTACATTGAAAAATCTAGGTTATAATGGTAAAATTTAGGAAATAATATTAATTATCTATTTAAGCTCTATATAGTGTATCATGTAAGATATTGAACATGAAATTTCTTTCTTAAAAACTAGGTTGTTACATCCACCACCCAATAATAAATTGAATCCTCAAAGATTGAATTTGGAGCCTTTAACTCGGGAAGGAAATTTCCAAATACCTTAACTGTAATCCCACAATAGAAAAAGGGATAACACAACTTCCACATTAAAATTATGAATGTGAATTACACAGGACACCCGAGATAACACCTACCAAGGTTCGAAGTTAAAAATCATGGATATGGATGAGAAACTAAATTTCACATTCTAATGTAGAGTGATATAAAAAATGATAAAGATAATGTTAAAAATAAGAAAGCCACAAACTTTTGATCGGTTAAACGGTCAAGGATATCCTAGTAGGATAAGTAAACATAAAACATTTTTGTTTTAATATACTTTTCATAATGTTGATGAATTTATTTTTGAGCTGGTCTGAGAACAAAAAGAAACATACTGACTTGCCATGTATAATATCATACTTTAATAAATATCTACCATAAGCTCATGTTTTTATCCAAACTATGAGTATTAATGATGACTTTGTCACACCAAAAGCACAATAATAATCTTATAAAAAATAACATAATATAGAAAATATGAACAATATATTTACCCTATAATTTAAAATTAACTGAAACCAAATTTTTTAGTTGAAGATCAGATAATCCCCCATAAAATAATCCATTAAAAAGATAATAAATAATTATAATCACGAAAATTAAGTATTAATACCCATGTTATAGATTGTCCATTCAACAAAAAATGCCCTTAAATTTTCTCGAAATAATCCAAAGTTTAATTGAATCCCAAAATTAAAAATGATTTGATCAGATAGTTTTCCAAGTTAAATATTATCATTTTTCTCCAATTAAAATATAATAATCTTAAATACATATACTTAAAATAGTAATTTACATAATCACAAATTTTGTATTTTAGGCTAATCATTTCCATAAATAACGCAAAATGAAAAATATCAACTTTAAAAACATAGATTTATCCAAATTAAATATCAACCATGAATCCTCAAATGATATCACATAGTATTCAATTTTACATAGGTATATTGGGTTTCCAATATATCGAACTTCTTCCAAAATAACACTTATCACATAATCATCAAATAATAATCCATACAAAGGTTATCCATTTGATAAAATATAGTTATAAGAATCATAATATTCCTAATCCCTAAAATAATTTAAGAAAAAGTAATGATTAATATTATCCAAGGAATTCACATAGGCCAATGGTAGGAGATAATGGCCTATCACACTTTGGTTGTGCATTCAATTCTAGAAGCTTTGACTGATGTGGCTGGTTATCACATGGTCTTGGTGTTGTGCTTTTTTAAAAATCATTGTAATTATTATAACATCAAAAAATGGGATAAAATGATTAAATATATCCATAACATCTTTTACCCTCATTGGATATTTTATATCTTTCATTTTTTATCCCTAAATGTACTAAACCATAACTACCTCAATAAAATGACTCAAACAATGTCGTTAATTACCTTGACGATTCCTATCATGAGCCTCAAAAAGGGGTTTCTACTACAGTTATCATATGATCAAACATTAAATAATAAAAACATGATGATATCCCTATCCCTTAATAATATATCCAAGTCTCCAATGTTATCCAAAACATACACTAATACCAACTAAAAGTCCCCATCTGTAAACGTTACAAAATCATTAGTTAATTAGAGAATTCACATTGATGGACTATTGGGATTTAGAGTTTTATAGAATTATACCATGACTATTATATAATATTCCTATACATTACATGTGGATATTTACACTCAGTATCCACTTTTTCCACCAAAAGAAACTCATTAATGAAACATGATTTTTTTCATAATAAAAATCCAAATGACTACGTCAATTCTCTTACCCATCCTTACACCCTATGGAACAAATTTAAAAATCATTTTATTCTCATAAGAAGGATAGTAAGGAATATAAAATAAGGAATAAAATTATTAGTTAATGTATATTTTATTCCCATGAATACATTTTCACAAAAATCATACCTTTCTCCCATAAATCAAAAACCATTTAGATTACATCATGAAAAAATATGATTCCTAAAAAACATCATAGAAATCATAAAACATATTTTGAAACTTGTGGAATTAATATCATACTTAACATTTTAGCTTTCATAACTACATGGGTTGTAACAATCAAGGTTTCATTTTGGAATACCCATCACAGTATATTCCCAAAATCTCATTAGAGAAAACATAAAGTTTACCTCCATAAAATTACCCAATGAATTGAGAGCTATCATGGTCTCACCCTCCCTAGATTTATCTGGGATCCACTCATATACTTATGAAATTCCCAAGAACTATATCATAATCAAAACTCATAAGTGATTCATAAAAGTAAAATAACATTTCGACTTTGAAATCAGATTTCATTTTTACAAGTCACACATTCATAAAAAAAATAATTTATTTTGAAATAAAATGTTAAACACATAAAGTAATCATAAATGCATTATATATTCAAAATATCATTATAATCTACTCATGATGTATATATATTGAAATAGTCAGTGCAATTTAAAGAATCAATCCTCTTTTAAAACAGTATTAAAACATTTTAATTGAGGATTTTTGAATCAATGTGTCCCATAACAATTTGAAAATTATGAAAGTAATTTACACATTAAAAATTTGATATCCTTATAAATAATACTTAAATTAATTTTGAAACCATGGACATGAATGAAATTTATTTTAGAGGCTAAATATTTAAAAAAATTAGAATGAATCTTTAGATAAAGGGCACATTACAATTTTGAACATTAAAATTATATGCCCCATGAAATTGGAACATTTTAATTGAAATTAAATGTCATGAGTACTGATATAATAGGGAAATTAAATTTAAATGGTGTTTTATATAATTTTTATAATGAAATAATTGTGAATATCATCTGTAAATTACTCAATGAATGGATATTGTGATTAAGTCCATTTCCAATATCATATCATTACATCAAACATAAATAAATGGAATAATTATGTCTAAAAAATAAAAAAACACCTAATAAAAGTTTATATTTAGTGTAGAAAAATAAGTGGTGAGCCACACATATTATTGAAAAAACAAAACCAATATCATGGATATTTATCTCAATTGATGGATATTGAGTTTAGATTTTCCTACCCTTGAGTCTGACCCATTACGTACAATCGTTATTTTCTAGAATAATAAACATAGGATAAAATCTACATTAATTACAATATTTTTAAATTTTATTATTCATTAAATATCACTTATTACCATGTTATAACAATGAGATAATTATTTGAGTTCGTTTCAAATGTTTTGTTCATGTTAGGTACATAATTCAAAAAAGAACTTTTTTATTAAAATTATCCTTGTGGTTATAATTACATAATATAATGAATGATATTAATGATTTAAATATCACATATAGAAAGTATATATTTATTTATAGTAGTCCATAACATTTGGAGATAAGAAATGAAAATCATCGTTCATGGAGACAGTAAGTCGTAGAAACGCATGAAGACTACTTACATCTCTCTGTCATTTTAATTGAGTAAAAACTAAATGATACATATGTATACTATAATTATAGTAGAATTTATATATCATATATGTTATATATGTTCATTAACTCTATATTGTATAGATTACATGTATTTCATGAATGATTCATATAACATTGAGGGGTCGGTGGTAGGAAAAAATTGAACAATCATTGATTCTTAAGGTAGTGGTTCACCATACCTAGATAAAGTATTTATGTATCCATTATATGGAGGTTTGTGTAATTATAGGTAGAATAAATAGCATTAAAATAACCAACTATATTAAGGATTCTGGTTTGGTTATAATATATTGAATAAAATGTTTTTTGGGGGTCGATGATTGAATATAAAAGGAAGGAGTTTAAGATAAGGCATTACCTCTAAAACATGTAACTCTTTTTTATTTGAGCCTAATGGATTCCTAGAGATTCCTTATAACAATGGTACGGAATTTAAGTGTAAGGTATTTGACATTGAGAGTGTATTGGGGTTGAATTTAGGAGATCCAAGGGGCCTTCTAGGTGTGAGTAAGTGGGTAGAGGAGGTGGCCTTTTGTACGTGGGAGGAGGGGTTCTTTAGGAATGACAGGAAATATTATTTTATTATATATATTTTTTGAATTATAATAGCTAAAAAGTGATATATTGAAATTATAAGATGGTTATTCGTCCAAATCCTCTCGACCAGTAGTTTTATAAAATTTTATGTCCCATATTTATTCTTATCATTTGGCATTAACCTCTATTTAAAAAAAATTCTCTTACCATGCCATCGTGTATTTTTTCACATTATGGTTATCATATTTACTATTAAATGAATAGAAAACATAAAGTGGATCATTAAGGTCATTTGCAATATTATCTATGTCACTTTTCATAATCTATCTTTTTATGACATTTATATGATTTAATAAAATTGATTTTTTTTTAAAACATGATTATGTGAACAATAAATGTAGAATTCTGCCTTTTCATCACATAAACATTCATTAAATTTTACAAAACCAAGGATCTTTATGGTTTAGTGTCTTGGAAACCAAGAACTTAAAACATGAAAACATAAAACTCTCTTCTTAAACACTTGAAAGGATTCTCCACATGTTCATCCTAGGTTCATTACTTCATCTCATAACCTTGGGACGTACATCAAAAGAAAGGATGAGAAAAAGGCCCAGTAAGGGAGACAATTTGAAAAATTTAACATGTGAACTTGGGATACATCAACAATGTCGTGAAAAAGAACTTTAAGTCATGAGAAAGAAATGGTGAGGCATATCATAATAAAAATAACTTTTTTCATAACTTGAATATGCGGCTACAATATTTAATATTGAAAATCATTCTGTTTCACCAAGGTCCATCCCCAAGGTGTCATTAAAAATTACCAAGTTTATTCACCATGGTATCAGTCTAAAAGGCCATCTCTAGAGATTAAGTCTTTACCTAATGCATTGGAGCGCTATCAGGGTGCACCCTTGAAATGTCGTTTTTATCATGTGAGACATATATATCATCATCAATCATTTCATAAACAACCAATATAGCATAGAAGGAATGGGTTTCATTCCATAATCATAATGTTTTAAAAACTTCTTTAAAGACATGATCTTTGTGTCACTTTAAAACCCACAGAAAAGGAAGGTGGGTCTCATGTATGTATATCACAGAATTTAAAATAAAACATTTTGGTATATATGTGAATACCCCTATATAATATAGATATTTTATTATCCACTTAATAAAATAAAATAACTTTAGAACAAGATAGAGAGACATTTGGAGACGGAAATTTTACAGTATAACGACTATGTTTCAAGGTTTTAGAAAACATTGAAAAGTGAGGGGACATGGGTAAAACATTCATAAATGACCCATAAAATAGTAGAGGGACGGAATATGAAGGATATATGAACATGGTAATGAATTTTTAATGATATACCATATGAAATGAAGAACATGAAAGGAATAAAAAAATAAGATTTCTCTTATAAAAATTCAACAACCTAATCGTGCCACTTAAAACTTCAAAATACTGAATTGAAGAGATCAAATAGGGTATCTCATCATATGAACATAAAAGATCAGTATGATAGATATATATATAATTCCCCAAAAAAATAAAAAAGGAACTTGAAATAATTGATCTGAAAGTATAACTTTGAAAAATGAGAAAGATGAACGAATCCCTTAAAAATTTGGCAGCCTAACGGCACCACTTAAAACTTCAAAATACTGAATTGATGAGATCAAATAGGGTCTCTAATTATATGAAAATAAAAGATAAGTATGATAGATATTGAGAAAATACCCCAAAATAATAAAAAATTAACTTGAAATACTTGACAAGAAATTAGATCATTGAAAAATGAGAAAGGTGAACGAATCCCTTAAAAATTCGGCAGCCCAACGGCGTCACTTAAACTTCAACAAAAATTGAATTGACAAGATCAAATAGATTATATAATCATATGAACATAAAAGATCAGTATGATATATATGGAGATCATACCCCAACATAATAAAAAATTAACTTTAAATACTTTACATGAATGGAGATCTTTGAAAAAAATTAGAAGGGTGAAAGAATCCCTTAAAAATTCAGCAGCCTAACGACGTCACTTAAACATCAACAAAAATTGAATTGAAGAGATAAAATAGGGTGTCTTATAATATGAACATAAAATATCAGTATGATAGATATAGATATAATACTCCAACATAATAAAAATTAACTTGAATGACTTTACAATAAAATAGAACTTGAAAATGAGAAGGGTGAAAGAATCTGTTACAAAACATTCGGTAGCCTAACGGCGCCACATAAACATTCATAAAACGAAATGATGACAGTATGGGGGGGTATATAATCATATGAACATAAAAAGGACAGTATAATGAATATAAAATATCATCCTCCAACATAAAAATATGGAGCATAAAAGAAATGACATAAAAGAGATCACTTGAAAAGAAAGAGAGGGGTTGGATCCTTTACCTTAAAACGTAACTCTTAAAACTCAAAGGATTGGTCCTAGAGGGATTGTGGGCACCTTGAGAGAACTCCTTGGGAGGTAATGAGACTGGAGATTTTTTGGGGGAGAGTTTGGAGTCGAATGTATGAGAGGATGGCTTGGTATTTATAGGGAAAACGAGGGGACAAGGCATTAATGGCCAAGGGACACTTCATTGGTGGTTTTGGAAAAACCATGGGCTTTCCCATGGTATTTTCCCATGATGTTGGCTAATTGGAACACCTTATACCTTATCTTTCTATTCATAAGTCGACCATATAGATTACATACTTAATACATCATTTAATGATGTCATTAAACACCCGTAACTTAAAAACTATATTTTAACTATTCATCGAAATTTCAACATTCTTAGAAAAAACCCAAAAATTACCATAACATAATATCGATGCTCTGAGTTCAAAAATGAAATCCATTTTATAAAATAATTTTCTAAATAATTTTATTTTTATTTTTAATTTAAAAAAACTATTCACTCAAAAAATCTAATACTTGACTAATAATTTATAAAACCGTTATTTAACCATTTTATTGAATCTCAATAATTAATCAAGGTGCCTATATTATATTAAAACATTCTTTAAATGACATTACTAATACATTTGGTCACATTACTAATCCTAAGCATAAAATCACTATTCATAATTTACTATTCATCAAAAATTAAGTTGATCTTATTAGACTATAAATTTCGTACTGAACATAATTGTAGAAGACAATTTTTTAAAAATAATTACACATAATTAGTTATCTAATGTTTACATAAACATTTTTTTCTAAATTACCCTTTCTCTAAAATTCAAGAAAAATATGCATACTATATTTTATTCGGTCATTTGAAAATTCATAAACTTCATCATAAGAAGAAATCCCAATTTTTTTTTAAAACAAAGGATTAAATAAGGCGGTTACTGTATCCTTACATAGCCCCTTATCACACCAGCATAGGACCTAAGTGTAAGGTGTGATAAGGTGAGAGAATCCGAGGGAGGCTCAGCCAACATCGCATGATTAGTAACTTATATCAGTTTGAACTTCTCGCGAAGGCGATTCCGTTCTAGCTTCACACGATGAAGTTTGTCTGGGGTTTGGTCCACAGCAAAATCCAGTGGTGCTACCTCCTTCCCAAGTTCTATTAGATCTGCTTCGCTCGGTCCATGCCTACTAGGTGAGGACATCGAATCTTCTTTCTATATTAATTAACCAATATTACTTGTATTTAGAGACAATAATAGAAACCTTTAGTTTCCTGTGGTCATATTGACCAATGGTCATATAACAGTCAAAACCCAACGGTCACATTTTAATTATACTAATGTTATCAAATAAAAAAGTTTTGTTGGGTATAAAAAATAAAATAACACACAAAATTAAGAAACAAGATTTATTCAAAATTTCAGGTCGTTACAATCTTCCCCCCTTAAGAAATTGCGTCCTTGCAATTTTTAAAATTGGGTTTTGAAATTTCATTGAAAGTCACACATCGGAAAAGGAATCAGTAAAACTGTTACATTAAAAGAAATAAAGGGAAGTAAAAAAGGCCACAAGAGTTAACCCCTACTAGGATTCTATGTAGGAAAATATAGATATAGAAGAAAAACAAAGGGTCATGTTCTGAGGGAGAGTGATAGAAAACATGATTAGGAGAATGTTAACCACGAGAAAATCCAAAACTTATGATGTGTGTAAACGGTCTTTGATTACCTAGTAGGAAACATAATCCAACAACATTTTTGTTTTACGTTTATTTTCATAATTTTGAGGATTTCATTTACTACATAGAACAAAAATATAAGGAAATATACCCACCTTCAAGTAGAGTTTCATCCTTTAATAAGTCTCTACCAAAAATAATCTTTTCTACAAAAGATGAGAATTCAAATACATTTGGTCTCATCAAAAGAACAAGAATCATCTCCTAGAGAATCACATAACCCAAAAAAGATTAACTATTTCTTCTATCATTAAACATTATCCCAAAAACAGAAAGTGTAAGGTAAAACAACTCTTCCAAAAGAAAGAATCCCATAGTAATGGAAACTAATTTTAAATCTTCAAAGTTCCATGGTACTACCCAAAGTTCATCATCGACCATTCCATAAATAACGGTCCTTAAAATTCCTCAAAATAAACCAAACTAAGATTGATACCCAAATACAAGAAGGATTTGAAAACATAGTCTTCAAAAATTAACTTCATTGTTCATCTCCAAACAACATCAACCACTCATAACATCTTATAACAAAAGTAGCTAACCTAAAAATATTTTACCCAAGATAGGTTAATCATTTCCATAATTAAATGAAATTACTATAAGTCCACCTTAAATTCATCGATTCTTCAAAATATAAGTCAACCTAGCTCCTCAATGAATATACCATAGTAATCCATTTACCTAGATCATATAGGGTCCCCAAAATAGTGAATGTCTTCCAAAATAATAATCACCTTTTAATACCCTAATCATCTCTATCATGTTAATATGACAATCGTCGCATTTCCTATCACATTGGATGTTGGGGCATGTTCTTCCATTTTTCACCATTAACTAAGAAGATAAGGTATAATTAGGGGCTTAAATACTTAGCCAATAATCATGATAAGGAACTTCAAGCATATAAGGATAACTTTTAGAAGAAAAGTATACCCTAACATGTGATCCCCTAAGTTTCAAACAAGGTTATCCATTATCATATATTCTTATTTGAATCTTTATTTTATTTTATCTTTGTTCCTTTAATAATAGTTCATACTAAGCTTATGAATTTACCAAAGCATATCCACCGGAAGTGCCGTAACCAAGAGTGTAGAAAGTCCCATTGTCGTGTACCAGTTCCCGTTTGAGTCTATCTCAAAGATGTGTTTTCGGGTTTTACACCTATGTACATTTGTGCCAGATCCACCTCTACCTTCTCGTATCCAAGCAGGGATGTATTTTCATGGCAACCCCTTACTCACAACTCACCAAAATACCAGGAATATTTCGTATATTTAAAATTTTCTATAGGGTTTTTCCTAGAGTTTTTATATCCTAATTTCCACAAATAACTGAACCATACTCTGATACCAACTGTACCATCCCTCTTTTTTTATCACATAAACTTTCATTACATTTTACAATACCGAGGATCTTTAAGGTTTAGTGTCTTGGAAACCAGTAACATAAAACATGAAAACATAATACATTCTTCTTAAACACTTGAAATGATTATCCTAATGTTCATGCTAGGTTCATTAGTTCATCTCATAAATTGGGGACATACATCAAAAGAAAGGGTGAGCAGAAGGACCAGTAATTGAAACAAGTGGAAACATTTAACATGTGAACTTGGGATACATCAACAATGTCATGAAAAAGAACATTAAGGCATTATAAAGTAATTGTGAGGCATATCATAATAGAAATAACATTATTAATGAATTTAAGATGTGGATAAAACATTTAATATTGACAATCATTCTATTTCACCAATTTCCATCCCCAAGGTGTCATTAAAAATTACAATGGTTATTCACCAAGGTATCCGTTTAAAAGGTCATCTCTAGAGAATAAGTCTTTACCCAATGCATTAGAGCGCTATCAGGGCACACCCTTGACATGTATTTATTATCATGTAAGCCAAATATATCATCGTAAAAATTTCATATACAACCCATATAGCATAAAAGGAATGGGTTTCATTTCATAATCATAATGTTTCAAAAACTTCTTTAAAGACATGATCTTTTTGTCACTTTAAAACCCAAAAAAAGGAAGGTGGGTCTCAGGTATTTAATCCCAAAATTTAAAATATGAAATTTTGGTATATATGTGAATAACCCTATAGAATAAATAGCTTTAAATAATCACTTAATAAACTAAAAGATCTTTAGAACAAGAGAGATAGACATTTTGAGACCGAAATTCTTCAGCATAACGATTATGTTTCGGGGTTTTAGAAAACAATGAAAAGAGAGGGGACATGGGTCAAACATTCATAAATGACCCATAAAATAGTATACGGACAGAATATGAAGGATATATGATCATGGTAATAAAATTTGAATGATATACCATAAGAAATGAATAACATGAAAGGAACACAAAAATAATATTTCTCTTATAAAAATTGGGCAGCCTAACGGCGCCACTTAAAACTTCAAAATTCTGAATTGAAGAGTTAAAATAGGTTCTCTCATGATATTAACATAAAATATCAGTATGATAGATATAGATATCATACCCCGAAAAAATAAAATGGAACTTTAAATACTTGATATGAAAGTAGAACTTTGAAAAATAAGAAAGGTGAATGAATCCCTTGAAAATCCGCTAGCCTAACGATGCCACTTAAAACTTCAAAATACTGAATTGAAGAGATCAAATAGGGTCTCTCATCATATGAAAATAAAAGATCAGTATGATATATATATAGATCGTACCCCCACATAATAAAAAAGTAACTTGAAATACTTGACATGAAAATAGATCTTTGAAAAATGAGAATGGTGAACGAATCCCTTAAAAATTCGGCAGCCTAACGGCGTCACTTAAACTTCAAAAAAAATGAATTGACGTGATCAAATAGGGTATTTAATCATATGAACATAAAATATCAGTATTATAGATATAGAGATCATTCCACAACATAATAAAAAAAGAACATGAAATATTTTACATGAAGGTAGATCTTTGAAAAAAATGAGAAGGGTGAAAGAATCGCTTAAAAATTCGGTAGCCTAACGGCGTCACTTAAACATCAAAACGAAAAATGAATTGACGAGATAAAATAGGGTATCTCATAATATTAACATAAAATATCAATATGATAGATATATATATCATACCCCCACATAATAAAAAGGAACTTGAAAGACTTGACATGAAAATAGAACTTGAAAATGAGAATGGTGAAAGAATCTGTTACAAATATTTCGGCAGCCTAACGACGCCACTTAAACATTCATAAAACGAAATGATGAGAGTAAAAGGGGGTCTCTCATCATATGAACATAAATCAGAATGTATAATTAATATAAAAGAACATACTCCAAGATAAGAACATGGAGCATAAAAGAAATGACATAAAAGAGATCACTTGAAAAGAAAGAGAGGGGTCAGATCCCTTACCTTAAAACGTAACTCTTAAAACTCAAATGTTGGGAAATTGAGGGCTTGGGGGAACCTTGGGAGGACTCCTTGGGAGGTAATTAGACCATATATTTGTTGGGGGAGATTTGGGAGTCGAATTGATGAGAGGATGGCTTGGTATTTATAGGAAAAGTGAGGGGACAAGGCATTAATGGCCAAGGGACACCTCATTGGTGGTTTTGGAAAAACCATGGGCTTGCCCTTGGTATTTTCCCATGGTATTGGCCACATGGAACAACTCATAACTTATATTACTATTCATAAGTCGAACATATTTTTAAAATACTTAATACATCATTTAATGATGTCATTAAACACCCGTAACTTAAAATCTGTATTTTCACTATTCATCGAAAATTCAACTTTCTCAGAAAAAAACCCAAAAATTACCTTAACATAATATCGATGCTCTGAGTTCAAAAATGAAATCCATTTTATAAAAATAATTTTCTAAATATTTTTAATTTAATTTTAAATTGAAAACACTATTCACTCAAAAAAACGAATACATTACTAATAATTTATGAAACCATTATTTAACCATTTTATTGATTCTCATTACTTAATCATGGTTCCTATATTATATTAATACATTCTTTATGTGATATTACTAATCAATTTGTTCACATTACTAATCCTAAGCATAAAATCACTATTCATACTTTACTATTAATCAAAAATTAAGTTGATCTTATTAGACTCTAAATTTCATACTGAACATAATTGTAGACGACCATTTTTTGAAAATAATTACACATAATTAGTTATCTAAGGATTACATATTTTTTTTAAAAAATTATCCTTTCTCTAAAATTCACCAAAAATATGAATACTATATTTATTCGGTCATTTGAAAATTCATAAACATCATCATAAGATGAAATCCCAATTTTTATTTTAAACAAAGGATTACACAAGGCAGTTACGGTCTCCTTACATAGCCCCTTATCACACCAGCATATGACCTAAGTGTAAGGTGTTCTAAGGTGAGAGAATCTGAGGGAGGCTCTGCCAACATCACACGAGTATTAATTTCTATCAGTTTGATCTTCTCGCGAAGGCGATTTCGTTATAGCTTCAGACGATGAAGTTCGGCTTGGGTTTTGTCCAAATCAAAGCCCAGTGGTGCTACCTCCTTCCTATGTATTGTTATATGGGCATCGATCAGTCCAAGACAGCTCGGTGAGGCCATAAAATCATCTTTCTATATTAATTAACCAGGATTACTTGAATTTAGAGACAATAATAGAAACATTTAGTTTCCAGCGGTCACATTGACCAATGGTCATATAACAGTCAAAACCGAATGGTATCATTTTAATTATACTCATGTTATCAAGTGAAACAATTTTGTTGAGTATAAAAAATAAAATAACACACAAAATTAGGAAACAAGATTTATTCAAAATTTCGGGTCATTATAATAAAACTATTTAGTAATTGCTTTTTTTAATTCATGACAATATGATTAATTCAAATAAACATCATTTACTCAATGATAACATCTAATAGTCAACCATAAAATAAGTGTATGACATTAATAATTTCAAATTAAGTTTATTTTAATATTTATAATATCATTTATTTGAATCCTTCATTAATATGGTAATCACTATATCATCATAGTGTCATATATAAATGTATTTATATAATGACTAAGATTTATAAATTAAATACAATGATCTAATAAAAATTTTACGATTTATAATGGATTTTTATATTCAATGTGATCAACTATATATCCCCATATAAAAATTGTTTTAAAAAAGAGATTCATATTTATGTTATATTTCCATTTACATTAAATAAATAATTATAACATGTAATTTTCACACCCATGTTGCTCTTGAATGAAAAATGTTTTGCTGAATTATTTTTATGTTTACCATGACTCATAAATATGGTTATAAACATGTGTTAATGTAGTTATATTTTATAATAATATTATTTTTACCCTTATTTATCTAATTTACCCTATAACCATAGTAATTTTATAACATTTCTGAAGTTATTATTCAGAAGTTCTAAAAATAAACGGTTTGTATTTACAAAACTGGTACCTCCTTATTCAGAATATGGAATTAATTATTCCAATTCCAGATATAGAATTTTTAGTAAGTAATTTAAAATTAATTACGTTGTAAAAAGAATAAAGAAGATTTTTAGGAAATAAAAAACTATCAAAAAATTAACATGTTTTCATTCCAATTTATATGTGAATTTACATCCAATGAACAAAATTTGAATGAATAATAAAAAAATTTCCCATTTCACTTTACATCCAATTAAAATTAAAATCTAACTATATAAATATATTATATGAAAAGGTAGTTCAGAATTTAAATTCAATTTTTTAAATATTTATTAAAATATGAATTTCATCAAAAAAATACCAAAATCTCAACCATGGATAACTTTTATATCCAACATCAAATGAATATGTTTATAATGTCAAATTTAACATATAAAACACTCAATAGATTATTTTAAAAGGGTTCTCCTTGAGAAGAATGTAAAACTATATATTTTTTTTAACAAATACATTATTTATTTGGAAAATATAATTTTTTTCGTCTATCGTTACATTAAAACATATAAGATAGATTTAAAAAATTAAAATTATTAAAAAAATATCATTTTTACTGAATAAAATTCCATAAAGCGTTATATGATATTATAAACACAATTATTCCATTTTAAATATGTGTTCAAAAAAATATATATTATTTTCATTTGGTTTTTATATCAATTTCAACAAAATTTATTAACCAATGAATAATAATTTAAACATAAGTAATAAATATTTTCATAATTCATTCGATATTATTAACTACCTCAATTCCAACATCTAGGATATAATAGTGACATTTAAATATTCATACTTAGTTGTTCGTTTAAGCTCGTTGTAATGTATTTTGTATGCTGTTGAACATAGTATTTCTCTTATAATGTAGAGATGTTACATGCTACCCAATTTAATAAATTGCATCCTCAAAATTTGAATATGGGGTTAGTATCTAGGTTAGGAAATTTCATTATACCTTTTTTTATAACCCACATAAAAAAGGATTCATAAAACAACCACATTAAAAATTGAAAGTGAAGTACAACGTTCACCTGAGATATCACATTCTAGGGTTACATGTATGCAGAAATTGATATGGAAAGAAATATAAGTGTAATTTTCTATTGGATAGTGTTATAAAACATGATAATATTAGTGATAAAAATTAGAAAACTACAATCTTTTGATGGGTTCAATTGTCTTTGATTTCTTAGTAGGAAAATTAAACTGAGAACCTTTTTGTTTTAATATACTTTTAATAAAGATTATGATTTTATTTATGATCTTGAATAAGAAAACAATAAACATACAAATATTTCAACTAGAGATTCATCAATTAATAAATTTATACCACAAATTCACCATTTGTCTAAATTATGAGTATTCAATATGACATAGTTACACCTAAATCACGTGAGTGAACTTCTATAGAATTTCATAATCGACTAAAAATGAACAATATATTTCTACTATCAATAGACATTAACCAAACCAAAATGTTAAGTACAATATCAAATAATCCCTAAAAAATAATCCTTATAAGGGGAATTAATAATTTTAACATCAAAATTTCATTTGTACATACAATTTTCTACATAGACCATTCAACAAAATAAATTCCCTTAAAATTCATCAAGAAATTTGAAAATAAAATTGAAACCCAAAAATTCGAATTTTTTGACCCTATAGTCTTCCAGAATAAATATTATCCTTTTTCCCTAATTAAAATCAGCTACTCTTAAAGACACATACATAAAATTAATTAACATAATCACATATTCTCTATAATAGTTTTTTCATTTACATAAATAAACCAAATCACTATATTTCCACATTAAAAACACAAATTCTTCAAAAATAAAATTCAACCATTATTCATTAAATTATATACTGTGTTATTCAATTTTACCTAGGTAAATAGGCTTCCCAAAGTACTGAACGTCTTCCATAATAATATTTGTAACATAATCATCAAATAATATTCCTATACAATGGATATACATTTGATAATGCATACAATCCTCTAATAAAATAATCAAAATCTATAAAACTATTTTACAATAAATAATAATTCATACTAACTAGATAATTCACGTAGGCCAGTGGTGGGTGATAAATGTTGGTCACACACCAGTTGTGGGTTCGATTCCTACATCCTTGTACAACGTGATGGGTAGTCACATGATCTCTGTGTTTTCATTTGTCAAAAAAAATTATAATTCATATTACATTTAATAATTTTTATAAAATCCTCAAAAATAACCATATCATGATTTACCATCAATGTTATACCATTCATTTTTCATCACCAAAATTACTAACCCACAACATTCTAATGAAATTGTCTCCAAAAATGCTGTTAATTACATTTAAATTTCATATCATAATCCTCCAAAATGGTTTCTATGTAATTGATTTTATCATTAACCTTAAAATTATAAACCCATGATGACATCCTTAACCCTTAAGAATACATCATAATATCCATTTTTTCTAAACCATCCTATGATACCAACTCCAATACCATCCTTAAACAATACATAATTTTGAGTAATGTTATAAATTCCCATTGAGAAATTTTTCAGTATTATAGTTTTAGAGAATTAGTCCCTAACTATTACATAATATACCTAGACATTACATGTCTGTAGTAACGCTCTGTATCCACTTTTTCCACCCATGGAATCCCTTTAAAGAAAATATGATTTATTTTCAGTGATAAAAATATTCATTACTTGTTCCTTTATCTTACCCATTCTTATACATTGTGGTACACATTTATAGAAACATGGTTTGAGAATGAAACACTCATTACTTATTGTAATATAAGGAATAAATCTATTAGACTTTGAGAATTTATAACCCACGAAAACAGTTTCACAAAATCCTATATTTCGCCAATAATACATAACCAATTAATCTTAAATCGTGTAATTGTGTGATTTTAACTAAAATTAATAGATATCATAAAAAATAAAAGTAACATGAGGCATCTATATCATACTTATGTTTTATCTTTCACACCAACATATGATGTAACCTTCATGGTTACGTTTGGAATACTCATCACAGTATATTCTCTAAATTTCTTGTGGGAAACCTAATCATTTACCACTATCACACTACCAAATGCATATTTGTGCTATGATGGGCTCACCCAAACAAGGTTTATCTCCGAACAACCCCTATACATAAGAAATTATCAAAACCATAAAGTAATAATAACACAGAAATGGATCATAATGGATGAATTAACATTTCTACTTTGCAATCACAATTCATCGTTACAAGACACACACTCTTAAATGAAAAAAATATATTTTTAAAAATTGATAAATATGTAATGCAATCATCAATAAATTATAAAGACATAAAATAGAGATTATTTGTTCATGAAGTATAAATATAAGAAAAATTCTATGTTACTGAAATAATCAGTCCCCTTCTAATAAAAAATTAAAATATTTAAAAATAATATTTTTGAATCAAAGTGTCCAATTCCATATTGAATCTTTTTAAATGAATTTAAATGTGAAAACATTCATGAACATATAAATATATCCGTAAATAATTTTGAAAACTTCTTCCTGAATGATAAGTCTTTAGAATATGAATTAATTAAAACATTTTAAATGATATATTAGATCAAGAGTACATTACAATATTAACATTTAAATATGATGGCACGTTAAATTAGTATATTTTATAAGGAATTAAATATCATGGGTATAGAAATAATATGTATATGTAATGTAAAAGGGTCATTATATACACATTTTAAAGAAATAATTATGCATATCGTCAAGAAATTTCTCAATGAAATGAGATTGAGATAATGTCCCATACAAAGAACTTTAATTAGATCAAAGATAAATAAAATGAATTATTATGTGTGAAAAAATATAAATACAACCAATATAAATGAATATTTAGTGTAAAATAATGAACCTTCATCCACACATATTCTTGTAAAAAACAATGTCCTCGATATTTTACTCAACTAATGAAGATTGAGTTAAGATTTATCTTACATTTTGAATGACTCGTCACATACAATCAAAATGATCCTGAATAATAAAATTATGATAATTTATACATGATTAATAACCTTTTAAAATATTATTTTTCATTTTATAAAACTAATTACCAAGTTATATCAATAACATAATTATTTGAGTACATATAGATGTTCTGTCGATGTTTGGTACTTGAGTGAAAAATGAACTAGTCATGATTAAAATTATCCTTGGGGGAATAATTCAATCATATACAAAATGATATTCAAGATTTAAATATCATATATATCCAGAATATATGTTTTTCAAATAGTCCATAAAATTTGTATATAAGAAATGAAATTCACCGTTAATGAAGATGGTAGGTCGTACGTACGCATGAACACAACAATTATTTCATTGTTATATTAAAGGAATGTAAAGTAAATGATACATAGATATATTAAAATTATATTATAATTTATATTTTATATGTGTCACATATGTTAATTAACACTTTCATTTATATATTCCATGCATGGAATGAATGATTCATATCACACTGAGGGGGCGGTTGTCCACACTTCCTCAAATGAAATTATCATATGAATACATTATGTAAAGTGAAAAGCTATGTTAATAATAAAAATTAATGATTCATAGAGACAACATAAATATAATATATAAAATTTATAAATATTATTCCTTTATTATAGCCACCATGAGAACTGGAAGAAAAAAATTGAACAAAAATTGCTTCGTTAGCCAGAAGTTCACCATACATAGAAACAATATGTTCAAATCCATTATATTGAGGAGTGTGTAATTGTAGGAAAAACACTTAGAATAAAAATATTATTTTATATTGTGCATACTTGTTTTTTTTATAGTATAATTTAATAAAATCATATTGGGGAGTTGGAGAAGGAAAATAAATGAAAGGATCTGTAGAGAAAATGTTAACTTTAAATTGGATAATTTCTATTGATTTGAGATTAATATATTCATTGAGATTACTTTGGACCATGGTAAGGCTTATAAGTGTAAGGGAGGTATTATGGGAGATTATTGTATCTGATGTTGGGAATGCCAAGTGGCAGGACATGTCTGAGTAAGTGAGTAGAGGCAGTGTCCTTTTATAAGAGGGAGGAATGGCACTTTATGAATGTCTGAAAAATATTATATTATTATAAATAGATTTTATAACTAAAATATCTATAAAGAGATACGTTTCAATTATAATATTATTATTGATCTTAATCCTTTCAACTAATAGGTTTTAGTCAACTTTATCTTAGTAATTTATTGTTATCTTTTTGAAATAACCATTACTCAAATAAATTAACTCTTACAATGTCTTCTTATATTTTTTAACTATATGGTTAATATAGATACTAAAAAATTCCATGAGAACCTAATGTGGTAATTAATTACATTTTTAAAATAATATAAGTAATTTAACTGAATTATATATTTTAATGTCAATTTCACCTTTTAATATAAAATTATTTGTTTGAAAAATTCTTTTATGTCACTTTTGAAACTAATTAGTAATTGATTTTTGTGAAATTAATGAAAACATTATTAATTTGAATAAACTACATTAAATTAAATACAGTGTGTCATTATAATAATTTAAATTCATGTTTTACAATAAAATATTCATATTAAATTTATTTTAATGTTTAGCTTATAATATATTTGAATCTTTCATTAATAAGTTAATCACTACAACGACATTTTGTCAAAAAAAATGTATTTAACTAAAAATTATAAATTAAATAAAATTATTTATAAAATCATTTTACATTATAAATAACATTTTTTAAAATCATATCAAATATATAACCACACTATAAAAAAATTTCGTAAAAAGATACATGTTTATGTCATATTTCGCTTTTATTTTAAATTATTTATTATAACACGTCATTTTCATACCCATGTGGCTCTAAAATTCCAAAGGCACGGTGTAATGATTTTTTTGTTTCCCATGACTCACTAAATTTTATTAGAAATATTCTTAAGGTAGTTTTAAATTAATATAATATTATTATTTTTTCTTTATTTACTTTATTTACCCTTTAACCATGTTATATAAAAATAATTATAAAAGATACAATTCATAATTTACAGAAATAAAAGTTAAAATTTACACAATTTAAACATTCTGGTTCCATATATGTAAGCTATTTTTCCAAATTCAAAACACATAAGTTTCAATAAATTATTTAAAATTAATTTCCATTGTCAAAACAGTAAAATGGGTTTTTAAAAAGTAGAAACAATCAAATGATTGACATGTGTTTATGTCATATTTAAATGCCAAATTACTTAAAATGAGAAATTATGGATTAATGTTTAATTTTTTTCCACTTAATTATTAAAATAAATTAAAAATTAAGTATTACTATATATATATATAAATAATAAGAAATTGTAGTTTTGAATTAATATGCAGTATTTTCACTATTCATTAAAATATGAATTTTAGCAGAAAATAAAAAAATATCATGCAAGGTCAATTTTTATGTCCCAAATACTATAAAATGGTTTATAATGTCATATATAACAAATAGTATATTCAAAAGTATATTTAATTATGGTTCTCCATCAAAATAAAGTAAAACTGGGTTTTTTAAATGATATCTTTTATCCAAAAAAATGAATTTGTTTTTATATAATATAATCAAAACATATAAAATTAATTATTAACATTATATTAAATTATATATTATACATTAAATAAAAAACCTAAATAGTGATATTATTTTATAAACATAGATATTCTCTTTGAAATAGGATTTCATAAACACACACACTTATATTCAATAAGTTTTTATTTTTATATATAATAACTTTTTTGAAACCATTGACTCATTAATTAAACATTGGTAAACCATATTTTCGTAATTTAGATGATACTATTCAGTAATTCCATTCCAATGACATCATTATAATGGTAACATTTAAATAATATTATTTAGTGGTTCATTTAATCTTAATATAGGGTATCATATACCCTATTGAACATAGTGATTCTTTCTTAAAACTCATATTGTTACAATTGGAATCAACGATTTGAGTGCATAGGGAACAACATTTATGAATCATGTTACTTCCTTGATTTTATAAAAGTGCTATGTAGACCATGTACATGTACTAATATCCTATACAAACCCCAGGTTTGGGGATGCATTAATTATCCCATTCCAACTATTGAATTTTTCTCCATCATTCATAACTCAACTGAACGAGTAATTTTGACCATCAATTACATCAATCACAAAGTCAGGTTTCCTGAATAGATAAACTTTATTAATTGGAATCAACTAAGCTACATAATTTATAGGTTCTTCTTTCCCTACATTAGGGAACCTCTTAAATTTACATCCTTGAATTATTTTTATCAAACTTTTCCATGATGACTGAGGGAACCACTTTTTAGTTTGTCAAAAAAATGGATCCAAATATATCTATATTTTTAACCACCACCTAAATACTTTAGGTTCTGAAAATATATTCCTTTCAACAAGCAGTCACACAAGAGCCAATAGATATTTTTATTTTGGAATAATTTTTAGATTTTGTGGAATTATTATCATATTTCTGGATTAGATGTAAAATAGATATGAATTATTAAAGAGTTCACCTGAGAAATATTAATCTACAATCATAAAAGAGGTTATGAGAAAAAGGTTAACATCTATTGTAAATCTCCCCCCATGAAATATGGTTTCATTAGCTTCCACCGAAATTAAATTAGATAAAAAACAATCCATAAATAAAAAAATAAAGGCGAATGTGGATCCCCCTTTCCAAACCTTCTGGTATGGATGAATCATTGAGAGAGAGTACCATTGATATTGTTTTTTAAGGATACTCAAGAATCTTTTATGATGTCTTATATGTTGATTAAAAATATTATAATTCAAAGTTGATGTAAATAATTTAGTATGGAATAACATTTTAGAATTTTCTATTTCTAGAAATAGTAAATGAAAAATAATTCTTATTAAAATTTGAATGTTTTTTATTTTAAATTATTTATAGAGTTTAGAAGTGTAGATTGTTATTGATTGGTTTTTATTATATGACGCATTTGATAAATATGGGCTAGATTTTGAGAACTTTTGATAATACCCGTGGAAGAGGAAACCATTTTACAAAATGTTTTCATCGAAGATTACCTTTATAAATCACGTATAAATAAGGGGGTAAATAATTTCATTAGCGTAATCTTCTTCCGAAGAAAACATTTTTTTGTGATGAATAATAAAAATAGGTAAATGCAGCTTCCTGAGATTAACTCACATAACTTAGGTTTTGGAATGTTTGATTCACTCAATATTTTCAAGGGGTAGTAAAGAAAGAGGATGACTTCCAAGAGAGATATTGAATGGGGAAATGAAACTAGTTCCCTTAGTGTTTTATTTATATGACCATGAAGGGGTTTGCAGTGCTTTCAAAAAAGTGATGGTAAATATGAATTTTACCAGTATGAAACAAATAACGACTAAAAAGTTATGTTTTATCAAGGCTAAATTTTGTTCTGATAAAACCTATCATTATTAGTGCTAAAATTAGAGCTAATAAAACATATATTTATTAGAACATATATTTTTTTATAGATATATATTGGTTTAATGGTCACATTAAATTTTATAGCCGATAAAAACTATTTAAAAGAAATAAATATTAAATGAATATAAATTAAAACTAACTTAAATATTGAAAAATTAATAAAAATTTACCTTAATAATGATTATACATTAATTAATTAATTATTTTCAGAAATTACTGAATTTGAATACTTAAGTATGAATAGAGTCTAAAAATATCAAAAAAATGGATAAGTTGTATTAATTATAAAAATTATTTTTTAAAAAATAAAAAATGAATATATATTAATATGACGATGAATACATTCTGAAAACATTAAAACATAGTAAATAAGTGAAAAAAATTGTTAGAATAATTACTTGAATTTAGGACACATAACAAATATTGATGAAATTATGAAACATATGCATATGTATAAATTAATTTAATAGATTTAATGAATTATGAAAATAGTAGAACATAATAAATAAAATTGAAGGATAATTAATCAGGTATATTCAAAACATTTTAAGAACATCAATGTAAAAAAATAATTATGTTAAATTTGAAAGATAAATTGAATTAATAATAAACACAAACAAAAATTCAGTGAATCATAAAATTTTCACTTAGAAAAATTAATTATATAAATTTATACTATTTTAAAGTTAATATACATTAATAAATAAAATTTAATATATATTAATAATATAAATAAAAATCAGTTTATAATATAAAAACATAGTAATTAATTATTTGTAAATAAATATTAAAAATAAATAAATTCCAAAATATTAAAAACATTTATGTATTATAAATTAATAAATATATTAAACAAATTCATTTTAAAAATGAATAAATAAAACATAATTAGTTAAAAAAATATTAAAAATTGAGTCTGTGTGTTCAATTATGTACATTAAATACAAATAAAAACCACTGTTCGAATCCTTGAATTCCCCAGGGAGGATTTACATTGCATGTAGTAAATCAGAAAGGAGATGACATGGGCATGATATATGAATATGGTGATGTAGGCAGGACATAGGACTGGTGATGCGGATTGGATGATTGAAACATGAATATACACAGAGCCTTCAGTCCATGTTCCTAGGTTACTAGACAATTGGCCGGTGTGCTATGTATCGTATCTACCTCAACCAATATAGAAAGAAGACTTCACATTCATAAAAAAGAATAAAAAATATACATATATAAATTAAATAAATAGATAATATTTATTTATTTATATATCTCGTACTCGTGGAAATAAATACAACCAAACACACAAACATCTCAACCACCGTCCAATGGTCAGTGCATAACACCCCCAAGGGATAATCAACTGTTATTAAATTGGACCATAGTGATCATTTTTTATTGATATTGGATCTATGTACCCTATAATATATGTTGAGACCACCATGGTTCATATGCCTAAACATTATTGTGCACTGCTATAGGATTTATCACAACCTATTGGGCCTCCCCAATAACCATTAATGGATAGGCCTAGACCATGCATTTTGCTTCACTTATCTCACGGAATGTCATGGAGGATTTTCATAGAAGGCCATCATACCACAAACCTCACAGTCAATCGGTTGTTCGTTGATCCCAATGATCGGTCAACGAGGCCTACCACAACATCATCAATACGAGCTTCACAGACACATTGACCATGCATCCAAAGTTATAGCCTGACTCATGTAATGTCAACATTTCTCTCTTGTGAAGTCTTCATGATAGAGTCGATGAAGTAGCTCATGGGTACATTATTAAGATATGCCCACAACATCAATGATGAAGAGTTGTCTACCATACGACCTACTCATTCATTAATTCCCAAATGTTCTCTTCCACACCTTTATCTTACTGGTAGAAAATGGTAGTGATCCCTACGATGAGGACTCCATATAACTCTCACCATCTCTCGATGGCATACACTATCAATACTACAAAACACGACCATCAATGAACCCATAAATCATTACCAGTCACTTTGAATCACATCACTATCATATTTGTTTATTTAAATAAACTCTTAAATGGTGATTGGGAAGGCCTATGTTGGGGGTTCAATTTTAGGGGAAAATGTTGTATGTCAAAGATGGCCATTTAAGAGTCAATCATACGTATTTTAACCATATTAAAAATATTAAAACATAATAATTGAAAATGAATAAATATAATTCATATACATTACAAGCATATAGAAAATTTTCAAGATTATTAAAAAATATGTATATTTTTTTAAAAATTATTACAATTAAAAAATATGGAAAATTATTTAATATAAAAAATCTAAAATAAATAATGAAATAATATTATAAATGAATAAATATAATAAATAAATTACATAAAATTTATCAGAGTAAATTCGTAACATTAAGTACATGAATGATGATCATATAAATTGAATAAAATTAGTTAATCTAATATTATTATTAATGAAAATTATTGATGTATAAACTTTATTGACAGTTTATTGAAAATATAAAATCCTATGAATCATTAAAATTTTAAATTATTATTAATTAGATTTTTATTTAATTAAATATTTACATATTTAAACATGTATAAACGAATATAAAATTTAATATGTAATGAATATGTTAATTTATTATATTATAAAAATGAGTAAATTATTGAAAATACTAAAAATGGGGAGATATAAAAAACCAATAAATAAAATTTAATCAATAAACATGCAAAAATGTACACACATTTAAATGTATAGACCTATACGTACTTATACATACACAATATACACATAGTCATACTTTCGAACACAAACACATACCCATAGACATAGAAAAAGGCATATAAACATACCTACACATGTATGTACGCATGCACACACATACAGTTACACACTAATGCATGCACATACATACATATAAATATATAAAAATACTACATAAAAATATACATTTACAAATACACATACTAATACTTATACACATGTATATAAACATACAAATGAATATGAGTACACATATGCATGAATTTTCATATACATACACATCCATACAATTACATACTTGTGCATGCACATACATACAAAGCTATACATATGACTATATACACACATACAACAATAACATAGAAATATACACATACACATGCACATGCACATGTACATAATGATAAAGGCATACATATTAATATACATTCATGTAAACTGATATAAACATATATATATATATATATATATATATACTTACACATAACATTACATGTACACATACATATACAGAAAAAAATCACATGAACAGACACAAACCCATACTCATGAACATACACACATACATACAAATATATGTTCACGAACATATAAATACAAAAAAAATTAAATACATAAACACAAACATACACATACACATATTCAAACACACAAATATATATTTATTCATATATACAAACTCCTACATGTATATGTACTCATTTAAATAACATACAGTTACAATTACATATACACCTATGAATATATACATACTAACACATACATACAATAAACCTATATAACTACACACACACACACACAATAGAACACAACTGATGCATACACAAACAACGCACACATAAACACACACTTAAAGACATACTAATAAAAATTTATATACATATATTATTAAACATTAAATAAACAATTTATATATATTATAATTACTTATATATACTTGATGAAATATAAGTAAAATTCAGAACTATAATATATATATATATGTGTGTATATGTATATATATATTAATGTGTTGAATGTATCCTTTCGAAAACCAAATCAAATTGTGCTCATAATTGTAGGACATTTATCAGTGTTAGAAAAAGTCATAGAGAAAGGGAAACCATTTAATTTTTTTGTAGGAGCATTGAAAATGGAATGATACGCAGTACATTAATTAAATATAAAATGTAGCTAATTGCTAATGAGTGAAATATTAAATTTAATGGATTTATGTAGTTCAATAAGAATTATCCATTATTCTAATATTCATGAAAAAATGAATTATAACTTGATAGTTACAGATAACCTATGAATACTAATAAAATTTATAATGTCTTTGGGATTGATTAAATTTAATTATGCATCTAGTTGTTATTGTTAGATGACTCAACATCTGAAATTGGTTGTCTGGTGCTGCAAATTGGGAGGGAGGGAGTCATTGTAACGTGCCCCTTTTTTCAATACATTATTAGTCCATTCACATATGGACTGATTCTTTTATACTCCCAAATTAGTGTGCTTCAAACCCTCGAGTTGTGAATGACATGCCTGGGAGGATAGTGTCGTTTAAAAACATCTTCATCCAAATGGTTTAAATCTAGTGTAGGGAATTAAAAACCTAGGTTTAGATACCATCATATCCATCTTCCATCATATATCCTAGTAGGTGTTATTGATTGGGAATCATGGAATATCGGTTAAGAAAGGGTTGTGATGGTGGTAGGCATTGTCGATGGGGCACCATGGAAGGTCGTCTAACAAATAGTGGTGATGGTGGTAGGTGTTTATTATGGGGAATGGTTGCGAATAATCTATGAAAGGGAAATGAAGTTGGTAAGAAATGTTGATGCAGCACTATGGAAGCTTGACTGAGAAAGGGAAATGATATCCGTATCAATCTTCCGCCAATATGGCCGGGTAGGATTTCTGTATGGCCATCCCTGATAGGACATGGTAGTGAATATCCTCATAAGGGATGATGATGGTGTTTCATGGATGGTATAAAGGGTGTTGACAGTGGTAATCATTGTCGACAGGGTTCTTTCGAAGGTCATTTGAGAAATGGTGGTGGTGTTCATACAGATTCCTCCTTTATTTCATTGTAGGCATTGTTGATGGGGCTTTGTCGAAGGTTTTCTGAGAAAGGGTATTGATGGTCATATCCATCATCACCCCATTTATCCTAGTATTTTTTTTCCATCAACAGTTTTGGTAGGTCATCTAAGAGAGTATGGGGGAACCTATGGGGATAAAGGGAAACAATTTGTTCATGGTCATGCATTGGTTGAATTGTTACACCATATGGTGTAACAAAAAAAGTGGATTTTAATACCTCATATTGACCCTTTTTTAGGTGCCATAATTACATAATAATGCTCAACCAGTGCATCTTTTATTCATCAAACAAAACTGTAGTCCTCCGTAGACAAAGAAACACACCGAAGGGATGGATTCTTATAATCCACAACCCATGTTTGTGTATATATACACCAAAGTAGTCCACATACTAGTGTTGAATATTTTCAATGATTTCATTAAATTCATTGTTATAACACATCGCCATTATTTTCATTAATATATTATTCAGATTATGGTTCAATGTGTTCTTACCTCATTGAAGAACATGGGTCATTTTTAATAACATTAAATATATGTCTATTTTATAAATATAACAATAAAAAACCCACATGAAAATCATGTCAATGTGTGGAACACAAAACATCTCTTGAATTCAATATGTTTATTTATAAATATAATATATTACAAATTATTTAAAATATTCTATATCAATTATGATTTTAAAATATAAAATTAAGACATTATAAATCACATTGGTACCCTAAATAAGTGATTATATTTAATTATATTTCAAATATAAATTATTTTACATAAATTATATTTATTATATAAACTGAAAAATTTATTAATTATATAAATATATAATGTATTATGTTCTTAAATATAATAAAAATGTGTCTTTTATAATAAAAAAACATTTTAAATGACTAATATATAAACATAAAATGTGAAATCATTTATATTTATATGTTATACTAAAAACATTTTAACTGAATCCAATACAGATAATTAGGTAATAATATAATATATTTTAACATTAAAAATATATTTACTATAAATCATAATTTATATAATTACGGAATAATATATTAGTATTCAATAATATATATTTCATTAGAAATATAATTTATCAAATTAATTAAATATATGATTATTTTTTTATAAATATTATAGATTATGTTTCATTAAAAATTTTGATGTTAAGATATGATATTTATTTTTATTTTTAAATATGTATTATATAATAAAATTAATATAGTATATATTATGTTTTGGAAAAAATATAACAATTGTATAAAGAATAACGAGATGTGATTGACTAATAAAAAGGAAGTAATGATTTATATAAAAAGATGAAATATTGTAATGATTTAAATGTAATTTAATATTAATGTAAAACATAACATTATTAAAAATTATGGGGATGTATTCAAATTTACATCATAATAATATATGAGTGAAATTCCCACTATTAATCTTAAATGCCTCCTTACCTTAAAGTGGGTTGTCAAAAAAACTCAACTCTTTTTTATAATTTTGCACCATTTTTTTATCATTCATCAATTTTTTTTTTCCATTAGTGTCTTCGATTTATTCAACATTAAATATAAATTTTTATACGAAATTTTTATTTAAAACCTCAATTTACTCATCAAAATATTCAACCCCCATCTCTCTAAATTCCACATATTGTTCACCACAATTTCTAGTAGCCTCCAAATCCCTCATTTTTTCCAAAAACATGTAAGGGTTTATTTCATGTCATAAAATTAATTGTATCACAAATGGTTATATGAAAATATAAATGTGTGTGTATATATATACTTGTATAAACATATATATTTATATAATTTCACTTTATAAAAAATGCTTGTTTTGATTAATATTATATTTTTCCAGAACCTAGATAGGTAAAGGACCCTGGTATTTAATAAATATTGGGAGTATTTGTAGATTTCATTTTAAAATAAAATTTACATATCATTTATAAGGACTGAACGCAGTTTATGGGTTCGGGTCATTAATGTTTTTTAAACACTTTATAAATATGTCTATTTTTGTCCATAAAAAAATAAAAAACCCATGAGAAAAGCATGTTAATATGTGGTAAAAAACACATCCCTTGAATTCTAGATTTTCCAATTTAATCGTAATACATTAAAAGGTAGTTAAAATTTTACATATCAATTTTGTTTTTTTAATATAATCATAATACATTATAAATCAATTATGTCACGAACCAGCCCAGGTACCCTGGTAACCCGATAACTGAGCTAGCCCTATCATAGCATTAAGGGAATTCTCGATCTCCAAGGGTCGTTGACTAGCACATGGTGTCACATAACATGCAAGTGAGAACAATTTTGGAACCAACAATACGGAATAAAAGAAAAAAGACAGTATAAATAACAAAAAGAAAACTCCACTGGGAATAATGTACCAAAATACAAAGAGGCATAAAAATACCAAAGTACAACATCCCAAGTACTAAAAATGGTAAAAACAGCCCCAAGGTTCCTGAGGACACAACTCAGCAACACCAAAGATCAACAGCTGGATCCACCTCCAATAGATCCATTCCCTTTGCGTGAACCTTGATGAAGAAAGTCTACAACCACCCGAAGGAAAAATTATGGGGTGAGCCTAAGCCCATTAGGATACCACTAAAGATTCCATAATAGTTTCCAAATATGTATTATCCAATTAATAGCTTTCAATTTTCAAATAAATAGGTTTGTAAATTCAATAGAATATTTTAGCAAAACATGCGATACATTTTGAAATGATAGCAATGAATATTTTTAGCAATGATTTTACAATTTATGAAATATTTCTAAAAACATTGTCTTAAATAAAACAATTACATAAAATAGTGTATATAAATTCAGTAGGCATGTATGAAGCTCAAAATCACTGGCATACATTTATATCTCAAATATAAATAAACAAGCGAGCAACGTGGTCATCTGCCAAAAGGTACGATAGTGTTAACTAGTTATAGGATTCCGCACTCTCTATGTGAACTCAACAAAATTTTTATACACACATCCCTATGACACTAGCCAATGTGGACTTGTTACCAACCCATCGGGGATGTGACCCGCCACAAGAATGTTTTAGAATGTTGTTGTAGTGTAGAGTGTATCCAAATAACTCACTAACTACCTATGGCATCCATGCGCTCTTACATTATTGGTGATCTATTTTATCATTTCATAAAATACGATCTATACCATTCTTCCATTTCAATAGTTTCAATTTCATTCCAATTAAAACCAAAATCGGTTTTATTGAAAAACACATGCTTTTTTCACTAGATAAAACCACTTGGTTTCTATCAAATAATTTTAATTCATTTAAACTGTTTGAAATTCATTCAGACCCAATTCCATCAATACACAATTTATTTCCACAATTATATAAAAAAATTAAATTGAAATAATTTCCATCAAATCCACAATTTAAATTAAACAATTTAAATCGTCCAAATTCCACAAACACACGAAATTCAATGGAATTGGGGTTATCCAAATTTCCATGCAAAAACCATTTCAAATATCTCGATTCACTGGAATCGATGAAATTACGAAGCATATGCATCTGTATAAATTAATTTAATAGATTTAATGAATTATGAAAATAGTAGAACATAATAAATAAAATTGAAGGATAATTAATTAGGTATATTGAAAACATTTTAAGAACATCAATGTAAAGAAATTAATTAAGTTAAATTTAATAGATGAATTGAATTAATATTAAACACATACAAAAATGTAGGGAATCCTAAAATTTTCATTTAGATAAATTAATTATATAAATTTATATCTTATTTTAAAGGTTATACACCTTAATAAATAAAATTTAATATATATTAATATTATAAATAAAAACTCACTTTATAATATTAAAATAAAGTAAATAATTATTTATAAATAAATATTAAAAATAAATAAATTCCAAAATATTTTGAAAACTTATGTATTATAAATTAATAAATATATTAAATGAATGCCTTTTGAAAATGAATAAATAAAACATAATTAGTTAAAAAAATATTAAAAATTGAGTCTGTATGATCAATTATGTACATTAAATACAAATAAAAACAAGGGATCAAATCCTTGAATTCCCCAAGGAGGATTTGCATCGCATGTAGTAACTCAGAAAGGAGATGACATGGGAATGATTTATGACGATGGTGATGTAGGAAAGACATAGGACTCGTGATGCGGATTGGGTGATGAAGACATGACTATACACAGAGCCTTCAGTCCATGTTCCTGGGCTACTAGACATTGGGCTGATGTGCTATGTATAGTATCTACCTCAACCAATATAGAAAGAAGACTTCACATTCATAAAAAAGTAGAAAAAATATACATATATAAAATGAATAAATAGATAATATTTATTTATATATATATCTTGTACTCGTGGAAATAAATACAACCAAACACACACACACATATCAACCACCGTCCAATGGTCAGTGCAGAACACCCTAAGGGATAATCAACTGTTATTAAATCGGACCATAGTGATCATTTTTTATTGATATTGGATCTATGTCCCCTATAAAATATATTGAGACCACCATGGTTCAAATGCCTGAACATTATCGTGCACTGCTATAGGATTTATCACACCCTATTGGGCCTCCCCAATAACCATCAATGGATAGGCCTAGACCATGCCTTGTGCTTCACTTATCTCACTGAATGTCATGGATGATTTTCATAAATGGCCATCATACCAACAACCTCACAGTCAATCGTTTGTTCGTTGATCCCAATTTTCGATCAACGAAGCCTACCACCACATCATCAATCCGAGCTTCACAGACACATCGACCATGCATCCAAAGTTATCGCCCGACTCCTGTAATGTCAACATTTATCTCTTGTGAAGCCTTCATGATAGAGTCGATGCAGTAGCTCATGGGTGCATTATTAAGCTATCCCCACAACATCAATGATGAAGAGTTTTCTACCATACGACCAACTCATTCCTTAATTCCCACATGTTTTTCTCCACACATATCTCATAGTGGTCGAAAATGATAGTGATCCATACGATGACTCCTCCATCTGACTCTCACCATATCTCGATGGCATACACTATCAATACTACAAAACATGACCATCAATGGACCCATCAATCATTAACAGTCACTATGAATCAAATCAATGTCATATTTGTTTATTTAAATAAACTCTTAAATGGTGATTGGGAAGGCCTATGTTGGGGGTTCAATTTGAGGGGAAAATGTTGTAAGTTAGAGATGGTCATTTAAGAGTCAATTATATGGATTTTAACCATATTAAAAATATTAAATTATAATAATTGAAAATGAAAAATATAATTCATATAAATTACAAGCATATAGAAAATATTCAAGATTATTATAAAATATGTATAAATTTTATAAAATGATTAAAATCCAAAAATATGGAAAATTATTAAATATAAAAAATGAAAAATAAATAATGAAATAATATTATAAATGATTAAATATAATAAATAAATTACATAAAATTTATCAGAGCAAATTCGTAACATTAAGTACATGAATGATGATCATATAAAATTGAATAAAATTAGTTAATATAATATGATTATTAAAGAAAATTATTGATGTATACACTTTATTGATAGTATATTGAAAATATAATATCCTATGAATCATTAAAATTTTAAATTATTATTAATTAGTTTTTTAATTAAATATTTATATATTTAAACACGTATAAATTAATATAAAATTGAATATGTAATGAACATATTAAATGATTATATTATAAAAATGAATCAATTATTGAAAATACAAAAAATAAATAGATATAAAAAACCAATAAATAATATTTAATCAATAAACATGAAAAAATGTACACACATTTAATTGTATAGACCTATATGTACAGATACATACACAATATACACATAGACATACTTTCGAACACAAACACATACCCATAGACATAGAAAAAGGCATATAAACGTACCCACACATGTATGTATGCTTGCACACACATATAGTTACACACTAATGCATGCACATACATACATATAAATACATAAAAATACAACATAAAAAATATACATTTACAAATACACATACTAATACTTATACACATGTATATACACATACAAATGAATATAAATACACATACATAGGAATTTTCATATACATACACATCCATACAATTACATACTTGTGCATGAACATACATACAAAGCTATACATATGACTATATACACACATACAATAATGACATAGAAATATACACATACACATGCACATGCACATGTACATAATGATAAAGGCATACATATTAATATACATTCATGCAAACATATATAATCATCTATATATATATACTTACACATAGCCATACAGATACACATACATATACAAAAAAAATCACATGAACATACACAAACTCATACACATAAACATACACACACACATACAAATATATGTTCACGTACACATAAATTCAAAAAAAATTAAATCCATAAACACAAACATTCATATACACATATTCAAACACAAAAATATATATTTATTCATATATACAAATTCATACATGTATATGTACTCATTTGAATAACATACAATTACAATTACATACACACCTATGCATATATACATACTAACAGATACATACAATAAACCTATATAACTATGCGCACAAACACAATAGAACAAAAATTATGCATACACAAACAACGCACACATAAACACACACTTACAGACATAATAATACAAATTCATATACATATATTATTAAATTTTAAATAAACCATTATTATATATTATATTTACTTATATATAATTGATGAAATATAATTATAATTCAGAACCATAATATATATATATTTATATGTATATATATATTAATGTATTCAATGTATCCTTTAGAAAACCTAATCAAATAGTGCTCATAATTGTAGGACATTTATCAGTTTTAGAAAAAGTCATAGAGAAAGGGAAACCATTAAATTTTTTTGTAGGAGCATTGAAAATGGAATGATACGTAGTACATTAACTTAAATATAAAATGTAGCTAATTTCGAATGGGTGAAATATTAAATTTAATGGATTTATGTAGTTCAATGAGAATTATCCATTATTATTATATTCATGAAAAAATGAATTATAACTTGATAGTTACATATAACCTATGAATATAATTAAAATTTATATTGTCTATGGGATTGATTAAATTTAATTGTGGAGCTAGTTGTTATTGTTAGATGACTGAACATATGAAATTGGTTGTCTGGTGCTACATGTTGGGAGGGAGGGAGTCATTGCATCATGCCCCTTTTTTCAATACTTTAGTAGTCCATTCACATCTGGACTGATTATTTTATACTCCCAAAATTAGTGTGCTTCATACCCTCGAGTTATGAATGATATGCCTGGGAGGATAGTGTCGTTTACAAACATCTTCATCCAAATGCTTTTCATCTAGTGTAGGGAAATAAAAACCTAGGGTTAGAGACCATCATATCCATCTTCCAGCATATATCCTGGTAGGTGTTATAGATTGGGAATCATGGGAGATTGGTTAAGAAAGGGTTGTGATGGTGGTAGGCATTGTCGATGGGGCACCATGGAAGGTCGTCTAACAAATAGTGGTGACAGTGGTAGGTGTTTTTGATGGGGAATGGTTGCGAATAATCTATGAAATGGAAATGAAGGTGGTAAGAATTGTCGATGTGGCAATCATCCGCCAATATGGCCTGGTAGGATTTCTGTATGGCCATCCTTGATAGGACATGGTGGTGAATATCCTCATAAGTGATGATGATGGAGTTTCATGGATGGTATAAAGGGTGTTGACAATGAAAATCATTGTCGACAGGGTTCTTTCGAATGTCATTTGAGAAAGGGTGGCAGTGTTCATATGGATTCCTCTTTTATTTCATTGTAGGCATTGTTGATGGGGCTTTGTTGAAGGTTTTCTGAGAAAGGGTGTTGATGGTCATATCCATCATCACCCCATTTGTCCTAGTAGTTTTTTCCCATCGACAGTTTTGGTAGGTCATCTAAGAGAGTATTGGGGAACCTATGGGGATAAAGGGAAGCAATTTGTGCTTGGTCATGCATTGGTTGAATGGTTACACAATATGGTGTAGCAAAAAAAGTGGATTTGAATACCTCATATTGTCCATTTTTTAGGGGCACTAATTACATAATAATGCTCAACCAGTGCATCTTTTATTCATAAAAAAAACTGTAGTCCTCCGTAGACAAAGAAAAACACCGAAGGGATGGATTCCTGTAATCCACAACCCATGTTTTTGTATATATACACCAAAGTAGTCCACATACTAGTGTTGACTAATTTCAATGATTTCATTACATTCGTTGTTTTATCACCTCACCATTATTTTCCTTAATATATTATTCATATTATGGTTCAATGAGTTTCATACCCCATTGAAGAACATGGGACATTTTTTAATAACATTAAATATATGTCTATTTTATAAATATAAAAATAAAAAACCCCACATGAAAATCATGTCAATGTGTGGAACACAAAGCATCCCTTGAATTCAATATGTTTATTTATAAATATAATATATTACAAATTATTTAAAATATTCTATATCAATTATGATTTTCAAATATAAAATTAAGACCTTATAAATCACATTGGTACCCTAAATAAGTGATTATATATAATTATATTTCACATATAAATTATTTTACTTAAATTATATTTATTAAATAAACTAAAAAATTTATTAATTATAAAAATTTAGAATGTATTATGTTCTTAATTATAATAAAAATGTGTCTTTTATAATAAAAAAATATTTTAAATGACTAAGATATAAATATACAATGTGAAATCATTTATATTTATATGTTATATTAAAAACATTTTAACTGAATCCAATACAGATAATTAGGTTATAATATAATATATTTTAACATTACAAAAATATTTACTATTAATCATAATTTATATAATTAAGGAATAATATATTAATATTAAATAATCTATATTTCATTATAAATATAATTGATCAAATTAATTAAATATATGATACTTTTTTTATAAAGATTGTGGATAATGTTTCATTATAAAATTTTGATGTTAAGATATGATTTTTATTTTTATTTTTAAATATGTATTATATAATGAAATTAATATAGTATATATTATGTTTTGGACAAAATATAACAACTGTATAAAGAATAACGAGGTGTGATTGACTAATAAAAAGTAAGTAATGATCTAGATAAAAAGAAGAAATATTGTATTAATTTAAATGTAATTTAATATTAAACTAAAACATAACATTATAAAAAAATTATGGGGATGTATTCAACATTCCATAATAATAATATATGAGTGAAATTCCTACCATCAATCTTAAATTTCTCCTTCCCTTAAAACGGGTTGTCAAAAAACTCGACTCTTTTTTATAATTTAGCATCATTTTTTTTATCATTGATCGGGGTTTTTTTTCATTAGTGTCATTGATTTATTAAACATGAAATATAAATTTATATGTGAACTTTTTATTTAAAACCTCAATTTACTCATCAAAATATTCAACCCCCATCTCTCTAAATTCCACATATTGTTCACCACAATTTCTAGTAGCCTCCAAATCCCACATTTTTTCCAAAAACATGTTAGGGTTTATTTCATGTCATAAAATTATTTATATCACAAATGGTTATATGAAAATATAAATGTGTGTGTGTATATACACATGTATAAACATATATATTTATATAAGTCAGTGTATAAGAAAATGGTTGTTTTGATTAATATTTTATTTTTCCAGAACCTAGATAGGTAAAGGACCCTGGTATTAAATAAATGTTGGGAGTATTTGTAGATTTCATTTTAAAATAAAATTTGCATATCATTTATAAGGACTGAAACTAAGTTATGGGTTCAGGTCGTTAAAGTTTTTTAAACACATTATAGATATATCTATTTTTTTTCAATTAAAAAAATAAAAAACCCATGAGAAAAGCAAGTTAATGTGTTGTCAAAAAACATCCCTTGAATTATAGATTTCCCTATTTAATTGCAATACATTAAATGGTAGTTAAAATTTTACATATCAATTTTGTTTTTTTAATATAATCATAATACATTATAAATCAATTATGTAACGAACCAGACCAGGTACCCTAGTTACCCGATAACCGAGCCGGCCCAATCATATCTTAAAGGGAATTCTCAATCTCCATGGGTCGTCGACTAGCACATGGCGTCACATAACTTGCATGTGGGAACAATTTCGGAACCAGCAATACAGAATAAAAGAAAAAATACAATATAAATAACAGAAAGAAAACTCCACTGGGAGTAATGAACCAAAATACAAAGAGGCATAAAAATCCCAAATTACTACATCCCAAGTACTAAAAATGGTAAAAAAAATCCCCAAGGTCCCTGAGGACACAACTCACAAACACCAAAGATCAACAGCTGGATCCAACTCCAAGAGATCCATTCCCTTTTCTCGAACCTCAAAGATGAAAGTCTACAACCACCCGAAGGCAAAAGTATGGGGTGAGCCTAAGCCCATTAGGATACCACCAATGATTCCATAACAGATTCAAAATATAGATTATCCAATTAATAGCTTTCAATTTTCAAATAAACAGGTTTGGAAATTCAATAGAATATTTTAAAAAAACATACAATACATTTTGAAATGATAGCAATAAATATTTTTAGCAATGATTTTACAATTTTTGAAATATTTCTAAAAACATTGTCTTAAATAAAACATTTATATAAAATAGCTTATATAAATTCAGCAGGCATGTATGGAGCTCAAAAGCATTTCCATTCATTTATATCTCAAATATAATTAAACAAGCGAGAAACATGGTCATCTGCCAAAAGGTATGATATTGTTAACCAGTTATAGGTTTCCACACTCTCTATGTGAACTCAACAAAAATATTATACACACATCCCTATGACACAATCCAATGTGGACTAGTTACCAACCTATAGTGGATGTGACCCATCACACGTATGTTTTAGAATGTTGTTGTAGTGTAGAGTGTATCCAAATAACTCACTAACTACCTATAGAATGCACGCACTCTTACATGATGGGTGATCTATTTTATCATTTCATAAAATACGATCAATAACATTCTTCCATTTCAATAGTTTCAATTTCATTCCAATTAAAACCAATATAGGTTTTATTAAAAAACACATGGGTTTTTCACTAGATAAAACCACTTGGTTTCTATCAAATAATTTTAATTCATTTTCACCAGTTTGAAATTCATTCAAAACCAATTCTATCAATACACAATTTATTTCCACAATTATATTCAAAAACATAAATTAAATCATTTCCATCAAATCCAAAATTCAAAATAAACATTTTCAGTCATCCAAATTACATAAACACATGAAATTCAATGGAATTTGGGTTATCCAAATTACAATGCCAAAACCATTTCAATTATCTCGATTCACTAGAATTGAGTTTTTATCAATTTAATTGAAATAAAATTTGTGAAATTGAATTTAAATCAACAATTGAAAAAAATAAAGAAAAAACAATGTTACTAAATTTTTCAAGTAGAGACAGAGCCACATACTTCAACGGTTTTGAAGAAAACCACAACGGTCAAAGAACAATCAAGAAAACCGGGTTGCTTTTTCAGGAACCCGCCTTAGATCTGTTCTCCTTGAATGATCAAGACCAAATGTCATCATATTTGGCATCCAGACATTTATATATAGCCATAATGAGCGTAGATCTTTGAAATCGAGAAAAGAGGAGAAGTTGATCTAAGTAGATCTATGAAACTGATCATGAACATTAAAGATCTATCACATACCTCAAGAATTCGGCATTGATTCACTGATAGAAGCCATTGGATCGCCTCATAAATGATGGCAGAACCTTCTATGTCCTTAGGAGAAGAAAAATCCCGATTCAGGGCCACATAGAAGGAAAAACGACGCACTTAGAGGAAAAAAAGAGTTAGATTCACTAATATAGGATCCCATTTAAGTGGACGCACGGTTTTCCCACACTGTTAGACAAACTGTGTGCTAACCGTGCATTAGCCACTACCTCGGCGGACACTCCATGCATGGTTTGGCCACGCTGTTAGAGAAATCGTGCACCACCCATGTGGGAACTGCTGCCTCCATGACCTACTACGCACGGTTTGGCCGCATGGTTTAGATAAACCATGCACCACCCGTGTGACTTCCCCTTTTCTTCAAACATGATTTAACTTTATTCTAACTATCCCATTAATCACTACTCCAAAATAGCGGTACCTAGAAACAACAAAAGTGCCTGAAAACGTAACGCAATGTTACAACCTCCCCACCATAAGATCTTTATGTCCTAGAAAGCCTATGAAGAAACCTCCACGTCAAAAAGATGAGGCCACTGAACTTTCATTAGTGCCTCCCTTTCCCATGTATCATGAGAATTAGAACCAGGCTGGCATAGAACACAGACCAGAGGTATCGTTATCCCATGATGTATCTTGGTCTCAGAATCAACAATCCTGACTGGTCGTTCTGTCACAGATAAATCTGGTTTAATCTCCAGATCACTCCATCTCAAAACATGAGATGGTTTAAAGAGATAATTTCATAGCTACGATACATGGAACACGTTATATATCGGTGTCAGCAGTGGTGGTAGAGCTAGATGGTAAGAAACTTTCCCTACATGAACAACAACCTTGAAAGGTCCCACAAAATGAGGAGCAAGCTTCCCTTGCCTCTAAAGTTGTCGATGACATAATCTGGGTGAAACATTCAAGAAAACCTGGAAACCAACTGTGAACTCTAAAGGTCTATGGTGATGATCAACATAATACTATTAGGGACTCTATGTTGTCAACATTCTCTGACGAATAAATTGGATCGTAGTTTTCATCTTCTAGACCAAACTCGGTCCTACCAAGGAACATTCACAAATCTCCATCCAACATTAATGAAATTAACAATGAAAACCATACAATACCTCAAAAAGATCCATTTTTATCACAGACTGATAACTGTCGTTAGAAGAAAACTCAACATTCCCCAAATGATCATCCCAAAATCCACAGAAGTCGAGAAAACATTCGCAGAGCATATCCTCAAGGATCTGAATAGCTCTATCTATCTAGCCATATAACTATGAATGGTAGGCCATGCTTCAATAGACTTGAGATCATAGTTTTTCCTAATGGCCTCTCCAAAAGAAAAAAGTAAACCAAGGATCCCTATCAGAGACTATAGTAGACAGAATTCCATGAAAATAAACAATTTATTTCACATAGATATTTCCCAACTCCTCATCTTTGGTTGTATCTTGAATAGGTATAAAGTGATCCAACTTAGACAACATGTTGATAACAACCCATTTCACATTCTTCTTCCTCTGGGATTGAGGTAACCCAACCACAATGTCCATAGAAATGGAAGTTGTTCAAGAAAACCAAATGTTTTCTATTTCTCGGCTTTCACCTGTTGTCATGTACAGAAACCAGATTCAAACTCAGCAATGTATCTTCTAATACCTGACCACCAGAACTATCACCGCATGTCATAGAACATCCTTGTCATTACTGGGTGTACAGCCCACTGAGAGTTTTGGAAAACACCAATCACATCTCTCTTTTCTGATAACTGCACAACAAAATGGTTTTGATAACACAGAACACCCTCTATGGAGAACAACCACTGGGTGTCACTCTCCCCAACATAAATAGAGTACCAAATGCTATGGAATTCATCATCCAGTTGTTGTATCTGAATAATTAACTCGAGAAGAGAAGATGTCAACTGGACATGGGTTATGAAACTTCATTTCCCTTCAACTGAACTCAAATATGAAACTGATCAACAAGTTCCATCAAACTCAACTCTTCTGAAGATTCTTTCACAACTTCTGATGGAATTTTCCTACTTAATGCATCTGAAACTACATTCCCTTTCCCCGGGGAATAGGAAATTTCAATGTAGAAAATTTGTAGGTACTCCACCCAACGCCTTTGGTGGAGATTCAAATTTTTTTGAAAGAAGATATTACTCATGATTTTGTGGTCTGAAAACACAGTAAACCATTATCCATTAAGGTAATGTCTCCAACACATTGGTGTGTTCATTACAGCTTCTAGATCAATCTCATGGGTAGGATAGTTCTTCTAATGAGGCATAAGATGACGAGATCCATAGAAAACAACATGATTACCTTGCATAATGACACATCCCAAACCTAACCATGTTTCATCACAAAAGACCACATAATATATCCCATACTCACGAAGAGTTAACAACAGCGCACTTTAGATCAATAAATGAACACTGAAATTTATCATTCTCGGGAAACGTCACTCCCTTTTGAGTTAGAGAAATCATAGGAAAAGTTAACTTTGAGACGTATTTAACAAATCGGTGATAATATCCTGGTAAGCCAAAGAAGCTTCAAATCTCGAAAACATTTCAGGGTTGTTCCCAAGTATAAATAGCCTTCACCTTCTCAAGATCAACTGATATTTCATGTTCTCATAGGACATGTCCCAATAATTTCACTTCCCAAATTCAGAAATCTCACTTTGAAAGCTTTGAATAAAGTTTGTGATTCCTTAGATGACTCAGAATTGTTCTCAGATGATGCACATGATCCTCCTCAAACGTGGAGTAGACAAGAATGTCATCCACAAAGACTACTACAATAGTATCTAGATACTCATGGAAATCCCAATTCATAAAATCCAAGAAAACTATAGGAGGCTTTTTTAGGCCGAAGGGCATAACTATGTACTCATAATGGCTATACAAAGTCCGAAAAGCGATCTTGTTAATGTCATTTTCTTTTATCCTAAACTGATGGCAACCATATCGAATATCAAATTTTGAAAACCACATCACCCCTTTAAATTTATCAAACAAATCACCATTTCTTGGTAATAGTTATTTCTTCATTATCATAATTAGATTGAGCTTTCAATGATCAACACATAAGCGAAGAGAACCATCATCCTTTTTTGTGAAGTTTACTGGAGCTTCCCATGGTGACACAATCGGCTGTATAAAACCTTTCACAAGAAGATCGTCTAACTGAGACATATGTTCTTTTAGTTCTCCTGGATCAATTCAGTAAGAGGGAATAGAAACAGGTAGAGCACCAGAAATTAATTCAATAGAAAATAAACCTCCCCTACTGGTGTAAAACTAGTGAAGTCAGAATGAAACACATCGAGAAACTCCACAAAAATTGAAGGAAGATCACCACACATTGAATAACTCTCTACATAAAAAGAAAACATCAATATAACTTTCCCCAAATCTGGATAATAGGGTCCATCTCTTCTTGAACATGGGTCACATTCCTCTTTAAAAACAAGTGGCACACCACAGGGTGTAGTATGGTAGACCCGTCAAAGATCACAATTGATCCGGACATTATTTGAGATGATCTAATCTATCCCAAATATGACGTCAAAATATTTCATGTCGTGAATGAGAAAACTCCAAGAATAATCAAAATTTGATAGAGAGAAGACACAAGTAGGACTACGAAGACCCTTATCTCACATTATACCAAGGGGTGTAGTAATATCCATCGCACAAGATAAATTCTCCATATATAGATTAAGCAGATAAACAATATGGGTTGAAATAAATGAGTGAGATGCACCAGTATCAAAACCTGTTATCACTAAATAGGAAACTATAGTAATGGTAAATGTCATTGTTGCAGGACATGTATCAGCTGCCTACGATGACTCTTCCAGTGTGTGAAGAATTTTTCTTCCATATTCCTGTTGTTGGATCCCTTTTGTACATGATTCATTTGATTTCCAGATTTTTTTTGGAGATACTGATGATCCTGTTCCAATAAGTGGAGTAGAGAAGTGATGGCAGAATCTCTATAATTACCCTAAACGTCTGCAGGAGCTACAGTTCATTGGTGTCTCTCTGCAAACCCTCTAAGAATGTCATAGATTTCCACACTTATATAAAGTCAATGATGCCCATCCTGATGCTACTGGAGGTCTGGAATGAATCTATTGTGGAGAACTACAATGAGAAATGTCGTTCTTTTGGTTTCCTTTAAAGGAACCAACACTGCCACATGGAGGAAAAGGATCTTCCTTCATCCCTGACTTTGCTTCTAGGTCCATCTCAACCATCATCGCCCTATCCAACACATCATCATAACTGGGTATCTTCAGTAAGAAATCCTATGAAAGGATACCTATTCAAAGTCCCAACTCGAATTGTTGAGCCTTCATCTACATGTTAGATACAACCTCAGGAGAAAATAGTACCATCTTAGAAAAGAGATTTGAGTACTCAGTCACTGTTCTGTTGGCCTGCTCAAGCTTGAAAAACTCAACTGCCTTGGCCAAAACCATTGATTCTGGATAGAACTGGTTAGTGAAAAGAACCCTAATGTCATTCCACTTCAATCCATCATGTTTCTAAGACTTCACCATCATGTACAACCATCTCTTTCTTTGTTCCCCTAGCACGAAGATGGCACACTTCAACTTTATCACATCAGGTGTCTCCATGAACCCAAACAGACGTTCAATTTTACTTAACCATTCCTCAACAAGTTGAGGGTCAGTGGATTCTTTGAAAACTGGTGTCTTCTTCCATAGGAACTCTTGAGAATGATTTCGTAGAATATCACTATGAGGATCTGTAGCAAGAGCCTGAGCAGAAACTGGGGTTTGTTCCTATCCTAGAGCTTGGACAGTGCAAACAATCACCTCAACCATACTCGGGTCTACAATAGGCCTCTCTTGCTGAGATTAAGCAGTAGACTCTTTTGGGATCTGATTCCCACGTCTTCTCAAAGCCATGATTCTACACAACATAAAAATATACTAGATAAACACTCAAATAGAGTGACAAGGAAAACTATTCTGAATAGAAGAGATGACAAGATTTGTATTCCACTCTATACAAATCTAAACAGGGAATATACGAGATCTAATGCAGAAGTTTCATTTCCCTAACCTACCCTGGTGACTTAAGGTTCATTGTGGTAAGATCTGGCCAGGCATGCAATCACAACTACCTCCAAAGTCCCAACAAGAATACTCAAATGCATACTGTCATCAGGGAAAGATGCTTAACCTTCCTCTGATACCATTTTGTCACAAACCAGCCTGGGTACCCTAGTAACCCAATAACCGAGCCGGACAGGACATCGCCCGAAGGGAATTCCCTCTCCCCACAGGTTGAATACTAGCACCAGGCATCACATAACATGAAATTGGGAATAATTTGGCCTCCAACAATGTGGACGAAATGAAACAAGATAATATACATAACAAGAAAAAAACTCCACATGGAGTAATGTAACGGAATAAAAAGAGGCATAAAAAACCAAAGTACTAAAACACAAGTACTAAAAATGTGAAAAATAGCCTCATGGTCCCTACAGACACAAATCACCAAGATCAAAGAACAACAGCTGGAACCACCCAAAAAAGATAACTTCCCTTCTATCAAACCTGGAAGAAGAAAGTCTACAACCACCTAATGGAAAAATTTTGGTGTGAGCCTAATCCCAGTAGGATACTAATAGTGATTCCATATCTGAATCCAAATATAGATTCTCCAAAGAATAGCTTTCAATTTTAAAATAACCCTGTTTTTCAAATCAAAAGCATATTTTAACAAAACATTCTATACATTTTCAAATGATGAAAACAAATATTTTAAGCAATGATTTTACAATTGATGGATTATTTATAAATATTGGATTAAATAAAACATTTATAAAAAAGAGTTTATAAAAAATCAACAGGCATTTTAGAAGTTCAAAATCATTGGCATACATTTATATCTCAAATATAAATAAAAAAGTGAGCAACATGGTCATCTTCCAACAGGTACGATAGTATTAACCGATTATAGGATTCCTCACTCTCAATGTGAACTCACCAAAATATTTATACACACAACCCTATGAAACTGGACAAAGGAATCTTGTCACCAACCCGTTGGGGATGTGACCCACCGCAAGTATGTTTTAGAATGTTGTTGAAATGTAGAGTGTATCCAAATTACTCACTAACAAGCTATGGCATGCATGCTGTTTTACATGATGGGAGACCTATTTTAAGACTGCATAAAATATGATCAATATCATTCTTCCATTTCAAATGTGCCAATTTTTTTCCATTTAAACACAAAATATGATTTATTCAAAAACACATTCCTCTTTCACAAGATAAAACCACTTGGTTTCTATCATAAAATTTTAATCCATTTTTACCAGTTTGAAATCCATTCAAAACAAATTTCTTTATTACACAATAAATTTCAATAATTATATTCAATAATTTAATTGAAATCACTGCCATAAAATCCAAAATTTTAATTAAACAATTTAAATCGGCCAAATTCCATAAACACACACAATTCAAGTGAATTGGGGTTTTCCAAATTTTCATGCCAAAACCATTTCAAATATCTCGATTCACTAAAATTGTGTTATTACTAATTTAATTGAAATCAAATTTGTGAAATGGAATTTAAATTATCAATTGTAATACTTCATGAAAATATAATTATAATAAATTTGGCAAGTCTGGATGGAACCACTTACTTAAAAGGTTTTGATGAAAACCACAATGATCGATGAACGCTCAAGATAACTGGGTTGATTATTCAAGAAATATCATTTGATCTCTTATCCTAGCAATATCAAGACCAAATATCATCATATTTGGCATCCACACACTTAGATCTACCCATAACGGGTGTAGATCTAAGAAACCAAGAAAAGGGTAGAAGTTGATCTATGTAGATCTATGAAATCGATCAAGAACGATGAAGAACAATCACATACCTCATGAATACGGCTTCGATTCACCAAAAGAATACTTTGGATCACCTCCAGAATGATAGGAGATCCTTCTATGACCTAAGGAGAAGAAAAATACCATGTTAGGGCTGCTTAGGGTGAAAAAAACGAGGCACATAGAGGAAAAACGAGTGAGAGCCACTATTATTGGATCTCATTTATGTGGCTATACAGTTTTCCCACACTATTTGACAAACCTTGCGTTAACAGTGCTTTAGCCGCTAACTCGGCAGACACTAAAATGAATTGTGTGTCCGCATGGTTAGACAAACTGTGCGCCCCCCATGCGGGAGCTACAGCCTCCAAGACCAACTATGCACAGTTTGTCTACACGTTTTAGACAACCCATGTGTCGGCCGTGTGACTTCCACATCGCTTCAAATAACATTTAAAGTTCACTAAACTCTCCCATTCATCACTACTCCAAAATATAGGTACTTATAAACCTCAACAGTAACTAAAAATGTAACGTGATATTACATCCTCCTCACCATAAGACCTTTCTACCCTTTGAAAGCTTACAAAGAAACCTCCACGTCAAAAAGATGAGGCCACTGCCCTTTCATTAGTGCCTCCCTTTCCCACATCTCATGTGAATCATAACCATGATGCAATTGAACACCGAATAGAGGCATCATTCTCCCATGAAGTACCATGGTCTCATAATCAATAACCCTGACTGGTAGTTTAGTCACAGAAAAATCTGGTTCAATCTCAAGATCACTCCAACTCGAAACATGAGATTGATCAGAGAGATACTTTCGAAGCTGCAATACATGGAACACATTATATATCGACGTCAGCTGTGGTGGTAGATCTAGATGGTAAGAAACTTTCCCTAGAGGACCAACAATATCGAAAGGTCCCACAAAACGAGGAAAAAGCTTCCCTTGACTCCGAAGACATCGATGACCTAATCGGGGTGAAACATTCAAGAACACCTGTACACCAACTGAGAAATATTATGATCTACGATGACGATTAGAAAATTACTTGTACCGACTCTGTGCTGTCAACATTATCTGAAGAATCAATTGGATCTTATTTTTCGTCTCTTGGACCAAACTCAGTCCTACCAAGGAACTTTCACCAATCTCTGACCAACATAAAGGAGATTTACAAGTACAACCATAACATGACTCAAGATGATCCATTTGGATCTCAGACTTATAACTGCTGTTATATGAAAACTCAACTATCCCCAGATGATCATCCCAAAATCCACTAATTTTGAGAACACATACGCGGAGCATATCGAAAAGGATTTGAATAGCTCTGTCGGTCTGGCCATCAGACTATGAATGAGAGGCTGGGCACAAATGGACCTGAGATCCCAGTGTGCACTGAAGGCCTCTCCAAAAGCGAGAAGTAAACCGAGGATCCCTATCTGATACTATAGCAAACGAAACTATGTGCAAATGAATAGTTTCTTTCACATAGATATTTCACAACTCCTCTTCTGTAGTTGTATCTCAAATAGGTATAAAGTGAGCCGACATGGAAAACCTGTCGATCACACCCATATATCATTCTTCTTCATCTGGGTTTGAGGTAACCCAACCACAAAGTCCATAGATATTTCATCCCACTTCAATGTAGGAAATGGAAGTGGTTGAAGCAAACCCGAAGGTTTCTGGTGCTCTCCTTTCACCTTCTGGCATGTATAGCAACAAGATACAAACATAGAAATGTGTCGTTCAGTCCTGTCCACCAGAACTGTCGCAGTATGTCATAGAAAATCATCACCATTATTAGGTGCGCAACCCACTGAGATTTATGTCAAACACCCATCACATCCTTCCTTGTTGATAATGGCACAACGTAATGGTTTTGATAACAAGGAACACTCTCTATAGATAAAGACCACTAGGTTTCAGTCTTCCCACCATAAAGAGAGTCCCCAATGCTATAGAATACATCATCCAGTTGTTGTCCCTGAAGAACTAACTTGAGAAGAGAATATTTCAACTGGACAGTGGATAAAGAAACTTCATTTCCCATCCACTGAAATCCAATATGCAATTGAGAAAAAAGTACCATCAAAATCCACTCTTCTAAAGATTCATTCACAACCTATGATGGAAGTTTCTTGCTTAACGCATCTGCAACTACATTTCCTTTCCCCGGGGTATAGGCAATGTCAATGATGAAAATTTGTAAGTACTCCACCCAACACCATTCACAGAGATTCAAATATTTTTGGGAGAAGATATAACTCAAGATCTTGTTGTCTAAATACACATTAAACCATTATCAATAAATGTAATGTATCCAACACATAAGTGCATGCATTACAGTTACTAGATCAAGGTTGTGGGAATTATAGTTCTTCTCATGAGTCCAAAGATGACAAGATCCATAGGAAACTACATGATTACCAATCATAAGGACACATCCAAAACCTAAACCCGTTGCATCAGAAAAGGCGACGTAACCTATCCCAGCCTTAGGAAGAGTTAACACTACTGTAGTAGTCAAAAGACACATTAGATCATCAAAAGAACTTTGACATTTGTCATTCCATGGAAACATCACTCCCTTTCATGTTAGAGCAGTCATTGGAGAAGCTAACATTGAGAAGTCTTTAACAAATCGGCAATAATATCCTGCTAAGCCAATGAAGCTCCGAATCTAAAAAACATTTTGTGGTTGTACCCAAGTCATAAAATCCATGACCATCCCATGATCAACTCTTATTCCTTGTTCTGACATGACATGTACCAATAATTTCACATCCTGAATCCAGAAATCACACATTGAAAGCATGGAATAATGTTTTTGATTCCTTAGAAGACTTGGAATTGCTCTCAGAAGATTCACATGATCCTCCTCAGACATAGAGCAGACAAGAATATAATCCACAAATACTACAACAAAAGTATCTAGATACTCATGTAAAACCCTGTTCATCAAAGCCGTTAAAATTGCAGGAGCATTTTTTAGGCCGAAGGGCATAACAAGGTACTCATAATGGCCATAGCCAGTCTGAAAAGTGGTCTTATGAATGTCAGATTCTTCTATGCTCAACTGATTTTAACCAGATAGAAGATCAATTTTTGTAAACAAATTCATCCCTTTAAATTTATCAAACAAATCACCAGTTCATGGTACAAATATTTGTTCTTTATTGTAACTAGATTGAGCTTTCGATGATCAACACATAAGCGAAGAGAACCAGTATCCTTTTTGGCAATGAGAAATGGAGCTTCTCAATGTGCCGCACTCGGGAATATAAAACCTTTCTAAAGAAGATCTTCTAACTAAGTCAGCTGATATTTTTGTTCTTCTGGAGCCATTCGGTAAGAGGGAATAGAAAGCGGTTGAGTACCAAGAATTAAGTCAATAGAAAAATCAACATCCATTACTGGTGAAAAACTAGTGATGTCAGAAGGAAACAAGTCTAGAAACTCTACGACCACTGAAGGATGATCACGACACATTGAATCTCTCTCTATATCAATTTCAAACACTGATATAACACTCCCCAACTCTGGATAATAGGGTCCAACACTACTCGACCTTGGGGCCCATTCCCCTTAAAAACAAGAGGCACACCACACGTTGTAGTATGGTATTCACGTCGATGATAACAATCCATCCAGGATTTATTGGCAATGATCCAATCTATCCCAAATATGATGTCAATATATTTCATGTCGAGATTCAAAAAACTCCATGAATGATCAACATCTGATAGAGAGAAGACACAAGCAAGACTATGGATACCCTTCTCACGCATTTTACTAAGGGGTGTAGTAATATCCATCACAAAAGATAAAAGCTCCATAGGTATATTAACTAGAATAACAATATGGGTTGAAATAAATGAGTGAGATACAACAATATAAAAAAGAGAGATCACTAAAGATGAAGCTATAGTAATGATACCTCTCACAGTTGCAAGACCTGTATCAAATACCTATGGAGACTCTTCCCTTGTGTGAAGAATCTTTTTTCCGGATTGCTGTGGTTGTAAACCTTTTGAACATGATGCATTTGATTTCCTCAAAGTTTTTGCAGGTTCTTATGATTGTGTTCCACAATGTGGAGTAGAGAAGTCATGGTTGAATCCATATAGGTTCCCTAAACGTCCGAATGAGCTACAGTTTATGGGTGTCTTAGTGAAAACCCTCTAAGAATGTACTCACTTTCCATACTAATATCAAGTCAATGAAGCCCCTACTGATGCTACTGGAGGTCTAGAATGATTTTGTTGTCGAGAACTACCATGAGAAATGTTGTGCTTCCTTTTTCCATTAAAGGAACCAACAGTACCACTAAGTGGAAAAGGAAGTTCCTTCAACCGTGACTTTGCTACCAGGTCCATCTCTACTAACATAGGCATATCTACCACATCAGTATAAGTGGGTAGCTTCAGTAAGAAAACCTAAGAATTGATATCTAATCGAAGTTCCAACTAGAATCGTCAAGCCTTCATCTTCTCATTAGATACAATCTTAGGAGAAAACTCTACCAACTCAAAAAATTTATTTGAGTAATCAGTCACAGTTATGTTGGCCTGGTCAAGATTGGGAGACTCCACAGCCTTGGACAACACCATTGATACTAGATAGAATAGGTTAGTGAAAATAACCCTAAAGTCCTCCCACTCCAAAACATCATGCTTCCCAGTCGTCACCATCATGTCCCACCATCTCCTACTTGGTCCCTCCATCACGAAGGTGGCACACTTCACCTTGATCACATCAGGTGTCTCCAAGAACCCAAAAAGACATTCAATTTTACTCAACCATTCCTCGTCATGTTGAGGGTCAGTGGAGCCGTTGAAAACCGGTGTCTTCTACCATAATAACTCTTGAGAATGATTTCATATATTGTCCCTATGAGGATCTTTTACTGGATCCTGAACATGAAATGGAGGTGGTGTCTGTCCTAGAGCTTGGACAGTGGAAACAATCACCTTAACCAAACTCATATCTATAATAGGACTCTCTTGATGACATTCAGCAGCAGCCTTTTTTGGATCTAACTCACACGTCTTCTCAGAGGAATGAAGCTACACAACATAAAATGACACTAGATAAACACTCAAATATAGTAATAAGGAAAACTATTCTAAATTGAAGAGATAATAGGATTTGGATTCCACTATATCCAAATAAAAACCAGGAATGTACTAGAACTAACACACATGTCATATTTCCCTAACCAACCCTATTGACATAAGGTTCATTATGGTGAGAGATGGGCAGACACGCAATCACAACTACCTCCTATGTCCCAACAAGAATACTAAAATGCATACTGTCATCATGGAAAGATTCTTAACCTTCATCTGATACCATTTTGTCCCAAACCAGCCTAGGTGCCCTGGTATCCTGATAACTGAGCTGGCCCGGAAATAGCCCATTGTTCGTTCCTGATCCCCACAGGTTGGAGACTAGCACCTAGCATCACATAACATGCATGTGGGAACTATTTTTCCATAAAAAATGTGGATGAAAAGAAACAAGATAGTATGCAAAACAAAAAAGAAAACTCCACTGTGAGTAATGTACCAGAATACATGAGGCATAAAAAACCCAAAGTACTACAACCCAAGTACTAAAAATGGTAAAAATATCCCCATGGTCCCTAAGGACACAACTCACCAAGACCAAAGATCAATAGTTGGATCCACCTCCAAGAGATCCCTTTCCTTTTATCAAAACTAGAATAAGAAAGTCTACAAACACCTGAAGGAAAAAGTAGGGTGTGAGCCTAATCCTAGTTGGATACCACCAATTATTATGTAACAAATTCTAAATATAGATTATCCAAAAAAAATATTTCTATTTTCAAATAAGTAGGTTTGGAAATTCAAATACATATTTTAAAAAAACATGCTATACATTTTCAAATGATAGAAATAAATATTTTGAGAAATGATTTTACAAATCATGGGTTATTTCTAAAAACAATGGTTTAAATAAAACATTTATATAAAATAGGTTATATAAATTCAATAGGAATGTAAGTAGTTCAAAAGAATTTGCATACATTTATTTCTCAAATATAAATAAACAAGCGATAAACTTGGTCATCTTCTAAAAGGTACGATAGTATTAAGATGATTTATGATTAAACACTCTCTATGTGAAATCAAAAAAATGTGTATACACAAGTCCCTATGACAATGGCCAAAGGAGACTCATCACCAACCCACCAGGGATGTGACCTACTACAAGTATGTTTTAGAACATATTCATAGCGTAGTGCGTATCCATATAACTCACTAACTACATAAGGCTTTCATGCGCTCTTACATTATGGGAGAATTATTTTAAGACTACTTAAAATACAATCAATCCCATTCTTCCATTTCAAAAGTGACAATTTCTTTCCTTTTAAAACAAAAATAGGTTTTATTCAAAAGCACAAGCATTTTTCACAAGATAAAACCACTTGGTTTTTATCAAAAAATTTTAAGCCATTTTAAAAAAATTGAATTCCATTCAAAACAAATTTCATCATTACACAATTTATTTCCCCAACTAAATTCATAAATTTAATTGAAATATTTTCCATCAAATCCACAATTTAAATTAAATAATTTAAATCGGCCAAATTCCATGAACACACCCAATTAAATGGATTTGGGGTTTTCCAAATTTCCATGCCAAAACCATTTCCAATATCTCGATTCACTGGAATCATGTTTTTATCAATTTAATTGAATGAAAAATTGAGAAATTGAATTAAAATAAAAAATCTAAATAAAATAAACAAATACAATGATAATCAATTTAACAAGTCGGGATGGAACCACCTTATTCAAATGTTTTGCCAAAAAACACAACTGTCAAAGAACGCTCAGGAAAACCGGGTTACTTCTTCAAGAACTCGCCTTAGATATTTTCTCCTAGAATGATTGAGACCAAATCTCATCATATTTTGAATCCACACACTTATATCTACACATAACGGGCGTAGATCTATGAAAATAAGAGAAGAGGTGAACTATAACTAAGTATATCTAAGAAACCGATCAAGAATGATGAAGAACTATAAGAACTTGGACTGTCATTTCAGGTATGTTTTCCCTGTTTCTGGAGTTTTTGAGAAAATCAGAGTTCTTGGAAATCTTTTAAAGTACACGTTGTGTACATTATAAGTAAACACCGTATACATTGACACCATGCGAGGACGTGTGCTGTCTGTGTCCGGGCCACACACACGGTCGTGTGGGGTGATGTGGAGGCCTCTTAAAGAGGAGTACAAAAAATCCTATTAAACATCGTGTACTCCAAATGTACATGCCGTGTATATGATTTTTTTCATTAAATGGACAGGGGTCGTGTCTATTTTCCAGAACACACTTCTTCTCCCCCTTCTTCAATCGAGAGCATCTCGTACGACTGTGAATCTCATCGAAGCCCCTGAGCAGTCGTCCGTTCTCTGAATATACCGCCGTCGATTGCATTGGAATGATAGAAGTATGATCTTCCTTCTCCTAGAGCATTGTTTTCCAATTCCTCCCCTTTCTGAAGTTATATTTGGTTGAGCATTTTTTGTGTGTCCATAGATCTACACTCTTTTAAGGAGCTTCAAGCCTCATGGTTCAAGTATATCGATCTACAAGATTCAAGTTAGGTGGTTTGTGCTTTTCCGTTCAATGTCTTTGAGTTTTATAGGAAAATTCCTCCAATACCCATGAATGGGGTATTGCTTGTTTACTGTTTTTCCCTTGTAGTTTTCCTAATTTCCTTGTATGATTGTGTAGAGGTAATTTTTTTATGTATAAGGATACTTGCTATGCTTGTATTTTTGTCACGACCCGTCCTCGGGGCCCGTGCCGTGACTACCCCAAGCCCGCCTTCCATAGGCCAAGGGCTGGCGACTAGCACCAATGGCGTAAATCCCAATAACTGGGAAGACATTGCCTTTATAAAAGTAACAAAACACCACAGAGTACAAGCGGAAGTAAAACACTAAGTACAAAAAGAAGTGCTGAAAAGTAAATGGGCCAGAATACGAACCCAAAAGAAAGTACAACTACAACTGAACAAAGTACAACAGAAAAAGACAACAGCTGGAGGGACGGAAGCGGCTCTTGGGCCTTCCTCCTCGGATCCTACCTGAAGGGTAGGTACAGATGGCGCAGCTCCTGGATCGTCCACCACGAATCCTACATGAAGGGTAGGTACATATAGCCTCCTCCACGCTCTTGTCCATCAACCTCCTCTGTGAGTCGTCACGTCGTGCAGTCCACCTCCGGGTACTGGCTCGTCGTGTAGTCCACCATCGGGTACTGACTCGTCGAGTAGTCCACCTCCGGGTACCGTCCAGTCCTCGAACACTCGGCCTCCGTCAGCACTGCCTGTCGTCTGCAACCAACACAACGAGGTGCGGGCATAGCCCGTGCAGGGGTGAGTATAACGATACTCAGTAGGGAACCCGAGACCCTCAAGGTCTCACTAAAACCAACAAGGATAACCACAAAGAAGATCTCAACAGATAACCTCTACTTAGGTATATGCCCATACATATACCTAAGTTATCAAGTAACCCATCTCAATCATGAGGAAACACAAGGATTGAGAAATCAACGGATAACCACTACCCAGGTATATACCCATACATATACCTAAGTTATCAAGTGACCCATCTCAATCATGAGGTAAACACAAGGTCAAAAGTCTCAGCTCAAACCAGGATTTTCATTATCGAAACCGTAACTGCTGAAGAGCTCCGTCTCTGGAGTGTACAGTGGTCCTGCCACGACTCCGAGGTACTGCTCACTAACCTAAGACTGCTGAGATACTCCTCCTGTCGAGTACCGTGGGCCAGCCACCCAAACACAGTAGTGCTTCCCGCCGGGGTATGTCACCCAAACACAGTAGTGCACACCCCCTAGTAGCCTGCAGAGGTACTCTCCGGACGAGTACCGCGTGTCTGCACTATCACACAGGTAGTACTCCGTCCTCCATGGGTCTGCACCCAAAAAAATTAGTGCTCCGTCCACTGGGCTAGTCGACTCCCTCCAAGTCGAGTCGGTCAAGCAGTCGTCAGGTCTCAGTCAGCTACACGGTCTCCGTACTCCGCACGCTCGTCTCTGGGAGGGTCCGCTCCATGAGCTCAAGTCGATACTCCAAGTATCTCAAGGTCCCACGAAGAAGTAACTCAAAGGACCGCCTCGTCACAGGGGTCTCAACGCAACAGACGGCGCGTCGATCGGACGCCCGGTCTGTGAGTTATTAGCCTTTTCGTCCCAGGGGCCCGGTTGGTTTCGTGAGCGAACCAAACCCAGCCGTATCTCAACAATACCCCGAGCTCTCATAGGGTATACTCATAGGGACCGTTTCTCAATGTGATCGTCAACACCGCTTACGGTTCGTCAAACAGACGTCCTGTCTGAAAGTTATCAGCTTTTCCGTTCCAGGGGCCCGGTTGGATTTCGGGTACGATCCAACCCGGCCACTACCAACTGTATCCAAAACTTGGGCGAAGGATGCCAAAAGTTCTGTATCGTCAATAGGAACTCAACGCACCAGACGGCGCGTCAATCGGACGCCCGGTCTGAGAGTTATTGGCTTTTTCGTCCCAGGGCCCGGTTGGTTTTTAAAGCAAAACCAACCCGAACGTACTCCACCTACGTCCAAACCTCGGGCGGAGGGTGCCAAAAGATCAGTCTCACAAAGAGGGACTCAACAAAGCTGACGGCATGTCAATCGGACGTCCGTAGCTCAAGATATGAGCGTTTCCGCTCCGAGGGCCCGACTGGTTTAGTGTACGAACCAACCCGGCCGAACACAAAGTATTCTGAAACCTTGAGTGCGATAAACCGAAACGACCGTCTCGATCCAAGGATCGCGTTGCCGCTGACAGCGGGTCATTTGGAGGACCGTAGCTCATGATACGGCCATTTGAACAAAGTGTGTCCGAAGACGGGGGGTCCGGGCCCGGGCCGACCCGGCCCGACCCCCCTGGTTGGCCCGAACTGGGTCGGGTCCGACCCGGTTGGCCCGGCCCGGCCCGGCCAGGGCCGGTCCGTCTCTCCTCGGCCGAGCGGCCGAGCGGAAGACGCTAGGGAAAGCCGCCGCCCCGCGTGACACTCCCGCGGCACCCGCGAGGTGTCGGCCAGACACCCGCGGGGTGCCGCGTGACAACCCTGCGGCCCCCGCGGGGTGTCGCCCTGGACACCCGCGGGTTGCCGTGTGACAACCCCGCGGCACCCGCGGGGTGTCGCGCTGGACACCCGCAGGGTGCCGCCGCCTCCGGCGACCCGCGCCACCACCGGCTTCCGCGGGCCGCCGGAGTCACTCCGGTGGCCCGTTTCCTTCCCGTCTGCGCCGTTGTTCCTCCCGGGTTCCGTTCTTTACTGTGGGATCATCAAACACCCATTGCGGCACGTTCCGTCGTCGCCCGCCAAATCCGCAAAACACGAAGAACGACGGAGGGTTGTCGGGCCGTGTTCATTTGACCCGCACCCTCCGCGTTAGATAAATACAACAGGAGAAATTAATTTTCAACACATGAACGCATATCCGAAATAATTTTTAATTAAATAAAATTGTTTCATAAAAACGGGTTCCTTAATTGAACGGAAACAACAATTTTAATAATTTTAAAATTGTTCACAAATCCAGTTCTTTAACTTTTTAAAGAAACAATTACGGGAATATAAAAAGAAAAAGGGGGGTAATTCCCAAAATAAATCCCTACCTCACTGTCGCTGTCGGATGCGAGGCCGTCGCGGAATTGACCGTCGCGGAAGGAGGTGATCGTCACACCGCAGAAGAGCGTCGCGTCGACGATCTCCGAGGACCAAGAACGTACGGATTTAATTAATAATAATTAAATACATGTTGTTGTTGAAATCCATAAAGAAAATAAAAAGAAGCGCAACCCCCTACCTTGGTTGTTGTCGATCGAAGGCTGTCGCGGGGTTGGATCGTCGCGGAAGAAGCGTCGCGAAGGGAGATCCGTTGGCATCGCGGTACAAGGCTTCGCGTCGTCGATCTCCGCAGGTTTGGCGTTCTTCGCGTTCTTCGCATTCTTCGTCTAAGAAGAACGCTTTCCTCCAAATCCTCTCCACGCCACAAGTTTCAACACAAAATAAAATAAGCTTAAGCCTTATTTTATTTACACAACTAAACATTTGAATTTCAAAAGATAAGAAAAGAACCACTAATTCGTAAAATTAATTCAACGAAAGAAACAACTCATTTAATTTACGAAATAAACCGCCCAATTAAATGGTCTGTTACGAATTTAAGAAAACACGTCAGTTGACATTCATAAAGACAGGTTTTCATGGGTGCGTTTCTTAGCGAAAAGAAACAACGGGGCTCGTGCGGGCCCCACCTCACAAATAACCTACCAAGGGGTAGGATATTTCTGGATAGCATCCTATCCAGTTCAACTCAGTTCAATCCGCCTTTAAGTGGCATCAAGTGGCTTCCAAGTGGCTTAAGCGAAATAAAATAAAGTTGTCGCAAAATTATTTTCTTTCTTAACTTTAAGCCTGAAAATTAAAAACCACACCCGAGCAAACACAACTCTGGAAGAGGCATTTCTAAGCGAATACTGGCGCTGCGATTACATCGGTGCCCTCAGAATTCGATTCCGAGCACCGGTTCAAAAGTTAGAAAAACCCGCACGTTCGTTCACTGAACGTACCCGAGCCAAACTTCAGAAAATGATTCCGGGCACACCGGGCCTCGGAATCAGGCGCCGTCAGAAACTGCGTTCTTGTAAAATTCCAAAGGAAATTAAGAAGAAAAAAAAAATTCCCTGGAATTTACGGGTCTTTACATTACTCCCACCACAGGGAATTACGTCCCCATAAAGCTTCACCACAAACTTAGAGAAACAAAGCGGTACTGATCATGCATCTGAGCCTTCCGCTCCCATGTGCTCACCTGGAGGTTCCCGCACTGTCAAAGAAAGTGCACAAGAGGAATCGACCATCCTCCTAGGATCTGATCCTGTCGATCCTCGGTCCCCACAGGAACCTCCGTATAAGACACTCATCGCCACCGTCTAGCTCCTCATGGTCAATGATATGCGAAGGGGTCAAGCACGTATCTCCTCAGTTGGGATACATGGAAAACGTTTTGCACCTAGTGCAACTGAAGTGGATAGGCCAAGCGGTAAACCACCTCACCTACCCAGTTGAGGACCTAGAAAGGTCCGTTGAACCTCGGAGATAACTTTCCTCCCAGGCCACATCTCCGTAAACCTCATCGAGGTGAGACCCGTAAGAAGACGTGGTCGTCATCCTCGAACTCCAGAGGTCTCCATTTCTGTTAGAACTGAAACTCAAAACGACTACTGCCACAAGAGTATGGTTGACTGACTCAAGAGTGATCGGTCACACCCTCCTATGCAAGAGTTACCCTGCACTGCCTGGGGTTTCCTTTTCCGCCAACCAAGGAAAACCCATCCCAACGTTTGCCTAAAACCGTCAATTTGAGTATGAACAGTTATTGCCCATTCCATACTCAAACTAACGTCGTAAGACCTTGACGCTGCCACCAAGAGATTCCAACCAGAACTCTCGCCTCGAGGGTCTGACCACACCGTCGGTGTAAGTGTGATTATTGAGTCTCCTCCCAACGTATCTCCAGATGTGAGGGTCAAGTCCACGGCTTATCGGAAACTCTAGGTCTGGAACAAGATTTGTGGAAACGAGGAATGATTCATATCGACTTCTGTTACTACAGCAGCTAGTAGTGGACATAGACTGTCCCTTGAATCATTTCTAGAGCCATTGGGTCACACTCCTTGAACGCATGAAGCCGCACTCTTCCTCCTCCCTCCAGCTCCCTGAGCCTGGAGGGAATAACTAAGGAGGGTGGTTTTAGCATGTTAAGATGTACACCACCTCATGATACTCTCCTAGATTTGCCTCCATGTCTGCCGCTTCGCAGACTCATCTCTATTTAAAGCTATCTCTTCTTGAAACATTTATCACGCCCAAGTCTCTAAGACTGGCACCGGTTCCTTGTTTCTTACTGCACTGTGCAGTCTTTATCCGCTCCTAGATGAACTACACCTCCTTTAGTCTCACAATAGATGCTATGATTTCTTCTTTGCCGATAAAAGAAATCTGGTATCATCCCCTGGATGAACTACATTCGTTGCCTAATACAGTCAATCCTGGAATGAAGGATGCATTCATGCCATGGATGACGTCGTAAGGCCTCAACGTAACTACTAAGAGATCCAACTGTCACTCTCGCCTCCTAGGGTCGAGTCACACTGTCGGCATCAGTGTGAGGTCACTGGGTCTCCTCCAGTAAGAATTTCGAAAGTGAGGGTCAAGTCAACAGTCTTAACCAGGACCACTTAGTAACATCACAAAAGAGGACAGGAAAGCAAACATCACAAGATAAGTGTCTTTATTTTATTGCAGCTCACGGTACAAAGACACAAAAACAACATCAACATGGAACTAGAAGTACAAGAGACGTATCCACTAGTTCCGCTCATGTCCACCTGCACCAGGAGCTATACTACCTTGTCCACTACTCTACTGTTGCTCAAGCATTCGTCGCTGCCTCTGCCTCGGTGGCTCCTCAAAAGACTATGGATCAACTATACGAGGAGTCGGACAGTCACGTGCCAGGTGCCCCTTTCCACCGCACGAGTAACACAGTCTGCTTCTGGCATGCCTGGCTCTGACCCCACCCTGGGTGCCCCGCACCACCGGTCCTAAAACCTGAGATTGCCCAACTGCTGGTCTGGTCCTCCTGGACCTCTGCATCATCTTTCTACTGCCCACAGATGACTTGGATTCTGATTGAAAAACACGCGGCAAAGGCAGCAGCTCCTGAACACGCTCGGGGTGTAGAGCTACTGGCACAAACTCTACCCTGAATAAGGTCTCGAAGTATTCCCATGTGAAAGCCATCCCATCGCAAAACTGGAACAAGTGGCTCCACCACCTGCCTACTGCTGCCAGAAGAAGGCTGGCAACAAAGGTCACCATGAAGTCCGATGGCGTCCCCACTAGCCTGAAGATTCCCACCACAGCCTCCAGCCAATCCTCAGCTGCATGCGGGTCCGTCTCTCCCCCGAACCTGGGTGGCCTCTGGCGCTGGAACTCATGCAGTGCACTCAAGTAGCGGGCATCGCCTACTGCTGGGGATGGTGGCATCGGTGGCCCAATGTATGGTAGTACCGCTGGTGCCTCCACTGGTGCCTCAACTGCAAGAGGGCCCTGTACCGAAGCCTCGTCACTCGACAAGCTGTCAGCACGCACATCCCTCTGGGCTCTAGTTGGTCTCTCGAGAAAAGGCATACTGAAAGAATCAACGTAACACGGTCAAACGATTATACCTGGTGAGCTGACCTGGTTTGAGCTGTTTTAAGGGGGGAAACCTTTGAAAACACACACGCAATCAGTGTTTTCGTGCACAAAGTCGTAAATCAGTTGCCAGGGTCCTGGTGTATGGATACGTCGGCCGCCCGCACCAACACTGGACACCCTAAACTGAAAACCACACTCGGTACCCTTAACACTATTGCTTCACAGAAATAAAGATCAGAGTCTGCGGTAGAACCGACCACCTCTGATACCAATTTGTCACGACCCGTCCTCGGGGCCCATGCTGTGACTACCCCAAGCCCGCCTTCCATAGGCCAGGGGCTGGCGACTAGCACCAAAGGCGTAAATCCCGATAACTGGGAAGGCATTGCCTTTATAAAAGTAACAAAACACCACAGAGTACAAGCGGAAGTAAAACACTAAGTACAAAAAGAAGTGCTGAAAAGTAAATGGGCCAGAATACAAACCCAAAAGAAAGTACAACTACATCTGAACAAAGTACAACAGAAAAAGACAACAGTTGGAGGGACGGAAGCAGCTCCTGGGTCGTCCTCCTTGGATCCTACCTGAAGGGTAGGTACAGATGGCGCAGCTCCTGGATCGTCCACCACGGATCCTACCTGAAGGGTAGGTACAGATAGCCTCCTCCACGCTCTTGTCCGTCAACCTCCTCTGTGAGTCGTCATGTCATGCAGTCCACCTCCGGGTACTGGCTTGTCGTGTAGTCCACCTCCGGGTACTGACTCGTCGAGTAGTCCACCTCCGGGTACAGTCCAGTCCTCGAACACTCGGCCTCCGTCAGCACTGCCCATCGTCTGCTACCAACACAACGAGGTGCGGGCATAGCCCGTGCAGGGGTGAGAATAATGATACTCAGTAGGGACCCCGAGACCCTCATGCTCTCACTAAAACAAACAAGGATAACCACAAAGTAGATCTCAACAGATAACCTCTACTTAGGTATATGCCCATACATATACCTAAGTTATCAATTAACCCATCTCAATCAAGAGGAAACACAAGGATTGAGAAATAAACGGATAACCACTTCCCAGGTATATGCCCATACATATACCTAAGTTATCAAGTGACCCATCTCAATCATGAGGTAAACACAAGGTCAAAAGTCTCAGCTCAAACCAGGATTTTCATTATCAAAACCGTAACTGCTGAAGAGCTCCGTCTCTGGAGTGTATAGTGGTCCTGTCATGACTCCGAGGTACTGCTCACTAACCTAAGACTGCTGAGGTACTCCTCCTGTCGAGTACCGCGGGCCAGCCACCCAAACACAGTAGTGCTTCCCGCCAGGGTATGTCACCCAAACACAGTAGTGCACACCCCCTAGTAGCCTGCAGAGGTACTCTCCGGACGAGTACCGCGGGTCTGCACTATCACACAGGTAGTACTCCGTCCGCCATGAGTCTGCACCCAAACAAAGTAGTGCTCCGTCCACTGGGCTAGTCGACTCACTCCAAGTCGAGTCGGTCAAGCAGTCGTCATGTCTCAGTCAGCTACACGGTCTCCGTACTCCGCACGCTCGTCTTTGGGAGGGTCTGCTCCACGAGCTACAAGTCGATACTCCATGTATCTCAAGGTCCCACGAAGAAGTAACTCAAAGGACCGCCTCGTCACAGGGGTCTCAACGCAACAGACGGCGCGTCGATCGGACGCCCGGTCTGTGAGTTATTAGCCTTTTCATCCCAGGGGCCCGGTTGGTTTCGTGAGCGAACCAAACCCAGCCGTATCTCAACAGTACCCCGAGCTCTCATAGGGTATACTCATAGGGACCGTTTCTCAACGTGATCGTCAACGCCGCTGACGGTTCGTCAAATGGACGTCCTATCTGAAAGTTATCAGCTTTTCCGTTCCAGGGGCCCGGTTGGATTTCGGGTGCGATCCAACCCGGCCACTACCAACTGTATTCAAAACTCGGGTGAAGGACGCCAAAAGTTTCGTATCGTCAACAGGAACTCAACGCAACAGACGGCGCGTCAATCGGACGCCTGGTCTGAGAGTTATTGGCTATTTTGTCCCGGGGGCCCTGTTGGTTTTTATGGCTAAACCAACCCGACCGTACTCCACCTACGTCCAAACCTTGGGAGGAGGGTGCCAAAAGATTCGTCTCACAAAGAGGGACTCAACAAAGCTGACGGCACATCAATCGGACGTCCGTAGCTCAAGATATGAGTGTTTCCGCTCCGAGGGCCCCGCTGGTTTCGTGTACGAACCAACCCGGTCGAACTCAAAGTATTCCGAAACCTTGAGTGCGATAAACTGAAAGGACAGTCTCGATCCAGGGATCGCGTTGCCGCTGACGGCGGGTCGTTTGGAGGCCCGTAGCTCAAGATACGACCATTTGAACGAAGTCTGTCCGAAGACGGGGGGTCAGGGGCAGGGCTGACCCGACCCGACCCCCCCTGGTTGGCCCGAACCGGGTCGGGTCCGACCCGGTTGGCCCGGCCCGGCCCATCCAGGGTCGGTCCGGCTCGGCTTGGCTGAGCGGCCACGCGGCCGACGCGGGGGAAAGCCGCCGCCCCGCGTGACACTCCCGCGGCACACGCGGGGTGTCGGCCAGACACCTGCGGGGTGTCGCGTGACAACCCCGCGGGGTCCCGCCGCCTCCGGCCGCCGGCGCCACCGCGCTGGCGTCCCGCGCCACCGCCGGCTTCCGCGGGCCGCCGGAGTCGCTCCGGTGGCCCGTTTTCCTTCCCGTCTGTGCCGTTGTTCCTCCCGGGTTCCGTTCTTTACTGTGGGATCATCAAACACCCGTTGCGGCACGTTCTGTCGTCGCCCGCCAAATCCGCAAAACACGAAGAACGACGGAGGGTTTCCAGGCCGTGTTCATTTGACCCTCACCCTCCGCGTTAGATAAAAATATCGGGAGAAATTAAAGTTCAACACATGAACGCATATCCGAAAAAAAATTTAATGAAATAAAATTGTTTCATAAAAACGGGTTCCTTAATTGAACGGAAACAACAATTTTAATAATTTTAAAATTGTTCACAAATCCAGTTCTTTAACATTTTAAAGAAACAATTACGGGAATATAAAAAGAAAACGGGTGGTAATTCCTAAATTAAATCCCTACCTCGCCGTCGCTGTCGGATGCGAGGACGTCGCGGAATTTACCGTCGCGGAAGGAGGTGATCGTCACACCGCGGAAGGGCGTCGTGTCGACGATCTCTGAGGACCAAGAACATACAGATTTAATTAATAATAATTAAATCCATGTTGTTGTTGAAATCCAAAAAGAAAATAAAAAGAAGCGCAACCCCCTACCGTGGTTGTTGTCGATCGAAGGCTGTCGTGGGGTTGGATCTTCGCGGAAGAAGCGTCGCGAAGGGAGATCTGTTGGCATCGCGGTACAAGGCTTCGCATCGTCGATCTCCGCAGGTTTGGCGTTCTTCGCGTTTCTCGCGTTCTTCACCGAAGAAGAATGCTTTCCTCCAAATCCTCTCCACGCCACAAGTTTCAACCCAAAATAAAATAAGCTTAAGCCTTATTTTATTTACACAACTAAACATTTGAATTTCAAAAGATAAGAAACAAACAACTAATTCGTAGAATTAATTCAACGAAAGAAACAGCTCATTTAATTTACGAAATAAACCGCCCAATTAAATGGTCTGTTAAGAATTTAAGAAAACGCGTCAGTTGACTTTCATAAAGACGGGTTTTCACGGGTGCGTTTCTTAGCGGAAAGAAACGACGGGGGTCGTGCGGGCCCCACCTCACAAATATCCTACCAAGGGGTAGGATATTTCTGGATTGCATCCTATCCAGTTCAACTCAGTTCAATCCACCATTAAGTGGCTTCAAGTGGCTTCCAAGTGGCTTAAGCGAAATAAAATAAAGTTGTCGCAAAATTATTTTATTTCTTAACTGTAAGCCCGAAAATTAAAAACCACACCCGAGAAAACGCAACTCTGGAAGAGGCGTTTCTAAGTGAATACCAGCGCTGCGATTCCATCGGTGCCCTCAGAATTCGATTCCGAGCACCGGTTCAATAGTTAGAAAAACCCGCACGTTTGTTCACTGAACGTACCCGAGCCAAACTTCAGAAAATGATTCCGGGCACACCGGGCCTCGGAATCATGCGCCGTCAGAAACTGCGTTCTTGTAAATTTCCAAAGAAAATTAAGAAAAAAAAAATTTCCTTGGAATTTACGGGTCTTTACAATTTTTTTCCCATTCCTTGTTCTATTTATGACATTTTGGTCTTGTTCATCCTTTGGCCGTTATACATGTTTTCCATGCCTTGTCAACGTAGGATAGAGTGTTGATCTCTGACACGCTTGTTATGCTATAGAATAGTCAGCCCAATAACTCTATAGGTTTACATTGGCCTTATAGAATTATTATGCACTGACTGCCATGATACCATGAGAACTTGGTGATACATACTATAAGGAATTAGGCCGAGTGAGCTTCCTCAAAGAGTTTGGGACATTATAGACTATAGGGGATAGACTGAGTGAGATTTCCAGAGGGTCTTGGATAATATAGATAACTGGAGGATAGACTGAGTGAGCTTCCTCAGAGAGTCATGAGATTTATAGACTATAAGGGGATAGACAGAGTTAGCTACCTCAGAGAGTCTTGTTTGTTTGAATTTCCTTAAACCACTACAGGATATAGGAGGAATTGACCAAATGAGCTTCCTCAGAGAGTCTATCATCGAACTGAGGCTATAGGAGGAATTGACCGAGTGAGCTTCCTCATGGAGTCTCTTGACCTTGGGTATAAAAGGGGAATTGACCATGTGATCATCCTCAGAGTCCCTGACTACCTTACACTATAAGTGGAATTGACTGAGCGTGCTTTCTCCGAGAGTCTTATAATTTTGTATAACCAAACCAGAGGGGTTTGGCTGAGTGTAATGCCAAGAGGGTTATTGGTACTTGTTGGATAGGACCAGAAGTGATGGTTGTGAGTACTTGCCAGAGGGATTCCGGCTTGTGGTTAGCTATTTGCTTCACTGCTTCTTGTTGATCTATGGATTGTTTACTGCTGTGTATCATCATATTTATTGCTTACTGTTTACTACTTATTGAACTATTTCCTTCCATATGCTCACTGACTATTAGGCACAGTTCCTTGGGAGGTTGCCTATTTGGATTTAGTATCACACCCTATTTGGTTCATTCTTTTTGTCCCAAATAGATTATATTGTTTCTGGTATAGACAAGGGCAAGCGCCCTTCGACTTCAGCTACTTGACATGCATTGGAGAAAGAGAGCATGGGACAAAGCTAAGGCTTGCGATGCTGAGGATTTGCTTATTTTTTTTCTTTTTTACTTTGGCTTAGTATTTTATTTATCATTATTACTGGTTTGGATTCTTTCCTAGACATATGAATCATTTATCATTTCATTTATATATGTGTGCTCCAGTTGTTTATTATTTAGTTTTTTGTTGTCTCCAATTGCTGAATATTTACTGCTTCCGCTATTATATGTGTTGTTTACATCTGCTGTGTACTCTGCAATTGAGGGCATAGTTCTTGCACAATATCACCCAAGGACCTCGCTGCTTGTCAGTAGCCTCTGTCATTTGGCGATATGTGTCTGAGGCCATGTGACCAACCGGGTACGGGGTGCCTCTAGGTGACTTCTGGATCTGGGGCGTTGCAAGAACAATCACATACCTCAAGAATCCTGCTTCAATTCACCAATATAAGCCTTTGGATCACCTCCAACGTGATGGGAGAACATTCTCTAACATTAAGAGAAGAAAAATCCTGAGCTAGGGATGCTTAGTAGAATAAACAAGGCACTAAGAGGCAAAAATGAGTGAGATCCACTATTATAGAATCTCATTTAAGTGGTCGCATGGTTTTCCCACACGATTATAAAAACCGTGCGCAAATAGTGCATGAGACACTGCCTTGAAAAACACTCCCTGCACGGTTTGGCAGCATGGTTAGACAAACCGTGCGCCGCCTGTGCATGAGCTACTTAATCCCAGACCTACTATCCATGTTTAGGCCGCATAGTTTAGACAACTCGTGCACCACCCGTGCGACTACCCCTTTGCCTAAAAAATCATTTAACGTTCTCTTGAATCTCCCATTCATCACTACTAAAAAACAGAGGTACTTAGAAACATCAAATGTACCTAAAAATGTATTGCGATGTTAGAAATTATGTTTCACAAATCAGAGACAATAATTACTTATATAGCAATGATAACATATTTTTGATAAAATTTTATTCAAATCAATAATAATATTTATTAAAAATATAAATATATAATGTATTATGTTATTCATTATAATAAAAATATATCTTCTATTATTTACATTAAAATTTTAAATGATTTAAATATGAACATTATATTTGCATTAATTAATATTTATACATTATATTAAAATTATTTTAACAGAATTAAGTACCTATAATTATTTTAATATATAATATATATTAATAACATAAAAATGTTTATACTAAATCATTCATGATATAATTAAGTCCTAATATGATAATATTAAAAAATTATATTTATTAATGAATGTAATAGATTAAATTAATTAATAATGTGATACATTATTATTTATGAATATAGTCAATGATGTTACTTTAAAATATATTAAGGTAAAAATATGTTTTTTATATTTTTTATTGATAGATATAATATAATGAAATTAATATATTATATATCAATTAAATAATTATATTTTTCATAAACATATTTCTAGTGTTTTCATGAATACCTTTTTAGTGTATTCTTAAACACCATTTGGGGAGTTTTTGGTAGAATAGTCTTGTGAACATAGCATTTATTATTCATTAGATGATATTTTTTTGTGATGATTGGTTTTACGAAGGGTTATGATTAAGCCGAATCATCTGGTGTGTAAATACACCTAAGGGTCTTTCAAAGTTGGATGCATCATTCAGAAATTTTAAAATTTGTAATCATCATGTCAAAAAACTATATTCCATAAAATATTGACATAGGAATGTCCATCAGACATATATGATATTCTAATTGTTAAATTTATTATTATTTAAAATTATATCTTATGAATGATACCTTATATATGGAAAATAAATTGTATAGTCGAATACTAATGGTTTTCCAAACAATTGATATTAGAATTTTTAATTTTGGGACATTTACCATAGGTTTCCGAAAAACCCAATAGTGTATATTCATTAAATATAATCTATATTGATAGTTTTATCCAATCAATCGGTATACCCATTACATATACCAACTGTTTTTGAAAATCGTTTGCATAATATCATTAAATTAACAACATGCCATAATTTTGTAGAAAACCATTTTTATAACAAAAACATAAACCTATGGTTTTTACAAAAACATTTGTATAGGGTCATATGATGGTTTTCATGCCAATGGGTTTGAAAAAACCATTCGTATAGGGTAATTTTATTGTACAAATACCGATAATATCTCTAATACAAATGGTATATGTCTATTGATATAGGACCAGTTTCTAGTAGTGTTAAAAATGTACTGAACCTTAATTACTAGTAATTAAATGGATTAAAGACAACACTTTGATGAATTAATTCAATTTATAATGTCAATACAATTTGTTTCCATTTTGACAATTTTCCAACCTCTCTCAAGGGAGAATTTAAATCTAGGGAATAATAAAAGTGTGTATCTACTCTTGTATCCAAATAGTAATGGATAAAACTATTACAAGTTACGATAAGGCAACTCAGATGATCACACACTATAATAACCCATCAAATAGAACCTCTAATGAAGATATACACATCCACATTAATCTGAAATGCATTGGATGGGGGGACTCAGATATAGATGTGAGAAGATTGGATGGGGTTATCAAGACGAATCTCGTTAACCTTCCAAATATCCATCAATGATAAAACATAACTGATCCAAATTAAGTCATGTTTTGAAATCATCTGAAAAAGTAAGTTATATATTCTGACCAAAATACGTTATTTAATGAAATATTAAATAGGTCATTATCTATAAATCTGATAAATAAAATTTATAATAATATGAAAAAATATAAAATTAATAGATATTAAAAATGAGTTAATTCTTGAAAAAATACTAATAATTAACCTTATTAATGAATATACAATATTTAATGAATGATTTCTAAAAAATATTGATATTGGATAATTTAAAATCAATAGACTCCAAAAATATATATATAATGGATAAATATTATTAATTATATATATTATGTAAACAATTAAAACTGAATACATATTAAAAGGGTGATGAATAAATAGTGAAAACTTTAAAATTTAGAAAATACATAAAAATAAAAACGTTAAAAATAATAAAAGAAATGAGAGAACATAAAAAAATTACGAAAGTATTAAAAAAATTTAAGGAATTTGAATTATAAAGAATTCATAAATTTTAAAAATAGTACATCCAAATTAATAAAATTTAATGATAACTAATCATAATAATTATAAATAGTTTAATAAGATTAAAACATAGTAAAAAATTATTTAAAATTTGAATGTTTAATTGTTTTAAAAAGTTAATATGTAATAATACATACATCAATTACATACACACAAAAACTAGGGTTTATATCCTGATATGATGCATTTGGTATTTACATTAAAAGGAGTGACTCAAGAAAGCGATGATGTGGGCGTGGTGCTGGCTGGTGGTGATGCTAACCTGACACATGCCTATAGACTGAGACAGAATGATTTCGGCATGATGATACACAAAGTATTAGGGGCATGTTCTTTGGCCATTTTTCCTTGTGTATACATGCTATGTAATGGATATTCCCCTCCCAATATAGAAATAGGCCATATATTACAAAAGAAGATGAATAAATACACATCAAAAAGATTAAATATTAATAAATATATAATATATATATATATTAGGAACTCTGGGATACAAAAACCCCAACACACACAAACATCTCACCCACCAGCCAATGGGTAGGCCAGAGCTCCCCTAAGGGATAACCAACCTATATATAATAGGCCCATAAACCTTAATTTAATCTTGATATTGTCCCTAAGACCAATACAACTTATTCCCAAACCCCCATGATCCTTAGGACCCAACATTAGAATGCACTTCTATAAGAATTATCATAATGGATTGAGCCATTCCAACAAAACAATTGATGGATAAGCCCAGACCATGCCTTGTTTTTCCATTATCTCAATGAAAATCTTGGTGGATTGTCATATATGACATTCATACCACCACGCTAACCATCAATTGGGTTATTGTTGATCCCAATCAAAGGCCAACAAATCCTACCACCACATCAGGTCTCTATGCTTCACAGACACATTGACCTTGCATCTGAAACTGTTACCTGACATTAGTAATGTTGACACTACCACCGCATGAAGCCTTCATTAATGATGGAGCATCGTCTTTACCAATCTTGTGTCGAAAATCATGGCACACTGAGATCATCAGGGATTAATAGTTTTTTCCAATACAACATCCACACTAATGTCATCCCAGACATTCACCGCCACTCCTGAATCCAGCTGCTTAGGACCCATATTGATCCATGCGCTGACGTCTCCACCAAACTCTCACATCTCTCGAGGGAATGCTGTATTGAGACTTCAAAGCACGACATTCAATGACCCCATCCATCATTACCAGTTATCATTAATCATATCCTCATCCTTTAAGTTTTTTTAAAATCCATTAAATGGTGTTTGGGATGATGTATGTTGTGGTTCAATTTCATTGTAAAATTTTTTGGGTCTGAGATGTTTATATAAGAATCAATTATATTGATTTCAAACATATTACAAATATTAAATATAAATAATAAAAAATAAGTAAATACTAATCATTTAAATTAATCAAATTTTTTCAAAAATCATCCTTAATAAAAAATTATTTAGAAATATTAAAAATTGATTAAATTAAAATAAATTTGAAATATTTTAAATATCGAAGATGAAAAGAAACCTTAATAAAATAATATGAAAAATTAATATATGAAATAATTTAAATTAATTTTTTTTTTAAAAGTTAATTCCAAACATTAGTTACATGAACTGATAACAAGTAAAATAGAAGAAAATTAAATAATAATAATTATTATTATTGATAATTATTGATTTATGCAATGTATCGATTGCATATAGAAAATATAATATGTTATTAACAATTATACTTTTTAATAATTGATAAAATTTTATTATTTAATTGAATATATACATATTTAAACATATATTAATAAATATCTAAATTTATTATATTACAATGATATTAAATGACAATATAATAATAATTAATAAATTCTAAAAAATAATAAAAGTTGAGAGATATTACAAACAAATTTATAATTTTAAATCAATAAATAAATATAAATGCATACATAAAAAAACCTAAACAAATATACTTACACATACTCAAACATATACACGTACACATAAATTCACATTCACATGAACATTAAAAATTACCTAAACATGCACATACACACATACATATATATGTGGACATACATCTACATTCAATACAAATACAAACAAATAAACATACACATACACATAGATATATATATATATATATATATATCTGTGTGTGTGCATATAAATATACATATACATATACACAAACACATATGTATAAAATACAAATATAGTTACATACAATTCTAGGAAAATATACATACTCAGAGATACAAACAATAGTGTACAGAAATACACATACACACTCACAAATACACAAAAAAATTATAAACCATAAAAATATAAACACATACGTAAATAACACAGATAAAAATGAATATACATATATTACTAAATTCTATAAAACCCATTTATATATATTATATTTACATATATATATGTTTTGAAATAAAAATATTATTTGAAATTATAGAGTAATTAATATATATATATATTAACATATTCAATGTGTCATTTAGAAACCCGAAACCAAAAGTGCTTCTAATTATCATAGGATTATTCATGTTAAAAAAATCATAATTAAAGGGAAACATTGTATTGGTGTTTTTTAGGTGCATAATTAAATATTTCACCACATGTAGTAGTGTAACATGAATATAAGAAATAGGAAACAGATAATTGGTGAAAATTTAAATATAATTGAGAGATAAAATTAAATGAGAATTAAAAATTTGTTTTAAATATATAATGGAATGAATTATAAATTGATAGTTAAATATACCATATTAAAATAAAATAACTTTTTTAATACCTTTAAAAAAACTTTAATTTTTATTTCTAGTGGTTCGGGATAGAAAATTAGGCATTATGAAATTGGTTTTTCCGCAATGTGTTTTGGGAAAGAGGGATTCTTCATAGCTTACCCCCTTTTTCTGATACATCAGTAGTCATTTAAAACAAGGACACATACTTTTATACTCTTGTTGTCGGTGTGATTCATACGTAGTGGTGTTGACTGATATTTAGGTGCCAAAATAATCAATTTCAAACACCTCTTTCCGGATGGGTATCTTCTAGTGTGGGGAATTACACACCTCAACCCTTCGACCATCAAATCCATATTCACCCATATAGCCAAGTAGGAGTTTTCGATGGGGCATCATGGAAATTCATCTGAGAAGGGGTTTTGATGGTGGTAGGTATTATCAATGGGGCTCTGTGGAATATTTTCTGAGAAACAACAGTTAAAGAGGGATGTGATAGTGGTCGGTGTTTTCGATGGGGTGCGGTGGTAGATAGACAGTTAGAGAAAGGGCATTATCAGTGATAGGAAATGTCGATGGGGCATCGTTGAAGGTGGTCGGAGAAGGTTTGGTGATGACCATATCTATCTTCCACTTGTCAAGCCTTGTTATCATTTTGGATGGTGTGTCGTGGCATGTAGAAATGGAATTGGCAAAAGTAGACGTAGTCAATGAGGTGTTGTGGATGGTCATTTGAGAAAAGGAAGAGATGTTCATATCTATCTTCCCCATGTCAGAACGGGTAGGTGTTGTCGAAAGGGTATCGAGGAAGGTTATCCGAGAATTTGCGGTGATGGTCATATCTATATTCTCCCCCATATAGTGATGTTGGTGTTATCGATGCGAGGTCATGGTAGATCAGATGAGAGTGTATGTGGAAACCCGTAGGGACAAAAGACAACATGCTGCCCCTAGGCCTACATTTGTGGAATGAAGACATAACATACTATAGAAAAAAGGGGGGTTTGAAAAAATCATATAGAAACTTTTTAGGGACCATAACTACTTCTTCATGCTCAACCCATTCATCTTTACTTCGTCAACCAAAACAATGGAATGTCGTAGACATAGAATCTCATGGAAATAATGGATTATAGTCAGCATTGGTCAATTTGTATATATATACATGTAATGAGTCCACATACCAATATTGACTAATTTCAATGTTTTACCTGGTTTCACTATTATTTATCCTCTCTATTATTTTCCATAATTTATTTTTCATTTTTTGGTTCAATCTTTATTGACCCCATTAAGGCACATGGGTTGTTCTTGAAACTTCCCTAAGATTCTAAACCTATATTTACTATAAAAATATTCTTTTAATGGATTTACGTATAATTAAAAACACTTATTATATTTTTAAGATAATTTTCATTAAATGTAATAAATGAAATTAATTGTTTTAATTAATATGATTGTATATTAATTACAATAATTATAATTAATAATACCTATTATTAATAGTTTTCAAATAAACATTTTAAATACTAATTTGATTTTTCATTGTTTAAAATAACATATTAAGATCACTATATTATGTTAATTATCTTTTAAAATTAGAATATTTTATTATCAAATTGATTAATGGTAAAAATATTTTACAAAGTTATTATTATTATTATTATTATATATTTTATAAATATATAAGATTTATTATGTGTATGATTTATAAAAATTATAAATTATAAATATATATAATTATTATATAAAGAAAATATGTACATTATATTTATTTTTGAAATCATAATTTGATTTGAATTATTTTTATTAAATAAATGAACATATATATATATATATTTAAAATGAAAAAAGTATATATATATATATATGTAATTCTATAATGGTTTAAAAAATTGTTCAAACCTTTATATGATTAAAATGATACATGTTTAGAAAAAATAATGTATATATTTTTTGATGAAACTAAATGACAAAACAAATAGAATTTAAATTATAATTATACAAGAAAAACCCAATCCTAGATTGGAAATAAGAAAATGGTGAGAAGAAAATAATTAGAAATGATTGACTAGTAAGAATGGATTAATTATTTAGATAAAAAGATGAAATATTTTAATAATTGAAAAATAAATTAATAATATAGGAAATGAGGATGATTTCGAACATGCCATCGTGAAAATATGCCTGTGAAATGCCCACTGTCAATCCCTAATGTCAAATTCTCTTTCCTGGATTTTTCAATCAACTCAACTCCTTTATACAATATAGCATCATTTTTTTAACATTGGAAAAAATATTTAAAAAATTATATGATTATTGAATGTTTAAAAATAAAAATATATAACTTCTTTTTATTTAAACCGACATATTGCATATAATAACATCTTACCATTATTTCCCCAAGTTCCCCCATTTTTTTCTACTTAATTCCATGTAGCCTCAAATCCCTCAATTGATCCAAAAACATTTATGTGTTCATTTCACTTCACCAAATTAATTATTTTACAAAGGGTAATATATATATATCCCACTCTTTCTCTCAGTGTATGTATACATATACACCCCCATATAACTGTCAATTTGTAGTGTATTTTATAAGGGATTAATTTGTTTTATGTTTTTTCATAACCAAGACCCGTAAAGGTTCCTAGTATGTAATACTTGTAGTGTTTATCTGTAGATATTGTTTTATAAAAAAATACATTGCAATTATATTAACTGAACCCAATATGTGGGTTCATGTCATTATAATTGGTATTGAGCAATGGTCATGATAACTTTGGTAAATTAATTTGAAATTAATAATTGCAAAAAGGCATCTTGTGTAAATTTATTTTCCCTATATGCCTGAATGAATTGTGTGGATAAATTTCCTTTGAATAGGGAATAATGTTACATCTTTTAAATTCTAAACAATGTTTTACATTACAAATATTTTTTAAAATGGATTTATGTGTAATTAAAAAAATTGTTAATTTAATAAGACATAGTTTTTTAAAAAATACATGAAATTAAGTGTTTCTGTTAATTTTATTATAATTTAATTTCAATTATTATAATTAATAATAAAAATTGTTTATATTATTCAAATTAATATTTTCATGAAAAATTGATTTTTCATTGTTTAAAAGATTATTTTAAAATTAATTTTTTTTTAATTTTTTTATATATTTGTTTTTATAGTATTAATTATGTGTACATAATTATTAATAAATTTATTTTTATTATTACGATAATATTTTTTATAAATTTATATTATATATTAGGATTTTGGTTTTTAAAATTTATAAATTTTAAATATATATAGTTATTATATTATGAAAACATGGACATTATATTTATTTTTGAAATAAAAATATACTTTGAATTTTTTATATTAAAAAGGTGAAATATATATATATATATATATAAAGTCAATAAATGTTTTATATATTAAAATGAATATCTATGATGGTTTTAAAAATATCAAACCATGATATGTATACAAAGATACATGTTTAAAAAAATTAATTTTTATATGTTTCGATAAAACTAAATGACAAAAAAATAAATTTGGATTTATAATAATATAATAAAAACCCAATCATGAATTGGAAAAAAATGTAAAAAAATAACAATAATTGATTGACTAATAAAAAGGGAGTAATGATTTATATAAAAGGAAGAAATATTGTCATTATTCCAAAATGAATTAATAATAAAGTAAAACATAATGATTTTAATAATTGTGTGGTTATATTCAACCAATCATCTTGGAAAACTACATACGAAATTCCCACCGTCAATCTTGAATTCCACCATCGCTTTCCATGTGTTGTCAGGAAACTCGATTTATTTTGATAATTTTGCAGCATATTTTTTACTTTGAACAATTTTTTTCCAAACAATGCCATTTATTATTCCATGTTTATATGTAAAAATATTTAAAATCACTTTTTAAACCCTCACTATTCACATAAAATCATGTGACCCTCATCTACGCAAGTTCCCCCATTTTGTTTATCTCAATTTATAGGAGCCTCAAGTCTTTCAATAGACCCAAAAAGAGCTAATCAATCATTTTATTTCATAGAATAAATTTTTTTTCAAAGGGTTATATAAATATGTGTGTGTGTGTGTAATATACATATATAGACATATATAACTATTTATTTTCAGTTCATATGAAGAAGTTTTATTTATTTTGAAATTTTATTTCCAAAACCTAGACCGGTAAAAGTATCTAGTTGGTACAAATTGATTTGATTATTTTTAGATATCATTATACACCAAATATGCATATAATTGTTAAGTGCTGAATCAGGGGTGTGGGTTTGGAACATTATACTTTGTATCAGACCAATAGTCAAAATAATTTTGGGAAATAAGTTCAAAATTAATAATTTCCAGAAGGCATACTATGTAAAATAACATTCACTATATAGCTGAAACAAATTGCGAGGATGAAATTCCTTGGAGGTGGGAATAATGTAACAAACCCAAAATTCTACTCATTTTTTTACTATATAAATATTATATTAAATGTATTTATATATAACTAATTAAACTGATAATATTTGAAGACAATATTCTTCAAAAATTATAAATGAAATTAAGTGTTTAAATGAAATTGATTATAAGTTAATTACAATAATTATATTCAGTAATACAACTTATTTAAAGTTTTCAAATAAAAATTTTAGTGAGAAATTTGTATTTTAATTTTTTAAATAATAATTTTAAAATAACTATATTTTTTAATTATCTTTGTAGAATAGAATATTTTATTAATGTATAAATAAAGGGTAAACTATTTTTTAAAATAGTTATTGTTATTAAGATAATACTTTTTTATAAATATATGAGATATATTATGTTATTGAATTATAAAATTTATAAACTATAAACATATATAAATATTATATTACAAAAACATGATCATTATATTTATGTTTGAAATAAAAATGTAATTTGAATTATTTATATTACAAAATGATTTATATATATAAATAATTAAAAATTTTAAAATTTTATATATAAATATAATAATTTATATTATGGTCTAAAATTTATTTTAAACCTTTATACGTTTAAAAACCAACTTGTTTAAAATAATTATGTTGAAATGTTTTTATCTAACAAAATGATAAAAAATTAAAATATGTATTTATTATAATATAATAATAACACATTCATGGATTGGCCAAAATAAAATGGTATGAAAAAAATAAAGAGAAGTGATTGACTCACAAAAACGTAGTAATGATTTAGATAAAAATATGAAATGATATAATTTTTAGAACATAAATTAATAATAAATGGAAAGAATAAAACTATTAAAAAAATTTGGTTTTTTTCAACCTTCCATAGTGAAAATATTTCAGCCAAATTTCCACCGCCAATCCTGAAGGAAATCTTCACTTACAATTGTTTTTCAAACAACTCATATCCTTTTTAAAATTTTCCATCAACTCTTTTTTTAATGTTTATGAAATTTATATTCCATCATGGAATTTGATAATTTATACATGATGTATAAAAATATATAAAATAATTATTTAAACCCTCACGTTTCACAATTAAACATCTGATGCTCATATCCCCATGATCCCCCATTTTGTTCTGTTAAATTACGAGTCACCTCAAATCCCTCAATAGACTGAAAAATACGTGAGGGTTCATTCAATTTCATCAAATTAATTTTTTACAAATGGTTATATATATAAAAATATATGGGTGGTTGTTTTTGTCTATATATAATCATATATACACATATAAAACTATCTATTTTTAGTGTGTATGAAAAGGGTTAATATTGTTTCAAATTTCATTTTCATAACCCAGACTAGTAAATGATTCTGTTATGTAATAAATATTGTGTTTATTTTTAGATAAAAATTTAGAAATCAAATGTACACACCTTTTATAAGGTTTCATCCCGTGATGTACGATTATGTTGTTTTATATGGTATTAGTGAAATTTTCTATATAATTTTGGAAATATTTATTGAAATTAATAATTAGAAAAAGGCCTTCAGTGTAAAATTATTTTCCATACATGCTTGAAAAAATTTTAAGGATGAAATTTCTTTAAGGGGGATAATGCACCAACAAAGGAAGTCTAAAAATAGGTTTACAATAATGATATTTTATTAATTGGATTTTTATATAATAAAATAATTAACAATATTTTGAAGACAATATTCAGAAAAATAATAATGGGTATTAAGTGTTTTATTTAATTTGGAATTAATTTAATTAAAATTCAATATTTTTTAATCATAGTATTCATAGTTTTCATAATCAAATTATCAATAAAAATATGCTTTCCTTGATTAAAATAATAAATTAAAATGACCATATTTATTTATTTATTTTCAAAAATAGATCTTTTTTTTATTATATTAATTAATCGTAATTTTTTAGAAAGTTATTGTTATTATTAAGACTATATATTTTCTAAATATATGATATATATTATAATTTTCTATAAAATATATATACTATAAATATTTAATTTTTATATTATGAACAAAAAACATTATATTTATGTTTAAAATTAAAATTTAATTTAAAATATTTATTTTTTTAAAAGAAATTATGTATATATATATTAAAGAATAAAAAATGTGATATATAATAAGAATAAATTATATGATTGAAAAAAATGTTAAAAACATTATATGTATAAAAAGATTAATGTTTAAAAAATATTTTTTTGTGAAATTGATCGAATTCTGTTTGAAACTACGAAGCATTTTGAAACATGAAATATAAGAATGATCATAGTAGAAGTGCGTTGTTGACAATGCTAATGTCGAATTTTCATATGACGATGATAACAAAAAATAGAAAAATAATTACAAAAGAAATACAAGAAATATAAAAGACAATGTATAGCCAAAAGTTCATCTTATTTCATTAATATATCACTATATTTATAGAGTACTTGAGATATAATTTAATGTTGTGAATATGAATGGATTGTCCATTAAGAGAGGAATTAATTGGCAATTGAGGAGTCATCATAATTTTAATAATTATGACATCCATTAATAATGTTTCATAATACTCCCCCTTAGATGTCCTAATTTCATGGAACCTTATTTAATCATCATGTAAAAAACCCTATAGGAAAAATAATTGAATCCAAAATAAAATAATTCCATGTCATACTACCTCATTAAAAAACTTATCAGAAAAACCAGTGGGAAAAACCTAATGAAGGAAAAATGATTGCTGCGTTCCCAACTCCCCCTAACTATATCATTTAGTTAGGTCATATAGACGTCAATTAATATTATTATTTTATTATGTCATCAGGACATGGGAGGAAGACCATATGTAATAATGAATTGTATCATTAAAATTAAAACTCATTGGGAATACTAACAATTTCCCTTAATTCATGATATCTATAATAAATTGTGGAATTCTATTGGATATCTGTTATGATTAATGATTGCCTCATTAAAATCATCATCAAAGAAAAACCCTTCATGGGAAAAAAATTCATTAGGGAAAAGGGGGAAAATAACATCATGTCCCCACTATGTTTCCACATTAAAAATCTTATCAAGAAAACCTAGTGAGAAAAATATGGTTAAGGAAAAATTAGTACAAATGTTACATCTCCCATTCATAATGATCATCATTTACCTCATCTATTGTCTATGATCAATTAAAAAACATTCATTTTTTAATTTTTGGAATAATAATAACTTATACCCTTTAGTTTTCAATTAATATTTATGAAAGTTACCTTTCATCATAATATGATTTTTTTGTTACTTGAAATGTACATATGCACATGTACATTTATATCCATCAGGGATTAATAAAATGTTCTTAAATATTTAATCCTTCCAGGATTTGTATTAACATCATCAACACCTTATGTATTAAATATATTACTCTTGGAAACAAGAGATTTAATTATTCATTAAGGGAAAAACCATTCAAAATTTAACATGTCATCTTTAGGATGATTAATTTGGAATAAAGTGACATTCCATTTAATGTCATGATCAAATAATTCATTGATTTTAGAAAACTCTTCAAGATATTAGATGTTCAAAACACATCAAAAATATGATGAATATTATGGTTCTTAAAAACCATGAGATGATAAATTCAATTTATATTCTTCTTTAACATAATATATATAAATCTTACATAGTTCACCATATAATTTATCAGATTGGGTGAAACATCTGTATTTTTTAATAAGCTTCAGGATTTTTGAAACATTCTAAGATTCATATAAATATAAAAATATACAAGGAGAAATATTTATTATAATAATATCATTGATATTCAATAGTCTTTATTGTTTGGATAATTCATGTAAGTATCAAAATTGTTTTTATTAACCCCAAAAATAGGGGAACACATTACTTATTAATATTAAAAGAAGGCAATCATGAACTACCTCACATACATGGTTATAGTTTCTTATTATAGGGTCTTCAAATATACTTATTCTATTATTTGTATCCTACAAAATAATGATCTAAATCATCATCTTATATATAAACTCCATTTCTTATCATTGTTACAACGAGTTATTTCTAACTAAAACAATGATTTTTTGATTGTGTATCAAATTCTAATCGTGTTTTTTCACAAAAATAAAAATATTAAAATTGTTATGGTTCATCTTATTAAAACAATTAGAAAATGTGTAGATTTTTTAAAATTTTAATCATGGATGAAGTGTGGATACATGGAACATAGAGCATATTAACAACTACCTGATAATTTTGATGGAAGGAACACATTGGGGGGAGTTGTGTTATATTTCATTAAAATGTATGTTTGGGATTTAAATATACCAATTATGTTTATCCTAGATTATAAAATTCTCACATTTTGTCATTAATCATGATGACAGATGCATTGGAACATTTTGGATTGATTTACCAGAAAATAAATATCAATATTCAAGTGGTTTTTATATAATTTTTATTAGAGATGAATTGGTTGATGGTTTTTTCAAACAAAATACCTATGAACAATCCACTATATCATATATTTGTGTATTCTTCACAGTGGGGGAAATATATGAAAGATGGATCTATACAGGTTGAAATTCCATTCATTAATGTGGGATTCTATGATTAAGTAATCATTTGATAAAGTATTTTCTACAATAAATTCGAGTTAGGTATGAATGTGGATAGGTATATCTATATGTTTCATAATATCTTATGAAAATGTAAGCATCCTCTTCTATTTCTACCATCCAAAATTACGATTTTTGTTAATGAAACAGATGTAACAAAAAAAGACGAAAGGGGGGAAGAGGGCCTGATTAGTCACTGAAAGTGGCTAATATTAATTTTTAATAACTTTATATTCATTTTTCCAAAGTCCATAAACATTGTTTTTAGTGCATTACATAAATAGAACTTCATTTCTTATAAAAAATGAAATTCATGTTTAAAATGAAAATTTGGGCCCAATCATTCATTTTTTTGTTGACAAAATTATATTCATTTTCTGAATTTGAAATTTTGGGATATCATTTATCACTTTTTTTGGAACATTTTATCTTTTAGGTCCGCTGGATGAATCCCAAAGGAAGATGGAGAATTTTGCGCCTGAAGGCAGAAACTTGCTGGAAAAAGCATAATGGGCCTAAGGCCTATCAATCAAATGTGGGGCCCATAAACCAAGCCCAATGAAGCTCAAATTTATACAGTAGAAATAAAAAATTATGAGGCTCATTTTATTCAACTGTGGTCGGAGCTAATTCTGATGTTTTAATGATGATAAAGGGATATGAATTTAAGATTTAAATGGTGGACCCGACATTAATGCACAGAAATACATTACACCATTTCGACCATAACATCCAAACGGCTAAGACAGATTTCCTGAAATTTTTAGAGCTTCTATAAGACACATTGACGAAGATATGGTCTATTTATGTCACCTCAGTATTCGGCCATATGAAGTGTCAAACGCACACGTAAAAATGGAGGATGAATCTGGACAGTTTTCCGGGTAAACATCGAAACGTCAATTTCGTTTTGATTCTTCACCCTCCTTTTGACTCTTTTAATTGTTGAGGGGTGAATTTATTGTTGGGGGTGGACATAAGGCTCCTAATATGCCTTTATAAGGAGCTGGTGGTGAAGGTAATAATCATCTAACATTTTCCTTTGAATCCAAGTTTTTTTTTCAATTGTAATTTCCCGCTTTCATTTTGTAATGGCATCCTCAATTTCTCTAATGTATTTTTTTCATTCACATTTAGTATTTTAATAAAATTTATTCTTATTTTTCACTTTTTATTTTCCTTTTCTTCACACGTTGATACCGTTGAATCGTAGTGTGAATTTATTCGCACTCGCACTTGTGAATTCATCACACAACGGTGGAGTGTTCATTTTGATAAATGTTTTTTTCCTTTCTTCTTCAATCCTGCTTCTTTAAGTCAATTACCCACTTCCATTGATAGAATAGCATCAATGGAGGGCTAAACTATTATGGGTTGATCCTATGGAGTTTCATGAGTTGGATTGAATGTTATTTGATGTTCATAAATTCTTAAATTTGTTCTTTATTTTAAGAGTTCCTTTCTTTGATTTATCTTCTTCATTGTCTTCACCAAATTTAACGACGACAAATTTTGTGTGCTAGTACGATCCAATTCCTTGGAGTGCTCATTAAATTGATCCTCTAAGTTAATTTTAGATTAGACTTGAAATTGTGTATGGATTAAATCAGAGAATGATATTGAGGAATTATTTCATTTAATGGATACCTCTTAAACCGATGAACAGAAAATCAAATGAAGAACAAATACATCAAATCAAGCCCAAGAGTCAACCTAGGATCAACTCACCATAAATATTTTTTTTAATTCAAGTAATTTTATTTGTTTTTTTCTTTAAATTAAATCAATTTTTCTTCAAATCAATTCAATCCAAAGTTGGCCACTGCATAGCCAATCCCGTATCCAATCATAGTGTCTTAAGGTTTCTTCTTCGGACCCTGTGGATTCGACCCCTACACGTACTACATCGGCCGCTTTTACCAGTAGGGTAAATTTGGGCGCAAAAAATTTTTGGCTACGTTGCCGGGGACCCAGTAATGTTTTCTTAGACACCCACCTTCTATTCTCACCTAACTTCTCTTTTCTCACCTATATTTCTCTTTTCTTTCCCCCTTTCTATTTTTGTGTGCCCAAAAAATACAAATCCAAATTTCATTCAAATCCAATGGAGTATCATCAACAATATCCCTTCACAAACTCAAGATTTAATAAGTTTGAAAATCCACATTGGGAATCACCAACCTTTTTTAATCAACCTTTGAATGAATACCCCACACCCGATAACATGAACAAAATATGTGATGATGAAGGTTTAAAAGATCAATTTCCATACATATCAAGAATGATTCAAAAGATGAATAATGAGGAAGTCCATGATGTCAAAACATCTATCAATCCTAATCATGAAACAATTATTCAAAAATTTTGTGAACAAATGGAAAAAATGAATTCAGAGGTATCATGTTTTAGACAAGAACTTCAAAGCATTAAAGCTTGCGTAGACCCCATTCCCACTCAAACCATCCCTTACTCAATATTGATAGAAGAATCTTGTAACACAATAACCCCTCAAGCCTTTATTGAAGAACCAACCATTGGATTTGGGATAGTTGAAGATAATAAAGGAATTGTTTATGGGTGCTTAAATCAAGATGAAAGTAATTTTATGGATTCACGAGGGGAAAATTTGTCTTCGTGGATTGAGTGTTCGGAATATTGCTCCGATAAGAATTTTTTAGAATCACCGATCATTGAACCATTTGGAGATATAATGAATATTTTGTCTATACCCACTCATGAAATTCAAATGGAAAATTTTGGGGATGAATCATCTTTTCAATAGGAACCAATTCTTTCAAATGTTTTTAAAGAAGACACCATTTTTTATTCAAATTATCATTATTCTTTAGGAAAATTCAATAAAACTATACTCAACATTATAATCCTTCCTTCACCACTCAATAATCCCTCTATTTATGAAAACCTAGACCATTCAATTATCATCCATTTTCATCAGGAATTTCACAAAGTAGGAATGAACCATCAAATATTAGGAAATTCTCAAAATGAAACTCAATCAACCATTACCGAAATTCCTTGGACTTTCACACTCATTGTTAAGCATGGGATTTCACATGATTTTTTTTTTTAAAAAAAGGCCTAATCTGAATCTTGTTGAGTTGGATAAAAATGGGGTCCTAAAAATGTTGAAAGTTGGAATTGGATAAGTTGGGGGGTTCAAGTCGAGCTAACGACGTTAAACAAAAGCACTGCTTGGGAGTCAACCAATGGTTTTCATGTTTTCTAATTAATTTGAATCATTTAATTTTTCATATAATAAATTACAATAAGCTGTTGACCTATTCTTCTTTTATGAGTAAGGATGGGTATGAACGGGGAGCGCCATATTCATCTGTGTCACGTAGTGTGATCTCTGAGTAATACCTTACCCAGAAAATATAAATAAGACAATGTATCATCCGTTTATTTTATTTTGTTTTATTTTTATGTTTTTATTGGTTTAAAAAAATAAAAGGACATGTCATAAGCCATAAGGAAAATCCATTCACCACCATCCAAGCCACTGAGACTCAAATCCAGGATTGAAGAGAGACTATGGAATGTGCTATCATATTCAACCACCAGGTGACTTCATTCCATGATTTTCATTTTAAATTTCCTCTTTGAACTCCTCTCCTACCCCGTTCTAACTTTTCTTTTCTTTAAACACTGGGGACAGTGTTATTCTAAGTTGGGGGGGCTAAAAATAATTTTTTTTTCATAAGAACATTCATGAAAAGAAAAAATTCCATTAACCATGAACATGATAACTCACATTGCAAACTCTGAAATTGGATATGAAATAATTTTTTATGCCTTGATTCTGATTTTAATGCAAGTTTAATTTCATGAGCATAGTTTTTGGAATGTGCGGTTGTCTGATGTTAGTTTTCAATGTTTACATTTTCATCCTCTTAATAAAAATGCCACAATGCACGTCTTCTGGATTGTGGGTGTAAATTTGAGTTCTTGGGTCCCTTTAATTATAGCATAGGGTTCTGGGGTCACTTTTAGTTAAATTTGATTATCCAAAACAAAAAACAAAAAAAACAAAAAAAATTACCACATAGAGCAATGTTTTGTCCAAATGCATGGTGTCCGGCACTTGGGGATCGTGACTCCATAGTTGTCTTTCCTAGAGTTAGTCTTTTCATATCTATTGTGGTTAAAAAAATAAAATAAAAAAAATCAATAAAATAATGGATACTAGTCTTAAGGTTTAATGTGATTCCCACCTAGCGCTTCCATTTTTTCCCCTTGAATAATAAAATGGGCCCCATATCTTTTATGATGCACAACACTTTATCATGCTTAATTGGAATTGGATGAAATGTGGCAATGAATTTGAACAATGGAATGGGCTTGGGCTTGGGATATTCTAATGGACCTAGCTTGTTTTAAATTATTTTGATGTGTTCCATAATTTTTTTGGTATTTGATATTTGGGTGAGCAATGTGTATTAAAATGTTTTTGGAAAAGGGGATTTGAATTTCATATTTGTAATTTATTTTGCTCGGGACTAGCAAAACTCAAGTTTGGGGTGTGATTAGTCACTGAAAGTGGCAAATATTAATTTTTAATATCTTCATATTCATTGTTCCAAAGTCCATAAACATTGTTTTTAGTGCATTACATAAATAGAACATCATTTCTCATAAAAAATGCAATTCATGTTTAAAATACAAATTTGGGCCCAATCATTAATTTGTTTGTTGACAAAATTATATTCATTTTCTGAATTTGAATTTTTGGGATATCATTTATCACTTTTTTGGATCATTTTATCTTTTAGGTCCACTGGATGAATCCCAAAGGAAGATGGAGAATTTTGCGTCTGAAGGCAGAAACCTGCTAGAAAAAGCATAATGGGCCTAAGGCCCATCAAACAAATGTGGGGCCCAAAAACCAAGCCCAATGAAACTCAAATTTATACAGTATAAAGATAGAAATATGAGGATCATTTTATTCAACTGTGGCCGGAGCTAATTCTGAAGTTTTAATGATGATAAATGGATATGAAATTAAGATTTAAATGGTGGACCCGACATTAATGCACAGAAATCCGTTCCACAATTTCGATCATAACATCCAAACAGAGGAGACAAATTTCCATAAATTTGGATAGCTTCTAGAAGACACATGGACTAAGATATGATATATTTATGAAACCTTCGGATTCGGCCATATGAAGTGTCAAACGCACAAGTAAAAATGGAGGACGAATCTGGACAGTTTTCCGGGTCAACTTCAAAACGTCAATTTCCTTTTGATTCTTCACCCTCCTTTTGAGTCTCTTAATTGTTGGGGGGTGAATTTGTTGTTGGGGGTGGACATAAGGCTCATATTATTCCTTTATAAGGAGCTGGTGGTGAATGGAATAATCATCTAACATTTTCCTTTGAATCCATGTTTTTCTTTCAATTGTAATTTCCCGATTTCATTTTGTAATGGCATCCTCAATTTCACTAATGTAAGTTTTTCATTCACGTTTAGTATTTTAATAAAATTTATTCTTATTTTTCACTTTTTATTTTCCTTTTCTTCACACGTTGATAACGTTGAATCGTAGTGTGAATTTATTCACACCCGCACTTGTGAATTCAACACACAACGGTGGAGTGTTCATTTTGATTAATGTTTTTTTCCTTTCTTCTTCAATCCCACTTATTTAAGTCAATTACCTGCTTCCATTGATATAGTAGCATCAATGGAGGGCTAACCTATTATGGGTTGATCCTAGGGAGTTGCATGAGTTGGATTTAATGTTATTTGATGTTTTTAAATTCTTAAATTTGTTCTTTATTTTAAGAGTTCCTTTCATTGATTTATCTTCTTCTTTGTCTTCACCGAATTTAACAACGACACATTTTGAGTGCTAGTACGATCCAATTCCTTGGAGTTCTCATTAAATTGATCCTCTATGTGAATTAGTTATTAGCCTTGAAATTGTGTATATATTAAATTGGAGAATGATATTGAGTAATTATTTCATTTAATGGATACCTCTTGAACCGATGAACAGAAAATCAAATGAAAAACAAATACATCCAATAAAGCCCAAGAGACAACCTAGGATCGACTCACCTTAATTAGTTGTTTTAATTAAAGTAATTTTATTTGTTTTTTTCTTTATATTAAATCAATTTTTCTTCAAATCAATTCAATCCAAAGTTGGCCACTGCATAGCCAATCCCGTATCCAATCTTAGTGTCTTAAGGTTTCTTCTTCGGCCCCTGTAGATTTGACCCCTACACGTACTACATCGACCTCTTTTACCAGTAGGGAAAATTTGGGTGCAACCAGGGCCCACCTAGGGGGCGAAATTAATGTATGCCAAGGGCATCGCCCCGTACAAAATCAGTGACATGACTTTCATTGACGATATTTACTATTTAATATAAATTTATTCACATGAAGATGAAAACATGATTCATAGTGTGGCAGGTGGATTTATTCAAAACTCTCATCTAGTAATTGATTATTTGAAATATTCACCTTACAAAATTAACTTTTTTTCTCCATGTAAATATTTTATTAATTATAAGTTCAGTAATAATTATGTGTTATCTAAATATATTTTCATAGTGATTAGAGTAAAAAATTATTGAATATTATATATGGCCATTTTCCCCCAGGTGAATGTTTCTTTTAATCTAGAATGGCTCAACCTACGATGGGTGTTTGATGGATATCAATTGGTACATGCGAATTTCTATTTGAACATCATGTCCTCTTTAAAATTTAATTGATCAAATTTTGTGTGATAATATGTTTTTTGTTATCAATTACTTGTACAATGACCTATTTTTTTGTTTGCAGTCCTTTGAGTCAAATTTCCCACACTCTGATTTATATTGAAGTGAAATTGAATCCTACAACATCAAGAATGACTTATTGATCAATGCCCTAAATAATCATGAAAAACACTTTGTTTGGTAGGTTTTTAGTGATTGATAAATGTTTTTAATTAAAACATCATTTCTAAACTAAAATCACACACATTAAGTCATACTGATCTCATAATGTGTTTGATTTAATTCCTCCCATTTAACGAACATCAGAAATGAAAAATATATATATATATATAAATATATATATATAATTTTAAAAAAGTATTAAGTCAATTTAGTCACGTTTTTTTTATTTTTCAGTGATTGAATCATAAATTTAACATATATATCATTTTTAAACTAAAAATAAACTTTTTAGGTCATAATGATCACACCATGTATCATATAAAGGTATAGATTATTCCAACAGGTCAAAAATGACATAGGGGCCATTTTTTAGAAGTATCAAAACAAATTGAATTTTTTTCCTAAATTTTAAGTATGTCACATGCATTTTATTATAGAAATTTCATTTTAAATTGAAAAAAAACACATTGTGTCCATGATAAAATGCGGACACAAACTAATAAACAAAAACAAGTAAAATAACAAATATATACCATTATTAAGTGTAAAAAATAATACATGAGTGAATCATCCTTATTTTAGTCATTGTTTATAATTTTTTTCTATGATTACTATTTTAACATAATATAGAATGAAATGGTTAAATAAAATCAACCATTATTCAATTTATCACTTCATGATCATCATGAAAATTAAATACCTATGTTTCAATTAAAAATGATAAGGAATTTAATTAAAAAAATTAAGTAAAATGATGAAACATTTTATTATGGAAGTAGTACGACGTAATCTTTTCATGTTGTCTGCATATATTCTGAGACTATGTTTTTTTGGGAATTCATTTTGAAAAAATATATATATGATTTTATTAAATATATTTTATATTGATAGTCTTATTAGTAACAAACAAAATAAATAAAAATGGATTAACAATCACTTTAAATTAATTTATAATTATGATCGAAAATACCTCATTGTAGATTTTAGTTTGTTAATGGAATTTGATATCATTCCTATATTCTGAAATATAATACCCAAAACCATCCCTAGTAGTTTTTTCATTATCAAATAACATTTCAATATGTTTTACATTTTCAAATGAAATTTCCTCTTTTATTGGAGAAGGTGTTATACATTATTCCAAACTCCCATCGAATAAAGTCATCAAATATCAGTATATATGTCTTCAGAATAGAAATCTATGAAGTCATTGAGAAAGAATTATTATTGAATGTTTTAACCTAAATGGGTGTGTACCCTGTTCACAAATGGGTCAAACTTGAGGTCCTCTAATGCCATGTCATAGAAAGATACCATAAACGTATAATTAATTTATTGTCTCATGCAAAATAGATTTAAAATTTAAATATTCCTTTAAATATGAATCATACAACATAACAACTAATTCTGAATTTAATTTCAAATTTTAAATCAATCGATACAAATAAATATCAACATCAATACACAATTTTTTACCTTATATAATCATATACAACATATTTTATTTTCCCTTCACGCTTAACCATGGTGAAATGTTATTATTTTTCAACATAACTATCCATACATAATGAGTTCTACGATTTATAACAAAATTATTCATTCCATTAGTAGATAATTTAGTATTATTGTTCTCAACACATATTCAAATTTTGGATACTGTTGATCAGTTTTATTTCACTGATGAGAGTCTAATGCGTGAATGTTTTTTTCCAAATTTATATATTTTATCTATATTCCACATCAATTTTATTATAGTATCCTACCATTTGTATAGGTTTCCAAATATTGGATTGATTTGAAATTAACATAAAACATTCACAGGAATTGATTCATCATTATTGTGTCAATATGCATCATAGATTCAAAAAAAATTAAGTGATTCGTAGTATTTTGAAAATATTATTCAATCATTTAGACATGAATATATTCTTTTATAGATCACAACCATTGAATATATAATTCGTTTAGTGCATTATTTTTGCCAAGGAACCTTATTATACTTCGGGATCATATCATTCAATTGAGAAAGCAGTTTATAAATTTGATGTCAATCCATACATTTTCAATATTTACTCAATATTTCATTAGAATGTATTTAAATGATTCATATTTGGTTCAACCAGTATACATTTGTGACATTGGACAACTCATTAACTTATAAAATTGTTTTGGGTTATCATGAAGTTATTTTTCAATTGTAATTATAATTTCCTAAATATGATATTCTCTATCATCACACCTATAATCATATCATCAATATATTCAATATCTTTCCTCACTCTTCAAATCATATTAGATTATCCATAAAACAAAATGATATCAATTTCATTATATAAATTTTATTTTTACATATGCAAACTCTCACATATATAAAATTCATATATTCACAGATAGATCTAGTTTTTTCCATCTATTGTAGACAAATTAGACATGAATAATAACAGTGTAAACATGAAAAATTGTATTTGATAAGGTTTATATGCCTGATATATTGAAAAGTTTATAATCCCCATTCTTATACATCATTTTCATATAGTAACTATCTATCAATGTTTTATTCATATTAATATTATTTGATACTGAAAATGTAATATTTAATAAAAGAAATTAATGAATAGAAATAATGAACTTATAACCTTGAAATGATAATCTTAATGAATTATTAATTCAAAATAAAACTATTTCTCTAAGATATTTAGGGGAAAATGATGTGTATTGATAATGTTGTGTACTATTGTAAATCATTAAAAAGGGAATGGGTTATATCGATAATGTTTCAAATAATCTAATTAAGTTTTCATCTATTGAAAAAAAGTGATCAAGCATGCTTTCAATAGATTTACTTGGTGGGTGTAAATAAATAGGGAGGAGTTAATGTTCATACATTTCTTGACATGGTACAAGGTAGGCCTAGTTGTGTTTCAACGATTAGATACTAAAGATATGAAGTTGATATTTTACTAGATGTTGAATACATTGATATGTCCTAATAACCTAGCATTCAAAACCTTACATTTAATCATACACATAAAATTAAATGGTTAGAACGAATAAAATTTCTATGTTTTTATGAATGGGATGAACAAATATTGATTACCAAAAGATATCAAAATGATGAAATATAAAATCAAATACTTATGAAAATGAATATAGTGGGGACAAGACAAATATCACATTTAGAAGAAATACCCACTTTCTAATTGAAGCTGGGGATGGGATGAAAGTGGGTGGAATCCTCAATTGGGTCTAAAGGGGGAAGCTAATACTATGAGTGATAATGTATAGACCACATGCAATGTGGGAAAGGAATTTATGTGATGATAATACCATATTTGGAATTCATACTACAACTCAACATACTTTTTAAATAATCATTTTATATATACACAAAATTAAATCATATGTTGAACTAGTTTGTTCAAATTTCATTTCTAATTAAGAAGAAATATTAAAAAATAATGTAATTTTATTAAATTTACATAGATCTAAAATTATAGGTGTAATCATACAAGGGTGGATCACCTCATACCAAATAAGAGGATCTACAGAGAGACCATAATAACTAATCAAAGGAGAAACCCTATATACAAATCATTTAATAAAATTTAATTATCATGAAATCAACAGGATGAAATATTTTAAATAATCCCATACCAATGGTTTGGAACCGCTGGTATAGTCCCCAATAATTTAGATACTTGAAACCTAACGTACATGGACATTACATTACTTTTGTGGAATACTTACTACATAACAAAAACACACACACAAGTACCGTAATAGTTTAGTGTCTTTGGAATCTCGGAACATAATCTTCTAATCATGGTGAAAGATCTTCAAGATCTCCCATAAAGATCTTCCCTTTTTTTCATACCTAAAACCTTTATTTATATCCTGTGGAAAAGAAAACATAAAAGGGTGAGCTCTAATGCTCAGTAAGGGTAAAAAAAATAAATATCAATCACATCATATTCATAGGAACATAACTTTTGGAAATCATAACCTGCAAAAGAGATCATAAATTCATAACATGGGGTAAATAATAGTAGTGAAATGTAATCCCAATAATCAAAACATAAATCATGAAACTTTGTGTCATACACACATAATCATAGATAATCATGTCTTATTATTCAAGACTCATTGCCAAGACATCTTAGTGGACAAAGTACCTTTCTGAACCGAGTTCACTGCTCGTTTCAGTCCTGTTTCACTGAACCGGTATAACCTACCATTCCAGCCATGTCTATCTCATGGGATATAAAATATTTACCCAATTCATTGGAGGGAGATATAGGTCCCACCCATCTCATAATTATACAATTCTTATGTGTGCCACAAAATCATAAACCATACATCATAGCATAACCCATGTAACAAAAATATGAATCTTAAACATCATGATATCATAAAACAATTCATATAAGATAAAGGAATTCATAAAAATAATCACAACATAATCAAATAAATGTAATAATAGGGATGAAAATAGAACCCTTTATTATATTAGATGGAATATAATTTTGATAAAACACTTGAACTCCATTCTTGAAGAAAATATCCTTTCAACTTCAAAAACAATTTTCCTTTCATAACATGTCATTCAATTTTAATCTAAAAGAAGTTGATTAAAAATTAACATGATAACTTGTAAAGTAAAATTCTTGGAAATTTTGTTTTTAAAAAATCCATTCATCCCGTATAAGTTAAAAAACATTCTTCTCATACTTTTGTCAGAAAAGTCAAAAAGTACATCGTACGAAAAACGAAAAAATATTCCTTTCATATCTTTTATTAAAAACTCACCGAAGGGGAAAATTGGATTTAAAAAATTGTAGGTGGATGGAAATAATATTATATATTGAGTAAACATGGATGTGGATGATATAATACACCCCAGTAAATACCAAAGTATAAACAATCTCGGATAAAAATGAGATTGTGATATTTCCCTTACCTTAGGTCCAATTTGCCTCGTAAGTGTCCGAACCTCATGTATAATGATTTAAATAATGTTATTTACTTATTTCAGAATCATACTCATTGTTATGATATCATATATGGTTCACTTATGACTTTATATAACCCGTTCTTTTGTAAATTCCATGTTAAAGAGTGTTTTTGGTAAAATCGTTTCATTTGTCGTCTGTGTTTTGACTTGTAATTATTCATATGATTACTTAGATCACGATTACATAATTACAGAATATAAAATATGATTTATATATAATATATATTCAGAATATACATATATATAATAGATCGATAAATGGAAAGAAATACACAGTTCTTGGAGACGGTAGGTCGTACGTACGCATGAACGTTGTTTTCTTTTCCTTATTGAGTTGAATGGAATTAAGTAGATGACATACATATATATACACATAAATATAGAATCATTATTATTTCATATATTTCTTTATTAATTATTATATATACTTTATAATCATTCATGAATGGTTAACATGGAAATTGAATCTCATCGCGTTGTGGAGACGGTAGTCCGTACGTACGCACGAGCGATGATATCGTCCTCATGATCGTGGAATTTTATTGGAGCGTATGTATACTATTTAAGAATCAATATCACTTTACAATAATCATATATAGTTATTATGTACACCATTATACCCATCCATGTATGGTGGTGGTGGAAAATAGATTTCACCACTGTGTGGAGATGGTATTCCGTACGTACGCACGCGCGGTGATTTCGTTTTTCGTAGGATGGATAAATGGTGAAATAGGGTTGTTTAATACTTATAAAAACATATCAGTATATGAGTGATACTGATGTTATTACTTCATAATGAAACAACCTAAGAAGAATAAGTGGAAGAAGAAATAGAGATGAAAGAATCGGTAACGGACATTACCTCTTCTTTGAAGCGCCTCTTTGAGATCTCCTTTTAGGGCACTAAAATTGGTCTTTGTGGAAGACCAAAACCTCTAGGATGTTTCTAGGGAAGTAGAGAGGAGAACTTGGCAGGGGTTGGCTGTGCTTGAAGGATCAATTTGGTGTGAGGAAGAGGGGGAGGAGGTGCCCTTTTATAAGGGAGGAGAGGCGAACCTTTGGAATAACTAAAAATATTATTTTATTATAAAGTCAATATTGTTTTTAAATAGCTCCAAATTTAGTTATTTTGAAGATAAGGTGCGGATGGGTCGAAATACTCTCATCCAATATAATTTAGACAGGTTTAGGTCATTATATTAACCTTATATATTAGTTTTAACTCTTAGTTAATTAGATTGACATTTACCATGTCACTTTGTATTTTTATATTATATAGTTAATAAACATACCATATACATCCATGCGACCCCCAAGTTGTGTTTTATTAATATATATAACCTTATATAAGTCATTTGGATGATCCTTAGATTTTTAGGAATAAAATATCAATTAATAATATAATATTTGTTTTAAAAACTATTTTTTGTAAATTTTGACACTATTCAATAGTTGATTTTTTTAAACTCATAACAGAATGATTACTTCGACCAAAGTTATTTACATAAATCCTATAATGTCATATTAACCTAGAAAATTAGTTTAATTCATAAAAAGTATCTAATTATATTTATTTGGGTATTTATAACATCAATTATGTCCATATTTCATTAATATGATAATTACTCCATCATGGTTGTGTCATAAATAAATTAAAATATTTAATCTCTAAAAATTACAAATAAAATACCATTATGTAGGAAATCTTTTTATCTTTCTAATTAATATTTATAGTCGAATTTATCTTATGTATAACCCCGTATTAAAAATGATTTTCTTATTAAACATTTATTTTAACTATTTTGACCCTTCTTTAAAAAAATTAATAATAAATGTCCTAATCTAATCCATGTGAGCCTAAATGGTCATATGTTATTTCTAAGGTTGTTTTTTGTCGAATTAAACTTATCCAATAGAATTAGGACATGTGTTAGGGTAATAATAATATCATTTTTACACTTAATTACCCTATTTACTTTTAATCGTGGTAAAAAAAGTAAAAAGTTACTATTCACCAAAAAATTATTTTCATCTCATTGAACCATATTTTACTTACTTACATCAACCGTGTCTCACGGATTTTCGAAATTCCACTCACAGAAGCGGTAAAATTAAGTTTTATGAAAAATTCAGTTTTTTAACTACCACTTAGTGGTTTCACTATTCATCAAAAAATGAAAGTTTCCAGAAAAATACCATAAATTAGATCTAAGCTATATTTGATATTATGAATTAAAAAATGATGTCTATTTTATCAAATTCAAAACATATCAGCTACATTAACTAATTTAAAAATTAATTCCCGTCATCAAAACAAATAGAGTGGTTTTAAGATATAATAATTATCAATAGATTGACACTTGTTTATAACTGGTTTAAATTTGAAATTACATCCAATGACCAACATTGTATTAAATTATAAAAATATATTCTAAATATACTTTAAAACTGCTAAAATTAATAATTTATCACTATTAATTATTTCGATTAAAGAAGTTGTTTTTAATTAAAAATTAGTAATTTTCACTATTCATTAGAATATGAAAGTTATCCGAAAAGTACCAAAATTTCACCGTAAGCTAATTTTGAAATTCCGAATCCAAAAATGAAGACCATTTTAAAAAAAAAATATTTAAAAATTTCAAAAAGATGTTATTACTATTAATAACGGCTAGTTTTAATATTATTTTAATAGCATGTTGTTGTTTAGTAAAACTCGTTATTGCGTACTACAAATGCTATCTAGGAAGGTCGCGATTGCGTGTAATGCAAGGAAAGTCAAGGATGCGTGTTGTGCAAGCTCCTTTTGGTGTAGAGTAAAACACAAGACATTAATGAAATTAAAAAGAATATTTTTTCATAAAATCTTGGGCTGTTACATTCTACCCCCCTTAAAATGAATTTCACCCTCGAAATTCATCGGGGTTATAAATGGTTCACTACTCGAGAGTTTCTTTAATAGAAACTCACATCGTAAATAGGAACACCAAAACATGGTTTTAAAAACTAAAGTATGAAATGTAACGATTACCCAAATAAACTAATCACTGGGTTTCCACGTAGGTGAAAATATGGATATGGAAGAGAAATCTAACCATCATGTTCTGATGGAGAGTGGTAGAGAACATGGATATAGAAAATACATCAATCACAAAGCCATAAATTTGTGACGATATAATGTACCATTTGATTCATCAGATATATGAGAATTAGGACAACATTTTTGATTTTGAAGATCGTTTCCCTAAAGTTGATGAAATTGGAATTAGAAGAAATACTTTCGTGATTTCGGCATAGTCTCACCGTTGGTTGTTCATTGGACAATTTCCACTTCACCCCTTAAATAAATGAAGTTGAATTTGTCATTCGTGATGTGTTAACAGATCATGTGATAGAATGATGGGTCATTCCATCTGTCTCAAACAAAAGGTTAGAAATGTTATCAAAAAATACATAAGTCTATCTATAGTGAGATTAATGATATATGGTTCCTAAAATGGACATATACTTCATATATCATACTGCTTAATAAAACTAGTTTCTACTAAATAGGGACTTCCTGTAGGCCATTAGCAGGCGATAAAGGCTATTCGTACTTCGGTTGTGTGTTCGATTCCCACGGCCTTGCCCGACGCGATGGGCTATCGCCCGTCCTGCAGGTTGTCCTTTTTCTAAACCTATATTACTATAACATCCCATAAATAATACTGAAAAACTTCTATCATTAAAAAATACTAACTTATGTCCAACATAATCCATTCTAATCTTTAGGCTTATCCATAATACTGCATTCCACTCTCATAATATAGTGAAAACGATTACCAGAGATTTAATACCATCGTTGATCCCCATATATCATAAGATATGTCTTTTTGGTCACATTCCAAACATTCAAAGGCCCTAATCATGTATTCTCTTGAATACCCATTGAACCTTAATGAAAACATGAATGCAGTTAAAAGTTAACACTTTCCACATACCAAAATCTTCAAAATTCTATATCCTCAAACCATGATCTCACTTAGTCCTTATATCAATCATGATCTCATGAATACTATCAAACATATTATATTCTCTTTATCCCTTCATTATGTGCATATAATCTGCTATCCAAAAATATTTCAATCACTTTTCATGGTTACCAATGCCATAAAATTATTGAAAACCACAATAGACCAAAACATAAATATTCCAATATTCCAAGATACTATATACAACATTATTCTGGAATCCCATTACATAAACACTTAATCATTCCACCACATCGTTGTCATATTCAAAATCTCCAATGGTGATCGCATGTGACATCCCTTTGTCCTTTTCCATAAGTGGTTGCTCATTTCGATCATCACTAACCCTTGGATTAGGGCATTTATTAGCATAATGCCCCATTTCCTTGCACTTGAAGCATTGAAGTGTAGTAGGTTAATTCTGTGTATCCCTTCCTTGGTTTGCATCATTAAACATATTCTTCACATCATTGTGGCATTCAAATGCCTGATGACCTTCCTTTCCACATTTGAAACATTTACTTGTCCCTTTAATACAATCCCCACCATGCTTCTTTCCACACTTTGAGCATAAGCAAACATTCATCTTCTTTTCACCATTATTCTGAGATTTCTCCTTGAACTCCATCTTTCATTTCTTATCAAAACTATGATATGGATAAGTAATACCAACTTCCATTTCTAACTTGATATCACAACGCACAATTTCTTCATAGCTACTGAAGTCTCTTATAGATAATTCCCTTCGAAGAGTTGGTTTTAAGCCACTGAAGAATCGATCAACTTTACTTTCAGGTTGAACGATAAATCCAGATGCATACCTTGCAAGCCTTGTCAAATTTGCTTCATATATACCAAAATATTCATCATCATATTACTTTAGTTCAAGAAACTCCTTCTCCATCATTGTTCAAAGAATACGAGGGATGTACTTATTGAAAAATAAGTTCTTGAACTCGTCCCATTCCATGGACTCAATTTCATGTCTTGGCCTCGTATTCTTGATAATATTCCACCATTGTACCGCATCACCTTCCAAACGATACACTGATAAGATGAATTTATCATGTTCAGAACACTTAAGAACTTAAAATATCTTTTCAGTAGTACTGATCCATTGTTCAGCAACAAGTGGATCAGAAGACCCAATGAAAGAAGGTGGATGTTGCCTCATGAAGGACTCAATTGAATATTGTTCCCTTCTCTGCTCATTTGGAAGTCCAGAATGATTCATAGCTTGTGTAAGTATAGCAATAATATTTTTCACTCCATCTCCCATAACATTTGTTTGTTCAGGAGGAAAATCATTTCATTGTCCATTGCATTGATCAACACGGTTCCTTCGGGTTCCTGCCATCGTCTAAGACCCAAAAAGAATAGTGTGAGAGGAAAAAATCATGCTAGGGAAAAAACATAATAAAGGGGGAGAACCCTCAATATCTAACATCTTAGGTTAAATTCTATGATCGTTACCGTAGTTCTAGGACTGTATCCTATACGTATACTTATCCTTAGGGACATCACTAGACATATAGTAGAAATATCACTAGGGATCTCACTAACGTTTTCGCATCCTAGTTTCCAATGGTTGACTAAAACTTTCCTCTGATACCAAATGTAGCGACCCGAAGCCTGACATACATGGAAATTACATTAATTTTGCGGAATACTTAGTAAATAAAAAAAACACACACACAAGGACCGTAATAGTTTACTGTCTTTGGAAACTCAAAATGTAATCTTCTAATCATGGTGAAAGATCTTCAACATCTCCCATAAATATCGTCCCTTTTTTTCCTACCAAAAACCTTTCTTTATATCCTGGGGAAAAGAAAACATAAAAGGGTGAGCTCTAATGCTCATTAAGGGTAAACAAAATAAATATCAATCACATCATATTCATAAGAACATAACTTTTGGAAATCTTAACCTACAAAAGAGATCATAAATTCATAACATGGGGTAAATCATAGTAGTGAAATTTAATCCCAACAGTAATAACATAAATCATGAAACTTTGTGGCATACACACATAATCATAGAGAATCGTTTATTATTAGTCAAGACTCATTTCCAATACTATCATAGTGGACAAAGTCCCTTTCTGAACCGATTTCACTCCTCATTTCAGTCCTGTTTCATTGAACCGGTATAACCTACCATTCCAGCCATGTCTATCTCATGAGATATAAAATCTTTACCAAATTCATTGGAGGGAGATATAGGTCCCACCCATCTCATAATTATACCATTATTATGTGTGCCACAAAATCATAAACCATACATCATAGCATAACCCATGTAATAAAAATCGGAATCTTAAACATCATGACATCATAAAACAATTCATATAAGATAAAGGAATTCATAAAAATAATCACAACATAATCAAATAAAGGTAATAATAGGGATGAAAACATAACCCTTTATTATCTTAGATGGAGAATAATTTTGATAAAACACTTGAACTCCATTCTTGAGGAAAATATCCTTTCAAATTCAAAAACATTTTTCCTTTCTTAACATGTCATTCAATTTTAAACTAAATGAAGTTGATTAAAAATAAACTTGAAAACTTGTAAATGAAGATACTTGGAAATTTTGTTTTAATAAAATCCATTCATGCCGTATACGTTAAAAAAGACATTCTTCTCGTACTTTTGTCAGAAAAGTCAAAAAGTACCTTGTATGAAAAATGAAAAAAGATTCATGTCATATCTTTTACTAAAAACTCACCGAAGGGTAAAATTGGATTTAAATAATTGTTGGTGGATGGAAATAATATAAAATATTTAGGAAACATGGATGTGGATGATAAAATACACCCCAGTAAATACCAAAGTATAAATAATCTCGGATAAAAATGAGATTGTAATATTTCCCTTACCTTATGTCTGATTTTCCTCGTAAGTGTCCAAACCTCTTGTATAATGATTTAAATAATGTTATTGACTTATTCCAGAATCATACTCATCGTTACGATATCATATATGGTTCACTTATGACTTTATATTACCCGTTCTTTTGTAAATTCCATGTTAAAGAGCGTTTTGGGTAAAATCGTTTCATTTGTCATCCATGTTTTGACTTGTAATTATTCATATGATTACATAGATCACGATAACATAATTACAGAATATAAAACATGATTAATATATAATATATATTCAGAATATACATATATATAATAGATCGATTAATGGAATGAAATACACCATTCATGGAGACGGTAGGCTGTACGTACGCATGAACACAGTTTTCTTTTCCTTATTGAGTTGAATGGAATTAAGTAGATGACATACATATATATACTCATAAATACAGAATCATTATTATGTCATATATTTCATTATTAATTATTATATATACTTTATAATCATTCATGAATGGTTAACGTGGAGAATGAATCTCATCGCGTCGTGGAGACGGTAGTCCGTACGTACGCACGAGCGATGATATCGTCCTCATGATCGTGGAATTTTATTGGTGTGTATGTATACTATTTCAGAATAAATATCACATTACAATAATCATATATAGTTATTATGTACACCATTATACCCATCCAAGTAAGGAGGTGGTGGAAAATAGATTGGATCACGGCGTGGAGACGGTATTCCGTACGTACACACGCACTGTGATTTCGTTTTCCATAGGATATATAGATGGAGAAATAGGGTTGTTTCATACATATAATAACATATCAGTATAATGGTGATACTTATGTTATTACTTCATAATGAAACAACCTTATAAGAATAAGTGGAAGAAGAAATAGAGATGAATGAATCGGTAATGGACATTACCTCTTCTTTGAAGCGCCTCTTTGAGATCTCCTTTTAGGGCACTAATATTGGTCATTGAGGAAGACCAAAACCTCTAGGATGTTGATAGGGAAGTGGAGAGGAGAAATTGTCAGGGGTTGGCCGAGCTTGAAGGCTCAATGTGGTGTGTGGAAGAGGGGGAGGAGGTGCCCTTTTATAATGGAGGAGAGGGGCACCTATGGAATAACTAAGAATATTATTTTATTATAAAGTCAATTTCGGTTTTAAATAGCTCCAAATTGAGTTATTTCAAAGATATGGTGGTGATGGCTCGAAATACTCTCATCCAATAGAATTTAGACAAGTTTAGGTCATTATATTAACCTTTTCTTTTAATTTTAACCCTTAGTTAATTAGATTGACATTTACCATGTCACATTGTATTTTTATATTATATAGTTAATAAACTTACCATATACATCCAAGAGACCCCCAAGTTGTGTTTTATTAATCCATATAACCTTATATAAGTCATTTGGACGAACCTTATATTTTTAGTAATAAAATAACAATTAATAATATATTATTTATTTTAAAAACTATTTTATGTCAATTTTGACACTATTCAATAGTTAATTTTTTGGAACTCATAAAAGAATGATTACTTAGACCAAAGTTAATTAAATCAATCTTAACATGTCATATTAACCTGGAAAATTAGTTTAATTAATATAAAGTCTCAAATTACATTTATTTGGGTATTTATAACATCAATTATGTCAATATTTCATTAATAATATAATTACTGCATCATCGTTGTGTCATAAATAAATTAAATTATTTAAAGTCTAAAAATTACAAATAAAATACCATTATGTAGGAAATATTTTTATCTTTCTAATGAATTTTTATAGTCGAATTTATCTTATGTATAACCCCATATTAATAATGATTTACTTATTAAATGTTGATTTTAACTATTTTAACCCTTCTTTAAATAAATTAATAATAAATGTCCTAATCTAATCCAAGTGTTCCTAAATGGTAATATTTTATTCGTAAGGTTTTTTTCGGTCGAATTACACTTATCCAGTAGAATTAGGACATGTGTTATGGTAATAATAATATCATTTTTACCCTTAATTACCCTATTTACTTTTAACCGTGGTAAAAAAAAGTAAAAAGTTACTATTTACCAAAAAATTATTTTCATCTCATTGAACCAAATTTTACTTGCTGACATCAACCGTGTCTCTCGGATTTTCAAATTTCCATTCACAGATGCGGTAAAATTATGTTTTATGAAAAAGTCAGTTTTTCAACTACCACTTAGTGGTTTCACTATTCCTCAAAAAATGAATGTTTCCAGAAAAATACCAAAAATTAGATCTAAGCTATATTTTATATTATGAATTCAAAAATTATGTCTATTTTATCAAATTAAAAACATATCAGCTACATTAACTAATTTAAAAATTAATTCCCATCGTCAAAACAAATAGCTAGTTTTTAATAGTTAATAACTATCAAAAGATTGACACTTGTTTATAACTGGTTTAAAAGTGAAATTACATCCAATGACAAACATTGGATTAAATTGTAAAAATATATTCTAAATATACTTTAAAACCACTCAAATTAAAAATTTATCACTATTAATTATTTTGATTAAAAAGGTTGTTTTCAATTAAAATTTACTAATTTTCACTATTCATCAGAATATGAATGTTATCCGAAAAGTACCAAAATTTCACCCTAAGCTAATTTCGATATTCCAAATCAAAAAATGAATACCATTTTGAAAAATAAAATTTACAAAATTTCAAAAAGTGGTTATTACTATTCAAAACGGCTAGTTTTAATAATATTTTAATAGCATATTGTTGTTTAGTAAAACTCGATATTGCGTACTACACACGCTATCGAGGAAGGTCTCAATTGGGTGTAATGCAAGGAAAGTCAAGGATGCGTGTTGTGCAAGCTCCTTTTTGTGTAGCGTACAACACAAGACATTAATGAAATTAAAAAGAATTTTTTTTCATAAAATCTCGGGCTGTTACAAATATCGTTGTTATATGTTATACCAATGGTTTGTGGGGTTGTTTCCTTATATATTGTCTGTATCGACCAATTCAAATGGTTCTGGGAATCCATTTCTATACAAGGGCTATACCAGTAGTTCACAATCTATTTTCATATATAACATGAAATTCCAATTCCAACAGTTTATAAATAGTGTATTTTGGTAATTCAAAATAACCCTTGCAGGTTTTTAACCCAACACCTTCTATTTATATACCAAACACCTAACCATTAGGCTAAAATTCATTTTAGAAACATTATATGATAAATATTAATGTGTATAATTATATTTATTTTTTATTTGAAATATTTAATCTGATAAAATAATTCAATAAAAATATCAAAACAAATACCAAATGTTTGGAAAAACATTTGTATTGACCTATACAAATGGTTTTCTTAACTGTTGATAAATGAATATTGAAATTAGGGACCATTACTTATGAGTTTTAAAAAATAATTTGTATATGATCATTAAATGTAAGCTATACCGGATGGTATTATACAAATATTTGGTATTGACATCACATACACGAACAGTTTTTGCAAAACCGTTGGTATAGTGTCATTTTATTGATGACATGCCAAAAGTTCGAATACAAACACGGGTATAGCGGTGAAATATAACAATGGTTTATAAAAAACCATTGTTATAGGATCATATGATGGTTTTCAAACTAACGGTTTTGGCCAAACTGTCTTTACAAGGTCATTTTTTGACACATATAACAATGGTTTCTCCAAAACTGTTGGTATATGTCCAGTTTCTAGTTGTATTGAAAATGGATTGATCATTCATAAATGTTAATTTGAAAAACTCGAGACCAAAATATTTTAAATTTATACAATTAATAATGAATATATAGCCTTATTCGATGCTAACATTTTCCCATTTTCTCTCATGGGTGGAAATCAGTCCAGTGAACAATGCATGGTCTTCAGCCAGTGGTGGATTCCAAAACGATTGAGAAAAAATCATTCAAGTTGTCATCATATTACACAAATGATCATGTACAATAAGACCATATCCAATATAACCTCTTCCGAGTATAGCTACATCCACATAAATATTGAACACATTGGATGGGGGTGGGCTCCACTTATAAAAACGAGATGTCATGAAGTGTTTTTCAAGCCAAATCTCATTACGCTTCCAAATATTGATCCAAAAATGAAACTAGTTTTGAAATCATGTTGAAAAATATATCATATATTTTTAAAAATATAAACCATGAAATTGTATATAGGGATTATACAGTATATTTGGAAACAGAAGAGGTCCAATTTGAGAATAGAGACACAAAACGCTTCATTATCTCCACAATCCTATCTGAATTCAGGTTCTAACCTGTCTGATGTTCATTTCACCATGATGGTAGAACATTTAACATATAGGGGTTTTAACTTCACCATTTTGTAAGGGTATTAAATTATCCCCTAAAATATTAAATAAGTTTATGAACTACATTAAATGTATTATTATTGTGCAATATTTCATAAATAATGTTCAGACCTTGGGCGGGATAGCCGGGAACCATTGGAATTTCTAGAAATCATCATTTTTTGTTATCTATATTATGCGGGTCAACATATACCTATTACTCACCACATAACATCCCAAACATTCAGTATTTGACCATAGTTTTTCATAATTCAATATCTTATGTACATGGAATACTTAGAATAACCCTATAATCCCTGTCATTGAACCAAACATCTAGTTTATCAGAACACCAACTATTATTAGAATCATTAAAAAAGGATAGAATACTATCATCCACCTTATAATAAACATACAAGGATTTTTCCATCATCCATCATTTTTAAAAAGGAAATGGGACCGTCCAGATCATAAATTTCTCTACGTCTCTCGTCCTCTAAAAGTGTCACATTCGAACACAAACACATGGTCCCCAAAGGACTATCCAAAAAATGATAGGTGGGGGATAAGTACTACATCATCAATTCCTGTATGGGGGTAATATTTTGATTCAATTATCATAGTTCATAAAGATACATGGTCAGGAATCATGTTTCATTGTTATTTTTCAAAAAGAGCAATGTTTATGATGCACATAAATTGATAGCCAATTCCCTATAAATGTTTATGTTTTCATAGATTATCCCAATCCAACTAATGAATGTATTTCAATCATTCATACCACACCCTAATGGGGAAAGGGGAGGGTGAATTTGTCCAAAAATTAATTTAGGTAGAATAAATAAAAACATATTAATTATTTTAATATATAGAGTTATATTTGGTATATTTCCTTCCTTCCCAACATTAGAGATCCTCTTAAAATTCCTTCCCCAATTTTTTGTCTAGTTTTGCTGTGTTTCTTGAGAGAACAACTATATTAGTTTTTCCAAAAGTCACAAGGATATAAATTTATTTATGATATTTGTCAAAAACCCAAATACAGACGGATTTTAAATGATATTTTATTATACAAGAAGCCTCACATGAGCTGCTGGAAATTTCTGATTTTTATTAATTATCTAATTGTATGGATGGTTTCTCATATTTTTGTATTAGCATGAAAATAAATGTGCATTCATAAATTTTGGACCTTTCTAAAATGAAATATACCGTAAGAAAATAATAGATGGGAAATAGGTGGACTTCTATTATAAACTGTCCCCCATGAAATATGTTGTCTTTAACATCCAAACAAATTAATTTAGAAAAAAACACTTTCCATCAACACATAAGGGAAAGGGGTTAGTGGTACACCCTATCCAAACCCCCTAATATGGGAGATGCATTAATTTTATCATTGATATTGATCATAATGGAGTCTCACAAATTTTCTTCGAAGATGCATTGTTGAATAATAATATTATAATTCTATGTTGATTTAAATATTTATATATGGATTCAAAATGTGGAATTCTCCATTTCTAGAAATTATAACGAAATAGAAATTCTTATTTTAAGATGAATGTTTTTTATTTCGAACTAATGATACAATTTTGTAGATAAGGATTATATATATTATTCATTATTATACTATGCAAGTGATTCAACTAGGCGTGCATATGAGAACAGTGAACAATACTCACAGAAGAGTAAATCATTATACGAAATGTTTTTTATATGAAATTGCAAATATAAAACATGAATGAATCGTCGAGTAAGGAATTTATAAATAATAAACTACTCACTAATATAAAATTTGTTTTCCGAAGTATTATAAAAACATTTTCAAGGAGTTGCATGAGTTTAACTCACGTACCTTATGTTTTGAGAGGTTTGATTCGTCCATGATGTTTTTCAGGGGGGTGGAGAAAGTGGTTGATTTCCCATAGATAACATGAATGGGAAAATGAAACATGTTTCATTAGTATTGAATTAATATGTACAAGAAGGTATTATCATCACTTTTGGAAAAAGTGATGAAAAATATGAGTTTTATCAATGTAAAATTAATAACCGCTAAAAAATATAGTTTTTATCAATGATATATATTGTTGTAATAATACATATCATTATCAACGATAAAATTATAGAAGATAAAACCTATATTTATCAGTAGTAATATTATAGAACATAGATATATTCCATTAATGTGAAAATTTCATTATATATTTCATCAGAACTATTTAAAATAAATTTAAAAAAAATGTTAAACACATATATATCAAAAATGATTTAATTCTTGTAAAGATAAAAATAATTAACCGTATTAATGAATATAAAATCTAAAATACATGATTTTTATAAATAAATGAAATTAAATAATTAAAAATCAAATGGTTCAAATAATATTAAAAAATGTATATGTTTTATTAATTATATGATTTATTAATAAAAAACTAATAGTGAATATACATTAAATTAAAGATGAAGGTAACGTCCTAGGTAAATAAAGAATAAATAATTTTTCATTTTCATAAATGTTTGTGAATTAAAAATTAATTTTAATTTAATGGGGAAGCTCTGTTAGATGTCATACCTAATACGCAACAACAGGTATGTTTGAAATCTTACATTGCACACAATGTAGACTTATACTGATAAATAATAATATAGTAATGTTATTTTAAATAGAAGTTAATGCATAGTCATTGTATTGGCGGGAAATAATAAAACTAACTAAAATATTATTATATATATTTGTTAAATTATTGTACATATATCCAAAAAATAAAGATGCTTAAAATGTGAATGAATCGAATTTTAAGCATTAATACCCTAATATTCATTAAAAGGTCGAGTTACCTCCCTTGGATGGAGAACCCTCATAAAATCTAGTTTTGGCCATTTTTATATGTTTTATTTGAAAAAATTATATTCATCTTTTGATTACGGACATAAAATGTAACACCCCAAGCTTCCATGGTACGTTTCCCTTCGAATAATGCGATAGCGTGTGTTGTACGCAACCTCGAGTTCTAACACACACCACAACTAATTAAACTAGCCGTTGTGAATATTAATACCTACTTTTTGAAATCATATATATTTTATATTTCAAAATAGACTTCATTTTTGGATTCGGAATATCTAATTTAGCCTAAGGTGAAATTTTGGTACTTTTCGGATAACTTTCATATTTTGATGAATAGTGAAAATTACTAAATTTTAATTAAAAACAACTTTTTTAACCAAAATAATTAATAGTGATAAATTGTGAATTTGAGTGGTTTTAAAGTATATTTAGAATATATTTTTACCATTTAATATAATGTTGGTCGTTGGACATAACTTTACAATTAAACCGAACAAAACAAGTGTCAATCTTTTGATAGTTATTACCTCTTAAAAACACGTTTTTTGTTTTGACAGCGGGAATTAATTTTAAATTAATTTCTGCCACTTCTGTGTTTTGAATTTAGAAAAATGGATTCCATATTTTGAATCAGGATGTCCAAATTGTGTAAATAGGTAACTTTTATTTTTAGACATTTTGAATAATTACTGTGGTAAATATTTTATTTACCATGGTTAAGGGTAAATCCGGTAAATAAGGGTTAAAAAATAATATTATAATAATACAAAATTAACCTAAAACGTGTCCTAACCTTATTGGTGGACACATACCCGACCATGAGCATCCTAGGGTCAATTTGGGGACCCCTTGGAGCCACTTGTATGTGGTAGGGACACTTTATATTAATAAAGTTAAAATAAAAATAAAAATGGCATAAGCTTACATCTTTTAGAAGAACAATTTTTACATAGGGTTATACATGTTGGATTTTCGATTATAAAAATTCATTAGAAATCTAGAAAGATTTCCTACATAATTATATTTTATTTATAATTTTTAGACATCAAATAATATAAATTATTAATGACACAATAATGATGCAATGTTTACCTCATTAATAAATCATTTAAATAAATAAGATTATAATGATTAAAATATTATCTAAAACCTGTCCAATTCTTATTGGTTGATGTTATTTAGAATATGAGTCATCTTATCTTCGACCTCAATGATTTTTGGACCATTATAAACCGAATATAATTATATTATAAAGTAATACTTTCACTCTTTCCTAAAGAGCCCCTCTTCTCCCTTATAAAAGGAGACCACTTCTACTCATTCCTCACACCTATCAAGCCACTTGGCTCGTCCAAACTCTGCCCAACTAAGCTCCCCACATCCCTCTCCTCCTCCTTGAAGCTTCCCCTTAGGCAGAAAGCATTTCAAGAAGTCCTTTGGTTCCAACCAATGTGAGTTACCTAAATTAAAGGTAACGTTTTCTCTTAAATTATTTTCATTTATTTTGCTTCTCTAACCCCCAAAATCTTTTTATTTCCATTATTTTGTAACAACACCAGTATCCTCAATATACTAGGATGTTGTTATAAGAAGGATTCAAACTACACATACACACAACTCCATCTAATGGATGATGAACATAATGTTTCTGTGGATGGCAAACTAACGCCTCACGAAACGATGATTGTTCAAATACATATTACCGCCTCTCATGGTGGCCATTATGATGGCACTGTAATTAAATATGATATTAATGATATATATTTTATATATAAGCTTCTGTAATTCCATTTTATTTCATACCATTATTCGTTTCATGTTGTATATACATACGATAATTTCATTTGAGGAAGTGCGGACTACCGCCCCCTTAAAATGATATGACTCGTTCATACCACACATGGAACGTATAAAGGATGGTGTTAATGAACTTAAGTAACATATATAAAATATTATATTATACTGGAATAGTAATATACCTATGTATCATTTGGATTCAATTCTTTTAAAATAAAAATTAAATGGAAGTAGCGTTCGTGCGTACGTACGGACTACCGTCTCCACGAACGCGGTGAGATCCATCCTCCATCGTATCCATTCAAGTCTTATTTTCATTTTAGGGTTAAAAATAATGTTAATATCATTCTGATTATGAATAAGATTTAATCTATCCATTACAAACATGTCTTACGTAACCAAACATTTAAGAAGAACGAATCGATTATCACCTGAAACGACGATAATACTAAGATATTATTAATAAAGCAATGTTAAAAGATCATATATGATATCATATTAATGTATATGATTCTTTTATAATTTAATAACAATTATTTCACCATTATACAGGAGGTTAACCGACCCCAACCAAGGAAAAGTACAAGGTAAGGGTTATTTCACAATCTCTTCATTATCCGAGGTTGTTTATACGTAATAATCTACTGGGATCTCGTTATCATCCATATCCATGTTTCTTCAAAATGTATTTCAAAACATTTTTACAAGAATATGGGTTAAAGTCATTTATACCTTTTTTTGACTATTTATAAGAGGAATCTTTCCGTCGTTTTCCAAACAAGGTGCTTTTTAACCTTTTCGACAGAATTAAGATAAGAATGTTTTTTTTAACTTATACGGCGAGTGCGGTTATTTTCCGCCGTTATAAAATCGTCAAAGCTTCCCTTACAAGCTTATAAGAATATTTTCAAAGAAAATGTTTTATTTTATAAATATATGTCTCTTAAATTATTTCAAAATAGAAAGAGATATTTCTTTAAAAAGAGTTTTGATTTCATCTATGTCAACATCCTTTAATGGATTTTATGCTTATTTGAGGATGATATAATATGATACAAAACTTTTATATTGTATTGAAGGTTTTGTGATATGTTTGACTGTGGATGTGCTATTTTTTTTATATACCATTCATGGTTTATGGTGAAAGTATTGACATTTCGTATGCTATTTTAATACGAATGTTTATGTTATGTTTAAACCTTTTCATATGGGAATGAATTGGACTTAATATGTGACGGGTGGAGCCCGCTATAGCTCCTCGATGCATCGGTAGGTCTCATGAGACAAACTAGTGTCTTGGCACAAGGTCTTGAAAAAATCTTATTTGTAGTCTTGGCACGAGGCCTTGGCTATGTGGTTATGATAGTCTGGAATTATGCATTCCAACATTATGAAAGTGGTTATTGATTTTTGCATGTGATTATTCGATTAGTAGATTATCCATGTGAATAAGTAAATGGCATTATTTCATTTTACTTTTGCCATACTATGTTGAAGTTAAAGTTTAAAAGGCTTTTGTTTTAGTAATGCATTGCATTAAATGTTTATTATTATTTATGAAAGTTTCCGCTATACTGTTATCCTTACTGGGCATTTGAGCTCACCCCTTTTCTATGTTTTATTTTTCACAGGATGTGAAGAAGTAAGTTATGAACGACCTGCAGGGATTTTATGAGGGGTTAATAGTGTGGATAGTGGAAACATTATGTTGTTGTAGTAGTTTTTCATTTTATGATGTAATGTAAAACTTATGAATATATCTAGTGTTTCCAAGGCTACTAAACCAATCGGTCTTTCGAGATTTGATCTTTCTTGTGATCATGCCAATGTTATGTAATAATGCACCGACTCTGGGTAACTGGGGTCGGGGCATTACAGTTGGTATCAGAGGAAGTTTAGTACAAACCTTGGAAGCTAGATTTAAATAAACTCTGATTAGAGAACGTATACCTAAGATGAACTTTGAGGATTAGTATAGAAGAACTTCCTAGAATTTTGGTATTGTAGAGATTTTGTGAGTTTTCCGAGCAATACATCCCTATCTGGATACGAGCAGGTAGAGGCGGCTCTGGCACAAATGTACCTAGGGGTAAAACCCGAAAACACCGCTTTGAGCTAGACTCGAACGGGAACTGGTGCACGACAACGGGCCTTGCTGCACTCTTGGTTACGACACTCCCGGGGGATATGCTTAGGATAACTCTCATTTTCTTTAAAAATCATTATGAAGGGTTTATGAGTATATACTTCCTCAAAGAAAACATTTTTATGTTTATGGATTATATCCATAAATATTTCAATTTATGTTAAGTGTTTTATAAGTATGGGATTATGTATTTTGATTCATAAACTGATCTAGTTTATGCCATTGTTTAGAAATGGCGCCTAGTGGAAGAAATGGAAACTGTATCAATGCACGCACTCCATGTAGGGATTTCCCTCCTGCTCAAGATAATTATAGTGGGGCTGGTGATGCAACTGGTGCTGATCAGCTAATCACCATACTGGGACAACTTACTCAGGTTATGAATAATAACCTTACCCGTATGGAGCACCCTGATCCGCAGCGTGGAGGATCAATGTTAGATCGATTCATGAGGAAACAACCACCAATGTTCAATGGGAATACAAATCCCTTAGTAGCTGAGCAATGGATATTTTCCCTAGAGAAAATATTTCAGGCTTTGGGGAGCAGTGAAAGGGAAAAAGTTATCATGGCAGTTTACCGCCTCACTGGAGATGCTGATCAATGGTGGTCATTGATTCAGAACATGAAGGAAGATGATGAAGTATAAAATATGGAATGGAGGGAGTTCAAAGATATGTTTTTAGAAAAATACTTCCCTCGCGACCATCGAGCAGATATGGAAAGGCAATTTCTGAGTCTGAGACAGAAGGAGGATGAGAATGTCACAAAGTATGAGGCTAACTTTACAAGGTTAGCGAGGAATGCTGGAGATTATATTCGCAACCCAAGAAGTAAGATTGATCGTTTCTTTGATGGGTTAAAACCATTTCTCCGTCGAGCATTAGTCTCACAATCCTTTTCATCATACGAAGACATTGTCTCGTGTGCTATCAAGACCGAAAAGGAATTCTCTAAGTCTTATGACTTTAAAGCAAAGCAAGAGAAGAAGAGACCAGCTGATCAATCTGGGAATGGAAATAATGGGAAGAAGGGAAAGGTTGAATATCCATCTTGTGGTAAATGCGGGAAGAAACATCCTGGTACTTGCTTGAAGGGAATGGGAGTCTGTTACAAGTGTGGTGAAAAAGGCCACCAAGCTCATGATTGCAAGGGGAAGAAGGAAGCTACCAACGTTCAATGCTACAATTGCAGGGAGATGGGGCATTATGCAAATGCATGCCCTAAGCGTCAGGAGAACTTACCTCAGAAAAGGACGAGGGATCAAGGCTAGGCTTATGCTATCACTACTGCTGAGGTAGAAGCTCCGAAAGACGTGGTGGCAGGTAATTTAATGGTTTCCTCAAGTTTAGCAAATGCATTATTTGATTCTGGATCATCGCATTGTTTCATATCTTCCCAGTTTGCTAAGAAAATTAGATATTTCCAATTTGATTTAATAAGGGAGTTGTCAGTTAAAACTCCCAAGGGAAGTATCGTTGCAACAAAGTTTTGTGAATCAGTCCCCATTAGAGCACATAAATTTTCTTTATCTGCTGATCTCATCGTCATACCTATTATTGAGTTTGATATAATCCTCGGTATGGACTGGCTTTCGGACTATGATGCGAAGATTTATTGTAAGAAGAAAGAGGTTACGATTCTTGATGATAATGATAAGGAACAACTTATTTTTAGAGCAGAATCGTCACCACCTAATTCTTATTTAGATCCACCCTCAATAGCTCAACTAAATTCAATTATTGGGGAGGAAGAGAATGAAATAACTGCGGGTGAGGAAAGGAATGTTCAAATAGAGGATGTACCTGTTGTGAAAGAATTTGTAGATGTATTTCCAGAAGATTTACCTGGACATCCTCCAGAACGAGAAGTTGAGTTTTCCATTGATTTGATTCCTGGATCAAGGCCTATATCGAAGACCCCTTATAGAATGGCCACTGTAGAGTTAGTCGAACTAAAGAAACAACTAGTGGAATTTAGTAATAAGGGATTTATTCGCCCTAGTGTTTCTCCATGGGGAGCCCCTGTTCTTTTTGTTAAAAAGAAAGATGGATCTATGAGGTTATGTATCGACTACAGGGAGATCAATGCCATAACGATAAAGAACAAGTATCCCCTACCTCGTATTGATGATTTATTTGACCAACTGGATGGAGCTCAATACTTTTCAAAGATTGACCTTCGATCTGGATACCATCAGTTGTGTGTGAAGAAGGAAGACATTCCGAAGACAGCATTTCGAACCAGGTACGGGCATTACGAGTTTACTGTAATGCCGTTTGGATTGACTAATACACCCTCTGTATTCATGGATCTGATGAATAGAGTTTTCAAGAAGTATCTCGATGAATTTGTGGTGGTATTTATTGATGATATTCTGGTATACTCCAAAACCTACGAAGATCATGAAAATCACTTGTGTATTATCTTGAAGACTCTGAGGAGGCATGAATTATATGGGAAGTTTAGCAAGTGTGAATTCTGGCTTCAGGAGATTTCTTTTCTTGGCCATATTGTCTCTAAAGATGGAATCTCTGTTGATCCTTCTAAGACCAAGGCAATCCAAGAATGGCCAGCACCTACGAGTATAACTGAGGTACGTAGTTCTATTGGTTTGGCAGGTTATTATCGACGTTTCGTCCAGAATTTTGCCCGATTGGCTGACCCATTAACGAAGCTCACACGTAAAGGGGTTAAAGTTGTTTGGACAAAAGAGTGTGAAGAATGTTTTGAAGAACTGAAGAGAAGATTAGTCAATGCTCCTATATTGACTCTACCATCGGGGAATGATGGGTTCATTATTTGTAGTGATGCATCGAAGAAAGGACTTGGCTGTGTCCTTATGCAGAATGATAGAGTTATTGCCTATGCATCACGACAGTTGAAAATTCATGAACAAAACTATCCTACTCATGATCTCGAGTTAGCAGCAGTGATCTTTGCTTTGAAGATATGGAGGCACTACCTCTATAGTGAAAAATGTGAGATTTATACTGATCACAAGAGTTTGAAGTATATTTTCTCACAAAAATAACTCAACATGAGGCTAAGGAGATGGCTTGAATTACTCAAGGATTATTATTGTACGATACACTACCACCCGGGGAAAGAAAACAAAGTAGCAGATGCTTTGAGCAGAAAAGACCATGGAGTTCTGAACATGATGAGAATTGAAAGGGATCCAATTTTCATGGATCTAGTGAAGATGGACATGGGAATAACCAGGGAAGGTGAAACATCAATGCTTTTTCAAATGGTTTCCAAACCATCTTTACTAGAAAGGATTAAGAGTTCTCAGACCAATGATGAAGAATTTCAGAAGAAGATTAAAGCTGTGAATGATGGGAGATTGAGAGACTTTGTGTATGAAGATAGAATTTTGAAATTCGGGAAGAGACTTTGTGTTCCCAATATACCTGATCTAAAAAGGGAATTGCTGGATGATGCTCATAGTTCCAATTTCTCTATACACCCTGGGAGCACCAAAATGTATAGAGATTTGAAGGAACATTTTTGGTGGGACAATATGAAGAGGGAGATTGCTGATTTTGTGTCAAGATGTATGGTTTGTCAACAAGTGAAAGCTGGAAGGCAACATCCTGGAGGAGTCATGCAAGCTCTTCCTATACCGGAGTGGAAATGGGACAATATTACGATGGACTTTGTCATGGGGCTACCGAAGACTCCTAGAAGGAACGATGCAATATGGGTTATTGTTGATCGTCTTACCAAGTCAGCACATTTTCTTGCTATAAGAGAAGATCTACCCCTGGAACGTCTAGCAAGACTATACATTAATGAAGTTGTGAGACTTCATGGAGTACCCCTATCGATTGTTTCTGATCGTGATCCCCGTTTTACTTCAAGATTTTGGAAAAGTCTTCAGAAATCCCTAGATACTGAACTTCATTTGAGCACTGCTTACCACCCTCAGACAGATGGACAATCAGAACGGACTATTCAAACCTTAGAAGACATGTTGAGATCTTGCTCACTTGACTTTCAGGGTATGTGGGATCAATATTTACCACTGGTAGAATTTTCCTATAACAATAGCTTCCATTCGAGTATACAGATGGAACCATATGAAGCGTTATACGGAAAGAGATGTCGTACACCAACCTGTTGGGATGACGTTGGTGAAAGAAAACTTGTAGGCCCAGAACTGGTGGAGGAAACGGTGGAAAAGGTGAAAGTAATCCAAAATCACATCAAAGCAGCTCAAAGTAGGCAGAAGAGCTATGCCGATAATCGAAGGAAGGATTTGGAATTTCAAGTCGGTGATCATGTTTTCCTAAAGGTATCTCCATGGAAGGGAGTCATACGTTTTGGAAAGAAAGGTAAATTGAGTCCCAGGTACATCGGACCTTTCGAAATTCTAGAACGAATTGGGGTTGTAGCTTACCGATTGGCAATGCCGCCAAGTCTCTCCAAAGTTCACGATGTGTTCCACGTATCTCTGTTGAGAAAATCTATGCCTGACCCAATGCATGTACTCACCTATGAGGAATTAGAACTGGAACCCGATCTGTCTTATTGTGAAGAGCCCGTCAAGATTCTTGATAAAAGAGAACAAGTACTGAGAAACCGGACGACGCATCTGGTAAAAGTTTTGTGGAGAAATCATAAGATGGAAGAGGCAACGTGGGAACCCGAGGAACGTATGATGAAGAACCACACGAGTCTTTTTATGCAGTAATACCCTAGAAATTGCGAGGACGCAATTATTTGATGGAGGGGAGAATGTAACACCCCAAGCTTCCATGGTACGTTTCCCTTCGAATAATGCGATAGCGTGTGTTGTACGCAACCTCGAGTTCTAACACACACCACAACTAATTAAACTAGCCGTTGTGAATAGTAATACCTAATTTTTGAAATCATATATATTTTATATTTCAAAATAGACTTCATTTTTGGATTCGGAATATCTAATTTAGCCTAAGGTGAAATTTTGGTACTTTTCGGATAACTTTCATATTTTGATTAATAGTGAAAATTACTAAATTTTAATTAAAAACAACTTTTTTAATCAAAATAATTAATAGTGATAAATTGTGAATTTGAGTGGTTTTAAAGTATATTTAGAATAGATTTTTACCATTTAATATAATGTTGGTCGTTGGACATAACTTTACAATTAAACCGAACAAAAACAAGTGTCAATCTTTTGATAGTTATTATCTCTTAAAAACACGTTTTTTGTTTTGACAGCGGGAATTAATTTTAAATTAATTTCTGCCACTTCTATGTTTTGAATTTAGAAAAATGGATACCATATTTGGAATCAGGATTTCCAAATTGTGTAAATAGATAACTTTTATTTTTAGACATTTTGAATAATTACTGTGGTAAATATTTTATTTACCATGGTTAAGGGTAATTCCGGTAAATAAGGGTTAAAAAATAGTATTATAATAATACAAAATTAACCGAAAACGTGTCCTAACCTTATTGGTGGACACATACCCGACCATGAGCATCCTTGGGTCAATTTGCGGACCCCTTGGAGCCACTTGTATGTGGTAGGGACACTTTATATTAATAAAGTTAAAATAAAAATAAAAATGGCATAAGCTTACATCTTTTAGAAGAACAATTTTTACATAGGGTTATACATGTTGGATTTTCGATTATAAATATTCATTAGAAAGATAAAACGATTTCCTACATAATGATATTTTATGTATAATTTTTAGACATCAAATAATTTAAATTATTAATGACACAATAATGATGCAATGTTTACCTCATTAATAAATCATTTAAATAAATAAGATTATAATGATTAAAATATTATCTAAAACCTGTCCAATTATTATTGGTTGATGTTATTTAGAATATGAGTCATCTTATCTTCGACCTCAATGATTTTTGGACCATTATAAACCGAATATAATTATATTATAAAGTAATAATTTCACTCTTTCCTAAAGAGCCCCTCTTCTCCCTTATAAAAGGAGACCACTTCTACTCATTCCTCACACCTCTCAAGCCACTTGGCTCGTCCAAACTCTGCCCAACTAAGCTCCCCACATCCCTCTCCTCCTCCTTGAAGCTTCCCCTTAGGCAGAAAGCATTTCAAGAAGTCCTTTGGTTCCAACCAATGTGAGTTACCTAAATTAAAGGTAACGTTTTCTCTTAAATTATTTTCATTTATTTTGCTTCTCCAACCCCCAAAATCTTTTTATTTCCTTTCTTTTGTAACAACACAAGTATCCTCAATATACTAGGATGTTGTTATAATAAGGATTCAAACTACACATACACACAACTCCATCTAATGAATGATGAACATAATGTTTCTGTGGATGGCAAACTAACGCCTCACGAAACGATGATTGTTCAAATACATCTTACCGCCTCTCATGGTGGCCATTATGATGGCACTGTAATTAAATATGATATTAATGATATATATTTTATATATAAGCTTCTGTAATTCCATTTTATTTCATACCATTATTCGTTTCATGTTGTATATACATACGATAATTTCATTTGAGGAAGTGCGGACTACCGCCCCCTTAAAATGATATGACTCGTTCATACCACACATGGAATGTATAAAGGATGGTGTTAATGAACTTAAGTAACATATATAAAATATTATATTATACTGGAATAGTAATATACCTTTGTATCATTTGGATTCAATTCTTTTAAAATAAAAATTAAATGGAAGTAGCGTTCGTGCGTACGTACGGACTACCGTCTCCACGAACGCGGTGAGATCAATCCTCCATCGTATCCATTCAAGTCTTATTCTAATTTTAGGGTTAAAAATAATGTTAATATCATTCTGATTATGAATAAGATTTAATCTATCCATTACAAACATGTCTTACGTAACCAAACATTTAAGAAGAACGAATCGATTATCACCTGAAACGACGATAATACTAAGATATTATTAATAAAGCAATGTTAAAAGATCATATATGATATCATATTAATGTATATGATTATTGTATAATTTAATAACAATTATTTCACCATTATACAGGAGGTTAACCGACCCCAACCAAGGAAAAGTACAAGGTAAGGTTTATTTCACAATCTCTTCATTATCCGAGGTTGTTTATACGTAATAATCTACTGGGATCTCGTTAGCATCCACATCCATGTTTTTTCAAAATGTATTTCAAATCATTTTTACAAGAATATGGGTTAAAGTCATTTATACCTTTTTTTGACTTTTTATAAGAGGAATCTTTTCGTCGTCTTCCAAACAAGGTGCTTTTTAACCTTTTCGACAGAATTAAGATAAGAATGTTTTTTTTAACTTATACGGCGGGTGCGGTTATTTTCCGCCGTTATAAAATCGTCAAAGCTTCCCTTACAAGCTTATAAGAATATTTTCAAAGAAAATGTTTTATTTTATAAATATATGTCTGTTAAATGATTTTAAAATAGAAAGAGATATTTATTTAAAAAGAGTTTTGATTTCATCTATGTCAACATCCTTTAATGGATTTTATGCTTATTTGAGGATGATATAATATGATACAAAACTTTTATATTGTATTGAAGGTTTTGTGATATGTTTGACTGTGGATGTGCTATTTTTTTTATATACCATTCATGGTTTATGGTGAAAGTATTGACATTTTGTATGCTAGTTTAATACGAATGTTTATGTTATGTTTAATCCTTTTCATATGGGAATGCATTGGACTTAATATGTGACGGGTGGAGCCCGCTATAGCTCCTCGATGCATCGGTAGGTCTCATGAGACAAACTAGTGTCTTGGCACAAGGCCTTGAGAAAATCTTATTTGTAGTCTTTGCACGAGGCCTTGGCTATGTGGTTATGATAGTCTGGCATTATGCATTCCAACATTATGAAAGTGGTTATTGATTTTTGCATGTGATTATTCGATTAGTAGAATATAAATGTGAATAAGTAAATGGCATTATTTCATTTTACTTTTGTCATACTATGTTGAAGTTAATGTTTAAAAGGCTTTTGTTTTAGTAATGCATTGCCTTAAATGTTTATTCTTATTTATGAAAGTTTCCGCTATATTGTTATCCTTACTGGGCATTTGAGCTCACCCCTTTTCTATGTTTTATTTTTCCCAGGATGTGAAGAAGTATGTTATGAATGACCTGTAGGGATTTTATGAGGGGTTAATAGTGTGGATTGTGGAAACATTATGTTGTTGTAGTAGTTTTTCATTTTATGATGTAATGTAAAACTTATGAATATATCTAGTGTTTCCAAGGCTACTAAACCAATCGGTCTTTCGAGATTTGATCTTTCTTGTGATCATGCCAATGTTATGTAATAATGCACCGACTCTGGGTAACTGGGGTCGGGGCGTTACATAAAAATTTACTTTGGGTTAATTTTTTGTTTTTTCTGGTAAAAATCGTTTTTAATGAATAATTAAAATATTGTATTTTAATTCTAAACTTCCTTTCAATATAATTTATTTATAAGTTTAGATTATCTTATTTTTAAATTTTATAATATTATTTTTTTCTATTTAATCATATTTTGGTCATTGTAAGTAATTTCAATTGGAAATTGGAAATAAATATGTGTGAATATTTTGATAGTAATTATCTCTAAAAACATGTTTTCTGATTTGAAAATGGTAATAAATATTAAATTAATTTATGCCACTTTTGTGTGTTGAATTTGTAAAATTGGATTGTATATTTAATATTTGTAGGTCCAAATTATCTAAATAGGTACCTTTTATTGTTTACATTTTAAATATTTACCAATGAAAATATTTTATTTAACATGGTTAACGAGTAAATCTGGTAAATAAGTGTAACAAAATATTATAATAATAATATTAAATTTAACTATCATGTGTCCTAATCCTATTTGTTGATAAATTTTTGAACATTGGAATCCTTGGATATATTTTATAACCCCATGGAGACACATAAATGTGATAATGAAACATTATATTAATTACTTTAAAGTCAAGACAGAAATGAATTAAATTTATATTTTTACAAAATCAATTTGATGATGGGGTTATATATGCTATCTCATCAACTATAAATTTTAATTTTAAAGATAAAATTATATCCTACATGATGATATTTATTTCATATTTTTTAGGTATAAAATTAATAAAGTTATTTACGATGCCATAATGATGAATTGTTTAACTCATTAATGAATTATTATAATAAATAAGATTAAAATGATTAAACAATTATAAAAAACCTGTCCAATAATTATTGGATGATTTGATTTCAAGAATGAGTCATCTTATCTTCGATTTTTGTTAATTTTTGGACCTTTAGAAACCGAAAATCATAAAATAATAAAATATTATTTTTAACCTTTCCTAAAGAGCCCCTTCCACCCCTGATAAAAAGTCCTCACTTATAACCACTTTCTCACACTTCTCATGCACCATGGATCATACAACCATAGACAAATTAATCTCTCTACATATATCTACTATTAATATATGCCTTCACATAGGTATATGTCTATTCAAGTAAACCATTTGGTTCAAACCTAAGGGAGATACCCGATTTCATGGTGACATCTTCTCTTAAGTTCTTTTGATTTATTTTACTTCTCCAAATCCATAAACTATTTTTATTCATTTATATTATTAAAACACCAGTATCATCAATATACATGGATGTTTTTATGAGAAGTATTATAACTAAACTTATACACACCTCCATCTAATGGGCAACAAACATATTGATTCTATGGAGGGAGAACTACTATCTCACGAAACGATGATTGTTCGATCTTCTCCTACCACCTCTCATAGTGGGCATTATGAAGACACTATATTTATATATGATATATATTATTTTTATGTTTATTATATTTTTCTGCAATTTTTATTTACAAACATTCATTTATTCATCCCAATATGTGTAAATATGATAATTTCATTTGGGGAACTATGGATTATCGCCCCCTCAAGGTGATATGATTCGTTCAGGACATACATGGAACATATAAAGGATTAAGTTAATGAAATTATGTAACATATATATCATATAATATTATATTATAATTATAATATAACAACTTATCATTATGTTTTCCTTTAATTAAATATGAAATAGAAATGTAAGTACTGTCCATGCGTACATACAGTTTACCCTCTATATGAATGGGGAATTTAATTTATTATATACCAATGTTTAGTAATATTATTAATACATACATATAATGGTTATATATGACAAATATGATATCTAAATCATGAATATAATTATGGATATAATGGTATTTTGACCACATGAACAATGTGTAATTATAAAATGTACATTTTTGAATCAAGTACCAAATATCGACAAAATGACAATTCTGAACGTATTTGATAGCAGAATGTTTATAACATGGTACTAAGTGATATAAAAGTAATAAGAAACATGAAAAAGTTTCTTATGAAAATATACATTATCTTTATCTAAGTATTCAAGAGATTAAAGAATGAACGGGTCTAGTGGGACACGAGATAAGTGGTTTCTTATCTCACATTTAATTCTGAGAGATTCCCATTGTTTACCACTTATTTATTGCATGTAGTGTATTTTATTCTAACATTAGATATATATTATCATGATTATATTTATATTCATTGTATTTTATGATGCATTTTTGGGTTATTAACTTTTGGTCTTATGTCTCGTTTGATTACAATGTTGTAATGGGTTTTCATCTCACTTTTTATTCCCGTGAGAATAATGCTATATTTGACAATATTTCCTTTTCTGTGGTGGATGTAATAAAAAGGTTGTATAAATTATGTAATATATTTAAATTTTTGGGTATTTTCTTTTTTTTTGAAAAATCTTTCTTTTATGGGTTATATGTTTCGTATGATACCAAATCTGTAATGGAACATTTCACCCTCATCCTTTAAAAGACTTTATTTTTATGTCTTTTAATTGACATATAATTATGTTTGGATATGTTATTTTATTTCCTTATTTCTGTAAATTTTATTTCCAACTAATGATATACCATTTTCTCTCTCATCATCTCATTTTCTGAATTTTAAGGTGACATCGTTAGGCTGTCAAATTTCTGTAAGGGAACTTCTTCACCCAATTTCAATTATTTTGGTAAAATGTCTACTAATAGATTATGATGGTCTATGAATACTTGTGAAGAAACTGTGATTGTTTTACAGTTTATATCCGATTATATTGTGTCTATTTATATTTTTGATATATAATTATGTCATTGATTTATCCTTATTCTAATGATAACATCGTTACAAGGGATTTTTTCTCAATGTACATTATTTTGAGACCTCATTGTTGTTATGGACCAATTCACTTTTATATGTTGTATATACTTTACATTGGAATGTTATATCATTAATACATTTATTCTCATGATATTATAATGTTTTGATTTATGTTATTACTCAATTATATGTATTCAAGAATCTCTTGTTTGGTTAGGAACTCTTTAACTAAGATATCATCTTATAGGTATTAATGATTTATTCTTCTAAAAAATTTCCATTTATGTCCACGTTTTAAAAATGGTTTAAGGAATTTATTTATATGGACATGAATGTATTGAAATTAAAATCTCATTCAAAATATAAAATGTTTTATGGGACACCATGATTCAAGAATATCCTTATTAAATTTTTTCAATGGTTTTGAAAATGGTTTGATAAAGCATTTATTATGACTATATTTTGAAATGATATGTTGTGGTAGAAATGTGGAAATGTTATCTATTTGTTATTATTTATTTATTTGTTATTAATAAGTTATGATTATGGGGAATTTATTACATATATGTTTGGTTCCGTGATAACCTAGGGTGGGTGAGCCTGAGATAGCTCTTCAATGGATTGGATAACATGACAGAGGTAAACATTTATGTTTCTCCTAAGAGATTTAGGGAATATACAGTGATGGGAATTCCAACATAACTCCCTACATTTTGGTGATAGCTATAATGTTATCTATTTCCAACATAACTCCCTACATTTTTCATTAATATAATGTTTTAATATGGTATGTAATGACTGAAAATTATGGTTTCATTGAATTGTATTTATTGATGGAATAATGTTTTTCTTATTTATTTTATAACACTTACTGAGATTTTTATCACATACCATGTTTTTTAAATGTTTTTCACATTATATAGAGAGGATTTGGGTTATGGATGGGATCATGGAAAAGATTGAATGTCTAAAACATGGAACCTGAAACTTTTCTTTTTAAAAGTCATTATTTTAAAAAATAGATACTGAGAAGTAGTGTGTACATGTAATTATAATGAGGAAAAGTATTAGTTATGGCCAAATTCACTAAAAAAGTAAACCTTAAAAAATTATCAGTGTGGATTATTCATTTACATCACGATTATGTATTTTCTTAAGGTTAGGTCCTTATAGTTGGTGTCAAAGGACAGTTTAGAAAACTTTAGGGATTTTGACTTGTTGTTAAACACATGTTTAGTCCCTATGTATATTATTACAGTAAAATCATTGTTCTACAAATTTATCAGATCATGGAATGTTAGTTACTAATGGAAGGGGGAGGATCTCAAGCAACATTCTTATCTCTTCCTGATGACAATCATGCTATAATTATGGCAAAGTCATGTTCAGATGATTGTGAAACATTTTATAGCATACAATTCACTTGTAAGTAGTAGTTTGAGATATCAAAAAACTCATCTAAACATCGATATCATCGAGGATCACGGGTTGGATATAATTGAATCGCATTTTTTCAATATTTTCATATTTTCAAGATAAGAAAATATTATCAAGGCCGATTTAATTATTTTACCTTATCAATGGATTTTCAAGCATATTATGATTTTGAAAATGGTTCTAAAGATAGATATCCTTGAGAAACCAATTTAAATTTGAACTTACAATATAATCTCTCAGAAAATATTTATGGTATTTCAAAAGGACCATTGATTGAATGTATCAACTGAAATTCAGTCTGACTGTTTTATAAAAATCATGTGTTATCAGATGTTTTGAAATTAAATGTCATACATGATTATTTTCCAAAAATATTTTTTTTCAAACACCAATATGAACCATGTTGTAAAAGGAGTTTTTCGATGAAGGAATAAAATGATATTAAAGGATCTCTAAATCATTGTTGCAATGCATCAACCTTCTACCTACGTTAACAAGATGATGATGAAATGATATAGACACCATGATCAAGGTATGATATTATTTCTATAGGGAATAGTTTTATTTTATAACATAGAGGTGAAAAAATTAGAATATATAAGATGTTAAGGACTAAAAGTATTTTGATGAAAATGAAAGGTATAATAAAACCATTGTGGTTAAAACATGCCAGGGTTATTTTTGATTTTTTTAAAAAGGACAACCCATAATATTGGTGACAACCCATTGCGTCTAGAAAGCCCATAGGAATCAATCCCACAAACTATGGGAGACATGGGTGCATTACCAACAACTATCTTAATTGAAGTCCCTGGTTAGTATGTCATATTCTATTAAGTTAAATGATTTTATGGATCAAGAATATGTTGATTTTGGAAAATTTGTTTTATAAAATAGATATCCTTAATATACGATGATGATTTAGAAATTAAGTGATAAATGTTATTTTATAAGATGTTTGATATATTGGATATATTATATGATTAAGGGAAATATAATACACTAGTAGATCATTTGTGAAGTAATGGTTGAAGTTTTATTTTGGAAGAACATATGTTTTTATTATGGAAAAAGTTGATTTGGGTAATTTATGGAAATGATTAATCAATAATATAGAATATGTGTTTAGGTTAATTACACTCCAGTATAATACATTATGAGTAGTCTATGTTTATAGGGATAAATGTTATGATTTACTGTGGAAGACTATGTGATTGTAGCCTTATCTGTTTTGGGATTCAATATTAGTTTGGTTTATTTTGATGATTTTTAAGGAAAATTGTATACTGAATGGTCTTTCATGAACTTTGGGTTCTTTTTGTTGAAATTTGGATATTAAGAGTAGTATTTATTTTTATAAAGAATTATACTTTTTTGGATTATCTGATCTTGTACTAACCAATTTTGGTTTTGGGTGATGTCTAAAGATAGGGTAAATATATAGTTCATGTTTTTTAGATTGTGTGATACTCTTGTAGTTTATTCTAGAACTTCTGGTGTGACCTTACCATCTTGAAAACATAACATTTGGAGGAAACATGAGTTTGTGGGAGAATCTTATTAAAGGATGACACTTTATATGACAAGTTAGTATATTTCCTTGTTATTTTAGTCTAGTTATTAATAAAATTCATCAACTCTTTGAAAAGGATCTTAAAGCAAAAATATCATAAGATCTATTTTATCATTATACTTTTTCCAAACCACAATTTTATGGTATTAAGGTTTTTAACTTTTTGTGATCATATTATATATCACCCATTGTTATTCTATGAGAGTTTGTTTCTCTTCCATATACATGTTTTCATTACATCCTAGTATTTATTGTCTTAGGTGATCATTGTACTTCTCTTACTTTGTTTTAATGTCATGTTTTTATTGACTATTTTTCTTATGTGGTACCTTCAATGTTGTTTCCATGCCCAATTATAAAAATGTGAGGACGAAATATCCAAAAGGGTGGAAGGAAATAACATCCCAGGTAAATAAAGAATATAAAATTTTTATATTTATTAATAAATTTGAATTAAATATCAATTTTACATTAACAGGGATTCTATGTTTGATGGAATATGTTATAAGTAACAAACTTTTTATTTGAAATCTTAAGTTGCACACAATGTTGAATTATATAGAAAAATAATACAATATTATTTGTATTTTAAATGGTAGTTAACATATAGTCATTGTATTGGAAGATATGAATAGAACTAACTAAAATATGATTATATATGTTAGTTAAATGTTTTTACAATTATCTAACAATAGTTAGAGGCTTAAAATGTGAATGAAACCAATTTTAAGCATAAATAATTTAATAATAATTAAAAGGTCGATTTACCACATTTTGATGGAGAACCCTTGTAAAATCAGGTTTTGTTAACATTTATATGTTCTATTTGAATAAAAACTTTCTTTAGAAATGGGACATCAAAATTTACATTGGGTCAATTTTTGGTATTTTTATGACAAAATTCACTTGTAGTGAATATTGAAAAATACTGCATTTTTATTCGATACAACCTTTTATTCTAATTTATTTATAATGTAATATTATTTTTTAATTCGTTTTAATGTTTAATAATATTATTTTTTTAATATTTAATCCGATTTTTGTGATTTTAATTAATTTAACTTTTATATTGTAAATAAATTAGTGTCAATCTTTGGATAGTTATTTTTTATTTAAAATAAGATTTTTTGTTTTGACAGCGGGAATTAATTATAAATTATTTTCTACCACTTCTGTGTTTTGAAATTGTAAAATGGATTTAATATATGGAATTAGGATTTCCAAATATTTCAAATAGGTATCTTTTATTTTTATACATTTTAAATATATACCTCGGAAAATATTTAATTTACCATGGTTAAAGGGTAAATCTGGTAAATAAGGGTAACAAAATATTATTAAAATAATACTAAATTAACCAAACATGTGTTTTATTCCTATTTAATTATAATATTATGACCATGGGAATACATGGGTCAATTTATGAACCCCATGGATCCACTTATGAGTGATAATGACACTATAAATTAATTAATTTAATGTAAAGACAAAAATGATTTAAAATTGTATCTTTTAGTAAATAAATTTATAAATAGGGTTATATAAGTTATCTCTGGGACTATAAATATTATTTTGAAATATAAAACTATTTCCTACATCATAATATTATTTTTATAATTTTTAGTCGTCACATAAATTAAATTATGAATGACACAACTATGATGTAGTGTTTACCTCATTAATGAATTTTTTAAATAAATAAGATTATAAATATTTAAAAAATATTAAATACATATCCAATTATTATTTTATGATATTATTTCTAAAATGGATCATATTATCTTGGCCTTTAACATTTTTTGGTACTTTATAAACCGAAATCCGTTATATAGTAAAATAATATATTTAAACATTTCTAAAGAGCCCTTCCTACAGCTTATAAGAAGCCCTCACTTATAACACATTATTCAATCCTCTTAAACACCTTGGATCATCCATACTATACCCAATTAATCTCCCTACTTCCCTCTCCTCCTAATAGAATCCTTCCCCGAGGAATAAGGCAATTCAAGTAAACCTTTTGGTTCAAACCAATGGGAGATATCCGATTTAATGTTAACGTTTTCTATTAAGTTCATTTTTTTACTTACCAACACCCTAAACTATTTTTATTCATTTATAATATAAAAAGACCAGTATCCTCATAATAATAGGTTGTTTTATGAGACTAATTCTAACTACACTGACACACACCTCTATCTAATGGGTAAGAACACACTGTTTCTGTGGACGACGAGCTATTGCCTCACGAAACGATGATTGATCAATCTTCTCCTACCTACTCTCATAGAGTCCATTATGTTGGAAATGAATTTATATATGATATATATTATGTTTATGTTTTATATATTCTTCTATAATTTTTATTTTCAAACCTACCGTTATGATTTTAATATGTGAAAAAATGATAAATTCATTTGAGAAACTGCGTACTACCACCCCCTCAAGGGGACATGATTCGTTCATGACATATATGAAACATATAAAGGATGGAGTTAATGAAAATATATAAAATATATATATCATATGATATTATACTTTAATTTTAATATAATTATGTGTGATTATGTTTTCATTTCATTAAATAGGAAATTGAAATTCGAGTATTGTCCATGCATACGTACGACGTACCGTCTACATGAATGGTGCATTTCATTTCTTATCACCAAATGTTATTTAATATTATAAATACATAAATATACTGTATATATATGATATATATGATATCTAAATCAGGGAAATAATTCTGGATATAATTTAATTTTGACCACATGAACAACTTGTAATTATGAGAGGTTAAATTTTTACTCAAGTACCAAATTTTGACAAAATGACCACTATTATATTAAATGATTTCATGTTGTTTATAACATGATAATAAGTGAAATAAAATGAATAATAAACATTAAAAACGTTATTATTCAAGTATATATCTACTCTAGATTATTATTCAATATACTAAGGAAAGAATGTGTCATGTCAGACATGAGGTAAGGGGTTTCTGATATCATTTTTAATTTTGTGACATTTTAATTGTTCACCACTTGTTTATTTCATGTGATGTATTGTGTACATCCATTTGATATATAGTATATTTATTATACTTATATTCATGGTATTTTGTGATTCATTTTGTGGTTGTTAAATTTTTTTCTTATGAATCGATTGATTACAATGTGGTAAGGTGTTTTCATCTGAATTTTTATTCCCATGAGATTCATGATATATTTTCCAATATATTATTGTGTAGTGGATGTGCTACTCATTATTGTATTATTTGGGTAATATCTATTAATTTATGGGTATTTACATATTCAATGAATTATCCTTCTCTCAAGAGTTGTATGTCTCATATGTCAATAAATCATTAAAAGAATATTTCACCATCCTCTTTTTACCTTACTTATTTCTGTTATGTCTTTTAATTTACATTTTATTATGATGGGATGTGTTATTATATATCCTTATTGTTGTAAATATTATTTCCATGTTATGATATAACATTTTACCTCTCATAAACTCATTTTTTAAATTTTTATGTGACCTCATTAATCTGTCTAATTTCTGTGAGGGAACATCTTCAGCCAATTTAAATTTTTGGGATAAACTTCTATTTATTGATTATGTCGTTATATGATTATTTTTTTAATAAACACTAATTTTATTAAACATAATATCAAATTAAATATGGATTATTTATATTATTCGCCCATAATTCCATCACTGATTTATTCTTAATATAAGGATACCATCATTATAAGGGATTTCATCTCAAATTAAATTCCATTAATACTTCATAATTTTTATGCACCAATTTACTTTTATATGGTGTATATGTAGTCATTGGGATTATTATATACTGAATAACATTATTCACATGATATTATAATGTTTCAAATAATGTTAATCCTCAATTTTATATTTTCAAGTGTCTCTCATTTGGTTATGAACTTTTTAACTAAAATATATTTTTAAATGTTTTAATGATTTATTCTTCTAAATATATCTCCTTAATATCTAGGTTTGAATGATGGTTTTATGGATGTATTTATATGTACATGAATTCTTTGAAATTTAAATTTCCTTCAAAATATTTAATGTGAAAGGGGACATTTTTATTCAAAAAAACATTATTAAATGTTTTAAATGGCTCTAAAAACTGATTGATTGAAAATTAATTATGTATATTTCATGAAATGATATATTGTGATTGCGATGTTGGAATGTTATCTATAATTTATTCTTTATTTATGTGTCATGAATATTATATTATTATTGAGCAGTGCTTATGTATAATGGTGGTTCCATGATAAACCAATGTCGGGTGAGCCCAAGATAGCTCTCCAATGCATTCAGTAACTTAACCGAGGAAGACGTAAATGTTTATCCTATGAGATTTAGGAAATATATTGGGATGGTTGTTACGACATTACTCCCTACGTATGGTGATAGCTACAATATATGTATGATATGGATGCCAGAAATTACCATTATGATTTATGAATTCTGTGTGTTATTCATATATTTTATGATTTCATAAGGTATGGTATGATTGAAAAGTTTGGTTTCATTAAATTGTATTTATTGATTGGATAATGCTTTACTTCCTTATTTTATAACCCTTACAGATCTTTTTTGCTCATCCCATGTTTTTTAAATTTTTTCCACTTGAAATAAAGTGGAATAGGGTCTTGGATGGGATCAAGGAAAATTCATGTTATCTAAAACCAGGAACTAGACATGTTTCTTTTTAAGAGATTTTTTTTTAAAAAAATGGATACTGAGTAGTGGTGTCTACATGTAATTTTCATGTAGTTATTTAATAGTTATAGAATAATTCTCTAAAACTCTAAACCTGAAAAGATCCTTAATGTGAATTATTCATTTAATTCACTATTATGTAATGTTTTAATATTGATTCCATACAATGAATACATTGTTTATATATTAAAACATATTAAATATGTATGAGAAATGAATTTTTAAGAATAATTACATGAATTGTGAACACATACAAAACAATGATGAAAATATTAAAAAATGAATTTTTATAAATTAATTATATATATTTCAGACATCATAAAAATTTAACAAATTAATAAATAAAAACGACTGGGAAATAATATTTTAAGTTAAATAAAAAATTATGAATATTAATATATATTAAATTATTTTATAAAATTTGAATGATTAATTGAATTAATTGTGAAAAAACTATTGAGAACATTAAAAATCATTTAAATAAAAAATTATGTAAATGTAAATCATTTTTTTCCATTACACCATAATAAATGATGTTGACTAAATATTAATCATATAAATAATAATTTTTTTATAACATTAAATCATATTAAATAATTATGTATATATAAATTTTCATGATTGTATAAATTACAGAAATATTAAAAATAGTTAAATATTAAAAATGAAGAATTAATATTAAATGAAATAATTATAAAAATGATTAAATAAAATTGAATAAGATACCAAATATTAAAAAGTGATTTCATAAGATGAATTACAACAATTACATACACATAAAATATGGGGTACAAATATTGGCATGACCTTGGGGGATTTACATCGCATGTGGTGACTCGGGTAGGTGGTGACATGCTTATGATTCAGGAAAGTGATGATGCAGGTATAACATAGGCCAGGAGACACAGATAGGATGATGCAAGCATGACACTACATCAAGCCTTTGGTCAACATTCTTGGCGCACTTGGCCTTGGGCCAATGGTCTATGTAATGGATATTCCTCTACACTAATAGAAAGACGTCATTACATTCATAAAAAAGGACAAAAATTCCACGTATAAATTTTCTAATAATGGATAATATATATATATATATATTAGGTACATGGGGATACAAATACACCAAAACATGTAAAAACCTCTCCAACCGAACAATGTGAAGGACATAGCCCCCCAATAGATAACCCACATATATTCAGTAGGCCCATAGATCTCCATTGTAATTGATATTGGCCCTAATACCATTACTACTTATGCCCAGACCACCATGGACCATGTTCCCCAAAATTACCGTGTGACGATATAGGATTTATCTCAACTGATTTGCACTCCCCAAAAAAACTGAAAATGAATAGTCCCCAACCGTGCATTCTGCTTCTATTATCTCATCGATTTTCATGGAAAATTGTCATTGATGAGCGTCAGACAACCATGGTCACTGTAAATCGAATATTCACCAATCCCAATAACATGACAACGGAGCCTACCCACACATCATCAATCTATGCTTCACAAACATGTCGACATTCCCTCTAATGTTCTCACTCGACTCCTACAACATCGACACTATTGTTGGTTGAAGCCATTGTTAGCGATGGTAGCACTGTCACTATCACTATTGGTTACATAATCTTTCTACCCCCACAACATTAGCGATGTTGAGTTCTCACCCTCCAACATCCTCAATCCTTCAATCCCATGTGTTCGCTACCACCCCTAAAACATGCGGCTTGAGAATCGTAATGATCCATGTACTAACATCGCCCTCCAACATTAACAATTTCTTGTGGGAATGAACTATCAAGACTGCAAAACATGAACATAAATTACCCAATTCATCATTACCATTCATCATGATGTACATCCTAGTCATTTATTTTTGGATTAAATAAAAAAAATAGTTTTTGAGTGGAATATGTAGGGGTTAAATTTTAGGTGAAAATGGAGTGGGCTAGAGATGATCGTATAATAACAAATTATATGGATTTAAATATTTTTGAAACCTAAAAACTAAAAATGAATAAATATTTATCATATAAATTAAAAACATATTGAAAATACTCAAACTTATGAAACAAATATCAATAAATTTTTTAAAAATATTAATTTCCAAAAAATATTGATAATTACTAAATATCGAGAATGTAAAAAAATGGAATGAAATAATATAAAAAATTTACAATTTAATAAATATAAATTACTAAAAATATAAAAAATTAAATTCATAACAGAAATTACATGAATTGTAGTCATATAAAACTGAATAAATGTAAATAAATAAATTTTATTGTTATTGATAATTATTGAAGTATGAACTATATTGATTATATATAGAAAATACAACATGTTTTTATCTTTTATAATTTTAAATAATTATCAAACTATTAATTTTTTATTAAATATAAACACATTGAAACATATATAAATAAATATCAAAATTGAATTTATTACAAAAAAAATTAAATGTTTATATTATAACAATGAATAACTTATCGATAATACTAAAAATTGAGAAATATTAAAAACAAATAAATTTTATTAAATATTTAAACAAACATACATGTTCAAACACACATAGGCATAGACAAACATATACAAATAGATTCACAATATACACATACACATATTGGAAGACACATACACATACTTATATTGGAAAACACATAAGCATACAAAAATACATAGGCATATGCATATAAAAATACAAGTACATATATGTACACATACAAATACCTAAAATTACATACCAATGCAAGAACATACATACATATCTATAATTTCACTTATATACATAAACATACAATATTAAAAAATGCATATACAAATACACATACTAATTCACATAAACATATACATACACATACAAATGTATATTCTTACACAAACACATATTCATATACAGAAACTTCAATACAATGTCATACATGTGCATGCACATAAAAACATATGTATACATATGTCTATATACACACATACATCATTAACATAAACATGTTCACAAAAACAATTATGTACATACACATTTACATACATTCCCAAATATATAAACATAAAAATATATTCTTACACATACTAATGCACATACACCTACATATACAATCACATTCACATGCCCATAATAATACATAAACATGCCCATACACACATAAATAAATATTTTCAAATACATAAACATTCAATTCAAATTTATAAATATATACACATGCACCTAACATACACATGCACTTACATGCACACACAGACACACACAATCACACACACACACACATATATATATATGTTCACATACCTAGAAGTATAACATAAACATTCAATAACATATATTCTTTTTCACACATACGTCCTCACACATGCAAAAAATAAACGTACATAAAAAATACACAAAACAAAACACTACAGAAACATGCAGAAACACCACATAAATGACATACACATACAGACAAACATATTAAAATTCATATATATAGTATTAAATTATATATAAATCATTTATATATATATTATATTTTTATATATACTTGTAGAAATATAAATAATATTAAAAATAATAAAAGAATATATATGTGTGTGTGTGTGTATAGAAAACATTGAAAATTAACATAATTGATCATTAATACGAGATAAATACGACAATGAATGATATTATATATAGAATTTAATCAAAGATTAATAAAAAAGGAGAGAACCCATAACCGATAAGGGAGGATTGATATATTTGTTTTAATAATTTTAATTAAATTCTAAAATTACCCCCCCCCCATGGATTTTTTCTTTATTGATGTGTCTAACCATGGGTACAAGGTGAGGCTTCATTGAGATGTATAATACAAGGGGTGGAATGAACTAGTGATGATTAAGACATGTTCCACATATCATAGAAATTCATTGAAGGAGACTTCAGGTGCTAGCGTGGAAGATCCTGATGCTTACGATGTCCTCCGTCGATCACCTTAAGGATCACTTCCCTAGAATTATCCTTATTCTTTTGGAATAGGATCACAATTTTAACATAAATTACATATTATAATTTTATTTTTCATATTATTTCTATTATTTATTTGATTTTCTTTTTTTCGCTTTCATTTTTGGAGAAAGCGGATGTTTCATTATGATTTGGGCCAAACTGTGAGCCCATTTCTAGATTAAAAAAATAACTTCTTTAACTTCATCATTAAGTAAAATATTTCACCCATTTAACTTTCCACATGGAGTTACATGACCTATTAAATCTAACATATACATTAGGAAGCCATAGTAAATCATTATCATGTTGAATTTGGTTGATTTATTTAGGCATTGGTCCAAACTCATCGACCATTTCCAATTTTTTTTTAAAAAAATATTTATTTTATATATCATTATTTTTTATTTTATTTTTTGCCATTAAACCAATCACTCGTGACCAAAAACCTTGGAGCATCCTCATGTTTCATTTTCCCTCTATGGAGCTCATCTCTATTTGGGATTAGTGAGAACATCCTCATGGTTTCTCAAATAGAATAGATTTGAATAAGGTAATTTGTTTCATATATAAATCATTCATTTTGTTATAATTTCACCCCTTTAATACCCCCACATGACCTCCTATACGTTATTAGAACCTACATTTAAATTTTGGAGGCTTGGAGATCCAACTACTTTTGTATTTGGGGTGATTTCATCAATATTCCTCAAGTAACTTATTTCCTTTCTTGTTCCTACAATTTCTTTATATTTTCATCATCTTTTCATGAATCCCCAAATGTCCAGAAACTAGGGCTTTGTACACAGGGATATTTTTGAGTCTTTTGGTCATATACAATGGATTTTTTTTGTTTTCTCTAACATGTGGTGCGGTAATGGTGTGGTTGAAGTTCCCCACAAGGATTTGAGTGTTCAGACATATATGGAAGTTTATTCAAAATTTAAAAAAAATTTAGTGAGTTATATTGATGTATTTACATTTATTTTATAGTATTTCTTTGTTATAAATAGTGTGAAAATTATTTTTGGTAGTATTTGTTAAGCATTTGATTTTTATGTGCCAATTTTGCATGAAAATGGCTGTAATACTTGTGTATTTTTTGTCGAACCAATTGGTGTTATTTTTTAATTCCTGGAATTATAGAATAAAAAAATATTAGTGCTGAAAATCATGTATCAGATTAATGTTGGTACAGATTTTGTGTTAAAAGTGGGGTTTTAATTGGAATTTATGTGAAATGTTTTATTATAACTTGGGTAATTGTTTTATGGAAATTATAAGTGTCTTTTTAGTTATAAATATGGTGAAAAGCGTGTTTAGCTAATGTTATTAATGTGTATGAAATGAAATAGTGTTTTTATTTTTAAATATCATTTTGTATCATGTGGATCTTTATTGATCACAAAGAGGGAAACATGGGTATCTGGGAGGGAAGATGTGTACTAGCATGCTAGTGATCCAAAGTGGGTTTTCCCCTATTTCACATAGAAATTTTGACTTCAAAAACACTAACAAAACAATTTAGTTGACGATGTAAGGTAACACTAGGTTATTTATGATTCCCCTATTAATGATTAATGAACGAGAATTGATATTTTTATGGTTACTTTCACACCGAGATGTGATGTTCCAGGGGATCACAAATAACTAATTCCTTTGGGTTTTACTATGTTGATATCTCATAGACTATTTGGAATTTCTCTTTATCATTTGGTTTTTTTGATGGAAAATTCAGTATCTTAATAACTATATTTAAATGTAGGAATTCAATAATGTTCAACACTTTGAAATCTAACATCAAATAAAAGATTAATTATTGGAAATTAATTCAACCATTATTTGTTTATAACAATTTCATGATTTTAAACATATAATTAATGTTACATGGTGTCTTCGAATGGTATCCTATTTGATGTAAGCTCAATCACAAGATAAACCATTGATCATAAGTAGAATTTATTATACTAGACACAGGTAAGGGAAAGGTCTTTGGAGACGAAAATTTTGGTTGTTAGTTTCTTCTGTTGTGCGGTGTTGTTGAGACGGCTTGGGGGTGATGAACACTTTTCATGTGGCAGTAATTGGGATTTTATGCTTCTACTATTGTAGTTTTTGACCACTTCTATCATTTTTAACACATTTTATTTTGTTCTAAATTTTAATTATATCTTGTTTGGTATGAATTTTTCGATTTTTTTACTCAATTTTTTTGTTGTTTTATGTATCCAAACAAGGGTAAAAAGTTCCCAAAACATTTTTTATGTTACTTGGGAACATTTTCCTTCCATGGGGATTTTGAATGCCCATCGGGAAATTCCATAGTCCTGGTTGGGTGATGGTTTTGAGGGCAACTAGATTTGGCTCGTGAGAAAATGGTATTAAAGTATGGTTATCGTTGGGGGTCATACTATTATATTCAGGTGAGTCTTGTTATACATGAGCTATGAATTTCATGGATCAGAGATTTAGTTATATTTAGGGTTCCTTTCTAGTAACCCTATTGAGAAATCATGTGTATCCATTGGATATTCAGATTTCTTTTATTTCAATTCTCTTTCAGGTGGCATGTGTTGGTTGAAGACTGCACGTAGACAATAGATGGGAGTGAAGTTGTTGTTTATTTTAGTGTTAGGATGGGATTCAATTATTTATATATGATTTAATTTCCTAAATTATTCATAATATTTGTAATGATGATTTATTTTTGGATTTTAGCCTTCTGTAGCTACTTGCTTTCCCGTAAATCTCAAATGAACCCATGGGAGGATGCCAAAGAGAATTATACCTCACCAGTTGATCAATGGACGGTAGATTCTTGGTCAGGGCTGTCCTAGCCCAAGTAAGTAGAGCAGCTACCAATCATGCTCCATCTAAAGAAGAGGATTATAGTCCTAGGATAGCAAAATACAAGACGTTCCTAAAGAAAATCCCTACATTTTATGAGGTAGCAGGGAATAACATGAATTAGAGTTGTTTCCCATGAAGATCGACCACATGATCAAGTTCCTTGACATCCCTATGGAGGATAGGATGATGTGTGTCTCTTTTCCTTTTTGGGGTCCCAATTGTAGGTAGAAGTAATCAGTTCTTGAGATATGTAGCATGAACATATGAGTAGTGAGGATTTGAAGGTTTCATTTAACAACAAGTACTTCAGAATTGTATTTCCATAAGCTAGATCCTAGGATATTATGGAGTTGGTTCAGGGGGACCTTTCAATGATGGAGTATTCTATCTGTTTTTTCGAGATGGTATATTAGGCTCCATAAATGGTCTCCATTTGCAGATGAAGGCCTAGATGTATGAGAGGGGTTTGAGGCAATATTCTTATTCCCATGTCTTCTTTTTCATGCTAAAGACTTATGATGATGCGGTTGAATGTGATTTTATGGAGAATATTGACCACAATTTGATGCCTTATTTCTCTGTCTATGTATCATTGATGGGTAGTGTAACATTTTCTATGATGAAATGGATGTGAGTGGATCATGGGAATAAAGGAGGTGGTAGTTCATGCCATTCATGCATGAAACATTCATCTTTATCTTCTTGTGAGAGGTTTGTTGTGTGCCACCAGTGTGGGAGGCCATGGTACTTCTATATAGCATGAAAATATCCATCAATGCCCTATTATTATTTTTGAGGGAGGGGAAATTTGTGATGCTTTTGTATGTTGGAATAACCAATTCTGATTAGGGTAGGATTAATGGAATCTAGTGGAGTGCCGGCTCAGTCAATGCAATCGAGGATGGGGGATCACAGTTTTGTGGTGATGGCGGTAGGTCCAGATCATCATCTGTTATGATCCAATTAGGGAAGTGAAATAAATAAGTATCCATTATTAGGATAGACAAGGAATCTTCATGTCATGGAGTCGGCACATGTAAGACTGGATATAGGTCCATCGAATGATCGAGGTACCTTTTTGATTGAATCTCTTATAGATGTTTCTCTTTTCGATACTGGTGCTTCTATTTGATTTTCTCTTCTTGTATTTTGAGCAAGATGAGTTTTCAATCTAATCTTTTTCCATACGCTTTGGAGTTTCTGATTTCATTGAGAACAATGAAGGGGCAGGGCCTCATGTTCTCGTCATGTTTTCTTTTAGTAATAGTGGGTGAGATAGGGTGGGAGCTCCTAGTCTGGGATATGGATCATTTCGATGAAATACCTAGAATAGATTGACTAGTGTACCCTCAAGTGCACATCAACTTCTATAGGCAGTGGTTGAGTTTCACGGTACATGATGGAATTCCATTGGTTTTTCGTGGGGAATGAGATCTTCACTTGGGTAATATAGGACCTCCACTCATAGAGTTATGTAATCTTCTGTTCTAATTCTCATTGCTCACACCGGAGGATGATTCTAGTGCTCATGGGGATGGATTACCACATATAGGTGATGATTCCTAAAGTTGTTTCAATAATACATTTTATGCATTCTCCCAGAGTGAGATGTGGAGTTTTCAATTGATTTTGTTGTGAAAAAACGCCCAACCTATCTTCCCTTGAATCATATGGACCACCACTAAGATGATGGAATTAATGATATAGCTGGATGATTTATAATCCAAATGATTCATTGGACCGAGCATCTCTTCATGGGATACTCTTTTCCTTTTTTTAATAACACCGACATATAACTCTGGTTGTGTACTGACTACCATAATCTAAACAAAGTAACTATGAAGACAAAATATCCTTTTCCCAGGAATGATGAATTTTTTTTAGTTGAACTGTTAAAAGTGGTTTTCTAATATAGACATGCATTAATGTTTACACCAACTGATGGCGAAGGAGGAAGATATAGTGAAAAAATTGTTCTAAATCATGTATAACCACTTTGAGTACATGGTCATGCCTTTTTGGTTGACCAATGATCCTTCTGTCATTATGGAACACATTAATAAGGTGTTCTACCAATATCTCATCTCTTTTTTATGGTATTTTCAGATGAAATCCCGGTTTACGTTTTATTTTCGGAGGAAGAATAGAATAATTTGAAGATTGTGTGAAAAACATTATAGGATCCCCACCATTATTCAATGTAATCCATGTGCTCATTCTAGATCAGGGAGGTAATTTTTTTTGGGAAAGTGATCTCAGAGTAGGGATCTTTGGTGGATCTCGAGAAGATCACTACAGTGATGTCATGAGAGTAACTCAAGAATGTGTTTGAGGTTAGAAGATATATCATCTTGGAAGGATACTACATGAAGTTTGTTTAGGATATATCTTAGCTTTCTTGGCCCATGGCATCACTCAACAAGACGGCGGTGATATTTTTTTGGCCGATAGAGTGAAAAATCATTTGAGGAGTGGATGTGGATGTTTAATAACTGCCCTATGTAGATGTTGATAGAATTTGTAATGTGTTGTGCGGTGTATTGTGATTCTTTTGTCACGTGCCCCATGTGTGGGCTTATGCAGGATGATCACACGGTGGCATGTCACTCCCCCAAACTATAACCACCTGAAAACAACTACCAGACCCACGACATGGAGCTAGAAGTTGTGATTCATTCTTTAATGACATGTAACCAATACGTCTTTGGGGGGATGTTTATAGTCCATTACAATAATAAGATATTAGCCAACATCTTCTTGTAGAGGTATATTAACATATGGTTCTGTCGTTAGATCATGTACATATAGGGGTTTGACATCCATATCATCTACACCCCAGGTAAGGGTAACATGGTGGCTGATTCCTTGAGAATAATAGTATCAGTGTAGGCTTTGAGGAAGTATAGTAATGAGTGTACACTGATGGGGATCATTTTCAGATGCATGTTGATACCAAGGAGCACAGTGGAGGTGTGCTCTTGGTGAATTTTTAGCTGAACCCTTACATTGTGTAGTAGATTTAGACGGACCATCTCGGTGATGATCTATTTCAGTGGTCGAGGTAGTTTTATCATGGTGGGGAGACATAATCAGATCGGTCATCATCCCCTGAAGGTATATTGTGCTTCCCATGTCAGTTAGTGGTTCCATTTCCTCTGCATTAGAGGATGATGCATGATAGCCCCAAGTCTTTGTGGGATATTCATCCTTTGCCACAAAGATATATTATGATGTTTGTTTCCAGTTCTGGTTTCAATTCATGAAATTGGACATAGTTGACATCGTGTTGAGATGATATATATTTCAGCAGGTGGAAGAAGACCATCAAAGGCTCTCTGGTTTGGTTCAGCTGTTATCCATTCCAAATTGTATTTAAGATGAGGCTTCCATATATTTCAAATTTTTCCTGCCTCATAAACCTTGGGGAATGAAATCATTATCTGTGGTGATTGATGATCTAACAAAATCATCCCATTTAAATCTGATCAAATATTCGACCAAAGTGGATGAATTTTGGGGGTTTTATTTTTAAGATGTTTTCAGGCTATATGGTGTCATATCAACCATCATTTTAGAGAGGGACACTTATTTTACATATCAGTTTGGGAGTGGCCTTCAAAAGTAATTGGGGTCGTAGATTAAGTTGAGTATGGATCACCTCCCTCCAAATGATGATCAGAATGAGGAGGATAATTATATATTAGAAGAAAATCTTTAGGCATGTGTGTTAGAATTTTCTTGTTCATGGGATTCTTATTTGGGATTGGTATAATTTTCCTAAAAATGGTTATGAATACTCAATCAAGAAGGCACTGTTTGATGCACATTATGGTTTCTCGTGTCGATCTAATTTGTGTTCGGTGGAGGAAAGTGAGACCAAGTTGTTGGGTCTATGTAATGGTCAAGAGATTTTATTCAAGGTTATATTGATCAAATAATGGTTTTTGATAGACCAAATTTGAATCATGTTTTATGTCGATTAGAGGCATCGAGCATTGGAGTTTTTTGTGGGTGACAAGGTATTCATTAATGTCTCACTTCACTTTGGTAATCTTCATCTTCATAATAAATGGAAGCTAACATCAAGCTATGTGGAATCTTTTAAAATCATTAAGTGGATTGAAAATTTGGCATACATGTTAGATTTACCTTCTTAGTTGACAACAATCTAGGTCATCGTCTATGTCTCACAACTAACAAAGTACAACTCCAATCCATCCGATATACTGAATATAGAGGTGTTGGATATAGAGCCTTATCTATTAATAGATGATCAAATTGTTCTAATTGTGGAAAACCATGAAAAAGTGATTTTATGGAAGACTATTCTTCTAGTTTGAGTCCTCATGTAGCATGGTACTGATGATCATGAGTCATGGGAGCAGAAGTCTTTGGTGGAAGAGTAGATTTCATTTCCCTTGTCTAATATGGCTCCAAGATGACTTTATGATGGAATAATGATTTTATAGATGCTAAACATTCCACATAAATGACATATTTTAAATTTAGATTTCATGTAATTTCTATTCATTGTTTTTTTGTGGGTGTTTACAAGGATTTTTTTTGAGAAAGGTGTGGTTTCATCTTGATTCGAGCCAAACTATTACCCATTTTCAGTCTTAAAAACACCATTTGTTTAATTTATATCTCCTTAGTTTTTAACTCTATTCACTCATTCCACTTTTATATTGGCCTACCATATCCTAGTCAAACTACCATATTCAATTTTACCCCTTATGAAAACATAATCAATGAGCATTTTGGTGATTTATTTAGGAATTGGGCCAACACAGAAGTACATTTACAGTTTTAAAAAACTAAATTATTTCTTTTATTCATCATATATTTTTTAATATTTTTCAATCACATCACATCTTAGTAAATCACACAAAATCTAGGCACACCCCCTTGTCAAATTTTCCCCCTTTGGAGCTCATGTTCATCCGGGATTAGATTTATATTTCTCATGGTTTGTTAAATAGTCTAGATTTGAAATAGTAATTTGTTTATTTCATAAATCATTCAATTTTTTTTAATTATCCTGCATTTCAACCCCACATGAAATCCTCATTATTAATTTAACCTCACAATCAAGTTCATTTATTTGTAAATCCAACTACTTGTTCATTATTTGGGATTTCTTCAATGTATATCTAGAAAGTTATTTGATTTCTTCTTCATTCCATTTCATTAGGGTTTCACCCACTTTTCATGAATCCCCAAATTTTCAGAAGTTAGGGTCTCATACCACGAGATTTATTTTTGATTTGTGGTCCTATATTGTGGATTTTAGATCATTACCATACCCTTATGGTGCAGTGGTGGTGTAGTTGAAGTTCCCCACAAGGTATTGAGGGTTTCCACATATATGATATGTGATTTGATATGAAATAATTTTCAAATGATAATGATTGATTGATTTATAGTTTTTATTTTTCCTCATTAATTTATTTAGTTCCAGAATATTTATTTGAAGCATTTTTAAAGCATTGTACTTTTATGTGAAAATTTTGTGGAAAAATGTGTGTTTTACTAGTGCATACCATGATCCACCAATTTGTGTTGTTTTTCAATTCATGTAATGGATTTATGAATTTTTTTCGTATTTCAAATTATGGTTTGGTGTAATATTTGGAATTATTTTGGTGATTAAATAGTGGTATTAAATAGATTTTATTTTAATGTTCTCTTATAACATGTGTAATTATATTATGGAAATTAAAATAATTTTTTGAGTTTTACAAATGGTGAAAAGAAGGTTTATATATTGTTTTGAGAGTTTATGACCCCAACAACTATTGTTATGTTTAAATGGAATTTGGTAGCAATTAAAACTAGTTTGGGCACAATGAGGGAAAACCAGTGTCACTACAGGTGGACGTGTACTAGCATTCTAGTGATCCAGAGTGATTTGGCCCTTATTTAACTTAGCAAATTTCAAGATGAACAAACTAAAAAAATTTGATGATAATGTTGGGGACCAAATTGTTATGGGTGATTACCAAATAGTCACTCATGCTTTAGAATAGATATTGTTATGGTTATTTTCACATTGAAATGTGAGGTTCCTGGGGATTATAACTAACTAGTGCCAATGTGTGTTTCTGTGTTGAGTGATCATTGAAAATTTTACATTTAGAAATTATTTATACAATTTTTTATTTATAGAACTTCCAATATTTTTATCATATAATGATTTTCATATTGATTATTTGGGAGGTATCATATTGGGATTAGGGACACACCCTACATAATCGTTTTACTATAATTATATTTGATTATATAGTACAAAAGTTTGGGCATGGCCTTTGGAGATGTTGGTTTCGGTTATTTGTCGCTTCTACAGATCGGTGTTGTGGAGACAACTCGTGGGTGATAACCCCTTGTCATGTATAGGTCCTTGAGTTGTTTTTCTACAACATTATTGTTTATTTTCCTAATGTTTCATGTTTATAAACTATAATTTCAATTTAAATATTAATGATTTCTTGATTGACATGGATTTTCAGAATCATCTAATTGATTGTTTTTTGTTTTTTTATTTATCCAATATCAGTTATATCATTCCCAAACCATTGTTCATGATACTCGGGCACATTTTCCAGCTTGTGGGGATGGATAATTACCTTCTAAACTATCCAAGGGCTAGGACCACTACTGTTGTCGATGGTGACCATATTCGGTTTGTAAAAAATATCTTTCAAAAGTGAATTCTTGGAGAGTGAGTAGTTCTCAAGGTTGAAGCAATTTTTTCTGTGGATGTTGATCACATAATGATTAGTAAGACGGTTGAATGACCCCATGAATAATTTATATAATAATAACATCACATTGAATTTAATTCACTAGGTATCAATATATAATTAACATTGGTACAATTCCATAATTTATTATTCCATGTGAATCCCCTTGTCATGTAATAAGAACAATGAAATCATTTCCAAGACCTGTGATTAATTAGAATTTTATATATAAATATTATTTAATCAAATAATATATAATATTATTTCTCCCCTACCTATAAATTGGTATAAAATTTATATTAAATATTGATCGGGACATGAATAATGACAATTTATTTATAAAATAAATATTACCACATTATTCCTTGATAAATATTTATTCCATCCTCAAATCCGGATTAACTTGTGGAAAAATAAATGCATTCTAGAATACATGAATAATTATTAATAAAAAACTATGAATTATATTTATTAAACATGTTATATAAATAAATTATTTAATAGATATATGGCTACACATAGTGTGTAACAGACCAGACCTTTTTCTCGAGGGTTTTAGATGGACTTTCCTAAAGTCTAAGATTACTATCAATAAATGGATCAGGGAACCCAATAGAAGGAAGATGATGTCAAAAAGACCATTAACCTCATACAAACACATAAAATTTTATTTAATACCTTTATCATGTTATCTCTAATCAATCTGACTGCATCCATGTGCCGTCAACTCATTTGCTCGATTTGTCATTCTTCGAAATCTCGAATTTTCACATGCAAAGAGAAAATCATGGCAATGGAGTTAAATAATCTATATCATTTCCATCAAGGGGCCAGCTATATATACTTTAAAAGAATTGAAATATCCATAATGGGATTATTCATTAATGTCGCATTACTCTTGAGACACCCAATATATACTACCTCCCCGTAAACATCATTCATCACAGTTTTCATCAATACATGTATGTATATGAATCATAATACCCATTAATAATAATCATAATTTCTTTGGATCAAAAAACACATCTGCTGATAAAAAAACCAACAACACTTATGAGTGTAGATTTTTAATAGCATTTCTTGTTCTCATAATATACTCAGGGATATTGTAAATGGTGCAGACCATGAGAATATTCCTTAAAGATTCATTAGTCCCCACCCTTGATGGCCTCTATCATTTGTGTCTCATAAAATGATATCATATGACCATAAAACATATATTCAATAATATTGTCCTGGAACATCTGGGATGTCATCAAATTAGGGATCCTCTATGAACATTTAGTGTGAAAAATATTCTTAGGAAAATATCACATACTATCCACTTTTAAATAAATATTATATTTATTTTCATTATAATAATGGGAAAAAAATAAATAAATATTGATTAATAAGTATTTTATATAAAATTTTAATTTCCAGTGAAAATAATAACTGGGGATGATAGGTTGTTAATGGAATACAATAAAATTCATCAATTTTAAAAGGAAATAACTGAAATCATTTCCATTTTTTTTACACTATCAAATGACATTTCCATATAATTCACTATCTCAAAAAAAATCACCTTATAGTGGATAATGTGTTATAAATTATTCTAATATATAATTATATGATGTCATCAAATATCGATATATATGTCTTAAATGTTGAAATCTATTATTTCCTTGTAACAAAGTCAATGTTGAATGTTTTAACATAATTATGTGTGTACCTTGTTCCCAAATGGGAAAACCCTAAGTTCCTCTAATACTATATCTTGAAAATTACCATTATCATAAAAACCGTTTAACATTCCATTAAACATAACATTCAAAATTAAATTTTCATTTGTATAATAATCACACAACATAAAAACTAATTAAAACATAAATTTAAAATATCAATTAATGGATCAAAATAAATATCAATTTAAAAACCCCAATTTTTCACAGTACAAGTATATACAACATATCGTATTACTGCTTCATGATTATCCATGGTTGAATTTTATAATTATTAAACATAACTATCCATATTTTGTGAATACTATTTGAAAACCAAAAGGCTTAACGCCGTTAGTAGATAGAACAAGATGATTATTTCTCGACACATTTCCAAAATTAGGATAGTCATTATCAATTTTATTTCACTGAAGTGAGCCCATTGGGAGAACATTTTCCAATATAAATATATATATACTATCTATATTCAACTTCATTTTTAATGAAGTACCCTGACCTACATATAGGTCCCTAATCCTTGGATTTATAAGAGAACACAATAATCATTTAAAATACTAATTCATCATTCCTGAATCAAGATTCACCATAAAATGACTTTCTAAGTTATTCATTGTGTTTTCAAAATTGTATAAAATCATTTAAATGGGCATATATTCATTAATATATCATATCCATTGAATGTAGAATTCATTTAGTGCAATATATTTTTCGAGGAAGGTTATTATATTCAAGGATCATATCACTCAATAGAGAATGTAGTTTAGTAATGTCACTGTCAATCCACACTCTTCCATCTTTTACACTGTATTGCTTCATTATGGTTTAAAATGAAGTATATATAGTACAAAAAGTATAAATTGGTTTCTTTTTGCAACTCTTTATCTTCTAAAATAGTTATGAATGATCGTGAAGTTAATCTTCGATTTTAAATTTATTTTACTCAATAAAATATATTCCATCATCACACCTATAATAATGTCTTCAATATAGTCATTATCACAGTGCACACATCTAATAATATCAAATTATTCTTAAAACACAATGGTATCCCAATCACTAGCAATATGCAGTTCTTACATAGGTATACTTTCACATATATTTAATTGATCTATTATGTGATAGATATTGTCTTCTTACAACTCCTCTAGACTAATTATTCTAGAATAATAATAGTGAAAATGTCGAAAATGTTATTAAGGTGGGTTGTGTGCATTTCTTTATTCATATTTGATGAACCCCATCCTCATGCACTTTTTTTATATGACTATCCTCCATCCATTTTTTCATATTAATTTGATTTGATTAAAAAATTTATTTTAAATAAAATAATTAAATGCATTGAATTTATCAACATATAACCCAAAAAGGTTATTCATATGGTGTTATTTATGCTACATAAGTGTAACGTCCCAACCCGGCTCACACCTAAACTGGTGGCTGGACAGGTCACCACGGGGCTTCAAACGCATCTCCTCATATGCCAGAGGCAGCTGACTAGCTGCAAGGGTCTAAGGATAGTCAGTGGGGAGACTATACCCTCTTATCAGAGTTGCGCATTGGTATATCATTATAGATTACAATCAATAGAGGAAGTTTTATCTCATAAATGACAAACATCGGATGACAAATAATAAACATTTTAGAAACGTTTCAAATGCGAAATTATACAACAAATGCAAGTGTGACATGCTAAATATACAATAGTAAAAAATAGTGAACAAAACAACATGCTTTACATTCCAATGTGAAATAAATAAATAATGACTCAAAGCCCCAAGGGCTTCCTCCTCGAGCATCTGGATCCTCTTCTAGGTCCTCTGATCCTAACATCTAAGTAAATGAAAACAACACAGTCTTGTAACAAAATAGAGTCTACTCGGGTACACTGGGCAATGGCGCCCGATCGGGGTGTGAGATATAAATAATAGTAGGTCGGGACCACCGATGTTTACCACAAATTTAGTTATTTAATAAATAACGTAAAACGCGTGAAGGCATGAAAAAAATAATGGTAGATGTATATGTATCTATAAACCCAGGTACCTTCTTCATCCCCCTGCTAGTGTCTGAATAGGAATTATTCATTTTTCATGCATACTCAACAATCATTACATAAACATTTATCAATTATTCAAACATTTTAAATTATGAATGTTTTGAGATTCATCCTACGCCTGACATCTTCTGAATATGTCCCACACCACGGATGTCTCTAAAGACCATCTAAGTAATCATATAAAGACTGGATCAAATTTTGTGCATTTTCTTGGATAACGCATCATATGTTATTCAATTTAATCTTTCATATACTATGTCTGAGCATGTCCACTAAAAGTGGTTCACCCATTTCATAAATAAGTCTAAACCCTTTCTCATAATTAATTCACAAATCATCATATCAAAACAGCCTTAATTAACCATTAAATAATTTCATGCACGAGCAATTGGACCCACAATACAATGTTAATTAATTGATTTTGAGCATCATGTGTATCACCCTCGTGAGTATTTGGAGCATCTGTCCTTATCTCACAACCTTTAGGTATTTGGAGCATCAGTCCATATCCCATAAAAGAATATTTTCTTGCATTCTGGGTGTAGAACACCATTTCAAGAACCTAATGAGTATTTGGAGCATTAGTCCCTATCTCAAAACCCATCCGTCAATCATAAATATACATCTATCATTGGTGTAGAACACCGTGTCTAACACCCTGTGAATATTTGGAGCCTCATCCCTTGTCTCACAACCCATTCATCATTCATACATATATATTTGTCATTAGTGTAGAATATCATGATTGACACCACAAAACCAATCCATTAATTAATTCTACAATTAATTAACAACAAAAATCACTCTCCAGATAAGTCAATAATTAATTAACCAAATTCCTTAACAAGTCTGAACCCGTCCACTCAAACAGTGATTCGTCCAGGACATTAAAAATCTATGAGCACCCCATAATCATCTAAAAACATGCTGAACAATGCCAATATATTTAGTTACCATCTCACACAACATATAATATCTCAAAACAACTCCCTCTAAAAAATTAAGGCATTAGAAAATAATATGCATAAAAAGGTACTCATGGACAAAAATTGTAACAAACTATCAATACACAATCTTAACATAATGTCTGAAAATTATTTAATACATCAACAAATTAAATAAATCATATCTTTTTAACCAATCATCAATTAGTTAACCATTAACCATTTAACATGAATAATTAATCCATCCATTAATTATTACCAGTTTTCAAATTATCTCTCGAACATTTCTAATATTAAATATTCCCAATAATATTTAAAATCCACAATATTTTCCAAAAATCATGACATAATAATTAATTCTACAATTAATAATCCTATTACTCATTCTTCCTATTCAAATAATTCAATTGTTTAATCATATCACATTAACTAAATTAGCTAAACATTCTTAAACTCAACACAAGTTCATGTCCTCACCTATCTTGTGTGGGTGGCATTACATAATGATATTAATGGTATTATGCATCGACATATCATAATCATGGAAAATAACATTCTCAATATATTTAAAGAATCTATAATTAATAAATAAATTGTTAATGGCTTGGGACCCTACCTCGCAGTTTTTCCGAAAACCATAACGAATGAAGAACCCTCAAGAGAAACAGGTTGATTCTTCAAGAACCATCCATAGATAACTTCTCCTAGCATGAACAAGAAACAAAAATATCATACATGTTATCTACTCATATAGATTTACCCTTAACAGGTGTCGATATATGAAACCGAGAGAAGAGGATATGTAGATCTATGTTGATCGAAGAAATCAAACATGAACAAAGAAGAACATATACCAACCTCAAGAATCCAGCTTTGATTCACCAAGAGAAGCCTTCGAATCACCTCCAAAATTCTTGGGAGTGGTTCTACTACCTTCAAGGAAGATTAATCCTGAGTAATGTCTGCTTATAGAGAAAAACGTGCCATCTAATGGAAAAAAAGAGTGAGATCCACAATTTAAGGATCTCATTTAAGTGTATGCACAGTTAGTTCACACGGTTTGACAGGCTGTGTGCTAACTGTGTGTTAGCTAATGCCTTGGACACCCATCTCTCATGGCCTCATCACATGGCCTCTCCAAACCGTGCACCAAAAATACAAAAGCTACAGCCTCAAAACCTCAGCTACGCATGGTTTGGCAGCACAGTTAGACAAACCGGGTGCCGCCTGTGCGACTTCCGCTATGCCTCAAAACATCTATCAATGTTCGAAAAACAACATCTATAGGTGTTGTTACACTCGGAAAAAAATTCTGGAGCTCGGTTTAAAAAGAACAACCACTTGATATACTGAAAAATAATTTCCAAAACATTCTTAATTTTAACCTAGGTCAAAACACGGAATCATACATTATAACCAACATAAAAACATATCATCCTTGAGAAGCCATTAGAAACCACTACTAAAACAACTGACCTACCAAGGAAATTTAATCTTGTTAGAAGTGACGTGTTTCTTTCCCAATGCCGAACACACCTTTAACTCTTCTCAAACATGATGGATAATCTTTTACATCTAGATCCAAGGATTACTCTAAATCTTAAATGTCGAAACATATATTTGATCTAAGGTCATTAGAAGGACCTTGTCATCATAAAAGGTTGAATCTATGTCAAACAACGGAACATGTTTCACATGCTTCCCTCGAAATACTTTGCAAACCCAAAACCCCATTTCACCCTTTATTTGACAACATGCCTTTAAAAATATTCCAAAACCATCCGCAAGTATAAATAACTCCTTACCCTTCATCTGGTATATTTTCCTATTCAATTCATCGAAAAGATATTTTAAAAAAAACTACGCCCCAACACGAAATAAGAAGTAGCCCAAAGAAACCACACATTCATCAAACACACAGATAATAAATTCTCCTCAAGCCCAAAAACATTTGAACTATAGCACGATGTAAGACCAACACTATCATAGTGTCTCCATGATGAGGTCATGATAGGGGACATTCTCATCGTGTATATAAGAGCACACTAAGAGAAAACCAAGGTCATGAAGAAGATCAGTCAAACCATTACTAAAGAACATTGTTATAAAACCTCGACATCACCTTCCAACATTTTCATCGATAAAAACATGAAAATACCCACCTTAGGATTTCCCATGACATCTTAAGAAAAGATAATTTTCTCCCTAGTGTGCTAGATTAACAATAAGATCGGCATGTCAAAACAACCAGGTATTTCAAAAACCATTCCATGCAATGTAATGAAACTAATTCTCTAATGCTCAAGTCACTCTACATGGGGTTGACCTGAAAACGTACTAAAAAGTACAAGGAGTCTTATTAAGGAGTCATATTACCTCATACGATGGTTTTCTAGGATGATACCATAACCATTCATCCATTACTAAGAAGAAAGGGTCAAACGACCAACAAAGCAGTTGACCAACCCCGAGGATAGTCTAAACAGCTGAAAAAGAGCATTACTCGATGCTCAAGCCCACAACAAGGTCATGAAACACATCACCACCCATTCGAACAAGGGCGTCATTAGAAACTAGAAGTCCTACCTAGGAAAATGGCACCCAACAATTCCAAATGTGTGAGAAAATCCATAGCACAATCAAGGCTTTTATGTTCTAAGGGTGCCACCCACCACAGGTTATCCCCTTATAAAGAAAAAAATTTCAACCCTAAACCGGGTCACTTCAAAAAATTCGCTTGGCTCAGAAGCTGAACAGAAGGCCATTTCTAAGGAGAAGAATGCCTACGGAAAGTACTCATTCTTCCGTTCCAAGGAAACTCAAGGGAATTCTGAACTAATCATTACATGAAGGTATTAAATAGTGGACAACACAATATGTTCCATTTCCACTCCTCTTATATTTAATTAGTTTTAATATTTAATCGGCAAACTATTTATTCAAAACATCAATGTACCATTTTCAAAATGCCCCAAGGAAGAATAGGAAAGTTTCATAAAACACAATTTTTAAAATATTTACCTTAGTTGAATTCTACTCATTTCTATGAAAATTATCAAAATAAATTCCTTTTAAGAAGATAATGTGACCTACGAGGATTTCATTTTAACCAACTTGGGTTCTCTATAAAGAAACACAATAGAAAATGCACAAGTATTAAAATTTTAATCACCCAAACATGTTTTCTCATAAAAAAACTCCCCAACTGACCTACTTAGGAACAATTTTATTTTAGAAGATAGCCAAATTATTTCAGAACAACATTAAACATCTTTCACATTTATAAGCATTTCACACGGCATCATGTCATCGCATTTAATATGATTCGTAATTTCCCTATTCCTGAAGCACCCATTCACACCATGGATTGAAAATTGGATCTCTTTTATCGATACAAATGTCAATTCATAAATTTACATGACCAACATAACAGTCCAAATTATATGGGTGACCACCTACCAATCGAAAAGGCACCAATACACCTTATTGCTGGATTTTTCATCTCATTTAACACGATCATCATTCAATTAAGATTTTAACTTTAGAAGCCCATTCACATATAAAAACATATTTAACATGTTATCATATGCAGAAAGACAACAACACGATATAACATGGAAGCATGTCACGAAAACAAAAATGATAATAACTAAGGCAGTATGACATATAATCACCAAAGCATGTTAAATCTATCACCGTAACATGCTATCTAGAGAGGCATGATAATACAGATCAAACACGACATTACACCCAAGGAACAAAATCAAAATTTGCAGTAATCCTACTAATGCAACTACATTGCATGTTATAATAATTACATGTGAATCTCTAAGAGACTATAATGATGCATGTATGAAGCTTCCTTGCCAAATCAGGCCAAGATAATTATTCTTTTCAAAATTCTGAAAATCAAAAAACATTGGAACATACACCAGTCACTAAAGGAGAAATCATATCAAATGTAACCTCTAATAGTACAAAAATCAATTCCCATCCCTGGACACTTGGTCATTTCACATACATGAGGTGATCGGTCCCATGCGCGACTATTAACCCAAGTGCCGACACATTCCTAGACTAATGTCTACCAACCCCAAAACAGTAAGGCAACGGAAAAAAAGAAACCAAAACCTCTGATACTACATTGTAACATCTTGACCCAGATCACCCATAAACCGGTGGCCGGACCGGTCGCCACATGATCTCATGCGCGTCCCCCCGTACACCATAGGATGCCGACTAGCATTGAGGGTCTAAGGATAATCAGTGGAGAGACTATACCCTCCTATCAGAGTTGCATAGTGTTATATCAGTGTGAATAACAAACAATTGTGGAAGTAGTAACTCATAAATGTCAAATAGAGGAACACAAATAATACTCATTTTATAAAAGTGGCCAATGCCAAATTATAGAGCAGATTCATGCATGACATGCAGAAGATACAAAATTTGAAAACAGTGAACAAAACATCATTACATACATTACAATGTAGAGATAAATAAATAAATACTCAAATCCCTAAGGGATATCTCCACGAGCATCATGAGCCTTAGCTTGGCCCTCTATTCCTAACTCCCATGTAAATGCAAACAACATAGTCCTACAACCAAATAGAGTCTACTCGAGTACCCAGTGCAATGGCGACTCGAGTAGGGTGTGAGATATATATATCAGTATGATGGGACCACCATTGTGTACCAAAAATCCAGACATTTAATAAATATCATAAAACACGTGAAGGGATTCATAAAATAATGTATTAAGTACAAGTAACTATAAACCCATGTACCAACTTAATCCCCCATGTAGTGTCTGAATGTGAATTATACATTTTTCATACATACTCAACAATCATTACATAATCATTTATCAATGATTTAAACATTTTAAATTATGAATTTCTTGAGATTCAGCCAATGCCCAACATCTTCTTAAAAATTCACTCTCCACGGATGACTCTAAAGACCATCTAAGTAATCCCATAAAGACTGAATCCAAGCTTGTGTTTTGGCTGGGATAACACGACCTATGTTATTCAATTTAATCTTTCATATACTAAGTCTTATCCTATCTACTAAAACTGGTTCACCAATTTCATAAATAATTCTAAACTCTTTCTCATAATCAATTCACACATAATCATGTAACAAAAACCTTCATTAACCAATAAGTCATTTCATGCATGAGAAATTGGACCCGTTGTCAAATGTTAATTAATGGATGTAGGAAATCATGTCTACCACCCACGTGATTATTTGGAGCATCAGTCCTTGTCTCAAAACCCATGAGTATTTGGAGCATCCGTCTCTGTCCCATAATAGAATATTTTCTTGCAAGCTGGGTGTAGAACGCCATGTCTAGCACCCCGTGAGTATTTGTAGCATCAGTACCTATCTCACAACTGATATATCAATAAAAAATATACATATATCATTGGTATAGAACTCCATTTCTAACACCCTATGAGTTTTTGGAGCCTTAGTCCTTGTCTTACAACCCATTCATCAATCATATATATATATTTTTCATTAGTATACAATACCATGACTAGCACCACAAAACCAATAAGTTAATTAATTAAAATATTAATTAAAAACAAGAATCACTCTTTAGATAATTCAACACTTAATTAACAAAATTATTTAATATGTTTGAATCCATCTACTCAAACAGTGATTCGTCCAGGACATCAACAATCTACGGGAACCCCAAAATCATCTCAAAACATGCTGATCAAACCAAGATATTTAGAGACCATCTCACACAACATATCATATCTCTAAAAAACTCCATCCAATACAACTTATTTCATTGAAAAATAATACGCATAAAAATGTACTCCTATCCAACAATCCTAACAAATGATCAATAAACAATCTTAAATTAATGTTTGCAAATTAATTAATTAAACAAACAATTAATTAATTCATATCTTTTTAACAAATAATAAATTAGTTAACCATTTATCATTTAATATTTAATAATTAATCCATCCATTAATTATTAATATTTCCTAAATTATCTTCTGAACCTGTCGAATATTCAATATTCCAAATAATCTGTAAAGTCCACAATCATATCCCAACTCAAGACGTAATAATTAATTCTAATATTAATAATCCAATTACTAATTCTTCCCATTAAAATCATTCAAATGATTAAACATATCAAATTAACTAAATTATTCAAACATGCTTAAACTCATCACACGTTCAAGTCCTCACCTATCTCATGTGGGTGACATTACTTATTAACATTAAAGGTGTTATGAATCGACATATCCTAATCATGTAAACTCACATTATCAATATATTTAATGATTCTATTGTTCTTAAATAACTTTTAATGATTTTGGACACTACCTCGAGGTTTTTCCTAAAACGGTAATGAATGAAGAACCCTCAAGTGAAACAGAATGATTCTTCAAGAACCCACCATAGATCACTTATCGTAGAAATCCCAACACCGAAACATATCATAATTTTCATCTACACAATTTGATTTACCCATAACTGTTGTATATCTATGAAACTGAGATAAGAGGATATTTATATCAAAGTAGATCTTAGAAACCGAACAAGAATGAAGAAGAAAATCTACCTACCTCAAGAATCCAGCTTCAATTCACCAATAGAATCCTTCAGATCACCTCTAAAATGATTTGGAGAGGTTCTATTACCTTCGAGGAAGAGTAATCCCGAGTTATGGACTCTTAGGTGATTTTATGATCCATATAATGCAAAAAACGAGTGATATCAACAATTTAAGGATATCATTTATGTGCCCGCACGGTTTGTTTGCACGATTTTATAATCTGTGCACTAACCATGTGTTATCTACTTCCTCGACCACCCCTCTTACATGAACTCCTCGCATGGTCTCTCCTAACCGTGGGACAACCATGCAGATGCTATTTCCTCAAAACTTAAACTATGCACCATTTGGCCGCACGGTTTGACAAACTGTGCGTCACCCGTGAGACATCTCCTGTGCGTCAAATTTTTTATCAATGTTTGAAAAACAACATCGATAGATGTTACCACACTCAGAGTAAAAATCCGATGCTCGGTTTAAAAAGAACAACCCATTGATAAACCAAAAATAAATTTTAGAAACATTCATAATTTTATCCCAGTTCATCACATGGAATCTTACAATAAGATATTTTTTCTATGATAATTACTGATGAATGATATGTATTGAGATTGTTTTGTAGTGTTGAAAATATTTAAAAAAAAATGGGATGTGTGATATCTATAATGTTACAAATAATATAAATAAATTTTTATCTCTTAAAAACAATGATATCAAGGATGGTTTCTATATTTTTTCTATGTGGCTGTATAGCAATAGAGAGGAGTTTATCTTAATGCATTTATACACTTGTTACATGAAAGATATATGTACCTATCCCTAAACATTACATAATACAGAGTAAATTCAAGAAATAACATTGAGGCTCTTTTTAGGTTTAGATTATTAGTGAATTTTTCCATAACTATTACATAATAAACCCAAACATTACATGTGGACAGTTGCACTCAATATTCATGTTTTCTTCCCAAGGAATCCATTAAAAACATTATATATTTTTCTTGATAAAAATATTCATTAATTCTTTCATTCTCATACACATCCTTAAAACCTATTGAAAACATTTCAAAATTAAGGGATGAGCCTAAAAATCTCAGGACATAAGATAAAATAAGGAATAAAACTGTTAAACAATGGATATTTATAATCCATGAAAACATTTTAACAAAATATTTTTTTTTCATGCATAACACATAAACTACATAGCTAACATTATGTATTCAATATATTCCTAGAAGACATCATATAAATCATGAAACATAAAGGCATTTTGTGAAATCCATAAGATAATTACATTTTATCATTCATAGCTACAGAGGAAGTAACCTTCATGGTTACATTGGGAATACCATCGCAGTATATTCTGTAAATATCGTAGGAGAAACCTTACCATTTACCTCGGTATTGAATCCAAATTCATTGGAGTTCTATCACAGGCTCACCCATCCTTGGATTATCATGGAGCCACTAGTATACATAAGCAATGACCAATAACCATTACATAATCATGAAACATAAAACCATCCATAATAGAAAAATTACATTTCCACCTTGAAATTACATTTCATTTTACAAATTGTACACTAATAAATGAAAACTAACTAGATAAAAAAAAATAATAATGTAAAGTAAAAATCAATACATAATAGCGAAAAAAAATCAAAAATTCAATTCATGAATTTTATATAAAAACAAATTAATTTTTTTTGAAATAATGAATCCCTTCTTAAATCAACATTAAAAATTTTTAAATAAGTTTTTTGAATCCATGGAACCCATTAAAATTTGAATGATTTTATAGGAATAAACAATTAAAAAAAATTCATTTCCATATCAATTATCCCTTAAAATCATTTTACAGACATGGTAATGAAAGGAATTAATTTAGAATATAAATCTATAAAACATTTAAAATTAGTTTTTAGATAAAGAGTATATTAAAATTTTGAATATTTAAATTATATGAATCACAACAGTAGATCATTTTAACATACATTTATAATAATTAGTATAAAAATAATATGGATAATTAATGTAAATGGGGAGGTGTATATACAGTTTATAAAATAATAATGCTGCATATCATCATGATTTGTCTTAATGAAAGGAGATTGAGATGAAATCCCATAAAAAGGTAATATAATTAGATCAAGGATAAATAAATGACATAATTATATGAGACAAATAAAAAATACCCCCAAAATATTTGTACATTAATTTTAAAAAATTCACTATCCATTCACACAAATTATTCGAAAAACAAAAACCATTAACATGTTTATTTTTCTCAATGAATAGAGATTGTGATTAGATTTCCCTTACATTGAGTCTGACTCACGATGTAAAATAATTACAATCCTGAATAATAAACCATTGATAATTTCTACATTTTGTATCACCATTTTAAATTTTAATATTAATTTTATATCACTTATTACAATTTTATAAAAATTAGTTAATCATTTGAGTTTATATATCATGATTTGTCAATGATTGGTAGTAAACATAAAAATGAACATTTTTTATTAAAATTATCATTGTGTTCATAATTAAATCATATCAAAAATGATATTAATGATATAAATTTCATATATATCATGTATATATGTATTTTTTATATTCTATAATATTTGTACATAATAAATTATATGCATTGTTCATGGAGACGGTAGGTTGTACGTACACATAGACACTACTTTCATAACTTTGTCATAATACAAGATTGAAAAATTAATGATCCATAAGTATATTATAATTACTGTATAATATATATGTAATATATGTTACATAATTTCATTAAACCAATACATTATACATTCCTTGTATGGAATGAATGATTCTTATATCATTGGGCGCGTGGTAGTCCACACATGCTCAAATGAAATTATCATATTTACGCTTTATGGAGAGCATAAGTATAAGTTAATAATAAAAATTAAAGAATTATTGAGATAAAATAAATATTATATATATCACACATAAATGAAGTTCCATCATAATGGCATCCATGAGTGGTGTTATGATAAAATTGAGTAGTCATCAATTCTTAACACAATAGTTCGCCATACACAAAAACAGACAGTTTATAAACATTAGATAGATTTTTTTGAATGTTTAGGATGATACCACAGTTTAAAAAATCATATAATATTGATGATACATTTTGATTTTTAAATTAATTGAATATAAATAGTTTATGGTGTTGTAGATGGAAAATAAATGAAAGGAGTGTTAAAGAAGACCTTACCTATAAATCAGTTAACTCCTTTTTATTTGATCCAAAAGGATTATTTGATTTTCCTTATTCTAAATATAAGGATTATAAGAGAAATTTTGGGTCGACTGTAGATTAGTTTTGATGAATTTGATTGAGAAATTGTGCTTTAGTGGTCTTAGTATGTTGGTAGATGTTGTTGCCTTTTATAAGTGGGAGGAGGGGAACATTAGGAATATCTTGAAATATTATATTATTATAAATTTATTTTCTATTTATAATAGATGAAAAGAGATATGTATAGAGTATATTATTAGAATGGGTCTAAATATTCTCATCCTTTAGGTTTTATGCTTGTTTATGTGACAAATTTTACCTTATCTTTTGGCATTAACCATTAGATAAATAGATTAGCTCCTATCATGTCTTCTTATATTTCTAATCTATTTAGTTATTATAATTACTATAAAATTACAAGCTCACCAAAATTGGATTATTAATGAAATTTGGATCATTATATAAGTATTATTTTTTAAAAATTTATATTTTTATGACTATTATATACTTTAGAAAATAGTATTTTTTTTAAAAACTCATTTATTTAAATTTTGATAGTCTTTAGTAATTTATTTTTGTTAAATTAATTCCATCATTATTCATTCATATAAACTAAAATAACATAATGTAAACATGTCATAGTCATTCAAATTTTTTTATGGCATCACAATTTTAGAAATAAATTTATTTTAATATTTATAATATAATTTATTTCAATCATTCATTAATAAGGTAATCACTACTACCCCATTGTGTCCTATATAAATTTATTTATATAATGTATACAAATTATAAACATAATAAAATGTTGTATAAATATTTTTATCTTTTTAATTAATATTTATAGTAAATTATATCAATTATATAACAAACATTGAAATTGATTTATTAAAAAATATATATGTTTATGTAATATTTCGTTTTATGTTAAATTAATTACTATAACATATAAATTTGAAACCCATGTGGCTCCAAAATTACAAAAATTCTATATATGAAATGTTTTTGGATCCCATTACTAATCAAATAGAAATATTTCATTTAACACCCCATGATTCCGTGGTACATTTCCCTTTAAGTAATGTAGTAGCATTCATTGTACACATCTTTGAGATTCCAACACACCATGACCAATCAAACAAGCTGTTAGGAATAGTAATTCCAACATTTTTAAATTTTATAAATTTTATCATTCAAAATGGACTTCATTTTTGGATTCGGAATATCAAAATTAGCATAGGGTGAATTTTTTGTATTTTACTGAAAATTTTCAGTCTTTGTTGAATATTGAAAAACAATAAGATATAATTTAAAAATGAATATATATATTTAAATAATTATTTATTTTATATAAATTTAATTTCTGTAAAAATAGATAAATAATACCTATATAATTTCAATTTAATTCATTGTAGCCAGTTTATAATAATTTTAGATATATAATAAATTTATTGAACTTTTTAACTAACTTTTACCCACCACCTAGAGCATTTGAACATTTGAATAAATCTTAACTTTACCACTTTTATGAATTGAATATTCAAAATCCAGAGACACATTTGATATCAGTATGTAAAATGTGCTTCAATAAGATAAAAATAATTTTTGGTGAATATTAATTTTTGACTTTTATTTATCACAGTTAAAACTAAATAGGGTAATTAAGGGTAAAAATTATATTATTATTACCCTAAAAAAGGCCCTAATTCTATTGGATAAGTTTAATTATACCAAAAACAACCTTGGGAATAAAATATGATCATTCAGGTCCACATTGACTAGATTAGAAAATTTATTATTATTTAATTCACAGAAGTGTTAAAAGTGTTAAATAGAATGATTAATAACTAAACCACTTTTAATATAGGGTTATACATAAGATAAATTCTATTATAAATATTAATTAGAAGGATAAAAATATTTCCAACATGATGGTATTTTATTAATATTTATTAGAAATTAAATAAATTTATTTATTTATGATAAAATGATTATGCAATAATTACCCAATTATTGAAATATTAAATTTTTTTATATTATAAATATTCAAATAAAAGTAATTTTTGACTTTTTAAGAATTTTACTAATTTTATAGGTTAATATTAAATGTTATTCTTGGTTAGATGATTTCTTTTGAAGTAATAATGCTATTATGAATTTATAAAAAACAAAATACCAAATAGCATCAAAATTAACATAAAAGTGTTTTTAGAAAAATATTATATTATTAACTGATATTCTATACATAAAAATCTAAGGTTCGGAAAAAATACATATAAACTGATAGGTGTATAATTAATGAACCACATGGGCTTCTATTTTAAGTATGTAGTATGTTTATTAACCATATAATATAAAAATACCAAGAGACATGGTAAATGTAAAACTATTAAACTAAGAGTTAAGTCTAAAAGATAAGGATAATATAGTGACTTAAACCAGTCTAAAACCTATTGGTTGAGTGGTTTTCGACCCATCCACACGATATCCTTTAAATAATTAATTTTGGAGCCATTATAAACTGGAAATTATTTTATTATAAATTGATATTTCTAGTTATTCCTTATGTGCCTCTCACCCATATTATAAAAGTGCACTCTCCCTTCCCTCAAATTAAAAAAATCATATCATTTTTTCTTGGCCAAAATCTACCCCAATACCCACTAAACTGTCATCCCTTCATCACCTCTTCGAAGTTATTTTCTTCTTCCACTTCCCCATTCTTTGATGTTTCCATTCTAAAATAATAACTACAGTATCATCTATATAGTATGATGTTATTATAAATATTTTATAACCTTATTCATTATTCTATCTATCCTTTGAATGACATGTCACCATACATGCGTACGTACAACTTACCATCTCCACATCATGGTGTAATTCTTATTCAATACATTATTATTTGGATGGGTATAATAATGATGTTTAATTGATGTAAATAATAAATATTACATTATAATGATTCTATATATATGATATACCATCCAAATATATGTTATTTTAATATCAAAACAATGATATTGTCCCTCGTGCGTACGTACAGATTACAGTCTCCACGAACACGATGAGATTCATTCCCAGTCGTAATCAATTTTAGAATAATTTTCATTAGATGATTAAGAATAATATATAAATACTAAATATAATTCTTAATATGAATAAGATAAATCATATTCATAACAAACACTACTTACAAATGAAATCATATAAAGGAAACTGAATCAATTAACACCCGAAACGATGACAGATCTAAAATATTATTAAAAAAGCAATTTTAAAAAATAAAATATGATATCATATTAATATATATGATTCTTTTATAATTTAATAACAATTATTTCCCCATCATAAATGATGTTAACATACCCTCTCCGAATGAAAAGTACAAACTATGGGGTTTTTATCACATTTTTATTTCTGTGATATTTCCATTGTTCGCCACTTATTTATTAAATGTGGGGTATTGTGTACTGTCATTTGATATGTATATTATCATGATTATATTTATATTCCAGGTATTATGTGATTTATTTGTTTTTTATTAACTTATTTCTATATGACTTGATTTATTACAACGAATTAAGGGTTTTCATCTCACTTTGTATTATCGTGAGATTCATACCATACTGCCACAGTTTTCTTTTGTGTGGTGTATGCACTGCCCAATGATTGTATTCTTTGTGTAATATAATTTATTTTAGGAGTAATTAAATCTTCATATTATTATCCATCTTTAATGGGATTTATGTTTTTTATGTTACCAAATTGGTATAGGAATTTCAAATTTTAAATTCCACTCATTGGGCTTTATGCATACTTCATTAATTATTTTACTCCATGATTATGTGTGTAATCACTATTTATTTTTTGTGTAGTAATTTCCACTCCCTTTTATGTGGATATACATTTTATGCACATAATAGCTCCATTGATAATTTCTCATGCCATCGATATGAACTTTATAAGTGTAATTTTATCTCAATCTCCATTTATTGAGTTAAACATCCAAATCATTGGTGATGTTTTCATAAGAATATGTGTGAATGTCCTATGATTTATTTACACTGAATATCCAATAATACTGAATGTATTTATATTTGACACACATAATTATGTTATTTATTTATCCTTAAACTAAGGATATGGTCTTAATAGTGGATTTCATCTCAATTTACTTTCTATTGATACTTTATTGTTGTTATATGCCAATTCACTTTTATATGTTGTATATAAAGTACATTGACATAGTATATCATGAATCCCTTTATTCCAATGATATTATAATGTTTTGATTACAAAAATTATTTTTATTCAAGGGTATCTCGTTTGGTTAGGAACTCTAACTAAAATATCAATTTAAAATGTTTTAATGATTTATTATTCTAAAACATTCACATTAATGTCCATGTTTTAAAAATGGTTTTACGGATTTATTTATATGGAAATTAATTTTATAAAATTTAAATTCCATTTAAAGGTTTCAATCTTTTATTGGACTCTTTGATTCAAAAATCTATTTTAAACGGCTTCTTGATAAATAGTGAGTGTTGTAAATGATTTCAAGAAAAAGGGGGTTATTTCTATCAAATAATATTTATGATTATTTTTATCTTTGTCAATATACATAATTATTATCTATTGAAGTTGATCAATTATAGTAAAATATTCCAGATTGTATTGAATTTGTTATGTTTTACTGTGGATGTGCTATTTTTTTCTATTCATGGTTTATGGTTTAAATATTGACATTTTGTATTCTAGTTTTAATACAGATGTTCAGATTAATTTTTATCCTTTTCATATGAGGAATGCATTGGTCTTAGTTAGCGACGTGCAGAGCCCACTATAGCTCCTCGATTAATCGGTAGGTCCCATTAGACAAACTAGTGTCTTAGAACAAGGCCTTGACAAAATCTTATTTTTAGTCTTAGAACAAGGCCTTGACTGTGTGGTTATGAATGTCAAGAATTATGCATTCCATCCTTATGAAAGTGGATATTGATATTGAATGATATTATTCAACTAGTAGAATATCCATGTGAATAATTAAAAGGAATTATTTGATTTTATCTTTTCAATATTATACATATTTTCAAAATTAAAAGGCTTTTTTTAGTTTTATACATTGCATTAAATATTTATGCTTATTTATGAAATTTTATGCTCTATTTTTATCCTAACTGAACATCTGAGCCCACCCCATTCTATGATTTATTTTTTCCATGTTGTGAAGAAGTATATTATGATTGACCTACAGAAATAGTCTATGGGAGCTCAATTTTGTCTATGGAAACAATTTTTTTGTTGTTTTCTTTTTTATGATGTAATGTAAACCTTATGATGGTATCTAGTAATTCCAAGGATACTAAAAATAATCGGCCTTTCAAGACTTGATATTTTTTATCATTCCAATGATACATAATAATGCCCTGAAACTAGGCTTCTGGGGTCAGGGCGTTACAGTTGTTATCAGATAAAGATCAGTACAATCCTTGGAAACTAGATTTAGATAATATCTATTTAGATCACATAGACCTATGATAGAATTTGAGGATTAGTATAGAATAACTTCCTAATATTTTGGTATTGTTGAGATTTTGTGAGTTTTTCAAGAAATAGATCCCTATCTGGATATGAGCAGGTAGAGGTGGCTCTGGAACAGATGTACCTATGGGTAAAAGATGAAAACACCTCTTTGAGATAGACTCGAACAAGAACTGGTGCACGACAACGTGCCTTGCTTCACTCTTGGTTACGACACTCCCAGGGGAATTCTTAGGATAATTTACATTTTCTTTAAATACTGATTTGAAGGATTTTAATATAATAGGAGAATAAATGTCCTTGGTTAATACTAAGGTGTTTCAAATTGAAAATATGGTGTCATGATATTCTCTAAATGATTTTATGACTACTGTTACTCACAAAATGATTTCTAGTTTTAGTCAATGGCTCGATTCAAGGATATCAAAGTAACATTGAGCATGATGTACAAGGTAAGAACAGTGATGTAAATGAGAAAAAAATAGAATGTTGATAGGCATAAAAGATATCGTGTTCATGCCAAATAATTTTTCCAAAAATATGATCAACAACATATATATTAACCAACTCCCATAATCAACAAAGAAGAAAAATATAATGAATGATAAGAGCTCCAGAAGTGGTTACCGTGGAGAAAAAATACTAAATTTCCATCATGTAGGAAATTTGGAAGGAGACACCCTGGAATGTGTCTCAATAAAACAACAAAATTCTTTATTTGTGGGAAGGAAAGACATAAAGTAATGAATTTCCAAGGAAAAATTAAGAGTACTATAGAATAAAATAAAAATGGTTCCAAGATTCCATTTATAGTCATTTACCATAAATTTTGGGGACCTAGACAATACCCGAGTGAATGCCTTATTCTATAGGATATTTTTTTGGTCAATGAAGAAGATATTTGGAAATAAATGGTTGGAGAAATTTTTAAAAGTATTAGTGCTCATTATTGATGGGATTGCTTTGGAATAATTTTCTCTTATATTTTTAAACATCCAGTTTTTCAATTGAAAATGATATTTAAGGAATAATTATCTTTTCCCTTATGGATATAGTTATAAATAACCATTTGGTTTTATAGGATCATTGGGTTTGAGGAAAATACAAGTTATTATATTATGGGATGAAAATGCAAGGTATGCGATAACATGTGTGGTTAAATTATGTTATGGTTATTTTGATGAATTTATCATATTTTGGTAATGTTAAAAAATATAGTTTTTAAAAACAGACAGCACGTATACTATGTGACGACCCATCGCGTTGGACAATGTTGTGGGAATAGAACCCACAACCAGAGTGTGAATGGGATTTATCACCAACAACTAGACTACGTGATGGCCCTAGTAAGTGTGACTAATTATTTTTAGTTAAATGATTTTATTGATCAATAATAAGTTGATTTGGGATCATATGTCTTATAAAATAAAAACCCTTACTATAGAAAAATGATATGGTGATTAAGTGATAAATGTAATTTTGGAAGACATTCGCTCTATTGGGTGCACTATATGCCTAAGGAAAATAGTATACTATGGGATTTCATTTGAGGAGTAATGATGGATTTTCATCTTTGTTTTTATTTTTGATTTATAGTGATTTGGGTAATTTATGGACATGATTAACCTAAAATAGAGAATATGTGATTAGGTTAATTACTTTTATGTATGTGACTTTACGAGTAGTCGATGTCATTTGGAGGTACAATTTAATTTGGAAGTCTACATTATCAAATTCTTCTATGTTTTAAATTTCAATATTAGTTTGGACTATATTGAAGGATTTTAAGGACATTTTTTTTATTGAATTGTATTTATTTAAAATTGCGGTATTATTGGTTTAATTTTAGAAATTAAGATTAGAGTTTATTTATGTAATGTAATATCATTTTGGTGGATCATCTGATCTTGTACAAACCATTTTGGTTTTGATTATTCTCTAAAGAAAACATAAATATATAGTTTATCCTTTTTGGATCATGTGGTTCTCTATAAGATGATTCTAGCTCCTCCGGTGTGACCATGTCATGTTCAATACTCATCATTTGAACAAAATGAATTAGTGGTAGAAATTTAATAAAGAATGAAACTCTACATAAAAATTAAGTGTGTCTCTTTATTTTATTATTCAATCTCATAAATAAATTCCTCATCTTTATGAAATGTAACTTAAAAAACATTGTCCGTTTACTATTCCTACTGGGAAACTAATGAACATTTGTCCCATCATAAGTTTGTGGTTTTTCGTGTTGTTAACATTCTCCTGATCATGTTTTCTATCCCAATCCACTAGAACATGACACATAGTTTATCGTATATATCCATGTTTTCTTACATGGAATCCGAGTATGGGTTATATCGAGTGACCTTTGTAATTCTCTTTCTTTATTTTGAAGTGGTAGTTTTATTGACTATATTTCAGATGTGGGACTTTCAATTATGTTCCCAAGTCCAATTTTAAAAATTTAGAGGACACAATTTCCAATAGGGGGAATAATGTAACACCCCAAGCTTCCACAGTATGTTTCCCATTAAATAATGTAACAGCTTGCATTGTACGCATCTTCGAGATTCTAACACACCGCGACCAATCAAACTAGTGGTTATGAATTGTAATACCCACTTTTTGAAAATATATAAATTTTATCTTTCAAAATAGGCTTCATTTTTGGATTCGGAATATCGAAATTAGCTTTGGGTGAATATTTGGAATTTTTATGACAATTTTCAATTTTTGATGAATAGTGAAAAACACTAAGTTATAATTTAAAACATTATTTTTATATAAATAATTATTTATTTTATTTAAATTTTATTTTTGGTCAAAATAGATACATAAAACCTATATAAGTTTAATGTAAATCATTACCGTCAGTTTATATTAATTTTATTGAAATTTTTAACTGTCTTTTACCCACCTCTTAGGTGCATTTTCAAATTTGAATAAAACTAAATTTTACCGCCTCTAGGAATTTAATTTCAAAAATCCAAGATACATGGTTGATATAAGTATGTAAAATTTGTTTCAATAAGATAAAAATAATTTTTGGTGAATATTAATTATTGACTATTATTTAAAACGGTTAAAATTAAATAGGGAAATTAAGGGTAAAAATGATAATATTATTACCCTAACACATGTCCTAATTATGTTTGATAAGTGTAATTATACCAAAAACAACCCTAGGAATAATATATGATCATTTAGGTCCACTAGGATTAGATTAGTACATTTATTATTATTTAATTCATAGAAAAGTTTAATGTTTTAATTTCAAAGCTTAATAACTAAACCATTTTTAATATAGGGTTATACAAAATATAAATTATATTATAAATATACATTAGAAGGATAAAAATATTTTGAACATTATGGTATTTTATTTATATTTTTTAGACATTAAATAATTTAATTTATTTATGACACAATGCTGATGCAGTAATTACCTAATTAATGAAATATTTAAATATTTGATATTATAAATATCCAAATAAATGTAATTTGAGACTTTATATGAATTAAAATAATTTAGTAGGTTAATAATACATGTTAGGGTTGGTTATATGAAATGTTTTTGAAGTAATAATGCTTTTATGAATTTTTCAAAAACAAACTACCAAATAGTGTCAAAATTGACATAAAAGAGTTTTTAAAACAAATATTATATTATTAATTGATATTATATTTCTAAATATCAAAGGTTCTGCCAAAATACTTATATATAGATAGGTGTATAACTAATGAATCATTTGGGGTTTTATTTGAATAATATAGTAAGTTTACTAACCATATAATATAAAAATACAAAAATACTTGGTAAATGTCAAACTATTTAACTTAGAGTTAATTCTAAAAGATAATTTTAATATCGTGGCTCAAAAATGTCTAAAACCTATTGGTTGAGTGGTTTTCAACCCATATCCAAATTATACTTTAAATAATTAATTTTGGAGCCATATGAAACCGAAATTGATTTTATTTTAAATAATATTTCTAGCTTTTCCTAAGGTTCCCTTCACCCCTCTTATAAATGTGCACTCCCCCTTCCCTCAAATTCACACCATCAAAGAATTTTTTCTCTACCAACATCTTCCCAAATACCCTCTCAACTATCCTCCCTTCATCCAATATTCCTTCCATTAGTCTGAATGCCATCCTATGGAGCCCTTTTGTTCAAATCAAAAGGAAGAACCTGAAGAAAAGGTAAATATTTCATCACATCTTTCAAATTCATTTCTTCATCCACTTCCTCTTTCATTGTTGTTTCCATTATAAAATAATAAATATAGTATCTTATATATACTGTGATGTTATTATAAATATGGTACAACCATATTAATTATTATATCCATCCTTTGAATGACATGTCAACATACATATGTACGTAAGGCTTACCGTCTCCACGTTGTGGTATAATTCATATTCAATACATTATTATTTGGATGGGTATAATAATGATTTGTAATTTATATAAATAATAAATATAACATGATAATTATTCTGTATATATGATATACCATCCAATTATATATTATTTTAAAATCAAAAAATGTTATTGTCGGTCATGTGTACGTACAAATTACCGTCTACACGAATGCGATGAGATTCATTCCCCATCGTAATCCATTCAAGAATAATTTTCATTATATTATTAAATATAATGTTTAAAGACATAATATCATTCTCAATATGAATAATATACATCCTATTCATAAATAAATAATTACAAAACAATGCATATAAGTGAAAATGAATCAGTTAACAACTGAAACGATGATAATACTATAATATTATTAACAAAGAAATTTTAAAAGATCATATATGATATCATATTATGGTATATGATTATTGTATCATTTAATTACAATTATTTCATCATTCTACTAGAGGTTAACCTACCCTCAACCAAGGAAATGTACAATGTAAGGGTTTTCTTATCTCACTTATAAATCTGTGAGATTTCCATTTTTCGCCACTTATTTATTAAATGTGGTGATTTTGTACGACCATTTAATATCTATATTATCATTATTATATTTATATTATTGGTATTCTAAGATTAATATTGTTGTTATTAACTTATTTCCATATGACTCGATTGATTACAACGAAGTAAGGGTTTTCATCTCACTTCATATTTCTGTGAGATTCATACCATACTGCCACTATTTACTTTTGTGTGGTGTATGTAATGCCCTATGATTTTATTATTTGTTTAATATACTTTAATTTAGAAGTAATTACATCATCATTTTAAGATCCATATTTCATGAAATGTATGTTTCGTAAGTTCCCAAATTGGTTGGGTAATTTCAAATTTCCATTTCCACTCATTAGGCTTTACGCATACTTCATTGATTATTTTACTCCATGATTATGTGTTGAATCACTATTTATTATTGGTGTATAAATTTACAATCCACTTTTTGTGGATATACTTTTGATAAACATAATCAATCCATTGATAAATTCACAATTCATCGATATGAACATGATAAGAGTAATTTCAACCCAATCTTTATTTACCGAGATAAACATCCAATTCATTGGTGTTGTCTTTATAGGAATATATATGAATGTCCTCTGATTGATTTACACTAAATATCCAATAATATTGAGTGTATTTTTTCAAACACAATTATGTCATTGATTTATCCTTAACCTAAGGATACAGTCTTTATATGATATTTACTCTCAATTTACATTCTATTGAGACTTCATTGTTGTTATATGAAAAATCACTTTTATATGTTGTATATAATGTACATTGATATATTATATCATGAATACCCTTATTCCCATGATATTATAAAGATTTTATTACATCAATTATTTGTATTCTAGTGTCTCTATTTTTCTTAGGACATATTACTAAAATATCATTTTAAAATGTTTTAAGGATTTATTATTCTAAATCATTCTTATAAATGTCCATGTTTTAAAAATGGTTTTATGGATTAATTTATATGCACAATAATGTTTTAAAATTAAAAATATATTATAAAAGTTTTATATTGGTATGGGACACTTTGATTCAAAAATCTATTCTAAATGGCTTCAAGATAAATAGTGAGACTTCTAAATGTTTTCAAGAAAACGGGGGATATTTCTCTCAAATAGTTTTGATGATTATATTCATCTATGTCAATATAAATAATTATTCTCTATTGATGATGATAAATTATAATAAAATCTTCCATATTGTATTGAATGAGTTATGTTTTACTACGGATGTTCTGTTTTTATTATATTTAAGGTTATTGGTTAAAAAATTGACATTTCCTACGCTAGATTTAATACGAATGTTCAGATTATGTTTCAACATTTACATATTATGAATTAATTGGATGTAGTAATTAAAGGGTGGAGCCCGCTATAGCTCCTCGATGAATCGTTAGGTCTCATGAGACAAACTATTGTCTTGGAACAAGGCCTTGACTATGTGGTTATGAAAGTCTGGCATTATTCATTCCATCATTATGAATGTGGCTATCGATATTTCATGTCATTATTCGACTAGTAGAATATCAATGGAATATGTAAATGGAATTATTTGATTTTATCATTGCCATATTATTCTGATGTTCATGTTTAAAATGATTTTTTTTAGTCGTACACATTTCCTTATCTTTTTGTGCTTATTTATGAATGTTTATGCTAAATGGTTATCCATACTGAGCATCTAATCTCATCCCTTTATATGTTTTAATTTTCCCAAGATGCAATGAAGTATATTATTACTCACAGGTAGAGATAGTCTATGGGATCTCAGTGTTTTCAATAGAAACAATGTAGTTGTAGTTTTATATTTTATGAGGTAATATAAACCTTATGAATGAATCTAGTACGTCCAAGGCTACTAAACTAATCAGCCTTTCAAGACTTGATCTTTTGTTATCATGAAAATGATACGTAATAATGTACATAATCTAGGCTTCTAGGGCCGAGGAGTTACATTTCACATGTTAGGTTTGTGCTATATTATTATAATATTATTTTTACTTATATATACCAGATTTACCAATTAACCAAGGTAAATAATAATAATTACTACTGTTACTATTCCTAATTTCAGAAAATAAATGGTTCCTATTTACAAAATTTGGGACTTATTGTTCAAAATATGGAATCCATTTTTCCAAATTCAAAACACTAATGTAGAAGTAATTAATTACCATTTTCAAAACAACAAAGTAGGTTTTTAAAAAGTAAAAACTTTCAAAAGAATGATTTGTGTTTATGTTGAATTTAAATTTGAAATTACATTCAATGAGAAAAATTGGATGAAATTATAAAATAATAATCTAATTAAATTTTAAAACCAATTAAAATGATAGTTGTACTATATAAATTAGTTAGATGAACTGGAAGTTTGGAATAAAAATGCATTATTTTTCACTTTAAATTAAAATATGAATTTAATAAAATATATAGAAAAATTTAAAACAATGTAAAATTTTATGTCCCTATACAAAAGAAAATGTTTATAATGTCATATAAAACATATAAAATATATCAAAAACTAGATATAAAAAATTTATCTCCATCAAAAGAGAGTAAAACTGTATTTTTTTAGAAAAATAATTCATTTAATAGTAAAATAATATTAGGTATTTTATCATATAAAGAGATCATATAATATGAATTTAAATAAATAAATTGAATATATAGAATATATTTTTTATTAAATATAAATCCATAATGAGTGATATGATTTTACAAACACTGTTATTCCCTTATAAATAGGTTTTCAAAAAAACACATCCGTTATATTCAATTGGATTTTATTTCCATATGTAATAAATCTGGTGAAAAATGAATCATTATTTAAACATTTGTAAAAAAACAATTTTCATAATTCAGTTGATAATATTCACCCCCTTTCCAACAACGTGTTTATAATGGTAACATTTAAATAATAATATTTTGTGTTCATTTTAACTTGATATAGTGTATCATTATGCTATTGATCATGGGGTTTCTTTCATAAAACATAGGACGTTACATACTCTGCCATTAAAAAATTATGTCCTCACAATTTGAATTTGGGGTTGGTAACTGGGATATGAATTTTAAAATTACCATTATTGAAAACCCACATCATAAAATGGGTTAATAAAACATCATCATTAAAAGATATAAATTGATGTACAAAAGGTCACTTGAGATAACACATAATAGGGTTCTGTGTAAGAAAACATGGATATGGAAGAAAAAATATGTTCCATGTGATGATAGAGAGAGATAGAAATCATGATCAAGAGAACATAAAAAATTATAAACCAAAAAACATGTGATGGGTTAAATGGTATTTGATTTCACATTAGAAAAAGAAAATGGAAAATGGATTTTTTAAGATCTATTTTTCATAAAGTAGAGAAATTTATTTATGAGATTGGATAAGAATATAAGGAAACATACTTACATATAAAATATAGTTAAATTCTTTAATACTTTTCTTCCAAAAACTCACCTTTTATCTAGTGTATGATTATTCATGATGATTGGACACTCCTAAAACAATATATTCAACATATAGAGAATCCCATATTCCAAAAAACATGATCCATATATTTCAAATGAATTTAAAAAATGGAAAAAACCAAAATGAGTAGTAAAGGAATAGATAGTCCCCCTATAAATAATCATTTATAAGTAAATGGAATTCGTTAAATCTCCCAAATATAATAGTAATACACAAGTTGCATATAGGCCATTAAATAATCAAATGTCATTAATAATCCAAAAAAATAATCCAAACTATGATTGAATCCCAAAATTACGTAGGTTTTGATCATATAATCATAAATGATAATTCATTCTTTTTATCTCCAAAATTCCTTAGGTTTTGATCAGTCAGTAACTTCTGTGTTAACCTCATGATGGAAGTGGATTACTATATAACATAGGAATATGTAGGGGAATATACCTATGTAGGGTTATCTGTTGACTTCAAACATTGTGGTTTATCTTTTTGGATTTGTGAGACCATGAGGTTCTCAGGGTCCCTAATGAGTATCGTTATACTCACCCCTACACGGGCTAATCCCACATCTCGTTGTGTTGGATGTAGACAACAGAAAACACTGACCGAGGCTGAGTGTACCAGGACTAGACAGTACCTAGTGGTGGGCCACACAGTGTGATGGTACGTGGAGGAGACGGATAAATGTGGAGTGTTGTGGTGGATATCTGTATCTACCCTTTATATAGGAATTCTAGTGGACTATACAGGAGATTTTTTCCCTTTTTCCTGTGCTTGTACTTTTAATTTCTCTGTACTTTATAGTTGGGCTTTTATTTTCGGCCCCTTTTTACCTTTTAGAACCCCTTTTGTATATAGTTTTATTTAGTGTTTTCTTTCCAGCTCATACCCTGTTGTCTGTGTTTTAATGTTATAAAGGCAATTCTTTCCTAGTTTTAGGGATTTACGCATTTGGTGCTAGTCTCCAGCCCTAGGCCTATGGAAGGTGGGCATGGGTTATTAACAGCACGAGCCCCGAGGGATGGTTTGTGACTAATTGGTATAAGAGGAGTCAGTTATAACCTAGAACAAAGTACTGTGATCTTTTTGACGCACGCCTGTCATTGGGCATGGAAAAACAATTATTTCCTAAGTTAAAATGTAATTATTTGGTTGACCTAGGATTCCTCCCAAAGAGGAGTGCACACAAAACGTGTTGTCACTATAAAGAGAGGGAAAAAATTTTGTGTTTTTGAAATGAAATTTGAAATTAAAATTATTGAAAAACTATGATATTAAAAAAGGTGATTAGGTCGGGGTCAGATTCTTAATTGTAATTCTATCCTAGTTCAATTTTATTCAAACCCTCTTCTTCTTTGTTGATTTATGTGAGAGTCCACAATCGTTTCCTCTCACTTCCTTGGTGAAATTATTATTGTGGGAGAAAACCTTACCAAGATCATGTTTTGGTCAACTCTCGTTCCTTGTGTAAAATTGGTTTATTGAATATCCTTAATTGAAATGGGAAATACCCGATTGGGTTATGTTTATCCCAAACAATCAAGAACATTCCCTACGCCTTTTACACGTACTGACAATCGTCGAGTACTTCACCACTAATTCATGTTTTATTCCATCGTATATAAACCAGAAATTAGTGGAGGGGGATATTGATTATTTTACCAAGGAAAAAATCAATAACGAAATTAATAATCAAGAACGATCAAAATTGATAATAAAATCCTCTATAAGAAATTGAAAACAACTTTGAAAAAGAAAGAAATTTATTCTTTTGCGTCCAAGAACTCATTCATTACAATGTATAAAACCAACCCTTCCCCAATCACTTCAAAATTTTACCCCACCATGGTAAGGGTAATTGAGATAAATGGGGAAGAATAAGGAATTATTAAACTATGAAAAAGAAACGAAATAAAAAAAATAAATCCGAAAAGATCTTCTTCTTGGTGTCCCGGAAGGAATGGGATGGAGAATGGATGCTTTGAGAGGGTGGAGCTCTCCTCCTTTTATAGACAGAATTTGTCCCCCGGATGATGATGCATTTTAGCCCCATTAAGTGACATCTTCACGCTTTTATCCCTGCTTTAATGTTGTTCTTAATTCCCTTGGTCGTGTTCCCTCAAAATCTCAGCAAATTTGGACATTTATTCCAAGAGTTATGGCAGTTTTACTCTGAGAATTTATTCTTTCTAGTCAGACTCTCGAAAACGAAATTCTCTGAATTAGGGTGATTTAATGACCCAAAAAACGGCCAATTCACTCGGTTATTCCTGTTTTAAAGATGCTCCAAAACCCATTGCACGTCCACAAACAAAATTTCACAAGCATTGGACCCACCATGGATGGCTTATGAATGCCAAACCAAAACTTGGTAGAACTGAAAACAGTTTTCTTTCTCTCATTTGTGAGCTTCTTTTGAGCTTCCATATGCCTGATTCAGCTTTTAGTCCAAAAATAGTAAATTACGCCCAAGAAGTGTAGCATCTGGAAAAGTAATAATTTTTCAATTTGGATCAGTTTAGATAATGTTATGGCCAAACTACATAAATACCATAAAACTGTTAAAAATCCAAATGGCTAATTTTTACTATTAAGCACAAAATAACACCATTATCATAAAAATGAAACAATTAATATTATAATAACACTTTTGTCACTTTAAAACAATGATATTCAATATAAATTAATTGAAAATATTTTATCTATCAATTCCCCCACACTTAGCACTTGGACTTCTGGACAAGTAAAAACTAAATCAAATCCAATCCAAAACACATATCAATGAAATCTATGAAATCAATTTCAAGAAAAAAAAAGATATCATGCCTCATAGAAAATAGTTATTTCAAGTTCTCCATTTATTATTTTAATATATTTAAATTTCATTTCTTATCCCATGCACAAAAAACACCCACCTCACATGAATTTTCTCTCATCTCACAAATGTAAATGCTGAATAAAGCTTTTCTCATCCAAACTCACACAAGAGTCACCATAGGCTTGATAAATTCCTACTTCTCCACCCGATGTGAGTCAAGGACATGTGTTTCTCATGAGGACTTTTCAGGGTTGTTCTGTGGCTTCGGGTTGGTAGGACTTAGATGTTAACCATTATGAGGAAGAAAAAGGAGGGTTTGGCTCTTTTTGAAGCAAGATTGCAAGATTCTAATTTTCACTCAATTATGGTCTCTATCAGTTCCCCTTTGTTGAAAATAGGCTCCATAATCATTCAATCAGCTTAGCAGCAAAAATTTCAATCTTTTTCAAACATTAATTTATTTAAAGCTCTAGATAGGCACAACTATCTTTTTACATTGGAATCTCCAGAAAGGCACAACTTCTCTTATCATGAATGCTCTAGAAAAGGAACAGCTTTCAACAGAATAATTTTTCAGCATCACATGCATCTCTTCCACAATTTATTTTCTACCCAAAGTACCACCAAATGATGTAGTACACCAAAAGACATCTTCCCCCAAACATAAGTTCAACCAGATCATGGAATTTCACTTTAAGAGCATGTAGGATAGGAAAAATTGTCTTGTAATGTGGCTAACCTAACCAGAAATTCATGGCTACTAGGGTCTATAATGAGGGATAAAGGTAATGGTGGGCCATAATGAAAAGTATTATATTGAAAATGGGGCTTCAAACCAAATAAATGCCTCAATCATTTAAAACACACGTACCCCAAACCCTGAAGTTTTGAAAGGAATAAATCAAATTCTGGTTAATGAATGAATGGTATGGTTCTGTCATGAAATGAGGTGAATGAAAAGAATATGACAAAAATTGTTCAGAAGCCTCACAGGAATGTGATTTCAATGATATAGACAGTGAAATATGGAATGAGATTCAAAAATCAGTGTACATTTCATGAAATTCCAAAATATTTGAACTTGAAACAAAAGTAATTTCAGCATTTATTTAAACTTAGGTTCATGAAATAGATTGGTTCACTCATTGAAATGGGTTTCAAAAATGGAATTGATAATCATTTCATCTATAAAGGTTCAAAAACACACCAAAAACTAAAAAAAATAAACACAAAAAAATTGAAAACACACACTTTTTTAATTTTTTAATTTTTTTGAAAAACAAAAACAAAAATAAAATACTAAACTACAAAGGATCCCTCCCCCAAAATTAAATGATGCAGTGTCCTCAATGAATTAATGTTTATTTATCATGTAAGGAAATTTTAAAATGAATCAAAACATCAGGAAAGTGTGAAGGAGAGGTACAACAAGATTTATTCGCAGTGCACCATTGAGTTATCCTCGTTAGTGTTGCACTCTAAAAACCTATCAAATAAAAAAAGAAAACATATGATATTTACTGAAGGAAATGAAAATCGAAATAGGATTATAATAGATGGATAATACTTGGTTTAATCCCCCCAAGTTGGCCCTGTGTTTTGACTGTCTCTAGAGGGGAAGTTCTAATCAGTTATCCCCAATCTGATGATGGGTGAGGTTTCTTGCTCATGAACCAACAGAAACTTTTCTTTCTAGGGTGAACTTTTTCCTTTTTCATGAGGACTCTATCGATAAAATTCACCAAGTCCACCCTCATTGTAATAAGATAAAACATGCATGTTGGGATTAGGATAATGATTGAGTCCTCCTCTTTCTTGGGTTCTGCATGAACGTCATCATCTTTATTATCCAGTGGTTGCTGAAGGTATGATACATCTGGGGAAAAATCAAAGGGAATGTCAGAGTTTAATTCTATTTGAAAAAAATTAAAGCATGAAGAATCAATATCAAATTAGTCCATTTTAAAGTAAGTATCTTGTGTCTCATTTTCCTCTATAAAATCCACATTGATATTCTCTTGTACTCCCTCCATTAAATGTTAAACGGGTTTGGGGAGCACTAGATGTTCCTCTATGGATGAATATCCTTTTTCATCATATTCCTCCAAAGAAATACATGTGTTGGCTGAATCTGAAAAATTAAAGGAAGGGGAGGTAAAACTCAATATAGTTTCCACAAAATCAAAAGATAATGAGTTTCTGAAAATAATGACACCCTGATCTTGTTTGGAATCAATTGCTTCTTGAATGGGAGGTGCTTCTTGGATTTGAATTTCCCTAGATAGAGGTAGGCAGTCAGACGCCTCTATCTTCTCATCAAATTCAACTACTTGGTTGGTTTCTTCCTTCAATGTTGTTGAATCATATACATTATGAGGAATAGTTGGCTCAAGAAGATCCTCACACTCATTCCAGATGTTATCCAGATCTTTTTGATCTCCCATATCTATTTCAATTGATAAATCTTCTTCATCAATATTCTCCAACATTGATGGAGATGGGCTCAATATATCTTATTTTAATTTCACCAAGGTCTCCATGGGTTCTTCAACTTGAAATATTTTTGGGGATACTTATTCCATCAATTTTTCTGGTTTTGGTTCTTGATCTGGCTCCAGTTTTTGATCCTGGAACGCATGTACATGTTCGGTTATCCACTGTATTGAGGTCTCTATGTATTGAACCATTTGACTAATTCTTTCAAATTGGTCTTCAATGTCCTTTTGAAATTCTTCTTCTTGGTGTTTTAAATTGATCATTTCTTGATAAAATTCTGGAAAATATGTCTGAAGTTCAATTAATTCTCTTTCCAAACCCTCCAACACTTGCTATTCGAGGTTCTCGTTAAAGTTTTCTGTTAGATCCTTGAATTCATACTCTGTTATGATTTGCATTCGATCTCCCCTAATTTTTTGGGCCAAGAAAAAAACATTAATCTCTATAGAGCAACGTCGTTCAATAATTGGTTCTCACACTGGTGGGTAATTGTTCCATGAATTAAAGAAATAATAATTTAAAAACAACATGGCAAAATATTATTTTTTAATTTTTTTTAAATAAAATTGAAAAAAATTCAAATATTTACAATTATTTTGTGGCATAACCTCCCCGGAAACGGTGCCAAGTTTGATGCACTCCTATCGTATGGCATGGCTAAACAATTATTTCCTAAGATAATATGTAGTAATGTGGTTGACCTAGGATGTCTTCTGAAGAGGAGTGCACAACAAAATGAGTTGTCACTTTAAAGCGAGGGTAAAAAAATGTTTTGTTTTTTAAATGAATTTTGAAATTAAAATTATTGAAAAACTATGATATTAAAAAGGGTGATTAGGTCGGGGTCGGTTTACTAATTGTAATGTTATCTTTATTAAATTTAATTCAAACCTCTTCTTCTTTGTTGATTAATGTGTGTTTCACAATCGTTTCCTCTCACTTCTTTGGTGAAATTATTATTGTGAGAGAAAACCTTACCAAGATCATGGTTTGGTCAACTCTCCTTCCATGTGTAAAATAGTTGTATTGAATATTCTTAATTGAAATGGGCAATACCTGATTGGGTTTTTTTATCCCAAACAATCAAGAACATTCATAACACCTTTTACACATACTGACAATCGTCGAGTACTTCACCACTAATCCCTATTTTATTCCATCGTATATAACCCAGAAATTAGTGGAGGGAGATATTGATTATTTTCCCAAGGAAATAATCAATAACGGAATTAATATTCATGAATGATTGAACATGGTAATAAAATCTGCTATAAGAAATTGAAACCAACTTTGAAGAAGAATGAAATTTATTCAATTGCATTCAAGAACTCAAGCATTATAATGTATAAAACCAACCCTTCCCCAATCACTCCATAAGATTACCCCAACATGGTAAGGGTAATCGAGATTAATGGGGAAGAAGAATGCTTTATAAAACTATGAAAAAGAAAATAAATAAAAAATTAATGCCGAAAAGATCTTCTTATTGGTGTCTCGGAAGGAATGGGATGGAGAATGGATGCATTGTGAGGGTGGAGCTCTTCTCCTTTTATAGACAGAATTTGTCCCCTGGATGATGACGTGTTGTAGCCCCAATAAATGACATCTTCACACGTTGATCTCTTTTTGAATGTTGTTCATAATTCCCTTTTCCGTGTCCCCTCAAAATCTCATCCGATTTGGACATTTATTCCAAGAGTTATGGTTGTTTTACTCTGAGAATATATTCTGTCTAGTCAGACTATCCAAAACGAAATCTTCCGGATTAGGGTGATTTAATGTCCCCATGAACGGTCAATTCACTCAGTGCTGCCTTCATAAAAGATGCTCCAAAAATCCTTTCTCGTCCACGCACCAAATTTCACAAGCTTGGGGCCTACCATGGATGAGTTATGGATCCCAAACCAAAACTAGGAAGAACTGAATACAGTTTTCTTTCTCCCATTTGTGAGATTCTTTTGAGCTTCCATATGGCCGATTTAGATTTCATTCCAAAAATAGTAAATGAAGCCCTATATGTTTGGCATATAGAAAAGAAATAAATTTTCAATTTGGATAAGTGTATATAATGGTATGGCCAAACTATAGAAATAATTTAAAACTATTAAAAATCCAAAATGGACAATTTTTACTATTCAGCTCAAAATAACACCATTATCATAAAAATGAAACAATTCATCTTAGAGGAACACTTTTTTGGGTTTAAAACAAGGATATTCAATATAAATTAATTGAAAATATTTTCCCTATAACTTTTCTATGATTCAATTGTGTTAATGGTACAGAGTGTGGTTTTCAGTTCAGTAAGTCTAGTGTTGGTGTCGCGGCCGACGTATCCATACATCAGGATCCTGGCAACTAATTTCTGACTTAGTGCACAAAAAAACTGATTGTGTGTGTGTTTTAAAAAGTTTTATTTCTGTCAACTCAACTAGGTCATCTAACCATGAGTAATATTTGACTGTGTCACATATGATACATTTAGGATGCCTCCCTACGGATGACCAGCTGGAGCACCGAGAGTTTTGTGCTATGATATCCCACCAAGCTATGAGGCCTAGGTGCAGAGCCCTCTTCCAGTAGACGCACCTGCAGAACCACTACCCGTTGGGCCAACGATGCCACCAGCCACAACATCAGACGATGCATGGCGCTTGAGCAATTTGCATGAGTTCCAGCACCAGAGGACGCCCAGGTTAATGGGAGAGACGGACCCGCATACAACTGGGGATTGGATGGAGGCTGTGGTGAGAGTTTTCAGACTAGTAGGGACACCTGGAGACCTTATGGTGGTCCTTGTTGCGAGTGTCCTTCATGCAGTAGCTGGAAGATGGTGAATCCTGGTGCTCTAGGTGCATGATGAGGAGATACTACTCTGGGTAGACTTCGAGAGCCTGTTTCAGGTAGAGTTTGTCCCAGACACCCATCGTGATATCCAGACACAGGAGCTACTTAACATGCAGTTGAGTAGCATGATGGTGGAATAGTATTCAGTGAGGTTCACCGACCTCTTGTGCTACTCCAGAGATATGGTATGAGAGAAATTATTCAGGGCCACGACCTTAGAGTAGGGGCACAGGCTAGAGATCAGGTCATCGATGATCTCCCTCAGCATCACGATGGAGGAATGGGTGTTGGAGCAATCCCTCTTAGTGTATAGTTTCCTTATTGAGCATTCTCCAGCCGTGAGACCCACCACTAGTTGACAATCAATGGATTCTTCTACAGCTGGCAGTAGAAAGATGTCGCAGAGGTCTAAGAGGACTAGACCAATAGGTGGATGACCGCATGACTCAGAATCGGTTGTGTGGGATACTAGAGATAGAGCCATACATGATAGGATCAGGAAGTATTACACATGAAGAAGGCAGGGTCACATGGCTCGTGATTGTCCGACCCGTCGTTGGGAAGATCAGAAAACATTTGAGGTTCCTCCCGAGCAGTGGTAGAGGTTCGATGAAGGCATTCCACAGGGAGCATGTGGATGTGGTAGAGGATATGGATGTGCAGCTGGAAGTGGATGAAATTTTGAAATGTTACCACCACCACCACCAGGAGGTCCACCCCAACCATAGGTAGGAGGTGGAAAGATGAGTGCTCAGCTCCAGGCGGCTGAGGATTATGATATTTGTGCTCCAGAGATGATTCTATGAACGTTCTGTGTTTACTCCACCTTGGCTACAATTATTATAGACACAAGTTCCAGTCACTCTTTCATTTCCACTGCCCTCGTTCGGAACTGAGAGATTCTGAATGAGCCTTTAGATCGATCCTTACTTCTAGAGACACCTACAGGTGCATACTCGACCATTACGCATGAGTTCCGGCAGTGTGAGATTACTCTAGGAGGCAAGATAATCGACTTGAATCTCATAGTATCGGTGCCGAAGCCTTACAATGTCATCTTGGGTATGCACCGGACATCTACAGTCCATGCTCAGATCGACATTATTAGTCACAATGTGTTGTGTGTCCACAAGGATGGGACCAGTTTTACATTCACCGGCGTTAAGGGAGCCTTTTTGAACATAACTAAATTACTCGGAGTAGGGTGTATATGATCACTCATCAGTTGGCCTACCTTAACCTTGAAGCAGCTGATGTGGAAAGTTTGATTTATCCTGTAGTGTTGGACCAATACATGGATGGTTTCCCTGATGATGTTCCAGGACTACCTCCTCACAGAGAGGTTTAAATCTACATTGACAAGTACATCAGGACGACACCGATATCTACACCAGCGTATTGAATGGCTCCCACGGAGCATCGAAGCTACGAGTAAAGTTAAAAGACATCCAGGAGAAGGGATTCATCCGACCTAGTGTTTCACCCTGGGTATTTGAAATTCTGTTCGCCAAGAAGGTGGATAGATGATTGAGAGTTTCTGTTGACTATCGTTACCTGAACGAGGTGACCATGGATAACAAGTACCCACTATCAATGATTGACGACCACTATGATCAGATGAAGGAAGAACGATGGTTCTCGATGATAGACCTTAGATCGGGATATCACCATCTCATATTTTGAGATGAGGATGTGCAGAAGATAGATATAAAATGTCGGTATGGCCACCATGAATTCTTAGTTATGGCAATCTGTGTAACCAACACTCTAGAAGTGTTCTTGGAAGTAATGAACTGGATCTTACAGCAATAGCTCAATCACTTTTTCGTACTCTTCATCAATGACATTATGATCTAGTCGTCTATTGAGGAGGAGAATGCCTAACATTTTTAGGTATTACTGGACACACTTCGAGAGCACCATATTTATGGTAAGCTTTCGAAGTGCCAGTTTTGGATCCGAGGGGTTCACTTTTTGGGACATGTCATCTCAGAAGCTAGAGTTGTAGTAGATCTAGTGGATATTGAGGCGGTACATGCTTCAGAGCCACCCTGGAGTGTGACATAGGTATGATGTTTCCTGGTTTTGGATGGTTACTACCAGAGGATCATTCCAGACTTCTTTAGAGTTGAAACACCACCATGAGCCTTGATGAAGAAGGGGAAACCCTTTGTCGGGTTAGAGAGATGCCATCAGAGTATTCATGAGCTGAGATAGAGTCTGACTAGTGCCCTCATCTTGAGGATTCTAGAGGATGGCATAGGGTATGTAGTCTACGGTGATGCATCAGGGACCAGACTCGGGTGTGTCATGATGTAGGATCGAGTAGTGATCGTGCATGGTTCTCAACAATTGAGACAGCATGGGAAGAAGTACACTACCCATGACTTGGAGTCAGCTGTAGTGGTCTTCACCTTGATGATTTGGCAGAACTACCTAATTGGTGGGCATTTTACCGTATATTCAAATCATTAGAGTATATGGTATATCATATTTCAGAAGGACCTGAACCTGATACAACGATGATGGCTTGTATTCTTCCCGGACAATTACATCGCGATAGTATATACTCCTGGGAAGGGGGACATTGTAGAAGATGAAATCGGTAGGAGATCTGGTATACAACTGCTAGGAGAGGTGACAAATCATCTGACTACTTTACAGATATACTTTGTGGAACGAGATGGATCATCATTCCTTCAGTCTCTTAGAGTCACTCCTACGCTTCATCAGTGAGTCAGAGAGGCATAATGTGGAGATGCTAAATATGGGACACGACGTGCTCAGATATCCGCATAGAAGACAACTGATGGATTTTATGAATATGGGGAGCACATCATCCTCTTCAGCGGATCTGATATGGTACCATTGTAATTTCTGGAGGATGTTTTGAGGGAGATCCACACATCCCATTTAGCAGTACATATAGGAGTGTCGCAGATGTACAAGGACCTTCAACGATTGTACAGGTGGCAATGTATGATGAAGGAAATAACAAATATTGTCCCTCGATGCATCACATGATAGAAAGTGATGGTGGAGCACCATGTTCCAGTAGGATTGGTTCAGCCTTTAGAGGTCCTAGAGTATAAGTGGGATGGGATATCCATGGACTTCGTGAAAAAACATCGACATACATCCAGGGGTCATGACTCCATTTGGGGGATTGTTGATCCACTCACCAAGTCAGATAAATTCCTACCGATCAGAGAGAAAGGTTCAGTGGAGTGCTTGGGATTCCTTTACATGCATGATATTGTGAGGATACATTAAGTAACATCTTTTATTATCTCTGATCATGACGCACAGTTTACTTCCCAGTTATGGGAGGGGTTGCAGGAGGCATTCAGGACGCAACTTTGTCTGAGCACCACCTTCCATCCTCATATGGATGGCCATACTGAGTGGAGCATTCAGAACCTCGAGGAAATGTTGTGTGCTTATTTACGTGACTTCTGTCTCACCTGTAAGGATCACATACCATTGGTGGAGTTTGCATACAACAACAACTATCACTCCAGCATAGTGATGTCACCTTTTGAGGCATTATATGGATAACTATGTAGATCACCTTTTTGTTGGACTGAACCTAGGGAGTCAAGACTAGTTGGACCAGAGATGGTATGAGATACCTTAGAGAAGGTTCAGATCATCCAGGTGCCGATGAAGACTGCACAGAGCAGACAGAAGTCATATGCTGAAAGAAGATGGCGACCTCTGGAATTAGAGGATGGCGACCACGTCTTTCTACAGGTCCCACCTCGATGAGGACTACATAGATTTCACCAATGTTCCATGCTATCTCTGATATTAATCGGACCTTTCTAGGTCCTCAGGAGATTTGGTGAGGTGGCATACCGCTTAGCTCTTCCACCTCAGTTGCACCGGGTGTAAGACATCTTCCATGTATCTCATCTGAGTAGAAAAGTGCACGACCCTTCCCACATCATTGACTATGGAGAGATAGACGTTGACGATGGGAAGAAATTCACAGAGAATACAGTGGAGAATGAGGATTGACAGGAGCGGGTCCTACGTGGACGGTCGATGCCTTTGGTTCGCGTTCTCTTCTTGCACGGGATCCTACAGGAGAGCACATGGGAGCGGGAGGCTCAGATGCGTGCTCAAAACCCCAACTTTTTCCCCAAGTTCAACTTGTAACTTACTCGGACGTGAATCCCTGAGGTGGCGAGAATGTAGTCTCGCAATTTCTATAGAAATTGTTTTTGTTAAATACATGGGAATTTTACAAGTCTGCGAAAATTGACCACGCATGATTCCGAGGCCCGGTGTGCCCGGAAACAATTTTATGATGTTTTGTTATGATATGTTCAGTAAACATATGATCAGGTTTTTATAACTTCTGAACCTATGATCGGAATTGAAATATGATGAAACTATTGAACACACAATGCCGATATTCACATAAGAAGAATATCACCTTGATGGTAGTGGGTTGAGGTTAAAAGATAATTTTTGGGTTTTTCATGAATGAATTAAATGAATATAAAGTGTGTGGAATAATTTTTAGTTGGTGGTTAAAACCTTCTCATGGAAGTTGTAGGTGGGACCACCACACTATACCCTCCCATGAGAGGTTTTGGTGGTGAGGCCCACCCAAACCAATCTTCCCATAACAGGTTACGATGTGGGGAACACACAACACTAAACCCACTATTAATGGTGGGAGTGTAACACCTCTCAACTCCCCTCATTAATGAGGTAGAGTCTCACTCATCCCCTCATATATTGGTTCCAACTCCCCTAATTTAATGGTCCCAAATCCACCACATTTATTAAGGGTAGCCATTTTAATTAATTCATCATTTTGAATTTTGTGCCAACAAATTAAATAATAGGTTAACACAATATATTATTATTTTGGTTGGAATAGTTCATTTTGGTGGCAGCTTTGAGAGGAGGATTATTGGGAGAAAGAGGGAAACGAAGAACACCTTCGACTACGTAGAACGCCGACCTTATTCGACTTCTTCCTCAGAGCTTCTACTAACGCGAGACGTCTTCAACCGACATTCCCTCTACATCTTCATCAATGAGCCGATGCATGATCTCTGGATTGGAAGTGTGTGGCGGACGTGACAAACGATGATCACCTTCGTCTTCTTCCCATGAATTTATCGGTGATCAACGAACAAAGGTAGGGGTGGTTTTCTTTTATGTTCCATGTTCTTATTTTCATTCAAAATGATGAAAAAGTATATGTTTCCTTTGAAGGGTGAGATGTTGTTCATCGTTCTCCTACCTTGATGAACCGATTTGTATCACCCAAATCGTAGAGGGTGCGAGCCAAACTAACATGGGACGACTCCCTCTGTCGATCTGTATTGTGATATTCTTCGGCATAGTGATGAAGCAATGAGGCGACGAATGTGGAAAAGACAAAGGATGTTCTACTCGCGACCTTCGTGATCTATGCTTCCCCTACTGCGACCCACACAACCTAATGTCGAACTGAACCCTACCGAACCTCTCCGGCAACGCTGCTCATAGAGCTGAGTTGCTACACCTACCCCCCCCCCCCCCCCCCCCGCATGCCTGCCCGACCGCCTCTTTGATGCCTTCCAGCCCCCCCCCCCCCCCCCCCCCCCCCCCGCCCCACCTGGCGCCCTGCCCTGCCGCCTGCCGGCCTGGCCGCGCCCTACCCAGCCGCCTCCCTGCAACTTGCTGAACTGGTCGGCGGCCCATCAGCCCTCCATGCGCCCTACCCAGCTACCCACTAGCCTGCCTGGCTCCCTGCCCATCTACCTGCTGGTCTGGTCGTGTCCCGCACAGCCGCCCACCGGCCTGGTTGTGCCCTACCCATCCGTCTACCGAGTGCCCAGCCGAACCGCACTGACTTGGGCTCCCCATGCACCCCACATGCCTCTTGCTACCCAGGTCATTCCCCCACGCGGCGCCCTAGCCGAACAAGCCCGGCCATGCCCTCCAGGCCGAGTCGCGTCGGGCCACACACAGTCGGTGCTCAGGGCCGAACCGCCTAGGCGGCCCTCCGGGCGTGGCCCAGCGTGCCGGGCCGAACCTAACAGGCTGGCTCGCCGAATGGGTCGGGCCAGACCCAACAACTCTTAGTGGGTTGACCCTGACCGGTTCATCCTAGACGGGGTCGGTCAGACCGGGACGGACCAGACCCGGGTCCACTACCGTCCTTTTACTTTCTTTGGCCATATCATTTACACCAGGAGACCATTTGAAGAACCATAAGCGGTGCTGTTATTCTTCGAACGTGATGATCCCTTTTAATATACCCTACTGGAGTTCTTGGTAATGTTGAGATATGGTCAGGTTGGATCATGCACGAATCCAAACAGGCCCCAATGACTAAAAGGGTAATAACTCACAGATCGACCATCTGATTGATGGCTCATCTATTGCGTTGAGACCCCTATGACCTGGCAGAAATTTGAGATACATCTAAATGGGACTTCGTGACAGTTGGGTATCAACCAGTAGATCATGGAGCGAAACCTCCCGGAGATGATCGAGGATAGTGCGGAGACCATGTAGTTGGCTGAGACCTGACGAATGTTGATCGATTCGACTCTGAGTGACTTGACTAGCCTAGTTGGGAGTACCTTGGTGTCGCGGTAGACCCACAATACTAGACAAGAGGAGTTCATCAGCAGGCTACGAGGGGTAGAGCCTTGGTGATGTAGCAGACCCACGGTGAGGAGCGCCTTCGTGACGCAACAAACCAACGGTACTAGATAGGAGTAGTACCTCAGTAGTCAATGGTTAGTGGGAATCTCCTTGGTGTCGTGGTCGGCCCACTATACTCGAAAGAGGTGGAGTTTTCTATCAGTTTTATTTTCGATAGTTTGAATAACAATACTGGTTGAGATGAGTCAGTAACTTTTGTGATTACCTCATGATTGAGATGAATTACTAAAAACATAGGAATATGTATGGGCAGATACCTAAGTAGGGTTATCTGTTGATTTCATAATTTTATGTTTATCATTGTAGGATTTTTGAGAACTAGAGGGTCTTGGGGTCCCTATTGAGTATCATTATACTCATCCCTACACGGGCTATGCTCGCTCCTCATTGTGTTGGATGCAGAAGGCAGACAATGCTGACCAAGGCTGAGTGTACCAGGACTGGATAGTACCCGGAGGTGGACCACACTGAGTGATGGTGCACGGGGGAGATGGACAGACGTTGAGTTATATGGAGGTTATTTATACGTACCCTTCTGGTAGTATTTCCTAGTGGACGATCCAGAAGCCTCCTTCCATTTTTCCAGTATTTTTACTTTTAGATTCCTTGTACTTTACAGTTGGGCTGGTATTTCTGGCCCCTTTAACCTTTCATCACTCCTTTTTTATACAGTTTTATTTAGTGTTTTGTTTTCATATCACACCCTATTGTGTGAATTTTCATGTTATAAAGGCAATTTCTTCCCAGTTTATGGATTTACGCCTTTGGTGCTAGTTGCCATCCCCTGACATATTGAAGGTGGGTTTGGGGTAATCACGACCTATTCCCAAGGGGATGGGTTGTGACATAGCCATAAAATTTCATAAATATCAATGAACATATAAATACTCACACAAACAAATAGAAGAATATATAAACACATACTAAAAAATTACAACACAACACATCTGATGCATTAAAAAACAACACATACATAAACACACACATAAAAACCCGAAGATACACAAATAATATACATATATTATTAAATGTATTATAAACCATTTATAAATATTTTCTTCTCATATATATATATTGGGATATTTGAATATTATTTTAAAATATATAAGAATAACTATATATGTATAATCTTACTGAATATTTCATTAAGACACCCTAAAAAAGTTCCCATAATTATAGGAATTTTTATAATTTTAGAAAAAATCATAGAGAAATGAATCCTTTTATTGGTGTTTTTTTCAACAACGTTGAATATTCCACCATATACAGTATTGTAACATTAATATATGAAATAGGGAATTGTTAATTAGTGATATATTGAATTTAATGGATTGATAAAATTAACTGAGTATTATCAATCAATATTTATTTCATAAAAATGAATAATATCATGATAGTTAAATATACCATATGACAACACATTAAATTTTGTAAATCCCTATGGGAAATAATACATCTATATCTACAACTGGTGGATTATGTTTGATAACTGAACATCAAAAATTAGTTGTTCAACACTGATTTTTCGGTGGGAGAGAACCATCACAACATGACCTGTTTTTCTGATTCTTCTGCTGTCAATTCAATTATGGACTCAACCTTTTATACACTTGGTTTAAGTGTACTTCATTCTCAGTGGTGCTGAATGACATGTAGGGGAAGAAATTTTCATTTCAAAACACATTTGTCTCAATGGGAAACTTCTAGTTTGAGGAAATAGACACTAGGGGGACCGACATATCAATCTTCTACCATCTTTCTTAGTAAGTGTTGTCGAATGGGAATAATGGTAGATCTCTAGAGAATGGGATGTAATAGTTGTAGGTATAATCGGTGGGGCACCATGACAGATCGTCTATGAGAGGGTGGTGATGGAAGGTGGTGATATTGGTAGTAGTTATCGATGGGGTGCAGTGGAAGATCATTTAAGACTGTGTGTTGGTGGTGGTATGCATTTTCATGGAATGTTTTGCGAAAAAGGCTTGTGATAGCCATATCTATCTTCCCCCTTTCAATCCTTGTAGGAATTGTGGATGGGGCATTGTTGGAGGAAGAAAGGGCAGTGACAATGGTTGGCATTGTTGATGGGGTGTCATTGAAGGTCGTTTGAGAAACGACAGTGACATTCATATCCATATTCACATGTCTGGCATGGTAGGTGTTGGCCATGTGGAATCTTGGTAGGTTGTCTGATAAATTGTGGTGATGGTCATATCCATCTTCCCCTCATCTTGGTTGGTAGGCGTTGTCGATGGGGCATTATTGAAGGTAGTCTGAGAGAGTTCGGGAAACCCGCTCGAACATAGAACAACAAGCAGCGTCGGGGCATGATTATGTAAAATAGTAACCCAATATGTTATAACACATAAAAGGGCATTGAGTACCTCATATAGAACATTCTTCAGGGTCCATATCTTCTTATATACACATGGCCAATTCTCATTTCATTTGTCAACCAAAAAAGTGGTTTTTTGTTGACATTGAAACATAGAGAAAGGATGGATTATGGTAAACCTCATCCCTTGTGTGTATATATACACCTAACGATTCCACATGATAGCATTTACTAATTTCAATTTGGTTATTCCAATCACTATTATTATTCCTCCCCCTTATTTTCCATGATTTATTTTCCATTTTACGGTTCAATGTGTATTTACCTCATTGCGGGACATGGGTCAATTTTTTAACTGCCTAGAAATTCTAATTAACGTTTTTTTATAAAAATATTGTATTAAATGGATTTATGAAGAATTTAAAAAAACTGCAAATATATTTTAGACGATTTCCCTTAAAAATAATAAATAAAATTGTGAGTTTTAAATAATATTACTATATGATAATTACAATAAAAATAATTAATTATACTTATTATTTATAGTCTCAAATTAATATTTTGATTATAAATAAGAATTTTATTTGTTTACAATATTATTTTAAAATAACACTATTTTATAATTATATTTGTTAACTAAATTTTTTCATTAGAGTATTTATTAATGTTTTAAATTTTTGTTTGTAATTTTTTTATAATTAAGATAATAAATTTTATAAATATAAGATATATAATATTTTTTTTATTAATCTAATAAATTATAAATATATATTATTATTATATAAAGACAAAATGCGCATTATATTTATGTTTAATATAAAAATCTAATATGAATTATTTATATTAAAAAAAGATTTGTATATATAAATATTTTAAAAGGAAAAATTGTTATATATATAAAAAATTAATTTATAGAATGGTTTTAAAAAGTGGTTCAAACCATTATATGTATATAAAACTACATGTTTTAAAAAAAATATAGTTGATATGTTTTGATGAAACAAAATGATAAGACAAAAAATTATTGAATTAAAAAAAACAATGAATGAGTGGATAAAGAAAATGGTAAGATAAAAAATAACTATATGTTGTTGAGAAATAAAAATCCAGTTATGATTTATATAAAAAAATAAATATTGTATTGAATACAACCTAAATTAATAATAATGTAAAACGTAGGGCTATTAAAATATTTTCTATTGTATTCAACCTTCCTTCGGGAAAATATAACTAGGAAATTCCCACCTTCAATCCTAAACACCCTGTATCCTTTCCATGGTTTGTCCAACAAATTTACCATTTTTTATTCTTTTCATGTAATATTTTTTTTATCTTTGATTAAATTATTATTCCATGAGTGTCTTTTAGTTTTTCTACTTGATATATAAAAATATTTAACACTTTTTATTTAAGAACTCAATTTTCTCCTAAAAACATCTAACCCTCATCTCCCTATGTTCCCCTATTTAGTTCTACACAATTCTCACTAGCCTAAAATCCATCAATTGACCCAAAAATAGGTAAGGTTTCATTCAATTTAATAAAACTAATTGTTTTACTAATGGTTATATATATATATATGTGTGTGTGTGTTTGTCTATATACAAATGTAACCATATATAACTATATATATTTAGTGTATATGAAAAAGAGTATATTTTGTTCTAAATATTATTTATAGAATATAAACCGGTTAAGGATCACAGTATGTAATAAATGGTGTCTGTATTTTCAGATATATTTTTATAAAAAAAATTAAACTTCATTTATATGGGTTGATCATTGTAGACAGGTTCAGGTTTTTATAATTAGTATTATAGAAACTATCTTTATAATTTTGAAAAATTCGATCAAAATTTATAATTTCAAAAATGCCTCATATGTAAAATAATTTTCCTTTTGTCCCCGAATGAATTACGGGGAAGCCATTTCTTTGAGGGGGGAATAATGTAATAGATATAAAAATTATAAACATAGTTTTACAGTAAATATATTTTTTTAGATGGATTTATGTATAACTAAAACAAATTAATTAAAATATTGATATAATTTTCATTTAAAATATTAAATGAAATTATGAATTATGATTAATTTGATTAATATGTAATTACAATACTTTTAAATAATACGACCTATTATTCATAGTTTTAAAATTATTATTCTAATGATAAATATGGGATTTCCTTATTTATAATAATATTTTAAAATGACTATATTTATTTTTTTATTTTTTTAAAATAGGATTTTTATTATAATATTAATTATAAGTAATTTTTTAAAAAGTTAATTTGTTATTATTAAGATAATATATTTTACTAGTATATGAGAAATATCATGTTTTTGTTTTATAAAATTTATAACTTAATAAAATATATAATTATTGTGATATGAAAATTAAGCAATATATTTCTGTTTTAAATAAAAATGTAATATAAATTATTTATATTAATATATTTATTTATTTATTTATTTAAAATCTATAATATGTTTTATATATATAATAGAATTTATAAAATGATTAAAAAAATATTGAACCATTATATGTATAAAAATATGCATGATTAATAAGTAATATTCATATATTTTGATAAACAAAAAAAAATGAAACAAAAAAATGAATTTATAATATTATAATAAAAACAAAATAATGGGTTTTACAAAAGATAATTATAAGCTAAAAAATAGACATTATTGACTAATAAAACTGATTAAATGATTTAGATAAGAATGAAAAATATTTTAATGATTACAACATAAATTAAAAATAATGGAAAACATAAGGCTATTATATATTGTAATGTTGTATTAAACATTCCATCATGAATGTCTATACTGAAATGTCGGTAGTCAATCCCAAAAACACCATTCCTATTCCATGGGTACTCAAACAACTTGACACTTTTTTATAATTTAGCATCAATTAAATTTTTTATCACTGATCAAATTTTTTCCATCATTGCCTATTATTATTGAATGTTGACATATAAAAATATATATTCTCTTTTTATTAAACCCCCACTTTTCACAACAAAACAACCAACCCCTCTCTCCCCAAGTTCCCCCATTTAGTTTTTCCCAATTTCCAAAAGCATTAAATACATCAATTTCCTGAAAAACATATTAGAGAACATTTCATTTCATCAAATTAATTGTCTTAAATGGGTTTTTAATATATATGTGTGAATATATATATGTATATAAAATTATTTAACTATCTATTTTCAGTGTATATGAAAAGGGATTATTTTTTTCAATTTAATTTATTGAAACGTTATCAGTAAAAGTTCATTGTATGTAAAAAATGTTATGTGTATTTTATGATATCATTTTATTAAAAAATAGACATAACATTTATTGGGGTTGAACCAAGGTTCTGAGTTCGGGTCATTATAAATTTTTTAAAAATATTATAAATACATCTATTTTTTGTATATAGAACAATAGAATCCCCACATGAAAATCATTTCAGTGTCTGGTACAAAAAACATCCCTAGACTTATATATTTTTATTTATAAATACAATTGATATGAAATTAGTTAAATTTTTCTATATCAATTTTTCTTCAATATAAACATATTATATTATTATTCATTTATTTTTCTTAAATTAGTGAAATTTTTTATTTTTATTGAAAATATATCTTATTTTATATCAATTATATTTTTTTAATCAGCTTCAATTTTTATTAAAAATATGAATATATAATTTATAATGTTTTTAGTTATGATAAAAATATATCATGTATTATATAAATAATCATTTTAAATTATTTATATATTAACGTACAATATGAAATAATTTATATTTATACATTTTATTTAATTCTTTTTATCCCAATTTTATTAATATAACTAGATTATAATATAATATATGTTAATATTATTAAAATATTTATTCTATATATTAATCAGTATAATTAAGGCATTATGTATTAATATTAAAAAATTATATGTATTTATTAATATATTAGATGAAATAAATTAAATATGTTCTGAATTTTTTTATAAATAAAGTGGATAAATTTACATTATAATATAATTATGTAAAAATATGATATTTATTTTATTTATAAAAAAATAGTATATCATGATATTAATATATAATATATCAATTACATATTTTTTCGTTATTAACATTTTTAGTGTTTTCATAATTACAATTATTTCAGTTTAACAGGGAACCCACACAACGGACCCATGTATAAAAATCAAAAATTAAATTTAAAAAAATAACCAAATTTCAAATTGAAAAGCCTTTTGTGATTTTAAATTGAACCCCGTTATTGTTTTCGTTGGAGAGTGTGATGTTTCCAATGATGTGGATGGGATTTATGAGATATTTCATAAGATTTTATTTTACCCCATAAAAGGTGTAGTAGTGATGGATGATACGATATCTATACTAAGATATGGGTGATGTATCGTGTTTAAACCATGATAAAATATTCTTCTCCTTTTTGTTTTGTTTTGGGAGTTATTGGGAAAATATTAGTATTTGATAATCCCATATCGATTGACTGATAATATTTCATGATGATAGGATTTATAATGGTTTTAGATGCAACATAAGAATCTTGTGGATAAATAACCATAATGGTTTTATTGGGATCAATGCACTCATCACAAATTGTACAAGATGTAAACATCGTGACTAAACAAATCCAAAAAAAATTAGCATAGAAAATTTCAAAACCAAGAGGGGATATTTTTTATTTTATGTTTATTAGTCACGACCCATCCTCAGGGCCCGTGCCGGGACTACCCCAAGCCCGCCTTCCATAGGACAGGGGCTGGCGACTAGCACCAATGGCATAAATCCTGAAACTGGGAAGTCATTGCCTTTATAAAAGTAAACAAAACACCACAGAGTAAAAGCTGAAGTAAAACACTAAGTACAAAAGAAAGTGCTGAAAAGTAAATGGGCCATAATACAAACCCATCTAAAAAGTATAGATACAACTAAAAAGAAGTACAACTGAATGACAAGAAGCTGGAAGATTAGAATCATCTCCTGGGTCGTCCACCTCGGATCCTACCTGTAGGGTAGGTACAGATAGCACAACTCCTGGATCGTCCACCACAGATCCTATGTGAAGGGTAGGTACATATAGCCTCCTCAATGCTCTCACCCTTCAACCTCTTCTAAGTATTGTCTTGTCGTGAATACCAGCTCTGGATACTGACTCATTATGAGGTCCTCCTCTGGGTACCGTCCAGTCTTCGAACACTCGACATCTATCAATGATGCCCTTCGTCTGAAACCAACACAACGAAGTGCGGGAAAAGCCCGTGCAGGGGTGAGTATAACGATACTCAGTAGGGACCCTGAGACCCTCATGGTCTCACTAAATCCAACAAGGTTAACCACAAAGAATGATCTCAACATATAACCTCTACTTAGGTATATGCACATACGTATACCTAAGTTATCAAGTAACCCATCATAATCATGAGGAAACACAAAGATTATGAAATCAATGGATAACCACTGCCCAGGTATATGCCCTTACATATATCCAATTTATCAAGTGTCCGATCTCAATCATGAGGTATTCACAAAGGTCATAGACTCATCTCAAACCATGATTTTCAAATATCGAAACCGTAACTGCTGAAGAGCCCCGTCTCTGGAGTGTACAGTGATCCGTTCACGACTCCGATGTACTAACCTAAGACTGCTGAGGTACTCCACCTGTCAAGTACTGTGGTACTGCTGCTACAACCATGCGCTTCCCACTATGGTTCTGCCGCTACAACCAAGTGATCCCCCTCATATCCTCCAGTGGTACTCCTTCTGTTGACTACTGCAGGTCTGCCGCTACAACCAAGCCCTCCTCCGCTGTGGGTCTGCCGCTACAACCAAGCGCTTTCCACCATGGGTCTACTTCTACAACCAAGAGCTCCACCTCATATCCTTTATAGGTACTCCTTCTGTTGAGTACTGCGGGTCTGCTACTACAACCATGCACTCATCCACCGTGGGTCTTCCGCTACAACCAAGCACTCCCCACTGGGCTATCCGAAACTCACCGAGTCGATCGATCAGCCGTCGTCAAGTCTGAGTCGGCTACACGGTCCCCGAACTCTGCATTCTCGTATCCGGGAGGGTCTGCTCCATGATCTACTGGTCAATACTCCTAGTATCACAAATTTCCACGAAGAAGTATCTCAAATGACCACCTCGTCATAGTGGTCTCAACACAATAGACGACTCGTCAATCGAACACCTGGTCTGTGAGTTATTAACATTTTCGTCCCAGGGGTCTGGTAGGGTTTGTGTGCGAACCAACCTGGTCATATCTCAACTATACCCCGAACCCTCATAAGTTATACTCATAGTGACTGTTTCTCAACGTGATCATCAACGCCGCTGACAGTTCATCAAACAGACGTCTGGTCTCAAAGTTATCAGATTTTCCGTTCCAGGGGCCCGGTTGGATTTCGGGTTCAATCCAACTCGGCCACTATCCACCTGCATCTAGACCTCAGGAGAAAAATTCCAAATGTTCCGTCTCATCAAGAGGAATCCAACAAAGTCGACAGCACGTCAATCGGACGTCCGGAGCTCGAGATATAAGCGTTTCCGCTCAAAGGGCCCGGTTGGTTTCGTGTTCGATCCAACCCGGCCGTACCCAATGTTCTCCAAAACCTTGAGTGTAATATATTGAAATGATCGTCTCGATCCAAGGATCTTATCTCAACTGACGGTGCGTCGATCGGAGGTCTGTGCCCATGATATGGGCATTTGAAGGGAAACTGCCCGAGAATAGGGGGTCCGGGCCCGGTCTGACCAGGGTTGACCCGAACCGGGTCCAGGACCGGCCCGCATGGGCATGGCCTAGACCGGATGGCGAGGCCAAGCCCGGCCTGGCGCTGGCGCTGGCATGACGCCCTCGTGGCCAGCAGGTGCGGGGGTTACAAACCCCCGCGTCGAAGCAACCGCTGTGGCTTTGAGCTGCGCTGCTCCGCCTCCAGAATAGCTAACCCATTCTGGTTCAGCCCGCCGTCGCGGCTCAACCGGGGCAGTTCTGTTCTGGTGGCGTGCCACCTCTGCCGGTTTCTGCTACCGCCGCTGCCTTCCGTGGACCACTGGTCGTGCTCCTGTGGTCCGTTTTGCTCACCACTTCTGCCAACGGTCCTCCCAGGACCCCACCTTCACTACGGAGGCTTCAAATTGACTTTGCAGCCCCATTTTTCATCGCCCATCAATTCGCGCACAACGATCAAATAATCAAACCACTGCCTCATCTTGGTTTTCCAGCATAGAGTGATGGTGTCGTGCTTCTTTCCCTTTCTCATAGTTTCCACACGGTGCAATGGCACCGCACCGCCTTTCACGTGTCGCATCAAATTCAAACAAACAAGGAGGGAGGAGGGTCGGCCATGTTCGTGCAGTCCGACCCCCACTAATTATTGCAATATCAGGAAGCTCAAATGAAACCAAGCACAATGACATTTGAGATCACAATCAACACTAAATAAACCCCTACCTGATGTGATCGTTTAACGAAGGTTTGTCGCGGAATTGAACGTCGCTGAAGAAGGCATCGCAGAAGGAGTGGGTCGTTGGCATCGTGGTACACGGTGTCGCCTCATCGATCTCCATGGAAGGCATCTCTTACCGTCGTCCTTCTTCGGAGGTCGGTGTTCTTTGTCGGTGACAGTGTGTTCTTCGTGTTCTTCAAAGAGGAAGAACGTCCTTCGGAACTTAGAGATTTCCTCCCCAAATCCTTTCGCACCATCAACTATCCTCCCACGAAATAAGACATAGTCTTATTTAATTTACACACAATCCAAAGGAATTAATTTGAAAAATTCAAACGAATCCAAAAATTAATTACTTGAAAAACATTCTCAATTAATGAGTTGAATTTATTTAAAAACGGGGGTGGGGAGGGTTTCTTTTTGAGAGTTACAAAATTAAGAAGGGAAAAGTTATGAACGTTAGGGGAAGGTGAGGGGTTGGGCTCGTGTGGGCCCCACACCACCTTAATCCTCTCAAAGGTAGTTATCAACAAGTGGGTCCCACCCCTAACTCCATTATAAAGGTTATAACCACATAAGAGAGAGGAAAACTGTTGTGACACAACACTTAATCCACTTAACAAGAAATGAAAATATAATTGTAAAACAATTATATTATTATCCCTCACATTATTTAAACAACTCATCCCGAGAAAACGCAACTCCAGAAAGCGGTCTTCATAAGCAATTACTGGCGTTGTGAGTTCATTGGTGACCTCAGATTTTGATTCTGAGCACCAGTTCAAAAGTCAGGAAAACCCACTCATTCGTTCACTGAACGTACACGAGCTAAACTTCATAAAATGATTCCGGGTACACCGGGTCTCGGAATCAGGTGCCATCAGAATTTGCACTCTTGTAAAATTCCAATGAAAATTAAGAAACAAAATTTCATTGAAATTTCAGGGTCTTTACATTAGACCCACCTTAGGGCTTTATGTCCTCGTAAATCTTTAACACAAACTAGGGATAAAAAAAGCGGTACTGAGCATCCATCTGAGCTTTCTACTACCATTTTCTCACCGGGAGGTTCCCGTACTGCCAGTGAAAGTGCACAAGAGTAATAGAACATCCTCGTAGGTCTGCTCCTGACGATCATCAACTCCTACTTGAACCCCGCAAAAGTCACCCCAACGCCAAAGTCTAGCTCCCCATGGTCGATGATAGACGTTGGGTAAAGAATGTATCTCCTTAGTTGAGATACGTGGAAGTCTTCGTGAACCCGGTGCAACTGAGGTGGATTGTTCAAGCAGTAAACCACCTCACAAATCCTGTTGAGGACCTAGAAAGGTCCGCTGATCCTCGAAGATAACTTGCTACCTTGGCAACATCTCTGTAAACATCATCGAGGTGAGACCCATATAAGGATGTGATCGTCATCCTCAATCTCAAGAGGTCTCCAATTCCTATTTAGAACTAAAAGTCAGAACTCCTGCTTCCACGAGGGTAAGATTTTCTGACTCAAGAGTGATCGGTCGCAGCCTCCTATGCATGAGTTAATTCGATGATGCCTGGGGATTCCATTTCGCCGACAGAGGAAAACCCATCTCTATGTTGTAGTTAAATCACATGCTTTTTGCCTAATACTGTCAATTTGTGTATGAACTGTGATTGCTCAATCCATACTCAAACCAACATCGTAAGGCCACGACGTTGCACCAAGATATTCGAACCGAAACTCTTGACTCGAGGTTCTGACCACACCGTCGGCGTAAGTTTGATTATCGAGTCTCCTCCCATGGTATCTCTATACGTGAGGGTCAAGTCCACGGCTTACTGTAAACTATAGGACTGGGACAAGATTTGTGGAAGGAAGGAATGATTCATATCAACGTCTGTTACTACTACAACTAGTAGTGGACACAAACTGCCCCTTGAATCATTCTTAGAGCCAATGGGTAACTCTACCTGACCGCATGCAGCTAATCTCTTCCCCTACACTCCAGCTCCCTGAGCCCGGTGGGGACAACTAAGGCGGGTGGTTGTAGCATGTTAAAATGTACACCACCTCATGCTGATCTCCTAGCTCCGCCTCCACGTCTTCTACTTCGCAGACTCATCTCTCCTTAAAGCTTCATCTTCTTGAAACATTTAACACGCTCGAGTCTCTATGTCTGGTGTCAGTTTCCTATTTCTTACTGCACTGTGCATTCATCATCTGCTCCTGGATGATCTGCACCTACTTTTCCTACAATCTGAATGAGCTGCTGAAATTTCTCCTTTTCCGAAAAGAGAAACTCGATTTCATCCCCTGGATGAACCACGCCCATTGCCTAATACAGTCAATCCTGACATGAATGACGCATTCATGCCATGGATGACGTCGTAAGGCCTCAACGTAACATCCAAGAGATCCAACAGTCACTCTCGCCTCCAAGGGCCGAGTCACACTGTCGGCATCGGTGTGAGGTCACTGGGTCTCCACTTGTAGAAATCTCGAATGTGAGGTTCAAGTCAACAGTTTTAATTGGGACCTCTCAGTTTCAACCAATCAAAAGGACAGGAAACCAAACATCACAAAGATATGTCTCTCTTTATTATTGCAAGTCTTAGTACAAAGACCCGAATATAACAGCAGCATGGAACTAGAATTATAAGGGACGTAGCCACTTGTTCCGCTCCTGTCCACCTGCTCCAGATCTCTACTGCCTTGTCCACTACTCGGCTGTTGCTCATGCACCCACCACTGCTTCTGCCTCGGTGTCTTCTCCAACGCCTGCGGATCGAATGTGTGGGGGGGTTAGACAGTCACATGCCATGTGACCCTTCCTGCTTCATTCATAACACTTCTTGCTCCTCGTACGGTTGGCTCTGGTCCACTTGGACCACTGCATCATCAATCTACTTCCCACAGATGACTCGACTACTGATCAAAAATCCTGCGGCAAGGCATCACCTCTTTTACATGCATGGGGTGTAGAGCTACTGGCACAAACTCCACCCTGATAAAGGTCTCGATGTCTTCCAATGTGAAGGTCATCCCGTCACAAAATTTGAACAAGTGGCTCCACCGCCTGCCTTCTGCTACCTGAAGAAGGCTGACAGAAAAGATCACCATGAAGTTTGCTAGCATCCCCACTAGCCTGAAGACTCTAACCACATCCTCCACCCAATCCTCAGCTGCCTGCAGGTCCATCTCACCCTGGAACCTAGGTGGCCTATGGCGTTGTAACTCATGCAGCGAGTTCAAGTGGTGTGCATCACCTACTGCTGGGGCTGGTGGAATCGGTGGCCCAATGTATGAACGTACCACTGGTGCCTCCGTTGGTGCCTCAACTGCAAGAGGGCCTTGTACTGAAGGCTCGTCGCTCGGCAGGCTGTCAGTAAGCACATCCCTCTGGGTTCTAGCTAGTCGTCCGTGAAAAGGCATCCTGAAAGAAACATACGTGACATGGTCAAACGATTATACCTAGTGAACTTACTGGGTTTTAGCTGACTTTTAAAAACTTCTGGAAACTCACACGCAATCAGTGTTTTTGGGCACAAAGTCAGAAATCAGTTGTCAGGGTCCGGGTGTATGGATATGTCGGCCTCCCGCACCAACACTGGACTCCATGAACTGAAATCCACACATTGTACTATTAACACTATTACTACACAGAAAGAAAATATCAGAATTATAAGTTCTGCGGTAGAACCAAACTCCTCTGATACCAATTTGTCACGACCCGTCCTCGGGGCCCGTGCCATGACTACCCCAAGTCCACCTTCCATATTCCAGGGGATGGAGACTAGCACCAAAGGCTTAAATCCCAAAACTGGGAAGTCATTTCCTTTATAAAATTAAACAAAACACCACAGAGTACAAGCGGAAGTAATACACTAAGTACAAAAGAAAGTGCTGAAAATTAAATGGGCCAGAATACAAACCCAACTGAAAAGTACAGCTACAACTAAAAATAAGTACAATAGAAATACAAGCACCTCGAAGAGTAGAAGCATCTCATGGGTCGTCCACCTCGGATCCTACCAGTAGGGTAGGTAAAGATAGCACAGCTCTTGGATCGCCCACCACGGATCCTACCTGAAGGGTCGGTACAGATAGCCTCCTCAACACTCTTTCCCGTCAACCTCCTCCGAGTATCATCTCATCCTGAACTCCACCTACGGATACTGACTCGTCGTGAGGTCCACCTCTGGGTCCCATCCAGTCCTCGAACACTCAGCTTCTGTCAACGCTTCCCATCGTCTGCAACCAACACAACGAAGTGTGGACAAAGCCCGTGGAGGGGTGAGTATAACGATACTCAGTAGGGACCCTAAGATCCTCAAGGTCTCACTAAATCCAACAAGGGTAACCAGAAAGAATGATCTCAATAGATAACCTCTACTTAGGTATATGCCCATACATATACCTATGTTATCAAGTAACCCATCTCAATGATGAGGAAACACAAAGATTATGAAATCAACGGATAACCACTACCTAGGTATATTCCCATACATATACCCAAGTTATCATGTGTCCCATCTCAATCATGAGGTTTTCAAAAAGTTCATAGACTTAGATCAAACCCGGATTTTCAAATATCGAAACCATAATTTCGGAAGAGCCCCATCTCTAGAGTGTACAGTGATCCGGTCAAGACTCCGTGGTACTAACCTAAGACTGCTGAGGTACTCCACCTGTCGAGTATTGTGGTCTTGCTACTACAACCAAGCGCTTCCCACCATGGGTCTGCCGCTACAACCGAGCGCTCCCCCTCACAGCCTCCATAGTTACTCCTTCTGTTGAGTACCGTGGGTCTACCGCTACAACCAAGTGCTCCTCTGCTGTGGGTCTGCCGCTACAACCAAGCGCTTCCCGCCATGGGTCTGCCGCTACAACCAAGAGCTCCCCCTCATAGCCTTCAAAGGTACTCCTTCTGTTGAGTACAGCGGGTCTTCCGCTACAGCCAAGCGCTCATCCACCATGGGTCTGCCACTAAAACCAAGTACTCCCCACTGGGCTATCCGAAACTCACTGATTCGATCGATCATCCGTCGTCAAGTCTCAGTCGGCTACACGGTCTCCGCATTCCGCACACTCGTCTCCGGGAGGGTCCGCTCCACTAGCTACTGTTCAATACTCCATGTATCTAAAATTCCCACAAAGAAGTATCTCAAAGGACCTCCTCGTCATAGGGGTCTCAACAGAACAGACAACGCGTCAATCAGATGCCTGGTCTGTGAGTTATTAGCCTTTTCGTCCCAGCGGCCCAGTTAGTTTCTTGTTCGAAACAACCCGGCCGTATCTCAACTGTACCCCAAACCCTCATAGGGTATACTAATAGGGTCCGTTTCTAAATATGATCACCAATGCCGCTGACAGTTCGTCAAAGAGACGTCCGGTCTGAAAGTTATCAGCTTTTCCGTTGTAGGGGCCCGGTTGAATTTCGGGTTCAATCCAACCCGGACACTAACCACCTACATCCAAACCTCAGGTGAAAAACTCCAAAAGTTCGTTATCATCAAGAGGAATCCATCAATGTTGAATGCACGTCAATCGGACGTCCGGAGCTCAAGATATAAGCGTTTCCGCTCTGAGGGCCCGGTTGGTTTCGTGTTCGAACCAACCCGGTCGTACCCAAAGTTCTCCGAAACCTTGAGTGTAATATAAAAAAACGTCTGTATTGACCCAAGGATCACATCTCAACTGACGGTGCATCGATCAGAGGTTCATGGCCCATTATATGTGCATTTGAATGGAAACTGCCCGAGAATAGGGGGTTCAGGCCTGGTTCGACCCCGCCCGAGACCCCCTGGGTCGGCCCGAACCGGGTCGACCCGAACCGGGTCCTGGTCTAGCTCGCTTGGGTGCGGCCTGGCCCGGATGTCAAGGCCCGACCCGAACCGGGTCCTGGTCTAGCCCGCTTGGGCGTGGCCAGGCCTGGATGGTGAGGCCCGACCCGGCCTGGCGCTGGCTCTGGCACGACACCCGTGTGGCCAGTGGGTGCGGGGGTTACAAACCCCCGCCGTCGAAGAAACCGGCGCGACATTGAGATGCGCCTCTCCGCCTCCGGAGTGGCTAAGACGTTGCGGTTCGGCCCTCCACCACAGCTCATCCATGAAGGTTTCGTTTCGGCAGCGTGCCGCCGCCGCCGGTCGTCGGCGCCGCAGCACAGGCGTGGCACGCCGACGCCGCCTTCCGCGGACCCCCAGACGCGCTCCGGTTGTTTGTTTTGCTCACCGCTTCACTACGGAGGCTTCAAATTGACTTTTCGACCCCGTTTGTCGTCGCCCTTCAATCCACGAACAACGATCAAATAATCAAACCATGGCCTCATCGTGGTTTTCCTACGTTGTGCGATGGTGCCGCGGCTTGTTTGAATTCAACGGCGCGGCCCGACGGCGCCGCGCTTCTTCACCCATTCTCATAGTTTTTGTGCGGGGCAACGACACCGCTTTGCCTTTCAAGTGCTACAACAAATTCAAACAAACAAGGGGGGAGGAGGGTCGGCCGTGTTCGCAATACATGACGTCGCGTCGTCGATCTCTGAGGAAGGCATCTCTTACCGTCGTCCTTTATCGGAGGTCGGCGTTCTTCGTCGGTGACAGTGTGTTCTTTGCATTATTCAAGGTGTAAGAACGCCCATCGGAACATAAAGCTTTCCTCCACAAATCCTTTTTCACGATCAACTATCCTCCCACGAAATAATACTTAGTCTTATTTAATTAACACACAAGCCAAAGGAATTCATTTGAAAAATTCAAACGAATCCAAGAATTAATTACGCGAAACACCAACACAATTAATGAGTTGAATTTATTTAAAAAAAGGGGTGAGGTTTCTTTTTGAGAGTTACAAAATTAAGAGGGGAAAATTTATGAACGTTAGGGGAAGGTGAGGGGTTGGGATCGTGTGGGCCCCACCCCACCTTATTCCTCTCAATGGTAGTTATCAACAAGTGGGTTCCACCCCTACATCCCTTACATATGTTATAACCACATAAGAAGGAGGAAAAGTGTTGTGACACAACACTTAATCCACTTAACAAGAAATGAAAATATAATTGTAAAACAATTATATTATTATCCCTCACATTATTTAAACAACTCATCCCGAGGAAACGCAACTCCAGAATGGGGTCTTCTTAAGCAATTACCGGCACTGCGAGTTCATCGGTGCCCTCGGATTTCGATTCCGAGCACCGGTTCAAAAGTTAGGAAAACCCGCTCATTCGTTCACTGAACGTACCCGAGCTAAACTTCGGAAAATGATTTCAGGCACACCGGGCCTCGGAATCAGGTGCCATCAGAAACATTGTTCTTGAAAAATTCCAAAGAAAATTAATAAACAAATTTTCCTTCAAATTTCCGGGTCTTTACATTATTAATATTTTAAATCATATCTTATGTCAAAATAGCTCATCTTAGGAACATTCCTTAACATATTATTTAACAATGCATCACATAGGAAACAAAAAATGTTTCCATATTCTCTGTATACTATATCATCATGATTAATGAAATACAATACAGTGTGTGAGTCAGGATGGACAGTAGTAAAAATCATAAATCATAAAGATCATTATAGAAGTAGAGAGATAAGAATATCCAATGACACATAATCATGACCAATTCACATATGAGGGTCTATTATCATAACCACCCATCTTGAATCCTTCAATGTAAACCTCTCAGTTGGTGATATGGGTAATAATTTTAGAAGTGGAGGAAAATATAACACGGAGACGTTGAATATTCAATTCAATCCTCAAAATATATATGAAAACAGAATTGTTATGGGGGAGAGGTCAATATAACTATATTATCACATTTAATTGTTAGTTAAAAGTGGATCAAAACCATGTGGTATCTATTTATATCATTTAAAATGAATGATTTCAAATATTCCAATACTCAAAAAACTAGATTTTATTTTTGATAACATTATGTGAAATATGTCTATTAAAAACATTTGGATCAATGAAATACCTTAATAGAATTATAGATCATTTATCAATGCATTTAAATCATGGATATCGATACAGAAAATTCAAACACATTTAACATCACAATATGTGATGATTTTTAAAAATCATCAACTATTATTAATTAGAGTTGAATATTATAATAGATTTTAAAAAAACATTATTTGAAGCAGAATAAATCTTACCCTGAATGTCAAACATGGATCAAACTAAATTCCATAATCCTTATAAAGTACGTAGGTTGATTCAGGATTATATGTATTTCATTCTTGAGTCTCCCAAAAAGTGTTATATATGCATAATATTTTGAAAAATGTGTCAAAAAAATTATAATCCATATTTGACATAAAATAAGTTTATGGCATGTTTAATTATATAGAAGATTAATGTTGATGTTTATAGTTGAATTATTAGTGCATTGAAAGATCTCTCCATCTCTGTGGTTTTTCTAAAAATGTTTGTTTTGAGCATCAAATCATTCATTTAGCTAATTGGAGTTCCAAAATATAAGAATATAATTATAGGAAACATATCCTTGATAATTTATGTGAATATTAATTTCAAAATTTTATTTCTCAGCACAAAATAAGATATATTGGATGATGGTGATATCTATTTATTTTCATCTGAATACCCTTCATTAATCTCACAGATGATTGACTAGAAAAAAAGAATTAATTTATGTATCAAAATAATATACCTTACCCTTATAAACATGAGAACAAATTTATTATTAATGTTAAAAGAAGGCGATAATGAAATTGCTCACATTAATGGATAGTGTTTCTTATTATAATGTCATTTTGTATGACGATTCAATTTTTGGAATCCAAGTTAATAATGATATGAAACAGTCTCTTATATATACACTCTATTTGTGTGTCATTCAAAAAGAAGGTATTTCTAACTAAACACATGGTTATTGGTTTTTGTATCAAATTCCAATCGTGGAAGTCCGCAAAAATGATAATATTAAATGGATTTTGTTTCTTCATAGTATAATGGTTAGAAAACGTGTATAATTTTTTAAAATAAATTCATGGTAGAATTGGGGATACATGAAACATATAGTAGACTAACAACATCCTAATAATTTTGGATGAATGAACACATTGGGAGGGGGAGATATGATATATTTCATTAAAAAGTAATTTAGGGATTTATATATTCCAATTATCCATCTTTGAGATGCTATCATTCTCACACTTCTTCTTAAATTATGAAGATAAATGCATTTATTCATTTCGTATTTATTTATAAGGAAAAAATATCATAATTCAACACATGTTTATATCATGCCTATAGGAGGGGAATTTTGTGATATTTTATTGGAACAAAATAGCTACAAAAATCCTCTATATAAAAAATTTTAATGATCTACAAGATGGGGGTTATTTCAAAAACTTGGATCTCTTTTTTTTTGAAATTCCAAATATTTTTAAAGGATTCTTTGATAATATAATCCTTTTATAATATAGGGGTAACATGAAATGAGAGTGAGGTATGAATTTGAAATGGATTGTTTTTATATTTGATGATATCTTATTAAAGTGGAAACCTCCTTTTATTTATTATTGCGAATTGTATTTTGAAAACATAAAAAATAATTCATGGTGAGATATTCATAGGTTAATAAATCCCTTGATGTTTTTTTGATGATTTATTACGGATGGAGAACAACGGAAAATATCAGTGCCGTTATTTTCATTGATTATAATTACTATATTATGTAACATTATTCACATGACGATGGAAAAAATTTTCTTAGGGTGGTAGTGGGATCTATTTAAATGTAATATCTAGTTATTGATTATTTGTAATCATTACCATAATTATTTTTTTCACAAAAATGTTTCTTTTTAATTTTATGTTCTTTATGTTTTTTGGTTTATCTAACATGATTTTCATAGAGATTCAGAGTAAATGATTTATGACGATTAAATATGGCTATTATTACCCAGGTAAAACGTTTTTCATTTGATCTCCAATAGCCTCATCTTAGTTAGGGGTTTGATGTATTTCCAGTGGTACCTGAGAAGTAATATTTTATCGTCCTTGTATCTTTAGAAATTTAATTGTTAAAAATTGATGTGATCCTATATTTTCAGTTTTTAGTCACTTGAATGATGGCCTATTTTTTTCTATTTGTGGACCTTTGAGTTTCTTTGGTCACAGTGTGTGTTAGATAGATGTGAAATTGATTCATACAACTTCAATAATGACATAAGGATCAATATCGAAACTAATCATGAATTCATCAGTATGATTTATAGGTTTTTAATGAGTGATTATTGTTTTTAACGGAAATATCATTTCTAAACTAAACTCACACATAGTAAGTCATATCAATCCCATCATGTGTTCGATTTATGTCTAACAATTTACTAAATATTAAAAATAAATATAATCTTCATAATGTATAAATACAATCGTTCATAGATCATTTTTTTATAGATAGACACACAATTTTTACTTATATATCAATTTTAAATTGAACACAAACATTTTCTATCATATTGATCAACCCTGCATTAGATTAAGATTTATATCATTCCTACAATTTTTAAATGACACATTAGTCATTTTTCAAAAGTACCCAAAACAATTTGATTGAGTTTCATCAATTTTGACTATGTCACAATCATTTTATTATAGATATATCAGTTTAAACTGAAAAAACACATTGATTCCTTAATAAATTGGAAACATACACTAGTCACCATAAATATTTCATGTAAAAATGATATACCCGTATAAAGAGAAAAAAATATATTAATGCATCATCCTTATTGTAGACATTGATGACAATTTTTTCTTATGATTATTTTTTCTTTTAATATAGCACTAAATGGTTAAGTAATAAACCATTATTGTCAATGTTATTTCAACATGATATTTTTTTAAAATTAACTACATATGTAATAGGTAAAAATTATAAGGGAATTAATTAAAAATATATATATATATAATATGATGAATTTTTTTCTAAAGACGTTGAAGGATGCCACTTTTTCATGATGTCTGTAAACATTCTAACAGAATTTTTTTTGTCCATTGAATTCAGAAAATATATATTTCATATATTTAATAAAGATTCTATTTAGAGTTTTTTTAGTAATTAAAAATAGAAAAAAAATAATTAATATGTAATTTAAAAGAAATTGTAATTATAAAAAAATACCTCATTTGGGAGCTAGTTTGTTCATAGAATTCAATATCCTAGATATATTTTAAAAATGAATATAGAAAATCACATTATAAATTTTTAACATTCTCAAATGATGTTTCCATATATTTTACATTCTCCAAAAAAAATTCACATTTTTAGTGGAGAATGTGTTATACATTATCCCAAACACCCATCGAATGATGTCATCAAATATCCATATTTATGTCTTGAGTGTAGAAATATATGAAGTCCAAGAAATAGAGACTTTTATAAATTTTATAACCAATCTAGGTGTGTACCATGTTCACAAATGGGTCATCATTTAGTTCCTCTAAAACTACATAATATAAAATGACCATAAGTAGAAAATTCATTTATCACCACGTTCAACACCAAAATCAAAATACAATTTTCATTTCTGTAAAAATCATGCATCATAACAATAAACTAATAAATTAATTTAATTTTATCAATCAATGTGTCTAGTAAATATTAATATCAATACCGAAGTGTTTTCCATATATATGAATATGCAAGATATTGTATTTTAACGTCAAGCTTAATTTTGGAGTGAATTTATAATTTTTCAACATAACTATCTATATACTGTGAGTACAACATTGAAAACAAAAAATATTCATTTTTTCGGTATATATAATAATATTATGGTTTCTTGACTTATTATCAAATTTTGGACAATCGTGATTGAATTTTTTTCTTATTAAATAGACTAATATGTGAATTTTTTTTCCAATATTTTTATATTTTATTTACATAGCATGTCAATTATCTTATAGTAACCTCACATTAATATGTGTTTAGAAACATTGGATTTGTTGGAAATTACAATAAAATGTTAAGAGTAATTGATTCAAAATTATCTTATCGAGATGTAGTATACATTAGAAATTTTTTCGGTGATTCATAGTATTTAAAAATTTCTTTAAAATAATTTATATGGGAATTTATACTTTCATAGATCATAGAAGTTGAATATATAATTTTTTTAGATGAACATTTTTTTGAGGAATCTTATTATATTCTCAGATCATATCATCCAATAGATAAATTAGTTTAGTAAAGTGAGTGTCATTCAATACATTTCTATATTTTGCACAATATTTCATTGGTATGGATTAAAATTATGCTTATTTAGTAAAACCAGTTTAAAATGGTGTCTCAACAAATCTCTTTAACATCTAAAATAGTTTTAGGGGAACATTATGCTTATCTTCCAATGTAATTTTCTTTTCCAAAATATGATATTTTCCATCATCACACCTATAATCTTATCATCAATACTATCATTGTATTTGTTCACAATTCAATTCATATTCGATTATCCATAAAAATAATCTTATCTCTGAAACTAGCTATATTTTGTTTTTGAATATGATTACACTCACATTTAAAAAATTAAACTTCTTATTGATAGATCTTGTTTTCTTCCAACTCCTCTAGACTAATTATTCTTGAATAATAATAGTTTAAAATATGAAAAATTATTTTAAAAGATTAATATGCATGATCATATTTAAATTTTATGAACTCCATCCTAATACTCCTTTTTCATATGATTAGAATATGTCCATATTTTATTCAAATTACTCATATTTGACTAAATAATATTAATATTTAATAAAAAAATTAAATAAATATAACTTATGTACTTATTACCTAGGAAGGTTATTCTTAGGGAATAATTTATGATACATAAAAAAATTTCTAAGACAATAAGTTATAAATAATGTGTATTGAGATTGTTTTTTAGATTTGGAAATCATCAATAAAGGAAATGTGTGATTACTATAATGATTCAAATAATCTAATTAAATTTTAATATATTGAGAATCAAAGAGATCATTGAATATTTATATATATTTTCTAGGTAGGGGTAAATGAATATGGAGGAGATCAAGTTCAAACATTTCTTTACATGGAACATGGAAGACCCGAGGGTGTATCAATTATAGGATACATAAGAGATAAAGTTTATCTTTTATTACATTATAAAAACATTGATTGGGCCCAATCAACTATCCTGGAGAAGCTTAAATTTAATAACACACATGAAATTAATTGGGAATAATGAATAAAATTTTGAGTTTTTTTCAAAAGGGAAAATCCAACATTAATATCTGAATAATGGTTTCTACAATGACATAAAAAAAATAGTGATGATAATGAATTTAGTGAGGCTAAGCGAAAGAAAAAATTAAAAATAAAGAACAATGAACTAATTGGAGTCGTGTATGGGATGATTTGGATGGAATCCTCAATGGGGTTAGTTGGGGGAAGAAACTACCATGAATATAAATTTAAAGACCACATCTTATGAGGGTAATTAATTTAGGTGATGAAATTTTGGTAATTGAAATTCAAAATACAACTCAAAATCATTTGGAAATAATGATTATTTTGAGACATGAAATAATTTCTTATATTGTACTAGTCTGTTCAATTTTCATATATAATTCTTGAAAAATTAAAAAAAAAACTTCATTCTATAAATGCAATAGAGACAAAAAAATCATAGTTTTTATCAAACAAGTAGATATGTCCTCCTAAAAAATTAGAGGCTCTCATGAGAGACCATAAGAGGTAATAAAATGAGCCAACCTATTACCACCTCCATTAATAATGGCGAATGATCATGAAAAAATGTGTTTGTACTATTGTAAAAAACCCTATTATAATGTTTTGGATCTATTGTTATATTCCCTGAAACTGTTTTTATATGTTATTACAATGGTTTGGGAGACATTTGGATTGTCTGTTGTAAATATAAACCTATACAAATGATTTTGGGAAACTGTTTGGTGTATATGGTATATACAAATAGATTAAAAACTCTTGGTATATGTAATAAAAAATTCTTATTCCAATAGTATTCAAAACCAATGATATAGGTAATTAAAAAACCCCATTATGTGTTTTGAGCCCCACAACTCTGATTTTTTATTTCCAACAAAACTCCACTAAACTATACTATTTTTTGGAAAAATAATATGATATGTATGTATATTTGTATTTATTTGTTTTTTTATGTATTTAATTTAATTTTATAAAAGAATTATTATAAAATACAAAAACATAGACTAAATACTCAAAAAACCAATAGTATAGACCTATACCAATATTTTTCCAAACCGTGGTTTTATGAATTTTTACTTTTGGCACTTTTATTAATAGTTTTGGAATAACCATTAGTAATGTTTGATTATATGTTAGAAATAAATATGGTTTTATAAAAATAATTGGAATAGCCATAACATTTATAATTATATTTGTAATAACTGTTAAAATAATGTCATTTTATTGAAGACATTCCAATTATTAGTATAATACAATTTGGTATAGCACTGACTTATACCAATGTTTTTTCCAAAACCCTTGGTATAGGGTCCTAAGATGGTTTGGATACCATTGGTTTTTTACCAAACCATTTGTATAGGGTAATTTTATGAATCTTATACAAAAGGTTTCCCTAAATCCAATGGTTTATGTCTAGTTTATAGTAGTGTTAAACAATGATTATTTATTCATAAAAAGAATGAAAAAATATTGGAGACCACACTATAATCAAATAATACCATATACAATGAAAATTCAATCAGATTCCAAGATGGAATTTTTCCATATTCTCTCAAGGGAGAACCATCAATTCTGTGAACAATGAATGGGCTTCAGCCACTTGTTGATTCTAAAAGGACTGGAAATAAATAATACAGGTTGCGATAATGAAACCCGTATGATCACCTACCAAAATACCTAATCCAGTAAAAACTCTTCAAAATATATCTTCATCCACATTAATATTAAACAGGTTGTATGGTGGGGTCTCCACAAATAGAAGTGAGAATTTAGTAAGGGGTTATCAAGACAGATCTCATTAAACATCCAAATCATGATCCAAAGGAAGTAATATTTTGAGATATTGTTATGAAATAAGTCATATATTTTGACCCATAAAACCACAATATGGTATATAAGGATTATACTGCATCAACGGGGATAGAAGAATCCCACATTTAGAATAGATTCTCAAAAACCTTCACTACCTCCACAATCCGTTACTCTTTTGGGTTTTATGCATTTCAGTTGTTCCATTCGAAATTATGGTAGTAAATTTCATGTATAAGTGTTTTTCATCACTAATGGGGAAGGAGATCAAATTATCCTATTTAATAAGTTGTACCAATATGAACTAAATTAAATGGAGACTTATCATGCAATCTTTCAGTATGAAATTTATGTCCTCAGAAGGGACCTCCAGGTTCCATAAGCATTTCAAAAAATAGTCATTTTCTATTTTCTATATTATGTGGGTTAGTGTATACCTATAATTCACCACAAAACAAACCAAACATTCCTTATTTGAACAATTATTTCCTAGTCATTACATTTTTTTCAAGGAATAGTTAAAATAAACCTTTAATCCAATTCATTGAGCCATAAATCAATTTCACCAGAACACTATATGTTAAAAGCATCATTAAAATAGGAGAGAACAATATCATCCTCCCTATCATAAACTACTAAGGATATTTCCATTATCCCATATTTATAAATAATTCATTGGACCCTCCAGATATGGACATTAGCTCTGTCTCTTGTCTTCCAAAATATTCCCATTCAAATTATAACACCAGATCCCAAGAGGAATCTCCAAGAAAGGAGAGGTTGGGAAGCTAAGGGCTACATCACCCAAGCCAGTGTAGTGGTAGTATTTAGATTCAATTCTCTGAGTGAATAGGTAACCTGTGTTGTAATTCAACTTCAATACTATTTTTTCTAAATGATTTATTTTGATGTTGAACATATATTTATAGCCCATACCAACTCAAGGTTTAGGGATGTATATATTATCCCACGAAAAGTAATGAATTGTTTTTTCATTTATTCCCCACCAAAATGTTGTATTCGGAGAGTAAATTTGGTTAATCAAAAATTTAGGTTCCATAAATAAGTTTATGTTATTAATTGGAATTGATTGATCAATATCCTTTATGATTTCTTCATTCCCTATATTAGAGTACCTTTTTATCTTTCATCCCATAGTTATTTTGACTAACTTTTACATTTTTATTGAGAGAACCACTCTTTTATTTTGACAAAAAACCGCACTATTATAAATATTTTAATTATACTTATCAACCACCTTAATATTCATGGTTAAGAAATGATCTATCTTTATACATTTAGTTTACCCCGAGATGATGGAAATTTCCAAGTTTGATTAACTAACCGTTATAATGATTCATTCTCAAATTTTTGGGTTAGTCCTAAAATAGAAAAGCATTTGTAAAGAGTGGCCCTTGAAAAGACTAAAATATACCATCATGAAACAAGTGATGAGAAATAAGTGGTCTTATTCAGTAAACATTACCCCAATGAAATATGTATTCTTTAGCCTCATAAAAAGTTAAATTAGAAATTCCATCAACCATCGACACAGAATGACATTGGTAGACCACGTCTCAATATCCGAACACCCTCGTATCGAAGAAGTATTGAGATAGAGTACAATTTATATTTATCCTGAGGAAGTCTCGAGAATGTCTGGTGAAGTTGAAGCAGTTTAATAATAATATTATAATTCTCCATTGATTTAAATAATTATATATGATATCAAAATTTGGAATTTTCCATTTATACAAATAATAATGAAATAAAAATTATTAATTGTAGTTGAATGTATTTTATATTGAATTATTGGTATAATTTGGATGATTTGGTTTTTATTGATTGGTCTTCATTTTACTACGCATGTTATTCAACCAAATTTGTTTATGAGAACATTAAACAATACTCACTGATGTGTAAATAATTTTATGAAATGGTTTCATAAGAAAATTCCATTATATACCTTGCATAATTAATTTAGTAAAGAATTTTATAAGTTTGAACTACTCACTAAAACCAATTTTGATTGTGATGCATAATTAAATACATGTGGAAATAGTTTCTTGAGAGTAACTCACATAATGCAAGTATTGAGATTTTTGATTCATCTGATAAGGTCGAGGTGGAATGGAAAAATTGGTTCAATTCCATGAGATATCTTGAATGGGTAAAAGAAAAAATTTCCTTTAGTATAGAATTTGTATGACTAAGAAGGGTTTATTAGAACATTCCACAATGTTCTAATAAATATGAGTTTTATTAGTGTGAAATTAATAACTGCTAAAAAATATAGGTTCTATCATTGATAAATTTTGTGCTAATAAGAACTATCTTTAACAGTGATAAAATTATAGCCAGGAAAACCTATATCTACCCACACTAATATTATATCACTAATAATTATCTATTTAATGAACACTTTTCATTATAGAGCTCATAATAATTATTTAAAATAATTTAATAAATATTAAATGAATATATATTAAAAATTAACTATTTAAAAAAATATTAAAAACAATTAACCTTATTAATGAATATATTATCTTAAATTTTTTATATTCATAAATAATTTATATTAAATAATTAAAAATCAATATGAAACAATATATATTAAAATATGACTATTTTTTAATAATTATCTAAATTATTAAAAAATATAAAAATATAATATACATTAAAATAAAGATAAAGTAATTGTGAATATATTAAAACATAATAAATTGGCACAAAAATTGTTTTTGTTAGAATAATTACATGAATTGTAAAAACTTACAAAAAATTATAGAAAATATTAAAAATTGAATTCAAATAAATTTATTTTATAGATATCAAACATTTAAAAAATATTACAACATAATAAAAAAATTGAATAATAATTAATAATATATGTTTAAAACATGTTATGAATGTTAACAAAGATTAAATAATTATGTAAAAATTTAATGGTTAGTTGAATTAATTGTAAACACAAAAAATGTCTCTAGAATCACAAAAATCGAAATTAAATAAAACAATTATATAAATTTCACTTATTTTAATGGAATTATACCATAATAAATGAAATTATTTAATCAATAATAATATAAATATAAAACTATTTATTATATTAAAACATAGTAAGTAAATATAAATAAATAAATATTAAAATATGAATAAATTACATTAATATTAAAAAGTCCAAATATTATAAATTTATATTAAATGAAATAATATTAATATCAGATTAAATAAAATTAATAAGATAAAAATATTAGAATGTGAATATTTATTATTAATTACATCAATTAGTAATAGATAAATACCATAGTTCAAATCTGGGCATGCCCATGGGGGATTTACATCCCAAGCAGTGACTAAGGATGGTGGTGACATGGGTATGATATGGGCATGTAGCGAAACAAGAATAATGCAGGCCTAGTGATTTATATTGTATAACCGAGTCTTGCAGCTACACCGAGCCTTGGGCCAAATTCATGGGCCACATGGCCTTGGTCATGTGGTCTATGTAATGGATATTTCTCTACCTAGACAAAAAGATGGATTTGCTTTCATTAAACAAATTCAAAATATAAACCTAAAAATTGAATAAATAAATAAATATTATATCTATATATTAGGAAATCGAGGACACAAATACATCAAAACACACACACACACACACACCTCACCCATCGAACAATGGGCAGTGCATTCCCCCCTAATGGATAACCCCGCTATTTTCATAAGGCCCATAACCCTTATTTTTTATTGATATTGGCCTAAAGACCCTTACAACCTAATCCCAGACCACCATTGACCATAGGTCCCAACATTATACTACAAAGATATAGGAATTATCCCATCCAATTGGGGCTCCCTTAAAATCCAACAATGAACCGAACACAAAAAATCCTTGTACATCAATTATATCGGTGAACATCATGGAGGATTGTCATAGATTGTGGTCAGAGCAACACCCTCTCCATTAATTAGTTGTTCACCTGTCCAAATAACCAACCAAAAATGCCAACCACCGCATTATCTCTCTGATATTCAAAGACATGTTGACATTGCAACCAATGATTTCAATCAAATTCAAATGGGAAACACTTCTGCTGCGTGAAGCCTTCATTAGCGATGGAGTGCCACCACCAACGCTCTTGGGTAAACTATTAAGATATACAACAACAACATAAATGAAGATTTATCTCCCCTCATAGATCCTCAATCCCAAAATCCCATGTGTTCACCACCACCCCTAAAACATTCAACTCGACAAAAATAGTGATTCCTATACGACATCACCATCCATCTATCTCTGTTTCTCAATGGCCCTAACTATTGAGACTAAAAATCATTACCTTCAACAACCCTATCCATCATTACCAGTCATCGTGGGGCACATCCCCATAATTTGGGTTTGATTAAATATACCCCAATAGAGTGTTATAGATTTCTGTAAAAATTGGGCTGGGTTTGAGATGGTCTTATAGTAATCATTTATATGGATTTCTAACATATTAAAAATATTAAAACATAAAAAATATATATGAATAAATATTAATCATATAAATTATAATCATATTGACAGTATTCAAACTTATTAAACAATTATCTATGCATTTTAAAAAATTATTAACATCCCAAAATATTGAAAATTATTAAATATCAAAAATAAATAAAAATAATGAAACAATATTAAAATTTAATAAATTATATTATATAAATTATGAAAAATTTAAAAAAAGTTTAATCATAAAATTAATTACAAAAAATGAAATCATATAAAATTATATAATATTTATAAAAAAATATTATTATTGCTTATAATTATTATTGATGTACGAACTGTATTGATTGTATATAGAAAATATAATATGTTATGAACGTTTATAATTTTTTAGTTGTCAAACGGTTATTTTTTAATTCAATATATACATTTTTAATCATGTTATAGTAAATATCATAAATAAATATATTAAAAATATATATAAAATGATTATATTATAAAAATGAATATTTTATTTATAATACCAAAAATTTAGAGTTATTAAAAACCAATTAATAATATTAAATGAATACATAGTAATTCATGTATACACCTACATAGGTATTGAAATACATGTACTTATATATACAAAACATACACATACACATATTGGCATTCACATACACATAGGCATATGCATATAAACATAAACATAATTGTATGTTATCATACACATGCATACAATTTCATACCTATGCATACACAAACATACATATATATAATTACACATATACACACACACATAAAACATAAACAAACACATATACAAATACAAATTCTAATTCACATACCCATGTACATAAACATACAAATGTGTACTCATACACATAGGAATTTTCATATACATAAGCATACATTCACATACATACATATGCATGCATGTACATACCCATGTATACATATGACTATATACACACATAATACATTGACATCCAAATGTATGTAATCCTATAGACATACACAAATATATACATTCATGAAAAAAATACAAAAACCTATATATATTTACTTACACATACCCATACATATACATATACACAAATAAACACATTCTCATGCCCATACAAAAACACATACACTTACACATACACACCATCATACATATGTTCACATACATATAGATTCTATTAAAATTTAAAAATACAATCACCTACACTTACACATACACATATTCCCACACCCGAATAGATATATATATATATATATACAAACACACACACATACAAAAACATGTACATGTTCACATAAGTATAACATACACATCCAATTACTTATACGACTATGAACATATATATAATCACACATACAAACAATAAACATATATATACACACAAAAAAACACTCACAACACAACAAAACATATGCATACACAAACAACACATACATAAACAGAAACTTATAGGCACAAATATAAAATTGTATATACATATACCAGTAAATGTTAGATAAACCATTTATTTGAATTATATTTATATATATATATATATATTATGAAATTTAAATATTATTTAAAAAATTACAATATATATATTAATATTATCATATTTAATGTGTCATTTAGAAACCATAATGAAAATGTATTCAAAGATGTAGAACTTTTATTATTGTTAGAAAAATGTATAGAGAAATGGATCCATTTTATTACTAATTTTTTAGCATTAAAGATGAAAATTTCACCATCTGAAATAGTGTATCATGAAAATAATAATTTGGGAATCGCTAATTGGTGAAAATTTAAATTTTATGTATTGATAAAGTTAATTTATATTTATCAATTAGTATTATATTCACTGTTAAAAGAATTATAACTTTATCGATAAATATATATTATATGACATAATATTAATTTTTTAATCCATATAGAAAAAAATAATTTTTTTTGTTAAGACTTTAAAATTCCATGGAATTGTTTTTAAATACATTGATATTTTATGTGTCGTGAAAACTGATGGCTCATGCTTTCGAGGCCGGTGTGCCCGGAATCAATTTATGAAGTTTTGTTCGGGTACATTTAGTAAACATACTAGTGGGTATTTATTAACTTTGAACAGCTGATCAAAATTGAAATCTAAGGACACCGTTGAACTTGCAGCACCGGTATTTCCATATGAGGACTACCACCTCGATGATAGTGGGTCAATGATAAATGACAGTTTTTTTGTTTTTAGAGAATGAATTAAATAAAAATTATGTTTGTGGATTTATTTTTTATTTGTTGGTTAAAACCTCTTCATGGAAGTTGGAGGTGGGACCACCAAACCATAACCTCCCATTTGTGGTTATGGTGGCTGGTCCCACACGATGTCAACCTTTCATGAGGGGATTAATGTGGTGGGGACCACCTGAGACCACATAACCTCCCTAATTGAATAATAGGGGTGGGGACCACCAAAATCCTATTGAATGAGAGGAGATGAAAACCTCTCAAACAACCCTCTTTAATATGGAGGAGCCTCTTGAGATTCCTCCACATTAAAGTTTCCAACACACCAAATTAAAGGTTCCTTATGCACCCATTAATTTTAATGTTCCATAGAATGTGCATATTTTCTTTTTGAAATCATGCCAATGAAATAATAGATTTTATAATCTATTATTTGGCACATCTTTTCATTTTTTTAGGAGTGGTGAGATTGGAAGAAAAAGGAGTTCTCCAACGAAGAACAAAGAAACTCATCTTCCAATGAAGAACACTGGCAACGATCTTCTTCGACCTTCTTCCCCAGACACCTACCGATGTGGAGCGTCTTCCAAAAACAACATGGAAGCTCAAGATTGGAAGTGTCCGGAAGTGAGACGAATGATGACAACACCTTCTTCTTCCCTGCGACTCCGTCGATGAACAACAATCAAGGAAGTGGTTTTATTTGAAAATCATTTACTCCCATGTTATTCCTTTATATTAAAATCACGAACATGGATATTTCCCTTTTGCAGGTGTTGGGATTAATCTTTGCAGGTGGGTTGTTATACTTTGTTCATGAGAGCCAATTGCTACGACCCTAAATCAAGAGGGTGAAATCCAAACAAAAATGTCCTGACACCTCCTCCATTCTTGTTTATGATGCTCAACGGCATGGTTACGAATAACCGAGGTAACGAGATGACACATGCAATGACCGCCTTACCCGCAGCCTTCATAAACCATGCCACCCTCGTAGGCCTACGAATGAACTGGATCTACCGCCTTGGGCAGAAACGCGCCACCCGCTAGCTTCCAAGCTGCGCCGGTCACACCACCATTCGGCGCCTCCGCCCTAGGCATCCGCGCCGCACCGGCCACCCTGACCGTCTGTGGGGCCGCCCACCGGCCGGAGCCGCACCTGCCTTCTCACGCACCGCCGGCCTGCTCGGTCGCCTCTCATCCTGGTAGTGCCTTACCCGGCCCCCTCCTAGCCTACCCGGCTGCCTCCCAGCCTTCCCAGCCACCCACCGGCCCGCCTGGCTGCCGTCCCGCCTTCCGGCATGGCCGCGCCCAGCCAGTCTGACCGTCGGCCTACCCGGCCGCCTTATGAGCACCCGGCCACACCACGCCGGCTCGCAGGCACCGGGAAACCCATGTGACCTGCACTGCTAGGCCACAACCCTCGCTTCACTGATCGAACTGGCCATGCAGCCGGCTGGGCTGAGCCCGGCGGGTCGGGCCAAATCTAATAGGCTGGCCCACCCAATGTGCAGGTCCAGTTCTAACAGGTCTGACTAGGTCATCCTAGACCGGGTGGGCCCAGGCGAAGTTGGGAAAGGTTGGTCAGACTGGGTCGGGCTGGACCCAGGACCACAACCATCCCCTTTACTATATTTCGGCCATATCATTGGCACCAAACGTCTATTTGATGAACCATCAGTGACGGTGGTATTCTTGGACCAATAATTTCCCTTTGAGTAAACCTTACCAGAGTTTGGGGTATTGTTGAGATATGTTCAGGTTGGATCGTGCAGGAATCCAACCAGGCCCCTGGGACTAAAAGGATAATAACCTATAGATTGGTCATCCAAATGACGTGTCGTCTGTTGTGTTAAGACCCATATGACGTGGTGGACCTATGAGATAATTTTTTGTGGGAATTCTTTCTCATTTGAGAATATCCAAGAGCTTTTGGAGAATATCTTCTGAAGACCATCGAGCATTTGTATGGGAACCTAGTAGTTGGCTGAGACCTGATGACTGCTGACCTATTCAACTCGGAGTGATTAGACTAGCTCAGTGGGTAGTGCCTTAGTTTCACGAAAGACCCACAGTGGGGAGTGCCATGGTGTCGTGACAGACCCACAATACTCGACAGAAGTAGTACCTCAGCAGGCTATAAGGGGGAGAGCATCTGTGTGACAAGGCAGACCCATAGTACTCGATAGAAGAAGTAAATCAGCAGACCAAGGTTAGTGGGAAGCACCTCTATGTGACGTGGAAGGCCCACTGTACTCGATAGAGGATGATTTCTCCGGCACTTGTGTGTCCAAAATGTTACAACCACTCGGATAAATCTTTGTTTGAGCTAATTCAGTATCATTTGTGTTTTCATCATGATTGAGATGGATTACTTGATAACATATTTATATGTATGTGAACATACCTAAGTGGGGTTATCAGTTGATTTCATACATTGTGGTTTATCCTCATTGGGTTTTGTGGGTCCTTGAGGGTATAGGGTTCCCTAGTGAGTATCGTTATACTCTCCCCTTCACATGTTATGCCTGCACATCATTGTGTATGTTGCAGATGACAAACAATGCTGGCCGCGGCGGAGAGTACTAGGAATGGACGATAACAGAAGGTGGACCATACAACGTGTCAGTATATGGATGAGACTGACAGATGTGGAGTGATGAGGAGGCTATTTTTATATACCCATCAGGTTGGATATATGGTGGATGATCCAGGAGCTAATTTTCACCTTGCAGTTATTTATTTCATTTCAGTTGTACATGTACTTTCATGTTGGGATTTTATTCCGGTCCCTTTACTTTCAACACTCTTTTGTATATAGTTTTACTTAATGTTTTACTTCTATCTCATACTTTTTTAGGTGAATTCTCATGTTATAAAGTCGATGTATTCCCAGATTTAGGGAATTTCATATTTGGTGCTAGTCTCTAGCCCCTGGCCTATGGAAGGTGGGCTTAGGGTAGTCACGGCACGGGCCCCAGGGGACGGGTCGTAACAAATTGGTATCAAAGGAGTCGGTTCTACAGCTAAACATTGGACTCTGATATTTTCTGTGAATCAATAGTGTTAAGGGTATTGAGTGTGGTTTTTTGTTTAGGGAGTCCAGTGTTGGTGTGGTGGTCGACGTATCAATACACCAGGAACCTGACTACTGATTTCCGACCCAATGCATGAAAACAATGATTACATATGAGTTTTCAAAAGTTTTCATTAAGTCATCTCAACCAGGCAAGCTCACTAGGTTTAATCATTTGATAATGTCACATTTGTTTCATTCAGGATGCCTCCCTACGGATGACAAGCTAGTGACCCATGATTTGTATGCGCAGATAGCCCACTGAGCGATGAGGTCTCAGTGGAGCGCCCTTTTTACCAGCGGAGGCACATGCGATACCACTTCCCATGGGGCCACCAATTCCAGCAGCCCCTTCAGCAGATGATTCACTCTACTTGATCATGTTGCAAGAGTTCCAATGCCAGAGGACACACATGTTCAGGGGAGAGACGGTCCCACATGCGTTTGAGGATTGGTAGGAGGCTGCGGTGAGTGTTTTCTGAAATGTAGGGACACCAGCCGACCTCATGGTGATTCTTGCTACCAGCATTCTACACGGAGTAGTGGGAAGATGGTGGAGACTTATTCTCCATGTTCATGAAGATATGACGCTTATTTGGATAGACTTCGAGGGACTATTTCGGGAAGAGTTTGTCCCAGCTACTCTTCACACAGTGCGCATACATGAGCTACTTCATCTACATCAGGGCAACATTATTGTAGCTCTTTACTCAGTGAGATTCACTGACCCCTCATGCAACTCCATGGATATGTTGCAGGACCCATTCTTCATGGGTCAGACCTTCAATCGGGGACTCAGGAAAGAGATCAGAGCTTTAGTGATCTCACTCAGCATCCCGATGCAGTCATGGGTGTTAGAGAGAGCCCTCCTAGTAGAGAGTATCCTTGCTGAGAAGTATTCAGCAGCGAGACCCACCAATAGTCAATATGCATTAAATTCTTCTGTAACTGCTAGTAGATAGATGTGGGTGATGTACATGAAGGAAAGAACCACAGGTGGATGATCGCATGACTCCGGATCGGTAATGCTAGGCACCCAGGGCAGAGACATACATGCAAGGAGTAGGAAATGTTTCTCATGTAGCGGATAGGGTCAGATGGCTCGTGACTGTCCGAATCGTCATTCGGATGATTAGCAGATGGTCAAAGGACCGCCCATGCAGAGGTAGAGATTTGATCGAGGTGATCCATAGGGAGTATTCGGACATGGATGAGGAGATGGTCATGGAGCTAGTGGTGGACCAAGTTTCTAGGTGTTACCACCACCACCACCAAGAGGTCCACCCCGACCACATGAAGTAGGTGGATAGGGGAGTACTCAGCTCCGGGCAGCTAAGGCCTACGATCAAAACACTCTATCTATGATTCGAGGTAGGATATGTGTATACACCACCATACCTGTAGTTCTTATAGAAACATTTGCCAGTCACTCTTTCATTCCCACTTCCCTCATTCGGAGCTCAGAGATTCCAACAGACCTATTTCCATGATCCTTAAGGATATAGACCCCTTCAAGATCATACATGATGATTATGAATAGTGGAAAAACAGTATGAGAATACTCTAGGATGAGAGATCTTCAGCTGGAATCTCTTATTAGCGGCGTCTAGGCCTTACGACGTTATCTTGGGTATAGGCTTGTTATCTATTGGCCTTTCTCAGATAGACTGTATTAGGCACAATTTGTGGTGTGTCCGCATGGATGGGACTAGGTTTACCTTCACTGGTGAGAAGGGATCCTTTGTAGAATAAGAAGGACTTACTCTTAGGAGGGTGCATCCTATCACTCATCAGTTGACCTACCTTACCCTCATAGCAGTTGACGTAGAGAGTCTGAGATATCCTATAGTGTTGGACGAGTACACGAATGTTTTCCCTAACGATGTTCCAGGACAACCTCCTCACAGAGAGGTGGACTTCTACATTGACATGTACCGTAGGATGGTGTCGATATCTACACCAACGTATCGGAAGGCTCCCACAGAGCTTCCCAAGCTGTGGGTACTACTAGAGGACTTTCAGAAAATTGGATTTATTTAGCCTAGTGTTTCTTCATGGGCTGCCCTGATTCTATTCGCCTAGAATGTGGATGGATGCTTGAGGCTTTATGATGGCTATCATCGCCTAAACCAGGTGGCCATGAAAAAAAAGTATCCACTCGCAAGGATTGATGACCTATTTGATTAGCTAAAGGGTGAAACGTGGTTCTTGATGATAGGCCTCATATCAGGCTATCACCAGCATAGAGTTCGACATGAGGATCCGTAGAATATGGCCTTCAGATGTCGGTATAGCTACTATGAGTTCTTAGTTATTCCATTTGGCATAACCAATTCTCCAACAGTGTTCATTTTACTCATGAACTGGATCTTCTAGCCATACCTCAATAACATTTTCTTATTCTTCATCAATGACATTATTATCTACTCGACTACTAAGGAGAAGAATGCATACCATTTTCATGTAGTACTGGACAGACTCTGAGAGCACCTTCTTTATGGTAAACTATCAAAGTGCCAATTTTCTATCTGAGAGGTTTACTTTTAGGGACACGTCATATCAGAGGATAGTGTTTCATTTGATCTATCGATGAGTGAGGTGGTACATGCATGGGAGCCACCCATGAGTGTGACAGAGGTACGAAGAATCCTGGGTTTGGCTAGATACTACTATTGGTTCGTTCTAGACCTTATCTAGAGTTGAAGAACCATATTCATCCTAGATGAATAAGGAGAAACCCTTTATATGGTTGGAGAGATTCCTGCAGAGCTTTCAGGAGATGAGGAAGAGGCTGAATAGTTCCCCCATCTTGAGCCTTCCAGAGGAAGGCGTAAGGTACTGATTATACTATGACGCATCAGAGACCAGACTCAAGTGTGTCATGATGCAGAAGGGAGCAGTGATCGCATATGGTTCCCGGTATCTAAGACTGCATGAGCAGAACTACACTACCAATGACCTGGAGTTAGCAGCCGTGGTCTTTTCCTTGAAGATGTAGCAAAACGATCTGATTGGAGAACGTTTTACCATGTACAAAGATCAGAATAGTATCAGTTATATCTTCTCTCCAAAGTACATGAACCTGAGACAATAGTGATGGCTTGAGTTCCTCCAGGACTATGACATCGAGATAGTATATACTCTTGCAAGTGGGAATGTTTCCGCAGATGCACTTAGCAGGAGATCTGGTATCCAACTATTAGGCGAGGCGATAGAGCAGCTTGTTGCCTTACAAATATCCTTTGTGTATAAAGATGGAGAAACATTTCTACAGTTTATTTCAGTCACACCCCCACTTTTTCAGCGAGTCAGGGAGGCACAGTGTGGGGACATTGACTGCGAGACATGACGTTCTTAAATATCCACAGGGCATGCACCCTATAGATTTTCTGATTTGTGGGAGAACATCATCCTCTTTAGATGATGTACTATGGTGCCATTTTAACTTCAGGTGGAAGTGTTAAGGGTGTTCCAGATATCCCCATTATGGGTACATTTGGGAGTAGAGAATATGTACCAGGACCATAGATGAAAACACAAGTGGGCAGGTATGAAGAAGGCAATAGTGGAGTTTGTCTCTCGATGCCTCACATGTCTGGAAGTGATGGGGGAGAACCAAGTACCATCAATCTTATTTCAACCATTAGAGATCCTAGAGTGGATGTGGGATGACATATTCAGGGACTTTTTGTTAGAAATTCCATATATATCCAGGGGTCACGACTCAATTTTTGTGATCGTTGATCTACTCACCAAGTCCGTCCACATCCTACCGATTAGAGAGAAGGGTTTAGAAGATAGCCTGGGATTCCTCTATGCGCAAGTGATTGTACGAATACATGGTGTCCATTCTTCTATTGTATCTGATCATTACACTTAATTTACTTCTTGGCTATAGAAGGGGTTGTAGGAGGCTTTCGGAATATATCTTCATCTGAGAACCACCTACCTTCATCAGATAGAGACCTCTAGAGTTTGAGGATGGCGACCACGTCTTTCTACAGGTCTAACCTCAACTAGGTCTATAGATATTTGGCCGAGGGGGAAAGTTATCTCCTAGAATAATCAGACCATTCCAGGTCCTCAATAGAGTAGGCGAGGTGGAATACCACTTAGCTCTTCCACCTCATTTTCACCGGGTGCATGACGTCTTCCACATATCTCAGATGAGAAGATATGTGCATGACCCTTCTCACATCATCGACCATGGATTGATCTATGACGACGATGGGGAAACATTCACGGGGGTTCTAGTGAAGATCGAGGATCGAAAGGAATGGGTCCTACGTGGACGGTTGATACCTCTGGTGAATGATTGCTAGAAAAATGGGATCCTCAAGTAGAGAACATGGGAGTAGATAGATCAAATGTGTGCTTAGTACCCCCACTTGTTCCCTTAGTTCTTGTTGTATCTTATAGGGATGTAAACCCCTGAGGTGGGAAGAATGTAAAGACTGGGAAACTTGTTGAATTTTTTAAATACATGGGAATTTTACGAGTCCGAGATAACTGACGGTGCATGTTTATGATGACCGGTGTGGCTAGAATCAATTTTTTAAGATTTGTTTGAGTTCATTCTGTAGACTTACATGTGAGATTTTATAACCTTTGAACCAGTGATCAGAATATAAATCTTTGGACACCGTTGAACTCTTAGTGCTGGCATTCTCTTATGAAGACTATCACCATGATGACAGTGGGTCAAGGTTAAAAGATAGTTTTTTGGTTTTTAGAGAATGAATTAAATAAAAATAATGTTTTTGGCTTAATTTTTATCTGTTGGATAAAACCTCCTCATGGAAGTTGAAGGTGGGTCCTCTACACCTTAACCTCCCATTATTGGTTATGCTGGTGGGGCCCACCGAACTCAACCTCTCATGTGAGAATTAATGAGGTGGGGACCACTCGAGACCACATAACCTCCCAAATTGAATAATAGGGGTGGGGAACTCGCGACCCCTATTAAATGAGAGGAGGGTAAAACCTCTCAGATCCCCCTATTTAGTGTGGTGGAGCCTCTTGAGCTTCCTCCACATTAATGTTGCCAATGCACCCAATTAATGGTGCCAAATCCTCCTATTAATTTTAATGTGCCATCAAATTTTTTTGATTTTCTTTTTGAAATCTTGCCAATGAAATAATAGAATTTATAATCTATTATTTGGAACATATTTTCTTTTTTTGGGTAGAGGAGAGCATGGGAGAAAAGGGGTTCTCCAAAGAAGATTGAAGAACATCGTCTTCCAATGATGAACATTGAATTCTTTATTCCAATGAAGACGTATGACAACAATATTCATCGAAATTATTCTCTGGACACCTACTGACATGGAGCGTCTTCCACAACCGACATGCGAGCTCGGGATTGGAAGTGTGCGGTGGACACGAGGAATGGAAACAACCACTTATACTTCCTCATGACTCAGTCAATGAAAAATGATCAAGGAAATGGTTTTATTTGAATATGATTTACTCCCATGTTCATCCTTTCTTTTTAAAATGAAGAATCGGGATGTTTCCCTTTTGCGGGTTTTGGAATTAATCTTTGCGGGTGGACTGTTATACATTGTTCTTGAGAGCCAATTGCTATCACCTTAAACATGGAGGGTGCATGCCAGACCAACATGGCCTGACCCCTCTTCCATTCTAGTTTATGATGATCTTTGGCATGGAGATGAAGCAACTAGGTGACAGGATGACGAAGGCACTGGGTGTGCTCCCAACGGCCTATGTTAAAAGCGCATCCCTCAAAGCACTCCTGCCGCCTCGGCTCGACTGCCTCGGGAAGAACAATGCCACACACCGTCTTCCTAGCCGCATAGGCCGCACCACCCATCGACCACACCACCCGCCTGACCGAGCGGCACCGGCCTCCCCGCACTCTACCGGCCTACTCGGCCGCCTCCGGGATTTCCTGGCCGCCCGCCAGCCAGCCTGGTGCCCTGCCTAGCCTCCTCGCAGCCTGTCCGGCCTCCTACCAGCCCGCCTAGTGCCCTGCTCGGCCGCCTCCCGGCCTGACCGCGCCCTACCTGGCCACCTACCGGCCTGGTGGCCCCCTACCCAGCTTTCCCGCCAGCCTGCCCGGTAGCCTGCCTTCCTGCCAACCTGCCTACCCTGGTGAACCGCGCCGGCCCGCAAGCCCTGTTCCGCCCAGCCGCGCCCCTCGCAGCACTAAACAAACTAGCCATGAGCCATAGTTGAACCACTGATGCGGCCTGTTGGGCTAGGCCCGACGGGTCGGGCTGAATCTAACAGGTTATCCCACCCAATGGGATGGGCTAGAACGAACAGGTCTGACCGGGTCTACCCAGACTGGGTCATCTCGGTCTTAGTCGGGTCTGGTCGGTCCGCCCCGGTTGGACCGGACCCAGACCCACTACCGACCCCATTACTTTCTTTTGGTAATAACTTTTCCACCGTATGTCTATTTGATGAACCTTCTGTGTCATTGGTATTCTTTAAGCATGAATATCCTTTTGAGTGTACTCCACTAGATTTTGGGGTATAGTTGAGATACCATTAGGTTGGATAGTGCAAGAATCCAACTGGGCCCCCAAGACTAAAAGGCTAAAAACTCACAGACCTGTTATCCAATTGATGTGTCGTCTATTACGTTAATACCACTATGACGTGGTGGAGAAATGGGATAATTCTTCTTGGGACTTTATTGGAAGTAGGAGCATCAAATAGTATCTTATGGAGCGGATCATCTGGATATGAGCGAGCATTTGTGCGGGAACCTATTAGCTAGCTGAGACCTCACGAATGCTGACCAATTCGACTCAGGGTGATTCGAATTGCCCAGTGGGGAGTTCCTTGGTGTTGTGGTAGACCCATAGTGGGGAGCACCTTGGTGATGTGGCAGAGCCACGATACTCGATAGGAGGAGTATCTCAGTAGGATACATGTGGGAGCACCTCTGTGTGATGTGGAAAACCCACGATACTCAATAGGAGGAGTACCTAAACAGTCAATGGTTAGTGGGAAGCACCTATGTGTGATGCAGTAGTCCCACTGTACTCAATAGAGGAGGAGTTCTCGAGCAACCAAGGCTTCAAAATGTTACTACACCTAGTAGAAATTCTAGTTTGAGCTGAGTCTGTAACATTTGTGTTTTCCTAATTATTGAGATGGATTAATTGATAATTAGGAATATGTATGTGCATATACCTATGGCGGGTTATCTATTGATTTAAAATATTTTGGTTTATCCTTGTTGAATTTTGTGAGACCTTGAGGGACTCATGGTCCCAAAAGAGTATTTTTATACTCACCCCTATATGGGCTATGCCCGCATCTCATTGTGTTGGTTGCAGATGACAGACTACACTGAATAAAGCTCAGAGTACTAGGATTGGACGATACCTAGAGGAGGACCATACGACGTGTCAGTACATAGAGAGACCGATAGACGTGGAGTGCTGAGGTTCCTATCTGTACCAACCCTTCTGGTAGGATCCGTGATGGATGATCCATGATCTACTTTTCACATTTCAGCGGGTTTTTCCTTTTCAGTTGTACTTTTACTTTTGTGTTGGGCTTGTATTCTAGCTGCTCTACTTTCAGAACTCTTTTGTAGACAGTTTTACATAGTTTTTTAATTCTAGCTCATACACCATTTTGTGCGTTTTAAGGTAATAAACTCAATGTCTTCCAAGTTATAGGGAATTACGCCTTTAGTTCTACTCACCAGCCCCTGGCCTATGGAAGGTGGGTTTGGGGTAGTCTCTACACAGGCCTCGGGGGACGGGCTATGAAAAATTCTATATCTGATTGTTCATGTTTGATAACACAAATAATCAAACTGGATGTCCAACGCTTCAGGTTTAATGGGAGGGATTCGACGCTGTGTTCCCCATTTTTTCTGATACTTCATCAGTCGTTTAACAACGTGACATAACATTTTATACTCTTGACGATTGTGGGATTCAACCATTGTAGTGTGGAATGATAGGGAATGGTTCAAAGCTTTGTTTCCAAACAATCGTATCCTAATAGCCTACTTATGGTGTGTGGAATTACAATACATGGGGAGGAAACCATTCAATGCATCTTCCCGCATCTGGGATGGTCGGAGTTGTTAGTGGGGTGCCATGGAAGATAATCTATTAAAGGGAGGTGAATGTGGTAGGTGTTGTCAATGGGGTGACAAAGGGGATCGTCTGAGAAAGGGTAGAGATTGGGGGATCTGATGGTGGTCATTGATTTTGAAGGGGCATGATGGAAGACTGTTTTTAAAATGGAGCTGTTGGTTGTAGGCCTTATCGATGAGGCACTATGGAATGTTGACCAAGAAAGTGTGGTGATGTACATATTTAACTACTATCCATCTGGAATGGTAGGTATTGTAGATGGGGAATCATGATAGGTAGTGTTACATAATTTCATCATATGGGTTGTTGATGGGGATATACAATAGGTTGAAACAGTGGGGATGGTAGTAGGTGTTGTTGATTTGGTGTTGTGGTTAATCGTTTGAGAAAGGGTGGTGACAGACACATCTGTCTTCCCCTTGTCTGTCCAGGTAGTCATTGTTGATGGGGAGTACGAATAGGTTCTTTGAGAAAGTCCAGTGATATTCACATCCATCTTCCCCTCATCTGGCCATGTAGACATTGCCTATGGGGTGCTGTGACAAGTTGTTTGAGGGTGTATGGGCTAACTCGCATGGATATAGGGCCACAAGCTATCCCTAAGTTGGCATCTGTGGAATGGTGAGGAAATAGGTTTTATAATAGAAGGTGGGGGGAGGGGATAGAAAATCACATATTTAACCTTCTTCAGGGACCCTATCTTCTTCTATAATCTTTACCAATGCATCTTTCTTTTGTCAACCAAAACTATGGCTCATCGTAGACACATAAATTCATTAAATGAATGGATTCTGGTAAACCTCGGCCAGTTTATGTTTAAATATACACCTAATGAGTCCACATACTAGCATTGAATAATATCATTTCACTCTTTAAATTCACTATTATTTATCCTCCCCACTATTTTCATTAATATAGTTTTCATTTTATAATTTAATGAGTTTAGACATCATTAAGGTGCATGGGTCATTTTTGTGACACCCAAGAAATTAATATAATAGATTTATTATATAAATATTAAATTAAATGGATTTTTTTTATAATTAAGAAAATTATTTTATTTTTAAGATGATTTTCTTCAAAAATAGTAAATGAAATTATGTTTTTAATAATTTTTTGTTATATAATTACAATAATTATAATTAACTCTACATATTATTTAGTGTTTTAAATTAAATATTAAAAATACAAATATGATTGTGAATCATTTAAAATAATAATCCTAAATAACTATATTTATTTAATTATTTATGTATAATATAATTTTCTATAATCATACTAATCACGGGTAAAACATTCTTCAAGAAAATTAATATAATTATTAAGATAGTATATTATATATATACTATCTTAATATATATAACTACTATAGTATGCTAAAAACACAATATATATTTGTTTTATATAAAAATGAAAATTCAATTATTGCTATTAAAAAAAGAAATATATATATATATAGGTAAATGAAAAATAAATTTATCTAAAAAATAATTTTTTTAATGTTTCAAAAAATGATCACAAAATTATATGTATAAAAAGTTAGGTGTTTTAATAAAAGTTTATATGTTTGATAAAAAATGATAAAACAAAAAAATGAATGTATAATACTATAAAAACAAAATAATAGATTGTAAAAATTAAAACAATATGATAAATGTATAAAGAGACATGATTGCCTAATATAATGGGAGTAATGATTTTGATATAATGAAAAGTATATTGTAATGATTACAACATAAATTAATAATAAAGTAAAACATAAAGCTATTAATAATTTTGATGTTTTATTCAACATGCAATAATGATTATCTACTAGTGAAATTCCCACCATTATTCAAAAACACATTTCCCCTTTCCATAGGCTTTCAAACATCTCGACACTTTATTATAGTTTTGTATAAATTATTTTTAACTTTGATTATATTTTTTTCCCATTAGTTTTATTGACTATATTAACTCAAAATATAAAATTATATTAAATATTTTTATATAAACCCTCACCCTACACATAAAAACATCTATCCCTCATCTCCCCCTGTTCCCCTATTTTGTTCTGCTCTATTTCTAGTAGCTTTAAATTCATCAATATACCGAAATATAAGTAAGTGTTCATTTCATTTCATCAAATTAATTAAGTGACAGAGGGATATGAATAAATATATTTATATATACATAAATATATACAAATATAACTATATATTTTCTGGGTATATGAAATGTCATTATTTTTCATTAATTTTTATATCAAGAAATTGGATCATTAAATGTTCCAAATTTGTAATAATTATTGTGTGTATTTTTAGTTCATTTAATATAATAAAATATTAACAACATCTATAAGGGTTGAACCAGGGATGTGGGTTAAGGTTGTTATATATCGTATCAGAGCAATGATCTAGATAATTCTGGAAAACATGATCATAATTAATAATTTGAACTATGCCTCCGAAGTAAAATTGTTTTCCTTGTGTTCCCGAACAAATTGTGAGAACACACTTCTTATGTTGGGGAATAATGTTATAGACCAGAAATTATAAACATTGTTATGTAATAAAAATATTTTATTAAATGAATATATATGTAATTTCAACTTGGTGATAATATTATTAAGATGATTTTCTAGAAAAATAATAAACGAAATTAAGTGTTTTAATTAATATCATTAAAAGTTAATTACAATTATTATACTCAATTATATATATTATTTATAATAATTAAATTTATATTCTTAAGAATAATATGGTTTAACATTGTTTAAAATAATATTTTAAAATAACTATATTGATTTTTTTTTATTAAAGTTTATTTTATATTATAATATTAATAAAGAGTAATTTTTTTATAACAATTTTAATATTATTAAAATAATATATTTTATAATTAATTAAGATATATTATGTTTTTTATAAAATTTATAAATTTTAAATAAATATAATTATCATATTAAAAAAAAATATTTAGGATTTATTTAAAAATGTAATTTGATTTATTTATATTAAATAAACAAATTATATATAAATATATAGATTTTTATATTTATATTCAATCATGTTGAAATTTTATATAAAAAATAAAATTTATATAATGGTTAAAAAAATTATCAAACTGTTATATATAGAAAATATATGAAATTTTTAAAAAATAAAATGGATAAGTTTCGATAATCCAAATTGATAAAATAAAACAATATGAATTAAAATAATAAAAAATATAATAATGGATTTACAAAAATAAAACTGTATGATTGAAAATAAAGAGACGTGATTGACTAACAAAAGGGAGGAGTTTTTTAGATAAAAAAAGAAATATTGGAATGACTAAAAGATAAATTTATAATAATTTAAAATATAAATATATTAAAATTTATGTGCTTCTATTTAACCATCAATCTTGATTCTTCTCTATTGAAATGAACACCATCAATCCTGAATGCCTCCTTCCCCTTCCACCGGTTGTCATACTACTCGATCCTTTTATAAAATTTTGGATCAACATTTTTTTCTTTTTTGTAATTGTTTTTCTCATTAGGTTCTTTGATTAATGAAAAATGAAATATAAAAATATATAATATATTCTTATTTTAACCCTCCATTTTCACATCCAATCATATGATCTTCATCTCCCCATGTACCCCCATTTTGATTTTCTCAATTTATAGTAGCCTCAAATCCCTCAATTGACCAATAAACATATAATGGTTCATTTCATTTTCTCAAATTTGTTGTTTTTCCAAGGGTTAAAAATATATGTTTCTGGGTATACATACATATATACACCTATATACTAATATAGTTTCAATTTAAGTTAAAAAGGATTATTTCGTTTTAAATTTTATTTCTTTTACCATGACTGGTAAAAGTATCTGGTATGTAATAAATGTTTTTTGTATTTTTTACTTTCATTTAATGAAAAAATATAATCAAATTTTATATAGGATGATTCCAGGTTGAGAGTTCGGGTCATTATAGTTTTTTAATTACATTATAAATACTTTTTTATATTTTACCTATAATAATATAAAGACCCATGAGAAAATAATGTCAATGTGTGGTACACAAACCACCCCACGACATTAGGAATTTTCATTATAAAAATATTACCTAGAAAATTAGGCAAAATTTTATTTGTCAAATATGTATTTAAAATATAATCATAGAAAATTATTAGTCACATATGTTTCATAAATATGTGATAATAATTATTTATATTGAAAAGGAAACTTCTATTACATAAATTATATTTATTAAATAAACTATAGTATTTATTAATTATATATAGATATAATGTATTATGTTGTCCATTATAATATAAATTTATCTTTTAATATAAAAATAAACATTTTAAATGAGGAAAATATAAACAAACAATGCTCAATCATTTAAATGTATGCATTATATTCGATTTATTATAAATAAATTCACCACAAATAATTTGTATATAATATAATATATTTTATATGTTACAAAAATATCTATTCTAAATCATAATTTATATAATTAAGGAATAATATATTAATATAAAATAATTAAATTTATTTATAAATATAATAAATCAAATAAATCAAATATCTAATTTATCTTTATTTATAAATATATACAATAATGGAACATTATAAATATTGATGTTAAAACATGATGTATACATTATTAATAAATAAATATTTTATCATGAAATTAATATATTATATATCTATTATGTAATTTATTTTCATAAATATCCATTTTTGTGTTTTAAAAAACAACATTTTTACACATTAAGTGGGAAATCACACAAAGGACTCAACCATAAAATATGTCAAAATTCATATTCAAACACAAAACTAGATCTAGAAATGGAAACTCTTTTTGTGACATTATACTGATCCATTATATTGGTTTGGTGGGAGGGATTGTTGATTAATATGATGATAAGGGGTTTCGTGGGATACTATCTAACATTGATTATTTCACTAGAAAAGACTTGGGAGTGATGCATAATAAGACATCAGTACTCCGGATATGCATGATGTATCATATCATTACAAAATACAATATTATCCTCCTTTTTTGAGTTTTTTTTGGAATCTATTTTTCTCAGAGCATCTAGTAGTTGTTAGATGATATTTTTTGGTGCTGATGCATTTAAAGAAGGATTCAGATGTTGTAAAATGTTTTGGTGGTTGAATAATAATAATGGTTTTGTCTAATTTGACGAATCATTTTCAAATTGTAGAAGATGTAATTGTTATGAATTATAACAGTTTTTGACAAAATATTTACATTGAAAAGTCCATAACTAACCGTGGATATTTTTTATGGTAAATTTAAATTTATTTTAAATTGTACATTACAAAACCATACCACATATAGGAACCTTCCTGAACATATTAATTAATAAAACATCACTCATGATGCACCTAGTGTATCTATCTTCTCTATAAACCATATTATCGGGGTTTATGAAATACATTAAGGCATGTGAGTAACGATGGACATTTATAAAAATCATAAAGCATATGGACCATTACACATGCTAACATTTGAGAATATCCGATGACACATAAATATGAATGATTCATATAAGAGGATCTATTATCAAAATTTCCATCATGAATCATTAATTGTTCAAATGTAAGTAGGTGAGAATGTTTATAATTTCTGTATCGAATAAAAATATATCATGAAGATTTAGAAGTTTCCCATCAATCCACTGAATATATATGAAAAGAGAATGTCGGTGAATGTCTTGTGTATGTCAATTTATTTTCCATTTGAAGAGTGCCTCTAAAGGGGATCAACATCACATCGTCTCTATTTATGTGTTCCAACATAAATGATTACTAATTTTTCAATCATAATCAATGTAGATTTTCATTTATTGACATCAAGGGAAATAAGTCCATTTGATAAAATCTAAATCCAAGGGATACTTTGCTGGAATTATAAAACATTAATCGATGCATCAAACAATGGATTTAGAAATTAAAAATTACTACACACATAACATCCCAAAATGTTATGATTTTTATGAATCATAATATCATATTATTTGAATTTTAATATTTTCATAGATAAGGCTAAATCATTATTTTTATCAGAATATCTCATTCCAGGAATGTCAATCAGTGATCAAATGATTTTCCAAAATCTTGCTAATGTACATAGGCTAACGCATGATAATTAGTATTTCCTATTTGAGTCCCCCAAAAGTGATATATATATATAAATAATATTTTATAACATGTTACAAAAATATTATAATCTGCATTTAACATAAATTCAATATAAATTTTTTCCCTTTAATTCGTGGGAATTTTACGAGTCTGCATTTTCTGACGGCGCGCGATTCTGAGGCCCAGGGTTCCCAGAATGATCCGTTGAATTTTTGTTAAGATTAAATTAACGGGCATATGGGGTTTTCTTGAAGAAGTGGAATAACTCATAAACGGTAACTTAGATCCGAAATTGGAGGCCACCATTGAGCTCAGGATTGCGGGTTTACCCTATATGTGACTTAAGTTTTGTCGGTGCGGGCCTTCGGTGAGAAATCTGGAAAATGGAATAACCATAAATAAAATAATTATATAATGTTATTGTATTTTCAGATTATTATAACTCACAAATGGTATGTAGGATTAAAAATCCAATACCACCATTGATCTCATGAGGGGAGGATTTGTTTATGCAGATACTAACTTGGGTCGGCGAGGGCCACCAGAGAATGTTAGTATTTGGCCGCAAACAAAATAATTAAGTGACAATTATTTTATTTTAAAATTCATAAATTTTAAACGGTAACTCAGATTGGTAATCATAGAGTACTGTTGGGGTTTTTGGGGCGTGTTTCACCTAGGCAGAGCCTATCCGCAACCGTAGTGGGTCGCAAATGGATGTTCATAACATTATGAACTTTTTTGGGAATGTTCAGTAATTGTGCGAGCGACGTTTTATATATTTTGAACCGGTACTAGGAAATTAAATTTGTGGATGCCGCAGAAATCGGAGTTCCTGTATTCGCTTAACGCAACCTTTATCGCAGTTTCATTTTTTTGGGGATGGAAGTTAATTTTTGGGGATTCTAAATAAAATTAAGTAAATATTTTTGTAACTTATTTTTATTTTTTTAGTGGTTAAACCCCCCAAGTGGAGGTCAGAGGTGGGGTCCACCACTACCTAACCACCCTTGGGAGGATATATCTAGGTGGGGCCCACTATCTTGAACCCACTTAACCCCCCTTTTAAACCCATGAGCTCCTCATTAATGGGAAAAACTCTTGAAACCTTCCACCTTCCCCCATAATGGTGCCGATTAACCCATTAATGAAGTGAGGTAGATTATTTTAATTAAACTCTTCACCTCCACTAAATTTGAATTTGAACCATCCCTTAGAAATAATTAAATGATTTGCCTCATTTAATTAAACAAATCGATGTGTTGTTGTGGGAAAGAATTAAATGAGGCCATCCTTTTTCATTTTTGGGGTTGGCACAATCCTATGGAAAGCTGGAGAGAGAATATCTTTGTCCTTCCAACAAAGAACCACCAAATAACTCCATTTATTCCATGAAGAACATAAAGAGTGCACCTTGTCTTCGAAGAACCTGAAGAATCATCTTCTTCCTTCTTCAACCATATCAAGGAAGGGAAGCACCGCTGTCCATGAAGTACACTGAGGGCATCGTCTCGACTCGTCTTCACCGAGCTCTACCTCCTCCATCGTTGACAGAACGTCATCCGTCTTCCACGACGTCCGTATTCCACAACACATCAACGTATAATGACAAATACGAGGTTAGGGGATTTGATTATTTTAATGTATATATTATACCCTCGTTCCTCGTTGTTTATTGAGGTTCGATAATGGCTACTTGTTATCACCTAATGTAGAGGGCACGAGCCGAACCAGCACGGACTGACGCACCTTCATTGGTTCTTGTTTGGTTGATGTAGAAGGTGGAGCCAAAAGGGTGTGGTGTCGTTGCACTTCGCTTGAGAAGAACCACATATAGGAGGGTTGTGGCGGACGAAATAGGAACCGCGGCCGTGAGGGTTGTGACTTATAAAGAAGAGCAGCGCTGTCATGCCCTGCAGTGGAGCTAAAGGTCACAACCACGTCGGTCTGTGAATGTTGTGGCATGTTGCCGTCGTGCCGCACAGAGGGAATCAGAACCGTGGTGTCGTGGTGGAGGTGGGGAGGCGGCCAACCGAGCTGGCCGTTATAGAGACAGACCTGTTGAACCAGCAGGGTCCCACGGCCCCAGAACTGTTGCATCGCGCCAGTTCTGTTCGACGAACTAGGGGGGCACCCCCCTCACTTGTGTGGTCAGCTGGGCTGCCCCTCGGCCGGGCCTCATCGGGCAGGGCCGCCCGTTCGACCTGACCGTCTCTTCGGGTCGGGCCGTCCCCTTTGCTCGGGTCCCTTCCTATGACTGGGTCGGGCCGGGTCAGTCCGACCCCGTTGGACAGACCAGGCTCCGCTATGGTCGTGTACACCTTTTAGCACTCATTTTAGGGCTACATGTGTCCAATTGACGTACCACCTGCGGAGATGGAATTCATGGAGCTAGACGATTCATTGGAGTACTCCACTTGAGGTTTGGACATAGTTGGAGTATGGCCAGGTTGGTTTAAAGCTAAAAACAAACCGGGCCACTGGAATGAAAATGCCAATAACTCTTAGACCATGCATCTGATTGACGAGCCTTCTATCGCATTGGGTTCCTTATTATGATATGGAACTACTTGATACACAAACTCCAGACTTCGTGATAGTTTATGTATCGACACTTGGATTGAGTAGCGGACCCTCCCAAAATTGAGCATGTTGTGTGCGGGAACCCTAGGGATGGCTATGACTTACATGTACTAGAATCCTCCTTGGGATCGACAGTGATGACTACTGTACCAGAATCATCAATGTGTTTGACATAATTGACTAATGTACAGGGATCCTCCTTGGGTCTGACATTTTTGACTTCTGTTCCTGTATCCTGTGTGGGTCTGACAGAATAGCGGTCATGTATCCTGTGTGGGTATGATAGCTTAGCTGGTCCTATATCCAATGTGGGTCCGATAGCATAGATAAATTAGTGACTATATCTGATCTTCAATATCACTCTTTAATATCTGCTCCTATATCAGGTGTGGTTCTGACAGCTTAGCTGGTCCCATATCATGTGTGTGTCCAACAGCTTAGATAGAATCAGTGACTACATATGACCATCTCTATCACTCTATGAAAGATATATACTTGTGTGAGATAAGTCTTTTTTTAAACCATTATCATCATGGTGATTGACATTACTTCCTTTTTGGACTTGATTGTGCTTGGGATCGAGGTTTGGAGTTGAACTGTGTTTAGTAACATAGGTATATGTATGGGAATATACCTAAGGTTGGTTGATACTTCATGTTTGTATATTTTTTAAGTGGTTTATCTTTAGTAGATTCTGGGAGACCTTCGGGGGTCTCATGGTCCCCTACTGAGTATTGTTATACTCACCCATGCACAGGCATTGTCCGCACCTTGTTGTGTTCTATGCAGACAACAGACATCAATGATCGAGGCTGAGCGTGACAGACAGGTGGCTGCTTGGAGCTAGAATAGACGGGACATACCTCAGGGACGAGTTGTTATAGTTATGTAACTACCCTTTACGTAGGATTCCCCGATGGATGATCCAAGAGTTTTTTTCCTTATTTCTTGTAATTGTTTTTGTTGTTCAGTTGTGTTTTTATACTGGCCCATTTACATTCATCACTACCTTTGTATTTAGTTTTACTTACTGATTTTGTTCCAGCTGTGTACCTTGATTTTGTGTGATTTCTATTTATAATGTCAATACCTTTTGGGAATAGGGATTTACGCCTTTGGTGCTAGTCTCCAGCCCCTAGCCTATGGAAGGCAGGCTTGGGGTAGTCACGGTATGGGTCCCGCGGATGGGTCGTGACATTAGCAATCCCAAAAATCTATTGAGTTGTTTGATTAGTAATCATTCACCTCCAAAAAAATTTGTGACATGACATTCATTGAAGATATTAACTATATAACATAAATTTATTCATATGAAGCTGAAAACAAGTTTATTGGCACGGAACTGGTATTTATTCAAAACTATCATCTTGTTATTTATTAATTGAAATATTCACCATTCAAAAGACTATTTTCATCTAAAACATATCATTTTATTTTTAATTTTGTTAATCATTGTGGGATATCTAAATAGAGTTTTAGAGTGATTCAGACTATAAAATTTTAGAAAATGAAATATATGTATTTTTCCCAAGGGAATGATTTTTAATTGATATAGAATTATGCCACCTTAGGTTGGTTCTCAATGGATATCTATTGTTTGATGAGAAGTTATATTTTAATATTATAGTATCTTTAAAAAACGAATTGTAGAAAATTGATTTTATAATTGATTTTCAGTTACCAATTACTTGATGTATGGTATATGTTTTTATGTATGCGGAGTTTCAAGTAAAAATCATATTATAGTGACTTATATTGATGTGAAATTGATTAATACAACATCAAGAATGACATAAGGATCAACATCATTATGAATAAATAAAATATGACCCTTTTGAGAGGATTTTAGTTACTAATAAATGTTTTAAACTAAAATATAATTTCTAAAATAAAATCACAAACACTAAGTCATACTGATCACATCATCTATTTGATTGATGTTCGATCATTCCTAAAACATTACAAAGGACATAAGAAAAAATTTATTAATGTATTAAGACAATATATGCACGGTTTTATTGTATTTTTAGTGATTGAAACACTATTTAATCTTAAATATCATTTTTAAACCGAATACACATATTTTATTTCATACTGATCACAACATGTATTTTATTAAGGTGTAGATGATTCTATCATGTCCGAAATGACATATGAATAATTTTTAATAGTAACAAAACAATTTGAATGTGTTTCCTCAACTATCATAATGTTACATCACTTTTTTAAGGAAATATCATTTTAATCTGAAAAAACACATTGACTCATTTAAAAATTGAATACACAAACTACTGAATATAAAAAGGTCAAATAAAGAAGATATAACTTAGTGAAGAGAACAAATAGTACATGAGTACATCATCATTATTTTATATATTGATAATAATTTTTCCTATGATATTTTTTTCACATAATAAAACACAAAATTGATAAATATGAAACTATTAACAATAAATTTATTTATTCATGATCATTATGAGAATTAACTACATATGTGTCAAGATATAATGATAAATAAATTAATGAAAGTAATTAAATAAAATATTGAGAATAACTACTAAATAATTTTTATATTTTCACCTCTTCATGATTTCTGTTTACATTCTTACACAATGGTTATAATATATTTTCATTTAAAAAAATATATTTCGGATTTTAAATAATTTTTGTATTTTTAGTCATTGTATTACTGAAAAATATAATAAAACACGGATTAATATGTATTTTAAATGATATTGTAACTATCATCGAAAATACCTCATATGGGATGCTTGTTTGTTGATGGAATATAATATATTTCATAAATTTATGAATTTAATAACCAAAATCAATTCCATTAGTTTTTAATGTTATCAAATAACATTTCAATATATTTTACATTATCAAACAAAATTTTACATATTAGTGGAGAATGATTAATGCTTTATTCTAAACACAATATCATGGTTACAATGAAAGTGCCAGCTGTGAGTGTACCAATCCTTTCAAATTACCATGATTGATGATTAAACTAAGATATTTTGAAGATAAATTCATGGATCCATGGTATTGAATCTACTTTAACAGATAAATGAGATTTCCTAGCTCTGAGCAAAGAAGATCGACAAATTGTGATAATAATTAATTAAATTAAATTAATTAATTAATTGCAAGGTGATTCTCTATTAATTGATACGTTTTACCATGGATGTGTGGTGCCGATTCATTGAAATTTACAATCTATGGATTGGAATCCATTAGTAGTTATCCACATATGGTCTACATATATCTGTACATTTCTGATGTGTCTCTGGGTGCCAGCGAACATGATCATTATGCTTGCGATGTCCGCCTTTGTTCACCTTGAGAATTTCATCAAAATTGTTTTCCCAGATCTGGTGGAGGATGATCTCTCTTATTCATGAGTGTGTTCATCAATATGGAATAGTTCTCTAGTCTTGGATGATTTTTCTTCAAATATGTTGTTGATACAAAAATTGGATATCCAGTTCAATGAACCCAAGGATTATTAGATAATAATAATATAACAAGGAATTTAATTCACCAGTTAATAATAAATAATTAGCACACTTTCTGTTACATATTTTATTATTCCATGTGAAACCCCATGTCAAATAACAATATAAAAAATATTATTTCCATGAAATGTTCTAAACATGAAAGTTATATTTATATTTTATTTAACCAAATAATATTTAATATTATTTCTCACCGGACCCATATTGTGGTCCACCAATCCTCCTTAATATTTATCAGGCTTTGAATAATGACTATTTTTAATTAAATAAATGTAACTACATTACTCTAGGATCAATAAATATGTCATTTGCAATATATACTCTTGAATTACTAGAAGAGAAATGAATGATAAGAGGCATACAATAATAAGTATTAAACAACAACCAGGAATAATACTAATTCTACATGTTAAATAATTAATAATTTGACTGAGATAATATCTACTCTTAGTGTGTGAACCACTTGACCACATTCTCATTGGAAATAGGCTAGCTTACTAATGTATAAGATTACGTTCTAGAAAAGGATCAAGGAACCCAAGATAATGAATTGGATGTCACAATGATATGACACATCATATGAATGGTTACTGTGTAATATAATCCCTTTGTCCAGATATCTCTAATAAAGAGGTCTTCATGCATGTCCCATCAACCAGTATGATCAATTTCCTATTATTTCACCTCCCTGAATTAACCTTTCATACAGAATACCATGGTCGTGTATTTAGTTAGGCCATATCATTTACATAAAAGGCCTGAGGTATCTACGTTTGTAGAAGTGAAAATTCCTTTCTCACATTACACATTAATATAGTATTACTCGTGACACACACAACATATACTACCTTGATGTTAACATCATTAATCAATGTTTTTATCCATACATCCAACTTTGGGAGGCATAATACCCATTAATAATAATCATAATGTCTAAAGACCAATAAACACGTCCAAAGATAAGAACATTCAATGACACATATGAATGTGGATTTCCTATTGGCATGTAGTCTATTTATAATAACCTCCTGGATATTAGCAAGGGAGAACACCATTATAAGAGCCACATAGAATCATTAGTCTCCACCCTTGATAGCTTGTAACATTTGTGTCCCTTCAAATGATATCATCCTATTATAGAATATATATTCAGGAATTGTTTCATGGAACATATGGGATCTCATCTAAGAATGGATCCTCTATGGCCATTTAGTGCGAATGATATTCTTAGAAAATTATCACATACAATGTCACATATAAGAAAATCATGATGTTAAAAAAAGTTTATTGATATTACTCCAATGAATACAAGATTATCCTCATGTAAAAAGAAGTTGGTTTCTAGGGAACCAACTCCAACAGCAAACCACTTCCACTAAACAAAACTACAAAATATCATGTTAGCTAGATATCACCTGATAACAATACTTCTTCGGATATATTACATTAATCAAGAGATCCACCATGTTCTCTTTTATGGACACTTTTCTCACTGAAACATCAATCCATTTATAGAAATCTCATAAGATGTTATACTTTTGGAGTATGTGATTTTCCCATTTATGTGACCATTGATCATTTTCATGCTCCATCACTTCATTATATTTCCAATAGAATATAATGGCATCCTTCCTACAAGATCCAACATCATGATCTGGGAAATTTTCCAAATCTTAATGGATTCCATGGATTCATCATAAGCCTCTGTATATTCAGAATCCTCTATAGAATAAGCAACAAATATCTTTTTCGAAATTTTCCATATAATAACTCTTCCGTTGAGATAGAGAACATATCATGGTTGTGACTTAAGATCATTCTGATCAATATGAAAACTTGCATCATCATACCCAATGATGAAAATTTTCTCATCTCGACCATATAGGAGCAACATATCATTTGTTTTCCGCATATACTTTAAGATTGCCTTGACAGACATCTACTATTAATCTTGTAGACTTGCGTGATATCTACATACCATGATATGTGTATTGGAAAAATCAAGTATGGTGCATAAAATGGAACACATGATTGATCCTATCATTGAAGCATATAGAATCTAACACATCCCGTCATTTTAATGATGTGTTTGGGGACACATTTTCTTAGAAAGATGTATACCATATGACACTCCAAAAAATAAATTCTTTGATTGTTCCATACAAAATATCCTTAGTATTTGGTCAATGTTTGTACTAAGATATAGTCCAAGAAGCCTCATGGATCTATCATGAATGATCTTGATCCATTGAATGTGGGCTTGATCAATTATATCCTTCATGGATAAACAATAGTTCATCCTGTCCTTGACTGACTACATTAATTGTATGTTTTATCCAAGAAGCAATTTTTCATCAATTTCCAAAACTAGGATGAAGACCCCATTCCCATTAAACTGCTAGATAATAGATGGCTCATGTTCATTATTTATGAAACCAAATTCACTTATGGCTTCATTGAATTGATTTTTCCATGACCTGGATGCCTGATTTAATCAATAAACAGATCTCTAAAACATTCATACCATTTTTAGAATCAAATAGTGGTGCATTCCCTTTTGGTTGTGTCATATAGGAAACTTCTGGAAGGTTCTTATTAAGGAATGTAGTTTTGAAATCCATCTTCAAAATCATATAGTAATGGAAAGATACTACGGAAAGTGTGATTCTTATGGATTTAAACATGGAAATTTGATAAAAGGATTCATCATATTCAGTTCATTGATTCTATTTAATACCATTAGTCACTTTCCTTGCTTTATAAGTACTAACATGAACTTTTTGCCTAGATTATTATTCAATATCCATTTACATCGAACATGATTTTCAATAACCGGAACAAAAAACAAATTCTAGAACATTTTCTGGTACATTGAATCCATATCAGAATTCATGGATTCTATATTTCATATTTCTTATGAGATCTAGGCTACTTCCTTTTTGGATATAGGTTCATCATTGTCCAACCATAATGATTCACCACCCTCTGTGAAAAAGAATCCATATATATCTGGTTCCCTTACCACTCTTATATTTCTATGCAGTATTTGTGTTTCCAGAACCACCTCTTCCATAGGGACACATGGAACTTGTTATGGAACCATCTCAGCTATATCATGAGAATTAACATCATCATTGTCAATCATTATCCCACTATAAAGTTTTAGGATGTCATCCCTCTCTAGAAAAATGGACTTTCTAGCAGCCACCACATTCTTGTATGAGGGGGTGTATTAGTACAATCCCTCTTTTTCCTTGTGATACCAAATAATGATACCCTTTGTCCCCCAGGGTTTTAGTTTGATTCCAAAGAAAGCCTTAACAAATTCCTCACATCATCATACATGTGTATACAATATAGTGGGTTTCATTACACCCTAGTGCTATATTGGAATCCTATTATCTATGTAAGTTGGTACATTGTTATATGTGTATTTCGCAGTTTCCAATGCATATCACCTAAAGAATTATGGATTTTATTATTGAATCTTCATTGACCTTACTATGTCCAACATGGTATGGTTCCTCCTTTGGCTATCACCATTCCACTGTGGTGTATAATGTTGTGTTTGTTGAGATAGAATCCTAGACACCGGTAAAAGTATGATGAACTATTGGTTACAATATAATCCTTCATTAATCCAATCGAATCTTATTTATCTTTCTACTGAGATGATTGTATTAATTTTTCTTAAAATCCTTGAATTTATCAAAGAATTAGACATGTATCTAATTATTTATACATAGCCATATCTACTAATGTCATTAGTAAATATAATTATGTTATAATATCCACCTCTACCCCCTACTGGAAATGCTCCACACACACATGTGTGTACCAATATTAGAAGCTCTTTGTCCCATTCAACCGATGCTTCAAAAGGAGGTTTGGTTATTTTACCTTATATAAAATTGTGACATATATCAAGTAGTTTTAGGTCAAAAGAGTCTAAAATACCATATTGACAGAACATTATCTAATGTTTTTTTACATGATTGAGACATTGATGACATAACTGGGTGCGGTATGAGTCATGTAAACTTGTTTTGTTATTATTTGAAAAATCATGGTTCTCATAATTTAATACATAATGTCCATTATTTAAAAGCACCATTCCATAACATATTTAATACTTAAAAAAGTAACAAAATTTATTTCATAACATGAAAATAAATAATTTTTTATCAAAACACGATACAAAATTTATGTTCTTGGTAAGAGTAGGAACATAAATGCAGCCATGTACAACCAAAATCATTCATATTGGTAATGTGAGGTGGTATACACCAATTGCAAGAGCATCCATCCTCATCCATTAGAAGCTCACAGATCCTCCCCTACTCGGGCAATTTTATAAAATGTACTTGGTTCCTACATTTGAATATAGATGTCAACAATACAAGGTGTATCAAATGAACAATATCTAGAATTGAAAAAAAAATAGAAAAATTATGTACCTTTGGATTCCACTTTACTCTATGAACACTGCCACTTCCATTGGCATCACTTTCCACTTACAAAGAATATCACCTACTATTTCATTCTAGGAATTTAGATCTTCTTCTTCTTGGTTGGAATGTTCTAGGAGGATTTAACGTTTTTTATTAAACTTTTGAACGTTTTCCTTGTCCTTCATCTTCATATTCACCATAAGGATAGTATGGTTTTTTACTCCCCATGTCCTTATCAACATGTAAAATTAGGGTAATAATCTTTATAGACTATTCTCATAATTTCTCATATAATAATTCACAATAAAACTAGAGAAGGTCATAGGCAACGATGATAGTATGATATTTTTTTGAAACACATCTGCGAATGTAATTCCTAAGATGTCCAGATACTCAATGTGTCCTATATTATTTAAAATTAATGGTCTAGTTGGCCTATACTCTCCATGACTATTGGTGAACAATGCAACTGAGATCTCATACCTCTCATATCTCACCTACTCATGATATGATCCCAAAGGTGAGATATCGAAATATATTAATCTATTACCTCATGTTTCCACAAAAAATCATTGGACATGGATGGTAGAATGAGAGACTAAATACATGAAGCATCATTTAGTGGTTTCTCCTACATAGAATGTTCTTCATCAATAACCTCATATCCAGATGCAACTGATAAAGGATCTTCCAACAGAAAACGATTCTTCTCAGGGAGAAGGATAACCCGATTATTCCTTTTCCACTCCAATAAAATAGTTCTTGAGAGAAGGTTTTTCTTCATTATTATGGATCACAATGATATTTTTGATTTAATTTTTTTATTTTGTATCTATATATTTGATTAATTGAGTTTGTGAACTTTTCATGATAAATATAGTCAACTAAATAAATTAATATTTACTTTTCTCCCTCTGTTTTTTTGAAACCAAATAGCCCTCACCACTGGCTTCATAATATCATGTTTCATGGACATAATAGTGTAATGGATCTATATTTACCTTTAAATTTCCCTAAAATGGTTTTCCATGCATCTTGCCTAGTTTTAGGTAGGCATTCCTAATATCTACTGCATTAATTCACAACCCCATGATCTATTATGTGGACTCCCCAATCTTGAAATCCTTAATTTTTTATTTCAATATCCATTGCATCTGAGTTGCCCCATGTCCAGCTAGGGATTTCAAACCTTGATGTAAACTACGTTATGTCAACTAGAAACCTAAAATTTGAATTTCCCGTTAATTTAATGCACCCAAATTTGGTTTGGTCATGCACTTTTAACTATAGTTTTATTCTAACTGATGTAATTGAAGGAAATAGAAACATAGTATATAATTGATGATTTTAACATTTATGCATTATTTTCTACTTTTTAACATTTCACATGATTGTTAATAATAATTGGGTTATACTTGAGTGATTCAACAAGTATAGATAATATTTATACATAATCCAAATTATATTAGTCACACCTTTTACGGTTGATAATTCAAAACATATTTGATTATGTCAAATTTCCATAATGGATAACCAAAAAACAGAAAGAAATAAATAATGTATATGATCATGAGATTCACTATTGATTAGTTTGTCTAGTTATTGAAAAAATAACCATGAAAACTGGGATACAACCCATGACCTATTTAGGGTTTTTGTTTATAGTTTTCCACATATCCACCTAGGTATCTCCTAGGATTGATTTTGCCTCATCTACAAACATGACCTGCCTCCAATATCTTGGGATCTCAATCCATTACATAAGATTTTTAAATAAAAAAATGTGAGGGGTACAATTGGTATTACATAAATGAATCCACGGGTACACAGACCCTAAAAATTAATGTGATGAAGGCATGTATGCCAACAATATTAATTTAATAAATAAATTAAAAGGGAATCAATCACATAGATATGTTCATTCTAGCTCGGGATCATCCACATACATGAAATGAGTTACACATTTAATAAAACCACTATTACATTTTTTAATCAATCGTATTAATATTGATTAAACTCGAATTGATTAGTCACTATCTTTAATTAAACAGTACTTTTTATCTTAATACTCGTATGAATTTCCTTGATATTATCATTGAAAACCTTGTACAAAACATGTACCATTTAGAAAACACGGTGAATACCCATTCGAAAAAAACCCTATATGTATTATACTTGTATATATATTATTCATTGTGACATGTATCATGAAAACAAATTTATAATTGTAACGCATATCATACATGATGAGAAGATCTTTAAACATTACCATGGGAAATGACATGTGAGGTGTACATCATAAATCATCAGAGTACACAACATGTCCAATGGGTTGCACCCCGTGTTGACTCCACCTTACATGGTAACTAGCTGGGAAAGCCATGTATGGGATACAGGACTTGTCCCTGACCATAAGGGACTACACATTTTTTCCAACGGGACACACGACATGTAGTCTAGTACATAGATTCCTAGTGTGTCATGGTCAACATGAATTATAATCATTAACAACACCATGTGTCATTAAATCATATGTATTGAGTAATTACTTATTTAATCCTGATGTGCTAAACTCGAATATACGGTTTGTGATACTAATTAAATGTCATGTACTATATATTAAATGACATGTAAAATTGAATACATGGCGTTTACTGCAATGTTACTAAGAAAAAATTCATCGGTCCCTCTATATGAGATCCTTAATTTAATTTTCATCATAAATTTATTAATTTCTACTAGATCAACGAGAAATGTAAAATGAGGAACAGGTCTCAAAAATCAATTTACATGAACTATAAAACAAAAATTGAATAACTAAATTATAAAACCATAAATCACCAATGAATTATTTAAATATTATTAAATGAAAATATAACTGATTAGATACAACATGAAGGTATTGGGTGTAGTGGAGCGCTGGATGTGCATGAACCCAAAATCTAAAATTTCTACGATTGATGATTAATCCGGGATAAATATGATGATAAAAAAAATATCCAAATAAATTAATGAAAGATAAAAGAAAATGGAGTGAACTTCGAACAAAGAAAATAAGATCAACATACTTTGATTATAATTAATTTTTTAAATTATAGACTTAACTTCAAGGTGTTTGTTTTTTTCATTGTTGTGTTTGACAATGATTCTAATGTGCAACTTCATTGTGTTCGAAAATAAATGGACATGAATCCAATAACAGCGATCCACACATGCTCTGTAACATCCCATGAATATTTGTATTATTTAACGATAAATTTTATATTGCTATGTCAACCATTAATCAAAAAAACTGTCTTCTTATGAATAAAATAAATATGAAATAGAGTAAACACACAAAATGAATGAATGTAACTTTATTCAAATAGGGAACACCATAGTAACTATAATACACTATGATAAAATAGGAAACATAGATAACAAAAGATACAAACTAAACCCCTATTAAGAATACATGACAACCACTCAAAACAACGTGAACCCCGAGAAGATGATAGGGGTCTTTAGCATTCATAATAAGAAACAATAGAATGGCTGAAGCCACCACATCTACACTGAGCACCAACGGAATGACTTGAACCATCTTCTCGTTTTTCTTCTCCAATCACCTTGTGTTTAAGACACCCTAAGAACAGGTTTTATATGAAACCAATTATTTTACTATTTTCTATGTAGCTATTGGGTATTTGAATTCCTTGACTGTAGGTTAAAAGGGGTTTTATTTTTAAAAAAATAGGGAGTTTATCATCTTTATGAAAAACAGGGGTTTTAAAATGATTTTATAATTTTATTTTATGTTTTGAAACTATGTCATTAAATGTCATAGTTTTAAATAAAATAATAGTTTTATGAACCTAGTTGTTTTCACTAACCCTAATGTTTATTTATATAGTTAAAAACCTAATAATTTAAAGTATCTTTTAAATAATATAACTCCTAAAGAGGGTATTTTATAAGTTGGGGACCAATATACCTTTAATAATTATTTTGAAGATGTATATTTAGTAATGCTTTAATAACCCTAATGTAATATTTTAACTACATGAAACAATGTTTTCAACTTATGGGTATTTTAAATTTGTGACTAGGAACCCTAGTTTTATAAAACTATAAAATTTTTGAATAGTTAATAGGATATTATTAATGTTTTCATTTATTATTTTAACTTATTTTTATAGATACTCAGGGTTTAAAAATAAAATATACGAATAAATTAATGTGCATTTTTTTCAAATATAAATGTTTATCAATTTTAATAAAAATACAAGGGGACCATCCAACCAAGGGAAGCCTTGTGCCAAAGCCCTCAAGGTCAAGGCCAATCCCCTAGAAACCCACGGTGGCAACCAGGGGTGTATCTAGGGCATGCTTAGAAGAGAGTCGGAGCACGAGCATAGCTCGCGCAAGGTACCAGTGCGAACGCATAGGCCAGTGTATAAGGCATGTGGTGCGCAGGGTGTATGGTTGGGCTGAAGCCCGCGGGGTGGGGGGGGTCTATAAGGCCCCGTAGAGAGTGTGTGTGTCTTATTTATGTGAGGCATGATCATTGAGGCTTATAATCCACACCCAAAAATCTCTTTGTTTCGATGTGAAAATAGATTTTTCAGTTGAAATGATATGTTTGTCGATGGATCTCTCAACTTGTGATATCAGCCGTCGAAACCGATCTCGGGTTCAACTCTAATAGACCATGGAATATTCCTGGGTTTTTTTGGAACTGTTCGATCTTCTTGATTTAATCCTGGCAGTTCAATTATTTTTAAATGCAGAGTCATCTTCTGGACCTCCGATTAGTCCCCGATTCAATCCTGGCCGTCCAGTTATTTTCACATCTCTCCCCACGGATTCCTCTTCTTATGCCACATGCATGCTGCACACCAGACACCTATCTTCCCATTTTATTTGCCTAGGCCGATAGTGGAACCATTCACATCCCTTGTTTCCACGAAGTTGGAACCACCTAGTAATAGTCGGCCCTAGATCCCCTCGACACCTCTTCACATTAGGTTGGACATTTTATTTCCCTTTTAAGCCTCGTGTTGCACCGATGTGTGGCACAGTTACTTCGTGTTTTTCTCCACAGAGTTTCTGACCTGTCGCGACGACCTCACTTGCTCCTTCACCTCCTCTCCAAGGTGGATCAAACTAGTAGTGTAAGGGTTTTTTTTCCTTTCCATTCTCTTCTCTTCCTATGCAAACACATATATATATATAAGTCTATTTACAAGTTATATATATATATATTACATACACAGATGTATTCAACCATGTTAAGTCTGCATAGATATTATCAATATCTCTAAGGGAATTAGTTTTATTTAGGTCCTAATTTATGAATCCCCCCATTCACACATATATATTCTGTATATACGGTTTTATGTATATATATATACACACACTTTTGAAAGAGGATATCATGTTTGGTTGTTCGTTTACAAAACCCTTTTTCTATATAGCTACATGTGTATACGGTTTTCGTATATAAATATATAAATATATATAATATGTGTCCTTGGGTGTTTATGTATTTATGTGTATATATTCATATTTTAATTTTAATTTATAATATTTCCAAATATTTCACTGTTGTATACTAAGAATTATATATCTATATAGGTTATTTTGAATCTACTTTATTCTACCATGTAAACTTTATATGTATATAGATTATTTTGGGTCTAAATAAATTTATGTTATAGTATAGAACCATCATTTTTATATAGTTATGAGAATTCGGTTTCATGGATAATAAACCCAATATGTTTTGGTTTTAATCAAATAAATGGTTACTGGATAGGTGTATTCTAATCATAAGGAAATTTAATGGACCATGATTAAATTGTGTACAAACCCATATATACACTTAGCGTATATATGGTTATGTAAAATGTATGATATAGGTTTATTTTCCAAAACCCTAATTTCAATTAATAATTATCAGGACCTAGTTTATACATTTGTACATGTAGGATTTTAATAATTTTGGTGGTTGCCAATCCAACATGTATGTTCCACTAATGAGCTTGTTTAATTAAAAAAGATATATTGTCTTTTAGTCATGTTGTGTTTTATGAATTAAAAGTAGTATTTTTGGCTTGATTAAGATATATTAGTAGATTTGGGGTTTTTGGGATCATGTTATCATGTTCTACGTATTTATTGTCTTTTAATAAACCTATTGCGGTAAATGTTAGTAGTTAATGATGTTATGGTTTAATTTATTTGTATGTTTGATGACATGTTAGTCGCAATAATTAATGGAATTTTTTTTTCATTATGTATTTAATTTCCATGATATAATAATTTTAAGGATGTCAACATTTTCACAACATGTGACCAACCCTTATCATCCATCATTTTATGTGCTTTTTATGAGTTAAATTAATGGAATCGTGTACCAAGAATTAACAGCATAGATTCACATATTTGAAACTTATCTCTTATCAACGTAGAAATTATGCCTGTTATACTGTCATATTTAATGAATTTATTTCTTCTGTATATTTCATTTCATATTTTTATTTAATTTAGTAAACATCATATAATAATAAATAATCTAATAACCCGTTATTTGGAGTGGTATGTGACACCCAAAATAAAATCACTTTAAAATGGGTATCCACTATGGTATGGGACTCCTTGGATACATAGACCCTTAAGACATAAAAGGATTGTATTGGACTGAATATGTGATCGGTGGGGCCCTATATAGCCACTCTATGCATCTATAGGTCTCATGAGACAAAACAGTGTCACGACATAAGGCCTGATAACAATTACAGTTCTGGTGAAATTCCTGGACATAGACTATTCAGGTGAAATTCCTAGAAAATGATGATTATGGTCTTGTCACGAAGCTTTGACACATTCTGGCATTATTCCCTCATCATAATGTTTTAGTAATTGTCCAACAATTGGATTTTATGATTATTAGGATATCACTGGTTCAGAGCCTTTTGTATGCACAGAATGAAGAAATGGAATGAGATTATATGTCGCCGTAGTTCTGGACCTGATATATTTAATAATATCTTTATGTTTTTACATGTGAAATGATATGGATATGGCCATTATGATATGTGGACCAGTTACATTCTTTATTAAATCATTTTTTATTATGTCTTGTGCCCTTAGAATTGCGTTTCTAGTAGTATTCATTCCCCTGCATGTTGTTAATGGTCATGAAAGAATTTAATTTTCCTAATCGGAACTGCATACTCTGATCATGATATATGTAATGTTAATTCACTTTTTTCCCAATAAGATAAATTTCCCATTGTTTAAGTTGTTTTCAATAATACTATTTCTCTTTTCAGTAAAGAAATATTATAATCAAGTTGTTTTCAAAACCCCTTGCTGTGCATAATTTGCTCACCCCACGTTTTTGTGTTTAATACATTTTCAGGTATGGGTTTGTACTAAAGATGTTTTTCAGAAGTAGCTGGTTTCCCATAACCTGAACCTCATGATCCTCTTTAATAATGGGACATGATGTATTATTTTTAAATGTATGTAATAAATTTTAGTACATCGTTCCTCTTGGGCACCGACTCCGGGCATTCGGGGTCCAAGTCCTAAAAGTAGGTATCAGAGGATGGATTCAGATAACTCTAGAAAACCAAGTAGTATAAATATATGACTGAGCATCACTAAGAAATTATATTATAACTTTTAGATGGAAGATGGAAATGTAACTACCAATCTTCTGTCACTTCCCAATGAAGCCCTAGAGACCATTGTGTCTCTAGATAGCTGAGAGAACATCCTTGATTATGCACATATCTGCATGTCATGCAAGCACCTATATGATGTGTCGAACTCATCTCAGTTGCTTAGTATACACCGGGGTTTGGGAATAGATTACCACCTTATGATGATGACCCAATTCCCCTCATATGCACATCAGGGAAGGTACTATGAGGAACTCTTCTGAGTATTCACAACAGGTGATGAATATGGCACTATGATCGTTAACACTTTTCAAGAAGCTGCTACTGCCGGAGACCACCGGGCGGCAGACCTTTTTCATATTTTGAACTACGTCTTCTAGGGACAATTGTTGGATTTCGGGATGTTAGATGATGAGTCCACCCGACTATCTTACAGGAAACAAGTGTATGTAAATGTTTCCCAACTTCATACCCATCATGCTAAACTCAGGAGACGTCATAGGTGTCTCCATGAATTTAACCCTGAATTCTCAGCCTGTGTTTGGTTTGAGGAATTAGGGATTTTTTCTACTCTATGTTGTGTTCGTTTAGTAAATCATTATGGAAACTCAGGCATTGTTATATAAATTTATGGGTTATTGAAATATTACCTATTCCCCTTCCTGTCTCTAAATTATCTGTATTGTTAAGTGAATTATCTTTAAGGTTTTTTTTTCAGATGGCTGGTCAAAAAAACATCTCGTCTCTACATGATGACATAGTATATGATATTTTGATCATAACATGCATGGTGGACTATCCATCTTTCCTCAACCTACGAGGATCATGTCAACAACTGCTTGACTTGTCAAATAGCCCTGAAATTATTTGTTCATGTTAGGATAATGACCATGCTTTCCATCTCATTTCCACTGCACAACTCCCCTGCTATTGGTGAAGGGGTAGATACTATGAAGTTATTTTTCAGTGTTTTACTCTGGAACAAAACTTTTCTGCCAGAGTATGATTCCTTATAGCTGCCCAAGATGGCCACCTCAGGGAAACCTTTATGTTTGAGAGATTAAATCATAGTATATTCAATCTCATCATCCCCCTCGAATATCTCGAGCATGATGTTGTTCGACGAGTCATTAGGGAATTTTTACATTCAGACATTTTCGAGATTTTTACTGCACGAGCCTCCCTATTGAAGCCTATGTGTAGAACACATGACAAAGAGTTCAAGACATACAACTCAAGGTGCATCTAGGCTAGTGAAACGGAGGAACTAAGTAATAACTTGGGTATTCGTTTGACCAATCCAAATCTCTCTTTTTTGTAATGTTGATCGACTGGGGGTTTTTCTTTTTATAAATAGAATAGCGAGGACACAATTATTTGAAGGAGGGAATATTGTAACATCCTAAGAATATGTGTTTTATGTAATGATAAATTTTATATTTCTATGTCACCCATTAATCGAAAAAACTCGCTTCTTATGAAAAAAATAACAATGAAATAGTGTAAACGCACAAAATGAACCAGAGGCTCTTTATTTAAATAGGGAACACCATAGTAACTTCAATATACTACGATCAAACCGAAAACTTAGCTAACCAAATATACCAATTAAAAACCATATTAATATTATAGGAAGACCGCTCAAAACAATGAGAACCTCGAGATGATGATAGAGGTCTTTAGCAACCCTCAAAACAAACATAAGAATGGCCGAAGCCACCACATCCGCACTGAGCACCAAAGAAATGACTTGAACTATCTTCTCCTTTTTATTCCTCTATAACCTTGAGTTTAAGACACCCCGAGACTAGGTTCTATAGGACACCAATTTGACTATTACTTATTATGTAGTCATTGGGACTTTGAATTCCTTTACCGTTGGTTAGAAGGGGTTTTATTTTTTTTAAATGGAGTTTATCTTCTTTATGAAATAAATGGGTTTTATAATTCTTTTATAATCTTATTTTATGTTTTGAAACTATGTCTCTAAATTTCATAGTTTTAAATAAAAGATTGATTTTATGAACCTAGTTTTTTTCCCTAACCCTAGTGTTTATTTATATAGATAAAAGCCTAATAATTTAAAATATATTAAAAATAATATAACTCATAAAGAGGTTATTTTATATGTAGGAAACCAATATTCCTTTAATAAGTATTTTGAGGATATATTTTTAGTAATTCTTTAGATACCCTAATGTAATATTTTAACTAAATGAAACCATGTTTTCAACATAAGGTTATTTTATGTTTGGGACTATGAACCCTGGTTTTATAAAACTATTAAACATTTGAATATTTAATAGGAAATTATTAATTTTATCCTTAATTATTTTAACTTATGGTTATAGATAAATATGGATTAAAAATTACCTATAATATTAAATGAATGTTCATTTTGTTTTCAAATATAAATTTTTATCTTTTTTAATAAAAAATACAAGGGGACCAGAAAAATGAGGGAAGCCTTGAGGCCGAGCCCTCAAGGTCAAGGCCAGTCCCCTAGACACCCAAGGTGGTGACCACGGGTATCTCGAGGGCATGCTTAGAGGAGAGCCAGAGCCCAATCATAGCACGCGCTAGATACCAACGTGCACACACATGCCTGTGTAGAAGGCATGTGGTGCGCAGGGTGTATGGGTGGGCTGAAGCCCGCGGGGGGGGGGGGGGGGCGTGTATAAGGCCCCATAGAGTGTGTGAATGTGTTATTGCTTTGAGCCAGGAGTGTTGAGGATTATAAGTAGTTCCCAAAAAATGGTTTGTTTCGATGTGGGAATAGATTTTTCAGCAAAAACAAGATCTTGGCCATTGGATTTCTCAACGTGGGATCTCGAATATCGAAACTAATATCGGGTTCAAACCTAATCGACCACGGAATATCCACACATTTTTTAGAACCATTCGATCATCAAGATTTAATCCATGCCATTAAAAGATTTTAAAATTATGTTTCAGCTTCTGGCCGTCTGATCAGTCCCCGGTTCAATCCTGGCCGTCATGATATTTTCACACCTCTCCCCGTGGATTCCTCTTCTTCTTCCTCATGCATGTTGTGCACCAGTAAACTATCTTCCCATTTTCTTTTCCTAGGCTGACAGTGGACCCATTCTCATCCCTTATTTCCAGGAAGTTGGCACCGCCCAATAATTCTTGGCCTCGGATCCCCTTGATGCCTCTTCACATTAGGGTGGATGGTTCATTTTTCTTTTAAGCCTCGTGTTGCACCGAAGCATGGCATGGTTCATTCATGTTTTTCTCCCCAAAGATTCTGACTATTCATGACAACCTCACTTGCTCCCTCTCCTCCTCTCCAAGGCAGATCGAACCAGTAGTGTAAGGGTTGTTTTTCCTTTTTAGTCACTTCTCTTCCTATGAAAAACCATTTATGTATATATAAGTATGTTTACGGGTTATATATATATATATATATATATTACATACACGGATGTTTTCAACTATGTTAAGACTGCTTATATATTTTCAAGATCATTAAAGGATTTAGTTTTCTTTAGCTTATAATTTATGAAACCCCTCATACACTCACATATATTCCGTATATACAGTTTTATGTATATATATATATATTCACACTCTTGTGAAAGAGGATATCAGGTTGTGTTGTTCTTTTACAAAACCTTTTTTTATATAGCAACATGTGTATACAGTTTGCGTATATAAATATATAAATATATATAATAACTGTAATCGGGTGTTTAAGTATTTATGTGTATATATTCCAATTTCTATTTTTATTTCTATGATTTCCAAATATTTCACTATTGTATACTTAGAATTATATATCTATATAGGATATTTTGAATCTACTTTAATCTAACATGTAAACATTATATGTATGATTAAGTTATTTTGAGACTAAATAAATTTATGTTATAGTATAAAACCATCATTTTTATATAGTTATGAGCATCCACTTTCATGGATAATAAACCCTATATGTTTTGGTTTTAATCAAATAAATGGTTACTGGTCAAGGGTATACTAATCTAAAGGAAATTTAATGGACCATTATTCGATTTTGTACAGACCCATATATACACTTGTAGTATATATGGTTATGTAAAATGTATGTTATATGTTTATTTTCCAAAACCATAATGTCAATTAATAATTATCAGGACATAGTTTATACTTTGATACATGTAGGATTTTAATAATTTTGGTGGTTTCCAAGACAACATGTATGTTGCACTAATGATCTTTTTTAATTAAATAAGTTATATTTACATTCACTCATGTTTTTTTTTATGCATTAACAGATGTATTTTTTTCTTTATTACGATATATTAGTGAATTAGGGGTTTATGGGACCATGTTATCATGTTCTATGTATTAATTGTTTAATGATAAACCTGATGCGGTAAATGTTACTAGTTAATCAAGATATGGTTTAATTTATTTTCAAGTTCGATGACTTGTTAATCACAATAATTAATGGAAATTGTTTTTTCCTTAAGTATTTCATTTCATTGATATAATAATTTTAAGGATGTCAGCATTTATCACCACGTGGGACAAACCATTATCATCTATCATTTTATGTTCTTTTTATGAGTTAAATTAATGGAATCGTGTACCTGGAATTAATAGCATTGAATCACATATTTCAAACTTAGCTCTTATCCATGTAGAAATGGTACATGTTATACTATCATATTTAATGAAATTATTTCTTCGTAAATGCCATTTTGTATTTTTTTTGATTTATTAAACATAAAATAATAATATAGAATTTAATTACCCATTATTTAGAGTGGTATGGGACACCCCAAATAACATGACATTAAAATATTGTCATGGAACAAGGACTGACAACAGTTACGGTTTAGGAGAAATTCTTGGACATAGATGGTTCAAGTAAAATTCCTGGATGTAGATGATTATGGTCATGGCATGAGGCCTTGAAAAAATCTGGCATTATACCCTCATCATAATGTTTTAATAATTGACCAACCATTGAATTTTCCGATTAGTAGGATATCCCTGGTTCAGAGCCTTTTGTAGGCACAGAATGAAGTAATTGAATGACTTGATATGTTGCAGTAGTTCTAGACTTGATCCATTTAATAACAACTTTATGTTATTACATGTGAAAATATATGGATATGACCATCATGATATGTGCACAAGATACATTCCTTAATACAGAATTTTTTATTATGTCTTGTGCACTTAGAACTGCCTTGCTTGTAGTATTCATTACCCTGCATGTTGTTAATGGTCATGAAGGCATTTAATTTCCCTAATCGGAACTGCGTACTCTGATCATGATAGATGTTATGTTAATTCACATTATTCCAAGATGATAAATTACCCAATGCATAAGTTATTTTCAAGAATACTATTACTCTTTTCAGTAAATAAATATTATATTCAAGTTGTTTTCAAAACCCCTTCCTTGGCATACTTTTCTCACCCCACATTTTGATGATCAAAAATTATTCTGGTATGGGTTTGTACTAAAGAAGTTTTTCAAAAGAAGCTGGTTTCCCAGAACCTAAACCTCACAATCGTCTATAATAATGAGACATGATGTATTATTTTTATATGTTTGTAATAAATTTTAGTATATCATGCCTCTTGGGCACCAGCTTCAGGCATTCGGGGGTCGGGTCCTTACATGCTCCATGTATATGCAGACATCATTGAAGGAGCCTCTGAGTGCATGTGTGGAAGATCATTGTGCTTTAAAAGTATACCATAGATCTACTTGAGAATTTGCTCAAAATAATTCAGTTATATCAGGTGCATAATGATGCCTCTCATTATTGAGAGTGTTCACGGAGAGGAACGAGTTTTCTAGGCTCGATATCTATTTGAACTTGGATGTTGTGTACACAATTCATGGTTAGCTGATGGAATAGACCCCTGTATAATTAGTGAATAATAACATAATGAGTAATTTAATTCACTAGGTAATAATAAATAATTATCACAAGTGTCTTTACTTATTTTATTACTCCATTTGAAACCCCTTGTAAAATAATAATCAATATGCTATTAAGTCCCTGGAAGGTGCTTATCTGGAACATTATATTTAAATATTTTTAAACAATATAATATTAATATTATATCTCACCAAACCCATAAATTTGTATTCTAATATTCCTCAATATTTCACATGCATTGAATAATGACAATTTTTTATTATATAAATATAACTACACTTATTGCTGATAAATAAATATTTTGTCCACAATATATTCTCTAAAATTACAATCTGTGAAATAAATGTGATTAGACATATTGTAATAATAATTAAAACACAATCATGATTAATATTTATTTAACTTCATAAATATTAAATTATTTAACTAAGATATAGGTGACACTTAGTTTGTGACCATCTAGGCCTCCTTCTCATTGGCGTTTGGGGGAATTGGATAAAGTCCATGATTACTATATAGAAACATGTCATGGAACCTTGGAGAAAGTAGTTGATATATCTATGACTTGTCATCTAATAGGAACACATACCATGTAATTTTATATATTTGTCTGGTTAGCTCAAATAATGTGGGTTTCATGCATGTTCCATCATCCCATGTGCTCGATTTCTTATTATTTGAATTCCGAGAAATAAAAATTCCTAGAGACCACTGTGTCCAGGGATTATGTTCAGCTCTAACATTTCCATCATAGGGAATGAGATATCAAATTTTGTAGATGTGGCTATTCCATTCTCACATTATTCATTAATTATGTATTACTTTTGATTCACCAAACATATCCGACCTCACCGCATTCCTCTCTCAATATAGTTTTTGTTAATAAATCTATGTGTGTGAGTCACAATACCCATTAATAATTAATATAGAGTCTAAGTACCAATACAATAATTCTTATATAGAAACATATATTAACACTTATGATTGTGGATGTCCTAATAGCAGGTATTGTTTTAATAATATCCTCCTCGATTTTAACATGGGTGCACACCCTGAGACGGTTCTTCAATGTGTCATGAGTCCCCAACATAGATATCATGTGTCATTTGGGATCCTTCAAATGATATCATCCATCCATAGAACATATATTCAAGAATAATTTCATGGAACATCTGGTTTCTCATCATTTCATGGATCCTCTATGACCTTTTAGTGTGACATGAATTCTTATGACATTTTCTCATATATGTCCTATAGAAGTACAATCATGATGTGATAAGGATTTTAATAATACCCATCCAATATATACATGTTTAACATAATTTACGAAGATTATGGTTACCAATGATCCAATTCCAACACAAACTCCCATGGAATGAAGCCATCTAATATCAGTATTTATTTATTAAGGGTCTAAAAATGGGATTTCCTAGAAACACAATCACTAATAAATGTTTAAACCAAACTATGTGTGTACCTTACTCAAATGTTGGTAAAGAAAGAGTTCCTCAAACACTACATCAAGATAAATTACCATAATAAAAAGAATAATTAATACTACAAGACAACATAGATTCTAAAATGAAATATTCATTTCTATATGAATCATTCATCTTAATAACTAATTTCATTTATAATTTCAATTTCTCAAACAATGGACCCAAATAATTATCAGCATCAATTCCCATTTTTTCTATATATATTATGATACAATATATTTTAATTTTAATTCTAGATTTACCATGGTGGAAAGTTATAATTTTTCCACATAAAAATACATATACTATGGCTATTTCATTGAAAACCAAAAGCATTCACCCCATCAGTGGATATCAAAAGATAAAGGTATATCGTCTCATTTACAAATTAAGGATACTCATGATCAATTTTATTTCACTAAAGAGTGTGTTCTGGGTGAATTTTAATTCTATATTTATATATTTTGTCTCCATACCACGTCCATTTTCTTGCAGAATCCTCAAATTCATATAGATTCCTAAAAATGGGATTGACTGGAAAGTACAATTAAATGTTCAAAGGGATAGAATTAGAATTATTTTATCAATTTGGACCGTAAATTGAGACTTTTTTTTGATTCATAGTATTTTCAAAATATTATACATTAATTTATATGGTCATGTATTCAATCATAGATCATACCCATTGAATGCGGAATTAATTTATTGAAATAAGTTTTTTGTGGAAGTTTATTATATTCAAGGATCTTATCATTCAATGAATATAAAAGATTAGTAATTCTAGTGGCCATACATGCATTTCAATCTTTCATAATATATTAATTTAGTTTAGTTTAAAATGATTCATATTTAGTATAATCAGTTTAAATTAGTGTCATTGCACAAGACATTAAATTCTAAAACAATTACAGTTGATCAGGTTGTAAATCTTCAATTGTAATTTTCATATCCACAATATTATATTCTCTTTCCTCACATAAATAACCATAACTTTAATACATTCATTGTCATTGTTCTCACATATAATACTATCATATTATCAATAAAACATTATGTTATCCATATCACTACCTATATTGTGTTTTTACACATGTTTACAATCAAATTTATAAAACTGATCTATTCCCAGATAGATCATGTGCTCGTCCAACACATCTAGACAAATTTAACATGAATTATATCTTTGTAAACACATACAATGTATTTGAGAAGGTTTATATGCATGATATGTAGAAAATATGATTAACAGTATCTAGATACTCCTCTTCTATACTATTATCATCAATCAATTATTTATTCATATTAATCATATTTGATAAAAAAAATTAATATATATTAAAATAATTAAATATATAAAATGTATGAATTATTACCTTGAATGGTTATTTTAAATGAATTATTTATGGTAGATAAAACCATTTTTATGAGAATAATTGATTAATGATGTGCATTGAGATTGATTTTTAGTATAGGAAATCGTTATAAAAAGGGAATGTGTGATTTCTATAATGTTAAAATAATATAATAATATTTTCATCAAATTTTTAAAAAATAAATCAATGAAATTTTCTACAACATTTATATGTGGGAGAAATAAAATAGGAGGAGTTGTGTTGATAAATGGATTCACTTGGAACATGGAATACAAAGTTGTGTTTCAATGAAAGGATACACAGGAGTTGAAGTAGATCATTTATCAGATGATGGAAACATTGATTTGGTCCAATCACCAAGACTAGAAAACTATATATTTAATGGGACTCTTGAAACTAATTTGGTATAATGAATAAAAATACGCATTTTTTCCAATTGGTTTAACTGATAATGTTGATAAAAATTTTCAAAATGATTAGTTGAAATTCAAATAGTGATGAGAATGAATTTATTGAGAACATGGGAGAGAAAAAATTAAAAATAAATTTCAACTTACAAATTGGATTTGAGAATGGGATGGAAGTTTAAGGAATCATCAAAGTTTTCAACAGGGGGAAACAACTAATACATGTGAAAATTAACAGACCGTATTATATAAGATTGAGCAATTTAGGTGATGATAATTCGATAATTGGAATTTCTACTACAACTCAACATCTTTTGGAAAAATTCACAATAGAGGGAAAATATATTATTTCTTATGATAAACTGGTCTGTTCAAATTTCATTTCTAATTAATGATTATTTTTAAGAAAAAGGAATTTTAATAAATAAACAATGTTTGAAAAATTATAGGTGTTATCTAACAAGGATGGATGTCCTCCAACCAAAGAAGAGGCTCTATAGAGAGACCAGAATAATAAAAAGAATGAGAAACCCTATTCCCATAACTTTTAATAATGGTTAATAAACATGAAAATAAGAGGATGAGATATTGTATAATGGATTATACAAATTGTTTGGAACAGTTGGAATAAGCCACAAAACCAATTGTATATGATATACAAATTTTTTGGAAGAATGTTGACTTGTTTATCATTGTTATAGAAAAATACACATGGTTTTGGGAAACATTTGATATAGTTGGGCTATAAGAATTTTTTTCAAACCATTGGTATATATAACATGAAATACCTATACAAATAATTTTCCAAACTATTGATAATGGTAATTCTAAAAACCCTTTGAATATTTGTATCCCTTCAATTCCATTTTATATTTCAAACACCCATACAAAATGATTCATTGTTTTTTGGGAATCAGAATATGAAAAAATGTATATGTGTATTTATATGAATTGTTTAATCTAATCTATTTTATTTTATAGTGGAATAAATTAAAAAAATGAAAAACTACAAAAACTGTTTCAACAACCACTAGTATAGTCCTATACGAATGGTTTTCCAAACTATGGATATATGTATTTTGAATTTTGGAACCATTACCAACAGTTTGGTGAAAACAATCAGAATATTATTAGTAAATTTAATCTATTCTGATGGTTTTATCCAACCCATTTGTATATCCATCAGATATTCCAATGGTTTTCGAAAAACATTGTGTACAATGTAATTTTATTGAAGACATGCCAAAGGATTTTATCAAAACATTTGTATAGCTATGACCCAAACAATTAGTTTTTTCAAAACCATTGGTAAAGGGTGATATGATTGTTTTCATACCAATAGTTTTGCCAAAATTGTCGGTATAGGTTCATTTTATGGTACCTTTACAAATAGATTCAAAAAAACTGTATTTACATTTATTTTGGTATTGGTCTTGTTGTTAGTAGTGTCGAAAATGGATTTTTCCTTCAAAACCAATAACACGAAGGACTGGAGACCAAACAATGATGAATTAATGAAGCTAATAATGATAATGAATTCTAATTCAGTGATGAAATGTATTTCATACAATATCATGGGAGAATTATTATCAAATGAATAATTAATTTTCTACATCCCCTGATGGATCTCAAAAACAAAGGAGAGAAATATTTCTTGTTTTGATAATAAAACACAAAGAATCACATACCCCATGGCCTAATCCAATAGATCCACTTATGAAGAAAAAAACATCCACAAGAATCTTAAACAAATAGGATAATGTGAGGCTCTTGTTACAGATTCAAGAAGACCAGATGGGATTGTCATGCCGAATCTGATTATGCTTCCTAATTTCCTTCCAAGTTTAATCATTCATGATTAAAGAGGAACCATTAATTAAAAACAAGTTAAATAATCGGTCATATATTTTCACACATATAATCCATGAAAGTGTATGTAGGGAATATATTGTAGGTATGAGGATGCAACAAATCCACTTTGAGAATAGATACACAAATCCATTCCCCATCTCCAGAATCCAATATGCATTTATGTTCTTTTCATGTTAGATGTTTTTACCACCTTATAGGTAGAAAATTTTATGTATAGGATTTTCTTCTTCACTAATTAATATGGGTATATACTTATCCTCTTTAATATTTTATAAAATTCGGAAATACATTAAATGGAGTATTCCCATGCAATCTTTAAATAAGAATATTCACCCCATGGGCGGGACCAATAGATTTAATAAGAGTTTTTATAAATCTTCATTTAATCATATTTATATTCAGTGGGCCATCGTATGCCTTTAATTCACCACATAGAATCCCATTATTTGATTATTCAAACACCATTTTTCTTATCCTAGATCTTTGATGAACATAAATCTCATAATAACCCATAAATCCCATTCATTGAACCAAACATCCAATTTATCATAACACCATCCATTATTAGATTCCATTAAATAGGAGAAAATAGTGGCATCCTACCAATCAAAAACATCCACATATGTGTCAATCAACACACATTTTCATACAATCTATGGGACCCTCCAAATATAGTCTTTTACTCCATCTTTGGTTCTCCAATAGAGTCCCTATCGAATTAGAACACCAAATCCCTCGAGGCAACTAAAAAAAATTATAGTGCATGTGAGAAGTGATATATCACAAAAGATCATATGGAGGTAATATTTGGATTCAATGACATGGGTTCATAGGGATCCAGGGATACAAATCAGATTCCGTCCTTGATTTTCTAAATAATCAATGCTTATCATGAGAGTGTATGGATAGACCATACCACCACAAGGTTTTGGAATGCCGAGATAATCCCAAGCCAACTCTAGAACTCCATTTCCATATTTTATACCCCACCATATCATGGAATGGTGAGAGTTAATTTGGAATATCACTATGTCAGGTAGATTAAAAAATTACATATTATTAATTAGAATCGATTGAGCTATATCCATTATATGTTTTTCCTTCCTTGCATTAATGAACCTCCTAAAATTCCATCCATAAATTGTTTTCTATCATTACACTATGACTCGAGAGTACCACAAATTTTGTTTGACCAAATATAATAGTGATACATTTTTTTTAATATTCCATGTAAATACCCAAGGATAATAAAAGAATGTATTTTCTACAAGCATTATCCCCCAAGCTAATGGAAAATTTGGATTTAGAATAATTAACCAATTTTCTAGATGGTTTCTCATAATTTTTTATAAGCTAGATAATAGATATGAATTATAAAAGAGTGTCGTATGAGAAAATGAAATATACCATAAAAAACGAAGAAATGTGAAATCAATATTCTTATTATATAACACTCACCCTATGAAATAAGTTTTATTTTTCTTCCTCATAATTTAAATTATAAATACACCATCCAAAAAGACAAAAAATGGGAATGTGGATCCCCTTATTTGATCTCCATTGTATGGGTGAAGCATTGATAGAGAATACCATCGACATTAATCCCGAAGAAGTCAAAAAAATGTTTTTTCATCTGCATGAGTTGAAAAATAATATTATAATGATCTAATGATATAAAAATTTAAGTAGGGATCACAAATTGGAATATTAAATTTCTAAAAATTAAAACGAAAAAAAATCATAATTTTAGTTTAATGTATTTTATTTTGAATTATTTATACAGTTTGGATGAGTCTATTGATATTGATTAGAACTTATTATACTAGGCATGTTATTCATCTAGGCTTTCTTATGAGAACATTCATTAATAATCCTAGAAGAGTGATAGTTTTACAAAATGTTTGCATAAGAAAATACTCTTATAAACCCTATTTCAATAATGTAGTAAATAATTTCATAAGCCTAAACAACTCACTATGATCATTTTTTTCAATTAAAAATAAAAAAATTACATGATTTTTCATGAGACTAGCTCATGTGCATTAGGGATTGAGTGGATTTATTCATCCAAAAATATTGGGGAGGTGTGTCAAAATAAGTTGACATCCATGAGAGAGCATGAATGGGGAAATTAAACAATTTACCATATTTTTGTATTTATATGACCATGAAGGGTTTATTAGCTCATTAGAAAAAGGGGTGATAAATATGAGTTTTATTAGTTTATATTTTATAACCGCTTAAAAATATATTTTCGTAATTCAAAATTTTTCATTCATACAACGTGTCATTATGAGAAGAAAAGTTATATAAGATGAAACCAATATTTTGAAGTTGTAATATTATTTCTATGATATATATAGGTTTTATGAGATCTTCTCACCTTAAGGATGTTAAAAACTACATAAAATAAAATATAAAATATAAATCAGTATATATTAAAAATTAATTAATTTCTAAAAAATTAATAATAAATATCCTTATTATTAAATATACAACCATAAAAGCATGATTTTTTAAATTAAGTGAAATTGGAAAATTAAAAATCAATTGACTCAAAAATTATTAAAAACTGGATATGTTTTATAAATTATAAAATTAATTTTTTTAAAAAAATGAATATATATTAAAATGAACGTTAATACATAGTTAAAATATGAAAACATTGAAAATTTGATCAAAAGAATGAATTTTTAAGAATAATTACACGAATTTTGAACCCATTCAAAATATTGAAAAAAATATTAAAAATTGTATGGAAATTAATTAATTATTAATAATTCAAAGCGTTTTAATATAATAGAACTTTATAAATAAAATTGATTGATAATTAATCTTATATATAGAAAAAGGTTAAGAACATTAAAACATAGTAAACAATTATGTTCAATTCGAATGATTAATTGAATTAATTGTATACGCATAAATTAATTTAGAGAATCATAACAAATAAAACTCAAAAAATTAAATTTATAAATTTCAATCAATTTAATGGAATTACAACATCAGAAAAGAAATAAAAAAAATTAAATCATATAAAAAATTGTATTATTAAAAATTTATAAATAATTATTTATAAATAAATATTAAAATTTGAATAAATTTTAAAAATTTAAAAATTGTAAAATATTAATAGTGAGTAATTTATATTATATGAAATCATAATATAAATAAATAAATAAAAATGAATAAATAGAAATGAATAGGAAAAATATATTAAAAAGTGACTCTGTAATCTTAATTACATCATTTATATATAGGTAAAAATGAGTGTTTGAATCCTGGAAAACCCATTGGGGGGTTTACATCCCATGCGGTGACTTAGGTAGGTAGTGACATGGGCATGATGCAGGTGGACGGTGATATAGGAAAGATGCAGGCCTTATGACATAAACAAGATGATGTAGGCATGACGCTATATTGAGTCATTGAGTCACGTTCTTGTGCCACTTTACCTTTTCCCTAAGAGCTATATAATAAATCTCTTTCCACTGAAAAAGAAAGAGGTATTTTCTTTCATAGAAAAATAAGAGAAAACATACAAATAAAAATGAATAAAAATTAATTAATTGATAATATATATATATATATATATATATTTGGTACATGAGGATACAAAAATTATTAAAAATGCACACACCACACCCACCAGCCTATGGGTAGGCCATATCCCTCTATGGGATAACCCACCTATATTAAATATGTCCATAGACCTCCTTTTTATTGATATTGACCCTATGACCCATAAAACATATACCAACACCACCATGTCCCATAGGCCCCAAATTTATCAAGCTCCACTTTTGGATTTATCACAACCGATTGGGCCACCATTAGAAAGAAATGGTATATACACCCTGATCTTGCCTTGTGCTTCCAGTATCTCGACTGACGTCATGGAGGATTCTCATTGATGGCCATTGGACCACTACCCACACCATCAATTGGGTGTTCTTTGATCCTGTTCAGTGGTCAAAAAATCCTAGCACCATGTAAGCTCTCTGAGTTTCAGAGACAAGTAGAACTTGCATAGAATGATGTCACTCGACTCCTGTAACAAAGAAAATACCTTCCCGTGACGTTGTCATCATCGATGGAGGTTCGCCACCATCGCTCTTCGTTCCACCATCAAGATACTCCCGTTGAATCAATGATGAAGAGTTGTTGCCCTCAATTATCCACAATCCTTCTATCCCACACGTTCATCGCCACCCCTAAATCCTACTTGTCGAGACCCATAGTGATCCCTAAACTGAAACCACTGTCCACCTCTCACCATCTCTCGATGTCACCCACTGTCGAGACTGCAACGAAAAACCTTATACGACCCCATATGTCATTACCAGTCATCATGAAACACATCCCCATCATTTTCAAATGATTAAATAAACACATAATTTATTTTTTGTGTTGGTGTACGTCTTGGGTTCAATTTTTTCGTAAAAATAGTTTAGGTTGGGGATGATCATATAGGAATCTATTATATATATTTAAAAAATATTTAAAAAATTTAATCATTATAAATAAATGTGAATAAATATTAATCATATAAATTAAAATCATATTGAGAAATTGAATCCTATTTAATAAATTTTTATAAATATTAAAAATATATTAAATTCCAAAAATATAAAAAATTATTAAATATCGAAAAATAAATTAATTAAGAAATAAAAAAATGGAACAAATTAAATGAAATAATTATCAAAAAACAGAAAAAAGATAATTCATAACATTAATTTCATGAATTGAAAACATATGCAATTGAATAAAATTAAATAAATTATTATTATTATTATTATTGTTAATTATTGATGTATCCACTTTATTTATTGCACATAAAAAATATAATATTTTGTAAACCATTATAATTTTTTATAATTTTTAAGAGTTTACATTTTAATTAAATAAATATATATTTAAACATGTGTAATAAAAAAACAAAATTGAATATCTGACAAAAAATCTAAAATTATTATATAAATAAAATTATTAAATTATTCAAAATACTAAAAATAGAGAGATATTAAAAACAAATTGATAATTTTATATCAATAAACATGCATACATGTACACAGATAAATACACGTAGAAATACATATACATATAAATACACAATATACAAATACACTTATTATAAAACACATACACATACCCAAACTCTTAGGCATTGGCATATATACATACACATACATGCTTGTACAAATACACATACATACATTTACATACCAATGCATGAACATTCATACATACATATATATACTCATATATACATTGACATACAATATAAACAAATACATATACACATACACATACTACTACACATGCGCATGTACATACACATACAAATGTATATGCACACACTTAGACATGCATTTTCTTAGGCATACTCATCAATAAAGTAATATATGCATGCATGCACATACATAGGCATCTATTAATATAAGTATATACACATATTCAACATTAATATACACATGATCATACACTTGAAGATAAACATAATTACTATGTACACATATACATACATGAACACATACAAAAACATACACATATATATTTACACATACTCATACATAAACCCATACACATAAAAACACATTTTCATGAACATAAAAAACACATACACATGCACATAAAAATATACATACATACATGAACAAACATACACACAAAATAAAAATTTATAAATAGATACACATAAACGTACATAGACACATACACACAGGTATGTTTTTATTCATATATACATACACATATATTAACATGTACACATATGCATAATATAGACATACAATTACATACACAAATATGAATCTATACATACTACCTGGCATTAAAAACAAATATACTTACTCACACACATATATAACACAATAGAATAGGTTCTTACACAATCAACACATTAATAAACACAAACATACAGACACACAAATACAAATGCTTGTACATATATTAATAAATGTTTTATAAACAAATTATATATATTTTATTTACTTATATATATTTATTTTAATATAAAAATTATTTAAAAATATATACTAGTGTACTTATATTACTATATATATATATATTGACTTATTCAATGTGTCATTTAGAAACCATAATAAAATATTTATCATAATTGTAAGAAATTTATTATTGTTTTAAAAAAATCACAGAGAAAGGGAAACCATTTAATAGTGTTTTTAGAGGAAACATTGAGTATTTAACCTTATGTATTAGTGTAACATGAATATAAAAAATAGGGAATTACTAATAGTTGGAATTTAAAATTTAATGGACTGATTAGATTAAATGATAATTAAAAATTGGTATAAAATTCATAATACAATGAATTATAAATTGATAATTAAATATACCATATGAAAATACATTAAAATTTTAAATTTTTATTGAAAAAATACTTAAATTTTTTTAGTTGGTTGTTCAGGTTAGATAACTCGACATCTGAAATTGGTACATTGACATTGTGTGTTGGGAGAGAGGTAGTGGTCGTAGAATTCTACATTTTGCATGATACATTAGAATTCATTTAACATTTGGACTCATCCTTTTTTACTCCCGCTGTCGGTTTGAATCAGCATCAATAGTGGTGAATGATAGGTAGGGGCTGAAAACATTATTTACAAACACCTTCGTCTTAATGGGTTTCTTATGGTGAAGGTAATTACACACCTATGGGCGGTGGACATCTATAAATCTTCCCCCATCTGACCTGGTAGTCATTATTCATGGGTAACTATGGAAGATCATTAGAGAATGTGTGGTAACCGTGGTAAGTGTGGTCGATAGGGAACCATGGAAGGTTTTTTAAGAACAGATGGTGACATTGGTAGCAAAAGACAATAGGGCATAGTGGTAGATAATATGAGAAAGGGAGGTGATGATGGTAGGTGTTGTTGATGGGGAATCATGGAAGGATTTTTGAGAATGGGTGGTGATGACCATATCAATCATCCACCAGTCAGGACTGTAAGGAGTTGAGGATGCGGTGTTGTGACAGGTATTTGTGGTGAATTTCTTCAAAGGGGATTTTTATGGGGAGATGTGGTGGGTAGAAAATGAAGTGATGGTGGAATGAAATTTTTATGGTGTTTTAGGGAACATTGTTTGAGAATAGGTGCTAATAGTCTTATCCATATTCCCCTTATCTAACATGGTAGTCATTCTTTATGGAGTGTTGTGGAATGTTTTTCGATAATGTCCGGTGACTGTCATATACATTTACCCATGTCTGGCATGGTAGGCATTATAGAAGTGGTGTGAGGGAAGGTCATCTCATACTGTTTTGGGAAACTCATGGGGACATTGGGGAATATGATACGCATGGGATAACATCTATGGAATGGTGATGCAATAAGCCATAACACTGAAGGGGTGTTTCAAAACCTCATATAGAACCTTCTTTAAGGACCCAAAATTTTTCTTCTTGCTCAGCCAATGCATATTTCCTTCTTCATCCAAAACTCAGGTTCTATGTACACATAGAGACTCAATGAAATGAGGGATTATGGTAATCCTTCACCCATGATATTGTGTTTACATACACCTAACAAGTCCACATACCATTGTTGACAAATTTCAATTCCCTCATTAGTATCACTATTATTTATCCACCACATTATTTCCATAATTGATTTTTAATTTTTGGGTTGAATGTGTTTTTACATCATTAAGGAACATGGCTCGTTTTTTAATTATGTTATATATAAATCACTTTTTAACCTATATAGAACAATAAAATACCCATTAGAAAAGCTTTTACATGCATGGTACAGAGAACATCCCTTGGATTCTAGATCTTTCTTTATAAATATAATATAATATAATTTTTTAAAATTTAATATATCAATAATGTTTTTCTAATATGAAAATAATAAATTATAAATCTGTTATGTTCCGTAAATTTGTGAAAATATTGTTTTTATTGCAAAGATAACTTCTTTTACATCAATTATATTTATTAAATGGACTATTATATGTGTTAAAAATATACATATATAATGTATTATGTTCTTCAATGTAGTAAAAATGTATATTTGATTATATAAATAAAAACATTAAATGATTGAAATATAAAAATATATTGTGAAATCATTTATATTTATATATTATAATCAATTAATTTTAAGATTATTCAATACATAAAATTAGGTTGTAATATAATATATTTTCGTATTATAAAAAAATTTAATATAAATATTAATAAATATAATAATGGAATACGACATTTGTATTAAAAAATTATATTTATCTATGAATATATTTAATAAATTTAATTAAATATATCTTGGTTTTTTATTTATAAATTCAGTAAAAAGGATTCTTTATAATAAATTGATGTTGAAATTTGATATATTTTTATCTATAAATAAATAATATATAATCATATTAATATATTATATATTAATTAAATATCATGTTATCATAAACTCCATTTTTTGTGTTTTCAAAAATTCAATTTTTATAAGTTAAATTGGAACCCGAAAAAATGACTCAACCATAAAAACCCAATATTCTAATTCAAACACAAAACCAATTTTCAAATTGAAATATCTTTCATGATTTTAAACTAAATAGTGATATTTGGTTGTAGCGACTCTATGATTTATCCTATGACATTGAGGGGATTTGTCAGTTATGTGATAACATTGTTTATTTCCCTGAAAAATGATTAAGAGTTATGAATGATATGAAATCAATACTTGTATATGGATGATGATTCAATTGATGTATAAGATACAATTTTCTACTCCTTTTTGATTTCTTGGGAGTGTTTTTAGTAAGAAGTTCTTTGTCTAAGAGAATCTATCAGTCATTAGATGATATTAGTTGGTGCTGATGTGTTTTATGATAGATATTGTGGACACATATGGTGGGTGAATAACCGTTATGGTTTAATTTGGACTGATGAATCATTTACAAATTTTACAATGCGTAGATGTCATTGAAAAAAATCAATCAAATATTGGCATTGAAAATTCCGTAATCCAGAGAGGATATACATCATGTTAAATTTAAAATTAATTAAATTCTTGTATAATGAATTAATACCTCATGCTTGGAACCTTCCTCAAAATTTTAATTAACAATGCATCTTTCATGATGTAACCATTGTATCATTCATTTCAGGAAAATGTATAGTTTCGGTATATAAAAATCATTACAGTGCGGGAGTCCTGATTAAAAATAATAAAAATTATAATTCCTAAGTACCATTACACCTGGGGATAGGTAACAATATCCAAGGACACATAAGCATAAAGAATTCTATTATGAGGGTCTTTTACCATAATCTCCCATTTTGAATCCTTCATTGTACCCCACTGAGAATGTGAGAGGGTTTTTAATTTTGGTTGTAAATTAAAAAATAACATGTATAGGTATGATTTCCAATCAATCATCAAAATAAAAATGTATATTGAATTTTGGTGGGGGATTGGTATATGACACATTATTTTCCTTTTTATTTGTTCCTATAGAAAGGATCAGCACCACGTGGCCTCTATTTATGAATTCCCACATAAATGATTACAAATTATCTCATTATCTTGAATGAAGATTTTCTTTCATAGTAATCAAGTAAAACAAGTATATTTGATAATATTTTGATCAAAGGGATACTTGTATGGCTTTACCAAAGAGTTATCAATGCATTCAAATCATGGAAGTCGATAAAAAACATTGCAACACATTCAGGTTTTCAATATGTTTATATTTTTAGAAATCAAATACTCATATCATATAGAGTTGAATGTTTTCAGAGATAAAGCAAAATACTTATTTTTAGATGAATATCTCATTACATGAATGTCAAACATGGATCAAAATATTTTTTGTAGTCCATCTATAGTACATAGGTTGTATTCCAATTATTGAAAAATCATGCTTGAGTCCCCCAAAAGGGGATAAATATGCATAACATTGTGAATCGTGTTACTAAAACTATAGAATTTTCATTTGACATAATGTAATATTATGGTGTTTTTATTTATATATAAGATTAGATATCATGTATGATGTGAAATTCATAGTGCAGTAACTGTCCAAACTGTCTGTGTGGTTTTCCGAAAATTGATTATTTGGAGCTTCTAACCATTGTTACATTTAATTAGAATTTTAAAAAATAAGAGTATCATTTTCAGAAACATACCCTTTATAATATATGGTAATATTTTCTTTATAGTTGTATTTAGAAGCAAAAATGATCATATGTTTGATGGCGGTGATAAATTATCAATTTCACATTAATTCCAATAATTTATATTAGGGGTGATTGATGAGAAAAAAATAATTTATGTATCTATCAAAATAGTTTATTCCCCAATAAATAGAGGAATACATTTCATATTAATATTCCAAAAGGTGATCTTTAATTGGTTCACAAGCATGGTTAGTGTTTCTTTTTATAATATCATCATGTCTGCTAATGATATTTTTTGTTACAAACAAATTAATGATTTCAAAAATTCTCATATATATTCACTCTATTTTATTATCAGTCTTAAAAGAAGACATTTCTGACTAAAAAAATATTTCTGGGTCATGTAACAAATTTATATCATTCATTTTCACAAAAACGAAGACATTAAATGTTTTAAGGTTTATCTACATGGAGGAGTTCAAAAATGTGTATAATTTCATTAATTTAATCCATGGGATAATTTGGGAAACATGGAACATGGAGTATGATGACAATTAGATGATAATTTATTAGGAAGTAACACATTAGGGGACATATGTATTATTTCTCTAAAAAGAAATTCGGGGATTTATATATTCTCATTATCTATCACTTATATGAAGAAATTCAAATTTTTTATTAAACTATAAGGTAAATTCATTGGTTCTTATTTGGATAGATCTATAAGAAATGAAATATCATTATTCGTGGAATATTTCTATCATGTGTAAATGTGTGGAATTGGATGAAGGATTATTTGAAAACAATAAATAAAAACAACACTATGTGTAACACCCCTGGAAAAGTGATTCTAAAATGGATAAATGTTACTACACATGTCAACAAGGTGAAAAATTATTTTCTAGAGCCTGTCTTATTAGAACTCCACAGTTATGCATGCTTGGCATGGAGTAGTGATCAGGATGAGTGACCCTATGGGAAGTTAACTAGGGTGTGAGTGAGTGAGGACAAAACACACAGAAAGAACATGTGTTGGCATGTGGGGATAGTCATTAGTCTGATAAGCGGCCCTAGTGAGTAATAGCCTATGGTTTGATGGGAAGGAAACCAAGGTATTACAAGAGACCCATGGGGTCAGATGACAAGGTTCATTGACCGGGGAGGCAGGTCGTGACAAATGGTATCAGAGCCAATACCTAGCCGGAAGGGCTTAGGCACTACCTCTGTTTAAGGCTTGGGGTCCACATTGTGGGCGCTGTGCTTTAAAGGGTTGGACAATGTAACACCCTTGGAAGAGTTTTATTTAAAAGGCTAAATGTTACTACCCATATCAACAAGGTGCACCTTTTTTCGGGATCATGTCTGATTAGAACTCCGAAGTTAAGTGTTCTTGTCCTGGAGTAGTGATTGGGATGGTGGCCTTCTAGGAAGTTACCCCTGGTTTGATTGAGTGAGGACAACACACACTAAGAGAACATGTGTTGGCCTATGGGGAATGTTACTAGTCTGATAAGTGACCCTTGTGAGTAATATCCTGTGGTGTGCTGAGAAGGCAACCAAGGTAATAGCCTATGGTGTGATGGGAAGGAAACCAAGGTATTACGGGAGACCCATGTGGTCAGATGATAAGGTTGATGGCCCGAGTAGGTGAGTCGTGACTAATGGTATCAGAGCCAATACCCAGCCGGATGTTCTTAGGCACTGCCTAGGGTTGAGGCTTGGGGTCCACCATGAGGGAGTTGTGCATTAAACGGGTAGATAATGTAATACCCTTGAAAAATTTTTACTTAAAAGGCTAAATGCTACTATCCATGTCAATAAGGTGCACCTTTTTTTTCCGGAGCCTGTCTGATTAGAACTCCACAGTTAAGCATGCTAGTCTTGGAGTGGTGATCAGGATGTGTGACCTTCTGAGATGTTACCCAGGTTGTGTGTGTGTGAGGACAACACACACTAAAAGAACATGTGTTGGCCTATGGGGACAGTCATTAGTTTGATAAGAGATCATATTAATTAATAGCCTACGGTGTGCTGGGAAGGCAACCAAGGTATTACATGAGACCCACGGGGTCAGATGACAAGGATCATGGCCCAGGGAGGCAGGTTGTGACAAAGGGTATCAGAGCCAATACTTAGCCAGAAGTGTTTAGGCACTGCCTGGGATTGAGGCTTGGGGTCCACAACGAGGGCGTTGTTCTTTAAAGCGGTGGATAATGTAACACTCTTGGAAAACTTTGACTTAAAAGGATAAATGTTACAACCCAAGTCAAGAAGGTGCACCTTTTTTTTCAGGAGCCTGTCTGATTAGTACTCCACTGTTTTGTATGCTTGTCCTGGAGTGGTGATCAGGATGAGTTACCTTCTGGGATGTTACCCAGGTTGTGTGTGAGTGAGGCCAACACACACTGAATGAACATGTGTTGGCCGGTGCGGACAGTCATTATTCTAATAAGTGACCCTTGTGAGTAATAGCCTATGGTGTGCTGGGATGGAAACCAAGGTATTATAGGAGACCCATGGGGTTAGATGACAAGGTTCATGGCCCGGGGAGGTGGGTCGTGACAAATGATGTAACATCATGTTACGTTTTTAGGTACTTTTGTTGTTTCTAAGTACCTCTGTTTTAGATTTGTGACTTGGAAGAGTCAAGAGAACTTTATGTGTTGTTTGGTGGCAAAGGGGGAAGTCACATGGGCGGAACATGGATAGTCTAAACCATGTGGCCAAACCGTGCACATTTGGTCTTGGAGGTAGTATCTTTTTCATGGGCAGTGCACGGTTTGTCTAACCATGCGGAAAAACTGTGCGGGAAGGGTGGCTGAGGCAGTAGCTAACGTACGGCTAGCGTACAGTTTGTCAAACCGTGTGAACTAATCGTGTAACCACTTAAATGAGATCCTTAAATTGTGGATCTCACTCGGTTTTTCCTCTATGTGCCTCGTTTTTCCTCATATGCAGCCCTAACTCGGGATTTGACTTCTCCTAAGGTTAGCGAAGGTTCTCCCATCATTACCTAGGTGATCCAAAGGCTCCTCTTGGTGAATCTAAGCCGGATTCTTTAAGTATCGATCATTATTCAACGTTCATGATCGGTTTCATAGATCTACATAGATCTACTTCTCCTCTTCTCTTGGTTTCTTAGATCTAGGCCCGTTATGGGGAGATATAAGTGTGTGGTACCAAAAATGATGAGTTTCGGTCTTCATCAGGCTAGTAAACGAGATATAAGGTGGTTTCTTGAGGAAACAACCCGTTTTTCATGATCTTTCTCGGCAATTGTTGTTTTGGGAAAAACTATAAAGGTAGGTGGTTCCGTCCCAACATTCAAAATTGATTATCATTGTATTTTCCTTATTTATTTCAATTGTTGATTTAAATTCAACTTCTCAAGTTTTCATTAAATTAAATTGATAAAACTCGATTCCAATGAATCAAGATATTTGAAATGGTTTTGGAATGGAAATTTAGAAAACCCCAATTACATTGAATTGGGCATGTTTATGGAAATTTCCCGATTTAAATTGTTGAATTTAAATTGTGGATTTGATGGAAATGATTTCAATTAAATTTTTTAATTTAATTATGTGATAAATTGTGTAATGAGGTAATTGGTTTTTAATGGATTTCAAATGGGTAAAAATGGATTAAATTGATTTGATAGTAACCCATTGGTTTTATCTTGTGGAAAAGGCATGTTTTGAATAAAACATGTTTTGGTTTTAAATGGAAAGAAATTGGAACTTTTGAAATGGAAAAATGGGATTGATCGTATTTTTAGAATTGTTAAAATAGTTCTCCCATCATGTAAGAGAGCATGCAAGCCTCAGGTAGTTAGTGAGTTATTTGGATACACTCTACGGTTCGAAAACATTCTGAAACTTACTTGTGGCGGGTCACATCCCTGATGGGATGGTGATGAGTCTTCTTTGGCCAGTGTCATAGGGACGTGTATATACACATTTTGATAAGTTCACCTAGAGTGTTCAGAATCCTATAACTAGTTAATACCATCTTAACTTTTTGCAGATGACCATGTTGCTCGCTTGTTTATTTATATGTGAGATATAAATGTATGCCAATGCTTTTGAACTGCCTTACATGCCTACTGAATTTAAATAAACTGTTTTATATAAAATTTTTCTTAAGCCACTATTTTGGAAATATTCCATCATTGTAAAGTCTTTTCTTAAATTGATTTTTCCATCATTAGAAAATGTAGACCATGTTTTGTTAAAATATGATTTTGAATTACCAAACCAGTTTATGTGCAAATTGAAAGCTTTTCTTTAGAAAATCTATATTTAGCATCTGTTATGGAATCTTTGGTGGTATCCTGCTGGGCTTAGGCTCACAACCTACTTTTTCTATCGGGTGTGTGAAGCCTTTCATCTTCAATGATCGAGCAAAGGGAAGGTACCTCTTTGAGGTGGATCCAACTGTTGATCTTTTTTCTTGGTGAGTTGTGTCCTTAGGGGCATCATGGATGTTTTTTCGATTATTAGTACTTGGGTTGTAGTACTTTGGGCTTTTTATGCCTCTTTTTATACTGGTACATTACTCCCAGTGGAGTTATTTTTTGTTATGCATACTATCTTGTTTCGTTTACATTATCTTTCTTGTGGAAAAATCATTCTCACTTGCATGTCGTGTGATGTCAAGTGCTAATCACTAACCTGTGGGGATCGGGAATTCCCTTCTGGCTATGTCAGTGCCGACTCGGTTATCTGGTTACTAGGGTACCCCGGACGGTTTGTGACAAAGTGGTATCAGAGGGGAGGTTAAGCATATTTCCTTGATGACAATATGCATTTGAGTATTCTTGTTAGGACTTTGGAAGGGGTTAATAATTGAGTGCCAGGCCAGCTCTCACAATAATGAACCATACGTCACTAGTGTTTCATAGGGAAATATGACTTGGGGATTAGTTCATGTATTTTCCCTATTTTTATTTGGATAGAGTGGAATCCCAATCATGTTATCCCTTCTATTAAGAATAATTTTCCTTGATACTCAGTTTGGGTTTTAATCAATACCTTTTTATGCCGTGTAACATCATTACTCCGAGAAGATGTGGAAATCAGATCTAAAAAGTGGTTGCTGCCGATTCTCTACATGTGAGTCCTATTGTGGATCTGAGTCTGGTTGAGGTGATTGTTCCCAATGTCCATGCTCGGTGACATGCACCACCTCTAGTTTCTATATATTCTCCATCTATAGATCCTCATAGTGATATTCTTCGAAGTCATTCTCAACAGTTCCTATGCCAGAAGCCATAGGTTTTCAAAGGCTCCACTAACCCTCAACATGTTGAGGAATGGTTGAGTAAGATTGAATGTTTGTTTGGGTTCTTGGAGACACCTGATTTGATCAAGGTGAAGTGTTCCACCTTCGTACTGGAGGGACCAAGTAGGAGATGATGGGACACAATGGTGAATACTGGGAAACATGAGAGTTTGGAGTGGAATGACATTAGGGTTATTTTCACTAACCGGTTATATCTTGAATCGATGGTTTTGGAAAAGGAAGTGGAGTTTTTCAAGATTGTGTAGGTCAACAAAATTGTGACTGAGTACTCAAATCGCATTTCTGAGCTGGTAAAGTTCGCTCCTGAGATTGTATCTAATGAGAGGATGATGACATGATTATTTGAGTTGGGACATCAATCAGATATCCTTCCTCAGGATTTCCTATTGAAGCTACCCACTTATGCTGATTTTATGGATAGGACGATGATGGATGAGAAGGAATTGGTAGGATAATTAGGATTTAAGGGGGTTCTATTCCCTCCTAGTGGCAATGCAGGATCCCTTAAATGAAAACATAAGCATGACTTTTCTCTTGGTATTTCTCGATAGCAGAGTCATTCCAGACCCCCGGTAGCTCCAGGAGGGGATTCTTTGACTTTCTATTAGTGTGGTAATCCATGACATTCTAAGAGGGTTTGAACTAGGGCTCAAAAGAAATGTAGTTCCTGCGGACGTTTAGGGAACCTACAGAGATTCTGCCATCACTGATCTACTCCACATAGTGGAATACGATCATCAGCACCTTCAGAAACTATGGGGAAATCAAATACTTCATGTATATAAGGGTTCCACCCATAGGAATCCAGAATGAAGCTTCATCACACAGTGGATGAGTCGCTAGAGGTAGCTGATACAGGTGTTGCGACTGTGAGAGTTACCATTACAATATTTTCATCTTTAGTGATAGCTCTTTTTGATACTAGTGCATCTCACTATTTTATTTCAGCCCATCTTGTTAATCTACATAATCTACCTATGGAACTTTTATCTAGTGCGATGGATATTACTACACCCCTTGGTACAATGAGAGAGAAGTGTCTCGGTAGTCCTGACTGAGTCTTCTCTCTATCAGATGTTGACCATGTTTGGAGTTTCTTGTTTCTCATCCCGAAAACTTTTGACATCATATTTGGGATGGATTGGATCATTGCCAATAAATCATGGATCCATTGTTATCTTTGATGGGTCTACCTTACTACACCCAGTGGTGTGCCTCTTATTTTTCAATGAGAATGGGACCCAATGTCAAGAAGATTAGGACCCTCTTATCCAGAGTTGAGGAATGTTATATCCATGTTTTCTTTTGATCTAGAGAGTTATTCAATGTTGGGTGATCTTCCTCCAGTTGTTGTTGAGTTTCCTGATGTTTTTCCTTCTGAATTATCTGGTTTTCCCCAGAAAAGGATGTTGATTTCTCTATTGACGTAATGCCTAGTACTCAACCAGTTTCTATTCCCTCTTACCAAATGGATGTAGCTGAACAAAAAGAACTAATGTCTCAGTTAGACATTCTTCTTGAGAAAAGTTTTATACACCCAAGTGTGTCACCATGAGCAGCACCTATTCTCATCTCCAAGAAGGTTGATGGTTCTCCTCACTTAAGTGTTGATTATCTAATGCTCAATTGTGTTACGATAAAGAAAAAATATTAGTTACCATGAATTGATGATTTGATTGATCAATTCAAAGGGGAGATGTGATTTTCAAAAATTGATCTTTGATCTTGTTAACATCAGTTGGGGATAAAAGAATCTGACATTCATAAGACTACTTTTCGGAGTCGGTATGGCCATTATGAGTACCTTGTTCTGCCCTTCGGAATAACAAATGCTCTTGCAGTTTTCATGGAGTTGATGAAAAAGGTTTTCAATGAGTATCTAGATACATTAGTAGTAGTTTTGTGAATGGAATTATTGTCTACTCCATGACTGAGGAGGATCATGTGCATCATCTAAGAATAGTTCTGAGACTTCTATAGAATCAATGATATTAAGACAAGCATTCAAAGTGCGATTTTTGGATTCTGGAAGTGAGATTCTAGATTCATGTCATGTCAAAACAAGGAATATTTGTTGAACTTGATAAGGTGAAGGATTTTATGACTTGGGAACAACCATGAAATGTTTTCGAGATTCGGAGCTTCTTGGGATTACTAGTATATTATCGCTTGTTTGTTAAAGACTTATCAATGATATCTTCTACAATGTCTATTGTGACTTGAAATGGAGTGATGTTTTCCTAGAATGATAAATTTCAGAGTTATTTTTATGAGCTAAAGAATATTTTGACTACTTCTCCGATGTTAACTCTTCATGTGGATTGGATAGGTTAAGTGGTCTTCTGTGATGCATCAGGTTCAAGTTTTGGATGTGTCCTTATGCAAGGTAATCATGTTGTAGACTATAGAACTCATCAGTTTAGCCTCATGAGAAGAAATATCCTACCCATGACCATGAACCTTCAGCTGTAATGCATGCACTTATGTGTCAGAGACATTACCTTTATATAGAAAGGTTTACTATGTATTCAGACCACACGAGCTTGAGTTATATCTTCTCTCAAAAATATTTGAATCTCTACCAAAGCCATTGGGTTGAGTACCTGCAATCTTTCAACATTGACATTTCCTATACCCCTTCAAAAGGGAATGTTGTTGTAGATGCGTTAAGTAGGAAAATTCCATCACAGGCTATGAAAGAATCTTTATAATAGTGGATTCTGATGGATCTTTTATGATCAGTTGCATATTGGAGTTCAGTGGATGAGGAATGAAGTTTATTCAGCCTGTGTTGAGTTCACATTTTCACTCCTCGAGTAAATTCTTCAAGAACAACAAATGGATGACTAATTCCATAGCATTAGGGACTCTCTTTATAGTGGGGAGATGGACACCCAGTGGTCATTCCCTAAAGTGGGTGTTCGTTATGATGGATACCATTACATTGTTCCTCTAGAGGCATGGAAGGATGTGATGGGGGATTTCCATAATTCTCAGTGGGTTGTACACCTTGGAACGACAAAGATGTTCTATGACATGCAGTGACAGTTCTAGTGGCTAGGTACGAGACAAGATATTTCTGAGTTTGTTTCTCATTGCTAGACATTCCAGCATGTGAAATCCGAGAACCATAAACCTTCAGATTTACATCATCCACTTCTAGTCCCTACATGAAAGTGGGATGAAATCTCTATGGAAATTGTTGTTGGGTTACCTCAAAACCCAGAGGAAGAAGAACGTGATATGGGTTGTGATCAACAGACTGACCAAGTCTTCTCACTTTATACCTATTCAATATAAAACCAAACTTTAGGTGTTGGGAAATATCTATGTGAATTAAATTTTTTGTTTGCATGGAGTTCCGTCTTCTATAGTCTCTGATAGGGATCTTTTGTTTACTTATTTCTTTTGGAGAGGCCTTCAGGAGGCATTGGGATCTTATGTCCGTTTGATCACAACCTACCATCCACAATCAAATTTCCAGACATAGAGAGCTATTCAGATCCTTGAGGATATGCTCCGCGCATGGGTTCTCATCTTTAATGGGTCTTAGGATGATCATCTGGGGCTAGTTGAGTTTTCTTATAACAACAGTTATTAGTCAGCGATCAAAATGGCTCATTTTGATGCATTGTATGGTTGTCCTTCTAAATATCCTTTATGTTGGTTGGAGATTGGTGAATGTTCTTTGGTAGGACAGAGTTTGGTCCAAGAGAAGATAGCTAAGATCCAGTTTATTTGTCAGAGAATGTTGACATCACAGAGTCAGTACAAGTCTTATGCTGATTTTCAACGTAAACATTTAGAGTTCTCAGTTGGTGACCATGTTTTTTTAAAATTTTCACCCTGATTAGGTCATCAATGGCTTGGGAGGCAAGGTAAGCTTGCTCCACATTTTGTGGGACCTTTCGAGGTTGTTGATCTTATAGGGAAAGTTGATTACCTTCTCGCTCCACCACCACAACTGACATCAATACATAACGTGTTCCATGTATCGCAGCTGTGAAAGTATCACTTTGATCCATCTCATATTGTGAGCTGGAGTGATCTTGAGATTGAACCAGATTTATCTGTTACTAAACGACCTGTCTGGGTTGTTGATTCTGAGACCAAGGCACTTCGTGGGAGGACGATTCCCATGGTCCGTGTACATTGGCAGCATGGTTCTGATTCTCATGAGACATTGGAATGGGAGGCACTAATGAGAGATCAGTGGCCTCATCTTTTTGATGTGGATGTTTCTTCATAGGCTTTCAGGGGACAAAATGATCTTATGGTGGGGGGGAGGTTGTAACATAACATTAAATTTTGAGGTAGTTGTTATTTTTCTAGGTACCTCTGTTTTGGAGTTGTGACTTGGGAGATTCGGGAAAACATTAAATGTTGTTTTGGGAGAAAGGGGAAGTCGAATTGGCGGCACACAGGTTGTCTAAACCGTACATCCAATGAGTGCACAATTGGTCTTGGAGGGAGTATCTTCTGCACGGGAAGTGCACAGTTTGTCTAACCGTGAGGCCAAAATATGTGTGAATGGTGGATGAGGTAGTAACTAACACACGGCTAGTGCACGGTTTGACAAACCATGCGATCTAACCGTGCAACAATTTAAATGAGATCCTTAAATTGTGGATCTCACTCAGTTTTGCCTCTAAGTCCCTCGTTTTTCCTCCTAAGTGGCCCTAACTCGGGATTTTTCTTCTACTAAGGATAGAGAGGGTTCTCCCATTATTCTAGAGGTGATCCAAATGCTCCGCTTGGTGAACAGAATCCGGATTCTTGAGGTATGTGATCATTCTTCATCATTCCTTATCGGGTTCTTAGATCTAATTAGATATACTTCTCCTATTTTCATAGTTTCTTAGATCTAGGATCATTATGGGTAGATCTATGTGTGTTGTAACACCCCGAGATTTTATGAAAAATATTCTTTTAATTTCAATAATGTCTTGTGCTATATGCTACACCAAGATTACCTTGCGCTATACAGAACATTGTATTAGCTTGCAGTATACGCAACACTATTCTTGGATCGTGTTACATAGAATATTGATAATAGTTATTCTACACAACATTGAGTATATATATATATATATATATTAAATGTATAAATGAAATATGTTTGGATTCTATTATACGAAAAAACTAAGGATTCTTCCACAACATGCAACTCTGACTTGGCTTGCATTTCACGCAACCGCGGCCTTCCTCGATAGCTTGCATCGTACGCAATACCGAGTTTCACTAAACAACGATATGCTATTAAAATATTATTAAAACTAGCCATTATTAATATTATTAACAAAAATTTGAATTTTATAACATTAATATTCATCTTATACATTTTCTAGAACATGGTATGAGAACAAAATAAATTTTTCAGGTAAAATAAGTATTTTTAAAAAAATGCAGTTTTACCGCTTTTTGATGGCGCAACCACATTAAATATAGTTTTTGACATGATTATAAGTTCAATTTGACAAAAAAAAATTCTTATTTAGAATCACGACATAAAAAATTACTTTGGATAAAATTTTCAAATTATTCTGATAACATTCATATTTTAATGAATAGAAAAAACACACTATATTTAAATTAAAAACCACTTTTTTCACCGTAATAAATAATGTGGTTAAATAATAATATTGAATGGTTTCAAAGTATAAATAGAATATATTTTTACCATTTAATATATTGTATGTCATTATCCTTGATATTACATTGAATTCGTAGGTTAAATAAATTCAATCTTTGGCAATGTTTTAACTTTTAAAACCTGTTTGAATAAACAACGGGATTAATTTTTAATTAATTACTGCAACTTCTGTGATTTGAATTTTGAAAAAGGGATTCCATATTTGGAATCCGTGGGTGCAAATTATGTTAATAGTTTACTTTTATTTTTTTGATATTATGAATAGTAACTACGGTAATTTTTTTTATTTACTACGGTTAAAGGTAAATATGGTAATTCAAGGTTAAAAGAATATTATAATAATTCAAAATTAGCTAGACACTTCTACTAACCTTATTGGATGAGTATTGGCCGACCATGGTCATCCTTGGGTTGATTTTGGGACCCCATGGAGCCACTTATGAAAGACAATGACACATTACATTAATTAATTTAATGTAAAGACAAAATTGACGTTAACAAAACTTTTTTGGTAATTAATTTTTATAAGGGGATATATAAGTTATATTTTCGACTATAAATATTCTTTGGAAATCTAATAAGATTCCCTACATCATGGTATTTGTTTCATAATTTTTAGACATCAAATGAATAAAATTATTTATGACACAATAATGTTGTAATGTTTACATCATTAATAAATGATTTAAATAAATAAGATTAAAATTATTAAAATATCATCCAAAACCTGTCCAATTCCTATTGGATGATTTTATTTAGAATATTATTCATCATATATTCGACAATAATTTGTTTTGCACCTATTTAAACCGAAGATAAGTTTAAAATAAAATAATGTTTTCACACTTTCCTAAAGAGCCACTCCAGTCCCTTATAAAAGGAGACCACTTATATGCAATTCCTCACACCTCTCAAGCCTTTTGGATCGTCCAAACTCTACCCAACTAAGCTCTATACATCCTTATCCTCCCCGTTTAAGCCTTACATTAGGCATAAGACTCTCCAAGAAGTCCTTTTGGTTCAAACCAAAGGAAGCTACCAAAATTAAAGGTAACAATTTCTCTTAAGTTGTTTTCTTTTATTCTACTTCTCCAACCCCTAAACTCTTTTTAATCCTTTCTTTTGTAACAACAAAAATATCCTAAATATACTAGGATTTTTTTATGATAAATACTATAACTACACTTACACACACCTACATCTAATGGATGAAGAACATAATGTTTCTGTGATGGCAAACTAACGCCTCACGAAACGATGATTGTTCGATTTTCCCCTACCACCTCTCATGGTGGCCATTATGATGGAACTGTATTTATATATAATATATATTATGTTTATTATTTCTTTATTCTTCTTTACTACCCAATTATATCAAGCCATTATAGTTTTCATAGTCAGTAAATACGATAATCTCATTTGAGGAAGTGCGGACTACCACCCCCTCAATGTGATGTGATTCGTTAATACCTTATGTGGAGTGTATAAAGGATGTGGATAATGATATTATATATGATATTATACTGGAATTATAATATACCTATGTATCATGATGTTTTAATTCCATTAAAATAAGAAATAGAAATGAAAGTAGCATTCATGCGTACATACGGTTTACCGTCTCCATGAATGGTGTGTTTTATTTCATACCTACATATGTTATGTACTATTATAAATGATTGTATATGCTAGATATATAATGAATTTATATGATATATAATTCAGGATTTACATTTTTGATGTAATTAAATCATGATATAAGTAATAATAACATCAAGAACAACAAGCCCAAACACGTACGATAAATAATATGATTTTACCCAAAACACTATTTTAACATTAATTTACAAAAGAATGGGTAATATAAAGTCATAAGTGAACCATATATGATATCAAAACAATGAATATGATTCTTTAATAAGTCAATGACATTATTTAAATCATTATAAAGGAGTTTTGGACTCTTACGAAGCAAATTGGACCTAAGGTAAGGGAAATATCACAATCTCATTTTTATCCGAGATTGTTTATACATTGGAATTTACTGGGGTGTATTTTATCATCCACATACATGTTTCCTCAATATGTAAAATTTATATCCTTCGACAATATTTTATATACAATTTTAACCTTCGGTGAGTTTTTAGTAAAATATATGAAAAGAATCTTTTATCGATGTTCGTACGAGGTACTTTTTGACTTTTCCGACAAAAGTTTGAGAAGAATGTTTTTTTTACTTATACGACATGAATGAATTTTTAAAACATTATTTACAAGAAGCATACTTTACAAGTTTTAAAGTTTATTTTTAATCAACTTCTTTTATTTTAGAATTTTATGACATGTTAAGAAAGGAAAAGTGTTTTTGAAGTAGAAAGTATATTTTCCTCAAGAATGGAGTTCAAGTGTTTTATCAAAATTATTTTCCATATAAGATAATAAAGGGTTCTGTTTCTATCCCTATTATTACATTGATTTTATTATTTTGTGATGGAATCATGTTTATGAATTCCTTTATCTTATATGAATTGTTTTATAATGTCACGATGTTTAAGATTCTCATTTTTATTACATGGGTTATGCTATGATGTATGGTTATGATTTTGTGGCACACATAAGAATGGTATCATTATGAGATGGGTGGGACCTATATCTACCTCCAATGTATTGGGTAAATATTTTATATCTCATGAGATAGACATGGCTGGAACGGTAGGTTATACCGGTTCAGTGAAGCAGGACTGAAACGAGGGTAACTCGGTTCAGAAATGGACTTTTTCCACTAAGATAGTCATGGAAATGAGTCTTGACTAATAAGAAATGATTCTCTATGATTATGTGAGTATTCCACAAAGTTTCATGTTTTACGTTATGATTAGTGGGATTACATTTCACTACTATGATTTATCCCATGTTATGAAATTATGATCTCTTTTGCAGGTTATGATTTCCAAAATAAATGTTCTTATGAATATGACGTGATTGATATTTCTTTTGTTTACCCTTACTGAGCATTTGAGATCACCCTTTTATGTTTTCTTTTCCCCAATACATAATTAAAGGATTTATGTTTAAAAAAATAAGATCATTATGGGAGATGTTGAAGATCTTTCACAACGATTAGAAGATTATATTCCGAGTTTCCAAAGACACTAAACTATTACGGTCCTTGTGTGTGTGTGTTTGTTATGTACTAAGTATTCCTTAAAAGTAATGTAATGTCCATGTACGTCGGGCTTCGGGTCTTTACAGTTTGTATCAGAGGAAAATTTTAGATAACCTTTGGAATCTAGGATGCGAAAACGTTAGTAAGATCCCTAGAGATATTTCTAAGGTATGTCTAGGGATGTCCCTAAGGATAAGTATACGTATAGGATATAGTCCTAGAACTATGGTAACGATATTAGATTAAACCAAAGATGTTAGATATTGAAGTTACTCCCACTTTATTATGATTTTTTCCCCTCACACTATTCTTTTTGTGTTTTAGAAAATGGCTGGAAAGAAGATGATTCACGATAATGGAGGGTATGATGCACAATTGAATGATATTATTCATGAGAAACCAAATGAAATGGGATTTGGAAGTCCAAATATCATTATTATGTCAAATCAGCAATCTCATAATATGATCAATAAAGTAAATTTTTTATGTTTCCTGACTTGGCTAATAAGAGAATGATGGAGATTCATTATGATCATAGTGGAATGAAAGTTCAATTTCCCCTATGTAAATCATGTTGGAAGAGGCATCAAGGAGAATGTTTCAAAGGGACTAGAAGACGCTTTGGGTGTGGAAAAGAAGGACACAAAGCCAGTAAGTGCAAAGGAAAAGGTTCAGTTAACACCAAGGATGAGGATAATGGTATTGCTACGACATCAACAATGGTCAAATGTTTTAAATGTGGAATGTACGGGCATTATGAAAACCATTTCCCTATGGGAAAGTCTCATGAAGAGAACCAGTATGGTCGTATGGGTAGTATTAATGTTGATGATGATGAAGAGACTAAAAATGATATGTGAGATGAAAGAATTTTTGAAGCTCGGTCAATGGTTTAAGAATGTAGTGGAATGATTATATGTTTATCATGTGTAATGTTGTATAAGTAATCTCATGGTACTATGGAATAAAGAGACATCTAAGGATTGTTACACTGTTGTCATTCCATGAGTATTGAAAGTGTATGATTAATGGTACTAGTATCCATGAAATGTTATTCAGATATTTTTGGAATGTAGATGATATGCGCATAATGAAGGGATAAGGATAAAATTAAATGTTTGATAGTATTCATGAGCTCATGACTAATATAAGGAGAAGGTTATATCATGGTTTGTGTATATAGAATTTTTGGATTTTGGTATGTGGAAAGAGTTAACTTTTCACTACATTCATGTTTTCACAAAGGTTCAATGGGTATTCATTCTTCAAGAGAATACATGATTAAGGTATTCAAATGTTTGTAATTTGACCAACAAGATATATCTTATGATATATGGGGGATAAATGATGGCATTCACGTGACTGTTATGTGAAATTTCAAGTAATCATTTTCTTTATACTATGAGCATGGACCGAAGTATTTTAGATAAGCCCAAAGACTGGAATGGATTATGTTGGGAACAAGTTAGGAGATAACTTTTTTCGATATTATTGATGGAATGTTATAGTAATATAGCTTTAGAAAAAGGACAACCTGTAGGACGGGCGAAAGCCCATCGCATCGGAAAAGGCTGTGGGAATCGAACCCACAACCGAAGTGCGACTGGCCTTTATCACCTACCACTGGCCTATAGGAAGTCCCTGTTTATTAGAAACTAGTTTTATTATGTTAAGAAATATAATATAAGAAGTATAAGTACATTTTAGGAACCATATATGATTAATCTCACCATAGATGGACTTATGTATATTTGATAATTTTTGCTAACCATTTATTTGAAACAGATGAAATAACCCATCATTCTATCACCTGATCTGCTAACACATCACGAATGGAAAACTCAACTTCATTTTTTTAAGAGATGAAGTGGAAATTGTCCAAAGAACGACCAACGATGAGACTATACCATAATCATGAAAGTATTTCTTCTAATTCCAATTTCATCAACTTTAGGGAAATGATCTTGAAAACCAAAAATGTTGTCCTAGTGCTCTTATATCTGATTAATCAGATGGTACATTAGATCGTCACAAATTTATGGCTTTGTGATTGCTGGATTTTCCATAGCCATATTCTCTACCACTCTCCATCAGAACATGATGGTTAGATTTCTCTTCCATACCCATATTTTCACTTATGTGGAAACCCAATGATTAGTTTATTTGGGTAATCATTACGTTTCATAATTTTGTTTTTGAATATTGGTTTTGGAATTCCTTTTTACGATGTGGGTTTCTATTAAAGAAACTTTCGAATAGTAAACCATTTATAACCTTGATGAATTTCGAGGGTGAAATTCATTTTAAGGGGGGTAGAATGTAACACCCCGAGATTTTATGAAAAAAATTCTTTTAATTTCATTAATTTCTTGTGTTTTATGCTACACCAAGATTACCTTGCGCTATACGCAACACCGTATTAGCTTGCAGTATACGCAACACTCTTCTTGGATCGTGTTACACACAATTTTTATAATAGTTATTCTACACAATAATGAGTATATATATATATATATTCAATTTATAAATGAAATATGGTTGGATTCTATTATACGAAACAATGAAGGATTCTTTCACAACACGCATCCCTGACTTGGAATTCATTTCACGCAACCGCGTCTTTCCTTGATAGCTTGCGTCGTACGCAATACCAAGATTCACTAAACAACAATATGCTATTAAAATATTATTAAAACTAGCCGTTATGAATAGTATTAACTAAAATTTGAATTTTATAACATTATTATTCATCTTATATATTTTCTAGAACATGGTATGAGAACAAAATAAATTTTTCAGGTAAAATAAGTATTTTTCAAAAAATGCAGTTTTACCGCCTTTTGATGGCACACCAACATTAAATATTGTTTTTTACAAGTTTATAAGTTCAATTTGACAAAATAAAATTCTTTTTTAGAATCAGGATATAAAAATGTACTTTGGATAAATTTTTCATATTATTCTGATAACTTTCATATTTTAATGAATAGTAAAAACACACTATATTTTAATTAAAAACAACTTTTTTCATCGTGATAAATTATGTGGTTAAATAATAATATTTAATGGTTTAAAATTATAAATACAATATATTTTTACAATTTAATATAATGTATGTCATTAGCTTTGATTTTACATTGAATTCGTAGGTTAAATAAATTCAATCTCTGGCAATGTTTTATCTTTTAAAACTTGTTTGCTTAAACAACGGGATTTATTTTAAATTAATTACTGCAACATCGGTGTATTGAATTTTTAAAAATGGATTCCATATTTGGAATCAGAGGGTCCAAATTATGTTAATAGGTTACTTTTATTTTTTTGATGTTATGAATAGTAACTACCGTAATTTTTTTTATTTTCTACGGTTAAAGGTAAATAGGGTAATTCAAGTTTAAAAGAATATTATAATAATTCAAAATTTCCTTGAAACTTGTCCTAACATTATTGGATGATTATTGTCCGACCATGGGAATCCTTGGGTCGATTATGGGACCCCATGGAGCCACTTATGAAAGACAATGACACATTAGATTAATAAATTTAATGTAAAGACAAAATTGACTTTAACAAAAAACATTTAGTAATTAATTTTTATAAGGGGATATATAAATTATATTTTAGAATATAAATATTCATTGTAAATCTAAAAATATTCCCTACATCCTTGTATTTTTTTAATAATTTTTAGACATCAAATGTATTAAATTATTTGTGACACGATACTGATGTAATGTTTACCTCATTAATAAATGATTTAAATAAATAAGATTAAAATGATTAATATATCTTCCAAAACCTGTCCAATTCCTATTGGATGATTTTATATATAATATTAGTCATCTTATCTTCGGCATTAATGTGTTTTGGACATCTTGAAACCGAATATAAGTTTATAATAAAATAATTTTTTCACACTTTCCTAAAGAGCCCCTCCAGTCCCTTATAAAAGGAGACCAATTCTATGCAATTCCTCAAACCTCTAAAGCCTTTTGGCTCGTCCAAACTCTTCCCAAATAAGCTCCATACATCCCTATCCTCCACCTTGAGGCAATACATTAGGCAGAAGACTCTCCAAGAAGTCGTTTTGGTTCAAACCAATGAAAGTTACCAAAATTAAAGGTAACAGTTTCTCTTAAGTTGTTTTCTTTTATTCTACTTCTCCAACCCCTAAACTCTTTTTAATCCGTTCTTTTGTAAAAACAAAAATATCCTAAATATACTAGGATGTTTTTATGAGATTTAATAGAACTACACTTACACACACCTCCATCTAATGGTTGAAGAACATAATGTTTCTGTGATGGCAAACTAACGCCTCACGAAACGATGATTGTTTGATTTTCCCCTACTGCCTCTCATGGTGGCCATTATGATGGAACTGTATTCATATATAATATATATTATATTTATTATTTCTTTATGCTTCTTTACTTCTCAATTATATCAAGCCTTTACGATTTCAATAGTCGGTAAATACGATAATCTCATTTGAGGAAGTGCGGACTACCGCCCCCTCAAAGTGATGTGATTCGTTAATACCATATGCAGGATGTATAAAGGATGTGGTTAATGATATTATATATGATATTATACTGTATTTATAATATATCTATGTATCATTATGTTTTAATTCCATTAAAATAAGAAATAGAAATGAAAGTAGCGTTCATGCGTACGTACGGCTTACCGTCTCCATGAACAGTGCGTTTCATTTCTATCCTCCATATGTTATGTACTATTATATATGATTGTATATGCTGGATATATAATGAATTTATATGATATATAAATCATGATTTACATTTTGGAGATATGGAAATCATGATATATGTAATAATAACATCAAGAACAACAAGCCCAAACACGTACGATAAATAAGATGATTTTACCCAAAACACTACTTTAACATTAATTCACATAAGAATGGGTAATATAAAGTCATAAGTTAACCATATATGATATCATAACAATGAATATGATTCTGTAATAAGTAAATGACATGATTTAAATCATTATACAGGAGGTTCGGACTCTTACGAAGCAAATTGGACCTATGGTAAGGGAAATATCACAATCTCATTTTTATCCGATATTGTTTATACTTTGGCATTTACTGGGGTGTATTTTATCATCCACATCCATGTTTCCACAATATGTAATATTTATATCCTTCTATATTAGTTTATATCCAATTTTACCCTTCAGTGAGTTTTTAGTAAAAGATATGAATGATATCTTTTGTCGATTTTCATACGAGTTACTTTTTGACTTTTCCGACAAAAGTTCGAGAAGAATGTTTTTTTACTTATACGACATGAATGTATTTTTAAAACATTGTTTCCAAGAAGCTTACTTTACAAGTTTTCAAGTTTATTTTTAATCAAATTCTTTTATTTTAGAATTTTATGACATGTTAAGAAAGGAAAAGTGTTTTTGAAGTAGCAATGATATTTTCCACAGGAATGGAGTTCAAGTGTTTTATCAAAATTATTTTCCATCTAAGATAAAAAAGGGTTCTGTTTCTATCCCTATTATTACATTGATTTTATTATTTTGTGATGGAATTATGTTTATGAATTCCTTTATCTTATATGAATTTTTTTATAATGTCACGATGTTTAAGATTCCCATTTTTATTACATGGGTTATGCTATGAAGTATGGTTATGATTTTGTGGAACACATAAGAATGGTATAATTATGAGATGGGTGGGACATATATCTCCCTCCAATGTGTTGGGTAAATATTTTATATCTCATTAGATAGACATGGCTGGAACGGTAGGTTATACCAGTTCAGTGAAGCAGGACTGAAACGAGGGTAGCTCGGTTCAGAAATGGACTTTGTCCACTAAGATAGTCTTGGCAATGAGTCTTGACTAATAATAAATGATTCTCTATGATTATGTGTGTATTCCACAATGTTTAATATTTTATGTTATTATTATTGGGATTACATTTCACTACTATGATTTATCCCATGTTATGAAATTGTGATCTCTTTTGCAGGTTATGATTTCCAAAAGATATGTTCTTATGAATATGACGTGATTGATATTTCTTTTGTTTACCCTTACTGATCATTTGAGCTCACCCTTTTATCTTTTCTTTTCCCCAAGACATAATTAAATGATTTATGTTTAAAAAAAATAAGATCTTTATGGGAGATGTTGAAGATCTTTCACCACGATTAGAAGATTATATTCGGAGTTTCCAGAGACACTAAAATATTACGGTCTTTGTGTGTGTGTTTTTGTTATGTACTAAGTATTCCATAAAAGTAATGTAATGTCCATGTACGTTAGGCTTCGGGTATCTACATGTGTGGTAGAAAAAATGATGATTTATTGTCATGATCTTGCTTGGAGAAGAGATTGAAGGCAGGTTCTTGAATAAGCAACCCATTTTTCTTGAGCGTTCTCGACCGTTGTGGTTTTGGTCAAAACCTTCGTGGTAGGTGGTTCCATCCCGACTTTACAAATTGATTATCATTGTATTTGTCTAATTTATATCAGTTGTTTATTAAAATTCAATTTTTCCAGTTTCCCTTCAATTAAATTGATAAAAACTTGATTCTAGTGAATCGAGATATTTGAAATGGTTTTGGCATGGAAATTTGGAAAAACCAAATTCCATTGTATTGGGTGTTTTTATGGGAATTGGCCAATTTAAATTGTTGAATTTAAATTGTGGATTTTATGGAAATGATATCAATTAAATTGATGATTTTAATTGCGGGAATAAATTGTGTAAAAATGGAATTGGTTTTGAATGCATTTCAAACTGGTGAAAATGGATTAAAATGATTTGATAGAATCCCATTTGTTTAATCTTGTGAAAATGGTATGTTTTGAATAAAACCTATTTTTGTTTTAAATGGAATGAAATTGGAATTTTTGAAATGGAAGAATGTGATTGATCGTATTTTAAGCATTCTTAATATAGTTCACCCATCATGTAAGAGAGCATTCAAGCCTTTGGTATTTATTGATTTATTTAGATACACTATATGCTATGAAAACATTCTAAAACATACTTGGAGTGGGTCACATCACCAAGTGGTTGGTGACGAGTCTCCTTTTTCCATTTTCATAGGGACGTGCATATAAATTTTTTTATGAGTTCACATAGAGTGTTTGAAATCCGATAAGTGGTTAATACCGTCATACCTTTTGGCAGATGATCATGTTGCTCGCTTTATTATTTATATGTGAGATATAATTGTATGCTAATGCTTTTGAACAGACTTACATGTCTGCTGAATTTATATAAACTATTTTATGTAAATGTTTTTCTTAAGACATTGTTTTATAAATATTCCATCATTGTAAAGCCTTTTTATAAATTGATTTTTCGTTCATTTGAAAATGTATATCATGATTTGTTAATATATGATTTTGAATTGCCAAACCTGTTTTTGTGAAAATTGAAAGCATTTATTTGGAAAATCAATAGTTTTTGTAACAACCCTGGTAAATAAAGAGTATGACATTTTCACATTTATCCATATTTGTGAATAACATATTAATATTACTTGAAAGGGGACGCTATGCTCGATGGCGTACCCAATACGCAACAACGAGTTTCTTGGGAAACTTACATTGCACTCTAATAATAAAATAATATTATTTTTAATGGTAGTTAACATGTAGCCATTGTATTGGCGGGAGTTGATAGAAATAACTACAATATGATTATATATGTTTTTAAATGTTTTAACATTTATCCAATAAAAGATAAAGGCTTAAAATACGGAAAGAATTCAATTTTAGGCGTATATGCCCTAATTTTCACTAAAGGTTCACTTATCACCTTTTGATGGAGAACCATCATTAAATATAGTTCTGTTCACTCTTATAAATTATATTGGACCAAATAAACACTTCTGAAGAATTGGGACATCAAAATTTACTTTGTGTAAATTTTTCGTAACTTTCTGAAAAAGGTCATTTTTTTTAATGAATAGTTTAAAATGTTGTATTTTAATTCAAAACCACTTTTTAATCTAATTTATTTATATGATTAGATTATCTTTTGAATTGGTTTTAAAGTTAAATTAGAATATATGTTTACCATTAAATCCAATAGTGGTCATTGGAGTTAATTTTACTTTGAAATCAGACTTAAACTAGTGTCAATCTTGTGATACTTATTGTGTCAGAAAAACACACTATTTGCTCTGACAGCGGGAATTAATTACTAAATTAATTAATGTGAATTATATGTTTTTAATATTTTAAAATAGAATTCATTTTTTAATTCTGAATATCAAATATATCTTAGGGTGAATTTTTGGGATTTTTCTAAAAAACTTCAATTTTTGATGAATAGTGAAACCACTATGTGGTACTTATAAAAAATGATTTTTCCGTTTAAATGAAATTTTTACATCTTTGTGTTTTGAATTTCAAAAATCCAACATAAATTTTTGTCCTTAAGAAGTAAAATGTGGTTCAATGGGATGAAAATAATTTTTTTGGTGATTAGTAACATATTAAGTTTTTAATCGCGATTAGAGGTAATTAGTGTAGTTTATGGTAAGAATAATGTTTTAATAAAATTAAATGACCTAGACACATGTCCTACCCACATTGGATGTGTAATGGCCGACCAAGACAATCCATGGGTCAACTTGGGGACCCCATGGAGCCACATTTGTTGGAAAATGACATAAATATCTTTTTATTTAATGTTAATGTAAAAATGACACAAACATGAGATTTTTTACTAAAACAATTTCTACATGGGGTTACAGAAGTCATAATTTTGACTATAAATAGTCATTAGAAATATAAATATATTTGTTGCATTATAATGTTTTTTTATAATTTTTAGATTTTAAATAAATTAAATTATTTATGACATCATGATGATGCAGCGATGACCTCATTATTTAACGATTTAAATAAAATGGAAAGATAATGTAATATCTAAGACCTAAACATGTCCAAAAAATATTGGATTAGTGGATTTCGAACCCGTATCACCTTATCCTAGAAATACATCAATGGGGGACATTTAAAATCTGATACTCTTTTGAAAATAAAGTAACATTTTGTAACTTTACAAGGGTGCCCCTCCTCTCCTCTTATAAAAGGCCCCCACCTCTACCTCCTTACCCACACTCCCAAAGCCTTTGGCTCGGACAACCCCTTCCCATTATGTCTCTCCACTTCCCTCTATTACTCCTTGAAGCCTCACTTTGGGAAGATGTCTTCCCAAGGATTCCTTTGAGCTCAAACCAAAGGGAGTTACCCGATTTTAAGGTAATGTCTTCACTTGTGTCCTTTTGTTTTATTTTGCTTATCCAACCCCCTAAACTCTTTTTATTAATTTATTTTGTAAAAAATACAGTATCTTAAATATACTTGGATGTTTTTATAATAAGGATTCGAGTTACACTTACACACACCTACATCTAATGTTTAATGAACATACTGTTTCTGTGGATGGCGAATTTCTGCCTCCCGAGACGATGATTGTTCAACATTCTTCTAACACATTCAAAGGTGGCCATTAAGATGAAACTATATTTATATATGATATATAATATGTTTATGTTTTACTTAAGCTTCTTTATTTTTCATTTATGGCATACCTTTATGGTTTCCATTATGGGTAAACGAGATATCTTCATCTAAGGAAGTGCGGACTACTGCCCCCTCAAAGTGATTTGATTCGTTAATACCATATGTGGTACGTATAAAGGATATATTTAATGATATTATATATGATACCATAGTGTAATTAAAATTATATTATGTATCTTTATTTTTTAATTCCATTAAATATGAAATAGAAATGGAAGTAGCGTTCATGCGTACGTACGACTTACCGTCTCCATGAACCGTACATTTCATTTCTTATCTCATAATGTAATATAATATTATAAGTACATATATATAATGGATATATATGTAATATATTACATATAAATTATGGATATCATTCTGTAATTATAACACATATATATCTCTCTCATTTTGTTTTAATTCCATTAATATGACAAAAAAATGAAAGTAGCGTTCATGCGTACGTACGGCCTACCCTCACCAAGAACGATGCCTTTCGTTTTTATCTCCAAATGATATGGAATAGTATAAAATGAATATTTACTGGATATATATGATATTTTAATCATTAATACAATTCTGGAAATTATTTACATATAACTACATTGGCAATCTTTTTTCAAACAAGTTCATTTTTGATTCACGTACCAAACATCGGCAAAAACATCTGATATGAACTAACATTATTAAAAAATTATTATAACATTATAATATGTTATATGAACTGAATAATAATCTCTAAGGAGTTACTTAGGAATTTATTAATCGACCAAATTATATTATTCAGGAATATAAAGAAACGAACAAGACAATTTGGACTTGAGGTAAGGGATCCTACTCATCTCTTTCTTTTTAAGTACGCTATTTTATGTCATTCCTTTTAAGCTCATATTTTTTTATGATTGGGATGTTCTTTTATATTACTCATAATGTAATTTTTATGTTCATATGATGAGAGACCCTATTCTCTCTCATCAATCCATTTTGGAAGTTTTGACTGGCACCGTTAGGCTGCCGAATTTTTGTAAGAGATCTAACCTCTCTCTTTCTTTTCAAGTACTCTCCTTTATGTCACTTCTTTAAATCTACTCTTTGTTATGTTGGGGGATGTTCTTTTATATTCATATTTCTATAAACATTATTTTAATATGATTAGATACCCTATTTGATCTCATCACTCCATTTTTGTAAGTTTTATGTGGCGCGGTTAGGTTGCCGAGTTTTCGTAAGGGATTTTTCATCTCAATTTTATTCCCGTGAGATTTAGGCTACATTTGCCACAATTTCCCTTGAGTGGTGTATGTACTTCCCATTATTATACTCTTTGTGTAATATACATTCATTTATGAGTATTTACATCAATGATGTATTGTCCTTCTTTCATGTGGTGTATGTTTTGAAAGATACCCAAGTCGGTAAGGGAAACTTTCACCCTCCTCTTTTTAAAAGACTTATTTTGCTGGGTCTTTTAATTTACTTATTTTTATGTTCAGATATGTTCTCATATATCCTTATTGATGTAAAATTTATGTCCATGTGAAGAGAGACACTTTTTATCTCTCATCAACTCATTTTGATGTGGCGCCGTAAGGCTTTCAAGGGAACTTCATAACCCAATTTTGATTTCTTTGGGTTCAACATGTAGTTATTGAATATGTCATCCTTTGAATATGTGTTAATGACCTTTGATTATTTTACACTTAATATCCACTTATATTTGGTGTATTCGTTTTTCAAACATAATTATGTAATTGATTTTTCCTTAAACCAAGGATATCGTCTTTGTATGGGACATCGTCTCAATCTACTTTCATTGAGCCATATTTTATTTTATACACAACCTTATTTTATATGGTGTATAAACCCATTTAATTTTTACGTTTATCCAAAATGAATCTTTTTTATACGAAGATTTTTACTAAAGGAAAAAAGGGAATGTTTTTGTCGTACGTATGCGGTGACAACGACTTCTCCGCCGCTGTGACCATTATTTGAGTTTCAGCTTCCTCTACAAGCCATATCTTTTATTTAAAATAAAATTAAATACCATGTTTTACATTTCTTTTATTTTGTTATTGAAAATGGGTTTCATAATGTTTTTATAACAATGTGTTGTATTGATATCTTGTGATTGAAAAGTGGAAATGATATGTTTCCTTTATGCATGTTTTATGTAATATGATTATGTTGTGGTTCTTGGGCATTATTATGAAGACGGGTGGTTCCGAGATAAACTAAGGGCGGGTGAGCCCGATATAGCTCTCCAATGCATTGGGTAATGTGAAGGAGTGAAACGTTAAGGTTTCTCTGAATAGATTTAGGGAATATACTGTGATGGGTATTTCAAACATAACCAATAGGGTTACTCCCTACGTAAGAATGTTATGAATGCCTCAAGTTACCTTTTATTTCTTATGATTTCTATGATTTATTCATGATTTTATGATGTATGTTAAAGTGAATATGTTTTATGGGTAATGTATGATTTCATTCTTATGTATATATGAACTCATGTTTCCTTTCCATATTTTTATAACCCTTACTGATTTTTTTTGCTCATCCCAAGTTTTTGAAATGTTTTTCACAGGTTAAGGGAAAGGTACATGATGTGCTGATAGTGTTAAGGATGTGTCAAGAAAGAATCCATGTTTTATTTTAAATATGTTTCTATTGATGGGAAGAATGAATACTGTATTTTATGTAACCACACTATTTAAATGTGCAATGTAATGCAAGTTTCATGATATAATTCTCTAAAACATTAAACCTGAAAAGATCCTCAATGTGTAATCTTTTAATAACTCATGATTAAGCAAGATTTAAGGCTAGGGCCTTATAATTGGTATCAAAGTTCGGTTTAGATAACATTAGAGGTTAGGGTATTTTTTAAGCATAAGTGGCATTACCATAATGGTTAGGATTTCAGAAAGAGTCCTAGTTTTAGATAAAGTGAACGAGTAAGTGTATATTAGTGTATACCTTCCTCATTAGTACATGATGGTTTTGTTGATATACTCACACTGACATTTCTGTTTTTAGTGAATGGATGGATCTAGCAGGCACCAAAGACACTACAGGTTTGAAGGAAACTGTGGTGGTTATATGATTAAGATATTAGATAAAATGGGTGATTCAATGAGGAAACTCGTGGTTGTTCTAAACCAACTATCAAGGAGTCATGATCAACCACTTGAACCTTGGTATGATCTTTAATGCATCATGTACGAGATGACCAATCGATGTGGACGTTCAGGTAATAATTATAAAGGTAACCATTAGAGTTTATATGATCCTTACTTTTGAGGTAATTATGGGTTACTATTTGTTATGATGGAAGTGAAAGGCATGAGATAAAATTGAGGTTAAATTATGTTATGGTTATTTTGATGATTTTAACTCTTTTTGGGGAATGATTTGAGAATTATATAGTTTTGGAAAAAGGACAACACGCACACCATGTGACTACCTATCGCGTCGGACAATGCTGCGGGAATCAAACCCACAACCAAAGTGCGACTGGTATTTATCGCCTACCACTGGACTACATGAAGTCCCTGGTTAGTTTGACTGATTCATTTTATTTATATGATTTTATGAATTAAGAGTAAGTTGGTTTTGGTTTATTTATGAAAATGATTAACCTATCATGGAGGATATGTGATTAGGTTAATTACTTTTCAATACGAGACTTTAGGAGCAACTGATGTTGTTTGGAGATAAATTTTATGATTTAAATTGGTAGACTATGTGACTAAATCCTTCAAATATTTGGGTTTCAATATTATATTGGTTTACTTTGAATAATTTTATGGGCAAATTTTTTATCGGATGGTCCTCATTGAACTTTGGGTTTTGTTGGACAAATTTTGGAGATTAAGCATAGATTTTCTTTTTAAAGGGTTACCCTTTTATGGATTATCTGACCTTGTACTAACCTTTTTGGTTTTGGTTTTCGTTAAGGTCTAAAGATATGGGAAGTATATTTTTCTCTTTTGTGGATTAGGTGATTCTCTAGAAGTTGATTATAGTACTCTTAATGCGAACAAGTATCCCTAAATACTCGTCTTTTGGGAAAAAAAATATGAGTTTGATTAAGGAATCTAGTAAAAGTTGAAAGTCAACATGATAAGTGATTATGTTTCCTTATGAATAAGTTCCTAAATAAAAAGTAACTTAAAACAAAAATGTTGTCTATTAAATTTTCCTACTGGGGAATCGAATACAGTTTAACCCATCACATGTTTTTGATTTTCTTATGGTTAACATTCTCCTAAACATGTTTTCTATCACTCTCCATCAGAACATGACCCTATGTTTTCTCCTCCATGACCATGTTTTACTATATGTAATCCTAGTATGGGTTAACTCGGGTGACCTCAGTATTTATCTTCCTTTATTTTAATGTGATTGTTTTACCGACTCTTGTTCCGATGTGGGATTTTCAATGATGTTTCCAAGACCAGTTTTATAATTGCGAGGACGCAATTCCCAAAAGGGGGGAAGGATGTAACACCCCAGGTAAATAAAGAGTATGACATTTTCACATTTATGAATATTTTTGAATATAATATTAATATGACTTTAAAGGGGACGTTATGCTCGATGGAGTACCCAAAACGCAACAACGAGTTTCTTGGGAATCTTACGTTGCAATCTAATAATAAAATAATATTATTTTAAATTCTAGTTAAAATGTCGTCGTTGTATTGGAGGGAAAGGATATAAATTGCTAAAATATGATTATATATGTTTTTAATTGTTTTTACATTTATCCAATAAAAGATAAAGGCTTAAAATATGGAATGAATTCAACTTTAGGCGTATATGCCCTAGTTTTCACTAAACGTTCACTTATCGCCTTTTGATGGAGAACCGTCATTAAATATAGTTTTGTTCACTCTTATAAATTCAATTGGACCAAATAAAAATCTTCTTAAGAATTTTGACATCAAAATTTACTTTGTGTAAATTTTTGGAATCTTTCTGATAAAGTTCATTTTTTTAATGAATAGTGTAAAATGTTGTATTTTAATTCAAAACCACTTTTTAATATAATTTATTTATATGATTAGATTAACTTTTTATTTGGTTTTAAAGTGAAATTAGAATACATTTTTACCATTAAATCCAATAGTGATTGTTGGAATTAATTTCACATTGAAATCAGACTTAAACTAGTGTCAATCTTTTGATACTTATTGTTTCATAAAAACACGCAATTTGCTCTGACAACGGGAATTAATTACTAAATTAATTAATGTGACATTTTTTTTTAATTTTTTAAAATAGACTTCATTTTTTAATTCGGAATATCAAATATAGCTTAGGGTGAATTTTTGGGATTTTTCTGAAAAACTTCAATTTTTGATGAATAGTGAAACCACTAAGTGGTACTTATAAAAACTGATTTTTCCGTTTAAATGAAATTTTTCCATCATTGTGTTTTGAATTTCAAAAAGCCGACATACATGGTTGTCATTAATAAGTAAAATGTGGTTCAATGGGATAAAAATAATTTTTTTGGTGAATAGTAACTTATTAAGTTTTTAATCGCGATTATAGGTAATTAGTGTAGTTTATGGTAAGAATAATGTTTTAATAAAATTAAATGACCTATAAACATTTTCTACCCTCATTGGATGTGTCATGGCCGACCAAGACAATCCATGGGTCAACTTGGGGACCCCATGGAGCCACTTTGGTTGGAAAGTGACATAAATATCTTTTTATTTAATGTTAAAGTAAAAATGACACAAACATGAGATGTTTTACTAAAACAATTTTTACATGGGGTTATACAAGTCATATTTTTTACTATAAATAGTCATTGAAAATATAAAAAGATTTCCTACATCATAGTGTTTTTTTTATAATTTTTAGGCATTAAATAAAGTAAATTATTTATGACATCATGATGATGCAGCGATGACCGCATTATTTAATGATTTAAATAAAATGGAAAGATAATGTAATATCTAAGACCTAAAAATGTCCAAATAGAATTTGATAGTGAATTTAGAACCCTAATCACCTTATCCTCTAAATACATCAATGGGGGACCTTTAAAATCCGATACTCTTTAGAAAATAAAAAAACATTTTGTAACTTTCCAAGAGTTCCGCTCCTCTCCTATTATAAAAGGCACCCACCTCTACCTCCTTACCCACACTCCCAAAGCCTTTGGATCGGCCAACCCCTACACATTTTGTCTCTCCACTTCCATATCTTACTCATTGAAGTCTCACTTTGGGAAGAAGTCTTCCCAAGGAAGCCTTTGAGCTCAAAACAAAGGGAGTTACTCGATTTTAAGTTAATGTCTTCACTTGTGTCAGTTTGTTTTATTTTTCTTCTCCAACCCCATAAACACTTTTTATTCATTAATTTTGTAACCAATCCAGTATATTAAATATACTAGGATGTTTTTATAAGAATTATTCGAGCTACACTTACACACACCATCATCTAATGGTTAAAGACCATACTGTTTCCGTGGATGGCGAATTTCTGCCTCCCAAAATGATGATTGTTCATCATTCTTCTAACACATTCAAAGGTGGACATTAAGATGAAAATATATTTATATATGATATCTAATATGTTTATTTTTTACTTAATCTTATGTATTTTTCATTTTTGGCATACCTTTATGGTTTCCATTATGGGTAAACGCGATATATTAATTTAAGGAAGTGCGGACTACCTCCCCCTCAAAGTGATTTGATTCGTCAATACCATATGTGGTACATATAAAGGATATATTTAATGATATTATATATGATACCATACTGGAATTAAAATACTATTATGTATAATTATGTTTTAATTCCATTAAATATGAAATAGAAATGGAAGTAGCGTTCATTCGTACGTACGGCTTACCGTCTCCATGAACGGTACATTTCATTTCTTATCTCATAATGTTATGTAATATTATAAGTACAGATATATAATGGATATATATATAATATATTACATCTAAATTATGGATATAATTATCTAATTATAACATATATATCTCTCTCATTTTGTTTTAATTCCATTAATATGACAAAAAAATGAAAGTAGTGTTCATGAATACGTACGGCCTACCGTCTCCATGGACGATGTTTTTCGTTTTTATCTCCAAATGATATGGAATAGTATAAAATGAATATTTACTGGATATATATGAGATTTTAATCATTAATAATATTCTGGAAATTATTTACATATAACTACATGGGAAATCTTTTTTCAAACAAGTTCATTTTTGACTCATGTACAAAACATCGGCAAAAACGTCTGATATGAACTAAAATTATTAAACAATTATTATAACATTATAATATGTGATATTAACTGAATAATAATCTCTAAAGGATGTAATTAGGCAATTATTAATTGACCATCATTTATTATTCAGTAATATAATGAAACGAACAAGACAAGATGGACTTGAGGAAAGGGATCATACTCATCTCTTTCTTTTTAAGTACACACTTTTATGTCACACGATTTAAGCTCATATTTCTTATGATTGGGATGTTATTTTATATTACTCTTACTGTAATTTTTATGTTCATAGGATTAGAGACCCTATTCTCTCTCATCAATCCATTTTGTACGTTTTTAGTGGTGTCGTTAGGCTGCCGAATTTTCATAAGAGATCTAACCTCTCTCCTTCTTTTCATGTACTCTCATTTATGTCACTTCTTTTAAGATCCTCTTTGTTATGATGGGGGATGTTCTTTTATATTCCCCTTTCTATAAAATTTATGTTAAAATGGTGAGATATCCTATTTGATTTCATCAATCCATTTTTGTAAGTTTTATGTGGCGTCGTTAGGCTGCTGAGTTTTCGTAAGGGATTTTTCATCTTACTTTTATTCTCGAGAGATTTATGATAAATATGCAAAAATTTCCTTTGAGTGGTGTATGTAATTCCCATTATTCTACTCTTTGTGTAATATAATTTATTTTATGAGTATTTACATCAATGATGTATTGTCCTTCTTTCATGGGGTGTTTGTTTTGAAAGATACCCATATTGGTAAGGGAACCTTTCACCCTCCTCTTTTTAAAAGACTTCTTTTGTTGGGTCTTTTAATTTACCTATTGATATGTTGGGATATGTTCTCATATATCCATATTGATGTAAATTTTATGTCCAAGTGATGATATACACTTTTTATCTCTCATAAACTCATTTTGAAATGATGTCGTTAGGCTGTCACGGGAACATCTTAACCCAATTTCGATTTATTTGGGTTCAACATGTAGTTATTGAATATGTCATCCTTTGAATATTTGTGAATTACCTTTGATTATTTTACACTTAATATCCACTTATATTTGGTGTATTTGTTTGTCACACATATTATGTAATTGATTTTTCCTTAAACCAGGGATATCGTCTTTGTATGGGACTTCGTCTCAATCTCCTTTCACTGAGGCATATTTTATTTTATACACAACCTTCTTTTATACGGTGTATAAACCCATTTGATTTTTATGTTTATCTAAAAGGAATCTTTCTTATATGAAGCGTTTTACTAAACGAAAAAAGGGAATGTTTTTGTCGTACGTATGCGGCGACAACGACTTCTCTGCCGCTGTGACCATTATTTGAGTTTCGGCTACCTCTACAAGCTATACCTTTTATTTAAAAGAAAATTAAATACCAAGTTTTACTTTCATTTATTTTGGTATTGAAAATGGGTTTCATAATGTTTTTATATCAATGTGTTGTATTGATATCTTGTGATTGAAAAGTGGCAATGTTATGTTTCCTTTATGCATGTTTTATGTAATACGATTATGTTGTGGTTCTTGGGCATTATTATGAAGAAGGGTGGTTCCGTGATAAACTAAGGGCGGGTGAGCCCGATATAGCTCTCCAATGCATTGGGTAACGCGAAGAAGTGAAACGTTAAGGTTTATCCGAAGAGATTTAGGGAATATACTATGATGGGTATTCCAAACGTAACCAAGAGGGTTACTCCCTACGTAAGAATGTTATGAATGCCTCAAGTTACCTTTTATGTCTTATTATTTCTATGATTTATTCATGATTTGATGAGGTATGTTAAAGTGCATATGTTTTATGGGTAAAGTATGATTTCATTATTATTTATACATGAACTCATGTTTCCTTTCCATATTTTTATAAGCCTTAGTGATTTTTTTACGCTCATCCCAAGTTTTTGAAATGTTTTTCACAAGTCAAGGGAAAGGTACATGATGTGATGATAGTGTCAAGGATGTGTCAAGAAAGAATCCATGTTTTATTTTAAATAGGTTCCCGTTGATGGGAAGAATGAATACTGTCTTTTATGTAACCACTTTGTTTAAATGTGGAATGTAATGCAAGTTTCATGATCTAATTCTCTAAAACACTAAACCTGAAAAGATCCTCAATGTGTAATCTTGTAATAACTCAAGATTAATCAAGGTTTAAGGCTGGGGCCTTATAGTTGTAATCGAAGGTCGGTTTAGATAACTTTAGAGGATAGGGTATTTTTTAAGCACAAGTGGCATTACCATAATGGTTAGGATTTCAGAAGGAGTCCTAGTTTTAGATAAAGTGATTGAGTAAGTGTATCTTAGTGTTTACCTTCCTCATTAGTACATGATGGTTTTGTTGATATACTCACACTGACATTTCTGTTTTTAGTGAATGGATGGATCTAGCAGGCACCACAGAGACAACAGGTTTGAAGGAAACTGTGGTGGTTCTATGATTAAGATACTAGATAAAATGGGTGATTGAATGAGGAAACTCGTGGTTGTTCTAAACCAACTATCAAGGAGTCATGATCAACCACTTTAACCTTGGTATGATCTTTAATGCATCATGTAAGAGATGACCAATCGATGTGGAAGTTCATGTAATAATTATAAAGGTAACCATTATAGTTTATATGATCTTTACTTTTGAGGTATTTATGGGTTACTATTTGTTATGATGGAAGTGAAAGGCATGAGATAAAATTGAGGTTAAATTTTGTTATGGTTATGTTGATGATTTTATCTCTTTTTGGGGAATGATTTGAGAATTATATCGTTTTGGAAAATGGACATCACGCAGACCGTGTGACTACCCGTCGCGTCAGACAATGCTGCGGGAATCGAACCCACAACCATAGTGCGACTCGTATTTATCACCTACCACTGGACTAGGTGAAGTCCCTAGTTATTTTGACTGATTCTTTTTATTCATATGATTTTATGAATTAAGAGGAAGTTGATTTTGGTTTATTTATGAAAATGAATAACCTATCATGGAGGATATGTGATTAGGTTAATTACTTTTCAATACGAGACTTTAGGAGCAACTGATGTTGTTTGGAGATAAATGTTACAATTTAAATTGGTAGATTATGTGACTAAATCCTTAAAATATTTGGGTTTCATTATTATATTGGTTTACTTTGAAGAAATTTATGGACAAATTTTTTATCGGATGGTCCTCATTGAACTTTGGGTTTTGTTGGACAAATTTTGGAGATTAAGCATAGATTTTATTTTTAAAGGGTTATCCTTTTCTGGATTATCTGACCTTGTACTGACCTTTTTGGTTTTGGTTTTCGTTAAGGTCTAAATATATGGGAAATATATTGTTCTCTTCTGTGGATTAGGTGATTCTCTAGAAGTTTATTATAGTACTCTTAATGCGAACAAGTCTCCCTAAATACTCGTCTTTTGTAAAAAAATGAGTTTGATTAAGGAATCTAGTAAAAGTAGAAATTCAACATGATAAGTGAATATGTTTCCTTATGAATAAGTTCCTCAATAAAAAGTAACTTAAAACGAAAATGTTTTCTATTAAATTTTCCTACTGGGGAATCGAATACCGTTGAACCCATCACAAGTTTGTGATTTTCTTTTGGTTAACTTTCTCCTAAACATGTTTTCTATCACTCTTCATCAGAACATAACCCTATGTTTTCTCCTCCAAGTCCATGTTTTCCTACATGGAATCCTAGTATGGGTAAACTCGGGTGACCTCGGTACTTATCTTCATTTACTTTAAAGTGATTGTTTTACCGATTCTTGTTCCAATGTGGGATTTTCAATGATGTTTCCAAGCCCAGTTTTATAATTGTGAGGACGCAATTCCCAAAAGGGGGGAAGGATGTAACACCCCAGGTAAATAAAGAGTATTACATATTCACATTTATGAATATTTGTGAATAAAATATTAATATGACTTTATAGGGGAAGCTATGCTCAATGGCGTACCCAACACGCAACAACGAGTTTCTTGGGAATCTTACGTTGCACTCTAATAATAAAATAATATTATTTTAAATGGTAGTTAAAATGTAGCCATTGTATTAGAGGTAATGGATATAAATAACAAAAATATGATTATATATGTTTTTAATTGTTTTTACATTTATCCAATAAAAGATAATGGCTTAAAATACGGAAATAATTCAATTTTAGGCGTATATGCCCTAGTATTTACTAAAGGATCACTTATCGCCTTTTGATGGAGAACCGTCATTAAATATAGTTTTGTTTACTCTTATACATTAAATTGGACCAAATAAAACTCTTCTTAAGAATTTGGACATCAAAATTTACTTTGTGTAAATTTTTGGTATCTTTCTGATAAAGTTCATTTTTTAATGAATAGTGTAAAATGTGGTATTTTAATTGAAAACCACTTTTTAATATAATTTATTTATATGATTTGATTATCTTTTGAATTGGTTTTAAATTGAAATTAGAATATATTTTTACCATTAAATCCAATAGTGGTCGTTGGAATTAATTTCACTTTGAAATCAGACTTAAACTAGTGTCAATTTTTTGATACTTATTGTTTCATAAAAACACGCAATTTGCTCTGACAGTGGGAATTAATTACTAAATTTATTAATGTGACTTATATGTTTTGAATTTTTTAAAATAGACTTCATTTTTGAATTCGGAATATCAAATATATCTTAGGGTGAATTTTTGGGATTTTTCTGAAAAACTTCAATTTTTGATGAATAGTGAAACCACTAAGTGGTACTTATAAAAACTGATTTTTCCGTTTAAATGAAATTTTTCCATATTTTTGTTTTGAATTTCAAAAATAATATATAAATGGTTGTCATTAAGAAATAAAATGTGGTTCAATGGGATAAAAATAATTTCTTTGGTGAATAGTAATTTATTAAGTTTTTAATCACGATTAGAGGTAATTAGTGTAGTTTATGGTAAGAATAATGTTTTAATAAAATTAAATGACCTAGACACATTTCCTACAGTCATTGTATGTGTCATTTCCGACCAAGACAATCCATGGGTCAACTTGGGGACCCCATGGAGCCACATTGGTTGGAAAATGACATAAATATCTTTTTATTTAATGTTAAAGTAAAAATTACACAAACATGAGATGTTTTACTAAAACCATTTTTACATGGGGATATACAAGTCATATTTTTTACTATAAATAGTCCTTGGAAATCTAAAAAGATTTCCTACATCATAGTGTTTTTTTTATAATTTGTAGGCATTAAATAAATTAAATTATTTATGACATCATGATGATGTAGGGATGACCTCATTATTTAAAGATTTAAATAAAATGGAAAGATAATATAATATCTAAGACCTACACATGTCCAAAACCTATTTGATGAGTGTATTTAGAACCCTTATCACCTTATCCTAGAAATACATCAATTTGGGACCTTTAAAATCCGAAACTCTTTTGAAAATAAAATAACATTGTGTAACATTCCAAGAGTGCCCATACTCTCCTATTATAAAAGGGACCCACAACTACCTCCTTACCCACACTCCCAAAGCCTATGGATCGGCCAACCCCTGCCCATTTTGTCTGTACACTTCCATCTCTTACTCCTTGAAGCCTCATGTTGGGTAGAAGTCTTCCCAAAGAATCCTTTGAGCTCAAACCAAATGGAGTTACTCGATTTTAAGGTAATGTCTTCACTTGTGTCCTTTTATTTTATTTTGCTTCTCCAACCCCCTAAACTCTTTTTATTCATTTATTTTGTTACAAATACAGTATCTTCAATATACTAGTATGTTTTTATAATATGTATTCGAGCTACACTTACACACACCTACATCTAATGGTTAAAGACCATACTGTTTCCGTGGATGGCGAATTTCTGCCTCCTGAAACGATGATTGTTCATCATTCTTCTAACACATTCAAAGGTGGACATTAAGATGAAAATACATTTATATATGATATCTAATATGTTTATGTTTTCCTTAAGCTTATGTATTTTTCATTTATGGTGTACCTTTATGGTTTCCATTATGGGTAAACGCGATATCTTTATTTAAGGAAGTGCGGACTACCGCCCCCTCAAAGTGATTTGATTCTTTAATACCATATGTGGTACATATAAAAGATATAATTAATGATATTATATATGATACCATACTGGAATTAAAATACAATTATGTATAATTATGTTTTAATTCCATTAAATATGAAATAGAAATGGATGTCGCTTTCATGCGTACGTACGGCTTACCGTCTCCATGAACGGTACATTTCATTTCTTATCTCATAATGTTATGTAATATTATAAGTACATATATATAATGGATATATATGTAATATATTACGTCTAAATTATGGATATCATTCTATAATTATAACATATATATATATATCTCTCATTTTGTTTTAATTTCATTAATATGACAAAAAAATTAAAGTAGCATTCATGCGTACGTACGGCCTACCGTCTCCATGGACGATGTTTTTCATGTTTATCTCCAAATGATATGGAATAGTATAAAATGAATATTTACTGGATATATATGATATTTTAATCATTAATACTATTCTGGAAATTATTTACATATAACTACATGGGCAATCGTTTTTCAAACAAGTTCATTTTTGACTCATGTACCAAACATCGGCAAAAACGTCTGATATGAACTAACATTTTTAAACAATTATTATAACATTATAATATGTGATATGAACTGAATAATAATCTCTAAAGGAGGTACTTAGGCATTTATTAATTGACCAAAGATTGTTATTCAGTAATATAAAGAAAAGAAGAAGACATGTTGGACTTGAGGAAAGAGATCCTACTCATCTCTTTCTTTTTAAGTTCACTCTTTTAGGTCACACCATTTAAGCTCATATTTATTATGATTGGGATGTTATTTTCTATTATTCTTACTTTAATTTTTATGTTCATATGATTATAGACCCTATTCTCTCTCATCAATCCTTTTTGTATGTTTTGAGTGGCGCCGTTAGGCTGCCGAATTTTCGTAAGAGATCTAACCTCTCTCTTTCTTTTCAAGAACTCTCCTTTATGTCACTTCTTTTAAGCTCCTATTTGTTATGATGGGGGATGTTCTTTTATATTCATCATTCTATAAAATTTATGTTAATATGATGAGATACCCTATTTGATCTCATCAATCCATTTTTGTAAGTTTTATGTGGCGTCGTTAGGCTGCTGAGTTTTCGTAAGGGATTTTTCATCTCACTTTTATTCCCGTTAGATTTATGCTACATTTGCAAAAATTTCCTTTGAGTGGTGTATGTACTGCCCATTATTCTACTCTTTGTGCAATATACTTTCTTTTATGAGTATTTACATCAATGATGTATTGTCCTTCTTTAATGGGGTGTATGTTTTGAAAGATACCCATGTCGGTAAGTGAACCTTTCACCCTCCTCTTTTTAAAAGACTTATTTGGTTGGGTCTCTTAATTTACATATTGATATGTTGGGATATGTTCTCATATATCCTTACTGATGTAAATTTTATGTCCAAGTGATGAGATACACTTTTTATCTCTCATCAACTCATTTTGATGAGATGCCGTTAGGCTGTCAAGGGAACTTCTTAACCCAATTTCGATTTCTTTGGGTTCAACATGTTGTTATTGAATATGTCATCCTTTGAATATGTGTGAATGACCTTTGATTATTTTACACTTAATATCCACTTATATTTGGTGTATTCGTTTGTCACACATAATTATGAAATTGATTTGTCCTTAATCATAGGATACTGTCTTTGTATGGGACTTCATCTCAATCGTCTTTCATTGAGGCATATTTTATTTTTTACACATACTTATTTTATACGATGTATAAAGCCCTTTTACTTTTACATTTATCCAAAAGGAATATTTTTTATATGAAGCCTTTGACTAAACAAAAAAAGGGAATTTTTTTGTCATACGTATGCGGCGACAACGACTTCTCCGCCGCCGTGACCATTATTTGAGTTTCGGCTTCCTCTACAAGCCATACCTTTTATTTAAAAGAAAATTAAATACCATGTTTTACTTTTCTTTTATTTTGGTATTGAAAATGGGTTTCAAAAAGTTTTTACATCAATGTGTTGTATTTATATCTTGTGATTGAAAAGTGGAAATGTTATGTTTCCTTTATGCATGTTTTATGTAATATGATTATGTTGTGGTTCTTGGGCATTATTATGAAGATGGGTGGTTCCGTGATAAACTAAGGGCGGGTGAGCCCGATATAGCTCTCTAAGGCATTGGGTAATACGATGGAGTGAAACGTTAAGGATTTTCCGAAGCTATTTAGGGAATATACTGTGATGGGTATTCCAAACGTAACCTAGAGGGTTACTCCCTACGTAAGAATGTTATGAATGCCTCAAGTTACCTTTTATGTCTTATGATTTCTATGATTTATTCATGATTTGATGAGGTATGTTAAAGTGCCTATGTTTTCTGGGTAAAGTATGATTTCATTCTTATGTATATATGAACTCATGTTTCCTTTCAATATTATTATAACCCTTACTGAGTTTTTTATACTGATCCCAAGTTTTTGAAATGTTTTTCACAGGTCAAGGGAAAGGTACATGATGTGATGATAGTGTCAAGGATGTGTCAAAAATAATCGATGTTTTATTTTAAATATGTTTCCATTGATGGGAAGAATGAATACTGTCTTTTATGTAACCACTTTGATCAAATGTGGAATATAATGCATGTTTCATGATCTAATTCTCTAAAACTCTAAACCTGAAAAGATCCTCAATGTGTAATCATGTAATAACTCAAGATTAAGTAAGGTTTAAGGCTGGGGCCTTATAGTTTTCATCTGTTACAGAATCTTTGGTGGTATCATACTGGGCTTAGGCTCACACCTTACTTTTTCCTTCATTTTATTGTATAATTTCATCTTCCAGGATCGAGCAATGGGAAGGGACCTCTTGGAGGTGGATCAAGCTGTGGATCTTTGGTCATGGTGAGTTGTGTCCTTAGGGACCTTGGGGATATTTTTCCCATTTTTAGTACATGGGTTGTAGTACTATGGGATTGTTATGCCTCTTTTTATTCTGGTACATTTCTCCTAGTGGAATTTCTTTTTGTTATGCATACTCTATTGTTTCTTTTGCTTAAGCATTCTTGTTGAAAAATCATTTCCAATTTCATGTTGTGTGATTCCAGGTGCTAGTCACCAACCCGTGGGGATCGGGAACGCCCTTTCGGCTATGTTAGGGTCAGCTCGGTTATCGGGTTACCAGGGTAACTAGGCTGGTTCATGACACTATGTATCAATCATTTATATGTTTCACACAATGGGGGTAGTTTCAGAAAGATGAGAATGTTATTGTTATAATTCCATTTATTGATGTGGTATTCTATGATAATATAATCCATTGATAAATATGTGCTTCATGAAATTTGAGGTAGGTTTGAATTTAGATATGATTCTTTATATGACTGATAACATCTTACGAAAACGGTAGGCTCATGTTCTTTAACAATGAGAAATTCCTTTTCAAAACATAAAAAATTATTATAGGGTATGAATATTCAAGGGTTAAAAATCCCCTAAATCATTTGAGTAGTTTGATCATGATTGGAGATTCTCCAAACAAATCAGTTACATGACTTTCATCAATATTAATTACTATATAATATAATTTTATTCATATGAAAACGAAATCATTTTTAATGGTGTGGTTGTGGGAATTGTTCAAAACTATTATCTAGTTATTGATTATTTGAAATCTTCACCTTTGAATTTTTTTTCATTTTTTACTTTTTTTTATTTTTAGATCCATTAAACATTAAGTGTTATATAACTATTTTTTCATAATGATTCATAATTATAACTTCCTTATGATGAAATAAGAACACATTTCCTTATGGGAAGGTTTTATGTTTTACAATGAATAGTTCAACATTCAGTAGTTTTTTGATGTATTTTAATTGGTAGATGAGAGTTTTTATATTATATTTATAATAGCATTAAATATGGATTTTTGAAAATTTGAGTGGTCATTGATTTTTAATTGTCAATTACTTGAAATAAGGCATATGTTTTTGTGTTTATAGACCTCTTAGTCAAACTACTCATAATACATGATAGGTTGATGTGAAATTGATTCTTACAAATTTAAAAATGACTTAGGGATGATTTTCCAAACGAATCATCCAAATATTAGTTTGTATTATTGTTTTCTTAAGATAGATAAATTTTTTGAACTAAATTATAAATTATAAACTATAATAACATATATTAATTCATACATATCTCATCATGTGATCAATTGAAGTCGTAAAATTATCTAAACATAAAAAATTACATATAAGTAATTATATTTAAGTGTTATCAAAATCCATGCTAGTTTGTTTGTTTTTCAGTGATTGAAACAAAAATCTAACGTATATAACTATTTTAAATTGTAATCACACATTTTATGTCATACTTATTACACCATGTATCAGTTTATGTTGTATATTATTCCTTTCTGATCTAAATGAAATATGGGTCATTTATCAAAATCAAAAAAATAATTTGAATGTGTTTGATCAATATTGAGTCTGTCACATGCCTCTTTTTACATAAATTTAATTTAAAAAGTTAATAACACATTTAGTCCTTTATAAATTGAAAACAAACACTTTTAAACATAAACATGTTTAATAAAGGGGATATACCATTATGAAGAGAACATATTTTACATGACTGCAACTACCTTATTATGGTTATTGTTGATAATATTCTTCTATAATAATTTTTTAATATTAATATTATAGAAAAATGTTTTATAAAACACAAATATCGATGCTGATATTTTTGTTTCATGTAAAAATGATTAAAAAATTAAAAAATATAATGTAAAATGAAGAGAAAATTTAATAAAAGAGTTATAGAAAGTCACAACATCATAATGTCTATATATATTCTGACATATTTTATGTTGACCATTCATTTATAAAATTTTATATCCTATATTAAATAAATTTTCTTTTGATAATCAATTTTGATCTAAATAAATATAAATAAAAATGTGATAATAATAAATTTAAATGAAATTGTCATTATAATCAAACATACAACATTAGGTATGGCATTCTATTAATGAAATTCAATATCATTACAAAATTTTCAAATGTAATAACCTAAATTATTACCAATAGTTTTTTAAATTCCCAAACAACATTTCAATATATTTTACATTCTCGAACAAAATTTCACGTTTTAGTAGGGAAAGTGTATAACTTCTTCCAATGTCTCTTAAAATGATCTAATCTAATATTGAAAATTTTTTCTTCAAGGAATAAATATATAATGTCCTAAAAACACAATCAAAGATGAATAATTTATCCTTATAGAGATTGTACCCTGTTTAGAAATGGGGAAACCCAGAGATCCACTAATACTATATCGAAAAAAATTACCAAAATCGGAAAAAATATTTATCATCCCATAAAATTTGTTTTCAAAATAAAACATTCATTTATATTATAATAATACAACCAAAAACTAAATATATAGTTAATTTCAATTTTCAATCAACAGATCCCAATAAATATCAATATTGGTTCCATTTTTTTCCTTAAATAAGCAGATGAAACATATTTTATTTTCGTCTCATGGATAATCATGGTGGAAATTTATAGTATGGAAAAATAAATATCCATATACTATAGAAATTTCATTGAAAACCAATTGTATTCACTCCTTCAGTATATAACATAAGTTTATGGTTTCTCAACTCATTTCCTAATTTGAATACAAGTGATCGATTTGATTTCACTAAATAGAGTGTAATTGGTGAAATTTGTTCCTATATTTATATTATTTATCTACATTCCATGTAATTTTTCTTATAGTATCCTCACTAGAAAATATGTTTCTAAACCTTTTATTGATTGGTAAGTACTACAAAATATTCTATGGAATTATCTCATCAATCATCTATTGAGATGCACCATAAATTGGTAATTTTTAGGTTTTTGAGTGTATTATCAAAATATTATAAATTAATTTAGATGAGTATGTTTTGATTCATAGATCATACACATTTAATATTGATTTTTTTTAGTTCAATATGTTTGTTGATAAATATATTATATTTTGGGATCATATCATTCAATAGATAATACAACATAGCAATGTGTGTGTGAATCCATACATTACCATGTTTTTCATGATATTTATTTAGTATGATTTAATATGATGTATATTTAGTACAACCAGTATATATTGTGGTATTTTCACAACTCTTTAAATTATAAATGGTTTTTGGGTGATTTTGATGTTAATCATCAATTGTAATTTTATTTTCTTCAATAATATATTATCCATCCTCACACATATACTCATAACATCAATTCAATCATTATCATTGATCACCCTCTTATCATATCAGATTATCCATAAAACTCAATGTTATTTATGTCATAATATATATTCAATTTTTACCTATGTTTACTCTCAAATTTATAAAATTAATCTATTCCATGATAAATCAAGTGTTCCTGAAACTCCTCTAGAATAATTAATATGTAATAATAACATTGTAAACATATAAAATGTATTTGAGAGTAGTTTTTTCATAATCGTTGGGATAATTTTTTGAATTACATCCCCATGCTGTTTTTCATTATATTAGTATTCATCCCTTTCTCATATTTATCCTAGTTGAGTCAATAATTATATTATATAATAAAATAAATGAATATGTCATAATTATTAACTTATATCCCAGAAATTTCAATCATAAAGAATTATTTAGGCAACATAAATCAATTTTCAATGATAATGAGAGATAAATGATTCGTATTGTGATTTTTTGCTACTGTTGGAAATCATTTAAAAAAGGATTGTGTGATTTCCATAATTTTATGAATAATCTATTTAAATTTTCATCAATTTTAAAACAATGTGATCATGGTTTACGTCTATATATTTTCAGGGTGGGAGTATAGAAATTGGTATTACATTATGTTTATACATTTCTTCACTTGGTACATGGAATACTGAATGGTGTTCTAATGATATTATACATAAGAGCTAAAGTGGATATTTTTTCAGTTGGTGAAAACTTTGATAGAGACAAATCACATAGGTTTGAGAACCTTACATTTAATGAGACATTCAAAATCAATTGGGTATAATGAATACATTTTTTTATTTCAATAAATGGAAAGAACCGATAATTATAACTTCAAAAATGATAAAATGATGACATAGAAATCAATATATATGAGAATGAATTTAATGGGGACAAGATAAAGAACAAATTTTAATGAAATAACCCCATACAAATTCAAGTTGACGATGGTATGAAATTGGAAGGAATCCTTAATGGGGTGACCATCTACTATGAGTACAAATTTATAGAACCCATCATTTTAGGGAAATGAATTTTGGTGATAATAATACCATATATATAATTCTTACTAAAATTCAACATTTTATTGGAATAATCAATAATATACAAACATGAAATTATATCATATGTTCAACTGGTATGTTCAAATTGGAATTATAATTCATGAACAATTGTTAAAAAGTCAATGGAGTTTTAATAATGGAACATAGAACAATAATTATATGTGATATAATAAATGAGGGATGTTCACCTACCAAATAAGGGGCTCTCTATGGAGACCATAAGAGTTAATCCAAAGAGTCACCTAAATACAATATCAATGAATAGAGGATAACAAACATGAAAATAAGTGGAGGAACTATTGAAAAATGTCAAATATCGATGGTTTGGAATAATTTGTTTAGGCTGAAAACCCATTGTTATAAGCAATTTAAATAGTTTAGGGGATTTTGGGATGTTATTAAATCTATATAAACTGATAAAAATGGTTTGGGTAAACTGTTGGTATATGTAATATAAAATACCGATACCAAAGTTTGGAAAAACTGTTGATATAGTTAATTAAAAAATCCCCTTGTGGGTTTTGGTACCCACGCCTATGATTTATATTTCATACACCTAATCTTTAAGATAAAATGTTTTTTGGAGACACAAAATGATTAATATTTATATGTATAGTTGTATATATATTATGTATATATTTTTATTTGATAAAATAATTCATCAGTAATATGAAAACCTATAACAACTATTTGTAAAACCATTGTTATTGACCTATACCAATGGTTTTCTAAACCATGGATATATGTATTTTGAATGTATGGACATTTAAAAATTATTTTGAAAACCCATTAGTATTGGTTTTGTAAATTTATGAAATAATGGATGTTTTCTAAAACCCATTGGTACATGTTCATTTTATTGATGATATGTGAACTATTTGTATAAGGATTTTGGTTTAACTATGAATGATTCCAATAGTTTTTTCAAAATCATTGGTATATGGTGATATGATGATTTTAATACCAATGGTTTTTTCCAATCCATTTTTATAGGTCTATTGGAATAGGTCTAGTTTAATCTAGTGTTAATAATTTATTGAAGATTCATAACCTATAACCCAAAGGATATAATACCCAAATGTAATGAATTAAAACAATTATTAATGAAAATATAGTCTGATTACATAGTGAATTATTTCCATCCTTTCTAAAGATGTAACTTCAAACTAGTGAATAATTTATAGACATCAGCCACTAGTAGATCCCAAAAAATAAAGAAAAAGCTTTCAAGATGTGATAATGAAACCTATATGTTAACGTACCAGAAGACTCAATCCAATAGAACCTCTTCCCAAGTTATCTGCCTCAAAATTTATCATACCCGAATTTGATTTTTTGTGTCTCTACATACAGTACCAAGAATATGGGATGGGGATATCAAGGAGAATCTCATTACGCTTACAAGTCTCCTATATGATCCAACCTCCTCGATCAAAAATTACTTTGGTTTTAAAACCTAGATTAAATCTAGGTCATATATTTTCACCAATATAAACCATGATATGGAACAAAGGGAGTAAATACATATTTCGGGATAGAATAATTCATCTTTAAGAATAGATAAATAAAATCATTCACCATATCCAAAATCCTATCCGAATTTGGGTTATATGAATTTCAGATGTGCATGGCCCTTTACTGGTCGAAAATTGCATTTATGGTTGTTTCTGATTCTCTAATAAGGAAGGCCATAAAATTAAACTCTTCAATATGTTGTACTAATGTGAAATAAAGTAAATTGATTATTATAATTAAATATTTCATCAAGAATGATCAATCATTGGGTGTGAAACCATGGTTCCATAAGGGTTTCCAAACACCTTCATTTTCTATTATCAGTATTATGTGGGAAAATGTATTCATATAATTCACCAAAATGCATCCCAAAAAATAATTATATGATAAAATTATTCAAATTCCATTAATTTTGTTCATGTAATAATCAGAATAATCCTCTGATACATTTCGTAGAACCATTCATCATGTTTATCAAAACACCATCTATTATTAGAATCATTAAAAGTTGAGAAAAATATGGAATCCTCCAAGTAAGAAGCCTCTAGGGATGTGGCCATTAAATGAATTTTACAATAATAGCCATGTGAAACTCCATATATTGTCCTTCACTCCATCTATGTTATTCCAAAATAGTGCTTTTCGAAGACGAACACCCATTCCCAAGAGCCATCTCAAAAAAGGTAGTGTTTGAGAAAAGGGCTACATCGCCAAATCTTGAATAGGGATAATATTTGGATTTAATGATCTGGCTACATAGTTATCGTGGGTTATGATTTAGGTTTAATCCATTAATTTATAAATGACCAATGTTAACAATGTTCATGTATTGATAGATCTTTGTGCCACTATGTCCAAAGATGAGTATATTATTCCAAGCCAATAAATGATCTTTTTTCCGTCATTCATACCCCACCAAAACATGGAAAATTGAGAGTGAAATTAGTCAATAAAAAAGTTAGTTATCCAAAAAAACATATTATTAATTAGATTCAATTGTGTTACATCATTTATAAGTGCTTCCTTCCCCAATTTAGAGACCCTCTTAAAATTCCAACAATATATTTTTTGGTCTAACTTTTCTGCGATGCTCAAGAGAAACAATATTTTAGTTTCACAAAAAATAACAAGGATACAATATATTTATAATTTTTGTCAACCACCTGAATAATAGTTGTTTAGAAAAGATTCAATATTCAATAAGAATTATCTCCTGAGCTGATAGATATTTTTGAAATAATAATTAACTAATTGTAAGGATGCTTTCTCATATTTTTGGATAATATTGAAAATAGATATGTATTCTTATGATTTTACCTTGCGAAAATAAAATCATAAATAAAAAATGAATAGATTATAAATTGGTTGACATATTCTATAAATCGTCCACCAATGATATATGTTGTCTATAGCATCTAATGAAATTAAATTAGAAGAAACACCAGCCATCAAGACACAATGTAAATGGGAATGTTGTTCTTCACATCTAGACCCCATCTTATAGGAAAAGCATTGAGAAAGAGTACCATTGTTATTGATCCAGAATGAATTTTAAGAATGTTGTTTAAATTTTCATTTGATTAATTATAATATTATAATTCACTATCAAATTAAATAACTACGAATGGAATCAAAATTTTGAATTTTTAATATATAAAAATTATAATCTATTAGATATACTAATTTTATTTGAATGTATTTTATTTTAAGTTATTTATATTGTTTGGTACAGTAGGTTTTTATTGATTGGTCCTTATTATTCACTTCATGTTATTCAACTATACTTTCTTATGAGAACATTCAACAATACTCACAGAAGATTAAATCATTTAAAAAATATTTTCATGAGAAATTACTTTTATACGACACATTTGAATCATTGAGTAACGATTTTAAAAATCCTAAACTACTCACTATGTCTATCTTTTTTTCCTATGGATAATAAAAAAACATGTAAAAGAAGATGAATAGGATTAACTCATGTACCATCGGTTTTGAGATGTTAAATTCGCCCAACATTTTCTAGGGGGAGTGGCTAAATAGATTGACTTCCATGAGAGAGTTCTAATGGGGAAAAGAAATAAGGTCCATAGTGTTAAATTTATATTTTCATAAAGGGTGTCTCAACACCATTAAAAAAGTACTAATAAATAAGTGTTTTATTAGTGTGAAATTAAAAACCTCTAAAAAATATTGGTTTCATAAATTATAAATTTAGAACTCATAAAACCTATCTTTATCAATGTAATAATTACAATAGATAAAATATATTTTTATCATCACTACTATGATATCACTGATATATACCGGTTTTATGAGCAAAATTCTTTTTAGTGTTGATACAAACTATTTTAAAAAATAAAAAATGTAAATGAATATATATTAAAAATAAATTTATACATAAAATTTTAAAAATAGGTAACCATTTTAATGAATATAATATCTTAAATGAATTATTTTCAATAATGGGTTACATTTAATAAATTAGATTCAATAGAGTCTAAAAATATTAAATAATTGGATATGATTTATAATATATAAATATTAATCAAAAATAAAAAATGAATATAGATTAAATTGAAGATGAATACATATTGAAAATATTAAAACACAGTAAATACGCACTATAACACCGCAAGAATATACGATACACTTATCTATGAGTAATACAATAGTTGGATATATATGCAACTTCATGTTCTTTCCCACCACCACAAATCAAACTAGTCATTTACAAAGCAGTTATGAATAGTAATTCCCACAATTTGAAATCATATAAATTTTATTTTACAAAATGTACTTAATTTTTGCATATGGAATATCAAAATTATCATAGGGTCAATTTTTTGTATTTTTATGAAAACTGTAAATTTTTTATTTTTATTATAAAACACATATTTATTATTGAAACCTGATTTTTTATTTAAATCATTATTATATTTATTTAAATTTATTTTAAAATCAATTTAGATTTGTAGTAAATATATTATCCCAATTTAATTCATTGGATTATTTTTATTATAATATTAGATATATAAAATTTTATTGAACTATTTATCGTATTTTACATACCTTCTAGGGACATTAACAAATTATCATTAAACGTAATTTTACTACATATGTGAATTGAATTTGAAAAATCCAACTGACACTATTTTCATCAGTAAGTAAAATCTTGTATAATAGGATAAAAGTTTTTTTGATGAATATCAACTTTTGAATTTTATTACCACGGTTAAAATTATATAGGGTAAATAATGGTAAAATGATATTATAATTACCCCAAAACATGTTCTAATTATATTGTATAAGTGAATTTAGACCAAAATAATCCTTTGGAAAATAATCTGATCCACTTGGATTAGATTAACACATATATTATTTTATATACTAAGAAGAGTTAATACTGATAAATTAAAATTTTAATAACTAAACCATTTTCAATTTTGGGATATAAATAAGATCAATTATACAATAAATATTCAGAATAAATATAAAAATACTTCCTACATCATGGTATTTTATTTATAATTTTTATACATTTTATAACTAAATTTATTTATGACACAATGATGGTGCAATAATTGCCTTATTAATGAATGATTAAAATAATTGATATTATAAATATAAAAATATATTGTAATTGAATTTTTATGCCATTAACTAATGTTATAGGATAATATGATATGTTATGGTTCATTAAATCTATTTTTTTCAATGAAATGAATTTTTTATGTCATTCACAAAAACCATGTACTAAATAGTGTCATAATTGACATCAATGAATTTTTAAAATAAACACTATTTTATTTATATTATATATTATTTATTAATATATAAGATTCCGCCAAAGGGCACAAATAATGTTATATAAGTAATTAATGAACAACATTAGGTTCTCTTGGATTTTTATAGTACATTTATTAACCATATCGTGTTAGAATAAAAGTAGTTTGGGTAAGTGTTAAACTATTGAACTAAGAGTTAAATCTAAAATATAAGGTTAATATGGTGACGTAAACTTGTATAAAACCTATTTTTGAGAGGATTTAGGCTCATTCACACATCATACTGTAAATTAATGAATTTTGAGCTACTAGAAACCGAAAATTATTTTTATAAAAAATTAATTTTACAAGCACTTCCTAATGTTACCCTCACCTATTTTATAAAAGGGTATTTTCCTTCTCTCCAATTAACATTTCAAAAGCTATTGGGATCAGTCAAAACCTACTCAAAGATCCCTATAAATACCCTTAAATCAATCTAGAGGCCTTACTTTGATAAAAAATACTACATACAGAGCCCTTTTGTTCAAATTCAAAGGAAGCACCAGAAATAATTATTTTATGACTTATTTCAATTTTCTTTTTTTCTTCCATATACTCTTTCTTTTTTTCCATAAAAAATTAGTAAATATAGAACCTTATACATTAATTAATGTTATTATAAATATGGTTCAATTATATTCATTCTTATATCCATCCTATGATTGAAAAATTCACGATACATGCGTACGTGCGGCAACCCGTCTCTACGTCGTGGTGTAGTTTGTTATTCAAAACATCATTATTTAGATAAATATAATAATTAGTACAAATATTTTAAATAATAAATATAACATATTAATTATTATGTATATATAATATAACATTAAATTACATTCTACTTTACCATCAATAGAATGATATTTTCATTCATGGATATGTACACCTTACCGTCTCCACAACGCGATGACATTTCATTCCCCATCCTAACCATTCCAAAATAATATTCATTTAATGATTTAAAAAATAATTTTTAAGAACTTAATATCATTGTTCATGTAACTACCAAAAGTTTTTCAATGGAAATTCCCTTCTTATAATTATGTAATAAAATAACATGAAAAGAAGACATAATTAACTACTAAGTGATAAGTGACCTTTAAACACAATTTTTCACTTATGTATGTGAAATTTTGAAAATCTGACATACACGGTTGTGTTCAAGATGATTTTTGGAGTCTAATGAAACAAAAAGAATTTTCAGCAAATAATAATGTACCCTTATGAATAGTAACCTACCCTTATGAATAGTAATATGAACCTTATGAATAGTAAATCGTCCAACATAATAGTAACCTTACCCATGATTAATTAAATAAAATTTAGACATCTTAGAAAGTTACAATTTGACCTTAGTAAACGTTTTAAAATTTTATAAGTCATAAATAATTAATTATAATTAATTAATTAATTTAAAATAAAAATTATTTTCTAAAAATGTATTAATTATTTATCAAATCAATTTCATATTGTTTTTAGATAATTTTATAATACCCTATGTAATTTTTGAAAGCACTATATTTTTTTTAATCTGAAAAACTGTTTTTAAGTAAATTATGATTTTAATTAAATATTAAATTATCAGTATTTGGAATATTATTTTCGAAAAATGGACATCATTTTTGGATTCTAAATGAAGAAAAATTTTTGGGGTAAATTTTTGGGATTTTTCTAAAATACATGATGTTTTATGAATAGTGAAATACCTTAATTTACAAAAATAAGCTAATTATATAGTCATGTGTGATGTTCTACTGATGTAAGCATGATTGGTTCGCGATCACGTGAAAAAATTACTATTATTGGTCATTCAAGACTCACTATTCCTTTTCTTAGGGGAAATTAATACACTAATGAATTTTATATGAAGGAAACCCCACTCCCCTCCACTATAAAGACCACCGTTCACTCCATCATTTCCTCAAACCTCTCAAGCTCCAATACTTCTCTAAAATTTGGCCAAACATCCTATCTATCCTCTCTCCCAAATCCTCAAGCTTATGGTCTCATCAAGTGTCCAATCCTAGCTTCCTTAAGGATAATCTCAAAAGGAGGATTTAAAATGCAATTTCTCTCCCTCTTCTCCTTTAATTTCCTTTTAGGTTCAAGTTGATTTCCTGATCTCCCACAAAATATCTTCATCCAAATGGTATTGTAACTCCATTATTGTAAATACAATGTAATTTTATGTTTTTAATGGGATATTATATCATCCGACCCCCTTTCCCTCTTCCTTTGATTTTATTATAGAGAACGTTGTTCGTGAGGTGTTAATTTATCACCTTCAAGGATGACATGCTTTCTTCTTTCATTTCTACCTTCATATCTGGCCACGAAACCATTTTTATGGATTAAAAAGAATCTTTTATATGTATTATGTACTATTTAATGTTCTGTAACTGACTTATGAACATATTCCCAGGTGATAAATTAAAACATTTTCATTGTGATCGAAAGTCCACCCAAATTAACCCAAACAATCTTCATTTAATTTTTCTCTAACGATTCATCCAAATAGTATATAATATAACTCATTATAAGATCATTTTAAATTATATAATTTCATTAATAACATGAAATATTAGTTCTGGATGTTTACCCATGTTCTACCCGAATTCAATTTATGAAGACAAGTGAACCACCCATGAAAACCCATAAAAATGAACATCCCCGAACAATGTTTTTAAACAATCTAAGTCATAGAAAGGTACATAAAATGACATAATGAAACCAGAATGAACCATATTAATGTATATAAGGTTCTGGATTTATAATTAATGAATATAATGTCATTATACAGGTCATTTAAGAGAAAGAAGCATTCAGATATAAGGTGAGGGGAAATTCACGAACTCAACTTTCATACTTTGGGTTCTCCCTATTTCACTCAATTTTTTAAATGGTCACTCCATAAAGATAATTTGTTCATCATTGACATTAATTTTATGGGATATAAATTTGTTCTAATAAAGTGTATGTCAATCCAATTTTTTTTAAAGAACACTTCTTTTATTAACTCAACTTTTACCATTCATTCATGGTTGATGGTTCTTGTATGAAATATGTTGTTCCCTCTTTATTTTGGGAACCCAATGATTTTTAATGTATTCTTATGAGATTAATCCCATTCCTTACCAAGGGTTAGAAATGGTCATTATTGATATATGTTCTAAGTGGAATGCATGATAATGATAATATTTTAAGGTGATGGGTGCGCCTGTAATTACATAGCGCAATATGAATTATTCAAAGTGACATGTGTGCCAGGGATTATACAGAGCTCCAATTCATGGGTTAAAGTGATAAATTTCAGGAGTAAATGTGAAATGTTGTGTGAAAAATATTCTAGCATGGATCACAAGTATGTGTGTTAGTTAACCGCTAAGACATGATGTTTCATTTTTATGCATTGCCACATTTCTAGTCTTATATTTATGCTTCCTATAAATTTCATAATAATTTTCCCATGATATGATTATGATAAACCCTTGCTATATTTGTCTTATCTATCCTCTTACTAGTATTTTAGCTCACCCCTTTGGTTGAAAATCCTCAGGTGGCTACATGTACTAAGGAGAGGACATTTGCCATTAAGAAGCTAGAGAAGAATAAATTAAATAAATGTTTATGCTTGATGTTTTAATTGCAATGTATGGTCCTAGTTTTCCCAAGACACTAAACCATTGTATCATCTATGTGTTATAATATTTTGTTGTTTACCTTTAAAATTATTTAATAGTAATTTATGAAAAGGCAGGGTCACAACAGTTGGTATCAGAGTAAATGTTTAGTTAATTTGGGAATTAGGATTAGTGAACCCTAGAGAAAACCTCTAGCATGAGACAAAGTAAAAATATGCACAAAAGAATATTTACATTGGAATTCCATAAGTTTTTCTTTTGGTATAAATTGTTTAAATGAATACGTTATTCATGACATGTTTAGTTATGTTTTGTTCTAAACATTCCTATTTTAGAAAATTGTGGGAACCAGGAGAAATCAGGCCAACAACTCGTGTGAGGGCCAATGCAACGATTGCCCGAACGACATACCCAATGACATGGGAGGCAGAGTTTAGAACTTCATGTCGATTATTACCCAATTATCTCATGTTATGAACAATTACCATAATAATGGGGAACGTCCTCCTTCACCAAAGAGGGATCAACATTTTATCGAATGTTTTATGCGACAAAGACCATAGACGTTTAGTGGATCTTACGATCCACAAGTTGCGGAATAGTGGGTCAACTCCCTGGAGAAGATCTTTTCTGTGTTTCACTTTTCAGAGATAGAGAAGGTGACTCTAGCCGTTTATTGTCTAGATGGAGAAGCCGATCAATGGTGGTCTTTGATTAAGAACACCAATCCAATGGAGGAAATTGAATAGATGGAATGGGATGACTTTCAGATAATGTTTCTTAATAAGTAATTCCCAGGAACTCTTCGTGCGAAGATGGAGAGAGAATTCATAGAGGTCATGCAAAAAGAAGTAGAATCTGTCAGATCATACGAAGAAAAATTCACAAGGCTTGTAAGGTACACATCGGGGTATGTTATCAAATATGATAGAAAAATTGATAGATTATTTAGTGGATTAAAACCACACCATCAAAAGGCTCTTGAAATTCGTGACATTGAGAGTTATGAAGAAGTTGTTTAATGAGCCCACAATGTGGAGATGGAGTTTGGAGAATGGTCCTATGGCTATGAAGATAACAAAATAAAGATGGAGTTTCAAGCCGGTGGATCTAATGATAAAGGTGGGAAGATAACTCAACGACCCACATGCCAAAAAGGTGGAAGGTTGCACCATGGGAACTACCTCAAAGGGATGGGGAAGTGCTTTATGTGTGGGAAAGAATGACATCATGATCAAGAGTGTCAATGTAATACCTGATCCTTTTATGAGAAATATTATTGTTTTTATGATATATAAATCATCAAAGAAACATTTAACTACACACAACATTAGCTTGGCTTACTTTACACGCAATCATGACCTTCCTTGATAGCTTGCATCGTACGCAATACCGAATTTCACTAAACAACGATATGCTATTAAAATATTATTAAAAATAGCCAATATGAATAGTAATACCCACTTTTTGAAATTTTAAAAATTTTATTTTTCAAAATGGACTTCATTTTTGGATTAGAAATATTGAAATTAGCCTAGGGTGAAATTTTGGTAATTTTCTGAAAACATTAAATTTTTTATGAAAAGTGAAAACACTATGTTACTAATTAAAAACCGAATTTTTAATTAATTAAGTATTTATTTTATTTAAATTTATTTTAGGTAAAAATTGATACATAACACCTATATAAGTTCAATGAAATACATTGGAGTCATTTTATAATAATTTTAGATATATAAAAAATTTATTGAACTTTTCACCGTCTTTTACCCACCTCTTAGGAGAATTTGAAAATTTACCTAAAACATAATTTTACCCCTACTGTGAGTGGAATTTCGAAAATCCGAGAGACACAGTTAATATCAACAACTAATATGTGGTTCAATGAGATGAAAATAATTTTTTGTGAATAATAACTTTTTACTTTTTTTACCACAGTTAAAAGTAAATAGGGTAATTAAGGGAAAAATTGATATTATTATTAACCTAAAACATGTCCTAATTCTATTCAATAAGTTTAATTCGACCAAAAAAACCTTTGGAATAAACTATGACCATTTAGGCCCACATGGTTTAGATTAGGACATTTACTATTATTTTATTTAAAGAATAGTTAAAATTGTTAAAATAAAAGTTTAATAACTAAATCATTTTTAATATAGGGTTATGAAAAATATATATTAGACTTTAAATGCTCATTAGAAAGATAAAAATATTTCCTACATAATGGGATTTTTTTTATAATTTTTTGACATTAAATAATATAATTTATTTATGACACAATGATGATATAGTAATTATCTTATTTATGAAATATTGACATAATTGATGTTATAAATACCCAAATAAATGTAATTTGAGGCTTTATATGAATTACACTAATTTTATTGGTTAATGTGACATGTTAGTATTTATTAAATTCTATATTTTTGAACCAATCATTCTGTTATGATTTTCAAAAATATCAATTCTCAAATACTGTTAAAATTGACATAAAATAGTTTTTAAAACAAATATTATATTATTAATTTTTATTTTATTCATAAAAATCTAAGGTTCGGACAAATGACTTAGATAAGGTTATATATATTAATAATAAACAACATGGGGTTCTTTTGGCTTGTTATAGTGTGTTTATTGACCATATAGTGTAAGAAAACTAGAAGACACGATAAAAGTAAAATTATTTAACTTAAAGTTAAATCTAAATGATAAAGTTTAAAATAGAAACCTAATCTTGTCTAAATTCTTTTTTGTGAGAGTATTTTGACCCATACCCACCTTATCTTCGAAACAAATCAATTTTGAGATATTAAAAACTGAATATGACTTTATAATAAATAATAGTTTTAGTTTTTCCAAAGGTGCCCCTCTCCTCCCTTATAAAAAGGAACCTCATCCCTCTCCTCCTCACACCACTTTGAGCCTTCATGCTCAGAAAACCCCTACCAAATTCAGCTCTCCACTTCCCTAGAAACATCCTACAGGTCCTATTCTTCTTCAAAGACCATTTTTAGTGCCCTATGTGGATGTCAAGAAAAGGCTCTTCAAACAAGAGGTAATGTCCGTTACCGATTATTTCAAATTTATTTCTTCTTCTACATCTTCTTATTTAGTTGTTTCATTATGAACTAATAACATCAGTATCACTCATATACTGATATGTTATTATAAGTATGAAACAACCCTATTTCACCATCTATCCATCCTATGGAAAACGAAATCACCGTGCATGCGTACGTACGGAATACCATCTCCACGATGTGATGTGAATCATTTTACATAATCATCATTACATAATGACTATATAAATTAATTTAATGAATAAATATGATATATATTATACTAATACCATTCTGGAAATGAGGTATCTATAACCTAAAAATAATAATAAGAATTTATTCGACCAAACACTCATATGAACAAAAAGTAATAAACACCCAAATAACAAGTAGCAATGAACTATTACTAATAAAAAGATAAGAATATGACCATATATGATTTCATAACAATGATTATGATTCCGGAATAAGTCAATGACATTATTTAAATCATTATACAGGAGTTTTGGACACTTACGAAGCAAATCGGACCTAAAGTAAGGGAAAATCTCATAATCTCATTTTTATCTGAGATTGTTTATACTTCAGAATTTACTAGGGAATAATTATCATCAACATCTATGTTTCTTCAATATTTAATATTACTTATATACTCCTAAAATTTTTTAAATCCAATTTTACCCTTCGGTGAGTTTTTAGTAGAAGATATGAAAGGAATATTTTTTCGTTTTTCATATGAGGTACTTTTTGAGTTTTCCGGCCAAAGTACGAGAAGAATGTTTTTTTAACATATACAGCATGAATGGATTTTTAGAACATTATTTACAAGAAGCTTCCTTTACATGTTTTCAAGTATAATTTTAATCAACTTCTTTTAGTTCAAAAGTGTATGACATATTAAGAAAGGAAAAATGTTATTGAAGTAGAAAGGACATTTTCCTCAAGAATGGAGTTCAAGTGTTTTATCAAAATTATTTTCCATCTAAAATAATTTGGGGTCTTATTTTGATCCCTATTATTAGATTGATTTTATTATTTTGTGATTGAATTATTTTTATGAATTCCTTTATCTTATATGAATTGTTTTATGATGTCATGATGTTTAAGAATCCCATTTTTATTACATGGGTTAAGCTATGATGTATGATTTATGATTTTGTGGCACACATAAGAATGGTATCATTTTGATATGGGTGGGACCTATATCTCCCTCAAATTCAATGGGTAAATATTTATATCTCATGAGATAGACATGGATGGAACGACAGGTAAATCCGGTTTAATGAAACAGGACTAAAACGAGGAGTGAACTCAGTTCAGAAATGGACTTTTTTTGCTAAGATAGTCTTGGCAATGAGTCATGACTACTATGAAATGATTCTATATGATTATGTGTGTATTCCACAAAGTTTAATATTTTATGTTATTATTTTTGGGATTACATTTCACTAAAATGATTTATCCCATGTTATTAAATTATGAACTCTTTTGCAGGTTAAGATTTCCAAAATGATATGTTCTTATGAATATGATGTGATTGATATTTCTTTTGTTTACCCTTACTAAGCATTTGAGCTCAACCTTTGGTATGTTTTATTTCCCTAGATCAGGAAGACGGTTATTAAGTAATATATACCAAAAGGGACTCTAGATATGTTGAAATAAATTAGAGGCAATGTAGATGATTTATGAACCAGTTGTTTATGTTTCCTAGTTTCTAACGACACTATACTTATATGGTCCTTTCATTGTTTTGTTATATGTTGTAATAAGTGTGATTCAATTTTGAAGAAATAACAATGTATGTAAAGTATGGGTCATTATAGTTGGTATCAGAGGAAAGGTATAGTCATCCTTTGGAAACTAGGATGTGAAAGCCTTAGTAAGAACCCTAAGGATATGTCTATGCATATAACACAATATTAGTGGTTTAGAAATGGCCATGAATAACCTATGATAAGAACTTAAGTGTAAAATTTTATTCATTATTATGTGGTATTCCTATTATAATTAGTGTTTCTCACACTATTCTTTTTGGTTTTAGTCAATGGCCAGAACCCGAAGGAACCGTGTTAATGCAAAATGCGATGGAAAATGCAATGATTATCCCCCAGAGCAAACAAACATTATGGGAGATGCAATGCAGAATCTTGTAGCCATTCTCACACAACATTCTCAATCTATGAATCATGCAAGAATTCCAAACACAAAAATGAAGGAGCAACATTCGGTTGAATCCTTCATGAGGAAACGTCCACCCTCATTCAGCTGGTCTACTGATCCATTAGTTTCTGAACAATGGATCAGTACTACTGAAAAGATATTTTCAGTTCTTCAATGTTCTGAACCTGATAATGTCATCTTAGCAGTTTATCGTTAGGAAGTTGAAGCTGATCAATGGTGGAATCTTATCAATAATACAAGGCAAAGGGATGAAATTGAGTCCATGTAATGGGAAGAGTTCAATAACTTATTTTTTAATAAGTACATCCCTCATATTCTCCAAACTAAGATGGAGAAGGAGTTTCCTGAACTAAAGGAAAAGGATGATGAATCTGTTGGTACATATGAAGCAAATTTTACAAGACATTCAAGGTGCGCTTCTGGGATTATTATCCTACCTGAGAGTAAGATCGTTTTATTCTTTAGTGGCTTAAAACCAAGTCTTCAAAGGGAATTATACATAAGGGACCTCAATAGCTACGAGGAAATCATTCGATGTGCTCTCAATGTTGAGATTGATATTGTAGTAACCCATCAGTCATATGCGTTTGATAAAAACATGAAAATGGAATTCAAAGGTAAATCTAAAGAGCACACTAAAAAGAAGATGAGATTTTCCTTATGCTCAAAGTGTAGAAAAAACATGTAGATAGTTTTATTAAAGGGACATGTAAATGTTTCAAATGTGGAAAGGAAGGTCATCGGGCATTTGAATTCCACAATAATGGGAAGAAGATGTCTAGTGATTAGAACAAAGAAAAGGCTACACAGAGTGCACCTCCTACACTTCAATGTTATAAGTGCAAGGAAATGGGTAATTATTTCAATAAATAACCTAATCCAAGGGTTGATGATGATGATCTACTTCAACAAACTCTTAAGGCTAAAGATAAAGGATAGTCACATGAAATTTCGACCAGTGATGTGGAGTACGATAACGAAGTGGTTAAAGGTACACATACCATCCACTCTAAAGTAGCAAATGTTTTATTTGATTATAGATCCACCCAATCTTTTATATATAAAGAATTTTCAAAGGGTATCATCATATTACCTCAACAATTAGATGTTGCTTTAACTGTGACAACCCCTAATGTCACAACAGTCACATCAAAAGTTTATAATTCTTCTTCGATTGAATTTTGTGGGAATGTGATTCCTGTAAATCATGTGATCCTTCTTATAGTGGAATTTGATGTGATTCATGGAATGGATTGGCTTTCTTTATATGTATCTCATATCAATTTCCAATGATGGGAAGTCACATTTCATATTCCAGATCAATCTATGATCGTCTATCGATGCAAGGATTAACATAACCTTCCAGTGGAAATTTCTTCCATCTTATGGGTCTTGATTCCACTAAATGAGGGTTATTTATCTCAAATTTTTGGAGAGAAACTCACTATTAATAATATTATCATTGTACGAGAGTTTTATGATATCATTCCAGAGGAATTACCATGTCTTCCATCAAATCGTGATGTTGAGTTTTCAAAAGAACTCGTACTGGGTGCTTTGCCTATTTCAAAGACACCTTATAGAATGGCCTCAATTGAGTTGAAGGAATTGAAGAAGAAACTCCAAGATAATCTTGATATGGGATTCATATGCCCTAGAGTGTCACCTTGGGGAGCACCTGTTCTTTTTGTCATGAAGAATGATGGATCATTGAGACTCTCCATTGATTATCGAGAACGTAACAACATCACTATCAAGAAAAAATATCCTCTCCCACGTATTGATGAATTATTTGACCAACTACACAGAGCTCAATACTTTTCCATGATTGATCTTAGTTTAGGGTATCATCAATTAAGGTTCAAAAAGGAGGATATAACAAAGACGTCTTTCTGTACAAGGTTTGGACACTATGAATTTATAGTGATGCCATTTGGACTTAATAATGCCCCTGATATCTTCATGGATCTGATGAATAGAATCATTAAAGAATATGTTGATCAGATTGTGGTAGTCTTTATAGACGATATTCTTATCTATTCAAAGAGCAAGGAAAAACATTAAGATAACTTGAGAATTGTATTGAAGACCCTAAGAAAGGATACGATTTATTCCAAATTTACCATGTGTGGATTTTGGCTTTAAAAAGTTGCATTTTTGGGTCACATAATCACAAAAGAGGGGATATCTATGGATCTAGAAAAAACAGACGTTATTGAAAGATAGTCGAGACAAACAATAGTAACTGAGATCCAAAGTATTCTTGGTTTGGCTGGATATTATTGACGTATTGTGAAATATTTTTTCACAATTATCTAATCCACTCACCAGGTTGACTCGAAAAGGAGATAATTTCATGTGGACGGAGGAATGTGAAGAGAATTTCAAGGAGTTGAAGGGAAGGTTATCCAGTGCACCTGCGCTCACAATGCCTTTTAGTGGAGAAAGGTTTGTGATCTAAAGTGATGAATCCAAGAAGGGGTTGGGTGTGTGTTCTTTTGCAAAATTATATGGTGATAGCTTATGCCGCACGACAGTTGAAAATCCAGGAGCAAAATTACCCAACTCATGATTTGGAGTTAGCTGTGGCAATCAATGAGTTAAAGATTTGAAGGCATTATCTTTATGGTGAAAGGTGTGATATTTATACTAATCATAAATGTTTTAAGTATATTTTCACACAAAAGGACCTGAATTTGCGCAAAATAATATGGTTAGAGCTGATTAAGGATTATGACTTCTCAATTCATTACCACCCAGGGAAAGAAAACAAGGTGGCATACACATTAAGTCGAAAAGACCAACCTAGCTTATTCGTGATGAGGATCACAAAAGATCCAATATTTATGGATTTACAATGGATGGATCATGGAATTATAATGGAAGGGGAAGATTATTATCTTCCTCAAATTAATGTTCAACCATCTATACATGTGAGGATTAAAGAGGAACAAAAAGAAGATGTTGAGTTACAAAAGAAGGTGAGAAATGTTCCTGAATTCAATCTTGATTGTGATGGGATAATAAAGTTCAGGAATCGGGTTTGTGTTCCTCCCATCCCAGAATTAATGAAGGGCCTGCTGGATGAGGCTCGTAGTTCTTCATTCTCTATTCATCCTGGAAGCATGAAGATGTATAGGGACAAGAAAGAGTACATCTGGTGGGATGGCATGAACAGAGCTGTTGCTGAATATGTCTCTCGATGTTTGGTTTGTCAGCAAGTTAAAGCTAAGAGATAGAAGTCTAAGGGGATGTTACAACCATTACCCATACCAAAATGGAAATGGGAAAACATCATTATTGACATTGTCACCGGAATTCCAAAAAAATCCAAATGAAATAATGTTATCTGGGTCATAGTTGACCGTCTTACAAAGTCTGAACACTTCATTTTTATTAGAGAGGATTTCTCTCTAGATCATCTTGCTAGGATATATATAAAAGAAGAGGTAATATTGCATTGAGTACCACATTCCAATATATCTGACCGGGATCCGAGGTTTACCTCGATGTTCTGGCGATGTCTTCAGCATACTCTAGATACAGAGTTGAGTTTCAGCACTGCTTATCATCCTCAGACAGATGGTCAGTCTAAGAGAACAATTCAAACTCTAGATGATATGTTAAGATCTTGCTCTATGGATTTCAAAGGTGGTTGGGATCAACACCTACCTTTGGTGGAATTTCCTTATAATAATATCTTTCACTCAAGTATTTAGATGGATCCATATGAATCTATCTATGGAAAGAAATGCAGGTCTCCAACTTACTGGGATTAATTTGGGGAAAGAAAGCTATCAGTACCTAATCTTGTTGAAGAGATGGCAGAAAAGGTCTGATCTATTCAACAAGAAATTAGAGTAGCTTAGAGTCGACAAAAAAGTTATGCTGATAACCGAAGAATAGACCTAGAGTTTGAAGTTGGTGATAAAGTGTTCTTACAAATATCTCCTTAGAAGAGAGTAATGAGATTTGGAAAGAAGGGAAAGCTGAGCCCTAGGTATATCTGTCCTTTCGAAATACTGGATCATGTTGAGAAAGTAGCTTACCGATTGGAACTTCCACCAAATCCCTCTCAAGTTCATGATGTGTTCCATGTATCTCTCCTGAGAAAGTACATATCTGATCCTTCACATGTACCCAGCTTAGAAGTTGTACCGCTGGAGAAAGATCTTTCTTATGAAGAACATCCGATAGAGATTTTGGATCGTAGCGAAAAAGTCCTATGGAACAGGACCACATGCTTGGTGAAAGATTTTTGGAGGAACCACTAATTATAAGAAGCTACATGGGAGCTTGAGGATATGATGATGGAGAGGTATCCTCATCTGTTTGTTACAAAGTGATGAATTTTGAGGGAAAATATTATTTTAAAGGGGATAGAATATAACACCCGAGACTTTTATGAGAAATATTTTGTTTTTATGTTATATACATCATCAAATGAATATTTAACTATACAAAACTCTATCTTGGCTTGCTATACACGCAATCGCGACCTTCCTTGATAGCTTACATCGTACACTATACTGAGTTTCACTAAACAACGATATGCTATTAAAATATTATTAAAACTAGCCATTATGAATAGTAATACCCACTTTTTTATTTTTTTTTAAATTTTATTTTTAAAAATGGACTTCATTTTTGGATTTAAAATATCAAAATTAGCCTAGGGTGAAATTTTGGTATTTTTCTGAAAACAATAAATTTTTGATGAATACTGAAAACACCCGGTTACTATTTAAAAAATGACTTTTTATAAAATTAAATATTTAGATTTTAACATTTATTTTAGGAAAAAATTGATACATAACACCTATATATGTTCAATGTAATTCATTGGAGTCATTTTATAATAATTTTATATATATATAAATTTTATTGAACTTTTCACCGTCTTTTACCCACCTCCTATGAGAATTTGAAAATTTACATAAAACATAATTTTACCACTTCTGTGAATGGAATTTTGAAAATTATAGAGACATAGTTAATATTAAGGACTAAAATGTGGTTCAATGTGTTGAAAATAATTTTTGGTGAATAGTAACGTTTTACTTTTTTTACCACGGTTAAAAGTAAATAGGGTAATTAAGGGGAAAATGATTTTATTATCACCCTAACACATGTCCTAATTCTATTGTATAAGTTTAATTAGACCAAAAACAAACTTAGGAATACAATATGTCCATTTAGGCCCACATGGATTAGATTAGGTCATTTAATATTATTTTATTTAAAGAATAGTTAAAATAGTTAAAATCAATGTTTAATAAATAATAAATTTTTAATTTCAGGTTATAAATGAAATAAATTCGACTATAAATACTAATTATAAAGATAAAAATATTTCCTAAATAATTGTATTTTATTTTTAATTTTTCTAGATTAAATAATTTAATTTATTTATGACATAATGATGATGGAGTAATTATGTTATTAATGAAAGATTTACATAATTGATGTTATAAATACCCAAATAAATGTAATTTGAGACTTTTTATGAATTATAATAATTTTATAGGTTAATATGACATTCTAGTATTTATTTAATTAACTTTTGTAGAACTAATCGTTCTGTTATGATTTTCACAATAATCAATTACCTAATAGTGTCAAAATTGACAGAAAATAGTTTTTAAAACAAATATTATATTATTAATTGTTATTTTATTCAATAAAAGATAAAATTCTTCCAAATGACTTAGATAAGGTTATATATATTAATAATAAACAACATGGGGTTCGTTTGGATTTTTATTGTGTGTTTATTAACCTTATAATGTAAGAAAACAAGAAGACACGGTAAAAGTGAAATTATTTATCTTAAAGTTAAATCTAAATGATAAGGTTAAAATAGAAACCTAAACTTGTCTAAATTCTATTGGATGAGAGGCTTTCGACCCATCCCCACCATATCATCTAAATAAATCAATTTGGAACAATTAAAAACTGAATATGACTTTATAATAAAATAATATTTTTACTTTTTCCAAAGGTTCCCCTCTCCTCCCTTATAAAAGGGAACCTCATCCCTCTCCTCCTCACACCACATTGAGCCTTCAATATCGGCCACAAACTGCCATATTATCCTCTCCACTTCCCTAGAAACGTCCTAGAGGTCCTGGTCTTCTTCAATGACCATTATTAGTGCCCTAAGAGGAGGTCAAGAAGAGACTCTTCAAATAAGAGGTAATGTCTGTTACCGATTCTATCAACATTATTTCTTCTTCTAATTATTCTTCTTTAGTTGTTTCATTATGAAGTAATAACATCCATATCACTCATACACTTATATGTTATTGTATGTATGAAACAACCCAATTTCACCATCTATCCATCCTACGGAAAACAAAATCACCGCTCATGCGTACGTACGGAATACCGTCTCCACGATGTGATGCGACTCGTTCTACATAATCGTCATGGCATAATGATTATATAAATTAATTTAATGAATAAATATGATATATATTATACTAATACCATTGTGGAAATGATTTATCTATAACATACAAATATTAATAAGAATTTATTTGATAAAACCCGCATAAGAACAAAAAGTAATAAACACCCGAATAACAATTAACAATGAAATATTACTAATAAGAAGCATAGAATATGACCATATATGATATCATAACAATGAGTATGATTCTGGAATAAGTCAATGACATTATTTAAATCATTATATAGGAGTTTCAGACACTTACAAAGCAAATCAGACTTACTGTAAGGGAAAATCTCGCAATCTCATTTTTATCCAAGATTGTTTATACTTCAGAATTTTCTGGGGAATAATTATCATCCACATCCATGTTTCCTCAATATTTAATATTAATTATATCCTCCTACAATTTTTTTAAATCCAATTTTACCCTTCGGTGAGTTTTTAGAAAAAGATATTAATGGAATCTTTTGTCGTTTTTTGTACGAGGTACTTTTTGACTTTTCCAGCCAAAGTATGAGAAGAATGTTTTTTTAACTTATACAGAATGAATGGATTTTTAGAAAATTATTTCCAATAAGATTCCTTTACAAGTTTTCAAGTATATTTTTAATCAAATTCGTTTATTTTAAAATTTTATGAAATATTAAGGAAGGAAAAATATGTTTGAAGTAGAAAGGATATTTTCCTCAAGAATGGAGTTCAACTGTTTTATCAAAATTATTTTCCATCTAAGATAATATAGGGTTCTGTTTCTATCCCTATTGTTAGATTGATTTGATTATGTTGTGATGGAATTATTTTTATGAATTCCTTTATCTTATATTAATTGTTTTATGATGTCACGATGATTAAGAATCCCATTTTTATTACATGGGTTAAGCTATGAGGTATGATTTATGATTTTGTGGAACACATAAGAATGGAATCATTATGAGATGTGTGGGACCTATATCTCCCTCCAATTCATTGGTTAAAGATTTATATCTCATGAGATAGACATGGATGGAATGGCAGGTTAATCCAGTTCAGTGAAACAGGACTAAAACGAGGAGTGAACTTGGTTCCGAAAAGGATTTTTTCTGCTAAGATAGTCTTGGAAATGAGTCTTGACTACTAAGAAATGATTCTCTATGATTAAGTGTGTATGCCACAAAGTTTCATGTATTATGTTATGATTATTGGGATTATATTTCACTACTATGATTTATCCAATGTTATGAAATTATGATCTTTTTGCAGGTTATGATTTCCAAAATGTTATGTTCTTATGAATATGATGTGATTGATATTTATTTTGTTTACCCTTAATGAGCATTTGAGCTCACCATTTTGTATGTTTTCTATCCCCAGGTCAGGAAGAAGGTTATTATGTAATATATTCCAAAATGGACTCTTGATATGATGAAATAAATGGGAGGCAAAGTAGATGCTTTATGAACCAGTTGTTTTTGTTTCCCAGTTTCTAAAGACACTATACCTATATGGTCCTTTCATTGTTTTGTTATATGTTGTAATAAGTGTGCTTAAATTTTGATGAAATAACAATGTATGTAAAGTATGAGTTGTTATAGTCGAAAAGACACCAAATGGAAGGAGAATGTATTTGATGAAAGGAGATAACAACTCATGTTTCAATGCTACAACTGTAGGGATCGATGGCACTATGGAAACTGGTGAACAAAACCTCGAGCTCTCGAGGGTAATCAGCGTCAGCCGCCACCAAATCCAAAGGAACAAGGGAATTATTATACAATCACTACTACGGAGGTGGAGAATGATAATCAAGTCGTATAAGGTACACTTCCTATTGACTTAATAATGGAAAAAGTATTATTTGATTCTGTTTCTACGCATTAAGTTATATCATTCATGATTGCTTGAACTATAGAATCAAAGCCCCGAAACCTTGAAGTAGATATATTTGTAAAAACACCTTGTGGTGCAATCATTAAAACCCAAATGTTTGTCTCTTCTCATGTTGGTGTATTTGGGAAGATTCTTCTGGAAAATCTCGTAATACTTCCCTTGGTGGAATTCAACGCTATAATGAGAATGGATTGGCTCTCGTTATATTGAGCACATATCACTTATCAGGAAAAGGAAATATCTTTTCATATACTAAACCATCCCGTGCCCCTATTCAAATTCAAGGAATATCATGAATCTTCTTTGAAAAATCATGCAATGGTGTGGGTGTTTATTCCCTATGAAGAATCATAACTCGCCCAAATGGTTGAGTCGAATAAAAGTGGCAACTTTGATGAAATTCCCATTGTAAGGGAATACATTGATGTATTTCCTGAAGAGTTTCCCAGAATTCCCCCGGATCGTTAGGTAGTGTTCTCAATTGAACTCATGCCCAGAGCTACTCCTATCTCGAAGTGTCCCAATAATATGGCTCCTATTGAACTGGAGGAGTTAAAGAACTAGTTTCAAGTGCATCTGGACAATGGGTTCATACGCCCTAGTGAATCACCTTGGGGTCCACCAGTTCTCGTTGTGAAGAAGAAGGATGTGACAATGCAGCTGTGTATAGATTAGCGGGATCTCATCAAAATCACCATAATGAACAAGTATACTCTTCCAAATATTGACGACATGTTCGAGTAGTTAAGAGGTTATCAATACATCTCAAAGGTGGATCTTAATTTTGCATATCATTAGGTAAAGGTGAATACGGAAGATATTCAGAAGACTGCCATCCATACAAGTTATGGGCACTATGAGTTTTTTGTGATGCCCTTTGGACTTACTAATGCCCCAACAGTCTTCATGTATTTGATGAATAGATTCTTTAGACATTACCTCAATAAATTTTTGGTAGTGTTTACCAATGATATTATAAACTACTCCAATAGCAAGGAGAGACATTAAGAACATATAAGACATGTGTTGGAGACATTAATAAAGGATAATTTGTACGTCATGTTCATAAAGTGTGACATTTGGATGAATCAAGTGACGTTCTTGGGACATGTGATCACATGTGAGGGAATTTCTATGGATCCGTCAAAGACAAAGGCGATTGAGGAATGTCCTAGGCCCTCTAGTGTCACATAAATCCGTAGTTTTCTTGGATTAGATGGATATTACCAAGGTTTTATTAGAAATTTCTCAGGATTTTCAAGCCCACTAACTATGTTAACAAGGAAAGGGTTAAAGTATGTCTGGACGGAAGAATTTGAGGGTTGCTTCAAGGAGCTAAAGAGAAAGCTGATCATTGCACCTGTACTCACACTACCGAAAAGTGGAGAATGCTTTGTGATATAAAGTGATGCTTCAATGAACATATTGGGTTGTGTACTCATGAAAAATAGTTGTGTGATATCCTATGCCTCTCGAAAATTGATGATCCCTGAGCAGAACTACCTGACACATGATCTAGAGCTGGAAGCCGTGATTTTTTCCTTGAAAATATGGCGGAACTAACTTTATAGCGAGAAGTGTGACATATACATCTACCACAAGAGGCTAATGTATATATTCACACAAAAAGAGCTCAATATGTGCCAAAGGAGATGGTTAGAGCTAATCAAGGATTACGATTTCTCAATGAACTATCATCCTAGAAAGGCGAACTAAGTCGCTGATGCTCTATGTAGAAAATAACCTGCTACTCAATCCATGTTGTGGATTGAGAAAGACCACATCTTCATGGATATGAAAAGAATGGATTCGGAAATAAAAATGGAAGGGGATACATCCTACATTGCCCAAATTATTGCGCAACCATCCATCCATGAGAAGATTAAGTAAGCACACATGGATGATATAGAGATAAAAAAGAGGGTGAATGTAGTAAAGGAATGGAAGCTGCAAGAGTTCCATATCCATGATGATGGTGTGATTCGGTTTGGAATGTGGATTTGTGTGCCTTCACCACGAAGGATAAATAAGGAGATATTGGAAAATGCACATAGCTCAACTTTCTTTATCCATCATGGGAGTACCAAGATGTAACATGATCTCTGAAAACACTTTTGGTGGTATTACATGAGAAAGAGATTGCAGAATATATATCAAGGTGCTTAGTATGTCAGCAAGTTAAAGATGAGTGACAAAAGTACAATGGTATGATTCATCCATTGCCTATACCCATGTGGAAATGGTAAAATGTTACTACGGACTTTGTCACAGGTCTCCCAAAGACGTCAAAAGGAAATAATCTGATTCGGGTTGTGGTTGACCAACTCACCATGACTGCCCATTTTACCGATGTCCGGGAAGACCTCTCTTATGAACAACTTGCAAAGATATATATGAAGGAAGTGGTGAGACTACATGGTGTTCCACTATCAATTGTCTCTGATCATGATCCAAGGTTCACATCTAAATTATGGAGGAGCCTTCAACATGCTTTGAATACTGAATTAAAATTCAGCACGGCCTATCAGCCCCAAACTGATGGCCAATCTAAAAGGACTATTCAGACATTTGAAGATATGCTAAGAGCATGCTCTCTAGAATTCAAAGGTGGATGTGATCAACATCTCCCATTGGTTGTGTTCTCATACAACAATATCTTCCACTTGAGTATTCATATGGCTCCATATGAAGCTCTATATGGACAGCAATGTAGAACCCCAACCTGTTGGGATGAAGTTGGAGAAAAAAAGCTACTTGGACCCGATCTTGTTCAAGAGATGATAGAGAAGGTTCAAGTCATCCAGAAAAACATAAAAGCTGCTCAAAGTCAGCAAAATAACTATGATGAAAAACGTCGAAGGTACTTGGAGTTTGACGTTTGAGATAAAGTATTGTTTCAAATATATCTATGGAAGATAGTCTTGCGATTTAGGAAAAAAGGGAAATATAACCCAAGGTATGTTGGCCCCTTTGAAATCCATGACCGCATAGGAGTCATGGCCTATCTTCTTGCACTTACACCCTATATGGATCACGTTCAAGATTTGTTTCATGTATCAATACTAAGGAAGTACATACCAGACCCATCACATGTACTTAGACTAGAGGAGGTTCAGTAGGAAGATGATCTCTCCTATGTGGAGAAGCCGGTAAATATTCTAGATTTGAGAGATAAGGTTCTACGCAACAAGACAACTCATCTTGTAAATGGAAATTACCTTCTTATAATTATTTCATAAAATAACATGAAAACACAACATAATTAACTACTATGTGATAAGTGACCATTAAACATAATATTGTCACTTCTGTGTGTGGAATTTTGAAAATCTGACATACAAGGTTGGGTTCAAGATGATTTTTGTAGTCTAATGAAAAAAATAATTTTCGGTGAATAGTAACATACCCTTGTGAATAGTAACATACCATTATGAATAGTAAAATGAACCTTATGAACAAAAAATAATCCAACATAATAGTAAACATACCCATGATTAATTAAATAAAATTTAGACATCTTAGAAAGTGACAATTCGACCTAATAAATTTTTTTGGAATTTGGTAAGTCATAATTAATTAATTATAATTAATTAATTAACTTAAAAGAAATTTTATTTTCATAATAAGTATTCATTATTTATAAAATCAATGTCTTATAGTTTTTAGATACTTTTATCAGACGCTACGTAATTTTTGAAACCACTATAAAATCATTTTTAATCTTAAAAACAGTTTTTAAGTAATTTATGATTTTAATTAAGTATTAAATTAATAATATTTAGGAAATTATTTTTGAAAAAAGGACATCATTTTTTTATTCTACACGTCAAAAAATGGTTGGATTAAATTTTTTTAATTTTTTTGAAATACATGATTTTTATGAATAGTGAAATACCGTATTTTACAAAAATAATCTAAATAAGCTAATTATAGATTCATGTGTGATTTCTTGCTGATGTAATCCCACTTGGTTCGGGATCACATGATAAAATTACTATTCTTGGTCAATCCAGACTCACAATTCTTTTTCCAAGGGGAAATTAATAAACTAATGAATTTTATATTAAGGAAACTCCTCCCCCCAACTCTAAAAACCACCATTCACTCCCTCATTTCCTCACACCTGTCAAGATCCAAGTCATCTATAAACTCTGCCAAATCATCCTCCCTATCCCCTCTCCCAAGTCCAATAGCTTATGGTCTAATCAAGAGACCAAGCCTTGCTACCATAAGTAGAATCTCATGAGGAGTATTTAAGAGGTAATTTCTCTCTCTCTTCTCCATTAATTTCCTTTCAAGTTCAAGTTCATTTTTTGATCTCTCACCACCTATATTCATCCAAATGGTATTTTAAATACATTATTATACATTTACTGGAATTTTATTATTGTAATGAGATTTTATATCATCCAACACTCTTTCCCTCTTCCTTTTATTTTATTAAAGAGAATGTTGTTCGTGAGGTGTTAAATTATCACCTTCAAGAACGATATTCTTTCTTCATCCATTTCTACCTTCAGATCTGTTCATAAAACAATTATTACGGTTGAAAAAGAATATTTTACATGTATTATTTCATATTTAATGTTATGTAACTGACTTATGAACCTATTACTATGTTATAAATTAAATCAAGTTCATTGTGATCGAAAAACCGCCCAAATTAACCCAAACAATCTTCATTTAACTTTTATCTAATGATTCATCCACATGGTATATAACATAACTAATTATAATATAATTTTAAATTAAGTAATTTCATTAATAAAATGTTATATTAGTTCTGGATGTTTACCCATGTTATACCCAAACTTCAATTTATGAATACAAGTGACCCACCCAAGAAAAACCATAAAAACCAACATCCCTGAACAATGATTTTAAACATTATAATTCATCCAATGAAATATAAAATGCCATAATGAAACCATATTGAACCCTATTAACTAATAAAAGGTTATATATTTATAATTAAGGAATATAATGTCATTATACTGGACATTAAAGGGAATGAAGCTTTCAGATACAAGGTAAGGGGAAATTCTCGAACCCAACTTTCATCCTTCGAGTTCTCCCTCTTTCAATCAATTTTTGATATGGTCACCCCTTTAAAGATCATTTGTTCATAATTTGCCTTCCTTTTATAGGATATACATGTTTTATATTGAATTTCATATAAATCCAAATGTTTTCCAAATGAACTCTTCTTTTATGAACTGAACATTAACCTCTGATTCGTGGTTGATGGTTCTTGAATCAAATATGTTGTTCCCTCTTTCTTTTGGGAAACCAAATCAAATGAATGTATTATTATGAGATGAAACACATTCCTTAACATGGGTTAGTTATGTTCATTATTGAAATATGTTCTATGTGGATTGCATGATAATGATAATATTATAAGGTGACGAGTGCGCCTGGAATTATATAGTGCAATATAAATGTTTTAAAGTGACGGGTGAGACCAAAATTATACAAAACTCCAAATTCTTGGGTAAAGTGATGAATATCATGATTAAATGTGAAATTATGTGTGAGAAAGACTATATCTTTGTTCACAAGTATGCGTGGTAATTAACCACTAAGATATGATGTTAAATTTTGATGCATTGCCACTTTTCAAGTCATATATTTATGCTTCCTCTCATGTTCATAATCATTTTCCCATGATATTATTATGATAACCTCATGCTATATTATTATTAACTATCCTCTTACTGGGATTTTAGCTCACCCCTTTTGATGTATATCCTCATGTGGCTACATTTACTATGGATAGGACAAGTGCCAATAATATGCTAGAGAAGAAGAAATAAAATAAAGGTTTATTCTTGATGTTGTAATTTCTATGTATGGTCATAGTTTTCCCAAGACACTAAACCGTTGGATCCTCTATGTGTAATAATTATATGTTGTTTAACTTTAAAATGATGTAATAGTAATTTAAGAAAAGGCACGGTCGCTATACTGGATATGAATCAAATACATCTATCCATAACAAAAATTACTTATTTAATAAAACATATAAATGTAAATGAATTAGTTATCACCAAATAATGATACTAGATAAATATTATTAACAATGCAATATTAGAAGATCATTTTTGATATCTTATTTATGTATTTTGATCTTTTATAATATAATTTATATTATTTAACAATTATAGAAGTGGTTAACATACTCTTGACTATTGAAGAGTATATGGTTTGGGTTAATATTACAATCTCATTACTATCAGATGTTGTTTATATGTAAGTATCCACTACGAATTCTTTATCATCCACATACTTGTTTCTTAAAAATGAATTTCAAAACATTTTTACAATTTCCTATACTACGGGTTAATGGAATTTATATCTTTTTTGTCTTTTTATAAAATGATATGAATGGAATAATTCCATCATTTTCCAATCAAGGTCCTTTATGACATTTACAAAAAAATAAAGGGAGGAATGTTTTTAAACTTATTTTGAGGGTGTGGATTTTTCTGCAATTATAACACACTAGAAGCCTCTCTTAATAGATTATATTACGATTTTTAAAAGAAATGTTTTTATTTACTTATAAATTATTACAATATAGAAAAAGATATTTCATTAAATTACTTTTTGGATTGATTTAATCTATTTCAACATCATTTGTTGGATTTCATGATTTTTTAATGTTGATTTTTTATGATACAATCATTAATATTGAATTTCTGGTTTTGTGATATGTTTAATTGTGGATATGCTATTTTAATACAATTCACGGTTTATGGTTAAATTATTTTAATTTCATATGTTATTTTTAATACGAATTTTTATTCCATTTTTTATCCTTATCATATGAGGTTTGCATTGAATGTAGAAAGTGATAGGCGGGGCCCGCTATGTCACCTCAATGCCTTGATTGGTATCATGAGAAAAACTAGTTCCTTGTAACAAGTCCATCACAATATCATTATTTATAGTCTTCGCATGAGGCCATGTCAATGTGGTTATGATTTCCGACATTATACATTCAATCAATATGAAATTAGCTATTGATATTACATGTCATTATTCGACTAGTATCATAAACATTCGAATAAGTAAATGGAATTATTTGATTTATCTTCGCCATATTTTTTTGATTTTTAAGATTAAATTCCTTTTTTGTATTATACATTTCCTAAAATGTTTATGATCATTTATGATAGGTTCCTCTATATTGTTATCCTTACTGAGAATATGATCTCACCCATATAATGAGTTTTATTTTCCCCAAGATGAAAAAAGTGTATTTTTATTGACCAGCATGAATAGCCTAAGGGATATGAGTGTGTTCAAAATAGAAAAAATGTTTTTTCATTTCATAAGGTAATTTTAAACTTATATATGTATCTAGTACTTCCAAGACTACTAAAATGATTGGTCATTCGGGACATGATCTCTTGTGATCATGCCAATGTTATGGAATAATACACTGACTCTGGGTAACCGGGTCATGGCGTTATAGTTGCTATCAAAGGATGTTTAGTAAAACCCAAGAAAACTATATTTAGAAAAAATATAATTAGAGAATAGGAACCTCAGATAGAATTTGAGTATTAGTGTTTTTGAACATCAAATTTTTTTAATGAATATATTATGTTGGATTTTCTATGACATACATCCATGTATGGATATTACATGTGGACATATTTCGGGAAAAGATCTACCTAGGAGTGAAAACTTCAACAAAGAGTTTTTGGCTTGACCCATGGTATTCAGGTACATGGAAACATGCCTTAATACACACCTGGTTTGACACTCTCAGGGTATATTCTTAGGATAATTCACATTTTCCTTACAAAAAATTATGATGGATTTGTGAGTAAATATTTTCCCCAAGAAAACGTTTTTATGGAGTATATGCATAATCTATTCAATTAATGTTTTGTATTAAACATGTTTGGAATTATGAATTGTGATTTAGAAACTAACCTAGTGTATTCCATTGTATAGAAATGGAACCTTGCAGAAAAAATGGAAACCGTATAAACACAAGTAACGTGTGTTGGGATTTCAATCCTACTTAAAATAATTATAGTGTATTTGGTGATGAAATTGGTGCTAAATAACTTATAAACATACTAGGGAATATCACTTGGGTTATTAATAATAACTATACATATATGGAGAACCATGATTTAGAACATGGTGGGTAAATGTTAGACCGCTTCTTGAGGTAGCAAACACCAACAATCAATGGGACTACAAATCCATTTATAGCTGAGTATTGTAGAAGTTCCGTAGATTAAATATTTCATGCTTTGTGGAGGAAAGGAGTGAAGTTTATATATGCAAGGAAATGAATTTTCAAATAGGGGATGTACCTGTTGTGAAAGTATATGTTGATCTGTCTCCAGAAGATTTACCTAGACATCCTCTAGAGTGAGAAATAGAGTTTCCCATTGACATAATTCTTTGTTCAAATACCATATCAATGACCCCTTATTGAATAGCCACTATGGAATTATTGAAACTAAAAAGAGAACTAGAGTAGTTGAGTGATAAATTATTTATTCACCTTAGTGTTTATCAAAGGGGAGACCCTGTTATTTTTTATAAGAATAATGATGGATCTATGAGGTTGTGCATTGACTACTAAGAGATAAATGATATAATAATAAAGATCATGTATCCCCTACCTCGCATTAATGATTTTATTCTTCAATTTCATGGAGCTCAGTATTTTTAAAAGATTTACCACCAATCTAGATATCATTAGTTTTACATGAAGAAGGACGACCATACAAAGGATACATTTTTTACCAGGATTGGTAATTACAAGTATATAGTGATGCCTTTTCGATTGAAAAATGCACCCTATGTATTCATGGATCCAATGAATATTGTTTTCAAGGAATATCATTATGACTTTTTTGTGGTATTTATTAATGATTTCTTGGTACACTCCAAATTCTATGAAGATCATGAAAATCACTCCCACATAATACCATGGACACTTAGAAGAAATAAATTATATGGGAAGTATAGCATTTGTAAATAATGTCATCAAGAGATTTCTTTTCATGGACATATTGTCTATATAGATGGAATCTCTATTTATCCTTCAAAGATAGGGGAAATCCATGAATAGCCAACCCCGAGGAGTATAACTGAGATATGTAGTTTTATTGGTTTAGCAGGTCACTATCAACATTTCATCAAAAAAAAATCCTGATTGCCTAACCAATTAACCATGATCACATGAAATGGGGATATATTTTTTTGGACAAAATATGTTGAATAATTTATTTAATAATTGAAGAGAATATTAGTCAATGATCATATATTTACTCTACCATTGGTGAATGAAGGGTTTGAATTTATAGATATCCATAAATAAATGGACATGGTTGTGTCCTTATGTAGAATGATTGAGTTGTTTCCTATTCATCACAAAAGATTCAAAATCATGATAAAAACTATCCCAGTCATGATATTTAGTTAGAAGTTGCAATATTTTCTATGACGATATAAAGAAACTATATATAAAGTAAAAAATGTGATATATACTGATCATAGGAGTTTGAAGTATATTTCTTCATAGAACGAACTCAATATGAGGCAAAGAAGATGGCTCGATCTACTCAAAGAGTATGATTTCACTATACACTACCTCCTGGGGAAGGAATATAATGTTGCAGATTCTTTGATCATAATAGATCATGGAGATATGAACAAGATGAGAGTTAAAAGGGATCCATGTACACGGATCTAGTAACAATGTATTTGGTAATAATCATATAATGTGAATCATCAATACTTTTTCAAATATTTTCAAAAAAATTTTGACAAACAATTTTAAAATTTAGTCACACTGTTGATGAGGAGTTTTAAAAGAATATTAACACTGTGAATGATGGGGGATTGATTGAAATTTTATATTAAAATGGAAATTTGAAATTTGGGAGAAGAATGTGTGTTCTTGATATACATAATCTAATTAGGGAATTGTTGGATGTTGCTCATAGATCTAATTTTTCTATACAAAATGGTAAAATTTAGATGTATATTGATTTGAAGGAACATATTTCGTGGGAAAACAAGAATAGGTATATTGATGATTATGTTTCAACATGTATGGTGTGTCAATAGGTAAAGGTAGGAAGACGTCATTGTAGAAGATTCATGCAACCACTTCCCTTAATTTAGTGGAAATGGGATGATATTACGATGGGATTTTCCATGGGGCTATAAATTTCTCAAAGATAGAATGAAGAAATATGGATATTTATTGATCATCTAACCATGTCAGAATATTTTCTTGATATAAGAGATATTTACCAGTTGAACGTTTAGCAAGACATTATATTAATTATGTCATAAGAATTCATGGTGTACCCCTTTTGATGGTTTATGACTATGATCCCCATTTTACGTCATGATTCTGGAAATGTCTTTAGAAATACCTCGATAAAGAACTTAGGTTGAGCAATTCCTACCACCCTCAAAATTATGGACAATTATAACAGACTATTATAAAAATAAAAGACATGTTACAAACATTTTCACCTGACTTTCAATGTATGTGGGATCAGCCTCAACCTATAGTAGAATTTTTTATAATGATAGCTTCCATTAAACTATTTATATGGAACCATATGAATCATTATATGGAATGATATGTCACACATCGATTTGTTCAGATGATGCTGGTAAATGGAAACTCATAGTACCAGAACGTGTTGTGGGAACTATGTAAAAGGTGATTATTTTCCAAAACCACATCAAAGGAGCTCAAAGTAGGAATAAGAGATGTGTCTTTAAATGAAGGAAGGATTTTTAATTTCAGGTATTATATCATTTTTTCGTGAAGGTATCTCTATGGAACAATGTTATACAATTCGTTATTAATGGTAAATTATGTCTCGTGTACATCAGACCTTTCGAAAATCATGAACTAATTGAAGTTATACTGTACCATTTGTAAATGCCCCCAAGTCTCTCCAAGGATCTTGATGTGTTACACATATCGTTGTTGAGACAATTTATTTTGTACCCAATGCATTTACTCACATATTATGAAATATAACTGGAACCCGATAAGTCTTTTGGTGATGATTATATCCGGATTCTTAATACTAGAGAACAATGGTTTAGAAACCAGACAACTCATTTAGAAAAATACCTTTTTAGAATCCATATAATGGAAGAGGAAGCATGGGATCCTCAGGAACATGTAATGAAGAACCAAAGAAATATATTTATGTAGTAATATTATATAAATATTGATAAAAACATTATTTGATGGATGGTAGAATGTAACACCCCATGCTTCCACGACATGCTTATCTTTGAATAATAAAATTGATTTCATTATATGAAACTTCATGTTCTAGAACCCCACAACCAATCATTCTAGCTATTTAAAAATCAGTTATGAAATGTAATACACACATATTGAAATCTTTAATATTTTATTTTTCAAAATGGAATTCATTTTTCGATTCGGAATATAAAAATTATCCTGGGGTAAATTATGAGTATTTTTCTGAAAACATTAAATTTTTTATGAATATTTAAAAAACACTCTGTTATTATTTAAAAATGTATATTTATTTAAAAAATTATTATTTTTAATTAATATTATTTCCCTTTCAAAATAGATACACAATAAATACGTTAGTTTAATGAAATTTATTGAATCCATTTAATAATAAAATTAGATGTGTAATATTTTATTGAACTATTTAACATCTTTTACCTATCTTCTAAGAGCAATTTCAAATTTTCATGAAACATAATTTCTCCACTTCTATGAATTGTATTTAAAAAATATACCACACATGGTTGTCATAATTAAGTAAAATTTGGTTCCATATGATGAAAATAATTTCTGTTTAATTGTAAATTTTGAATTTTATTTACCATGATTAAAAATAAATTGGATAAATAAAGGTAAAAATGATATTACAATTATCCAAAAACCATTCATAATTCTATTGGATAATTGTATTTTGACCAAAATCATCAGTAGGGAAAAAATATGATTCTCTTTTATCCACATTGATTATATTCGGACATTTGTTATATATTATTTCATTTATATTTAAATGTGATATATTCATATTTTAATAAAAAATCCATTTTTATAATATGGTTATATATAAGTTATATGACAACCCTGCTTTTTATTACAACTTAAACATGCTTTATTACATAAAACTTCACTTGATACAAAAAAGAAGATCGAGAGGTTTAGTGTCTTTGGGGCTTAGGATCATTACATAAAAACTTTAAACTTGAAATACAACATCCTTATTGAAAACTTCCTTTACATGACCACTACATTCCTTCGTACTTAGCAATGCATGGGATAACCTGAGGACATGCATAAGAAAAGGGTGAGCTATAAAGCCCAGTAAGGGAGTACACAATGAATAACATGAGGAGTACAATACAAGTTAGGCAATAGTCATATCAATAGAGCATAAGAGAGACATGAACAAAAAGGCATGATAAATCATGATAATCATAACATGGAAATGTGGCAACAACACTTAACATTGAATTAGCATGAGCCAAGGCTCATTGCACATGGAGCATGAGTAAAACCTCATTGCACTTGAAGCACGAGTAAACCCTCGTTGCACTTGAATTAGCATGAGTCAACAATCATTTCACATTACGTATCATGATACTATACTTTACCCAATGCATTGGAGCGCTATAAAGGGCGCACCCTTCTTAAACATTTCATTTCATGCATAAGTGTGCCACATGGATCATAAAACATGGATTCATAAAACATAATAATTTCTTCCAAGATAAAGGAAAGTGGAATTCATACATGAAACTTTATAATCAATATGTAAATGTGCATAAAGGTGAATACCCTTGATGGAGAAATGGGCATGGTATTCACTACACAAAGACATTGGCTTAGAAAATCGGTGCGATTTCGACAGCGTAACGGTATGACATAAGAATTCATAAAAAAGGTTGATGAGAGATAAAGGGGTTCCTCATCATATTTACATGTAATGGACAGTAAGGAGATCATATATATACATGTAACAACAATAGAAATGGAATTTAGATTCATGATACAAAAGTATTTCTTGAATGTAAAAGAAGAGAGAGAAGTTCCTTTCGGAATTTCGGCATAGTAACGGGTGTACATGGGAGGCATTTAATGAGAGAGAAAGGGTTATCCCATCATTCAAACAATAAGAGGACAGTATGGGGGAGGTGCGAAACCATACCCCAACATTCATAATTGAAATAAAAAGGGAAATACAACTTAAAGAAAATTGACAAAAAATGAGAAAGGAAGAAAACCCCTTACTTGGAAGTGTGCTTCCAAAGGCTAGAGAGAGGCTTGTGAGAGGCTTCTTGGGAGCTTGGGGCACCTTGAGAGGATTCTAGAGAGATTAGGGCAGAGGTTGGACGAACTTCAAGGGCTTTGAGTGAGGAGGAAGTGGGAGCTTGGGTGGGTTTATATAGGAAAGGTGAGAGAATTCTTTATTATTTAGGTTTGGGACCCCTTATATTAAAATAATCCAAACCACAAACCATCCCATGGTATTTGACCATGGTTTCTGGAAAAGGAAAGAGGAAAACAATATTTTACATGTCCAAGGTCCGAACCTATTAAAAAATTAGGGTTGCTTTTGTGGAGGTGAGTCACACTCCCATGGAAATTAATTTAAAAAGGCAAAGTGTTGAATAAGTCTTGAGGGCTCCATTAATGCTTTGAAAAGTGAGTCAAACAAACCCAAAACCTCATTATTTTAATGATAAAACATATATTGGCCGAACATAAGGATTATTGTATTTTATTACATCACCATTGGGTCATTATGATGTCATAAAACACATTATATATTTAAATGGTATTTAATTTTTACCCAAAAATTTGACTGTCTCAGAAAATTATGAAAAATTCACCGTTGGATAATTTCGACGTCCTGATTCCAAAAATAATATTTATTTTATCTAAATAATTTTCTAAATATGTGAATTTTAACTTTTAAAATAAAAACCGACATTTATAAAAAAGTCACGGGTTTTGACAGAAATGGCTTTCAAAAAATAAAAATTTTAATTGCATTCATAAAATTATAAGATCATTTATATTTAATAAAAATAAATTTAATATTAATAATAATATTTTATTAAAATATTATTTAATTCAAAATCCTTTAATTTAATAAAATATAATTCTTAATAAAAAAATAACTAAAAACACCATTTGTACTTTAAAAACTAATTACAAAGTATCAAAAATGACTAGAAATTACATTCATTATTATATAAAAAAATAATGTACATGAACATGATGCTACTTATTTGTTAAATAACCCCTTAAAACAGCCGCATAAGACCTAAGGGTAAGGTGTGCGATGGTGACAGACTCTTGGGGTTGCTCAGATAACATTGCTCTAGTGGTAATCTCTATCAACTTCCATTTTTCCCATAGACGATCACGTTCGAGCTTGACTTGATGAAGCTCAGCTTGGGCATGGTCAAGGGAAAAGCCCAAAGACGCCACCTCCTTTCCGAGCTCCGACAAATGGGCTTCGTAAGGGGAAATTCTACAGGATGAGGCCATCGCTTCCTTTGTCTGAGTAGAAAATTGGTTCGTTAAAGCCTTATATTTAAACTACCCAGATGATCACTGTTCAACGTCTATAAAAGTAACGGTCACAAATCTTAATGTTAAACTAAAGAAGTTGACATATTATAAAAACATTTTTTTTCATAAAGAAACATTTAACTGGATCAAGAGGGATTTTCCATTAATGAAATTTTGGGTCGTTACAACATTCCCCCCTTAAGAAATTTCGCCCTCGAAATTTTCCTTTTCCCACACTAAAACAAATGTGGGTAACTTAGCTTCATCATATCCTCCGACTCCCATGTTGCTTCTTCAAACTTGTGGTTTCTCCATAACACCTTGACGAGGGGCGTTGTCTTATTTCGTAGAACTTTTTCTCTACGATCTAAGATCATCACTGGTTGCTCCTCATAAGAAAGATCGTATTCTAATTGTAACACCCCAGAAGAGAGTACATGTGAAGGGTCTGGTGTGTACTTCCTTAAGAGGGATACATGGAAGAAATCATGCACCTTGGCCATAGTAGGTGGAAGTGCTAGTCGGTAGGCCACATCCCCAACACGATCAAGAATCTCGAAGGGGCCGATGTACCTTGGACTTAACTTCCCTTTCTTTCCAAACCTCTTGACCTTCTTCCACGGAGATATGCATAAAAACACCATGTCTCCGACATTATACTCAAGGTCTCGTCGACGATTATCTGCATAACTCTTCTGTCGACTTTGGGCTGCCTTGATATGCTGCTGAATGGTTTTCACCTTCTCCACCATTTCTTCGACCATTTCTGGTCCAAGCAGCTTACGTTCACCGACCTCATCCCAACATGCCGGTGTTCTACACCTTTTCCCATACAGGGCTTCATATGGTGCCATTTGGATGCTCGAGTGGAAACTATTATTATAAGAGAACTCAACTATAGGAAGATTTTGATCACATCCTCCTTTAAAGTCCATTGAGAACGCTCTCAACATATCCTCAAGTGTTTGGATAGTCCGCTCGGATTGGCCATCAGTTTGAGGATGATAGGCCGTACTGATGTTCAGTTCAGTATTCAGAGCATGTTGAAGACTCTTCCAAAACATAGAGGTAAATCTTGGATCTCGGTCAGACACAATAGATAGTGGTACTCCATGCAACCGTACCACTTCCCTGATATATATTCGTGCCAGTTGATCCAAAGAGAAATCCTCTCGAATAGCAATGAAGTGTGCAGTCTTTGTAAGACGATCCACAATAACCCAGATTGCATTGTTGCTTTTGGATGTCCTTGGTAGTCCAGTGACGAAGTCCATGGTGATGTTCTCCCATTTCCATTCTGGTATGGGCAATGGTTGCATCATCCCCTTAGACATCTGCCTCTTTTCCTTCACTTGCTGACACACTAGGCACTTTGATGTATATCCGTCGATCTCCTTCTTCATATTATCCCACCAAAAGTTTTCTCGGAGATCTCGATACATCTTTGTGCTCCCTGGGTGAATAGAGAAATTTGAACTATGTGCATCATCCAAAAGTTCCTTCTTCAGCTCCGAACTTGATGGGACACATAGTCTTTTGCCAAACCGCACAATTCCTTCTTCATTAACATTAAAATCTGAGGATTTTCCCTTTTTGATAGCTTCCACTTTTTCTTGGATCCTCGCATCATCCTTTTGAGCATCCTTTAACCATTCCAAAAGAGATGGTTGAGCAATCATTTGTGAAAGGATTGATGATGTTCCCTTCTTTATGATTCACACGTCCATCTTCATCAAGTCTAAGAAGATTGGATCCTTCTCAATTCTCATCATTGATAGAATTGCTTGATCCTTTCTACTTAGGGCATCCTCCACCTTGTTCGCCTTCCCAGGGTGGTAATGTATTGAATAGTCATAATACTTTATGAGCTCTATCCATCTTCTCTGGCGCATATTAAGATCTTTCTGTGTGAATATATATTTAAGACTCTTGTGGTCAGTATATATCTCACATTTCTCTCCATAGAGATAATGCCGCCAGATTTTCAAGGAAAAGATTACCGCCGCCAACTCCAGATCATGCGTTGGATAGTTTTGCTCATGGATTTTCAACTGTCTTGAGGCATAGGATATAACTTTATCATTCTGCATCAGCACACATCCTAATCCCTTCTTCGAAGCATCACTGAATACCACAAAAAGCTCCCCACTTTTGGGTAAAGTGAGCACATGTGCAGTGATAAGCCTCCTTTTCAACTCCTTGAAGCATTCTTCGCATTCATCACTCCAAGCAAACTTTACCCCCTTTCGAGTTAGCTTGGTAAGAGAGTTGGAAAATCGTGAGAAGTTTCTCACAAATCGTCGATAATATCCAGCTAACCCCAAGAAGCTACGGATATCAGTTACCGATGTTGGCCTCGGCCATCCCTCAATTTCGTCTGTTTTGGAGGGGTCCACAGATATCACATTGCTTGTGATGATATGGCCCAAAAATGAGACCTCCTTCAACCAGAACTCACACTTGCTGTACTTGGCATAGAGCTTCTCCTTGAGCAAAGTCTCCAGTACAGTTCTTAAATGCTCCTCATGGACCTCCTTGGTTTTGGAGTATATTAGAATATCATCTATAAAGACTACCACAAATTTATCTAGATAATCTCTAAAGACTCTATTCATCAAGTCCATGAATATTGCTGGAGCATCGGTGAGTCCAAAAGGCATTACTATGAATTCATAGTGCCCGTACCTTGTACGAAAAGCAGTCTTGGGGATATCTTCCTTCTTCACCCTTACTTGATAATATCCCGACCGCAAGTCGACCTTGGAGAAGTATTGTGCTCCACGCAGCTGATCAAACAAGTCATCGATTCTTGGGAGAGGATACTTGTTCTTTATCATGATTTTGTTAAGTTCACGAAAATCGATGCAAAGCCGCATTGACCCATCCTTCTTCTGGACGAAGAGGACTGGTGCACCCCATGGTGATGCACTTGGGCGTATAAACCCTTTATCCAGATTCTCCTGTAGTTGTTTCATCAGTTCTTCAAGCTCAACCACAGCCATTCTATATGGAGTCTTGGATATTAGTAGCGCCCCAGGTATAAGTTCAATTGAGAACTCAACATCTCTTCTTGGAGGAAGACCATGAAGTTCCTCGGGAAATACTTCAGCGAATTCCCTCACAATAGGCATTTCTTCAAGGGTGGTTTTTTCCTTGGACTCAATCATCTGAGCCAGATATGCGTGCTCATAAGGCAGTAATATCCATGCTTGAGATGATGGAGCTAAAGGAGATTCATCTTCCTCTTGACACTTGTAAAGAATCGGGGGTCGATTCTCCATATGGAGTGTGATTTCCCTCTCCCGACAATTTATGTTGGCTCTATATAAGGAAAGCCAATCCATGCCAAGAATTGCATCAAATTCCACCAAAGGGAGTATGACGAGGTTCGCCGGGAAATTCAATCCACAGATTATAACAGGGGAGGACTTATACTCATGGGATGCAATGATTGCCCCATTTTCCGTACTCACCGACATCTTTACTTCCATGATTTGTGGTGGTGCAGGGATTGTTCTACTAAACTTTTGAGATATAAAAGAATGCATAGAACCTGAATCAAAAAGTACGTTCACTATTCTTGAATGAATAACTAGCGTACCTGTCACCACTTCTTTGTTGGGGTTCACTTCGACAGAAGTGATGGCAAAAGCTCTTCCTTGCTGTCTTGGAGGTTGTTGATTGCCTCCGATAACCCCTAGATTAGGGCACTGATTCGCAAAATGACCTGGTTCTTTGCATTTGAAGCATTGAACAACGCATTGAGGTTCGAACGGAGCGTTCCTCCCCTTTGTCGCAGCTGCGGGTCATTCTTGATGACAGTTAACACCTAGGTGCCCTTCTCTTCCACACTTGAAGAATTTTCTTGTCCCCCTAAGGCAAGTTCCAGGGTGCTTCTTTCCACACTTTTGGAAAGTGGGGTGCTGGAATTTCTTAGCGCCGTTGGATTTATCCATCGGACCACCAGCATTGAATTCCACCGTACGCTTCTTTTCACCATGATACCCTTGTGATTCTCTGATCTCCATTTCATCCTTGAGGGAACATCAGACAATTTCCTCATAGATGTCGAAGTCACAGATCGCTAATGCTTTCCGCACGCTAGGCTTCAGCCCACCAAAGAAGCGGTCAACCTTGCATTTGGGGGTAACGACAAAGCCGGAAGCGTATCGTGCAAGCCTTGTGAAGTTTGCCTCGTACGCTCCCACAGATTCCTCATCTTTCTGCTTGAGGGAAAGGAAGTCCCTTTCCATCTTAAGACGGAGGGTGCGTGGAAAATATTAATCGAAAAACATCTTCCGGAATACCTTCCATTCCAAAGCCTCGATCTCCTCCTCAGGCTTCGTATTTTTGATCAACGTCCAACATTGATCAGCTTCACCCTCCATACGATAAGCCGCCAGGAGAACCTTCTCTTTTTCAGAGCATTGGAGGATGGAGAATATCTTTTCAATGGAGTTGATCCATTGTTCAGCAATCATGGGATCGGATGATCCACTAAAAGTAGGAGGCCTTTGTCTCATGAAGATTTCAATAGCGACTTGTTCTTTCTTAGGGGGGGGGGGGGGTTGAACATTCCTCTTGACCAGTGTTTCTATTCAAATCTTGAGTTAGCTGAGAGAGAAGCGTGACAAAGTTTGCGATTCCCGCTCCCATTGGATTGGGCATCTCATAAGTACAATCATCACACTGATCTTCACTACGGTTGTTATCCTGAGTTCTCCTATTATCGGCCATTGGCTGGAATAAAAGGAAATTTAGGGGTAACACATAAAGGGTAGTACAAAGACAAAAGTTGATGACTTATAAATAAACTTTAATCTCTTTAACTCATGAGTCTATAGGATTCAATCCAGGCTTTTCATGATCTTCCTTCAAACATATATTCTTAGGGGCATTTTTCCCTTAATAAGGGTTCATACTAAGATTGTGAATTTATCAAAACATATCCCCCGGGAGTGTCGTAACCAAGAGTGCAGCAAGTCCCGTTGTCGTGCACCAGTTCCCGTTCGAGTCTAGCTCAAAGCGGTGTTTTCGGGTTTTACCCGTAGGATACATCTGTGCCAGAGCCGCCTCTACCTGCTCGTATCCAGACAGGGATGTATTTGTTTGATAAACCACTTAATTAGTATTTACCAAAACTTAGGGATGTTTTTATTATGCTTAGTCTTGTATCTAAGGCTTTACTAGGGTTTCCTAATCCCAAAAATAACTAAACCTATCCTCTGATACCAACTATGACAACCCTGCTTTTTATTACAACTTAATCATGCTTTATTACATAAAACATCACTTGATACAACAAAGAAGATCGAGAGGTTTAGTGTCTTTGGGGCTTAGGATCATTACATAAAAACTTTAAACTTGAAATACAACATCCTTGTTGAAAACTTCCTTTACATGACCACTATATTCCTTTGTACTTAGCATTGCATGGGATAACCTGAGGACATGCATAAGAAAAGGGTGAGCTATAAAGCCTAGTAAGGGAGTACACAATGAATAACATGAGGAGTACAATACATGCTAGGCAATAGTCATATCAATAGAGCATAAGAGAGACATGAACATAATGGCATGATAAAGCATGATAATCATAACATGGAAATGTGGCAACAACACTTAACATTGAATTAGCATGAGCCAAGGCTCATTTCACATGGAGCATGAGTAAACCCTCATTGCACTTGAAGCACGAGTAAAACCATGTTGCACTTGAATTAGCATGATTCAACACTCATTGCACATGACGTATCATGATACTATACTTTACCCAATGCATTGGAGTTCTATAAAGGGCACACCCTTCTTAAACATTTTAATTTCATGCATAAGTGTGCCACATGGATCATAAAAAATGGATTCATAAAACATAATCATTTCTTCTACGATAAAGGAAAGTGGAATCCATACATGAAACTTTATAATAAATATGTAAATGTGAATAATAGTGAATACCCTTGATGGAGAAATGGGCATGGTATTCACTACACAAAGACATTGGCTTAGAAAATCGGTGCGATTTCGGCAGCGTAACGGCGTGACATAAGAATTCATAAAAAAGGTTGATGAGAGAGAAAGGGGTTGCTCATCATATTTACATGTAATGGACAGTAAGGAGATCATATATATACATGTCCCAAAAATAGAAATGGAATTTAGATTCATGATACAAAAGTATTGCTTGAATGTAAAAGAAGAGAGAGAAGTTCCTTTTGGAATTTCGGCATAGTAATGGGTGTACATGGGAGGCATTTAATGAGAGAGAAAGGGTTCTACCATCATTCAAACATTAAGAGGACAGTATGGGGGAGGTGTGAAACCATACCCCAACATTCATAATTGAAATAAAAAGGGAAATACAACTTAAAAAAAATTGACAAAAAATGAGAAAGGAAGAAAACCCCTTACTTGGAAGTGTGCTTCCAAAGGCTAGAGAGAGGCTTGTGAGAGGCTTCTTGGGTGCCTGGGGAACCTTGAGATGATTCTAGAGAGATTAGGGCAGAGGTTGGACGAACTTCAAGGGCTTTGAGTGAGGAGGAAGTGGGAGCTTGGGTGGGTTTATATAGGAAAGGTGAGAGAATTCATTATTATTTAGGTTTGGGACCCCTTATATTAAAATAATCCAAACCACAAACCATCCCATGGTATTTGCCCATGGTTTCTGGAAAAGGAAAGTGGAAAACAATATTTTACAAGTCCAAGGTCCGAACTTATTAAAAAATTAGGGTTGCTTATGTGGAGGTGAGTCACACTCCCATGGAAATTAATTTAAAAAGGCAAAGTGCTGAATAAGTCTTGAGGGCTCCATTAATGCTTTGAAAAGTGAGTCAAAAAAACCCAAAACCTCATTATTTTAATGATAAAACATATATTGGCCGAAAATAAGGATTATGGTATTTTATTACATCACCATTGGGTCATTATGATGTCATAAAACACATTATATATTTAAATGGTATTTAATTTTTACCCAAAAATTTGACTGTCTCAGAAAATTATGAAAAATTCACCGTTGAATAATTTCGACGTCCTGATTCCAAAAATAATATTTATTTTATCTAAATAATTTTTTAAATATGTGAATTTTCACTTTTAAAATAAAAACCGACATTTATAAAAAATTCACGAGTTTTGACAGAAATGGCTTTCAAAAAATAAAAATTTTAATTGCATTCATAAAATTATAAGATCATTTATATTTAATAAAAATTAATTTAATATTAATAATAATACTTTATTAAAATATTATTTAATTCAAAAATCCTTTAATTAAATAAGATATAATTCTTAAAAAAAATTAACTAAAAACACCGTTTGTACTTTAAAAACTAATTACAAAGTATCAAAAATGACTAGAAATTATATTCATTATTATATACAAAAATAATGTACATGAACATGGTGCTACTTATTTGTTACATAACCCCTTAAAATAGCCGCATAAGACCTAAGGGTAATGTGTGCGATGGTGACAGACTCTTGGGGTTGCTCGGATAACATTGCTCGAGTGGTAATCTCTATCAACTTCCATTTTTCCCATAGATGATCACGTTCGAGCTTGACTTGATGAAGCTCAGCTTGGGCTTGGTCAAGGGAAAAGCCCAAAGACGCCACCTCCTTTCCGAGCTCCGACAAATGGGCTTCGTAAGGGGCAATTCTACTGGATGAGGCCATCGCTTCCTTTGTCTGAGTAGAAAACTGGTTCATTAAAGCCTTATATTTAAACTACCCAGATGATCACTGTTCAACGGCTATAAAAGTAACGGTCACAAATCATAACATTAAACAAAAGAAGTTGAAATCTTATAAAAACATTTTCTTTTCATAAAGAAACATTTAACTGGATCAAGAGGGATTTTCCATTAATGAAATTTTGGGTCGTTACAAGTTAAATTAAACAATAAATATTCATTATAAATATAATAAAATTTACTACATATTGGTACATTATTTATAATTTTTAGACATTATATAAATAAATTTATTTATTACACAATGATGATGTAGTAATTACCTCATTAATGAATTATTAAAATAAAATATATTATAAATATTAAAATAAATTTAAATATAATATTTGAATGCCATTAATGAATTTTATAGGTTAATGTGACATGTTAGGGTTGATATAATGTTTTTTCTATGTAATCAATTTTTTATGACTTTCACAAAAACCATATACAAAATATAAACAAAATTGACATATATGAGTTTTTAAAACAAATACCGTTTAATTAAATGATATAATATTCCTAAAAATATATGATTCAGTAATAGGATTTTTAATATTTTATAAATTTATTTTATAAACAACTATAATTTCACATGAAATTTTATTGTACTTTTATAAACCATATAGTGTAAAAATACCATAAGACATAGTATGTGTTAAACTATTTAAGTAAGAGTTACTTCTAAAAGATAAGGTTAGCAAGGTGATGAAAACATGTCTAAAACCTATTCGATGAGCTGATTTCGTCCCACCCCCCATCCAAAGAATAAATACATTTTGAGATATTATAAAATGAAATTTCATTTTATAATCAATTAATATTTCAATCTCTTCTTAAAGTGCCCTCACCTCTCTTATAATAGGGTATTTCCCTTCTCTCAAATTAACTCCTCCAAAGCCAATGGGAAAGAACAAACCATGATAAATTATCCTCCCCACTTACATCACCACATCATGAATAACATACATTGATCAGAATGAAAAAATATAGAGCCCTTTTGTTCATATCAAAAGGAACCACCAGAAGTATAGGTAATTATTTCATCACCTGTTTCAATGTTCATTTCATCATCCACATCCTTTTTAATATTTGTTTCCATAAAAAAATAAACCCAGTAAAATATACATAATTGGATGTTATTATTAATATTTTACAACCATATTCATTATTATATCAAACAAATGAATGATAAAGTCACCATATGTTAGTACGTATGGCTTACCGTCTCAATGTCGTGGTGTAGTTTTTTATTCAACAAATAATTATTTGGATAGGTTAAATAATGAGTATAATTGATGTAAATAATAAATATATCATGTTAATGAATATCTATATATATAATAAAATCCAATTAAATACTATTTCACTATCAATATAGTTATATTATTGCTCGTGCGTACAAATAGATTACCTTCCCCATGACCCAATGATATTTCATTCCACGTCTTAACCATTATAGAATAATGTTCATTGATGATTTAAAAAATAATGTTTAAGAACATAATATAATTCCAGATATGAATCTAATACATCCTATCTATTACAAACATGACTTACATAAAAAAACTTATAATGGAAAATTAATTAGTTTACACACGAAATAATGATACAACTGAAATATTATAAACAATGCAATATTAGAGGATCATATTTCATGTAAAATTTATGCATGTTTTTATTGTATAATTTAATAATGATTATTTAACCCTTATACATTAATTTAACCTAACCTTGACTAAGGAAAAGTATATGGTAATGGTTAAATCTACAATTTCATTATTATTTGAGGTTTTTTATACATAAGTATCTACCGAGACTTCTTAATCATGGGAATCCATGTTTATTAAAAATAAATTTCAAAACATTTTTACTATTTCTTGGAATATGGGTTAATGCCACTTATACCCTTTTGTGAATTTTTATAAAATGTTTTGAAAGGAATCTTTCTATCTTTTTCCAAAAAAAATTCCATTATAACCTTTTCGACAAAATTAAGGATATAATGTTTTTTAACATAAACGGTGGGTGCAGCTATTTTCCGCCATTATAACAACTTTGTTGCTTTCCATTCAAGCATAAAAGATGATTATCAATTTAAAAGTTTTCTTTTACTTTTGAATGATTTCATTGTAGAAAGAGATATTTCACTCTAATAGTTTTTTGGATATATTTCAACCATGTCAACATCTTACGTTGTATTTTATTCTTCCTTGAATTTGAATTATTATGATACAATCATTCATAATATATTTACAGTTTTATGATATGTTTGACAATGGATGTGCTATTTTTATACCATTAATAGTTTATGGTAAATGTATTAACATTTTTATGTTAGTTTTAATATTAATGTTTATGTAATGCTTCAACCTTTCCATGTGATAAATCTATTAAATGTAGTAAATGATGGGAATAGCACGCTATAGCTACTCAATACATCAATTGGTCTCATGAGAAGTAATATTGTCTTGGCACAAGGTCATGAAAATATAATTATTTTTAGTTTTGACACAATTCTATGACTTTGTGGTTATGATGTCCAAAAATATGCATTACACCATTAGAAAACTATCTATTGATATAACAAGTGATTATTCGACTAGTAGAATATCCATGTGAATTAGTAAATGGAATTATTTGATTTATTTTTTCTATATTATGAAAAATTTTAAGATTAAAAGTCTTGTGTTTTAGTCTTATACATTTCCTACAATGTTTATGTTCATTTATGATAGTTTCCACTATTTTGTTAACCTTACTGTGACTCGATCCTCACCCCATTCTTATGTTTTACTTTTCCACGAATTTAAAAAGTATATTATGATTGACCTGCAGTGATACACTAAGGGAAATGAGTGTATTAAAAGGATAAAGATTATTTTATTTTTTATTTCAAAATGTAATGTGAATCTTATGTATGTTTCTAGTACTTCCAAGGATACTAAACTGATTGTTCGTTCAAGATGTGATCTCTTCTGATCATGCCATTGTTATGTAATAATGCACCGAGTCTAGGTAACTGGGGTCAGGGCAGTACATGCACAAAATGTGAATTTTTAAGAATTATTAATTGAATACTAAACATATAAAAAATTGATGAAAATATTAAAAAGTGTATTTAAATATTTTAATTTAATACGAAAAAATTACAACATAATAAATAAATTTAAATTAGATTTAATCATGTAAATTAAAAACATGTTTAGAATATTAATACATAGTAAATAATTATGTAAAATTTGAATAAATAATTTAACTAATTGTAAACACAATGAAATTTTATAGATTCTTAAAAAAATGCATTTAAATAAATTAATTATATAAATTTCAAAACTTTTAAAGGCTTTACACAAAAATAAATTAATGTGAATAAATTTTAATCATAAAAAATTTATAACAAGAAAACATAATAAATAATTATGTATAAATAAGTATTAGAAAATTTTTATATTTCCCAAAATAAAAAAAATTGTTAAATATTAAAAATGTATAATTAATATTAAATGAAATCATATTAAAAATAAGTAAATAAAATTTAATAAGAAAAAAATTATTAAAAATTGAATCCATAGGATTTATTATATAAATGACATACACATAAAAACCAGTGTTCGAATTAGGGAATTCAACTTTGGGGATTTTCATCGCATGTGGTGACTTAGGGAGGCGGTGATGTGTACAAGATTGAGGTAGGCGGTGATGCAAGTAGGACATTGGCCAAATTACACATAAAATATGATCCAGTCATGATGCATCACCAAGCCTTTGGGACCTGTTCTTAGGTCACATGGCCTAGGTCATTCAGGCTATGTAATAGATATTCCTCTACCCAGATAGAAAGATTTCTTAGCTTTAATAAAAAAGTAGAAAAAACATACAAATTAAAATTGAATAAAAATGAATTAATAGATTATAATACATTATAAATTAGGTTGTAACATCCCAAGTAAGTAATGAATAATAGATATTTTTATCTATGTCTATTAATTAATTATATAGTGTTTTAGAGGCTTAAAATGAAAATAAATCCAATCTTAAGCATGGAATACACTAATATTTTTCAAAGATTGTTTTACTGCCTTTTGATCGAAAACCATTTTTAAATCTATCTTTTGACAATTTTATAAGCTATTTTTGTCAAAATAAACTTATTCTTTATGATTGGGACATCAAAATTTAATTTGTGTGAATTTTTGGTATTTTTCTGACAATGTTCATTTTTTAATGAATAGTGAAAAAATACTGCATTTTAAATCAAAACTGCTTTTTAATCTAATTTATTTATATAATTAGATTATCTTTTGAATTGGGTTTGAAGTGAGATTAGAATATATTTTTACCATTTAATCCAATGGTGGTCATTGGAATCAATTTCACTTTGAAATTCGACTTAAACTGGTCTCAATCTTTTGATACTTATTATTTCATAAAAACACGCTATTTGCTCTTGTAGCGTGAATTAATTATTAAATTAATTAATGCAACTTATATGTCTTGAATTTTGTAAAATAGACAAAATTTTTGAATTCAGAATATCAAATATAACTTAGGGTGAAGTTTTGATATTTTTCTGAAAAACATCAATTTTTTATGAATAGTGAAACCACTAAGTGATACTTATAAAAACTGATTTTCCATTTAAATGAAATTTTCTGTAACGCCCTAACCCCAGTTACCCAGAGTCGGTTCATTATTACATAACATTGGCATGATCACAATAAAGATCAAATCTCGAAAGACAGATTGGTTTAGTAGCCTGGGAAACACAAGATATATTCATAAGTCTTACATTACATCATAAAGTGAGAAACTACTACAACAACATATTGTCTCCATATTATACACTCATATCCCCACATAATAACCCTACAGGTCATTCATAATTTACTTCTTCACTTCCTGGGAAAAATAAAACATAGAAAAGGGGTGAGCTCAAATGCCTAGTAAGGATAACAATATAGCAGAAACTTTCATATATAAGAATAAACATTTAAGGAAATGTATAACTAAAACAAAATCTTTTTAAATTTGAACATCAACATAGTATGGAAAAAGTAAAATGAAATAATTCCATTTACTTATTCACATGGATATTCTACTAATTGAATAATCACATGCAATATCAATAACCACTTTCATAATTATGGAATGCATAATGCCAGACTATCATAACCATATAGCCAAGGCCTCATTCCATGACTGCAAATAAGATTTTTCCAAGGCCTTGTGCCAAGACACTAGTTTGTCTCATGAGACCTACCGATGCATCGAGGAGCTATAGAGGGCTCCACCCGTCACATATTAAGTCCAATGTGTTCTCTTATGAAAAGGTTTAAACATAAAATAAACATTGGTATTAAAACTATCATACGAAATGTCAATACATTCATCATAAACCATGAATGGTATAAAAATAGCACATACACAGTCAAACATACCACAAAACCTTCTATACAACATAGAAGTTTTGTATCATAATAAATCAATTTCACATAAGCGTAAAATCCATCAAAGGATGTTGACATAGATAAAATCAAAACTCTTTTTAGAAAAATATCTCTTTTTATTTTGAAATCATTTAAGATCCATATAAAATAAAACATTTTCATTTAAAATATTCTTATAAGCTTTTAAGGAAAGATTCGATGATTTTATAATGGTGGAAAATAACCACACCCACCGTATACGTTAAAAAACATTCTTACCTTAATTCTGTCGAAAAGGTTAAAAAGCACCTTGTTTGAAAAATGACAGAAAGATTCCTTTATAAAACTCTTATAAAAAGTCAAACAAGGATATAAATGACATTAAACCATATTCTTGTAAATAGTAAAAATGTTTTGAAATACATTTTTAAGAAACATGGATGTGGATGATAAAGAGATCCTAGTAGATTATTACGTATAAACAACCTCGGATAATGAAGAGATTGTGAAATAACCCTTACCTTGTACTTTTCCTTGGTTGGGGTAGGTTAACCTCCTGTATAATGGTGAAATAATTGTTATTAAATTATACAAGAATAATATATATTATTATGATATCATATATGATCTTTTAACATTGATTTGTTAATAATATCTTAGAATTATCGTCGTTTCGGGTGTTAACTTACGCGTTTTCTTTTATATGTTTTGTTACATAAGCTGTGTTTGTTATGGATAGGTTGTATCTTATTCATATCCAGAATGATATCAATTCCTTAAACATTATTTTTAAATCATCAAATGATAATTATACTTGAATGGATATGATGGAGAATGAATCTTACCGCGTTCGTGGAGATGGTAGTCCGTACGTACGCACGGGCGATAATATCATTATTTTGATATTAAAATAATATATAATTTTCTGGTATATCATATATACATAATCATTATCATGTTATATTTATTATTTTCATGTGTTAGACATCATTATTATACCCATCCAAATAAAAATATATTGAATAACAATTACACCACGACGTGGAGACGGTAAGCCGTACGTACGCACGTATGGTGACATGTTATTCAAATGGTGGATAGAATACTGAATATGGTTGTACCATATTTATAATAACATCACAGTATATATATGATACTGTAGTTATTATTTGAGAATGGTAACAACAATGGAAGAAGAACTGGAAGAAGTAAGGAACTTGGAAAAGGGTGGTGAAATCATTACCTCTTCTACGGGTTCTTCCTTTTAATTTGATCAAAAGGGCTCCGTAGGTTGGCTTTCTGTTCAAAATAATGCCTCTAGGTTGTAGTGAGGGAAGTTGGGAGAGTATTCGGGCAGATTTTGGCCAAACCAAAATGCTTTGATGTTGTGAAGAAAAGATATAGAGGAGTGCCCTTTTATAAGAGGGGTGAGGGGCACCTTCGGAAGAGCTAGAAATTTTAATTTATAATAAATTCATATTTGGTTTCTAATGGCTCCAAAGTTTATTAATCAAAGGTTATGGTTGGGATAGGTCAAAACCCATTCAACCAATAGAATTTAGACTGGTTTGGGTACTTATATTAACCTTATATTTAAGTATTAACTCTAAGTTAATTAGTTTCACTTTTACAACGTCTCTTTGTATTTTTATATTATATGGTTAATAAACATACCATATACATCCGAGAGACCCACAAGAGTTCCATTAATGAGACACCTATCAAGATATAAGTCTCTTGTCCGAACATTAGATTTTTAGGAATTTAATACTAATTAATAATATAATATTTGTTTTAAAAACTCTTTTATGTCATTTTAAACACTATTCAATAGTTGATTTTTGTGAAACTCATAATAGATTTATTACTTCAAAAAAAGTAAATTAAATAAATCCTAATATACTATATTATCCTATTAAATTATTCTAATTCATTTAATGTTTCATATTATATTTATTTGGGTATTTATAATATCAATTATTTTAATTTTTCACTATTATAGTAATTACTGCATCATCATTGTGTCATAAATAAATTAAATTATTTAATGTCTAAAAATTATAAATAAAATATCATTATGTAAGAAATATTTTTAGCTTTCTAATGAATATTTATAATCTAAAATCCAACATATATAACCCTATGTAAAAATTGGTTTTCTAAAATATATATGCATGTGTGATTTTTTTTATTCATTTTAACTTAATTAAAATAAAGTGTCCTTATCACCTAAGAGTGGCTCCATGAGGTCCCAAAATTGACCCAAATATGCCCATGGTCGGACTAGTATCCACCAATAAGTTTAGGATACGTTTTAGGGTAATTTAGTATTATTATAATATTATTTTTTTAACCCGTATTTACCGGATTTACCCTTAACCATGGTAAATAAAATATTTACCGCAGTAATTATTCAAAATGTCTAAAAATAAAAGATAACTATTTACACAATTTTAACATACTAATTCAAAAAATGGAATCCGTTTTTCCAAATTCAATACATAGAAGTGGTCGAAATTAATTTAAAATTAATTCTCGTTGTTTAAACAAAAATCGTGTTTTTAAGAGATAATAACTATCAAAAGATTGACACTTGTTTATGTCCGGTTTAATTGTAAAATTATGTCAAATGATCAACATTGTATTAAATTGTAAAAATATATTATAAATAAAATTTAAAACCTCTCAAATTTATAATTTATCGCTATTAATTATTTTGATTAAAAAAGTTGTTTTTAATTAAAATTTAGTAATTTTCACTATTCATCAAAATATTAAAGTTATCCGAAAAGTACCAAAATTTCACCTTAGGCTAAATTAGATATTTTGAATCCAAAAATGAAGTCCATTTTAAAAAATAAAATATATATATAATTTCAAAAAGTATGTATTACTATTCATAATGGCTAGTTTGAGTGGTTATGGTGTGTTAGAACTCCATGGTGCGTACAACACACGTTATCACATTATTCAAAGAGAAGCGTACCGTAGAAGCTTGGGGTGTTACATTCTTCTCTCCTTAAAATAAATTCATCCTAAAAATTTCTAGAATACTTATCACATGAAAAGACTCAGGTGGTTCTTCATCATAAGTTCATCGGGTTACCACGTTGCCTCTTACATCTTATGGTTTCTCCACAAAACTTTTACCAGACGCGTCGTCCGGTTCTCAGTACTTGTTCTCTTGTATCAAAAATCTTGACGGGCTCTTCGCAATAAGACCGATCGGGTTCCAGTTCTAATTTCTCGTAAGTGAGTACATGCGTTTGGTCAGGCATGTATTTCCTCAACAGAGATACGTGGAACACATCGTGAACTTTGGAGAGAGATGGTGGCATTGCCAATCGGTAAGCTACAGCCCAAATTCATTCTAGAATTTCGAAAGGTCCGATGTACATGGGACTCAATTTACCTTTCATACCAAAACATATGACTCCCTTCCATGGTGATAACTTCAGGAAAACATGATCACCGACATGAAATTCCAAATCCTTCCTCTGATTATCGGCATAGCTCTTATGCCTACTTTGAGCTTCTTTGATGTGATTTTGGATTACCTTAACCTTTTCCATTGTTTCCTCCACCAGTTCTGGGCCTACAAGTTTTCTTTCACCAACTTCATCCCAACATGTTGGTGTACGACATCTCTTTCCGTATAACGCTTCATATGGTGCCATCTGAATACTCGAATGGAAGCTATTGTTATAGAAAAATTCTACCAGAGGTAAATATTGATCCCACATACCCTAAAAGTCATGTGAGGTGGATCTCAACATGTCTTCTAATGTTTGAATAGTTCGTTCTGATTGTCCATCCGTTTGAGGGTGGTAGGCAGTGCTCAAAAAAAGTTCAGTATCCAGGGATTTCTAAAGACACTTCCAGAATCATGAAGTAAAACGGGGATCAAGATCAGAAACAATAAATAGGGGTACTCCATGAAGTCTCACAACTTCATTAATATATAGTCATGCTAGATGTTCCAATGGTAGATCTTCTCTTATAGCAAGAAAATGTGCTGACTTGGTAAGACGATCAATAATAACCCATATTACATCGTTCCTTATAGGATTCTTTGGTATTCCCATGACAAAGTCCATCGTAATATTGTCCCATTTCCACTCTGGTATGGGAAGAGGTTTCATGACTCCTCCAGGCTATTGCGTTCCAACTTTCACTTGTTGACAAACCATACATCTTGACACAAAATCAGCAATCTCCCTCTTCATGTTTTCCCACCAAAAATATTCCTTATAATCTCTATAAATTTTGGTGCTCCAAGGATGTATAGATAAATTGGAACTATGAGCATCATCCAACAATTCCCTTTTTAGATCAGGTAAATCGGGAACACAAAGTCTCTTCCCGGATTTCAAAATTCCATCTTCATACACAAAGTCTCTCAATCTCCCATCATTCACATATTTAATCTTCTTTTTAAATTCCTCATCATCGGTCTAAGAACTCTAAATACTTTCTAGTAACGAAGGTTTGGAAACCATTTGAAAAATAATTGATGTTTCACCTTCCCTGGTTATTCCCATGTCCATCTTCACTAGATCCATCAAAATTGTATCCCTTTCAATTCTCATCACGTTCAAAACTCCATTGTCTTTTCTGCTCAAAGCATTTGCCACCTTGTTTGCCTTCCCCGAGTGGTAGTGTATCGTGAAATCATAATCCTTGAGTAATTCAAGCCATCTCCATTGCCTCATGTTGAGTTCTTTTTGTGAGAAAATATACTTCAAACTCTTGTGATTAGTATAAATCTCACATTTTTTACCATAGAGGTACTGCCTCCATATCTTCAAAGAAAAGATCACAGTTTATAACTTGAGATCATGAGTAGGATAGTTTTGTTCATGAATTTTCAACTGTTGTGATGCATAGGCAATAAACCTATCATTCTGCATAAGGACACAACCAAGTCCTTTCTTCAATGCATCACTATAAAAAATGAACCCATCATTCCCCGATGGTAGAGTCAATATAGGAGCATTGACTAATCTTCTCTTCAGTTCTTCGAAACATTCTTCACACTCTTTTGTCCAAACAATATTAACCCCTTTACGTGTGAGCTTCGTTAATGGGTTAGCCATTCAGGCAAAATTCTGGACGAATCATCGATAATAACCTTCCAAACCAATAAAACTACGTACCTCAGTTATACTCGTAGGTGCTGGCCATTCGTGGATTACCTTGTTCGTAGAAGGATAAACAGAGATTCCATCTTTACAGACAATATGTCCATGAAAAAAAACTCTTGAAGCCAGAATTCACATTTTCTAAACTTCCCATATAATTCATGACTTCTCAGAGTTTTCAAGATAATGCGCAAGTGATTTTCAAGATCTTTGTAGCTTTTGGAGTATACCAAGATATCCTCAATAAATACCACCACAAATTCATCGAGATACTCCTTGAAAACTCTATTCATCAGATCCATGATTACAGAGGGTACATTAGTCAATCTTGAAGGCATTATAGTAAACTCGTAATGCCCATACCTGGTTCGAAATGCTGTCTTTGGAATGTCTTCCTTCTTCACACAAAACTGATGGTATCCAGATCGAAGGTCAATCTTTGAAAAGTATTGAGCTCCATGCAGTTGGTCAAATAAATCATCAATGAGAGGTAGGGGATACTTGTTCTTTATTGTTATATCATTTATCTCCCTGTAGTCGATACATAACCTCATAGATCTATCTTTCTTTTTAACAAAAAGAACAGGGGCTCCCCATGGAGAAACACTAGGGCGAATAAATACCTTATTACTCAATTCATCTAGTTGTTTCTTTAGTTCAACTAATTCTACAATGGCCATTCTATAAGGGGTCTTTGATATAGGCCTTGATCTAGGAAGTAAATCAATGGAAAACTCAAATTCTAGTTCTGGAGGATGTACAGATAAATCTTCCAGAAATACATCTAAAAATTCGTTCACAACAGGTACATCCTATATTTGAACATTCCCTTCCTCACCCAAAGTCATTTCATTCTCTTCATCCCCAATAATTGAATTTAGTTGAGCGACTGTGGGTGGATCTAAATAAGAATTAGGTGGTGAAGATTCTGCTCTAAAGATAAGGTGTTCCTTATTATTATCATCATGAATCGTAACCTCTTTATTCTTACAATAAATCTTCGAATCATAGTCCGAAAGCCAGTCCATACAGAGGATTTTATCAAACTCAATCATAGGTATGACGATGAGATCAGTAGATAAAGAACATTTATGTGCTCTAATGGGGACTGATTCACAAAACATTATTGCAATGATACTTCCCTTAAGAGTTTTAACTGACAACTCCTTTGTTAAAAAAAATTGGAAATATCTAATTTTCATAGCAAACAGGGAAGATATGAAACAATGTGATGATCCAGAATCAAATAATGCATTTTCTAAACTTGAGGAAACCATTAAATTACCTGCCACCACATCTTTCGGAGCATCTACCTCAGCAGTAGTGATAGCATAAGCTTGGCCTTGATCCCTTGGACTTTTCTGAGGTAAGTTCTCCTGACGCTTAGGACATTAATTTTCATAATGCCCCATCTCCCTACAATTGTAGCACTTATGGTTGGTGGCTTCCATCTTCCCCTTACAATCATGAGCTTGGTGGCCTTTTCCCCACACTTGTAACAGACTCCCGTTCCCTTCAAGAATGTACTGGGGTGTTTCTTCCCACATTTAACATAAGATGGATATTCAAACTTTCCCTTCTTCCCCTTATTTTCATTCCTAGATTGATCAGTACGTCTCTTCTTCTCTTTCTTTGCTTTAAATTCATAAGACTTAGAGAATTCCTTTTTAGTCTTGATAGCACATGAGACAATGTCTTCTTACGATGAGAAGGATTATGAGACTAATGCTCGACGGAGAAATGGTTTTAACCCATCAAAGAAATGATCAATCATACTTCTTGGGTTACGTATATAATCTCCAGCATACCTTGCTAACCTTGTAAAGTTAGCCTCATACTTTGTGACATTCTTATCCTCCTTTTGTCTCAGACTCAGAAATGGCCTTTCCATATCTGCTCGATGGTCGTGAGGAAAGTATTTTTCTAAAAACAGATCTTTGAACTCTCTCCATTCTATATTTGATACTTCATCATCTTCTTTCGTGTTTTGAATCAATGACCACCATTGATCAGCATCTCCAGTGAGTCGGTAAACTACCATGATAACATTTTCCCTTTCACTACTCCCCAAAGCCTGAAATATTTTCTCTAGGGAAAATATCCATTACTCAGCTACTAAGGGATTTTTACTCCCATTGAACATTGGTGGTTGTTGCCTCCTGAATCGATCTAACATTGATCCTCCACATTGCAGATCAGGGTGCTCCATACGGGTAAGGTTATTATTCATAACCTGAGTGAGTTGTCCCAGTATGGTGATTAGCTGATCAGCACGAGTTGCATCACCAGCTCCACTATAATTATCTTGAGCAGGAGAGCAATACCTACATGGAGTGTGTGCATTGATTCAGTTTCCATTTCTTCTACTAGGTGCCATTTCTAAACAATGGCATAAACTAGATCAGTTTATGAATCAAAATATATAATCCCATACTTATAAAACACTTAACATAAATTGAACTATTTATGTATATAATCCATAATCATAAAAATGTTTTCATTGAGGAAGTGCATATTCATAAACCCTTCATAATGATTTGTAAAGAAAATGAGAGTTATCCTAAGCATATCCCCCGGGAGTGTGGTAACTAAGAGTGCAGCAAGGCCCGTTTTCGTGCACCAGTTCTCGTTCGAGTCTAGATCAAAACGGTGTTTTCGAGTTTTACCCCTAGGTACATCTGTGCTAGAGCCGTCTCTACCTGCTCGTATCCAGACAGGGATGTATTTCTCGAAAAACTCACAAAATCACTTCAATACAAAAATTCAGGGAAGTTCTTCTATACAAATCCTCATAGTTCATCATAGGTCTACGTGCTCTAATCAGAGTTTATCTAAATCCAGCTTCCAAGGTTTGTACTAAATTTCCTCTGATACCAACTGTAACGCCCAAACACCAGTTACCCAGAGTCGGTGCATTATTACATAAAATTGGCATGATCACAATAAAGATCAAATCTCGAATGACCGATTGGTTTAGTAGCTTTGGAAACACTAGATATATTCATAAGTCTTACATTACATCATAATGTGAAAAAATACTACAACAACATATTGTATCCATATTACACACTCATATCCCCACATAATATCCCTGCAGGTCATTCATATATTAGTTCTTCACTTCCTGGGAAAAATAAAACATAGAAAAGGGGTGAGCTCAAATACCCAGTAAGGATAACAATATAGAGGAAACTTTCATAAATAAGAATAAACATTTAAGGCAATGTATAACTAAAACAAAAGCCTTTTAAACTTGAACTTCAACATAGTATGGATAAAGTAAAAAGAAATAATTCCATTTACTTATTCACATGGATATTCTACTAAATGAATAATCACATGCAATATCAATAACCACTTTCATAATGATGGAATGCATAATTCCAGACTGTCATAACCACATAGCCAAGGCCTCGTGCCAAGACTACAAAAAAGATTTTTCCAAGGCCTTGTGCCAAGAAACTAGTTTGTCTCATGAGACATACCGATGCATCGAGGAGCTATAGCGGGCTCCACCCGTCACATATTAAGTCCAATGCATTCCCATATGAAAAGGTTTAAACATAAAATAAACATTCATATTAAAACTAGCATACTAAATGTCAATACTTTCATAATAAACCATGAATGGTATAAAAATACCTCATCCACAGTCAAACATACTACAAAACATTCAATACAACATAGATGTTTTGTATCATAATAAATCAATTTCACATAAATGTAAAATCCATCAAAGGATGTTGACATAGATGAAATCAAAACTCTTTATAGAGAAATATCTCTTTTTATTTTGAAATCATTTAAGAGCCATATAAAATAAAACATTTTCTTTGAAAATATTCTTATAAGATTGTAAGGAATGATTCGTCGATTTTATAACGGTGGAAAATAACCGCACCCGCCGTATAAGTTAAAAAACATTATTACCTTAATTCTGTCGAAAAAGGTTAAAAAGCACCTTGTTTGGAAAACGATGGAAAGATTCCTTTATAAACCTCTTATAAAAAGTCAAAAAAGGGTATAAATGAATTTAACCCATATTATTGTAAATATAATAAATGTATTGAAATACATTTTTCAGAAACATGGATGTGGATGATAAAGAGATCCCAGTAGATTATTTCGTATAAACAACCTCGGATAATGAAGAGATTGTGAAATAACCCTTACCTTGTACTTTTCCTTGGTTGGGGTAGGTTAACATTCTGTATAATGGTGAAATAATTGTTATTAAATTATACAAGAATCATATATATTATTATGATATCATATATGATCTTTTTACATTGATTTGTTAATAATATCTTAGAATTATCGTCGTTTCGGGTGTTAACTTACTCGTTTTCTTTTATATGTTTTGTTACATATGCCGTGTTTGTTATTGATAGGATGTTTCTCATTCATATCCATAATTATGTCAAGTCCTTAAACATTATTTTTAAATCATCATATGATAATTATACTTGAATGGATACGATGGAGAATGAATCTTATCACGTTCGTGGAGACGGTAGTCTGTACGTACGCACGAGCGATAATATCATTATTTTGATATTAAAATAATATATAATTTGATGGTATATCATATATACAGAATCCTTATCATGTTATATTTATTATTTTCATGAGTTACACATCATTATTATACCCATCCAAATAATAATATATTGAATAACAATTACACCACGACGTGGAGACGGTAAGCCGTACGTACGCACGTATGGTGATAAGTTATTCAAAGGGTGGATAAAATACTGAATATGGTTGTACCATATATATAATAACATCACAGTATATATATGATACTGGAGTTATTATTTGATAATGGTAACAACAAAGGAAGAAGAAGTGGAAGAAGAAAGGAACGTGGAAAATGGTGGGGAAATCATTACCTCTTCTTCGGGTTTTTCCTTTTGATTTGATCAAAAGGGCTCCTTAGGTTGGATTTATGACCAGACTAAGGCCTCTAGGTTGTATTGAGGGAAGTTGGGAGAGTATTTGTGAAGATTTGGGCCGAACCAAAAGTATTTGAAGTTGTGAAGAAAAGAGAAAGAGGAGTTCCCTTTTATAAGAGGGGTGAGGGGCACCTTTGGAAAAGTTAGAAATATTATTTTATAATAAATTCATATTCGGTTTCTAATGTCTCCAATGTTGATTATACAAAGGTTATGGTTGGGATAGGTCGCAAACCATTCAACCAATAGAATTTATACAGGTTTGGGTACTTATATTAACCTTATCTTTAAGTATTAACTCTAAGATAATTAGTTTCACTTTTACAATGTCTCTTTGTATTTTTATATTATATGGTTAATAAACATACCATATACATCCAAGAGACCACCAAGTGGTCTATTAATGAGAGACATATCATGATATAAGTCACTTGGCCGAACCTTATATTTTTAGGAATTTAATACCAATTAAAAATATAATACTTTTTTAAAAAACTCTTTTATGTCAATTTTGACACTATTCAATAGTTGATTTTTGTGAAACTTATAAAAGATTGATTACTTCGAAAAAAGTCAATTAAATAAATCCTAATATATCATATTATGCTATAAAATTAGTTTAATTCTTTAAAAGTTTCATATTATATTTATTTGGGTATTTATAATATCAATTATTTTAATTTCTCATTATTATAGTAATTACTGCATCATCATTGTGTAAGAAATAAATTAAATTATATAATGTCTAGAAATTATATATAAAATATTATTATGTAGGAAATCTATTTATCTTTATAATTAATATTTATAATCTAAAATCCAACATATATAACCCTATGTAAAAATTGGTTTTATAAAAGATATATGCCTGTGCCATTTTTGTATTCATTTTAACTTAATTAAAATAAAGTGTCCCTATCACCTACAAGTGGCTCCATGAGGTCCCAAAATTGACCCAAAGATGCCCATGGCCCGAAATGTATCCGCCAATAAGGTTAGGATACGTTTTAGGGTAATTTAGTATTATAATAATATTATTTGTTAACCATTTTTTACCGGATTTACCCTTAACCATGATAAATAAAATATTTACCGCAGTAATTATTCAAAATGTCTAAAAATAAAAGTTACCTATTTACACAATTTGAACATCCTGATTCCAAATATGGAATCCATTTTTCCAAATTCAAAACACTGAAGTGGCAGAAATTAATTTAAAATTAATTCCCGTTGTTAAAACAAAAAGCGTGTTTTTAAGAGATAATAACTATCAAAAGATTGACACTTGTTTATGTCCGATTTAATTGTAAAATTATGTAAAATGATAAACATTGTATTAAATTGTAAAAATATATTATAAATATAATTTAAAACCTATCAAATTTATAATTTATCACTATTAATTATTTTTATTAAAAAAGTTGTTTTAAATTAAAATTTAGTAATTTTCACGATTCATCAAAATATTAAAGTTATCCGAAAAGTACCAAAATTTCACCTTAGGCTAAATTTGATATACCAAATCCAAAAATGAAGTCCATTTTAAAAAATAAAATATATATATAATTTCAAAAAGTAGGTATTACTATTCATAACAGCTAGTTTGCTTGGTTATGGTGTGTTAAAACTCAGTGTTGCGTACAACACACGCTATCACATTATTCAAAGAGAAGCGTACCGTAGAAGCTTGGGGTGTTACATTTTGCCACCTTTGTGTTTTGAATTTCAAAAATCCGACATACATGATTGTCATTATGAATTAAAATGTGGTCCAATGGGATTAAAATAAATTTTTTGTGAATAGTAACTTATTAAGTTTTTTAATCGCGATTAGTCGTAATTAGTGTAGTTTAAGTTAAAAATAATGTTTTAATAGTATGAGATGAGCTTGAAACATGTCCTACACTAATTGGATGTGTCATGGCCGACCAAGAAAATCCATATGTCAACTTGGGGACCCCATGGAGCCACTTTGGATGGGAAATGACATAAATAACTTTTTATTTAATGAAAAAGTAAAAATGACACAAACATAAAATGTTTTACGAACACAATTTTTAAATGGGGTTATACAAGTCATATATTTGACTATAAGTATTCATTGGAAAGATAAAAAGATTTCCTACATCATAGTAGTTTTTTTATAATTTTTAGACTTTAAATAAATTAAATTATTTATGACATCATGATGATGCAGCGATTACCTCATTAATAAAGGATTTAAATAAAATGAGAAGGTAATGTAAAAGCTATGAGCTACACAAGTCCAAAACCAATTGGGTAGGTATATTTCGAACCCTTATCACCATATACTCTAATAATATCAATGTGGGACCTTTTAAAATCGAAAAACATTTTAAAATAATGTGATATTTCTTTACTTTCCAAGAGTGCCCCTCCTCTCCTCTTATAAAAGGCCCCCACCTCTACCTCATTACCGACACTTCCAAAGCCTTTGGAACTAACAAACCCTACCCATTTTGTCTCTCCACATCCCTCTCTTACTCCTCGAAACCTCACTTTGGGCAGAAGTCTTCCCAAGAAAGCCTTTGTGCTCAAACCAAAGGGAGTTACCCAATTTTAAGGTAATGTCTTCACTTGAGTCCTTTTGATTTATTTTGCTTCTCCAACTCCCTAAACACTTTTTATTCATTTCTTTTGTAACAAATCCAGTATCATCAATACACTAGGATGTTTTTATAAGAAGTATTCGAGCTACATATACACACACCTACTTCTAATGGTTAAAGGAAATACTGTTTCCGTGGATGCTGAATTTATGCCTCCCGAAACGATGATTGTTCAACATTATTTTAACTCCTTCAAAGGTGGCCATTAATATGTAACTATATTTATATGTGATATATAATATTTTTTTCCCTTAATCTTCTGTATTTTTCATTTTGGGCATACCTTTATGGTTTCCATTATGGGTAAACGTGATATCTTCATTTATGGAAGTGCGCACTACGGCCCCCTCAAAGTGATTTGATTCGTTAAATACCATATGTGGGACGTATAAAGGATGGAACTATGATATTATATATGATATTATACTGGAATTATAATATACCTTTATATCATTATGATTCCATTATATAAAATACGAAATAGAAATGAAAGTATCATTCACGCGTACGTACGGCTTACGTCTCCATGAACGGTGCATTTAATTTCTTACCTCTAAATGATTATGTAATATTATAAATGCAAGAATGTACTGGATATATACGACATATATGATATCTACATCATGAATACTATTCTGGATATAATGGATACATGAACAACTTGTAATTATAAAGGGCTTATTTTTGACTCAAGTACCAATGATTGTTAAAACGACCATTATTAACTTAAATAATTATCTAGTGTTCATGACATGGCAATAAGTGATATAAAAGGAATAATGAACTTGAAAAAGGTTCTTAAACAAGTAGAAATTAACTCATGTTTATTATTCAGGAGATTAAAGAATGACCGAGTCAAGTTGGACCCGAGGTATGGGACTTCTCTTCAATCTCCTTTCATTGAGGCATATTTTATTTTATACACAACTTTCTTTTAAACGGTGTATAAACCCCTTTTACTTTTACGTTTATCCAAAAGGAATATTTTTTATACGAAGCGTTTTACAAAACGAAAAAATGGAAAGTTTTTGTCGTACGTATACGGCGACGACGACTTCTCCGCCGCCGTGACCATTATTTGAGTTTTGGCTTCCTCCACATGCCATACCTTCTTTTTAAAAGAAAAATAAATACTGTGTTTTACTTTTATTTTATTTTGGTAATGAAAATGGTTTTCATAGTGTTTTTATATCAATGTGTTGTATTGATATCTTGTGATTGAAAGGTGGAAATGTTATTTTTCCTTTATGCATGTTTTATTTGATACGATTATGTTGAGGTTCTTGGGAATTATTATGAAGATGGGTGGTTCCGTTATAAAATAAGGGTGAGTTAGCCCGATATAACTCTCCAATGCATTGGGTAACATGAAGGAGTGAAACGTTAAGGTTTCTCCGAAGAGATTTAGGGAATATACTGTGATGTGTATTCCAAACGTAACCAAGAGGGTTACTCCCTACGTAAGAATGTTATGAATGCATCAAGTTACCTTTATGTCTTATGATTTCTATGATTTATTCATGATTTGATGAGGTATGTTAAATTGATTATGTTTTATGGGTAAAGTATGATTTCATTCTTATGTATATATGTACCCATGTTTCATTTCCATATTTTTATATCCCTTACTGAGATTTTTATGCTCACCGCAAGTTTTTTGAAATGTTTTTCACATGTCAAGGGAAAGGTACATGATATGATGATTGTGTCAAGGAAGTGTCAAGAGAGAATCCATGTTTTATTTTAAATATGTTTCCATTTATGAGAATGAAGAATACTATCTTTATTTAACCACTTTGTTTATATGTGGAATGTAATGCAAGTTTTATGATCTAATTCTCTAAAACTCTAATCCCGAAAAGATCCTCAATGTTTAATCTTGTAATAACTCAAGATTAAGTAAGGTTTAAGAATGGGTCCTTATAGTTGGTACCCAAGGTCGGTTTAGATAACTTTAAGAGTTAGAATTTTATTAAATGATTATCAATTTTTTTTTGAAATGATATATCATTTGAAGATTACAATGTTGCTTCATCTAATACATGTTTGTTCAGAATGGTTATCCGTAGAGGAAACAGGGAAGCAGTGCTAGGAAGGCATACATAAGTAAATAACCTTCCGAATCAGCATCCTGAGATGGTCAGAATTGGAAATGAAAAGTTTTTTGCAGTAATGGTGCAGTTGACTCAAGCGATAAATGGCGGTGGTATCCTTGCACGAGACTAGCCAGATCAACCTCAGAGGAACATGTCAGTGGTTGAACATTTCATGAGGCAACATCCTCCATCATTCAGAGGATCATCTGACCCTGTGCTAGCTGAAGGGTGGATTAAAGCACTGGAGAAGATTTTCGATGTCATGGGGTGTTCAGACAATCAAAAGGTTAGTCTTGCTATTTACCGTTTGGAGGGTGAAGCAGATCAGTGGTGGTCGATGGTTAAAAATATCAGGGATGCTGATGAGATTTATGCTCTCGACTGGGATGAATTCAAAGTTATGTTTCATGAGAAGTATTTTCCTAAGGCTGTTCCACATAGGATGGAAAAACAATTCTTGGAATTGAGGCAAGAGGAAGACTCAGTGGCTACCTATGAAGAAAGGTGCACTCATTGGCAAGGTATGCTCCAAATTTTATCTGAGACCTTGATAGTAAAATCAATCATTTTTACTCAGGATTAAAGCCAAAATATCGAAGGGAATTAGCTTATTGTGAGTTTAAAAGTTATGAAAAGCTTGTTCGATGTACTGAGAAGGTGGAAATGGAGTTTTCCGATGATCAAGTGTTCTATAACAACCAATAGAAGAAGAGACCGAGGTGTCAGAAGAAAGTTAAGAATTATTCAAAAAAGTCTGATGGTAAGAAAACTAAGTTTCCAGTTTGTGATAAATGTGGCAAAAGGCATCCTGTGGAATGTCTTCTGAATTCTGCAAAGAGCTACCGATGTGGTAAGATGGGACATAAGGCTCGTGATTTCACTGAAAAATATCAGGCTGATGGTAAGACCAAATTTGATTTACAGTTAGTGAAATGTTATAAGTGCAATGAGATGGGTTACTATGAAAATGAGTGTCTGACAAAGAGCTTGAGTGATATTAAGCAGTTAGACTACAAGCAGAAAGGGGTGGTGAAATCCGTTTCAAGTACTTCAGCGGATGTCGGGCCATCAAATGAAGTTGTATCAGGTACTTTGTTTGTTTTTTCATATTATGCCAGTGTGTTGTTTGATTTGGGGACTACACATTCTTTCATCTATGAAACCTTTTCTAGTAAAATGGGAATACCATCACAAGAAATGACTCCTGGACTTTTGGTAAAAACACCTGGGGGAAATTTTGAGGAAAAAAGAATTTATAAAAATCTTCCTATCCTTATCTGTGGAAAGAACCTACTTGCAAATCTTATTGTTCTACCTCTAGTAGAGTTTGAAGTTATCTTGGGTATGGATTGGCTCTCTATTTACCATGCTAAGATTGACTGTATAGCTAAAGAAGTTTCTTTTCAGAAATACTTTCAGTTTGTGTACAATAATGAACCCTTACTATTGATAACTTATCAAGAGGCCGAGAAACTTGTAAAATATGGAAATGAATGTTACCTTGCACACATCGTTGAAAATAAAGGAACTGTTCAGATTAATGATGTGCTAGTGGTAAATTAGTATCCTGATGTTTTTCCTGATGAGTTTCCTGGAATAATACCAGATTGGGAATTTGAGTTTACTGTTGATATAGTTCTTAATGCTAATCCTATTTCAAAACCCCCTTATCGAATGGCTGAAGTTGAACTTTTAGAGTTAAAGAAACAATTGCAGGAGTTATTAGATAAAGGTTTCATTCGACCTAGCACATCACCATGGGGTTCTCCTGTCTTGTTTGTTAAAAAGAAAGATGGCTTAATGAGACTTTTCATTGATTATAGGGCCTTGAATAATATCACTGTTAAGAACAAATATCCTTTTCCTCATATCGATGATTTGTTTGATCAGCTCCAGGGAGCTCAGTATTTTTCAAAGATTGACCTAAGATCGGGGTACCATCAGCTGAAGGTAGAGGAAACAGATATTCCGAAGACTGCGTTTTGTACAAGATATGGCCATTATGAATTTTTAGTAATGCCTTTTGGGCTAACCAATGCAGCTTCTATATTCATGGACTTAATGAATAGAATTTTCCATGAGTTCTTGGATAAGTTTGTGGTGGTTTTCATTGATGATATTTTGGTGTTTTCAAAAAGAAAAGAATATGATGAAATACATTTAAGGGTTATTTTTCAAACCTTAAAAGAAAAAAATTTTATGGTAAATTCAGAAAGTGTGAGTTTTGGTTGTGACAAATTTCATTCCTTGGTCATATTGTTTCTAAAGATGGGATAACTGTTGATCCTGAAAAAAAAGGTTGTGAAAAAATGGCCAACACCCACAAATGTAAACGAGATTCGTAGATTCCTTGGTTTGGAAGGCTATTACCGATGGTTTGTTATAAATTTTTCACGGTTATCTAGTATAATGACTAAGATAACCCGAAAGGGTGTTATGTTTATCTGGACAAAAGAATGTGATGATTGTTTTCAGGAATTGAAAAGAAGATTGGTGAATGCTCCAGTTTTGGCACTACCTTCCAGGAATGGTGAGTTTGTTATATACAGTGATGCTTCATTGAATGGACTTGGTTGTGTCCTAATGCAGAATGATCAGGTAATTGCTTATGCATCACGACAGTTGAAAACTCATGAGGTAAATTACCCTACACGTGATTTGGAAATAGCTGCTGTTGTTTTCGCTTTAGAAATTTGGAGGCATCATTTATATGGAGTAAAGTGTGAAAAATATACTGATCACAAAAGCTTAAAGTATATATTCACTCAGAAAGAGTTAAACATGAGACAAAGGAGATGGCTAGAATTAATAAAGGATTATGATTGTACAATTCATTACCATCCGGGAAAAGAAAATAAAGTGGTTGATGCTTTGAGTCGAAAAAGTAATGGTTCATTAGTAATGTTGCGTTTGCAATGTGATCCTTTGGTTAAGTATTTTATGAACATTGGCATAGAAGTTTTTGGTGCAGGATGTTCTTCTGTTTTATTTCAGGTATCAGTGAAATCTTCTCAATCAGACAGAATCAAGCAAGCACAGAAGCAAGACAATGATTGCAGAAAAATGTAGAGTTGGTTCAGAAAGGTAAGTTGCATGAATTCAACATTGATATTGATTGTGTTTTAATATTTGGGAAGATATTGTGTGTGCGTTGTGATTCACAGTTGAAGAGATAGTTGTTATGTGAATCTCATAGTTCTTCGTTTTCAGTTCATTGTGGCAGTACTAAGATGTACAAAGATCTGCGAGAGTATTACTGGTGGGATGGAATGAAAAGAGATATTTATGATTTTACAGTGAAGTGTTTGACTTATCAATAGGTTAAAGCAGAGTGGAAGTTACTGAATGGGATGCTTCAGCCTTTACCAGTGCCAGAGTGGAAATGGGAGAATATATCCATGGACTTCGTTGTGGGATTGCCGAAGACCCCTTGAGGTAATAATGCAATCTGGGTTATTATTGATCGTTTGACCAAGTCTGTTCATTTCCTTGCTATACGAGATACTTTTTCCCTAGATCAACTTTCCCATTTGTATATTAAAGAGATAGTCAGGTTACACGGAGTTTCTCTCTCCATTGTATCTAACCGTGATCCCAGGTTCACTTCTAACTTTTGAAAAGGCCTTCAGAAGACGTTGGGTACTGAATTAAATTTTAGTACAGCTTTTCATCCTCAATCAGATGGGTAGTCAGAACAATCAATTCAGACTGTGGAGGATATTCAACAAGAATGTTCGATAGATTATCAGGGAAGTTGGGACCAACATCTTTCTTTGGTTGAATTTTCATATAATAACAGTTTTCATTCTAGTATACAGATGGCACCATTTCAGGAATTATATGGGATGTGGTGTCGAACTCCAGCTTTCTGGTATGAAGTGGGTGAAAGGAAGTTGATGGGACCAGAATTGGTAGAAGAGATGGCAGAAAAAGTTCAGCTGATACAGAAACACATGAGAATATCTCAGAGCAGGCAGAAGAGTTATGCGGACAACATGAGGAAGGATCTATCTTTTGAGGTTGGTGATCATGTTTTTCTCAAAGTCTCACCATGGAAAAGTGTGATGTGATTTGGTAAGAAAGGAAATCTGAGTACAAGGTTCATTGGACCATATGAAATTCTGGAGAGAGTTGGATCAGTTGCTTACCGAGTGTCTTTACCTTCGTGTTTATCTCAAGCACACAATGTTTTTCATGTTTCAATGCTGAGAAAGTACATTCCATATCCATATCATGTTTTGAGTCCAGAGGTAGTTCAGCTGGGAGAGAACCTATCTTATGAGGAACAACCGGTCCAGATTCTTGACCATAGGGATCAAGTGTTACAGAATAAGGTTATTAATCAGGTAAATGTTTTGTGGAAAAACCACATGATGGAAGAGGCAATATAGGAATCTGAAAATGCAATGAGGGATAAGTACCCCCATTTATTCGATAAGTAAATAAATTGCGGGGACGCAATTTTCTATTGGGGGGAAGGATGTAACATCCCAAGTATGTAATGAATAATATATATTTTTATCTATGTCTATTAATGAATTAGATAGTGTTTTAGAGGCTTAATATGAAAATAAATCCAATCTTAAGCATGGAATACACTAATATTTTTAAAATATTGTTTTACTTTCTTTTGATGGAAATTTTTTTTAAATCTATCTTTTGACAATTTTATAAGATATGTCTGTCAAAATAAACTTATTCTTTATGATTGGGACATCAAAATTTACTTTGTGTGAATTTTTTGTATTTTTCTGACAATGTTCATTTTTTAATGAATAGTGAAAAATACTGCATTTTACATCAAAACTGCTTTTTAATATTATTTATTTATATGATTATATTATCTTTTTCATTGGTTTTGAAGTGAAATTAGAATTTAATTTTACCATTTAATCCAATGGTGGTCCTTGAAATCAATTTCACTTTGAAATTGGACTTAAACTGGTGTCAATCTTTTGATACTTATTGTTTCATAAAAACACGCTATTTTCTCTGACAGCAGGAATTAATTATTAAATTAATTAATGAAACTTATATTTTTTAAATTTTTTAAAATAGCCAACATTATTGAATTCATAATATCAAATATAGCTTAGGGTGAAGTTTTGGGATTTTTCTGAAAAACTTCAATTTTTGATTAATAGTGAAACCACTAAGCGGTACTTATAAAAACTGATTATCCATTTAAATGAAATTCTGCCACCTTTGCGTTTTGATTTTCAAAAATCTGACATACATGATTTTCATTAAGAAGTAAATTGTGGTCCAATGGGATTAAAATAAATTTTTGGTGAATAGTAACTTATTAAGTTTTTAATCGCGATTAGTGGTAATTAGTGTATTTTAAGGTAAAAATAATATTTTAATAGTATGAGATGAGAATGAAACATGTCCTACCCTCATTGGATGTGTCATGGCCAACCAATACAATCCATGGGTCAACTTGGGGACCCCATGGAGCCACTTTGGTTGGGAAATGACATAAATAACTTTCTATTTAATGAAAAAGTAAAAATGACACAAACATAATATGTTTTACGAAAAAATTTATAAATGGGGTTATACAAGTCAGATTTTGACTATAAGTATTCATTGGAATTCTAAAAAGATTTCCTACATCATAGTATTTTTTTATAATTTTTATACGTTAAATAATTTAAATTATTTATGACATCATGATGATGCAGCGATTACCTCATTAATAAAGGATTTAAGTAAAATGAGAAGATAATGTAAATTCTATGACCTAAACATGTCCAAAACCTATTGGGTAGGTATATTTCGAACCCTTATCACCTTATCCTCGAATTATATTAATTTGGGAACTTTTAAAACCGAAACTCATTTTCAAATAAAGTAATATTTCTTTACTTTCCAAGAGTGCCCCTCCCCTCCTCTTATAAAAGGCCCCCACCTCTACCTCCTTACCCACAATTCCAATGCCTTTGGATAGGCCAACCCCTGCCCATTTTGTCTCTCCACATACCTCTCTTACTCCTTTAAGCCTCAATTTGCACATAAGTCTTCCCAAGGAAGACATTGAGCTCAATCCAAAGGGAGTTACCCAATTTTAAGGTAATGTCTTCACTTGAGTCCTTTTGTTTTATTTTGCTTCTCCAACCCCCTAAACTCTTTTTATTTATTTCTTTTTAACAACTCCAGTATATTCAATATACTATGATATTGTTATAAGAATGATTCTAGATACACTTACACACACCTACATCTAATGGTTAAAGGACATACTGTTTCTGTGGATGGTGAATTTATGCCTCCCAAAACGATGATTGTTCAACATTATTTTAACACCTATAAAGGTGGCCATTAAGATATCACTATATTTATATGTTATATATTATATGTTTATGTTTTCTGTAAGCTTATATATTTTTCATTTTGGGCATACCTTTATGGTTTCCATTATGGGTAAACGCGATATCTTCATTTAAGGAAGTGCAGACTACCGCCCCCTCAAAGTGATTTGATTCGTTAAATACCATATGTGGGACGTATAAAGGATGGAACTATGATATTATATATATGATATTATACTGGAATTACAATATTCCTTTATATCATTATGATTCCATTCTATAAAATACGAAATAGAAATGAACGTAGCGTTCATGCATACGTACGGCTTACCGTCTCCATGAACGGTGCATTTCATTTCTTAACTATAAATGATTATGTAATATTATAAATGTATGCATGTACTGGATATATATGATATATATGATATCTAAATCATGAATACCATTCTGGATATAATGGATACATGAACAACTTGTAATTATAAAGGGCTTATTTTTGACTCAAGTACCAATGATCATTAAAACGACCGTTATTTACTTAAATAATTACATAGTGTTCATGAAATGGCAATAAGTGATATAAAAGGAATAAGAAATTTGAAAAAGGTTCTTAAACAAGTAAAAATTAACTCAAGTTTATTATTCAGGAGATTAAAGAAAGACCGAGTAAAGTAGGACCCGAGGTATGGGACTTCGTCTCAATCACCTTTCATTGAGGCATATTTTATTTTATACACAACTTTCTTTTATAAAGTGTATAAACCACTTTGACTTTTACGTTTATCCAAAAGGAATCTTTTTTTTACAAAGTGTTTTACAAAACATCAATAGGGAATGTTTTTGTCGTACGTATGTGGCGACAACGACTTCTCCACCGCCGTGACCATTATTTGAGTTTCGACTTCCTCCACAAGATATACCTTCTTTTTAAAAGAAAAATAAATACCATGATTTACTTTTCTTTTATTTTGGTATTGAAAATGGTTTTAATAGTGTTTTTATATCAATGTGTTGTATTGATATCTTGTGATTGAAAGGTGGAAATGTTATGTTTCCTTTATGCATGTTTTATGTGATATGATTATGTTGAGGTTCTTGGGCATTATTATAAAGACGGGTGGTTCCGTGATAAACTAAGGGCGGGTGAGCCCGATATAGCTCTCCAATGCATTGGGTAATGTGAAGGAGTGAAATGTTAAGGTTTCTCTAAAGAGATTTAGGGAATATACTGTGATGGGTATTCCAAACATAACCAAGAGGGTTACTCCCTACGAAAGAATGTTATGAAAGCCTCATGTTACCATTATGTCTTATGATTTCTATGATTTATTCATGATTTGATGAGGTATGTTAAAGTGATTATGTTTTATGGGTAAAGTATGATTTCATTCTTATGTATATATGTACCAATGTTTCCTTTCAATATTTTTATATCCCTTACTGAGCTTTTTATGCTCATCCCATGTTTTTTGAAATTTTTTTCACAGGTCAAGGGAAAGGTACATGATATGATGATAGTGTCAAGGAAGTGTCAAGAATGAATCAATTTTTTATTTTAAATATGTTTCCATTGATGGGAATGAAGAATACTATCTTTATGTAACCACTTTGTTTATATGTGGAATATAATGTAAGTTTTATGATCTAATTCTCTAAAACTCTAACACCGAAAAGATCCTCAATGTGTAATCTTGTAATAACTCAAGATTAAGTAAGGTTTAAGGTAGGGGCCTTATATAGGTACTCGAGGATAATAATACACCGAAACACAGACACTCCTCACCCACAGGACAATGGGCATGACATCCCCCCCCATGGGATAAACCACCAATATTAAATCGACCCCTAGACCTCCTTTTTATTGATATGGGCCCAGAGATCTTTTCAACTTATGCCTAGACCAACATGGACCATAGGCCTGAACATTATCAAGAACCACTATTTAATTTATCTGAACCTATTGTGTATCCCATAAAAACCAACAATGGATATGCCCGGACCATGCCTTTAGCATCCATTACCTCACCGAACGTCATGTCTGATTGACGTACATGACTGTCAGACCACCACCCTCACCATCTACCGAGTATTTTCCGACTCGATTCACTAGTTAACAAATCCTACCACCATATCAACTATCCTAGATTCATAAATATGTCAAACATACATCTAAATATGTCACTCTACTCCTGTAAATATTACATTGTTAACATCTTAAGTCATTATCAGCGATGGAGTGTCGATGCCATCACTCTTGCTTCCACCATCAAACTATTCCAATAGAATTAGGGATGAAGAGTAGTTTCCCCTCCAACATCCACAATATTTCCATCCCACATTCACCTCCACCCGTGAAGGCTTCCTCTCGAGACCTATTTTAATCCCTATGCCAATGCTACCAACAAACTCAATTTTCTCTCAATGGAACGCACTATCGAGACAGAATTGTGTGACCTTCAATGACCCCATTTGTCATTAAAAATAATAATAAAGAAGATCCCCATTATTTTCATTTGTTTAAATAAACACCTAAATGGTGTTATGAATGGCATACAGTGCGGTTCAATTTTAGTGAAAATAGTTTTTGGTTGGAGATTTTCTTATATGAAGAAATTATATGGATTTGAAGCATATTAAAAATAATAAAACATAATAAACAAAAAATAATAAATATAAAGTATACAAATTACAAACATATTTAAATTATTGATGATTATTAAATAAATTTGTAAAATTTTATGAAATGATTAAATTCCAAATATATTAAAAATTAGTAAATATAGAAAATGAATAAAATTAATCAAACAACAATAACCATGAATAAATTAAATGCAAAAAATTACTAAAAATTTTAAAAAGTAAATTCAAAACATTAATCACATTGTTTGAAAAAATATAAAATTGAACAAAATTATTTTCATAAATATTATTATTACTGCTAATTATTGAAGTATGATCTGTAATGAATGTATATTGAAAAATTAAAATGTTATTTACATTTAGAGTTTTTAATAATTCTAAAATTGTTATTGTTTAACTAAAAATATACATATTTCAACATGTATAAATAAATATATAAATTGATTATATATCAATAATATTTAATGGTTATATAAAAAAGATGAAAAAATTATTGAAAATACAAAAAATGGAGAAATATTGAAAAAAATAAATAATATTTAATAAATAAACATATATACAAGTAGAAACATATGTACGAATTATCATGCGTCTAGACATACATACACAATATACACATACAAATTTGGGAAAAACATAGGCATACAAATACACATAGGCATATGCATATAAAAATACACATACATGTTTGTCCACATTCTAAGACATGTATATACACATACACATACATACAGTTGCATACCCATGAAAGCACATACATACATATCTATACATACACATATACATATACACATACTACATAAACAAATACATATACAAATACAAATACAAATACACATACACATGTATGCACACATAAACATGCCTTTTCTTATACATACACATCCATATAATTACATACATGTGCGTGGACAGACATAAACATCAATTCCTATGAATATGTACACACATATTACATTAACATACACATATACAAATAAGCATGTGCAGACACATGTACAAAAACATAAAGACATACATCCACATATTGATACATGAACTCATAGATAAAACTACACATATATACGTACACATACTCATACACATACACAGACACATATAAACACATTCTCATGCACATAAAAACACATACAAATTCACATAAAAATACACATACATATTTGCACAAACATATACAAACAATATAATTTGATAAAAACATATACATACACTTACAAAAACATATAATCATATATATATATATATGTGCATATATAAATACAAATACATGTACTCTTACACATATGTATAACATACACATAAAGATATGTACATGGATATGCACATATACATACCCACACATACAAGTAATAAACATACCTAAACACACACACACACACAACACAGCACAATAGATTCATACACAAACAACACATACATGAACATAAACATAAAGGGAGATATATAAAAAACATATACATATATTATTAAATGTTATATAAACCATTTTATATATTATATTTTCCTATATATTATTTTTGAATTACTATTTTTATTTAAAAATATATAATAATATATATACATATATATTAAATTATTCAATGTCTCATTGAGAAACCCTAATAAAAAATTGATCCAAATTGTATGATTTGTTTTCAATTTTAGAAAAATCATTGTGAAAGGGAACCCTTTTGGTAGTTCTTTTTTGGAGCAGTGTTGAATATTCCCCCATCTGTTGTAGTGTAGCGTGATTACAAAAACATATGGAATTTCTATTTTTGACAAATTTTAAATTTAATTGATTGATAAAATTAAATGATAATTATCAATATGTATTAAATATATAATAAAATAAATTATATCATGATATTTAAATATATAGTATGAAAAAACATTAATTGTTTTAAATCCATATGTGATAAAAGACATTATTTTGGTAATCATATGTTCATGTAAGATAACACAACATCGGAAATATGTTGTCCGCCACTGTGTGTTGGGAGGAAGTGAGTCGTCAGAGCATACCCCTATTTGTCCAAAACTACAGTAGTGTTTTCACTTATTGACACATCCATTTATACTCCCAGTGCCAGTGTGCTTCATCCTAACTTGTGGTGAATGATAGGTAGGGGCCAAATGTTTCTTCTACAAAACCTCATCCCAAATGGGTAGCTTCTAGTGTGTGGAATTACACATATGGGTGAAAGGACTGTCATATCCATATTCCCCCATCTGGCCTAGTAGGTTTGGTCAATGAGGTACCATTGAAGTTCTTCTATGAAAGGTTGGTGAATACTTTAGGAATCATCGATATGGCATTGTAGAAGATCGTATAGGAAAGGGAGATGATGGTGGTATGCACTATTGATGGGGCATGGTGGATAATATTCCCTGAATGTGCAGTGATGGTTGTAGGCATTATTGATGGGCCATTGTGGTAGGATGCCTTAGAAATTCTGCTGACGAACATGTCTATCATCAACCAATTATGTCTACACGTCATTATGGATATGGCCCCATGAAATGTAGTGGTGGTGGTTGTATCTATAGGATTTTTTTGTAGTTAGAAGGTGTGGTGACTATGGTAGGAGATGTATATGGGGTGCCCTGGTAGGTTGTTTGAGAATGGGTTGTGATGGTCGTATCCACTTCCACATATTTGCCCTGGTAAGCACTATTGATGGGGTACCATGGACGGTTTTTCGAGAAATGGTGGTGATGGTCAAAACCATATTCTCCATGTCATTCCTAATAGGCATTTTCAATGGGGCACCATGGTAGGTCATTTTAGGGAGTTTAGGTAAACTATAGGGGACATAGGGAAACTTGCTACGCCTAGGCCGATGTCGGTCGAATGGGAGAAGAAGATGTTATAGCACATAATTGGGGGGTGTTGAAAACTACTAATAGAAAAGTCGTTTGCGACCCTAGCTTTTTTCATCATGCTTCTCCAATGCATCATTCTTTCACCAACCAAAACATGAGTTAACTGTAGAAATATAAACTCACAGAAAGCTTGGATTTTGGTAAACCTCTGCTAATGTGTGTGTATATATACACCTAAATAGTTTAAATACCAACATTGAAAAAATTCTATGTCTTTAATACTTTCAATCTTACTTATCATTTATATTATCTTCCTTAATTACTTTTCCATTTGACGGTTCAACGTGTTTTGACCTAATTAAGGAACATGGGTCATTTTTAATTACATTATAAATACATCTATATTATGTACATTGAAAAATAAAAACCCCATGACAAAATAATTTCAATTTATTTTTCAAAAAACAACCATTGAATTATAGATTTTTCTTTCATATATATATTTATTTACAAATTAGTTATAATTTCATATATATTTTATTTTTTAAAAATATAAATTTAATACATATTAAATCACATATATTTTTTAAATTAGTTATAATATTTATTTATTTTTCAACGATAAATTATTTTACATTATAAATTTTTATGAAATCAATTTTAATATTTATTAATAGTATAAATATATAAAGTTTTATGTTCTTCAATATAATACAATTTTTTCTGGAATTATATAAATAAATATTTAAATTATTTTAATATTAACATAAAATGTGAAATCACTAATATTTATACATTATATTAAATTCATTTTAACTAAATTAAATACATATAATTTTTTTATAGAATAAAATATATCAATATTATAGAAATATTTATTCAATGTAATAATCGATATGATTAATTCATAATAGATTAATATTATGACACTATATTTATTTATCAATATAGTAGATCAAATTAATCTAATATGTGATGAATATTATATTATAAATACAGATGATAACGTTACTATATAATATATAGATGAAAATATTTTATTTTTTTATATTTTTATAAATAAATATAATAATATGAAATTAATATATTATGTATCAATTACATGATTTTTTTCCATGAATAATTTTTTAGTGTTAGGATAAATATCATTTTTTAGGTGATGTTGGAACCCTTGCAAAGGACCAAAATTAGAAAAAAAATCAAATTCAATCAAAAAATCAAAAATCAAATTGACAATTCTTTCTATTATTAAAAACAAAACCCTGATATTGGTTTGGTGGTAGGGTTTGATGTTTACGATGATGTCAAGGGGATTTATCAGATATTTCATAACATTGTATGTTCCACCAAAAATGGATTGGGAGTGATGGATGATATGACATCAGTATTCAGATATGGATGATGTGTCAAATCATGACCAAGATACAATATTATTCCCCTTTTGGTTTGATTAGGGGGTTTTCTACTGGAAGGTCTTAGGATTCAAGAATATCTTAGGCATTTGATGATATTTATTGGTGCTGAAATGTTTTAGGATTGTTTCAGATGCATTCGAATAATTTGGTTCATGAATAACCATAATGGTTTTGTTGGGTTTGATGAATAATTCACAAATTGTACAATATGTGAACGTCATGAATAATTGTTTTCCACCATATATTGACATAGAAAACACCATAACATAGAGAGGATATTCGGAATGTTAAATTTTTTATTAAATTAAATCATATATTATGAAATTATACCTAATCTTAGGAACCTTCTTTAACTTATTAATTAATAAAACATCACTCAGGATGAACACAATGTATCCAACTTCTTTATAAACAATATCATCGTGGTTTATGAAATACAGTACAATGGGTGAGTCATGATAGCCATTAAGAAAAAGAATAAATCAAAAGGACCATTAAACATGTCGTAAAATTAGAACATCCAATGTCACATAAGCATAAACAATTACTATTGGATGGTATATTATCATAATCTCCCATTTTTAATCCTTCATTATACACAACTTATCAGGTGAGAGGGTTAATAATTTTGATTGTGAAGGAATTTATAACATGTTAAAGTAGATGTTTCCAATAAATCCTAAAACAAAATATGAGAAGTGAATTGTGGTGGAGGATTGGTGAATATCACATTTTTTCCGTTGAATAGTGCCTCTAAATATTATTATCACAACATGTTTTCTATTAATGTAATCCCATATTAATGATTACAACATTTCACATCATCATCAAAGTATATTTACTTTTACATCAATCTAGGAAAAAAATTATATTTAATAACATCTGGATCAATGGGAGACATTACTGGAATTAAAAAACATTAACCAATGAATTCAATTCATGTGTGTAGACCCAAAAAATTTCCTAACATTTAACTTCTCAATAAATCTATATTTTTACAAATAAATAACACTACATATCTATAGTATAATTTTTTCAGAGAAAAGAATAAATAAATATTTTATGTAAAATATCTTATTCCATGAATGTCCAAGGTGGATCAAAACATTTTCCATAATCATGCTAGTGTACATTGGTTGATGCTCTATTATTGGAATATCCTTCTTGAGTCCTCAAAATAGGGATATATAGGAAAAATATTTTGAAACATGTTACTAAAATATTGGAATCCTCATTTTACAATAAATAATTTGATGGTGTTTTTAATTATGTAAAATACTATATTTTAGGTAGTGAAGGAATTATTAGTGCATTAAAAATTCAAACCATCTATCTGGTTGCACAAAAATGGATTATCAGGAGATTCTAATCTTACATTTAGTGAATATCAGTTCAAGAATTTAATAATATCATTATGGGAAACATACCCATGATTAGATATGTGAATATATAATTTAGTAATAATATAGTTTTTTTAAATAAATGATGATATGTTGGATGATGGTGATATCGGTTTATTTGGAGTATAATACACATCATTTATCTCTTGGATGATTTATAAGAAAAAAGAATTCATGAATGTATCCTAATACTTTTCTATAACCACAAAAACACAAGATGTAATTAATTTTTAATTAAAAAATAATGTGATCTTCAACTGGAAGACATACAAGAATTTATATCTAACCAAACACATGATTTCCCATTTTTTCCTAAGATTCTTATTGTGGATGTTCACAAAAATGATAAAATTAAAAGGATTATTCTTATTTTTCAATGAATGGGTATAAAATGTTATTTTTATAAAAATTTAATCCAATAGAAAAGTGGGGATACATGGATCATACAACATATTAAATAATGTCTTGTAACATTTGTGGAAGGAAATCATTTGTTGGGATATATGTTAGATTACATTAAAAATTACCATGGGGATTTAGATATTCACATTATTCTTCTTCTAGATTCTTCAATTATAACATTTGTTTTCATAAATTATGTTGATAAATGCATTAGTTATTTTGGGGTAGATTTATATGAAAATAAACATCAAGATTCAAGACATGATTCTATATGTGTTATGTTTTGGAATTGGTTGAAGGTTTCTTTGAAAAAAATACTTAAAATCAAGCTTCTATATCATAAATGTGTATGTTCCTATCAATGGGGGAAATTAATAAAATATGGATTTTTTCTTGTTGAAACTCCATTTATTTATGTGGGATTCTATGATTATATAAGACTATGATAAAAAAGGTGCTACTTGAAATTTCCTTGAATTATGAATTTAATAATAATCATATCTGTATGTTAGAGAACATCATGTTAAAATGGAAGTCTCATCCTCTTTAATAATGAGAAATGTCTTTTCAAAACATAATAAATAATGTTAGGTGAGAATACACAAGAGTTACAAATCCACTAATGCTTTGGAGTTGCATGATCAGAGATAGAGCAATGCCAAACAAATCAGTGGCAAGACAATCAGTGATGATAATTACTATATAATATATTTTAATTCATATGATGATGAAAATAAGGTTGTTGGCATGGTAGTGTAATTTATTGAAAACTATCATCAAGTTATTCAATATTTGAAATCACCACATTAAAAAATCTATTTTCATCTAATACATTTCTTTTTATTTTTAGGTGAAATAATCATTATGGGTTATCTAACTAAATTATCATTGTGATTCATAATAATAAATTCTTGATGATTATATATTCCTATTTTTCCCTCGTTTAATTTCTTATTTAAGACAAATAGTTCCTCTTTTGTTAGGTGTTTGATGGGTTTAGAATGGTAGACTAGTGGTTATAATTAATCTTCATAGTCTGATTAAAAAATTAATTGATGAAAATTGGTGTGATCATTGATTTTAAGCTATCCATTACTTAATTAAAGGACAATATTTTGGTCTATGTAGACCATTGAGTCAAAGTGGTCACATTGTTCAATAGATTCATGTGCAGGTGATTCATACATCTTCTAGAATGAATTATGAATCATATTTCTAAATAACCATACAATTATAAGTGTGTTTGATAGGTTTTTAGCAGTTAATAGTTTTTTAACTAAAATTTCATTTCATAACTAAAATCACAGACATTAATTCATACAGATCTCATCATGTGTTCGATTGATGTCCAACCATTTCATGAACATCATAAATTACATATATATAATTTTCTAAAAGTATTAATACAATCATTGAAATTTTGATTATTTTAAAGTGATTGAAACATAATCCTAAACTAAATATCCGTTTCAAACTAAAGAAAACACATTTTATGTCATTCTAATCACACCATGTATTAGATTAAGTTCTAGATGATTCATACATTTTACAAATGAGATATGGGTCATTCTTCAAATGTAACAGATCAATTTGAGTGTTTATACACAATTTTGACTAAGTAACTTCCCACATTTTACAAACATATCATTTTACACTGAAAACATGTTGATTCATTAATAAATTTCAAAAACACACCAATGAACATAGATAGTTCAAATAACGAAGATATACCATTATGAAGAGAACAAATAGAGCATGATAGCATCATCGTTTTAGTAGAAATTTGTTGAATTTTTTTTCTACATCAATATGTTTATATTAATATAGAAAAAATTTGTTAAATTAAAAAATTTATAAAGTTATATCTTCATGATTTTTAATAAAATTAACTTCATATGTATCAGGTAATAATGATATGGGAATTATCTACAAAATTTAAGATAAATATTGTGAAAATTAACTAATTTAGGTGGAGAGTGTCACATCTTCATGACATCCGCATACATTCTGACATAATTTTTATTGGACATTCATTTCTAAAAACATATATTTCCTCTTTTAGATAAATATTAGATTGAAAATCAAGGTAGTATTGAAAAAATAAAAAAAGTGGATTAAAATTTATATTAAATTAAATTGTAATTATCATCTAAAATTCCTCATTGGGGATTCTAGTTTGTTAATTTAATATAAAAACATTAATATGTTTTCAAATCTAATACCCAAAATGATTTCCCATATTTTTTACATTCTAAAATAAAATTTCCATATATTTAACATTTTAAAAAAAATCACCAATTAGCGATGATGAAGTTATAGCTTCTTCCAAAAAACATTGAATGATGTGATAAGAAATCCTTATTTATGTCATCATGTTAGAAATCTATGATGTACAAGAAACACAGTCATTGATTAATGTTTTAAACTACTTGAGTTTTTACCTTGTTTGTAACGTCCCCTGTAATAATGAATAAGACATTTTCATATTTAATAATATTTTTGTTTTAAATATTAATTTTATCTTAAATGGGTTACTATGTATGATAGCATACCCAATACCTAACAATAGGTTTCTTTGAAATCATATGTTGCACCCAACTTTTGGTCATAATAAAAAATAATAATATAATTTTTTTTAAAATGGTAGTGAACAGCTAGCTGTTTTAATGGAGGTAATGTATTTAACAAACTAAAATATGAGTATACGTGTTTCTTAAAAGAAGTTAAATATATAAAATAAATTTTAGAGGCATAAAATAAGACAAAATCTATTTTAAGCATAAATAGTCTAATATTCATTAAAAGGCTGATTTACGGCTTTTTTATAGTGAACACCCATTAAATCTATTTTGGTCACTTTTATATCTTCTATTTGATAAAATAATATCCTTTATTGTAATTGGGATATCAAAATTTCATTGGGTAAATTTTTTGTATTTTTCAGATAATGTTAATTTTTTTAATGAATAGTGAAAATATTGTATTTTTATTCAACACTACCTTTTAATCTAATTTTCTATATTGTTAGGTTATATTTTTAATTGGTTTTAAATTTTCATTAGATTATTTTTTTTACCAATTAATCCTATTTTGATTATTCTACATACTTTTACATTAAAATTGGACATGAATAAATGTCATTCTTTTGATAGTTATTATTTCTTAAAAACATGTTTTTTTTACAGAGGTAAAAAAATTAAATTAATTTGTACTAATTCTGTGTTTTTAATTTTTATGAATGGTTTTCATATTCAGAATATGTATGTCCAAATTTTGTAAATAGGAATCTTATATTTTTATAAATTATGAATATTTACATTAGTAAATATTTTATTTACCATGGTTAATGGGTGAATATGGTAAATAAGGCTAAACAAATAATATTATAATAATATAAAATTTCCCTAACATTTGTTATAATATTATTAGATGATACATGTCTGACTAATTTCATCCTTGGGTCGATTTGGGGACTGCACGGTGCTACATGGTAGTGATAGTGACACTTTATATTAAATAATTTAAAGTAAAGACAAAAATGATATAAACATATATATTTTAGTAAATAAATTCATACATGGGGTTATATAAGATATATTCTGGACTATAAATATTAATATAATAGTTAATTTTTTTCTAAATCATGATATATTTTTAATAATTTTTATAATTCACTTAAATAAAAATATTTATGACACAATAATAATGCAGTGTTTACCTCATTAATGATTGATTTAAATAAATAATATTATAAAGATTAAAACAATATCAAAAACCTGTCCAATTAAAATTTGATGACTTTTTTTGGAACATGAGTCATATTTTCTTTGACATTAATGTGTTTTCCTTGTTTTGAAACAAAAACTCATTACATAATAAAAAAATATTTTTAAACATTCTTAACGAGCCCCTCCTCTCCCTTATAATAATACCTTACTACTAACCCATTACTCACACTTCTCAAGCCCCTTGGCTCATCCATCATCTGCATAATTCTGCTCCATAAATCCTTCTCATCCTCCTAGATGCCTTCCCATTGGAAGAAGTCAATTCAAGTAAACCATTTGGTACAATCCAAAGAATGGTACCTGAGTTAAAGGTAACGTCTTCCCTTAAGTTCATTTGTTTTATCTTCCTTCTCTATCCCCCTAAACTATTTTTATTCTTTTATATTATAACATCACTAGTATGCTCAATATATTAGTTTTTTATGAGATTTATTTGAACAACACTTACACATAACTCCATCTAATGTGAAACAAACTTACTGTTTCTATGGACAGCGATCTACTGCCTCATGAAACGATGATTTTCCAATCTTCTCCTACCCCGTAATATGGTGTATATTATGATAGAATTATATTTACATGTGACATATATTATATTTATATTGTTTCTATTCATAATTTATTCTCGTTTATATAATACATTTATGGTTTCCATAGTGGGTAAATATGATGATTTCATTTGAGAAAGTGCAGACTTCCTCCCACTCAAAGTTATATGAATCGTTCTTTCCATATGTTGAAAATATAAAAGATGGAGTTAATGAATTTTTTTATGATATTATATTGTAAATCTAATATAACAATGTGTAATTATTTTATTATTCTATTAAATATGTAATTGTAATGTAAGTATCTATAATGAGTACGTACGACTTACCGTCTCCATGAACGATGCATTTCATTTTTTTACTGCTAAATGTTATTTACTATTATAAAAACACATTCATACTGGATATATATGATATATATGATATATAAATCATGAATATAATTATTGAAATAATGTAATTTTGACAACATGAACAATTTATAATTTTAACAAGTTCAAATTTAACTCAAGTCTTGAACCTCGACAAAATGTCTAATATGAACTAAAAGAATTAAACAATTATTATAGAAAGGTAATAATAGATATAAAAGAAATAATAAAATTTAAAATGGTTCTTATGAAAGTAGACATTAAAATTAATTTATTATTCGTGATATAAAAGAACCATCGGGTCAAGTCGGACATGAGGTAAGGGACATCGTCTCAATCTCCTTTCATTAAAGAATATTTTTTTTATAAATGAATTTCTTATAAACTGTGCGTAAAAAATATTTGAATTCTCATTTCATTTTAAAAAGAATATTTTTTCTATGTGGCATTTTAATAAATGACAAAACGGAATGTTTCTTTTTAACCAAAGCGATGATAATGACCTTTTCTGCTGCCAAGAGTGTTATTTGATAATAGGATTCTATAATAGATAGCAGAGTTTCTTTAAAAAGAAAATAAATACCATATACTCTTTTATGTGTTTTGTTATTGAAAATGGTTTGTAAATGGATTTTTATGTCAATATATTTAATTGATATATTTTTATAGATATGTGGATATTTTATCATTCCTTAATATTTGTTATATGTGTTATGAATATATTATGGCTCATGGTAATTGTTACTTATATGGGGTTTCCATGATAAAACTATGGTGGGTGAGCCTGATATAGCTCTGCAATGAATTGGGTAACGTGATGGAGGTAAATGTGAGTGTTTCTATTAAGAAGTTTAGGGAATATACTATGATGGGTATTCCAAATGTAACTCCCAACATATCTTTGAATGCTACAGCATATATATGTAATGTATTCCATATGTTACCTTTATAATTTATGGTTTCTATGTATATTTCATAAATCTTATCATTCCATGAGGTATGTTAATGATCTTATGTTATGTATAAATTGATGATATAATGTTTTCATTCTTTATTTTATAACCCACACTTATATTTTTATTCCAATACTATGTTTTGAAATGTGTTGACATGACATAAAGTTGAATATTGTCATGTATGGGATCAAGGGAAAGTCATGTTGTAAAAAACATGGAACATGACAAGTCTCTTTTTTCAAGAGTTTTTATTTTATGAAAAAAATGGAAACATAGTATAATTTTCTACATTGTAATTTTTGAGATGTAATTTAATAGTCATTGCATTATTCTATAGAACTATAAACCATAAATTTTCCATAATGTTAATTATTCCATTAAATCAACATAATATAATGTATTAAGGATGGGTACTTATAGTTTGTATTAGTAGTCGGTTTAGGCAACATTGGGAGTTATGATATTGTTAAATTAATATCCATATATTATTTTTAGATTATGTGATGATTGAAATGATATAGAATTTAAATATTACAATGTTTCTTAATCTAAGATATCTCTTTTTTTCGAATGGTTTCCCACATACAAAATAGGATAGCTATGAGGGGATGACATCAGAAGGAAGACAACCATCCAAATTAGCAACCTAATATTGTCAAAATAGAATGTAAACACATTGTTGAAGTGATGAAACACCGGAATTATGCTAAAAATTTTGGTTGTATCCAAGAACGAGATCAACCATAACAACCATAAAGGAAACAAGTTAGTAGTAGATCATTTCACGAGGTAGAATCCCCCATCATTCAGAGGATCATCTAACCCTATTCCAATTGAAGGGTGGATTAATGTAGTGGAGATGATTTTTTTTTCATGGGGTGTTCATAACATCAGAAGGTTGGTCTTGTTGTTTACCATCCTTAAGGAGAATTTGATGAGTGGTGGTCGATGAAAAAAATTATATATTGGATAGTGTGAAAATTGATTCCCTTGATTGAGATGAATTCAGTGGTATGTTTCTTGAGAAATTTTTCCTAAGGTTGTTTTTCTATGGATGGAAAAACAATTCCTGGAATTGAGGGAGTCTAATGACTCATTGGATTCTTATGAAGATAAATAAACTCGACAGGAAAGGTATGCACCAAATTTCATAAGATATCTTGGTAGTAAAATATACCATTTTTTCTCAGGATTTATGACAATGTATAAAAGGGGTTTAGATTTTCGAGTGATCAAAAAATTGGAAATACTTGTTCGATGTGTGGAGAAGGTGGAAATGCAGTTTTCTAATGATCATGTGTTCTTTGACAGGAAAAAAAATATGAGGTGGGAGAAGAAAGAGAAGAAATATTCAAAAATATATGATGGTAAGAAACATAAGTTTACAGTTTGTGGAAATTTTTTTAAAAGTAGTGCAGGGTAATGTCTTTTGAATTTTGGTATGTGCTACAGATGTGGTAAAATTGTACATAAGGCTCATAATTGCACTGGAAGAGATCTGGGTAATGGTTGGACATAATCTAATTAAAAGTCGGTAAAATGTTTTAAGTGAAATTGAATGGGTCATTATGAAAATGAGTGTCCAACGAAGATCACAACTAATGAAAGTCATCCAGACTACATGAAGAAAGGTGTGGTGAAATCCATTGATACTACTTCAATAGATGTTGGGCAATCAAATTTAGTATTATTAGGTTCTCTATTTTTTTGTTTCGATTAGGCGAATGTGTTGTTTTAATCAATATCTACAAATTCATTCATTTTTGAGTAGTTTTATAGTAAATTAGGAATTCTATCTCATGATAAGAATCATGAACTTATAGTAAACACACCAGTGGAAATTGTTTTGACAAGAAGAAAACATAATAACCTTCATGTCCTAGTGTGCAGAAATAAATTTCCATTAAAACTTATTTTTTGGCCTCCAGTATATTTATATGTTATTTTGGGTATGGATTGGCTTAATTTTTATCATGATATAATTTTTGACAGAACTAAGGGGGTTTCTTTTTAAAAATATTTATAGTTTCTGTATGAAAATGATCCCAAACATTTGATAACATATCATGAAGCTGAGAATCTAGCAGAATATGGAAATGAATTTTACCTTTCACATAATATTGAAAACAAAGAAACTATTCAGATTAATGATGTGCCAATGGTAAATGGGTTCCTTTTGGTTTTTCCAAATGATTATCCTAGTATTATACATGATCGGGAAGTATAGTTTACTATTGACTTTGTTCCTGATGCTAAGCCAATTTCAAAAATCCATTATCGAATGGCTCAAATTGAACATTTAGAGTCAAAGAAGCAATTACATGAGTTATTAGATAAAGATATAATTAAACCTATCACATCACCATGGGGTTCTACTTTCATGTTTGTTAAAAAAATGATGGTTCTAAGTTACATTTCATTGATTATAGATTAATTAATAACATAACTATTAAGAAACAATATTCTTCGCCTCATATTGATGATTTCTTTGGTCAACTCCATGGAGCTCAGTATTTTTGGAATATAGATTTGAGGTCGGGGTACTGTCTATTTAAATTAATGGAAGATGACATTATGAAGACCACGTATTGTACTAGATATTCACATTATGAATTTTTAGATATGCCATTTGGGTTAAACAATGCACCTGCTATATTCATGGATCTTATGAAAATTTCTTTTGGTTAGTTCTTGGATAAGTTTGTGGTTGTGTTCATTCATTATATTTGGTTTAATTATAAAATTAAAGTGGGGAATGAAGTAAATTTAAGGTTTTTCTTGAAAACATTAAAAGAAATGAAATTGTTTTGGAAATTCACCATGTGTGAGTTTTGGTTATAGTAAATTTCATTCCTTTGTAACATTGTTTAAAAAAATTGTATAACAGTTGATCCTGCTAAAACAATTATTGTTGATGAATGGCCATGTCCCTCAAATATAACTAAGAATCATAGATTCCAAGGATTAAAGGGTTATTACTGGAGTATAGTTGAAACATTTTCATGGTTATCTAGAGCATTGACTAAGTTAACTCATGAAGGTGTTAAGATCATTTGGACAAAATAATTTGATGATTGTTTTCGGGAATTGAAAATATGATTTGCGAATGCCCTAGTTTTGGTACTTCCTTCTAGAAATGGTGAGTGTTTTATATACAGTGATGCTTCATTTAAAGCACATGGTGGTGTCCTTATTTAGAATGATTAGGAAATTTCTTATGCTTCACATTATTTTAACCTCACGAGTTAAATTACCCTACACATGATTTGGAATTAGTATATATTGTTTTTGCTTTAAAATTATGGAGGCATCATCTGTATATAGTAAAATGTTAAATATATATAGAACAAAAAAGTTTGAAGTATAAATTAACTCAGAAAGAATTAAACATGAGCCATAGGGGATGTTTGGAATTAATCAAGGATTATTATTTCACGATCTGCTACCATCCGGGAAAATAAAATTAAGTGGCTCATGCATTGAGTCAAATAAATAATACTTCATTAACCATTCTATGACTGGAATGAGATCTTTTATTTTTTGAATTGATGAACTTTGGAATAAATGTTTTTTGTGTGGTAAATTCCTATGTTTTCATTTAGGTGTCAGTAAAATCATCTGTATCGGATTGAATAAATAAAGTGAGAAGGAAGATAGCGACATACAGAAAAAGGTATAGTTGGTTCTGAAGGGTATGTTGGATGATATTAACATTGATAATTATTGTGTTTTGAGGTTAGTTAAGTGATTATGTGTTCATTGTGTTTCACAGTTGATGAATGAGTTGTTATGTGATTCTCATAGTTCTACATTTTCAGATCATCCTGGCAGTACTAAGTGGTATAGAGATAATGGGGAGTATTACTGGTGGGATGGAATGAAAATATATATTTTGGATTTTAATGTGAAGTGTTTGACTTGTAAAAAGGTTAAAGAAGAGCAGCAGTTATCGAAAGGGAAGTTTCAGTCATTACCGGTGCAAGATTGGAAATGGAAAAATATTTACATGGACTTCATTGTGGGATTACCAAATATATTTCGAGGTAATAATGTAATCTTGGTTATTATTTATTGATTGTATAAATCAGCCAATTTCCTTCCTATTAGAGATACTTTTTCTCGAGATCATCATTCTCGATTACTTGTAAAAGAGGTTGTCATGTTACATAGTGTTCCCCTCACTATTGAATTAGATCATGGTCCCAGTTTTACATCTATCGTTTGGAAAGGACTTAAAAAGACATTGGGTATTGCATTACATTTTTGTACAACTATTTGTCTTCAATTAGATGGGTAGTCAGAATGAAAAATTCAGACATTTGAGGATATTTTTCATGCCTGCTCGATATATTACCAGGGATATTGAGACCAACATATTTCTTTCATTGAATTTTCTTATAATTGTTATTTTTAATCTAGTATATATATGGATCCATTTGAAGCATTGTATGGGAATCGGTGTTGAACTCTAGCTTTTTTGGGATGAATTAGGTGAAAGGAAGTTTATGGGTCTAGAATTGGAAGAAGTGATGGAAGAAAAAGTTCAGTTTATTTAGAATCACATGGGAATAGGTCAAAGTAGGCAGAAACGTTATGCAGATAACTGGATAAAAGATCATTCTTTTCAGGAAGGTGATCATGTCTTTCTCAATGATTCTCCATGGAAATATGTGATGTGTTTTTTTAAGAAGGGAATATTGAGTCCGAGGTTCATTGGACCTCATAAAATCTGAGAAAATGTTGCATTAGTTGCGTACATAGTGGATTTACCTCCATGTCCATTAAAGGTACACAATATTCTTCATGTTTCAATGTTAATAAAGATATGCCAGATCCACCTCATGTTTTGAGCCAAAAGGTAGTTCAGTTTGAAAGGAATGACTCTTGTGAAGAACAACCATCCCATATTCTTGACTGAAGAGAGAAAGTGTTTCGGAATAAGGTAGTTAATCTTGTATTGGTTTTTTCGAAAAACCATATGGATGAAGAGGAAACATGGGAATATGAAAATTCTATGAGGGATAAATACCCCCATTAATTTGATAAGTGAATAAAATTATGAGGACACAATTTTAAAAAGGGGGAAGGATGTAACATCACCTATAAATAAAGAATAAGAGATTTTCATATATATTTATATTTTTTTATTTAAATATTAATTTTTTTATTGGGATGATGTTTTCGATTGCGAACACGATACACAACAATGGATTTCTTTGAAATCCAACATTTCAAACAACGTTTAGTCATACTAAAAAAATACTAATATAATATTATTTTAAATGGAATTTAACACCAAGATGTTCTATTGGTGGGAATGTAAATAACTAACTAAAATATGAATATACATGTTTTTAAATGTTCTTACATTTATCAAATAAATTTTTGAGTCTTAAAATACGAAATAATCAGATTATAAGAATAAATAATATAAAATTCTTTAAAAAGACGATTTACCATCTTTTGATGGTAAACCAGAATTAAATCTAGTTTGGGTCAATTTAAATATTCTATATGAAAAAATAACTTTCTTCTTTAGAATGGGGAAATTAAAATTTACATTGGGTAAATTTTTTGTTTTTTTTCTGATAATGTTCATTTTTAATTAAAAGTGAAAATACTGTATTTTAATTCAAAAATGCCTTTCAAATTAACTTATTTATATGGTTAGATTATATATTTAATTTCTTTAAAAATGTAATTAGATTATTTATTTACCTATTAATACAATTTTGGTCAATGGAATTAATGTCACTTTGAAATTGTATATAAACAAATTTCATTCTTTTGATAGTTATTATTTCATAAAAATACGCTTTTTGTTTTGACAGGGGGAATTAATTTTAAATTTATTTCTACCACATCTATGATTAAAATTTCTAAAAATTTATTATAAATTTGGAAGAAGGATGTTTAAATTTTATAAATATGTAATTTTTATTTTTAGAAATTTTAAATAGTTATATTAGTAAATAATTTATTGACCATCTTTAAAGTGTAAATCTGGTAAATAAGGGTACAAAAATAATTTAATAATAATATAAAATTACTCTAACATGTTTCTTATTTAAAATTATTGATAAATTTATGACAATTGGAATAATTGGGTTTACAATGAGACCCCATGGAGCCACATGGGAGTGATATTATCACTTTATATTAATTAATTTAAAGTAGTGTAAAAATGACTTAAACCTATATCTTTTAGTAAACAAATTATTAGATTAGGTTATATAAGTTATATCATTTAATATAAATATTAATTGGAAATATAAAAATAATTAGTACATCATGATATTTTTTTTATAATATTTATTCATCAAATAAATAAAAATATTTAAGACACATTAATGATGCAGTGATTACCTCATCAATGAATAGTTAAAATAAATGCGATTATAAAGATGAAAATAATATCTAGAACCAGTCCAATTCTTATTAGATGATTTTTTTATAAAACAAGAGTCTTCTTATATTCTACATTAGTGAGTTTTTTATGTTTTATAAGTGAAAATCAATATATAATAAAATAATATTTTTAAACATTCCTAAATATCCTTTCACCCCCTTATAATAAACAGTCACTTCAACCCCATTACTCAAACTTCTCAAGCCCCTTGGCTACTAAAAACTCGCACAATTAATCTACCTACATCCATATCCTTCTTCTAGAGGTCTTCCATTAGGCATAAGGCAATTCAAGTAATCCTTTTGGTTCAATCCAAAGGGAGATACCTCATTTAATGGTAACAACTTCTCCTAAGTCCTTTCATTTTATTTTCTTTCACCGAACCCATATACTATTTTTATTCCATTAAACTATAAAAAACCAGTATACTCAATATAATATGTTGTTTTTATTAGATTTATTCGAACTACACTTACATGCACGTCGATCTAGTGGATAAAGAACATACTGTTTCTATGGACGATGAACTACTGCATCACAAAATAATGATTCTTCAATCTTCCCTTAACCACTCTTCTGGAGGAAATTAAGATAGCACTATATTTATATGTGAAATATATTATATTTATATTGTTTCTATTATTATGTTTTTTTCATTTATATAATACCTTTATGGTTTCCATAGTGGGTAAATACGATAATTTCATTTTAGAAAGTGTGAACTACCGCCAGTTCAAAGTGATATGACTCATTCATTACAAACGTGGAATGTATAATAGATGGATTTAATGATATTATATATGATATTATACTGTAATTATAGCATATCTATGTATATTTATGTTTAATTCCCTTAAATGTAAAATATAAATGAAAGTAGTGTTCATGCGTACGTATGGATTACTGTCTCCATGAATGATTCATTTCATTTAATAGCAAAAAATATTATTTATTATTTTAAATAAAAATATATAATGTATATATATTATATATATGAAATATAAATCCTGAATATAATTTTGGAGAAAATTAAATTTTGACCACATGGTCAATTTAATATTATATCAAGTTCATTTTTAACTCATGTTCTGAACATCGACAAAATTTCAGATATGAACTCAAAAATTTAACTAATTGTTATAGAAAGTTAATAATTGATATAAATTTAAAAATAAACATGAATAATGTTCTTAAAAAATTATAAATTTACATTATTTTATATCTAATGAGATTAATAAATGGTCGAGTCAAGTTGGACACGAGGTAAGGGTCTTTGTCTCAATCTACATTCATTGAGGAATTTTTGTTTTATACATGACTTTCTTTTATATGTTGTATAAAAAACTTGGCTTCTCAATTCCTTTCAGAATAAATCTTTTTCTACTTGGAGTTTTACTAATCGACATATAAGAATGGTTCATTTAAACATATATAGAGACACCGACCTTTTCCACCACCGTGAGTATTTTTTATCACTGCCTTCCATAAGAAGCCTTAATGTTTTTTAAAGGAATATATATACCATATACTCTTTTACATATTTCGTATTGAAAATTGTTCTGATAGTGGATTTTTTATTTCAATATATTGAAATTATATATTGTTATTGAAATGTGCAAATGTTATCACTCAATTATATTTGTTTTAGTTGTCATGAATATGTTATGGTTCGTGGGAATTGTTATGATTACAGGTGGCTCCATGACAAACCCAGGGCTGGTGAGCCTGAGATAGATCTCTAATGCATTAGATAACGTGATATATTAAAACCAAAATTTTTCTACAATGATATTTAAGAAATATATTTTCACGGGTATTCTAAATGTAACTCCCTACATATCTGTGAAATCTACAATGTAATTATGTTATGTATGCCACAAGTTACCTTTACGATTTCTGATTTCTACGTATATTTCCTAAATATTTTGATTTCATAAGCTATGCTAAAGAGCATATGTAATGTATGTATTGAAGATATAATGTTTTAATTCATTATATTATTACCCTTACTATACTTTTTATTCCCATCCCATGTTTTCAAATGTATTTCACAGGAGTTATAGAAGAATATGGTTAATGATGGGATCAAAATAAAGTCATGTTGTCTAAAACATGGAAATACAAATGACTCGTTTTTTCAAGATTTATTATTTTAGGAAAAAAATAAAATTTGATGAGAATTGTTTACATTGAAATTTTTGAGATATAATGTAATATTTATGAACTAATTTTCTAGAACTCTAATCCTAAAAAGATCATCAATGTGAATTATTCATTTAATTACATATTATCTAATGTTTTACGACCGGGTCCTTATAATGTTAACAAATTTGAAAACATTGATCTTATCTAATATTATATCTTATCAAATTTCTATAAGAAGATAAATCATTTATCATACAATATAACTTGTCTTTCAAAATGAAATATTTATTTTTGTTGAATCATCCTTGATTACATCTAACTCCCAAATTAATAACAAATTTCATTTGATGGATTGAAAATAATTACAATATCAATAGCCGTTTTTCATTATATATGTCAATATATCATATTGTATTTTTTCTTAATTCTTAACCATTGTGTAAATTTATTATTTTCCAACATAAATATCCTTATACTATGAATGCTGATTTGGAATCCAAAAGGATTCACTCCATTAGAATACAACATAAGATGAAGGTTTTTCGACTCATTTCGAAATTTATGATACTCATGATCAATTTTAATTCACTGAAGAGAGTGTTCTAGGTGATTTTTTTCCCTTATTTATAAATTTTATTTAAATTCCATGTCAATTTCCTTACAGTATCCAAACGTTGGTATAGGAACCAAAATCATGGATTCATTGGGAAGTAATATAATACATTCAATTGAAATAATTGATCATTCAGTTATCGATATGGACCATACATTGGGAATTTATCAAGTGATTCGCAATATTTTCAAAATACTATACAATAACTTTGATGACTATGTATTCTTTTAATTATCATACCCCCTAAATGTAGAATTTGGTTTCTGAAATATGTTCATTCTGGAAGCTTATAATATTCTAGAACAATATCATTCAATATATAAGGCAGTTCTGTAATGCTATTACTAATACATAGCATCCCAACTTTTACTCAATATTTCATTAGTATGGATTAAAATGATGTGTATTTAGTACAAAAAGTATTTATTGTTGTCTTTTCATCACTATTTTACTTATAAATTAGTTTTGTGTGATCATTATATTAATCTTCAATTCTAAATTTCATTTCCTCAATATGATATTCATAATCATCACACCAATTATCATATCTTCTATAATGTCATTATCATTTTTCACACTTATGATCATATCTTATTATACATATAAAACATTCAGTCCCTTACAGTTGATGAGGCTATTTATATTAATTGTTTATAATGAACAAAATTATGTGTTTGTATCAATGGGAGGAATCTATAATGTAAACTGAAAAGAGATGAAAATGATGACTTAAAAAATACAATAGTGATGCAAATGAATATAATAGGACCAAGAGAAAGAATAATTTAAAATGAATTTCTGACACCAAAAATATATATGGGATTTTATTAATGTGGAATGAGTCCTTAATGTGGCCAATATGGGTAACTAAATAATATCGGTGAAAAATTACAAACCCCCTCCTATGAGGGAAAAGAATTTATGTGATGTTAATACCATAATTGGAAATATTACTACAACTCAAAATCATTTGGACCCATTCATTTTATAAAGACAAGATATAATTTCATTTATTGAACTGGTATGTTCAAAATTTCATTACTAATTCTAGACATTTGTGTAAAAAAATGAAATTTTAATAAAGTATAAGAGATAAAAAAAATTAATGGTGATATCAAACAAGGTGGTGTTTCCTCCTTCCAAACAAGAGGCTATCTAGAGATACAAGAAGAGGTAATCAAATGATCCAACATATTACCATCGCTTTTAATATTGGAGAATTAGTCTTTAAATAAGAGGATGAATTATTGAAAAAATTATCAAACCATTGGTATAGGAACCAAAACCTTAGATATATGATATACAAATGGCTTGGGGGACTGTTGGCTACTATGTTTTCAGAATAGACCTATACAAGACGATTTGGGAAACCATTTGTATTTTTTGGCTATACCAACTATTTAAAAATTATTGGAATATGTAATTTAAAATACCTATAATAAAATTTTGTAAAATCATTGATATAGGTTAGTCAAATAAACCCATTGTGTTTTTTGATTGCCCCACCAACGATTAATAATTCAAACACATAACCACTAAGATACAATGGTTTTTGGAAACATAATATTATAATTTTTTTACGTATATTTTTAATAATTTTGTTCTGTATTCAAAGTGATTAGATAAAAGAAATAATTGAAAATATGAAAACGTATAACAACAATTTTAAAATACATTTTTATGACCTATACAAATGGTTTTTTAAACCATTGAAATATTTATTTTTATATTTGTGACCCTTACCTAGAGATTTGTGAAAAAATAGTGTAGGTTCATTGAAAGTAATATATACTTATAGTATTATCCATACTATTGGTATATGGTCATTTTAATGAATATATGACAACATTTTGTCTAAACCCTTTGGTATAGATCTGACTTATAACAAATGTTCTTCCAAAACCATTGGTATTGGGTCATATGATGTGTTTCATACAAATGGTTTTGGGGAAACCTTTGTTATACCATCATTATATGGTACCAATACCAACCGTTTATCAAAAAGTGGTGTTATAGGTTTATTGTTATAGTTATTGTTTCTAGTAGTGTTGAAACTGGATTGATCCTTTATAACCAGTAAAATGAAGGACAAGAGATGAAACAATGATGAATTAATACCATACATAATTAAAATATAGTATGATTACATGATGACATTTTTTCATCCTGTCTCAAGGGATAACTTCAATCGAGTGAACAATGCATGGGCTTTCCCCACATGTGGATCCCGAAACAAATGGGCAAAAATCTTGAATGTTGTGATAATGCATACCATATGATCACATACCTCAAGAACCAATCCAATGGAACCACTTTCAATGATAGATTGATCCACATTAATCATTTACACAATGGATGGTGGGGGATCCACCTACATAATCACGTAGACAATATGAGGTTAATTTGATGAATCTCATTACACGTCCAAATCTCATTCCAAGATGCAACATGCATGATAAAAAAGATGGTATTTTTTGATATCTTATTAAATAATAAGTCATATATTTTCACACATATAAACTATGATATTGTATAGAGGAGGAATATCATATCTTTGGGTATTGAAGATGAACTATTTGGGAGTTGAGACCCAAATCAATCAACCTTCCCCCCAATACAATCCAAATTTAGTTTCAATGCATGTTACATGTTCGTGGAACCATGATGGTAGAACATTTCATGTATAAGATTTTTTGCTTTAATAATCCAGAAGGGTATCAAATTATCATCATTAATATATTATTTCATTACGAACTATTTTAAAAGGATTAATCCCATGAAATATTTCAAAAATAATGTTCTAATCTTTGGCGGAATCTCCCGGTGGCATAAGTGTCTCTTGAAATCTTCATTTTATATTATATGTATTATGTTTTCCAAATTATAAGTACAATTCACCACATTAAATCCCTAATGGTATTTATTAGAACTCAATATTATTCGTTCAATATCTTATATTCAAGGAATATTATGAATAACCTTCTAACCCATTTCATTGAACCAAACATATCATTTATCAAAACACAATTATTTATTGACATCATTTTAATTGTAGAAAATAGTGGCATCCTCCTAATAAAAAAATTCCTGGGATGTGTCCATCATCACACATTTATAAAAAATACATTTGACAAACAAAAATGTGAATTTGGATATGTCTCTAATCATCCAACAGATTCCCTTTAGATGAAGAACACCAGATCCTCAGATCCTTCCCTATAAAATAAATGGCAAGGGATAAGGGATAAATCACTAATGCCTATATGGGGGTAATATTTTGGTTAAATAATATACATGAATATGGATCTAGGGTTGTAAATCAGGTTTAATCCTTTCTTTTCTAAAAGTGAAATGCAGATCATGTTCGGATATTGATTTCCCATACCAGAACAAGGGTAAGGGATGCCTTTATTATCCCAAAATAGAAAATGAACATTTTTTCTATCGTTCATAAACCAACTGAACATGTCATGGTGAGAGTGAATTCAGTTAAATTATAATTTTATCTAGCATAAATAAATATATAGTATTACTTTTAATTGATTGAAATGCATCCTTTATATGTTCTTCCTTCCCTATATTAGTGATTATATTAATATTCATGCCCTTATTTTTTTGTCTAACAGGTCTGTGATGCTCGAGAGAACCACACTTTTAGTTTGACCAAAAATCACATGGATCCAAATATATTTATTATTCCTAAATATGACCTGAATAACCGAGGATTGGAAAATATCATTCTTTCTACACGTTGTCTCACCTAAGATGATGGAAATTTATGATTTAGAATATTTAACTAAATGTATAAATGCTTTCTCATATTTATGTATATGATGGAAATATATATGAATTCATAATGATCTTCACATGTGAAAAAGAAATCTACCATTGGAAAAGAATAAATAAGAAATAGGGTTACTTCTTCTCCAAACCATCCCACATGAAATATGTTTTCATTAGCTTCCAAAAAAATTTGTTATAAAAAATACCAGCCATCAAGACAAAATGGAATGGGGAATGTGGGTCCACCTATTTGAACCCCTTGGTATGGGTCAACAATTAAGAGAGAGAAAAATTGATATTTATCCAGATGGAGACACAAGAATTTTTTTATGTTGCATCAGAATAATAATAATATTATAATGCTCCATTGATTAAAATAAATATGTATGAAATAACAATTAGGAATTTTTCATTTGTAAAAATTATAATGATATATAACATTTTAATTGTAGTTGAATATATTTTATATTGAATTATTGATACAGTTTTACATACTATGTTGTAATATATTGGTCCTTATTCCACTACCCAAGTGTTTCATCCCGGATCATTTATGAGAACACTTAACAATACTCATAGAAGAATAAAGAATGATACAAAATGGAAACAAAATAAATTACCATTATATAAAACTTTTCATTCATTGATTAAAGAATTATATAAGAATTTACTGGTCACTAAGACCAATATTTATTGAAATGCATGCAAAATATTATTTAGAATCCATTTCCTGAGATTTACCAACATACATTATGACTTGAGAGGTTTGATTTCTCATTGAATTTTGTGGGGGAGGACGATAGAGGATTAATTGAATGAGAGATATTCAATGTGTAAAAGAAACAAGGTCCCTTAGTGTTGAATTTACATGACAATGATGGGTTTATAAGATCATTAAAATATGTATAGATAAATAAGTGTTTTATCAGTCTGAATGTAAGTAGTGTAAAAAACGTTAGGTTTTATAGATGCTAAATTATGCACTGATAAAAATTGTCTTTATCAGTGCGGAAATTATAAAAGATAAAACCTATATTTATCAGCACTAAAATTATAGTTCTGATATATATATGTTTTATGAGATCTATTAATTTTATATTTTATAAGACTAATTAAAAATAAAATAAAAAATATTAAATGAATATGTATTAAAAATTCATTAAAATTTAAAAAAATTTAAAAAATATTACCTTATTAAGGAATATAAAATCTTAAATGCATGAAATTATAAAAATGAGTGAAGTTGAATAATTAAAATTAAATAGACTCCAAGAATATTTAAAAATTAGATATGTTTTATTAATTATATAATGAATTTTTTAAAAAATAAAAATCAATATATTATAAAATGAAGATGAATACATAATGAAAATATTAAAACATTGTATAAGTGTACAAAAAATATTTTCTATGAATAATTACATGAATTATAAACACATACAAAAATATGATGAAAATATTGAAAAATGCATTTAAATAAATTTATTATGTGGATTTCAAAAATTTCAGAAATATTACAACTGAATAAATAAATTTATTATATAGTGAACTTCCATTTCATCTCTTGGGTCCTTCATCAAGCTACACCCACAACATCTGTGATGGAGCATCACCACCATCACTCTTGGATCCATCATCAGGCTATTCCTATAACATCAATGATGAATAGTTTTCACACCCTACATCCACAATCCATCCATCTCACACATTCATCGCCACCCATGAAACCTATCTCTCAAGAATCATAATGATCCCTATGACAACATCACCATCCAAATTCGAAAGTATCTCTATTGAATGCACTATCAAGAGAGTAAAGCATAACCATAAATGACCCCATCCATCATTAGTAGTCAACGTGAATAACCTCTCCGTCATGTTTGTTCATTTAAATAAACACCTAAATGGTCTTAGGGATGGCATATGTTGGGTTTCAATTAATGGGAAAAATGATGTGGGTTGGAGGTAGTCTTATAGGAGTCAATTATATGGATTTCAAACATATTAAAAATAAAAAAATATAATAAATAAAAATGAATAAATAATAATCATATTAGTTACAAACATATTGAAAATCTTCATGATTATTAAATAATTATGTATTAATTGTAAGATAATATTAAATTCAAAAAATAATAATATATGTCAAATATTGAAAATGTTAATAAATTAATGAAACAATATTATAAATGAATAAATTTAATGAAACAAATTACAACATATCTCAAAAAATTAATTAATGACGTTAATAACATGACTTGAAAATTTATAAAACAGAATAAAAAAATAAACAAATATTATTATTACTGCTAATTATATAAGTATGCACTGTATTAATGGTATATAAAAAATTTAATTTTTTGTTAACCATTATAATTCTTCATAATTTTTAAAATGATTTTATTTTATTAAATATTTACATATTTAAGTCTTTATAAATAAATATCCAAATCGATTATGTTAAAAAAATGATATTATAATAAAAATGAATAAATTATTGAATGCACTAAGAATTGATATATATTATGAACCGATAAATAATATAATATTAATTAAAAAACATAAATGTACACACATACATATAGGTAGACATTCATGTACACATACATACACGATGTACACATACACATATTGGAAAACACATACACATACCCATACACATAGGTATAAGTATATAAACATACACCAACATGTATGTATGCACACACATGCATAAAGTTACATACTCACGCATGCACATACATACAGTTCTATACATATTCATATATAAATTCCCATTAAACATAAACTAATTCAAGTACACATACATATACTAATACACATACACATAAAAATGTTTATCAATACACAACACATGAATTTTCATATAAATACAAATCCATACAATTACATACATGTTCTTTAACATACATAAACATTTATACTTATGAATATATAAAAACTTACCACATTAACGTACCCATATACACCAACGAATCACATACAAATTTACATATATATATAAAAACATACATACAGATATACATACATTCCCACGTATATAAACAGACACATAATTACATACGCACACTCATACATATACATAGAAAAACAAAAAAACTCTCACATACATACATGAATACATACACATTCACATACACATATAAATACAATCACACATATTTAAACAAAAACATATATACATACAAAAAAACATTCATATACATTCACATACAAACACATTCCAATGCACATACAGAAACACTTACACATAAACAGACACACACACATACATATGTGCACCTTCATATAAATAAAATACAAATTTATAAATATATACACATACACATTGACATACACATTGACATATATATATATGAATATATAAAAACACATACAGTAACACATACACATCTGTAAAAGATTTTATAGTTGGTGTCCATGAACCAGCAGTCTGTACTCTAGTTACATGATTATTTAATGTATTTAAATACAAAACATATTATTACATATTGTTAATTAGTAATCATTAATATAGTATAATAATGTCCTAATGTATTTGTTGCATTGATAATGTTATAGAAGTTCCTCTGTATGATGAGCACCTTGATGTGCTATGAAAATATTTAAAAATATTGTTTTGTGGTTGAATGACATAAAATGACGGGACATATAGTATACATACCATCATGTGGGAGTATAGGTAAGAAAATAGTACTTCTTCTCTTGAATATAAAAAAATATAATCATTAATTCGGGATATTATGAGAACAACCCCACTAGTAGGAATTCTTCATGTTATTTTGCCATTAGAAATTTTTATATACGATAATATGTAATGGACCGTAGACTTTAATATTATCATTAATTTGATTCTTGAAAATTGAAATTTTACTTACTGATGAATGTTTTCACACCCTAAGTTGATTGGATGCAGGGTATGTTAAGGGTGTCACGAATGAAATGTTATTAATGGATTTTTCAATGAATTATTTACCCCTTCCAATTATAGAAGTTGATATATCATCCCTTTGATGAAAATAGAACTGTCTCCCCATATTTCATGGTCATTGTTTAATGATAAGAATATTTCATGTAGTCAATGAATGATTTATTGAGCATATAGTTTGATTCCACTACCAAGAACCCTAATTGATGAGTTATTAGGACAAGGGGATCATATGAATCAGTTAGAGTTCATATGAGGATGCCATAATTTGAAGTATAATTTCATTTCCTTTGGTACCCTGACCTGTTGGTAGACATTAGTCTCGAAAATTATGCAAACCCTACAAATACAGATGGGAATCAAAATAGAGGGTCACATGCTATGTGTTTTTGATGGTCTCAATTTAATTGAATTTCAATTTAATTAATCAAATAAATATTATTCTCATGACTGAGGAGTAATATTATTCAAGTGAAAATGATCACATAAATTAAATTAATAATTATTTAACATATTATGAATAAAATATATATCATTATTTTTTATAACATTTAATAAATATTTGTTTACGTTTTTTATGTAAAAATATTAATTTATTTGATTAAAATAATATATTTTGGTGTTCATTAAATTGAAGAAGAGTGTAACATCCCAAGTAAGTATTGAATAATATATATTTTTATCTATGTCTATTAATGAATTAGATAGTGTTTTAGAGGCTTAAAATGAAAATTAATCCAATCATAAGCATGGAATACACTAATATTTTTCAAAGATTGTTTACTGCCTTTTGATGGAAAACCATTTTTGAATATATATTTTGAAAAATTTATAAACTATGTTTGTCAAAATAAACTTATTCTTTATTATTGGGACATCAAAATTTACTTTGTGTGAACTTTTGGTATTTTTCTGACAATGTTCATTTTTAATGAATAGTGAAAAATACTGCATTTTACATCAAAACTACTTTTTAATCTAATTTATTTATATGATTAGATTATCTTTTGAATAGTTTTTGAAGTTAAATTAGAATATATTTTTACCATTTAATCCAATGGTGGTCATTGAAATTAATTTTACATTGAAATTGGACTTAAACTGGTGTTAATCTTTTGATACTTATTTTTTCATAAAAACACGCTATTTGTCATGATAGCGGGAATTAATTATTAAATTAATTAATGTAACTTATATGATTTGAATTTAATAAAATAGTAATCATTTTTGAGTTCAGAATATCAAATATAGCTTTGGGTGACGTTTTGTTATTTTTCTGAAAAACATCAATTTTTGATGAATAGTGAAACCACTAAGTGGTACTTATAAAAACTGATTTTTCCATTTAAATAAAATTTTCCCACCTTTGTATTTTGAATTTCACAAATCCAACATACATGGTCGTCATTAAGATGTAAAATTTGGTCCAATGGGATTAAATGAAATTTTTGGTGAATAGTAACTTATTATGTTTTTAATCGCAATTAGTGGTAATTAGTGTAGTTTAATGTAAAAATAATGTTCTAATATTATGAGATGAGCTTGAAAAATGTCCTACCCTCATTAGATGTTTCATGGGCGACCCATAAAATACATGGATCAACTTGGGGTCCCCATGGAGCCGCTATGGTTTGGAAATGACAGAAATAACTTTTTATTTAATGTAAAAGTAAAAATGACACAAACATAAGATGTTTTACAAAAACAATTTTTAAATGAGGTTATACAAGACATATTTTTGACTATAAATATTCATTGGAAAGATAAAAATATTTCCTACATCATTGTATTTGTTTTTAAAATTTTTAGACCTTAAATAAATAAAATTATTTATAACATCATAATGATGTAGCGATTACCTCATTAATAAAGGATTTAAATAAAATGAAAAGATAATGTAAATTCTATGACCTACACATGTCCAAAACCTATTGGGTGGGTATATATCGAACCCTTATCACCTTATCCTGGAATTATATCAATGTGGGACCTTTTAAATCCGATAATCATTTTAAAATAAAGTAATATTTCTTTACTTTCCAAGAGTACCCCTCCTCTCCTCTTATAAAAGGCCCCCACCTCTACCTCCTTACCCACACTCCCAAAGCTTTTGGCTCGGCCAAACTCTACCCATTTTTTCTCTCCACTTCCCTCTCTTACTCTTTTAAGCCTCACTTTGGGCAGAAGTCTTCCCAAGGAAGCCTTTGACCTCAAACCAAAGAGAGTTACCCGATTTTAAGGTAATGTATTCACTTGAGTCCTTTTGTTTTATTTCACTTCTCCAACCCCCTAAACTATTTTTATTCATTTTTTTGTAACATATCCAGTATCATAAATATAATATGATGTTGTTATAAGAAGGATTAAAGCTACACTTACACACACCTGCATCTAATGGTTAAATAACATATTGTTTCTGTGGATGGTGACTTTATGCCTCCCGAAACGATGATTGTTCAACATTCTTTTAACACCTTCAAAGGTGTCCATTAAGATGTCACTATATTTATATATGATATATAATATGTATATGTTTTCCTTAAGATTCTGTATTTTTCATTTTGGGCATTCCTTTATGGATTCCATTATGGGTAAACGCGATATCTTCATTTAAGGAAATGAGAACTACCGCCCCCTCAAAGTGATTTGATTCGTTAAATACCATATGTGGGACATATAAAGGATGGAACTATGATATTATATATGATATTATACTAGAATTATAATATACCTTTATATAATTATGATTCAGTTCTATAAAATACGAAATATAAATGAAATTAGCGTTTATGCGTACGTACGGCTTACCGACTCCATGATGGTGCATTTCATTTCTTACCTCTAAATGATTATATAATATTATAAATGCAAGTATATATTTGATATATATGATATATATGATATATACATTGTAAAACCCCAGATAAATAAAGAATATGACATTTTCATATTTATCCATATTTGTGAATAAAATATTAATATGACTTTAAAGGGAACGCTATGCTCGATGGCGTACCCAACACGTAACAACGAGTTTCTTGGGAATCTTACGCTGCACTGTAATAATAAAATAATATTATTTTAAATGGTAGTTAATATGTAGTCGTTGTATTGGAGGGAATGTATAGAAATATCTAAAATATGATTATATATGTTTTTATATGTTTTTACATTTATCCAATAAAAGATAAAGGCTTAAAATATGGAAAGAATTCAATTTTAGGTGTATATGCCCTAGTTTTCACTAAAGGTTCACTTATCGCCTTTTGATGGCAAACCATCATTAAATATAGTTTTGTTCACTCATATACATTCTATTGGACCATATAAAACTCTTCTTAATAATCGGGACATCAAAATTTACTTTGTGTAAATTTTTGGTATCTTTCCGATAAAGTTCATTTTTTAATGAATAGTGTAAAATGTGGTATTTTAATTCAAAACCTCTTTTTAATATAATTTATTTATATGGTTGTATTATATTTTGAAATTTTTTTAAAGTGAAATTAGAATATATTTTTACCATTAAATCCAATAGTGGTCGTTGGAATTAATTTCACTTTGAAATCAGACTTAAACTAGTGTCAATCTTTTGATACTTATTGTTTCATAAAAACACGCTATTTGCTCTGACAGTGGGAATTAATTATTAAATTAATTAATGTGACTTATATGTTTTGAATTTTTTAATATAGTCTTCATTTTTGAATTTAGAATATCAAATATAGCGTAGGGTGAATTTTTGGGATTTTTCTGAAAAACGTCAATTTTTGATGAATAGTGAAACCACTAAGTGGTACTTATAAAAACTGATTTTTCCGTTTAAATGAAATTTTGCCATCTTTGTGTTTTGAATTTCTAAAATCCAACATACATGGTTGTCATTAAGAAGTAAAATGTGGTTCAATGGGATAAAAATAATTTTTTGGTGAATAGTAACTTATTAAGTTTTTAATCGCGATTAGAGATAATTAGTGTAGTTTTTGGTAAAAATAATGTTTTAATAAAATTAAATGAACTAGACACATGTCCTACCCTCATTGGATGTGTCATGTCCGACCAAGACAATCCATGGGTCAACTTGGGGACACCATGGAGCCACTTTGGTTGGAAAATGACATAAATATCATTTTATTTAATGTTAAAGTACAAATAACACAAACATGAAATGTTTTACTAAATGAATTTTTACATGGGGTTATACAAGTCATATTTTTGACTATAAATATTCATTGGAAAGAAATACAGATTTCCTACATCATAGCATTTTTGTTATAATTTTTAGACATTAAATAAATTGAATTATTTATGACATCATGATGATGCAGTGATGACCTCATTATTTAATGATTTAAATAAAATGGAATGATAATGTAGTATCTAAGACCTACACATGTAAAAAACCTATTGGATGAATGTCTTTCGAACCCTTATCACCTTATCCTATAAATACATCGATTTGGTAACTTTAAAATCCGAAACTCTTTTGAAAATAAAGTAACATTTTGTAACATTACAAGAGTGCCCCTCCTATACTCTTATAAAAGTCCCCCACCTCTACCCCCTTACCCACCCTCCCAATGCCTTTGGCTTGAGAAAACCCTTCCCATTTTGTCTCTCCAATTCCCTCTCTTACTCTTTGAAGCCTCACTTTGGACATAAGTCTTCCCAAGGAATCCTTTCAGCTCAAACCAAAGGGAGTTACCCGATTTTAAGGTAATGTCTTCACTTGTGTCCTTTTGTTTTATTTTGCTTCTAAAACCCCCTAAACTCTTTTAATTAATTTATTTTGGAAAACCTCCAGTATCTTCAATATACTAGGATGTTTTTATAAGAAATATTCAAGCTAAAATTACAGACACCTTCGTCTAATGGTTAAAGAACATACTGTTTCTGTGGTTGGTGATTTTCTGCCTCACGGAACGACGATTGTTCAATATTCTGTTAACACCTTTGAAGGTGGCCATTATGATGTCACTATATTTTATATATGATATATATGGAATTTATGTTTACTATATAATTCTTTATTTTATATTTAAACCATAGCTTTATTCTTTTCATGTTGTGTAAATGCGATAATTTCATATGAGGAAGTGTGGCCTACAGCCTCCTCAAGTGATGTGACTTGTACATGCAATACATGGAACGTATAAAGAATGAAATTAATGATCATATGTGACCTATATAACATATATATTATCCTGGAATTATAATATATATATATATATATCATTTATTTTTAATTCCGTTAATATGAAAAAAAAATGAAAGTAGCGTTCATGCATACGTACGGCCTACCGTCTCCATGAACGGTGCTTTTCATTTTTTAACTCGAAATGATATGGAATAGTATAAAATGAATATGTACTATATATATATATGATATTTTAATAATTAATACTATTCTGGAAATTATTTACTTATAACTACATGGAAAATCATTTTTCAAACAAGTTCATTTTTGACTCATGTACCAAACATCGACAAAAACGTCTGATATGAACGAACATTATTAAACAATTATTATAACATTATAATATGTGATATGAACTCAATAATAATATTTAAAGGAGGTCCTTATGAAATTATAAATTGACCAAAGTTTATTATTCGGGAATATAAAGAAACGAAGAAGACTTGTTGGACTTGAGGTAAGGGATCATACTCCACTCTTTCTTTTTAAGTACACTCTTTTATGTCATTTCTTCTAAGCTCAACTTTCCTATTATTGGGATGGTCATTTATATTGCTCTTACATTAATTTTTATGTTCATATTATGAGAGGCCATATTCTCTCTCATCAATCCATTTTGGAAGTTTTGTGTGGCGCCGTTAGGCTGCTGAATTTTCGTAAGAGATCTAACCTCCCTTTATCTCTTTAAGTACTCTCCTTTATGTCACTTCTTTTAAGCTACTCTTTATTATGATGGGGGATGTTCTTTTATTTTCCTCTTTCTGTAAATTTTATTATAATGTGATGAGATACCCTATTTGATCTCATCAATCCATTTTTAGAAGTTTTAAGTGGCGCCGTCAGGCTGCCGAGTTTTCGTAAGGGATTTTTCATCTCACTCTTATTCCCGTGTGATTTATTCTACATTTGCCACAATTTCCTATGAGTGGTGTATTTACTGCCCATAATTTTACTCATTTTTTATAATACAATCATTTATGAGTATTTACATCAATTTTGTATTGTCCTTCTTTCACGGGGTGCATGTCTCGAAAGATACCCATGTCGGTAAGGGAACCTTTCACCCTCCTCTTTTTAAAAGACTTCTTTTGTTGGGTCTTTTAATTTACATATTGTTATGTTGGGATATGTTCTCATATATCCTTATTGATGTAAATTTTTTGTCCAAGTCATGAGATATCCTTTTTATCTCTCATTAACTCATTTTCTGAATTTTGTGGTGACGCCGTTAGGCTGTCATATTTTTGCTAGGGTACTTCTTAACCCAAATTTGATTCGTTGTGATAATCTTGTACTCATTGAATATGTCATTCTATGAATATGTGTGAATAACCTGTTATTGTTTTACAATTAATATCCACTTATATTGGGTGTATTCGTTTTTCACACATAATTATGTCATTGATTTATCCTTAAACCAAGGATACCATATTTGTATGGGACTTCATCTCAATCTCATTTCATTGAGGCATATTTTGTTTTATACACAACATTCTTTTATATGGTGTATAAATCCCTTTTACTTCTAAGTTTATTCAAAAGGAATCTTTTTTATATGAAGCATTTACTAAACATCAAAAGGGAATGTGTTTGTCGTACGTATGCAGCGACAAAGACTTCTCTGCCGCCGTGACCATTATTTGAGTGTCAGCTTCCTCTACAAGCCATACCTTCTTTTTAAAAGAAACATAAATACCATGTTTTACTTTTCTTTTATTTTGGTATTGAAAATGGTTTTCATAATGTTTTTATATCAATCTGTTGTATTGATATCTTGTGATTGAAAGTTGGAAATGTTATGTTTTCTTTATGCATATTTTAAGTGATACGATTATGTTGAGGTTCTTGGGAATTATTATGAAGACGGGTGGCTCCGTGATAAACTAAGGGCGGGTGAGCCCGATATAGCTCTCCAATGCATTAGATAACGCGAAGGAGTGAAATGTTAAGGTTTCTCCGAAGAGATTTATGGAATATACCGTGGTGGGTATTCCAAACATAACTAAGAGGGTTACTCACTACGTAAGATTGTTATGAATGCCTCAAGTTACCATTTATGTCTTATGATTTCTATGATTTATTCATGATTTGATGAGGTATGTTAAAGTGCCTATGTTTTATGGGTTATGTATGATTTCCTTCTTATGTATATATGAACTCATGTTTCCTTTCCATATTTTTTTAACCCTTACTGAGCTTTTTATGCTCATCCCATGTTTTTGAAATGTTTTTCACAGGTCAAGGGAAAGGTACATGATGTGATGATAGTGTCAAGGATGTGTCAAGAAAGAATCCATGTTTTATTTTAAATATGTTTCCATTGATGGGAAGAATGAATACTGTCTTTTATGTAACCACTTTGTTTAAATGTGGAATGTAATGCAAGTTTCATGATCTAATTCTATAAAACTCTAAACCTGAAAAGATCCACAATGTGTAATCTTGTAATAACTCAAGATTAAGTAAGGTTTAAGGCTGGGGACTTATAGTTGGTATCCGAGGTCGGTTTAGATAACTTTAGAGGTTAGGGTATTCTCTAAGCATAAGTGACAGTACCATAATGGATAGTATTTCAGAAAGAGTCCTAGTTTTAGATAATGTGATTGAGTAAGTATATCTTAGTGGTTATCTCCCTCATTAGTACCTGATGGTATTGTTGATATACTCACAATGATATTTCTGTTTTTAGTGAATGGATGGATCTAGCAGGCACCAAAGTGACAATAGGTTTGAAGGAAACTGTGGTGGTTCTCTGATTAAGAGACTGGATGAAATGGGGTATTTAATGAGGAAACTCATGGTTGTTCTAAACCAACTATCAAGGAGTCATGATAAACCACTTGAACCATGTTATGTTCTGTAATGCATCATGTACGAGATGACCAATCGATGTGGATGTTCATGTAATAATTATAAAGGTAACCATTAGAGTTTATATGATCCTTACTTTTGAGGTAATTATGGGTTACTATATGTTATTATGGAAGTGAAAGGCATGAGATAAAATTGAGGTTAAATTATGTTATGGTTATTTTGATTATTTTATCTCTTTTTGGGGAATGTTTTGAGAATTATATAGTTTTGGAAAAAGGACAACACGCAGACCGTGTGACAACCCGTCACGTCGGACAAAACTGCGGGAATCGAACCCACAACAAAAGTGCAACTAGTATTTATCGCCTACCACTGGACTACATAAAGTCCCTAGTTAGTTTGACTGATTATTTTTAGTTAAATGATTTTATGAATTAAGAGGAAGTTGATTTTGGGTTATCTATGGAAATTTATTAACCTATCATGGAGGATATGTGATTAGGTTAATTACTTTTCAATACGAGACTTTAAGAGCAACTGGTGTTGTTTGGAGATAAAAGTTACGATTTAACTTGGAAGACTATGTGACTAAATCCTTCAAATATTTGGGTTTTAATCTTAGTTTGTTTTACCTTAAAGAATTTTATGGACAAATTGTTTATCGAATGGTCCTCGTTGAACTTTGGGTTTTGTTGGACAAATTTTGGAGATTAAGCATAGATTTTCTTTTTATAGGGTTATCCTTTTCTGGATTATCTGACCTTGTACTAACCTTTTTGGTTTTGGTTTTGGTTAAATCCTAAAGACATGGGATGTAAATAGTTCTCTTTGGTGGATTAGGTGATTCTCTAGAAGTTGATTATAATACTCTTAATGCGAACAAGTCTCCCTAAATACTCGTCTTTTGGAAAAAAAAATATGAGTTTGATTAAGGAATCTAGTAAAAGATGAAAGTCAACATGATAAGTGATTATGTTTCCTTATGAATAAATTCCTCAATAAAAGGTAACTTAAAACAAAAATGTTGTCTATTAACTTTTCCTACTGGGGAATCGAATACTGTTTAACCCATCACATGTTTGTGATTTTCTTATGGTTAATTTTCTCCTAGACTTGTTTACTATCACTCTCCCTCAAGAACATGACCCTTTGATTTTTCTTCCGTGTCCATGTTTTCTACATGGAATCCTAGTATGGGTTAACTCGGGTGACCTCTGTACTTATCTTCCTTTATTTTAAAGTGATTGTTTTACCGACACTTGTTCCGATGTGGGACTTTCATGGATGTGTCCAAGATCAATTTTAAAAATTGCAAGGATGCAATTTCCAAAAAGGGGGGAAGGATGTAACACCCCAGGTAAATAAAGAATATTAAATTTTCATATTTATACATATTTGTGAATAAAATATTAATATTACTTTAAAGGGGACACTATGCTCGATGGCATACCCAACACGCAACAATGAGTTTCTTGGAAATCATACGTTGCACTCTAATAAAAAATAATATTATTTTAAATGGTAGTTAACATGTAGCCGGTGTATTGGAGGGAATGGATATAAATAACTAAAATATGATTATATATGTTTTTAAATGTTTTTAAATTTATCCAATAAAAGATAAAGGCTTAAAATACGGAATGAATTTAATTTTAGGCGTATATGCCCTAGTTTTCACTAAAGCTTCACTTATCGCCTTTTGATGGAGAACCATCATTAAATATAGTTTTGTTCACTCTTATACATTCTATTGGACCAAATAAAACTCTTCTTAAGAATTGGGACATCAAAATTTACTTTGTGTAAATTTTTGGTATCTTTCCAATAAAGTTCACTTTTTTAATGAATAGTGTAAAATGTTGTATTTTAATTCAAACCCTCTTTTTAATCTAATTTATTTATATGATTATATTATATTTTGAATTGGTTTTAAAGTGAAATTATAATATATTTTTACCATTAAATCCAATAGTGGTATTTGGAATTAATTTCACTTTGAAATCAGACTTAAACTAGTGTCAATCTTTTGATACTTATTGATTCATAAAAACACGCTATTTGCTCTAACAGCGGGAATTAATTATTAAATTAATTAATGTGACTTATATGTTTTGAATTATTTAAAATAGACTTCATTTTTGTATTCGGAATATCAAATATACCTTAGGGTGAATATTTTGGATTTTTCTGAAAAACATCAATTTTTGATGAATAGTGAAACTACTAAGTGGTACTTATAAAAACTGATTTTTCCATTTAAATGAAATGTTGCCATCTTTGTGTTTTGAATTTCAAAAATCCGACATACATGGTTGTCATTAAGAAGTAAAATGTGGTTCAATGGGATAAAAATAATTTTTTGGTGAATAGTAACTTATTAAGTTTTTTATCGCGATTAGAGGTAATTAGTGTAGTTTTTGGTAAGAATAATGTATTAATAAAATGAAATGACCTAGACACATGTCCTACCCTCATTGGATGTGTCATGGCCGACCATTAAAATCCATGGGTCAACTTGGGGACCCCATAGAGCCACTTTGGTTGGAAAATGACATAAATATCCTTTTATTTAATGTTAAAGTACAAATAACACAAACATGAGATGGTTTACTAAAACAATTTTTACATGGGGTTATACAAGTCATATTTCTGACTATAAATAGTCATTGGAAAGATAAAAATATTTAATACATCATTGTAATTTTTTTATAATTTTTAGACATTAAATAAATAAAATTATTTATGACATCATGATGATGCAGTGATGACCTCATTATTTAACGATTTAAATAAAATGGAAATATAATGTAATATATAAGACCTAAACATGTCCAAAACCTATTGGATGAGTGGATTTCGATCCCTTATCACCTTATCCTCTAAATACATCAATGTAGTACCTTTAAAATCCAAACTCTTGAAAATAAAGTAACATTTTGTAACTTTACAAGAGTGCCCCTCCTCTCCTCTTATAAAAGGCCCCCACCTCTACCTCCTTACCCACACTCCCAAAGACTTTGGCTCGGCCAACCACTGCCCATTTTGTCTCTACACTTCCCTCTCTTACTCCTTTAAGCCTCACTTTGGGCAGAAGTCATCCCAAGGAAGCCTTTGAGCTCAAACCAAAGGGAGTTACCCGATTTTACGGTAATGTTTTCACTTGTGTCCTTTTGTTTTATTTTCCTTCTCTAACCCCCTAAAATATGTTTATTCACTTATTTTGTAACAACTCCAGTATCTTAAATATACTAGGATGTTGTTATAAGAAGTATTCGAGCTACACTTACACACACCCTCATCTAATGGTTAAATAACATACTGTTTCTGTGGTTGGTGATTTTCTACCTCACGAAACGATGATTGTTCAATATTCTTTTAACACCTTTAAAGGTGTCCATTATGATGTCACTATATTTTATATATGACATATATGGTAATTATGTTTACTATATACTTCTTTATTTTATATTTAAACCATACCTTTATTCTTTTCATGTTGTGGAAATGCGATAATTACATATTAGGAAGTGTGGACTACCGCCCACTCAACTGATGTGACTCATACATACAATAGATGGAACTTATAAAGAATGAAATTAATGATAATATGTGACCTATATAACATATATATTATACTGGAATTATAATATATATATATATAATTTATTTTTAATTCTGTTAATATGACAAATAAAAAAATTAAAGTAGTGTTCATGCGTACGTACGACCTACCGTCTCCATGAACGGTGCTTTTCATTTTTATCTCCAAATGATATGGAATAGTATAAAATGAATATGTACTGGATATATATGATATTTTAATCATTAATACTATTCTAGAAATTATTTACTTATAACTACATGGACAATCATTTTTCAAACAAGTTCATTTTTAACTCATGTACCAAACATCGACAAAAACGTCTGATATGAACTAACATTATTAAAAAATTATTATAACATTATAATATGTTATATGAACTGAATAATAATCTTTAAAGTTGGTCCTTAGGCAATTATGAATTGACCAGTGTTTATTATTTAGGAATATAAAGAAACAAACAAGACAAGTTGGACATGAGGTAAGGGATCCTTCTCCACTCATTCTTTTTAAGTGCACTATTTTATGTCATTCCTTCTAATATCATCTTTCCTGTTATTGGGATGTTATTTTATAATAATATTACTTTAATTTTTTTGTTCATATGATTAGGGAACCTATTATCTCTCATCAATCCATTTTGGAAGTTTTGAGTGGCACCGTTAGGCTGCCGAATTTTCGTAACAGATCTAACCTCTCTCTTTCTCTTTATGTACTCTCCTTTATGTCACTTCTTTTAAGCTCCTCTTTGTTATTATGGGGGATGTTCTTTTATATTCCTCTTTCTGTACATTTTATTGTAATGTGATGAGATACCCTATTTTATCTCATCAATCCATTTTTAGAAGTTTTAAGTGGCGCTGTTTGGCTGCCGAGTTTTCATAAGGGATTTTAATCTCACTCTTATTCCCGTGAGTTTTATGCTACATTTGCCACAATTTCCTTTGAGTGTTGTATTTACTACACATTATTTTACTCATTGTGTAATACTTTAATTTATGATTATTTACATCAATGTTGTATTGTCCTTCTTTCACGGGGTGCATGTCTCGAAAGATACCCATGACGGTAAGGGAACCTTTCTCCCTCCTCTTGTTAAAAGACTTCTTTTGTTGGGTCTTTTAACTTACATATTGTAATGTTGGGATATGTTCAAATATATCCTAATTGATGTAAATTTTATGTCCAAGTGATGATATACCCATTTTACCTCAAATCAACTCATTTTTGGAATTTTGTGGTGATGTCGTTAGGCTGTCATATTTTTGCAATGGAACATTTTATCCCAAATTTGATACTTTGGGATAATCTTGTACTCCTTGAATATGTCATTCTATGAATATGTGTGAATAACCTCTTGTTTTTTTACACATAATATCCACTTATATTGGGTGTATTCTTTTTTCACACATAATTATGTAATTGATTTATCCTTAAACCAAGGATACCATCTTTGTATGGGACTTCCTATCAATCTCCATTCATTGAGGCATATTTTGTTTTATACAGAACCTTCTTTTATACGGTGTATAAACCCCTTTGACTTTTAAATTTATTCAAAATGAATCTTTTTTATATGAAGCATTTACTAAACTACAAAAGTGAATGTTTTTGTCGTACGTATGCGGCGACAACGACTTCTCCGCCGCCGTGACCATTATCTGAGTATTGACTTCCTCTACAAGCCATACCTTCTTTTTAAAATAAAATTAAATACCATGTTTTACTTTTATTTTATTTTTGTATTGAAAATGGGTTTCATAATGTTTTTATATCAATGTGTTGTTTTGATATCTTGAGATTGAAAGGTGGAAATGTTATGTTTCCTTTATGCATGTTTTATGTGATATGATTATGTTGAGGTTCTTGGGCATTATTATGAAGATGGGTGGCTCCGTGATAAACTAAGGGCGGGTGAGCCAGATATATCTCTCCAATGCATTGGGTAATGCGAAGGAGTGAAATGTTAAGGATTCTACGAAGAGATTTAGGGAATATACTGTGGTGGGTATTCCAAACGTAACCAAGAGGGTTACTCCCTACGTAATAATGTTATGAATGACTCAAGATACCTTTTATGTCTTATGATTTCTATGATTTATTCATGATTTGATGAGGTATGTTAAAGTGCCTATGTTTTATGGGCAATTTATGATTTCATTCTTATGTATATATGAACTCATGTTTCCTTTCCATATTTTTATAACCCTTACTGATCTTTTTATGCTCATCCCAAGTTTTTGAAATGTTTTTCACAGGTCAAGGGAAAGGTACATGATGTGATGATAGTGTCAAGGATGTCTCAAGAAAGAATCTGTGTTATATTTTAAATATGTTTCCGATGATGGGAAGAATGAATATTGTCTTTTATGTAACTACTTTGTTTAAATGTGGAATGTAATGCAAGTTTCATGATCTAATTCTCTAAAACTCTAAACCTGAAAAGATCCTCATTGTGTAATCTTGTAATAACTCAAGATTAAGTAATGTTTAAGGCTAGGTCCTTATAGTTGGTATCCTAGGTCGGTTTAGATAACATTAGAGGTCAGGGTATTCTCTAAGCATAAGTGACAGTACCATAATGGATAGGATTTCAGAAAGAGTCCTAGTTTTAGATAAAGTGAATGAGTAAGTATATCTTAGTGGTTTTCTCCCTCATTAGTACATGATGGTTTTGTTGATATACTCACACTGGTATTTCTGTTTTTAGTGAATGGATGGATCTAGCAGGCACCATAGTGACAATAGTTTTGAAGGAAACTATGGTGGTTCTCTGATTAAGAGACTACATGAAATGGGGTATTCAATGAGGAAATTCATGGTTGTTCTAAACCAACTATCAAGGATTCATGATCAACCACTTGAACCTTGTTATGTTCTGTAATGCATCATGTATGAGATGACCAGTCTATGTGGAAGTTCTGGTAATAATTATAAAGGTAACCATTAGAGTTTATATGATCCTTACTTTTGAGGTAATTATGGGTTACTATATGTTATGATTGAAGTGAAAGGCATGAGATAAAATTGAGGTTAAATTATGGTATAGTTATTTTGATTATTTTATCTCTTTTTGGGGAATGTTTTTAGAATTATATAGTTTTGGAAAAAGGACAACACGCAGACCGTGTGACAACCCGTCGCGTCGGAAAAAGCTGTTGGAATCGAACCCACAACCAATGTCTGGTATTTATCGCCTACCACTGGACTACGTGAAGTCTCTGGTTAGTTTGACTGATTATTTTTAGTTAAATTATTTTATGAATTAAGAGTAAGTTGATTTTGGGTTATCTATGGAAATTTATTAACCTATCATGGAGGATATGTGATTAGGTTAATTACTTTTCAATACGAGACTTTAAGAGAAACTGGTGTTGTTTGGAGATAAATGTTACGATTTAACATGGAAGACTATGTGACTAAATCCTTAAAATATTTCGTTTTCAATCTTAGTTTAGTTTACATTGAATAATTTTATGGACAAATTGTTTATCGAATGGTCCTTATTGAACATTTGGTTTTGTTGGACAAATTTTGGAGATTAAGCATAGATTTTCTTTTTAAAGGGTTATCCTTTTCTGGATTATCTGACCTTGTACTAACCTTTTTGTTTTTGGTTTTGGATAACGACTAAAGACATGGGAAGTATATAGTTCTCTTTGGTGGATTAGGTGATTCTATAGAAGTTGATTATAGTACTCTTAATGTGAACAAGTATCCCTAAATACTCGTCTTTTGGAAAAAAATATGAGTTTAATTAAGGAATCTAGTAAAAGTTGAAAGTCAACATGATAAGTGATTATGTTTCCTTACGAATAAATTCCTCAATAAAAAGTAACTTAAAACAAAAATGTTGTCTATTAACTTTTCCAACTGGGGAATTGAATACCATTTAACCCATCACAAGTTTGTGATTTTCTTATGGTTAACTTTCCCCTAGACATGTTTACTATCACTCTCCCTCAAGAAAATGACCTTTTGCTTTTTCTTCCATGTCCATGTTTTTCTACATGGAATCCTAGTATGGGTTAACTCGGGTGACCTCTGTACTTATCTTCCTTTACTTTAAGTGATTTCTTTACGGACTCTTGTTCCGATGTGGGACTTTTAAGGATGTTTCCAAGCTCAATTTTAAAAATTCGAGGACGCAATTCCCAAAAAGGGGGGAAGGATGTAACACCCTAGGTAAATAAAGAATACGAAATTTTCATATTTATCCATATTTTTGAATGAAATATTAATTTTACTTTAATGTGGACGCTATGCTCGATGGCGTACCCAACACGCAACAACGAGTTTCTTGGGAATCTTACGTTGCACTCTAATAATAAAATTATATTATTATAAATGGAAGTTAACATGTAGCCATTGTATTCGAGGGAATGGATAGAAATAACTAAAATATTATTATATATGTTTTTAAATGTTTTTACATTTATCCAATAAAGGATAAAGGCTTAAAATATGGAAAGAATTCAATTTTAGGCATATATGCCCTAGTTTTCACTAAAGGTTCACTTATCGCCTTTTGATGGAGAACCGCCATTAAATATAGTTTTTTTCACTCTTTTACATTCTATTGGACCAAATAAAACTCTTCTTAAGAATCGGGGCATCAAAATTTACTTTGTGTAAATTTTTGGTATCTTTCCGATAAAGTTCATTTTTTAATAAATAGTGTAAAATGTGGTATTTTAATTCAAAACCTCTTTTTATTCTAATTTATTTATATGATTAGATTATATTTTGAATTGTTTTTAAAGTGAAATTATAATATATTTTTACCATTAAATCCAATAGTGGTCGTTGGAATTAATTTCAATATGAAATCAGACTTAACCTAGTGTCAATCTTTTGATACTTATTGTTTCATAAAAACATGTTATTTGCTCTAACAGCGGGAATTAATTATTAAATTAATTAATGTGACTTATATGTTGTTAATTTTGTATAATAGACTTCATTTTTGAATTCGGAATATCAAATATAGCTTAGGGTGAATTTTTGGGATTTTTCTGAAAAACATCAATTTTTGATGAATAGTGAAACCACGAAGTGGTACTTATAAAAACTGATTTCTCCATTTAAATGAAATTTTTCCATCATTTTGTTTTGAATTTAAAAAATCTGATATAAATGGTTGTCATTAAGAAGTAAAATGTGGTTCAATGGGATAAAATTAATTTTTTGGTGAATAGTAACTTATTAAGTTTTTAATCGCGATTAGAGGTAAATTAGTGTAGTTTTTGGTAAGAATAATGTTTTATTAAAATTAAATGACCTAGACACATGTCCTAACCTAATTTAATGTGTCTTGGCCGACCATGAAAATCCATGGGTCAACTTGAGGACTCCATGGAGCCACTTTGGTTGGAAAATGACATAAATATCTTTTTTTAATGTTAAAGTACAAATAACACTAACATGATATGTTTTAATAAAATAATTTTTACATGGGGTTATACAAGTCATATTTTTTACTATAAATAGTCATTGGAAAGCTAAAAATACTTCCTACATCATAGTATTTTTTTGTAATTTTTAGACATTAAATAAATTAAATTATTTATGACATCATTATGACGCAGCGATGACCTCATTATTGAACGATTTAAATAAAATGGAAAGATAATGTAATATCTAAGATCTAAACATGTCTAAAACCTATTGGATGAGTGGATTTCGTACCCCTATCACCTTACCCTCGAAATACATCAATGTGGTACCTTTAAAATCCGAAACTCTTTTGAAAATAAAGTAACTTTTTGTAACTTTACAAGAGTGCCCCTCCTCTCCTCTTATAAAAGGCCCCCACCTCTACCACCTTACCCAAAATCCCAAAGACTTTGGCTCGGCCAACCCCTGTCCATTTTGTCTCTCCACTTCTCTCTATTACTCCTTGAAGCCTCACTTTGTACATAAGTCTTACCAAGGAAGCCTTTGAGCTCAAACCAAAGGGAGTTACCCGATTTTAAGGTAATGACTTCACTTGTGTCCTTTTGTTTTATTTTGCTTCTCCACCCCCCTAAACTCTTTTTATTAAATTATTTTGTAAAATATAATGTATCTTCAATATACTAGGATGTTGTTATAAGAATTATTAGAGATACACTTACACACACCTTCGTCTAATGGTTAAAGAACATACTATTTCTGTGGTTGGTGATTTTCTGCCTCACGAAACGATGATTGTTCAATATTATTTTAACAACTTTAAAGGTGTCCATTATTATGTCACTATATTTTATATATTATATATATGGTATTTATGTTTACTATATACTTCATTATTTTATATTTAAACCATACCTTTATTCTTTTCATGTTGTGTAAATGCGATAATTTCATATGAGAAGTGTGGACTATCGCCCCCTCAAGTGATGTGACTCGTACATGCAATACATGGAACATATAAAGAATGAACATAATGATTATATTTGACCTATATAAAATATATATTATGATGGAATTATAATAAATATATATCATTTATTTTTAATTCCGTTAATATGACAAATAAAAAAATGAAAGTAGTGTTCATGCGTACGTACGGCCTACCGTCTCCATGAACGGTGCTTTTCATATTTATCTCCAAATGATATGAAATAGTATAAAATGAATATTTACTGGATATATATGATATTTTAATTGTTAATACTATTCTGGAAATTATTTACTTATAACTACATGGACAATCATTTTTCAAACAAGTTCATTTTTGACTCACGTACCAAACATCGGCAAAAACGTCTGATATGAACTAACAATATTAAACAATTATTATAAAATTATTATATGTGATATGAACTGAATAATAATCTTTAATGGATTTCCTTAGGTAATTACAAATTTACCAATGTTTATTATTCAGGAATATAAAGAAACGAACAAGACAAGTTGTACTTGAGGTAAGGGATCCTACTCCACTCTTTCTTTTTAAGTACACTCTTTTATTTCATTACTTCTAAGCTCATATTTATTGTTATTGGGATGTTATTTTATATTAACCTTACTGTAATTTTTATGTTCATATGATGAGAGACCCCATTTGCTCTCATCAATCCATTTTGGATGTTTTGAGTGGCGTCGTTAGGCTGCTGAATTTTCGTAAGAGATCTAACCTCTCTCTTTCTCTTTAAGTACTCTCCTTTATGTCACTTCTTTTAAGGTCCTATTTGTTATGATGGGGGATGTTATTTTATATTCCTATTTCTGTAAATTTTATTGTAATGTGATGAGATGCCCAATTTGATCTCATCAATCCATTTTTGGATGTTTTAAGTGGCACCGTTAGGCTGCCGAGTTTTCGTAAGGGATTTTTCATCTCACTCTTATTCCCGTGAGATTTATGCTACATTTGCCACAATTTATATTGAGTGGTGTATTTACTAATCGTTATTTTGCTCATTGTGTATAATACTTTCATTTATGAGTATTTACATCAATGTTGTATTGTCCTTCTTTCACGGGGTGCATGTCTCGAAATATACCCATGTCGGTAAGGGAACCTTTCACCCTCCTCTTTTTAAAAGACTTATTTTGTTGGGTCTTTTAATTTACATATTGTTATGTTGGGATATGTTCTCATATATCCTTATTGATGTAAATTTTATATCCAATTGATGAGATACCGTTTTTATCTCTCATCAAGTCATTTTCTGAATTTTGTGGTGGCGCCGTTAGGCTGTCAAATTTTTGCAAGGGAACTTCTTAACCCAAATTTGATTCTTTGGGATAATTTTGTACTCCTTGAATATGTAATTATATGAATATGAGTGAATATCCTCTTATTGTTTTACACTTAATATCCACTTATATTGGGTGTATTCGTTTTTCACACATAATTATGTAAGTGATTTATCCTTAAACCAAGGATACTGTCTTTGTATGGGACTTCGTCTCAATCTCCTTTCATTGAGGCATATTTTATTTTATACACAACCTTCTTTTCTACGATGTATAAACCCCTTTGACTTATATGTTTAGTCAAAATGAATCTTTTTTATATGAAGCATTTACTAAACGACAAAAGGGAATGTTTTTTTCGTACGTATGAGGCGACAACGACTTCTCCGCCACCATGACCATTATCTAAGTTTCGACATCCTCTACAAGCCATACCTTCTTTTTGAAAGAAAAATAAATACCATGTTTTAATTTTCTTTTATTTTGGTATTGAAAATGGTTTCGAAAATGTTTTTATATTAATGTGTTGTATTGATATCTTGTGATTGAAAGGTGGAAATGTTATGTTTCCTTTATGCATGTTTTATGTGATACGATTATGTTGTGGTTCTAGGGAATTATTATGAAGATGACTGGTTCCGTGATAAACTGAGGGCGGGTGAGTCCGATATAGCTCTCTAATGCATTGGGTAACGCGAAGGAGTGGAACTTTAAGGTTTCTCTGAAGAGATTTAGGGAATATATTGTGGTGGGTATTCCAAATGTAACCAAGAGGGTTACTCCCTTCATAAGAATGTTATGAATGCCTCATGTTACCTTTTATGTCTTATGATTTCTATGATTTATTCATGATTTGATGAGGTATTTTAAAGTACCTATGTTTTATGGGTAAAGTATGATTTCATTCTTATGTATATATGAACTCTTGTTTCCTTTCCATATTTTTATAACCCTTACTGAGCTTTTTATGCTCATCCCAAGTTTTTGAAATGTTTTTCACATGTCAAGGGAAAGGTACAAGATGTGATGATAGTGTTAAGGATGTGTCAAGAAAGAATCTGTGTTTTATTTTAAATATGTTTCCATTGATGGGAAGAATGAATACTGTCTTTTATGTAACCACTTTGTTTAAATGTGGAATGTAATGCAAGTTTCATGATCTAATTCTCTAATACTCTAAACCTGAAAAGATCCTCAATGTGTAATCTTTTAATAACTCAAGATTAATTAAGGTTTAAGGCTGGGGCCATATATACATCATGATTATAATTCTTGGATATAATGGATACATGAACAAATTTTAATTATAAAGGGATTATTTTTTACTCAAGTACCAATGATCGTTAAAACGACCGTTATTAACTTAAATAATTACATAGTGTTCATGACATGGAAATAAGTGATATAAAAGGAATAGTGAACTTGAAAAAGGTTCTTAAGAAAGTATAAATTAACTCAAGTTTATTATTCTGGACATTAAAGAACGATCGAGTCAAGTCAGACCCGAGGTATGGGACTTCGTCTCAATCTCCTTTCATTGAGGCATATTTTATTTTATACACAACTTTCTTTTATACGGTGTATAAACCCCTTTGACTTTTACGTTTATCCAAAGGGAATCTTTTTTATATGAAGCGTTTTAAAAAACGACAAAAGGGAATGTTTTTGTCGTACATATGCGGTGACAACGATATCTCCGCCGCCATGACCATTATTTGAGTTTCGGCTTCCTCTACAAGCCATACCTTCTTTTTAAAAGAAAAATAAATACCATGTTTTACTTTTTTTATTTTGGTATTGAAAATGGTTTTCATAGTGTTTTTATATCAATGTGTTGTATTGATATATTGGGATTGAAAGGTGGAAATGTTATGTTTCCTTTATGCATGTTTTATATGATACGATTTTGTTGAGCTTCTTGGGCATTATTATGAAGACAGGTGGTTCCGTGATAAACTAAGGGCGGGTGAGCCCGATATATATCTACAATGGATTGGGTAACGCGAAGGAGTGAATCGTTAAGGTTTCTCCGAAGAGATTTATGGAATATACTGTGATGGGTATTCCAAACGTAACCAAGAGGGTTACTCCCAACGTAAGAATGTTATGAATGCCTGAAGTTACCTTTATGTCATAGGATTTCTATGATTTATTCATGATTTGATGAGGTATGTTAAAGTACTTATTTTTTATGGGTATGGTAAGATTTCCTTCTAATGTATATATGAACTCATGTTTCCTTTCCATATTTTTTTTATATAACCCATACTGAGCTTTTTATGCTAATCCCATGTCTTTTTTGAAATGTCTTTCACAGTTCAAGGGAAAGGTACATGATATGATGATAGTGTCAAGGAAGTGTCAAGAATGAATCCATGTTTTATTTTAAATATGTTCCATTGTTGCAAAAAAATGAATACTATCTTCATGTAACCACTTTGTTTAAATGTGGAATGTAAATAAAGTTTTATGTTCTAATTTTCTAAAACTATAAACATGAAAAGATCCTCAATGTGTAATCTTGTAATAACTCAAGATTAAGTAAGGTTTAAGGCTGGGGCCTTATAGTTGGTATCAATGGTCGGTATAGATAACTTTAGGAGTTAGAATTCTACTAAATGACTATCCAAAAATATTTTTTTTGAAATGATATAACATTTGAATATTACCATGTTTCTTCATCTAAGACATGTTTGTTCAGAATGGTTTTCCGCAGAGGAAATAGGGAAGCAGTGCTAGGAAGGAATACAGAAGGAAATAACCTTCCAAATCAGCATACTGAGATGGTCAGAATTGGAACTGAATAGTTTTTTGCAGTAATGGCGCAGTTGACTCAAGCGATAAATGGCGGTGGTATCCATACATGAGATCAGTCCGATCAACCGTAGAGAATCATGTCAGTGGTGTAACATTTCATGAGGCAACATCCCCCATAATTCAGAGGATCATCTGACCCTGTGTTAGCTGAAAGGAGGATTAAAGCACTGGAGAAGATTTTCGTTGTAATGGGGTGCTCAGACAATCAAAAGGATAGTCTTTCTATATACCGATTGGAGGGTGAAGCAGATCAGTGGTGGTCGATGGTTAAAAATATCAGGGACGCTGATGAGATTGATGCTCTCGACTGGGATAAATTCAAAGGTATGTTTCTAGAAAAGTATTTTACTAAGGATATTCGACATAGGATGGAAAAGCAATTCTTGGAATTGAGTCAATATGAAGACTTAGTGGCTGCCTATGAAGAAAGGTTCACTCGATTGGCAAGGTATGCTACAAATTTTATCCGAGACCTTGATAGTAAAATCAATCGTTTTTAATCAGGATTAAAGCCAAAATATCGAAGGGAATTAGCTTCTCATGAGTTTAAAAGTTATGAAAAGCTTGTTAGATGTACTGAGAAGGTGGAAATGGAGTTTTTCAGTGATCAAGTGTTCTATAACAACCAACAGAAGAAGAGATCGAGGTGGCATGAGAAAGGTAAGAATTGTTCAAAAAAGTCTGACGGTAAGAAAACTATGTTTCCAGTTTGTGATAAATGTGGAAAAAGGCATGCTGGGGAATGTCTTCTGAATTCCGAAAAGTGCTACTGATGTGGTAATATGGGACATAAGGCTCGTGATTTCACTGGAAAAGATCAAGGAGAAGGTAAGAAAAAATTTGATTTACAGTTAGTGAAATGTTATAAGTGCAATGAGATGGGTCACTATGTAAACGAGTGTCCGACAAAGAGCTTGAGTGACAGGAAGCAGTTAGACTACAAGTAGAAAGGGGTGGTGAAATCCTTTGCAACTACTTCAGCAGATGTCGGTCCATCAAATGATGTTTTATCAGGTACTTTGTTTGTATTTTCAGATTATGCCAGTGTGTTGTTTGATTCATGGTCTACACATTCTTTCATCTCTGAAACCTTTTCTAGTAAAATGGGAATACCAACTCAAGAAATGACTCCAAAACATATGGTAAAAACAACTGGGGGAAATTTTGAGGAAAAAACAATTTATAAGAATCATCATATCCTTATCTGTGGAAAGAACCTACTTGTGAACCTTATTGTTCTACCTCTAGTATAGTTTGATGTTATCCTGGGTATGGATTGGCTCTCTATTTACCATGTTATGATTGACTGTAGATCTAATGAAGTTTCTTTTCAGAAAGACTTTCAGTCTGTGTACAAGAATGAACCCTTATGGTTGATAACTTATCAAGAGGCCAAGAAACTTGTAAAAGATGGAAATGAATGTTACCTTGCACACATCGTTGAAACTAAAGGAACTATTCAGATTAATGATGTGCTAGTGGTAAATGAGTATCCTGATGTTTTTCCTGATGAGTTTCCTGGAATAATACCAGACCGGGAAGTTGAATTTACTGTTGACTTAGTTCCTGATGATAATCCAATTTCAAAACCCCCTTATCGAATAGCTCAAATTGAACTTTTAGAGTTGAAGGAGCAATTGCAAGATTTATTAGAGAAAGGTTTCATTCGACCTAGAACATCACCATGGGGTGCTCTTGTATTGTTTGTTAAAAAGAAATATGGCTCAATGAGACTTTGCATTGATTATAGAGCCTTGAATAACATCAATGTTAAGAAAAAAATATCCTTTGCCTCATATCGATGATTTTTTAGATCAGCTCCAGGGAGCTTAGTTTTTTTCAAAGATTGACCTGAGATCAGGGTACCTTCAGCTGAAGGTAAAGGAGGAAGATATTCCAAAGACCGCATTCTGTACAAGATATGGCCATTATGAATTTGTAGTAATGCCTTTTGGGCTAACCAATTCACCTGCTGTATTCATGGACTTAATGAATAGAATTTTCCATGAGTTCTTGGATAAGTTTGTGGTGGTTATCATTGATGATATTTTGGTGTTTTCTAAAAGTAAAGAAGAGCATGAAAGACATTTAAGGGTTATCTTGAAAACCTTAAAAGAAAAGAAACTGTATGGAAAATTCATCAAGTGTGAGTTTTGGTTGCGAAAAATTTCATTCCTTTGTCATATTGTTTCTAAAGATGGAATAACTGTTGATCCTGCAAAAACAAAAGTTGTGGAAGGCTGGCCAAGACCCACAAATGTAACCGAGATTCGTAGCTTCCTTGGTTTGGCAGGCTATTACTGAATGTTTGTTAGAAATTTTTCATGGTTATCTAGTCCAATGACTATGCTAACTCGTAAGGGTGTTAATTTTATCTGGACAAAAGAATGTGATGATTGTTTTCAGGAATTGAAAAGAAGATTGGTGAATGCTCCAGTTTTGGCACTACCTTCCAGGAATGGAGAGTTTGTTATATACAGTGATGCTTCGTTGAAAATAATTGTTTGCATCCTAATAAAGAATGATCAGGTAATTGCTTATGCTTCACGACAGTTGAAAACTCATGAGGTAAATTACCCTACATGTGATTTGGAATTAGTTGTTGTGGTTTTCGCTTTAAAAATTTGGAGGCATCATTTGTATGGAGTAAAGTGTGAAATATATACCGATCAAAAAAGTTTAAAGTATATATTCACTCAGAAAGAATTGAACATGAGATAGAGGAGATGGCTAGAATTAATCAAGGATTATGATTGTACAATTCATTACCATCCGAGAAAAGAAAATAAAGTGGCCGATGCTTTCAGCCGAAAAAGTAATGCTTCATTAGCAATGTTGCATTTGAAACGTGATCCTTTGGTTAAGGATTGGATGAAATTTAGAATAGAAGTTTTTGGTGCAGGATGTTCTTCTGTTTTGTTTCAGGTATCAGTGAAATATTATCTATCAGATAGAATCAAGCAAGAACAAAAGCAATATAGTGAGTTGCAGAAAAAGGTAGAGCTAGTTCAGAAAGGAAAGTTTCCTGAATTCAACATTGATAATGATTGTGTTTTGAGATTTGGGAAGAGTTTGTGTGTGCCTTGTGATTCACAGTTGAAGAAAGAGTTGTTATGTGAAGCTCATAGTTCTCCGTTTGCAGTTCATCCCGGCAGTACTAAGATGTATAGAGATCTTCGGGAGTATTACTGGTGGGATGGAATGAAAAGATATATTGCTGATTTTACTGTGAAGTGTTTGACATGTCAACAGGTTAAAGTAGAGCAGAAGTTACCGAAAGGTATGCTTCATCCTTTACCAGTTCTAGAGTGGAAATGAGAAAATATATCCATGGACTTTGTTGTGCGATTACCGAAGACATGTCGAGGTAATAATGCAATCTTGGTTACTGTTGATCGCTTGGCCAAATCTTCTCATTTCGTTGCTATACGAGATACTTTTTCCCTAGATCAACTTTCTCGTTTGTATCATAAAGATATAGTCAGGTTACATGGAGTTCCTCTCTCTTTTATATCTGACCTTGATCCCAGGTTCACTTCTAACTTTTGGAAAAACCTTCATATGTCATTGGGTACTAAATTGAATTTTAGTACAGCTTTTCATCCTCAATCAGATGGGCAGTCGGAACGAACAATTCAGAACTTGGAGGATATGCTATGAGCTTGTTCGATGGATTATCAGGGAAGTTGGGACCAACATCTTTCTTTGGTTGAATTTTCATATAATAACTGTTTTCATTCCAGTGTATAGATGGCACCATTGGAGGCGTTATATGGGAAGCGGTGTCGAACTCCAGCTATCTGGGATGAAGTGGGTGAAAGGAATTTGATGGGACCAGAATTCGTAGAAGATATGGCAAAAGAAGTTCAGCTGATTCAGAAACACATGAGAACATCTCAGATTAGGCAGAAGAGTTATGCAGACAACAGGAGGAAGGATCTCTCTTTTGAGGTAGGTGATCATGTCTTTCTCAAAGTATCACCATAGAAAAGTGTGATGTGGTTTGGTAAGAAAGAAAAGCTGAGTCCAAGGTTCATTGGACCATATGAAATTCTGGAGAGAGTTGGATCATTTGCTTACCGAGTGGATTTACCTCTGAGTTTATCTCAGGTACACAATGTTTTTCATGTTTCGATGTTGAGAAAGTATATGCCAGATCCATCTCATGTTTTGAGTCCAGAGGTAGTTCAGCTAGAAGAAAACCTATCTTATGAGGAACAACTGGTCCAGATTCTTGACCATTGGGAGCAAGTGTTACGAAATAAGGTGATTAATCAGGTAAAGGTTTTTTGGAAAAACCACATGATGGAAGAGGCAACATGGGAATCTGAAAATGAAATGAGGGATAAGTACCCCCATTTGTTCGATAAGTAAATAAATTACGTGGACACAATTTTATAAAGGAGGGAAGTATGTAACATCCCATGTAAGTAATGAATAATAGATATTTTTATCTATGTCTATTAATTAATTAGATAGTGTTTTAGAGTCTTAAAATGAAAATAAATCCAATCTTAAGCATGGAATACACTAATATTTTTAAATGATTGTTTTACTGCCTTTTGATCGAAAAACATTTTTGAATCTATAATTTGACAATTTTATAAACTATTTTTGTCAAAAATAAACTTATTCTTTATGATTGGGATATCAAAATTTACTTTGTGTGAATTTTTGGTATTTTTCTGACAATGTTCATTTTTTAATGAATAGTGAAAAATACGGCATTTTACATCAAAACTGATTTTTAATCTAATTTATTTATATGATTAGATTATCTTTTGAATTGGTTTTGAAGTTAAATTAGAATATATTTTTACCATTTAATCCAATGGTGGTCATTGGAATCAATTTTACTTTGAAATTGGACTTAAACTTGTGTTAATCTTTTGATACTTATTGTTTCATAAAAACACGCTATTTTTCATGACAACGGGAATTAATTATTAAATTAATTAATGTAACTTATATTATTTGAATTTTATAAAATAGACATCATTTTTGAATTCAGAATATCATATATATCTTTGGGTGATGTTTTGGTATTTTTCTGAAAAACTTCAATTTTTGATGAATAGTGAAACCACTAAGTGGTACTTATAAAAACTGATTTTTCCATTTAAATGAAATTTTCACACCTTTGTGTTTTTAATTTCAAAAATAAAACATAAATGGTTGTCATTAAGAAGTAAAATGTGGTCCAATGGGATTCAAATAATTTTTTCTGAATAGTAACTTATTATGTTTTTAATCGTGATTAGTGTAATTAGTGTTGTTTAAGGTAAAAATAATGTTTTAATAGTATGAGATGAGCTTGACACAGGTCCTGACCTCATTGTATTTGTGATGGCCGACCACGAAAATCCATGGGTCATCTTGGGGACCCCATGGAGCCAAATTGGTTGGGAAATTACATAAATAACTTTTTATTTATTGTAAAAGTAAAAATGACACAAACATAATATGTTTTACGAAAACAATTTTTAAATGGGGTTATACAAGTCATATTTTTGACTATAAATACTCATTAAAAATATAAAAAGATTTCCTACATCATATTAGTTTTTTATAATTTTTATACATTATATAAATAAAACTATTTATGACATCATAATGATGTAGCGATTACCTCATTAATAAAGGATTTAAATAAAATGAAAAGATAATGTAACTCCTATGATCTAAACATGTCCAAAACCTATTGGGTGGTTATATTTCGAACCCTTATCACCTTATCCTAGAATTATATCAATGTGGGACCTTTTAAATCTGAAACTCATTTTCAAATAAAGTAATATTTCTTTACTTTCCAAGAGTGCCCCTCCTCTCCTCTTAAAAAAGGCCCCCACCTCTACCTCCTTACCCACACTCCCAATGCCTTTGTCTCATCCAAACTCTTATATTTTGTCTCTACACTTCCCTCTATTACTCCTTGAAGCCTCACGTTGGGCAGAAGTCGTCACAAGGAAGCCATTGAGCTCAAACCAAAGAGAGTTACCCGATTTTAAGGTAATGTATTCACTTGAGTCCTTTTTTTCTATTTTACTTCTCCAACCCCCTAAACTCTTTTTATTCATTTTTTGTAACATATCAAGTATCTTAAATATACTAGGATGTTGTTATAATAATTATTCAAGCTACACTTACACACACCTGCATCTAATGGTTAAAGAACATACTGTTTCCGTGGATGGTGAATTTATGCCTCCCGAAACGATGATTGTTCAACATTATTTTAACACCTTCAAAGGTGTCCATTAAGATGTCACTATATTTATATACGATATATAATATGTTTATGTTTTCCTTATGATTCTATATTTTTCATTTTGGGCATACCTTTATGGTTTCCATTATTGGTAAACACGATATCTTCATTTAAGGAAGTGCGGACTACCGCCCCCTCAAAGTGATTTGATTCGTTAAATACCATATGTGGGACGTATAAAGGATGGAACTATGATATTATATATGATATTATACTGGAATTATAATATACCTTTATATCATTATGATTCCATTCTATAAAATACGAAATAGAAATGAAAGTAGCGTTCTTGTGTACGTACGGCTTACCGACTCCATGAACGGTGAATTTCATTTCTTAGCTCTAAATGATTATGTAATATTATAAATGAAGGTATATACTGGATATATATGATATATATGATATATACATCATGATTATAATTATTTATATAATGGATACACGAACAACTTGTTATTATAAAGGGTTTATTTTTTACTCAAGTACCAATGATCGTTAAAACAACCGTTATTAACATAAATAATTACATAGTGTTCATGACATGGCAATAAATGATATAAAATGAATAATGAACTTGAAAATGGTTCTTATGAATGTTTAAACTAACTCAAGATTATTATTCAGGACATTAAAGAATGATCGAGTCAAGTCGGACCCGAGGTATAGGACTTCGTCTCAATCTCCTTTCACTGAGGCATATTTTATATTATACACAACATTATTTTATACGGTGTATAAACCCCTTTGACTTTTATGTCTATCCAAAAGGAACCTTTTTTATATGAATAGTTTTACAAAATGACAAAAGGGAATTTTTTTGTCGTACGTATGCGGCGACAACGACTTCTCCGCCGCTGTGACCATTATTTGAGTTTTGGTTCCTCTACAAGCCATACCTTCTTTTTAAAAGAAGAATAAACACCATGTTTTAATTTTATTTTATTATGGTATTGAAAATGGTTGTCATAGTGTTTTTATATCAATGTGTTGTATTGATATCTTGTGATTCAAATTGGGAAATGTTATGTTTCCTTTATGCATGTTTTATGTGATACGACTATTTTGAGGTTCTTGGGAATTATTATGAAGACGGGCGGTTCCGTGATAAACTAAGGGCGGGTGAGCCCGATATAGCTCTCAAATGCATTGGGTAACACAAATGTGTGAAACGTTAAGGTTTCTCAGAAGAGATTTCGGGAATATACTGTGATGGGTATTCCAAACGTAACCAAGGGGGTTACTCCCTACGTAAGAATGTTATGAATGACTCAAGTTACCTTTATGTCTTATGGTTTCTATGATTTATTCATGAATTGATGAGGTATGTTAAAGTGCTTATGTTTTATGGGTAATGTATGATTTCATTCTTATGTATATATGAACTCATGTTTCCTTTGCACATTTTTTTTATATAAACCATACTGATCTTTTTATTCTCATCCCAAATCTTTTTTGAAATGTCTTTCATAGGTCAAGGGAATGGTACATGATATGATGATAGTGTCAAGGAAGTGTCAAGATTGAGTCCACGTTTTATTTTAAATATGTTCCATTGATGGAAAAAAATGAATACTATCTTTATGTATCCACTTTGTTTAAATGTGGAATGTAATGCATGTTTTATGATCTAATTCTCTAAAACTCTAAACCCGAAAAGATCCTCAATGTGTAATCCTGTAATAACTCAAGATTAAGTAAGGTTTAAGGCTGGGGCTTTATAAATAGTTCCATTGGTCCAAGGCCATGACAATTGATAAATTAATTAGTTATATTTTGTTAAATAATGTTTATCCAGTTGGAGCAAGAAATAATAATAATAATATTATCATTACACGGCCTATCATTTCATTTATGCTTATTTTTTGTTCATGTTTGTGAAACAAAAATAATGGCGATGCTATGGTTATTATGAGTCATGGTTTTTCTCTAATATATTTTATTTTATTAATGTACTATTTCACAAATAAATATTGTATCTAAAAAACGATTTCGATAAATAGGATGTTATGTATATTGTGCCAGACCATGATTAAATGAGAATTGTTGAGTCATACAATTTCACTCATGTCTCCTCTCATCATTCTCTCTCATGAATGAGATATGATCTCCATGACCGAAGAACAAGCGATCAAGAACGATTGATACAAGACATTACCTTCACCACACTAGCACCTAGAAAACCAGTGGAATTATTCATAGACAATTGGGGCACATGGTAATCTCTATTAGAGACATTCTACTGTTAGATAATCACAATTGCGACATTGAAAATCAAGAAGGGTCATTCCTGTAGATCAATGATAATTAATAAAGAAATTACCAAAGAAATAGCTATTTAATTCCATCCTAAATTAATAAATTAATTATAAACAACATGCTCATGACCCTCTTTTTCGAATCTGGAACGTTTCAAATGTTTTTCTAAATCATTTTTTTAATCAATGGAATCAAGCATTCAACATTATATTGATCCATTATTGGTCTTCGATTAAAGAAAAACCAATGTTTATCCCTCCCAACTACCATTATTTTGATGTGTCTAGTTGTTAAAACATTTTTTTGATTGGTCATGTCATCATTTATAATTATTTAAATAATTTCATGATTATTTAGAGTTTAATAAAAAAAATTCAATTCATGTTTATTTGTTGTTGTAATCTGGACGGTCATTTTACCGAATGTATGTTTTCGGTGCCACAAATTATATTTTCCCTAACAAGTATAGCACCTGTAAGGGGTCAATCCACAGGGAACTATGTGGTTATTTTATCTTTTCCTAATGTAGTTTGTATTTTTGTTTTTAGTGACGTCTTCTGAATTAAAAATATACATTTGGTTGGGTTTTTTGGGTACAAAAATAAAAATTGCGTTTTAAGTTTCGTTTAACAAATTAATTACTAAAATGAAGGTAAATACATGAAAATTAGTTTTTATGCAGATAAGGATAGAAATGCCTTGGGGTTATGGATTTGTGATAAGTTGATTATTAAATCATGTTGGTTATGAGGTTGTGTTGTTCATGATAATCCATCTCTCTAGGTTCAATTTGCAATAACGTTTCCTTGGTCTGGTAAACATTATATTTAGCACTGAAGAGACTAACTCCTTAGTCTGATAATTAGTTTCTAATATATATTTATTTGGCTTTGTCCATTTTGATCCAACGATTACTTCAAACGATCATGGAGTTATTCATCATTTTTATTCTTTTGAATCTTTGAAAATTCCTTCATTTATCCAGTTCAGAAAATTCAGTGATAATAGAGAGTGTTTTAAGAAAAATATGTAGAGATTATTAAAACAAACACATATAGAGAAACTTAATTCAAATTACAACTCATCAGTCTCCACAATCCCAACACACATGGTGTTTTAGTTACACATATTGAAAATGATAAATACATAACTATTGATTCACGAGGAAATCATGCTTAGAACGTGAAAAAAGGAATGATTCTTCGGTAGACAGAATCACAGTGGTATGACAGAAGAGTGGCTTTCCTTAGGAGCCTCAACCCTTTCTCCACAAACTACTCACACACACCAACCCTGGTCTAGAGGCCAAGTCCTCCATTTATATAAAATTAAACTACACAGCATGTAGAAATGTACATTCCAGGTACTTTTTTCAACACATTTTTCCCTATTTTCTACACTGGTGGGTGCCCTAGCACGCCGTCTTTGACTTGGAACATGGAGCCGCCTTGTTGGTGAAGTTACATTGTGTGTAGAACCACCATACATGTAACGTAGTCTCAAAATTAGTGAATGAATCGCTTCTAGAAATGACTACATGACGTGTATGAATGGAACACGACGTGTCATCTTCAGCAGACCACATGGGAGTGTAGACTCTTCTCAGCCACCAACCGCTTCTAGAATGGTACACACTGTGTGTAATGTATAAACATGGCGTGTATCAGCTTCTGGTAACATTGGAATGTGTTTGTCCGGGTCAACCCCTGTCTGAGATTGAATGTAAACAGCATGTTTATAAGTACACGTCGTGTAGTTGGAAACTTTTTCTCGGTATTCCCCCATTTTGTGCATTCAGGAAAAAAACATCTGAAAATGAACAAGTTCACCAAAATCAATTTATTTGTCCACTAGGCTATAGATAAATTCTAAAAAAATGTTCTTTTTTTAATAAACTATATGAAAATGTTTGCAAAAATCGTGTGTATCAAACCCCCCCATACATAGTCATTTTCTTGCCCATAAGGGAATCTCAACAACTAATTAAAATAATCTATATTGTAAAAGGATTAACATTAGTTAATCATAAATGTTAATAATAAGTTATAGGAGAAAATTTCAAAAATAATAAAAAGTAGTTCTCAAACTTGGAGATATTCTAATCATGCCTCATATATATGTAAATTAACTACTTTCATCTTCTTTTAACACATGTTTCAACCATTCAAATATAATCAAGAAACATGATGATTTACTTTACCAAAAAAATTCTCAACACTCAAGATGTTTTTAAACAATGTTATGCTCAATCAATGGTATATACACTCTATCTATAGGTTTGCAAGAATTATAATTCTCCACTTTAAGAAATTTGACATTAAAAATCTTGAGGACATTTCAAATAGGATTGGATGTTTCTGTGGCTAATTGTTGGTAGGTAAAGATAGGAAAGATAACTCTAAGTCTTGATAAAGTAGGATAAATTCTCAAATAACAATCCATGATATTTAATAATAAACTCAATGTAAAAACGTCCTCAATAAGCTTAATCAAATGATCTCTTCACCACCATCTCATTTAGTTGAGTATGAGTCACAAACCAACAAATGTGTATATGGTTCCATTGTTTGTAACAATTTGTTTTTGTTTAGAGTTCAAAGGGAATCTTTTTGAATTTCCCAAATAGAGGTTTGGAACGCTTTTTTGTCCAAAATGATCAAGTGGAACTTCCCCGTAATTCATTTGGTTACAATTCATGAATGTATACCATGTGTTTCCAATCCCTTATTTTGATATCAAATAAATATTAATGCAAAATCATAAAAGGATTAGGGTGGGAAGGGAAATAGGCATGTAATATTGCTTCCTATAAAGGGTATCCATGGTCTCTACAGTCTTCATGAAGATAAGATGTACATTAGGGTCAAGATAAAGGGGTTAACAATCATATGACTTGATCATTTTAATGTAATTAAAAAATTCCTCATGTTACAAAAAGAAAACATGCAAATTCTGGTAGTTATGTATATTCTAATAATCTCTCCAGAAAGAGGGTATTAGAATGATTATGACAATGGGGTTTAGAATACCTCATTGGAGTGGGAAAAATAAATAAAGAGAAAATCAGGTCATGTTTGGCAAAATAATTGATTAGTCTAATCGATGTAATTATCCAAGGATTAAAAGTTTGTAATTTATATTATATCAGCAATCATTATAAAATACATACGAATCAAAATAATAATGCAATTTTTAAAATGTTCCACTTTCAACATTATTATTTAAAAATATAATTAAGAAAAAATGCCTTCATGTTTTCAAATATATCTTCTAATAATGATGTCTCATAGAATCTGAAAAGGGAAAAGACTAAAGAGGTTGAGAGACACCCCAATACATAATATCGCACGTGTTACACCTAGTTCCCAATAATGAAGAACAAGTCAAGGTGGCGACATAATAGTGGACAAGACTAAGTGGAAGTAAGGAATGAAGGAAACCAAGAAATAAAAAAAACAATGGAAAAAAGAATACTCCCCTCGTGTCTAGGTGTAGGAAAATGGTATGTGATGTAAAAGCATAGCCCAAAATGTTCCATAGTACCTATGAGGGGGGAAAAAGAAACACTCCAAGCATGCATAACAAACACACGCACAAGATATCACAAAAATATATATACAAGGAAAATAATGTGTCCCAAAACCATTCATGGGGTCCCCTAAGAAGAGGCATCACGAGTACAGAACCAGCCGAGAGAGATGGATCAGGGGACGTGGAAGAGGGAGGCTCAGACTCGGCATTGAGATGGGATGATCGTGATGTAGGAGCTGCGGGTACTGGACTCGAGAAAGGAAGCCCAGTATCCCCCTTGGACTGGCAATAGTGTCAGTGGCAATAGTAGTAGCAGCAGCTAGACCCACAGTAGAGAGTAGAAAAGAATCTCTGGACAGCGTAGTATAAGTTGGTGGAGGAGCAGTAGAAGGGACATGAATTGAGGAAGGTGGATGGGGCAGGGGAATACAATGATGTTGAACAATAAGTCCCAACATCTTCTCTAGGTGGTGCTAGCGGCTGGCGATACAAACTAAGCTCCACTCCATCTGATCATGTCTACTGTCGAGGAGAACCAATACCTATTCCATCCCAGAAAGGTGGAGGGAAATGGAATGATCGACCGAGGGTGAGGGGGATGGTGGGGCTGGTGGTGGTACAGAAGAATGAAGTCTAGAAGAAGAAGGGTTAGTAGGAGGTGGGTGGGGTGGGGAAGCTGGAGGGGTGGAGAAAGAGGAGAAGGTGCATCAGCTGGGGTGGGAGGGTCAGTGTGTGGCTAGGGTCAGGACTGGGCAAGGATGTAGGCACCCCCTACTTCTGGACCAATCCCATTCGAATTAGAATGAGATATTCAATCCGCTGGGGAGAACATAACATGTCATGGGGTAATGAAGGCTTGAAAACCCCAAGGTGTTGGGCTAGGAGAGTGGAATAAACACCACCATTCAGGTTTCCCTGAAGGCCAGTAAACATGGCATGGAAGTAAGAGGCGACGAGGTAAGTGAGATCCGGGTAGTCCATCCAGATAGCATAGGTAAGGAGATCCATGTCATGACTGGTCACAACCACAATATCATCATGGCGAGAGAAAAGAATGGCACTAATGCACCGGTGGGTAAAATGGAGGATGGGGTCAATGATGAGGGTGCTCTTTTATGAGGTAGGGGCGTAGTGGTGGTCAGGCCTAGCTATCTCCCACCATATAGCCACGATCTAAGAGTACTCAGGTTTAGTCAGGGTTGAAACAAGGGGTGGGGTGATGAGATGGGGGTAGAATCCACACCCTCATCCAAAAACAATGATGGTGAGGAAAAATCATTATCCCCCCAGCTGGAACTAAACCATGCGAACCACATCACTAGGGGTCCCCTGGTACTTAGCTCCATCAAACTCAAAAGAGGCTGTGAACTCAAAAAATAAATCACGGAAAACAAGTGTTGTAACCTGGAAAATTGCGAGCAGGGGAGTGTGGCCCAGGAGATCTTAAAACTCTCCCCAAAATCCTAGTTATTGAGGAATGGTGCTTTCAAGGTAGGGGCCACTCAATAGAATCGGATGGCGAGAATAGCGCTGAACCATGTCATGTGCCAGATCGGTGATAGTGAACACCATGCAGGTATAGAGAGAACTTGTAGGTCCCGACCGAGGTGCAGGTGTAGTAGCAGGAGCTGGCCTGTGGGTGGGTCAGTTGTAGTAGGTGAAGGGTCGCTTGATTGGGAAGTCGACGAAGTGCCAGCTACGGAGGAGGAGATCTAAGATGGAGTGGCAGTTTAGAGGGAAGGATAGATGTTTCTCAGACCAGCCTCAGTGGAGGTATTTAGGGGTGGTAGGGTGGCCAATGGAGGGATCTCGTAGACCATAGCATCTGGGTCTGTCTATGTCAGAGGTCAGAGTTTAATTCAATGATAAATGGGCCTCTCTCCTTCAGTGGCAGAGGTCGGCCACTTTCCACGGGATGTATTGTGATCTTACATAACCTGAGAAAAGAAATAAAAATAAAACCATAAAAATTAAAATAAAATAAAATATAAAAAAGTGAGAAATCATAAAAATAAAAGTACACGACGTGTACATCTAGAGTACACGGCGTGTAATACATGATGAGTAGTATCCCACGTTCTCTAGATAAACATGCCTAGGGTGAAGAAGATTTACCTTGTAAAGGTACATGGCATGTATTGAACATACATGATGTGTGCACACAAAGTGGATATGGTCGTGTATTATAGACAAAACGGCCATGAATTTATCAATTCAAAGAAAAACATGTCATGCCTTGTATGGGAAAAACACAGCGTGTTCATGACATGAGGAACATAGTCGTGTGGGGTCTAGAAATGGCCCGACCGAAATAAAAAAGCTAGATGGCGTGTACTGAACATACAAGACGTGTATTAGAACATGGGGTGAGAGGTCGTGTAAAATTATACACACGGAGGAGCCAAATGAAACGTTATACGTGGAATGTACCAAACACAAACACCGTGTACGTGAAACTGGTATGTGAGGGCGTGTGAAGAAGGGTACTTGGTCACGATGAGGAAAGTACACAGTGTTTACCGAACATACACACCGTTTAAATTCAAAATGCGATGCATTTTGTGTGTGGTCGTGTACAAAATTACATGGCATGTGTTCTTCAATTCATGGTCGTGTATCGCGGAAGGCGAACCGTCGTTAGATCCAAAAATACCCTAAATGATTATGAAAACATGAAATAGAGAGTGTAGATGGGCGTACCTTGACCGAGGAATGCAATGCAAGAGAAATCAGAGCTCAAAACGAACCAGAACGATGGATCTGAAGGTGGGGTGTCTGGGTGGTGTTAGGAAGAGGAAACAAGAAGAAGGGGAAGAGAGGGGGAGCCGCAGGAAATGGGCTGAAGGTGGGTGGTCCTTGGCTTATATAGCCACGGTACACAACATGTACTTATGGACTACACACCTTGTAAGAAAATATAAATAGGAAGAACCTTGTGCTGAAGGTAGGTTAGGAGTATTCGAACCGGGGACGACTCTGATAAAATCCAAACACCTTGCCATCAGCATCTCCATCATCCCTATTAATTAATTAGTTTCTCTATAGATTTATACTATTATTATTATAAATTAAAAATATAAGTACCCACTTTTTAGTATAAGTGGGACACTACGTGTAACCTCCGGGTTGCCTCCCAGGAAGCGCCTCTGTTTTAGGTCATTTGATCGACTGAATTACCTTTTCTTAATTTAGAGGGGTGGTGGAGATTGTTCCCACTGTATCTGTCACGAAACGTCCTTGGGGCCCATGTCGTGACTACCCCAAGCCCTCCGTCCATAGTCCCGGGGTTGGCGACTATCATCAAAGGTGTAAATCCCGATAACTGGGAAGGCATTGCCTTTATAAATGTAAACTAAACACCACAGAGTACAAGCGGAAGTAATCACTAGGTGAAACTGAATACAAGAAGTGCTGAAAGTAAAGGGGGCCGGAAATACAATCCCAACTATAAAGTACAAGGTAAAAGACAAAACAGCTGGAAGTTGACAAGCAGCTCCTGGGTCGTCCACCAAGGATCCTACCTGAAGGGTAGGCATAGATAGCACAACTCTTAGACCGTCCACCGAGGATCCTACCTGAAGGGTAGTTACAGATAGTGCAGCTCCTTGATCGTCCACCACATATCCTACCTGAAGGGTAGGTACAGATAGCCTCCACAACGCTCTCGCCCGTCAACCTCCTCAGAGTATCATCTCGCCATGAAGTCCACCTCTAGATACTGACTCGCCGTGAGGTCCACCTCTAGGTACCATCCAGCCCTCGAACACTCGGCCTCTGTCAACACTACCCGTTGTCTGCAACCAGCAAAATGAAGTGCGGAAATAGCCCGTGCAGGGGTGAGTAAAACAATACTCAGTAGGGACCCCGAGACCCTCAAGGTCTCACTAAATCCAACAAGGATAACCACAAGGAAGTTCTCAACAGATATCCTATACTTAGGTATATGCCCATACATATACCTAAGTTATCAAGTAAGCCATCTCAATCATGAGGAAACATAAAGATTATGAAGTCAACGGATAACCACTACCCAGGTATATTCCCATACATATACAAAAGTTATCATGTGACCCATCTCAATCATGAGGAAACACAATGATCATAGACTCAGCTCAAACCAGGATTTTCGATTATCGAAACTGTAACTGCTGAAGAGCCTTGTCTCTGGAGTGTACAGTGATCCTATCACGACTCCGAGGTAATAACCTAAGACTGTTGAGGTACTCAACCAGTCGAGTACTGTGGGCCTGCAGCTACAACCAAGCACTTCCCACCATGGGTCTGCCTTTAAAACCAAGCACTCCCCCTCATAGCCTCCAGAGGTACTCCTTCTATTGAGTACCGCGAGTCTGCCGCTACAACCAAGTGCTCCTCCACCGTGGGTCTGCCGCTACAACCAAGCACCTCCCACCATGGGTCTACCGCTACAACCAAGCCCTCCCCCTCATAGCCTCCAGAGGTACTCCTTCTGTTGAGTACCGCGGGTATGCCGCTAAAACCAAACGCTCCTCCTCCGTGGGTCTACCGCTACAACCAAGCTCTCCCCACTTGGATTTCCGAAACTCACTGAGTCGATCGATCAGTCGTCGTCAAGTCTCATTCGGCTACACGGTCTTCGTACTCTGCATGCTCGTCTTTGGGAGGGTCCTCTCCACGAGCTACTGTTTGATACTCCATGTACCACAAAGTCCCATGGAGAAGTATCTCAAAGGACTGCCTCGTCATAGGGGTATCAACACAACAGACGGTGCGTCAATCAGACACCTGATCTGTGAGTTATTTTCCTTTTCGTCCCAGGGGCCCGGTTTGTTTCGTGTGCGAACCAACCTGGCCGTATCTTAACTGTACCCCGAACTCTCATTGGGAATACTAATATGGACCGTTTCTCAACGTGATCACCAACGCCACTGACAGTTCTTCAAATTGACATCCAGTCTGAATGTTATCATCTTTTCCGTTCGAGGGACCCAGTTGGATTTTAGGTACAATCCAACCTGACCACTATCCAACTGCAACCAAAACTTAGGAGAAGTATGCCAAAACTTCCACCTCATCAAGAGTAATCCAACTAAGTCAATGGTACGTCAACCGGACGTACGGAGCTCAAGATATAAGCGTCTCCGATCCGAGTGCCCAGTTGGTTTCAGGTTCGAACCAACCCGGTCGTACTTAAAATTACACTGGTTAATTAAACCGGTCATACCACTGCGATTCATATGGAAAAACACACGATATGGACTACCCATTGGTCCAAAACAGATAGTCATTGAAAAAGTTGCATTTCACCGCAACACGCGTGAACCGGGCACCGTGGGGCCCGTGCCTTGACCTCGATATAAATATCCAAAATTGTTCTTAAAACATTTGTCTTAATTACAGGGTTGCAACGTCGCAGACGGTTCGTCATTCTGACACCGTATGAGAGAGATATGTCCGATACAATATCCTGTAATAATAATAATATTATTATTATTCGGTGTTTCATGGGCCCGAGCCATGATCTAGAATTTAATATCCAACATTAGACTTGAATCGACCAACGTAAAGATAGAGTCACATCACCGCTGACGGTGAGTCAATCAGACCACACACGCATGAGTTATTTCGGGTCAAAGATTTAATAATAATATTAAATCTATTATGTATGAGTGTTTCGGGTACCTGATCCAATAACCCGAAAAAGTCATTCAATTTTGGACTTGGAATGTCCGTCTCTAAATCAGGGTCCCACCACCAAAGATGGTTCATAAAACCGAGGTCTTACGGGGAAGTTGCATACAAAAATTTGTTTTATCATCAAAAGTAATAACAACAATATTTTATTATTATTATTAATTACTTATTTATTTACTATTCCTAACTACAAATCAATCCACGTTTTTTTGGAGCCCTTCTTGGGTGCTGGAAACATACACCATCAATTAATACCATTCTTTTTACTATTATATCATCAAATTAAACTTTATCTCTCCCATCTATCAATTCCTTCAAATTTTAGCGCCTCCAACCCAAACCTCCAAACCCTATCAGCTAGCCCTTCATGCAGTTTTCTCTTCCACCCGAAGTCATGCCTTGAACACACGACAAAATGACACCGCCTTGTCGCCCCTTCCGTGGGTTGCTGTATCTTCGTTAAAAACCTAAAAATTGTGAAAATCGCATATTTGTGATCATCATGTCGAGATCTCCGCATCCGTATGCTCAACGTAACATTCAATTTATAGCACGCTTAATTATTTGGCGACGAATAATGCACGACAAACGAAACAGAAAGGTTCACGGTCTATGTGCGGATCGATAACCATATTTTTTTTGGCCACCGTCGTTGAGATTCATGAACAAGTGGAATTAACACAGTGATATTTATCATACTTCAAAATAAAACCCCTACCTCAATTCAAGAAGGTTTATCACTTGACGAAGGTAGGAGATGCTAGCTTTGTTCTGTTGGCGTTGTCACGGGATGACACCGTTGCTTCTTCAACGTCGAGATGGAAGAAGTCGAGGTTGGCGCCAGTGTTCATTGCGTTCATCAATGAGGAAAAAAAGCCCTTTAAATCCTCCCAAATCCCCTCTCTCTTGACTCTCCCCACTAGTGATTATGTCAACACCCATAATAATAAAGTATAACCATTTATTAAAGAGTTGGCATAATTATTTCAAGAGAATTTCGAAAACGTTCCAAATAATTAAAAGATGTTTAGTTCATTATTGAAGAGGGTTGGCACATTAAATTTAAGGGGTGTTAAAGGGGGGTTGTAGAGAGTATGGGAAGATGAGAGTTTGGGGCTTGTGTGGGCCCCACCTCTCATATATCCACACATGGGAGGATTTAACTTCCTTTGATATAAATTTGTTTTAACAATATTATTTAACTTTTCTTAACTAAACTCAAAAATTAATAAAACTCAACCTGTTTAAAACGCAACTGCGGTAAAGGTTCCCTTAATCAATTACATGTGATGCGAGTTCATCAGCGCCATTGGATTTCAATTCCGAGCACCGGTTGAAAAGATAGAAAAACCCGCACGTACGTTTACTGAACGTACCCGAAAAAAAGTTCGGAAAATTATTATCAGTCACCCTCGACCCGCGCCAGTCGAGGTTAGGCTCTGCCTAAGTAAAACACGCCCCAACGAACCAATCGATACTCTCGGATTTTCAATCTGAGTTACTGTTTAGAAGTTATAAATTTTACAATTAAATATTTGTCACATAATTATATTATTTGCGGCCAAAAACTAACTTTTTTGGGTGGCACATTCCGGCAAAAGTTAGTATCTTTTTAAATAAAACATGGAATCACGAGTTCAGAAGTGGTCTCGGATTTTTAATCCGAGCTACCGTTTGTGAGTTATAAGCATTTGAAAAATAAAATAATTTATTTAATTATTTTATTTATGGTTAATCCATTTTTGGGATTTCTCATAGGAGGCCTATGCCGACTAAAATTAAGTCGCGCCTAGGGTAATCCTGCTATCCTAAGCGCAACGGTGCCCTCGGATTTCTAATCCGAGAATCCTTTTAAGAGTTACTCCACTTTTTCAGGAAAACTGCTTAATCTCATTAATTTATGCTTAAAAAAACTTCGGAAAATTATTCCGGGCACACCGGGCCTCAGAATTAGGTACTGTCTGAAACCGCACAGTCAAAAAATTCCTAAGAAATTATGAAACAAAATTTCCCTGAAATTTCTAGGTCTTTACATTACTCCCACCTTAGGTCTTTACGTCCCTGTAAAGCTTCGACACACACTAGGGGAAACAAAAAGTGGTACTGAGCACGCATCTGAGCCTTCCGCTCCTATATGCTCTCTTAGAGGTTCTTGTGATGCCTCGGGTTTCCTTTTCGCCGACCAAGGAAAACCCATCCCATCGTTGTAAGTAAACCACAACCTTTTTTTCCTAATACCGTTAATCCGTTTATGAACTATGATTGCCCAGTCCATACCCAAACTAACGTCATAAGGCCTCGACGCTGTCACCAAGAGGTTCCAACCGAAACTCTCACCTCAAGGGTCAGATCACACCTATCGGTGTAAGTGTGTTTATTGAGTCTCCTCTCAATGATATCTACAGACGTGAGGGTCAAGACAACGGTTTTAACCGGAAACTCTAGGTCTGGACAAGATTCATGGAAGGAAGGAATGATTATTACCTATGTCTTTTGATATGGCAAGTCGTAGTAGACACAGACTGTACCTCAAATCATTCTTAGAGCCCTTGGGTCACACCCCGTGACAACATCCATCTATTATATTCCCCTACCCTCCAACTCCATGAGCCTGGCGGGGACTACAATGACGGGAGGTTGTAACATGTTGAAATGTACAACACCTCATATTGCACTCTTAGCTTGGCTTCCATGTCTGATACTCTGCAGATTCATCTGTCCTTAACACTTCCTCTTCTTGAAACATTTACCACGCCCATGTCTCCAAGACTGGCACTAGTTTCCAACTTTCCAACTACTAACCATCACTAACTACATCCATTTAGTAAATAATTCTCAACCACAAAGGTTCTTTCTAGCACCCTAGCCTATGTAGTAATGCATAGAGGAGAGGTTCTGGCTCGGATATCCTTAAACACACCACGATCATAGGTCCGAGCTCTATAGAACTGATCGAATCGTATTCATCGAGTACCCGGAATGCTCGGTACACCTCGATGAATACTCACCTACCGAAACGTCGTCCTGCCGAAGCTATATAAGCTCTAGAAAACTCTCAGCCACCTCCTCGAGCCAGTCCTCAGCCTCCTGTGAGTCAGGTTCGCCTCGGAACTTGAGGGTATCTGATGTTGGAACATGTGTAAGGCAGTAAGCCTACATGTGTCATCTACTGGTACTGTCGGTTGTAATTTTTGACCAATAGGTAGTGATGTATAGTTGACACACTACCCAAAGGCACTATCTCAGGCATCGGTCCATGTACTGAAGCTTCATCACTATGCGGACTATCCTCATGGTATTCACTGTATAGAACTAGCAGCCAAGTCCACCGTCCACTCCACTGATGTCTCAGCTAGGCGAAATACTCTAGAAATCACCTTCAGCCAGTGCTCTCCTGTCTGGGAACCTTCCTCACCTCGTAACCTCGGAGGACTCTACTATTGGAAATCGTGCAACACGCTCTGCCAGCGTGGACTGTTCGCTAGTATGGCTGGTGGCATCTGCTCCCCAACAGGTGGTGGTGGTTCTGGTACACCACCCAAGGGTGCCAACATAGTAAAATGGTCCCCGCACCGGAACATCGTCACTCGGTGGGCCATCATCATGTACTATATCAGAACTCCAACTGACTGTCTGCATGGAGACATCCTGAATAAATACGACACGGTCAAACGATTTATACCGGGTGGGCTGACCTAGTTTGAGCTGACTTAAAACTTTTGGAAACACACACGCAATCAGTGTTTTCGTGCACATAGTCGGAAATCAGAAGTCAGGGTCTTGGTGTACATATATGGTAGCTGCCGCACCAACACTGAACTCCCTGAACTGAAAACCACACTCGGTACCCTTAACACTATTGCTTCACAGAAAGAAAAAATCAGAGTCCTAAGTTCTGCGGTAGAACAGACACCTCTGATACCAATTTGTCATGACCCGTCCTCGGGGCCCGTGTCGTGACTACCCCAAGCCCGTCTTCCATAGGCCAGGGGCTGGCGACTAGCACCAAAGGCATAAATCTCGATAACTGGGAAGGCATTGCCTTTATAAAAGTAAACTAAACACCATAGAGTACAAGAGGAAGTAATCACTAGGTAAAATTGAATACAAGCAGTGCTGAAAGTAAAGGGGGCTGGAAATACAAGCCCAACTGTAAAGTACAAGGTCAAATACAAAATAGCCGGAAGGTGACAAGCCACCCATGGGTCATCCACCAAGGATCCTACCTGAAGGGTAGGTACAGATAGCACAGCTCCTAGACCGTCCACCACGGATCCTACCTGAAGGGTAGGTATAGACAGCACAACTCCTTGATCGTCCACCACGGATCCTACCAGAAGGGTAGGTACAGATAGCCTCCACAACGCTCTCTCCTGTCAACCTCCTCCAAGTATCGTCTCGCCGTGAAGTCCACATCCGGATACTGACTCGTCGTGAGGTCCACCTCTGGGTATCGTCCAGCCCTCGAACACTCGGCCTCTGTCAACGCTGCCCGTCGTCTGCAACCAACACAATGAAGTGCGGGCATAGCCCATGCAGGGGTGAGTATAACGATACTCAGTAGGGATCCCGAGACCCTCAAGGTCTCACTAAATCGAACAAGGATAACCACAAGTATGTTCTCAACAGATATCCTCTACATAGGTATATGCCCATACATATACCTATGTTATCTAGTAACCCATCTCAATCATGAGGGAACACAAAGATTATGAAATCAATGGATAACCACTACCCAGGTATATGCCCATACATATACATAAGTTATCAAGTGACCCATATCAATCGCGAGGAAATAAAATGATCATAGACTCAGCTCAAACCAGGATTTCCAATTATCAAAACTGTAACTGCTGAAGAGCCCTGTCTCTAGAGTGTACAGTGATCCTGTCACGACTCTGAGGTAATAACCTAAGACTGGTGAGGTACTCCACCTGTCGAGTATTATGGGCCTACAGCTACAACCAAGCGCTTCCCACCATGGGTCTGCCGTTACAACAAAGCACTCCCCCTCGTAGCCTCCAGAGGTACTCCTTCTATTGACTTCCACGGGTCTGTCGCTAAAACCAAGCTCTCTCTATCATGGGTCTTCCGTACAACCAAGCGCTTCCCACCATGGGTCTGCTGCTACAACCAAGCGCTCCCCCTCATAGCCTCCAGAGGTACTCCTTTTGTTGAGTACCGCTGGTCTGCCGCTACAACCAAGAGATCATCCACCATGGGTTTTCCGCTACAACCAAGCCCTCCCCATTGGGCTATCCGAAACTCACCCATTCGATCGATCAGCTGTCGTCAAGTCTCAGTCGGCTTCACGGTCTCCATACTCTGCACGCTCGTCTCCGGGAGGGTCCTCTCCATGAGCTACTGGTCGATACTACAAGTATCACAAAGTCCCATGAACAAGTATCTCAAAGGACCTCCTCATCATAGGGGTCTCGAGACAACAGACGGCGCGTCAATCAGACGCCCGGTCTGTGAGTTATTAGCATTTTCATTCCAGGGTCCCGGTTGGTTTCGTGTGCGAACCAACCTAGCCGTATCTCAACTGTACCCCGAACTCTCATAGGGTATACTCATATGGATTGTTTCTCAACATGATCCCCAACACCGCTGACGGTTCGTCAAATGGACGTCCAGTCTGAATGTTATCATCTTTTCTGTTCGAGGGATTCAGTTGAATTTCAGGTACAATACTACCCGACCACTATCCAAATGCAACCAAATCTTAGGAGAAATATTCCAAAAGTTCCCTCTCATCAAATGGAATCCAGAAAAGTCAATGGTACGTCAACCGGACGTCCGGAGCTCAAGATATAAGTGTTTCCGCTCTGAGGGTCTAGTTGGTTTCGGGTTCGAACCAACCCAGCCGAACATCAAATGACACTGGTTAATTAAACTGGTCACACCATTGTGATCCATACGGAAAAACAAACGAGATGGACTACCCATTGGTCCAAAACGTATAGATGGTGAAAAAGTTGTGTTTCACCGCAACACGCGCGAACTGGGCCTCGTGGGGCCCGCGCCTCATCCTCAACCTAAATATCCAAAATTGGTCTTAAAACATCAGTCTTAATTCCAGGGATGCAATGTCGCAGATGGTTCTTCATTCTGACACCGTATGAGAGATATGTTCGATACAAGATCCTATAATAATAATAATATTATTATTATTCGGTGTTTCGTGGGACCGAGCCACAAACCAGAATTTAATATCCAACATTAGACTTGAATCGACTATCTTAAAGATAGAGTCACATCGCCGCTAACGGCGAGTCAATTGGACGTCGCACGCATGAGTTATGTTGGGTCAAAGATTTAATAATAATATTAAATCTATTATGTACGAGTGTTTCGGGTACCCGATCCAAAAACCAAAAAGAAACATTCAATATTGAACTCAGAATGTCCGTCTCAAAATCAGGGTTGCACTGCCGCAGACGGTTCGTAATACCGAGGTCGTACGGGGAAGTTACAGACAAAAATGTGTTTTATCATCAAAAGTAATAACAACAATATTATAATATTATTATTAATTACTTATTTATTTACTATTCCTAACTCCAAATCAATCCACATTTTTTGGAGCCCTTTTTGGTTGCTGGAAACATACACCATCAATTAATTCCTGTCTTTTTATTATTATATCATCAACTTAAACATTCTGTCTCCAATCTATCAATTCCTTCACGTTTTAGCACCTCCATCCCAAACCTCCAAACCCTACTAGCCAGCCCTTAATGCAGTTTTCTCTTCCGCCCGAAGTCATGCCTTGAACACATGCCGAAATGACACTGCCGCGTCGCCCCTTCCGTGGGTAGCTGTATCTTCGTTCAAAACCCGAAAATTGTGACAATCGCAGATTCGTGATCCTCGGGTCGAGATCTCCGCATCTATATGTTCAGCGTAACATTGATTTTTTAGCACACTTAATTATTTGGAAACAAATAAAGCAAGAGAAACGAAACGGAAAAGTTCACGGTCTTTGTGTGGATCGATAACCATATTTGTTTGGCCACCATTGTTGAGATTCATGAACAAGAGGAATTAACACATGGATATTTTTCATACAAAAAAATTAAACCCCTACCTCATTTCAAGATGTTTTATCACTTGAAGAAGGTAAGAGATGCTATCTTTGTTCCGTTGACGTTGTCGCGGGATGACGACGTTGCTTCGTCAACGTCGAGAAGGAAGAAGTTGAGGTTGGCGCCAGTGTTCTTTGCGTTCTTCGATGAGGGAAAGAAGTCCTCTCAATCCTCCCAAATCCCCTCTCTCAAGACTCTCCCGACTAGAGATTATTCCAACACCCATAATAATATTGTATAACCATTTATTAATGAGTTGGCATAAATAGTTCAAGAGAATTTCGAAAACGTGCCAAATAATTAAATGACGTTTAGTTCATTAATAAAGAGGGTTGGAACATTAAATTTATGGGGTGTTAAAGGGGAATTGGAGAGAGTTATGGGAAGATGAGTGGTTGGGGCTTGTCTGGGCCCCACCTCTCATATATCCACACATGGCAGGATTTAACTTCCTTAGATATAAATTTGTCTTAACAAATTTATTTAACTATTCTTAACTAAACTCAAAAATTAATAAAACTCAACCTGTTTAAAATGAAAATGTGGTAAAGGTCCCCTTAAGAAATTACCGGCGATGCGAGTTCATCGGTGCCCTCAGAATTCAATTCTGAGCACCGGTTCAAATGATATAAAAAACCTGCACGTACGTTTACTGAACGTACCCAAAAAAAAAGTTCGGAAAATTATTATCAGTCACCTCGACCCGCGTCGGTCGAGCTTAGGCTCTTCCTAAGTAAAACACGCCCCAATGAACCCATTGATACTCTCGGATTTTCAATCTGAGTTACCGTTTAGAAGTTATTAATTATACAATTAAATAATTGTCACTTAATTATTTTATTTGCGGCCAAAAACTATCTTTTTCGGGTGGCCCGTGCTGCCAAAAGTTAGTATCTATTTAAATAAAAAATCCCATCACGACTTTATTAGTGGTGTCGGATTTTTAATCCGAGCTACCGTTTGCGAGTTATAAGCATTTAAAAAAAAATAATTTATTTAATTATTTTATTTATGGTTAAGCCATTGTTTGGATTTCTCATAGGAGGCTCGTGCCGACTAAACTTAAGTCGCGCCTAGGGTAATCCTGCTATCCTGAACGCAACGGTGCCCTCAGATTTCTAATCCGAGTGACCATTCAAGAGTTACTCCCCTTTTTCAGGAAAACTGATTACACACATTAATTTAAGCTTAACAAAACATCGGAAAATTATTCTGGACACACCGGGCCATAGAATCAGGTGCCGTCTGAAACCGCGCACTCACAAAATTCCAATGATATTAAGAAAAAAATTCCGTGAAATTTCCGGGTCTTTACAGTATCGTCCATGTGATTGTAAATATTCAATTGTTGGATGTTCACCTTTAACGGTTGACCATTCTCCATTTTAATTCCCACTGCTCCATGGGTAAACACTTGTATGACATGGAAATGTCCCGACCTACTCGACTTGAGTTTTCCTAGGAATTGGGGAAGAAGCGTGTTTAAGAGGAGTACCAGATCATTGAGTTGAAATGTTTTTCAAGAAGTCATCCTATCATGGATGGCTATTTTCCTCTCCCTATACAATTTATCATTCTCATACGCCTCCTTTCAAATTTCATCGAGTTATGATATTTAGAACTTTCGCCTCTCTGAAGTTGCCTTCAAATTAAAATTTTGGGCATTGACGGACAAATATGCTTTTTGATCCAGTTCCACTGGTATATGGAATGGTTTTTCATAGATGAGGTATAATGTTGACATCCCATGCGGTGTCTTGAAGGCGGTACGATAGGCCCACAAAGCATCGTCAAGATTTTTGGACGAGTCCATATGTGGGGTATTCACTGTTTTCTCTAAAATTAGTTTGAGGTCACAGTTAGAGAGATCCACCTATCCACTTGATTGGGGATGGTACGGTGTACCCATTTGATGCATCACCCCATATATCCACAACACTCCTTTCATTAATACGTTTTCAAAGTGAGTCCCTCTGTCGCTGATCAGTACACGAGTAATGAAGAACCTATTGGAAATGTGTTTTTGTAGAAAGGTCACAACTACCTTGGATGTGTCGTGTGGTGTCGAAGTGACTTCCACCCATTTGGAGACATAATAAATGTAGACTAGGATGTATTTATTCAAAAAAGAAGGGGGAAATGGTCCCATTAATTCGATTCCCTAGACGTCAAAGATCTCGAACTCTAGGATGGGGTGTCGGGGAATCTCGACTCTACATCACATTTTACCTATACGTTGGCATGGATCACAACGGGAAATATTGGCTCGTGTATCTTTATTCATGGTGGGATAAAAAACCCATATTGCAGAATCTTTGATATGGTACAGTCTGGCCCATGATGTCCTCCAATGGGTGTGGAATGAAAAAATTCCAAGACCCGTTGATCCTCTATCTCTGTGATGCACTGTCGGATCACCCCATCTCCACAGGATCAGAATAGGAGTGGGTATTCCCAGAAGTATCGCATAACATCAGAGAGGAATCTTGTCTTTTTCGGGAAGGAGAGGTTTTGGTGGACAGAACCTGTAAATATATAGTTAGAAATATCCACAAACCAGGGCCTAGGGGACTCAAAAATTGAAAAGAGATGATAATCAAGAAAATCATCCCTTATCTCTTGATCCTATTCTTTCTCCATGTGTGGCAGCTCCAGATGGGATAGATGATCATCAACCATGTTCTCACTCCCCTTCTTATCACTGATCTTGAAATCAAAATCTTGTATGAGGAGGACCCATCAAATCAATTTGGGCTTTGCATCTTTCTTGTTTAACAGGAACTTAAGTGATGCATGGTCACTATAAACAATAACATTAGACAGCACAAGGTATGAAGGAAACTTGTCAAAAGTGATTACTATATCTAGAATCTCCTTCTCTGTAGTAGTGTAGTTTAGTTGGGCCTCTTAGAGTGTCCTACTGGCATAGTATATTGTTCAGATTATTCGGTCCAACTGTTGACCCAGAAAAACTCCCAACATATAGTCGATGGCATCACACATCACATCAAATTGTGTCTCCCTGTTGAGGGTAATCATCACTGGATATTCAACCATAAAATTCTTAAGATGCTCAAAAGCTATGGTATATGCCTCATTGAATTCTAAAATAGCATGCTTAGTCAGGTGGTTGGTCATGGGCTAGGATATCTTTGAGAAATCACAGACAAATCACCGGTAAAAACACGTATGTCTCATGAAGCTACTAGTGGATCTAACAAAAGATGGAATGGAATGTCGTGAAATGACTTCTATTTTTTTTAGATCCATCTCTATCCCCTTTTCTGAAATTATGTGGCCTTGGACTATGCCACTTTTCACCAAAAAATGACACTTTTCCTATTTCAAAACTAGGTTATTGTTTTTGCATCCTTCCAGTACTAGCTCCAGGTGCTGAAAATAGATTTTAAATGACTTCTCATAAATGAAAAAATCATCAATGAAGACCTCCTGGATTTGTTCCTCCATGTTGTGAAAAATAGCCAGCATAAATCACTGGAATGTGGAGGGAGCGTTGCACATACTGAAAGTAATCTTGTGGTAGGAAAAATTACTGTATGGTCAAGTGAAGGTGCTCTTCTCCAAATCCTATGGGGAAATGGAGATCAGATTATACCCAGAGTATCCATTGATGAAGCATCAATAATATTACTTTGATAGCCTTCATAGAATCTGATCCATGAAGGGTATTGGAAAATGATCATTCCTTGTGGCGTCATTCATCTTACTGTAATCAAAAATGAATCTCTATCCCGTGACTGTTTGAGTGGGGATGAGCTCATTCTTGTTGTTTCATACCATAGTGTTTCCTCCCTTTTTAGGGACCACTTTTAGGGGACTCACCCACGGGCTATCTGATATAGGATAAATGATGCATGCATCTAAAATCCTGATTACTTCATTCATTACGATATCCTTCATGAGAGGGTTTAGGCTCCACTGGGGTTGTCAAGATGGATTTTTTCCTTCTTCGAGTATCACCTTGTGGGTGAAAATGGTAGGGATGATACCTTTCAAATCTACAATAGTCCATCCAATTTCTTGCATTATCCACTTCAATAATTGAAGAAGTTCATCCTTTTGTGCCTGGGATAGTGATGCACTATGTATAATGGGAAAAGTATGATGATCTCCCAAATGCCCATACATTATGGATGGTGAGAGAGGCTTCAATTCTCGTTCAGGTTCCTTGAGAACTGAATGTACCAGTTGTTGTACTTCTTCCCTCTCTAGGATGTCAGGAATGATAGCTCATGGCCGTAGAGGCCGCCCTAGCCTTCAATGAATTTCAGGTCCTCTAGCGCTTCATCAGTGGGCATGTCTGAAAAAATCGTATCATCTGAAATGGAAGAACATACTAGATCATCTGCTTTTCTGCTCAGTTTCTCATCCATGATAGTCACTATGTAGTAGCCCTCATGTTCAGATAACGATTCTTGTTTGATGGGCATTATAAAATTTTTGGAGACTCCTTCTTCCCCTACCCAAAAAATCAACTCCCCCTAGTGCTTGTCGATCAAGACTTTACCTATGTCCATGAAAGGTCTCCCAAATATAATAGGTGCCTCTTGATCCTTTTTGATGTCTAGGACAACAAAATCTACTGGGAGTATCAATCATCTCACCTTCATAAGAACATCTGCCAGTAGCCCTTTTGGATATTTAATTGATCTGTCAGCAAATTGAAGAGTAACTCGGGTAGGCTTCAGATCATGGAGTCCGAGCTTTTGTAAAACTCCGAATGGCATGAGGATTACACTGGATCCTAAGTCTCATATATATTTTCCAAATTCACAGGGTCCGATTGTACAAGGGATAGTAAAGCTACTTGGATCATGTAGTTTCGGAGGAATGGAATGTTGTACGACTGCGAAGAACTCCTTTGTCAGTGCAATGGTTCCCAAATCCTCCATCTTTATTTTATTCGAGAGTATTTACTTCATGAATTTTTCATATGTGGGCATTTGTGTCAGAGCCTCTACAAATGGGATATTTATGTGCAGCTTTTTGAATACTTCGATGAATTTTACAAACTGGTGATCTGTCTTCCTTTTCTTCATCCTCTCTGGAAAAGGTAATGAATGCTGGAATGGTTTGACGAACACGTTTCCTTTGCATGGATGAGCCTCTGGTGATGGATTTTTGAATGAAGAGGGGTGTGATATTGTACCTTTGTTGTCATCAGGGAGTATAGGTGATGTTGACTTTGTTGGTTCCTTCTGATGAAGATTCATTCCACTTTGTAAGGTGATGGAATGTGCCTCTTCCCTAGGGTTATTTTTCGTGTTTCCTGATACTTTACCAGGCTGTCTCCCTGAGAGCTAGTTCTCTAAATGACCGATTTGGTTTTCGAGGCCTAGAATAGATGAGTCATGGTTCTGAAATCTGCTCTCAACAGTTGATATGAATTTCGTTAGAGGATCCATTAACCTTGAGATATTCTCTTAATGAGGAGGTTGTGAAGCTGGTGGAGGTGGTTGATGCTAAGGCTGCTATGGGAAAGGGTTTTGATACCCTTTCTGATGGTAGGAGGCTGGTTGGATTTGTTTTTTCCTTGGGTATGGGTTTTGATATTGTGGCTGATTGTAGCTGGGTGGTCGTTGGGGTGGGGGATTCTACTGCTGTTGGCCCCAGCCTGTGTTCTGATTATCTCGCATTACCGGGTTCTGGTACTGTGGATACTGGTTTCACCCTATGATTTGAGAAACATTACTTACCTCTCTTGGCAAATGGTCTAAATAAGGTCCAAGGAATTCTCCCAGGATGTGGTTGTTCCCAAATTCACAGCATGCTGGATGGTTCTCCACATGGACTTGAGATTCACCCTTGAGATTCAGTGCATCGATCATTTTAGAAACTTCATCCAACTGGGAAGTAAGCATGGTTGTAGAATCAAGACTATGCATACCTCGTTTTTGGGTCCCCAGCTTGGAATTCCACTGGAAGCTGTTGGCAGACATATCTTCCAGCAGTTTGAAAAGTTCTTCGGGGGAATTTCTCATTACCATACCTCCAATAGATGCATCCATCACAGTCTTTTTATTTGTTGTTACTCCTCCATAGAGGGTTTTGTATTTCATCCAGAGTGGAAGTCCATGGTGTGGTAATTTACATAACATTTCCTTGAAATGTTCCAATGATTTTTACAATGAATCAGATTCGTGATGCTGAAAGTTGTGGGTCTTGTTCTGTAGGGTTACCGTCTTTGAAGGTGGAAAATATTTGGACAGAAAGGCCTAGGCTAGCACCTATTAGGTGAGAATAGATCTTTGAAGAAACCCTTTGATCTTGTCTTTTACCTTGTCCTGTAGATAGAAGTGGAAGAGGAAACAACGAATGGCGTCCTCAGACATGCCATGGTAATAGAATGTATCGCAGATCTCTAGAAAGATGGAGAGAAGGTCATTCGGGTCATCACTAGGAAGGCCTGTGAACTAAACAGTGTTCCAAATTAACATCATGATAACAGGATTGATCTCGATGTGTTGGGCCTGTATTGGAGGACAAACGATGCCCGTATCAGCTCCATGGATCGATGGAAGGCCATAATCTATAAGAGTGCATCTCGGAGGTTGGTGTTGAGGAAGGGGAACTGGCATGAACTGTTTGACATGAGGGGTGTAGAACGGCCCTTGAACTTGGTTGAAATATGTTATCTACTCTGGTTGGAATTGTTGGAGTTGTTGCAGATGGTATTCTGTAGCATGTGGACTTAGTTGGTTCTGGTTTTCACTTAGACCTAACGGTTTTCTAGCCCCTTGGAGAATAGTTGGGTTGCCTTCCTCATTCTGCGCTAGTGGATTGTTTGGTTGTGTTCGTCCATGAGTGTTCGTTGGATCCTCAATAACATCCATTCGATATCCAGGTCAGTTAGGAAAAACCCTAATGACTTTGTGCCCTTGGAATGAGTGAGGTGGCCTCTCATACAGTTAAGGATCTGCACACAAAAGAACAGCAAGCGTAAACAAGGGAAAATAAAGATAAAAAGGAATATGATTTTGAAAATATATTTTTTCAATTTGATAGTTTTTATTTTTAGTGAAATATGACACAAAATTAATTAAAACAAGAATAAAATTAACCCTATTTTTTCTCGGAAATAGAGCTAAAATTTGGACAGTTTATTTACAGAATATATGTTTTCAGTATCCCAAATTATATTTTCACTAACAAGTATATCACCAGAAAGGGATCGATCCATAGTGAACTATGTGGTTATTTTATCTTTGCTTAATGTAGTTTGTATTTTTTTTTAGTGAGGTCTGCAAAATAAAAAATCGAATTTTTGTTGGTTGTTTTGGGTACGAAAAGAACAATTGGTTTTGAAGCTTTTTTAAAAAAATTAATTACTAAAATGAAGGTAAATAGGGTAAAATTGGTTTTTATGCATATAATGAAAGAAATGTGTTGGGGTTATGGATTTGTGATAAGTTGATTATTAAATCACATTGCTTATGAGGTTTCGTTATTCATGATAACCCAACTCTCTGGGTTTAATTTGTAACAGTGTTTCCTTGGTTCGATAAACATTATATTTAGAACTGAAGAGACTAACTCCTTGGTCCGTTATTTAGTTTTTAACAGATATTTATTTGTCTTATTCCATTTTTAGCTGATGATTACAACCAATGATCATGGAGTTATTCATCGTTATTCTTCTCTTGAATCCCTCAAAATTCCTTCCTTGGTCCGGTTTAGAATTTTCATCGATAATAGAAAGTGATTTAAGAAATATACTAAGATATTATCAAAACGAACACATTTATAGCAAATTAATTCAAATTAAAACTCATCTGTCTCTACAACCCCAACACATTGGGTTATTTAGGTACACATATTGAAAATGATAAATACATAACTATTGATACTCGATGAAATCATGATTGGAACTTGAAAAAATGAATGTTTATTCGGTAGATGGAATCACGTTGGTACGATGGCAGAGTGACTTTCCATCGGAGCCTCAACCCTTTCTCCAAAAACTACTCACACACACTACCCCTGGTCCGGAAGCCAAGGCCTCCTTTTATATAAAATTAAACTACACAGTGTGTAGGAATGTACATGCCGTGTTCTTATTTTCAATTAGTTTTTGTTCCTATTTTCTCCGCTGGTGGGCAGCCTAACATGCCGTCTTTGACTTGGAACACGGCACCGCCTAGTTGGTGAATTTACACGACATGTAGTGCTGCCATACATGACATGTAGTCTCAAAATTCGGCTACCAAACGCTTCTATAAATGACTACAAGTTGATCCATCTTTGGCCGGCCACATGGGCGTGTAGACTCTTCTCGGCCATCAACCGCTTCTAGAATGGTACACACGGCGTGTATAGTGTAAACACGGCTTGTACCGGATTTTGGTTACATGGGAATGTGTTTGTCATGGACAACTTGTGTCTATGAATGAACATACACAGCATGTTTATAAGTACACGCTGTGTAGTTGGAAATTTTTTCTCAGTTTTCATCCTTTTTGTGAATTTTTCCAAAAACCTTCTGATAATGAACAAGATCACCCAAATCAGATTATTTGTCCACTAGGCAGTAGAGAAATGCTGAAAACTTGTTCTTATTTTTCGATAATGTATATGAAAATGTATGGACAAATTATGTGTATCGTAATCATTATTTTGAGATATGTTCTTCTACTTTCTGTATATCACTGATCTAGCGTAAATTAATAATTTTATTATTAATATTAAGTTGATGATCCCATTAGGAGGCACCAATGATTTTTTTCTAGGATAAATTATAGCACACGTCATGTATTCAGAGTTATACATTGTAAAATATTCTGTAAATGTCGTATAATCCATATTACACACAAGGTAGTTGTGTTCATAGAATCATGAGTATTTCGACAATTACACAGGTCGTGTTCATTAATGAAACATGGTGTAGATTATTATTACACCACCAATTAACCGGTATAGATTGTCACAAAATCAACCAAATTACATGAAGTGTGGACCCCTAGACATCTCATGTAGTCACTTCGGTTCAATGGACAAATCATGTATCCCATCAATAGCTAAGATGACTGATATTAGTTTAACGGAGAGACCACACAGTGTGTGGCCAACTGGACCATCATTACAGTCCATGATTTTCATATTATACCTCAAACACCAAATCCATTGGAATGTACTTCTGATAGAAGGTCAAGTCATTACATTCCATATAGTCAGAAATACATGTTATTTACTTTTACAGATTAAACTGAATTAAAACATTAATGTTTTTGTAATGTTTATAATTGCATATCATGTAGAATTTATTGGGTGTTCACCGTGTTACCTCCAATTATATGGAAGTGAATATCAAGGAAATTCCGAAAGGGATTTGTTAATTAACTATATTAATTAATTAATTTTAGCATGATTTATCTTAATAACAATGATTAATGAATTGGATTCTATTTTTATGAAATGCATAATTTGTATTATATTTGTGGATGATCATTTCCAAGACCATAACTTTGTATGTGATTGGTATCATTACAAATTATTTTAAACTAAATTGTTCACATGCATTCCATTTATCATCATTAATATGTAGGGAAGTCATTGCCATTTTTTAATTTATGTAAACCCCCTTTTTACCCCTCACCTACATGTGAGTTATAAATCATATGTAATAAATGGAGATCCCATGCTTTTTGATGATGTTCAAGAATGTATATGAGGAGAAAAAAAATCCATGGAATTGCAAAGGTGAAAATGTGGAAATCTATAGAGAGAAACAATAAATGGTTCAAGGGGTTTCCTGTAAAGACCCCTAAATTTCAAGGGAATTTTTTTTCTTAATTTTCTTTGGAATTTTTCAAGAGCGCAGTTCTTGACGGCACCTGATTCCAAGGCCTGGTGTGCCCGGAATCATTTTCTAAAGTTTGGCTCAGGTACGTTCAGTGAACGGACGAGCGGGTATTTCTAACTTTTGAACCGGTGCTCGGAATCGAATTTTGAGGGCACCGATGAAATTGCAGCTCCGGTATTCGCTTAGAAACGCCTCTTCCGGAGTTCTGTTTTCTCGGGTGTGGTTTGTAATTTTTGGGCTTCAAGTTAAGAAATAAAATAATTTTTTGTCAACTTTATTTTATTCCACTTAAGCCACATGGAAGCCACTTGAAGCCACTTAAGGACGACTTAAACTGAGTTGATCCGGATAGGGTACTATCCAGAAATATCCTACCCTCTTTGTAGGATATTTGTGAGGTAGGGCCCGCACGAGCCATGTCGTTGCATTCTACTAAGTAACGCACCCGCGAAAACCCGTCATTATGAAAGTCAACTGACGCGTTTTCTTAAATTCTTAACTGACAATTTAATTGGGCGGTTTATTTCATAAAATTAAATGAGATGTTTCTTTCGTTGAATTAATTCAATGAATTGATGAGTCTTTACTTACCCCCTTTTTCGTGTGTTGGCATAATAATAAAATAACACCAACCAATCTTTTTTTTGAGGATTACTGGTTGAGAGGTTTGATAGAGTTATCGTGCCTTTATCCTTCTTCGTGAAGAACGTGAAGAACACGAAGAATGCGAAGAATGCCGGCCTCCGATGAAGAACGCCAAACCCGGAAATTGATGCAATGCAACGCCATGTTCCACGACGCCGACGTTCCCTTCCTGAAACGTTCTTTTGCGACGTCTCTTCCTCCACGACGGATCTTTGGTCAGCTGCTTGAGGAAAGAGTCTCGGACATTCTTTTAAATCTCCTTTGTGGTTTTTACCAAAAAATAGTTTTAATTATTTAAATTAAATCTGTTGTTTCATGGTCCATTGAGTTCGCTGACTCAACGCCGTGTTCCGTGACGACGCGACACCCTTCTGCGACGACGTGACAATCTCCACCATCCGCGACGAGCAATTCCGCGAAGAGTGCTCACGCGCGACGACCTGCGAGGTAGGGATTTTATTTCTTGGAAATGCCCTTATTTTTTCCCTTGTTGTTTCCATTCAAATGAGGAACCCGATTTATGAAACAATTTTATTTCATTAAAAATTGTTTCGGATATCCGTTCATGTGTTGAACTTTATTCCTCCCGTTGTTTATCTCTAACGCCGAGGGTGCGGGCCAAACGAACATGGCCCGACGACCCTCCGCCGTTCTTCGTTTTTGTGCGGATTTGATGGGAGACGACGGAATGTGCCGCAACGGATGTTTGACGATCCCGCAGTGAAGGACGGAACCCGGGAGGAGCAACGGCGCAAAAGGGAAGAAAATCGGGCCACCGGAGCGACTCCGGCGGCCCGCGGAAGCCGGCATCGGAGCTCGTGGGACGCGGCTGAAGCCACGTCCGGCGCTAGGGAGAAACCCCGCGTGTGTCCCGCGGGTGTCACGCGGGGGCGGCGGCTCCCCCCCCCCCCCCCCCCCCCCGCGTCATCCGAGGCGCGGCTTCAGCCGCGTCCTGTTGTCTGGCCGACACCTCGCGGGTGCCGCGGGGGTGTCACGTGGGACGGCGGCTCCCCCCGCGTCGGCCGCTCGGTCGCACGGCCGAGCCGAGCCGGGCTGGCCGAGCCAGACCGGTCCAACCGGGTCGGACCGGGCGGACCAGGTCGGACCGGGTCGGACCGGGTTCGGCCGACCCAGGGGGGGTCGGGCCGGGTCGACCCGGGCCCGGACGCCCCGTCTTCGGACGGTTTTCATTCAAATGCCCTTAACTTGAGCTACGTGCCTCCAAACGACTCGCCGTCAGTGTCAACGCAATACTTGGATCGAGACGGTCGTTTAGATATATCGCACTCATGGTTTCGGAATACTTTGTGTTCGGCCGGGTTGGTTCGTACGCGAAACCAACCGAGCCTTCGGAGCGGAAACGCTCATATCTTGAGCTACGGACGTCCGATTGACGTGCTGTCAGCTTCGTTGTTTTCCTCTAAATGAGGCGGATCTTTTGGCTCACTCCACCTGAGGTTTGGACATAGGTGGAGTACAGTCGGGTTGGTTTTTCCTTAAAAACAAACCGGGCCCCTGGGAGGAAAATGCCAATAACTCTCAGACCGGGCGTCCGATTGACGCGCCGTCTGCGACTTTGAGTTCCTGTTGACGATACATGACTTTTGGATACATCAACTTCGGTCTTTGGGACAGTTGATGTATCATTCTCTCAGCTCGTGGAGCGGACCCTCCCGAACGAGCTTGCAGTGTGCGGGAACCCTAGTACTGGCTGCGACTGCTACTTCGACAGCGACGACTGTGCAGAGATCCTCAGTGGACTCCGACGACGACCGTGTAGAGATCCTCAGTGGACTGCGGCGACGACTGTGCAGAGATCCTCAGTGGACTGCGATGACTACTGCACTCAGCGATCCTACATGGATCAGTGCTACCGGTCCTGTGTGGGCCCGATCATGTGTGGGTCTGATCCTGTGTGGGTCAGCGCTCAGCGGTTCTGTGTGAGCCAGCGCCTACAGGTCCTGTGTGGGCCCGGTCCTGTGTGGGTTCGATCCTGTGTGGGTCACTACGGGGGTTAGTACCTATCGATCCTTCGTGGGTCCGATGACTTAGATGGATCAATGATCATCTTTATCGTCATCCGAAGAAGTATACTTGTGAGAGCTGAATCTTCTGTTTACTCTCCTTTGTGGATTGTGTTGAGCTATCCTATGTGGGTTTACTATTTACTCTCATTTGTGGATTGTGTTGAGCTATCCTCTGTGGATAACTGTTTACTCCCCTTTGTGGATTGTGTTGAGCTATCCTGTGTGGGTTTACTGTTTTCTCTCCTTTGTGGATTGTGTTGAGCTATCCTATGTGGATTACTGTTTACTCTCCTTTGTGGGTTGTGTTGTGCTATCCTATGTGGGAATACGTTTGCATTCCTATGTGGACTAGGTTGTGCTTGGGCTCGGATGTTGGAGCCGAACGGGAATTGATGACTTAGGTATATGTATGGGCATATACCTAAGCCGGGTCAGGTGTTACTTCTTGATTGTATCTTTCAATTGTAGATTTCGGGAGACCTTCAGGTATCTCGGGGTCCCTACTGAGTTGCTTATACTCACCCCTGCATGGGCCGTTCCCGCACTTTGTTGTGTTGGTTGCAGAATACGGACAGCGCTGATCGTGGAGGAGGTGTGCGGAGCAGGACGGTACCTGGAGGTGGACCACTAGGCGGATGTGCTTGGAGCGGACGACGGGACCTGAGGAGTAGTGGAGCTATATGTACCCACCCTTGAGGTTGGATTTCCAGTGGATAGCTCGGCGTAGCGGCTTTTTCTTTTCAGTGGTTGTTTTTCCCTTTTTGTTGTACTTTACAGTTGGGCATGTATTTCCGGCCCCTTTTACTTTCGGCACAGCTTGTACAGTTTTTACATAGTGTCTACCTTTCCGCTTGCTTACTCTGTGGTGCTTATTTACCTTTCAAAGGCAATGCCTTCCCTTTTTGTTGGGATTTACTCCCTGGTGCTAGTCGCCAGCCCCTTACCTATGGAAGGCGGGCTTGGGGTAGTCACGACACGGGCCCCGAGGACGGGTCGTGAAAAATTAGTATTAGAGGTGGTCAGTTCTACCACAGACTCTGATCTTTCTTCCACGAGAAGCAATAGTGTTTAGCGTATTAAGTGTGGTTATCAGTCCAGGGAGTCCAGTGTTGCTGCTGCGGCCGACGTATCCGTACACCAGGACCCTAACTTCTGATTTCTGACTTAATGCACAAAAACATTGATTGCATGTGTGTTTCAAGTTTTCTTTGTGATTACTTGTTTCAACTCACCAGGTATACTGTTCTGACCATGGCTCACTTGTTTCCTTTTCAGGATGGCCCGACGACAGCAGCCAGCAAGGGTTACGAGAGTAGAGTGCGACGACAGCCCGTCGAGTGATGAGGCCTCGGTACAGGGCCCGTTGACAGTAGAGGCACCGGTGGTACCTTTTCCCGCCGAGCCCCCGATGCTTCCAGCACCGACCGCTGATGATTCATGACACCTCGGAGCTCTGCACGAGTTCCAGCACCAGCGACCACCCAGGTATCATGGGGAGACGGAACCCCAGGCAGCCGAGGACTGGCTGAAGACGGTCGTTCGAGTTTTCAGGCTAGTGAGGACACCAGCATACCTCATAGTGATCCTCGCGGTGAGCCTACTGCACGCAGCAGTAGGGCGATGGTGGATCTTGATGCTCCAGGTACGCGATTAGGCCTCCCTCATCTGGACGGACTTCGAGAGCCTCATCCGCTCCGAGTTCGTCCTGGCCACCCTCTGTGCGGTGCGCATTCAGGAGCTTCTTCAGCTACGGTAGGGCAGCTTAACAGTCACTCAGTACGCGGCGAGGTTCACCGATCTTTCTCACTACTCGACCGACATGGTATGGGACCCCTTCTTCTTGGCCAGGACCTTTGAGCAAGGATTGATACACGAGATCAGGGCATCGCGGAACTCCCTCAGCATCCCGACCCAAGCAGGAGTGCTGGAGCGAGCTCTTCTGATTGAGAGCTTTCTGGCTGAGTCTACAGTGAGACCTACCGCAGGGTAGCAGGTGGCTGAGTCTTTGGTAGCAGGTAGCCGATGGATGACTCAGGGTTCTAGGTAGTCCAGACCTTCCGGCAGACGACATCGGGACACTGGCTCAGCAGTGCGGGGCACACAGTGCGAAGCCAGTCTTCCGAGAGGTAGACAGTGCTACGAGTGTGGCGGGTAGGGCCACATGGCTCGTGACTGCCCGACCCACCGTACTGAGGGGCATCAGACAGTGGAGGGTCCACCTAGGCAGAGGAAGAGGGTCAACCATGGTGGTCCGTAGGGATGAGGCGGACGAGTCAGAGGAGCTGGCCGAGCAGCAGGTGGTGTGAGACGCTTTGAGGCTCTGCCATCACCACCACCAGGAGGACCGCCCCGACCACAGGAAGCTGGCGGGCAGAGACAGGCACAGCTCCAGGCAGTGGAGGCATATGACCACGGCACGCCAGAGATGATTCGAGGTACGATATGTGTCTATTCCACCCTTTCTGCAGTTCTTAAAGACACAAGAGCGAGTCACACTTTCATAGCCTCTTCCCCTGTTTAGAGCTCAGAGATTCTGACAGAGCCGTTGGCTCGATCCTTATGGCTAGAGACTCCTACGGGAGTAGACTTGACGATTACGCACTGGTGCTGGTAGTGTGAGCTTACTCTAGGAGGTGAGGGCTTCAGGTGGGATCTTCTTGTAGCAGCGTCGAGGCCTTACGATGTCATCTTGGGCATGTATTGGTTATCCACAGTCCTTGATCAGATTGACTGTTTTAGGTGCATGGTGCGATGTGTGCACAACGATGGGAGTAGGTTCTCCTTCACCGGCGAGAAGGGAGCCTTAGCAGCATAGGATGGACTCACGCAGAGGAGAGGATAGCCCATCACTAATCAGTAGGGTAGCCTTATCTTGGGAGCAGTTGATGTGCGGAGTCCCAGTTTTCCTGCAGTGGTGGATCAGTACACGGACGTCTTTCCTGACAATGTTTTAGGGCTACCTCCTCACAGAGAGGTAAACTTTTACATTGATCTGTATCCCGGGACAACCCCGATATCCACTGCAGCAGATCGGATGGCCTCCGCTGAGCTTCGACAGCTGCGGGTACAGTTGGAGGACTTGCAGGGCAAGGGGTTCATCCGACCTAGTGTTTCACCCTGGGCTTCGCCGATATTGTTCGCCAAGAATGCGGACGGGAGCTTGCGACTGTGTGTCGATTATCGTCACCTGAACCAGGTGACAGTGAGGAACAAGTATCCGCTACCGAGGATTTATGACCTCTTTGATCAGCTCAAGGGAGCACGATGGTTATCGAATATAGACATCAGATCAGGCTATCATCAGCTCAGAGTTCGAGACGAGGATGTGCAGAAGACGGCCTTCAGGTGTCGGTATGGCCACTATGAGTTCTTGGTTATGCCTTTCGGCGTAACCAACGCTCCAGCAGTTTTCATGAGCCTCATGAATAGGGTCTTCTAGCCATACCTCGATCGATTTGTCATGGTCTTCATCGACGACATTTTGGTGTACTCGACCACGGAGGAGGAGCACGCCTACCACTTGCGGGTTGTACTAGACACACTCTGAGAGCCCCAGCTTTATGGAAAGCTCTCAAAGTGCCAGTTCTGGTTACGTGAGGTCCACTTCTTGGGGCACGTAATTTCTGAGGCGGGATTTGCAGTGGATCCAGCGAAGATCGAGGCAGTTCTAGCTTGGGAGCCACCTAGGAGCGTGACGGAGGTGTGGAGTTTCGTGGGTCTAGCTGGATACTACTGGAGGTTTGTACCAGACTTCTCCAGAGTTGCGGCACCTCTCTCAGTGTTGAAGAAGAAGGGGAAACCCTTCGTGTGGTCAGACAGATGACAACAGAGCTTTCAGGAGCTGAGACAGAGATTGACCAGCACACCTATCTTGAGGTTTCCTGAGGAGGGAGTTGGATACGTAGTCTACTGCGATGAATTAGGGACCGGACTTGGGTGTTTCCTGATGCAGGAGCGGGCTGTGATTGCCTATGGATCACGTCGGTTGAGGCCTCATGAGCAGAACTACGCTACCCATGACCTAGAGTTAGCAGCAGTGGTCTTCGCTCTGAGGACAAGGCGACACTATCTGATGGGCGAGCGCTTTACAGTCTTTTCCGAACACCAGAGTCTCAGTTACATATTCTCTCAGAAGGACCTGAACTTGAGACAGTGGAGATGGCTCAAGTTCCTCTAGGACTATGACTTTGAGATAGTCTATACTCCTGGGAAGGGGAACGTGGTAGCCGATGCCCTCAGCAGGAGGACGGGGATCCAGTTACTTGAGGAGGTGACAGAGCAGCTAGCCGCTTTGCAGATATCCTTCGTGGATAGAGAGGGAGCAGCCTTCCTTCAGTCTCTCACCATCTCTCCTCCACTTCTACAGCAGGTCAGAGAGGCTCAGTGTGGGGATGCTGACTGTGAGACGCGGCGTGCACAGATATCCTTGGGACAGGCACCTGATGGTTTCTCCCTTGGAGCAGAGCACGACATCCTTTTCAGAGGACGTGCCTTGGTACCAGTCGCTTTACAAGAGGAGGTGCTGAGAGAGTTTCACACTTCTCCCTTGGCGGTACATCCAGGAGTGGCGAAGATGTACTAGGATCTCAGGCGATAGCATTGGTGGCCGGGCATGAAGAAGGTTGTGGCAGAGTTCGTTTCACGGTGCCTCACCTGCCAGCAGGTGAAGGCAGAGCATCAGGTACCAGCAGGCTTTGTACAACCCTTGGAGGTCCCGGAGTGGACGTGGGATGGCATATCTATGGAATTCGTGACTGTACTTCCACTCACTTCTAGAGGTCACGACTCCATTTGGGTGATTATTGACCGACTCACCAAGTCGGCACACTTCTTACCCATCCAAGAGCAGAGCTCAGTGGAGAGCTTGGGGCCTCTCTACGTTCAGGAGATTGTACGGCTTCACAGTGTGCCATCGACCATCGTCTCTGATCGGGACGCTCGTTTTACTTCCCGACTTTGGAAGGGGTTGCAGGAGGCGTTCGGGACGCGGCTACGTCTGAGCACCGCCTTTCACCCTCAGACGGATGGTCAGATGGAGAGGACCATTCAGACTCTCGAGGACATGCTTCTCACATGTGTCATCGACTTTGGTCGCAGCTGGGAGGGCCACCTACCCTTGGTGGATTTGGCGTACAACAACAGCTACCACTCCACCATCGGGATGGAACCGTACGAGGCGTTGTACGGCAGGCCTTGAAGATCTCCTTTGTGCTAGACAGACCCTGGAGATTAAGCACTTGTGGGACCAGAGATGGTCCGGGCCATGACAGAGAAGGTCCAGGTCATCCAGGAGCAGATGAGGACAGCTCAGAGCCGGCATAAGTCATATGCTGATAGGAGGCGGAGGCCACTAGAGTTCGAGGATGGCGACCACGACTTCTTGCGTGTCTCACCTCGGCGTGGTTTGCGGAGATTTGGCTAGGTCGTCAAGTTGTCTCCACACTTCATTGGACCATTCCAGGTCATCAGCAGGATTGGCGAGGTGGCTTATCGCATGGCTCTACCACCTCAGTTGCACCGGGTGCACGACGTCTTCCATGTATCTTAGCTGAGGAGATACGTGCATGACCTGACGCACATCATTGACTATGGGGAGCTAGACGTGGATGATGGGGCGACCTTTGCGGAGGTCCTAGTGGAGATAGAGGATCAACAGGAGCGGGTCCTACGTGGGCGATCGATTCCTCTTGTGCGCATCAGATGACAGCACGGGAACCTCCATGAGAGCACATGGGAGCAGGAGGCTCAGAAGCATGCTCAGTTCCCACATTTGTTTCCCTAGTTTATTATGTGTCTTTACGGGGACATAAAGCCATGAGGTGGGAGTAATTTAAAGACCAGTAAATATCAAGGAAATGTTTTTTCTCAATTTTCTTTGGAATTTTACAATAGCGCAGTTTCTGATGGCACCTGATTCCGAGGCCCGGTGTGCCAGGAATCATTTTCCGAAGTTTGGCTCGGGTACGTTCAGTGAACACACTAGCGGGTTTTTCTAACTTTTGAACCGGTGCCTGGAATCGAATTATGAGGGCACCTATGAAATCGCAGCGCTGGTATTCGCTTAGAAACTCCTCTTCCGGAGTTGCGTTTGCTCGGGTGTGGTTTTTAAATTTCGGGCATAAAGTTATGAAATAAAATAATTTTTCGACAACTTTATTTTATTTCACTTAAGCCACTTGGAAGCCACATGAAGCCACATAAGGACGGATTAAACTGAGTTAATCAGGATAGGGTACTATCCAGAAATATCCTACCCTCTTGGTAGGATATTTGTGAGGTAGGGCCCGCATGAGCCACGCCGTTTCTTTCTGCTAAGTAACGCACCCGTGAAAACCCGTCATTATGAAAGTCAATTGACGCGTTTTCTTAAATTCTTAACAGACCATTTAATTGGGCGGTTTATTTCGTAAAATTAAATGAGCTGTTTCTTTCATTGAATTAATTCAACGAATTGACGAGTCGTTACTTAACCCCTTTTTCGTGTGTTGGCATAATAATAAAATACGACCAACCAATCTTTTTTTTTTGAGGATTACTGGTTGAGTGGTTTGATAGAGTCCTCGTACCTTTATCCTTCTTCGCGAAGAACGCGAAGAACTCGAAGAACGCCGGCCTCCGAAGAAGAACGCAGATCCCAGAAATCAACACGACACGACGCCGTGTTCCACGACGCCGACGTTCCCCTCCTGTAACGTTCTTCGGCGACGTCTCTTCCTCCGTGACGGATCTTCGGTCAGCTGCTTGAGGTAAGAGTCTCAGACTTTCTTTTAAATCTCCTTTGTGGTTTTTACCAAAACACGGATTTAATTATTTAAATTAAATCTATTGTGTCATGGAACATTGAGTTCGCCGACTCAACGCCGTGTTCTGCGACGATGCGACGCCCTTCCGCGACGACGCGATGATCTCCACCTTCCGCGATGAGCTATTTCACGAAGAATGCTCACGCGCGACGACCTGCGAGGTATGGATTTTATTTCTTGGAAATGCCCTTATTTTTTCCCATGTTGTTTCCATTCAAATGAGGAACCCGATTTATGAAACAATTTTATTTCATTAAAAATTGTTTCGGATATGCATTCATGTGTTGAACTTTATTCCTCCCGTTGTTTATCTCTAACATGGAGGGTGCATGCCAAACGAACACGGCCCGATGACCGTCCGCCGTTCTTCGTTTTTATGCGGATTTGACAGGTGACGACGGAACATGCCGCAACGGATGTTTGATGATCCTGCAGTGAAGAACGAAACCCCGGAGGAGCAATGGCGCAGACGGGAAGAAAATCGGGCCACCGGAGTGACTCCGGCGGCCTGTGGAAGCCGGCGGCAGGTGTCACGCGGGGCGGCGACTCCCCCCGCGTCGGCCGCTTGGTCGCTCGGCCGAGCCGAGCTGGGATGGCCAAGCCAGACCGGTCCGACCGAGTCGGACTGGGTCAGACCGGGTCAGACCGGGTCGGACCGGGTTCGGACGACCCAGGGGGGGTCGGGCCTGGTCGACCCGGGCCCGGACCCCCCCGTCTTCGGATGGTTTTCGTTCAAATGCCCGTAACATGAGTTACGGGCCACTAAACGACTCGCCGTCAGCGGAAACACAATCCTTGGATCGATACGGTCGTTTCGGTATATCGCACTCAAGGTTTTAGAATAATTTGAGTTCGGCCGGGTTGGTTTGTACACGAAACCAACCGGGCCTTCGGAGCGGAAACGCTCATATCTTGAGCCACGGACGTCCGATTGACGTGCCGTCAGCTTCGTTGTTTTCCTCTGAGTGAGACGGATCTTTTGGCTCACTATGCCTGAGGTTTGGACGCAGGTGGAGTAAGGTCGGGTTGGTTTTGGCTTAAAAACCAACCGGGCCCCTGGGACGAAAATTCCAATAACTCTCAGACCAGGCGTCCGATTGACGCGCCGTCTGCGATGTTGAGTTCCTGTTGACGATACTGAACTTTTGGATACATCAACTTCAGTCTTTGTGAAATTTGATGTATCAGCCTCTCGGCTCATGGAGCAGACCCTCCCGAACGAGCTTGATGTGTGCGGGAACCCTAGTGCTAGCTGCGACTGCTACTTCGACAGCGACGACTGTGCAGAGATCCTTAGTGGACTCCGACGACAACCGTGCAGAGATCCTCAGTGGACTGCGGTGACGACTATGCAGAGATCCTCAGTGGACTGCGACGACTACTACACTCAGTGATCCTACGTGGATCAGTGCTACCGGTCCTGTGTGGGACCGATCCTGTGTGGGTCCGATCCTGTGTGGGTCAGCGCTCAGCGGTTCTGTGTGAGCCAGCGCCTATAGGTCCTGTGTGGGCCCGATCCTTTGTGGGTCCGATCATGTGTGGGTCACTACGGGGGTTAGTACCTATCCATCCTTCGTGGGTCTGATGACTTAGATGGATCAGTGATCATCTTTATCGTCATCCGAAGAAGTATAGCTGTGTGAGCTGAATCTTCTATTTACTCTATTTGTTGATTGTGTTGAGCTATCCTATGTGGGTTTACTGTTTACTCTCCTTTGTGGATTGTGTTGAGCTATCCTGTGTGGATTACTGTTTACTCTCCTTTGTGGATTGTGTTGAGATGTCCTGTGTGGGGTTACTGTTTACTCTCCTTTGTGGAATGTGTTGAGCTATCCTATGTGGATTACTGTTTACTCTCCTTTGTGGGTTGTGTTGTGCTATCCTATGTGGGTATACGTTTTCTTTCCTGTGTGGACTGGGTTGTGCATGGGCTCATACGTTGGAGCCGAACGGGAATTGATGACTTATGTATATGTATGGGCATATACCTAAGCCGGGTCAGATGTTACTTCATGATTGTATCTTTCCTTTGTGGATTTTGGGAGACCTTCGGGGGTCTCAGGGTCCCTACTGAGTAGCTTATACTCACCCCTGCATGGGCCGTGCCCGCACTTCGTTGTGTTGGTTGCAGACGACGGACAATGCTGATCGTGGTGGAGGTGTGCGGAGCAGGACGGTACCTGGAGGTGGACCACTAGGCCGACGTGCTTGGAGCGGACGGCGGGACCCGAGGAGCAGTGGAGCTATCTGTACCCACCCTTTAGGTGGGATTTCCAGTGGACAGCTCGGCGTAGCAGCTTTTTCTTTTCAGTTGCTGTTTTTCCCTTTTTGTTGTGCTTTATAGTTGGGCTTGTATTTTCGGCCCCTTTTACTTTCAGCACAGCTTGTACAGTTTTTACTTAGTGTTTACTTTTCCGCTTTCTTACTCTGTGGTGCTTGTTTACCTTTCAAATGCAATGCCTTCCCTTTTTGTTGGGATTTACGCCTTGGTGCTAGTCGCCAACCCCTGGCCTATGGAAGGCGGGCTTGGGGTAGTCACGGAATGGGCCCCAAGGACGGGTCGTGACATTTCCCACCTAGGTTAGCACATTGATTAACAAGCTCAAGATAAACTAACCATAAAAAGATTTCATGATCATGTCCATTATATTATCTTTTTCTACCAGTTTCATGGTTTTTCATTATATATGTATGTTCAAAACTATGTAATTAATGAATTAATATTCCTGTAATAAGGTACTAAAATAAACCAGGCCTATGCACAAAAATTATCAAGATACATAAATTAACTTAAATGAGTTCCAGTTAATATTAACAATTATGTGATAAATTTAATATTTAAATTTACACATAAGTGATAAAAGTACATCACAAAAATATTTATTATGACTAAAAAATACATTAATTAATTTAGGTAAATATTCAATAAAATTATGAATTTGACTAGACATTGTTAGGGAATATACTTTTATATATGAGGATCTTTTGAAAGTATTAGGTTTAAATAACCATTTTAAATTTAGATGAGTATCCCTTGCTAGTAATGGTGTATTTTTAGAGGCTACTATTAATTAAATCCATGTAAGGATTTTAGGATGGGGGAGTCCACACCATGGATCAAGGAGCTACAAGCCCACAGTTGGCAAAGACCTGCCTACCAAAATACATTCAATTAGCATTACAAACCCTAGTTGGGTTTATGGATATGGGAATATGTATCATTGAAACTACAATGTCTTAGAAACTATGAATTCTGAGTTCAATGTTAGGGTAAATTGGGAATTGTTAAAATACTAAGAGACTTATTAGCACTAATTATTTATTTATCAAAAAATATATTAAATAACGTACCAATTATCTACTCTTTTAAAGTTTAGTATAAAAATCAGATGCTTGTTCACCACACTATACCAACATTCAATACTAGATAATGAAAACATCCCCAAGGTATGTAACATCCCAGAATGGTTTTGAGGACATAGGGTCATTCTATGCCATGAAGGGAAATCTTACGTGTTAGTGTCCTCATTCCTTGATGTGCCTTCCCAAGATGAAAATGATGTAGAGTTCCTTGTACTGGAGAAACATATAAACTATGTGGTCAATGTTCAATGTTTGATGTTATCATCAATGTATAGTGTACTCATGATTTTACATGGAATCATTGATTCCTATAACGTACATGAGAAGCTCTATGGTATTTACTTGGAAAGTGACGGACATGATAAATTTGAGATATTCAAGGAACTATTTTAGAGTAAACATGAAGAGGGTGTCACAACAGGGCCTCACATAGTAAAGATCCATGGATACATTCAGTAATGTGGTATTCAAGGGTCTATAATCCATGATGAATTGGGTTACAATCTCATTATATCATCACTCTCTAATAGAATCTCGAGTTTTGTTGAAAATTTTAAAATAAATAATGTTGAATAGTCTCTACTAGAGCTTCTTATCCTAATTCGAAAACTGGAAAATGACATGAGTCATGAAAACCTTATGTTGTCATAGTGAATAATTAGAAAATAAAATATAAGATTTTTTATCCCAATGCTTCTTCAAACCCATCCATGAAATGGATGATCAATAGGGGTGAAGAGTTAACATGAATTTTTTTGTTTCACATGTGGCATAAAGGGTCGCTATATGAAAAACATCACCCATCTATTGAATCAAGGGATCATGTTGTGGTTTTTTATCGAGTGAAATTTAACTGTTTCCCCAAATTTGGAGTTAGATATAGAGTGTGGTTCTCTAATAAGTATCCAAATATAGGAACAATGTATATTTTTGAAAATTTAAGGATGGGAGTTAGATCAATGATCATACATCAAATATAGACTTGATTTTGTAGATGACATAAACTACCACATCACGTTTCCATGTGGGATGATCATGGTATTTTAAATTTGTTATTATATGCCTTCAATAAATTATTCTCTGTATCCAAACTAGATATAGATGTATTTTTTTCATGTTAAAAAATGAATGTTTATTATCATATAAATTTAGATATTGATTATGTAAGGAAAATTTATATAACATTATTTAAATTTTGGATTACACAAAACAATTATTAATAATTTATAACTAAGATACATTATGTGACTCATACCACACCCAAATTTGGATTGACTAGTTAGGACATGTAAATGAGAAATGCTTCACCATGTTGCATCAACATGGATATTTATATTCATTTCAACTAAAACCACTTGGGTTATATCATTCATGTTTACAATGAAACATGACCAAATCCCTATTTAGTGGGTAATTTGAGTGGGATAATGACCATATTGAATTGGTTCATAATGATGTGTGTGGGCCATTAATTGTTAGAGAAAGAGGTGGGTATTCATCCTCATAATTTTTTTTGTTGATTATAGTAGATCTAAATATATGTAATTAAAGCGTTATAATCCTCATTCATTTGATATGTTCATAGAATACTATAATGAATTCGAGAACCAGTATGATACGAATATTAACAAACTCCGCTCAGACTGAGGTGGGGAATATCATAACAAAGACATTATAGATTACTTACTGGAGTTTGGGATCCTATCCCAACTCACTCCACTATAAATGTCAAATAGAATGGTTTATCTGAATGGAGGAAAAACAACTTATTGGACATGGGGTGATCAATGATGAAGCATTCAAGTCTTCCATTATCTTATTGGGGATATTCATTATAAACTGGAGAACACATACTAAAACTATTACCAAATAAATCAATAAATGCAATTCCATATGAGATTTGGAGTTAATGAAAATCCATGTTATCATATTTACATGTGTAGGGAAGTGATGCATTTGTTAAAGCCTCTTTATGTAATGGACTGTCACCCTAAGGCATGATGTGTACATTTATAGGATTCCACATGAAATCAATGGGATATCACATATATGGTTCATCAAACAAAAATTTCATAGTGGAATGTCATGCCATATTCCATGTGAGGGAGCACTTCTCTAAATGATAGAGTTGGAGAGAGATATAAATTGATGAATTCGAGGCTCAAGTCACACAAGAGTTGGTACAAGTGGAGAATCCACAAATCCCCATTGATGAATGATTAGTTCCAGATAACCAAGCACCACATAAGAGTACAATAGAGGATAAATAACTAGAATGGTATGGTTTTCTAGGTAATGAGGATGGTGACTCATTATTTGTTTTATAATAATGATCCTATAACCAACAAGAATGCATTAAGTGGCACAAGCATTACCATTTGGAAAGAATCCATGAATTTAGAAATGAATTCCTTATACAAAAAAGAAGTCTAAATTTTTTTTAGATACACTAGAAAATGTGTAGAATGTTGGTTTTATATGGGTATTAAAGAAGAGAATGGAAATGGAAAGACAAGTAAGTACGTAAATGGAGCTACTTGTTGAAAAAGAGTTTAAACATCGTCATGTCATTAACTAAAAATAAACATTTTAACCAGTTACAATGCTTAAATCCATTTGATATTTATTTTCCATTTAGACATACCATGTATATGAGATTTTGAAAATGGTTGTCAAAATAGAATTCCTTAATGGGAACCATAAGGATGATTTCTATATGACACAACTAGAAGGTTTTTTTTACTCCAAATGATGAAAATAAGATATGAATGTTTCAAAAATAAATTTATGGATTAAAGAATAAATCTAGATCATTGAAAAATCATTTTGAAGAATCCATAATAGAATTTAGTTTTATAAAAAATGAGCGTGAGCTTTGTTTCTGCAAATAGAATAGTTGGAGTGGCTTGGTTTTCTTAATAGTATATTTTCATTGAATATTAATTATTGGAAATGAAATACATTCTATAAAATCTCATAACGAATTGTTTAATAAATTCATCTCAATGATGGAATGGGGTCAGAAAGCATATATTATTCAAATTAAGATCCTTAATGATAGATCTATGTGATTGTAGGGTATATTTCATAGTACATACATTGACAAGACACTGAACATATTTACATTATCCCAATCCAATAGGGGATATTTTCCAGTATCACATGGAATTCATCTTTGGAAGAAAATGTATCCTCATATGCATTATTAACGAAACATACTAGAATGTATTAAATACACATCAGTAATTGGGTTAATCATGCTTTTTATGATGTGTAATATTCTAGATTTCTCCAATATATTGAGTGTGGTACTAGGATATAAAGATGATCCATGTGACCACCATTGGATGCTAGTCAAGACTATACTTAAGTATCTGAGCTCTACTAAAGATATGTTCCTAGTTTACGTAGTATATGTATAAGTAGTCTTCATTGGTTGTGTAAATGTTAGTTTTCAGATTGATCAGCATGTCATGAAGTCACAAATGTTATACATCTCCACTTTTAATGTAGGTGTTGTGAGGTGAAAGAGCCCAAAGGTAGTTTTGGTCTCATACTCCACAGCAGAGTATGAGTATAACACAGCTTCTGAGGTTGTTAAATAATTTGTTTATATTTAGAGATTTTTCCATGAGTGGAATGAAGTTTATAGGATTAATGATCACGTTACACTCTATTTTGATAATACTATAGTGGTGGCACTCTCAAAAGACACAAGGTCACATCAGTGGATGAATCACGAACTACAAAAGTAGAATTTCATGAGGGATTTTTAACAGAGTGGTGATGTTTTAGTGGGAAGTATTTCCAGAGAAGACAAAGTGGTGGCCCCTTTAATAAATCCTTAACTCAGCAGATTCATGATCATCATGTGAGGTCTAGCAAACTGAAAGTTGTAGTGATTTAGATCTAGTAGAAGTAGGAATTTTTTTACGTTGGGTTCCTATAACCAACTCTTTTTAATTTTATTACATGAATATTTGATTTATTTAAATAATCATCATCATAATATATATCTTGTACTTTTCTTGACAACTGTAATGTGACAATGTCTTGGAGTATTTGTCACATAAATAAGGTCATAGCAGTTTTTATCTACGATAAGAAACATTTTCCAGTTTGACAATATTCCTAAATGTATTTGTTCGGTTGGATGGGAAAATATAATCAGAAACCTAGTATATAGATCATCATACGTGAGTACTCATAAAAGGATGAAAATTATTTTCATGATATTCCCACTAGGTAATCACCATGTTGGGAGATTTTGAAACCAATCCTACCAGTAAGTATTCTACATGTTTGGTATCCTTATATATTCCTATTAAGAGAGCGTGTAATGGTATTATGAATTTAATATTATAATTAATAAGTTTTACAACTAATAAAAATTGATTTACTGATAAAAACTATCATGACATATGTCAGCGGGATGTACGGTTCATTGGGTGTGTCATGAAAGATATGTTATTAATGGATTAGTCGAGAAAGGATTTGTCCCATAAATCATTGGAAGTTGATATCTCATTCCATGGATTGAAATAGAAGTATCCCCCTATATTACAAGATGATTTAGTAAAGATGAGTTTATTATACAGAGTAAAATAATTTCATTTCATGCATATAGGTTGGTGACAATATCATGAAACCTACTTGAATATATATTGTTACTAAGAGATTATATTACACATTGATTATACATATGTGGATGTATTTTTTGGGAAATTATTTTCGTTCTCTTAGGATCCATGTCCTGTTGCTAGATATTAATATTGGAATTTAGGAAATCCTTCCTAATTACATTGAGAGATAATCATAGGGGTTCGCACACTATGTATTTCTAGTGGTATCGATAAAATTATATTAGAATTTATTTAATGGAATAAATATTATTCTCATGAATGAGGATTAATTTCATTCATGTCCAAATGATAGAATAAATTAATGTAATACTTATTCACCATATTTTCAATAAAATATATTTATTTATTTTAATGAACTTTTAGAAAATATTTATTTACAATTTTTTAAATATAAATATTTATTTAATATAATAATTTTTTTTTTCTGGAGTTCCAAAAATAAATGTGGTGTTCAAATAGACCATGAATGATTCTATTGAATGGTTAATTATTTAGAAGTTGGTAAATAATGATTACCCATTTAGGGGAATAAATAATAATGATAATGTTATCATTATGTGGGACAATATTTCATTTATTTTTCCATTTTCTACATATTGGCATACCACAAATAATGGTGATTTCATTGTTTTTATGTGGAATGAGTATTCAATGATAGTTATAATTTAATTTAATCGTTGTTTCACAATTAAATATGGAGACTGGAATCCCATGTTGATTAATAGGCATGTAGGTCTCTTGTGCCAGACCCCAAAGAATTGAGAATTATTGAACCAAACATTTTCTATACCAACACCTCTCATCTCTCCCTATCGAGAACAACATATGTTCTTCTAGAATGAAAAACTAGAGATCAATAATGATCAATGCAAGTGTTTCATTTTTTCTACGCTCACACATAGAGAATGTGTGGAGTTTTTTTGGAGACCATTGGATCACATGTGGATCACCACTAGAGGAATTATACTTTGGATCCACTATAGAATAATGCGGAAAATCTCAGATGATCATTTTTATGATCAATTAACATCAATAAAGAAATTACCAAATTCATAGCCCAATAATATCATCAAAAAATAATAAACTAATTAGAAACATGACTTAAAAGATACTCTTTCTCAAAATCGGTTATTTTATATTGGGATTCATCACATTAATTGAGGTGAGAGGAAAAATATTGATGGAGAGTTTTATATCAACATTAATTAAATATTTTTTCACAACAATAATTAATATTTAATTCTCAATATTAATGGAAGGAATAATGGATTTTTACTGTATTAATTGATAATTTTGGACATGGAGTCCATGGTAGAAGATGTAGTAGCATATTGTTTGAGGGTGTGATAGAAACATTTATCTGGAAAAGGAGTCCCAAGAAGGGGCTTCCATGTTTGCGGTTAACCATGTGATAAGATGAAGATGTCACAATTATCATATATGTGTGGAGATGTTCTAGGTACGGTGTTCAAGATGCAGTCTACCAAGAGAAAGAAGGGGTTTTCACGTCGGTGGCTGCATGTGCGATGCATTGGTGTTTCACATGTTCGGAGCAGCGATGACCTAATTGATGATTGGGGCCACATATCAAACGTCTTCCAGATAGCGGTGATAATGTGGCGTGTCCTGATTGATGATAGTGGTACATCTTGATGGTGAGAGAATTCGGGTATCACAAGCTTGTTCAAGACTGACACATGTTCCGATGAAGATCTCTGGGGTACTATGGATTCATTGACAGAATGGTGACATATTTTCAAAGATTTATCTTTTGATACATGACGTAGTTGGGATGTTTTTCTAAGAGATGGAAAAGGGGTATCTGGTTGTGGTTTTCACATAGGTTTTCTATGGCATATCATTTGTAAATAATTTTCGGGCATTTCATGGAATTTTTGAATTTTCTTATTCATATTGGAATTTTTTTTCCTTGTGATTTTTTAATACTGTGCATGGGAGGGGTTTTCCCTATAAAAATGTAAATGTTGATTTACTTATTTTTTTCTATCACTTCCATATTTTGACGGTTTTCTCCTGATATTATTTGGAATGTATTTTTTTCCTAGAATCTTGATTCTCCCCATTAAGTTGTATTAGAGGAGGTTGGTTTGTGGTTGATATTTTTCATGAGAAATTTGTATTTTTCGGATTGGGTCACTTATGTGTGTGCAATGCAGAATATGTTTTGGAAGTTAGTTCAGGTTGAGAGAAGTGATACACATGTCCTATCAAGTGATGATGAGCAGGAGGAACAATTTATTCCTTAGGTGATCCAGATTATATTGAAAATATGGTTTTAGTGGACAAGATGTTTATAGTTCTAGTCTTGTTCAGCAGGATGGTGTAGATACACATGTGATGAGGATTTCTGTGTTTACTTTTCTTCTAGTTGGGGGGACTTATATTTTTTTATTAGAATTTAAATAGTACATCATCATATTTTTATACTATTTATGATGTTTTTTGTGACACTGAAATATTTTATTTTCAACTGTGTTTTATGGATGGTTCTATTCATTAATTTGATGATGGATAGATTTTCGGTATTACCACATTTATTGAAGAGAGAGGAAATTTATTAACAGAGATATTTATATCATAAATAATTGAGCATTTACTCCCAATAGTTAATTATATATAATTATAAATATAAATGAAATGAAAAATTTAGGTTCAATGCATTAATGGGTGAATATGGACTTGGTGTCTTTATAAAGATGATGTATGGGCATATTTTTTTGTGTGTATTCTAGGAAGATTTAGCTGATAAGGGAGTCCCGAGAAAGGGAAGTCTTTTTTGTGGTGGCATGTGTGACACAATGACAATAACAATGGTATCTAGTACATGTACAGATATTATGGGTAGGGTGTTGAAGATTCAGTTTACTGAGAGAAACAAGGGGTCTTCCACATAAATTGTAAAATGTGTAGTACTTCAGTGTTTTACATTGGCGGAGCAGTAGCGGCAAAATTGTTGATCTGGGTGACAAATCAAAAGTCTTCCTAAAAGTGGTGATCTAGTGGCATTCCCCAATTGAAGATTGGTGGTACATCAAGAGAGTGAAATCATTCGGTTGATGAAGGTAGAGCCGTATATGGGTGTGGTTTTTTCACTAGTTTTCTATGCTCTCTCGTTTGTAATTAAATTTGAGGAATTACTTGGATTTTTCTATATTACCTTATTCATAGTAAATATTTGGAAACATCCTTGTGGTTTTTTAATCCTCAACATGGGAGGGTTTTTCAACTTTAAAAATTACTTCATGTTGATTTATTTATTCTTCATATATCGCATCCATATTTTCACGGGATTGTAAAAATATATTTTGCAAGGATGTTTTTCTTCGGAATCAAGATTTTCCCCAAAAAAAATTACCCTTGTTTAAAAATTTTATTTTAATATGTGGATATAGGTGTTAATCATTGAATTTTTCCCATATTTGTCATCGATTAGGGGGGGAAATGTTAGGCCCTCCCAACCGCAATACCTCCGTTGCGCCCAGATCCTGAATACCATATACATAAATTTACAAACACACCCACACACATATAAATTATCAAACATAATAACTATCAAAGTACAAAATCACACACACACACACACAACACAACACAACAAATACATACATAAAAAATAGATACATAAATACACACAAAAATTCAAATGAATATACATATATTATTAAATGTTAAATAAACCATTTATATATATTATATTTATATTTATATATTTTATGAAGTATAAATATTATTTAAGAATCTATTAGAATTTATATATATATAATAACTTATTCAACATGTTATTTAGAAATCCAAAACAAAAAGACCTCACGATTGAAGGACATTAATCAGTGTTAGAAAAAAACCTAGAGGAAGGTAACCGTTTTATTTTTGATATTTTAGCCGAAGTGCTGAATTTTTCAAAACATACAATAGTGTATAATGAATATTAAAAATATAGAATTTCTTAGGGGTGAAATGTAAAATTTATTTGACTGATAAAATTAAATGAGAATTATCATTTATTATCAAATTCATAATAAATGATTTATAATTTTATAGTTTAATATACCATATGATAATAAATAATTTTTTTTAATCCCTATAAGAAATATCTGATTACTTTTGGTAGCTGGTTGTTTAGGTAAGATAACTCGACATGTGAAATTGGTTGTCATGAATTGTGTGTTGTGAGGGACGAATCCATCACAACATTCCCCTTCTTCTCTAATACTTCACAAGTCGTTTCACTTTTGAAAACAACATTTTATAATATTAGAATATGTGTGCTTAATCCTCAGTTGTGGTGAATGATAGGTAGGGGATGAGAGAATAATTTTCAAGAACCTCCATCATAAGGGGGTTGCTTTAAGTGTTGTAAATTACACACCTTGGGAAAATGACCATCATATTCATCTCCACCCATCTCACCTGGTTGGAGTTGTTAATGGGAAGGTGTGGTAGATCATCTGAAAAATGGCAGTGATGGTGGATGAAATTACTGATAAGGTGTTGTGGTAGATCTTATGGGAAATATCGGTGATTGAGGGAAGTGACTATAGTATGTATTGTAGATGGCACGTGTTTGAAGATCATCTATGAAAGGGCAGTGTTGGAAGTAGGTGTTATGGATGGGGTGTCGTGCCGAGTATTTTAATAATGGGCCATGATATCCACATCAATCATAGACCTATTTTTCCTTGTATGTGTTTTGGATGGGGTACCGTTATTGGTCTTGGAAGTGACTGTCGGGGTTGGCGATGTTGGTGGGTCACCGTTTTAGGTAGATAGAGTAGTAGTGGTGGTAGGCGTTGTGGTTAGGGTGTCGTGGCATGTTGTTTGATAAATGGTGTAGATAGTCATATCCATATTCTCCCTTTCTGTCCTGCAATGTATTGTTGAAGGGGCATCATGGAAGGTTGTACGAGAAAGTGTGGTGATTGAAATATCAATCATCCCCATGTCTGGTCATGTAGGTGTTGTCAATGGTGTGATGTGGCATGTCATCTGAGATAGTCTGTGACAACGGTACAGACCGAGGGCAACAAGTAGCACCTATGCATGTGTTTGTGGAATGGTGATGTAACATGATATAAAAAAGGGTTTTGAAATATCATATAGATCATTCTTCAGGGACCGTATATTCTCTTTCATGCTCGACTAATGAATCTATCATTAATCAACCAAGACTATGGTTCTTTGTAGACACATAAACACACAAAATGGATGGATTCTAGTAATCCATGGAACATGTTTGTTTATATATAAAACTAACGTGTCCACATAAAAATGTTGACTAATTCTAATGTTTCCATTATTTTCTCTATTATTTATCCTTCCCTCTTTTTGGTAAATTTTGTGTTTTGTTTATTATTCAAAGATGATTGATTTTATTACAGAACATATATCGTTTTAGAAACAAACCCATAAATTTTATTGTTGGTTTTATTATAAAAATATTTTATTAAATGGATTTCTATATAATTAAAACTATCTTTTAATATTTTTCATAAGATTATCTTTAAAAAAATTAATTAAATTATGTATTTAAATTAATTTTCTTATAAGTAAATTAAAATACATAAAATTACATAAACACAATATTTATAGTTATCAAATTAATATTAAAATGAAAAATATTATCTTGATTGGATTACCAGAATATTTTAAAATAACTAAATTTTTTATTTATTTTTGTAATATTTTTTTAATATTATTTACGGGTAAAACATTTTTTATGGAATTATTATTATTTTTAAGATAATATATTTTTAAATATATGGGATAGATTATTTTTTTTTAAAAATATATAATTTATTAATTTATATAATTATTATATTAAAAAATCAAATTAAATTAATGTTTTATATAAACATGTAATTTGAATTATATATATATATATATTATTTAAAATTTATAAAATGTAATATATAAATAATGAATTCATATAAGGCTTAAAAAAATTTCATGACATTCTATTTATAAAACATAGTCCTTTTTTTAATAAATAATGTCATTATGTTTTGATAAAAAATTACTTTAAAAGAAAAAATATGAATTTTTTAAAATATATTAAAAAAAATCATGCATTGGACAAAAGAAAATGGTATGGTAAAAAAATAAAGAGCCATGATTGACTAATATAAAGAGAGTAATGATTTAGATAAATATAATAAGTATTGTAATGATTACAATATTTATTTATAATAATGTAAAACAAAAATATATTAAAAATTATGAGGTTGTATTATAAAATCTATCATGAGAAACTACCTGTGAAATTCCAACCATCAATACAGAATACCTCCTTCCCTTTTCATAGGTTTTCAGATAACTCAATAATTTTTTATAATTTTGCATCAATTAGTTTTTTATCTTTGATCAAATTTTTTTATGTCAATGTATTCGATTATCAAAACACGACCTATAGAATTATATAGAATATTCTTATTTAAATCCCAGCATTACACATCAAAAAATAAAACCCTAATCTACCCAATTAGCCCCATTTTTTTCTACTAAATTTCTGAAAGCCTCAAATCCCTCAATTTAACCCAAAATAGGCAAGAATTCATTTCATTTCATCATATTAATTGATTTACAATGGGTCTTGTATATATGTGTATATATATACACATATATACAAATAGATACATATATATACATATATATAATCAATATATATGATATATGTTTATTTTAAAAAATATTATTTCCAGAACCAAGACTGATATAATTTTGTGGAATGTATTAAATGTTTTATGTATTTCTAGATATATTTTAATATAAATATTTACAAATCATGTATAAGGTATAATCCCGGTTACGGTTTTAGGACATTATAAATGGTATCAATGCAAGGGTATATATAATTTTGGGAAAATTGATCGAAATTAATAATTTCAAATAGGCCTCCAATGTGTAATTCGTTTCCATCCGTGCCCAAATGAATTTCGAGTGTATAATTCTTTTGAGGGGGTAATAATATAACAACCCATAAATTCTAAACCATGTTTTATTATAAAAATACTTCACTAAATGGATTTTTCTTTAATTAGAACAAACTAATAATTTTTTTAAGATGATTTTCTTTAAAAAATTAATAATTTAAATTATGTATTTAAATTAAGTTGATTATAAGTTCATTAAAATTCATGAAAATTATAATCTCAATTATATATAGTTTTCTAAAAAATATGAGAAATAAAAATATGCTTTTTCTTTGTTTAAAATAATATTTTATATTTACACTATTAATTTAAATATTTTTTTTTAAAATATAAATTTGATTATAATATTAATTACTGGTAACATATTTGTTAAGAAAATTATTATTAAATATTTGATAATATATTTTATAAATATATGAGATATATTATGTATTATATTATATTATTTATAATTTATAAATATATATAAATACAATATTATGAAAAAAACATTATAATTATGATTAAATAAATTTTAATTTTAATTAATTATAATAGAAAAATGAATATATATATATATATATATAAATTGAAAAAATTTATATATAATAAAATAAATTTTTCATCACATTACAAAATGTGTTCAATGTATTTTAGGAATTATAAGATGCATTTTAAAAAAATATTGATGATATTTTTTTGGTAAAAAAATGATAACAAAATAATATGAATTTATAATAATATAATAAAAACACAACCGTGTATTAGAAAAAAATGGTAAGACAAAAAAATGAAGAGATGTAATTGAATATTAATAGGGACTAATGATTTAATAAAAATATAGAAATATTTTAATGATTACAACATAAATTATTAATAAATTAAAAATTAATGCTATTAAAAATTGTGAGGTTTTATTCCACCTGTCACAGTGAAAATCTACCAATGAAATCTTCATAATCAATCCCAAATGCCTCCTTCCCTTTCCACAAGTTTTCAAATAACTCTACTAATTTTTATAATTTTTCATCAATTATTTTAATAACATTTTACAATTTTCCCCATCATTTTTATAGATTATTGTAACATGAAATGAAGAATATATAAACACTTTTTATTTAAACCCTCACTTTGCGCATCCAAACATATAAACTACATCACACCATGTGCCCCGATTTTGTTCTACTCAATATCAAGTAGCCTCAAAACCCCATTTGACCTAAAAACAATTAATTTTTCATTTAATTTCATCAAATTAATTGTTTTACGAAGGGTAATTTATATATATAAATATTTAAACACATAAAACTAAATATTTTTAGTGTATATGAAAAAGGATTAATTTTTATTAAATTTTATCACTAAAACCAATATAGGTAAATTTTCCTAGTATGTAACAAATCTAGTGTGTATTTTTTTTGTCATTTGATAATAAATGTATAAACATTATTTATAATGGTAGAACCCAAGATTGGGTTTCAGGTTTTTATATTTTTTTAGTTACATTATAAATATGTATATATTTTTGAACGTATAACAATAAAAAAAGGAAAACTTTCTAACGTGTAATACACAAATAATTCCTTTACATCTATCTTTTTTTTATTATAAATCTCAGATAATACTAGTTTGTTGAAATTTACTATATCAATTATATATTTTAAAATATAAACATAACATATTATAAATCACATATGTTTCTTAATCAATGGTAATATTTATTTGTAGTGAAAAGATAACTTATTTTACATCAATTATATTTATTAACTCAACTATAATATTTAATAATAATGTAAATATATAATGTATTATTTAATTCATTATAAAACATATGTATCTTGTATTATATAAATAAAACTTTTAAACGATTTAATTATAATCATACAATGTGAAATCATTTTTTCTATACATTATATGAAATTCATTTTATCCAAATTCAATAAATAAAATTAGTTGATAATAAAATATAATTTAATATTATAAAAGTTTATATTCAAAATCCTAATCGAAATAATTAAGGAATAATATACTAATATTATAAAATAATTTTTTATGAATATATTAGATCTAATGAATTAAATATGTGATAAATATTTTTATCAAAAGAGTTGATAAATATAATATATACTATAATATTGGAAAAAAATATATTTTTTTATTTATAAATGAATATTATATCATGAAATTAATATATTATATATCAATTACATATTATTTTTCTAAAATTCAATTTTTAGTGATTTTATAAATACAATTATTATAGGTTTTTTGGGAACCCTCACAAAGGACACAACCTTTAAAAACTTAAATTCACATTCTTAAACAGAACCAAATATCAAATTGAAAAGTAATTATGTGATTTTATACTGAACCCGGACAGTGGGTTAGTGGGAGGGTGTGATATCTCCAATGATGTCGAGGGGATTTATGATGTATGGTTTAGTATATTTTATTTCACCTAAAAATTCATGGGAGTGATGGGTAATGTGAAATCAGTACTCAGATACAGATGATATATCAAATATTTACAAACATACATTATTCTACTCCTTTTTGGTTTGATTGGGGAGATTTCTATATGAATTTCTTGGGATCATAGAATCTCATTGTCATTGGATGATATTGTTTGGTCCTGATGTGTTTTACGAAGGCTTCAGATGTAGTAGAAGAATGTGGTTGGTGAATAACAGTAATGGTTTTTTCAATTTAGATGCATCATTCACAAATTATACAAGTTGTAAAAGTAATGAATATGAAATATTCCATAAAATATTGAAATAGAAAGGTCAATAAACTATATATGATATTCTGCATGTTAGCAATATTATTAAATTAAATCATATAATATGAAACGGGGCATCATCATTGGAATTATCCTCAATATATTATTTATAAACTCTTCACTCAGCAATCACCCAATGTATCCATATTATCTGAAAAATTTAACATCATGGTTATTGTAATACATTTCAATTTGTGAGTCATGATGTACATTAATAATAATCTTAATTTTTAATTTCCACTACAAACACCATAAGATAAAAATATCCAATGCAACATAATCATGAAAAATTCCTACAGGAGTGTTTATTCTCATAATATCCAATCTTGAATTCATTAGTGTACACCTCATAGCATGTTAAAAGGTAGATTATTTTTCAAGTGAAAGAGAATATAACATGTAGAGGTAGATGTTTCACATCATTTCTCAGAATTAATATGAAAAGAAAATTGTGGTGGTGTGGTCAACATCAAGTTATTGGAATTTTTATGGGTCCCTACAAAGAGGATTAGTACCACAGGGTCTCTATTTATGTCTTCCCTAAAAAATGAATACAAATTTTCCCATCATCATCAAATTATATTTTCATTTTTATCAATCAAGGTAAAAAGATCTATTTGATGATATCTTTATTAAAGGGATACTTGGATTTAAATACAAAACATTAATCAATTCTTTCCCATCATGGATATCAAAACAAAAAAAATTCAACACATTTAAGTTACCCATATGATTTTATTTTTATAAATCAATATATCTTTTTATCTAGAGATGAAAATTGTTAGAGATAAGACTAAATCATTATTTTGAGTATATTATCTCATTCAATGTAAGTCAAACATGGATCAAATGATTTTCTATATTCCTACTAATGTACAAAGGTTGATTCATGATTATGGTAATAACCTCCTTGAGTCCCCCAAAAAGGGATATATATATATATATATGCATAATATTTTAAAACAGTTTAATAAAATTTTAGAATCCTAGTTTTACATAAAGGAATTTGATGGTGCTTCAAATTATTAATAGTATTAATTTTCATGTAGCTCGTGGAATTCATAGTGTATTAAATGTTCATACCTTCTTTGGGGTTTCTCTAAAAATGAATATTTATAGATTCTAATATTTGTTTTCAGTAGACTAAAGTTCAAAAAATTAAAAATATAATTATCGGAATCATACCAGTGATAATATATGTGACTATCAGTTTTTTATATATATTTTGCATCACAAATAAAAATATGTTGGATGAGGGTGATATTAGTTTATTTTTAGCTTAATAATCATCACATATCAAATGGGTGAATTATTGAAAAAATAAGTCATGTATGTATCAAAAGAAGTCATTACCCTGATAAACATATGAATAAATTTTTTATTAGTTTTATAATAAGGTGATATTGAACTGGATCACATATTTGATTATATTTTTAATTCAAAATTCTTCAAGTATGTTGAAGCTATTTTTATTAACCTAATTAATAATGATCTGACATGATCTCTTATATGTGAAATATATTTTTATATCATTCATACTATAAGGCCTTTCCGATTTAACTCATTATCAGTGATTTGTGTAGAAAATACATGTTGAGGATGATCAAAAAAATAAAAAAATAAAAAGAATTATGGTTCTTCTTTAAGGAATGCAATGAAAATGTGATGATTTTTTAAATATTATCCATGGTATACATTGGGATACACGGAACATTAGTAATATTATAAAAATATTATAATTTTTTTTATAAGGAATTATTTTAGGGAGACATAGTATATTTCATTAAAATGTATGATTGGGATTTATATATTCCAATTATCTATCACGTAGATGCCACAATTCACATATTTTTGTCATTAATTATGAATATAAATGCATTGGATCATTTCGGATAGATTAATAAGAAATGAAATATCATGATTCATGACAGGTTTATATCATGTGTAATGGATGGTAATTTTTTGATTGTAACTTTGAACAATATACGCACAAAAAATAATTTATATCTAACATTTTTATTCTCCTTAGAATGATGGGAATTTCAAAAAGATGGACATGTTCATTTTGAAATTCCATTTTTTATGTGGGATTCTATGTTAATATAATACATTGATAAATAAGGTGATAATTGAAACTATATTGAGGTATACATTTATATAAGCATTTTTTTATGTTTGAGAACATATTATAAACATGGAATCATCTTCTTCCTTATTAATGAAAAATTTCTTTTCAAAACATAAAGAATATAGCTCTGTGAGATCATCCTAGGGTTAAAAATACCCTATATCTTTGGAGATGTTTGACCACGGATGGAGAACCTCCAAAAAAATTATCTATGTCACATTCATTGAGGATAATTACTATATAATATAAATTTATTCATATTAATATTAAAATGAGTATCATTGTATGGATGTTCGATTAATTGTAAACTATAATGATGCTTTTTCATATTTGAAATCACTACCACAAAAAAATTATATATCTTATCATTTTATTTATATTTTTATCTGAATTATTCATTATGGGTTATCTATCTCGATTAAAATTTTGATTCAGAATAAGAAATTATTGAAGTTGAAATATGGCTATTGTTCCCCTGGTGAATTTTTATATTTGATCTTGAATATTGTAACCTTTATTAGGTGTTTAATGTGTTTCAATTGGTAGATATGAGGTTTTATTAGAACTTCATAGTCTCTTTACAAAATTAATTGATTAAAATTGGTGTTATAATTGATTTGGAGTTTTCAATTACATGAAGGATGGACAATGTGTTTGTGTATGAAGTCTTTTGAATCAAACATGTTACATTATGGGTTAGATCGATTTTTAATTGATTAATACAACATCATGAATGGTATTAATAACATTTTACATAAAAATATTGAAAATATGAGTGTTTATGATAAGTTTTTAGTGACTGATAAATGTTTATTAACTAAAATTTAACTTCTAAACTAAAATCACACAAATTTTGTAATATTGATACCATCACGTGTTCAATTGATATTTTAACATTTATTAATCATCACAATTGACTTAAACATAATTGTCTTAAATTACTATGAAAAGCTATGAATGTTTGATTATTTTTCACTGATTGAAACCTAATTTTTAATTATAAAAATATAGTTTCAAATGAAAACACACATTTTAAGTCATATTGATCAAATAATTTATAATACTATGGTCTAGATGATTCATACCAGTCAGAAATTACTTATGGGTCATTTTCCAAAAGTACAAAAAAATTAATGTGTATCCTCAATATTGAAAATGTCACTTTCCATTAAAAATTTAAAATTTTAAAATAAACAAAAATTCTAATTTTTATAAATTAAATACACAAAATACAATTAATAAAAAAATAATGAAGATTTAACTTAGCAATGAGAACAAATAGTACATGAGTGCATCATCCTTATTATAGACATTGTTGATAATTTTGTCCTACAATGATTTTTTTCTCTCCATATAGCACATAATGGTTAAAAAACCACTAACAATGATGTTATTTCTTAATGATATTAAATAAAATTAACTATATAAGTATGAGGAAACAATATAAGGAAATTAATTTAAAAAATAATGTAAAATAGTGAAAAAAATTGAGTAAAAATTTTTACGATGTCATATTTTCATGATGTCTTCCTACATTGTGATGCAAAGTTTATTGGACATTAATTTATAAAACTATATAGTTCACCTTTTATAAAATTTATATATATTTTCTTCGTATTACTGAATAAAATATAAATACAAATGCATTAATATATATTTTAAATGAAATTTTAACTATCAATGAAAAGACCTCATTTGGGATTCTAGTTTGTTGATTAAGTAAAATATTTTTTATAAATATTGAAATGTAATACCCAAAATCACTTCCATGAGAAATATTACATTATAAAATGACATTTACATATACCAAAATTTCTCAAATGAAATTTCACCTATTTTTGGAGAAGTTGTTAGACCTTCATCAGAATCCCATCGAATGATGTCATCCAATATCAGTAATTATGTATTCTGGGTAATAATAAATGATTTCTATGAGACATAGAAATTGCAGAATGTTTAATCCTAACTATGTGTGTACATTGTTCACAATTGGTAAAACCTTGAGATCCTCTAACACAATATCTTAAAAAATTTCCATATGCAGAAAAATCATTTATCATCACCTATAATATATCATTCAAAATGATATATAAATTTTTGTAAGAATCATACTACATAATAACCAATTCGCATATTAATTAAAATAATGAATCAATTTATATAATAAATATCAATTTCAATACCAAATTTTTTACTTATTTAAATAGATATAACATATTTTATTTTATCTTCATGCTTATATATGGTGGAAAGTTATAATTCTGAATCATATTTAGATATATATTGTGAGTACTGGTATTAAAACCAAAATTATTCTCTCTGTTTACAGATTACACATTATAAAGGTTTGTTTACTCATTTCAATATTTGGGGTACTAGTGAGGAATTTTATTTCAATAAAAATGGTATACTAGGTGATATATTTTCCTATATTTATAAATGCTATCAATATTCCACATCAATTTTCTTATAGTATCCTCACTTCTGTATAGGTGAATAATCCTTGGATTAATTGGAATGTACCATAAAACATTCATTATAATTGATTCTTCATATTATATTAATTTGAACCACACATTATAATTTATTAACTGATTCATAGTATTATCATAATAGTATATATTCATTTAGATGAGCATGCATTCATTCATGACTATACCCATTGATAGTAGAATTAATATAGTGCAATTTTTTTGAGCAATCTTAAAATAATCTTGGCTTAAATAATTCAATATAGAAAGAGGATTAGTAAGGCTGTTGTCAATCCCTACTATGCCACCATTTACACTATTTTTCATTTGTATGGTTTAAAATGATGTATATTTAGTACAACCAATATAAATTGGTGTTTATGAAAAACTGATTAAATTCTAAAACTTTTTTGGGTGATCATGAGTTTAATCATCAAATTTAATTCTCATTTACTCAATCTGATATTTGTAATCATCATAACTATAATAATATTCTCAATATAGTTATTTTTATTTTTCAAAATACTAATCGTATTATATTATCCATAATGCTAAATATTATCCCTATCACAAGCAATATTTAATTTTTATCTATGATTACTCTCAGATTAATAAAAATAATCTATTCTGTAAAATATCTACTGTTCTTCCAACCCCTCTAGACTATTTACTCTTCAATAATTATAGTGTAAATGGAGGCCAAGTATTAGGAAGGATTATATGCTTGATCTTCTTCAAATTTAATAAACCCCGTATTTTTTTTAAATTATTAAAACCCGTCCATTTTTTTATTCATATTAAAAATATTTGACTCAATTATATTAATATTTAATAAAATAAATAAATACATAAATTTTTTTAACTTATTAACTTGACGGGTTATCCTTATGGAATTATTTACGTATCTAAAACAATTTTACTAAGATAATAAGGCATAAATGATGTTTATTGAGATTGTTTGGTTGTGTTGGAAATAATTAAAAAAAAAAGAATGACTGATATCTATAATGTTACAAATAATCTATATAAATTATCATTTATTAAAAAAATGTGATAAATGATTGTTTATATGGATTTTTTATGTGGGAGTAATGAATTTTGGAGGAGTTTATGTTCATACATTTCATCACAAGGTAAATATATGACAATTTGATATATCAATGATTGGAAACATTTTATATGATGATGATCTATTATCAAATGATGAATATATTGATTGGTTCAAATCACCTACCCGGGAGAACCATACCATTAATGAGAAATTTGAAATGAATTGGGTATAATGAATACAATGTTGGGTTTGTCTCTGTGGGATTAACTGGTACAGTCAAATGAAAATTGTCAAATTGATGACATAAGAATCATATATTGATGAGAATCAATTCATTTCGGCCAAGAGAAATAACTCATTAAAATGAAAGACTCAATTACTAATTTATGATGAGTGGAAGATAGTGGTAGGAATACTCTTGGTGTTAGTAGGGTGAAGAAACTACTATGAGTTGAAATTTTTAGACCATGTCCTATGTGGGTATGTAATTTAGTTGATGATAACCCCTAGTTATAATTCTTACTACAATCCAATATCATTTGGATAGATTCACTATTGAGGTAAAAGGCTTTATTTATTATTTTGAATAGGTACATAAAAATTTCCTTTCAAATTCCTGAAAATTTATAAAAAACCATGAAATTTTAATAAACAAAAATATATAAAAAATTATTGATGATATAAAATAAGGATGGATGTCTCCTGACAAAAAAAAATATGTTTAGGGATACTATAAGTGGTAATAAATAAAGCCACCATTAAATATATCATTAAATAATGTAAGATGAACATTAAAATAATTTCATTAATTATTGTAAAAAACTTATACAAATGGTTTGGAACTTTTTATATTCCCCAAAATTATTGGATTATGTTATATAGATGGTTTGGGGGAACATTGTCTTGTATGACATTAGTATAGACTTATACTACATGTTTTGGGAAATCTTTTCAATATTTGGTTAATAAAAATTGTTTACAATCTTTTGGTATATGTAATATAAAATACCTATGCCATCAATTTTCAAAATCGTTTTTATAGGTGATTCCAAAAACCCCTTGCCAGTTTTTATCCTCACTCCTCCAATTTATATTTCAAACACCTAACCACTATGCTATAATTTCTTTGGAAATAGAATATGATAAATATGTGTATTTATATTTATAATTTTTTATGTATTCAATGTTATTTGATAAAATAATTCATTAAAAATATGATAAAATATTCCAACAGTTTGGAAAACCACTGTAATAGTCTTATACCAATGGTTTTCAAATCAAATGATATATGTATTATGAATTGTGGGACCAATATCATCAGTTTCAGAAAAAACCATTAGTATATGTTCATTAAATTTAGTGAACTATTTGTATTATCCAAATCATTTGTGTAGCCATCACATATACTGACGACATTAGAAAATTGTTTCCATAAAGTAATTTTATTGAATAAATGCCAATAGATTTATAAAACTAGTGAAATACCAATGAATTATACAAACAGTTTATCCAAAAAAAATTGTATAGTATCATATAATGGTTTTTATAGTATTAGATTTTTCCAAACGATTGGAATATGGTCATTTTATTGTTCATATTACAAAAGTTTCTCAAAAATTGTTGGCATAAGACTATTTGTATAGGTCAATATTCTATAAGTGTTGAAAATCAATTGAACCATAAATACCAGAGAGATAAAAGACTAGAGACCACACAAGGATGCATTAATACCATAAATAATGAAAATATAGTCTGATTCCATGATGATATGTTTCCATCGTCTCCTATGGGAGAACATCAATCTATGAATAATGCATGGGATTCATCCATTAGTTGATCCCAAAAGGAATGGACAGAAATCTTGAACATTGTGATAACAAACCCTAGATTATCACATACTACAATAACTAATCCAACAGAACCCCTTCCAAAGATAGATGCATACAAATTAACAATAAACACATTGAAAGGTAAGGAAAACATACATAGAAGGTAGAATATGGGAAAGGGTTATCATGAAAAATCTCATTGGGCTTCCAAATAACATTCCAAGATATAGCATGCTTGATCCAAAAGGGTCAGGATTTGAAATCACGTTACAAATGTGGTCATATTTTTTCACCCATATAAACAATGATATGGTGTAGATGGAAGATACAATATCTAGTGGGACGTAGTAATTATACATTGATAATAGAGACACAAAATAATTCACCATATCCATAATCCTCTCAGCATCAGTGTCCTGTTGATGTAATATTTTTCTAGCCCCTTTATGGTAGAACATTTCTTGTATATGAGTTTCATCGTCACTAATGAGGAATGGTATCAAATTACCCCTTTTAATATGCACTTCCATTATAAAATTCATTAAATGGATTATTCACATGAGATCTTTCAATAAGAAAGTCTCGACCATGTGTGGGACTTGAATATACAATAAGAATTTCCAGAAATTATTATTTAATATTATATGTATTCTATGGGAAAATTTATACATATAATTCCCCTCATTGAATCCAAAACATTCATTAATAAATAGAGATTGTCCTTTTCTATATCTTATTTGAATGGAATACTAAATATAATCCTATAATACATTTTGTTGAGCCATACGTCCATTTTTTGAGAACATCGTTCGCTATTAGAATCATTAGAATAGGAGAAAAGATTGGCATCATCCAAGACAAAAACCACTAGGGATGTGTTCATTATCACATATTTATAAACAAGCCATGTGAACCTTCAGATCATGTCATTATATCCATCATATGTCTTCTAAAGGAGTACCTTACGATGAAGAAGACCATATTCCCTAGAGGCATCTCATGAAAATGAAAGGGTGGGGGATAATGGATAAATCGCAAAAGCCTCAGAAGGGGTAATATTAGTATATCATGAAATGAGATCATATCGAACATGGGTTATGAATTAGGAGAAATCTATTCCCTTCTAAAATAGAAATGTTGATCATGCACATGTATTTATATCCCATATAACCACAAGGTTTTGAGATTCATATATTATCCCCAATCAACTAATGATATTTATTTCCATAGTTCACACCCCACCAGAACTTGCCTAAGTTAGAGTGAATTTTGTCAACCAGAAAGTCAGGTAGCTTTAATAAATACATATTATTAATTGGAAACAATTTATATACATCCATTATATGTTCATCCTTCTCTAATTTAGTGACCCTCTAAATATTCAATCCCTAAATTTTTCTTTCAATCATGACCATGATGTTCAAGAGGACAACTATATTAGTTTGAAAAAAATTCATAGGGATCCCATTATATTTATTATTATTGGTTCCCACCTGAATACACGAGGTTCAGAAAATATCATATAATCTACAAGTAGTATATACAGAGGTGAAATTAATTTTTTATTAGTTATAATAAACTAATTTTATTGATGATTTCACATATATTTGGATAACCTAAAAAATAGTTATTTATTCTTAAATAGAATCCATTGTGAAAATGAAATATATCATCAGAAAAGAAATGATGGTATATATGTGAACTTATTCAGTAAACCATCTCTCCATGAAATGGGTTTTCATTAGCTTATATAGATATTAAATTAGAAAAAAAATACACAACATTAAGACAAAAAATTGGAATGTATGCCCCTGTCCAAACCTTGGGGCATGGGTGAGTCATTGAGAGAGAGTACAATGGATATTTATTCTAAAGGATACTATTTATTTTTTAAAAGTTTCATCTTTTTAATAATGATGTGAGGATATAACTAATTAAGTATGAAATCACAATTTTGAGTTCTCCGTTTCTACAAATTATAATGACATATAAATTCTTAATTGTAGTTGAATGTATTTTATTTTTAACTATTGATACAGTTTGGAAGCGTTGGTTGTTATAGATTAGTCCTTATTATAATATGCAAGTTATTCAACTCGAATATCTTATGAGAATATTTAGCAGTACTTGAGGAAGAATATATCAATTTAAAAAAATGGTTTCTTAAGAAATTACCTTCCTAAAACTCATTTGAGTCATAGATTAGGGAGTTTCATAAGTTTAAAATTATCAATAAGATAAATTATGTTTTCGATGAATAAAAAAAATTACAAGCAGATTCATTAGATTTACTCATGTGTCTTATGTTTTTAGAGGTTTGATTTGTCCATGATGTTTGAGGGGGTGTTGTGAAAGTGATTAACATCTATGGGAGATTATAAATATGGAAAATATAAATGTCACCTTAGTGTTGAATTTAAATTATAAAAAATGGTTTATCCCACTTTCAAAAAAGTGGTGATAAATAAGAGTTCTATAAGTGTGAAATTAATAAGTCCTAAAATGATAGGTTTTACCAAAATGAAAATTTTCATTGATAAAACCTATTCATATAAGAGATAAAATTATTGTCATTAAAACGAATAATTATAATAACTAATATTATAGTGTTGATATATATTGGTTTTTTTAGTACATTACATTTTAGAAATGATAAACACTTTTTAAAATAAATGAAAAAATATTAAATGAATTTATTATAAAAATGATTGAATATTGAAATGAATAAAAATAATTAACAATATTAATGATAATAAAATCATTAATGCATGATTTTTAGAAATGAGTGAAATTGAATAATTAAAAATCAATAGACTCCAAAAATAGTAAAAAATTGGATAATTTTTTTAAAATATAAATTATTTAAAAATTGAAGAAATGATTATAAATTAATACGAAGATGAATACATAGTGAAAATATTAAAACATTGTAAATATGTTGAAAAAATAACCATTATGAATAATTTCGTGAGTTGTGAAAACATAAAAAATAAAAAAATGAAAATATATAAAAATACTCATAAATAAATTAATTATATAGATTTCAGACATTTTAAATTTATTCAAACATAATAAATAAAATTTAATCATAATTAATCATATAAATTAAAAAATAGTTATGAATATTAAAACATGGTAAATAATTATGTAAAGTATGAATGATTAAGTGATTGAATTTTAAATAGAATAAAAAATGTATCGAATTTAAAAATTGCATTTAAATAAATTGGTTATTTTAATATCACAATTTTTAATGGAATAACCCCTTAAAAATTAAACTGAATAAATATTAAACATATAAATAATTTTTTAATAGCAATACATTGTAAATAATTATGTATAATAAATTATTAAAAATTAAATAATTGAATTTTTTATAAATTGTTAAATATAAAAAATAGTTAATTAATATTAAATGAAATAATTTTATAAAGGAATAAATAAATTGGAATTAGTTAAAATAATAATAATAATTGAATCTGTATTAATAATTACATCAATTACATAGACATAAAAACAAATGCATGAATCCTGGCATGCCCCTTGTGGGTTTTACATCGCATGCGGTGACTCAAGCTGCCCGTGACATGGGCATGATGTAGGAAGATGATGATATAGGCATGAAACATGCCTGGTAACATAGATATGATGATTTTTTCCTAATTCTACACTAAACCATTTAGCGACATGGCCTTGGGCCTACGTTATTTGTAATAAATCTTCATCTATCAAGATAGAAAGATACAATTTAATTCATAAAACAAAATACAAAAAAAATAATAAAGCAGAATATATATATTATATAAATATATATTAGTTAATTGTGGATACAAATACACAAAAACACAAAAACACATCACCCACCATCTAATGGGAAAGCCAACCCCCCCCCCCCCACTCCATTGGGTAACCAACATTTATTCAATTGTCACATAGACATCATTTTTATTGATATTGGCCACAAGACCCATACAACATATGCCTAGACCATCATGGCCAATAGGAACCTAAATTTTTTCCCACAAATATAGGACTTATCACAGCCGATAGGGCCTCCCCAATAAACCATTGATGGACATTCCCTGACCTTGCCTTGTGCTTCCATGAAATCACTAAATTTCATTGAGGATTGTCATAGATAAACTTCAAACCACCACCCCCAACATCAAGAGGGTGTTCTCCATTCCTAATAACTGGTCAACAAAGCCTACCACCACATTCGTTCTCCATGATCTATAGATACATTGACCTTGCATCCCAAGTAGTTTCTCATATCCAATAATGCTGACACTATCATCGTGTTAAATTGTCCCCAGTGATGGAGCACCACCTCCATCGCTCTTGGGTCCACCATCATGCAACACCCACAATATCTATGGTAAAGTGTTTTCACTCTCCTAAATCCAAAATCCTACCATCCCACACATTCTCTATCACCCCTAAAACATGTCGATTGAAAAACGTAGTGATTTATACAATGACGCCGCCATCCAACTCTCTCTGTCTCGTGATGAAACACATTGCTGAGACTACAAATTATTACCTTCACAAACCCCATCCGTCATTACAATTTAGCATGAAGCACACCCCCATCATACTAGTTTCTTCAAATAAACATCAAAATGGTGTTTGAGATGGAATTAATTGGGGTTCAATTCCACGAAAGATAGTGTCGGTTGGAGATGGTCTTATTAGAATAAATTATGTCAACTTTTACCATATTGAAAATATGAAAACATAATAAATAAAATGAATAGGTATTAATTATATTAATTAGAAACATATTGAAAATACAAATTCTTATCAAATTGTTATGTATAAATTAATATTAATGATCAAATTCTTAAAATATTGAAAATTAATAAACCTCAAAAAATGAAAAACAAAAAAAAATAATATTAAAAATGAATAAATTATGTTAAATAAATTCTGAAAACTTTAGGATTATTAATTCATAATATTTATTACTTAAATCGCAAACATATAAAATTGAATAAAATTAAATAACTATATATTATTATTAAAACTATTTATTTAAGAAGGCATCGTATTTAATGAATATATAAAATATAATATGTTATAAACCATCATAAATTTAAAAAATCATTAAAATGTAACAGTTTAGTTAAATGCATAAATATTTAAACATGAATAAATAAATATCAAAATTGTATATTTTACCAAAATATTATATAATTATAAAATAAAAATGAATAAATTATTGAAAATACTAAAATGGAGAGATATTAAAACACAATAAATAATATTAAATCAATAAGAAAAAATACATGTACCCACATTTATACAAATAGACAATCATGTAAAAATTCAAATACAATATACACAAACAATATTGGAAAACAGATGCACATACACGTACACATAGGCATGGGCATATAAACATACAGATACTAGTGTGTACACATACAATTACATAAAATTAAATAACCATGAATTCACATACAAATATATACCCACACACATATATACATACACATTCAACATAAAAGAATATACACAGAATAATACTAATACACATACATATGTATAAACAGATACAAATGTATATGCATACACAAAAAAATGTTTATAAGCACACATAAAAATGGATTTTATTATACAAACACATCTATACAATTACCTACATGTGAATGTGCATGCATACACATATATACATATGAAAATATACACACAAACATCATTAACACAATAATATACACATATGTTGGCACATACACATGTACATTTACCTGATGACGTTCATTCAAATATACTTACATTCACACATACGTTAACATACACATATATACTTAAAATACCGATAAATATACTCATACACATATTAACACATTGGCATGAACAAAAAAAACTTACACATGCACATATACACATACAATCATATGTTAACATATGTATATATAATATAAAAATTTATAAAATCATACAAAGAAACATACATATACACATACATAAATATCTATATATGCATATATACATACACATATATGTACACATACACATTTGTATATATTTACTGTGATTGATTCATCATAAATTATTCAAAAACAAATTGCTTCTATCTCTTTTGTGGGATCCTAAGATATGAATTTTTTGGAAACTCCGTAATAGGGAACATCTTGAACGAGTTTTGATTCCCTGAACCATATTGGGTTACCAACATTTCCAATGATTGTGTCATGCTCCACCAGGTGTGGGGATAAATAGGTAGCCATAGTTTGTTGTTGTATATGAGTGGCTATCATGGAATCTATAGAATAACATATTAGTGAAGGGATGTTTTGATATAATGCTCCCTTGGTTTGGAAGAATTAGGACACATCCCTTCTATTTCTGTGTATGAATCATCTATGATGTAGTGACACATGTCGTTGGAGCAATGTTCCCTTTCCAAAATCAAGTCCCAGAGGTTCTATAATCCATGGATATTGGTAAATAGAACATCTAATTCCCTAAATATATTTACATGGTAGACAAAAAAATTAGATCTTGTACAAGAATTGGAATTCTGTTGCAACTATTGATATGGTTCATGCTACTCATCAGTTCCTTTTTTCTCATCTGTTCAATTGAAAGCATGGTAAAAAATTAATATTTTTTATGGAATATAAAAATCACCAAAAGAATATAGATTTTTCATAAAAAATATACTAATAGATGAAATAACTAATATTTCATATACATAATTAGGTTTTTTCATATTTCTCAAAAACAAATATAGATTTATCACATTGAATATGTGTAATCAAAATAATGAATGAAAAATATACCAACATATGTACCTATAGAAAATGTAATAATTAAAAACACCCATATTGATCACCATATGTATAAAATTGAAAATCACTTGTAAATTTTATAAGAGATATCCTGATTTTCATATCTGAGGTATTAATATTGAATCATTATGGAAAAACAATTATATAAATTTACTAAAAATTTATATATTCAGTTTACTCCACATGTACTATGATTGAAATAATTGACTGGGTTAGTGGAAGAACAAAAGTAATATTAGTGAATATAAATATTAATGTACACAAATATATTTTATTAATTGAATCTAATCTATATAAATTGATATAATATGTTTAATTGAAACATAATATTGAATTTAAACAGTTATAATTTGAGTAATGGTATTTCCTACAAAAAAAATTCTCAGATATTATTATATATAGTATAATGATATTGGTGAATAATTTTATATGATGATGATGCTACACATTGGATATAACATACCTTGGAAACCCAAATTTTTGTTGGGTTGGGACCTCAATTCTCCTCTCTCTTACAAAATCCTTCTTCATGTTAGGAATGAAAATTCATTTTGTTTCTGAATTTTCTAATCAGAATCTATTATTTTCACTATCACTTTTAATATCATGGACTTTATGATTTACTATATCGGAATCATTTGTTCAACCTATCATATTTTGGTGCTGACAAAGATTTCTTGAATGACCACTCAGGTGTTCTTCACCGTGTCCATCTTCCTGAGTCATCGTGATAGGCTGATTCTAAATTGAATAACTTATACATACTGAATAGAATCTACTAATTATGTTTTCAATTATCTCTCTCCCATATTATAGACATTATACAGGTCATCATATTGTAGAATATGACTAACTCCGAATAAAATGAAACGAAATTTAATGAAACGTAATATAAAATTATGAAATGGAAATAAATATTTATTGAAAAGAATTACTAATATATAGTTGTTCAAAATTAAAAAAATTGTTTGATTTACTGTCCTCCGTCATAAAAATTTCATTACCCTTTCTGAATATTCTTTAATTAAACACAACATAATAAACAGAATGAAAAAAACATTTTATCCACAGAATCATAAATTTAAATTAGTAACACAAGGTATACACACTATAAAAAATAATCAATATGGTTAATTACATATCTAAGGTAAATAAGGTTTATTTCTAAAAAAATATAGATAAAATCAATATATAGAGAAATAAAAATTCTAAAATACATATTAAAATTAGAAATAAATACTCATACTATATTATACCCAATCATGTGAATAAGAAAATTAATTCTATGAATGAATAAGTGGAAATTATATATATATGTATATAATTTAAAATATAAATTCAATCAAAATATTATATAACATATAATAAAAATTGAATAAATTATATAAATATAAATTCACGTAACATGAAACAAAATAATAAAAAAGTGGATATAAGCATATTTTAAATAAACAAATGACATTATGTATAAAGGACTATCTTGGTAATATAGCTAAGAAATAAGTGAATGAAATCATCTAATGTAGGTGTATTTAATTATAAAATTAATGTATTGAGGATATAATAATGTAATAGCGGACTATTTAAACTCAAATGGTTAATTATATAACCTCTCCTTAATCGTTATTCCTATAATTTTTTATAATTTTGTAATATATTATAATGAAATTCATATAGTTTGTTAAACTATAATTAAATTTAAAAATTGTATTAAATATTTTAAATGGTCAATAATTTAAATAGGATATTCACATATTTTCATGGAATATAAAAAAGTGACAACGTCTGAACTTGTATATGTGAAAACTATCTTATAAGAAATGGAAAATACACATTATAAGAACACAACCTTAAATATATATTTTTTAATTTAAAAACAAGTGTCACCATTGAATTGTATGATATACATTTGATTAAAATTTATAATTATATTTTATATCGCAAAATTCAGGGGCTTGGTTCAGTAAAAACAAACAATTAATTTCAAGAATCATAAGGATATTTACATAAACCATAGTACATTACATCACATATATCTGCATTAAAAAGGATGAAAACAATCTGTTGTCCTATAGGACCCCATCATAATCAATCCATTATTTCCCTCTTTGAAAATGAATCTTCCACTTGGTAGCCTTCTATGTTCAAATGTGTGAAAACCAAATTATTATTCTTTAAGAAATTTAGGCATTCGATCAAATAAGGATACAGAACCTGATGAACCTGACAATCTGGTAGCTACATCATTAAAATATTCATTAATCAATGAGAGAATTGTAGAAATCCAACTAAAATACTTCATCACCAAAAGATAACCGAGCCTTCTTTTCACACCTAACAATTATAAAATTTTGAGATCATTTCCATTATTTCACATTTAAACCCAATAGACCGACTGTTTTGTATGCCTCCTTGTGCATTATGGTGCTCCCCCATGAATGTTGGGAAGATGATTTTAAAAAATTAAAGTAATCTATGATGTCCAAAAAAAATTGAAATCCAATGAAACTGTACTAAGAATAAGATTAAATACTAGTCCACTCAAACACTACCTATTTATACTATCCACCACCGAATCCAAATTAATTTTTGTACATATGCTGATGTGGAACATGTCGTCAACATATTTCCATAAACTCTAAACTAATCTACATTCTATAAAAATGTTTATATGTTATCATCAGCCATGGAATGTTTTTTACATTCTAATCCAAGCTACTATACAGTCCTCTACAACTGGTCAATGGTTGAAACACTGTTATAAACATTACCGAATATTTTATTAGCCACAATAATGGAAATGTTGAGAAAGTGGAATGAATCTTGTAGTATTTTTTTCATTAATGTGTCTCTTTATATTAGGATTCAATATAAGTGTATGTGAGTCATGTAAAGATTATATTGTTATTTATATAACATCCAAAAGCGTAAATAGATCATCAATCACTATATTTGGTGATAGATAATCTACAATGGTAAATTTGATGGAACATGATAGAACATCCATATAATCATGTTGTGGTTTGTCTAGCCATGTTGATTTCCAGATAGTGATATTATATTGTTTATTGAAAACACACTATGAATTATGAATGAAATCATTATAAGACTGTTTTATTTAGGTCCATATATAAGATTTCTGATAATAAGGATATCCATCAATTATATTAGTTTTTAACCTATTTTATAATTGTTCAATATAAATTTCATTACATGTCTAGATATTAAATGTAAATTTGTTATGGATTCCATCATTAATTATTCTAAGTTCATTGATACCAAGACCACTTATATCAATTGGCTAGATATTGTATTTCTATTAAATAAAAATGACCATATGATGTCTGGAGTTTGATAAAGAATCATGCTCAGGGTTCTTGGATCATCCATGATATTAATGGTGTGAGTGACCATATTTTCACCATTTGAAATTGAAGAAATGCTTGGAAATAAAAATGAACTCTTGTTTTTACTAAAATAAAGTACATAAAATAAAAGATTAATCAAAATATGTTTATAGTCATAAAAAATTGATAGATTGTCATGAGTAACAACTATCATTTTCATCACCTAGAATAAAAATGTTTTCATAAGGATCCAATTTATCTCCATGCTAGCCTAACACCAATATGATGTTTCCATAAAAGTAGTTTGATGACACATAAACATGGGGATTCCCTTCCACCTGAGAAAACCATTGTAATGGAATAAATGATCATCTGGGAAAATAATACAATTAAATTTCTAGTATTCTTTAATGGAAAGTAACATATATCACCTACAAGTCAACATGGTAATAAAAAAAGAAATTCAAATACCAATAGATAAATCCTAGCACCATATACTATGAAATTGAATACATAATGAAGATTTACACTAGTGTTGTTGATTATGCCTCTGTATTTAACATATTTCAAAATACCAAATCACTAATTTGTGCATAAAATGTATTGGAGTGTATATATATGGTAGTGTAAACATATAGACTTTGAGTGCATGTAAGAAATTATAAAATGGTAAAAATGATATATTCATTTTTTTAAAAATTAGGGAATAAAATATTCAGAACCCTTATCATTGATTTGGGTTAAAAATTATGTAGGGCTGACAAACATGACCATATCAACGATGTTTCCGAAATCCTAATGGGGTGAATCCACATAGGTTAAAATTTATCTTAGAAATAAATCCTTATCAAATAATCAATTTGTATTCATTTCAAGATGATGGGGTTGTGAAAGATAAGGATTTATTGAGAGACATTTTGTTTGAAAATAGTATAGAGGTTGAAATCAATGGAGGAAGGTGAAAAGCAATTAAAAAATAGTGATTAGGGAATTATTTTAGTGGAGGTAGCATGGTTTATAGATATAGGTTGGGATGTGAGGAAACAAATTTGGTGGGTGGGAGACTGGGAGAATTGGTCTGGGAATGTTGGCAGAATAAAAGGGGTTTCATATTGGGAAATATAATTGGTGTCTGAAATAGAGGAAGTAGAGGGTGACAATTGCCCGTAGAGGGAGGATTGGGTGACACATGTTTGAGGAGTGATATATATTTATATAACTAAATAGTAACAGGTTTCATACGAAATTATAATATATGTGATAAAAATTAATAAAAGAGAAATTTATTAAAAATTAAATCATGTGTCATATAATTTCACGTTTATAACACCCATACAAATTATAATGTAAAATAGGGAGAAACACAAATGTAATATAATGTTCTTAAATACTCAATTAATAAAAGAAATCAATCCGAAATTATAGAAATTAAAAAAATGATATATGAAACAAAAATAATATTCAATAATAAATTTTGAATATGCATAAAATATTACATGATGACCATGGTCCAAAATATATAATATTGTTGATTGGCAGAACGTATTGAAAATGATATGAAAAATTATTTAGCAGAGCTAGAATACATTTTATATAAAAAAAATGTAACAGATAAAATTAATTTTGAATTGTGAAATTGTTAAAGGATTAATGGTAGATATTTCCCATGGAAATATGTAACATTCATGTCCTGGATATGAAATATTATTATAAAGAATATTATGTGTGCATATGCATAGTATAAAAATATAAATAAGCCAAATATACTCCAAGTATTTGGAATCTATATATAATAATTGGTATCTAAAAAGAAAAAATAAATTGATGATTTAAGAAATGAATAGAAAGTAAGTAACCTATAACTAAAATATTATTTTTTTAAGATATTTTTGGATGAAAAAATGAATTATAAAAGATTCACGGAAGATAGGGTTCAAAAAAATTTAGGAATTGTAATTTACCTAAACATTATTTTGTAATTATAATCCTACAATGATTTGAATGTATCAAAATATGATATCACTGTCTTGATCATTAAATTGTAGTAGTTATTCTTTTTTCCTCTATGCATGACTAAATAAATATCTCATAATTTTGCGACCATATATATGGTTTTATGAAAATTACGTTATTTGGTAGATAATAGATGATGTTATAAGATAAATATGTTTCTTTGTTTATGTAGTAGGAATTTCAAATTTCTATAAAAAAACAAATTCATTCATCATAAAATTAGATGATTTTTTTCAGAATTAATGTGGGGATGGTCAATATTTACAAATATTATGTTAACCTCGAATCATGTATACTATTTAAGTTTTAAAAATAAATAAATATGAAAATAGTGAAAATCTACTAAAAACATTGAATGTATTTGTATACTTTAGCAGGGACTATGCAGATAATGAGTCTTCCTATTGGATAATTATCCATCACTCACATATTGAGTGTATCACAGACATAGATCAATACATTAACCATTAAATGGTTGAATTTAATCCTATATAATCTATGAAAGGTTTAATACATTTTTCTCAATGAAACTAACAAATCAATGATTTTGGGATTATAGGGTTTGGATATGAATAAAAGATGTTGTTTAATGATAAATAGGATTCATTGTAATTCCACCAAAATAAAATATTGTAGTCTATTAAATCCTCCTTTTTAATAAATTGGATATAAAAGCCTTAATAGTTACACCAAAATATTAGGTAACTAAGAAAGGATATGTACTTATTTGGTTGTAAAAACTAATAAAAAATAACATCAATGTAATTAAATTCTACTAAATTAAATCAAATGGGTTTCTGCTCCATATACTATATATAAGAAGAATATTCATGATCAGATTATTAGATGAAATTTAGAATGAAAGGGTAGAACCTGTCTGAAGATCTATTATTAGGTAACAAAACATTTTATAACATGATGCCTTCAAATTCCAAATAAAATATTTAAAACATTTATCAAAGTGCACATAATTAAATTTAGATTAATGAAAACAATTTAAAAACATCAAATGATTTTTTTTTTTCAAAAGTGTGTACATCACATAACAACTCATGATCAAGTTATACAAAGAAATTTATAATAAAATGGTGCATAATGGTCAAAGATATATGATTAGTTGAAACATCATTAAACAATATGATATCCGTTCTAGATATATCCTGGAAAACCATAATGTGAGGGAAAAAAGTGAAATCCCAAAGGGCTAAAATAATGAATCATATCCTAAAATAGGATATGAGGGATATTACATGTACTTTTAGCAAAGATACTGTGATGTGATAAAATAGATAATGAAAAGGTACATGTAGTGTGAGGAACCAATATTAGATGATGCCAATTCGAACAACATTATGCCTTCATTATAGAAAAGTATATATAAAAATACATAATGGATGTGGAGGTGATGAAATTAAAATGGTTGAAATTGATGCTTCAAATCCATATATAGTTACATAATGCCATTATAATAAATTTTTTAATAGATCAGGTTCAATGATTTTGGTAGGTATGAGCATTGAATACATATCTATGGCATTTTCAACCTCATGATGAGTTTAATCGATGGAGGATAACATCTATAAATGTATTATAAAACTATGAAATAATGAATCATGATTCAATATAAGATTATAGAGGTATGATGAGGTGTGTTTGTATAGATTCGTTGGGTTTTATAAATTATTTAATTTTGTAATTGGGGTAAATTATGAAATATCGTTATGATTGAAGGAGATGGAGGGGAATTTGCATACCGAGGTGGAGGCTGAGTTTCAGGTGGAGAAGGAGGAGGTGGGGTTGCAGGTAGAAACTTTGAGTGTATTGTTGTAGGTGGAGAAGGTGTTCACGGAGTTTTTGGTGCATAAGGTGAACACAGAAGGGGATACAAAGGTGGGGGATGATGTATAGTAGGACAAAGAGGTGGAATCCTTGGTAGAGGAGATGTAGTTAGAGATTTAACCATATCGAGGGGAGGAGAACACTACTGAGGGATTCATCGATAAACATTGGAATACGTGAAATTCACAGGAAGAAGGGTTTGGAAGGGGAGAGGTATAGAGGTGGAGACATAGAGATAGATGAGGGTATTGAGGCGGAAGAGGATGGAATGAACATTATATGGACTTGGAGTATGTAGAGACTATATATAGTTGGGAATGTCATCCAATTTAACATTGTGATGACACATGTAATGGAGATTTACAAGATATAGTATAGATAATGGAGGATGAGTGTATTTTTAGCAATCCTTCTATTAAAATTTATTTACAAATAATTTATAAGTGAAGAACCTGGGTTTCAGTATTGGTTCATTATAGTTTTATAATTACATTATAAATACATCTATTTTATTGTGCATAGAACAATAACAAACCAACGGGAAAAGCATTTAAACGTGTTGTACAAAAAAATCATTTGACTTATAGTTTATTCATTATAAATATAATTCATTATAACATATTTAAAAATATCTATATCAATTATGTTTTATAAAATATTAAATTAATATATAATAAATCCCCAATGATCCTTAAATCAGTGAGAATATTTATTAATATTGCATCGATAAATTATTTTACATCAGATGAATTTTTGAATAAGCTATATTTTTAATTAAAATTATAAATATATAATCTATTATGTTCATCATTATAATATTATTGTATCTAGTATTATATAAAAAAGTATTTTAAATGATTTAACTAAAAAATCTGAAATCATTTTTATTTATTAATAATTTTAAATTCATTTCAACCAAATGGATTATATATAACCTTTTATAGTATAATATATATTTATATTATAAAAATATGTATTCAAAATAAAAATCAAAATAATTATGGAATAATATATTAATATTATAAAATTATATTTACTAATGAATATAGATTTTCAAATTAATTAAATATTGTGATGAAATTTTATTTATAAATATAGTCAATAATGATAATTTTTAATCTATGGATGCTATATTATGATATATATTTGATTCATAAATAAATACTATATCATGAAATTAAAATATTATATATTAATTATATTTTTTTCATAATTTTTTTTTGTTTATTGAAAATTAAAATTTTAATGGGTTATGTGGGAACCCTCACAAATGACATGACCCTGAAAACCAAAATTCAAATTCAAACCAATAACCAAATTTGAAATTGTAAAATCCACATGTGATTTTAAACTAAACCCTTATATTGAGTTTTTGGGAGGGTGTGGTGTTTTCTATGTTGTTGAGGGAATTTATGAAATATGTTCTTTCATTGTTACTACCCCAGAAATGCATTTGGAGTTATTAATGATATGAAATTATTTCTCAGATATGGATGATGTATCAAATGTTGACCAAGACACAATATTCCACTCTTTTTTGTTTTTATAGTGATTTTTCACAAGGAAGCTCCTGCGCCCAGAGAATCCCATAGTTATCGGATGATATTATTTGTTTTTGATGGGTTTGATGAAGGTTTAAGATGCAATAGAAGTGTATGGTGGGTGAAAACTAGTAATGATTTTTTTAGGCTTGTTGCATCATTAGAGAACATTATAATGCATAAATGACATGGAAACAAAAAAATTCCATCAAATATTCACATAGAATATTCCCTCACTTGAAGATGATATACATTATGATAAATTTGTTATTAATTTAAATCCTATCATAAGAAAATATGTCTTATCATTGGAACCTCCATCAACCTAATAATTAATATCACACCACTCATGATGCACCAAATTCATACATATTATTGTAAACTATATCAATGTGGATAATGAAACACATTACAGTGCATTCTTAATGAAGGGAATTAATGAAAATCCTAAAGCCTAAGGACCATTACACACGCTGACAGATAAAAATATATAATGGCACATAAGCAAGTACAATTCTTATAGAAGGGTTTATTATCATAATCTCTCATGTTGAATACTTCATTGTACCCCTCTCAGTAGGTGAAGAAGTTGATAATTTTGTAATCTAGTGAAAATATAAGATGTATAGGTATAATTTTCCAACCAATCATCATAATACATACGAATATAGGATTATGGTGGAAGAGTGGACAATATTAATTTATTTTATCTGTCTAATGTGCCAACAAAGAGAATCATCACTACATTCTCTAAATTTATGTATTCACACATATATGATTACAAATTTACCCATCATCATAAATGTACATGTTCTTCGGTATCCATCAAGGATAATAGAATATTTAATAGCATATGGATCAATGGGATACATGGATTACAATACATAATATTAACCAGTGTGTTCTAATCATGGGTGTCGTGACCAAAAATTCCCAAACTTTTTAATTCCTAATATGATTTGATTTTTACTGATCAATAAGACTTCATATATAGAGTTTAATATTTTTCTATATAATTCTAAATAATTAATTTAAGAAAATATATCCTTCTATGGAAGTCAGATTAGGATCAAAACAGTTTCCATAATCTAGAAAAATTACATAGGTTGATGCCCCATTATTGGATATCCTGATTAGGTCCCCCAAAAGGGATATATATTCATAATATTTAAAAACATGTAACTAAAACATTTTAATCCTTGTTCATCATAAACTAAATTTATGTTTTTTAATTATATGGAATATTAATTTTTATATAGAGATATGGTAAGTGGAATTAATAGTTCATTTAATGGTCTGTCCATCTATATGGTGTGTATAAAGAATTTTATTTGGACCTTATAATATTTCATACAGTGAACTAGTGTTCAATAATTTATTAATATCATTATGGGAAACACACCGTTGATAATATATGTGAATATAAATTTGATAATTTCATTTTTCTGCATAATTGAAGATATGTTGGAGGACGGTGTTATCTATTAATTTTATGCTTAATAAACATAATTTATGGCATTGATGGTTGACTAGAAAAAATTAACCATCTATGTATCCAAATAGTTTTCTTTACCCCCAGAAAAATAAGAATACATTTCTTGTTAATTGTAAAAGAACATGATCTTCTACTGAATAACATAAATGGTTAGAGTTTCTTGTTATAATTATTTCATGTATACTAATACTATTCTTGGAAACCTATCTAATAATAATATGAAACCTTATATTATATACACACACTATTATTGTATTATTCATATAATATGGTATTTCACACTTAATACAAGATACTCATTTTGATTAGAATATTCCTATCATGGATGTTAAAAAAAGTAAAAATATTTATTGTACTATGGTTATTATTCCTAGAATGCTAAAAAATGTAATGATTTTTTTATTTCATATATGGTAGAAGTGGGGATACATGGAACATTGAGATGATTAACAACATCATAATAATTTTGTATGAAGTATCACACTGGGGGGAGTTATGTAATATTTAATTAAAAGGGATGTTTTGGAATTATATTTTCCCATTATCCATCTCATAAATGTTTCAATTCTCACATTTTGTCATAAATTATGATGATTAATTCATTGGTTATTTTGATATAGTTTTATATGGAATGAAATATCTATATTCAAGACTTGTTTTTATCTGGTGTTAGGGGAGGGAATTTGTTTAAGGGTTCTTTGAAACCAAATTAATACATAAATGCCTCTATATAAAACATTTTTTTGTTCCTCATAGTGGAGATTTATGAAAGATGGATCTCTTCTTGTTTAAATACCATTTATTGATGCGGAATTCTATGATCACATAATCCTATGATAAAAAAGTTACTAATAGGAATTCGTGTGAGGGATGAATTTAGATAAGAATATCTATATGTTTCAAATGACAAATGACATTCAAATATATAAAAAATAATGTTGGTTGGGAACTTCTTAGGGTTACAAATCACATCAAACATTTGAGTTTTCGGATCATGGATAGATCACAACCAAAGAAATTAGGACATGAATTTCATTGATTATAATTAACATATAATATTAATTTATTCAAATGATGATGAAAACAAGTTTCAAGGAATGGTAGTAGGATTTATTCAGAACTAACATCAAGTTATTTCTTATATGAAATCAAAACAATAAAATAACATTTTTCCATCTAACACATTTCATTTTATTTTTATGTTAATTAAAAATTATAGGTTATCTAACAATATTTTCATTGTGATTTAGAATAAGTAATTCTTGAAGACAAAAAATGTAGTTATTCCACATATGAATGTTTTTTATTTGATCTTGAATATTACGACATTTGTTGATTGTTTTATGGATTTCCATTGGTAGATGAGTTGTTATATTTGATCATTATAGTCTCTGTAAAAATTTAATTTATTAAAATTGTTGTGGTCAAATATTTTGATTTATCAATTATTTGAAGGTGGTAAATGTTTTTGTGTATTGAAAACATCAAGTCAAATGAATTACATTATGTATTATATTGAAATGTATTTTATTAATACAACATCAAGAATGGCATAATGATCATTATACCAAATAATCAATAGAATATTAATGTGTCTTAATGGTTTTTAGTGTGTGAAAAATGATTTTAACTAAAATTTCATTTATATACACTAATTACACATATTATGTCATACTGATCTCATCATGTGTTCAATTTATGTCTGACCATTTTCAAAAAATCACAAATGAATTATTGACAATTGTCTAAAATATTAAGACAATGTAAGAATGTTTTTTTATTGCTTAGTGGTTGATGCATTATTTTAACTTATATAAATATTATAATCCCAAAACAGACATTTTAATTCATAGTGATCACACAATTTATCATTGAATGTTGTAGATAATTATTTCATGTCACAATTTATATATGGACCATTTTTTAAAAGTACCAAAACAATTTTAATGTGTTTTCTCAATTTTTAGTACGTCACATGTGTCTTTTTAGAAATTGCATGTTAATCTGAAAAAACAAATTTAGTACTTTATAAATTGAAAACACACACTAGAAAAAATAAACATGTCACATTAAGAAGATATAACATTATAAAGAGAACATATATTAAAGTAATTCCCTATCCTTATTATTTAAATTGTTGATAATTTTTTCTATGGTCATTTTTTCGTAATATTGAAAAAAATAGTTAAATAAAAAACAATCATCAATGAATTTTTTTTATTCATGATCATTATTAAAATTAACTACATTAGTATCATGTTAAAAATTATAATTAAATTATTGTAAATAATTAATAAAAATGGTTTGAATATATACAATTTAAGTTAGATAAATTCACATCTTCATGACGTCTGCATACATTATGACACAATGTTTGTTGGTATTTAATTTATAATTTTTTCATTTTTTAAATAAATGTTATATTGACAATCAATGAAGTAATGAAAAAAATAATGGATTAATAATTATTCTAAATGAAATTGTTATTATCCTCAAAAATACCTCATTGGGGATTCTTGTTTTTTGATTGAATTCAATATCAATCATAAAATTTTAAATAAATTACCAATGTTCATTTCCATGAGTAATTAACATTCTCAAATGACATTCATTATATTTTTCATTATCCAAATAAATTTCACCTATTTGTGTATAAGGTGTAATAACTTTTTCCAAACTACCATTAAATTATGTCATCAAATATTGGTATTTATGTCTTCAGGGTATTAATCTACTACAACCTAGAAACATCTTATTTGATGAATGTATTAAACTAACTAGGTTTGTACCTTGTTCTCAAGTGGGAAAACCTTGGGTTCCTCTAATATTCTATCTTTATAATTATAATACATATAGAAATAATTTATCATCCCATACAAAATAGTTTTAGTAATGAAATATTCATTTCTATAAGAATAATACAACACAAAAACTAATTCACACATTAATTATAGATTTCCATTAAATGGATCCAAATAAATATTATTATCAATACCAATTTTTTCTATAAATAAGAAGATACAACATATTATATTTTTGTTTCATGTATGGCTATAACACCCCAAGCTTCTATGGTACGCTTCACTTTGAATAATATGATAGTGTGTGTTGTACGCAACACCGAGTTATAACACAACATAACCAATCAAACTAGCCGTTTTGAATATTAATACTTACTTTTTGAAATTATATATATTTTATATTTCAAAATGAACTTCATTTTTTGATTTATAATATCTAATTTATCCTAAGATGAAATTTTGGTACTTTTCAGATAACATTAATATTTTGATGAATAATGAAAATTACTAAATTTTAATTAAAAACAACTTTTTTAATCAAAATAATTAATAGTGATAAATTATGAATTTTAGTGGTTTTAAAGTATATTTAGAATATATTTTTACCATTTAATACAATGTTGGTCATTGGAAAAAATTTTACAATTAAACCGGACATAAACAAGTGTCAATTTGTTGATAGTTATTATCTCTTAAAAACACGCTTTTTGTTTTAACAACGTGAATTAATTTTATATTAATTTCAGCCACTTCTGTGTTTTGAATTTGGAAAAATGGATTCAATATTTGGAATCAAGATTTTCAAATTTTGTAAATAGGTAACTTTTATTTTTAGACATTTTGAATAATTACTTCTGTAAATATTTTATTTACCATGGTTAAGGGTAAATCCGGTAAATAAGGGTTAAAAAATAATATTAGAATAATACTAAATTACCCTAAAACGTGTCCTAGACTTATTGTTTGATACATGTTAAACCATAGGAATTTTATGGTCGATTTTGGGACCCCATTGAGCCACATGTAGTTGATAGGGACACTTGATTTTAATTATGTTAAAATAAGTACAAAAATGACATAAGTATATATCTTTTAGAAAAACAATTTTTACAAAGGGTTATATATGTTGGATTTTCGACTATAATTATTCATTATAAAGATAAAAAGATTTCCTACATAATTGTATTTTATTTATAATTTTAAGACATTATATAATTTATTTTATTTATGACCCAATGATGATGCAGTAATTACCATAATAGTGAAAAATTAAAATAATTGAAATTATAAATACACAAATAAATAAAATTTGAGACTTTTTATGAATTAAACTAATTTTATAAGTTAATTTGACATGTTAGTATTTATTTAAATAACTCTTTTTGAAGTAATCATTCTGTTATGAGTGTTAAAAAATCAACTATTGAATAGTGTCAAAATTGACATAAAAGAGTTTTTAAAACAAATATTATAATATTAATTGTTATTAAATACCTAAAAATATAAGGATCAGAAAAGAGACTTATATCATGATATTTGTATCATTAATGGACCACTTGGGGGTCGATTGATTTTATATAGTAATTTTATTAACTATATAATATAAAAATACAAAGTGACATGGTAAATGTCAAACTAATAAACTAAGAGTTAATAATTTAAGATAAGGTTAATATAGTAACCCAAACCTGTATAAATTCTATTGGTTGAATGGTTTTCGACCTATCCCCACCTTAAAATTTAAATAATCAACTTTGGAGCCATTAGAAACTGAATATGAATTTATTATAAATTAATATTTCTAGCTTTTCCAAAGGTTCCCCTCACCCCTCTTATAAAAGGGCACTCCTTCTCATTTCTTCACACCTTCAAAGCCTTTTGTTTCAGCCAAACACTTCCCAAATACTCTCCCAACTTCCCTCACTACAACCTAGAGGACATAGTTGGATCATAATTCCATCCTATGGTTCCTTTTTGATCAAATCAAAAGGAAGAACCCGAAGAAGAGATAATGATTTCACCACCCTTTTGCAAGTTCCTTTCTTCTTCCACTTATTCTTCATTTGTTATTACCATTCTAAAATAATATCTCCAGTATCATATATATACTGTGATGTTATTATAAATATGGTACAACCATATTCATTATTCTATCCACCCTTTGAATAACATGTCACCATACGTGCATACGTACGACTTACCGTCTCCACGTCGGGGTGTAATTGTTATTCAATATATTATTATTTGGATGGGTATAATAATGATATGTAACTCATGTAAATAATAAATATAACATGTTAATGATTCTTTATATATGATATACCATCCATTTATATATTATTTTAATATAAATAGAATGATATTGTCGCTCATGCGTACATACGGACTACCGTCTCCACGAACGCGATGAGATTCATTCTCCATCATATCCATTCAAGTATAATTATCATTTGATGATTTAAAAATTATGTTTAAGGACTTGATATAATTCTGGATATTAATAATATACAACCTATCCATTACAAACATGGCTTACCTAACAAAACATATAAAAGAAAATGAGTAAGTTAACACCCGAAATAACGATAATACTAAGATATTATTAACAAATCAATGTTAAAAGATCATATATGATATCATATTAATGTATACAATTCTTGTATAATTTAATAACAATTATATCACCATTATATAGGAGTTTAACCTACCCCAACCAAGGAAAAGTGAAAGGTAAGGGTTTATTTCACAATCTCTTCATTATCCGAGGTTTCTTATACGTAAAAATCTACTAGGATCTCTTTATCATCCACATCCATGTTTCATAAAAATGAATTTCAAAAAAAATTTACTATTGACTAGAATATGGGTTAAAGTCATTTATACACTTTTTTGACTTTTTATAAGAGGTTTATAAAGGAATCTTTCCGTCGTTTTCCAAATAAGGTGCTTTTTAACCTTTTCGACAGAATTAAGGTAAGAATGTTTTTTTAACTTATACGGTGGGTGGGGATATTTTTCGCCGTTATAAAATATTCAAAGATTCCCTTACAAGCTTATAATAATATTTTCAAAGAAAATGTTTTATTTTATAAATATATTACTCTTAAGTGATTTCAAAATAGAAAGAGATATTTCTTTAAAAAGAATTTTGATTTCATCTATGTCAACATCCATTGATGGATTTTACGATTATTTAAAGTTGATTTATTATGATACAAAACTTCTATATTGTATTGATGGTTTTGTGATATGTTTGACTGTGGATGTTATATTTTTTTACCATTCATGGTTTATGGTAAAATTATTGACATTTCGTATGCTAGTTTTAATACGAATGTTTATGATATGTTTAAACCTTTTCATATGGGAATGCATTGGACTTAATATGTGACGGGTGGATCCCGCTATATCTCCGCGATGCATCGGTAGGTCTAATGAGACAAACTAGTGTCTTGGCACAAGGCCTTGGAAAAATCTTATTTGTAGTCTTGGAATGAGGCCTTGTCTATATGGTTATGATAGTCTGGCATTATGCATTCCATCATTATAAAAGTGTTTGTTGATATTACATGTGATTATTAGATTAGTAGAATATCCATGTGAATAAGTAAATGGCCATATTTAATTTTATTTTTTCCATACAATGTCGAATTTCATGTTTAAAAGGATTTTGTTTTAGTTATACATTTCCTTAAATTTTTATTCTAAATTATGAATGTTTTTTCTATATTGTTATCCTTACTGGGAATTTGAGTTCACCCCTTTTCTATGTTTTATTTTTCCCAGGATGTAAAGAATTAAATTATGAATGACTTGCAGGGATATTATGAGGGGATAATAGTGTGTATTATGGAGACAATATGTTGTTGTAGTAGTTTTTCACTTCATGATGTAATGTAAAACTTTATGAATATATCTGGTGTTTCCAAGGCTACTAAACCAATCAGTCTTTTGAGATTTGATCTTTCTTGTGATCATGCCAATGTTTTGTAATAATGCACCGACTCTGGGTAACTGGGGTCGGGGCGTTACAGTTGGTATAAGAGGAAGTTTAGTAGAAACCTTGGAAGCTAGATTTAGATAAACTCTGATTAGAGCACGTAGACCTAAGATGAACTTTGAGGATTAGTATAGAAGAAATTCCTAGAATTTTGGTATTTTAGAGATTTTGTGAGTTTTCCGAGAAATACATCCCTATCTGGATACGAGCAGGTAGAGGCAGCTCTAGCACAGATGTACCTATGGATAAAACACGAAAATGCTGCTTTAAGCTAGACTCGAATGGGAACTGGTGCACGACAACGGGCCTTGATGCACTCATGGTTACGACACTCCCAGGGGATATGCTTAGGATAACTATCATTTTATTTACAAATCATTATGAAGGGTTTATTAGTATATACTTCCTCAATGAAAACATTCTTATGATTATGGATTATATCCATAAATAGGTCAATTTATGTTAAGTGTTTTTTAAGTATGGGATTATGTATTTTGATTCATAAACTGATCTAGTTTATACCATTGTATAGAAATGGCGCCTAGTGGAGTAAATGGAAATCGTATAAATTCACGCACTCCATCTAGGGATTTCCCTCCTTCTTTAGATAATTATAGTGGAGCTGGTGATGCAACTGGTGCTGATCAGCTAATCACCATACTGGGAAAACATACTCAGGTTATGAATAATAACCTTACCCGTATAAAGCACCCTGATCCACAGAGTGGAGGATCAATGTTAGAATGATTAATGAGGCAACAACCACCATCATTCAATGGGAGTAAAAATCCCTTAGTAGCTGAGCAATGGATAAATTCCATTGAGAAAATATTTCAGTCTTTGGGGAGTAGTGAAAGGGATAATGTTATCATGGTAGTTTACCGACTCACTAAAGTTGCTGATCAATGGTGGTAATTTATTCAATACACGAAAGAAGATGATGAAGTATCAAATATGGAATGGAGGGAGTTCAAAGATCTTGTTTCTGCAAAAATACTTACCTCACGACCACCAAGCATATATGGAAAGACAATTTCTGAGTCTGAGACAGATGGAGGATGAGAATGTCGCAAAGTATGAGGCTAACATTACAAGGATAGGAAGGTATGATGGAGATTATATATGTATCCCAAGAAGTAAGATTGATCGTTTCTTTGATGGGTTAAAATCACATCTCCGTCGAGCATTAGTCTCACAATCCTTTTCATCGTATGAAGACATTGTCTCATGTGATATCAAGACCGAAACTTAATTCTCTAAGTCTTATGACTTTAAAGCAAATCAAGATAATAAGACACCTGCTGATCAATCTGGGAATGTAAATAAGGGGATGAAGGGAAAGGTTGAATATCCATCCTGTGGTAAATGTGGGAAGAAACACCCAGGTACTTTCTTGAAGGGAATAGGCGTCTATTACAAGTGTGGTGGAAAAGGCAACGAAGCTCATGATTGTAAGGGGAAGAAGGAAACTACCAATGTTCAGTGCTACAATTGCAGGGATATGGGAAATTATGCAAATGAATGTCCTAAGCGTCAAAAGAACTTACCTCAGAAAAGGCCAAGGGATTAAGGCCATGCTTATACTATCACTACTGCTGAGGTAGAAGCTCCGAAAGATGTGGTGGGAGGAAATTTAATGGTTTCCTCAAGTTTAGAAAATGCATTTTTTGATTCTGGATCATCGTATTATTTCATATCTTCCCATATTTCTATGAAAATTAGGTATTTCCAATTTTATTTAACAAGGGAGTTGTCTGTTAAAACTCCTAAGGGAAGTATCATTGCAACAAATATTTGTGAATCAGTTCCCATTATAGCACATAAATGTTCTTTATCTGCTAATCTCATCGTCATACCTATGATTGAGTTCGATATAATCCTCGGTATGGACAGGCTTTCAGACTATGATGCGAAGATTTATTGTAAGAATAATGGGGTTATGATTCTTGATGATGATGATAAGGAACACCTTATCTTTAGAGCAGAATCGTCACCACCTAATTCTTATCTAGATCCACACCTAGTAGCTCAACTAATTTCAATTATTGGGGAGGAAGAGAATGAAATAACTGTGGGTGAGGAAAGGAATGTTCAAATAGAGGATGTACCTATTGTGAACGAATATGTAGATGTATTTTCGAAAGATTTAACTGGACAACCTACAGAATGAGAAGTTGAGTTCTCCATTGATTTAATTCCTGGATCAAGACATATATCTAAGACCCCTTATAGAATGGCCACTATAGAATTAGTTGAACTAAACAAACAACTAGAGGAATTGAGTAATAAGGGATTTATTCACCCTAGTGTTTCTCCATGGGGAGCCCCTGTTCTTTTTGTTAAAAAGAAAGATGGATCTATGAGGTTATGTGTCGACTACAGGGAGATCAATGATATAACAATAAATAACATGTATCCCCTACCTCGAATTGTTGATTTATTTGACCAACTGCATGGATCTCAATACTTTTCAAAGATTGACTTTCGATCTGGATACTATCAGTTTTGCGTGAAGAAGGAAGACATTCTGAAGACATCATTTCGAACTAGGTACGGGCATTACGAGTTTACTGTAATGCCTTTTGGATTGACTAACGTACCCTCTGTATTCATGGATCTGATGAATAGAGTTTTCAAGGAATATCTTGATGAATTTGTGGTGGTATTTATTGATGATATCTTGGTATACTCAAAAAGCTATGAAGATCATGAAAATAACTTGCGCATTATCTTGAATACTCTGAGAAGACATGAATTATATGGGAAGTTTAGCAAGTGTGAATTCTGGCTTCATGATATTTCTTTTATTGGTCGTATTGTCTCTAAAGATGGAATCTCTTTTGATCCTTCTATGTCTAAGGCAATCCAAGAATGTCCAGCACCGACGAGTATAACTGAGGTACGTAGTTTTATTGGTATAGCAGGTTATTATCAACGTTTCGTCCAGAATTTTTCCCGATTGGCTAACCCATTAACGAAGCTCACACGTAATGGGGTTAAATTTGTTTGGAAAAAAGAGTGTGAAGAATGTTTCGATGAACTGAAGAGAAGACTAGTTAATGCTCCTATATTGACTCTAACATCGGGGAATGATGGGGTTGTTATTTATAGTGATGCATCGAAGAAAGGACTTAGTTGTGTCCTTATACAGAATGATAGGGTTATTGCCTTTGCATCACGATAGTTGAAAATTCATGAACAAAACTATCCTACTCATGATCTCGAGTTAGCATCTGTGATCATTGCTTTGATGATATGGATGCACTACCTCTATAGTGTAAAATTTGAGATTTATATTGATCACAAGAGTTTGATGTATATTTTCTCACAAAAAGAACTCAACCTGAGGCAAAGGGGATGGCTTGAATTACTCAAGGATTATGATTGCAAGATACAATACCACCTGGGGAAGGAAAACAACGTGGAAGATGCTTTGAGCGGAAAAGATCATGGAGTTTTGAACAATATGCGAATTGAAAGTGATCCAATTTTCATGGGTCTAGTGAAGATGGACATGGGAATAACGAGGGATGGTTAAACATCAATGCTTCTTAAAATGGTTTCCAAACCATATTTAATAGAAAGGATTAAGAGTTCTTAGACCGATGATAATGAATTTCAAAAGAATATTAAAGCTGTGAATGATGGGAGATTGAGAGAATTTGTGTATGAAGATGGAATTTTGAAATTTGGGAAGACACTTTGTGTTCCCGATATACCTGATCTAAAAAGGGAATTGCTGGATGATGCTCATAGTCCCAATTTCTCTATACATCCTGGGAGCACCAAAATGTTATGTCAATAAGGTTTTCCTTACGACTTTTCCATTCCTTCTTGTTTTGAAAATCACAAACACCTTATACTTAAGCAAATAATATTATTACACAAATAAGGAAAATTTACTTCCATAAGGAAATTTACCTTAACATATATTTTCTTATACATAGCTACTTTTTCCCTTAAAATCAAAAACCGGAATCACAACCAAATTTTCGGAGCCTTATAATGAAAAGTTAGAGAATTCTGTTTTTAGGATCGGAATCATGGATGTGATCTGTAATATAGATTTAATCCGACTTCTGGACTCCGAACTCTTAAGAAGTTCGACTCTGAACTCATAAGAAGTTCAACTCCGAACTCTTAAGAAGTTCGACTCCAAACTCTTAAAAAGTTCGACTCCGAACTCTTAAGAAGTTCGACTCCCAACTCTTAAGAAGTTCGACTCCGAACTCTTAAGAAGTTCGACTCCGAACTCTTAAGATGTTCGACTCCGAACTCTTAAGAAGTTCGACTCCGAACTCTTAAAATGTTCGACTCCGAACTCTTAAGAAGTTCGACTCCAAACTCTTAAGAAGTTCGACTTCGAAGTCTTAAGAAGTTCCACTCCGAACTCTTAAGAAGTTCGACTCCGAACTCTTAAGAAGTTCCACTCCGAACTCTACAGATTTAGAATCCGATCTCTGATGAAACCAGACTATGATTTCCTATAATATAGAATCCGAACATTTCTTAACAGATACTCCAAACTTCATTTTGATTAGACTCCAAAGATTTGACTTGATTATACTCCGAACTATTAATTAGTCCTTACATTTTCTTCATTCCAAAACGATGTCATACATTCAGTTATACAATGTTTGTTATAAAATGATGTCGTCTATTCTGTTTCTTATCAACAGTTGGTTGAGTTACACGTGTACAGGTCCTTCCGATTTTTAAGGAAAATATGACCGTTTGAAAAGTGGCTGACCTTACCTATAAATAGGAGCTCATTTTAAAGAGCTCTATACTAATGATAGATGAACAACTTGGTTTTGTGCATACATGTTATAGAAGTGATTTCTAGAGAGAGAGGCTCTTATTAACTCTCAAATCTTCGTGCAACTCCGAATTTTGGTGATTACATTCGAGGGCTTCTGGGGATAGGAAGACAGAGGTGCCGACTACCTTAAATTTCGAGGGCTTCCTTGATGAGGAAGACAGAGGTTTCCAACTACCATGAAGTTGAGGGCTTACGGGGATAGCAAGACAGAGACTCCGATCTTTGAATTGAGGGCTTACCCTGGTGTGGGTAAGACAGACTTGCTTGAAAGTATAAATCAAGGGACCTTTATCCAAGGTTGTTGGATACCCTTCACTTTGGTGTAAAAGACTTATATCTTGTTTACTTGTAGTTCTACTACTAGTTTATATTCCGCTACATACTGTATTTTAATGAAAGTTTAACTTTCTTATACTTCCTTATTTATACACTGTTCCATTTTAATTCTATACGCTTTAAGGTAGAATCTCATATTGTAATCTTTTGTTAAGATTTAATTTCCGGAACCATATATCTGAAACCTACTTTCGAATTCTCTTTCCAAGTTTTGTTCGGTGTTAGAGGTGTTGTGAATTTGCTTAGTTTAATCTTTTCTAAACTTATCCCTTTCCTTTCTTAAGGAAAATGTAGTTATTCCTAACTAAATTTAATGGTTCCAATGGAATTTTTAAAGTATACAATTCACCCCCCCTCTTGTATATTGAGCATCTACATCACTATTTCGATCCTACAATTGGTATCAGAGGTTGGAAAACTCAAACTCTATACCAATCTTACAATTGGTATCAGAGGAGGTTTCTGAAATACTTATACTTACAAATAAGTTTTTCTTGCTCACTTTATCATTCCGAACTTTACCATTTCGAAACATTCCCATTCTGAAAATTGTGATTACAAACTTTTTCTACTAACAATTTTGTGTGCAAAGTTATTTTAAGTATGGCAGGAGTCAATGTTTGTTCGATTGATAATATGAATCCTACAAGACCACCTATCTTTGATGGTAATGATTATGAATACTGGAGAGATCGTATGAAGACTTTTTTATCAATATTGGAGTAGATGACTTTGTTATACTTACTGGTGATTATAAAATTCTTGACAAGGATGTTAGAACGTTCACTAACTAGGAAAAGCAAGAATATAAACTCAACTATAAGGTACACAATACTCTACTATGTTCAATGACTAGAAATATATATAGCCAAATTTCTTCTTGTGAAGCAGCTAACTGTATCTGGAAGAAGATAGAGGTTACTCACTTTGGGACTTCTAAGGTGATTGAGACTAGAAGAGCTATGCTTAGAGTAGAATATCATGGTTTCAATTTTCATTATGGTGAACCAATCTATAAAGTGCAACAGAGATTCATGACTACAGTCAACCATCAACAATCTATGGGAGAAAAAGGTTTAGATGATGAAGATCTTGTGGATAAAATAATTGATATTAAGCCCAATGAGTGGGAATCCAAGAGAACAGCTATAGATGGGAACAAGAAGGTTACTCAAATTACTATTGATGAGCTTTTTGGAACTCTTCTACAACATGAAACCTGAATGAAGAGAGACGCAGAAAATATCAAGAAGAAGAATAGAAATGGTACTGTTTCTTTTACAACAAATTCAAATCAGATGAAAGCTAAGACTCCTGAGAGAGTAACCAGATCCAAGTCTAAGAAAGTTATTTTCCAATCCGAATCTAGTGAGAGTGAAGTCTCAAAAAATGAACTAGCAAATCTTGCTCGAAGGATGAACAAGATAGCTGGCCAAAGGAATTTTCAATCCAAGTATAAGAAAAAGGAATGGAAAGACAAGAAAGATGGAGAAGTTACTTGTTATGAGTGCAAAAGAGCTGGACATATTAGACCAGATTGCCCTATGCTCAAAAAGAAAGAAAGAAAAGAAAGGAATTCAGAGAGGAACAGAAAGAAATATTATAAAGCTAAAGATAAGAAAGTTTTGAAATCCAATGACACCTGGAGTGCCAGTGGTGGTGACTCTTCAGATGAATCTTCTAATTATGAATCTTCAGGATAGAAAAATCACGGTCTTTTATCCAGACTGCCTATTGATAATGATTGTTTTATGGATAATGTACGAAATGCTCAATCACTGACCAATGTTTCTTTAAATTCTAATGATAGTAAGTATTATAACTCTTCTGATGAAGAATCATCTACTGATGAAGAAAATACTTTACCTACTTATGAGGAAGTCTCTAGGTTTGCTGAACTTCTTGAAATTGAGAATTCCAAACTCAATAAAAAACTTGATAAGGAAAACTCTAGGAATTCTATTCTTACGAAATAAATATCAGATCTTTCTAAAGATCTTGATATGAAAAATGCTGATTTTGAAAATATTTCAAAAATTCTTGAGGAAGTAAGTTCTGAGAAGAACAAACTTTCTAAAGAATTAGAAAAAGTAATTTCTAATAAAAATGTTTTCGAGCCTAGCTCTAGTTCTAAAACTAATGATTTTGAGGATAAAAACTTGGTTGTAAAACTCAAGTCTGAAATGTTTTACTTAAATAAGTGTTTGTCAAAATTTACCCATGGTAAGGAAAATTTTGATAAAATGTATTCTCAAATACGACCTTTAAGAAATAAATCCAGATTTGGTTATACCCACACAAAACCAATTTTTAGTAAAAATTATTTTGTTCCTCAAAGTGCCCCATTTTGTACCAAGTGTAAATGTGGTGGTCACTGGGCAAAGAATTGTTCCTTAAACAAAACCCAATCTTTAGTATTTCACAAAGCTTACTTTTCTAAGAATATTTGGGTTCCTAAAATTTTATTATCTGGAAATCTCGGATCCAAAAAAGTTTGGATTCTGAAAGTCTAATTTTCTTCTTGATTTCTGGAAAATAAAGAGAGTACCAGCAACAGTACATGGTACATGGATAGTGGATGTTCCCGACACATGACTGGTACCAAAAGTTTTTTTGAAAAGTTTATCAAAACGAAAGGAGGAAAGGTAACATTCGGAGATAATGCTAAGGGAGAGATTGTTGGTATTGGTAATATTATTTTTCTTGGTAAAACCATGATTTCAAATGTTCTTTTTGTTAAAGGTCTTAAGCACAACCTCATTAGAAAAAGTCAGTTATGGGATGAAGGTTACCTTGTGAATTTTAGGAATGATAAGTGCTTAGTTCACAATTCCAAGGAAGAATTTATTCTCTCAACAAATAGGCAAGAGAATGTTTACACTCTGAACATAGCAGACCTCAGAAGCCAAGATTTACCTTGCCTAAGTGCAATGGAAGATCATTCATGGTTATGGAATATAATACTAGGTCACAATAACCTTAGGAACCTATGTAAACTCTCTAAAAAGAAACTAGTTAAGGATCTACCGGATCTTTGATTTAATTCTTCTAAAGATTGTGATCCTTGTCATTATGGAAAGAAACATAAATCTAGTTTTAAATCAATCGGTGAAGTCTCAACAACCGATGCATTACAGTTAGTGCACATGGATCTTTTTGGTCCAACACAAACTGGATGTATTGGAGGCAAATACTATGTTTTTGTTCTAGTTGATGATTGCACTAGATTTATATGGGTCTATTTTCTAGCAAAGATTTCTGAAGCTTTTTCATATTTGAAAAGTTTTAGAGCTCAAGTTAAAAATGAGAAAAACCTTCCATTGAAAACAATTAATAGTGATCATGGAGGAGAATTTCAAAATTCTGATTTTGAAACTTTTTGTATTAAAAAAGGTATTACTCACAATTTTTCAGCACCTAGAACTCCTCAACAAAATGGTGTAGTTGAAAGAAGAAATAGAATTCTTCAATAGATAACTAGAACCATATTGATTGAATATTCTATTGCTAGACATTTCTGGGCTAAAGCTGTAAGTACTGCTTGCTATACTATAAATCGAGTTTTAATTAGACCTTTTCTTAATAAAAATCCTTATGATTTATGGAATGGTAGAAAACCAAGACTTTCCTACTTCATGGTTTTTGGTTGCAAGGTGTTTATTTTAAATACTAAAGATAACCTACATAAATTCGCACCAAAATTTGATGAAGGAATATTCTTAGGATATTCCACAACCTCTAAGGCTTATTGAGTTTTTAATAAAAATACTTGTACTATTGAAGAAACAGTACATGTGAAATTTGATGAGTCAGATCCTTTTGTTTTTAAACCACCTCTACTTACATCTTCGGATGTGTTTTCAAAAACTGATTATAAATCTTTGATTGAAGAACCCTCTGATAAGAATGATGTTCTAGAAGATACTTCTGAAACATTTACCCCAGAAGACGTTCTACCCTATGTTGATGACCATGCTTTACAAAATCCAAATCATGGGTTTCTTAAGAATCATCCAAGTGATAGTATCATTGGTGATGTAAATCAACCTGTAAGGACTAGAAGTTCCTTAAGAAATGAAGTAGAACATCTAGAATTTCTTTCCCAATTAAAAACTAAAAGCACTGATGAAGCTTTAGGTGATAATGATGGGATTAAAGCCATGCAAGATGAACTAAATGAATTCAAAAGGAATAAAGTCTAGACCTTGGTTGAAAGACCTAAAAATACTTCTATTATTGGAGTAAAATGGGTCTTCATAAATAAATGTGATGAAAATGGAGTCATATTAAGAAATAAAGATAGACTTGTTACTAAAGGATATAGTCAGCAAGAGGGAATAGACTATGAAGAAACCTATGCTCCAGTAGCTAGACTTGAATCTATCCGTATTCTACTTGCCTTTGCAGTATTCTTTAATTTCAAACTTTTCCAAATGGATGTGAAATGTGCTTTTCATAACGGTTATGTTCAAGAGGAAGTCCTTACTGAACAACTCCTGGCTTTGAAGATACAAAACATCCAGATCATGTTTTTAGACTTACCAAAGCCTTATATGGTCTTAAACAAGCCCCACAAGCATGGTATGATAGACTCACTGGGTTTTTTATTCAAAACAACTATGTTAAGGGAAATGCAGATCCAACACTTTTTATAAATAAAGATAAGAAAAATGTTTTTATTGTTCAAATTTATGTTGATGACATCATATTTGGTTCAACTCAGCAATCTTTGACCGACTATTTCGCAAGTCTAATGAAATATGAGTTTGAAATGAGTATGATGGGTGAGTTAACATTTTTCCTTGGTTTTCAATTTTCTCAAAAACTAGAAGGAACCTACATATCTCAACATAAGTAAATTAAAGATCTTCTTAAAAAGTATTGTTATGAAAACACTAAAAGTATAAGTACTCCCATTAGTACCTCAAACTCTTTAGATCTTGATGAAGCTGGGAAACCAGTAGATCAAACAACTTTTAGAGGTATGAAAGGAAGTTTACTTTACATAACAGCTAGTCCACCAGACTTAATGTTTTTAGTATGCTTATGTGTGAGATATCAATCCTATCCTAAGGAATCTCACTTAAAGGCCGTAAAATGAATTTTTCGCTACCTTAAGGGAACCATGGATCTATGATTAATTTATACTTCTGGAAATGATTTTGTTTTAAAAAGCTTTTCCGATGCTGACATTGGTGGATGTAGAATGGATAGAAAAAGTACATCTGGAACTTGTCATTTCATAGGAGATTCACTAGTTTCTTGGTCCTGCAAAAAGCAGTATTCTGTAGCACTCTCCACTGCTGAAGCTGAATATGTAGCAGCTGGATGTTGTTGTGCTCAAGTGTTGTGGATGCAACACACAATCAAAGACTATTTCTTGACTTTTACTAAAACTCAAATTTTGTGTGATAACACAAGTGCCATTGACCTAAGTAAGATCCCTGGACATCACTCCCGTGCAAAACACATAGATATTAGGCATCACTTTCTTAGGGATCACACACTTAAAGGAGATGTCATTCTTCAATTTATCGGAACACAAGATCAACTTGCTGATATTTTCACAAAATCTTTGCCTTCTGATAGATTTGAATACATTAAACAGTAGTTAGGGATGATAACTGTAAGGTAATCCTTCTTAATTAACCTTCTGTTGAAAAAGTCTCCTTACAGTAATAAACTCCTTTTCATAGGGGGAGTACATTTGTTTGTAATAATAACAAATTTTTTTAAACTTTTCGGAACTTAGATTTCCAGAATGGAAATTTCCGGAATTGAAATTTTCCAGATTGGATTCTTTTTCCTTTCAAAAACATCCGAAATGGAAATGAGGTACTGAAAGTTTTCAGAACGAAAATTTTCGGACTGGGTATTTTGTAACGTTTTTTTAGGCTTTTCATAATAAGTTTTTTTAAGGAAGAATATTACCGACTTCAAATAATATTTCTTGTCAATACGAAAGTTATGATTTCCCTACTTATAGTTTTGTAATCAAATTTTTGCTTACTGGTATCTTCCTTGTTTAATTCGGATTCTAGTTTAGCCTCAATTCCGAGTATTTTATTTAAAAACAAACCTCAAAAGATCGGAGTCTCTTTTTTCGGGGTTATTCTCAACCGTCAGATCTGATCAAAGTATTTTCAACCATTGGATGATCATTGGAAGACCAACGGTTATTTTCATTGCCTATAAAATGGGGGTCCCGAGACTCGTCCCACATCGGTTTTCAAGATTTTGCATCCCGAAGCCCTATTGCTCCTCCTACGGCCGGTTCCGAACCTTGTGAAGCTGATCCGAATTCTACTGTCTACTTCACTCCGAATGTCTATTGAAGCAACTTCACAAGATATGTCAACTTCGAAACCAATTTCAAAGTGGTTAGTTTACATAGAAAGGTTAGTCCATATGGATTTTTATAAGCTTGACTCTATTATTTCGAAAAATATTAGACTAAATGGATGGGAAGACGTCTGCATAGCCAAGTCAGATAAATAGGATCCGGTTTACACTGACTTGCTGATAGAATTTCATGAGTCTGTTTCCTTCCTAGTGGAAGATGGCAGATAAAATTTTTCTTTTAAGTCTTATGGAAAGAATTATAAACATTCTTACACAAAGGCAGCAAGCCTGGTTGGTATAGAATATGAGGGAGAAGATGAATTTTTCTCTCACAAACTTCCGGATGTGAAAGTAAGTTTCATTAAAGAAAAAGAACTACAGTGTCTTGGGCTTAAGGATGATTCAACTACTATGATTGCTCGGCTCGCTCCGAATAATAGAATACTAATACTATGGGTTAATGGTTTTCTGGTTCCGAGAAGAGGAGATAAAGACAATATGAAGAAGAGTGATATCTATGTCTTCGATTTTTTGGTAAATCTAAGAAAGATAAATCTGATAAGGCATGTCTTGGTTACGATCACGAAAATCAAAGAAGGAAATCTGAGAGCTCAGATTATAATGTATCCAGCCCTATTATAAAAGTTGATTGTTCAATGCTTAGAATCATTCTATGTTTCCTGCAAATCAATGATCCGAAATTGCAAGATCATGCTTGTCAGTGATGACACGCTTTAGAGAATGAAGATGGGATTTTCTAGTGAATCCGGAGAATTTTACCCCTATCTGTGCAAGAATTTGAAGCAGCTGAAAAAGAAACACAATCTCCGGAACCTCTAAAAAAGAAAGGGAAGAAGAGAAAGTCTAAAGAAGTAGTTACTGATGAAGAATTTCCTCAGTCGAAGGAAACTGAATCTGAACCACCCAAACTGATGAAGAAGAAAATCTATAAAGATGAAGTAGCAGCAAAATGGAGGAAAGATAAGGCGACGAGGAAGGAAGGGGATCCTCAATTCAGACTCGACCCTGCTGAGGCGAAGGCTTTAAAAGAAAAGGCTGCTGAGGAGCTGGAAAGACAAAAGAAGGAAAAGAAGTTGAGGAAGAGGATGACTGAAGTTGAACTAGTACAATCGTTGCTAAAACGTACAGAGTTGGCCTCTGAAAGGATTCCAGTTCCAGAAACTTTCGGAGTCGAACCTTCTTTACCAGAAACAACAGCGAAAAATTTTGTCACTCCGAAAAAGAACAAGGGTAAAGAACCTGCAGTAGAAACTGATAAAGAAGGTGCTGAAGCTGTTGAGGAAGAAGAAGAACATGTAGAGGAAGAAGAAGAAGAAGAATAGAGTGAATATCTAGATACCTTGATCAAACAATTTTTGGATTATAATGCTGAATCCGGATAAATAATATCTTCAGGGAAGGGAGATGAAGAAGCCGACAAGCAACTTAAAGAGGAAGAAGAAGAGAATGAGCTGTTTGATGAAGAATAATCCTATCAAAGTAACTTTCTTGAAGAAGGACAAGAAAGACAACAACTAGATGAAGATCAGATTGTTCAAGTTTCTGAATCTGAGGATGTTTCTCCAAATGTGCAATCCATTCTAAAATCTGATAAAGGCAAGCAAACTTTAATGGAGACACCTATTAAGTATATCATTAGAAAGAAAGAGGTTGGTGGTACCTCTAGAAGGAAGCTAATGCCAGTTGAAGAAGAGGAATCTCAGAAAGAAGTCTCGGATTCGGAATCATCATGCCACGGTAATGATTTTGTTGTTCAATCTCTGAGAAAGCTGGTGGATACAATACCAATTCTTCCAATTATATATTCTAGATGCTAGTTGCTGCAACAATCTATGAATCAGAAATTGAATTCCATATCCATGGTAATGGATAAGTTTGTGAAGTTGGAAGCTGAACAGAAAAGTTTTCTGATTGATTATGACGTGCATAGGAAATATTGTAGTAAAGTAACCAAGTGGTCTAAGAGAGTGGACGAGGATTTAGTACACTTTGAAAATTTTCCGAATGATGTTCAAAGTACTTTTGGAATGGAGGACAAAAAGTTTACTGAAATTTCTGAGAAGTTGACCCAGGAACAAAATGTCTGGAATCAACAGGTCAGGGATCTGAATGGCAAGCTTAACTCATTATCTCAGAATTGGAAATTTGAAAGAGATTTCCGGATTGAGTTTCAGCAGAGGATGGAGAAGCAGGATGAGTTTTTGAATTTACAAAAAGAAGACTTAGAGACTCAAGCACAGCTGTTAAAACCTCAAGAAGAAAAGATAAAATCCTTTGAGAGGCAACTAGAGGAATACCATAGAGACCTGAAGAAAATGAAAGCCTTGTTGAAGCAGCTTATTCCAAAGGAAAAGGAAGAAAAATGAAAACAATCTGATCTTTTGTTGTAGTTGTCTTTCCTTGTATTTTTTCCCCCAACTCTAATGAAATGATTACTTGTTCGGTTTGTCTCCTATTGTATACTAATGTTTCAGGTAGCATAATTTGTTTTCCATTCCCTCCAATTCTTTTTAAAAATCACAAAGGGGGAGAAGGAAAAAGAACTATTCTTAAGGAAGAGAAAAGAAAAATTTCTGAGAGAAATATCCTTAAGGAAATGGGGAGTTTCCCACAACGTATTGTTTCATTCTTACAATAATGAAAACTCTACTCTAGAAACCTAGAATAAAATTCTTAGAGTTTCAATGCCTAAGGGGGAGTTAGTTGTAATCAGTTCTATCCATGAATGAAGGGAGATATGTTTTAAATAGTCTAATGTTTTTTTTCGAAATCCTTGTATACATTTTCAAAAGGATGTTTGTTCTTTCCAAAAAGGGGGAGATTCTTAAGTCAATAAGTTTTTCCTTATAACTTTTCCATTCCTTCTTGTTTTGAAAATCACAAACACCTTATACATAAGCAAATAATATTATTACACAAAAAAGGAAAATTTACTTCCTTAAGGAAATTTACCTTAACATAGTTTTTCTTATACATAGCTACTTTTTCCCTTATAATCAAAAACCAGAATCATAACCAAATTTTTGGAGCCTTATAATGAAAAGTTGGAGCATTCTGTTTTTAGGATCCGAATCATGGATGTGATCAGTAATATAGTTTAAATCTGTCTTCTGAAATCCGAACTCTTAAGAAGTTCGACTCCGAACTCTTAAGATGTTCGACTCCGAACTCTTAAGAAGTTTGACTCCGAAATATTAAGAAGTTCGACTCCGAACTCTTAAGAAGTTAGACTCCGAACTCTTAAGAAGTTCAACTCCGAACTCTTAAGAAGTTCGACTCCGAACTCTTAAGAAGTTCGACTCTGAACTCTTAAGAAGTTCGACTCTGAACTCTTATGAAGTTTGACTCCGAAATCTTAAGCAGTTCGACTCCGAACTCTTAAGAATTTCGACTCCAAAATCTTAAGAAGTTCGACTCCAAACTCCTAAGAAGTTCGACTCCAAACTCTTAAGAAGTTCAACTCCGAACTCTACAGATTTAGAATCTGATCTCTGATGAAACCAGACTATGATTTCCTATAAAATAGAATCTGAACATTTCTTAACATAAACTCCGAACTTCATTTTTATTAGACTCCAAACCTTTGACTTGCTTATACTCCGAACTATTAATTAGTCCTTACTTACATTTGCTTCATTCCAAAATAATGTTATACATTCAGTTATACAAAGTTTTTCATAAAACGATGTCGTCTATTCTGTTTCTTATTAACCATTGGTTGAGTTACACGTTTACAGGTCATTCCGATTTTTAAGGAAAATATGACCGTTTGAAAAGAGGCTGACCTTACCTATAAATAGGAGCTCATTTGAAAGAGCTCGATACTGATGACAGATGAACAACTTGGTTTTGTGCATACATGCTGTTGAAGTGATTTCTAGAGAGAGAGGCTCTTAATAACTCTCAAAGCTTCGTGTGACTCCGAATGTTGGTGATTACATTCGAGGGCTTCCGAGGATAGGAAGACAGAGGTGCCAACTACCTTAAAGTTTTAGGGCTTCCTTGCTGAGGAAGACAGAGGTTGCTGACCAACTTGAAGTTGAGGGCTTGCGGGGATAGCAAGACAGAGACTACGATCTTCTTATCGAGGGCTTACCCTGGTGTGGGTAAGACAGACTTGCTTGAAAGTATAAATCAAGGGACCTTTATCCAAGGTTGTTGGATACCCTTCTCTTTGGGTTAAAAGACTTATATCTTGTTTACATGTAGTTTTACTACTAGTTTATATTCCACTACATACTGTATTATAAGGAAAGTATAACATTGTTATACTTGCTTATTTATACTTTGTTCCATTTAGATTCTATATGCTTTAAGGTAGAATCTCATATTGTAATCTTTTGTTAAGATTTAATTTCCGGAACCATATATCTAGAACCTACTTTCGAATTCTTTTTCCATGTTTTGTTTGGTGTTAGAGGTGTTGTGAATTTTCTTAGTTTAATCTTTGTTAAACTTAGCCCTTTCCTTTCTTAAAGAAAACATAGTTATTCATAAATAACTTTAAAGGTTCCAAAGGAATTTTTAAAGTATTCAATTCACCTCCCGTCTTGTATATTGAGCATCTACATCACTATTTCGATCCTACACAAAATTTATAGAGATTTGAAGGAACATTTTTGGTGGGACAACATGAAGTGGGATATTACTGATTTTGTTTCGAGATGTATGGTTTGTCAACAAGTGAAATCTAGAAGACAACAGGCTGGAGGAGTCATGCAACCACTTCCCATATTAGAGTGGAAATGGGACAATATTATGATGGACTTTGTAATGGGACTACCAAAGACTCCTAGAAAGAACGATGCAATATGGGTTATTATTGATCATCTTACCAAGTCAGCACATTTTATTGCTATAAGAGAAGATCTAACCCTGGAACATCTAGCAAGACTATATATTAATGAAGTTGTGAGACTTCATGGAGTACCCCTATCGATTGTTTCTAATCGTGATCCCCGTTTTACATCAAGATTCTGGAAATGTCTTCATAAATCCCTGGATACTAAACTTCATTTGAGCACTGCTTACCACCCTCAGACAGACGGGCAATCAGAATGGATTATTCAAACCTTAGAAGACATGTTGAGTTCTTGCTCACTTGACTTTAAGGGTATGTGGGATCAGTATTTACCTCTGGTAGAAATTTCCTATAACAGTAGCTTCCATTCGAGTATTCAAATGGAAAAATATGAAGTGCTATACAGAAATATATGTCGCACACCAACCTGTTGGGATGACATTGGTGAAAGAAATCTTTTAGGTCTAGAACTGGTGTAGGAAATGATTGAAAAGGTAAAGGTAATCCAAAATCACATCAAGAAGCTCAAAGTAGGTAGAAGAGCTATGCCGATAATTGAAGAATGATTTGGAATTTCAAGTCAGTGATCATGTTTTCTTGAAGGTATCTCCATGGAAAGGAGTCATACGTTTTGGTATGAAAGGTAAATTGAGTCCCAGGTACAACAGACCTTTCGAAATTCTAGAAAGAATTGGGGTCGTAGCTTACCAATTGGAAATGCTGCCATGTTTTTCCCAAGTTCATGATGTGTTCCACGTATCTCTGTTGAGGAAATACATGCTTGTCCCAACACATGTACTCACTTATGAGGAATTAGAACTAGAACCCGATCTGTCTTATTGCGAAGAGCCCGTCAGGATTCTTGATACGAGAGAACAAATACTGAGAAATCGGACGACGTTTCTGGTAAATGTTTTGTGGAGAAACAATAAGATGGAAGAGGCAATGTGGGAACCCGAGGAACTTATGATGAAGAACCACCCGAGTCTTTCCATGCGGTAGTATTTTTGAAATTTCGAGGACGAAATTATTTGAAGGAGGGGAGAATGTAACACCCCAAGTGTAACGACCCAAAATATCATTTATGGAAAATCCCTCTTGATCCAGTTAAATGTTTCTTTTTGAAAAAAAAAATGTTTTTATAAGATTTAAACTTCTTTAGTTTTACGTTATGATTTTTGACCGTTACTTTTATAGCCGTTGAACAGTGATCATCTGAGTATTATAAATATAAGGCTTTAACGAAACCATTTCTACTCAGACAAAGGAAGTGATGGCCTCATCCAGTAGAATCACCCCTTACGAAGCCCATTTATCGAAGCTCGGAAAAGAGGTGGCGTCTTTGGGCTTTTCCCTTGACCAAGCCCAAGCTGAGCTTCATCAAGTCAATCTCGAACGTGATCGTCTATGGGAAAAATGGAAGTTGATAGAGATTACAACTCGAGCAATGTTATCCGAGCAACCCCAAGAGTCTGTCACCATCGCACACCTTACCCTTAGGTCTTATGCGGCTATTTTAAGGGGTTATGTAACAAATAAGTAGCACCATGTTCATGTACATTATTTTTTTATATAATAATGAATATAATTTCTAGTCATTTTTGATACTTTGTAATTAGTTTTTAAAGTACAAACGGTGTTTTTAGTTATTATTTAATTAAGAATAATATTTTATTAAATTAAAGGATTTTTTAATTAAATAATATTTTAATAAAATATTATTATTAATATTAAATTAATTTTTATTAAATATAAATTTTCTTATAATTTTATGAATGCAATTAAAATTTTTATTAAGGTTTGAAAGCCATTTCTGTCAAAACCCGTGAATTTTTTTATAAATGTCGGTTTTTATTTTAAAGGTGAAAATTCACATATTTAGAAAATTATTTAGATAAAATAAATATTATTTTTGGAATCAGGACATCGAAATTATCCAACGGTGAATTTTTTATAATTTTCAGAGACAGTCAAATTTTTGGGTAAAAATTAAATACCATTTAAATATATAATGTGTTTTATGACATCATAATGACCCAGTGGTGATGTAATAAAATACCATAATCCTTATGTTCGGCCAATATGTGTTTTATCATTAAAATAATGAGGTTTTGGGTTTGTTTGACTCACTTTTCAAAACATTAATGGAGCCCTCAAGACTTATTCAACACTTTGCCTTTTTAAATTAATTTCCATGGGAGTGTGACTCACCTCCACATAAGCAACCGTAATTTTTTAATAAGTTCGGACTTTGGCCTTGTAAAATATTATTTTCCTATTTCCTTTTCCAGAAACCATGGGCAAATACCATGGGATGGATTGTGGTTTGGATTATTTTAATATAAGGGGTCCCAAACCTAAATAATAAAGAATTCTCTCACCTTTCCTATATAAACCCACCCAAGCTCCCACTTCCTCCTCACTCAAAGCCCTTGAACTTCGTACAACCTCTGCCCTAATCTCTCTAGAATCCTCTCAAGGTGCCCCAAGCTCCCAAGAAGCCTCTCACAATCCTCTCTCTAGCCTTTGGAAGCACACTTCCAAGTAAGGGGTTTTCTTCCTTTCGCTTTTTTTTGTCAATTTTCATTAAGTTGTATTGCCCTTTTTATTTCAATTATGAATGATGGGGTATGGTTTCACACCTCCCCCATACTTCCCTATTATTGTTTGAATGATGGGAGAACCCTTTCTCTCTCATTAAATGCCTCCCATGTACACCCGTTACTATGTCGAAATTCCGAAAGGAACTTCTCTCTTTTCTTTTATATTCAAGCAATACTTTTGTATCATGAATATAAATTCCATTTCTATTATTGGGACATGTATATATATGATCTCCTTACTGTCCATTACCTGTAAATATGATTAGTAACCCCTTTCTCTCTCATCAACCTTTTTTTATGAATTCTTATGTCACACTGTTACGCTGCCGAAATCGCACAGATTTTCTAAGCCAATGTCTTTGTTTAGTGAATACCATGCCCATTTCTCCATCAAGGGTATTTGCCTTTTTGCACATTTACTTATTGATTATAAAGTTTCATTTTTGAATTCCACATTCCTTTATCGTGGAATAAATGATTATGTTTTATGAATCCATGTTTTATGATCCATGTGGCACACTTATGCATGAAATGAAATGTTTAAGAAGGGTGCGCCCATTATAGCGCTCCAATGCATTGGGTAAAGTATAGTATCATGATACGTCATGTGCAATGAGTGTTGACTCATGCTAATTCAAGTGCAACGAGGGTTTACTCGTGCTTCAAGTTCAATGAGGGTTTACTCATACTCCATGTGCAATGAGCCTTGGATCATGCTAATTCAATGATAAGTGTTGTTGCCACATTTCCATGTTATGATCATCATGCTTTATCATGCCTTTATGTTCATGTTTCGATTATTCTATATTGATATGCCTATTGCCTAACATGTATTTCACTCCTCATGTTATTCATTGTTTACTCCCTTACTGGGCTTTATAGCTCACCCTTTTCTTATGCATGTCCTCAGGTTATCCCATGCAATGCTAAGTACGAAGGAATGTAGTGGTCATGTAAAGGATGTTTTCAATAAAGATGTTGTATTTCAAGTTTAAAGTTTTTATGTAATGATCCTAATCCACAAAGACACTAAACCTCTCGATCTTCATTGTTGGATCAAGTGAAGTTTTATGTAATAAAACATGTTTAAGTTGTAATAAAAAGCAGGGTTGTCATAGTTGGTATCAGAGGATGGGTTTGGTTATTTTTGGGATTAGGAAACCCTAGTAAATCCTTAGATACAAGACTATGCATAATAAAAACATCCCTAAGTTTTGGTAAATACTATGCAAGTGGTTTATCAAACAAATAAATCCCTGTCTGGATACGAGCAGGTAGAGGCGGCTCTGGCACAAATGTATCCTAGGGGTAAAACCCGAAAACACCGCTTTGAGCTAGACTCGAATGGGAACTGGGGCACGACAACAGGCCTTGCTACACTCTGGGTTACGACACTCCCGGGGGATATGTTTTGATAAATTCACAATCTTAGTATGAACCCTTATTAAGGGAAAAATGCCCCTAAGAATATATGTTAGAAGGAAGATCATGAAAAGCCTGGATTGAATCCTATAGACTCATGAGTTAAAGAGATTAAAGTTTATTTATAAGTCATCAACTTTTGTCTTTGGATTACCCTTTATGTGTTACCCCTAACTTTCCTTTTATTCCAGCCAATGGCCGGTAATAGGAGAACTCGGGCTAACAACCGTTGTGAAGATCAGTGTGATGATTGTACTTATGAGATGCCCAATCCAATGGGAGCGGGAATCACAAACTTTGTCACGCTTCTCTCTCAGCTAACTCAAGTTTTGAATAGAAACACTGGTCAAGAGGAACGTTCAACCCCCCCTAAGAAAGAACAAGTCGCTACTGAAAGCATCATGAGACAAAGGCCTCCTACTTTTAGGGGATCATCCGATCCCACGATTGCTGAACAATGGATCAACTCCATTGAAAAGATATTCTCCATCCTCCAATGCTCTGAAAAAGAGAAGGTTTTCCTGGCGGCTTATCGTATGGAGGGTGAAGCTGATCAATGGTGGACGTTGATCAAAAATACGAAGCCTGAGGAGGAGATCGATGCTTTGGAATGGAAGGTATTCCGGAAGATGTTTTTCGATAAATATTTTCCACGCACCCTCCATCTTAAGATGGAAAGGGACTTCCTTTCCCTCAAATAGAAAGATGAAGAATCCGTGGGAGCGTATGAGGCAAACATCACAAGGCTTGCACGATACGCTTCCGGCTTTGTCGTTACCCCCGAATGCAAGGTTGACCGCTTCTTTGGTGGGCTGAAGCCAAGCTTGCGGAAAGCATTAGCGATCTGTGACTTCGACAGCTATGAGGAAATTGTCCGATGTGCCCTCAAGTTTGAAATGGATATCGGAGAATCACAGGGGTATCATGGGGACAAGAAGCGGAAGGTGGACTTCAATGCTGGTGGTCTGATGGATAAATCCAACGGTGCTAAGAAATTCCAGCACCCCACTTGCCAAAAGTGTGGAAAAAAGCACCCTGGAAATTGCCTTAGGGGGACAAGAAAATGCTTCAAGTGTGGAAGAGAAGGGCACCTAGCTGTTAACTGTCAGCAAGAAGGACCCGCGGCTGCGACAGAGGAGAGGAACGCTCTGTTCGAACCTCAACGCATTGTTCAATGCTTCAAATGCAAAGAACCGAGTCATTTTGCGAATCAGTGCCCTAATCCAAGGGTTATCGGAGGCAATCAACAACCTCCAAGACAACAAGGAAGAGCTTTTTCCATCACTTCTGCCAAAGTGAACCACGACAACGAAGTGGTGACAGGTATGCTAGTTATTCATTCAAGAATAGCGAACGTACTTTTTGATTCAGGTTCTACGCATTCTTTTATATCTCAAAAGTTTAGTAGAACAATCCCTGCACCACCACAAATCCTGGAAGTAAAGATGTCGGTGAGTACGGCAAATGGGGAAATCATTGCATCCCATGAGTATAAGTCCTCCCCTGTTATAATCTGTGGATTGAATTTCCCGGCGAACCTCGTCATACTACCTTTGGTGGAATTTGATGCAATACTTGGCATGGATTGGCTTTCCTTATATAGAGCCAACATAAATTTTCGGGAGAGGGAAATCACACTGCATATGGAGAATCGACCCCTGATTCTTTACAAGTGTCAGGAGGAAGATGAATCTTCTCTAGCTCCATCATCTCAAGCATGGATATTACTACCTTATGAGCACGCATATCTGGCTCAGATGATTGAGTCCAAGGAAGAAACCGCCCTTGAAGAAATTCCTATTGTGAGGGAATTCGCTGAAGTATTTCCCGAGGAACTTCCTGGTCTTCCTCCAAGAAGAGATGTTGAGTTCTCAATTGAACTTATACCTCGGGCGCTACCAATATCCAAGACTCCATATAGAATGGATGTTGTTGAGCTTGAAGAGCTGAAAAAACAACTACAGGAGAATCTGGATAAAGGGTTTATACGCCCAAGTGCATCACCATGGGGTGCACCAGTCCTCTTCGTCAAGAAGAAGGATGGGTCAATGCGGCTTTGCATCGATTATCATGAACTTAACAAAATCATGATAAAGAACAAGTATCCTCTCCCAAGAATCGATGACTTGTTTGATCAGCTGTGTGGAGCACAATACTTCTCTAAGGTCGACTTGCGGTCGGGATATTATCAAGTAAGGGTGAAGAAGGAAGATATCCCCAAGACTGCTTTTCGTATAAGGTACGGGCACTATGAATTCATAGTAATGCCTTTTGGACTCACCAATGATCCAGCAATAATCATGGACTTGATGAATAGAGTCTTTAGAGATTACCTAGATAAATTTGTGGTAGTCTTTATAGATGATATTCTAATATACTCCAAAACCAAGGAGGACCATGAGGAGAATTTAAGAACTGTACTGGAGAATTTGCGCAAGGAGAAGCTCTATGCCAAGTACAGAAAGTGTGAGTTCTGGTTGAAGGAGGTCTCATTCTTGGGCCATATCATCACAAGCAATGGGATATCTGTGGACCCCTCCAAAATAGACGCAATTGAGGGATGGCCGAGGCCAACATCGGTAACTGATATTCGTAGCTTCTTTGGGTTAGCTGGATATTATCGACGATTTGTGAGAAACTTCTCACGATTGTCCAACCCTCTTACCAAGCTAACTCGATAGGGAGTAAAGTTTTCTTGGAGTGATGAATGCGAAGAAAGCTTCAAGGAGTTGAAAAGGAGACTTATCACTGCACATGTGCTCACTTTACCCACAAGTGGGGAGCTTTTTGTGGTATTCAGTGATGCTTCGAAGAAGGGCTTATGATGTGTGCTGATGCAGAATGATAAAGTGATATCCTATGCCTCAAGACAGTTGAAAATCCATGAGCGAAACTATCCAACGCATGATCTGGAGTTGGCGGCGGTAATCTTTGCCTTGAAAATCTGGCGGCATTATCCTTATGGAGAGAAATGTGAGATATATACTGACCACAAGAGTCTTAAATATATATTCACACAGAAAAAGCATAATATGCGCCAGAGAAGATGGATAGAGCTCATCAAGGATTATGACTGTTCAATACATTACCACCCTGGGAAGGCGAACAAGGTGGCGGATGCCCTAAGTAGAAAGGATCCAGCAATTCTATCAATGATGAGAATTGAGAAGGATCCAATCTTCTTAGACTTGATGAAGATGGACGTGGGAATCATAAAGAAGGGAACATCATCAATCCTTTCACAAATGATTGCTTAACCATCTCTTTTGGAAAGGTTAAAGGATTCTCAAAAGGATGATGCGGGAATCCAAGAAAAAGTGGAAGCTATCAAAAAAGGAAAATCCTCAGAGTTTAATGTTAATGAAGAAGGAATTGTGCGGTTTGGGAAAAGACTATGTGTTCCATCAAGTTCGGAGCTGAAGAAGGAACTTTTGGATGATGCACATAGTTCAAATTTCTCTATTCACCCAGGGAGCACAACGATGTATCGAGATCTCCGAGAAAACTTTTGGTGGGATAATATGAAGAAGGAGATCGCTGAATATACATCAAAGTGCCTGGTGTGTCAGCAAGTGAAGGCAGAGAGGCAGAAGTCTAAGGGGATGATGCAACCATTGCCCATAATAGAATGGAAATGGGAGAACATCACCATGGACTTCGTCACTGGACTTCCAAGGACATCCAAAGGCACCAATGCAATCTGGGTTGTTGTGGATCGTCTTACAAAGACTGCACACTTCATTGCTATTCGAGAGGATTTCTCTTTGGATCAACTGGCACAGATATATATCAGGGAAGTGGTATGGTTGCATGGAGTACCACTATCTATTGTGTCTGACCGAGATCCAAGATTTACCTCTAAGTTTTGGAAGAGTCTTCAATGTGCTCCGAATACTGAACTAAACTTCAGTACGGCCTATCATCCTAAAACTGATGGCCAATCCGAGCGGACTATCCAAACACTTGAGGATATGTTGAGAGCGTGCTCAATGGACTTTAAAGGAGGATGGGATCAACAGCTTCCTCTAGTTTAGTTCTCTTATAATAATAGTTTCCACTCGAGCATCCACATGGCACTATATGAAGCCCTGTATGGGAAAAGGTGTAGAACACCGACATGTTGGGATGAGGTCGGTGAACGTAAGCTGCTTGGACCAGAAATGGTCGAAGAAATGGTGGAGAAGGTGAAAACCATTCAGCAACATATCAAGGTAGCCCAAAGTCGACAGAAGAGTTATGCATATAATTGTCGACGAGACCTTGAGTTTAAAGTCGGAGAGATGGTGTTTTTACGCATATCTCTGTGGAAGAAGGTCATGAGGTTTGTAAAGAAAGGGAATTTAAGTCCAAGGTACATCGACCCCTTCGAGATTCTTGATCGTGTTGGGGCTGTGGCCTATCGACAAGCACTTCCACCTACTATGGCCAAGGTGCATGATGTCTTCCATGTATCCCTCTTAAGGAAGTACATACCAGACCCTTCACATGTACTCTCTTCTGGGGTGGTACAATTAGAAGACGATCTTTCTTATGAGGAGCAACCAGTGAAGATCTTAGATTGTAGAGAAAAAGTTCTACAAAATAAGACAATGCCCCTCGTCAAGGTGTTGTGGAGAAACCACAAGTTTGAAGAAGCAACTTGGGAGTCGGAGGATATGATGAAGCTAAGTTACCCACATTTGTTTTAGTTTGGGAAAAGGAAAATTTCGAGGGCGAAATTTCTTAAGGGGGGAATGTTGTAACGACCCAAAATTTCATTAATGGAAAATCCCTCTTGATCCAGTTAAATGTTTCTTTAAGAAAAAAAATTGTTTTTATAAGATGTCAACTTCTTTAGTTTTACGTTAAGATTTTTGACCGTTACTTTTATAGCCGTTGAACAGTGATCATCTGAGTATTATAAATATAAGGCTTTAACGAAACCATTTCTACTCAGACAAAGGAAGCGATGGCCTCATACAGAAGAATCGCCCCTTACGAAGCCCATTTATCGGAGCTCGGAAAAGAGGTGGTGTCTTTGGGCTTTTCCCTTGACCAAGCCCAAGCTGAACTTCATCAAGTCAAGCTCGAACGTGATCGTCTACGGGAAAAATGGAAGTTGATAGAGATTACCACTCGAGCAATGTTATCCGAGCAACCCCAAGAGTCTGTCACCATCGCACACCTTACCCTTAGGTCTTATGCGGCTATTTTAAGGGGTTATGTAACAAATAAGTAGCACCATGTTCATGTACATTATTTTTGTATATAATAATGAATATAATTTTTAGTCATTTTTGATACTTTGTAATTAGTTTTTAAAGTAAAAACGGTGTTTTTAGTTATTATTTAATTAAGAATTATATTTTATTAAATTGAAGGATTTTTGAATTAAATAATATTTTAATAAAATATTATTATTAATATTAAATTAATTTTTATTAAATATAAATGATCTTATAATTTTATGAATGCAATTAAAATTTTTATTAAGGTTTGAAAGCCATTTCTGTCAAAACCCATGAATTTTTTTATTAATGTCGGTTTTTATTTTAAAGGTGAAAATTCACATATTTATAAAATTATGTAGATAAAATAAATATTATTTTTGGAATCAGGATGTCGAAATTATCCAACGGTGAATTTTTCATAATTTTCTGAGACAGTCAAATGTTTGGGTAAAAATTAAATACCATTTAAATATATAATGTGTTTTATGACATCATAATGACCCAATGGTGATGTAATAAAATACCATAATCCTTATGTTCGGCCAATATGTGTTTTATCATTAAAATAATGTGGTTTTGGGTTTGTTTGACTCACTTTTCAAAGCATTAATGGAGCCCTCAAGACTTATTCCACACTTTGCCTTTTTAAATTAATTTCCATGGGAGTGTGACTCACCTCCACATAAGCAACCCTAATTTTTTAATATGTTCGGACCTTGGCCTTGTAAAATATTGTTTTCCTATTTCCTTTTCCAGAAACCATGGGCAAATACCATGGGATGGTTTGTGGTTTGGATTATTTTAATATAAGGGGTCTCAAACCTAAATAATAAAGAATTATCTCACCTTTCCTATATAAACCCACCCAAGATCCCACTTCCTCCTCACTCAAAGCCCTTGAAGTTCGTCCAACCTCTGCCCTACTCTCTCTAGAATGCTCTCAAGGTTCCCCAAGCTCCCAAGAAGCCTCTCACAAGCCTCTCTCTAGCCTTTGGAATCACACTTCCAAGTAAGGGGTTTTCTTCCTTTCTCTTTTTTTGTCAATTTTCTTTAAGTTGTATTGCCCTTTTTATTTCAATTATGAATGTTGGGGTATGGTTTCGCACCTCCCCCACACTGCCCTTTTATTGTTTGAATGATGGGAGAACCCTTTATCTCTCATTAAATGCCTCCCATGTACACCCGTTACTATGCCGAAATTCCGAAAGGAACTTCTCTCTCTTCTTTTATATTCAAGCAATACTTTTGTATCATGAATCTAAATTCCATTTCTATTGTTGGGACATGTATATATATTATCTCCTTACTGTCCATTACATGTAAATATGATGAGGAACCCCTTTCTCTCTCATCAACCTTTTTTTATGAATTCTTATGTCACGCCGTTACGCTGCCGAAATCGCACCGATTTTCTAGGCCAATGTCTTTGTGTAGTGAATACCATGCCCATTTCTCCATCAAGGGTATTCACCTTTTTTCACATTTACTTATTGATTATAAAGTTTCATGTATGAATTCCACATTCCATTATCGTGGAATAAATGATTATGTTTTATGAATCCATGTTTTATGATCCATGTTGCACACTTATGCATGAAATGAAATATTTAAGAAGGGTGCGCCCTTTATAGCGCTCCAATGCATTGGGTAAAGTATAGTATCATGATACGTCATGTGCAATGACTGTTGACTCATGCTAATTCAAGTGCAACGAGGGTTTACTCGTGCTTCAAGTGCAATGAGGGTTTACTCATGCTCCATGTGCAATGAGCCCTGGCTCATGCTAATTCAATGATAAGTGTTGTTGCCACATTTCCATGTTATGATCATCATGTTTTATCATGCCTTTATGTTCATGTTTCTGTTATTCTCTATTGATATGCCTATTGCCTAACATGTATTTCACTCCTCATGTTATTCATTGTTTACTCCCTTACTGGGCTTTATAGATCACCCCTTTCTTATGCATGTCCTCAGGTTATCCCATGCAATGCTAAGTACGAAGGAATGTAGTGGTCATGTAAAGGAAGTTTTCAATAAATATGTTGTATTTCAAGTTTAATGTTTTTATGTAATGTTCCTAAGACCCAAATACACTAAACCTCTCAATCTTCATTGTTGGATCAAGTGAAGTTTTATGTAATAAAGCATGTTTAAGTTGTAATAAAAAACAGGGTTGTCATACCAAGCATCTATGGTACGCTTATCTTTGAATAATGTGATAGCGTGTGTTGTACGCAACACCGAGTTCTAACACACCATAACCAATGAAACTAGCCATTATGAATATTAATACATACTTTTTGAAATTATATATATTTTATATTTTAAAATGGACTTCATTTTTGGATTCGTAATATCGAATTTATCCTAAGGTGATTTTTTCGTACTTTTTGGATAACTTTAATATTTTGATGAATAGTGAAAATTACTAAATTTTAATATAAAAACAACTTTTTTAATCAAAATAATTAATAGTGATAAATTATGAATTTTAGTGGTTTTAATGTATATTTATAATATATTTTTACCATTAAATACAATGTTGGTCATTGGACATAATTTTACAATTAAATCGGACATAAACAAGTGTCAATCTTTTGCTAGTTATTATCTCTTAAAAACACGTTTCTTGTTTTAACAATGGGAATTAATTTTAAATTAATTTCTGCCACTTCTGTGTTTTGAATTTGAAAAAATGGATTCAATATTTGGAATTATTATGTTCAAATTGTGTAAATAGGTAACTTTTATTTTTAGACATTTTGAATTATTACTTTGGTAAATATTTTATTTACCATGGTTAAGGGTAAATCCGGTAATTAAGGGTTAAAAAATAATATTATAATAATACTAAATTACCCTAAAACGTGTCCTAGAATTATTGGTTGATGCATGTTCGACCATAGGAGTCTTTGGGTCGATTTTGGAACCCCATGGTGCCACTTGTATGTGATAGGGACACTTAATTTTAATTAAGTTAAAATAAGTACAAAAATGACATAAGTATATATCTTTCAGAAAAACAATTTTTACATAGGGTTATATATGTTTGATTTTTGACTATAAATATTAATTAGAGAGATAAAAATATTTCATACATAATTATAGTTTATGTATAATTTAAAGACATTAAATAATTTAATTTATTTATGACACAATGATGATGCATTAATTACCATAATAGTGAGAAAATAAAATAATTAATATTATAAATACACAAATTAATATTATTTGAGACTTTTTATGAATTAAACTAATTTTATAAGTTAATATGACGTGTTAGTATTGATTTAATTAACTTTGTTTGAAGTAATCATTCTGTTATGAGTTTTACAAAAATCAACTATTGAATAGTGTCAAAATTGACATAAAAGAGTTTTTAAATAAATATTATATTATTAATTGATATTAAATACCTAAAAATCTAAGGTTCGGCCAGGAGACTCATATCATGATATTTTTATCATTAATAGACCACTTTGGGGTCGATTGGATGTATATAGTAATTTTATTAACTATATAATATAAAAATACAAAGTGACATGGTAGTTGTCAAACTAATTAACTAAGAGTTAATACTTAAAGATAAGGTTAATAAATTATCCCAAACCTTTCTAAATTCTATAGGTTGAATGGTTTTAGACCTATCCCCACCTTAAAATTTAAATAATCAACTTTGGAGCCATTATATACCGAATATGAATTTATTATAAATTAATATTTCAAGTTTTTCCAAAGGTGCCCCTCACCCCTCTTATAAAAGGAAACTCCTCCTTCTCATTTCTTCACACCTTCAAAGCCTTTTGGTTCGGCCAAACTCTGCACAAATACTCTCCCAACTTCCCTCACTACAATCTAGAGGCCTTAGTTTGATCATAATTCCAACCAAATGATCCCTTTTGATCAAATCAAAAGGAAGAACTCGAAGAAGAGGTAATGATTTCACCACACTTTTCCAAGTTCCTTTTTTCTTCCACTTCTTCTTCCTTTTTTATTACCATTCTAAAATAATAACTCTAGTAACATATATATACTGTGATGTTATTATAAATATGGTACAACCATATTCAGTATTCTATCCACCCTTTGAATAACATGTCACCATATGTGCGTACGTACGGCTTACCGTCTCCACGTCGTGGTGTAATTGTTATTCAATATATAATTATTTGGATGGGTATAATAATGATGTGTAACACATGTAAATAATAAATATAACTTGTTAGTGATTCTGTATATATGATATACCATCCATTTATATATTATTTTAATATCAAAAGAATGATATTGTCGCTCATGTGTACGTACGGACTACCGTCTCCACGAACACGATGTGGTTCATTCTCCATCGTATCCATTAATGTATAATTATCATTTGATGAATAAAAAATGATTTTTAAGGACATGATATAATTCTGGATATGAATAATATACAACCTATCCATTACAAACATTTCTTACGTAACAAAACATATAAAAGAAAATGTGTAAGTTAACACCCAAAACAATGATAATACTAAGAAATTATTAACAAATCAATGTTAAAAGATCATATATGATATGATATTAATGTATATGATTCTTGTATAATTTATTTACAATTATTTAACCATTATAAAAGAGTTTTTCCTACCCCAACCAAGGAAAAGTACAATGTAAGGGTTTATTTCACAATCTCTTCATTATCTGAGGTTTCTTATACGTAATAATCTACTGAGATCTCTTTATCATCCACATCCATGTTTCTTAAAAATGAATTTCAAAACATTTTTACTATTTACTAGAATATGGGTTAAAGTCATTTATACCCTTTTTGACTTTTTATAATATGTTTATAAAGGAATATTTCTGTCGTTTTCCAACCAAGGTGCTTTTTAACCTTTTTGACAGAATTAAGTTAAGAATGTTTTTTAACATATATGGTGGGTGCAGCTATTTTTCACCATATTAAAATCTTTGAAGCTTCCCTTACATGCTTATAAGAATATTTTCAATGAAAATGTTTTATTTTATAAAAATATGACTCTTAACGTATTTAAATATAGAAAGAGATATTTCTTTAAAAAACATTTGATTTCATCTATGTCAACATCCTTTGATGGATTTTACGCTTATTTAAAGTTGATTTATTATGATACAAAACTTCTATATTGTATCGAAGGTTTTGTGATATGTTTGACTATGGATGTGCTATTTTTATACCATTCATGGTTTATGGTGAAAGTATTGACATTTCGTATGCTAGTTTTATTACGAATGTTTATGTTATGTTTAAACCATTTCATATGAGAATGCATTGGACTTAATATGTTATGGGTGGAGCCCGCTATATCTCCTCGATGCATCGGTATGTCTCATTAGACAAACTAGTGTCTTGGCACAAGGCCTTGGAAAAATCTTATTTGTAGTCTTGGCACGAGGCCTTGGCTACGTGGTTATGATAGTCTGGTATTATGCATTCCATCATTATCAATGTGGTTATTGATATTTCATGTGATTATTCGATTAGTAGAATATACATGTGAATAAGTAAATGGAATTATTTCATTTTATTTTTCCCATACAATGTTGAAGATCAAGTTTAAAAGGCTTATGTTTTAGTTATACATTGCCTTAAATGTCTATTCTTAATTATGAAAGTATTCGCTATATTGTTATCCTTACTGGGAATTTGAGCTCACCTCTTTTCTATGTTTTATTTTTCCCAGGATGTGAAGAAGTAAATTATGAATGACCTACAGGGATATTATGAGTGGATAATAGTGTGGATTATGGAGACAATATGTTGTTGTAGTAGTTTTTCACATCATGATGTAATGTAAAACTTTATGAATATTTCTAGAGTTTCCAAGGCTATTAAACCAATCGGTCTTTCGAGATTTGATCTTTCTTATGATCATTACATTGTTATGTAATAATGCACCGACTCTGGGTAACTGGGGTCGGGGCGTTACAATAGCCATGGGGGAAAGTTATAATTTTTTAACATAACTATCCTTATAGTAGGACTACTTCTTTAAAAACCTAAAGCATTCACTCTGCTAGTTGATATCACATTATTAAGGTTTCTAAATTTTTTTCTAAATTTTGGATACTCATGATCAATTCTATTTCACTGAAGAGAGACTAATGGTTATATTTTTTTCCCATATTTATATATTTTATCTATATTCCATTTCAATTTTCACATAGTATACTAACATCTATATAACTACATAAATGTTGGATTGATCAAAATGTAAAATAAAAAAATCAAAGGAATTGACTCATCATTCTTGTATCACGATGAACCATACATTGTGAATTTTTTATATAATTAATAGTTTTTTCAAATTATTAAACAATCATTAAGAAATGCATCTATTCTTTCACATAACATTACAAATTATTATATAATTCCTTTAGTGAAATATATTTGTTGTGGAATCTTATTATATTATGGGATCATATCATTAAATTTATAAAGAAGTTCAGTAATGCTGGTGTAAATCCATACATTTCCAAATAATACACTTTATTGCTTCAGTTTTGTTAAAAAGTAAGTACATATATTACATATAGTATAAATTGGTGTCTTTTCACAATTAATTATATTCAAAATAGTTTTGGGTTATAGAAAATTTAATATTCAATTGTAATTTTCATCAAATCAATGTAATATTCACCATCATCACTCCTATAATCATATATTCAATATGGTAGTTATAATTTCTCTCACCTCAAATAATATCATTTAACCATAAAACAGAATGTTATCCCCATCACTATATATATCCATTTTTTACATTTTTTACTCTTATATTTTTAAAATTGATCTATTCCAAGAAAGATCGTGTGTTTTCTTCAACTCCTCTACACTAATTTGTATTATATTAGAATAGTTTAAACACAGACAAAGTATTTACGATGATTTATATGCCAGATCATACAGAAATTTTATGTACCCTATCACCATACTACATTTTATATGAATATAATCTATCCAGTTTTTTATACTAATCATATTTCATTAAATAATAAAAATATTTAATAAAATATATTAATTCATATAAATTATTAACCAATAACCCCGAAATGTTTTTCTTAAATAATTATTTATTCAACATAAAATTATTTTTCAATGATTATAAGGCACTAATAATGTCTATTGAGATTGTTTTTTAGTATTTGAAATGATTAATAAAATTCATTTTATGATATATATATATATAATGATAAAATAATCGAACTTTTATTTCAAATACTGAAAAAAAGAGATCTCGGATGGTATCAATATCTTTTGAAGATGGCAGTAAAGTAATACAGGGTAGTTGATGTTCATTAATTTCATCACTTGGTAAATGGAAGACATAGTTGAGTTTCAATGATAGGGCACATAAGAGCTATTTTTGATCTTTTATCAGATGATGAAAATGATTATAGAGCTCTGTCACATATCCTTGAGAACTAAATATTTAATGAGACACTTGAAATTAATTATGTATTATGAATAATGTTTCAAGTTTGTCTCAAATGGATTAACCAATAATGTTCACTAAAAATGTAAATATGATAACATAAATAATCAAATACTGATGTAAATGAATTCAATGGGTCTAAAAGAAAGAATACATTGAAATGAAAATCTCACTTACTTTTTAGAGTTGAGAATGAGAAGAATGTGGAAGAAATATTCAATGTAGTCAGTAGGGGGAATTAACTACTATAAATTAAAATTTACAAACCTATCCTATGTGGGAAAAGAATCTAGTAGATGGTAATCCCAGAACTGAAATTCTTACTACAACTAAATTTTTTTTGGACACGATAATTTTAAAAGGGAATGACATTATTTCATAGGGTGGACTAGTTTTTCAAAATTTATTTCTACTTCTCTTACATTATTTATAAAATAATGAATTTTTTAAATGGAACAAATATATAGATAAAAAAATTAGATGTCATATGAAACATGGAGAGATGTCCTTTTAATGAACTAGAGGCCCTCTAGAGAGACTAGAAGTGCTAATCAAATTATCCATGATATTACCATAACATTTAATAAAGATAATAAAAATACAAATAAGAGGATGAACTATTGTAAATAAACATATACCAATGGTTTGGAACCATTAAAATATTCACCAAAACCATCGGAATATGTCAAACAAATAATCTAGGGGACTGTTGGTTGTCTATTATCTTTATTGACTTATTTATATGGTTTAGGTAACATATTTGTATAGTTGGGATATACAAATAATTTACAAACCATTGGAATGTGTAATATTAAATACTAATACCAACAATTTTCAAAACCATTGATATAGGTAATTTATACAACCCCATTGGGGGTTTTCCCCACACCTCCATTTTGAATTTCAAACACTGATCAACTATGATAAAATGTTTTTTTGGAAACATAATATGATAAATATTTATATGTATATTTATATATAAATTTTATGTATTAAAATTTTTTATGATAAAATAATTCATTAATAATATGAAAACCTATACGAATTCATTGGAAAACCATTTGTACAGACAAGTACAATTTGTTTTCCAAAACGTTGATATAGGTATTTGGAATTATTGGACCTTTACCAATATTTTTGAAAATAAATTAGTATAGGTTCATTAAATGTAATCAATATTGATAGTTTTATTAAAATTGTTGGTATAAAAATCACATATACAAATGATTACTAGAAAACCATTGGTATAATGTCATTTTATTTTTGATATGACAATTGTTTTTATAAAATCGATGGTATAGTGTCATATGATGGTTTTAATAATAATGGTTTTGGACAAACCATTATTATAGTTTCATTTTATGGTACCTATAACATTAGTTTCTCCAAAACTATTGGTATTGGTCTACAGGTATAGGTTAAGATTCTAGTAGTGTTGAAAATGGATTGAACCATCCTAACCAGCATGCTAAAGCACTAGACAGCACACCATGATGCAATAATACAATAAATAATGAAAATAATTATTGATTACATGATGATATTATTTCATTCTATCGTAAGAGAGAAGATTAATCCATTTACTATGCATGGTCTTAGCCACTGGTGGATCCAAAAAAGAATGGATAGAATTCAGTCAAGATGGTATAATGTAACCTTGAAGATGAAGTACCACAATACCCAATACAATTGAACATATTCCTAATATTACATTATCCAAATTAATCTTAAACCCATTGGATGGTGGGGTATCCACATAAAGAAACAATATGATGGTAAATGGTTATCAAGATGAATCTCATTATACATTCGAACATCCTTCCAATATATAGCCATCATATTCCAAAAAGATTAAGGTTTTGAAATATCGTTAAAAAATATGTAACATATTTTCACCCATATAAACCATACTATGGTATAGAGAGAGTATAGTATATAAATCAAGATGGAAGAAGTCCACATTAAGAATAGAGACACAATACCATCCACTATCTCCACAATCCTATATGTGTTTTGGTTATATGCATGTTATATGTTCTGGACCCCTTGTTAATAGAACATTGCATGTATAGGAGTTTCTGATTCACTAATTATGAAGGGTAGAAAATTATCCAATTTTTTATGGAATATCATGGGGAAAAATTATTAATGGAATATTACCATGAAGTCTTTCAATGAGAAAGTTCAGACCATGTGTGACGTCACTAGGTTCAATAAGTATTTCTAGAAATCATCATTTTCTATTATCTTAATTCTGTTGGAGAACTTATATTGATATATCACCACAAAGAATCTAGAAAATTCATTATTCGCAAATTGTTTTTCCTCATATAAATCATATGGTAAAGAAATAATCAGAATAATCCTCTAATCCCTTTCTTTGAACATTAGATCCAGTTTATGATAACAATATCTATTACTAGAATCATTTGAAATGGAGAAAATAGTGGAATCATTCTAATCCAAAACTGTCTAAGATTTGTCCATCATCCCACATTTATAAATAATCCATGGGACTCTCCAGATTTAAACATTAGATCCATATATGGTCCTCAAAAATCGTCCCATTATATGATGAACACCAAATCCACAGAGGAATCACTAAAAATCGAAGGGCATGGACTAAGGGCTACATTGAGAAATCCCATATATGGGTAATATTTGGATTCAATTATCTATGTTCATAGGGAACATATTTTTTGATTAAGGTTCTATCATTGATTTTCTAAAATAGCAATGTGGATCATGCAAATGTATTTCTATCCCATACCACACAAGTTTTAGAGATTCATTGATTCTTCCAAGGCATTTAATAAACTTTTTTCTTATCTTTCATAACCGACCATAGCTTCTCAAGTTGAGGGTGAATTTTTTCAATCTCAAACTCATGTATCATAAAAAAAATACATATTAATAATTAGAATCAATTGAGTTATATCCTTTATAAGTTACTCCTTCGCTACATTAGAGACCCTCTTAAAATTCTCTCCCTTATTTTTAACTAACATGTCCATGAAGCTCAGGAGAACCACTATTTTAGTTTGACAAAAATTCATAGGGATCTAAATATATTTATTATGTTTATCTACCACATAAATATACATGGTTCTTTAAGGATCATCATTTATAAGATTAGTCTTACACAAAACAATTGAAATATCTAATTTTTAATAATAAACTGATTGTCTTGATTTATTCCTCAATTTTTAGATAATCTAGATAATAGATATTAATTATCGATGTGTGAACTTTGAAAAAAATAAATCATCCATAATAAAATATTATATAGGAACTAGGTTTATATCTTATGTGAACCATCCCCCCATGAAATATGGTTTATTTAGTTTTGATAGAAAATAAATTAAAAAAAACTAGCCATCCAGACACAAAGAAATGTTGAAAGTGGGTTCCCCTATTTGATCCCCCTAGTATGGGAAAATCATTGAGAGAGAGTACCATTGATATTGATTCTAAAGAAGACCCAAAATTGATTATTGATTATTAATAATATGAATATTGATATCATAAGTCTATACTGATTTAAATAATTATGTTTGGAACCAATATTGGGATGTTTCCATTTCTACAAATTATAATGAAATAGATATTCTTAATTGTAGATGATTTGTATTTTATTTATAATTAATTATAAAATTTTTCCGATTAGGTAGTTATTGATTTTTTATTGTTATACTATGTCAGTGATTATGTTGGGATAGTTTAGGGAAACATTCAAGGATACTCGCTGAAGAGTAAATCATTTTACAAAATAGTTTTATATGAAATTTCTATTATAAACCACATATGGAACATGCAATTAAGAATTTCATAAGCCTAAACTACTCTATAAGACTAATGTATTTTGCGATGAATAAAAAAAATGTACAAGGAGTTACAAGAGTTTAACTCACTTAACTTCTGTTTTGAGAGGATTGATTTGTCCACAATTTTTGATGGGGAGTGAAAAAAGAGGTTGAATTCCATGAGGGAGATTGAATATGGAAAAGAAACAAGTTCACTTAATTTTGAATTTATGTGATAATTATTGGACTATCAAAAATTTGAGAAAGTTCTGATAAATATGATTTTTATCAATATGCAATTAATAACTGCAAAAATCATCGGTTTTATCAATGCAAATTTCTGCACTAATAAATCCTATCTTAATCGGTGTTGAATTTAAATTAGATAAAACCAATATTAATCACCAATAATATAATAATGATTAAATATATAGGTTTTAAGACTAATTTAAATTTTAATGATCATTAAAACTATTTAATATAAAATACAATTACATAATGAATATATATAAAAAAATTATTTATTGTTAAAAAATTAAAAATAATTAATCTTATATGTGAATATAGAATCATAAATGCATCATTGTGAAAAATGAGAGGAATTTAATAACTAGAAATCAATAAACACCAAAAATATAACAAAAAAGGATATGTTTTATTAATTATTTAAACAATTTAAAAAAAATATAAATGAATATATATTAAAATGAAGATGCATACATAGTGAAAATATTAAATCATAGTAAATAGATACAAATTTTTTTTCTATGAATAATTACATGAATTCTTTAAATATACAATTTATTGATGAAAATATTAAAAATGAATTTAAATAAATTAATAACCTAGATTTTAAACATTTTTAAAATATTACAAGTCAATATTCAAAATTGAATGGGAATTAATCATATTATCAGAAAAAATTTATTGTATATTAAATAATTGTTATTAATTTTATAAAATTTGTATGATTAATTATATTATTTATAAACACATAAAAATGTAGTAATTCAAAAAAAGGAATTTAAATAAATTAATATTAAATATTTAAAACATTTTAAATGAATTAAACCGTAATAAATGAATTTGAATAAATTTTATTGATATAAATAATTTTTTATAATATTAAAACATAGTAAATAGTAATGTAAAAATACATATTAAATAATGAATAAATTCAAAAATTATTAAAAATTATTAAATAATAAAAATTATAAATTAATTTGAATTTAATTTTTTTGAAAAATGAATTAATAAAATTGACTAAGTTAAAAATATTAAAAATTGAATCCGAAAGATTAATTTCATTAGTAATATATAAAAAAACTAGAGTATGAATCCCAGAATTTCCCATGGGGGATTTAAAGTGCATGTGGTGACTTAGGCAGGTGGTGACTAGGGAATGATGTGGGAATGTAGTGATACGGTCATGATGCACCCCTGGTGATCTAGACAGGATGATGCAGGCATGACACTACACCAAGCCTTCGAGCCACATTCTTTGGCCTCAAGGCCTCGGGGCTATGGGCTATGTAATGGATTATCCTCTAACCCAATTGAATGATTCATTTTTTCATAAAAAAAGAAAAACCATATAAATAAAAATTAATACAAATAAATAAATATTATATATATATATATATGGTACCCATGTTTAGAAACACACCAAAACTCACTAAAACCACCCCCACCGGCCAATGGGTAGGCCATAGCCCCCCAAAATAAAACCCACCTATATTCAATAGGCTCATGGACCACCTTTTTTATAAATATTTTCTCTATAACCCTTATACCATTTTCCCAGACCACCATGTCCCCTAGGGCCCAACATTATCATGAATCGCTCAAGGATTTACCATGACCATTTCGGCCTCCCCTACAAACAATCAATGTACATGCCTCGTCCATGCCTTGCACTTCCGTTATCTTCACAAATGTCATGGTGGATTGTCATGGATTATTGTTGTACCACTACACCTACCATTAATCTAATGTTGACCATTTCCAATAACCATTCAACAATTCTTACCACAACATAAACGCTCTATGCATTACATTCATATTTTCCTTGCATCCAATTCTTTTGATCCACTCCATGAACATCGAAACTACAAATGTGTGATGTTGTCATCGGTGATAGAGCATTGACATCGTCTCTCTTAGGTCCACCATCAGGTTCCATCCACATCATCAAAGATGAAGAGTTGTTTCCCATCCTAAATACACAGTCCTACTATCCAACGAGTTCACCACCACCCATATAACCTGTTGGTTGAGACCTGTGGTGATCTCGGCACTATTGTCGCTATCCAACGGTCACCCACTCTTGATGTAATGCACCGTCATGACTACAACCCACGACCTACAACCACCACTTCCATCATTACCAGTAATCTTGAAGCGCATCACTATCATTTTAATTTTTTTAATAATAACATAAATGGATTTAGGGATGGCATACGTTGGGGTTTAATTTAATGGAAAAAATGGTGTTGGTTAGAGATGGTCTTCTAGGAATCAATTATATAGATTTCAATCATATTAGAAATATAAGAACTTAATAAACAAAAGTTAATAAATATTAATCATATAAATTACAAGTATATTGAAAATATGTATGTTTGATACATTAATATGTATATATTTTAAAAAATGGACCCATTCCAAATATATCCACGACTATAAAGTATTTAAAATATTTTTTTAAATAATATTAAAAATGAATAAATTAAATGAAATAAATTAAAATAAACTAAAAAAGTTAATAAATGACATTATTTAATAGAATAAAATTAAATAAAAATATATTATTATTAATGATAATTGTTGAATTATGCACTGTATTGATTTTATATAGAAAATATATGTCAATCCCCTTTATAATTTTTAATAATTGTTTAAATGTTATGAGTTAATTCAATATATACATATTTTAACATGTATATATAAATATAAAAATATAATATATAACAAAATATTGAATAATTATATAATAAAAATTAATAAATTATTGAAATAAAAATAATGGAGAGTTATTAAAAAACAATAAACAATATTATATCAATAAACAATCATACATGTACACACATACAAACACATAGACATACACGTACACATACGTACATAATATGAACATTCACAAATTGTCATACACATACACATACACATACACATAGGAATATGCATACGAACATACACAATCATGAATGTACACATACACATACACACAGTTACATAATCAAGCATGCACAAACATACATATCTACACATACACATATATACATACACATACAACATAATCAAATACATATACACATACTAAAACAAATACTCATACACTAGTACATACAAATATAAATTAATATGCGTACACATAAACATGAATTTTCATATACATACACATCCTTACAATTACATACATTTTCATGCGGATACATACACATCAATACACATGACTATATACCCACATACGACATTAACATACTAATATAAACATATTCATGCACATACACATGTACAAAAACAAAAAGTCATACATACACATGAACATACATGCACACATACATATACATAAACATATATACTTACTCATACTCATACATATTATCATACACATACAAACACATTCCCATGAACATACCAAAACAAAAACACATGCACATACAGTCATACATACATATGTAAATATATATATGTATAATAAAAATAAATATTTACATACCCATAAACATACTCAAACACATACACAAAATCACACACACACACACACACACATATATATATGCATATGTATATACATATACACATTCACGTACACATATGTATAAAAAACACCTAATATTACATATATGCCAAGGAAGATATACAAACTAATAGATACAGACAACAAACATACATAATCACACACACACACAACACAACACAGAAAATCCATTCAGAAACAACATATACATAAACACACACAAACAGACACACATATACAAATGAAAATACATATATAATTAAATGTATTTAAACCATTTTTATATATTATATTTACGTTAATATTTTTTGATATATAAATAATATTAAAAAAAATATATCTGAATGAATATATATATATATATATAGATTATGTAATTAGATGTGTCAATTAGAAACCCTAAACAAAAAATTGATCATAATAATAAGACATTTATCAGTGTTAAAAAAATAATAGAGAAATAGAACCACTTTATTAGTTCTTTTTTAGTAGTGGTGTCGAATTTTTATCCATATGCTTTAGAGTAACAGGAATATAAAATATAGAGAATTTTCAATGGGAAAAGTTTCATATTTAATAGATTGATAAAATTAATTAAGAATTATAAATTAGTATTAAATTCACAATACAAATAAATATAACATTATAGTTAAAAATTCTATGTGAGAATACAATATTTTTTAAATACCATTGTGAAAAAATACATTAATTTTTCTTACCAGTTCTTCATGATAGATAACTCAACATCTGAAATCAGTTATCTAGTGATGCGTATAGATATGGAGGGAGGTGTTGTAGTATTACCATTTTTGTTTGATACATCGGCACTCATTTCACCTCTAGACTCAACATTTTATACTCCTGGCATTTTTTACACCATCGTCAATACTGGTTAATGACAGATATGTGTAGAAATTGTAGTTTCCAAACACTATAGTCCTAATGGATAGCATATAGTGTGGATAATTACACAGATGGGGGCGGTTAAAGATATATCTACCTTCACCCATCTTTCCTGGTAGGCATTGTAAATGAGGAATTTTAGCAGATCGTCTGATTAAATGTGGTGAGGGAGGGTGGTGATGGTGGTAGGCGTTGTCGATGGGGTGCGGTGGATGATCAATTCAGAAAAGGTAGTGACAATGGTTGGTATTGTTAGTTTGGCATCATTATAGTTTTTTAGTCAATGTTTAGTGACTTCCATACCAATTTATACATTGTATGGCATGGTAGTGGTTGTGGATGGGGCTTTGTGATTGGTCGTGGAGATTATTGTCTACATAGGGGATTTTTTGGGGTGTTGTGGAATGTAGAAAGGGTGGTGATGGTGGTAGAAATTGCTAATGTAATGTTGTTTATGGTCAATTGTCAAATGTACCTAACTATAATATCTATATTCTACATGTCTTTACTAGTAGGCATTGATAATGGGTCATCGAGGTAGGTTGTCCACGAAAGGGTGGTTTCTGTCATATCATAATTTTATCCATCTATCCTAGGAGCCTTCGTCGATGGGACGTCGTGGCAGGTCATCAGAGAGAGTCAGTGGCAACTTGCAGGGACAGAGGTCAACATGTTGTGCTTGGGATTATGTTCATTTAATGCTGGTACTTCATGTTATTATAAAAATGGTGTTTTTGAAAACCTTATATATAACCCTCTTCAAGGACCCCAACATCTTCACGCTTGACCAACACTTATATCATTCGTCAACCAATACAAAGGAAGGATTATGTTAATCATCATCTTGTTTGTGGTTGTATATATACCCCTAACATGTCAAAATACCATATTTTAACAATTTCAATGTTGTCATTACATTCACTATTATTTAACCCCCCCCCCCATTATTTTCCTTGATTCATTTTTCATTATACGGTTCAATGTTCATTGACCTCATTAATGAACATGAGTCATTTTTGTAAGATCCCAGAAATTCTAATCCAAGATATTTTATAAAAATAATTTTTTTTTAAATTGGATTATATATAATTTACAAAACTGACAATATTTTGTAGATAGATTTCTTTAAAAATAGTATATGATTATTTGAGGTTTAATAAATTTGATTATATGTTAATTAAAATACACATAATTAATTATAACAATTATTTATAGTCTTCCAATTAAAATTCTAAATACGAATATGATTTTTCATTCTTTAAAAGAATATTTTAGAAAAATATATTTATTAAATTATTTTTTCAAAATAAAATTTTTAATAATATTATTAATTAAGGGTAAAACATTTTTTAGCAAGTTATTATTATTATTAAGAAAATATATATTCTAAATATATTAGATATATTATGTTATTGTTTTATAAAATTTATAAATTGTAATTATATATAAATATTATATTAGGAAAAAATGAATATTATGTTCATGTATTAAATAAAAATGTAATTTGAGTAATTTATATTAACAACGTAGTATATATATATATATATAAACCCGTAAATTATATATATATAATAAATTTATATAAAGGTTGAAATATTACCCAAATCATTATATGTATAAAAAGTAACATGTTTTAAAATAATAATGTTAATATACATTGATATAACAAAATGATGAAATAAGAAAATATGAATCTATTATAATATAATAAAAACAAAATCATTTATTGAGAAAACGAAAAAGATAAAAAATGGAAAATAGACATGATTAACTAATAAAATTGGAGTATAGAATTAGATAATAGATATAAATATACAAAATATTACAACATAAATTAAAAATAAAAAACTAATACTGTAAAAAATTCTGATGTTATATTCAACATTCAATCATGACAATCTACCGGCAATGTGCCCACAGTGAATCCAAAACCCCGACTTCCATTTCCATGCATTGTCAAACAACTAGACTATTTTTTATAATTTTGAATTATTTTTTTTAACATTTATCAAATTTGATTTCCATTATTGTCATTGATTATTGCATCCTTACATATAAAAACATATAAAATAATTTTATTTAAGGAAAATATTTTCAAAAAAAAACACATTTAGCCCTCATATACCTATGATACCCCATTTTAATCTGAACAATTTCTAGTATACTCAAATCTCTCAATTAACCCAAAATAGTTAAGGGTTGATTTAATTTAGTAAAATAAATTGTTATACAAAGGGTTCTATATATATATATATGTTTACATATATATATATATATAGATATATATAACTACATATTTATTGGTTATATCAGAAGGGTTTATTTTGTTTTAATTTTTTTTCAGAACCTAGACCATTAAATGATCCTGGTATGTAATAAATGTTGTGTGTTTTTTATTTATCTTTTTATAAAAAATAGACACAAAATTTTGATAGTGGAATAATCTAATAACACTATAATTTCAAAATATATTTTTATTATTAAAATATTTTATTAAATATATCTATGTCTAATCAAAATAAACAGAAAATATTTTTAAGAAAATTTTCATTAAAAATAATAAATTAAATTAGGTGTTTAAATTGGTTTGATTATATGTTAATTAAAATACTTTTAATTATTTTAAAAAATTATATATAGTTCTCGAATATATATTTTAATTAAAAATATTATTTTTTTAATATAATATTTTTGAATAACTATATTTATTTCATTATTTTTTTAATATAGAAATGTTTATTTTAAAATAAATTAATTCAAAAACATTTTATAGAAAATTATTTATATTATTAAGTTAATAAATTTGATAAATATATGAAATGTATTATATTTTATTATTATAATTATTATAAACTATACAATTATATAATTATTTTATAACGAAAAAATAAACATTATATATACATTTTAAATAAAAATGAAAATTTAATTATTTATTTTAAATTAAAAAACTATATATATATATATATTTAAAAATGATAACATGTTATATATATAAACAATGATTTTATATAATGGTTATAAAAATTGTTCAAACCATTATATGTATAAAAGGATGTATGTTTTAAAAAATCATGTCGATATGTTTTGATTAAACAATGTGATAACACAATTAACAATGAATTTAAAATAATATAATGAAAAACAAAATCATGGATTGGCCAAAGAAAGTGTTATGATAAGAAAACAAATATTTGTGATTGGAAAATAATATAGAATTAAAATTTCGATAAAAAGTTGAAATATTTTAATGATTACAACATAAATTTATTATTAAGTAATACATAAATCTATTAAAAATTGTGAGGTTGTATTCCAATTGACCTCATGACAATATACCAGTGAGATGACCACCTTCAATCACAAAATCCTCCATCCCTTTCCATAGATTTTATAACAACTCTACACTTTTTCATAATATTTTATTAATTATTATTTTAACATTGATCAAAATTGTTTTCCAGCAGTGACTTTGATTATTGAATCATGAAATATAAAAATATATAATTTATTTTATCTAATCACTCACTTTTAAAAAAAACATCCAACCCTAATTTCCCCATGTTCCCCCAATTTGTTATTATCAATTTCCAATATCCCCAAATGGCACAATTAACTCCAAAAGGTAAGGGTTTATTTCAATTCATCAAATTTATTTTATCCAAAAGGATATATATATATGTACATATATATACATATATACACATATGTATCTACATATTTTCAATATATATGAAAATGATTTATTTTGTTTTAAATTGTATTAAAATAATCTTGACCAATTAATGTTATTTGTATGTAAAAAATGTTGGGTGTATTTTTAGTTATCTTTTTATAAAAATATTAATAGAGAGATTTTGTAAGGGATGAACCAGGGTTGCAGGTTTGGGTTATTATGGTTTTATAATTACAATATAAATACATATATTTCATTGTACATAGAATAATAAAAACCTGCGAAAAACGCATGTCAATGTGTGGTAGAAAGACCATCCCTTTACTTCTAGACTTTTCGTTATAATTATATAAAATTACAAATATATTGAAATTTACTATATCAATTTTGTTTTAAAAAAATATAATACATTATGAATCAGTTAGAATTCATAAATCAGTAATGATATTTATTTTTTAGAAAAAATAACTTTTTTACATCAACTATATTTCTTAAATAAATAATAATATTTATTAAAAAAATAAATATGCATGGTTTTATGTTCTTCATTTTAATAAATAAGTTACTTGTATTATATAAATAAACATTTTAAACTATTTAAATACAAACATACAATGTCAAATCTTTTATATTTATACATTATATATAATTAATTTTAACCGAATTTAATACACACAATTGGCATATAAAATAATATGTTATAATATTATAAAAATATTTATTCTAAATAATAATCAATATAATTAAAGCATAATATGTTAATATTAATAAAATATATTTATTAATGAAAATATTAGACCAAATGAATGAAATGTGTGATGAATTTTTATTTATAATTATTTTCTATAAATTTTCATTATAATATATTGATATCAAAATTTGATATTTTTTTTTATAAAAAAATATTATATCATGAAATTACTATATTGTATATCTTTAAAATAATTTATTTTACTTAAATACCTTTTCCATGTATTCCTAAATATAATTTCTATAGGTTATGTGCGAACACTCACAAAGGACCCAACCATAAAAAAACCAAAAAAAATCAAACACAACCAAATTTCAAATTGAAAAGTCTTTCTCTGATTTTAAACTGATCTTGGATATTGGGTTAGTTTGACAGTGTGATATATGATGTTGAGGGGATTAATGAGATATTTGATAACATTGTTTATTTACCCATAATAATATTGGGTGTTGTGCAAGATACGACATGAATACTCGGATATGGATGATGCATCAAATCATGGACCTGCTACAGTATTATACGAATTTTTTTATATTGGGGAGTTTTCCGTATGAATTCCTTGGGATCAGGGAATCAATAGTCATAGGAAGATATTTTTTCGTGCTGATAGTTATTATGATGGTTTCATATGTAGCAGAAGCATCTAGTGGGTGTATAACCATAATGGTTTTACTTGAATCGATGCATCATTCTCAAACTGTACTAGATGAAAACGTCATGACTAAACAAATTCACCAAAAAAATGACATTGAAAAATCCATAACTCAATAAGGATATTCTGAATGTTAAATTTATTATTAATTTTAATCATATAATAAGTAATGATACCTCATATAAGGAACCTTCCTCAACATATTAATTAATAATGCATCACTCATGATGCACTCGATGTGTCCATATTTTCAATTAATATAATCATCATCGATTATGAAATACATTATAGAGTTCGAGTCATTATGGACATTAATAGATATTGTAAATCCAAATGACCATTATAGATGCCAATAAATAAAAATATAAAATTAAACATAAATATGTCCTATTCTTATAGTAGATTGTATTATGATAATCTCTCATCTTGAATCGTTCATTGTACATATCATAGTATGTGAGGGGGTTTATAATTTTGGAAGACAATGGAAATATAACATGAATAGGTAGAAGATTCCAATCAATCCTCATAATATATAATAAAAGATAACTATGTTGGTGGAGTGTTCAATATCACTTTATTTTCACTTTGAATATTTCCTCCAAAGAGGATCAACACCCATGGTTTATATTTATGTCTTCCCAAAAAAATGATTACAAATAAATCCTTATTCATCACTGCAGATTTTCTTTTGCTTCCCTTAAGGGAAAAAAGTCTATTTTATATAATTTGGATCAAAGAGATTCTAGGAATTAATTAAAAAACACAAATCAATTCATTCAAATCAGGTATGTCGAGATAGAAAATTCTCAAAAATTTAAATTCCTAATATGTGTCTTTTTTTTCAAATAAACTACTCTATTTATCTGGAGATGAATATTTTCATAGTAATGACTAAATATTTATTTTATGAAGAAGATATCATTCCATGAAATTCAAAAATGGATCAAATGATTTTACATATTCCTATTAAAGTACATATGTTGACTCATGATTTTCGGAATATCATGGTCGAATTCCCCAATAAGTAATATATATATATATATAATTTTGGAAATTTTATTAAAATAATAAAATCATTGTTCTAAATAACATAATTTGATGGTGTTCTAATTATATATAAGGTTAATGTTCAAGTTTCTAGTGTAATTATTAGTTTATTAAAAGTTTAGAACATCAGAGTGGTTTATCTAAAAATGATTATTTGGATATTATGATCATTCATACAGTGAATTGGGGTTCAAATATTTACGAATTACATTATACGAAAAAAACTGATTGGTAATATATGTGAATATCAATTTGATATTTTTTGTGTCACAAGTGAAGATATTTTGTATGATGGTGATACATGTTTATTATTACCCAAATATACCTCATTTAATAAAATAATGACTGTCAAGAAAACAAATACATGTATGTATCATAAATTTTTTTATCAAAATAGTTTTCTTTACCTTCATAAAAATAGGATGAAATTTCATACTAATCATAAAATAATGTTATCATAATGTTCCTCACATATATGTTTAGAGTTTCTTATTATAACAACATCATGTATGATGATTCTATATTTTGTGGCTTACTAAATAATGATCTAAAACAATTTCTTATATATACACTAATTTTTTTAACATTAATAGTAGATGGTATTTCTGACTGAATAGAAGATAATTAGATTGTGTAGAAAATTAATATCATGGATGTTCACAAAAATGAAAATTTGTAAAGGATTGTTGTTCTACTTCCTTGAGATGATAGAAAATGTTATGAACTTTTTTATTTTTATCCATGGGTGATGTGGGGATAAATTAAAAATATTATATATTAATAACAACTTCATAATTTTTTTAAGAAGTAACACTTTCATAGATATATTTTATATTTCATTAAAAATATGTTGGTGATTCATATATTCACATTATCCATATCCTAGATGTTATAATTCTCCCATTTTTTTCTTAAATATTTAATATAAATGAATTTGTAAATTTGAGAGAGAATTATAGGAAATGAAATATCAAGATTCATGGACTGTGTTTGTTTAGTGTAAAGGATATATATTGTTTTTATATTTCAAATAAATAAATCCCTAAAAATTATCCTTTATATCAACATTTTTATATTCCTCAAAATGGGTCTAATTTCTAAATTATGGACTTGTGTTTTAGAAATTCCAATTATTGATGTGGGATTATATAATAATACAATCCTTTGATAAAAAAGTGCCACATGAAATTTGACTAAGGTATGAATTTAGATAATCATGTCTATATCATTGGTAACATCTTATGAAAATGGAATCATCCACATATTTAACAATGAAAAAGTATTTTCAAAACATAGAAAATAATGATGGGTGATAGCTTCCCCAGGATACAAACCTCCTAATGCTTTAATGTTTTTTGATATTGGGTTGAGCACCAATAAAAAAATATATGATGAAAATAATATAAATTTATTCATATGAGGATGGAATTTTATTTCTTAACATGGTAGTGGGAATTATTCAAAACTAACATAACGTATTTGATTGTTTGAAATCATCTCCTTAAAAAAAATCCACCTAACAATTTTATTTTTATTTTTTAATTGTCTTAAAAATTATGGGTTGTCTAAATAGAACATCATTGTGATTCAGTATGAGAAATTTTTAATGATAAAATAGGAATATTCTTCCGCATGTAAATGTTTTTTATTTGATCCTGAATATTTCCACCTTCAATAAGAGTTTCATGGATTTCCATTTGTATTTGACTGGTAATATTTGATCTTCACAGTATCTTTGGAATATGAATTGATGAAAATTCGTGTGATCATATATTTTGAGATTTCATTTACTTGAAGGAATGACTATGTTATTTTTTTATGTTGACCTACGAGTAAAAATATTCACACTTTGCATAAGTTTGACTTGAATTTGATTCATACAACATCATGAATGACTTTAGGATTGTTTTCCTAATGAATCACTGAAATATAAGAGATTTAGAATGTTTTATAGTGAGTGTTAAATTTTTTTTAACTAAAATTTCATTTCAAAACAAAAATCACACTCATTATGTCATGCGAATCTCAACATGTGTTTTATTGTGGTCTGGACATTTCCTAAACATAAAAAAATTAATTATAGATAATATTCTGAAAGTGTTACGAAAATATAAGAATGTTTGTTTTTTTTGGGGATTAAAACATAATTTAAACATAAATATAAATTTTAAAATAAAACATTTATTTCATAAATATCACACCACATATCAGATTAAGGTTTAGATGATTGCATATTGTCAGAAATGAGATATGGGTCTTTTTTCAATTGTTCAAAAACTTGTTGAATGAAATTCCTCAATTTTTTGTATTCCACATGCATCATTTTATAGAAATGAAATTTTAAACAAATAAAAACACCTTGATTCCATTATAAATTTAAAACACACAATGCTGAACATAAATATTTCAAATAAAGAAGATATACCTTTAAAAATATAAAAAATAGTGCATAAGTGCATCGTCCTAATTGTAGACATTGTTGATAACTTTTTTCCACGATCAGATTGTTCACGTACTATAGAACATAATTCTTACATAAACAATACTTATCAATGAAATTATATTTTCTTAGACATTATGAAAATTAATAATGAAAGTATCAGGTAAATTTGATTTGGAAATTAACTAAGGATATTATGTAAAATGATGATAAAAGTTAATAAGAAAGTTGTTTAATGTGAACTCTTTATGATTTCTACATATATTCATTCAAAATGATTTATTTCATTTCATTCATAAAAAATATATTTCCTCATTCAAATATATATTATTTATAGTAATTGTAGTAATACAAAAATATATAAATACAAATTTATTAATAAGGATTTTAAATTAAATTGCAAATATCATTAATAATACCACATTACGGATGCTAGTTTGATGATTAAATAAAATATATTTACTAAATTGTCTAATTAAATATGAAAAAACATTTCAATTAGTTTTTTTACAATAGCAATTGCCTTTTCCATATATTTTACACTCTCAAATGAAATTTCTCCAATTGGTGGATAAGGTATTATATTATCATCAAAACTCCTATCAAATGATGTTATCCAATATCATTATTTATGTCTTCATGGTGGAAATATTTGATGTCCTTGAGACATAGTCATTGATGAATGATTATCATAATTGAGAGTGAAGCTTATTCTCATATGGGACATCATTGATCTTCTCTAATACTACATCTTAACAAATTCCCATATGTAGAAAAAATCATTTATCATCCAATACAACATAGCATTCATTATGAAATATTCATTTTTGTGAGATTCATAAAACACAAAAACTAATTCAAAAAATTATTACTAATTTTCATCCAATGGATCCAAATAAATTTTGAAATCAATACCCATTTTATTTATTATAAATGTAATTACAACATATTGTATTTTTGCTTCATGATAAAACATGTAGGAAGGTTATAATTTTGCATTATAACAATAAATATTCTATGAGTATTTATTTTAAAACCAAAAATGGATTCACTCCATCATTAGATAGCCAAATATGAAGGTTTATCAACTCATTTAGAAATTTAGGACATTCCGGTTCAGTTTTATTTGACTACATATACTTTACTGTGTGATATGTTTTCCATGTTTTTATATTTTATCTATATGACACGTTAATTTTCATGTTGTATCTTCACTTATGTATAGGTTCCTAACCCTTATATTGATTGGAATTTTCCATAAATCATTAAATGTAATTGATTCATCATTCTCACATCGAGATACACCTTATATTGGAGATTTTTTATATGAATCATGGATATTTAAAAAAATTATACAATCTGTTAGACGTGCCTATTTTTGTATATTGATCATAACAATTAAATGTAAAATTAGTTGATGACAATACTTTTGAAGAGGAATATTATTATATTCAGAGATCTTATCATTTAATAGGGAAATAAGTTTTTTAAATATGGTTTCAATCTGTAAACTTCCACCATTTACACTATATTTATTCAGTGGGGTTTAAAATGATATATATTTAGTAAAACTAGTATACATCGGTGATTTTTAGTACTCATTAACTTCTAAATCAATTTTGGGTGATTGGGATGTTAATATTCAATTGTAATATTCTCTTCATCAATATGATAATCACCTCCATGACAACTATAATCATATATTAAATAAATTTATTATCAATTTTCTCAGTTTAAATCATATCAGATTATCCATAAAAAACAATGTTATACCTATCAAAAACAATATTTAGTATATACCAATGTTTATTGTGAAATTTAGAAATTTATCTATTATATAATAGATCAATTGTTCTTCCAACTCCACATGAATTATTATTCTTGAATAATTATAGTTTACACATAAAAAAGTATTTCATAACAGTTATATTCCTGATCATTTTCAATTTGAACGAACCCCGTCCTCATACACATTTTCCATATGATTAACATCCATCAATTTTTAATTCAAATTAATATTATTTGAGTCAAACTATTAGTATTTAATAAAATTTATAAATAAATACAAAGTATAAAAATAAAAACTTAAAATATTATTCTTAAGTAATTATTTATGCTACAATAATCTATTTTTTTAATATAATAAAGGATAAATGGTGTGTATTGAGATTGTTTTGTAGTGTTTCAAATATTTAGAAAAATAAAACATTTTGATATCTATAAATTTACCAATAATCTAATTAAATTTATATCTTATAAAATATAAAGATATCAAGGATTTTTCATATATCTTTTCTTGGTTGGGGTAAAGTAATAATGAGGACTTTATGTTCATTAAAATCTTCACTTGGTACATGGCAGACCTAGTGGTATTTCAACAGTAGGATACATAGGATAAAAAGTTGATATTTTATCAGATAATGAAAATGTTAATAGGTCCCATTTAGCATTCCTTGAGAACCATAAATTTAATGAAACTCTTTAAAATAATTATGTATAAAAATTGATATTTTGGAATTGTCTCATTGTGATGAACTGATAATGTTACCTAAAATTTTTTAAAATTAAGACATAGAAAATACATAGTGATGAGAATGAATTTAATGTGGCCACGAATATTAAAGATTTAAAAAGATATACCCATATACTTATTGGATCTGAGGACGGGATGAATGTTGAAAGAATCCTCAATGGGGTTAGCATGGGGATGAAAATACTATGAGTGAAAATTTATAGAACCCATTATATGATTCAAGGATTTTAGGTGATGATAGTCCTATATTTTGAATTATTACTAAAACTAAACATTGTTTACACTCATTAATTCTAGAGGTTCAATACATTGATTATTATGTTTAACTGACATGTTCAAATTTCATTTCCAATTCCTATGAAATTTTGAATTTTAATAAAGAATCATAGATAAAAAAATTAGAGGTGATATCAAAAAATGAGGGATGTCCACCTATCAAAAATTGTCTCTCCAGAGAGACCATAAGAGTTTAAAAATAGATCCTCCATATTAGCATCTCCTTTAATAATGAAGAAAGAAAATTATAATAATCTGATGGACTATTGTAAAATTCCTATACCAATATTTTGGAACCATTGTAATTGGCCCTAAAACCATTGGTTTTGCTATTACAATGATTTTGGGGACCATTGGATTTAATTCCATCATTAAGGACCTATAAAAATGGTTTTGAGAAATGATTGAAATAATTGTGCTATTGTTATAGTTTACAAACATCTTTTTAGTAATATGAAATACCTGGACCAACAGTTTTCTAAACCGTTAATATATCTATAACAAAAAAACCCTTGTGCATTTTTATCCCAACAAATCTGATTTATATTTTGAACTCCGAACCTCTAAGATAAATTGTTTTTTGGAAACAAAATATGTTAAATTTTTATATGTATATTTATTTGAAATATTTTTAAATATTTAATGTTATCTGATAAATGAATTCATTAAAAATTATAAATATAATAAAAATAATTGGGAAACACATTGGCATTGACCGAAAAAATGGTTTTAAAAATAGTATATATTTTTATTTTAAATTTTATTACTTTTACTGATGGTTTAGGAAAAACCATTTTTATGGGTCCATTAAATGTAATCTATACAAACGGTTTTATACAAACAAATGGTATGGGTAATTTTGTTGATTATATGCCAGTGGTTGATATAAATCCTTAGGTATAACTATGACATATTCTAATGGGTTTTCAAGTACAATTGATATAGGTTCTTATGATAGTTTTCATTCAAATGATTTTGGAAAACCCATTGGTATAGAGTCATTTGATGGATCATATACTAACGGTTTCTCCAAAACTGTTTGTATTGGTCTGTTGTTATAGGTCTAGTTTCTAGTAGTGTTGAATATAGAATGAACCTTCATGAATAGGGATCCAAATGACATGATACCACACTATAATGAATTAATATCATTAACAATGATATTACATTCTGATTCCGTGATGGAATTTTTCTACCCTCTCTCAAGGGTGAACATCAATATAGTGAATATTTCATGGGATGCACCCACTGGTGGATCCCAAAAAGAATGAATAGAAATATTCCATGTTGTGATGATTCAACCCTAATGATCACGTATGTAAAACCCTAAGGATTTCAATAAAAAAATTTAATTCATGAAACATTTTTATATGTTGATAACTAGCTAGTTATAAAAAGTTTACCACTTCGATGATTTGTGTTTTTAAAACCAACCATCTATAAGTATGATCAGAATGTTATTTGTAGTTTGATAGGACGAACATATTTTTTTAATGAATAGTAACATACCCATATTAATAGTAATATGAATAGAAATATGACCCTAATCAATAGAAAATTTTATTATTATTTTATTTTCTAAAGGCTTTTAGATAATGACGACTTGATTAATTTTTCATTGTGTTTAAAAAATGAGTGTCTGTTGAAAATTGTTATTTTTGAATTAATTAAGATTTTATTTAAAAATTAAAATAATAATATTTAGAAAATCATTTTCAAAAAAGGTTTGTATTTTTATATTCTACATGTTGAAAAATGGTTACCGGGAATTTTTTTGATTTTTTTTAAAATTCTAGAATTTTTTATGAATAGTGAAATATGGTAAAATACTGTATATTCAAAGTATCAGTTAAATACAATATTTATGACATCATAAGTTATGTAATCACACATTGTTTGAACTAAAATTCAATTATTACTATTTGGGGTTACATGAATTAATATTATTCATAGTATTGAGAATAAATATTATAATAATGATTAAAATAATTTAAAATACCTCCTCTCCTCCACTATAAATATCACCCTCATTATCCTCTTCCTCTCACACATATAAAGCCATTATAGATAACTTTTTTTATTACCAATACTTCTCCAAACACCCTTTCCCATGTCCTAGAGCCTCTGGTCTCACCAAAAGGATAAAACCATTAGCCTTATGAAGGATCTCAAAGAGATGAGATCAAGAGGTAAACATCCTCCATTTTTTCATTCTTTTCATGTCATTTTCTTTTCGATTAATATTAATTCCTCACCAATCCTTATCCAATAGGAATGAATAATCCAGTATAATACTTCTTCAGGGTTTCATCATTTTTATGGAGAACATACCATTATATTTCTCCTCCTCTCACCCTAATCAAGAAATTAAAAGACCTTCTGTGATTTTTCGATTTACCATCATCATGGACGATGAGGTTTAAATTTCATTTACTTCCTTAATGACTAATCATGAAACCATTATTATGGCTGAACCAGATATTAATTTATCCATTATATATTATATATTGTTCTAGAATATTTTTTTGACATTTATTTAATTTATAAATCAAAATGTGTTCTTCACGATCGAAGAATTTCCAAAACGACTCTAACAATTATCAATGATTTTTTAACTAAGGAATCATCTTCATGTCATAATTAAAAATTTTAAATGGTATAATTTAAGGTTTTGGAAATATTAAAATATCATTCCATTTAAATTATGGAGTTTTACATCCAATCGACATGAATATCCATCATGAAGCAATAATAGAAATCATGTAAAGAAAGAACCAAAAACAATCGAGGGATAAAATACTTATAATAAAATGGTGAAATGAGGTTATAAAATGTTCATATCAGGTATTATAATCAAGAATATTTTTATATATACTAATAAATCTATATTTACTAGTATAAAGGAGGATTATGTGATTTTTAATTATGAAAAAAACTATGTAAGGGAATTCATAACCATAATTCAATTCTTTGGCTTGACATTCTACTTCATTGTTTAAGTTATATTAAAAAAAATTGAAATTAATTTTGTTTATAATATGTATAAATATGTTTAAATATATTATATATAAATATTACATCCACTCTAATAAGTCTCACTTCCATTATATGATATCTATAAGGCACATTCCTTATAAAAATTTCATAAAAAATTCAGTTTTGCAGTATTTAGAAGCAATGTTTTTTTTCAATAAATCATGTTGTCTGGATGGGTTCTGGTTCTAGGGAATTATCTATTATTAATTTTGGGACATATATCTCCATGCAATTCATTGTGTATGTGTATGTTCTAGGTCATCTGTATGGTTATTTCAAGTGTAACTGCGATAGTTGCGCAAAATTGTAAGGTAACATTGAGGGTTACAAAGTATAAGGTAGCTGAGAGGGATATATGATTATGTATGTAATTCCTTAATAATCATTTATGATTCCATTTATGATCTTATTTTTTTTGGTAATATTTTTTAAATTTCATATTTCACAAAGTAAGTCTATATGGGTGACAAGTATGTCTTTTGAAAACTATTTCCTACTTTACAAGTATAAAAGAATTATGTGTTCTTTTATTCCTTTTATATACTTGATGAGATTTTTTGTGATCATTCCTAGTTTTTAAATTAATATCACATGTTATAATGATGTGTATGGAATATATATAATCCATGTTAAATTTTAGAATAATTTTCAACGAAATCATGTTTTATTTGAAAATATTTATATTTGGACGAAATGCATACTACTTTTATGGTATGATCTCTATATTAATGATTAATTTCATGAATGTATTATGTCCCAACTCTCTAGAGATATAAACATGAAATGATATTCAATATGAAGGGAAGTGATTTCTTAACATAATTCTTGATTATGTATTTTAATAAGGATGGATCATTATTGTTTGTATCAGAAAATGGTTTATAAAACATTAGGTTTTACGGTGATGTTAATAGAATTCCATAAATGATATTTACTCTATGGTTAATATCAAATTTTACCACTTTAAAATATTAAAATGTTTATTCTACTAGGATATAATTGTTCTAAATGGTTTTCCACTGAAGAAATAGGGATGCTAAAGAGGAGAGTCTGTGACCGAACGATATCCTTCAAAATCTTCATTCTGGAATGGAAGGGATTGGAACCTAGTAGTATGTGATAGTAATGGCTCAGCTAATGCCAAAAATAAAGGGTTATGGAATCCATGCTAGATAACAACTAGAGGTACTTCAACATAACATGAAAATAATGGAACATTTTCTGAGACTAGACCCTCCTAAATTCAATAGATATTTTGGATCTATAGTGGCTGAAGGATGGATTAATGTCTAAGAAAATATAATTTATTATATGGGATGTTCACATAAACAAAAGTTACATCTTTTCATTTATCATAGTGAAGGTGAATATGATTGGCATTGGTCATTTCTAATGAAATTCATGGATTGTGATTATGTTAATGGCATAGTGTGGGTTGAATTTAAAAGTATTTTCCTTCAATGTTTTTTTTCATAAGGTTGTGTGACATATTGTAAATAATATATTAAATGAACTGAAACAAAAGGAGGATGATTCTAAGGCTGTGTATGAAGAAAATAACACCCGACCAGCAAGGAATGTCTAAATCTTATTTTGTACCAGGATTGAAAAATTAATTTCTTTTACTCAGGATTGAAGCCAAGGCATTGAAGGGCGCTAGAAACTCATAAATTTGAATGTTATGAGAAACATCTGAAATGGGATGAGAGGGTATAGATGGAGTTTTCTAATTATTTCATACATTTTCACATCATGTAGAAGAATTGATCCATATGGAAAATGATGGGTAAGAATCAACCAATGAAATCTGATGGTAAGAAAATCAATTTCCCATTTTGTTAAATGTGTGTCAAGCTACACCATAGGGAATTACTTTCCAAAACTAGGAAGTTTTTTAGATGAAGTATCATTAGAAATATGTCTACAGGTTGTAATGAAAATTACCCTTATAATAATCTCAATTAGAAAGATGTAAAATGTTTTAAATGTGGTGAGATGGGTCATTAAGCAATGGCCTACCCAAAGAGAGAACTGAATGATATAAAGAAGCTAGACTATATGCAGAAAGGGGTAGTGAGATCTTTTTCCACTATGTCAATATATTATAGTCCATCCAATGAATTAGTATTTGGTACCTTGATGGTTTACTCATATTTTACAAAAAAAAAATCTATACAGGTTTTACACATTTCTTTCTTTCTGATAAATTTTCTAGAAAACTATAAAAATCAAATAAAAAAATTAGACCGGAATGAATTTTTATAACACAATGGGGTAATATTATAGGAAAAAGGAGTTATAATAATGTTCCTATTATGGTATCTGGAAAGGATTTCCCTATAAGTCTTCTTGTTTATCCCAATGTAGATTTTAATGTCATTCTGGGAATGGATTGGCATTCTTTTAATCATGATAAGATTTTCTTTAGAGGTAAATAAGTTGTTTTTTAGAAGGAGTTTCGGTTATTATAAAAGAAAAACCCCATACAATAGATAAAATCTTAGGAATCATAGAAACTATTGAAATATTGAAATAATGGTTTTCATTCACATATTGTAGAAATAATCGTACTATTCAGATTAATGATGCTCGAGTTGTACATGAATATCATGATGTTTTTTCTAACGAGTTACCTTGTTTCATGCCAAATCAAGAATTCAAATTCACAATTTTCTTAGTTAATAATTCAAAGTAAATTTACAAAACCATATATCAAATGGTTCAAATGGAACTTCTTGAATTGAAAAATAAGTTGAAGGATTTACCTGATTGGTGATTCATTTATCCAAGAACATAAAAATGGTGTGTGCCTATTTTTTAATAAAAAAAAGATGGTTCCAATAAAATTTTAATTGAATATTTATCGTTGAATAACATCATAGTTATAAAAATAATCTTTTTCCTTATATCTATGACATTTTTTATCAGCTCCATGGAGCTTAATAATTTAAAAAAATTGATTTGAGATCCAGATACCAATAGCTGAATGTGGAGGAAGATGACAACCCAAAAATGGATTTTTGTACAAGATACAAGAATTATGAATTATTTGTTATTGAATTTTGGTTATCTAATGCATCTATGGTATTCATTAATCTTATATATATATATATATCATGAGTTCTTGGATAAATATTCTGATGTGTTTATTGATGAAATTTTTGTATTTTATATGAATAATGGGGATAATTAAAATCATATAAGGGTTGTTTTGAAAATCATAATTAAAAATAAACTGTATGTAAAATTTAGAAAATTTGATTTTTGGTTGCAACATATTTCTTTTCATGGGAAAATTGTAAATAAGGATGGAATAACAGTTGATCCTGCAAAAAAATATTGGTTCCTGAAAGGCCAAGACCCATAATCATTACAGAGATTTGTTTTTTTATTGGTATAGTAGGTTATTACTAACAATTTATTAAAAACTATTTAGGGTTTTCTAGCCCTCAATATATGTTACCATGTTAAGGGGTTAAATTTATTCGGAAAGAAGAATGTGATGTTTGTTTTCAAAAACTGAATAAGGAATTTGTGAATGCTTGCATTTTCCACTTACCATCCTGAAATGGTGTGATTTTCATCAACGATGGTGCTTTATTGAAAGTACATGATTTTTTTCTGATGTAGAATAATCAGGTAATTTCTTATTCTTCATGAATACTATAACCATATGAGATAAATTTTCCCACACATGATTTAGAATTTAAAACTACTATTTTTTCATTAAAAAGTTGGAGGCATCATTTATATGGAGCATAATGTGAAATATATACTAACCATACAAGTCAAAATTATATATTAACATAGATCGAATTAAACTTTAGGTTGAGAATATGGTATCAAATGAAAATAGATTATAATGGCCTGATCAATTAACATCCGAGAAAAGCAAACAATGTGGAAGATGCCTTGAGTTGAAAACATCTTTCATCATTAACGATGTTATGTTTGGAACATCATCCCCTAATTAATGATTTGATGATTTTTGTCGTATTTGATTTTATTAAATTAAGTACCTCCATTTTTCATATTTAATTGTAGTCATTATTATCATATATAATTATTCAAATGCTGAAGGAAGATCATGATATGCAGAAAAATGTTGAATTGGTTGAAATGGGTATGTTGACAACATTTAGCCATGATAAATATTGTTTTTTAAGAATTGGAAAATGGTGTTTTTTCCTTTTTATTCACAATTGATGAAATATTTGTTGTGTGAAGCACTCAGTTCTCCATTTTTAGTTCATCATGTTAGTTTGATGATGTACATTGTCCATTAGGAGTATTACAAGTGGGATGGAATGAAAAAAGATATTGTGGATTTTACTATGAAATATTTTACATTTCAAAAGGTTGAAGTAGAGAAGTAGTTTTTTAATGGGATGCTTCATCCTTTTCTAGTTCCATAGTGTAAATGAGAGAATATATCCATTGTCATTATGGTGGTACTACCAAAGACATATCGAGAAAACAATGATATTTGGGTTGATATTGTTCAACTGACAAAATATGAACATTTTATTTCTATTTGATATAAAATTTATTTGGATTAGATTTCTTTAATGTACCTAAAATATATTTTCAGGTTACATGGAGTTTCTCATTCCTTTGTATTGAATCAGGATACCAAGTTCACTTCTATCATATGTAAGGGTCTTGAAATGTAATTGGGAATAAAATTAAATTTTAGTATATCTTTTCATCATCAATTAGATGGGCAGTCAGAACAAACAATTTAGACATTGGAGGTTATGATTCTAGCATGTTTAATGGACAACTAGTGATAATGATATCAACAAATTATTTAATTTATTTTTCCTATAATAACAATTTTTTTCAAGCATACAGATGGAGCCTTTTGGATAATTCTATGTGAACTGGTGTAGAACTCCAACTTTTAGTGATGAAGAAGGGGAAAGTATGATGATGGTAGCAGAACTAGTAGAATAATTGTCTGAGAAATTGAATATGATCCAATAAAACATGAGGAAAACTCAATGTATATAGAAAATTTATACAAACAACACGAATAAAGACTTTTCATTAGAAGTCGATGATCATGTTTTTCATAAATCTCACTATGGATAATTTTTTATACATTTAGATAAGAACGGAATGCTAAGTCCCTGGTTCATTGGACCTTATGAAATTTTGGAGAATGATGGACAAGCCAACTACTGAGTATCTTTTCCCTGTGTTTATATCATGTAAATTAATTTTTTATTTGGATGTTAAGAAAGTATATTCTAGATTCATCTCTTGTCTTGTGACATGAAGTAGTTAAGCTGGAATAGAATTATTCTTATGAAGAGAAACCTGTTCAGATTCATAATTGAAGGGGGAAAGTATATGGGGATAAGTAAATATACCCATTTAATTTTTTGCAGAGAAACAACATGTTTGAAGAAGTTACATGGGAGTCTGAAAATGCTAAGGGAATGGTACCCTCACCAGTTTAATAAGTAAATAAATTTGTGTGGACATAATTTCCAGAAGGAGGGGATATTGTAACAACCAAAAGTTTTCTAAAAATATGTTTAAATGCATTAAACATTGTTTCATATATATAACAATATATTAAAAATAATTTTTCACCTTCAATGTTTTGAATTTTGTAATCTAGTCATCTATAACTACGATCAGTAAGTTATTTGGAGTCTGATAGGACCAACTTTTTTCTATTAGTGAATGGTAACATACCTTTATTAATGGTAATATTAATAGTAATATGGCCATTATTAATATTAAATTTTATTATTTTTTTCATAAGGATTTAAGATAATGTCAACCTAATTAACTATTCACAGTGTAAAAATGACTTATATATTTTAAATTGTTATATTAGAATTAATAATGATCTTATTTAAAAAGTAAATTAATAGTATTTAGAAAATAATTTTAAAAAAAGTACTACATTTTTTAATTATACACATTGAAAAAAGGTTAGAGAGAAATTTTAGGATTTTTTTGAAATTAGTTATATATTATGAATTGTGAAATATAGTAAATTAACATATATTCAGATTATCAGTTCAATTCCCAATGAATGAAAACAAAGTGAATTAATCCCACATAGTTCAAATATACATTCCATTATTACTATTTTGTGTACCATGACTTTATACTATTCATAATCTTGAGAAAAAAATATTAAAATAATGATTAAAATAATGTCAAATACCTCCTCTCATCCACTATAAATACCACCCTCATTCTCCTCTTCCTCACAGACCAATCATAACATGAGAAATATCTTGGTTCTTCCCAATACTCCTCCCATGATTCTTCTATACGTCCTAGATCAGCAGGACTTATGAAAGGTACAAATTCAGAGGCCTTCGGAATGATCTCAAGGCGAGGATATCGAGAGGTAAACATCTTCTTTTGTTTTCATTCTTTTGTTTTCATTTTCATTTCTATTATTCTTATTTATTCAACTCCACTTACCCTAGAGAAATAAATGATCCAATATCTTACATATTATATATTTAATCTTGTTTATAGAGGAATCATCATTATACTTCTTCTCCTCTCCCACTTATTCAAGAAATGAACAAACCGTCTCTGATGTGTGGATTTATCGACATCATGAAGGATGTGATTTCAATTTCATTTACATCCATAAATCCTGGTTATGAAACCATCTTTATTGATGAAACATATCACAATATATATATTATAACTTATATAATGTTCAGGAATATTTTTTACACATGTTATTAATTTATAAAATGAAATGATTTAATTACTATCAATGAATTACCAAAATGAACTAATCAAATATCAACAATGAGTTAACATATGAATCATCCTCATGTCATAATTAGAATTGATAGATGGTATAATTTATGGATATTGATATTTCTAAATTCCATTCCATTCAAATTCTAGAGTTTCGCTTCCAATATTCAAGAATATCCATCATGAACCGATCATGGAAAACCGGTAAATAACGCACCCAATAAAATAGAAGGAACAAAATACTAATAATTAAAGGGTGATATGAGGTTATGAAATGATCATATAAGTTATTTTAAAAATTAAAATGTTTCTTTACGGTATTAAAAAACCATTTAAACTATTATACAATATTTTAAAACTAGTTTTATGAATGATAAACTGGTGGTAAGTGAATTCATAACCTGATTTCCATTGATTAGGATAACATTCTACTTCATTATTTATGTTGTATTAAATTTTTTTGTGAGGTTAATTTTCATAATTTTATATTTAATTATTTGTAATTAAAGTTTATATACATATTACATCAACTATATTATGTCTCACATCAATTATAAAATATATATATAAGGGAATTTACTTTTAAAACCCTATTTTCCAAAGGATGTTTTTGAAAATTCCAATGAAATATTTTTATGAAAATATTCATGTTGTATGATTAGGTATTGGTTATTGGGGATTTATTATGAGGATGTATGGGACCTCAATCTCTATCTAATGCATTGTTCATGTGTTTGTTGGTGGTCGGTGGTATGGTTACACCATTGTAACTGTGATGGTTATTCAAATTGCAAGGTAACCGTGAGGGTTACAAATTATAAGGTAGCCAAGAGGATTACAAAATTTTGTATGTAATGCCCCAATATATCTATGTTGTTCTATTTAAGTTATTAATTTTTGTGTGAATCTTGTTGAAATATCTTATTTCAAAAAGTATATATGGGTGACATGTATGTCTTTTGAAAATGATTACATAAGACACAAGTATTCAAAGAATAATTTTTTATTTACTTCTTTTTATATCCCTTAATAACAGTTTTTTCAAATACCATGTTTTTCAATGATTTTAATAGGTTATAAGGGTTTTTAGGAAAAATAAATATTTTATGTTAAATGTTTTAATAATTTTCAATGAAGACATGTTTTATTTGAAAAGTACTATATTTTGGAAGAAATTGATATTGTTTTTATGGATCCACCATGTATTAATGTGTAATTTTATGAATGCATTATGTTCCAATTTTCTAAAATCAAAACAATAAATTATCCTCAATGTGAAATGAAAATTATATCTTGACTAAATTCAATATTATGTAATGTAATATGGATGGGTCCTAATAATGTATCGCAAGACTAAGTCCATTAGAACCTCTATATATGACAACTACGTCAACATTAATCATAAACATGTTGGATGTTGGGCGGATCCCCATACAGAAGTGAGAAAGGGGGAAAGGGGTATCATGATGAATCTAATTACACTAAAAAATCACATTCCAAGATACCATATAATTGATCCAAAAAGGGTCAGGTATTGAAATTGTTTTTTAAAACTATGTCATATATTTCCTCCCTTACAAACCAGGATATGGTATAGAGGGAGTATTTTGTATCGTTGGGTATATAATAAATTCACTTTGAGAATAGTGGTAAAATCCATTCACCATCATCACAATCATAACTGAATTGGGGTTTTAAGCATGTCATATGTTAATGGCCCCATGATGTCTGAACATTTCATGTATTATAGTTTTTTCATCACTAAAAAATAAGTGTATAAAAATATCCTCCTTATTTTTTGGTACCATTAATAACTTCTTTAAATGGATTATTACCATGAAATCAGTCAATACTAATGCTCAGACTTATGGTGAGATCACCCGGTCCCGTATTCATTTCTTGAAATCATCAATTTCTATTATCATTATTCATAGGGCCAATGTATACGAGTAATTCACCACATATACTACCAAATATTATTTATTCGAACACAATTTTTCTTGGTATATATCTTCTAGGGAAGGAATACTCAAAATAACACTATAATACCATTAAATAAACCATACAAATATTTTATCAAAACACCATCAATTATTAGAATCATTACAATGAGATAAAATAGTGGAATCCTCCCAATCAAAAGATGTCAGAGATATGGCCATTATAGAAAATTTATAAAAATGACATGGACCCTCCAGATATTGACATTGGCTCCATCTATGATCCTCCTAATAATTCCCTTTCGTAGAAGAAGTTCCAATCCCAGTTGTCCTTTCCAAAGAATGCAAGGGTTGGGATATGGGATAAATCAAAAATTTATGTATTGGGATAAAATTTTCATTCAATGATATGAGTACATATAGAACCGTGGTTCTGAATTAGCGTCTTACATTTCATTTCGAAAAGATAATTTTTGATCATTCACATGTATTGATATCCCATACCACTATAAGGATTAGGGATTCATAGATTATACCAATCCAAAAAATTAACATTTTATCCATGGTTGATACCCCACTAGAACATTCTTTTTTGAGTGTGAATTTGGTCAATTAAAAATTCATGTTGCATAAATAAATAAATAATATTAATTAGAATTGATTTAACAACACCCTTTATAAGTTATTCTATCACTACATTATAGACTATATTAAAATTACATCCCTGAAAATTTTTGTCTCACATGTCCATGATGTTCGAGAGAACCACTCATTTAGTTAAACCAAGAATTATCGGGATCCAAATATATTTATTATTTTTATCAACCACTATTATACCCAACAGTCAAAAAAGATATTACATTATACATGTAATCTCACATGAGATGATGAGAATTTCTGATTTGGAATCATTAATTGATTGTATTGATGATTTATCATTTTTTGGATAGTATGTAAAATATATATGCATTATTAATGAGTGGAAATAGAGAAAAATAAATCCATTTTTGAAAATGAAGCGATGGGAAAAAGGTGGGATTTGTCTATAAACCTTACCCCCATGGAATATATATACATTCAATTCCATAGAAATTAAATTAGAAAACACCATCCATTAGGACACAATGGAATAGGGAGACTATACCATCCTATCCGAACAACCTTGTATGGATGATGCTATGATATATAGGGTACCATTGATATTGATCCTAATGCAGACTAAATTATTCTTAAGGATGTTGCATCAGTTGAATAATATTATTATAATGCACTATTGATTTAAATAAATATGTATGGAATATCAATTTGTAGTATTTGGTTGCTATAAATTATAATGAAATAGAAATTTCAAACTGTAGTTGAATGTATATTTTTTTAATTGTTGATACAATTAGGAATAGTAGTTTGTTGTTCATTGGGACTTGTTATACACTGCAGGTGATTCATATAGGAACACTTATAAAAACATTCAATAATATATAAGGAAGTGTAAATAATATTACAAAATTGTTGCATAATAAATTCCCTTTTATAAATCATGTATGAATCATGGTGATTTTAATTTCATAATCCAAAATGGCACACTAAGACAAATTTTATTTCTGATGCATAAGAAAACTGGTACAAGAAGTTTTCATGAGATTTACTAGTGTACTTTTGGTTTTGAGCGGTTTGATACATCCACGAAGTTCACAGGGGAGTGGTGAAAGAGGCTGACATCCCCCAGAGATCATGAATGTGAAAAAACCAGTTCACTTAGTGTATAATGTATATGAGTAGGAAGGGTTTATCAGCACTTTACAATAAGAGAAGTTAAATATTTGTATTGTCACTGTCAAATTAATAACCTCTAAAAAAGATTGGTTTTATTAGTGCTAAATTTTGATTTAATAAAACTTATCAATATCAGTGAAAAAAAGATATTAAATATAACAAAAAATTATCCTCAATAATATTATTGCGCTAATATATAGAGATATTATGAAAAAAAAATTAGAGCTGATAAAAAAAATTTAAAATGAAAAAAAAATATTAAATGAATATATTTCTAAAATGAATTAGTTCTAAAAAAGTTATCCTTATTATTTATAATGAAATCATAATTGCTTTATATTGAAAATGTTTAAAATTGAATAATTAAAATTAAATTATCCCCAAAATATTTAAACAATCATTATTTTTATTAATTACATAAATAATTTTAAAAAATAAAAAATGAATTTATATTTAAATTATTGTGAATAAGTAGATAAAATATAAAAAAATATTTGATAATTTTAAAAATATTTTGTTAGAATAATTAAATGAATTTATTATAGTACGAATGTTGATGTAAATATTAAAAAATGAATTTAAATAAATTAGTTATATAGATTTTAATTACTTTTAAAATATTATAACATAATAAATAAAAATGACTAAGGATTTATGATACAAATTAAAAGCAAGTTATGAATTTTAAAACATATAATATAATTATGTAAAATATGAAAGAGAAATTGAATTTATTGTAATCACATACAAAAATGATTAGAATCTTAAATAATGCATTAAAATAAAATATTTATATAAATTTCAATCATTTTAATGGTGCTACACCATAATAAATGAAATTGAATAAATATTAATCATTTAAATATAATAAATATAATATGAAAACATATTAATTTATTATGTATAAATAAATATTAAAACATGAATAAATTCCAAAAATATTAATAAAATAAATATTGTAAATAAATAATTGAAATTAAATGAAATAATATTAAAAATGCTTAAAAATAATTGAATAAGTTAAATAAATATTTATAACTGAATCCATAAGATTAATTGGATAAATTATATACACATAAAAACGAGGGTTCAACTCTTGGAATTCCCCTTGGGTGATTTAAATCTCATGAGGCTACTCACGTAGGTGGGGACATGGAAATTATGCGGGAAAGTAGTGATACTTGAATGATGATAGCCACGTGACATAGACAGGATGATTCAGGCCTGATGCAACCCTGATCCATCAGATTGTGTTCAACGGACACTTGGTCATGGTCCTACAAGCAATGTAATGGATATACTCTACCTAAATATAATGAGGCCTTTTCATTCCAAAAAAACAAAAAAATAGATAAAAAATTAATAAATAGATTATATATATATGGAAATCGTAGATAAAAATATACTAGAACACACACCCAACTCACCCACCAGCCAATGGGAATGCTATATCCCCCAATAGATAACCTACCTATATGCAATATACCCATATACCTCTTTTTCAATTGATATTGGCCCTAAGGCCCTTACCACTTATGCTTAGACCACCAAGGACCAGAGGACCCAACATTATCTTACACCGCTATAGGATTTATCACAACCGATTAGGCCACCCCTACAAACCAACGATGGAAAGGCCCCAACCATGACTTGTGCATCTATTATCACACAGAATTTCATGGAGTTTTGTCATATATAACTGTCATACCATCACCCTCATAGTCAATCGGGTGTCCAATGATCCTAATCACTCTTCAACAAAGCTTTCACTGCATCTAATCTCTAAGCTTCACGAACATGTCGCCCAAGAATCCAAAGTTGTGGCTTGACTCTTGCAATGCCAACATTTCCACTGTGTGAAACCTTTATCCTTGATGGGGGAAACCACCATTTATCATAAGTACACCATCAATATACTCCAACATAATCAGTAATGATGGAATATCGTCCTTCCTACATCCACTATCTGACTATCCCAAACATTCTCTACAGCTATTGAATCTTATTACATGATAACCAGAGTGATCCCTACTCCCATACCACCATACAACACTTGCCATCTCTCTTGGTATACACTATAGAGTATACACAACACAACCATCAGTGACCCATTCTACCATTAAGGTTCATCATGATGCACATAACCATTATTTATGTTTGTTTACATAAACACCTAAATGGTGTTAGGGATGGAAAATGATGTTGTTCAATTTCAAAGAAACATGTTGTGTGTTGAAATGGTCTTATAAGAATCAATTATATGGATTTCAAACATAATATAATTATTAAATTATAATAAATAAAAACAAATAAATATTAATAACATAAATTACAAAAATATTTGAAATATTACAGCTTAATAAATAAATATGAATATATTTAAACAAATGATTAATATTCGAAAATATTTAAATTTTTTAAATATCATAAATCAAAAAATAATAATGAAAAAATATTAAAAATGAAGAAATGATATGAAATAAATTAAAAAATTATTAAAAATTATAATTCATAACAATAATTACAAGAATTCCTAACATATATAATTGAATAAAATTAAATAAATAAATATTGTTATTCCTCTTAATTATTGAAGTATGCACTATATTGATATTATATAAAAATATAATATGTTATTAAAAATTTTTTTTTTAATTTTTTTTTAAAATATATTATTTAATTAAATGTATAAATATTTAAAATTTTATAAATAAATATATAAATTGAATATATTAAAAAAATATTACATAGTTATATTATAATATGAATAAATTATTGAATATACTAAAAATGGAGACATATAAAATTCTAATAAATAATATTAAATCAATAAACATAAAAATATGTACACACATTCATATGCATAGACATACTTGTACACATAAAAACCCAATATACACAAACACATATTGTGAAACACATACACATAGTCACAGACCAATAAACATACACATACTTGAATATACACATACACATACATACATTTACCCATGCTTTCACATACATACATATCTATAAATATGCATATATACATACCCATTGACCGTAAACAAATACATATACACATACACGTACTAATATACATACACATCTACATACACATACAAATGTTTTTGTATACACATACACATACATTTTCATATACATACGCATCCATACTGTTACATATATGTATTAACATATGAACATGACTATATGCATCCATACAACATTAACATAAACATATACACATAAGCACTTACATACACATGCACATATACATAATGACAAACATACATATATACATACCTACACACATACACAGACATACACATATGTACTTATCAATAATGATTCATATAAACATACACATACAAACACATTTGCATGCACATAAAAAACACATTTATAGTCACATACATACATACATATATATGTGAACATATATATACATGCAATACAAATTTCTAAATACATACATATACACATACACATACAGACACACACACACACACATATTTATGCATATATAAATACACATTCATTTACATATTCACATTTTTATAACATACACATACAATTAGACACACTCCTATTAACATGTACATACTCACACATACAAACCATAAAGGTACATAAACACACAATCAAACACAACACAACACAACAGATGCCTGCACACACAACACAAACATAAAAACAGACATATAGATACACGTATAAAAATTTATGTACATATATTATTAAATTTTATATAAACCATTTATATATATTATATTCAGATATTTATAATTTTTGGAATATATTAATTTTTAAAAACAAATAATAATGTATATATCTTGTATATATTTACTTATTCAATTTTTCATTTAGAAACCCTAAACTAAAAATGCCCATAATTTGAGGACATTTATTATTGTTAGAGAAAATCCAAGATAAAAGTAACCCTTTAATTAATGTTTTTTAAGAGTAATGTAAAAAAATTGCACTATATATTGTAGTGAAACATGAATATATAAAAATAGGTAAATGCAAAATGGTGAAATTTTAAATTAAATTTATTCTAAAAATAAATGAGAATTATCCATTTGTATTAAATTCAAAATACAGTATATTATTAATTGATCGTAAAATATATCATATGGAAATACCTTATTTTTTATCCCTATTTGAAAAATACTTTAATTTATGTAGTTGGCAGTTCATGTTAGATAAAACAACATCCAAAATCGATTATTTAGTGTTGTTCGTAGGGATGGAGGGATCCGTTGTAGAATGGCCATTTTTTCCAATACATTCGTAGTTGTTTATCATCCAGAATCATCTTTTATACTAACGACATATGTGTGCCTCATCCTAATCTGTGGTGGATGAAAATTAGTGTATGAGATAATCATTTAAAAACACATCTATCATAATTCTTTTTTTCTGGTGTAGGGAAGTACACACATGGGGTCAGTGATCATCATATCCATCTTCCCCCATTTAGTCTGGTAGGCATTTTTGATGGGGCGCTCTGGAAGGACCTATGAGAAATGGCGGTGATGATGGTAAGTGTTTTCAATGGGACACTATAAGAAGATCATCTAACAGAGGGTAGTGACAGAGGGTAGTGACCATTGTAGGAGTTTCCATGGGGTGTAATGGAAGATCATCTTATAAAGGGTTGTGATGATGGAAAGAGTTGTTGATGGGGGTCATGATAGGTTGTCTAAGAAAGGACAGTGACCTCCATATCCATCTTCCCTCATGAATTTCCTAGTAGGAATTTTGGATGGGGTGTCGTGACAGGTCGTGGTTGTGACTGTTTGTGTATTGTCAATTAATGGGGCAATGTGGTGGGTATAAATGATAATGATTATTGTAGGAATTGTCGATGGGTTTTCGTGGAAGGTCATCTGAGAATCATTCATGATAGTATATAAATATTTTCTATGTCTATCCTGGTAGGTGTTTTTGATATTGTGCAGTGGCTGGTCTCCTAGGAAATTGCAGTGACTATCATATCCATCTTCCCCCAGTTTGGCCTAGTTGGCTTTGTAGATTGATCTTCTTTTCATGTAATCTAAGAGTGTGTGGGAAAACCAGTAGGGATAAATAACAACATTATGTGCCTATGAATTCATATGTGGAACAATGCTTCGACATGATGTAAATTAGATTGTTGCATTTTTTGAAAACCTCATAAAAACATTATTCATTGTCCCTGACTACTTCTTCATGATTGACCAATTCATTTTCATTTTTTCAACTATAACATTTGTACTCTTTTGACATAGAGACCCATATAATGGATGGATTCTTGTAAAACACAGTGGGTGTTTTTTTATATATACACCTAACAAGTCTACATACAAGAATTGACTAATTTAAACTTTATCAATGGTCTCATTATTATTTTCCTCCCCATTATTTTCACTATTTTTTTTTCATTTCATGCTTCATTGTGTTTTGGACTAATTAATGAATATGGGTCATTTTATAATTATTTCATAAAAACATTTATTTTTATATACATAGAATAATAAAAATACAATGATAAAATCCTGCCAATGTGTGGAACAGAAAATATCCCTTGATTTCAAGATTTTTTCGTTAGAAGTATAATAAATTACAAATTTGTTAAAATTTACTCAAGGAATTATATTTTTTAAAATATATATATAATAGATTATAAATAACTTATATGTCATAAATAACTGATAATATTTATTTATGATGCAATGATGACTTTTTTACATTAATTAAATTTATCAAATGTACTATAATATTTATTAAAAATATAAATATATAAATTTTCATATTCTTAATTATAACAAATTGAATCATGAATTATATAAATAACATGTTGAAATGATTTAAATATAATCATAATATGTGAAATCCTTTATTTTAAAAACATAATATAATGTTCATTTAAAATAATTTCAATACATATAATATGATTATAATATAATATGTTTTTTTTATTATAAAAATATTAATTCTAAATCATAATAAATATAATTAAGGCATAATATATTAATATTATAAAATTATAATTATTGATGTTTATAATGGATCAAATGAATTAAATATGTGATTCATTTCTTTATAAATACATTACATAAGGATAATTTATAAAATATTAATGTTAAAATATGATATATATTTTATATATAAATAAAAATTATATATGAAAATAATTTATTATATATCAATTAAATAATTTTTTTAAATAATTTTTTTGTGTTATCATAAATACCATTTTTACATGTCACATGGGAACCCTCATAAAGTACCCAACAATAAAAAACCAAATTTAAAATTACAATAGATAACATAATTTGGAATTCAAAAGTATTTATATGATTTTATACTAAACCCGGATATTGGGATAGTGGGAGGGTGTGATGTTACCTATTATATTAGGGGGATTTACGAGATATTTGATGAATTTTTTTCCATTGAAAATTGTTGTGAGTGATGGATGATATGACATCAATACTTGTATATGGATGATGTATCAAATGTTTTAAAATATTCAATATTCTACTCCATTTTATTTTGTTTTTGGCGTTTTTTGGGTGGATGTTCTTAATCTCAGAGCATATCTTGTTCACTGAAGGATATTTTTCTGTGTTAATGGGTTTTATGATGGTTTGAGATATAGAGAATGAATCTGGTGTGTGAATAACTATAATGGGGTTTTCAGGTTCGATACATCATTTGAAAATTGTAAGAGATGTAAACAACTTGACTAAAATAATTTAATCTGATATTAGGATAGAAATGTACACAATTGAGATATGATATTCATAATGTTAAATATATTTTTAATTTTAATAATATCTTAAAAATAGATACCTCATCACAGGAACCTTCATCTACATATAAATTAATAAAGCATCATTCAAGACACAACCAATGTCTCCACCTTCTCTGTAAACTACATCATTGTGTTTTATGAAATACATTACAGTGCATGAGAAAGGATGTACATCAACAATAATTTTAAATTCTAAAGACCGTTACATAGTCCAACAAATAACATTATCCAATGGCACAAAATCATGAAAAATTCTTATCAGATGGTCTATTCTCACAATCTCAAATGATGAACCGTTTCATGCACACCTCCCAGTAGGTAAGATGGATGATAATTTTGGATTTGAATGAAAATTTAACAGTATATAGTTAGATGATTACTGTAAATCGGAAAAATAAATATGAAAAGATACTTGTGGTGGAGGAGTGGTCAATATCACTTTATTTTCCCTTTGAAGAGTTCTATAGAAGAGGACGAGCACCACATGGTATTTATTTATATATTCCCACATAAACAATTATAAATTTTCATGACATCATCAAAGTAGATTATATTCTATATCCATCATGGGAAACATGTCTATTTGATAACATCTAGATAAAAGAAATACAAGGATGGAATTATTTATCATTAATAAATGAATTTAAATCATTGAGGTTGAGACAAAACATTGTGACACATTTAAGTTCCCAATATGTTTAGATTTTATAAAATTCTCAAATCATCATATCAAGAGTAATATATTTTCATAGATAAGACTATCAGATTAGTTAATGAAAAATAATAATTCCATGCATGTAAAACAATTATTAAAGGATATTCAATAATCCAACTAAAGTATATTGATTGATGCATGATTATTGGAATATCCTACATGATTCACCCAAAATGGTATTTATATGTCACAACACTATCCTGATGACAACAAAGACTATACACCTTAAACTTGGATGTCAGTTCTTGGCTGACCAGGTATCACCAGTTTCCCTGGAGACATGTGGTCACCACCCTAGTGCCCACCCACTTGCTTGAATGAGTCATCCCATTCATGTCGAACATGGATTAATGGATACTCCGTAATCATAATAATGTATATAGTTTGATTCCAAATTATTAGAAAATCCATCTTTATTCATCCAAAGTGGGAAATATATGTCACAATTGGGTCCTGGTGACAGCATAGACACCCCACCTTTAACATGGTTGTCAGGCCTTGGCCCACTAGGTACCACCAGTTGCCCCGCAGATGCATGGTCCCCACCATGGGGCCCACCCGTGTGCCCGAATGGGACATCTTACTAGTGTTTATCACCATAGGCCAAAACATGTCCTCCCTAGTGTGCTTTTCCTAAATCTCACACTTCATAGGATACAACCTTAAGGTCACCTATCCTGATCACTACTCTAGGCCAAGCACACATAATTGTGTTGTTCTTACTAGGTAGGCTCTTGAAATGAAAGGATCACCTTGTTGAAATGAGTCATATCATTTAGTAAATTAACCATAATCATTAGGGGGTGTTACATTCACCCCCCCCCATAACATCCAATGTTCTCGTTATGGGTTTACATCTCAACCCAGGCAGTGCAACGAAGATAAGGTTGGGTTCCTCCTCCTTTGATAATAAATTTGACTAATAGGTCTCAGGGATAGTACAAACACACACCCTTTAACATGGTCATTAGTTCTTGGTTAGCCAGGTACCACCTATTTCCTCGTAGACTTGTAGTCCCCACCCTGAGGCCCACACACAAGCCCGAACGAGTCATCTAACTAATGACTATCCCCATATGGAAACAAATGTCCTTTCTAGTGTGCTTTGTTCTTAGTCACACACTGCCTAGGAAACCTTCTATAAGGTCACCAATTTTGATCATTACTCCATTCCACACACTCTTAACTATGGTGTTCTAACTAGGTAGGCTCAAGAAAATAAAGGTGCACCTTTTTTACATAAGTCTTATAATTTCTTCATTTATCCCTTATCATTATTTGGCGTTACAATACAATATATAACATAAAATGATATTCTAGAGATTATCCAAGAGACAAAAAAATGCAATAGATTGTAATAATTTAGTTCCTTGTGAAATAAAATATATGTTTTGGTTTTGGAAACCCTTTTTGGACAATCAGAATTTTGATGTCGACGATTATAATAATAATTTGTGAGAAGGTATTTTGAACAAAACTAGGACTCTTTTTGTTGTTTCTGATATTAGAAACTTTCAGATAGGTCGTTCAATTTCAATTGGCATAATTGATTATCTTTTTTTTTGCTTGAATTATTTCAATTGATGATTTAAATTAAAATTTTCAAATATTCATTAAATTAAATTGATTAAAAACATTTCCACTTAATTGAGATTTTTGAAATATTTTTGGAATAGAAATTTAAAAAAAAATCCAATTCCATTGAATTGGGTGTGGTTATGGAAATTGACTGATTTAAAATGTTTAATATAAATTTTAGAACGAATTGAAGTTATTAAATTAAATATTTGAATTTAATTGTGGGAATAAATTGTGTAATGATGGAATAAATTTTGAATGGATTTCAAGATGGTTAAAATTTCATAAAATAATTTTATATAAAGCCAATGGTTTTATCTTGCTTAGAAGGACATGTTTTTGAATAAAATCTATCTTGGATCTAAATGGAAAAAAATTGGCACTTTAAAAATGAATGGATGGGATTGATCAAATTTTTTTGAAGTCTTAAAATTGTTCACCAATCAAGTAAGAGCGCATATAAGCCTTCGGTCCTTAGGGTTTAATTTGGATACACTATACACTATGACAATGTTCTAAAACAAACAAGCGGTGGGTCACATCTCGACTAGTTGGTGACGAGTCTTATTTTGCTAGTGTCATAGCGATGTGTGAATACCCATTTTGATGAGTTCACATAGAGAGTGAGAAATAATAGATATGGTTAATACTATAATTCATTTTTACAGATAGTGTTGTTTCTCACTTGTTTATTAATTTTTGAAATATAAATGCATGCCAATGCTTTTGAACTGCATTCATGCTTGTTGATTTTTCATAAACTGTTTTATGTAACTGTTTCAATTTAATCCCTTATTTAGGAAATATTTGAACATTATTAAATCCTTTGATTAAAAAATTTTCCCTTATGTTTGAAAATGTATAGCATGTTTTGTTTAGATATGCTTTTGAATTTCCATACCTATTTTCATTAAAATTGAATTCTTTTCTTAGGATAGTCATTATATAAAATCTATTATGGAGTTTTTGGTTGTATCATAATGCGATTTAGCTCACACACTCATTTATCCATAGGGTTTTTGTAGACATTATTCATCTAGGTTCGAGCAATGGGAAGGGATTATTGGAGGTGGATCCATCTATTGAGCTTTGGTTATAGTGAGTTGGGTCCTTAGAACCCTGGGGTTATTTTTTCCCATTTTAGTACATGGGTTATAGTACATTGTTATTTTTACGCCTTTTAAATTTTGTTACTTCACTCCCAATAGAGTTTTTTGTTTATATAAACTATGTTGTTTTCATTAGCTTTCAAATTTAGGTGGTAAAATCATTCACACTTGCATATTGTATGATGGCAGGTGCTAGTCATTGACCCATTGGGATCTAGAATATCCATCAGGATATGTCAGACCCAACTCTGTTGTTGGATTACTAGGTTACCTGGGATGGTTCATGATAATATATGCATATTATTTTGAGACATGTTACTAAAATATTAGTATCCCCATTTGAAATAATGAAACTTGACGGTGATTTTAATTATATTGAAGATTAATGTTCATTTAGTTAGTCGAATTATATGCACATTAAAATTTCAAACCTTTAGTTTGGTTTGTCTAAAAGTATTTATATAGGGAAACTAATCATCCTATCTGTTAATTTGACTTAAAATGTTTAATAATATCATTATGGGATACATATCATTGATTATGTATTCGAATACCAATTTGATAATTTTATTTTATTACCAAAATATATATATGTTGGATGAGGGTGATATCTATTTATTTTTAGTATAATACACCTAATTAATTTCATGGACGATTGAATGGAAAAATTAATTCATGTATGTTTCAAAATAGTTGTCATTATCCCCAACAACATAGGAAGACATTTATTGTTAATCTAAAGAGATGTTGATCTTGCACTTCATAACATACTTCGTGAGAGATTCTTATTATAATGAATTCATGTATTCTAATTCTATTATCGGTAACCTATGTTATAATGATTAGAAACATTATCTTATATATACACTCAATCATTTACAGTTCATACAACATTGTATTTCAAACTACATAGTATATTATTGGTTTGTGTAGAAAATTCCTATCATGGATGTACAAAAAAAAATATACATGATTGTGGTTCCTATTACAAGAAATGTTAGAAATTTTAAATTTTTTTTATTTTTATCCTGAAGGAAATGGGGATATATTGATCGTAGAGAAGATTAACAAATGTAAGTTTATTTTGGAGGAAAATCACCTTTGGGGTGAAAAATGATATACTTCATCATAAATTATGTTGGAGATTGAAATATTCCAATTATCCATATCCTATATGCTAAATTTATCACTTTTTTTTGTAATATAAACATTATTTCATTGGTTCTTTTGGGATCAATTTATAAGATTGGAAATATCATGATTCAAGAAATGATTCTATATTTCCTAAAGGGGGGTAATTGGTTAAAGGTTACTTATAAAAAAGCATCACAAACAAGCCTCTACACCAATCATTTTTATGTTCCTCGTAATGGGTGGAATTTATGAAAAAATTATATGTTCTTGATAAATTAATATTTATGGATTTGGGATTCTATGATAATATAATCCATTTAATAAAAAGGAACAACGTGAAATTACATGGAGTTATGAATTTAGATAACATTCTAAAATGTTTGAGAAAATCTTCTAAAAATAGATTCCTCCTATAACCTAACAATGATAAATTTATTTTCCAAACAATAAAATAACTCTAAGTGAGAACTTCCTCGGGTTACTAATCCCCTAATGCATTAGATATGTTTGATTTAGGGTGGACCATCACAAAAAAAATCAATGATGTGGCATTCATTGATGAAAATTTCTATTTAATATTAACTTATTATTATTATTATGAAAACATGTTTTCTTCCTTGATAGTGGATTTCTTTTCATTACTATCATATAGATATTGATTATTTGATATCTCAACATTACATAAATCAATTTTCCTATAAAACGTTTCTTATTTATTTTCATGTGAATTAAAGATTATCTATTTTCTAACTAGAAATTCATAGTGATTAAGAATAACAAAATCGTGAAGATGAAATACGGTTATTGATATATAGGTGAATGTATAGATTTGATCATGAATAGTGCTAACTCTGTTTGGGGTTGAATGGAGTTCATTTAGAATATGAAATGTTATATTTGATGATCGAAGTATCGTTAAAAAAAATTATGGAAATTTGTTTGATCATCAATTTTGAGTTATCAATTACTTAATGGATGGACTATGTTTCTGTATATGTAGACCCATGAGTTAAATTAGTCATAATGTGCATAAGATTGATGTGAAATTGATTCTTAAAACATCTATAATGACTTAAGGATCATGGAACTATGGAATATGAAAAAAATGAGTGTGTATGATTGGTTTTTAGTTATTGATAATATTTTTTGACTAAAATTTCATTTGTATAATAAAATCACTCACATTAAGTCATAGAGACTTCATCATGTGTTCAATAGATGCCCGATCATTTCCTAAAAATCACTATTATCTTATAAAGATAATTGTTTAATTTTTTAGGAAAATCTATAATATTCTATTTTTTTAGAGATTAAAACATAATTTTAACTTCAATATCAATTTTAAAAAATAAACATGCATATTTTGTCATAATGAACACATCATGTATCAGATAAATGTGAATATGATTCCTACATGTTATAAATGAAATATGGGTCATTTTTCAAAATTACGAAAATAATTTGAATATTTTTTCTCAATTTTGTGTATGTCAAATTACTTTTTTATAGAAATATCTTTTAAAACTGAAAGAAACACATTGAATCTTTTATATATTCAAAAAACAGACTACTCTACATAAACTGGACAAATGATGATGATATACCTTTATGAAGAGAATAAATTTCAGATGATTCCATCATCATTAGTGTAGAAATTGTAGATAATGTTTTATTAGGATTATTTTTTCAATTAAGGAAATTAATTACAGAAAATAAGTAAAATGATGAGAGAATATACAAAATAAGTTGCAGAATAACACTTCTTCATGATGTATGCATGCATTCTAACACAACGTTTATTTTCCATTTGTTTAAAAAAAATCTATTTCCTTTTTCAAAAAAAATTATATTGAGAGTATTAGTTATAATGAAAAATTTTAAATAAAAAGAGAATAATATGTATTTTAAATTAAATAGTATTTATCATCGAAGATACCTCATTAGGGGTTCTTTTTCTGACGGAATACAGTACCATTTATTAATATTAAAATGAAATAACCAATACCATTTCAATTATTATTTTACATTTCAAAAAGACAATTGTATAGTTTACTTTATTTAAAAAAATTAATTGTTTAGTGTAGAAGTTTTTTTACAATATTTCAAACTTCCATAGAATGATTTCATCCATTATTGTAATTTAGGTCTTTATAGAGACAATCTATTTTCTCCTAGAAACACAGTATTTGATAAATAAATTAAAATAACTAAATGTTTGACATGTTTAAAATGGGACAACCATTAGTTCCTCTAATAATATTTCTTATCCATTTACGTTACGTAGAAAAATGATTTACCATCCCATAAAAACATTGCCTTAAAAATGAAATATTCATTTATATAAGAATTGTATAACAAAACAACAAATTCCCACATTAATTTGAAATTTTCAATCAATTTATATAAATAATGTTCAATATCAATAAATAATTCCTTCATATAAGAATATTAATTATATTGTATTTTCACATCAAGATAACCTTTGTCGAATGTTATAATATTGCTACATAAAAATACATATACTATGAGTAATTATTTGAAGACCAAAATAATTCACCCCATTAGTAAATAGAATTAGATAAATGGTTATGGACTCATTTCCAAAGATAGGATACTCATGATCAGTTTTATATCACTGAAAATGGTATATAGAGTGACATGTTTTTCCATTATTATATTTTTGTATTCATTCCACGTAAATTTCCTGATAGTATCCTCACATCCATAATTGTTACTAACCATTGATTGATTTGAATGTACCCTAAAACATTGAAATCTATTAATTAATCATTCATGAATCTAGATGCACCATATATTGGGAATTTTTTATTGGATTCCCATTGTTATAAAAATATTATAACATCATTTATAATTGAATTTATTCATTCCTAGATCATTCCATTGATCGATGAATTTAATTAGTAAAAGAAGTTTTTTGAAGAAGCTTACTATATTCTTGGATCATATCATTCATTAGAGAATCCAATTTAGTAAGGTATTTCCAATCCATAATATTCTATCATTTACAATATATTTATTCAGAATGGTTTACAATGATTTATATTTAGTACAACCATTATACATTGGTGTCTTCATAAAGCTATTTAACAAATAAAGAATCCATGATAATCCCATAGTTGGAATGCTTAATTCCACTGAACAATATTTGGATATGTCCATTTTAGAAGGATAATACATTATTTTGGATGTTGAACATGTATGATCAAAATTAGTATTTAATTAATGAATTCTATAAAAAACCAGGGGTATTTTATTAAAAGAACATTGATAAAGATATATAGGTGATATCAAAAAAGGAGGGATGTATACCAAATAAGAGGCTATCGTGAGAGACCATTAGAGGTAATCAAATTATCCAACCTATTACCAACTCTTTTAATAAAATAGAATGAAAATGAAAATAAGGGGACAAACTATTATATAAAACCAATTAAAAATTATTTTTAACTCATTTTATAGGTCGCAAAACCATTGGTATATGATATACCAATGGTTTAGAGGACCATAGGCTTTTCTATCGTTATTATAGACCTATAAATATGGTTTTGGGAAACCATTATATTAGATGAGCTATATCAACTATTTACAAAACATTGGTATATTAATATGAATTGTTTATAATAACAGTTTATAAAACTGTTGATTTATGTAATTAAAAAAAACTGGTTGTAGATTTTCATCCAAAAACCAATGAATTATATTTCAAACACATAACCACTTTGAAATAATATTTTTTTGAAACATAACATGAAAAAACTTTATATGAATATTTATGAGTATTTTCATATGTATTCAACTTTATTTGATATAATAAATCATTAAAAATATTGAAACCTATATGAACAGTTTAGAAAACCTTTATTGTATACCTATTCAAATGGGTTTCTAAAACATTGAGATATGTATTTTTAATATTGGTACCATTAATAATGGTTTTGTATAAACTATTATTTTTGATACATTATATGTAATTTATATCGATTTTTTTATCTGAAATATTGGTAGATCCATCACAAATAAATTATTTTTTGAAGAACCATTGTTTAAAAGTAAATTTATTAATGATATGGAATAAATTTCATATAAAACCAGTGGTATATCTATAATATATAACAACTATTTTTTCAAAACTATTAGTATAGGGTCATATGAAGGTATTCATATAATTAGTTTTTTATAAAATTTTGTTATAGGGTCATTTATGGTATCTAAACCTGTGGTTTCTCAAACGAAATTTGTGTAGGACTGTTGTTATTAGTATATATTCTATTACTGTTGAAAATGGATTGGACCTTCTTAAGCATCATGTCAAAGGACTAGAGACACACTATGATGCGTTATTATTAGTAATAATGACAAACCATCTTAATTCGACGATAGAATTTTTCCATCCTCTCTCAAAGAAGAACATCAATGTAATGGATAATTCATGGTATCGACCACTTGTGGATCCAAAAAATAATGGAATGAAATAATTCAAATTGTGATAAAGAACCCCAAATGTTCTCATACCCCAAGACCCAATCTATTATAACCTATTATGAAGATATTTTTGTACACATTATTCATAAACATGTTGGATTATGCGGGAAACCACTTATATAAGTTAGAATACTGCCAGGGGTTATCATGGCAAATCAAATTACACTTAAAATCTCATTAAATGAGACAACATGATTGATACAAAATGGGAAAGGTTTTTAAATCCTATATTAAACTAGAACATATATTATCACCCATATAAACAATGATATGGTCCGAAGGGATTATATGGCATTTATGGGGATGGATGAAGTCCGCATTTAAAATAAAGGCGTAATCCATCCACCATCCCCACAATCCAATCCACATTAGGGTTATATTCCAATCATATGTTCATGCTACATTTATTGTAGAACATTGCTTACATAGGGGTTTTTTCATCATTGACATGGAAAGGTGTGAAAATATCCTATTTAGTATTTCGTACCATAAGGAACTACCATAAATGTAGTATTACCATGAAATATTGTAATAATAATGTTTCTACATTGAGTGGAGCAGTTAGGTTCAATAGGAATTTCCAGAAATATTCATTTTTTGTTATCTGTATTCTCGGGCCAATGTATGCCAAAAATTGACCACATAGAATGCCAAAAATTCATTATCCAGACGAATATTTTCTTGGTCTATATATTCTATGAAGGAATACTCAGAATAACCCTCTAATATCTTTCATTTATCCAAAAAACAATTTATTAGAAAACTATCCATTATGAGCATCTTTAAAATCAGATAAAACATTGGCATCCACCCAATCAACAAACGCTAGGGATGTTTTCATCACCCCACGTTTATAAAAAATAGAAGGGGCCCCCAGATCTTAAATTTGGCCCCATATTCAGTCCTCCAAAGTGTCACATTTGAAGAAGAACACTCGACTCCCCTAGAAATAAATAACAAAATTGGATGGTGGGCTAACATATACATCACAAAAGGCCCATGCAGGTAACATTTGGATTCAATGATCTAAGTTCTTATGGAACTGGGGTTATGAATTAGGTGTCAACATTTCTTTTTTTCTAAATTTGATATGTTGATCATTCATATGTATTGACAATCCATACCACAATTAGGATTAGTGGTACATAAATTTTCACAAGCCAAATAATGTACTTTTTTTCCATCATTCCTTACACACTAGTACCTGGAAAAATGAGAGTGAATTTGGTTGATCAAAATTATAGGAAAATTAATTAAATACATATATTAATTTAAATTGACTGGGCTACATTCTATATAATTACCTCCTTACCAACATTAGAGGCCCTCTTAAAATTTTATCTCTAATTTTTATGTCTAACATATCCATGATGATTGAGAGATCCACTATTTTAGTTTGACCTTAAATAATAGGGATCTAAAAATATTTATAATTTTTATCTACTATAAATACACCGATGTTTTGGAAAGGATCATCCTTTATGTGAGTAGTCTGACCCGAAATGATATAAATTTCACATTTCGAATAAATAACCAATTTTCTGGATGGTTTCTCATTTTATTGGATAATAGGGAAAATAGATAATCATTATTAAAGTGTGACCCTTGGGAGATGTAATTGTAACATATGAATTGAATGGATGTGAAATAGGTGGACTTCATCAATAAATCATTTCCCCAAGAAATATGTTTTCTTTAGCATCCAATGATATTAAATTAGAAAAACCAACATCCATCAAGACTAAATGGAAAGGGGAATTCTGTTCCCCCTATTTGAACCCCATGGTATGGGAGAATCATATACAGAGAGTACAATTAATATTGATGGTGAAGGAGACTCAAAAATGTTTTTAAAAGTTGTTATTGTCTTCAATTAATATATATTGATTCCCAAGTGGTAATTTTCCATTTTTATGAATTATAATAAAAGAGGATTCAATAATGGATGTTCATTGTATTTTATTATCAATTATTGATAATGTTCGGAAATTTAGGTTATTATTGATTGGTCTTAATTATACTATTCATATGATTCAGCTAGGCTCAATGATGAGAACATTCAAAAATACTATTAGAAGAATAAATCCTTTTAAAAAATGTTTACATAATAAAATACCTTTATAAACCACTTATAAATCAAGGAGTATTGAATTTAATAATCACAAACTAATAACAAAGACCAATTTTTTTAGTGATGTATAACAAAAAACATGTACAATCAGTTTCCTAAGATTTACTCATTTACCTTAGGGTTTTGCTGGTTTTATTCATCCAATAAGTTATAGGTGGAGTATAACAATAGGTGGAATTCTATGTGATATCATAAATGTGAAAGAGAAACCAGTTCCTGTAGTGTTCAATTTATAGGAAAAATATGTGTTTTTTATTTCTTTCCAAATAGTACTTATAAATGTAAGTTTTATCATCATGAATTTTATAACTACTAAAAAATATAGTTTTCATAAATGATAAATTTTTCACATATACAAACTATCACAATATGAGCTATAAATATGGTAGATAAAACCTATATTTAAACATTATAATATTATAGTTTATAAATATAACGGTTTTATTAGCACTATTCATTTTAAAGATAATAAAAACAAAATAAAATAAAAAATATTAAATTAATATATATTAAAAATGATTTAATTCATAAAAAAATAAATATATTTAACCATTGAAATTAGTATAGAATATTAAATGCACGATTCTCATGAATGAGTGAAGCTAAATATTTAAAAATGAATAGACTATATAATTAAAGATATAGATATGCTTTATTAGTAATATAAATTAAATAAAAATAATAATAATTAATATACATTAAAATGAAGATGAATATATAGTGAATATATTAAAACATGGTAAATTCATACAATAAAAAATAATTATTATGAATAATTACAAGAATTGGGACCATTTAAAAACTGATGAAAATATTATAAAATTCATTTAAATTACTTGATTATATAGACTTCAATATTTTTTAAAATATTTCAACTTAGTAAATAAAATTTAATTCAAATTAATTATATAAACTAAAAACATTATAATAATATTGAAACATACAAAATAATTACGTAAAATCTGAAAGATTAATCAAAATATTTGAAAGCACACATAAAAATGTAGATAATATTAAAATAACATTTAAATAAATTAATTATATAAATTTCAAACAATTTTAAGGAATTACACCATATAATATAAATATTATTAAATATTGATCTTATAAATAAAAAACATTTAAAATATTAAATGATAGTAAATCATTATTTATAAATAAATATTAAAAATTAAATATAGTTTAAAAAAATTAAATATTGTTATATATAATAAATGAAAAATCAATATTAAATGAAATTATTAAGGTAATGAATAAATAAAATTGAATATGTTAAAATATTTTATAATGTGATTCTTTAAGATTAATTTTATATTTTAAATACAAATAAATACCCCGGTTCTACTCCTGGTGTGCCGCTTGTGGTATTTAGATCACTTGTGGTGACTCGGGAAGGTGGTGACATGGGCATTATGGGGGTAGGCGGTGATGCAGTTGTGACGTAGGCCTAGTGACGCAGACAGAATGATGGAGGCATGAAATTACACTAAGCCATATGGACTCATTCTTGGGCCACATGACCTTTGGGCTTTGGGCTTTGTAATGGATCATCCTCTACCATGATAGATGAGGACATTGCCTCCATTAAAAAAGAAGAAAAACATACACATAAAAAATGAATAAAAATGAATAAATGAATTAATAGAAAATATATATATATATATATCATGTACTAGAAGATACAAATATGCCAAATCACATAGACACCTTGACCACCGGCCAATGGTAATTCCATAACCATTTTAATGGATAACCTACCTATATTCAATAGGCCCATATACCTCATTTTGTATTTCTATTATCCCTAAGACCCTTACAACATATTCCTAGACCACCATGGCCTATAGGACCCAACATTATCATGCACCTCTACAGGATTCATTGTTGGAGCTGGTGTCCTAGAACCATCTACGTGGTACCCTATTCATTAATAAATACATTATTACATATTGAGTTTTCATCTGCGTGACAATGCATGTGAAAATGAGATAAGGATAGCTGTTATACCAAAGGGTGATAGTGGATCCCTACTATGATGAGATCCTAGAAGTGCCATAACACAACACCTGAATATATGTTCTCATGCCGAATGATTTTATTTAAGGGACACAAATAATACATGCCATTAGGGAAGAGTAATCATAAAATATTTTGTCACCATCTAATGTTGTGTTCCCTTAGTAATATCTAGGATAATATAATGAGAATTAGTCCCACTTGTAGGAAATAAACATTTCATAGTGTTATTGGATGTTCTTATATGTGGATGTGTATATTGGTATTTTGAATTTAACATTATTATTAATGGATATTTCAACATGCACACATAGATTTATTCATGAAAACTGTGATGAAACACCACTCTCAGTGAGGTTTGATATGTTTGGTGTGTCAAGAGTAAAAAAAACCTTAATAGATAATGAACGAAAGGATTTTTCCCTTTTTCCATAATGGAAGTTGATTTCTCCTGCCCTTTGATAAAATTGATATATCGTAAATAAATCCTTAGCCATGGAATGCAGTGGGAATTTCAAAAATAGGAATTAAAAAAAGAATAATTGAACACATGGGTTGAGGGAACTTACTTGAAACCCTCTTGATTTAATAAATCGAGACAAAGGGATTACATCACATAGTAAGCATTCGTAGGAGGTGAAACAACAATGCGACATTAAATTCTTTCTCTATGGGTGCCTTGGAATGTTTCTAGATGCTTACCATGGACTTTATGCAGGCTCTTCCTAATGCCACTAAGAAAGGGGTATAGTGGGTCACACCCAAAGTATGTCCATGTATCTTTGTTAAATATTTGTTTAACAAGTTTAATTAAGATTATTCCGGATTGTTGTTTAATAAATATTCAAGGATATTTGATAACATTTAATTCGACACTAGTTTTTTGAGAGAATATATTAAGGGAGATATAATATAATTATTAACGGTTAATGCAATGATATTTATTTAAGAAATATATAGTCAATCATTTAAGGTCTGATAAATTGTGTAGGAGAAATAAAAATTGGAAAAATAAAAGTGCACACAGTATATAATAATATAACTATCGTTTAGTTTTTCTAGGGATTAGTGAGAATTAATATTATTTGTTTAATTAAATTATATTAGGTTTCATTTTGTTTGTTCTTGTCATGTAATAAAAATTGTAAAATGTTATTATTAGAAATGGGGTATTACTAAGAATTAAATTAAATGAAAAAATGATTACTTGTAATTATTTAATTTTATTATTCTTTGTAACTAAAATCCCAATAATACTAATCTAATGAGAATAGATCTTTATTCTGTTGTGTGCAGTGTGTCTGGATAATGCTATCAGGCCATGAGAAAATTACCTTTACTCCTAGAACACTCTTATGTTATCCCAGATAGCCTCCTCCACTGAATCCAGGAGAGCACCTTGGAAGAGGCTCTCAAGGCCATCAAAGGGTGACATATTAAGCGAAGGCTCTTCGATGCATGCAGCTGGATATTCTTTAAGAGATGTCTATAGATATGTGGTACATTTATGTATCATCATTAGATGAAACCTACACTTGGTTTCTATGAAGCATCGACAAATCACCTCAGACAGTGACCAAAAACATCAACAAAGAGAGAATTACATCACGTTAATTATTATATATTAGTTAAATAAAAAATAAAAAATATATAATGATCATGAATATGGTTCTAGGACACCACTCATTTTCTTTCATTCATCATTCAATTCTGAAGATCCATAATTTTATTATCAGGATGGATCATAGAATGATTGTTGTTAATGAATATATTATAGTTAGGTTTACCCACCGACATTATTCTGCTATGTCTAGAATCATAAAGTGGAATTAGAGTGGTCATGACATTTATTATAATTATTTAGTTGTTTGTCAATGATTACTCATTTAATAATTCAGTTGTTTCAATTCAAGTTAATCTTTTTTCAAATATGAATCTCAAGATCTGTTCCTCCTCTTTAATTTCTCTCTCACCTTATAGAAATGATATTTTCTTTATTTTTTTGATTAAAATAATACCTAGGGTCTCATCCATAGGTTTCAATGATTCCTGGTCATACAATACCAGAACATTCAACATTTATTCCGAAATGCACACCATGTAGTCTAGGTTCCTTGTATCGGGCATTGTTTGCAAAACCAAGCAATGTGTTGGAGTATATCTATGTATTCTCTAACTTTGTATATTGATGTAGAACATGTGGCACATGGTTTCTGGATTTTATGTTGTGTGGCCCACTAAAAAAAACATGTAGTCACTTTGGGTATGGGTATGACCATGTACCCTGTACACATCTTTTCCGGCTAGAGACCATGTAATGTTGACACTACATGGCATGTGGCCCACTGGACACACCATGACCTCTGAATATTTCTAATGTACATCTACAAGACATATCCTCAGGCATGTCCTTTTGATGGATAGTGATGTATATTACATGATATGTCGTCGAATCTACACGACTTGTACTCATCCAAATGAAGTAGTTTTAATAAATTTATTACTATATTATGAAAACCCATGAGATGTATACCTTGGTGTTCGTGTAATGCTAATGCACAATATGTGATAATGGTTTTATATATGTTTGTTTAATTTAGAATCTTCATAATGTTCATTTAAACTCATTGTGTAGTTTTGAATGGGAAAACGGTTTTACTCCTTGGTGCAAGTTGTGTACAATGATAATTTTAAATTAATTTATTCTTTTATAATTATTATAGATCAGGATCTCAATAAAATTTAAAAAAAGCTTTATGATAAAAGGAATTTTTATTTTAACATTACTAATTGTTTTTTGAGTGATTTATCATAAACAAGAACTATTAATAAACTAAGTGCTAGTGTAATTTCTGCGTAAATATTATTGCATGCATGGATTATCATGCGACGTACCAGGACCTCTGTATGTGGATGGTTTCATTTAATATATATATTTAAATTAAATTTGATTTCCTGGGATCCTTATCTTTGTTAATATGTTGGGCATGTGTTCCCAAGGATTCATTTATTTGAAACCCCATTTTACCCCTCATATGTGAGTGAAGTAAAATCATATGTAAAGGATGGGATCCCATGTTTGAAGAGGCTTCTCAAGTTCTGTGCCAAGATGTAACCTATCTAAGTAGATACAAAAGTGGAACGGTGGAAATATATAAACATGAACCCATAAAAGTTCAAGTTGTATCTCACCTAGGTCTGGGGTTAGTTTATCAACCACTAGATAATAAAAAAAGTTAATTATTATAGAATTTATTTTATTAGTATTATTTTCATGGTTTATTTATTGTGGGTGTGTCATCACGATCACAAAATTAATCTATTAAATAAGCATGGAGAAAAAATATAAAATAATACTGGATGATGAATAAATATTATCATAGACATGGTTAATCACTTAAGTATATCCCGCATAATATCAACAATCATATTAATAATATTATAAAATTGAAATTTATGTATAAGGATAAAATCCCTCAATGGAAAATTAAGTAGGTATAGCCTTCCATAATTTTGGTTAGAATCGAATCATAGTTCAAAGAGCTTGACAAACACTAGTTAGGGTGCTTTCATTTATCATTGAATTCTAATTCTTGGTTTTGGGTTGACTTGACTTTGATCAAATAATGGGTTGACCATCACAACAGGACATGGTGTTAAAAATAGGCAAGTCTAAGAAAATACAAAATAAATGATTTCTAGAGTGGGGAGTCCACTCAATAGATTATGGAATTTAGAGTTAATGTGGTAGGCATTTGGAATTCCTACTAAAAATCATTCAAGTGGATTGGCCATCCCTAGTTAGGATAATTATAATTGATATATGGATTCATTCAACTATAATATTCTAGAAGCAAAATCTTATGAATTCACTAGAGACAACTATTGAATTTCTATATAATAGTGGGATAATAATAATTATTTATTTATTTATTTTTATATGTTTTATCATGAAATATTAGTAAATATTTTAACATCATAATTTTATGAAATGAAAATAAAAATTAATTCAATCATATCATTGTAATCCTTACTCGAGAAAAAACCCATCTCCATAAAACTGGTTTCCTAGAGATTCATAGGAATTTATGAGTCATCCTTTTCTATGAAAAGAAAATTATATATACTTGAGGTGTTTATTCCAGTTGCACCTGGAAAAGAGGCCAATGATGAGGATCTAGTATTATTTATAAATAATATGGATGATTCCACAAATTTCCAATGCTTCATGCTATCATCCATATCTAATGAGCTCTTGAAGGAACAACAAAACATTGATGTGTATAGCATGATGTGTCACCATAAGGATCTCTATAAAGAGAAGGTGAAATAGGAGTGATATGAGATCTCCAACTCTTTGTTCAAAACTATGTTTGGAGAGTCTGTGCCAGTTGGTCCTCATGTAATGAAGATCATTGGCCACATTGAATGCCTATAGATCATAGGGATTATCTTCCTCAATGAGTTGCTTACAGATCTCATACTATCATCACTTCCCAATACCTTATCTAGATTAATTATCAACCACAACATGAAAAATAATGAAAAGAGTCTGTCAGACTTAATTCCTTGATTCCCCAAGTAGATAAGGACATGGGTCGTGACAAACCCATAACCTTTATGGTGAATATGAATATAACATACAACACAATGGAGCCAAATAATTTTAAACGGTCTAAAGCCCCCAAGAATCATCCCTCCATGAAGGTGAATATATGAAGGCAGGAAAAGGAAACTGAAGTTGTATGTTTTTCATGAGGAAATTTCATCCACTAAAAGTGGAACTGCCCCCAGAAATGTGGGGACACTAATGGTGTGTTCGTTATCAATTGTAATCATTTTATTTCTACACATTGTGTATTAGAAACTGCTTGTGGAGATAAAATCATTATTTAAATATAGGAACCAATATTATATAGATGTATTACCAAATGAGCGGTGGATCTTCGAGCTGCCAAAGGGGAGAGGTGGGATGTGGTATCAATTGGCGATTATAGTATCACATTTTCAACTGGGATGCTTTTGGTTTAACATAATTGTTTTATGTGCCTATTGTTTCCAATAACATTATTTCTATATGATATTTGGATATGGATGGATTTATTATTATTTTTTTGAAATAATGGTAGTTTCATTTATAACAAAAATATATATTCTGGCATGGTAAATTAATATAAAGGATTGTACATATTATATTATAAAACCCAAGTGTTGGAAATAGATAAAAAACCAACTCACATGAATCATACAACACCCTGTTCTGGTATCATCATCTTGGTCATGTAAATGATATTCACTTGACAAAGCTCTGCCGTGATGTTTATTTACAATCTAATAAGATAAAACCACTTGATTTATGTCCCTAAAGTTTACAATGTAAATTGACTTATCCAACGCTTGGTGGACTCGGTGAAGGGGCCATAGAACTTATGGGATAGGTGCACAAGTATGTGTGTGAACCATTTCCAATAGATACTAGAGGTGGATACTCTTAGATTATTACTTTTACTGGAGATTTATTGTAGATATTTATATATCAACATAATTTGGTATATGTCAATGTCCATGAAAAAATTTATGGAATTCAAGAATGATATAGAGAATATGTATGTTAATAAGTTAAATATTCTTCTATTGGATCGAAGAGGATAATATTTGAACCAATAGTTCATCGATCGTCTGTGGGATTCTAGGATTCTATCTCAACTAACTAATCTATATACACCATATTGGAATGATGTTAGTGAATATAGTAACAACACCTTGTTAGACTTAGTGAGGTTGATGATGATTCATAAAAAAATTCTCTTATCCTTTTGGGAATATTCATTAAAAAATACAGTAAACAAATTAAGCTAAGCACCAACTAAATGAAGAAAATGAAATTACCTCCATGTTATGGAATGGAAGGAAACCCTTATTATCATACACATGTGTATAAGTTATGTGAGGCATTTTTTTAAGGACTTATCAGGCAACAAACTAGTACCCTAGGGCACGAGGTGTGTCTTTAAAAGATGTCCCAAAGAAATGGAAGGATATTACCTCTATATACCTTAATATAATAATGTTGTTGTCACAATACAAGTCATCATTTTTGACAGGGATTACATCCTCAAAAAGGATTGTTGAAGAAAAATTGACATTGAAAAAGTTGATGGTCAAGATACACATGATTTTTTATAGGAAAAGTTCCACATGTACCCATGGCAGAGGTCCTAAAACACAATTACTGTGTAAGAGATACTGAGAGGTATGTGTACCAGAGAGATTCTGTTTCCTTTTCATTGAGGTTGGGGAATCGTTATTTTTTGACAGTGATGAACATCTCTCCTACAAGGAAGAATTAATGAGCTCATATTATTCATGATGGATTGATGAAATAAAATATGATATGGAGTCCATGTATCAAAACCATGTATGGGTTTTTGTCGATGATCCAGTTTTTGTCATGCATGTTGGATAAAAATAGGAATTCTAGAGAAATATGGAAAATGATGGTGAATATGGATCCTATAAATCAAGGCTAGATCCAAAAAGATTAAATAAACATCAAGGAATTGACTATTATGAAACCTTATTTCCGGTTTCCATGTTTAAATCTCTATGTATCATAATAGAAAATGTAACTTCCCAGGACTACGAGATTTGGAAAAAGGATGTGAAAATATTATTACATAATTGGAACCTTTAGGAAAATGTCTATATGACACTACTAGAAGGGTTCATGACACCAGGTAAAGAAAAATGGGATTAAATGTTTCATAAATACATTTATGGATAAACACATCAATATAGGTCATTGATCATTCGGTTTAATGAATCCATGAATATTTGGGTTTCATAACGAATGAATGGGATCCATGAGTTTATAAGAAGTTTAATGGGAACACATTCATGATCCTGGTAGTATATTTAGACGAAATATTATTTATTTGAAACGTTATACCAGTCTTGTAGTGAGATAATGACTAGTTGAACAATATTTTCCCCATGATGGACTTAGGTGAAGTAGCATGCATTCTAGGGATCAGGATCATTCTTGATTTTTCCAAGAGGCTTCCTAGAAAAGTTTTTGATACATACATTGACATGATACTAAAGAGATTTAGTATGGAAAAATCCATTATGGGATTAGTTCCTGTGTCACATGGTCTACATCTTTCTAAGAATTTTTTTTATTAGATACAATTGTTGAAATATAGGATGAGTAAGATCCCATACACATTGGCTATAGTATGCATAAAATATTCCATGTTATGTTCTGGGATAGATGTTTCCTATGCACTAAGAATGGTAGGCATATATGAAGAATATATATGAAAACAACATTGGACTACTATTATGAATATCCTTACATATCTAACTAGATGAAAAGATATGTCCTTGGTGTATAGAGGGGACGTGGAGATTGTCATCAAAGGGTATGATAATGCTGGTTTTTAGATAGACCAGATTGATCAAATTTCACAGTTTGGATATGTTTTCGGTCTCAACGAAGGAGTTGTGAGTTGCATGTGATCAAGGAAGCTAGTTGTCACCAATTCTATTGTGGAGTTGAAATATATAGTGGATAATGCAATAGCCAAGAAATATGTATGGATTCAGAACATTGTCTAGGATATTGATGTGGTGCCTAGAAGTAAAGACCCTATCATATTGTATTGGGGTCATAATACAGTTGTGGCTCTTTCGAAAAACCCAAGGTCACATAAATGTACAAAGCACATTCTATGTAAGTATCACCTCTTAAAGGATTTCTATTAAAGGGGTTAGGTTTCTAGAATAAGAGTGTCCCCAAAATAGAATTTGGTGGACCCCATGACTAAAGGCATATCCAAGAAGAAGAACGAATATCATGTGAGAGATAGCAGGTTAAAGGTTGTTAGATTTTGGTTCTAGTCCAAGTGGTTGTTTGTTTGAGTTGGTGGCCTAGAACCAACTAATTTTTTATTTATTTATTAATAAATACTTTATATCGCATTGATTTTTCTTCTATGAGACTTTTATTTTGATATTTTGCTTAGGATATATGTTTCACCAAGTTTCATAGTGAATCCCTTCTACGATGAGAACCCGAATGAGGCAAAACAATACTTTTGAATATATGTTCTATTGTCAGATGATGTTATTGAATGGGCCAAAATAATATAGGCTATTAGTAGTGAGGACTCCAAAAATATTTAGTCAACTTCTAATGGTGTTCACCCTAGGTAATATCCAGGATTTTATTATTAGAATGATACTCGCATGTAAGAAATCAACATATCATAGTGTCCTTGGATTTTCTTATCTTCATATGTGTGTATTGGTCCTTAGACATTAAAATTATTATTAATGGGTATTAAAATTATCACATATAGATTTATTGATGATAACTATGATGACACACTATTTGCAACGAGTTAGAATATGATTGGTGTTTCACGAGTAATATTGCATTAATAGATAAAGTGAAAAAAGGATTTTTCCCTTCTGTTCCATAACAGATGTTGATATATCAGGCTCATTGATGGAATTGAAGTAGCCTAAATAAATCCAAGGCCATCATATGTAATGGGAATGTTCAATTCCAAAAACTCAAAAAATAAATAATCACAGACAAGGGTTGATGTCACCAACATGAAACCTGGATGATTTGAGATATCGAGACAATGGGATTAAATTACACAGTTTGTGTTTATAGGAGGTGACACATCATTGCGGAATTAACATCATTCTCATTGGGTTTCCTGGAACGTTTTTAGATGCTTACATTAAACATTAGTCATGATTTTCCTAATGACACTAAGAAAGAGCCCTAGAGGTTCACCCAATATGTGTAATGTCCCGGATCCGGGTGCCACTCAACAAGTTCCCCGAACACGGTTGGTCACATGACCTCAAGTGCATTTCCCCAAATGCAAGAGGATGTCGACAAGCATTGAGGGCCTAGGTCGGACAGTGGGGAAAATATTTCCTCATTTCATAAAGATTATCACAGTAGAGATAAATAAAAATATACAATACTGGATGTAGTTACAATACCAATGCTGAAAAAGACACAGTTCGGAAGTAAATAAATGACCAACAATCATATATAATGATGTGATATGTCCCTATGTCTAAGAAAGCTGCCAAAATAGGATTCACTTAAATATGAAACAATACAATACGAGAGACAAATACAGTAATGAAAAATAAAACATCGTAGGAGGAACTCAACAGCATCTCATGCTTATGCTCGGTCCCATGATCTCACACTCCTCTGCAAAAATCAAGTACCTATATTGGGACCCTTGCCTTTATCTACACCTACAACAATATAATCCCTATGGGCCCAAGTCATGACCTAAATAGTCTGTGAGATATAAATCTCAGTCGGAAACCACAAAAGGCATGTGCCCAACTGTCAGTGAATTTGTGCAACAGTAGTGTGTAGTAATGGAAAAGTAGTAAAACAGGAAGTACTCAAAATAAGATACTCCTACCAATTCCAATTCCATTTAATTATTATTTAACAATTAAATATAACTGAATTATAAGATCTCAAGACATAGCCTCAACAGAAAAATCTTCTAAACAATGTTATAGAAAATATACAACAAGTTATCTAACAAGTACGAGGTAAAACAATACCAAGCCCGTGCTTCATCTTCGAAGGTGAAACATTTAACATCACCATAGTGAATATGAAAATTAAACAAATTCCTCAGACATTCAAAACATTACACTTAGTTAATCAGAATTGAAACCCTCAGGTAATTTCCCTCAAGCCTAACAAATATTTCCCTCAGGCATATGAGATATTTCCCTCATGCACGGAAGCTACTGCCCACAGGCCTAAGAAATGTTACCCTTAGGCTAAACAAAACACTTGCCCTCAGGCATAAGAAATATGGCCCTAATTCAAAACAAGCAACCTGGCCAAGCCCAATACATTAGAAAGCAGTTTATATACATTCTCTATCATGAAAAATCAATGAATTCTAAAATCCCGGTATACCCTCGGCTATCCAGGGAATAATAGAGAAACAATTGACACGCACCCACGTGGTGGCCCTGGATCTAAGAATTGATCCCAAACAGTAGTTTAAAATTATCACCATATTTTCTATGCAATTATAGATATCACAATTAAACAAGGCCTCAGTCATACGACACCCCACACATGGTTGCGTAGCACAATTGTACACAAAAACACTCACCAGTTGGAATTAAACATCAGACCATCTACCTTGATCATCATTGATCAATATAAGGGAGTGGTGCCTCCCGAAACCACTGATAATGGTGTAGATCTAGGATTAAAATTTAATCTTTAAAACATAAATAACATACCCTCATGAAATAATTGGTAAGAACGACTCAAGGTAAAGGAAGGTCTTACCAGCACGGTTCAAACATGATCGACGATGGAAGAAATGGATTCCCGGCTTGCGATCCGGAGCTCCTCCAAGCTCCGGACTCTCCTCAAGAGATCCATACGAGCATACAGCCTCCTCTTCCAAATGAGGAGGTTACTACCTATTTTAAGTGAAAAAACAAGCTATACGGAATGTACTCTCAAGTTCATGGCATGTACTTTTCATTTTTTAAATTGTTCCTCTGTCAGCTACTTTTCACCGCCACAATATTAATATTTCTACATGTGTACATAGTGTGTATTTCTAAATACACGGTGTGTACTGTCGCTCTGTTGGCGGATACTCCCACCGCCTTACTGTTCACATGCCGACTAATTACATGGCGTGTAAATAACATAAACATAGCATGTAAATAACATAACACGGTGCGTAGTCATTTTTTACACCCTTCATCGCTGACAGGCCTACACGCCATGTGTACTAATCCCACACTGCCAAAGTACACTGCGTGTGGAAACATACATGGGGTATACCCCCATAATTTGGGATTTTTCCCCATGTTCTTTATTTTCTAAAAAATACATAAGCTGGAGGAAATGAAACTCATACCTTCAGAATAAGATCTGAGTTCTTACAAACATCCCCATTTATATCAATTCATTGCTTAACATCCATCCCAAGGGTGGTGAAGATAAAGCTTAGAACAACTCTGGCCACTGAGCACGTACATCGGTTTCACATTCCCAAGTTTCAACTGGCACTCATCCATGCTTCCATATCACCCATACGAGAGGAACTGACCGGCCTCAGAAAACCTTCATTGTTCTATCATCAATACGAATTGGAATCTCCTTAATGGATGCATTGTCCAGAAGCTCAACCTACTCATGCTGAAAAACGTGAGATGAGTTTGAGTGATAACAGCACAGATGAGATACATTGAAGATGTTGTGCATGGCCCAGATCCAGGTTCCACTCAACGGGTGCCCCGAACCCAGTTGCTCACATGACCTCAAGTGCATTTCCCCCAACAACATAGGCTACTGACTTGCAGTGAGGGCCTAGGACTGATAGTGGGGATACAATGCCCTCATTTGAAAAAGATTATCACAATGAAGATAAATAAAAACATACAAAAGTGGAATCATAAAAAATACCAATGTTGAAACGGACATAATACTGAAGTAATGAAATGACCAACAATCATATATAATGATGTGATATGTAACTATGTCTAAGAATGCAGCCAAACATGATACACTAAAATCTGAAAAAATACAATACAAGGGACAAATACAGCAAAGCAAAATTAAACTGTGTAGCATGAACTCTGCAGCATCGCAAGCCCAAGCTTGGTCCCATGCTCTCATACTCCACTAAAACAATCAAGTACCTGTATAGGGACCCTTTCACTTATCTACACCAGCAGAAATATAATCTATTTGTCCCAAGACAAGACCCAAACTGGGTGTGAAAATCAAATCCCAGTAGGAAACCACTAAAGGCATGTGCCCAACTGTCAGTGAATTTTTGAAACATCATTGTGCAGTAACGGAATAGTAGTAAACTAGAAAGTACTCAAAAGTAGCTAATAATACCAATTCCATTTCAATTTATTTGTTATTTTACAGTTCAATATAATTGAATTATAAATTCTTGAGACTCGGCCTCTGCCAACAATCTCCTAAACAGTGCCGTAGCAAAAATACATCAAGCTATCTAACAAGTAAATGGTAAAACAATATCAAGCATCTGCTTTAGCATGGCACGTCTTACATATAAAATCACCACAGTAAAAATGAAATGTAAATAGAGACCTCAGACATAAAAAACCTTACAATGAGATAATCAGAATCAAAACCCTCAGGTGATTTCCCTCACGCATAACAAATATTTCCCTTAGGCGTACGAGATATTTCCCTTATGCACGGAATCTACAGCCCAAAATCATAAGAAATGTTACCCTCAGGCTAAACAAAACACTTTCCCTCAGGCATAAGAAGCATTTACCGCATGAAAAAATAAGCAACATGGCCAAACCAAATACCTAAGCAAGAAGTTTATATGTAGTTTATCTCAATAAAACTCAAATCATTCTAAAATCACGGTATACCCTCAGGTATCCTAGAAAAATGGATAAACAAAGGAAATGTGCCCATTAGGGGGCCCTGGGTCCAAGCAATGATCCCAAACAGTAGTTTGTAATTATAATCAGATTTATCTATGCAATTATAGTTATCATAAATAATCAGGGCCTCAGTCATACGACACCCCAAATAATGGTGCGTAGAACAATTTAAAAAAAAGACACTCAGTAGTTGGAATTAAACATCTGACCACCTACCTTGATCTCCTTTGATCAATATACGTGAACGAAGCCTCCTGAAACAACCGACAATGGGGAATATCTGGGATAAAAATTTATCCATTCAAATGTAAATATCATCCCCTTGGGAAAGAATTTGTAAGAACGATTCAAGGAGAAGTAAGGACTATCCATCGCGGTTTAAACAAGACGGGCGGCAGAAGAAATGGATTCCCACAGTGCGATTGGGAGCTCCTCCAAGCTCCAACCTCTCCTCCTGAGCTCCAAATGAGCTTACTACATTCTCTGCCGAATGAGGAGGATACTAACCATTTTAATCCAAAAAAACAATCTACATTCCATGTACTCTAAATTACATGGTGTGTACTTTTAATTTTTTTAAACTCTCCCTCTGGAAGCTACTTTTCACTACTGCACTATTCATCTGTCGACATTAGTACAAGGCGTGTATTTCTAAATACACTGACTGTACTATCACTCCTCTAGAGGCTAATCCCACTTCCTTATTGTTCACCTATTAACTAATTACATGACGTGTGAATACCATGTACCCAATGTGTAGTCAGGTTTTACACCATTCATCACCGACAGGCCTACATGCCCTGTGTACTCATCCCACACGGCCAAAGTACATGATGTGTGGAAATGTAAATTTCTTGTATGCCAAAATTTTGGGATTATTCCCATGTTCCATATTTTCTCAAAAATACTTATGGAAAAAGGAAAATAAGAAACTTGTACCTTCAGAATAAGAAAGGGGTTCTTACATTATGTATCTCCACGCGTCTCAATTAAATAATCTTTTAAAAAGATTAATAAGTATTATACCTGATTGTGGTTTAATAATTATTAATAGATGTTGATTACAATTATTTCAAATATAGTTATTCAAGAGAATATATTGTCAGTTAAAAAATATATTTATTAGTGACTAATTAATTGATATTGATTTATGAAATAAATAGTCCATTTTCAAGGACTAATAAATGTTGTGGAGGAAATAGTGAAAATAGAAAACCGAAAGTTCATATGATGTATATTTATATACACATAATGTAGTTTTTCTGGGGATTTGCGAGAAATAATATTATTTATTTAATTAAATAACATTAGGTTTCATTCAATGGGCATATGTCATTTAATAATAATAGTCAACAGTTATCATTAGTCATGTGGTCTTACAATGATTAAAATGAAATGAATAAACAATTTTATGTAATTTATTCATTTTATTTTTTATGTATTTAAAATACTAATTAGATAATTCTCATAAGCCTATCCATTCAATGTGTTGTGAACAAAACATATAGAGAAATATCTCAAAAAAAGAGAGAATACATTTTCCTCTAATAACACTCTCATGATATGAGAGAGACTATCCCCTAGCGGATCATGGAGAGTGCTTTTGCAGCAGCTCTAAAGGTGATCGATGGCAGACTACACAAGTGAAGTCGCTTCATTGCTAGCACTCAAAAATTCCTTTCGGATATGTCCAAAGATACATGGATCACGTGTGTATCTCCGCTAGGGGAAGCCTACACACGACTTCTATGACTCAATGATGGATCACATCAGATCATGAGTGTAAACATCAACGAAGAGAGAATTCCCTCAGGGTAATTCGTATATTTTAATTAAATTAATTATAATCAACAAATTATGATCCTCTAAATGGTTCTCAGACTTCTCTCCTTTTATTTTTTTCTTACTTCTATTACGATGATCTGACATTTTTTTATCCTGATATATCTCAAATTGATCGTTGGTGATGGAAAATTTAAAGGCGGCTACACCCACCAAGGTGCTTCTACTGCTCCCAAAACATTAATTTCTCACAATCGATTTGGACTCCCCTACAAAAAATGATCGATAGGGCCTGACCATGCCTTGTGCTACTGTTATCTCACTGAACGTCCTAGAATATTGTAATATATAACAATCAGAACACCACCCTCCCCATCAATTAGGTTTTAGCAGAACCTAATCACCAGTTAAAAACGCTACCACCACATCATCTCTCTGTGCTAAAATGACATGTCTATCTTGAATCCAATGCTCTCTCTCAACTCTTGATACCCCGACACAACTTCCGGATGAAGCTATCATCATGGATAGAGCACCTCCATCATCAGTCTTTGTTCCATCATTGATCTATCCACAAAAAAAATCGGTGATGATGATTTTTCACCCCTCCTACATCCTCAATCCTTCTATCCTAGGACTTTTTTGCCGTCCTTGAAACATACTAATCGAGACCAGTAGTGATACATGTGCCAACGATGCCATAAAATTCTCACTATCTCTTTATGGAACACACTATCAATATTGCAAATCACGTCCTTCAATGACCATATCCAACATTACCAATTGTCACGTAGCACATCCCCATCATTTGATTCTGTTTACATAAACACCTAAAAATTGTTAAGGATGTTGTACGATGGGGTTCAATTTCAGTGGAAAATGGGGTGGGTTGGAGATGGTCTAATAGGAATCAATTATATGGATTTAAAATATATAATAAATATTAAGACATATTAAATAAATTTGAATACATACTTTTTATATAAATTAAAAACATATAGAAAATCTTGAATCATATGTAGTAATATTTTAAATGTTAATGAATGAATAAATTCCAAAAAAAATGAATTTAATAAATATAAAAATGAAAAACACAAAATAATATTAAAAATAATAGAGTAAATGAAATGAACTAAAAAACATGAAAATGATAATTGATATATTTAATTATATTAATTGAAAACATATAAAATTGACTAAAACTAAATAAATAAATAATATTATAACTTCTCATTATTGAAGTATGCACTGTATTGATTGTATATAGAAAATATTATATGCTATTAACCATCTACATTTTAATAATTATTATAATGATGTTAATTAGTTAATTATACACATATGTAAACCCATATAAATAAATTTCAAAATTGAGTATATTTCAACAATATTAAATGGTTACATAATAAAAATTAATAAATTCATAAAATTAATAAATATGGAATGATATTAAAAACCAATAAATAATATTAAATCAATAAAGAGATACACATGTAAAAAATTACATACACATAGACAAACATGTACACATACATACACAATATACACATACACATGTAGGCAAACACAAACACATACACATAAACATTGGCAGAGGCATATAAACATTCACATACATGTATGTACACATATATGTGTGTACACGTACACATACATATTTTTACATACCCATGAACACACTTGCATATATATATAGACACACGCGCACATATATAAATACACATTCAATGAAAACAAAATCATACACACACACACATACTCATACACATACAAATGTACATAAACATACAAATGTATATGAATGGACATACACATGCCTTTGCATATAAAAACACATCCATACAATTACATACATGTCCATTAACATACATACACATCTATACATATGTCTAGAGACACACATAAAAAATTAACAAAAACATATACACATACGCATGCACATACACTTGTATATAAACATAAAAATAATCAAACACATATACATACATGCACAAATATATAAATATACACATATATACATACACACACTCATACATACACACATACAAATACAAACACATTCCCTTCACATACAAAAAAACATACACATTCACATACACAAATATTTACAGATATTCACCTACAAATACATACAATATAAATTTATGAATACATACACAAACACATACACATACACATACACACATATAAATTTATGAATAAATACATAAACACACACACACACAATATCATCTATAAAATAAACCTACTATACATAATCGTGCACATAAACATACTCACACACAATAATAATAAACATAGATATATATATAAAAACACAACACAACACCACACATGCGTATCCAAACAACACATACATAAATAGAGACTTACAAAAACACATATACAAATGCATATACATATTTTATTGAATTATTTAGTATGAATACAAATATAAATATTCAAATAGAAATCACATTTTTAAATAAATATATGAATTTATACATCATATAATTTTTTCAATAATATATTAATAAATATTATTTATTTTAATTATATAAAAATTTTAAATTACTCCAAGTAAATATTATATTATACATTTTTATTGACTAATATAAATTTTATTATTTTTTAATATAAAATAACGAAATGAATATTCCTTTATTATTAAGTGTTATATATTGAATTTATATATTTTAGATTAACATATATATAATTGTTGAAATATAAATATTATTTAAAAATATATAAGAATTTACATATATATAAATATATTTTAACATATTCGATGATTCATTTAGCAACCCTATATAAAAAGTTCCTATAATGGTTGGACTTTTACAAGAGTTCGAAAAAATAATAGTGAATGGGAACCCTTTCATCTGTAATTTTTTAGCAAAAACATTGAATATTGCATGATATGTTATTGTGTAACATAAATATAAAATATATTGAATTTGTAATGGGTGAATATTTAATTTAATGGATTGATAAATTTAAATGGGAATTATCCCTTAGTATTAAATTCATAATATAATGAGGTATAACATCATAGTATAATATTCTACATGATAATAAATTAATTTTTTAATCCTTATTGGAATAAAATACAATAATTTCAAAGTCACATTGTTCAATCTAGATAACTCAACATGCGAAATCAGTTGTCCAGCGCCGCATGGTGGTAGGGATGGAGCCACTGCAACATGCATGGCGTGTACAACCGGTACACAGTGTGTTCCCTCTAGAACCTCCCCATCCCATCTCTCTTCACACATGTCCTATGACATGGTTAGAGACTACATGGCAGGTACTAAGGGTACACGACGTGTACTTCAAAAAAATCTTTTATTTCTTTTAGAAGAGGAAATGGTGTGTATTTAAAACTAAACGACATGTATTTTGGGTTTTTCCATACAGTAAGCCTCAGAAACTACTCCGGAACCCAGAAAACTACTGAACGAACACCCAAGTGCCAAATTCCAAAATGTGAGGGCGCATACTCCCCGAAAACCAAATCATGGAATCTTACAAATGTTATAACAATGTAAACAATTCGATGATCCACCAAATTCCAGTTGATGAGGGCCCATACTCCTCAAAAACCAATGTTTGGAGTTCATTCAAAAAAACCTTACAAAAAAATACCCTAATAAATATAAGGTATTTTATCAATGAATTTGTCACAACATCATGCATTTTCTATCACAACATCAATCACAACAACATGAAATTTCTAATGCACCTATATGGCCTGTAAACTATGCATGTCATGTGATTCAAACATTTTCCTAAAAGATGAATGAGATGTAATACCCTCCTATTATCGAGAAGCTACTAAATAGAACCCATGTATACAAATATAATCAACAGACAACAAGTTTGTCACCCAATGGTAAAAATAAAATCAATTTTAATAATCAAAAATAGTAAATCACAATTTAATTAGAGGATATCCGGCCTTTTCATGTACATGGGTTAGCTACTCCCTGGCACAGTTATTACCATATCCCTTAGCAATCTATCTCTTTCAATTGTCAACAAATAATAAAATTAACACAATGAAATGAAAACCTATGCCACGAATACCACTTTGTAACGTCCCGGATCCGGGTGCCACTCAATGGGTGACCCAAACCCTATTGGTCACATGACCTCAAGCGCATTTCCCCCAAAACCAGAGGTTCTCGACTAGCAGTGAGGGTCGATTACTGATAGTGGAGAATCTACTCCCTCATTTTTCAAAGTATAGAACAGCAGAGATAAAAAGAAACATATAAAAGTGGATTCATAAACAATACCAATAATGAAATGTACATAATAATCAAGTAATAAAATGACCAACAATCATATATAATGATAAGATATGTCCCTATGTCTAGGAATGCAACCAAAATTGGATACACTTCAATATAAAACAATACAATACAAAGGAATATTACATCAAAGCCATATAAAATAGTGCAGCATGAACTTAGCAGCATCACAAGCCTAAGCTCGGTCCCATACTCTCCTACTCCTATAAAAAAATAAAGTACCTGTATAGGGACCCTTTCCCTTATCTACACCTATAGCAATATGAACTGTTTGGGCCCAAGACGTGTCCCAAACAAGGTTTGAGAAATAAATCTGAGTAGGAAACCACCAAAGCCCCATGACCAACTGCCAGTGAATTTGTGAAATAGTAGTGTGATGTAATGGAAAAACAGTAAACTAGGAAGTACTCAATATAAGATACTCCTACCAATTCCATTTTCATTTAATTATTATTTAATAGTTCAATATAATTTAACTATAGGTTCTCGAGACTCATCCTCAGCCGACAATCTTTTAAAAAGTGTTGCAAAAAAACTACAAAAGCTATATAATAAGTACTAGTTAAAACAATTCCAAGCATGTGCTTTGGCTTGGCAGGTCTAACATGTTAAATAACCATAGAGAATATGCAATGTAAACAAAGTCCTCATATATGCAAAACAATACAATAAGATATTCTAAATCAAAACCCTCATGTGATTTCCCTCAGGCATAATGAATATTTCCCTTAGTTGTATGAGATATTGCCCTTTGGAACGGAAGCTACTACCCACTGGTATAAGAAAAGTATCCCTTAGTCTAAACAAAACACTTTCCCTCAAGCATAAGAAACATTTCTCTCAGGATGAACGAGAAACTTGTCCAAGCCCAATACCTATGAAAGATGTTTATATACATTTACTCCCAAGAAAACTCAAATCATGCTAAAATCACGGTATAACCTCGGGTATCTAGGCCAAAATGGATAAATAAAGGAATCACAGACATGGGGTAGCCCTGGATCCAATCAATGATCCCAAACAGCAGTTTATAATTATCATCAAATTATATATGCAATTCTAGATATCATAATTAATCATGGACTCAGTCATATGACACCCAAAACGTGGGTGCATAGCACAATTAGACACAAAGACACTCAGCAGTTGGAAATAAACATCTAACCACATAACTTGAACTCCTTTGATCAATATACGTGAACGAAGCCTCCTAAAACAACCAAAAATTGTGTAGGTTTAGGATAAACATTTATCAATTCAAATGTAAATTACATCCCTTCATAAATAATTGGTAATAACGGCTCATGGATAAGGAATGTCTTACCCATACGGTTTAAACAATATTAGCTACTAAATAAACGGATTCTCGGCGTGCGATCGGGAGCTCTTCCAAGTTCCAGCCTCTCCTCTTAAGCTCCAAACGAGCTTACTGCCTCCTTTGTCGAATGAGGAGGATATTTCCCATTTTAAGTGAAAAAAACGAACTACAGGGCGTGTACTCTCAAGTACATTCCGTGTACATTTCCTTTTTTAAACTCTTCCTCTAGCGGCTACTTTTCACTGCCACGCTATTCATCTGTCGACATGAGTACACATCGTGTATTTCTAAATTTGCGGCTTGTACTATCGATCCATTGGCGGCTACACCCACTACCTTATAGTAAACATGTCGAATGATTACATGGCGTGCAAATACCATGTACACAGCATGTAGTTAGATTTTACACCCTTCTTCACCGACAAGACTACACACCCTGTGTACTCATCCCACAAGGCTAAAGTACACAGCTTGTGGGAAAGTACATGTCGTGTACCCAAAAAAATTTGTATTTTCACCATTTTATGTATTTTCTCAAAAATACATTTGGAAAAATGAAAAGAAGAAACCCATACCTTTATAATAAGAACTGGGATCTTAAACTATATGTTTCCAAGTATCACAGTTAAATAATAATTTAAAAAGTTTAATAAGTGTTATTCCTGATTGTTGTTTAAAAATTATTCACAGATGTTTGATCGTAGTTATGTCAAATCTAGTTATTCAGGATAATATATTTTCAGTGAAAAAATATATTTACTAGTGACTAATGATGTGATATTTATTTTGGAAATAAATAGTTATTATTCTTGGATGAATAAATGTGGTGGAGGAAATAATGAAAATTGAAAACTGAATGTAAACACTATGTATATTAATAAACAAGACGTGTAGTTTTTACGGGGTTTTGTGAGAATTAATATTATTTATTTAATTGAATAAAATTAGGTTTCATTATTTGGGGACATTTCATGTAATAATAGTAGTCAACAATTATCATTAGGCATGTGATCTTACAATGATTTAAATGAAATTAATAAATGATTTTACATAATTAATTCATTTTTTTTGTAATTAAAATCCTAATTAGAAAATTCTCATGAGCCTATCCATTCTATGTGTTGTGAAAAAAACATTTAGAGAAATCACTTAAGACAAGAAAGAATTCATTTTCCTCCAATAACACCCTCAAGATATGAGATATATCATCCTCCAGCAGATCAAGGAGAGTGCTTTTGAAGTAGCTCTCTAGGAGATCGATGGTGGACAACACAAGTGAAGTCTCCTCATTACTAGAACTCCAAAATTTCTTTTCAGAGACATCCAGAGATACATGGATCACGTGTGTATCACCAATAGGGGAATCCTACACATGGATTCTATGACACAATGACAGATCACATCAGATCGTGAATGGAAACATCAATGAAGAGAGAATTCCATCAAGGTAATTCGTATATTTTAATTAAATTAATTATAGTCAACATATGATGATCCTCTCAATGGTTCTCAAACTCCTCTCCTTTTATTTTGTTCTCCGTTATATTTTGATGATTTGACATTAGAGTATTCTGATGGATCTCAGATTGATTGTAGTTGATGGATAAATTAATAAAGGATACACCCACCAAGGTGCTTCCACTGCTCCAAAAACCATAATTTATCACAATCGATTGTGACTCCCCTACAAAAAAATGATCGATAGGGCCCGACCATTCCTTGTGCTACTGTTATCTCGCTGAACATCCTAGAATATTACAATAGATAACAATCAGACCACCAACCTCCCCATCAATTAGGTGTTAGCCGATCCCAATCACCAGTTAAAAATTCTACCACCACATCAGCTCTCTGAGCCAAAAAGACATGTCTATCTTGAATCCAATTATTTTTCTCATCTCTTGAAACCCCGACACTACTTCCAGATGAAGCTGTCATTAGGGATAGAGAACCTCCATCATCATTCCTTGGTCCATCATTAATCTATCCCCAAAAATTTAAGGATGATGATTTTTCGCCCCTCCTATATCATCAATCCTTCAATCCCATGCGTTTTTTGATGTCATTGAAACCTACCGCTCGAGACATGTAGTGATCCATGTGCCGATGGTTCCGTCTAATTCTCATTATCTCTCGATGGAATTCACTATCGATATTGGTAATCACATCCATCAATTACCCAATCCTACATTACCAATTGTCACGAAGCATATCCCCATAATTTGATTCTGTTTACATAAACACCTAAATAGTGTTTGGGATGTTTAATTCTGGGGTTTAATTTTAGTGGAAAATTGGGTGGGTTGGAGATGGTATAATAGGAATCAATTATATGGATTTCAAATATATAAAAAATATTAAAACATAATAAATATCTTTGAATAAATATTCATTCTATAAATTAAAAACATATAGAAAATCATTAATTATATTTTATAATATTTATAAATATTAATGAATGATTAAATTCCATAAAAATTGAATTTATTATATATTAAAAATGAAAAAAAACAAAACAATATTACAAATAATAGATTAAATTAAATGAATTAAAAAATATATAAAAACAGTAGTTGATATAAATAATTATATGAATTGAAAACATATAAAATTGACTACAAATAAATAAGTAAATATTATTATAACTTCTAATTATTTAAGTATGCACTATATTGATTGTATATATAAAATATAATATCTTATTAACCATCAAAATATTAATAATTGTTATTATGTTTTAAATAAATTAGTTATATACATATGGAAACACATATAAATAAATTTCAAAATTGATTATATTACAACTATATTAAATGGTTACATAAAAAAATAAATAAGTTATTAAATTTACTAAAAATGGAACGATATTAAAAACCAATAAATAAAATTAAATCAATAAAGAGAAACACATGTAAACAAGTACATAAACATAGACAAACATGTACACATACATACACAATATACACATACACATATAGACAAACACAAACAAATACACATAAACATTGGCATAGGGATATAAACATACACAAACATGTATGTACATATATATGTGTGTACAGATACACATACATATTGTTGCATACCTGTGCACACACTTGCATATATATATAGACACACACACACATATATACATACACATTCAATGAAAACAAAAACATACACACACAAACATACTCACACACATACCAATGTTCATTAACATTCAAATGTATATGAATGAACATACACATGATTTTGCATATACAAACACAACCATACAATTACATACATGTCCAAGCACATATTTACACATGTATACATATGTCTAGAGACACACATAAAACATTAACACAAACATATAAACATACGCATGCACATACACTTGTATATAAAAATAAAAACATACCTACACATATACATAGACGCACACATATATAAACCTACGCATATAGACATACACACACTCATACATATACACATACAAATACAAACACATTCTCTTGCACATACAAAAAGACATACACATGCACATACACTAATATATAAAAATGTTCACCAACAAATATATAATATACAAATTTATAAATACATACACAAACACTTACACATAGATAGGCACATATATATTTATATTTATGCATAAATAAATACATAAGCACACACACACAAAAATATTAACATGTATAAAATAAACATATTATACACAATCGTGCACATATACAAACTCACACACAAAAATAATAAACATAGATATACACACAAAAAACACAACACAACACAACAACTGTGTACCCAAACAACACATACATAAACAAAGACTTACAAAAACACAGATACAAATGATTATACATATTTTATTGATTTATTTAATATGAATATAAATATAAAATTTCAAATAAAAATCACATTTTTAAATAAATATATGAATTAATATATAATATAATTTATGAAATAATATATTAATAAATAATATTTATTTTAATTATATAAAAATTATCAATTATTCCATGTAAATAATCTATTATACATTTTTTATTGACTAATAAAAATTTTATTATTTTTTTAATATAATATTACGAAACGAATATTCATTTATTATTAAATGTTATATAATGAATTTATATATTTTATCTTAATATAAATATAGTTGATTAAATATAAATATCATTCAAAAATAAATAATAATGAATATATATATATATATTAACATATTCCAAGTTTAATTTAGAAAACCTAAATAAAAAAATCCTCGAACGGTTAGAATTTTACCAGAGATTGAAAAAAGAATAATGAAGGGGAACTCTTTTATTTTTACTTTTTTAGCAAGAACGTCGAATATTTCCTGATATGTTGTTGTGTAACATAAATATATAAAATACATAATTTTAAATGGGTGAATTTTGAATTTAATTGATTGATAATTTTAAATGGTAATTATCCATTAGTATTAAATTCATAATATAATGAGTTATAACTTTATAGTAAAGTATTCCAGATGATAATACATTATTGTTTTAATCCTTATAGGAATAAAATACAATATTTTCAGTGGCCCATTGTTCAAGTTATATAACTCAATATGTGAAATCGGTTGTTTGGTGCTGCATGTTGGGAGGGAGGAATCCACCACAACATGCACATTTTTATCTAATATTTTATTATTTGTTTCACTCCAGGACATAGCCTTTTATACTCTGAATATTGGTGTGATTCATCTTTAGTAGTGTAAAATGACAGCTATGGGTCCAGAGTGTCATTTCCAAATAACTCTATCCAAATTGTTTACCTGTTGTGTGGGGAATTACACAGCTGGGGGCAACGATCGACATATCCATCTTCCTCTGTTTTACCTGGTAGGGGTATTGGATAGGGCTCCATATAAGATTTTATGAGAAAGGGAGTTTATAGAGGGAGGAAAGATTGGTAGTCTTGGTCGAGGGGGATTCATGGATTATTTTCCAAAAAAATGTAGTGTCGATGGTTGACATTATCAATGGGGTGTCGTGGTAGGGTTTCTGAGAAAGGGCGCTGAAGACCATATCCATCATCCTCTCATCTATCCTTGTAGGGGTTATGGATAGGGAATTATGGCAGGTAATGGTGGTGACAGTCTCGGTAGATGTTGTTGATGGGTTGATGTGCCAGGTTGAATGGGTGGTGATAGTGATTGGCATTGTAAATGGCGTAACATGGACGATTGTTCGAGAAAGGGTGGTGATGGTCATATACATCTACCCCCATGGAAGGATGTATGAGAAAGTGTGATTATGGTCTTATCCATCTTCTCTAATATGGCTCGCTAGGTTTTGTTGATAGAACACCATGGAAGTTCATCTACGAGAGGTTGGGGAAACCCATAGGGACAAAGGGAAACATGGTACGCCTTGTCCAACGTTATAAGAATGGTGAGGTAACATGTTTTCATATAAATGGGGGTTTGAAAACCTCTTATAAAAATACTCTTTGGGGACCCTAACTTCTTCTTCATGATCGACCAAATCATATTTTTTTAATCCTAAACTCTAGTTCGTAATAGACTTAGAAACTCACAAATAGTATGGATTCTGGTAAATTTCAGGCCATGTTTGTGTGTATAGACCCCTAACAACTCCACATAACAGTGTTTATTAATTTAAATGTTTCATTACTCTCAATATTGTTTCTCCGCAACATTATTTTCCATAATCTCTCTTTCATTTTATCATTCAATTTGTTTTGACCTCATTATTGAACGTGGTTCCTTTTATAATTAAATTATAAATATGTCTATTTTTTTGTACACAGAAAAATAAAAAACCCATGTGAAAAACATGTCAACGTGTGGTACAGAAAACAACAATTGACCACTATATTTTTTTATAAATATAATAAATTAATAATTTGTTACAATTTTCTATGTAAATTATGTTTTTTAAAATAAAAACATAATAAAATATAGATCACTTATGTTTCTTAAATCAATGATAATATTTGTTTTAAATTCTATGAAAAATAATTTTACATAAATTTTATTCTATAAATCAGTTGTAATATTTTTAAATAATATAAATATATAATATATAATTTTCTTCATTATATTTTAAATGATTATTGTATTATTAATAGATACATTATAAAAGAGTTAAATATAATCATATAATGTTTAGTTAGTTATATTTATACATTATATTATATTTATTTTTATTGATTTATATATATACATTTATTTTATAAGATAATACATTTTTATATAAAAAAAATATTTATTCTATATCATATTCTATAAAATTATGGAATAATATATTAATATTATAAAATTATATTTATTTATTAATATAATATATCCAAATAATTAAATATTTGGTACATTTGTATATATAAATAATGGTTATATAATTATTTATAATATACAAATGTTAAAATATGATATTTATTAAATTTATAAATAAATATGATATCCTGACATTAATATATTATATATCAATTACAAATATTTTTTCATTAATACAATCATTAGTGATCTCATAAATATGTCTTTTACAGGTTAAGTGGTAACCTTCAAAAGGAACCAACCATAAAAAACCAAAATTCAATTTCAAACACACAAAAAAATTCTAATTGAAATGTCCTTTTTTTATTTTAAATTGTTCCCTAATATTCGGATGTTGTCTGGTTGGGATGGTTAATATGATGTAGAGGGGCTTTATGAAATATTTTACAAAATTTTTTATTGTCTCTAAAAGGATTGGGGGTGATGGATTATATGACAAAATTACTAAGATAGGGATTATGTATCAAATATTGAACAAGATACAATATTCTACTCCTTTTTTGTTTTTTGTGGAGTTTTTAGTAGTGAGGTCTTGGGAATAGAGAATTTCATTGTAATTTGACGATACAGTTTGGTGATGATTGGTTTTATGATGGTTTCAGATGTAGAGGAAGCATCAGGTGGGTGCTAAACTATAATTGTTTGGCCATATTCGATGCATCATTCAAAAATTGTACAAGATGTAAACATTGTGACTAAAACAAAGTCCATAAATTACTGTCCTAGAAAAGTCCATAACCCATAGGGGATATTATAAAAGATAAATTTAGTATTAATTTATATCATATCTTATGAAATGATACCTCATCTTATGAACCTTAAAAAATATATTAATTAATAAATTATCACTCATAAAGCACCAAATGTATCCATATTCATCATAACTAGTATAATTATTGTTTGTGAAATACATTAAATTTTGTGAGAAAAGATATATGTTAATAAAAATAGTAGATTTTAAGAACCATTAAAAAGGAAGACAAAATACAATATACAATGAGAACTATTCATGAACAATTCCTATTGGAGCGTATATTCTCATAATCTCCCATCATGAATCCTTCTTTGTAAACCTCTCAATAGGAGTGATGGTTGGTAATTTTGTAAGTGAATAAAAATAAAACATGTAGAGGTAGATGCATCCCATCAATCCTAATAATATAAATGAAACTAGAATTATGTTGGAGGAGTGGTCAATATCACTTTATTTTCCCTTGGAAGAGTGCACCCAAAGAAGATCAGCAGTACATGGTCTCTATTTTTGTCTTCCCACATAATTGAATATATATTTTCCCATAATCATCAATGTAGATTTTCTACCATACCCATCTGGAGAAGTAATTCTATTTGATAACATCTAGGTCAGAGGGACATTTGGATGGTGTTATATAACTTTAATAAATGAATTCATCTTATGGATGTCAAGGAAAACAATTACCAAAAAATTTACGTCACAATATCTATAGATTTTTACAAATCATTAACTCTTCAAATCTAGAGTAAAATATTGTTGGAGATATGAATCAATCATTAATTTAAGAAGAATATCTCATTAAATTGTAGTATAATTTGGATTAGTAGATTTTCCAGAATCCTTCTAAAGTGTAATGGATGATTCTTTATTATTGTGAAATCCTAAATGAATCAGATAATAGGGGATAAATATGAAATTTATATTGAAACATGTTAATAATATATTATAAACCTCATTTTTTATACATAAATTTTATGGTTTATTCTATTATATATAAGATTAATTTTCATGCAGCGAGTTGAATTCTATGCGCATTAAATGGTCAAACAATCAATTTGGTTTATATAAAAAATTTTATTTGAAGACAACAATGTATTTTATAATGATATGGGGTTTAAAAAAATTATAATATCATTATACATACCATACCACTGATAATATATGTGAATATAAATTTGATAATTTTATTTTTTTCACAAGTGAAGATATGTTGGATGAGGTCGATATCTGTTTGTTTTTTTTCATAATACCCATAATTTTTCTAACGGGTGATTGACTGGAAAAACAACTTATGTATGTATAAAAACAATTTTTATAAGCCACAATAACATATGAATACATATATTATTAATAATAAAAAATGTAATCTTGAACTTTCTCACATACATGGTGAGAGTTTATTCTCATAATCTCTTCATGTATGCTGATGAAATTATTTGTAACCAAATTAAAAATGATCCAAAAAAATTATTTTATATACACTATATTTTTATATAATTTATTCTAAAATTTATGACTTTTCATGGTATTTTGGGTTTGTACAGGGAATTCATATAGTGGATGTTCACCAAAATGAAAATATTAAAATTCTTGTGGTTCGTCATCATAGATATGTCAGAATATCTGATGATTTACTAATCCATCAGATAAGTGGTGATACATGGAACATAGAATATATTAATAAATCCATGATAATATTTGAGTAAATAAAATATTTGGTGGGAGATATGTTAGATTTCACAAAAACAATTATATTGTGGATTCAGATATTCCCATTATTCTTCTAATAAATGATGTTATCCTCAAATTTTGTGTCATAAATCATGATGATATATGCATTTTATCATTTTGGATAGATTCGTATGAATAGAAAGATCAATATTCTAGACAACCTTATATCTTGTGTTAATGAGGTAAATTGGTTGATGATTTATTTCAAAAAATCCCTATATTAATCTTGTATATCAAACTTTTGTATGTTCCTCAGAATTGGAATTATTCATGAAAAATGGATCTTATGTTATTGAAATTAAATTTATTTATTTGGGATTCTATGTTAATGTAACCCTATGATAAAAAGGTCTATACATGAAATTATAGTGAGGTATGAATTTAGATATTCATGTCTATATGTTGGAGAAAACATTATGAAAATTGATGCCTCCTCTTACATAACAACCAGACTAGTATTTTCAAAACCGAAAAAATAATTCTGGTTGAGAACATACTAATATTATAAATCCCCTAGATCATTTTAGTTGATTGATCATGGATATAACACCACCAAAAAATCTTACACGTGAATTTCATTGATGACAATTACTGTATAATAGAAATTTATTCATATGAAGATAATAACATGTTTGTTACATTGGTAGTGGGATTTCTTCAAAACTATCATCTAGATATTGATTATTTAAAATATTCACCATACAAAAAACCATTTTCCATATAAAACATTCCTTTTTTATTTTTATATTAATTAATCATTATGGGTTATCTGACTATATTTTCATATTCTTTCAGAATATGAAATTCTTGAGGGTGAAATATGGTTATGATTACCTAAGTGAATTTTTGGTACATGATTATGAATAACATCACCTTAGGCTGGTGTTTGAGGGATTTCCAATTGTATATGTGAGGTTATTTATAAACTTAAAAATCTTGTTAAAATAAAAATTTATGAAAATTTGATTGATCATATATTTTGAGATATCAATTACATGAAGGATGGAATATGTTCTGTGTATATAGAATTTTGTGTCAAACTATTCACACTATTCATCATATTGATGTTCAATTTATTCATACATCTTCATTAATGACTCATGGATCATTTCCCTAAATAATCATGAAAAATGAGTATATTTGAAAGGATTTTATTGTGTGAAAAAAAATTCAACGAAACATTCATTTCTAACCCAAAATCACACACATTAAGTCATTGAAATATCATCATGTGTTTAATTGATGTCCAACCATTTCTGGCACATCAAAAATGACATATAGATAATTGTAATAATGTATTAATAAAATATAATAATGTTTTTTTAGTTATTGACACATAATTTTTAATTAAATACCATTTTTGCATTGAAAACACACATTTAAAGTCAAACTGATCACACTAGTTATCATATTATGGTGTAGATGATTCCTATATTTTACAAATGATATATGGGTAATTTTTCAAAAGTAAAAAATCAATTTCAATGTTTTTTTTAAATTTGTTGTATTCCACATGAATTGTTATACTAAAACTCAATTTAAACTAAAAATATTCATTGATTACTTTAAAAATTTAAAATACAAAGTCCTAAACTTAAATATGACAAATAAAGATGATATAACATTATTAATAGAACAAATGTAACATTAAAACATCATCCTTTTTTTAGAAATTGTTGATAAATTTTTTATGCGATTAATTTTCTCCAACAATATAGCACAAAATGGTTTCATTAAAAATATTATTCACATATTTATTTCTATATGATATTTTTAAAATAAGTTATATTTTTATTAGGTAAAAATGATAAGGAATATAAGTACAAAAATTATTTAAAATAATGGTAAAATTTACAAATGAAGTTGTAGAATGTTACCTTTTTAAGATGTATGCATACATTCTAACACAATGTTTGTTTGTTATTCATTTCATTAAAAAATCTATTTCATATTTTAAATAATTTTAATAAAGATAATATATTTGAACTAAATATATATAAATTAAAATTTATTAATAATTATTTTAAATGGATTTCTAATTATCATAAAAAATACCCCATCGGGGATGTTAATTTATGGGTGGAATACAACATATTTTGTAAATTTTCAAATATAGTAACCAAAATCATTTCAATTAGTTTTTTTAGTGTAAAAATATTTGGATATAATAATTTGATTTGATATATGTTTTTATGGTGAAATATTATTATATATATCATAATACCTTTCTACTTGTAGATCCTTTGTATTTTTAACAAGGTTATGTTTTTGTTGGCCTCTTTGTTTTTATAAAATAATATTTTTTTAAATGAGGTGAAAGATATTTTGTAGGATATTTATGACTTGATAGTTGAAAATTTTCTGAAAATTGGGACAAGTAATGTTTTCATCCAAGTGGGTGATTAGATGGACCTGTAACACCCTAAAATTATAAAATAAGAACATTGTATTTGATAGCATATGCAACACATCACAACAAACATAAACGTAAATATAACACCCTTAGACATTACGATATATTAATTTTCAAATTTATTAAATCTAATAAATAATTTTGTCTCCATGAAAGATTGTGATAATCTTGAGTTAAACAACACACCAATTTTAGCTTGTATTACATGCAATTTCGTGATTAAATTATATAAGAAACATTATTATTATATTATTATTTGATATATTATATATAACATTTCCATTAAATTGGATGGTATGAATATTAATGCGTAAATTATTAAAAATATGTGAATATAATCATTAGTAATAAAAAATAATATTTTTTTATGACAAATAGACATTTAATGAAAAAATATTTCTAAAAAAAGACAATATAATCCAGCTTTTTTCTCATAATTTAATTTTAATTTTTACCACATATGGAAAAAAATTGAAAAATGATGTTTTTAAAACTGGAAGACCAATGATATCTGTTGGTAATTTGATTTAATTTTTTAGAAGTTTCATTTTTTGATTAATTGTGGAAAATAATGAATTTTAATCGAATACTAATTTTTTTTTAATTTATTTGAAATGATGAATTATGTTTCAAATTTTTTCCAAATAGAAACAAGATAAATTATATATCATTTAATAAAATTATTTCAATTTAATAATTATTATGCTGAATTTTGACATAATGATATTGTATACTTTTGAATATTTTCTACATAAAAAAATGTTTTTGTCACATATATGGGATTAATTATTTTTTAAAATTTTCCATTTCTGTGAATTGATATTATGAAAATGGATTCCATATTTTGTCATCGAGAACATTTATAACATACAATATGTACTCTTTATTTTTTTACCAAAATTAATAGTTAAACCCGTAATAATTATTTACAATAGTTCGGCTAAATGATGATTTACTAGGGGTTAATCATAGAAGATAAGGGATAAAAATAGTGTACCACAATTTATAGATCCCATTATTGGACTTTACATTTTCCATATTTCATCTAGGATCAAGAATGAACCGTTTTAAAAACATTTCCTTGAAAACTAATTGGCTACTATGGAATATTTTGAAAAAATTTACAATTAATACACTCCCTTCATTTATAAAAGGGAACCCCGTGTCCTATCATATTCACACAAAATCATCTATTTTTTCATCCATTAAACACAAATTTCACTTCCCAAACTCCATACCATCTTCATATAATCCTTATATTGGTAATACACCCATCATAATATGGATTTTGTACAAATTTACAGATGATACCCGAAGAAGAGGTAATGTTCCTCAACGAGAAACTTTATATTATCTTTTCTCCACCTCTATAAATTATAATTAAAAAATGAATACATAATAATAAAATTATCGTAAATATAATAGGATGCTTTCATAATAATCTCCTGACCTAAAAATTTCTCTAATTCCCTCAAATAGATTATGAAATTATTGTTCTAGTGTAAGGCATACTACTTCCTCATGAACCGATGTCATTTGTTTTTCAATTACCACCACTCAGGGTTTGTTATGATGATATATATATAGTATACATATGATATATACATCATTTATATACATTTTTATTTATTATATTGTATATACCTTATTAATGCTTATTCCATAGAAGATACAATAATTTCTCTCATGTGTACAATTGACTGCCACATCGCGAATTAATGTGAGTCCTCTTTTACTAACACACCACATGGAATGTTATAAGTATAATGTTAATGATTATATGATTTATAAAAGAAATAATTAGGATATTAATGTCATAATTAACATCCATAAAACTTAATATATCACTTTTATTATTTTTTCACTCAGCTATATATCAAACTAGTGTTTCTGTATGTGTGGGATTTCACCTTCATGAAGCCATGTGACTCTCTTTTTATCACCACATCACATGAATTACATATATAAGTATATTATATTGTATATATTATATTATAAATATTATTTAAATATTATAAATTTCATTGCTTCATTATGTGATGATCATTTAATAATGGATATGTTACTCATATATATGTACATACTACCAAATTCATGATCATAGTGTACTTCAATATTCATAACCAACATTAATGATTGGTTTCAATAGATAAATTCATGTCAAAATATAATAATGACGTCATTATTATTATTATTGTGATTTCAAAATATTGTAATACATGTACAAATTTATCTTTAATGACAAGAAAAAAAACAAAACATGGAATTGAACACAAAAAATAATGATTATAATGAATGATTATTAATGATCATCTGATAAGATGTCACCAAGAAATTAGATTTGATATTATGAATTTCAAGATGGTTCTAATGTAATATAATAAAACTTTTAAAATATCTATTTATGAGTTTAATGAATGTTCAATAAAAAACAAGTGTGAGGGAAGTTATTTCTTAACTCCATTTACATTCATTATGTTACAATACTAAATCAGTGATTATGAAGTTATAAGATTATGTGTTTATTAAATTTTATTAAATTATGTTACAAATTCACTTTTCTATGTTTATTTATATTTGAAACACCTAATTGATTCATTTATTAACTCTCATTTCAATGTTATGATAAATGTAAATTATTATTGCATAATCTCATTCTAATAGAGATTGTTTCATCATGATTTGGAATTTATGAAAATATTTTCTCTTCCAAAACCTTGTTTTCAAAATATGATTTCAAAAATGTTACTATCATTTTAAAAATGATAAATTAATAGTATTTTTATGTAGTTTTAATTTTTAATTTTTTTTCTAAGGGTTATTAGAATGATATCAAAAAATACATGTATAGATTTTAATGAAATTGTGAAAGGAATATTCAAGTCATTTTCTGAACAAGACTCATTAATAACCAAATTATATTACTAAGAGAATGTTATTTTTTTACTTCAATACATGTTTGTAATTGGACAATATCATGAATTTTATTTCATTGATGATTTATTTTAATGATTATGTGGGAAATTTATGGAAATATTTTTTCATGTATTCTCAAAATTATATGTTTTATAAAAGCGAATTCCAATGAAAAGTGTTTTCAAAATGATTTATGATTATCATAATTAATAATAACCATTCCCTATGAATTTATTAAAAATATTTTATAGAATTTTTAGTCATCAGTGGCCTCATCCCTTTAATGTACATATGGTAAATTTGGGATATGTTGTATTTATATCATCCATAGTATTTATATGGATGGTTTGTGATCAAATTAAGAGTGGATTTGATATTTGGATACCACTCACCATATTACATGGGATCGTTTATGATTTATTTATTTTATTTTGGTGTCTATTTACATTTCATAATTTGTATTTCCATATGATGTTTTATGTTGACTATGTTTCTACCCTTTTATATAAGGAATGAATTTTACATGAGAAGTTATAGGTGGGTCCCATTATAGATACCCTATCGATGAATCAATAGATCTCATGAGGTAGAATCCTACGTTGAAATATTATGATTTTGTTCCTATTAGTTTTGAACTTTCTTTTGAAAGTCCATGATTTGTGTCTTGGGAGTGGTCTTGATAAAAGAGTTTTCTGAACATGATGTCTTTCAAAACAATATATTAAAATGATATCTTGAAAGGTATAAAAAATAGTGTTCTTCTAAATGATCATGGTGGTATGATTATGTAGTTTTACATTATGCATTTCCTCATTATAAATTTAGTTATAGAAATACTATGTGATTATTTAATTACTTAAGAAAATTAAAGTTTATTTGATTATTTATATTTAATTATTTAATAACAGTGAATTCCTTTTATATTATGATAATTTTTTCACTAAGTGGTATATGATTTAGTTATATCATTTTCCAAATCAATTATTACTTATTAATTCATAGTCTCTCTTATACATTTACCATTATGAATTGTTTGAACTCACTAATTTATTTTGTTTTTCCAAATGATAATGGGGATAGTATTTTGATTGATATGTATGTATATGCAAGAGAGAATAATGATATTCTTGAAAAATTATTATGTTGTAATTTGGGTTTTCAAATGTAATATAGTAATAATTTATGTATCTATTTTACAAGGAAAACTAAACTATTTTGTCCTTTTGGATGTGATTCGATGTATTCTATACAAATGTTATAATATAGACATTGGCTCTAGTTTATTGGAGAATAGGATGTTTTAGTTGTTATCAATGGATTTTTAGAAGAATCCTAGTGAACTAGATTCATGAAAACATATTTACGGATCAAAACCCTATGGTAAAACTCGAGGATACGTATATAATATCTTCATTATGATTTGGAAGATAGATATTATATGTTTTTTACTTTAATTACTTACACGAATGGATGATATAAGTATATTTTGTTCTAGTGTAGTTTTACCTAGGAAAAATAACAATAGAAAGTGTGCATTGGGTATTACCTGGTTATCATATGTATAGAAAATTCCATACATTGCACCGAGTTTGAATCACATGGGGGATATTCTAAGGATAATTCACAATGTACATAAAAAACATTATTATGGATTTGAAACATTGATATACCCAAATATCTGTAATAATTATTTTTGTAATATCTATGGGGATGATCAATGTTAGATGCTCCCTAATCCCTATAAGTGAAGACAGGTGAACTGGCCCATCCCCCTCGATGGGGGAGGGCACTCCATCAGCTCTCAAGGATGATCAACCCCATTCATGTCTCCCATTTTCTAAACTAGAATGCATACCTCCTTTCCCTATGATTTCACTTATCCCTAATATCACGGATTTTTTAGAATGTTACCCAACACACCGAATCTTATCATCAAAATATACATACACATATTCATTGATAAATTTGATGTTGATTTGATGATTAAAGCATCAAAATACATTAGTGGATTTGTTTCATCGATTTATTTTCTAATATAGGGGTTTATAAGATCAAGATATTGTGGGACCCATCAAAAATATTAAAATAATTGTTCATATTTCATTAGAGGGTTATTTATTAATAGATCAGTGAATTGGTCCTCATATCTGCAATGAATTTGGATTTTATGTTTTCTAGTGGACCAACCACTGCCAAATGAATTATGATGCACCAATGAACAATATTTTTGTAATATTTAATGATATTTCACTTATTTTTCAAAAACATTAGATTCATTGAATTTTATGAATCCTCATATACTCTTATATATTCTCTGATATTTATAAAATATTGATTTTCCATCTTATTTCTCCATGTATCCGCATTAATGTGGATGTTTTGAGACATCCAATTAAGTTCATTTATGCTGATTTTGAAGAGGAATTATTGAAAAAGAATTCTGATGTATTCAATTCTTGCTTCAATGTTTTTTTCTCATTCTTGAAATTGGGGTACTCCTTAGCAGAGTGTAAAAACGGGAGCTGGAATTTAAAGGGTCAGACATGATGGGAAAAAATTGTGGTTCTTGGATCTACTACAAGTCATAATGAAAATTTTTTAATTGTATTTTCAATGGATCAATGTAAAAATTAACAGTTTCGGTATACTAGAAACTAGGGAGGGTGGGGAGCTGGCTAATAATTGGATTTCTAGACCCCTAGCAGAACTCTCGGATATATGTGGGCCCTTAGATGAAATCAGTGAATCTTAGAAGACTCATACATTATCTACAGATCAAAAACATTTTGAATTCTATAGTAGATTTTTTAGTGACTTGATGTGTGTAATAACTTCTGTAGATTTAAATCAATGAAACATTATTGGATGCAAACGATGTAGTAGTGTCTATAGGGAATGATCAAGTTGTTACTTTTGGGGTATGTGATATTGATGTTTTGAATTTTAAATCATGAAATTAAATTGAGGGATCAAGTAGTAGGGATGTCTAATCTGGTAGTATGATCATCCATGATGTTGAAGAGAAATTGGATGTTTATGGAGGTGAAAATGATCTGAAGGCTTCATCCTATACAGATATTGTGATTTTAGTGGATATAACCAGTGGAAAAAAGGATTCCATGGAGACAGAGTCAATGACAGGCTATGAAGTGATTACTTATGAGGCAAGGGGGTTTATTCCATCAGGTATAAAGGGATATTATTTGGCCATAAGGTGTGGATCATTGACAATGTAAAGAACTATAATGGAATTTATTGTTATAAATCTGGTAAATATATTCAATGGATTAGAGATTGAAGGGCCAATCCATGAGTATGAAGAATATCTGGTAGAGAACACCATTTCTAAACAGAGAGCCCCAGAGGATGACTATAGTGATGAGTCTTATTGTACATTCTCAACGGTGAGTTATGGCATGCTTCATGGTGGAGGGATTCTTAGGTCATGGAGGTGGAAGGTTAATATAGGCAATAGGAAGTTTCAAATGGAAATTTTGTATTTACCGCTACAAATGGAGACAAGAACTTCCAATATAATGAAATACATGATGATAGATAGTGATCCAAAGGATTTTGTAGTCTCACATAATATTGAGGTTATATTTCATCGGGAAAATCTCATTGAGTGTGTTATAACTAAATGATAGTGTTAGATATGTGATGTTTCTAGGAAAACTATTTAATTTCTCATTTATTAGGGCGTATAAATGTTAGTGGAGTTTATCATGATTAATTACCCACCATAGAAATCTGATTAGATGATCAAAAGATCTCTATGTATAGAAATTAATCATGTTATGTGTGCACGAATAGAATATAATGTTCTATTATAGATAATTGGATTTAATTAATTTAATATCAACAAATTATAGTACATTCAAATGAGGGGAAAACTGGTGTATCACTTTGAAGACCTTATAAAGGATAATCCATATATATAGGTAGTCGCACTCTCTTTTAAATTATTAGGGATATTTTTTCAGTAGGATTATGTTATAATTTTATAATTATGTGGTTTCTATTAGTGTTTTGTGGGGTAAACCTTGCGGTTTGTACGTTTTCCCAATAAATGTTTAAAATAAATAAAATTAACATTTAGATATTATTTATGCCTTAATCCATTAAATAGTTTTTGGTTTTACAAATGTTACATAATGAAATCAACAAATTTATTGTTTTATGTATTTTATTAATGGATCCTAATATATGGAATGGAAAATATATCAATTAATGTAATCAAATGAGTATGAATGATATTTTATTTGTTGGGTTTAAGCCAATTTATCAAAGAGAACTACCCTCCCAGAGAGTCTAATCATATGAGTAAATACATTCATGCATTTACAATAAAGGTAATTAATTATATATGTATTATGAATTGAAGGGAAAAATTTGTATAAGAAGAAAGTGGGCAAGAGGGTGGATAAATTGAAGAAGGAGATGAAGGGTTTTCTCACATGGGACAATTTATGAATTAAACAGTCTTGTACTTTACTAAAAGGAATGGTAATTTTCAACAACAGTGGGGATAAAGGACACCATGCAAGTGAAAGAAATATTAAAAAAATAAATTACAATGTGCAATGATTTAATGGTATAGTGATAGGGCTCTATGAATGAATGTCTCGAGTATAAAAGGAATATGCCTCAAAAGAGTCTAATATATCATAGTCAATCTTATGTAATTCCAAAAAAGAAAAATAATGATAAATATTCTAATATTTGGATTTAATTATTATATTATTTGAGTATTATATCAATGATTTATTGGGGATAATAATCATTAAATTTATAATTATTATACTGTAGTATTTTTTATTAAGGATTTGAATGTTTTTGTTGAATAGTACTGATGACCTAGAAAATTGATACATTGGAATTTTGAATATATTTTAGAAAACATGATTGAGGGAAATATAACCCTTAATATGTTCATGGATTTTAGATAATGTTGTTAGGATTCAAAGATGATTAATATAGGAAATAAAAAATTGATAGTACTGACTAATTTGGAACTGATTAACAATTTTTTTTTGAAAATTTGATTCATGCTATCATTTAGGGTGTAAATTTTCTTTTGGATTTATAAAATATATCTACATATCTTTGTTTAATTTATGTAATATGGATGCATTCATGTTCTCAATAATGTTGTTTTGTAGCTCGGGTTATTTTCTGTTTTTATGATATTTAACGATGAATGAATTCACTTTTTGGTATGCGAGGATTAATAATTACGTCATGTTTTATAGGGATTGATGATAATTTCAAAATCTAAATTTTGGGATAATATTTATAATGTTTTGGATCTCAATCATTTTTTATATTTATATGTATTGACATTCACAACCCGACTCGGCGATGTAAACCTCATGACTACACAAATCCCCCATCCAATAGGCTAGTCACTAGAGACAAGTGCCGAGTATGCATATCCTATAAATTGGATGTATATCCTACTGTAACTAGACACATTCTAACATCTACAATGATTGAAAATTATGGAATGTAATTCAACTAAAAACAATTCATTCATGAATCTAATATCCCACAATATAGAATGGTAAAAATGTAGTAAAAGTAGAAAAGGTGTAAAATACAATCCAATCCAAAAACTAGAATGAGAAAGAAAGAATCCATGGGTGAATAATACTATAAAATTAATTCTACTTAAAAACACATCATTATAAAAACTTCATTATCTGCTCCACCAGATCCCTATCCACCCTGGATGCCACCAATTGTGATGTCATCCGCATAACACATAACCTATGTGGTCAATCCCCATGCGTGGGCGAGTATAATAATACCCAGTAGGGAACCAAAAAAACACTAAACCTAAATAACCATGTATATTCATATCAATATAATATATATAAAAATTTATAACATAAGCACATAAACATACTCATGAAGGAAAATATACTATTAGTTGGTCATGACTTACTCCCATCCAAGTATTCTACTCAGTGACACGCTAGTTTGTGGGGGGAACCACTCCATCAGACATGATATCATTATAGAAATTTGATGAAGATGTATATATCATTGGGATCAACCCAAAAGTTTTACTGGTCTAATAAGACCATGTTACACAGATAGGCGACATGCTAAGAACTGTTGGAGGACACCATGAACCCAATATGGATCAAAACTCTATGTTAAGGATCATATTATAATGATATCACATACCCTCTAGATATGATCTAAAAAACGAATAAACACCTTGCATAGGGAGGTCATGTTTATTACCCTAACCAACCTAGGGTATAAATTTGATATAAGATCATTCCCCAGTCTCATGGAGGGAATCCAAAACTCAATTTGATACATTATCTCTAGAGGGGGTCAAAGTCATGTGATGTGGATGTAATGTCACAATGTATCCTTGAGATAATGGGACAATGGAATAGACACAACATTGATTTCCAAAATAGGGATCAAAAGTTATAGAAACACTCTTGAAGTGGGTTCTTGGTGTGCACATGGTTACAATTGTTTTCAAGATATAACCAAGACATAAATTAGGGTAAATACTCACACGATATGTAAATTTCAAGATACAATGTGTGTGGAGATAACATGGAACCATACTATGTGTTGCAGGCTATGGAAGTGTACAATTTCTTACCCATAAAGAAACCACTGTATAGGTGGACATGTTCACGTACTCCTAATTGTATTTGTGACCATATACGTTATGTTACTCAAACCATGTACCTTTTCCTATCTCTTTATACATTCTAAAGTAAATAGAGAGGTTTCAAAAATGGGTCACATGCTATGTGACATAGTTCACACACATTGTGATCCATAATGTCATCCTGAAACCCTTGACATTGTTTAGTGGTCCCCACATGGGATGTAACCCCAAATATATTAATTCATTCATGATATTTTCATGAAACCCTAGTTCAATCTCGCATCATTTGCAACATCACTAGAGACACAACTCTCACAGAAAACAATAGATATGGGTTCTTCCATGCCTCACATTGCTAGAGATTATAGAAAAAGGCTTTAAATATTCATAGCAATCATCTTTTCTCCCAATCCATAGTTTTTTCATGGGTCTATCTGGAAAATTAGGAACACCCATTTTACACTCATTATCCATTGATTAATCCAAAATCATAATCGGTTCATGAACAACCAGAAACATCACATCTCGTACCATCAGATATGATTCATTAAACTGAAGTACAATCACACAGTAATATGAAACCATGTATTGGTCCAGTGGTTTTCCAAAATAAATAAAAAACGATGATATAATGAAGAAATAGGTAGGAATACCATAATCCATAAAACATTACGAATGAACCTCAACCATTTTAATTTTCCCTTGATTCATTTTCGTAGAAAAATGAAAAAACCGAGGATAAATAAAAGTGAACTAATAAACAATTCCATAAATTAAATTATACTGATGATGCATATCTCAACTCTATTTGTGGAATTGATCCATGTTTATACACAGTTAATAAATTTGACAAAAAAACAATCAAACATCCGAATATGTGTTTTTATTGATCATTATTGAAGAACGATTGTGTGGTGCTCGTTGATGAGATCCACAATCTATATGGGTTCAATGATCCCTTATATAATCACGATATGTCGTCATTCACAAATAATGCTCTCCAATGGTCATGAAAATCCCCAATGATTGAGCATCAATCCCTATTGAAAATTAATAAAACTATAAATATAGTATAATTCTACAGTAAATCCAAATAAAAAATTCAAATAAATTAATTATTTAGTTTTTTATTTAAAACCAACATGATTCTTTTCACAAAATTCCCATTCCAAAAAATATTTTGTTGCACCTAGGGTATAACCTGCATTCTAAAAAAAACTATGCACTCAAATTTATTATATGTTCCCCCATTCATGGTTTATTCCACTTTTACATGAATGATGCAAGCATGTGATATTTTAAAAATTAAATATATTTCAAAAAATTATTAGGGAAATGGAATAACATGTCATCCCAACAACTAGTCTAAAAAATAATCCATATAATTTCAAAAAATAACACGGGGAAAATATGAATCACTATATTCTAGACACCTCAAGGATTTTCTTCTAGAAAAGATAAATAGATAATAAAAAAATATGATAATATAAGGCACATATTTAGGTCTACCACTCCTAGGTACTCTGATTAAGATTCTTGTATTAATATTGGATACACACAAGGGGAATAAAATGACCATGAAGTATCCTCTCCTTCAAATCCTTGATATCCACTTGGTTCATAAAAAAGGTAGCTCCATCCTCGATGTCTAAATCACCCTATTCGATAACGAACAATGGTTCATGCACAAAACATGTCAGTTGTGACATGGGAAGATGTTGTGCACCTAATCTAATTACAACTGTAGATCTAAGAGGAACTCTAATAGGAGAACTATAACATATGTGATATAGGAATTACGTACCATGTAAAATAGAAATGTTCTAAATAAGTAAATAATATGAATATTTTTAAGGAAACCAGTGCCAATGTCCATATATCAATATCTAGATCCACCTTTAAGTGATACATTCCCCAAGCTCAACCCTGGATAATTATAATCTAAAAACACCTAAAAGAACATGTGGGGCTGATCCAAATTCCAATTGGATTTCACCCAATGATTCCATAACAAATGAAACTATCAAATTAATGATGAATGTGCCTTAAATTATCTAATAATTTTGCTTGTAAATTCAAAATCATATTTATCCAAATCATGTTTTACAATTAAAATATGGAAATACATTAAAAATTAAAGCTTCACAATTCATATGATGGAAATACTATTCAAATGATTGAATTACAATTATATGAATGTGTTTTTTAGAAAAATTTAACTTTTTACAAATGTCTTAAATAAATATATTTATATAAAAATATTTTATATAGATCACAATGAATTTAAAACAGTTTACTATAATGACATATATACATTATAAATACAAACATGTGAGGCATATGGTCATATGCCTAAATAAGTATGGTAGTTCCATGATATTGGGATCCATCACATTGAAATGGGAAATATTTTAATACGCCCCTTCAGGCCTAAGGTAATATAGGACTCAACCACATTACATAAGGTAGGTGATGTGACGATATGATGTTTTAGAATGTTTTAGGTCGTAATGTGCCACCCAGAATAACTTCGGAAATATGTAAGGCTTCTATATTCCCAAGAACAAATAAATTGTAGTAAATTTATTTTATGAATGCATATAAAAAAAATTAAATCCCATTATCCATTTCAAATATTCCATCAATCTATTTAGAATTCAGAATATGGTTTTAATAAAAGACATTCATTTTCACTATGATTATACCCTAGGGGTTCTATAAAAAACCCATGAAAGATAGTTTTAAAAAATATGTACCACAAACCAATTATGAAATTTAAAAATCTAATTTTAAAAGGAAATTAAGGGATTATATTTTCACTAAATTCCATCAATTTCTTAAAAAAACCCAATTTAATGGAATGGGGGGTTTTCACATTTTTTTACCACAACCTTTTCCTAAATTAAATCCCACCATTAAATTTAATAAATTCCCATTAAACAAACAATTTCTATTCAACAATTTAAATATCATAGTATTCCATTAATACACACCAATTCAATGAAATTGGTTGTTTTCAAATTTCATTCCAAAAAAACATTTTTTTAACCCCCAATAAAATCGAAATGTGTTTTTCTAAAAAAAATAATCGAACACTATTTAATTAAAACCATTAACTTTAATTTAATACTAAAAATTTTGTTAAAAAATAAATTTATGTTAAATAAAAATTCATCATCATAACATAAACACCTAACTCAGGATCAAAAAATATCAAAACACAATGTCATATATAAAAAACCACAACAGATAATAACCACAAAAAGTATCTATGAATTAATCCAAATTTTAGATAATTTTTTTTGTATTACTTCCAAAAATCAATTTGAAGATTCATGTAACCCTATATGGAAGAAGATATACAATGTGATAATAAGAATAAAAAAACGAGACCTAATGGTTGATGATTGATGACATTACACATGATTTGAATTGCATATGGGTGGGATTACAACAACCAAAAATCCCCCATGGTAGATCCCGTGATTGGTGAAATAGATATTAGGTCGCAGCAATCCATATAGGGGGAGAAAAAGTAGTTTTATTGAATTTTAATCAAATTTCAGATTAAGTTCAAACTTGTCTGCATAGTTTTTGGGGGATAGGTTCATGGTTTAGTCAAACCATTCACAATATACCACATATTATAAATTGGTTGAACAATTTCTCTAGATAGGGTGCCCAATTTGGTAAATCATGCACAAGATGTTTGAATCCCATTATATATTTTTTGTAAATTATTGTAGTAGTGTACACAATTGTGAAAAGAATGCACCTAGAATGCACCAATCTTGAAATAGACAAGAAACATCCAAAACATTAACATTTCACCAAAATAATCCCAAGAAACCAAAACATATTTATTTTCAAAAGAAGGTTTTAATAAATACCTGACAATAGTATTAAGACGTTACAACATCCCATCCATCGAAATATTATGTCCCCAAAAATCCTACGATGAATCTTCAATGTCAAAAAGGTGGGGAAACTATTATCTCATTAGTACCTCCCACTCAAATGTCTCAATATTATCAGGACTATGCTACCATATAACATGAACCAAAGGTGTCGTCTTCCCAAAATGTACCTTGAGTTTGGAATCAACTATCATGACTGGTCGTTCTGTCAGATATAAATATTTTACAACATCAAGATCAATCCAGTTCAGAACATGAGATTGAAAAGAAAGATACATTATCAATTGTGACACATGAATTTTGTTATATATTAACATCATCTAAGGTGGTAGTAAAAAATGGTAATAATCATTTCATGCCTTCTTAAAAACCTCAAATGTTCCCAAAAAATTATGATCAAGATTCCCTTTCATCCTAATCCGCTTATGACCCAATCTGTGTGAAACCTTCAAGAAAACATGGTCACCGACTAAGACTTCCAATAGTCTACAATGATGATTATCATAAGACAAATATCAAATTTTTTTCATAAAATTCCTCTAATTATTTGACTAAATCTTTGTTTTCTTCTCTTCGACCAAGCCCTGCCGTTCCAAGGAAAATTCACCAATCACTTTTCAAAACAATATATACATAGAAATTCATCCATACAGGCATTAAAAATAACCCATTATATCATGTATTAGTAACTATTGTAATTATAAAACTCAACGTGGTCCATATGATCCGCACAATCTCCATAAATGTCAAAAACACAAGTGAGAAGAATATTTTCATTATATATATAGCACTTTATGTCCATCCATTAGACTATTGATAATACTCATTACTCAAATGGACATGTTATTAGAGTGCCTCCTAATGGCCTCTCCAAAAATGAGATGTAAAAATATCATCCCAATCAGAGAATATACAAAATGAAAATCCATTTAAATGAACAATCACATTCACATAGTGATTTCCAAACTCCTCTAATATGGTTTTATAATTAATGGGTAAAATGTGATCCTATTTTGTTATCTTTTCGGTCAAAATATACATTTGAGTCTTCTTCCACTAGGAATGTGAAATCCCAACAACTATGTCAATAGATATATCACCCCACATCCAAGTATGGCATGGATGTGGTGAAAAAAACTTTAAGGTTTGTATTGCATGGAATTAACCTGTTGGAATGTATAAAAACATAATACAAACTCAGAAATGATTTATCTCATACCTTGCCACCTAAACAACCAATTGATTTCATAAATCATATTTGTTTTTTATAGGACCATTGTATAGTAGTAAATATGGAAATCCACCATAATAGCATTCTTTACAATAGAATATTCCAAAAAATGGTTTTGAATGCATGGAATTTCTTTTTTGGAGAACGAACAATCATCAACAATCACTCCACCGTATAATGATTCTCTAATGATATGGAACTAAAAATTGAGCTATTGTTCCGGATGAGTGAAATTGAGAAGATAAAATTAAAATTGAACACCATTCATGCAATCCTTGACCTCTAATTACGGGAATCCAATATGAAACTTTTCATAGAGAACCATCAAGTTCAACTCTTCTGATGATTCTCTCACTCCCCTGGTCATATTATTCCTACTCAAAGAATCAATAACAACATTCCCTTTCTCTATTGTACAGGTGATTTCAAAATTTAAAGACTGTAGTTATTCCACCTAATTCCTTTTGGGAAGATACCAACTCTTTTGAGAGAAGATATAACTCAAGTTCTTGTGAAAAAAAAATATAATCATTATCCATAAAAGTAATGCAATCAACTCTTAAGTTCATTATTCACAACTTTTTGTTCTGGTTCATGTGTAAGATAATTATTCTTATGTGGACAATGCTGACGAGATCAATAAGCAATGACATGATCTACATGTCTAAAAACACAGCCCGTGACTGAACACAATGCATCACAAAAGGCAATATTTCCCTACATGACCTCTAAAAGAACGAAAAACAATGAAGTAGTCAAACTACATTTCATTTATAAAAAAATTACTTATATTTATCACCACACAAAAACTTTACTCCATTTCAAGTTATTTCAGTCATAATAGAATCTAACTTCAATTGTTCCTTCACAAAACAACGATTATATCAAGACAATCCCAAGAAGCTCTGACTATCGAAGACATTTTATGGTTTTTACCCACGTCATAATAGCCTTAAAATTTTTAGGATCAAATAAATTTCTTTTCTTAGATACCATGTGTACTAAAAACATTACATCCCTGGTCAAGAAATTTCATATCAAAATCTTGGAATAACATAGGTGATCTATTATCAGACACAAAATTATTCCTAGATGATGCACAAGATCCTCCCTGGACATAGAGTGAATGAAGATGCCATCCACAATTACAACCACAATGTTATCAAGTTAATAATGGAAAATCTAGTTCATCAAATCCACGTACAATGAAGGTGAATTGTTTAGGAAAAAGGTCCAATACTACAAAGTAAGAATTTAAATACAATAGAAACGACCATTATTAGTGATATAAAATCACTGAATACTTAAGATCTTTTAAAATCCATGGTCTATTATTATTGTTGTCACGACCTATCCTCAGGGCCCGTGCCGTGACTACCCCAAGCCCACCTTCCATAGGCCAGGGGCTGGTGACTAGCACCAAGGCGTAAATCCTGGAAAAAGGGAAGGCATTGCCTTGTGAAGTAAACAACAAACACCACAGAGTAGGCAGGTAGAAGTAAAAACTAAGTAAAAACTAGTACAATAGTAAGTGCGAAAACATAAAGGGGGTTGGAAATTCAATCCCAACTGTAAAGTACAAATGAAAGTGAAAAAATATCAACTAAAAGAAAAAGCCGCAGCGTCGAGCATCCACTGGAACACCCCACCTGAAGGGTTGGTACAGATAGCCTCCACAGCACCTCAGTCCAGCTGTCTGCTCCGAGTACACCCAGCCCAGTGGTCCACCTCCAGGTACCGTCCTGCTCCGCCAACCTCGACCATGATCCGCATTGTCCATCGTCTGCAACCAACACAACGTAGTGCGTGCATAGGCTGTGCAGGGGTGAATATAAGCTACTCAGTAGGGACCCCGAGACCCCTAAAGGTCTCCCAGAATCCACAAAGGATAATCTAGAAAGGAAAGATACAATCACGAAGTAACATCTGGAACTGCTTAGGTATATTCCCATACATATAATTAAGTCATTAATTCCAATACGCTTCAACCTCCGAGCCCAAGTACAAACCAGTCCACACAGGAAAGCATACGTATTCCACACAGGAAAATAAAACATAATCCAAACAGGATAGCACAACACAATCCACATAGGAAAGAAAACAGGATTCAGCTCACACATGTATACTTCTTCGAAAGATGATAGAGATGATCACTGATCCATATAAGTCGTCGGACCCACAAAGGATCGATAGGTACTAACCCCCGCAATGACCCACACAGGACCGGACCCACACAGGATCTGTAGGTGCTGGCTCACAAAGAACCGTTGAGCGCTGACCCACACAGGATCGGACCCACACAACATCAATAGCACTAAGCCACATATGATCACTGAGTGTTGTAGTCATCGCTGTTGAATCCACTGAGGATCACTACACAGTCGTCGTCGCAGTCACAGTAGCAGTCGCAGCCAGCTCTAGGGTTTCCGCACACAGCAATCTCGTTCGGTAGGGTCCGCTCCACGAGCTGAGAGGCTGATACATCAACTGACACATAGTCCAGAGTTGATGTATCCAAAATTTCTGTCTCGTCAACAGGAACTCAACGTCGCAGACGACGCGTCAATCGGACGCCCGGTCTGGGAGTTATTGGCTTTTTCGTCCCAGGGGCCCAGTTGGTTTTTAAGGAAAAAACAACCCGACCGTACTCTACCTGCGTCTAAACCTTGGGCGGAGTAAGCCAAATGATCCGTCTCACTAAGAGGAAACAAAAAAAAATTGACGACACGTCAATCGGACATCTGAAGCTCAAGATATGAGCGTTTCCGCTCCGAGGGCCAGGTTGGTTTCATGTACGAACCAACCCGGACGAACTCAAAGTAATCTGAAACCTTGAGTGCAATATACTGAAAAGACTTTCTTGATTCAAGAACTGCATCGCAACTAACGGTGCATCGATCAGAGGTCCGTAGCCCATGTTATGGGAAAAAGACAATAGACGGTCCGAAAACGGGGGTTTCGGGCCCGGACCGACCCGGCCCGTGACCCACCGGTCAGCCCGAACCGGGTTGACCCGCCCCGGGTCCGATTCGGCACGGCCCGGCGCGGCCCGGCCAGGCCTGGGCACAGTGCGCCCAGCAAGCTGGCCTTCTCGGCCAGTGGTTGAGCCGTTTCTACCATGGGGGTGCATGCCCCCCTGTTGAAACCCCCCCCCCCCATTTATGGGGGCCAGTTTGTTGTCCGGACGGGGTAATTAATTCCCCCCGCTCCCCTTTGTCCGGCCGGTCCTTCCTCCATCGCCGACACTGGCGGCCCAGAACCGGCCGCCGGTCACCCTACTCTGCCGCGGCCAGGAACCGGCCGCAGCTTGGTTCGTCTGGCATGGTGCGACGGCACCGTGCCCCTCCGCCGTGGCCCCACTCCGGCTACATCATCTTCAGTTTTCATTGACGCGGCGTGACTGCGACACGTCCTTATTCATCTTCATGGCGCGGCGCGACGACGTCGCGTATTACTTGTCGTGCGATTCCCGCGTGGTGCGACGACACCACGCCATTCCATCCCAAACACAAAGAATCAAACATGGATAAAGGAGGAGGGTCGGCCATGTTTGTGCGGTCTGGCCCCCTCCCGTTAATCGGTATCATTTGGTCGTGTATCCATGAATAATGACAAACTAGAAATCACAAACGAAAAGTAATTAAATGAATATAAATCCCTACCTTGATAAAAGAGATGACGAACATCGGTGTCGCGAAGCTAGGATTCGATGACGTTGATGGATATTTCTTCGTGGAAAACTATCGCTAGAAGAGACGTCACGGAAGAAAAACGTCGTGGAAGAAGATGTCGTGTCGTGGGTCGGTGTCACAGAAGACGGTCTCTGAGGGCTCGGCGCTCCACGTCGGAGATCGTTCGTTCTTTGCGTTCTTCATCAAAGAAGAAGATGTTCTTCCCAAAACCTCTCAATGAAAAAACTCTAACAAAAAAATAAAACAAGCTCCTTTCTTATTTTATTAACACAACAAGCCTTTTTAAATTCAAGGGTTTGAATTTCAAAAACCTACATTAAACTCACAACATTAATTCCATAAGTTTGATAAACTTAAGTTAACCACATTATTGGTGAGTTGAGGGGGTTAAGGGATATGAAGGGGTGGGGTTCATGTGGACCCCACCACCCTTATAACCTCCCAAGGGAGGTTTGGTAGTTATCCAACTTCCATCCAAAGGATTAATCACTTAGAGTAAAAAAATAAAAATTATTGTTATGTTTTTATTTTTAACTTCCACAATTCTTATCATCTACTCTCGTGAAAACGCAACTCTGGAATTGGTGTTCCTAAGCAATTACCGGTGCTATGGTTCTATCAGTGCTCTCAGAATTCGATTCCAAGCACCGGTTCAAAAGTTAGAAATTCCTGCTCATTCGTTCACTGAACGTAACCGAGCTAAACTTTAGATTGAAATTCCGGACACACCGGGCCTCGGAATCAGGTGCCATCTGAAACTGCGTTCTTGTAAAATCCAAAAGAAAATTAAGAAAAAAATTTCCTTTAATTTTATGGGTCTTTACATAACTCCCACCTCAGGGCTTTACGTCCCCGTAAAGATACATCAAAAACTAGGGAAACAAATGAGGGTACTGAGCACGTATCTGAGCCTACCACTCCCAAGTGATCTCCTGGAGGTTCCTGTGCCGCCATCTGATGCACCCTAGAGGAATCGACCATCCATGTAAGACCCGCTCCTGTCGATCCTCGATCTCCACTGGGACCTCCGTAAACGTTGCCCCATCATCAACGTCGAGCTACCCTGGTCAATGATATGCTTCGGGTCATGCACGTATCTCCTTAGCTGAGATACGTGGAAGCCGGCGTGCACCCGGTGCTACTGAGGTGGTAGAGCCAGGTGATAAGCCACCTCTTTAATCATGCTGAGGACCTAGAAGGGTCCGATGAAGCATGGAGACAACTTGCGCCTCGGCCAAATCTCCATAATCCACGTCGAGGTGAGACATGAAAGAAGACGTGGTCGCCATCCTCGAACTCTAGTGGCCTTCGCCTCCTGTTAGCATATGACTTTTTCTGGCTCTGAGCTGTCCTCATTCACTCCTTGATGACCTGGACCTTCTCTGTCTTGGCCTGGACCATCTCCGATCCCACAAGTGCTGACTCCCTAGGGTCTTTCCAACACAATGGAGATCTACAGGGTCGGTCGTACAATGCCTCGTATGGTGCCATCCCGATGGTGGAGTGGTAGATGTTGTTGTATGTGAACTCCACCAAGGGTAGGTGGTCCTCCCAGCTATGACCAAAGTCGAAGACACATGCGTGGATCATGTCCTCGAGAGTCTGAATGGTCCTCTCTGTCTGACCATCCATCTGAGGGTGAAAGGTGGTGCTCTGACGTAGCTACGTCCCGAACGCCTCCTGAAACCCCTTCCAAAGCTGGGAAGTAAAGCGAGCATCTCGATCGGAGACTATAGATGACGGCACACCGTGAAGCCGTACAATCTCCGGAATGTAGAGACTCCCCAAGCTCTCCACTGAGCTCTGCTCTCTGATGGGTAAGAAGTGAGACGACTTGTTGAGTTGGTCAACAATCACCCAAATGGAGTCATGACCTCTAGAAGTACGTGGAAGTCTAGTAATTAAGTCCATAGATATCTCATCCCACATCCACTCCGAGACCTCCAAGGTCTATACCAAGCCTGTTGGTACCTGATTCTCTGCCTTCAACTGCTGGCAGATGAGGCATAGTGAATCGAACTCTGCCACAACCTTCTTCATGCCCGGCCACCAGTGCTGTCGTCTGAGATCCTGGTATATCTTCGCCACTCCAGGATGTACTTCCAAAGGAGAAGTGTGAAACTCTCTCAGCACCTCCTCCCGTAAAGCAACTGGTACCAAGGTACGTCCTATGAAAAGGACGTCATGATCCGCTCCAAATGAGAAACCATCAGGTGCCTATCCTGAGGATATCTGTACACTTCGCGTCTCACAGTCAGTGTCCCCATGCTGTGGCTCTCTGACCCGCTGCAGTAGTGGAGGGGTGACTATGAGAAACTGAAGGAAGGCTTATCCATTTGTATCCACGAAGGATATCTGCAAAGAGGCTAGCTACTCTGTCACCTCCTCAAGTAGCTTAATTCCCATCCTCCTGCTGAGAGAATCGACTACCACATTCCCTTTCCCAGGATTATAGACTATCTCAAAGTCATAGTCCTAGAGGAACTCGATCCATCGCCGCTATCTCAGATTCAAATCCTTCTGAGAGAAGATGTATCTGAGACTGTGATGGTCAGAAATGACTGTAAAGCGCTCACCCATGAGATAGTGTCGCCATGTCTTCAGAGGAAAGACCACTTCTGCTAAATCCAGGTCATGGGTAGTGTAGTTATGCTCATGCGGACTCATCTGATGTGATCCATAGGTGATCACTTCCCTCTCCAACATTAGGACACATCCAAGTCCGATCCCTGATGCATCGAAGTAGACTACATACCCTACTCCCTCCTCAGGCAACCTCAAGATAGGTGCTCTGGTCAATATCTATCTCATCTCCTGGAAGCTCTACTGGCATATTTCTGACCATAAAAAGGGTTTCCGTTTCTTCGTCAAAGCTGAGAGTGGTGCTACAACTCTGGAGAAGTCTGGAACAAATCTCCAGTAGTATCCAGCATGTCCCATGAAACTCTGCACCTCTGTCACACTACTGGGTGGCTCCCAAGACAGCACTGCCTCGATCTTCAAAGGATCCACTGCAACTCCTGCATCAGAGATGACGTGTCCCAAGAAGTGGACCTCACATATCCAGAACTGGCACTTCGGGAGCTTAACATAATGCTGGTGCTCTCGGAGTGTGTCTAGTACAACCCGTAAGTGGTAGGTGTGCTCCTCCTCAGTCGTCGAGTAAATCAAAATGTCATCGATGAAGACCATGACAAATCGATCGAGGTATGGCTGAAAGATCATGTTCATGAGGTCCATGAACACTGATGGAGCATTGGTTATGCCGAATGGCATAACCAAGAACTCATAGTGGCCATACCAACATCTGAAGGCCGTCTTCTGCACGACATCGTCTCGAACTCTGAGCTGATGATAGCCTGACCTGAGGTCTACCTTCGAGAACCACCGTGCTCCCTTGAGCTGATCGAAGAGGTCATCAATCCTTGGTAGCGGATACTTGTTCCTCACTGTCACCTGGTTTAGGTGATGATTGTCGACACAAATTCGCAAGCTCTCGTCCGCCTTCTTGGCGAACAAAATCGGGAAAGCCCAGGGTGAAACACTAGGTCGGATGAACCCCTTGCCCTACAAGTCCTCCAACTGTACCCGTAGCTCTCGAAACTCGGTGGGGGCCATATGATATGTTGGAGTCGATATCAGGGTTGTTCTGGGGTACATGTCAATATAAAAGTCTACCTCTCTGCGAGGAGGTAGGCCTGGAACGTCATCGGGAAAGATGTCTGTATACTGATCCACCACTGCAGGAAAACCAGGACCCCGCACGTCAACTGATCCTAGGATGAGGCTAGCCAACTGATGATTTATGGTCTTTCCTCTCCTCTACGGAAGACCATCCTGTGTTGCGATGGCTCCCTTCTCACCGGTGAAGGTTAACCTGCTCCCGTCAGTGAGTACACATCGCACCTTCCGCCTAATACAGTCAATCTGTGAATGGACTGTGGAAAACCAATCCATGACCAAGATGACGTCGTAAGGCCTCGACGCTGCTACAAGAAGATCCCAGTCGAAGCTCTCGCCTCCAAGAGTAAGCTCACACTTCCGGCACCAGTGTGTAATCGTCGAGTCTTCTCCCGTAGGAGTATCTAGCCAAAAGGATCGAGCCAATGGCTCTGTCGGAATCTCCGAGCTCCGAACAAGGGAAGCGGCTATGAATGAATGACTCACTCATGTGTCTATAAGAACTATAGAAAGGGTGGAATAGACACAAATAGTACCTCGAATCATCTCGGGCGCTTCGTGGTCGTAGGCCTCTGCTTCCTGGAGTTGTGCCTATCTCTACCCGCAAGCTCCCTGTGGTCGGGGGTGGACCTCCTGGTGGTGGTGGTGTTAGAGCCTCAAAGTGTCACCCACCACCTGTTGCTCGGCCAGCTCCTCTGCCTCATCTGCCTCCTCCCTGCGGAACGCCATGGTCGACCCTCTACCTCTGCCTCAGTGGTCCCTCAACCGTCTGTTGCTACTCGGCACGACGGGTCGGGCAATAACGAGCCATGTGGCCCTGCCCACCGCATGAGCAGTACTGTCTGCCTCTCGAAAGACTGGCTTCGTGTTGTGTGACTCGCACTGCTGAGCCAGTGTCCTGAGGCCATCTGCCTGAGAGTCTGGTCTGCCTGGACCCATGACTCATCCGTCAACTGCCTTCTGCAGAAGACTCTGCTACGTGCCGCCCTGCGGTGGGTCTCACCGCTGGAGAAGTCTCACCAAGAAAGCTCTCGATCAAAAGGGATCGCTCCAGTACTCATGTCTGAGACGGAATGCTGAGCGATATCAGTGATGCCCTGATCTCGTGTCTCAATCCCTGCTCAAAGGTCTGGGCCCGGAAGAATGGGTCTCGTACCATGTCTGTCGAGTAGCGTGAGAGATCGGTAAATCTCGCCGAGTACTGGGCAACTGTCATGTTGCCCTACCGCAGCTGAAGAATCTCATGGATGCGCACCGCACGGAGGGTGGCTGAGACAAACTTCAAGCAGAATAGGCTCTCAAAGACCGTCCAGAGAAGAGATGCCTCATCGTGATCCGGGAGCATCAAGATCCACCATCTGCCTACTGCTGCGTGCAGTAGGCTCGCTGCGAGGATCACCATGAGGTCTGCTGGTGTCCTCAATACCCTGAAAACTCTCACAGCTACCTCCAGCCAGTCCTCAGCTGCCTGGGGGTGCGTCTCCCCACGGAACCTAGGTGGTCGCTGGCGCAGGAACTCATGCAGTGCACTAAGGCGACGTGCATCGTCAGTGGCTGGTTCTGGAAGCATCGGTGGCTCGGCGGGTACAGCTACCGCCAGTGCCACTGTTGACAAAGGGCCCTGCACTGAGGCCTCGTCACTTGGTGGGCTGTCGTCACGCTCGACAATCAGAACCCTAGCTGGCTGCCACCGTGGGGCCATCCTGAAAAGGAAACAGGTGTGCCACGGTCAGAACAGTATACCTAGTGAGCTGACACAAAGTAATCACAACGAAAACTTGAAACACACACGCAATCAATGTTTTCGTGCATTAAGTCGGAAACCAGAAGTCCGGGTCCTGGTCTAAGGATACGTCGGCCGCCACACCAACACTAGACTCCCTGGACTGATATTCACACTCAATACGCTTAACATTATTGCTTCACAATGAAAAAGATCAGATTCTCAGGTTCTGCGGTAGAACCGAACTCTTCTGATACAAATTTGTCATGACCCATCCTCAGGGCCCATGTCGTGACTACCCCAAGCCCGCCATCCATAGGCCAGGGGCTGGTGACTAGCACCAAGGTGTAAATTAGGGAAAAAGGTAATGCATTGCCTTGTAAAGTAAACAACAAACACCACAGAGTAAGCGGGCATAAGTAAACACTAAGTAAAAACTAGTACAATAGTAAGTGCAGAAAAGTAAAGGGGGTCGAAAATACAAGCCCAACAGTAAAGTTCAACTGAAAGGGGAATAACAGCAACTGAAAGAAAAATCCACAATGACAAGCCGTCCTCTAGAAGCCCCACCTGAAGGGTGGGTACAAATAGCCTCCACAGCTCCTTGGCTCAGCCATCCGCTCCGAGTACACCCCGCCCAGTGGTACACCTCCAGGTACCATCCTGCTCCGCCAGCCTCGACCACGATCAGCGATGTCCATCGTCTGCAACCAACACAACGTAGTGCAGGCATAGCCCGTGCAGGGGTGAGAATAAGCTACTCAGTAGGGACCCCGAGACCCCTGAAGGTCTCCCAGAATCCACAAAAGATAATCCACAATGGAAAGATACAATCATGAAGTGACATCCGACACTGCTTAGGTATATTCCCATACATATAATTATGTCATCAATTCCAATACGCTCCAACCTCCGACCCCAAGTACAACCCAGTCCACATAGGAAATCATACATATTCCACACAGGAAAATCAAACATAATCCACACAGGATAGCACAACACAATCCACATAGGAAAGCAAACAGGATTCATCTCATACATGTATACTTCTTTTAAAGACGATAGAGATGATCACTGATCCATCTAAGTCTTCAGACCCAAAAAGGATCGATAGGTACTAACCCCCGCAATAACCCACACAGGATCGGACCCACATAGGATCTGTAGGCACTAGGTCACACAAAACTGCTGAGCGCTGACCCACACAGGATCGGACCCACACAAGATCGGTAGCACTGATCCACACTGCATCGCTGAGTGCTGTAGTCGTCGCCGTCGAATCTACTAAGGACCTCTGCACAGTCGTCGTCACAGTCACAGTAGAAGTCGCAGCCAACTCTAGGGTTTCCGCACACAGCAAGCTCGTTCGGGAGCGTCCGCTCCACGAGCCGAGAGGCTGATACATCAACTAACACATAGTCCATATTTGATGTATCTAAATGTTCTGTCTCGTCAACAGGAACTCAACGTCGCAGACTGCGCGTCAATCGGACGCCCGGTCTGAGAGTTATTGGCTTTTTCGTCCCAGGGGACCGGTTGGTTTTTAAGGCAAAAAAAACATGATCGTACTCCACCTACGTCCAAACTCGGGTGGAGTAAGCCAAATTATCCGTCTCACTATCAGGAAACCAATAAAGTCGACGACACGTCAATCGGACGTCCGAAGCTAAAGATATGAGTGTTTCTACTCCGAGGGCCCGGTTGGTTTCGTGTACGAACCAACCTGGCCGAACTCAAAGTAATCTGAAACCTTGAGTGCGGTATAACGAAACGACCGTCTCGATTCAAGGATCGCATCGCAACTGGCAGTGTGTCGATCGAAGGTTCGTAGCCCATGTTATGAGAAAAAGACCGTAGAGGGTCCGAAAACGGGGGTTTCGGGCCCGAGACCCCCCGGTCGGCCCGAACCGGGCCGACCCGCCCCGGATCCGGGTCGGCCCAGCCCGGCCTGGGAACAGAGCGCTGGCCAGTCCTTCCTCCATCGCCGGCACCGGCGGCCCGGAACAGGCCGCCGGTAACCCTACTCTGCCGCGGCCCGGAACCGGTCGAGGCTTGGTTCGTCTGACGCGGTGCGATGGCACCACGCCCCTTCGCCACGACCCTCCTCCAACCACGGCGTCTTTATTTTTCTTTGACGCGGTGAGACAGAATCGCGTCCTTGTTCATCTTCAGGGTGCGGCGCGACGGCGTCGCGTATTACTTGTCGTACGATTCCCGCGTGGTGTGACATCACCATGCCATTCCGTCCTAAACACAAAGAATCATACATGGATAAAGGACGATGGTCGACCGTGTTTGTGTGGGCCAGCCCCCTCTCGTTACTCGGTATAATTTGGTTGTATATCCACAAAGAACAACAAACTAGAAATCACGAACGAAAAATAATTAAATAAATATCAACCCCTACCTTGATAAAGGAGATGACCAACATCGGCGTCGCGAAGCGAGGATTCGAAGACGTTGATGGAGATTTCGTCGCGGAAAACCGTCGCAAGAAGAGATGTCGCGGAAGAAAAACATCGTGGAAGAAGACGTCGCGTCGCAGGTCGGTGTCGCGGAAGACTGTCTCTGAGGGCTCGGCGCTCCACGTCGGAGATCGTTTGTTCTTCGCGTTATTCGTCAAAGAAGAAGATGTTCTTCCCAAAAGAACCCAACAACAAATCTCTAACAACAATATAAAATAAGATCCTTTTTTATTTTATTAACACATCAAGCCTTTTGAAATTCAAGGGTTTTAATTTCAAAAACTTACATTAAACTCACATCATTAATTCCATAAGTTTGATAAACTTAAGTTAACCACATTAATGGTGAGTTGAGGGGGTTAGATGATATGAAGGGGTGGGGTTCATGTGGTCCCAACCAACCTTATAACCTCACAAGGGAGGTTGGGTAGTTACCCAACTTCCATCGAAAGGATTAATCACTTAGAGTAAAAAAATAAAAATTGTTGTTCAGTTTTTATTTTTAACTTCCACAATTTTTATCATCAACTCTCGTGAAAATGTAACTCTGGAAAAGGTGTTCCTAACCAATTATCGGCGCTACGGTTCCATCGGTGCTCTCAGAATTCGATTCTGAGCACCGGTTCAAAAGTTAGAAATTCCCACTCCTTCGTTCACTGAATGTACCCGAGCTAAACTTCGGATAGAAATTCCAATCACACCGGGCCTCAGAATCAGGTGCCGTCTGAAACTTCGTTCTTGTAAAATTCAAAAGAAAATTAAGAAAAAAATTTCCTTGAATTTTATAGGTCTTTATAATTGTAGAAAAAGAACTAATAACAGTCTATTTTATCAGTGCATTAATTTAGTGCATATAAAGGAATAATTTATCATCTATTCTAAGAGCGCTGATAAATTATACCGTTTTTTTTCTTATTAATACACTGATAATGATATTTTTTTCATCCCTTTTTTGAGTCCTGGTAAATTATTCCTTTATTATTTCTTTTAAAAGAACTAGTAAATGTTGCATTTGTCACTGTTTTTAAAAATTGGTTATAAAGGGCTATACTACCGTGTGATTTAATAGAACATCACAGCACGAGAAACACAACAAATAAAAACGGGCTCAAATAGAATTTAAATGTAATGAAATTTAAAAAAATAAATAAAAAAACAATATATTATAGTCATTTAAAATATTGGTTTATACAATAACATAAATAAAATAATTACACACATTGAAAAATCAATATCACATTTTCTTTTAATCCTATACCGACTCATGATATTGATAAACAAAGAACCCCTACTAATGACAATGAAACCCCATGTAAAAGAATCAATTACAATTTCAATGATAATATAATGAAATAAATTTAAAAAAAAGTGCTAGTTTTACTAAAATAGATGTCAATATTTAAAAAAAATATGCACTTCGAGTCATATTGGTCACCATGTGAATCAGATTCTAGTGCGACATATTAAATCTAGTCTTAAATAACTTGTGGATACTTTTCATAATGTATTAAAAAAATATTATTATTATTTCATTGTTTTGAGTATTTTAGTTTTCTTTTTTTACTAAAATGTATTTTAAAAATAGAAACAAACATTATTGACTCATTATAATCTAATCATGTACTGGATTGACATGAAACAGATTGTTACACATCAAAAATGTCTTATGAAACATTTTCCAATTTATTCATGAAAATAAGATCAGTTTGGATTGTTTTCCCATTAGTGATAGTTTTTGAACAAAAATGTCGATTTTAAACTGTTAAAGGATACATTGAGCTATACTAGGAACATCGGGTGTCTGATTAATTTGGGGCTGATTATTACATGTCACAAATAACATATGTATCATTTTCATAAATTATCAAACAATAAATACTTATTTTCGTAGTTTTTAGTATGGTTGTTTTCCATTTTACTAAAATTTATTATATTTAAAAAAAATTATGTTCATTGATTCATACTGTCACCTCATATGCCGGATTGAGGTGAAAATAATTCCTACACATCCCAAATTTCATTTGGATCCCATTACTAATGTATCAAAACAATATGAATGTTTTTTGGGATTTGAGAACATCACATGTATTTTTTAATGAAATGAATATTTAAAATTGAATAATGAACTTTCACTCATACTATACTCATTGGGTATCATAATGAGGTTCATCCGAATCTCACACATAAAAAAATTGATGATGGATCATTTTCCAAAATTATTTATGTAATTAGATTACACTTACTTAGTTTTGAGTAGGTTAGTTGTAAATTGTTTTAAAAAAATTATGATAATTTGAAATATAAAGAGACACTTTGAGTCAAATCGATCACACTATGCATTCATACTAAGGTTTATTTGATACATACACCTCTCAAATAAAACATTGACCATTTCCCTAATGTACCAAAACAATTTGAATGTTAATGATCTATTTTGGGTAGTCTAGGTGGTTTTTTACAAAAATTGATTTCTATTTTAAATAAAAATACACAAATGGAGTCATACTGGTCACACCATGCATCAGATTGAGCTTGTCTGATTCCAAAATGACTCAAAGGAAATTTCGATTGTTGTCCTAATGTATCAAAAAAATATGAATTTTTTTAGATTTTAGTACATCAGTTGTATTTTATCAAAATAAATTATATTTTAAACATGAAATCTGAGTGACACTGATCACATTGTGTATCAAGTTAAGGTGTGGTGTATTCTTTCATATCACAAATGACTTTTGGTTAATTATCCTACAGAATTTAAATAGTTTTAATGTGTTTTCTCAATATTGAATATGTCAATTGGAATTTTTATTGAAGTCTATGACAATTTTATATAAAAACACCCCCTTGTAGATATATTGGTCACATTGTGCATCATATTTAGGTGTGTCTCATTCATGATTGTCTCAAATTACATATGGATCATTTTATTAATGATTCAAACAAATCTGAATTTATTCATTAATTTTTGAGTTGATATTTGTTTTAATAAAATTGATGTCAATTTTAAATAAAGACACACATATAGTCATACTTGTCAAATTGTTCATCATACTGACATGTGGATGATTACTACACATTACAAATGATATATATATTATTGTTTGAATGTTTCAAAACAATCTGTATGTGTTTTCATAATTTGAAGTATTTCACTAATCTTTATTAATAAAATGATATTGGAATTTAACACACACACTTTAAATTGTATGAATCAAATCTTCTATTTTTTTTATATTAGACTTATTCTTAAATGTATTAAATGATTGATGAATCAATCCCTTAACATATGAAGACAATATCGAATGGTTTATTATTTTTTTCAATGAATATTTTCATGATAAAATGATGATTATAAACTAATAATAGACACATTGATTTGGTTTTCATTTTTTATTGAATTGAGATTAATTTTAATTATAAATATTTACATGGAGTCATACATTCACATTCTATGTCTTATTGAGGTGCAGTTGATTTACACATGTACATATGATTGAAAATAATTATAATCTTCAACATCATAAGGATTTGAATTTATTTCTTTGTTGAACTTCCTACATTGCATGAGAAATATTGAACAGACCATGTCAATTTAAAAAAAAGAATCCACCTATATAATAATGAAATTATTATGTGATAATGACTAAAATGAAATAAATTAATCATAAATATGAAATGATATATTAATAATATGGGAAATGATTTTATTGTAAAATCGTAATGATTTCCACTATAATTGAGTAGATGCAGTAAAAGTTCTATTTACACCTAGGAATTGGAGGGAAAATGAATGAAAGTGATAAATTCAATACTTCAACGGTGAAAATATTTTGAGTGGGAAGAATTATGTAAAAGTTTTGGGTAGAAAGGTATCAAAGATGGATAGATCACCACAAATTGAATAAAATAATCCACCCATATAAGAAAATAATTATTATGTGAGTATTACTTAAAATAAAATAAATTTAAAATAAATATTAAATGATACGTTAATTCTATGAACAATGAATCTACTGTGAAAACCCATTATTACCTCTATTATTTAGAAAATTTAGTCTCATTTATCTTCCTATAGAATGGGTTGAGAGTACATTAATAAACGTGACAAATGAAATACCATTGGAGTGAATAGGTTATGAGGGTGATGAAGTTTGTGGATTTTGTTGGTGCTGAAAGTCTTCAAATATGGACAAATTACCCCAACAGGAACAAATGAATCCACCTATATAAGAAAAAAAAAATTTTGAGTAATGAAAACAAATTAATCATAAATACGAAAAAAATACATTAATTCAATTGATAGTGATTTTACAATTAAATCATCAATTTTTCCTCAATGATTGATTAGAGGCAGTTTCATTTCCCTTCTTGTAAAAGAATGACACATGTTGTTAAGAATGTTTCCAATTCCTATAATATGACAAAATTATCCTTATAAATAATGGGAGTCCATGTAAAGTCACAAATATAATACATATATATTTGAAAAATATGCCGAGTATGTTTCATAAATGTCATACATTTTGAGGTAGAATGCAACAGAGAGAAACATGTGTTAAATCCGACATCAAAACATGAAATCTGTGTCATTTTAGTTCTTATAAGATCATATTATTCATTAAAATGAGATTTTTGATATTTAATGAATACCCTAGTGGGTCTTTTAAACTAGTTTGGAAAATGAAAATTTTAAATTTTGAGTATGTCACTTGTTTCAATACTAATATTTCATTTTATATGGGAAACACATAGTATGACCTACACCGATCACATCATTAATAAGTTTTATGTGAGATTGATTCCTACACCTCAAAAAGTACTTATAAATAAATTTTATAAATTATCCACAATGTACAACTGCATTTTTTTAGTGACTAAAATTTTTTTAAACCGAACTTCCAATTTTAAACTAATAATGGACACATGCTGTGATAGTAGTTACATTTTGAATCAAATTGATGTGAGGATTATTACTACAAAAAACAGAAGAATTGTGGATAATTTCACTATTAGTTAATTAATTACACACCTCCATCAACATCATTTTCAAATCATATAAAAAGCTTGTCATTTTTGTAATAATATAAAACCAATTAAAATTACAAGATTTTCTAAAAAACATTATAAAAAATAATAAACTAAATATTTTATTAGTGTTTTAGTCATATCCTTGTAGATAAATTTGAGGATAAAAATGAAATCAATTCATCATTCACTCAACCTCCAAGTAAAATATAATAAATTAATTTCAGTAACATACACTTGTAGTATGAAATTAATTGATGCAACCCAAGACCCTTGGTCTGTGGAGCACTACAGTTCCGTATTTTGATTCTTCCTTATCCCTTGTCTATTTATTTCTCTCCCATCAATCTATCATTTCTCTAGTTGTGTGGATATTTTCACTTTAAGGAGTTGGGGGAAATGGGGGAATTGAGATAATAACGACAAAAAATGGTGTAACTCTCCAAAATGGGCAACATTTAAACTTTTAGTGAAAAAACTGAAGTACAATTGGAATCCTCATCACCTCATCTCATGATCATTTGTCACTGTATTTTTTTGTTTGACAAAATTTATCCATCTATTGTTGAAATTCACCTATGTTACATTAAATACCCGAAGTATTAGTCATCAATGGGATATCTAATGATCATATCAGTACAAAAAACATAAAAGATATGGTGGATGATTCTCAAGGGAGAAAATAAAATAATAACAATTCAGGAGATTAATAAGATGTGGATGAATATTGTAAATCCATTTGTTCTCTAAAATGGAAAATTCCTCCCATTTGATATAATTACAGAATTGGAAGTTGTTATTAACTCAACGCCTCCATTTCAACCAACTACATCTAGAGAAATTCACCCCCAAAACTAATGAAATGATAGAGTGAAGGGTGGAAATGAAATGAAAATGGTGAAGATAAATGAAAAAGAATACGCAATTGTATTGTTGTGCATACTAGGGTTCATTGGTTTCTACAATTTAATTTGAGCTTATTAGTGTATGTTACTAAAATTAATTTATTTGAAAATTCATGGACTAAGAGTTAATAATGAATTACATACGTTTTTAGCCTCAAATATATCCATGAGGATATGACTAAATAATTAGTAAAATAATTGGTCGATTAAATTATTATAATATATTTTTTGAGATAAATTGGCTTTTTAAAAGGTTTTATTTTAATGAAAAATTAATTTGGTTTTATATTATTAGAAAAAGAGGCCGATGGAGGCATGTACATTGTTAAAACATAACATGATAGGAAATAAACATGAATTGTTATCACACCTTCCATCATCATAATATATAAAATGAATGATACTCTAAAATGATATATGTATTGTGAAAGGTTTGTGACATAATAAGGGAAAAAGGCCACTTGGGGATGTGGTGCGATGCGCAGCGCAGGGTGCAACTAATTAATATTGGAATATCGGCACAAATATATATGTTTTTATATTGTAATGTTTTTATTATAATATAGATATATATATATATATATATTCTTTTTTCCAAAAAAATAAATATATTTTTATTTATTATTACAAATGTTATATATATATAAATATATTTTTATTATATTTTTATTGTTTTTGTTCATTGTTTTTCAATTTTGGAAGGTCGTTTCCATTTCTTAGGAGGAAGTCATGAATTCTTATTCTCTAGGGGTAGATCGTGATAAAGGTTGTAAATAGGCATTCGTCATGGGTGTTCTTTAGTGGGGGAGGTATATAAGGGGGTTACCTGGAGTCAAGATTCCCATGATCACCTCCACCCAATATTTCCATCCAATCTACCCATCTTGATCTCATGTACCCTAACAAAGATTTCTATAATCTCCTTTACCCTGATTTCTACCACCATGGTGTGCCTTTAACCCACCCAACGTTATAGATCATCTCTTGTTGGGGCACGAGTTGTGCACCTTGGGCATGCCTTGCTATGTTCGCACTACCAAACCTGTGGTGAGGCACACCAGGTGCTCCTCACCTTGCCTCACACCAAGGCGTGCTGAGGTGCACCCCGTTGAAAACATAGTTTAATACAATAATAAATAATTTGAATGTACCTAATTATTTTTTATATGTATAATATATAAATATATATATTATTAGTAAATATATTTGAATTTAATTATATATAATTTTGTATATATAATTTATCATATTTAGATTTATTTAAATATACGAAATATAATTCGATGTGTATATATATAGTGATATTTTTCACTAATGAAACTAAAAAAATAATATTATAAATAAATTTTAAATTATATTAATTATAAATAATTATTATTTTGGGTAATTGGGAATAAAAGACAATTATTTAAATTGTAGAAATATTAATTATTTCAAATATATATATATATAGTTACATAATTTAATTATTATAAAAGTTACAAGAGTTTACAATAATTTAATTTTTTTTATGTTTAAATTTTATTATTGTTAATTAAATCTAAATATTGTCATAAAATGAATAAATAAACATTAAATGATGAATAACAAAAAAAAATTTTAATAAATAGAATCTAATAAATTTCCTTACATGTTTTTTGAACAAATGATACAACAATCTAAGGATTATATGGTAGTTATCAAATACTCATTGACCCATCCTTGAGACTCTTAAAAGGTCGATAAAGATGTTGGTGTACTGCAATAATAAACATCAACAAGATATATTAGAATCAAAGGAGAAAACACTCCAACCCTTGAAATTTCTATCTCATACAAATTTAAACACACACACACAGACATATATATATATAAATAAATTATAATTAATGTAAATAACTTCCCTTCCATGATTTTCATGTATTTTGCTTCTATTTTTACTTCACACAGTCATCAGACTGAGAATTGGTTTTCAATATAAATTTTCAAATTTTTTAGGGTTCTTATATAAAAAACTATATTGTTTTTATGGTGTTATAAATATTTATTTAATTCATTTATCTATGGACCAGAGGTGATTAACTAAGGTTTCCAAAAAATGAAAAAAATATTCTTGTGGATCATGCTGGGGAATATACATAGACAAAAAAGAAAATTGACTACTTATTTTTTTTAAAGACCAAAACATTATATGTAATAAATTTATCATGTAAAAATGAATCATAAATAAAAGAAAAACAGTATACAACAACCAAATAATTATACAAAACCTACATAGGAAAATCATATACCCTCTAATCGAGGTCTGAAAATTACAAATAAGTAATTAAAATTGGAACCTAAAAAGGAAAACAGGATCCAGCCAAGCTAGGTTAAGGATAATATGATACCCATTGATCTAGATATTGAAGAATTATTCAGAACCCAAAATTGCTACTAAATTCTAGATTCAATATGAATTTTTTAGAACTAGAGGTAGTGGTTTTGTGTGATTTGATTGGGTTTGTGTGATTTGATATCCAATTCACATATGAGGAGCATTTTTAATGGGTGGATTTGACAAAAATATTCTGATATCATTACGGGTTCAAGACTGGTTAATTTTTTTTAATTAGATCTATAGTCATTTTTCAGCACCATTTTAAAGGCATCGATACATATTTATTTTATCATTGTATATTAATTATGTAATGGAAACATGAATACTTACCAGCACAATAAAAGATTTGATAAATTCTCATCCTTATCAATGATAAAATCCAATGATAATTATATCTTCTGATAGTGATTATTAATTAAGCACTAATAATGGTATTAGAAATTGTAAATATAAATAAGAAATTTATAAATATATAAGTATATACAAAATTAATATATATAGAGTAAATATATTCATTTTTTAAATGAATTTATTATAATTTATAAAGTATTTAAATATATAATTATTTATTTATAATTAGAAAAATATGTATAAAAAATAATATTTTTATCAATAAATATATGTTTTAAAAATAATGAAATATTAACACTGTAAATATATTCCTTATTTATGTAAAATTATTATAAATTTAATATTTATTTAAATATATATATATTTATTCATAAATTAATAAATACATTCCAATGAGCATGTACCCTAGTGGTACAGGCTCTTGCTTGGCATCCAAAACACCCAGGATCAAATCCGGGCAGGGGCGAATTTCTGGTATTGTAGCAGGACTGTAGCAGGGCATTGTAGTAGCACTGTAGTAGTGGTTAGACTGTAGCAGCAGCAGCACTATAGTGGCAGAGGGACTATAGTAGGCACTGTAGTGGCAGTTGTACTGTAGCAGGTACTGTAGATGCGCGGGTACTGTAGCAGTACTGTTCGCAGAGGGGTCCATTGGGCCAAAAAATGGGCTTTCAAGCCTTGTATTCAGGCCACTCGGCCTTGGGGTTTCGGGCAATGTAATGGGTCACCCTCTACCCAGTCTAAAGAGGTCCTTGATTTAATAATAAATTGAGGCTTTGACACCATCCTTTTAAAAAAATACATGAATTTTTTTATTTATTTATTATTAAAATTATATACTTTTATAAATATAGTATGATCAATTGTAAAAATATTTAATTATAAATAATTTTTTATAAATACTTTATTAAAAAAATTTAAACAGTATTAATTAATATCTAATTTTAGCTGAATGCATGATTGAAATGTGTGAAATTGAATAAATAAAAATTAAATACACTTTGATGACAATGAAAGAATATATAAGTTTGTGTTTATAATTTGTATATAAAAGTTCATTAATTTGTTATATATGAAGAAAATATAACACACATTTGATCTATTTTAAATTGAAAATTCAAATGATAATCAATTATATGTTAATTACACTATACAATTTGTCAAGATTATTAATTCATATTAATTTTTATTTATAAATCCTTATTCACTAAATATAGTACATAAAACATTGGTAATATATATATCATATTTATATAAATTATTATATATCTATATATTTAATATATATAATTTATTATCATTATAACTAATCATCTAAAAAAAATTCAATATTTTTCATAATTTACTTATTTTTTATTATAATTTTTTTAATTTTCATATATTCATATCTATATATTAAATATATAGTTATTATCTATATTAATAATATATATTTTTTATAAGAAATTTATACTTTTTACCAAGAATTAATTAATTAATAAAATTGAATTTTTTTTAAAACCTCATATTTATTTTTTATTTATTTATTTAATTCAATTTATTTACTCAGACTTTTTTAAGTGGCATAAAAGCATTGACAATGGACATCTAGATGACAGAAAAAATATAGAATTTATAAAGGGAACCCTTTATCATTGCTAAATATAATGCCCTCCTAAATGGTACCCTTTATCAGTGATAAAAATAAGGCACTCATAAAGCGTAAAATTTATTTGTGATTTCTTTAGAACTGATAAGTATATCATTTATCATCACTTTTTTCTAGTGAACCTAAACACTATGTCTCTTAATAATAGATTTGTGGTTTTTGGCAACATGTGGTACTCATAATGAAAGTACCTGCTCAGAAATGTAGTTTTTTTGAATGTGAGAATATTTTATCCTCAATTGATGGTATCGAGATCGAAAATAGATATTTGAAAAGCACATATCTGCTGTCATCTGATCAAACTGGTCATCAATCTGTATTAAAATATAGTATTACTTTATCATCACTAGATTGAGTTTTTGATAGTAAACACACTATCTAAGTGAACCATCATCTTTCATAGTAATGAGAACTAGCACCACTCAAGGTGACACGCCCAATCATATAAATCCCTTCTAAAGATGGTCATCAAGATAGGACTTCAACTCTTTCATTTCAGTTGGTTCCACGATGTAAGAGGGAATATAAAGTAGTTGAGTATCATGAACTAAATTAAAAATATATAAACCTCCCTTAGAATGATATAATAAGAGAAATTATAGGGAAACATATTGAAAATGCCAATGATGATTGGAGGGAGATCACCCCTCAAAAATTGCCACTCCGGATCAATGGAATATGTAGATATCATTTCCCATAAGTCAGGATATGATGTTATGAATATGATCACCCTTGGGTCCCATTATCCTTAGAATACATGATACACTCCATCATGTGTACTGAAGGACACTCGCCTGAGATATCATTCAATCCATGATTTATTGATCAGGAGCCCATCCATTCTAGAATTGTCGTCATGAAATTTCATGTTTTATATCAGAAAAACCCAAACAATATCAACATCTACTAGAGACAAAACACGAGTGGGGATATATAGACCCTAGTTTCTCATTGTACCAAGGGGTTTATTAATATCATTTTCACAATATAAAATATCCATAGAAAAAATATTTAAATTAAACAAACTTGTTCAAATAAATGAAAGAGTTTCACCAGTATAAAATAGAGAAGTCACTTTTGAAGAAGCTATAGTGATGGAACCTCACACCTCTTTGGATAGGTATTCTCTTCCACTATAAACTCTTCCACAACATGAAAAATCTTCATTTAAAATTCTAATGGATGGATCACTTTTTAAGTTTCAAATTTTATTTTTCTACAGTTTTTTAAGGTGAATATGATCTTATTCCTCTACACAAAGAGGAATAAACATGGATAAACCTCTTCAAGTGATATATGCATCTATAGAAGCCAAAATTAATGGGTTCCAATGTTAAAATCCTTTTCTAATGTCATGGATTACCACACTGGTAACAGATTAAATGACCGTTTCTAAGTACATTAGGTGTTTTAGAAAAACACTTATATCAAGAACCACCATGAGAAAAATTATTTTTCATATTTCCCATAGTGTAATGATATGCTACCACATTGATAGAATGAAACTCTTGAAACACCTTACACAAATCATGTTTCATCGTGACCATCAACGCTCTATCACGTACATAAGTAAAACAAGGCCTCCTCAGCAAGAAAACATTTGGTAAAATATCTATATGATGTACCAAAACAAACCATTGAGACATAATGTTATCATTTGATAATATCTCAGATGAGAATTGAAAAATCTCATAAAAATGTTTTGATACTCTATCATTGTCCAGTCATCCTTCTAGAGTATGAAGAACATAGTGGACTTGACTAACATCTTATACTCTAGATAGAACTAGTCGTATGAATGTACTCTAATGTATTTCCACTATACCAACCCAAGATTCATTGTTGTTTCCATCATGTTTCACCATCTCCTTTATGGTCCATCAAATAGAATGCTAGAATTCTTCAAATTAATTTCATCAAGGGATTCAAAACCCCAATAATATGATCTATTATGTTCAACTATTCCATAGCCTCTTGAGGATCATTTGGTCCCTAAAATGGATAAGGATTCTTAAAATAGATTATTGGGAACTGATCTTCAAAACATCCCTCTGTGGAAGCATAACTGTAAACTAAATGGGAAATAGAAGTGGTGCATGTCCCAAAGCATGGAATTTTTTCATAATCAACTCATCCAGAATCTGGTCCACAAGAGGATTTACTCATAGTGGTTTAGCCGCAACATCCAAATGGATTTGATTTTCCTGTATTATAGGAGGCATGATAATATAAAGCATATGTAGACAACAGGGAAGACATTATATTTACCTTCAAAGAGATTAACATGGGGAATAATAATTCCAACAAATACACACAAAAAATTATTTTGATTTCTATCTATTGAAATAATAATATAGAAAATTCCAGATATAATCCTGAAGACCTATTTCCCTAACCATCCATGATGACATAAGGTCTAATAAGGTGATATATGTCCCAACACTCAATCATCACATCCTTTTAAGTCCCAACACGACTTCACAAATTCATATTGACATCAAGTCAAGAATCTTGACCTACTTTGGAACCAGTTTTTCTAGAACTATCCAAGTTACCCTGGAAACCTGATAACCTAGATGAACATGGAAATGCTTGAAGGGAAATTCTAATCCCCATGGGGTGAAGACATTAACCATTAATCATACAAAATGGGTACGGGAATGATTTTGTCACTAGAAATGCAGATGTAAAAGGGACAAGTCAATAATTCATACAAAAGAAACTCTGCTATAAGAAATGTCCCAGATGAAAAATAGTAAATATAATACTATGTACTATATAAAGGTTCCAAAATAAAAAAAATACTGAATTCCCAAAGTACTCCACTCACCAAATGCACAGATCGACAACTATAACCTCCTCCAAGAGATCGTTTCCCAGTACGCGATCTAGGAAAAAGATAATCTACAAACACTCAAAGGCGCAAGAAGGATGGGATAAAAATACTAATGGGATTAAAACCAAATATTAAATAAGAATATGTCTATATAAAATTATCCATGAATGTTCATATAATCTTTAAATAAATATTATTGTCATTTCAAAAGCATATTTAACCAAATCACTTTTTAGAATTCAAAAAGGAAGTAATTTAAAAATCCATGCTTCACATTTATAATGATGGAAGTACATTTCACATGATAGAATTACCATTAAACAAAAGGGTGATCTACACTAATGGAACTTTCTAATACTGTCTTAAATAAATACATTTATGTAATAAATGATTATATAAATCAAAAGGCATGTAATATTGGTCACTACATTGGAATTTTTACATTTGAAATACAGACAAGTGAGAAACATGGTCATATGTCAGGTTATGTATGATTATTCTAGGCTTTGTGAATTGAAATTTTGAAATTGGAAATATTTACATAATCCCCATTGGGCCTAAGGCCATATAGTACTCATTACCAATGCCTAAGGGATGTGATGTTCTTATATAATATTTTAGAACATTGTACGCCCTAATGTCCCTCCCGAAATAGCTCACTAGATTCATAAATCTTGCATGATCTCTAGTATAAAATAATGATTTGATGTTTAATTTAATACTATGTAAAAATAAAATTAAATCCTTTTACCAATTTTATATATATTTAATTTTTATTTTAATACCATAATTATTTTTAATACCAAACATGCATTTTCACCAAGATAAAACTCTAATGTTTCAACCAAATCCCACTTTATTCCATTTATAAAAAATAATGATTTGAATCCAATTATGAAATATCACAATCCAATTTCTTAATTAATTCAATAATTTAATTTTCAATAAATTACATAAATTTCATTTTAATCCCCCAATTAAATGTAATGAGGGCTCTAAAATATTTCCACCAAAATTGTTGCCTCAAATATATAGTAAAATTTAATTTATATAATTTCAATCAAATATTAAATTTAAATTTTGAATTATAAATCTCTTATGTTTCCAAAAACATACCCCATTTAAATGAAATTTTGTGTATTCAAATTTCATGCAAAAAACCCATTTTCCATTAAAACCAAAATTCATTGAATTTTTTTTTCCATAAAAAAATTGAAATTCATTTAGAAAAACCAATAAATATAATTTAATTTTAACAACATAAATTAAACAATGTAATTTATGGTTAATAAAAAATGTTCATCGTTATGGAACCACATACCTCGGGATCAATGAATATCGAATACAATGTCATGCACAAAATTATCCAATGGAGAAGAACAACAAGGATATATAAAATAATGTTCTGTTTAGATCCCATATAATGGTTATTAGGACAAAAAATCAATGTGGAGATTCATGGAACTTTATGGTGAAGAAGAGAGACCACATAATAATAAGAATTGAAAAATGAATCCTACAATTTGAAGATCAAAGGTCATTCCTCATGCATTGGATATCTTCATGGGCGGATCAATGGTGAAAAAAACCTTCTTGGGATCTATGAAGATAGTAGAAACTTTTATTAGGTCATACCAGTCCATTGGGGAACTAAAAAGGTTGTTCAAAAAATTTTATTCACATTTTGGATTAAATGGAATCCTATACACACTATTTCCTCGACAGAGGTGGACAATTTATTAAAACTTGGAAAAGGTGGTGTGCCTATTATAAATAGGTTTCTCTATGTCTCCCCATTGGGAAAATGTTTTGGTAAAACATGCCCCAGCCAAGTGAAGCCCACTATTTTAATTTTTCAAATTGATTTATAAGGGCCCAAGGTTTGGAAAACCATTCACATTCCCAAAAACATCCAAAAACAATAAAATTTTACTCGATGTAATTATAAAAAAAAATCCCAACACATGAATGTCCAAAAATAGGATATTAGAAACCCGTTAAAAAATAGCGTCATGTTACAATTAATTTCATGTATTTATTTAAATAATTTTCATTATATAGCACATCACATGGGATGGAAGGGGATTGGATATTATATACTCTATCTGCATATAAATAATCAATCTAAAATACGTTATTGTTTAATGATACATAAATGTATATGTGTAGAATTAAAATATATACCTTTTTCAAGTGAAGATATCACTAGTCATTCCTTTTGCTCTAGATATGTTGTTTTATCAACATGATGATTATTTTCAACACTGAGTTATTTTTTTAGAAATATATTTCTTAATAAACATGAATAATACATGTATTGTGAAATAATATATTACAAATCACTATGTTTGTAACAATATTATTCCTCATGAGGAATAATTAATGAATTCTGGGTTTCTTATTTTTTCATGGGTGGATAAATATTGTGGTGGATGAAATTTTAATTTGTCCTCAGAATCCATGCTATTATTATTTATAATAATAGTTTGAAAGCCTCTATGATCCTTTCAATCATACATTAATACAAATTTCATTTAAAAATAATCAAGTAAACTTGTGCTCCAATAGGGTCAATGGAGAGTTAATCAATATTTAAATAATTTTTTTAAAAAAATATATAATGTATATCATAATGTTACACTAATATCTTCAATATTTCGTTCTTATAACATGGGCACAATATTTCTCCTTGTTTCTACATCAACCGACATGTGCAATTGAGTGGTGATCCTAATGTAACTAAAAAATGGAAATTTTTTGTTTGTAAATTTTTACATGAATTGTATCAAGACATTAAATTCAATCCTGAACCTCTTAATATAATTTTTTTTGTTAACACCGTCATTCCATGATGCTTTTATTTTTATGGGAAATAGGTTATTCACATTTTTCTATTTACTTAGCTTCGACATTATTTAAATATTTCTACTCAATATAGGTATCATTGTTATGTGTAAAAAATGTATTTAATCCATAATGCATTCCTCATAATTTTGAGAAACCAATTCTTCAATAGGATTAGGAGAATCAGTACGTACATAAACTTGTTGATCAATAACCCTGGGTGCATCTTCATTTTGAGAAACCAGTTTTTTTTAAAGATTGGGTGCATTTAAATGTACATAATCCATTTTTTATGAAAATGTTGAACATTATTATGTATTACAAAAATTCAGTATTGAATAAATAATAATATACGGTAAAATAGTTTATATTAAAAAATGGAATGACTATTTATCTCGCCATTTATAATAAATGTTAAAAGGATTATAACCATTTATTAAGAATCTAAAAGCAATCATCATGGTATTTTATAACATACAATTCCTCATATATTTTTGTATTTCCAAAAAATTATTATGAAAGATCAATGAAAGGATCATCCATAATTGAATTGAAATCAAAGCCTTCAGATGTTCTAGTCAATATTAGAACAATTGACCACTTTCTGTTTGCACGATTTGGAACATAAAAGAACATGACTACAAGTGATTCAGTTATAAATGTATCATCTATGTAGCATTCCATATTGAAACAAAAATTATAAAATCAAAAGACATTAATTTTAGTTATACTCAATTTATTAACCTATATGTAATAAAATATCTAATCATTGAAATGTATGAAATATTCACTTATATTGGATGTCATTAAATTGTACCAAAAACATGTATCACTTCATCAACGTATGTAACTCCACTATATTCATAGTAATTCATATATAATGTTTCATTATATGAAATGTATTATCATTAATTACGTAACCATTATAAGATAATACATGCACACTTGGTCCTCTAGATATAAATCAATGTTGTTCAAAAATTGAAAACAAACATTCATTTGAAACCTTAAAAATATGTTCCACAGAACATCCAATAAACTATTGATTATGTGTATTTGATAGTTTAATATCATCAGTAGATATATTAAAAATCAATTGAATTGAATTTTGGGATTTAAAATATGTGCAATCCTATAAAATAGTATTAAAATGTAATGGTTTATCTTCTCCCGCTATGTAATAGTTGTTGTGAAAATAAATATAGTGAATATTAATTAACCCACAAGTTGACCGATGTGATGTGATTTTTATAGAATAATAATTCCATATCAGATTGACATTTAGTATAGAATTCAACAAGATCCTCAACAATATATCACTCTGAATTACACAATTATGGAAAAAATAAATATTTAATATATCCTTAAAAACATTTTTTTATTTTCAATGAGATATATAAATATATAATGTACAAGAAAACATAGTAAAATTTATCTAACCACACAAACCATTATGTAAATTGTCTTATCCAAGAACGAATGTGGGAATAACATCAACAATTCACTCAATATGATCTCAATTTACTTATCCATTGTTAGTAACTTCTTCATTCCAGTTATATTTTTTCATATATAAATTAATAACAAATAGGGCTTGGTTAATATATTATGGGAACTCGTTTTATAATGTCAATGTAATGTTGCATGCATTAGAACATGAATCAAAACTTCAATGCCATTTCATTTCTATCCCATTAACATTAAATTAGTCCCGGACATGATCTTCTTGATATTTTATGAATACCCATCAAGATTCTTCACATCAATCAAGACGATTAAAAACTAGAACCACTCTTGCATGGAATTAGTGTATGTAGCTGGAGTTAGAAAATATATCATTCAGCCTTTAATGGCACCATTTCATTATGTATCACCATGTCAATCATTACCAACCAATCGTAAATTTCATCCTTTTATTTTCTATGTAAATTTAGTATTGTTCAAATGAGACTATCTAATACATATTTTTCAACATGCTAGACATAAATAAAAAGAAAAACATACATATAATTATGTTATATGATTTCAACAAATATGATCAAAATTTTCTACTATATTTTACAGGGCTTTTAAAATATGGGTTTCTAAAATAAATAACCTTATATATTACATTCTTATATAAAATTTATCCTATTAGTATAGATAAAATTATACCTTCTTATAATCTATCATTAAATGATTTCATCTAATATTGGTATTTATTTCTTTAGAGTATATATATGTGTTGTCCTAGAAACATAATATTTGATGAATGAATTAACCTAATTGAGTGTGTACATTTTTCTCAAATTCGATTGCCCTAAATTCCTCTAATAATATATGTTAACATATTTCCATAAGTAGGAAAATCATTTATTATCCCATACTACATAGCTTTAAAATTTTAATTTTCATTTCTTTAAGAATCGTCAAACATTACAACTAATTACCACATTAATTTCAAATTCATAGTAAATGGGCCCAAATAAATATCAACATTAATACCAAGTTTCTTTTAACTAAATAAGATGATATAACATGTCGTTTTTCAATTCATTGTTAACCATGGTGGAATGTTATAATTTTCCAACATAACTATCCCTATATTTTGAGTTCTACATTGTAATCTAATGGGATTCACTCCATTAGTAGATACCACAAGATGATGGTGTCTTGACTCATTTCAAAATTTATGATATCCCTGATCTGTTATATTACACAACAGAGAGTCTACGTGGTGATAAATTTTCCCATATTTATATATATTATCTTAATTTCATGTTAATTTTCATGTTGTATCCTCACTTTTTTATATGTTTTTAAACATTGGATTGATTGGAATGTACCATAAAACTCTCAAAACAATTTATTCACCATTCTTGAATCAAGATGCACAATACCAAGTGATTTTTTTATGTTATTCATAGTTTTTTCAAAATAGTATAAAATCATTTTATGCACATGTTTTCATTTATAGATCATACCCATTGGACATATAATTAATTTAGTTCTATATTCTTTTTGGGGAATCATATATTAAATTACTGGATGATAGTATTCAATGGAGAAAATATTTTAGTAAAGCTAGTTTCAATTCATAAATTGCCAAGATTTACACTTTATAGCTTCAGTTTTGTTTACAATGATGTATATTTAGTACAACTAGTATATATTGGTTTTTTGGAAAAAAATATCTTCTAAAACTCTATTGGTTGATCAGGAAGTTAATATTAAATTTCAGGGTCCTTTTCTTCAATGTGATATCCTCTATCATCACACCTATAATAATATCATCAATATGTTCATTATTATTTTACAAACTTATAACCATATTAGATTATCCATTAAACACACTATTATCTATGTAACTTGCTATATTTAGTTTTTAACTATGTTTACTCTCGCGTTAGTTAAATTGATCTATTATGTGATAGTTCATGTACTCATATTACTCCTCTCAACTAATTAGCCTTTCATAATGACAATTTAAACACAAAAACGGTATACATGATGGGTTATATGCATGGTCTTCTGCAAATTTTATGAAACCCATCATCATACACTTCTTTCATATGACTAGAATCCATCCATGTTTTATATATATTGATCCTATTATATTCGATAATAATAATATTTAATGAATTAAATAAATACATTAAAATTAAGAACATATAACCCTAAATTTATATTCTTATGGAATTATTTATGCTAGAAAAAACTATTTTTCTATTATAATAAGGGATATATGTAATGGGTTGAGATTGATTTGTCCTGTTATAAATCATTAAAAATGGAATGTGTGATATCTATAATGTTACAAATAATCTAATTAAATTTTCATCAATTGGAAAACAAATAAATCAAGGTTTGTTTATGTAGCTTTTATAGGAGGGAGTAAAGCTATAGGGAGGATTTTAGGATCATTCATTTCATGACTTTGTACATGGTTGGCCAGGTGGTGTTTTGGTGATAGGATACATAAGAGATGAACATTGTCTTTTATTAGATGATGGAAATGATGATAGGGACCATTATCCTAGCCTTAAGAACCTTAAATTTAATGGTACACTTGAAATGAATTTGGGTATAACTAATAAAACTTTGGGATATTCTTAATGGGAGGCACATATAATTTTCACTGCAAAAAGGGTCATAAATATGACACAAAAAATCTAATAGAATTATGAATGAATTTAGTGTGGTCAAGAGAAGAAAAATATTAAAAAAAGAGTCCCACATACTAATTGGGGATGAGGATGGGATGAAAATATATGTAATCGTCAATGGGGTCATTAGGGGGATGATACAACAATGAGTGAAAATTTAGACAACCCATCGTATGTGTGAAATGTATTTTGGCGATGATAATCCCATTATTATAATTCTTACTGCATCTCAACATCATTTGGGCACTTTCATTTTAGTGGGATAATAGATTAATTCTAATGTTGAACAAGTATGTTCAAATTTCATTCCTATTCAATGAATAATTATTTTTTAAATGGAATTTTAATAAAGGATCATAGATCACAAATTATAGGTTTTATCAACAAAGTAGGGATGTCCTAGAACCAAACAAGGGGCTATCTAGAGAGACTATAATATTCAATAAAATGTGCCAATGTGATACTTTCATTTTAAAAAACGGGATTTATCAATGAAATACGAGGATGATCTATTTTAAAATATTCATATACCAATGGTTTAGAACTATTGGTATAGGCCACATAACCATTGGTATAGGTTATACTAATTGTTTGGGGGCCCATTGGATTGTTTTTCATTGGTATAGACCTATACAATTGGTTTTGGTAAACCGTTGGTATAGGTGGGGTTTACCAACTATTTAAAAACTCTTGGTATATGCACTATGAAAACCTAATATCATCACATTGCAAATTCATTGGTATAGATAATTCAAAAACCCCTTTGTTGGTTTTGAATCATGGACCTCCAGTTTATATTTCAAACACCTAACAAATAATATAATATTTTATTTGGATACATAATATGAAATAATATGTATATTAATATTTATATTTTTAGGTATCTTTTATGTATTCAATTTCTTTTGATAAAATAATTCATTTAAAATATAAAAACCTATACAAACTGTTCGGAAAACCATTTGTATGGACCTATAAAAATTGGATTCTAAACAGTTGATTTTGGTATTTTGAACTCTCAGACTATTACCAATGGTTTTGGAAAATCCATTAGAGTAGGTATATTAAATTTACGTTGTTGTGATGGTTTTATATAAAATGTTGGTATAACCATCACATATAAAGAGGGTTTTGGGAAAACCATCGGTATAATTTCATTTTTTATAAGATATGACATCAGTTTGTTTAAAACCGTTGGAATAGCTATTACCTATAGAAATTGTTTTTCCAAAACCATTAGTATAGGGTAATATTGTGGTTTTCATACCAATGAAAATATACACCATGTAAGAACTGTAAAAAAAATTTACTCAAAAGGATCACCATTGCATTACGGTTCATCAATAAATTATGCTTCCCATATCAGATATAAATGAAATCCAATAGCTTTAGAAGTATGAATAATGGAACTATAAATAATATTAATTCCCTAATGTAGATATATAGAAACACGGGTTAAACCATTGGTATAGGGTCATTTTATGATACATGTACCAACAATTTTTCCTAAACCAATGTTAATGGACTGTTGGTGTTAGTCACGTTTCTGGTAGTGTTGAAAATAGATTGATCCATGATTACTAGTAAGCTGAAAGACTAGAGAACACACTACGATGTATTAATAAATTTCATAATCACTATACATTGTGATTTAATTGTGACATTTTTTCCATACATTCTCAAGGAATAACATCAATCCAGTGAATAATCCATGGACTTCATTCACTTTTGGATCCCACAAAAACAGATAGAAGTCTTGCATGTTATGGAAATGAAACCCCGATGTTCAAGTACAACAATATCCAATACAATAGATCATCTTCCATTGAGGAATGCATCGACATTAATTTTATTTATATTGGATGGTGGGGGTCCACTTAAAGAAGGGAGAAACCAAAAAGGGTTCATGGAGTCGAATCTCTTTATTCCTCAAAATTTCATTCCATGATACAGATCGCTTGAACCAAAAGACACATATTTTAAATTATTGTTAAAAAATACTTCTTATCTTCTCTCTGATATAAAGAATGCTATGGTACGGTAGGATTATACTATATAAGCGGGGATAGAAGATGTTCAAATCGATAATAGAGACAAAAAACCTTTCAACATCTCCACAATCCTATTGGAAATTGGGTTCTATACATGTTAGATGATCCTGGCCCCATACTGGTAAAACATTTCCTGTATAGGAGTTTATTCATCATTAATGAAGATGTGTAACAATTTATCCTCATTAATATCTCTTATAATTTGGAACTACATTAAATTGAGTATTCAGATGCAGTATTTCAATAATAAAGATCAATCCATGGGGGGAACCATTTGGTGACATAGGTTGTTCTAGAAGTCATTATTTTCATTTATCATTATTCTATGGGGTAACATATTCCTATAATTCACCACATATAATCTGTAACATTGATTATTCGAACACAATTTCTCGTTGTCCATATTTTTTTTTGAAATTAATACCTTGAATAATCCTATAATACCATTCCATGAACCATAGATCTAGTTTATCAGAAAACCATCTCATATTATTATCATTAAAATTTGAGAAAATAATTTAATCCTCTCAATCACAAACCAAAAGGGATGTAGACATCATCCAAAATTTATAAACATGCCATGGGGCACTACAAAGCAGGAATTTGTATTTATCTCTGATCTTCGAAAAGTTTCCATTTCAATGAAGAACACCAATTCCATATAGGAATTTTTATAAAAAGCTATGCTGGGGGATAAAGACTATATCGCAAAATCCATTATGGTGGTAAAATTACGATTTAATTATATGAGTGCATGTGGAACCGAAATTATGAATTGGGTGTTATCCTTTTTTTTCTAAAACATGAATGTTGATCATGCACTTGTATTTATTGCACATACCCCCATAAGGTTTTGGGATTCATATATTAGCTCAAGAAAATTAGTGATATTTTTTACATCGTTAATATCCCACCAGAACTTCTCATGGTGAGAGTGAATTTTTTCAAAAAAAAAGTCAGGTAGCTTAAATAATTACATATTATTAATTGGAATCGATTTAGATAAATCCATTATCTGTTTTTCCATCCCTTCTTTAGTGTCCCTATTAAAATTTATCCCCTCAATTTTATTGCCTAAATTGTCGATGATACATAGGAGAATAACTATTTTAGTTGACCAAAATTCATGTGGATCCAAATATATTTATTGTGTTTATCAACAACCTTAATACACATATTTTATAAATGTTTCACTATTCTACAAATAATTCTCTCTGAGGCTAATGAAAATTATGTATTTACAATAATTATCTAATTTATTTAAATTATTTCTCATGTTTTTTGATAATATTAAAAATAGATATGCATTATAAAATAGTTTTCCTTGCAAAAAATAAAACTAATATAAAAAAAGATATGAGAAATAGGTGGACCTCTATTGTAAACCATCCCCTCATGAAAAAATTGGTCTTTAGGTTTCATATAAATTAAATAGTAAAAAACACTATCCATATAGAAACAATGAATATGGGAATGTGGGTACCCATATTGACCTCATTGGAATGGGCAAAGCATTGAGAGAGTATAAAACTAATATTCATCCAGAAGGAGACTGAAGAATGTTTTTTAAAGATTCATAAGATGATTAATAATATTATAATTCTCTATTGATTTAAATAATTATGTATGGAATACCAATTTGTAATTTTCCATTTCAAAATTTATTACGAAATAGAAATTATTAATTGTAGTTAAATTTATTTTATTTTGAATTATTGATATATTTTGAAAATTAGGTTATTATTGATTAGACCTTATTATACAATGCATGTGATTCTGTCAGGGACTTTTATGGGAAAATTAATTAGTACTAATGGAAGATTAAATCATTTCATTAAATCGTTTCCTATGAAATTAACTTTATATGCCACATAGGAATCTTGGAGTTAGGAATTTAAAAATTTTGAACAACTCACTATGACCAATTTTGTATTAAATCCATTATAAAAACATGTATAAGTAGATTCATGAGATTAACTCACACATCATTGGATAAGAATGGTTTGATTCGTCAATGAAGTTCAAGGCATAGATGTGAAAGATTTTGACTTCCATGAGAAATCTTAAATTGGTAAATGAAATTAGTTCCCATATATTTGAATTAATATAACCAAGAAGCAGTTTTTAGCGCATTCCCAAATGTGCATATCAATATGTTTTTTATTAGCTTGAAATTAATAATTTCTAAAAAATAGTTTTTATCAATGATAGATTTTGGTGCTGATAAAACCTATCATTATTAGAAATAAAATTATAGGAGATAAAGAAATATTTAGTAGATATAATATTATTGTGCGGATAAATAAATGTATTATGAGCACTTATCATTTTAGAGGAGATAAAAACTATTTGTAATATTGTAAAAAATATATTGATATAATATATAATAAAATTTAATTAATTTTTAAAAAATAAACAATAAGTAACATTATTAATGAATAGACAATCATAAATGCGTTATATTAAAAGTTGAGTGAAATTTAATAATTCAAGAAAAATATATTCCAAAAATATTTAAAAATGATGAGTTTTATTAATTATATAAATTATTAAAACAATTTAATTGATTATATATTATAATTAAGATGAATACATAGTTAAAATATTAAAACATTTTTAATATGTTATTATTTTTTAAAAAAATTTATATTACATAAATGACGAATATGTACAAAAATTTGATGAAAATATTATAAAAGTAACTTCAATAAATTAATTACAATGACTCAAATCATTTTCAAAATTTGACAAAATAATATTAAAAAATGAATGAGAATTAATCATATCAATCAAAAACTTGTTTATAATATTAAAACATTGTATATACCTATGTAAAACATTAATGATTGTTTGGATAATTGTAAAAACATAAGAAAATGCAAATAGGCTAAGAAAGTGGATTTCAATAAAATAATTATAAATATTTCAATCATTTTAAATGTATTAAACCTTAATTAATGATATTAAATAAATATTAACCATATAAATATATAAAAATCATAGAATATTTAAACGTACTATATTATTCATTATTAAAAAATATTTAAAAAATAAATAAATTCACAAAATATTAAAAAATATGAAATATTCCAAATTAATAATTATTATTCAATGAAATTAAATTAAAAATGAATATATAAAATAGAATTAAATAAAAAATAATAAATTGTGATTCCATAGTATTAATTATGTCAATTAAACACTCATTAAAACTATGGACTGAATCCTAACAAGACACATGGGGGATTTATGTCACATGTGGTGACTTGGGTAGGACATGATGAGGGCATGATGTGGGAAGGCAGGGATGAAGGAATTACATTGGCCTGGTGATACAGAATGGATGATGCAGGCACGAGGTTTTTCTGATCCTTTTAAATGTGTTATGAAGTCACATGTCCATGGACCTCTAGGATATGAAACGTATCTTCCTCTAACCAGATAGAAAGAGGCCTATGCTTAAGAAAAAGAAAAACATTCTCATAAAATTGAATAAAAATTACAAAATTAGATCATATATATATATATATATATATTAGGTACTCAAGGATATAAAGACACAAAAACACACACACACACACCTCATCCATTTCCCAATGGGTAGTTCATTGCCCCTCGAGGGATAACCCACCCATATTCAATAGGCCCACAGACCTCCTCTTTTAATTAATGTTGGCCAAAAGACCCCTCCACAGGATACCCAGACCTCCATGTCCTAAAGTCCCCATTCTTATCATGCACTTCTATATGAATTATCACGACTGATTGGGCCTCCCTTTCAATCTAGTTATGGACATTCCCTGACCATGCTATGGGCATCCTATATCTCACGGAATGTCATGGAAGATTTCCATAGACAATTATTAGAGCACCACCATTATTGTCAAACATGTGTTCATTAGTCCCAAAAATAGGTCAACAAATCCTACAACAACATCATCTCGACGAGCATTATAGACAATTTGACAATGAATCCAATGATGTCGCTCAACTCCTTCAATGCCAACAATACCACTGTATGAATCCCTCATCAGTGATGGAGCACCCCAACCATCACTCATTGGTCGAGTTTCAGGGCATGACCATAAAATAATTGATGATTAATCATCTCCCATCATACATCCAAAATCATTAAATCCAACACCTTGGATGTCGTCCCTAAAACCTATTGCTTGAATCATGTAGTGATCCCTCCACTGACCACGCAATCCAACACTCACAATCTCCCTATGGAACTCACTATCGAGACTGTAATACAGGACCATCAACATCCCCATATTCCATTACAGTCGTCATGAAGCACATCCCAATTATTTACCTTTTATACAAAAACAAATAAATAGTGTTAGGCATGACGTACAATGGGGTTCAATTTTAGCGAAAATTATTGTTGTTTGGAGATGGTCTTATAGGAATCAATTGTATGGACTTCAAACCTATTAAAAATATGAAAACATTACAAATAAAAATGAATAAATATAAATATTATAAATTTAAAAAGTATTTTAAATATGGATTCTTATTAAATAAATATGTTTAAATAATAAAATATTATTAAATTCCAAATATAATTAATATTATTCTATATAAAAAATGAAAACAAAATAATAAATATTATAAGAAATGAATGATTAAATGGAATAAAAAAATAAAATAAATCCTTCCATAACATTAATTACATGGATTTGAAACAAATAAAAATGAGTAATATTAAATAAATAATAATAATTATTATTATTAATAATTATGGAAGTATACACTATATTGGTTGTATATAGAAAATATAATATGTTATTAACCGTTATAATTTTTAATAATTGTTAATATTTTATTATAGAATTACATATTTACATATTTAAAAATGTATAAATAAATATCATAATTATATATATTACCAATCTATTAAATTAATATATAATAAAAAAATTGTTGAAAATATAAAAAATCGAGAGATATGAGAAAACAATAAATATTATTATATCAATAAGCTGACAAACATGTACACACATACATTTGCATGGATATACTTGAACACATACATACACAAAGTACCCATACACATATATAAAAACACATACACATAAGCGTAGGCATATAAACATACTCATACATACAATTATATAAAAATTCATGCCCATATTATCATGTGTATACATACACATATATAAATACACATACAACATAAAAAATTACAGATACACATACATATACTCATACACATGTGCGTACACATACAATTGTATATGCATACCCATAAACTTTCATTTTATTATGCATACACATCCATTCAATTTACATACATATGCGTGCTCATACATACACATCTATACATATGACTATACACACACATACAACATTATCATACACATATACACATATTCATGGACATACACATGTTCATAAACATAGTGAAAATCAAAAACATTTACATACATGAAAAAAATACATAAACATAAACATATATACATACAAATACTCATACATATACACATACGCATACAAACACATTCAAATGCACATAAAGAAACACATAAACATGCACATACAAACATACGTACATATGTGAACATACATATACATAGAGTATAATTATTAAATACATACACATACACATACACATACCCTTAAACATACACATAGGTATAATATACACATATAATTACTTGTATCTATATACACATGGACACACTCACACATAAAAAATATAAACGTACATAAACACGCACACACAACACATCCCAACATAGCAATACAAAGACAACACATACATAATCATACACATACAAGCCTAGAGATTCACATTCACAAACATATATTGTTAAATTATTTAATATGAACAAAATATAAAAATTTAAATAAGAATAACATATTTTAATAAATATAATCATCTATATAACATATAATTGTTTCAATAAAATAATAATAAATAATTTTTATATTAATTATATAATAATTTTTCAATTAAAATATATAAATATACTGTTATAAATTTTTTTCAATAATATAAATTTGATTGTTTTTCAAACATAAAATAATGAAAATAAGATTCAATTTTTATTAAATTTTTTATAAACAATTTATATATATTATTTTCACATATATATATATTTGATGAAAATATGATATTTTATAAAAATATATAAGAGTGCATATATATATTTGTATATTAACATTTTAAATGTGTTATTTGGAAACCCTAAACAAAAATTGATAACAATTGTAGGAATTTTATCTGTTTTACAAAAAAACATAGAGAAATGGAAACCTATTATTAGGAATTTCTTAGTAGCATCATTGAATATTGCATTATATGCTGTAGTGTGATAAGAATATAATAAAATTGAATTGATAATGGGTGAAATTTTATATTAAATTGGTTGATAAAATTATTTGAGAATATTAATATAGTATTAAATTTGTAAAATAATGATTTATAACATGATCGTTACATATAACATATAACAATACATTATTTTTTTATCCCTATGTGGAAAAAATAAATAATTTTTTGCACCTGATTGTTCATGTTAGATAACTCAACATCTGAGATCAGTTGTATGACACTACATGTTGGCATGGAGGGAGCTGTCACAACATGCCCCCTTTTCTATGATACTTCCGAGGTTATTTCACTTCTAAACTGAGTCTATTATACTATCATCTTCATTGTGAATCATCCAGGGTAGTGGTGAATGAATGGTAGGGGTCAATCAAGTCATTACCAATCACCTCATTATTAATGGGTTTCTTCTAGTGCGGGGAATTATACAACTCGGAGTGGTGACTTCCATATCCATCTTCATCCATATGGCATGGCAGGAATTGTCGATGGGGCGCCGTTGAAGATTGTTTGAGAATGGGTGGTGACTGTGGTAGGCATAGCAGATGGGGCTCTATGAAATATCATTCTATAAAGTGTGGTGAAAGTGGTAGAAATTTTAGATTGGTTGTTGTGGTAGATCATCAGAGAAAGGGATGTGACGGTGGTAGGTGTTGTCAATGGGTGATGTGGATAGTTGTCTGAGAAGGGGTGGTGACAGCCATATCCACATTTTCTAAATTTGGCCTGGTAGGAATTGTGGATGGGGAATGATGATAAGTTGTGTTTTTAACTATCATAGTGGGCGTTGTTTATGGGGTGTCATGACAGATAGAATTGGAGGTGAAAGTGGTAGGCATTGTCAATGGGGCGTGATGGCTCATCATTTGAGAATAGACTATGACAGCTTTATAAATCATCCACACATATTGCCTAGATGGTGTGGATTATGGGGTTCCATGGATGGTTTTACAAGAATGGTCATATCCATCTTCCCCCCATTTGACCAGGTAGGAATTTTCGAGGGGGTTCCATGGTAGGTTTTCAAAGAGCGGCCAAGGAAACCCATGTGGAAAGAGGGAAACGGGCTGCATCAGGGCATGGATCAAGGGAAAAGTGACATGAAATGCATTAATATATAAGTATATATTGAAATACTTGTATAAAATAGCCTTCAGGGACCCTAACATCATCTTCACACTAGGATCAATAAAAAACTGACAAGAAAATCATGTCAATGTATGGTACACAAGGCATACCTTGACTTATATTTTTGTAACTATAAATATAATACATTACAAATTATTTAAAAATTACTAAAACAATTATTTCTTTAATATTAAAATATTACATTATATATCACATATGAATCATAAATCAGTGATAATAATTATTTATAATGAAAATAAAAAATATTTTCCACCAATTAAATTTATTAAATCATATATAATATTTTTGTAACATATATTTATATATATATAATGTATTATGTTATTCATTGTAATAAAAATGTGTCTATCATTATATATACAAAAATTTAATATGTTTTAAATATAATCATTCAATGTGTGATCATTTATATTTAAACATTATATTAAATTCATCTTTACCAAATTCAAGATATATATTTGTTTATTTTGTAATATATTTTAATACTATAAAAATATTTATTCTAATTATTAATTGACATAACATAGGTCAAATATATTAATTTTATAAAAATATATATTTATGAATATAGTATATGATATGAATTAAATATGTTACATATTTTTATTAATGAATATAGTTGATATAGTTGTATTATAATATATTGTTGTTATGATATGATATTTATTTTATTTATAAATAAATATTATATAATGAAATTGATATATTATATATCAATTACATATTTCATTATATAAATAACTTTTAAAGTGTTTTCATAAATACCTTTTGTACAGGTTAAGTGGGAACCCTCTAAATGGCCTCATCCATAAAAAACCAATAATCCAAATCAAACACCAAGCCAAATTTCAAATGAAAAATTCTTTATGTGATTTTAAAATTATCCTAGTTATTGGGTTGGTTGGATGGTGTGATGTTTCCTATATTGATGACGGTATTTATGATATATGTTCTAGAATTTTTTGTTTCCCAAAAAAGGCTTGTGAGTGATGGTGGATACAACATCAGTACTCATATAAGGATTAAGTATTAAATCTTCAACATGATACTATATTCTCTTTCTTTTGGTTTTGTTTGGGGTGTTTTTGTTAAAATGGTCATTGTATAAGAGCATCTCTTAGCCATTGGATGGTATTGTTCAGTGCTTAGGTGTTTTATGATGGATTCAGATTAAGTGAAATCATTTGATGGGTGAATAAAAGTAATGGATTTGTTGTATTCGATGAATCATTCACAAATTATACATGATGTTAACATAACGACTAATAAAATTCCATTAAATATTGAGATACAAAATTCCATAACCTTGAGAGGATATTCTTCATGTAAAATTTTTTATTAACTTATATCATATCTTATGAAATGAAAGCTCATTTTGGAACCTTTCTCAACATATTAATTAATAATACATAACTCTTAATGCACCCAATATATTTATCTTCTCCCAAAACTGTATCATCATGGTTTATAAACTACATTACATTGTGTGAGTCATGATTTACATTAATAAAAAACGTAAATCCTAATTTCTTCTACACATGCTGAGAGATAAAAATATCCACTGACACAAAATCATGAACAATTCTTATAGGATGGTCTATTCTCATGATCTCTGATATTAAATCCCTCATTTTAAACCTCTCAATAGGTGAGAGGGTTGAAAATTTAAGAAGATAATGAAAATATAACATGTAGAGGTATATATTTCCCATCAATAATAAAAATAAATAAGAAATGAGAATCATGGTGTATGGGCGGTTAATATCACATTATATTCTATTTTAAGAGTGACTTAAAATAGGATCGGCACTGTATAGTCTCTATTTTTTTCTTCCCATATTAATGATTAAAAATTTTCCCATCATCATCAAAGAATATTTTCTTCTACAACCATCACAGGGAAATAGTCTATAAGATAACATCTATATAAAAGGGATACACGGATAAAATTACAGAACATTAATAAATTTATTCAAATCATGGTTGTTGTGACAAAAAATTCCCAAAACATTTAACATCCCAATATGTTTAATTTTTTACAAATAATAAATAATTATTATCTAAAGATAAATATTTTTAGATATAATAATATATCATTATCTTAAGAAGATGATCTCATTCCATGCAAGTAAAATAAAAATCAATATATTTTCAATAATAATTCTAAAGTACATAGATTGATGCAGGATTATTAGAATATCCTGATTGAGTGTCCCAAAATAGGGGATATATTTTTATAATATTTTTAATCATGTAAATAAAATATTATAATTCTCATTTGAGAATAAATATTTTGATGGTGTTTTTTATTATATATAAGAATAAAATTCATGTAGAGAGGTGAATTAAAAGTGTATTAAAATATCATACCATCAATGAGGTTCTTATAAAAAAATTTATTTGGAACTTCAAATCTTTGTTAAAGTGAATTTGATTTAAAAAACAAAGAATATCATTATGGGAATAATAGACTTATTATATATATGATTAAAAACATGATAATTTTATTTTGCAGATGAAATGAAGATATGTTTGACATGGGGGATATTTATTTATTTTTATCCTAATACCCATACTTTATATCATGGATGATTGACTGGAAAAAATAATTCATGTATGTTTCAAATTTGTTTTCATTACCACCATAAACACAAGACGAAATTTCTTATTAATAGTAAAGTAATTCCATCTTGAACTAAATCACATACATGGTGAGATATTCTTAATATAATTTTATAATGTATGATGATTAAATTATAGGTAGCCTAATTAATAATGATCCTAAAAAATATCTTATATACACCCTATTTTCGTATGATTTATTCCAGAAACTATTTCTAAGAAAACATGTTATTTGTAGTTTCTGTAGATAATTTTAATAGATGATGTTCAAAAAAATTAAAATATTAAAAATCATATGGTTCTAAATCCACTAAATGTTACAAAATATGAAAAAAACATTAATTTTATGTAGGGGAGAGGTGGGGATGCATGGAACAAAGAGCACATTAACAACTACCTAGTAATGTTTTAGTAAGGAACACATTGTGGGGATAGATTTGTTATATTTCATGAAAATGTATGTTGGGGATTCTGATATTCCCATTATTCATCACCTAGATACTGAAATTCCCAAATTTTATCTTCAATTATGAAGACAAATGATTAGGTTTTTTGGGATAGATTTATAGGGCAAGAAATATCAATATTGAAGACAAATTTATTACATGTGTCCAGGAGGGGATTTGATTGAAGGTTTCTGGGAAGAATCCCTAAAATAATCCTCTATATAAATCATTTTTATGTTAATCATAATTGGTTGAATTATTGAAAAATGTAATTTTTCTTGTTGAAATTAAATTTATTGATGTGGGATTCTATGATAATAAAACACTATGATAAAAAAAGTGCATCATGAAATTGTAGTCAGGTATGAATTTACACAATCATTTCAGTTTGAATGATATAATATTACGAAAATGGAATCCACATCATTCATAACAATTAGAACATTCATTTAAAAACTAAAAAATTAATGTTGAATTAGAACATCTCAGGGATATATTCCCTTGAATCATTGGAATTGTTTGACAAGGGATAGAGAATGTCCAATCATTTCAGGGACAAGAAATTCATTGATGATAATTAATATATAATATAAATTTATTACAAGGAATAAGAAAACATGTTTCTACACATTATAGTGTGATTTATTCAAAAAAATTCGTCCAGTTATTGTCTATTTGAAATATTCAACTTAAAAATACATTTTTAAATTAAAAATTTTTCCTTTTATTATTATGTGCATTAACCATTATCGGTTATCTAACTATATTTTCATATTGATTCAATATAAGAAATTATTGGAAATAAAATATATCTACCATTCCCTATGCGAATGTTTTTTATTTTATATTGAATTGTGCTACTTTTTATAGGTTTTCAATGAAACTACATTACTAGATGGGAGGTTATATTTGAAATTCATAATCAATTTATTAATGAATTGATAAAAATTGGTGTTATCATAGATTATGAGTTAAAAATTACTTGCAGGAAGTCATAGGTTTTGTTTATGTGGACCCTTTAGTCAAAATACTCACACATTGCATTAGATTTATTTGAAATTGAGTCATTAAAATACAAGAATGACTTAAGGATAATATTTATAAATAAAAATTAAAATATGAGTATGTTTGATTTGTTTTTAGTGAGTGAAAAATATTTTTAAATAAAATATCATTTCTAAACTGAAATCGCACACATTAAGTCATATCGATCCTGTCATGTTTTCAATAGATGTTTGAAAAATTCCTACACATAAAAAATAACAAATATATATATATATATATATGATTATATTAATATATTAAGAAAAAATAAGAATGAGTGTTTATTATTTGGTGATTGAAAAATATTTCTATAATAAATATCAAATTTAAACTGAAAACATATTTTAACTAGTACTGATAACACCATGTTTCAGATTAATGTATACATGATTCCTACATTCCAAAAAATGACATATGGGTCATTTTCCAAAGTTCCACAAAAATTTTAATGTTTTTTTATCTCTAATATATGTTTTTCGTATTCATTTTATTATATAAATATCATTTTAAATAGATGAAAATTCCTCAATTCCCTTATAAATTTAAAACATGCACTACTAAACATAAAATGGTCAATTGAAAAATATATTCCATCATGAAGCATAGAAATAGTACATGAGTGCATAAATCTTATTTTAGGCATTACTGATAATTTTTTGGCTATCATCTTCATCTATTAACATAGCACTAAATGGATAAATAAAAAATATTTATCAGCAATCTAATTTTTTCGTGACCTTTATAAAAAATAACTTTAAAAGTATCCAATAAAAATGATTAGGATGTAAACTAAGATAATAAATAACTGATTAAAATGGTTAATAAATATGTTGTTGAATGTCACCTATTCATGATGTATGAATGCATTCTGAGACAATGTTTTTTTACATTCATTTATTTAAAAAATCAATTTCCTTTTTTAAAAAAAATTATATATTTATGGTCTTTGACGTATTTAAAAAATTTAAAAATATTGATTAATAAGTATTTTAATTGAAATTGTAATTATTAATGAAATTACCTAATTGGGGATTCTAGTTTATTTGGGGAATAAAATATTTTTCATAACATTCCAAATCTATTACACAGAATCATTTCCATTATTTTTTTTCAATGATTTATTAACATAGTGATATATAAATTTCGTTTGATAAATGTTTTGAGAGATGAATATTATTATTTATACCATAATAATTATCATTGTTTAGATATATATTGGATTTGTGTCCTTGAGTAAAATCCTCTTGAAATGATTTTTATTTTATTTAAACACAACCCTATCGTAATTTTTTTATTAAACCAAAATAAAAAATTTATGAAATTAGTTTTTTTCTAAAATGTTGTATGTAGCGCATTATAAATTCATAGAATCCATCATGTGCAGTCTGTTTTGAAGATCCATTATGATGTTTTGTTAAAATAATGATTTTTATTTGATGAAAACTAGCTTTTTATAAAATATTATTATTGTATATTGGGTGAAAGAAGTGTTTTAGGATGTTTATAACTTGTATATAGAGTTTTTTCTGAAAATCCGAATAAAGATTTTTTTTTCAATGCTGGCGATCTCACACACCTGTAACACCCTAAAAATTTAAAATAAGAATATTGTATTCGATATAATAGGAATCCTTTTCCCACAAAGGTATAATAAAATAGAAAACCCTGATACATTACAATATATTTATTTTAAAATATAGTAAATATATTCAAAAACATATGCTACACGCAACCCTGAGAAGAACTATTGTTGAACATTTTTCTTGAATAAAACATGGGAATTGTTGAATATTTTGAAAAATATTATAACTATTCCACTTGGATCAGTTATAAAAGGTTTCCCATATCCTCACTTATTCACTCAATGACATCTATTTTTTTAGAAAATCTTAACCAAAATATCCACCCAAATTACATCCCCCCATCGCATAATACTTATTTTGTGTAGAAAGCCAAACTAGAATGGATTCAGTGAAAACCTAAGGATGAAACCCGATGAAGTAGAATTTTTCCACAATGAGCATCTATATTTTATTTTCTATCCAACTCCCAATATTATTACTTGAACATGATGACATAACAACCAAATTATCTAAATATAAATGGATGTTGTCATAAAAAATTCATATTCTAAGGAAATCTCTAATTTCTTAAAATGGGTTATGAAATGAAAGTTTCTCTGTATGGAGGACTTCTAAATCATGATCTGATGTAATTGGATTTTTCCATACCACCACTCATGTATTATTATTATGAAATAAATATATAGAATATATGACACAAACCCTGCTTCTAAATATACCCCACCTGGTCTAGAAATTAAGAAATGGAGATAATGTGCCTTCTGTCCTGCCTCTAGTAGGACCTGGGGTGGCGACATGCACCAAGGGTATAAAATCATACAAAATAGATGGCACTAACATTTGAATAGGAAAAATTATTAGGAGAGATGATAAATCATTGAAAATAATACTCAAATATATAATATAAAAATTAACCAAAATCAATCCCTAATGAATGTGTAAAATTGAACTGATTCAAAACGAGAGTCTAAAATGTATGTACCAAATGTTAAAATAATCATCAGGGAAAAATATGTCAATATTTGAGCTAGTATGGTATTGTCCGGTCCATGAATTCCACTTGAAAACATGAAAATAGTTATATATATATATCGAGTGAGCATACAAGTATAATCAGTAGGAAATAATCAATTTCTCTCATGCACTATTGAAAATAATCATACTATTTTCCTTATGAGAAAATTGAATATCCAATCAGAACCTATCAGGTACATTAACCATCCCAACCTCACAATGGAATTCTCACTAAAATAACAGAAGACAAGTAATTCAGTATAATTCACATTGATGATTGGGTACCCCACACCAATTCCCAATACTGTATCAACTCTTTCCTTATAATAAACTTTCGTCTTCTCCAACCTCATTCAAAAATACCCTTTCACAACTTCCATGTTCACACCTGGGCCCCATAAACCACATCTCATTCAATTACATAGGCCCCCATTCAATATCACATCTCACCCATAGACAACTATTCAAAGAACCACATTTCATCCCACTCGTTGACACCTAAGACACAAACTACCTCACATCCCCTCCTTCCTAGAGTCACATAGTCCAAAAACCACATCAAATCAGACACACAGAAAGCTCGGCCACAAACCAAATCACACCTCATCCAAAAGAAACTTGGTAATGCACAACACAACTCATCCTGAAAAAACCTAGGAATGCACAAACTCCTCACACACACATGGGCCTCACAAAATAAAACCTTGTCGAAGAGTCAAAGGTTATCACCACCCGTAAGAGGGAGTAGGGAAGAGAATATGGCTTGCCATCCATCCTCCCATTAGGATGTATGGTAATGACACAATCCCTTGTGATGATGTCGTTGTTAGGTATATAATGCTTGACTATGTTGGGATGCATATAGAAATCACGAAGAAAAAAACAAGTATATACATATCGGATACCAAACCCTCTGCCCAACCAATGTGTTATCAAGAAAAAACCATCCCCTAATATGGAAACCATTGATGCTACTTCTATATTCACCAAAAAATAAACTAATATGCATGCCCAATTCATATTCCCTACTAATTCATTTATCCAATTCCACATTTTATTTGACAGTTAAATTATTCATTACATTGGACAACCCCAACCTTTTGAACTAGAATCATTTTTAATCGATCATTTATTCACTCATTCAATTTAAATCCCGGAATCTATATAGCACAACACAAAAGAAATTAAAAAAAATGAAACATGGAAAAAATATGGATAAATATCCCAAACCAACCACATCCATTCTTCCTCAACATCATTCCAATAAAAACTATCCACAAAAAACAACATTAATCAAAACATCACTATGGAACCCGATCTTAGATCTGTTGTAGAACACTTCTCATCCATTCCACAATAAATCAATCTCTAAACCTAAGATTCCATTACATGGACACATTGATTTATCATATACAATTTCTTCCAAAACATTTCCCAAACCAAGCCACAACACATAAACGTGCTTCTCTTCAAGACCACATCAGCTACTAGAGAAAACTCGCAGGACACTACAGAGCCACTCTATCTCCCTTTTATCCCACACACAAAACCAAAACAATCCCTCACAATCCAATTTCCCCACATTCTAAATCATAACAAAATTCTAGAAAAAGAAAGGAAAACCTTTTGTAGTTTAACATGTTAATTCGAGGGTCATCACACAGGCTGGATAATTCTATGGCATCTTTTAATTATCCAACTGTAGGTGTTTTTCCAATTCCATATACATGTTTTCAGCAGGAATGATCCTACAAGCTATCCATTTAGTGCAATGACTAGGACCACCACCAACTGTGACATTCATCGGGGAATTTATCTCATAAAATTTAAAACATCACAACAACATAATTCCATAAAAAATTAAATATTAATCACTATAACCCCTTTCAATTTCATTAACATTATTCTTATCATTGATTAGTGTGTAGCAACCATGAATCGTGTGGGAGAAAATGTAGTCCCTCCGACATGACACACAGTAAAAGAGAAATAATGGTAAAATAACCAACTAGATAAGTTTTAAAGCATCGTCATGTGGAGATGGAACACTAAATGGTTCATTGATTTAATCCCATGTAAGATCTACACCCACTAGGGAATGCAGTTCCACCACCATACTGACCATAAATTGAGGAAGCACATGTTAGAAGTGACGAAGTACCTCAGCCATGACATGGAAGGAGGCGCAGGTGGGATGGAAAGACCAATGAAAAATAAATTGTTGAAATGAAGGAATAACAAAACTTGGATCGAAGATGGATTGCTACAGATTGATGATGGAAGCTCGAAGATTGATTCACATTGAAGGGTTCCCCAAAGTGGCAAGTAAGGGACATCCATGTCTACTATGATGAGGGTGACCGCTATAGCCTTATGGTTTGTGAAATACTAATTTCCTAGAAAATTTTAATACAATATATCATTAGGGTATTACATGACATGTAATTCCATTTCACATTGTGTAATGACTCAAGATCGGATTCTATAAAAAAACTGCCTCCTGATATTTTTTTCAGACCCCATAGCATTCCACAATGTGGAACTCCTAGGAAAACCCATGAAACTATATTTGATATTGGTAAACCTCATTACATGATGTGTAATTTGTATACAACCAATTTTTTACAAACAAACACCACAAAAATTTCTTATGACCATGTCTATACTATCCTAGTAAGAAATTCTAGTAATGTAACAGTTTGGGAGTACGTATACAATTACATTAGATAAGTCTCAAATGATTCTCATCCTCAAAAATAAAAAAACCTGAACCAAAGTAATAAAGTTTAAAAAAACACCCCATGAGTTACCTTTCATCGATCTCAATTCACATGAAACAACACTAACAAACAAAAAAACATAAACATTCCCTGGTTAACCACCACATGTTGTTAAAAATCGTGAATGGAAACCTCAAAATCCAATATAACCTTCTCTAAAATTTGATAATCGAAATAGCGACACAAGAACAACAACTGCATCATCTGAATGCCTGAACCATGGAATTCCATCCTCCATGTCATGATATTATCTGCAATGGGCGGTAACGACTCGCCAACATGGGTTTAATCACAAATAAATTAATTCATCTTGATTAGGAATCCTATCTACTCTTATTCACATGTCAGGACATTATCACACATTATAGAATAAAGAAACATATAATCTTATATCCAACATGGATTAAACATCAGAGGGAAAAAAATATAGAGAAAAAAACAAAAAAAATATCTTGGTATTGGGCATGAATCTGTGCTTCCCAATCCCATATACTCTCCTCATAGCCTCCATTCTTTAGCAACACATGAACCTAATGAGTGGGAAATCCATGAAAAAATGTCTCCAAATTATATAGGCTTTATACTTGTTTTTTCAAATAAATCAAATCATCCTCAATGTCCAACACTACCCATTCGATGAAATAATAGTTATTGAGAAGATACCGATGAAGATAGGAGATGTGGAAGATTTTAATGTTCTTCTCCTAGTGTCGTAGAAATGCCAAATGATATTCCACTATGCTAACTCTATCCAACACATTGATGAGCCCATCAAACCCAGTATAATTCTTATAACCTCCAAAAAAACTCTTCATCCCCTGAAGAGGGGAATCCTTCATGAATACATGTTCCCCACCCTCAAACTGCCAGTTCCTCCTACTCTGATTGGCATAATACATCATCTGGTCATGCACTACTTTCATACACACTCCACTGAGCTGAGCATTCAATGTTTTGTTCTGCACCACATCCAAACAAAGAATCGCTATCTCCAAATCCTCCATCTAGAACTGCATTGAATGACATGGTCTCTCGTACAACTCCTCAAATAGATCCTTCCCAATGAAGGGTGAAATCAATTATTATAATATAACTCCATAAAGGATGGTTTTTCAAAACAAGATCTAATAAAATCTATAATGCACACCCACGACATGTCCTACAATGTCTGGATAGTCTATTGTGTCTAACCATCTGAATGAGGGTTGAAGGAAGTTTTGGAGAAAAAAAAGGGTTCCCAAATCATGCTACAATCCCCTCCAAACTCATGAGTTAAAAATCACATCCCTATATAAGAAAATGGATTTTGTAACACCATGAAACCACACCAAAATTTACACATACCAGTAGAGAAAGGAATATATTGCGCTTGACTACTTGATCACTAAGAAGGGGTATGACTTAGTCAATCTATATAATATCGCATAGATCTAATCATATCATCCAGGAGATCTGGTTAACAATGTGATGTAATCCTAGGATATGTCATCCTAATACCAGTTAGATGAATCCAAACTCTATAAAAATCACCATGAACATGGTTCTTGACCTTTCTCTGCTGGGAAATCAAGAACATTACCACAATCTTGGTCACTTCCAATTTCATCATGGACAACCAAAATCGCATCTTCAAGCGACATTATATTTTAGAAACTCCATGATTTATTATTATAGTTAAGTTATGAATTTCATGAAGGACCCTATCACACATAACCACTCGAATAAAAAATATCCTTAGAAACAACATCATGTTTTCACCATCCTTTGACCATCCTAAAAGACCATAACCATGGTCAACATGGTAACAAATAACCTATACCTTTGATTCTCCCCATTGTAACTCCTCCACCTGCAGCATTTGATATGGATGCACTGTCATCTGAAAAAAACATCGTCTACAACCATCCATCCATGAATCAATGTGAAAGGCTTATAACTCCTACATTGTATTCCAAGAGTACACAAAATCACAAACAAACTCTCAGAGTGACTTCTTTCTCCTAAAATCTGCCACAAAATTTACCTTTACTAAGGTGTAGGAGATCTCAAAAACATTGTCTTGAAGAAACTCCTTCCATATCCTCTATCATAGATTCATGTCATGTTGGGAAATTGTATACCTCATGCTCTTGAGATTTTTAAAGAGTAAAATTCCCTCCCCCGTGAGGCGATGACACAACATCTTTACTGTGAACAAATATTCATCCCACTCTATTTCACGGGTGACATAGTTACATTAATGTGGAAGTAACTACCTCGACCCATAAGAGATCACAACCAACTGTATCATCATCATTGTTCCAAATCCCAAATGGGAAGCATCACAAAACACATCAAACAATAACACCTCCTCTAGAATCCAGGGAACATGACCACCAAAAAAATTTCCTATCAGATAGATGAATGTTTCCTAGAAATACTCACTATACACAAAGTCCTAGTCCTTTCATGTTATTGATGTTAACTCACCTACAACTCAAGATAACTTTGGTATAAAACTCTGATAATAATATTTGAGAACAAGAAAATTATGAACATCATACACATTCATTGCTTCTTCCCAATTAAAATGATTCTATTTTTGATAGATCAATTGCTACACCCTAAGGGGACACCACATTTCTGTGGAAATGAACCTATGATATAAAAAACATGCACATTGACAACATTCCAAAAAGGTGTTGCTGTCTATGGACATGTAAAATAATCCTGAGAGGCTCATCATGATCCTCCTCTGACATCGAGTAGATCGTGATGTGATTGATGAATATGATGATGAACCATTCCAATATACCATGGATGATTAATATCAGAATATAAATTAACATAGATGGAGCATTTGTAACACTGAATGGAAGGACTATGATATAAAACTGCACATACCTACATCAGAAGGAATTATTCGGGATGTAACCAACATTCACACAGAAATGGTGATATCCAAACCATATATAGAAAACACAAAACCAATTATCCAATATTACCTAGTCAATGGGATCATCCATCCTCAGATGAGGGTAACAGTTCTTCACAGTAAGTAGATTCGACCTCTTGTATTTATGCACAACCTAAGGCCACCCCACCCCCTATTTTAAAATAAGTCCAAGGAACAAAAAAATGAAACATTATGTCAGTTAATAACCGTATTCATTAGGTCATCAGTTGGAATCATCAACTCCCAAAACTCTGAAGGTCCCACCTAACAATCATCCATTGAAATTAGAGAAGCACCAGGTTGAAAGTCTTTCCTGAACTATACATCATGTTGACTGGGTAAAATCAATATATCATTGGGGAAATTTTCTAGGAACTCCCCAAATACCCTAAGAACATAAACTGTATTAATTTATATTTATTCAACTAACATCTTACCGAACAAGGATAGAAGATTATCCACACCCTGACATCCCTACTATGAACAATTCTCTCCAATGAAAACCACTTTATGGCCACCCACATATGAAAAAATGAATCATCTATAGAAGAATCAGATAATGGAAAGCATCGTATAAAAAAATCAATGTATGGAATGACCTTTTATGACTGAATATCTAACAAGATTATATCCCCATAGGACTGATGTTGTCTCATCATCATTCTACATTATTTGCACATATCAATATAGTTGGTCTACTAGTGTACTCAACAGAAGTAGATGGTAATATTATATATTTCTAGTCACTGTGAATGGGAAAAAGGGAGTGCAATAAGGTAATATGAATCTATGGAATCAAGAAATGCACATGAAATGGTATTATTGAATATCATTGTACATTTAACGATATATGGACCTACTAGAACAGATTCCTCTACAGCATGTAACAAACCATGCCCAACTACCCAATCTCTCCGATGGAGACCACATACATTGACACACTCAGGTCATGGTACTTGATCATGACAGGCATCCAGAGGTCGACCTCCACCTATTCTATCCTCCCATGGTGGATCACAATCCTTCTATACATTCTGATGAAACGGAACATCCAAATACAGTTGCAGAGGATTATACATAACCTTCCCACCTCTATGATTATGATCTCAAATTTTTGTTGGGTACTAACTATGAATATACAATGAGACTCCACGGTTAAAAAAATGGACCCCCAATCGCATAGAAGGGGCACAAAAACCAATGGCACCAGGTGGATGGAAAGTAAATTCTGAGATAGACTCCCTATTGGTCAAATCATCAAATGTATTAGTTCCTGATACCTTCTCCAAAAACCCTACATCTCAAAGAAATATCCAACACACACTCTCATTGTACACCTCCTCATGATAGTTTCTGATCGATCGATTCCTCATCCTTATAATCCAGTATGTAAGACTGTAAAGTAATTGGATTAACAACATATTGGGTCGAAGGATTGAGTTCCTTCTAATGATATATCACACAAGACTAATCATATAGAAAAAGATCTAGGGAGAATCGAATAAGATCCTTGATCTAGATTCAATGATATCATACCATCATCCTTCCCTACTAGAGGGAGAGTAACTCAAGTCTCTTCTCATCCTCATGGTATATGAAATGAAATCAACACATAATTCCTTCTTGAAATTGATCCATATATTGTTAGCCTCCATTCTCTCCACCTGGTAAAACTTCCACCACTTATGTCCTTATCCCCACATATAGATCACTTCCAAACGAACCAAATATTCTCTTGGAGCATGGATAAAACCAATGGACATTCCAATCCCCTTGATCCATCTCTCTATCTCAATATTTAATACAATTCCCTCATACATTCCCAAGGATTATAGATGTAAATCATTCAATTTCTTCTACAACTGGTCATCTTATTATCCTAGATCAACACACTTTTTACCAACTAGAACAGAATTCCAATCATGCACTACCTAAACCACACACTGAAAATGATTTGGAGCCACATCAAAAATATAACAAAATATTTACTAAGCCTAAGTAGTATTTAAATTTATTTACGATTCATTATCACACATTTAAGTAATTATTCATTTAAACTCTCCCAAAACACTAAACTAATACATAAATACATGTCATGATGATTCATATCCATATCCCAGTATGTCTACCATGAAAATTTTCTAGACTCACATGGTCATTTGGTTGGATCGTAGTCCTTACAACTGATCCCTCGGTGCCCAGAAATCCAATGTCCAAACTCGTCTTCGCAGTCCTATGTCCTACACCAAGATCACCTTACACTTTTTCCCTTCCAATCAATAAAATCCTCATTATTCCTTAACCTAACCATCACACTATCTCCCAACCATCATATTTGATACCATTATTTCATAACCCCCTCTTTCCAATGAAACCCTTCCCTTGATGGAAATTAAGAAAGGGTTATAATGACACCCATGTTCCACCCTCAGTATGCCCTAGGGTGATGACCGATAGCATGGGTATGAAGTCTCACAAAATGTGAGGCATTATTCATTTATAGGAAACAATATTGGGTGATAAAAGAATCATCCACAATTCTAATGCAAGAGATAATATTAAAAGAAACCAAAATCCATCAGACATGAATATGTTAAATAGAAATGATATAAAGCAAGAGTCTCTAATGTAAGTACTAAATATAAACCTAAGATGTGTCACAACAACATTCTAGTTCCAAGCTAGTAAGGACAAGCATATTCCGATAAATCCTCATGGATACCAGAAAAATGTTTTATGTACATAGGGTGAGAAAACAGGTATAATCTGTAGTAAAAATCCCAAATCTCTTATCCACAAGTGAAAGGAATCATACTAATGTCCATGTGATAAAATATTAGAACCCAGCAACACCTAATATGTATATTAACCATCATAACATCCCCATGGCACTATCAACAAATAATTAAAATCATGTAATATGATATAGTTTACATCAATGATAGGGTGCCCATCACATCCCTCTAGTTTTTCTGCTCTTGCCTAATGAAAAACATCATCTCAGTCAGACATCTTCTTATAGAACCACATAAAAATCCACTCACACAGACCTGGGCCCAAAAAAAATCATAACCTCAATTCCCCCAGGCCTTGATCCCCATCACGTCCCAAACATAGACACTAGGTCCACCATTCACATTACATCCCACCAAGAGACAACTAAGACACAAACCACATTACATTCATCATTTAGACTCATGGGCCACAAACCACTTCACATCTTACCCATAGACACATGGTTAACAAACTAAATAACATATCATGCCAAAGAAACATGGGAAATCACAAGACATCTCATACAAAAGACACTTGGGAAGGAACAAAACATTTCATCCCGAAGAAACATGGGAATGTAGAACATGCCTACACACACCTCGGACTTACAAACCACAACATGCCTAATGAGTCTAGGGCTATCACCACTTGTAAGAGGGAGTAGGGAAGAGTGTGTGGCCAACAATATATCCTCCCACAAATATTTCTAGGTATGACACCCTCCGTCGTTATGTTTGGGGTGTTCAAAACGTAGTTATCTACATGGTAGTGAAGCGTAATGAAATCACAAGAAATATAAAAGTATATACATATAGAATACCAATCCATTAGCCTAACCTTTGTGTTCTCAAACAAGAATCATCACCCTATATGACCACATTTTCTACTACCTCTAATCGAGAAACACTTTACAATAAGACACAAAACCAATTCATGTTCCCAACTAACTTATTTAACTAATTCCAATCATTATTTAACAATTCAATTATTCATTCCACTGACCATACCAACCCAATACAATTCCCAACATTATTAATCAATCATTTATTCCTTTATACAATTACAATATGGAAATAAAAAATACATAACTTCTAAAAGTAGAATAATAAATCAAACCATAGAGAAACATGTGTTAATTTCCAATAAAAAACCTCTTTGTCCATCCCTAGTATCATTACTAAAAAATGATTCCATAAAAAATAACATTCAAGAAGACATCACCGCCAAATTTGATCACAGACGTACATCACAACTCTATTCATCCATTTAAAAATTAATCAATATATTAACCTATGATTCAATTAAATGGACATGTTTTTGTATCATCAACATGTTCATACACAATACCACCCAAACCAACACACAACACATACATGTGATAGCTAACAAGACCATGGAACGAACCTGAGCTAGCCTTCTCATCACATAACATCCACTCTACCTCACGTTAGTCCCACGCAAACAACCACAACTATACCTCACATCAAAATCACTCCACATTCCAAAACCTATAACAATTATTCATTATGAAAGTAATTCCATATTCTGTATGATTTGATAATTCTTAGGTTATCACAGAAACAAGTTAATACTAGTGAATCCTTTTATTATCCATGTGTAAATATCTTAAAAAATAAATATAATAGTGTTCAATTGGAACCAACCTACATGAAATCAATTTAGTGCACAATCCTAGAACACTGATGAACTCGATTTTCAGTGGATCGTTTAGCCTGTAAAATTCACAACCTCAAAATAACACCAATCCATAAAATTGGAAATATGAATCCATCTACGCCGTTAAATTTCATTTAAGAAATTATTATCTTTGATTAGTTAGGAACAACCATAATATTTAGTATAGAAAAATTATATACCTCCCACATGATGAAAAATCATATATAAATGAAAGAAAATTCCTACCTAGATTGGTTGTAAACACTATGTTATTAGAGATAGGACACAGAATAGACCTTCAATTTCCACTTCAATGAGATCTGCACCAACCTGGGGATGCAACGACACTAACACAATGATCAATGACTAAAGATGTATATCTTAAAATAAAGGAATAATTTATTCAATCACATGTAAATAAGAGTGAGATGAAAGGAGAGACTAACCCAAATTTAATTTTTTTATCAAAGGATGTGCATACCTCATATTGATGATGGATCACTACAGATAATGAAAAAGCTCAATGATCGATTCCCATCGATGTTATCCCTGAAAACCAATCTTGGGGAATAAATAAATTCCTAGGATGAGAGATACCACTACAACCATTGGGTTTGTGAAAAAACTTGTGTTTTGAATGTTTTAAAACATTACATAATTGGGGTAGTACATGGAATATAAGGCCCTTTCACGTCATGAAACACCTCGAGTTCCACTTCCACCAAAAAATTCATTACCTTTAGTGTTATTTTATTTTTCATAACCAAATGAAGTTTACACTATGAAACTCCTTGAATAACCCATGATATAGAATTTCATGTCCAGTAACCCCATTGCACGATGTGTAGTCCCTCTACTTTTATATTTTAATATCGATCTCATCTAAACTCTCTTTGAGCTTCCTTTGAACACACCCCAGAACCAAAAACCACAATGTAACGGATTGGGTGGACATAGAACATTAAAAATTTTATAAAATTTATTAATTTTTTATATATTTGGAGTCATTATATTGTGTTAATCCCCTTTAATATTATTCATTAAGAGATATGATAAGGTCTCGCATGTGTATGATATACTGCCACTACACGAATCGATATGTGTCCTCATTCTATAATTCTCAAAAAAATTAGTATATAAGGATAATTGTAATCGTTATATGAGATATAAAATAAATAATTATGGTATTACTATCTTTTTTATTATTTTAAAAATATAATATATCATTTTCATTATTATTTTCAGTAAGTTAAATATCAAAACATAATTCATGTATGTGTGGAAAATCTCCTTCATGAAGCGACATGAACCACTTTTTATCACCACACCACATTATTGATGTATATAAGAATATAATTTGGTATATTACATTTACATGTTTCATTAAATATTAAAACCTTTATAACATTAATAAATGATTATCATTTAAGAATTTAAATGTTACTCATGTGTATGTTTGAACTATCGTATGCATTATCATAACATACATCTTATACCATAAACATCATTGTTTATAGGTATAATAATAAAAACCATGTTAACATAGGATTATAATGTTACTATTATTATAATTATTGAGATTATAAAACAATGTAATATTGGTAAAAACAAGATATTTAATGGAAAATCATGCAAATGAATACAAGGATATTAACACAAAAAATGAATATATTTAATTATTAATAATGAAAAGGTGATTAGATATTATAATGGGATTATAAATGAAATTATAAATAGTAATATGGTTATCATGTAAGATAATATGATGTTTAAACCTGCTATTCAAAATCTTAATGAATGTCCAATCAAAAGGATGTGGGAGGGAAGGAATTTCTTAAATCTGATACCTTTCATTGTGTTAAAACTCTAATTTTTTTTACTATGTCTTGATAAGATTATGTGTATAAGAATATGAATAAATTATGTGACATTTACACTTTTTTATGTGTATTTTTAGTTGAAACACATAATTGATTCATTTATTAACTCTCACATAAATGTTATGATATTTGTAAATGTTTATTTTACCATATCATTCTAATCGGGATTTTTTATTCCTGAATTCCAATTTAAGGAAATATATTATCTTCCAAAACTTGGTTTTCCTAAATTTTCTAGAATTTTCTTTTAATATTTTTAGAATTATTTGGTAAATGTATATTTAAAATTATTTATTTTTATATTTTTTTTCAAAGAGTTCTTATGTTGATTACAAAAAAATATCAATTTGATTGTTATCAAGAATGTAAGTGAAATATTATGGACATTTTTTGACCAAGTAAAATAAGGAAAATATTCACCAATCGACCGTTTATGGTTATGGTTCATTTCTATTTTTTAGTGGCACTGAGGTCGAATCCTCGATGACTGTACTTTTTATAGTCGATTATTTTTTTAATTTTCTTTTTAATGGGGTGGGGGTTGTTTTGAGAGATTAATTACTTAAATTAAATGATAATGTTTGATTGATTTATATTTTTTCAAATATTGGGGTTAGATACTTTCCTGGTATTTAGACATACGATATCTATTTTATTGGATGTGTGTTGCATTATATTAACACTAACATCAAAAGAGTACTTTGATCTGAATTCCAAAGTGTTAAGGATTTAATCCAAGACATAACATAACTAGGGTTCTAATAATATTCATTACCTATTTATGGTACTATTTTTATTCTTCCAATAATATAATGAATTCAAATTTTAAACCATACATGTCATTAATCCATGATATTTTATATTCAAAATAAACAATGCTAACTGAAAAATTATTTATTGAGAAAATGCTCTCAATCACTTGGTATCCCCAAATAATGAATCACCTAGACGTTAGATTTACATATCCATTTATATTGATATAATTATTTTTATATTTTTTTGGTTTTGATTTATAAAGATAACGAAAAGAAAAAAGGAAAGATAAGGTTAGTGCATCGAACACACTCACAAATAGTGATGAGAATTACAGAAGCACTATCAATTGAATGTGGATGTGAGAAAATTTATGGTTTTTTTAATTTATTTAAACTATTTTACGAAAATTGAAATTACACAATAAGTGATGAATGAATATGAGATATAATTAATAATAAAAATTCATTTAAATTTCATTGAAATGAATATAATGTTATATTCTTAAAATTGGAAAAAAACATAAACAAACGACAAAATGAAAGTAGTGGAGATGACCGTATTATAGATACATGATATAGTAAATAAATCATATAACCTTTTAAATTAAATATTAATTATAAATCCCTTCCATTTAAATTTAATTTTAACTCCTTCTGAGGAGAAGAGGGGTTTATTTATAACCCACAGAGGTGGATAATTTTCTTCCCAAATAACCACTTTACTCACAAATTTGATACTCAAGATAACTGAATATAGAGATATTTTCTGATTAAATAATGTTGATATTAATGTTCATAAAACTCTACCATAAATTTTTTGTCATTGGGCTTATGGATCCAATGTTATGTCGTTTTTTTTGAATTTTTAATGTGTCCATTTTAATCCATAATTTTCCTGTGGTCAACAAGTGAATGGGTTTTTAAACATGAATATCCCCACAAATATAAATAATATATTCTAAAAATATTTCCTCCGATATCATTTAATTCACACTAAAAATTATGATCTTAAATTGATGTATACATTAGGGGGGAATTCTATAATTGTGTTCTTTTTTTTATTCCAAGACAGAATTGTGGGATGGACATCAATGAATCATTTAGGCACCTTTTTTATGGATTTGGGGCATGAAATTTTTATCCAATATATATTTTATTGTCCCTAATATTTTGGATGAGAACAAACTATTTTTTACATTTTTATTGATCCTATAATTTCAATCTTCAGGAATGGCACAATTACATCATATATTCATTGGGCCTTCTTCTGTAGACTATATGACCATTCAAATGGCTGAATTTGCAAATTCTTCTTGATAATGATATTTTCTAAAATTAATAAGGAATCCTACAAAATAATAATATTAAATTTTTGATAATTCAGCGTATAAAAATAAATAAAATATTAACTGAGACCATTGGATTAATTAAATTAATGATCAAAATTATATTCACTAGTAATACATGGTTATTTCACACTAATTTGGCACTTTTACCTGAAATTTTCTAATTTGAGTATGGAAAAAGTTATGAATAAATAATTAATATAAACACTTTCAGAATTAGTCATTTTAGAGTCCTCATGTGAAACAAATATAAAAACATAACAAAATCATTCTAACCATTGAACAAATATTAAAATTGTGTTTTCCACAATAAGAGTAGGTTAGTAATATTTCAGTCGTCCATATTGAATTCCACCACAAATTGACACGGATAAAATATTCCAAAATTAATTCATTTTTCCTGGATACCTTTAGTGATGGAAATTGTGGACACTCAAAACTCAAACATCTCACGATAATAAAATGTGTCTATGGATATGGGATGGAAGGAATTTATTGTCCAAAAAAAGTGGAATAGATGGGTAAAACATCAGCATGGGTAAAAAAATGCACAGTTTTTTTAAATTAATCATCAAACAAAATATAAATACATATATATAAGAGAATTATTTTATGAATAAAGTCACAAAACAAAAATAAAATTTTATGCGGATGGAAATATGAAATATTTTAAAACTCACAACATATCCCAATGTCATATGTGCTTTTTTATTCTATTTTATAAAATGTTAACATCATATAGATAATGTACAACTCTCCACAAATATATTTTTTCACTTAATGAAACTAATTTTAATAGTTGTAACAAGATAAAATGTCGAGGTTGAGTTATTATTGAACTGCCTAAGACACAACCCATTATTTATGTTTTTCCTCTTTTTTGAACACTTTTCATTATCATGTTCCAAATTAAATAAATGAAATTATTTTACCATAATTCACTGAAAATAACCTCTCACCTAAACTAAAATATATTCATTTCCCCATTCATATTTTAACATGGATAAAATCAAGAAAATGATACCCCAAATTAAATTCTTTCCCCTACACATAAATGGGTAAACATTAGTAATAATAAAAGGAACTTCCCAATGAGAATGAAGAATACCTAGGTCAAGTTCTTAACATGAATTAAAGAGTGTTATATTTTCAAATTAAAGAAATAATGTTTATATGATATGTTTTTCATGGAGTAACATTTCATTTGCGTCATAGAGATTGAAATTCTCTTAGGAATCATGTCGAAACTCCTCCAATTCAGTTAAAAACAATGATTATTCTTCAATATATTTTTGAGAATGCAAATTAAATGTTTTCATAACCATAAAAGACTTATGTTTGTGTTCAACATGTAAATGATATGATTTAACAAAAACTATCCTAAATGGAGACTTCCCTATGGGTATATTATAGGCAGTTTGATAAGCACAAAACTTGTCACTATTTTGTTACAGCTAGTCTATTTTGTTGGGAATTTCAATTGTCCTAAGAACAATTTTCAATTTTCTATTAGATTTTAATTCCATTCCATTGGTTTGGGAGTGATATTCTGTTGATGTTTTATTTTAAAACAAACTTTTTTTCTAAATAGATTCCATGGTCTGAATATAGAAAAGGGTTCTTATGTTATTTACCATGTCATGTGGTGTTCCATAACTGAGGGAATATGTGGGGTTTTAAGAACTCATTATTAGTATATGAATCATATTTCTAAATTTCACATGATTTACAGAACACATGTGAGGCCTTTATGAGTGAAGTCCATAAGAATCCAAAGTGTAGGACCATTCTTGAGGTCCTCCATGGGCCAAACATACCTCCTCCAAGAAGTGAGTGGACGAAGTATAAGATGGATGAATGTTCATATTCTTCAATAAATCTCCTAATTAATATACATCCCTTGTTTTAAAATGATTATCTCCATCCAAAAAATAAATTTTGAATCACTTATCAACATTACATTTTGTCTTATTGATATGTTTTGAAAAAATAGAAGTAACCATGTATTTTAAAATTGGTTCATATCATTGTAACATTAGAGTGAGAGGTGAATAGTTCTCAGTAGGGAATTAAGGATCAACAATTCCTGAATGATTAGAATTAAAAATTATAGATAAATTATAATCCATATGGATTTTGTTTCTAGGTCTATCATTAATAGAGATGTAAAACACTTGGAGGTTCAAGATCCATCTTGTTTTCCTATTTTTGGATTCACTTTTCTTATGTAATAACATTAATACATTATGGTCTATAAATTTGACGATTTTTTAAAATAAGAGATACTACCATAATGTATCCAATGCAACGACCATAGCTAAAAGCTCATTCTATTCATATTGTTGTGATATTGAGTTTTATCAAATTATTTTGCAGCATTATAGTTAACGTATCAGATAATTTCTCTGTATTATTAAAAAATGACCCCAATTGCCCTACGAGAATCACCACATATCAATTCAAAGGGAAAATACCAATCTGGGCATTGGATTATAAGGGCAAATGCATGAACAAATTTTAATTCAACGAAGGCTCTATTACAAACCTCATTGAAATGGAATGTAACATTATTTTTTGGTATCTGATAGATTGGGAGGTAGATCATACAAATGTTATGGGAGAATTTTCATAAAACACTGGCATGACCAAGGAATGAAGATATTCCTCAAATAGATGTGGGTCCAAAAGTGATTGGATCATATCAATTTTGGTAGTATTGGCTTCAATATCCTATTTTGAATCTTTGTTCCCTATAACAATCCCATTTGTAACCATGAAGTGAATGTTTTCAAAATTCTGAAAAAGTTTACATTTGATAAACTTTTGAAGGAATAGAGAGAGTGAGTGCATGTATGATTCAGATGACTCACCATGATTAGTAATGTTTTCCATGGATATGATACCCACATTTTCATAAATCATATTTCTTATCGTTAGGAAGAATCATCTTCCTATAAATAGGGGTGTTCAAGAAGATATCATATCCCCTTCCTTGTCATGCACACAGAAATTTACAGGGAATATAAGATCAATAACATGGATAAAGAAATCCTCATTTAATTACTCTGGATTGGCTGTTCATCGATTGGATAACAATATGACAAAATATGTTCAGTGCAAGGGACCTAGATCATGGATGGAGATGATGGACTTGGGAATGAGATTTTTTAGGCTCGTATTTCTTTGATTGTGTCATCGAAGTTAGAACTCCATATTTTGCATGGAAAATAAAATTTCCCTATGTATAATCACTTAATCGGTGTGGAATGATGGGTAGAAATATTTCAAATGGTCTTAAGATGTCTCTCATGGGTCCACAACTCCATAATTAACATGACATATTAAGAAATATTTTAGATGGAATCTAGGAAGGTTATATTCACATCATCATATCTAAACATGGAGATCATTTTAGCATCAAGTTCTAATGACCTTCTTTGCATAGAAACAACATGACTAAAATGAATTTGGATCCTTTGGAGAATGGGAGGATATAAGAGAATTTTTCAGGTTCCTTTTATAGATTATTTGCATTATCATTATCTCGGTCAACATTTAATGGATTTGAAGATGACTGATCATTTTACAAAACAATTTTGTTTTTATTGTAATTTTAGGTGGGATTCATGTTGACCAATTTTCCTTTCAATATTTTTGTGGCTAGAATGGGTGGAGGAGGAATGATCTTCCATAGATAATTCCGATGATTTCATTAAAGATAATTCATGTCCCTTATTGGGATAACGATGATTTTGGTTATTGGTAAATTCATTATACTGGGTTTGGAATTGGGAAGGCTCAATAGATAGTGGAATCTAGGAGGATAATGTGGAGGATTGATCATCTAAGTTTGAGTGACAAAAGGATAAGATATTTTGAAGTTACCAACACCTTGACCATATCTATGTTGGTTTAGGTTTTGAGAAGGGAATTGAGGGTGATGAAATATGGTATTACCATACATGAATCCTAGGTTGAAGGTAAAGATATGGGCATAGAGAGGCGTTATATGATGATTTTATTAATCTAACATAATTTTTGGCGGTTTGTGGTCTTCTGAGCATATGTTTTATTATGCTCCATTGGTCTGGATGAATCATATGTATCCACTTGAAAATAAATACTTCTGTCAGTTGGATAAGATAGAGAGATATATATTTTACAATTTGAGTTATGTCTAGGGGCTGTAGATTTTAAAGAAGATGAGGTTGGGGATTTTTCATCCACCATTAGTTCTCTGAAAACCTATAAGCTCACTCATCCTCTCCGTCATCTTGAGGGGATATGTGGATTGATTTTAATTGATATGATTGTCCTAATAATGTTCTTGAGTATCCAGTTGTTGCTTGTTTTCATCAATATTCATTATGGGATATCGTGTAATTATAGGAGTTTAATCAAAAATAGAACCACCACATGCTGCATCAATCCGTGTTCTCAACATATCCAATAAGCCCACACAATAGTACTTGATCAAGTGTTGATCAATGATTTTGTGGTGTGGGAAGGTTCCCTCAATTGTATGGAACCTATCCCAGAACACATGGTGTGATTAATTTGTTAATTGTTGGATACGACTTACTTACATTTGTATAGATGTATTATGAGAAGTAGGAATGAATTTCTACATGAAGATTCCCTTCATGTCCATCCCAGTTGTAATGGAACAATGAGTTTGGTATTAGATCCATGATTTGGCTGAGCCAGCTAGGGAGAAAAGGAATGTTCAATGTTATATTTGTTATTTAGACACCATTTTATGCTTCATGTCATAGAACACAACTTTTATCTCTTTTAGATCAAGATATGGATCCTCGCTGGCTAGCCCATGGAAATGAGGTTGAAGGTGAATAAAATCTGATTTGAGTAAAAACATAGCCTTGATTTAAGGATATTTCATACCAAGGGGTTGTCGAATCATATAAGGGGATGCGAGTTTCATTAAGGGTTAATACCTAAAATGGACCATTTCAAATTAAATTTTTCATCGAATTACTAGATCTAGATTAATTTGATAATCCCTAATGATCATCTTATGATAGAAAAGAGTTCTCTCTATTTCGGGGTCAAAAAATGTGGATGGATTTTTTGGGATTCTATGCATCCATAAGGGATTTTTGGAGAATTTGATGACTGTGTGTTTTTATTTGAATTTTTTTGAATATATGATTTTATTAGAAGGCATGTTTTTCTTTGTGCATATTTTTTCAGAATTTTTTTGGATATTTTTTTTACTTTTTTTTTAAATTAAAAATGTAAAAATACATAATGAACCATCCCTGTAAATGGAACAATATGAATCATGACCAATTTTCATATATCAAATGTTTAAGGGATTGGTGATCTATTAATGATTAAAGCGGTAGTCGGGTCAAATCCTCAGCGATGTAAATTTTTTTTATAGGTGATTTTTTTTAGGATTTTCCTATTTGATGCGTGGTTGATTGAATAGAATAATTAAATTGTATAATATAGGTTGTTTTACAGATTTATAAATTATATAATGACGGGGAAGAGTTAATTATTTGTTATTTTATCTTATGATTCCTTTGATATTTTCTTTATATTTGATTAAATTATCACCCACCTCACAAGATAACATGGATCTGAATTACAAAGTGTTAAGGCGTTAATCGAAGCCCTAACCAAACTAGGTGTCAAAAAATAATTACTAATGTTTTTATGGTAGATTATTGTTTGTTCTTATAATCCATTTAATCCATATTTTAAACTAAAAATTTAGTCAATCTATGACATTTTATGTTCAACATACACAATCCTGCCCAAAATAATCTTCATAGAGTTAAAACTCTCAATTACATAATATCCAAAAAATATTACTCAACTCAGTGGTAGATTTACTCAGCCAATAATATTGATATTAATCTGGTTATATATGTTTTATGGTGATTAATTATTACGATAAATAAATTAAAGATACAGTATAAGAGTAGAGCACCGAACACACACATAATCGATGTAGATAATTAAATGTGAACATTGGATTAAATGGGGATGTGAGAAGTAAAATGTCATTATACATAATTTAAACAAAGTTAAGACCATGATAATTAAACAAAAAAATATAGATCATGATGAGATATAATTAATAAAAATAGGCATCAAAATTTGATTAAAATGATAATTAACTTACACACTTACAATTGGGAACAAAAATAAACAAACAATAAAATGGAAGTATAGAAGAGTTCCCTGTTGTTGAAATAATATAAAGGTATGTACTCCCATGAAATTTTAATGGTTATGTTCTTGAAAAATATCCTTCATTTCTTTTAAATTAAAACTCCTTGCATGGAGAGGAGGGGGTGTATTTATAGCTCAAGGATGTGGACAGTTTGCATTATAAATCATGCACTCCACATGCATTGCCAATTTGATACTCTAGATAGACGAATGTAGACAAATATTATTATTAAAAATTGTATATATGATTTTTTATACTATATACTCAATATTTTGACCTCATTGGTCATAATGACCAAATTCTATGGTGGGTTGATTAAGAAATTTTACTTGGTCCATTTAAATACATACTTTCTCAACGGCCAACATGTGAATTGGTTTTTGAATATGAATATGCCATGAAATCCGAATAATTTCACATAGAATGTCTACATCCTATATAATTTATCTTACAGTAAAATATATCTACTCAAAATGGCGTATATATCAGGAGAGAAGTCCATAATTGTGTGATAGATTTAATTCCCAGATTAAAATGGTCGGATGGACTTCATAGATTCATTTGGTCTTAATTTTATTGGACATTGGCTTAAATATTTTTATAAAAGTTGGATTTTATTGTACAATAACATTGGGTGGAGAATAATCAGTTTGGACATCTATATTGAGTCCATAAATTCAACCATAATGGTTAGACCAATTTCTTCATATATTCTTTGGGAGTTTGTGGGTGGACCATATCACCATTCAAATTGACGAATTGGTCTATGATTCCTTCTAATGTTATGTTGAAAATTCAACAAGGAATCCTTAATAATATGTACCATATGATTCGGGTAATCATATTGATAGTTATAAATAAAATAGTAAGCTGACTTGATTGGAATAATTTCAATAATGCCCACAAATAACTTTTAGCAATAAAACATAGGTGTTTAACACTAATTATTAAATTTTACATGAAAATTAATACAGGGAGTAGAAAACATTTTAGGAATAAATGAATAAAATACACATGTGACTTTAATTACATTTTTATAGTTAAAATGGAATTTTATTTTTTACACTTAAAAAATATATGGTATTAGCCACTATCGTGATATTTATTTCATTGAAGATTAATTTTCATGATTATAAGGATCATCTTAAAAAAGATTATTTCTTATTATTATAAAAATTATAGGGTTTATAAAAAATATTTTTAGTGAAAATGGCTTTCAAAATGATTTGTGTTTAGAAATTGAATCTGATTTTTCCCAATAAAGTTTTAAACGTATTTTAATGGCATTTCAATTAATTAGTGACTTAAACACATTAATGTACTTTTAATCCATTTGAGATATGTTTTATTGATATCATCCATATTATTTATATGTACGGTGTGTTATAAATTTTATTTTGAATGTGATATTTTGATACCATTCACCATATTACTCTTGCTGGTTTAAGATTTTTTTAATTTTATTTGGATATGTATTAACATTTTGTATGTGGATTTTTAATATAATTTTTTTTATTACAATGTTTCACCACATTAATATGAGGAATGAATTGTACTTTGTAACTATCGGATAGGCATCGATGAAGACTACACATTTATTCATTGATAGATCTCATGAGAGAAAATAAGTTCTTTAAAATCTATTGGTTTCTACCAATTAGTATTAAACTATCATGTGGATGGTCTGGATTGTATGTGTCTTGTGAATGATCTTGATGAAAATGAGTTGAAAAAATCAAATGTGTTTGAACTCAGTAGATATAAACTATATTTTTAATGGTATTGACAATAAATTTCTAGTAAATGATCTTGAATGTAAGATTAGGATATATAAACTTATTCCTTTCCTAATTATGAATTCAGTTATATAAATTTCATTGGACTATTCAATTAGTTCTAAAATCCATTTTTATGTGATTATTTATATGGAATTATTTTATATTCATTAAATCATGTCACATTATTCTTATTTTATTTACTATGTGGAATATTTATCAGTTATATAGAATTCATTATTGATTAATCTGTATTAATTCATATCATTGTCAACGCACTTACCCTGTTGGATCGTATGACCTCACCCCATTATTTTGTTCTTCCCAAGGATACTTGGGAGTATTTAAGATTTATATGAAGGAATATTCTAGAAGATTATCATATTTTTCAAAAATATTATGTTTAAATTTGTGTACTAAAAGTTTATATATGTATCAATGATTCTATATATTACAAAAAATTTTGCTAATAAATTTATTTATTTGGGATTTGACTCCTTGAATTGTAAAATAGTGTAATAAAGAAGACATTGGCTATGGGTTACCAGAGTCTAATACATTTTAGTTGTTATCAAAGGATGTTTAGTAGATTCCATGGGAATTAGATTTAAGAAAATATAGTAAGGGATCAAAACCCCATTATATAATTTGGGGATATGTAAATTATAACATCCTTAAATTTTGGAAATGTAGAGATTATGGGAGGTTTTTATACAATGCATACTTTCATGGATACTATAAGTAGAATTTTTCCTAGTAAAATCATACATAGGGTAAATATCTTTGAAAATGGTGCATTGAGCATGAAATTATTGTCACAGGAGAAACAAATAGGGCATACTATGTAAATAGTATGACAATCCTTGGGGGATATTCTTATGTAAATTCAAAATTTCATTACAAACAATTATGAAGGATTTAAAATAATGATATCCTGAATGATATAGAATACTGATCTTCAAATTATTGATGAAGAATATCAGATGTGGAAACTCCCAATGACTTAATAGTGCAAACCCTTACTTTGGACCTTCCCCCTTAATGGGGGAGTCCCCCTTATCATCTCTCATTGTTTCTCAACACTGTTCCATTCACATATTTTTGAACCTCAACATCTTACCTCTTTTCTATCTAATCATTATTATCCCCAATGTCCCATAGTTTTTTCAAGGTTACCCACAACATCCCATCATACAAGCAAAGTTCATAGATGCCTATTATTTTATGAATTTGTCTATTATTACAGGATTCATGAATAAACATCAATATGTGGATTCATTTGATCGATTTATTTTTTGATCAATGGGATTGGAAAGATTGATCTATGGTGGGACTCTTTAACAATCGACACATCATGTTATGGTTCACATCCGAGAGTCATTTTGTACTAACCAGGTCTAGCACATTCTATATCTATAGTTATTTTTAGTTATACATTATCCTAAGGTCCTATTACTTTCACATGTAACAAGATTCATTGAAAAATCTTATTTCTTTGAGATTTCTCGAAATCCCGCTTCCTTTTCAAATCCCATTGATTCCTAAAATTTTAGGTAACTTTTCGTATATTATTTTTTCCCAAATTGTCAAAATATATTTATTTTCCACCCTATTTCTCTATTAATCTACATTGTATTATATTGTTTAATATTTATAATGGGGTTTATTTGGTTTTTCGTTGTAGTGGAATTCAGATAAAAGTTTAATTTGTATTTGAGTCCTATTTGGATGTCTATCCATTGTTGATGGAATTGGGGAACTCATTTATAATATGTAGATTAGGGAGATTGAGTGATATGGGTTAGGGGAGTAGTGAACAATTAGCGGTTCCCATATAATTTATAATTTATTATGAACATAATCAAGTTGGGGTCCCAATGTATTGATTTACCAACTCGTTGGTTGTGTAGGCTAGTTTTCTGGGGGTGGGGAGATGGCTGGGAAATTGATTGTAGGATGCCCACCTGAAAACTATGTTCTAGGTGGTCCAATAATGTTGATATATGAACAGAATAAGACAAATAAATTATCTACAAATTGAGAAGTTATTGGCATCTATAGAATATTGTTTTGTGGCAGGAACTCTACAACGTTCCATGTATATTTTCAATAGAATGCAACATTGTAGGCTGTAAACGGTGTAGATGTGGTTATATTGAATGGAACAGTCATTTCTACTAGGGTATGTGATACATGTTTTTTAATTTTCATATCTTTTAATTTAGTTCTCATCTCACTTAGAGGGGATGTGCGATCTAGTAGTAGAATCCACCATGAATAGGTAAAACAATGGGCTGTTGGGGGTGTTTCAAGTGATCTAATTTTTGCACCTTTGTGGTTGTTATTTCATCATAGTATGGTACTAGAGGAAGAAATGGTTTTCATGAGAATGTGTCTATGGAAGGCTATGTAGTGGAACTTAATACAACATGGGATTGTGTTCCATTAGGTGACAGGCGTTAGGAGTAGTCCGTAGGATGTGAAACATTTTCCAGGTCAAGCCTGAGAAGGGAATTTCAATCTATTAATCTTGGAAATAAATTTGTAGTATTACATATAAAAGGGATGGGATAGAAGAATTAATTTATCTATGATGGGTAATCCATTGCTGAATAGGGATCCCCTAGGGATGAGTCCATCGAAAAGTATTCTTATTTATTCTCAAGAGGGAGGGATTACATGCTTTAATATAGGGGAAGTCTCATCCTAAGGTGGAGGAAGGGTCAGAGAGGAATTAGTGAGGGGTGAGTGGACTATTCATATTTACCCCTACTAATGGAGAAAAAAACCTCTAAATGGTCAATCCCCTAGATTATGGATGGTTATTCTTAGGATTTTTTAATTTCTGATTTTTCTATGGTTGCTGATCATTGGGTAGATCTATTTTGTGTTTGTAATACCTAAAAAACTGTGGGATATAGGTGTAGTTTATAAGAAAAATCTATAATTTTTCAAGAATTATAGGGATGAAATACTAGAGGAGGTTATCATGATTAACAAAACCCCTAAATAAACTGATAGAATGATCCGAATATCACTATACATGGAAATTAATCATGATCACAGTGCATGGATTGAAAAGCTCTATCTTATAACTATAATAGGATTCATTGAACTGATGATAAAAAAGAGGATTACATTCAAACATGGGAGAAACTGGCGTATCAATTTGAGAACCTTATAATGGATTTTACAGATATATAGGTAACCACTCCCTCTTTGAAATTATATAGGGATATTTTTTCTATTATTTATAAGTTATCAGTTGGTAATATTATGGTGTCATTTTTTTCAAGTTTTACTTATGGTTTCTCACTTTTCCATTAAAAGTTTTTTTATTATTATAAAAAAATTAAATTTCATATATTAATTATGTATTAATTATATAACTAGTTTTGGGTTATATAATCTGTTCTGTAATGACATCACCTAATTTACTGAATTCATATGTTTATATATGGATCTGATTATATGAAATGGGAATCACATTAATTAATTTAATTAAAAGACTAAAACTGGTCATTTTATTAATGGGTATAAGCAAATTTATCGATGGAAACTAGTCTCCAAAAATGTATCATCAAATGAGGACATACTTATGTGATAACAAGGAATATAATGAATTCCCTGAGTGTTATGTATTCGAAGGGAAAAAACAAAATTGGAGGAAGTAAGCGTAAAATTATGATAAATGGAATAATGGATGAAGGTTTTTCCCCCATGTGATAATTATTGTCAGAACCACACAATTACATTATTAAAAGGAATGTGATTTTTATACCAGATTTTAGATAAAGCTCAATGTGTGTTTGACTACAAGGGTAAAAAAGATTCCAATATATAATGATTTAACTGTATGGAAATAGGGAATAAAAAAATGAATCTCATTCTATAACGACCCATACATTACATACATTGTTATTACTTCAAAATTAAAGCACACTTATTACAACATATAACAAAACCATGAAAGGACCGTATAGGTATAGTGTCTTTAGAAACTGGAATGAATAAACAACTAGTTCATAAAGCATCTACTTTGCCTCCCATTTATTTCACCTTATCTAGAGTCCCTTTTTGGCATATTCTACTTAATAACCTTCTTCCTGACCTGGGGAAATAAAACATACAAAAGGGTGAGCTCAAATTATCAGTAAGAGTAATCAAAAGAAATATCAATCACATCATATACATAAACACATAAATTTTGGAAATCTTATCCTGCAAAAGAGATCATAATTTCATAACATGGGACAAATCATAGTAGTGAAATGTAATCCCAATAATCATAACTTAAAACATGAAACATTGTTCCATACACACATAATTATTGATAATCATTTTTTTAGTCAAGACTCATTGCCGAGACTATCTTAGTGGACAAAGTCCACTTCGGAACCGAGTTCACTCCTCATTTCAGTCCTGTTTCACTGAACCGGTTTAACCTGCCATTCCAGCCATGTCTATATCATGAGATATAAAATCTTTACCCAATGAATTGGAGGGAGATATAGGTCCCACCCATCTAATAATGATACCATTCTTATGTGTGCCACAAAATCATAAAACATACATCAAAGCGTAACCCATGTAATAAAATTTGGAATCATAAACATCATGACATCATAAAAAAATTCATATAAGATAAAGAAATTCATAAATATAATTACATCACAACATAATTAAATCAATTTAATAATAGGGATATAAACAGAACCATTTATTTTATTCGATGGAAAATAATTTTGATGAAACACTTGAAATCCATTCTTGAGGAAAATATCCTTTCTGCTTCAAAAACACTTTTCCTTTATTAACATGTCGTACAATTCTAAACTAAAAGAATTTGATTAAAAATAATATTGAAAACTTGTAAATGAATCTTCTTGGAAATAATGTTTAAAAATCCATTCATGCCGTATAAGTTAAAAAAACATTCTTCATACTTTTGTCGGAAAGGTCAAAAAGTACCTCATACGAAAAATGACAAAAGATTCCTTTCATATCCTTTACTAAAAACTCACCGAAGGGTAAAATTGGATTTAAAAAATTTTAGGTGGATGTAAATAATATTAAATATTGAGGAAACATGTATTTGGATGATAAAATACACCCCATTAAATACCAAAGTATAAACAATCTCGGATAAAAATGAGATTGTGATATTTCCCTTACCTTAGGTCTGATTTGCCTCGTAAGTGTCCGAACCTCCTATATAATGATTTAGATAATGTTATTGACTTATTAAAGAATCTTAATTATTGTTATTATATCATATATGGTCATATTCTTAGCTTCTTATTAGTAATATTTCATTAAAACTTGTTATACTGGTGTTTATTACTTTTTGTTCTTATGTGTGTTTTGTCGAATAAATTCTTATTCTTCTCTTTAGGTTATAGATACCTCATTTCCAGAATTTTATTAGATTAATATATACCATATTCATTCATTCAATTCATTTATATAATCACTATGCAATGAAGATCAAGTAGAACGAGTCGCATCACATCGTGGAGACGGTATTTCGTACGTATTCACAAGGGATGATATCGTTCCCATGATCATGGAATTGTATTGGATTGTATGTATACTATTTCAGAATCAATATCACTTTAAAATAATCATATATAGTCATTATTTACACAATTATACCCATCCAAGTAAGGTGGTGGTGGAAAGTAGATTACACCACGACGTGGAGACGGTATTCCGTACGTACTCACCCGCGGTGATTTCATTTTCCGTAGGATGGATAGATAGTGAAATAGGGTCATTTCATAATTATAATAACATATTAGTATATGAGTGATACTTATGTTATCACTTCATAATGAAAAAACTAAATAAGAAGAAGTGGAAGAAAAAGTAAAGATGAAAGAATCGGTAACGGACATTACCTCTTCTTTGAAGTGCTTCTTTGAGACCTCCTTTTAGGGCACTAAAATTGGTCTTTGAAGATAACCATGACCTCTATGATGTCTCCAATGAATTGTAGAGGAGAAAGTGTCAGGGGTTGGCCAAGCCTGAAGGCTCAATGTGGTGTGAGGAAGAGAGGTAGGAGGTGCCCTTTTATAAGGGAGGAGAGGGGCACCTTTGGAATAACTAAAAATATTATTTTATTATAAAGAAAAATTCGGTTTTAAATAGCTCCGAATTGATTTATTTCGAATCTAAGGTGGGGATGGTTCTAAATCCCTTCATCCAGTAGAATTTAGGTAAGTTTAGATTCCTATTTTGACCTTATCATTTAGATTTAACATTATGTTAAATAATTTTACATTTACCGTGTCTTCTTGTGTTCTTACACTATAAGGTTAATAAACTTACTATAACAATCCAAATGAACCCCAAGTTGGTTATTATTAATATATATAACCTTATCTAAGTCATTTGGCCGATCCTTAGTTTTTTAAGAATAAAATAACAACTAATAATATAATATTTGTTTTAAAAACTTTTTTATGTCAATTTTGACACTATTTAGTAATTGATTTTTGTGAAAATCATAAAAGAATTATTAGTTCAAAAAAAGTTAATGAAATCAATAATAACATGTCATATTAACCCATAAAATTAGTGGAATTCATAAAAAGTCTCAAATTACATTTATTTGGGTATTTATAACATCAATTATGTCAATATTTCATTAATAAGATAATTACTGCATAATATTTGTGTCAAAAATAAATTAAATTATTTAATTTCTGAAAATTACAAATAAAATACCGTTATGTATGAAATAGTTTTATCTTTATAATGAATATTTATAGTCGAATTTATCTTATATATAACCTTATATTAAAAATTATTTACTTATTAAACTTTGATTTTAACTATTTTAACCCTTCTTTAAATAAATTAATAATAAATGTCCTAATCTAATCCAAGTGGGCCTAAATGGTCATATTTTATTCCTATGATTGTTTTTGGTCGAATTACACTTATCCAATAGAATTAGGACATGTGTTAGGGTAATAGTAATATCATTTTTACCCTTAATTACCCTATTTACTTTTACCCGTGGTAAATAAAAGTAAAAAGTTACTGTTCACCAAAAATTATTTTCATCTCATTGAACCACATTTTACTTACTGACATCATCCGTGTCTCCCGGATTTTTGAAATTCCACTCACAGAAGCGGTAAAATTATGTTTTATGAAAAAATCAGTTTTTTTAACTACCACTTAGTGGTTTCACTATTCATCAAAAATTGAATGTTTTCAGAAAAATACCAAAATTTTATCCTAGGATAACTTCGATATTCCGAATCCAAAAATGAAGTCCATTTTGAAAAATAAAATTTATAAAATTTTAAAAAGTGGTTATTACTATTTATAACGGCTAGTTTTAATAATATTTTATTAGCATATCATTGTTTAGTGAAACTCGGTATTGCGTACACGCAAGCTATCGAGGAAGGTCGCGATTTCGTGTAAAGCAAGCAAAGAAAGTGTTGTGTGTAGAAAAAGATTCCTTTGATGATTTATATAACATAAAAGTATTGGGTGTTACATTCTAACCCCCTTAAAATGAATTTCACCCTAGAAATTCGTCACTTTGTAACAAACAGATGAGGATACCTCTCCCTCATCATATCCTCAAGCTCCCATGTAGCTTCTTCTAATTGGTGGTTCCTCTATAAAACCTTCACCAATCGAGTGGTCTTGTTTCATAGGACTTTTTCACTATGATCCAGAATCTCTATTGGCTATTCTTCATAAGAAAGATCATGCTCCACGGTACAACTTCTGAGCTGAGTAAATGTGAAGGATCAGGTATGTAATTTATCAGGATAGATACATGGAACACATCGTGAACTTGAGAGAGATTTGGTGGAAGTTCCAATTGGTAACCTACCTTCCCAACACGATCCATTATTTCGAAAGGACTGATATATCTAGGGCCCAACTTCCCATTCTTTCCAAATCTCATGACCCTCTTCCAGGTAGATATCCGGAAGAACACTTTATCACCCACTTTAAACTCTAGGTCTTTTCTTTGGTTCTCGGCATAAATTTTCTGTCGACTCTGAGCTGCTCTTATGTGTTGTTGAATAGATCTAAACTTTTATGCCATTTCATCAACAAGATCGGGTCCTAATAGCTTTCTTTCCCCAACTTCATCCTAGCAAGTTGGAGTCCTACATTTCTTTCCATAGAGAGCTTCACAAGGAGCCATCTAAATACTGGAGTGAAAGCTATTATTATAAGAAAATTCCACCAAAGGTAGGTGTTGATCCCAACCACCTTTGAAATCCATAGAGCAAGCTCTCTACATATATTCTAGAATTTGAATTGTTCTCTCAGACTGCCCGTCTGTCTGAGGAAGATATGGAGTGCCGAAACTCAACTCTGTATCCAAATTATGCTGAAGACTTCGCCATAACTTCGAGGTAAATCTCGGATCCCGATCAGATATAATAGATATTGGTACTCCATGATATCTTACCACTTCCTTTACATATATCCTGGAAAGCTGATCCAAAGAGAAATCCTCTCTAATAGCAATGAAGTGTGCAGACTTTTTAAGATGATCCACTATGACCCACATATCATTATTGCCTTTGGACATTTTAGGAAGTCCTGTGACAAAGTCCATAGTGATGTTTTCCCATTTCCATTCGGGTATAGGTAATGGTTGTAACATCCCCTTAGACTTCTGTCTCTCAGCTTTAACTTGTTGACAAACCAAGCATCGAGAGACATATTCAGAAACATCTCTTTTCATGCCATCCAACCAGAAGTACTCTTTCAAGTCCCTATACATCTTCGTGCTTCTAGGATTAATAGAGAATGAAGAACTGTGAGCCTCATCCAGCAGCTCATTTTTATATTCGGGGATGGGAGGAACACAAACCCGAATCCTAAACTTTATTATCCCATAACAATCAAGGTTGAATTCAAGAACATTCCTCACCTTCTTTTGTAACTCGACATCTTCTTTCTGTGCCTCTTTAATCTTCACATGTATAGATGGATGAAAATTCATTTGAGAAAGATACGATTTTTCCCCTTTCATTATAATTACAAGATCCATCCTTTGTAAATCCTTAAATATTGGATATTTTGTGATCCTCATTATGGATAAACTGGCATGGTCTTGTCGACTTAATGCATCCGCCACCTTGTTTGCTTTCCCAGGGTGGTAATGAATTGAGTAGTCGTAATCCTTAATCAGCTCCAACCATCTTCTTTGCTGCATATTCATCTCCTTTTGTATGAAAATATACATTAAACTTTTATGATCAGTATAAATATCACACCTCTCACAATAAATGGAATGCCTCCAAATCTTTAATGCAATGATTACCGCAGCTAACTCCAAATCATGAGTTGGGTAATTTTTCTCATGTATTTTCAACTGTCGTGAGGCATAAGCTATCACCATATCATTTTGCATAAGAACACACCCCAATCCCTTCTTGGATGCATCACTGTAGATCACAAACCTTTCTCCACTATAAGGAAGTGTGAGCACAGGTGCACTGGATAACCTTCTTTTCAAATCCTTGAAATTCTCTTCACATTCCTCCGTCCAAACAAACTTAACTCCATTCCAAGTGAACTTGGTGAGTGGATTAGATAATCGTGAAAAATCATTCACAAAACGTCGATAATATCCAGCCAAACCAAGAAAACTTCGGATCAGAGTTACTGTTGTTGGTCTCGACCATATTTCGATAACCTCTGTTTTTGCTGGATCAATAGATATCCCCTCGTTTGAGATTATGTGACCCAAAAATGAAACTTTTTGAAGCCAAAATTCACACTTGGAAAATTTGGAATAAAGAATCTCCTTTCTCAGGGTCTTCAATATAATTCTCAAGAGATCTTCATGTTCTTCCTTGCTCTTTGAATAGACAAGAATATCGTCTATAAAGACTACCAAAAATTGATCAAGATAGTCTCTAAAGACTCTATTCATTAGATCCATGAAGATATCAGGGGCATTAGTAATACCAAATGGCTTCACTATAAATTCATAGTGTCCATACCTTGTACAGAAAGCCGTCTTTGGTTCATCCTCCCTTTTGACCCTTAATTGACGATACCCTAAATGAATATCAATCTTGGAAAAGTATTGAGCTCCACGTAGTAGGTCAAATAGGTCATCAATGTGCGGGAGAGGATATTTTTTCTTGATAGTGATCTTGTTAAGTTCTCGATAATCAATGCAGACTCTCATTGATCCATCTTTCTTCTTAACAAACAGAACAGGTGCTCTCCAAGGTGATACACTAGGGCGTATGAACCCCTTATCAAGATTCTCTTGGAGTAGCTTCTTCAATTCCTGCAACTCAATTGGGGCCATTCTATAAGGCCTCTTTGAAATAGGTAAAGCATCCGGTACGAGTTCTATAGAAAACTCAACTTCACGATTCGGTTGAAGACCCCGTAATTCCTCCAGAAAGACATCATCAAACACCCGTACAATGGGTATATTCTTAATCGTGAGTTTCTCACCAACCATTTGAGATAAATAACCTTCATTTAGTGGAATCAATACCCATAAAATGGAAGAAATTTCCACTGGAAGGTTATGTTCATCCTTGAATCGATAGACGATCATAGATTGATCTGGAATATGAAATGTGGCTTCCCTTCTTTGGAAATTGATATGAGCTCCATGTAGAGAAAGCCAATACATGCCAATAATCACATCAAATTTCACTATAGGAAGGATCACATGATTTTCATGAAGCACTTTCCCAAAAACATCAATGAGGGAAGAATTATGAACTTTCAATGCGACTTTTGTGCCATTAGGGGTTGTCACAGATAACTCAACATCTAACTGTTGAGGTAATACAGTGATATCCATAGAAAATTCTTCGGAAATATAGGAGTGGGTGGATCCAGAATCAAATAAAACATTTTCTACTTTAGAGTGGATGGTAAGTGTACCTTTCACCACATCGTTATCGTACTCCACATCGCTGATAGAAATTTCATGTGACTTTCCTTTTTCTTTAGCCTTAAGAGTTTGTTGATGTCGACCATCATCATCAACCCTTGGATTTGGGAATTGATTGGCATAATGCCCCATCTCCTTGCACTTGAAACATTGAAGTGTAGTAGGGTCATTCTGTGTATCCCTTCCTTTTTTTCATCATTAGACATCTTCTTCCCATCATTGAGGCATTCAAATGCCCGATGACCATCCTTTCCACATTTGAAACATTTACTTTTCCCTTTAAGACAACTCCCTCCATGTTTCTTTCCACACATTGAGCATAAGGGAAAGCTCATCTTCCTTTCAGTGTGCTCTTTATATATTCCTTTGAATTCCTTTTTCCTCTTCTTATCAAACCTATATGACTGATGGGTTACTCCAATCTCCATCTCAACATTGAGAGCACATCGAACGATTTCCTCGTAGCTATTGAAGTCCCTTATGGCTAACGCCCTTCGAAGACTTGGTTTTAAGCCACTAAAGAATCGATCGATCATACTCTCAGGTTGGATAATAATAACAGAAGAGTACCTTGCAAGTCTTTTAAAATTTTCATGTACCAACAGATTCATCATCCTTTTTCTTCAGTTCATGAAACTATTTCTCCATCTTTGTTCTGAGAATACGAGGGAAGTACATATTGAAAAATAAGTTCTTGAACTCGTCCCATTCCATGGACTCAATTTCATCCCTTTGCCTCGTATTCTTAATAATATTCCACCATTGATCAGCATCTCCTTCCAAACGATACACTGCTAGGATGAATTTATCATGTTCAGAATATTGAATAACTGAAAATATCTTTTCAGTAGTACTAATCCATTGTTCAGAAACTAATGGATCAGTAGACTCGCTGAAAGAAGGTGGACGCTGCCTCATGAAGGATTCAACAGAATGTTTCTCCATCCTTTGCTCGTTTGGAAGTCCTGCATGATTCATAGCTTGAGAAATTTGTGTGAGCATGGCTACAAGATTTTGCATTCTGGCTCCCATAACGTTTGGTTTCTCCGGGGGACAATCATTGCATTGCCCGTCGCATTCTGCATTAACACGGTTCCTTCGGGTTCCAGCCATTGACTAAAACCAAGAATAATAGTGTGAGCAACACTAATCATAATAGGAAAACCACATAATCAAGAATAAAATTTCACAATTAAGGTCTTATCCTAGTTTATTCATGGTTATTTCTAAAACACTAAGATTGTGTTCTATGCTTAGAATAATCCTTAGGGTTCTTACTAAGGCTTTCACATCCTAGTTTCCAAAGGTTGACTATACCTTTCCTCTGATACCAACTATAACGACCCATACATTACAGACATTGTTATTACGTCAAAATTGAAGAACACTTATTACAACATATAACAAAACCATGAAAGGACTATATAGGCATAGTGTCTTTAAAAACTAGAAAGCATAAACAACTGGTTCATAAAGAATCTACTTTGCCTCCCATTTATTTCATCATATTTAGAGTCACCTTTTGGAATATTCTACTTAATAACCTTCTTCCTGACCTGGGGAAATAAAACATACAAAAGGGTGAGCTCAAACGCTCAGTAAGATTAAACAAAAGAAATATCAATCACATCATATACATAAGCACATAAATTTTGGAAGTCATAACCTGCAAAAGAGTTTATAATTCCATAACATGGGATAAATCATAGTTGTGAAATGTAATCCCAATAATCATAACATAAAACATGAAACTTTGTGTAATACACACATTTCATTGAGATTCATTTCTTGTTAGTCAAGACTCATTTCCAAGACTATCTTAGTGGACAAAGTCCACTTCTGAACCGATTTCACTCCTTGTTTCAGTCCTATTTCACTGAACCGGTTTAACCTGCCGTTCCAGCCATGTCTATCTCATGAGATATAAAATCATCACCCAATGCATTCGAGGGAGATATAGGTCCCACCCATCTCATAATGATACCATTCTTATGTGTGACACAAAATCATAAAACATACATCATAGCATAACCCATGTAATAAAAATGGGAATCTTAAACATCGTGACATCATAAAACAATTCATATAAGATAAATTAATTCATAAATATAATTCCATCACAACATAATCAAATCAATGTAATAATAGGGATAGAAACTGAACCCTTTATTATATTAGATGGAAAATAATTTTGATAAAACACTTGAACTCCATTCTTGAGGAAAATATGCTTTCTGCTTCAAAAACACTTTTCCATTCTTAGCATGTCGTACAGTTCTAAACTAAAAGAATTTGAATATAAATAAACTTGAAAACTTTTAAATGAAGCTTCTTGGAAATAATTTTTAAAAATCCATTCATGCTGTATATGTTAAAAAAACATTCTTCGTACTTTTTTTGGAAAAGTCAAAAAGTAACTCGTATGAAAAACGACAAAAGATTCCTTTCATATCCTTTACTAAAAACTCACCGAAGGGTAAAATTAGATTTAATCAATTTTAGGTGGATGGAAATAATATTACAAATTGATGAAACATGGATTTTCATGATAAAATACATCCTAGTAAATACCAATGTATAAACAATCTCGGATAAAAATGAGAATGTGATATTTCCCTTACCATAGGTCTGATTTGCCTCGTAAGTGTCTGAACCTCCTGTATAATGATTTAAATAATTTTATTGACTTATTCCAGAATCATAATTATTGTTATGATATCATATTGTCATATTCTTAGCTTCTTATTAGTAATATTTCATTACAACTTGTTATTCGGGTGTTTATTACTTTTTGTTCTTATGTATGTATTGTCGAATAAATTCTTATTCTTCACTTTAGGATATAGATAACTCATTTACATAATTTTATTAGTGTAATTTATATCATATTCATTCATTCAATTCATTTATATAATCATTATTCAATGAAGATCATGTAGAACGAGTCGCATCACATCGTGGAGACGGTATTCCGTACGTACGCATGAGCGATGATATCGTTCCCATGATCATGGAATTGTATTGGAGTGTATGTATACTATTTCAGAATCAATATCACTTTACAATAATCATATATATTCATTATTTACACCATTATACCCATCAATGTAAGGTGGTGGTGGAAAGTAGATTACACCACGGCGTGGAGACGGCATTCTGTACGTACGCACGCGCGGTGACTTCATTTTCCGTAGGATGGATAGGTGGTGAAATAGGGTTGTTTCATACCTATAATAAAATATCAGTATATGAGTGATACTGATGTTATTACTTCATAATGAAACAACTAATGAAGAAGAAGTGGAAGAAGAAATAAAGATGAAAGAATCGGTAACAGACATTACCTCTTCTTTGAAGTGCTTCTTTGAGACCTCCTTTTAGGGCACTAAAATTGGTCTTTGAAGAATACCAGGACCTCTAGGATGTATCTAGGGAAGTGGAGAGGAGAACGTTTCAGGTTTTGGCTGAGCTTGAAGGCTCAATGTGGTGTGAGGAAGAGAGGGAGGAGGTTCCCTTTTACTAGAGAGGAGAGGGGCACCTTTGGAATAACTAGAAATATTATTTTATTATAAAGCCAAATTCGGTTTTAAATAGCTCCAAATTGATTTATTTCGATGATAAGGTTGGGATGGGTCTAAATCATCTAAAACAATAGAATTTAGACAAGTTTAGATTCCTATTTTGACCTTATTAGTTAGATTTAACATTAAGTTAAACAATTTTACTTTTACTGTGTCTTCTTGTGTTATTACACTATATGGTTAATAAACATACTATAACAACCCAAAAAAACCCCAAGTTGTTTATTATTAATATATATATAACCTTATCTAGGTCATTTATCCGAACCTTAGATTTTTAGGAATAAAATAACAATTAATAATATAATATTTGTTTTAAAAACTATTTTATGTCAATTTTGACACTATTTAGTAATTGATTTTTGTGAAAATCATAACAGAATGATTAGTTCAAACAATGTTAATTAAATCAATAATAACATGTCATATTAACCTTTAAAATTAGTTTAATTAATAAAAATTCTCAAATTACATTTATTTGGGTATTTATAACATCAATTATGTCAATATTTCATTAATAAGATAATTACTACGTCATCTTTGTGTCATAAATAAATTAAATTACTTAATGTCTAAAAATTAAAAATAAAATACCATTATGTAGGAAATCATTTTATATTAATAATGAATATTTATAGTCGAATATATATTATATATAACCTTATATTAAAAATTATTTACTTATTAAACATTGATTTTTACTATTTAACCCTTCTTTAAATAAATTAATAATAAATGTCCTAATCTAATCCAAGTGGGCCTAAATGGTCATATTTTATTCCTAAGATTGTTTTTGGTCTAATTACACTTATCCATTAGAATTAGGACATGTGTTAGGGTAATAATAATATCATTTTTACCCATAATTACTCTATTTACTTTTAACCGTGGTAAATAAAATTAAAAAAAGTTACTATTCACCAAAATTTATTTTCATCTCATTGAACCACATTTTTCTTACTGACATCAACTGTGTCTCTCGGATTTTTGAAATTCAACTCACAGAAGTGGTAAAATTACGTTTTATGAAAAATTCAGTTATTTTAACTACCACTTAGTGGTTTCACTATTTATCAAAAATTGAAATTTTTCAGAAAAATACCAAAATTTCACCCTAGGATAATTTCGATATTCCGAATCCAAAAATGAAGTCCATTTTGAAAAATAAAATTTATAAAATTTCAAAACTGGTTATTACTATTCATAACGGCTAGTTTTGATAATATTTTATTAGCATATCATTGTTTAGTGAAACCCGGTATTGCGTACGACGCAAGATATCGAGGAAGGTCACGATTTCGTGTAAATCAAGCCAAGAAAGTGTTGTGTGTAGAAAAATATTTCTTTGATTATTTATATAACATAAATGTCTCGGGTGTTACACATTCCCAAGTTGAATATACCTCAAGTGAATCTAATGCCTCAAAGGTAATATTATTTTTTACAGGCGAATAATAATAATAATTAATGTGATTCTGTTTGTATTCCATAATAATGTTATTTGAGTATATTATAAACTATATAATGTAGATAAGAATTATGAAATGTATGTGGATTTTACTATAGTAATTTTATATTATGTATTTGAATGTGTATGTCCAACAATACTGATAACCAATAAAAATGATTCGTTATAATGTATAAAATGTTGGAAAACACATTTTTGAGGAAAAGATAACACTAAATATGTTTATAGTGTGGAGATAATGATGTTTGGATAACAAGATGATTGATATGAATAATGTTAAAAAAATTGTACTGACTATAATCGAACTAATTAATTTTTTTTGAAAAAAGGGGTTCATGTTATCACTAATGGAGTGAACAAATTTTTTATTTAAGAAACATATCCAATACTCTATCATTTATTTAAAGAATATGTAATAGTTAATGTTTTTAATATTTTTTATGTTAATTCCAGTTGTATACATGTTTCAAGAGATTACATGATTAATGTATTCAAATTTTAGGAATGTGACGATTAAAATCAACTTCATGTTGTTTTAGGGATTAATGATATCATCTATTTTACAATACAGTGACCTTATTTCGATAGTTTTAGATCTTAATAATTTCGAACAGTTATTAGTATTTACTATCATGACCCGACCCACTGAGGTCCAACTCATGACGACCCCAATCCCACCTCGAATAGTCCTATAGCTGGAGACCATCACCGAGTATTCATATCACATAATTTTAGGTATTTTCCTTAACTACCCATACACAGTAACACATCTACAATCCAACCCAATGATGATATTTAAAACAAATGATACCAATGGTTTAATACATATATAATCCCACAAAAGAGAACAACGTAATGTACAAAATGGGGAAAAGGGGTAAAATACAAGCCCATCCAAAAACTAGAATGTTTCCCAACAGTTGCATATGAATGGAAAAAAGTCAAATATGAGTTCAAGACAACCACCTCAGTCTAATATTCTCATCATATACTACACTCACTACACATCTTCCTTAGATGCTGCTAAATGGGATTTCATCATCATAAGACATGACACTTGTGGGGAAACCCATGATGGGGTGAGTATTACGATACCTAGGAAGGAACCATGAACACACTAAACAATAATCACCATATATATTCATCTAAACAAATGATATGAAAAATGTACAACAGAAACACACAAATATACTCAAGAATGTCATAATGCTAGTAGGCAGTCATAACCTACTACCAACAATATGATTTTTCTCAATGAAATGATAGTTTGTTGTGGGGAACCACTACATGAAAAATTATATCATCAAAGACATTAGATGATGTGGTATATATCATTGGGAACTACCCATGAAATATCACCAGTCTAGTCTAAGAAGACCCTGATACACATATAGGGTGTCACACCAAGAACTGCTGGTGGACACCGTGAACCCAATATAGATTAAACCTCTATGTAGGGGATCATATTATAATTATATTTCAAACCATTCAAATACAAATTTACAAATAGGGGGAAAATATCTACATAGGTGGTCACAACGATTAAAAAAACCCATCCAATGTTATATATTTGATTGAGGATTGAACCCCAGTCTCAGTGTGGGAATCCATAACTCAATCTATGACTTAACTATTAACGGGGATCACAATCTCGTGATGTGGATTTAATGTCGCATTGTATCCTTGAGGGAATGTTACAGGGGAACACACTAAACCGTGATTTTTCTAGAATAAGGAAATTAAGAGCAATAAACACTCTTGATAGGGGTTTGTGGTGTATACTAGGGATACACTTGGTGACCAGCTATCCCCAAGTCTACCATTGTGGTTTAATATCACAAGACATCTAAATGTCAAGATACACTACGTTTATAGTTATCTTGGAACCATACCATGTTATAATGGTTATGTATGTGTACATATTCCTGCAAGCATAGCCCCCGTGTATAGGTGGTTATGTTTGTGTTCACCTAGTTGTGTCCATGTCTATATACATGACATGCCTCTGACTATGTATTTTTTCCCATGTCCATTTTCTTTCTTAAGTTCCTACTCAGTTGTCATGGATGGGTCACATTTCACGTGATAGGGGTAAAACATCTTGTGATCCAAAAATAAATTATGAAAACCTTGCCATCATCGATAGGGCCACTCATGGCCTTTAATATTGAAAAACATATCATGTTTCATGTGATTTTCAATAAACCATGGTACACTTCTGCATCATTCCCCGCATCACTTGAGCCAATTTCCTCTCTATAAACACTATATCTTGGGTCAACAACGACTCATGTTGTTGGAGATTATATATCCGGGTTTGAAATCTACTTGGTAATCATACATCCCCACCATCTATAGATATGTCATGCATCACTCTAAAAAAATGAAGAATGCCTAATTCAGTCTCTTTATTAATCTATCTATCCCTCATCATAATTGATTAATGAAACGTTACCTCTATCGCATTCCATACTTGTACATTCAAATCATGACCCTGATGTACATTTGAACAACAATAAGAAACAAACTATTCATTAACCCACTAGAAATAATGAAATACAAACTATGATATATGGGGAAAACCAAAATCCATAATACATAAAAAATAAGACTCATCCATTTGTTTGTTTGGACATGATTCATTAACATATAATAATCTAGATGAAGAGGGATAAATCAAATCCAAAAATTAAACAATTCAATATATTTAATTATAATGATTATCCACGTGTAAATATTGTTCATGAAATTGATCTGTGTTTGTAAAATATTATGAAATGTGATGGAAATTAAAAAATCAAACAGCCTAACATCTGAATGGATTGATCATTGATGAAGATCAATTATTTCAAGATCATCAATGAGATCCGAATACTCAATTGGAAAAATAATCCATGAATTCACTCCAACAGTCATCTGAATCCCTAGATATTTTGAATCCATCCTAATGAAAAACTTATACCCATGTATTTTTAGTGGAAATCAGTATATATGTGAAAATAAACAAAAAAATAAATAAATTGTATTTTTTTCTTTTTTAGCCTACCATGAATTTTTTCGAAACATATCGTGAAAAAATATATTATATCTTGCCTTTGGTAATTTTATTTTTTGAACTCAAATATGCACTCATACTTTGAATAAGGTCTTCCATTCAGATATAATTCCACTTTTTCAGAAAAATTGATTGTGTGTTCTATTTAGTATATTTAATATATTACTAAAAATTATTTGGGACTGGGAATCACACACCGACCTAGTCTAAAAAATAATCAGTATAAAATCCCAAAATAATACACAAAAATATAAATCCTTACATTATCCCAACATTAAGGCATTTTATCTAGAATATAAAAAACCAAAAAAAAATAAAGAAGGTACATGGCTCACATCCATGTCTCCCACTAGCATCTAATCTCATTAACATTCCCATACTGATAATAGATACGCACATGGTGAATCAAATACCCAGGAAAGATCCTCTTTGGCTGACCATCAATCTTAACTGGGTACTCTACAAATGTAGCTCCATCATCAATTTCCATCTTGACAGAGTCGATGTCATGTGATTGGTCATGCACATACCTCATCTACTGTAGCCTATAAAATACATTGTGTAAGCTATGTAATTGAAAAGGTAGAGTTGTGTGATACACCACCCCACCAACTATAAGAAGTGTTTGGAAAGGGCTAATTAATGATAGAGATAACATGTTTCCACTTCAAAAACTCCATTTTCCACATCGATGTGATTACATTTGGAACACATAGTCTCCCTCCTCAAACATCAGATGTATCCATCATCTGTTTGCATGTAATTTCCTGGCCCGAGTTCCTTGAACCAATGCCCGGATTCGGTCAGTCATGATACCTCATGTTTGCATCCAAATTTTCCAGAGGCTACCGACATACATTGAGCTTCTATTATCAATTATTGGGAGATTATACCCTCTTTATAAATGTAATGTAAAAATGGAAAAAATATATAAAACAAATAAACATTATAATAAAAAATGTGATAATGTATCCCCAGATGACAAAAATGAGAAAATACAATGTCAAAACAAAAGAGTGGTCATGTCATGCTATTGTACGTGCCAAGTTTGAAAATGAAAACCCAGAATTAAAGACATTGAAAACTCCCATGAAGGTCCCAAAAAACCAATTTCTTTAATTCGTGATCCATCCCAAATCATACAACAAAGATATGGACCTTACCATTATCCTATCTAGAAAAAAGAATGTCTATTTGGGAATGGATCAGGCAGCCCGATTTGGGTTTGAGTAATACATAGTAGGCCAAAAAAATGACATAAAAAACAAATAAAATAAATAATAGTGTATGTAGACAAATAAAGAACCAATTAAATTTCAAAAATAAATAATTATCCTATTTATCAGTTATTATTTAATTAGCCACATACACCATTAGGTCCCCAAACATACCCAACTATCATTATATATAAAGAATATTATAAATTATTAATGATTATAGTTTTTAATAATCATAAAAATCGTATTACTTAATGAAATATAATGTTTTTTAATCATGTAAAAATAACTATAAAAATTGATATATCACAAATATATTAATTGAATATATATTTAAAATGAATATGTAATTAAAAATACAAAAAATGGAGATACATTAAAACCCCATAAATAATGTTTAGTCAATAAATAGACATATATGTACATAGAATAAACACTTATACATATATGGACTCACACACACACATACATATAAAAATAAATATATATACATATTGTAATATACCAAATTTCTCCATAAGGATTGTTTTACTAATGTCTTAGTTTAGGCACATAATTTGGATAATAATGTGATTTCTGAAGCCCTTAAGAAGGCATGGGAGTGTTTTGTGGGATTAGGACATGAAAAATTGAGAAAAATGAGTTTTCTCGGATAGCTGCACAGTCTACACACTTTAAGTGCTTACCGTGCGTGAAGGCTAGGTAAACCGTGCAAGATGAAAATATTCATACAATAGCCATCACAAGGTTTGTACACAGTTTGGAAAACCATGCGGGTAAGACTTGTGAGGGGGATCTATATGAGAGATGCAACCGTTCGGTTTGCATATGGTTCGGAAAATCCTGAGACCTTGAAACTTTTAAAAAATTAAATGTTTCCACTATGGGATTTTATATCCCACTCAATATTTTCCTCCTGATCCTCCCTTTCTTCCCTAAGAATAATCCAATGGGACGAAGAGCTCCCAAGGATAAATCACCTTTATTCCTAATCTGTTCGGAGCACCATTATTTGTAGATTAAAGATACAAGAATGGCTATTCTCCCTCTTGCCTTTATTTTTAGATTAGGGTTTCTATTTAATTCTTTTCTCTATCTGAATCTCTAAAAACCTAGTTTTTTTGTTAGTTTTAGGGTAAATGATTATGGTTCTATTGAATCGTGATCTAAATATTCGATTGGGTGTGTGTTCTCCAACAGATTTAAGGTAGGTGGTCTATAAATTATATCTCGTGGGTTTTCTGTAGGTTTGTGAATTTTGGGTTTTTTACTCTCTTTTAAAGAGTTATTAGTGAATTTTAAATGATTTGACTATTGTGCAAGAACATAGATACCATGATGGATTTGTTAATATTCTTGGAGGATGTGAAATTGGTGTCTAGGTAAAACATGTTGGTTGGTTAATGGCCTAAGGGTTTCATTAGTTGGAATGAAAAATTGTAAAATGTATTAATGGGAAAATGATATGGAATTTGATTATTACATGAATATTATTATTGATATTGGCATGGGAAATGGGAAATGGGGCTAAAAGGTTATGTAATATAAATGATGAATATGTTAATGGATTGACGCAATAATGTTATATTGAAATTTATTGACATTATTGTGTTGTTGTGAATGATGTTGGCTATGTAGTTGGGATATGATGAGTTTTGGTGAATGATGAATAAGAAAGTGTACATGGATTGTTAAGAGTGGTGTATTGAATTGATGTTTTAGGCCCACGGGTTGAGTTGGACTGAGGTTCCAGCTCCTTCCCTAAATATATGGGTTTTGGAAGGGGACAATGTTCTATTCCCATAACGGTTGTATTCCACCCAGACTGAGGCATCGAGGTGAGGATATTAAAAATAGTTTGGATATGATTCCTAGTGATATTGGACTTGATTAATTATCACATGTTGAAAACATTGATCATGTATAATCCATTGAACACATTAAAAGGGAGACTCGATAAATGAATTGACTTAGTAATAAAAATATGTTAATTCATAGGTTTAAATAAGGGAACATATGTAAAGATGACTTATTGAACTATTTACCTTAACATTATTTTTTATCATTTTTATACACTATCTGCCTTGATAGATATTTTATAGACATTGTATGTGGTGGCCTATTGAGTTATACTCACACCATACATGAGTTTTTATTGGGATCCTAAGAAGATTTCATGCTTGAAGGTTAGGACAAAGTCAAGGGCCCTTTGATAGGGAGATGAGTTGGACATGGGACATGTTGGGTGAGGTTCTGGACTTGGAGCCTAGTCCATTTTATGGGATTCTACCATCTTATTTCTTATGGGTTTGGATCACCTGACATTGTAGCACAACATGGAATATTTATCATTGTTATGATTGTTTCCAGTTTCAAGATTTGGTTATTTTGGCTGATATTGATTGTTTTATTATGTTTCTTCTCTTTTAGTCAATATCTATTGTGGAATATTTTTGTATTGAGGGTGTAGTCTCCCCACGTGAACTATTGGACCCTCGCTGCTATTCGACAGCCTCTTGAATACAGGGAGGTGTGCTTATGTTCATGTAACTACCTGGCTCAGGGCACCAGTTTTGTTGCTCCTGGGTTGGGGATGTTACAAAGTGGTATCAAAGGATAATTTTTTCTCCTTTATATTTTTTTGGGGATAGTAAACAAGAGATTAGAAACATTTCGGGCCTTGGTAATGAGCTCATGATTGGGAGTATCTAGACGTTGTATGGGGGGAAACCCAAGTCACCCTGATAGGGGATTCATGTTCATGTTTTGTGATGATAAATTTGATGATATCTCACCATTGGATGAAGCACCTATTGTTTTATTTGAGGGTATTTTGATATTTCTCTCGTGGCCAGAAAGGGATGAGACTGTGCATTAATGCAACATTCTAGGAACCTCTGTAGGAAAGTGAAATACATCATGATAGGCACACACATGGGATGGGTGTGTATGATGTAAAGTTTAGGATGCATAAGATCTCTTAATGTGATGAATTATTCCTAATAAGATGGTATGAATGAGTAAAAAGGGGAAGTGAAAATGTTCAGTAGTAATTAGAAAAATCAGTTTTGATAAATATTTAAAAGTTGTATAATTATTTTTTAGGAAATATTGGAATATGAAAATGGTTCAAATGGGAGTAGAACATATGTATTTTAAGCATGAGAATTATATACTGTGATGACCATTGGATTATAGAGATGGCTGAGTGTAGTGACCTGGTCTTGAGTAGTGTATTTTGTGTAGTGTATGAGAACATGTTTGATTATTACATATTTAATGTTTATCTATATCCCTTCCTTCTCATAAAACCTTTTTGGTTGCGTTCTAAATCTTTTGTACGGCATTGTAGTGAAATGCCACCTTGAAGACGTGCGCCCGTTGGATGATATGAGGATGTTGCCATGAAAAATACTCCAGTAGTATAGCAGGAGAACATGGTGGTCCTTGTAGATAGGAAAGAGAATTTCTGTGAGAACATTTCTCATTATATGAAGATGATGAAATGAGACACAGTAATGGTTGTACTGATCATGTTTGAGCTGACCAGAGATTTTCAGTAGCATTACCCTCCGACCATCACATAAGAGGGTGGTCCAAAAGTATCATAGTTTAGGATTGAGTCTATCTAGACTATTCTCGTCCATCTAGAGACTCCTCTCGAGAATGGAGTCATGTTAGAGTCCTATATTCTTAGAGGGAAGACCAAATGTTGGTGGGACATTATGGATAAGACAGAGCAGGTTGAGGGGATGATGTGGAATGATTTTCAAGAGATGTTTCTTGATAATTTCTATCTAGAAACCTTGATGTAAGAGATTGATTTTGATTTTATAAGGTTGAATCAAGTTAAAATGTCACTGATGGACAATGATAGACATTTACCAATTTGATATGATTCGTTCTGATGATGTTGGGGGATGATGTTGCAGTGAAGAAATGGTTCTAGGATAGGCAGAGAAATAAAATAAGATCTCATATAAAAATATTTATTCTAAAAAGGTTTTCTAAAGTGGTGGATCAATCCATTATCTCATATGTGAACCTGAAGGGAGATTTTGGTACTGAACTTATAACTCCTGTTGGGCAAACAAGTGGTGCGACTTCAGATAGTGGGAAGTGCCACATTGGATCCTTTCAGTAGGGAAGAAGCATACTGATCATTCAAAAGTGGGGATCATCTTGTTAGGGTGGTGACCAGGTATTCCATTTTTAGTGTGTCTATCTGGGGAACAAGCGTTACTAGTGTCCCCTCACCCATATAGAGTGCCTAGCTTAGGAAATGTTAGGTCACATGGATAGATTCTGTAGGAACTCACAGTAGTTAGAAGAATGTTGGAGGTCATAGGTAGATGCTGAGTGTTGGGTGGGGGTCGGTCACCCCATATCATATGGGTAGTTGGAACTCCATGGGATGTTCTAGTAGGGATGGTGGACGTGGGACTCATGGATGAGATCACCCTTACAAACAGTGTTGTGCAGTATAGGGTACTCAGGTTGGATCCTAGGGAAAATGTGCAGGTCATCTCCATCCAGTTCAGGCTACACCTAAGGGTGGTGAGACATGATCGTCTAATGTTCAAGGTATGATTCTTTTAGCTTCCACGTTTTCTAGAACATTATTCGATACAGGTACTACACATTCCTTTATTTTTTCTAAGATTGTATTTGTGTTGGGAATAACTGTTGAGACTGCATGTGGTGTAATGTTTCATGATACTCCTCTGGGGGTGTGAGTCGAGGACATCCAGAAGTGTAAGGGTTGTGCTCTAGAGGATGGTGGGTATCGATTTCTGGGGGATCTTTTTGTCCTATATATGTTAGGTTTTGACATAATATTTGGAATGTATTGGTTGGTGTTATATGAACCCATTTCAACTATTACTGATGTTGGGTAACATTCACTTCCCTCTATGGGAGCACTTATGTCCTTTGTGGTTAGTGGGATCCTCGGGTGGGCTGCACAGGGCCACTATTTCATCTGATGTTCTAGCTCACAACCCAAGTGGCATGGATTATGATGGATTATGGGGAGGAAATACAACCAGTCTTCCCTTTTGTTGATTCCTGGAGTGGTGCTACTTTCCAATCCACCTTATCTAAAGGGACCTGCAGAGCTCCAAGAACAAAAGATTTCGCTAGATGAATTGGTTGATAAAGGGATTATACATCCTATTACATCACCATGGGGAATCTCTTGTGTTGTTTTCTAAGAAGATTGATGGGTCACTGAGGATATGATTTGTTTATATGATGTCAAACCAGATTATTGTAAGGAACTGATACCCCCTTCCTAGAATTGATGAATTTTTTTCATATTCTAGATGCCGCAATGTTTTCCAGGATTGATTTAAGATCCTGATTCCATTAATTTTGGGTGAGACATTCTAACATACCCAGGATGGATTTTTGATCCTAGTATGAGTTTCATAGATTCTTAGTAATGTCGTTTGATTTGACCAATGCGCCAGCTGTGTTCATTGAATTTATGAACCAGATATTCAAAAACCGTATCTAGAGAACTTTTTTTTGTTGATGAAATATTGGTGTACTCCAAAACTCATGATGATATTTCCAAATATCTTAACATTGCCTTGAGTACACTACGTGAGAATAGGATTGACACTATCCTATCCAAATGTTAGTTTTAGATTGATGAGGTTCACTTTTTGGGACATATCATATCTGATCCAAGGGTGTTGGTTGATCCAGAAATGGTGAATGTAGTGGTGCCTTGGGAGAATCCCAAGAACGTCACTAATATTTTTAGTTTTCTCGGTTATGCTAATTATTATCGTAGGTTTATTAGTAATTTCTCTCATTTGGAAATACGGCACACATGACTAATAAATAACGGGGTTAAGTTTTTTTGGTCAGAGACTTGTGATAATGCTTTCAATGAAATAAAGAAGAGGTTGACCGTTGCACCGGTTTTTATCTTACCTGAACCAGGTATGAAGTATAACATGTTTTGTGATGCATCTGATGTTGGACATTGGGCATTGTTAATTCAGGATGATTGGGTTGTAGCTTATGTATCTAGATAATTTATCCTACAAGAATTAAATTATCCTACTCATGGCCTGGATCTTGCTGCTGTGGTACATGCCTTAATGTGTTGGAAGATTTATTTTTGGGGGAAATAATTTAAGGTGTTTACTAACCATAAATGTCTTAAACACATCTTATCTCAGTGAGATTTAATTCATCCACAGCAACAGTGGGTCAAGTACCTGTAGTATTTTAATTTTAAATTGGATTACACTCCTAGAAAAGGGAATAGTTTCACTGATGCTCATAGTCAGAAGACTACAAAACAAGTAGTTCTGGAATCCAGTTCAGAGTGTGTGATGATGACCATATTTTCATAGACGCATTTGGAGGTACATGAGTGGAAAGTGGATATGACTATTGAATCTATATCATTTGAGTACCTACATTTTAAAGTAGTTAAAGAGAGTCAGTTGGTAGATATGGAGTGCTTATATTTGAAGGAAAGTCATTACGGTGGTGTTTCACCCTCTAGTTCATCTATTAGTGTCAATTGAGTTGCTTATATTTATGGTCTTATCATGGTAATGAATGTGTATGAGAGAATTTGATGTGTAAGTTTCATGCATCAATGTGGGAAATGCACTCGTGCTTGACTAAGTTGTATCATGACCTTCATAGGTAGTTTTGGAGTATGGGAATGTAAAGGAAAGTTGCAGGTTTTGTAGCACAATGCCTTACCTATCAGCAGGTGAAGGAACAAAAATCATTACATATGTGGATGGTTTTAGTCATTGCCTATTCCATAGTAAAAATTGAACGACAACTCGATGGAATTCTTTGTTGGACTCCTGAGGACGCCTTGGAATAATTATTCCATTTGTGTGGTGGTAGATTGGCTGTCAAATGTGGCCCATATCTTGTCGATTCAGGAAACCTATATAGTCGACCGGTTGGGGGAGTTGTTTGTTCAAGAAATAGTACGATCAAATGGTGTGAAAAAACCATAGCTTCATATGGTGATATGTGTTTCACCCCTTGTTTCTAGTAAAAACTCTTGAAGTCACCCGGTACCCAGTTGTTTGTGATTATTTCCTACAACCCACAGATTGATGGATAGTTAGCGTGTACAATTCATGAATTAGAGGACATGTTGAGAGCATGTGTTTTGGATTTTTGTGGGAAAAATCATGTCTCTTATTGAGTTTGATTATAAAAATATTTTTTAGGGTACAGTTCAGATGGAACCTTTTGAGGCACATTATGGGAGACTGTTTAGATCTCGGTTTTGTTGGATAGAGGCCGAAGAGTCTAAGATGTTAGGTTTGATTCTTGTGCATGAGATGTAAGAGAAGGTTTATTTTATTCAAAATCATATGGAAAATGATCATAGAAGGTAGAAGTCATATGAAAATTAGTTTCATAGACCACTTGAGTTCATTGTGGGTGATAGCATGTTTCTTCGAGTGTCTCTAAGGTTGGGTCGCTATTGAATTTGGAAATAGGGAAAGTTGGCACGTAGATATGTGGGGGAATTTTTAATTAGGTAGTGGATCAGACTGGTGGGTTACTAATTTGATCTTCCATATAGGTATATTGGGATGCATTATGTTTTCCATGTTTCCAAACTCTGACAGTATCACCCAGACCCATCTCATGTGATATATGCATATGATGTCAAGCTTGAGGCTGATGCATCCTTTAATGAGAACCCGATTCATATTGTGGATCATAGCTAGAATGTTTTGTGGGGAAAGTTTGTGCCCCTGGTTCCTATTATATGGAAACAACGACATGTTTAGGAGGAAACATGGGAGTGGTAATTTGATTTGTGGGTTCAATGTTCTGATCTATTTTCATTAGAAAGTCAGTGATGTTTGGGACGAGCGGTTCAAGGACAAGACAATATAAGGCAGGGAGGTGGTAAGATACTAGATTTCTTCATAAGGTATGTTTTACCTACATATCAATTTAAGCCCATTATTTTGTAAAGTGCTTTCTAAAAGTACATAATGTGTCTCAGGGGTGTTCCAGGGGTTCGAGACACAAAAAATGTGGAAAATTATCCTTCTGGTATAGTTTCATTGTCTACGCACAGATGTGCAAACTGTTCGGGTAGCCCAGGTAATCAATGAACTTTTTTTTTCAGAAAGTATCCTCTGCACGGTTTGTGAATGGTATAGAAAACCTTGTGGGTAACCAGTGCGAGGGGGGGATTATTGGGAAAGAAGCATCTGCACAGTTTTCACAAGCCTTGGTAAACTGTGAGGGTAAACCGTGCGGCCTAGAAACTTTTAAAAAATTAAAATTTTCCACTCTTGGATTTTGTATCCCACTTATTATTTTCCTCCTCGTCCTCCTTTGCTTCCATAATAATGACTGAAATGGTCCATGATCTCCCTTGGATAAATCTTCATCATTCATAAGCTGTTTGGAGCACCACTAGTTTCGGATTGAAGATTTGGGTAAGGCTTATCTCCCTCGTGCATTTTTTTTGATTTAGTGTTTCTATTTATTTCCCCTTACTATAAAAAGCTCTCAAACACTACATCTTCAGTGATTTGTAAGGTAAATCATCAAGGTTTGATTGATTCGAGATCTCTAGCTTCTATAGGGAGTGTGATCAGCAAAGGATTTATAGTTGGTGATTTAAAAATATCATCCAATTGGTTTTGTGTATGTTTTTTCATGTAGATTTTTGTTCTAATCTCTTTTGAAATGTTTTTTGTGCCTTTGAAATGATTTGATTTAATGGACCCTAAATGGATAATTTAACCCCTCTTGACTCCCATGGGATGCATGGAGTATGAATCAACCAAATTAGGTCCTCCCAAGCGTCGTGACACTATTTTACGAACATAGAGCTAGCTTGGTTAGTATAGGATGTTTTGAAAGAACATAGATCCCCTGATAAGTATGTTAATATGTGTGAAGGATGTGCAATTGGTGTTTAGAAAAACACTCAGGTTGGGTAATGGCATAAGGGTTTTTTCAGTTGGAAAGAAAAAGGGTAAAATGGATTAATGGGAAAATGCTATGGAATTAACTAATTAATTGAATATGCTTAGTGTGATTGGCATGGGAAATGGGAATTGGGGATAAAGGGTTACGTTATATAAATGATGAATATTTAATGGGATTGAGGCTAATAATTTAATTTTCCCATTTATTGAGATTATTTTGATGTTGTAAATGATGATGGATATGTTATTGTGATATGTTGTTTTGTGGTGAATAATGAATAAGCATGTGAACATGGTTGGGTAAGAGTGTTGTAATGACATGAGGTTCTATGCCCACAGGTTGAGTTGGACTGAGGTTCTAGCTCCTCCCCTAAATGTGGGGGTTTGGGAAGGTGATATAATTTTATTCAACTAATGGTTTCATTCAACCGAAACATAGGATTTAGCGGGGGGAATATTGGGAATCATTGTTATATGATTCCTAGTTAAATAGGACTTGATTTATTCTCACATGTTGAAAACGATGATCATTCTTAAACCATTGAAAACATTAATAGGGTGACATGATAAATGTGTTTTCATGGTAATAAACATTGGATCATTGGTAGGTTAACATAAGGGAACATAAGTAAATATATAACATTGAACATTTTACCTTACCATTCCTTTATTTATCATTTTAAGTCACTATCCACCTTGCAAGATATTTTTTAGACACTTTTAGTGGGGGCCTACAGAGTTATACTCACACCCTATTCAGGCTATTGTTGGGTACCCGAAAAGATTTCATGCATGCTGGTCAGGACAAGGGAAAGGGCCCTATTCAAGTTAGGTGAGTTGGACATGGGACTTGTTTGGTGAGGTTCCATACTATGAGTCTAGACCATTTTATTGTGATTCTACAATCGTCATTAATTTGGGATTTGGTCACTTGACACTATAGAATGAAATGGGTTTTTATCATTTTTATGATTGTTACTAGTTTCAGGATTAGGTTATTATTCATGTTACGGATTGTTCTCTTATGTTTCGGATATTTCTGTAATTATTTGTTGTGTATTACTTTGGAATTGATGGTATAGTCTCGCACATGACATATTGGACCCTCGATTCTAATCGGCAACCTCTAGCTTACTGGGAGGTGTGTTTGAGGTCATGTAACTACCCATATTGTCGATCCCGTTTAGGGGCTCTCGGGTCAGAGACGTTACACATACACAAACACATTCACACACACATACACAAACACACATACAAACTTTCACACATATACTCATACATAAGAATAAACATTCATATGAACACTTACACGCACATACACGTACACATATATACATAAACATAAAAATTTACAGAGAAATGTGTACATATGCATACACATACCAATCTATGTGAATTTACAAACCCATACAGGTATACACACATACAAATACATACAATTACATTATCATGAGTGCACATACCAACATATCTATACATATTCATATATAAATACACATACTGCATAAACTAATACATATACATATACACATAGGCATGTACATACACATAATTATTTTTAGGAAATCACATACATATGAATTTGCATATAAATACACATCCAAACAATTACATGTGTCTGTATTAACACACATTTCCATACATATGAATATATTAAAACTCATCAGACAAAATCATACTGATATACACATACACACTCACATAAAGAAATACATTCACATAGACCAACATGAACACATACATACATATAAACATATACTCATACACATACGCATAGATATATAGATACACATACAAAAAAAATTCAAGCCCATCCATATACACATACACATGCACATGCACATACACACATACATAAATATATAACAATACGTATACATAGAAGACACACAAACAAATATATATACACAGACACATACAGAAACACATACATATACAAAAAAATACACATACAAATGCATATAGAGTCATATTTATTCATATAGACAAACATATACATGTACATATACACATAATTAAAAAAATACATATTTCAATTATGGGAGTGTATTTTAACATAAACATTCACCAAGGTGCATACATTAAACGTATATAAAAAACTCCCACACACACTATTAACCACCCACATCCAAAAATATATATTTATAATTAATATATATTAAATTGAATATGAATACACAAAGAAAGTATTACAACAAAGTAAAAAGGTAAAAACATCATATTACAGAAATGAATTATGATCATGTTAAAAAATGATGAAAATATTAAAAAAAGCATTGAAATAAATTAATTATATTCATTTCAATCATTTTAACATATAAAATCGTAATTAATATAAATGAATGAAATTTAGTCATAGATATTAGAAACATATTAAGAATATGAAAACTTATAAATTTAATATGTATAATTTGGAAGGATAATTGAATTATTTTGAAAATCATAAATATTTATAGAGAGTGTAAAAAAATGCATTTATATAAATTGGCTATAGAGATTTCAAGAATTTTAAAAAAAAATTATCCTAATAAATGAATTTGAATAAATATGAATCATATACATAAAACGCATATTTTTAATATTGAAACATAGTAAATAATATGTTTAAATAAATATTAGAAAACATATAAATTACATAAATACTAAATATTATTAAATATTAATTATGAATAGATATTATTAAACAATATAATATGAAAGATGAAAAATATAATTGAAGAAAATAAACAAATTAAAAAAGTGAATTTTTAACATTAATTATTTAAATTATATAAAATAATGAATAAATAAATAATATTAATTATATAAATGAAAAAATATAACAAATGATTTTTATGGTATTTACAAAAATATCAATAATTAATGAAATCAATTTACATTAAGTACACACTATTATATCCATAATTAATAAATTAACAAAAATATGATTACATTATTTTATTAATTAATAAAAAAATTATGAATAAATTTTAACTAATATTTACATTCATTTATTAAAAAAGGTATTTATTTTAATAGCACAATTAACACTCCAAACACCAAAATTGTGTTAGGGATGGTAGACATCGATGTTTAATTTCATGCCAATATGGTGTGGGTTAGAGATGTTCCAATAGGAATCATTTTTATGGATTTCAAAAATATTATAAATATTAAAACATATTTGATTAAAATGAATAAATATTAGTCTTAAAAATTATAAAAAAATTGATAATATTGAAGCAGAGTAAAAAATTATGTATACATTTTATGTAATGACTAAATTTCAAATATATTGAATTTTATTAAATATCAAAATAGAAAATAATTTAAAGAAAAAGTATTAAAAATGAATAAATTAAATTAAATATTATACCAAAATATTTTATCATTTTTAATTCATAACATTAATAACAATAATTGAAAACATAAAAATTTCGTGAAAATAAATAAATGCACATACACATAGACATATGTGTACAAACATACATACACGTAGACATACATTTACACATACATACACCTACATATACGAAGATACATATATACGAACACATACACGAACACATACGCACCAACACACATAGATTCTTACATATGCATAAACAGTAATATTGATACATACAAGCAGATAAAATTACATAAATATACATATAGATAAATATACACATTGGCATATACACATACACATATGCATACACATACACTTCTATATGCATATACATACACAAACACATATGTACACATGTGCATACATACAATTACATAGTCATCCCTACACATATGTACAAATCTATAGATTTTCATATATACATAAAGATACTAAACAAAAAAATACATATACATATAGACATACTCATACCCATGTACAAACACATTAAAATGTATATTCATAAACAAACATATGCATATGGATGCACATACACATCCATTAAATTACACACATGTGCATGTGGGTACATAAAAATCTATCTATTTGAATATATACCTACACATACTACTTAAACAAACAAATATACAAATATACATGGATATATAAATGTATAAATACACATAGACACATATATACATATATATATATATATATTCTAGGTAAATTCTTATATATATATACATACACATACACATACATGTACACATTCAAACACATTCACATGATCCGAAACATACACATACACATACACATACTCACGCACATACATGCATACAAAAATATGTACACAAATATATATATACAATATATACATATACATACATACATGTACAAATAAACATAATTACACATACCTGTAAAAATATGAATAAATAGGTGATATATATTTTAGGTACTTCGGTGTACAAATACATAAAAACACACGCACCTCCCCCACCGACCAATGGACATCCATAGCCCATATCAAGGGATCACCCAACTATACACAACAGGACCATAAGCCACCTTTTTTAATAATATTTTTCTAAAGACCATTATATCATCTTCCCAGAGCTTGATAGCTATAAGAACCCGTGTCTTTTTTTACTGTTATGTTTTCCTTTTCTGGTCATATATGAGACAGAGAGGAATTTCTATAAATGTTCAATGTATGCTCCGTGTACATTCTGAGTACACGTTATCTACTCAGTTACCATAGGTAGCCATGTGGTAGCAATGTAGCAGCCATGCAGATGACCATGTGGGGGGTGACATTGATGCCGCCTAAAGTGTATTACAGATACGACATGTACTCTCTGTGTACTTTCAAATTACACCCCTTGTATTTTCATTTTCCTTTTAATAAACATACCGTGGTCGCGTCTAATCTCCAAAAACACATTATTCTTTGTTTGGTTTTGGTGAGAGATTGTGTACGACTATGATCTTCCTCTGAGACCCTGACCGAGAATCCGATCTCCAATTTGACCACCATCGATTTCATTGGGAATTCCTTGGTAAGATCTTCCTTTTTATTGAGCATCGTTTAATGTTTCCTCTTCTTTCTAAAGATGTCCTCTGTTGAATATTTTCGATGTTTTTTAGATCTTCAGTGTTCTAATGAGACTCATGCCCTAAGACTAAAGTATATTGATCTCCCAACACCGAGGTATGTGGTTTGTGCCTTTCTTTTCAATGTATTTGAGTTATATGTGCATTTTTTCACAATACCCGTGAACGGGGTATTTCATATTTACCTTTTTGTCCCTATTATTAGACAACTATGTTTGTATGCAAGATTATAGGATAATTGAATTCGAATAGGGTTAATTTCATTGCATTGGATGTTTTTTCCCTTACATGATTTCCTGTTTTGACTGTTAGGTCTAGTTTGCATGTTAGTCAGTTGTTAACTTTTCCATGCCTAGTTGTAGGATGGTGTGATTGATCTAATATATTGATATGTTGTAGGCTGCTAGCCATGTAGGACATGAGGTTTACATTGGCCTATATGCATTGATATACCTACTTGACTTACATTGGTCTGTGATAACCTAGTGTAGTAGAACATAGGGAGAATGGGCATAAGGGATTCTCCAGTGTGTCTGTTTTACTTACGATGTGAGACCAGAGGGTGAATTGACCTATGTTCTTCCTCAGAGTGACTATGATTCCTCTACGTGGGCTAAAAAGGTAATGTGACAAAAGTGCTTCCACAGAGATCCTTTAGTGACTGATACCAGACTATAGGATGAATAGATGGTGAGTGCTTCCTCATAGATTCTATGCGTAAGCTGAACTAGAGGGGTTAGAATGAGTGTACTACCTAGAGGTTGCTTGTACATTTTAGGTGGACCATAGGGGATCGATTGTGAGTACTTCCTAGATGGATACATTATGTGTAATCTAATTTCGTATGATTCATAGTATGAATAGAGGGGATATGTTGTGGGTACTTCCCAATGGGTTACCTTTTCTGAATTTATGCTTTGATTAGCGTTTTCTTGATATTTGAAATTGTGGATAGTTACTGCTGAGTACTTATGTGTTTGCAACTTTCTGAACATTACCTACCATATATTCACTGACTATAATGAATAGCTCTTGTGGTGGTTTTATACTAGTATTTAGTCTCACACCCTATTTGGACAACACTTCTGGGCCCCACTAGATTAAATTGTTTCATGTATAAATAAGGTAAAGGGCCCTTATACTTCAGGTACTTGATTTTATGTGAAGATGGAGAGCATTGGACCAAGATATGGCTTTCGATGCTGAGAAAAAGTTTTTATGTTTTCTTTTTTTTACGTTGGCTAAGTAATATTTTATGTTCCAGCACTATGATTTGTTTGGATACTTTCCTAGACATATGTACCAGGCATAATCCATATATATGTGGGATCCAATTTATTAGTTCCAGTCTTCTACTATTTACTTTTGTCTTTATTATTCCTGCTTCCACAATTTCTATTTTTTTTTACTTCGGTTGTGTTACTCTGCCAATGAGGGCATAATTTCCCAATTATCACTCCCAAGGCCCTCGCTACTAGTTGAAGGCCTCTAGCATTCGGGAAAATGAACTTGATCCCATGTGACCAACCTAGTACGGGGAACCACTGGGTGGCTTCCGGAATCAGGACAATACAATGTGGTATCAAATGAATTTTTTTCATATTGACTTACTATTTGGAGCCTGTATTCAGAGATAGGATGGGAATAGGTACATGTTAATATGTTGGGCCTTAGAGTAACTAACTCATGTATAGTGAAAATCCAATGTACCTTGTTATTGCAATTTTTATGGTTTTGAAATTTTACAGTTGATTTAATTTCCACAATTCAGTGATTCACATGTTTTTTGTTTCTATTGTTAATGTTATTGAGGTTCTATTTCTATTTCAACCCAATGAGATGAGATTATTCCATTTCATGAATCATATAGGCACATTATTGGAATCATATTTCATGTATTCTTTCCATGCCATTAACTGTGCATTAGTAATTGCTTGTTGTTGTGATATATGTGGTGCTAGATATGCATGCTGTTGTAACAGATTCTTAGATAGAATACATATTGATTGATTGGCTATTTAAATGTGTAAGGATTTGATTTAATGAACACCAATCATTGGTTCTTGAGGTGTTATGGGCCCTCGTGCATTGGAATTTGGTGGATCATTGACTTTTTTACATTGTTAGGTCATGTATAAGATGCCAATATTTGATTCGCGATGAGTATGGGTCATCACGGATCGGAATTTGTCACTTTAATGTTCATTTGAATGTTTTTATGGGCTCTGGAGTAGTTTTTGAGGCTTACTGTCTCGAAAAAACACAAAAGACATGCCTTGTAGTTTGACTACATGCCATGTGTTCTTCTGTTTAGGAAGAAACTATTTTTATTAAGTGTGTTTCGTGTACTGTATGTACATGCCGGGTAGTCTATAATAGCATCTCAGACTGTGTGGGTGGGGAAATGGGTTTTGTAATCATTGGTAAGACATCGTATAGAGGATGTACACGTCGTGGCGTTGAACTGTGTAAATGGTCGTGTAACTAACAACACAGCCCGACAAATCTTCTTAGTACACGCCGTCTCATCCTAGAACACACCGTGTAGTGTGAGCCCTGTCACCAGCCATGTATCTAACAACACGGGTCGGTGAGGTTCGTCTAGTACATGTCATGTTTGGACCTAACAAGCCATGTAGTCTTGTTCTAAGGAGAACCATGTGGCTTATCCATTTAGAAGGACTCATCAGGGGAAGAGGAAACACGTAAACTCCATGTGTTAGTTGAACATGACGTGTGTATGGGGTGTAACATGACCAGTTCTGGTAGGAGTAAACGCCCATGTGAATGGCTTAAGGGAACACTTCATGTAGGTTATATACACGCCGTGTAGTCATGTTTTGGAAAAACATGAATTTTTCCCCTCTCATATTACCTTATAATACATTCCATTCTCAGTCGTTGATAATATTGATCTATAGTGTGTGTTTGACCATGTAGAGTAATGACGATGAGATGTCCTCTAGTAGTATGCTAGTCACTAGATACTGATCAGACACCTGATGTGGCTAATCTGGGACTACCTGTTGATCCTCCCAATGTTCTAGTCTTGGCACCATCAATTATAAATGATGATGGTGGTAGTGAACAGTTCAGATAAGGCTTTATGAGGATGTTGAAAACCTTTTAGAGAGAACTGTCTCCTTCCCCATCGATAGCAGATTTGACAGAGGACTTTCAGCAGCAGCATCCTCCCACTTTCTCAGGGGATAGAGGACCCCAGGCTACATAGTCATGTCTAGAAGCCATGCTAATGATCTTTGAGCATCTATAGACACCTCCATATAGGTGGTTCATGCTCGCTACATATATGATTCAGAATTATACCAAGAGATGGTGGGATGTGATCTCAAAGATAGGACACAATGAGGTTATGACATGGGAGAAGGTCTAGGGTGTCTTCTATGGATAATGTTATCTAGAGTCCTTGAGGTCCAATCAAGCCCGATAGCTTTTGAGTCTGGTGAAAGGTACTCATTCTGTTATGTAGTATTTCTTTCACATTACAGAGCTGTAGTGTTTGACGCTTATTCTAAGAGGTAATTAGTTATTCATGGCAATGAAGTTCGAGGATGGTTTGAGGCATGACATCTGATCGTAGGATATCATCTTCAGGATGACTTCATCCCTTTTATTTTCAACCAGGCACTGATTATAGAGCTTAATCTGAGAGATTTTGGGGTTGTGAGCCAGGGAGGCTCGGCATGTAGGGTTATTATTCATCATACTGACAGTAGGAAGTGTCGTTGGGAGTCTACGTGCGGAGATCCAAAGAGGAAAGATAATTCATCTGGATGTCAGGGGGTGTGCTACCAGGTCAGGAGGACCGAGAATTCAAGGCCACACTATATGAGAGACCTAGTGGAGTGCCGATATTGCGGAAAATGGGTCAAATTCAGCACTTTTGTGAGATCTTCTCACTAGCAGCAGGTGACAAGGGTTCTTATATGACTCCTCGTTCAAGAGAAACACCACCTGTTTCTCACCAGTCAGTGAACAAGAGATCATTCGTCCATTCAGGCTAAGGTGGAGGTCGCGGTTGTGGTATCCAGTTGCCTGGTTATCAACGACAACATGTTGGATCAGCTCAGGGTGGCTAGATAGGGTCACCGGGCCGCGGTGGAGGTCAGACATTTGTAGTGGAGCAGACCCAACATGAGTAGGATCCCGAAACCACTACAGTTTGAGGTATGATCTTAGTAGCCTCAGTTTTATCTTCTTCTCTTTTCAATATAGGGGATTCCCATAGCATTATATCTATTTCGGTTGTGGAGAGCCTTGGGCTCTATGTCTTTTCTTATAATTATATCTTGAAACTATAGACTCCCTTGGGGACTAGATCAATAAGTGTACATCAGTGCAAGGAGTTCCATCTAGTGGTTGGTGGGTGTCACTTTTTATGGGACCTCTATGACCAAGAGATGAAATGATATGATGTCATTCTCGAAATGGATAGGCTAGTTTCCTACCAGGTTGTCGTCGACTGTTATCATCGTTGGGTGAGTTTCATATCACTAGAGTGAGAATCTTTTCTTTATAAGGGTGTGTGGGATGTCCATGGGAACATATTGGGACTCGAGCATCATGGGTTGCGACAATTTATAGCCTAGATTGCTATTCTATATATGGATGACCAGGGGATTTCACATATAGAAATTCCTCTATTGGTGGATCGTTTTAGAGATGTCTTTAATAAATAATTTTCATGTATTCCTCCAGTGAATGTGGTAGACTTTTCTATTGAGCTTGAGCCAAGAGTGGCACCAGTGACCATTCATCATTATAGGATTTCTACTCTTGAGTAAAAGCAGCTTACGAAGGAGTTGGAGGAGTTGTGGGAAAAGGGAATCATCTGACCCAGTACTTCTCCAAGCAGTTCGGCAATCCATTTTTTGAAGAAGGTAGACGGTACCCTTAGGCATTTTGTGTATTATTTAATGTTGAACCAGTTGATGGTCAAGAACAGATATCCATTACCGAGGATTGATGATCTCTTTTATCAGCTTTGAGGAGCTCGGGTGTTCTCAATGATTGACTTGAGGTCTGGTTACCATTATTTGTGCGTTAAAACATCAGATATACCTCTTATATAATTTCAGAGAAGGCATGTTATATAAGATTATATAGTTTTACCGTTCGGTCTCAAAAACGCACATGTAGTTTTCATGGCACCGATGAACCAAGTGATTCATCCAGACATGGATTCCTTCATGGTGGTTTCGTTGGACGATATTTTAGTGTACTCTAACACTCAACATGGCTGTGCCACACATCTTGAGATGATTTTTACAAAACTGATAGAGCATGAGTTATATGCTAATCTCTCAAAATTACACTTTTGGATGGATTAGATTCACTTTGTGGGTCTTGTAGTCATAGAGAGAGGAGTATCTGTAGACCTGTAGAATGATAGATCATTAGTTTCCTTGGAGAATCTGAAGAAGGTCTTGAGGTACAATGTTTTCTAGGGTTGGATGGGTATTACAGATGTTTCAAAGATGACTTTTCATGCATAGAAGAACCACAGACTGGTCTGACTAAGAAGGGTGCAATGTTCTTATGGTCATATTCTTGTGACTCAGTATTTTGGGATCTTAATCGGAGGTTGACTTCAGCAATTATACTAGTGTTTCCAGAGGTGGGAAAGAGCTATACTATACACTGTGATGCTTAAGGTATCAGGCTGGGAGCTGTTCTTATGTAGGGGGGTGGAGTCATTGTGTATGGGACTTGGCAGTTGAGATGACGTGAGAGGAAATAACTAATGCACGATCTCAAGTAGTTGGCAGTTGTTCATTCCGTAAGCTATTGGAGACATTATCTTCTGGGAGAACATTTTTTTGTTTTCTCTGAAAATAAGAGTTTCATGTGCATCTTCACTCAGCGTGATCTAAATTTCAGATAGTGAATGCAGGATTAGTACCTTTAGTCTTTTGACTTTGAGATTGCCTATACACCAGGAAAAGGAAACGTAGTGGCTGATTCATTGAGCAGGGGGACTCAAATACATGAATTTCAGGAGGCCAGTATTGAGTGGAAGATTATGGCTCCGTTCTCTGAGATATATTTGGAGGTTCACGATAGACAGTGGTAGGTATTTATTTCTTATGTAGATGTTATCTCTACACTTATCCATCGATTGCGAATTAGCCCGCTATTAGACCCTAAAATATTAGTCCGAAGGGAGAGTGTGTCAGGAGGGGACCCTTTTCCTTGATAGACCATATGCGTGGATGAGATCTTGTGTTTTCAAAGGCATGTATGTGTGTCGGTAGACATACGTGAGGAGCTGATGTGGGACATTCATTTCACAGCTTGGGCAGTTAATCTGGGTGTCACCAAGATGTATCGTGATCTACACCATCAGTATTTCTGGCCATATATTAAGAGAGATGTTTCTAGTATTGTCATGATGTGTTCTACATGTCAGCTGGTGAAGGCAGAGCATCATCGACAAGCAGGGCATTTACAACAGTTACCCATTCTCGAGTGTAAGTGGAATGGTGTCGTGATGGATTTTGTGACAGGTATACCAAGGTCTCCTTGAGGGAATGATGCATTTTGGGTTGTCATTGACAGACACACGAAGGTTTCTCACTTCTTTCCGATAAATGAGACCTTTAGTGTCGATGAGATGGAATGGTTGTACATCATTGAGTTTGGGCACTTACACAGAGTAACACAATCCATTGTTTCATCAAGATATTCACATTTTACTTCATGAGTCTGGTAGGGGATTCAATAGTCTTTCAGTAGACAGGTACTTTTGAGTACAACCTTCCACCCCAAGACTAATGGATAGTCTGAGAGTATGATTCAGGTGCTTGTGGACATGCTATGAACATGCATTTTGGATTTTGGAGGTTCTGGGGAGAAGCATATACATCTTGTGGATTTTTCCTACATAAATTGTTTTCAAGAAACTATTCGGATGGCACCTTATGAGGATTTGTACGGTAGGCCTTTTTGATCACCCTAATATTGGTCGAAGGCAAGAGATGCAGCTATACAGGGACCCCGCCTTGTACAGGTGACCACAGAGCAGATTTAGTTGATTCAGAATTGGATGGCTACTGCACAGTCTCGATAGAAGTGTTATGTCGTTCAGTGGAGATGACCTCTCGAGTTCAAGGTCGAGGATCAGGTTTTCCAGCATGTCACACTGATGTTGGGACACAAGAGGATTAGGATACATGGTACTCTTTCGTTGAGGTACATCGGGCCATTTGAGGTGTTTGAGAGAGTTTGTATGGTTTCCTATCAGTTGTATTTATCTTAGAGGTACTGGGTTGTGCATGATGTTTTCCATATTTCTCAGCTTTGACGTTAATTCTCAGACCCATCTCATGTTTTGCAACATGAGGAGGTTGCATTATAATTTGATGCATCATTCAAGGAGCATCCTATATAGATTATTTACCAAGGTATGAAGGTTCTTTGTGGCCGGTTTGTCCCTCTGGTATGAGTGCTACAGCAGCACAGGTGAGTAGAGGATGAGACATGGGAGAGGGAGGTCAATGTGCACACTCAGTGGCCAAAGATTTTTGGGGTTTCATATTCTATGCCGCCTTTCAAGGATTATTCAGGGCAAAATTTCTTTAAGGGGGGTTGTTTTTAAGAAACTAGATCTTCTTTTTCAGGTATGTTTTTCTTTTCTGGTTGTTTTTTAGAAAAATCGGAATTTTTGGAGAAATTTTAAGTACACGCCATGTACTTTCTGAGTACATGTAGTGTACTCGGTTATTACGGGTAGTCGTGTGCTAACCGTGTAGAGGCCATGCACATGGCCATGTGGGGGTGATGTGGAGGAAACCTAAAGTGGTGTTTGTAAATAACAAGTACATGGATTTTACTTCCAAAATACATGTCATGTATTTTTTTCGTTAAACATACCAGGGTCACATCTAATTGCCAGAAACACCTTCTTCATGGTTCAGTTCGGGCATGAGCTCTCGTATGACCAAGATCTTCCTCCAAACCCCCGACCAAGCATGTAATATCCCAATCGACCGTCATCGATTACATTGGGACTACCACAGTATGATCTTCTTTCTTCTTGAGCTTCGTTTAATGTTTCCTCTTCTTTTAAAGGTTATACTATGTTGAATGTTTTAGAGGTTTTTTTAGATCTTCAGTGTTCTAACTTGATTCAATCCCTGAGACTCATGTATATTTATCTCCCAACGCCGAGTTAGGTTGTTTTTTCCTTTTCATTAAAATTCATTTAGTTATATTTTCAATTTTTCCGAATACCCATGAACCAGGTACTGCTAGTTTACCATTTTAGACCTATTGTTTTCTTTTTATGCTTGTATTCTTTAGTAGAGTTCAATTGAATGTGAATGGGGTTAATTTCTAAGATTTGGAATTTTTTCCCATGAATGATTGCATGTTTTCACCGTTGGATCTAGTTTTCCTATTAGGCTTCTATTTACATTCCCATGCCAAGTTGTAGGATGGCGTGATTGTTCTGATTTTCTAACATGTTGTAGACTTCTATCCAAGTTGTTATTGAGGTTTCCATTAGCTGATATGCTTTGATATACCTACTTAACATACACAGGGCCGTGTGAACCTGGATTAGTAGACCATAGGGAGAACAGACTTAATGGCTTTTCTAGAGTGTCTTCATTACTTATGATGCGAGACCATAGGGGGATTTCATGTAAGTGCTTTCTCAGTGTGTCTTTAATTCCTCAACGTGGGCCACATAGGGAATTTGACATAAGTGCTTCCCTAGAGCACCTTTAGTTACTGATATGAGACTATTGGAGGAATTGATGGCAAGTTCTTCTTCAGAGAGTCTATGCTTAAGCTGAACCTGAGGGGTTAGACTGAGTGTACTGCCCAGAGGGTTGCTTGTACTTTTTTGGTTGGACTAGAGGGGATAGGATGTGAGTACATCCCATAGGGTTACCTTTTGGGTAATATGTTTGCTTATGTTGCTAGGTAGGACTAGAGGGGTTAGGTTGTGGGTAATTCCCAGAGGGTAACCATTTGTGATTATCTTTTTTGATTAAATTTTGCTTGATAGTTGGAACAATGGATTGTTACTACTGAGTACTTCCTTGGATACTGCTTTCTGTACTTTACCTACCATATATTCAATGACTGTTAGGAACTGATCTTGTGGTGGTTTCTTAATATTATTTATTCTCACACCCTATTTGGGTTGTGCTTTTGGGCCCAAACAGATTATATTGTTTTGGGTATAGATAAGGAAATGCACCCTTCTACTTCAAGAACATGATTTGCAGTGGAGCTATAGAGCTTGTGACCAAGCTATGGCTTGAGATATTGAGGAGATTTTTAACTATTATCTATTGTACTATTTATTAGTACTATTTTGTATTCCATCATTGTGATATGTTTGGAAACTTTCCTATAGGTATGTATCATGAATCATTCAAATATATCTGTGCTCAAGTTTATTATTTCTACCATTCCACTATTTACAATTTTAGGGATAATTTCGGGTTCTTCTATTTCTATTTGTTTTACATCTGTTGTGTTACTCTGCCAATGAGGGCATAGTTTCCCTACTTTCATAGCCTAGTCCCTCTTGTCGGCAGCCTCTGTTGTTTGGGGAAATGCACTTGAGACCATGTGACCAATCAGGTATGGGGTGCCTCTAGGTGGCTTCTTGAACTGGGATGTTACAATAGCCCATTGGCCCCAAACATATCCTCCACTACCACATGGTTTGTCACCAAGGATTGAGTCTCATATACAAACCAATGATGGGAATTCCCTAATAATTCCTTGTGCTACCCTAATCTGACAATACGTCTGGGAGTATTTCCAGAGACAACTGCCGAACCTCCACCCTCACCATCACATGGGTGTTCCCTAATCCCAATCATAAGTCAACAATCCCTAACCCCCCCCCCCCCCCACATTAGCAGACTTTACTTCAAAAAAACATATCCATTGCATCTGAAGTTACCACCTGACTCCTATAGTGATGAAACTGCCCGTCATGTGAAGCTGTCATCAGTAATGGTGTGTCATCATCATCACTCGAGGGTCCATTGTGAGGCTGCACCCACATAATAAGTGAATACATGTTTTCACCACTCCTATATTAACTACCCCTCCATCCGACACATTCCCCACCATCCCTAAAACCTACCACCTATCAGACATAGTTCTCCTAGCGTTGAAATGACCATTCAGTGTTCCACCATCATTTTATGACATGCACTAGCTAGACTGCAATGCATGGCCTGTAGTGACAACCTCTATCATTAACAGTCTCCCTGATTCCCTTCCCCACCAAATAAAATGATCTACACAAAACCTTAATAGTGTTAAAGATTATATTTGTTGGGGATTAATTTGACAAAAAAATTGAGAGGGTTGGTAATGGTCTTAAAAAATCAATTATATTCATTTCAAACATATTAAAAATATGAAAACATAATAAATGAAAATAATTTGAAATTAATCTTATAAATGACTTTAAAATTGAAAATAATGATGAATAGTAAATAAATATGTTTTATTTTTATGAAATTTTCAAATTCCACAATTGTTGAATATTATTATCTGTCAAAAATCAAAAAAAAAACTAATATTTAATTAAATATTTTAAAAAATGTATAAATAAAATTAAATATATTACAAACATTATAAAAAATATATTTCATAACATTAATTAAATTAATTTAAAACATATAAAAAGTGAATAATATCAAATATATAAATAATATAATTATTAATAATTGTTAAAGTATACAGTGTATTGATTTTATATATATATAATTTTAATTAATAACCATTATAATGTTTAATAAATGATAAAATTTTATTATATAATTTAATATATACATATTTAAATAGCTATAAATAACTATCAAAATTGAATATATTAAAAAAATATTAATTGAATATATATTAAAAATTAATAAAATATTGAAAATACAAAAAATGGAATGGTATTAAAAATAAACATGAAATATTAACTATATAAACTAACAAACATTTACACACAAACATATGCATAGACATACAGGTACACATACATGGGAGTACACGTATATAAACACACATACATATAAACATATACATACACATGAATACACCTACACATTCATATGCATATATGTACACATGCAATTATATACACATACAGATACATATAGTTACATACTCGTACATGCAAATATGTACATATCACAAGATATGCAAATACACATACACAAACTACATAAACATATAAATAAACACATACACAGACATAAACACATTAAAAAATACATTCACAAACAATTATATTTTCCTACACATACACATGAATATGAATATACATACACATCGATACAATTACATACATGTGGATGCACATACATACACATCAATACATATAAATATATGCACTCATACTTCATTACATTCACACATACATATACACATGCCCATACACTTGAAAATAAACATAAACACATACAAACACATATACAAACAAGAACATGTACATACACATAAAAATATACACATATATCTACTCATACAAATAGACAGACACATATATAAATACACATGCACCTAAAAATACACATTCATATACACATACTCAGTCAAATACATTAACATGCATATACCATACACATAAACATTCACATACACAAATACATACATATGTGAACATACATATACATACAGTACAAATATATAAATACATACAAATCCATCGGTATTTTAATCAACTAGATTCAATATAAAGAATCAATACAACTAGAGAAATATTATTTATTCTTTAGTGTTTGGAACATGGAAAGTTCAATTTAGTGGTCACATTTTTAGATGGATAAGTAGTTCAATAGTGGAATATTATCAGGAATATAGAGAAATTAGATCAAATTGACTCTCTAGATATTGAAGAATTCAAGAACTAATTATTCATTATTTACATTCCTAGTGTTATTCATGTGAATAAGGATGAGGAGGTCATTGAGATAATGAAAAGGTTTTACGAATCTATTGGTACCTACAAATATAATTTTACTAAACATGTGAAACACGTTTGAGTATTATTATTTGACCAAAATGTAAGGTTGATAAATTATTTAGTGGATTAAAATAATGTATTTGAAGGGCATTAGTAATATGATAGTTCTATAATTCTGTGGATATTATTCAATGTTAAATTATGGTGTAAATATAAGTTGGAGTTGAGTATCAATCCAATGGGTTTGACATGTCAAAGAAGATGGAGATCAATGGAAAATACACAAACCATGGAGAAAATAGTATGATATTTTTATTATTCTCAATATGTGTAAAGAATCATGGATGATGATTTCTTATTTGGACTACAAAATGTTTTAACTATTCAAGAGATGGTCAAGAAGAAATGGATTTCTAAATTCATTGGATTATGGTAACTAATAACATGAATAAAGAAAATGATCTACATAATGTTCCTCCATTACATTGGTGCATCATGATTACGAAAAATTGAAACTATGATAAAGAATGACCAAACCTGATAGTTAATGATGAATTTTGATATCAACAACCTCAAAATCGAAAGTAAAATGGGAAATCTCATGAGATCAATGTTTTTTATGAGTGTTTGGTTAAAACATGGTGAATGTTTAACTTAATATCTACTATATAACTACAATGACTTATTTGACTCAAGATATAACAATTACATCATATCCAAGGAATTTTATAAAGGTATTAAGATTCAGCCAAAACAATTTGGTGTAGAACTAGATGAACTATCCCCTAATGGTATGAGAATGGCATACCATGAAAATAATTCCTCTGCAATTTAAATTGCTGTAAATATGATTCTTTTGATTTATAACATTCTACCTCTATATGAATTGGATTTCATATCATGCATGGATTTTATTTCTACACATTAATCTGACATAACGTTTTGAGGAAGGAATGCTCATTTTTTTATTACAACCCATCCATTGATCATCAATCAATGTGATAATAAGTATTATCCTTTTATGGAGATGTCACAAAATAGCCTAGTTACACTGGTAGCCTGATAACCAAACTTATTCTAACATATCCCGAAGGGCCTTCCCAGTCCACATGGGTGGGGGACTAGAACTTGGAATCATAAATCATGTATGTGGGAAAAAATATTCCATAAAAAAGAAAAGTTAAAAGATAATAAGGCAGTATTCATAACAAAAGAAACTCTTCTAGGAGTTGTGTACCTGTACAAAACAAGGAATAAACAAGCCCAATGTACTAAAACCAAGCACTACAACTGCAAAACACAACTTCAATCCTTGTGGATACAACTCAATAAGACCATGCTTCAATTGATGGATATACATACATTTTATATGTTTCCCATTCTCAAACCATAAATAATGATGTATACAAACATACAAAGGAAATACTAGTGTCTGATCTAAAAACACCTACAGGGTCTCACCACGTGTTCTATAAAAACATCCATTAATAGAATAACCAATGAATGTTCATTCAATTTTTAATGATATCATGTTTGTAATTTTATAGAATGTTTATGAAAATAGGATATAGAATTTAATTTATGGAAATATACATAATAAAATATTTTAAAAATAGTGAAAAAAAAATTCAAACAATTTCCAAAATAAAATTGTTAAATAAAATAGTTTCTGTAAAATCAGTAGGAATGTAGTTTAGTTCAACGAATTATCATACATTTATATCAAATATATAATTCACATACGAGCAATATAGTCATCTTCCAAATAGGTAGGATAATTTTTCCAGCTATAGGTCTCCATAATATCGAAGTGATATCAGCAAAACCTACTTGCTCATGTCCCTATTACACTATGGAAAAGAGACTCATCGACACCCAATTAGGTATGTGTCCTATTGCATATATGTTTTAGAAAATTATAATACCATAGAGTGTGTTCAGATAATTCACCAAGAACCTAATTCTTTCATTTCCTATTACACAGTCAATGATGCAGAATTTATTTTATGACAAAATAAAATAAAATTACAGTCCCTTGGTCCATTTCAATTACTATTTTCCATTTATGAAGAAATTGATTTGAATATAAAACCTACATATTTATCATGATATCATTAATGGGAATCAATCAAAACTTTTTTTTATCCATTTACATGTTTGAAATCCATTAAGAACCAAGTCATTTATTTCATAATTTTATTCAACAATATAATTAAAATGATTAATTGAAATTCATTACACAATAATACACAATTTAAATTCATCAACTTCAATTGATCATCCACCTTAAAACAAATCCACATTCAATGGAATTTAAGGTTTTCCAAATTATCATTCCAAATCTAATTCAAATCTCCCAATTAAATTGTATTTTATTTTGTTACATAAAATGAAATAATGATAATAATTTTAATTTTAATCAACAATTGGAATAAATTAAGCAATTCATGGATAAACAATTTTAGATAATTGGTACGAAACCACTTACCTCCTCCTGATACCTAACACTCAAAAAAAACTTATGAATGAGAAAAAAGTGGGAGAAGTCCACAAAAAAACTAGAAGAAATATCCAATACCATGGGGCATAGATCCCTTAATTCCATATTGATCCATTTAAAACAGAAGATTCGAGTATGTGGTAAACTCTAGAATTATGGAGAAAACATAACTGGAAATCAAACGACAAGTGAAACAAAAAGAACACACCAAATGAAATGATTTTGAAGGGCGGTAAGTATTCAAGGATGCATAGGATGGTACTTTGGTCGAGGGAGGAGAAACTGTAGCGGGGAAAGAATGAATTATCTAGCTGCACAAACGATTTTAAGAATGTTTTCAGGGTATTACATGACGTGTAATCCATGTTCACAATGTGAAATAAATATATTTGGAAATCTACTAAATATAAAACATTTTTCATTTAAACAAAATGATCTATAATATAAATCGATCATTAATGCCAGCATGACATGTAATTGAAACCCCAAACATATACCCATCATTGCATGAAGCAGTTCCCAACATGTTCTTATAATGATTATACAATGTGTAATACTATTATGCGATGTCTAATAATCTTGTAGTCTGCAGAAAAGCAGTGTTAATGACGAAATACCAAAAAAACCTTTTACTTCATCATTATATTTATCCACCCAATTCAAACTAAAAACTTACCCAAAACAAAAAAATGAAGACCATGTCAATGTTTAAGGAGAACATGTCAGAATGGTAATGATATGTTACAAATTACCCACAATAAATCACTTTCATCCCATAAAAATTATATAATGAAGATTCCATGCCAAATAGATGGGGCCATTTCTCTCACATTAGTACCTCACATTCCAACCACTCATGAATATCAAAACCAATAATCCATAGAACTCAATCCAATGGTATTGTACTCCCATGATGTGCCTTGGTCTCAGAATCAACTATCATGATTGGTCGCTCATCCAATGATAAAACGCGCTCGATCTCAAGATCATACTTTCTCAAAACATGAGATGAATCAGATAGATACATTCTCATCTGTGATACATGGAACACATTATGTATAGATATCAGCTAAGGTAGTAGTTCTAAATGATAATAAACATTCCCCACATTCTCAATAACATTTATTGGTCCCACAAAATGAAGAGAAACCTTCCCTTTCCTCCAATGACTTCAATAAACCAACCTGGGTGAAACCATCATGAATACATAATCACCAAAAGAATATTACCATGGTGTATAGTTTCAATCATAAAAATACATGTATTATATATGTTCTATCAATATTATCAATTGAATTAAATTAATCATATATTTCATCTCTTGGAAAAAATAAATTCACCCAAGGAACATTCACCAACCTCCGACTAACAGAAATGTGATTTAAAATGCTGACCATATAAGGCCTCAGAAGGTATCATTATGATCCCAGACGTATTAATATTGTTATAGGATAAGTCAATGTACCCAAAATGATCATCTGAACCCCCATATAATTCACAAAAACAATATCAATGAATATTCTCATTAATCAATATGATTTTTTCTATCTGTCCATATGACTACGGATGGTAGGTTGTGCTCAAGTAGAAATGAGATTCTGGTGCATCATCAAGGCCTCCCAAAAAGAGATAAGTAAACAAATTATTACTAATAGTGACTATTAGATATGGAAATCCATGAAAACGAACAATATCTATCACATGGAGACTTTACAACACTTCGATTATGGCAGAATTGTGAATGTTTATGGATTGAGATGATTAGGTCAGCATATTGTTCTCAATCCATATCTAATTATTCTTTCTATATGTAATATTTAACCCAAAAATATTTATATAGACCTCATCCCACTTACATGTAGGTATGAGAATTGGATTATGAAAACCTGACCGTATTGGTGCTATAATTTCACTTGCTTCCAAATATAGAAAAGGGAAACAAGCTAAGAAACGCGTTGTCTCGTACCAAACTACCAGAACTATTTCCCCATGTCATAGAACATCTTTTTGGTTCCTGAGAATACAGACCACTAGGATTTAGGACAATCCCCCATTATAGAAATCCTCATGGAAAATGACAAAACAAAGAGATTTTAATGGCATAAAATACTCTCAGTGAAGAATGAACAACAATATACCGTCTCCCAACTATAATGATATTATATAATTATATGGAACATATAATCTATATCATGATATCTAATGATCATCTCATGAAGAGTAAATATAAACAAAACAATGGATAAAGAAACCTTAACCCCTTTCTCTTGACCCAAATATGAAATCGTTCAATGAAAGCAATAAAATTCAACTCTAAAAATTATACATCCTCATACAGGTTTAGAAGTTTCTTACTCAATGAATCTGCAATGACATCCCAAATCCCTAGGGTTTTGGAGATTTCAATGTTTAATGACTATAGTTTCACTACCCAGTGTCTCTAGAGAAGATTCAGATCCTTTTTAGGGATGATAAAACAAAATATTTAGTGGCCAGAGTACATGTAAATCCATCTCAATAAATGCATATCTTTCAACTCTTATCTGCGTGAATCATGGATTCATGATGAAGAACGGGTGTAGGATAATTATTTTCATGTGGCCTAAACTGAATAGATCCATAGGTAACTACATTGTCTCCATGTTAAGAATAAAACCCAAACCAGAACCTAATGCATCAGAAAAGAAAACAGATCCCATCTAATCCTCTGGAAAAGTCATCATGATGTAGATGTCAAAATTCAATTCATCTCAAAAAAGGAATTCTAACATTTATCAACCACGGAAAACATCACTCCGTTTTGAGTAAGAGTAGTCATCTAAGAAGCCATCTTTAAGAAGATTATGATGAACATGTTTTACTATCTGCATAATCCAAAGAATATTTGAATGATGACGAAATTTTGAAGTTGTTCTTAATATATTATAACCATTACCTTCTAAAAATATACTCATATACCCAGTTATGATTCAATGTGTCCTAAGAATTTTTCATCCATTATCAATAAATTCCAAAATGAATGATTTTCATAGACTAGGTGATTTCTCAGTAGACTTAATAATTTTCTCATATGATGCACATAATCCGCCATATATTTATATTATACAAGAATTAAATCCACAAACACTATGATAGTGATCTCTAAAAACACCTGGAAAAAATTTATTATCAAATCCATGAATCCTGCATGTGAATTTGATAGACCAAAGGGAATAACAAGGTACTCATAATGTCCATACCTACATCAAAAGGCATTTTTCTAAATGTCATTTTCTTTTATCCAAAACTGATGGTAACCAGATTGAGTGATGGTGTTTGAAAACCACTTCCCTCCTTTCAGGTGATCAAAAAGTTTGTCTCTCCATGGAATGAAATACATGTTCTTTATTTGGACACGATTGAGAATTCAATAGTCAATAGTCAAACAAAGTAAACAATTATCCTTATTGGAAAATTGAACTAGTGCCATGTGGTCAGGGGAATAGAAACTAGTAAAGTAATATGTATTAAATTAATATAAATATAAACCTCCCCCACTAGTTAAAAAGTAGATATTTCTAAAGTAAAAACATCAAGAATGTTGATGATGACTAGAGGGGGATCACAACCCAAGGATTACCACTCCAGATCAAAAGAAAATACTAATATTTCTTTCCCCAACTCTGGATAAGAATATCTATCTCTACATTACATTGGGTTCCAATTTCCTTGAATGAAAAGTGACACATAAATGTGTTCATTAATATTGGCCAATAGAAGATGACAATAATACCATGATTTATTGGAAATGATCCAATACATATATAATATGACATTATGATATTCGATGTTGAGTACCAGAAAACAACATGAAATCGCAATATCTAATAGAGAGAAGACCCATGAAGGACTTCGAAGACCCTACTCCATCTTTATACCATGTGGTGTTGTAATATGTATTGAACAAAGTAAACTTTTAATAGGAAGATTACATTCATTAATGATATGGGATGAAATAAAAGACTAATATGCACCAACATCAAATAAAGGAATCAATAATGATAATGCTATAATAAAGGTACAACTCCTAGTCACTAGACCCATTTCTACTTCCGCTGGAGTCTCTTTCATTGTGTCAAGAATTATTGTTCTGGTTTCTTTTGGCTAGAACCCTTTTATATGTAATCTATATGATTTTCCAATAGTTTTAGGAGGAGGTGAGGATCATGTTCCACTATGCTGAGCAGGGAAGTGATGGTAGAATTTATATATGATCCATGAATGTCATATGGAGCTATAGTTCTTAGGTACCCTAGAACAAACCACCATGGAATTTTTTTTATTCCACTATGTTTAAAAATCCTAGAACATCCATATGGCACTATTTTAGGTCTATAATGACCCCATTGTTGAGAACAACCCCGAGAATCATCATTCTTTCATATATCATTTAAGTAACCAACACTGCTACTGGGAGAAGAAGGAACTCTCTATAAACCTACCATTCTAGCCAGTTCCATATCAACCATCATCGCCAAGTCCCTCACATCAGCATATGTGCATATATTTAACAAGAATCATCAGAATAGATATCTTATCAATGTCTCAACTCAAACTCTCAATCCTTCTTCATCTGATTAGATACTATCATAGGATCAAACTATGCTAAAATTGAAATGTTATTTGAATACATGGTCACGATTTAGTCAACCTTATTATGCTTGAAAAACTCCAGAGACATATATAAAAACATTAATTCTAGATAGAATAGGTTGGTTTAATAAACCATGAATACATTCCACTCTAAACCCTATGATTTTCATTGTTGTCACCATCTTGTCCGATCATCTATTGCTTACTACTTCGAGCACGGTGGTCGAACATTTCAACCTTCTCATGTATGTTTTCTCAAAGAACACAATAATATGTTCTATTATGCCCAATCATTCTTCAAAATGATGAGGATCAGTGGATACATTGAAAAATAGTGGCTTCTAGGGATATAACATGAGAATTATCTCAAAGAGCATCCCATAGAGGATCCATAGCTGGATCCTGAATGAGAGATGGTGGTGGTTCCTACCCAAGAGCATGGACTAGGAACATGACCACCACAACCTAACTCATATCCACAGTTGTATTTTCTTACTGAGGATAAGAAACAATCTCTTCCTAAATCTGATTCTCACGTATCCTGAATGGCATGATGCAACACAACATCGTCAATTAAAATGATGATATTATATTAACACTCAAAGTGAGTAAGAAGGGAAACTATTTCCAAACAAAGGGATAAATAGAATTTGGATTCAACAATATCCAAATCAAAATAGTCAAAATTTTATAACTAATCCACATTATTTCATTCCCTATCCATCCCTAGAAACATATGGGTTCATTGTGGTGAGTGATGGGAAATCTCTCATTAATAACATCCTCTTATGTCCCGAAATGTTTTAAAATTTTCCTAGTGACATCAAGAAATTGGATTAACCTCCATTGAAACCACTTTCTCACTAACATACTCAGATACCCTTGTAACATGATAACCATACTAGTCCTGACATATCATGAATTTTTTTACTAGTCCATATAGGTTGGCGACTATCAACTTGTAGCATACAACATGCAAGTTGGAATGAATATTCCATGAATAATGCAGAAGAAAAATAAATCAAGACAATTTGAATAACAAATGAAACTCCACTAGGATTGGTGTACTATTATACAATAATGAATAAACAAGACCAGAGTACTAAAATCCATGCACCAAAATAGTTTAACACAACCCAAGTCCCTATGAACAATAGTCATAAAGACCATGGTTCAACAGCTTAACCACCTTCACGTGACCTTTTCCCCTGGAACGAACCTAGAAGAAGGGTTTCTACAAACTATCAATTGAAAATGTAGGGTATGCGATAATAGTCCCAGAAGGGTCTCATCATGGGTTACATAATAGATGTCAATAATTGATTAACCAAAAAAAGTGATTTGAATGTTTAATGTGAACATGATTTTAATTTTATATCATAATTAATAAAATCATGTTATACAATTTTATTAATGTGTATATTCTTTACGAAAAGGATTTACAAATTTCGAAATATTTCTAAAACATTGGGTAAAATAAAATTTTTATATAAAATAGGTAATGTAAAATCAGTAGGCATGTAATGTAGTTCAATGAATTGGAATATATTTATATCTCATATATAAATCATAAGAGTGACACATGGTCTTCTTACAAATATGCTCAATAATATTTCAAGCTATAGAACTATGAACTCTTAATGCCATATTAGAGAAATTATTATACAAATTCTACTATGACATAGGCTAATGGTTACTTTTCACCGTCCCATTTAGAATGTTACTCACTTCATGAATGTTTTAGATCATTGTAATATCGTAGAGTTTGTCAAAATAACTCACCAACTACCTATGATTTTCATTCTCTCTTACACAATAAATGATGGGAATTTTATATTAATAATGTTTTAAATACAATTGAATCCCAGTCTTCCATTTCAATAAGAAAAATTCATTTATAGATGGTTCTGTCCAAATTTACCCAAGTTGGATGTTGTAAGCGGTCATTGTAGAACAGCTTGGGTTATCGATCCTTAGAGACCTAAGAAGAAACCTAAGAAACATGCATTATGAAAAGGTGATTTGATGGTGTTGATTTGGTTATGAAGTGGCCAACATTGGTTTGAATTGATTGTATTATTTGATATTTTAAAAAATTAAGTGAATTCAATTTAAAAGAATGAGTTAATCCATGGGTATCGCATGGGGTGAATTGGATGAATTTTCTTTTAAATTATTTCAATTTCGTAAGTTTGAGCGTTTCCTTTAACAAAATACAAACATCCCAAATCCCTCACCAATTTAGAGTTTAAACTATCCTAAGGGTAATCACATATACACTTGGAGGATCATATTTATGAGCACTCCAAGGTAGAGGATCGTTTTTATCACTCGGGATGTGTATCCTTAAAATTGGTGAGTATAAAGGAGAACGTAAATTATTGAATGAAAATCTCAAAAATAGAATTGATTAGGAATTATTAAATTAAGAAATAAAATCCAATTAATCCCCTTGCTACTCCCATGGATGAATACTTTATATCAATATCCCTCCATGGATGTTATTCTATCAATTGAAGCAGGTAGTAGACTTATGATGGTAGAATTGGATAAGAAGAAAAATAAATAAAAATCACTCCACCGTTGTGTGAAGAGTTTCACAAAAGATTATGTGAATAACCTCACTCCCTAAGGAAACGGTATCAAAATGATATGGAAAATGAAATAAGAGATTAAGTAGAAAAATATGATGCTATTTTTTTAATTAAATGAAGGTGAACAAAAAACTTACATGGGATAAATTGACAAAATGATTAAAAAAAAGCATGACATTACAAATGAAAGAAAAACTTTGATTCCAAATATAATATGAGATGATAATTCCATTCACCAACATATCTTTATATAGGCATATTAGGAGCCTTAGAGAGTCCCCATCACAATAAACTCCTTCCCCATTAATATAGAGAGTCAAAAGGAGGGTGAGAAAATTAACATATTTTGACGTTTCGAAGTTGACTCTGAAATTTTGTCCAGATTCTTCTACCATTTTAACGTGGGAATTTGGAATTTCAGGAGGCCGAATCCTAAAGGGTCGTAGAAGAAAACTATTTTGATCCTTATTTCCTTTATGAGCTGTAAAAATTTCAGTAATTTTGGAACAACCGTTTGGAATTTATGGTCGAAATGGTGGAACGTCTTGATGTGCATTAATGTCGGGTCCACCATTTAAATTTCAAATTCATATCCCTTTATCATCATGAAAACATCAGAATTAGATCTCTCAATAGTTGAATAAAATGATCCTCATATTTCTTTATTTCTAATTTAAACATTATAGCTTCATTGGGCTTGGTTTGTGTCCCCCACTTTTGTTTGATGGGCCTTAGTCTCATTATGCTTTTTCCAGCAAGTTTCTGCATTCAGGTGCAAAAATCTCCATCTTCCCTTGCAATTCATCCATCGGACCTAAAAGGAAAAATGATCCAAATAAAGTGATGAAAAATATACGAAAATATCAAATTCATATGATGAATATTGTAATTCCACATGCAAATTATTGAGTGGGCCCAAATTGACACTTTAAGCATGAATTGCACAATGAAGGGAAATGAAGTTCAATTTCAGAATTAGAATAAAATTGATGTTTATTCACTTTTAAACATATTAATATTAAGATCATAACAATGAATATTTTCCACTTTCAGTAACTAATCACACCCCCAACTTTATTTTTTCTAGTCCTGAGAAAATTATATTACAAATATTAAATTCAAATTCCCTTTTCCAAAAACATTATAATACAAATTGCTCACCCAAATATCTCATACCAAAAAAATTATGAAACCCATCAAAATCATTTAAAACAAGCTAGGTCCATAAGCATATCCCATGCCCAAGCCCATTCCTTTGTTCAAATTCATCGCCACATTTCATCCAATTCAATTTAAGCATGATATAGTGTTGTGCATCATAAAAGATATGGGGCCCATTTTATTGTTCAAGGGAAAAAATGGATGCGCTAGGTGTGAATCACATTAAACCTTAATATGAGGACGAATTTTTTTTTATTTTTGGATTTTCTTTGACTTTTTTAACCACAATAGATATTAAATGACTATCTTTGGGAAAGAGAACTATGGAGTCATGATCCCCATGTGTCGGCCGCAACACATATTGTCAATTCCATGCTCTAGAATAGAGATATAAAGCCAAACTCTGGGCAAGACAACTATGGAGTCACGATCCCCAAGTGCTGGATGCCACGCATTTGGACAAAATATTGCTCTATGTGGTCAATTTTTTTTGGATACACAAATTAAACTAAAAGTGACCCCATAACCATATGCTATAATAAAAGGGACCCAAGAACTCAAATTTACACCCATGATCCAGTAGACGTGCATTGTGGCATTTTTATTATGTGGATGAAAATGTAAACTTTGAAAAATCACATTGGACAACGAAAAATTCGAAAAACTATGCTCCTGAACTTAAACGTGCATTAAAATCAGAATCAAGACATACAAAATTATTTGATATCCAATTTCAGAGTTTGCAATGTGTGTTTTCATGTTCAAGGTTAATGGAATTTTTCTTTCCATGCATGTTCTTATTCACAAAAAAAACATTTTTTATTTCATCTCCACCCAACATAGAATAACACTGTCCCCAATATTTAAAGAAAATAAAATTTATATGGGGGTAGGAGAGGAGTTCAAAGAGAAAATTGAAAATGATATGCATGGAACAAATTCGCCTGGTTTTTTGAAGTTGAAGTTCATGATGCTCCAGATTACTCATTTGATATCTTGGGGGATGTTGGCACCTCCTTTACTGAACATGTATCTCTCAAAATAGTTCCTGAACTATACAAAGAAGAACAAAGCAGACAAAACAAACAACACAATGATTTATTTAATTCCAAGTACCATCATTTTTATGGTTTTCCATTATTTTTTAAATAAAACTAATGAAACATTGTCTTCTTTTAAATTTATGGGTAAGGTATTACTCAGGGATCACACCGTGTGACACGGATGAATATAGTGCTCACATTTCATACCTATCCATACTCAAAAAAGAAGAAGAGCTCGAGAGTATAATTTTTTTTAACCTACAAAAACATAAATTAAATAAAATAAACTGATGATACATTGTATTCTTTATATTTTCTGGGTAAGGTATTACTCATGGATCACACCGCGTGACACAGATGAATACGGTGCTCCCCATTAATACCCATCCATACTCATAAAAGAAGTATAGATCAACAATATATGGTAAATTATTATATTTTTAAAATATCAAAATGATTTATTAATCCTATTTGAAAAATAAATATGATTCAAAAAATATTGAAAACATAAAAACCACAGGTTGCCTCCCGTGCAGCTCTTTTGTTTAACGTCGTTAGCCCGACCTGTACCCCCCAACTTATCCAATTCCAACTTTTGACATTTTAATTAACCCATATTTTTCCACTTCAATAAAATTGAGATTGATTATTTTTTTTGAAAATTGTTTCTTGTAAAATCCTATTTTCTACAATTATTGGTAAAATCCAAGGAAAATCTGAAATGGTTGATCGAGTTACTTCTATAGTCTTGCCTAAGACACTAAAGATCATTCCTACATTATTGGTTTCCTGAGATGGATGAATGAAAACTGAAAGGTCGTGTTTGTACCATATAAAGTGATAATTAAGTGGGGAAGAAAGGTTAATAATTTTGAGGTTGGGTTGATAGAATTTTCCTAAAAAAGATTGGAAATTTGAAAAATAAATTTCTTCTTTAAAAAATTTAGAAATAATCAGTTCATTTTGAAATTGTGATTCCTCCTAAAAATTGTCCAGTTGAATGTCAGGAATGGGTATAAACTCAATTTTTTGATTTCTCCTTGTGGTTCAATGATTGGTGCTTCTGAAAATTTATTAATGGAGTTATATTCAGGAAACTCAATCCATGATTTCAACTTTTTCCTCTTTTGAATCCAAAAAATCAATTTCCTCTTAATTTAAAGTCCCTTCAAAAACTCCTCGATCCTCTCCAATTATCCCAAATCCTAGGGTTGGTTCCTTAATAAAGGGATGAGGGGGTTTTTTGTTAAAATATTATTCTATCAATATTGATGAAGGGATGGTTTGAGTGGTAATGAGGCCCACACAAGTTTTAATGCTTTGTAGTTCTAGTCTAAAACTTGATACCTCTGAATTCATTTTTTCCATTTGTTCACACAATTGTTTGAGAATTTTTTTTAGATTAGGGTTGATATATGATTTTACATCATGTACTTCCTCATTATTTATCTTTTCAATCATTCTTGATAGGTATGAAAATTGATCTTTTAAACATTCATCATTACAAGTTTCGTTCATGTTATTGGGTGTGGGGTATTCATTCAAAGGTTGATTAAGAAAGGTTGGTGATTCCCAATGTGGACTTTCCAACTAATTCCATCCTGAGTTTTTGAAGGTATATTGTTCATTATACTCCATTGGATTCATTTGGAAATTTGGAATCAGGATTTTCGAGAGTAAAAAAAATAGAAAGGGGAAAAGAGAAGAGAAATGGGGATGAGAAAAAAGAAATGAGGGAGAATAGAAAGATGTTCTAAAGTAACGTACATGGTCCCTGGAAACAACGCCAAAATTTGGTTTGGCCAAATTTACCAAAGTTGTTTGGTGTAAGAAGTCATTGTAGTATGGCTTGGGTTATCGATCCCCATAGACCTAAGAAGAAACATAAGAAACATGCATTCTAAGAAGGTGTTTTGATGGTGTTGATTTGGATATGAAGTGGCCAACTTTGGTTTGAATTGATTGGATTATTTGATATTTTAAAAAATTAAGTGGATTCAATTTAAAAGCATGAGTTGATCCTTGGGTATCGCATGGGGTGAATTGGATGAATTTCTTTTTAAATTATTTCAATGCCTTAAGTTTAGGCATTTCCTTTAACAAAATACAAACATCCCAAATCACTCACCGATTTAGAGTTTCAACTATCCTAAGGATAGTCAACTATACACTTAGAGGATCATATTTATGAGCACTCCAAGGTAGAGGATCGTTTTTAGCACTCAGGGTGTGTATCCTTAAAATTGGTGAGTTTAAAGGAGAATGTAAATCATTGAATGAAAATATCAAAAATAGAATTGATTAGGAATTATTAAATTAAGAACTAACATCCAATTAATCCCCTTGCTACTCCCTTGGATCAACCCATTAGAGGATTAGCCCTCCATTGATGTTATTCTATCAATTAAAGTGGATTGTAGACTTATGATGGTAGAATTCGAGAAAAACAAAAAATGAACAAAAATCACTCCACCGTAGTGTGAAGAGTTTCAAAAAAGATTATGTGAATAACCTCACACCCTATGGAAACAGTATTAAAATGACATGGAAAATGAAATAAGAGATTAAGTAGAAAAATATGATGATATTTTATTAATTAAATGAAGGTGAACGAAAAACGTGCATGGGAGAAATTTGCAAAACGATTATAAAATGAAAGCATGACAATACAAATGAAAGAAAAACCTTGATTCCAAAGATAATATGAGATGATAATTCCATTCACCACCAGCTCCTTATATAGGCATATTAGAATCCTTAGAGACACCCCATAACACTAAATTCCATCCCCATTAATTTAGAGAGTCAAAAGGAGGGTGAGAAAATTAAGGTATTTTTATGTTTCGAAGTTGACCCGGAAATTTCGTCCAGATTCGTCCACCATTTTGACGTGTGAATTTGGAATCAAAGGAGACCGAATCCTGAAGGGTCGTAGAAGAACACTATTCTGTTCCTTTTATCATGTATGAGCTGTAAAAATTTCTGGAATTTTGGCGCAACCTTTTTGAATTTATGGTCAAAATGGTGGAACGGCTTTATGTGCATTAATGTCGGGTCAACCATTTAAATCTCAACTTCATATCCATTTATCATCATGAAAACTTCAGAATTATCTCTATCAACGGTTGAATAAAATGATCCTCATATTTTTATATTTCTACTGTATAAATTTTAACTTCATTGGGCTTGTTTTGTGTCCCCCACATATGTTTGATGGGCCTTAGGCCCATTATGCTTTTTCAAGCAAGTTTCTACATTCAGGTCCAAATATCACCATCGTCCCTTGGGATTCATGCATCAAACCTAAAAGGAAAAATTTTCCAACTAAAGTGATGAATCATATACCAAAATATAAAATTAAAATGATGAATAGTGTTATTTCACATTCAAATTATTGAGTGGGCCCAAATTGACACTTTAAGAATGAATTGCAAAATGACGGGAAATGAAGTTAAATTTATGAATTGGAATAAAATTGATGTTTATGTACTATTAAACATGTTAATATTAAGATCTTAACAATGAATATTAACCACTTTCAGTGACTAATCAATATCCTAAATAGTTTTTAATAAAAAACATGCCTATTTCTCAAGATATAACCTTGGGGGATTTAACATAACATTTTTTATCCATTCCCAAGTATGAAATACATTCTATAAATAATTCCATAATTCCACAATTCACATCCATGATTAAATTCAACAATTTTATAAAAACCATTTCCATGAAAATAATGAATTGTAAATAAACAATTTAAATTAACGAATCTCCATAAAAAACACTGCAATTCATAGGAATTGGTGGTTTATCAAATAATCTTAAAAAAAATATAATATCACAATTCAATGGAAATATATTTTAATACATTAATATAATACATGTTAATTATTTTAATTTAAATCAAAAATTGAAATAAATTAAGCAATTCAAGGGAAATATATTTTGGCTAATCGAGAGAGAAGTATCTTCTTCTTTCTGAAACAAGACACTTTCAACAACACCCGTAAATAAGAAAGATGGGGGATAAGACCTTAAAACCCATCCTAGAAGGAAAATCTAACATTGTCATGCATAGATCAGTCAATTCCATGTTGATCTATTGAAAATACTAGAGTAGAGAATTAGGGAAACTGAATAATGATGGGAAAAATATATCCTAAAATAAAAACACAATTCAAACACTGATCCATTTCCAAAAGAAACAACCCATAAGGGATTGATTCCTTTAATGATGTTGGAAGGAGGCTTATGTTTAGGGAGAAGAAACAAGAGAGGATCCAAAATGAAAAAGCTCACTGGACATTCTTATTTTTAAAACACTAACTGTGTATTTCTATATTTCTAATCCCAATACAGGACATGAAATTCTTATGTTCCATGACTTTAGAAAGTAATAATGTTTTTTGTTAAAACGATACACTCTGAGCTCAAAAATAATCACTAATTCCATGAAAATGTGGAATGATAACTAATCATGTGTACCCTTTATAGCATAAATCATTTCATCACTTTTGTTGAAAGTAATTACATGACATGTAATATTGTTTCACATTCTGTTATACTATGGTAGTCTACAAAAAATCATTGTTATGGATTTAATCCCAAAAAACATCTGACTTAAACATTATAGGTATCCTCCAAATTCCAATAGAATTTTAACAAATGAATGAAAATAAATAACCATGACATGGTTTAAGGTGTACATGTCAGGGTTTTTACTAGATATAATATGATATCACATTCAATTTGCGAGTATTAATTCCCATTCATAATGGATGTTTATCTTGTATGGTTTGGTAGAAAATTGACATAGATGATATGTCAACTATTTATTAATTTAATGATTTTATTATGTAATAATTACCTAGTCTTTCACTAAAACATGATATAGAGATCTCAAAATTATCACACATGGTTCTATAAAATTTTCAAACATTACCAATATAATATACCCTAATGAGTAGCAAGGATTGACAAAGAAACTCCATCAAATACTTGAAATGAGATTTTTTTCATCCATGTGTGTATCCTTTAACTAAACCTATTTTTTTAATTTAAATTTGCATTGATATGACTCTAAAATGATTATCCATAATTAAACAAGATCACAATCAATAACTACTATCATCTTCCCTATATGGAAGACTTGTTTGACTAACTATTTGGAGATATGTACTTTTCCTATATTTACTATTGTTCTGGATGACTTTATTTGAGGGATAAAAGGGATGATATATCCAAGAGGAAAATTCATAAATATTATGGGCCTTATAAATATATAGTTATTTTATTTGGTCTTACTAATTCCATTGATATCATAATGAATTTAATTAGTAGAGTCAATAGATAGTACATTGATTATGTTATGTTGTTATTTATAATTTATGTTCATATATATATAAATTAAAATTTAATTGATGATAATGAAGATCAGTTGAGAATTGTACTATATAGCCTATGGAAGGAGAAATGCTGTGAAAATTTGACAATGTGTTAATTTTAGAAATAAAAGAATTCATTTTTGGGCCATATAATCTCAATAGATGGTTTATCATTAGATACATTATATACGACATGTATTTAATGTTTTCCTAAAACAAACATGTCGAATGACATATATAGTTTTCCTGGTATAGATGGAAATTGTCGTTGTATTATTGATATTTTCTCATTAATACCTAATCCTCGACCAAGCTTAATCAGAAAAGGGAAACGTTACTCTAGACAGATGAATGTGAGAATTATTTCATGGAAAAGATGTGAATTTAAATTAGAGTACATTGTATTATATTATCCTAAAGTGGAGAAGGGTTTTAATTGTATAGTAGTTCATAAAATATGATATTTCATTATGATAATATATATAATGACATATTTATATATGAAATCTCATTAAAACTGACGATTTTGTGGAAAAATTAACCAACTCTGGATTGGTAGTTAAAAGTGGTAATTTTGTCATTATTGATATAGAGTTACTATCACTATGTATAAATTTGTGACATATAGACCAATAAATAAAGTTTATATTATACATTAACACATATGGTGTTGAAAATGAGGAAAAAAAGATGGATAGGCTTGATTAAATATTATGAATGCTCAATACATTAACACCCTAGGAAATGGAACAAGATGTCCAAGGATTTGAGTTTAGTGGATCGTGATAGATAATACATGATAAGGATAAAAAAAAACCAATAATTTCTATATTTGCAAAGGATGGATATGGAAATCCTCAATGAAGTGGAAAAATATTATCATTCTCAAATGAATGATAACAAATATATACATGTAAATATTATAAAAGAATAAATGTAAAATGTTGAGTGGAAAAAAATGTTTATAAATGTTCATAAGTTAAACCTTGATCATGATGGAATGATAAGGTTCATGAACTGTGTATATATTTCATCCATACTAGATTTGATGAAGGAACAATTATATTATACTCAAATATCAGCATTCCCTATTAATCCATGGAAGTATTATGTAGAATAGAGTTTTGAAATAATACATCTAGTTGGATGGAAATATAACTGATGTGGTATAATTTGTGTCTTGATGCTTCATATTATAGTAAGATAAGGTGGAAATACAAATTTCTAGGGGGATGCTGAATCTATTACCAATACCAATATGATAATGGAAGAACATCACCATTGATATTTTCAAAAAAACTAAAAAAAAATTGTATAATAATATATGGGTTGTATTTGATCACCTTACTAAGTCAAAACAATTCATCACTATTAGAGAATTCATCTCTATGTATCATCTATCCAAGATATATATATTAAGGAAGTCTTAAGGTAGTATGGATTACCAATGTACATTATATTTGATCTGAATTTCAGGTTTAAATGAAATTTTTTATTAAGGATTCTGAATGATCTAGATATAGAGTTATGACTCATCAGTTTATATCATCCTAAAAAATGGTCAGAATAAAAGAACAATTCAATCCATAGATGATATGTTCATATCATGGAATTTGAATTTAAATTTTTGGTGGGACCAAAATTTACACTAATTGTTTTCATTGAAACGTATCTTGCACTGGATATTTAATAAGGATCTTTATTAATCCATAATTAAAATTAATTGTATAGCTCAAACATGATGTAAGTAATTTAGAGAAAGAAATTTATTTCAAGAAATGATAGATAATGAAATGATAGAGACTGTTAGAGCCATATAGGATCCCATCATGACAGCTTAGATATGGAAGAAATGTTATTATAGTAACCCTAGGAGTGATCAGAAAAATGAATTTTTTGAAAATGTATTTCTTTGATTTTTTACATGGATTATTATTTTGGAATCATGAAGAAAGATAATCTATGTCCTTGTAATATTGGTCTCTTCAAAATATTTTAACATAAAAGGATGGTAGTCTATCGCTTGGAGCTTCAACAAAACCTCTCACAATTCCAAGTTGTTTTTCATGTTTCTCAAATTTGTAATTAAATATTAGACCCTAATAATTTATTAAACAAATATGTCATATATTTGGAGTAGGATCATTCCAATGAGGAATAACCTATGGAGATTCTGTATCTTACTAAAAGTGTTCAACCAAATTGGACCACTCACACAGTTAATGTTTTGTGGTGACCCCAAATGATTAAAGAATCTATTTGGGAACATGAAGACATGATTATTAATAATTAGCATATTTTTTTAATCATTGTGATTAATTTGTAGTAGGAAAATCATTTTATTGGGTGTAGAATGTTACACCATGAGATCAGATGAACTTTTTATTGGAATAAAATATAAATTTATTATCTTATGTTTATCACTACATTAGCATAATCCTGTATTATATAAATTTTCTAGTTATTATTTTTTATATGTGACCCTAATTTAATGATTCACTATATGATACACAAAATTATTCATGCGCTACATGCAACATCATCTTAGATTGAGTTAAACCCAACACTGAGATTAATCAAAACAATGTTATATTATTAATATATATATTTAAATTCGATAGTTAACAAATATACATTGAATTTACTAATACGAATTTTATTGTATATATTTATTATATTATTAATAATGGTTATAAATAATAAATAAATATTTATAATGAAAAATATAATTTTTGGTAATGACATTATATGATTTCAAAAAAATATTTTATGAAAAGAAATTTTTATATATCCTTCAATGAAAAATAATAATATTAAAAATATAAACATTATGAAAATTATTTATAAATTAATAAAATTTAATTTATAATGTAAAAACTTTCAAAGAGTCAATTTGTGATAAGTATTTCAAATATTTTCTTTTTTTAAGGAATATTGCAAAACAATGAATCTAATTGAAAATGGCATTTTCATCTAATTTTTTATAAATATAATTTGTTTTTTAAATAATTTATAAGGAATTTTTAGTTTCAATATAAAAAAATAAATCATATTTATGTTTTTTTATTAAACACTAACTTGAAAATAGATAAAAACATTTTAATCTTTTAATCATTTTCACTTTAAGAACTCATTTTCTAATCTCGTATATCTGATTAATTTCCAATAAATTTCTACCAATTATGTGGTTTTAATTTGGAATAATGAATTCCATATTTTAATATTGATTAATTTATAATTTATAATAAGAAAAACCTAATGTTTTACCAACATTATTAGTGAAAAAACCTTAAATTACTCACAATAATTAAGGGGAAAAGGAGTTTATCAAGAGAATAATCTTTAATCATAAAGAGAAATGACATATAAACTAGTACAACTCCATTTTTATAGTCATACTTCAAACATAAACCATCATTTATCTAGTTATTTTCATTATTAAGTCCATTAGTTACATAAAACATTTTGAAAATGAACCTTCATATGAAAAGTTATATGTGTGTGCACTTCCCAACATTGAAAACTCCACCCCCATCTTCCCCTCATTTCAAAAATTGATAACCAATTATTACGACACATTACTACCCATATAACTTCTCTAATTCTATTATATTATTCAATAAGTCTTAATTTTGGCACAAATCAACCCACAGGTGGCCTTAGGTTTAATCCAAATTGAGGTACACGAAGAAGAGGTAACCTTCATCAATGACCTTATTTGATTAATTTCATAATAAAACCTATTATATTATTTTATTATTATGATTATATTATAAAATTAGTGTATTAAATATTAAAAGGCATAGTTGTGTTAAAGGATTGACCTAAAACCATACACACAACAATCAAAAGGGTTGTGAAATCCTCATTTGTTAGTACGGTGGACTACCGCCATGTGAACTGATGTCATTCGTTCTTCCATTACAACCTATCATGGTGGGGAATATTTCTGGAAAACTATTTATATGTGATATTTATAATGTTTAAGAGATTATTATAATTTTGGAATTTAAATATAAGACATAACATCTTGATTTCAGTTTTTTGGGATTACTATAATGATGTTTGGGTGTGTGACAGACTACTGCCTCACAAAGCATTGTGCATCATTCATTATTTACCTACAATGTATTAAGGATGTGTTTAATATAAATATCTAATATATATCATATAGAAATTATTCTGGAATTGTAATATCCCAGATATTATTCTTTCTTCCATCATGACTAAAAAAATTAAAAACAACATTCATGAGTACGCACGACCTACCATCAACATAAACATTGTATATAATGTCCTATTTATATTTTTTTAATTTTATTATAAATACATATATATATATATATGATGTTTTAATCAGTTTTATCATTATAAATATGGTTAACTCATGATAAATCAATAATAAAAAAAATTAAAAAAAACATATATGAAAGACAATATGGTTATTACCCAAAATATAACATTAACATGGAAATGTAAATAAACTGTTAAAGAATTGAAAAATGAAATAATATATGATATTATATTAATTAATATATTTATATAATAGATTTATAATAAAATTATATTTTTTATTCATGGGTATTAATGTGTATAATAGAAGTCAAGAATTGTGTTAAGGGATTTTGGTCTCACTTTTATTTTCTGGGAGACACAACACATGATCGTCGCCAATTTATTATATGTTGTGGTTACACTAAAAAAATTTATTTTATGATTTTATACTTATAATTATTGGGATTTAAATATATGTATTTGTATCTCCCTTTTAGGGGGATTACGTTTAAAACATTACCAAAACTGTAATTAGATTTTTACTCAATTTTAATTCAACGAGACATATGTTAAGTTAAAAACCTATAATCCTTCATAATGTTTATGTAAAACTTCTTGGACACATAATATCAATAATTTTTCATCATCATTATATTTATCATTATTTCATTTTAATTTCAATATGTGCATTTTGATTCAATTTTACCGATTTGGTAAGTGTTTATTGGTACATTGTCATTGGTTATCAAGACATTATTATTATGTTTCAATTGATGAAATATTATAACAATTTCCTCAATAAATAATGATAATTTTATTATCCACTGGATATTTATTATTTTTCATGTTATTGTACCATTTTCATTCTTTGGTGATTAGAATAATTAATAATTTTTTTTATAAAATCATAATTTATTTCACTCTATAAAAGAAAATCAATTTTTATTAAACAAATTTCATTTGAAAATATTTTAAAAAGTATTTTAAACATTTAAAAATGATGAATTAGGTAAATTTATTCCAAACATTACATTATTGTATCAATTTTTCCAAATGATTAATTTTTTTTATTTTTCATCATGTAAATTTTCCAAATATTTTATAGTGAAAGAAGATTGTCTGTTTAATATGTATATCATGTATGAATTTACCATTAATCATGAATATCATTTTATTTAATCATATATTTTAATATTATAAGTTTATTTTTATAGAAAATATTATTTGAAGAATTCATTAAATCATTGTTTTAAAATTAATTTGGAAGGAATTATTTTTAAAATGTTTTATGTTTTTAATAGTTTTTTAATGTGAAAAGGGTACTTTCCTAAATAAATGTATTAAATTATTTTGAATTTTTTCCCCATATTATATGGCATATGTTGGATTAATTAATTTTTCACTCGTTGATGTTCCAATGACACCATTAAAATTATTTCTTTGAATGTTTTATGTATTAATTGTATGATTTTTATGAAACCTGTTTCTCATCCATGGATTAAATTCTTATCATCCCAATTTTTTACCCATGATTTATATTATTATGCAACCCACATCTTATAAAGGTTTATGATATGATGAAACTATTTTTGAACTTTTTTCTTTTCAATATGATAGGATATGATGAAATATTTTTTTTACATTTTAATATAATCAGTTATGATATGATGGAGTTTTTAGATCATACAGAATACATAAATATAGTATTCATTATGTGACAGTTGGGACATGTTTCTCTCAGTAATTAATTGTTGAATGACATATATTTATCTTCTGATAATCATTCATGGAAAAGAGGGTGATTCTAATACTATTATATTGGTATGGAATTTGGAGTGAACTCTTTATTGTAATATAGGTCTGGAATGAGTAGTTGGCTTTGTATAGTAAAGGAAATTGTTTTCATTGATGTCCATTGAATGGAGACATGAAAAATTTGGAAATGATTTCCTATGATATTTTTTATGAAAATCATTCTTTTATTATGCTAATGTTGTGTTGTAATGGATAATGTTCTATTATTCCCTTATGATTCATGTCTTGTGAACTTAAAATCATTATGAAATGACTCATGATTATGATCTTTGATATACATGTAATGGTTTTCAAAATGTTGTGCTCATATTCTAATACCCATATGTTCATGTTATGATTAGGAGTCACCATTGTTTACCCATGATGATAATCTAATCTCACACATTTTAATGATTTCTTTTCTTGGGAAATTATGTTATGAATTATTTTTGATGTGTATATGAGGGCGCTAGTTATGAATATCATAGTGTGAGATTTTATAGTTCATTAGTTCACTAGTGTTTCTATTTCCATGTTTCCCAAATAACTAAACTAATGTGGTCTTGAGCATGTGTTTATGTAATATAAAAAATATTCTACAAAAATGATATATTCTCAATATATGTAAATTGAGGGTCACGATAGATAATATTTCATTTAGTTCTAGTCATTATTAATAATATATTTTATTAAATGATTATTTTTTGGAAATTTAATTATTGGAATTTATTATAACTTATCTATTTTTATCAATGTTTGGCTGTCTATATATAATTGATTATTTTTTATTTTTTCATAATATCCAATTAACTAGATACCTAGTGTATAGTTTTTGGTAGGTTCCCCAATTTATGCCTGAGTAATTGAGGGTGAAATGATCCAAAATTAGTATGATCAATACCCTGATGCTTTTTTTCAACCCATGGGGATCATGGAAACACCTAGTGTAAGTGGAATTTGATTTTGGGTGATGGTATTTATGGTTACCTGGGTCGATTCACTAATAATTATGATTAATAATTACCCTATTATGAACCAATATTTGAATTATTTAATAGGATATGTGACCAAAACATTGTTTTTATAAAGTATAATAGTTTAATTTTTTTCACTTTTATAAATACAATTATATACTTGAATTTTATCATTACAATCCAATTAATTAGAGAAAAGGCCATACATTTATATAGGACATCCAATGATGTTATTGACAATTATTAAGGAAAAAATAATTTTGTAATATCTTAATATAAATCCCAATAGTATCAGTTGGGATACTAAAATTATTATCATTGAAAATTATATAATGTAAAAGGGTTTAAATAAATAAAATGTATACTCAATTATCAAAACATTAACACATATCATGGTGACTTCTACATGTGAGTTAATAATGTTTTTGGAATAAACTCCAAGCTCACCCCTAACTAGTTTACCTTGGTTTTTCAAAACCTGCATTTTATTAAATATATATTCTTTTGAACAAGAATCATCCAACTATTTCTTATTTATTGAAAAAATAATATTTTGATTCTTGACAATACAATGTGGCTAAAATGCATTTCTTTTTAAGAAATTCCTATAATTTGGGTCAGTTTTTTTCATGTACTATTCCATTAAAGAAAAAACACAAGAGTTCCTTTATAATTTTTGTTGTAGAGGAAATTTCTATTTCTCCTTCCTATTATTATGATCTTCATGAAAATTATGTTTCAGGCATTATTCCATCATCTTAAAACTATAAAATATCCTTCTCTCCTCTTGAATACATATGGTTATAATTTATTAGATGACCATTTATCATTGAATGTGTAATCCATGAATTTAAATGACCCAAATTGAGATTGAAAACTTTTGAGATTTATATTCAGAAGATAAAAATAAGATATATCAACCTCATGATTCTGAGGATGAGCCACTATGTCCCCTGTCTGTATTAGTGACTTGAACGATCATTTTATGTTCATGTTCATATATTTGAAAAATTAACAATTAATGTTCTTCATATCAAAATATTTCGAAATTAAAATCAGCCATCTATAGATATTTTTTGAGTCAATTAAATTATTATTCCCATTGACAGACACACAAGTAGTAACACATAAATTAATTTTTAAAAACATTTTTCTGGGAAAATTTTACCATTCCAAATATTAATATAAAGATATATATACATGTTTCATATAATTTTAAATTTTAGGATGATCAAAAACCACAATTAAATAATCTATTTACATCCATATTAAACAATGAAGAATTTCTATCATCCAAATTTTAAATGTATTACCTTGAATTCAACAATGTTATGATGAATATCAATAAAACCAAATGATACATTTAAAAATTAAATTCATTCCTACAAGTGAATATCACATAATTTACATAGTAAATTATGTTAACAAATCTATATATTCACCATTTATTAGTTATAGAAAACCACTTTATTAGTGATAAATTACCACAAATTATATAAACACTGATAATAGTTGATCCCTTTTAGTGGTGTTGAAAATTTGTTGATAAACCGACCCATTATCATTGTTGAAAACGTACTAGTAAATGGGATGCATAATGATTACTAGTTTAGTGTTGATAAAGGGGGCCAATTTTGAAAACTAGAAATTGTTCTGATAAAAATAAAACAATTACATTGTACAACTGAAATTACAACATACTCCAGTATAAAATAGTGATTTTAATTAAAATGAACTGTAAAAAATATATATAAGTGAAAAACATTATATGATAGACATTTAATACAATAGTTTTTAAAATTTCATTAGTAAGAAAAATTTATCATGAAATGAGAAAAATTACATATGGTATAATACATGGCCTCTGACCCCCTCTAAAAAGTGCCCACTCTTGTTATCAGTTTCCAAAGAAAAAAACTAGAGCTCTAAAAAAAGAGTGAACCTATATAAGAAATCAATTCATATTTTATTACTACTATTAATAAATAATATATATATATATATATATATGAAAAACACAATAAGAAAATGCCTATTTCGACTTAAATTCTTATATTATGGGTCATACCAGGAAAACCATTTTCCAAATTGAGGTGTAGCTAATTCCTTCCCATAAAAAATGACTTGTGGATACATTTCATACATTTTCAAAACAACTTCAATGTGATCAGTTGGTTTTTTGTATCTAATGTTTGTTTTGAACTATATTGTAAATTTCAAACTAGAAACATACACTTTGATACATAACTGGCACACCATGTATCAAATTAACGTGATGATGGTTCCTTCACATCACAAAGGTCTTATGAATAATTTCTATAAGTTACGAAAACAACAAAAAAATGTATTAATTTTTTTATTATGTAATGTTTCTTTTAAACTAAAAGGTCTATTTTTAACAAATAACATACACTTCATGTATTACTGGGAATAAATTATATCAGATTGATGTGTGGTACATTCCTAGACATCAAAAATGAAGTATAGATGGTTATTAGAATGTATCATAAAAATATTGGTTTGTTTTATTATTTTATTGTATATAATGTATATATTGATATAATAACTAGTTTTAAATTTAAAACATATACATCGAGTAATACTATGTAAACCATGTGTCAAATTAATGAGTCGTTGATTCCTACATGTCCAAAATGATATATTGATTATTTTGCTAAATTATATCTATTATAATGTGAATCTACATTTTTAATATGGGATGTGTGTTTTGAACACAAATCACTCTTTTAAATAAAAAAATAATGTCATATGATTAAACCCATTTATTGGACTAACACACAGTTTATTCTTAAATGTCATAGATTAAATAAGGATCATTTTCAGGATATATCAACAAAACTTGTGAATGATTTATAGATTTTCAATGTGTAACACATGTTTTAACTAAAATTTAATTCTCAATTGAAAACATAAAATTTGTATCATACAACATTCCCCATGTATTAGATAGTTGTGTGCTTGATTCTTACAATTTATAATTGTCTTCTAGATTATTTTCCAGATGTATAAAATTAATATAGAATCATTTGATTAGTTTTTTTAGGACATTTTTTTATAAAAAGTCCTATTTTAAAAAAAACATACACTTAGAGAATTACTTTTAACACTAGGAATTAATATGTCATGTTGTTGATTTATACACATTAAAAATGAATTAATATATTTTTTATAATGTATCAATAAATTTCTGGCTCTTTCAATTGTGTGACACATGTTTTTAACTAAAATTTCATTTTTAATCTAAAAATTTGAACAATGATTCATACAGGTCACACTATGTATCATATTAAGGTGCAGAAGATTCGATGATGTAAAAAAGGAGTAATGGATAATTTTTTTAAATTATCAAAATAATATGAATGTGCTTATACAGTTTTGGGTATTTTTCATGAGTTTTGAAAAAAACATCCTTCAAGTAATATTTGTCATGTCATGTGTCTAACTGATATATGATTGATTTATAAATGTCAAAAATTCAAAAGTGTTTTTTTACTAAAATATCAAGATAAAAAAGACTTATTTATTTATGGTGATGAGTGAGTGAAATTAATTTCTATTCGAATTTAATCCTTAATTTAAACACATGCACATTGAGTCGTACCAAAAACACTATGTATTTCACTGATATTTGGTTGATTCTTACATTTCAAAAACTAATTATACATCATTCTCCAAACGTGTCCAAATATTCTGAATGTTTTTCCTTGTTTGGGAGTATGTGACATGTGTTTTGATATAAAGTGAATATTTTAATCTTAAAAAACACATAAAGTGATAGAAGATATACCATGTATCAGATTGAGGTGTGGATAATTTCTTAACATGTGAAATGAATTTTGAATCATTTTCTATATATAACATGACAATATAAATGATATTTATCAGTTTTTATTAATAATGTGAGTTCTTAACTATAATAAAATTGTAAACATAAAAAAAATAAATGTAGTGACATAATCAAAAAAACAAAGTATTGAACTGAGGTGAGTTTTATTCCTACATTTCACAAATATATTATGGATCAATTTCATAATGTATGAAAATAATATGCATGTGACTTCTACACTCTTATTCAAATATGTTGTTCTAAATTCTCAATACTATTAAAATATCAATATATTGTAGCCCAAAAATTGAGTGTCAAATCCCAAAGAAATGGATATTTAAAATTTTAATTAGAAATATTTCATTTAAAATTTACATATATAAAATTAATGAACAATGGTTAAGTAAAAAATATATTTTTGTTTGGAGGAACATATTAATTAGTAATAAATAATATGATGATTTGCTGCATTTTTTTAATATGTAATTAATTATACCTAAATGTGTTGATGATGGTTCGATTATCTTCAATATATGTAATTTATGTATTTGAATCTATCATTAAAATTTCAAAATTGGTCGTCCCTTTGAAATTGGATAAGTACAATATAGTGATGAAAAAAGAATCATCTATTCATTCTGATGTCCATATCTTTCTATAAATGATTAGTTAACTATTAGTATGGCAAGAAAACCATGTACCAATTATTTATATCATTATAAATTAAATTATTATTTCACGTCAAACTATATTTTTATGGGAAAAATTTTACTTTAAATAATTCATTGTACACCTCTTAATGGGAGAGATTGATAATAAATTTTAAAGTGAATGAAAATATTACATGTTGAGGTATATGTTTCCCATATTAACATATAATAAGGATAAAATAATAATTGTGGTGTAGGAGTGGTCAGTATCATAGTATTTTCCCATTTAAGACTACCTTTAAGGAGGATCCAAACCACCTCTTATCAATTCATATATTTTTCCATAGATGATATCAAATTTTCCCTTCATCATCAATGTATATTTGTTTTTCAATTATCAACTTAATCAATTATCTTTAATAACATATTGAATTTTGGGATTCATTACTACAATTCCAGAATATTTATCAATGAATTCAAATAATTGGTTTTTTAGAAAAAAATTCCCACACATTTTACTTCCATAATATATTATTCATAAATTAACACATCTCTTTATTTATAGTTAAATATTTTTAGATATATGTTTTAGGAATTTTTGTAAGTGGGTGATATCACTCTATAAAAGTTTAACAAAATTAAAAATATTTTCTATTATGTTTATAAAGAATATATATTGATTGCCAATTTTTGTAACATCTCAAGTGAGGCCCACCAGATAGGGATATATGTGAATAATATTATTTTCATGGAATGAAAATATTAGAAATTTCCGTTAACATAATTAAATTTATGGGATTTTAAAATATATAATAATTTAATTTTATATTAGTGAGTGGAATGATATTTGAATTAATAGATCAATAATTATATGTGTTTTTCCATGAAATAATTATTTGGGACATCTAATATTTCAATAAATGAATTAGAGTTCATAATTTCATAATACCATCAAGAAAATACACCCTTGATAAGGTATGTGGATACCAATTTGGAAATTTAATTTTGGTATTAAAAATGATGATATATTGGAAGTGGTGATATTATTTTATTTCTATCTTTATAACTATCATTCGTCTCAAAAATGATTTAAAGGATCAAATAAATCAACTACGTATAAATTATTTCCATACCCTATGAAATAAAGGAGGGCATTTCTTGATATTATGAAAATAATGTTCCCATGAATTGACCCACATACATGGTAACATTTTCTTATCATAATTTCATTATGTATTCTGATGATATTATTAGTACCCTATATTATAATGATCTGAAACATTCACTTATATATGCTCAATTTATATATCATCCTTCAAAGAAGGTATTTCATACTAAACCCATGGTTAGTGGATTGTGCAAAAAAAATATAATATTCAATTTTCAAAAAAATGAAAATATTAATTGGACTATCATTATTTATCCTATAAACGGTGGAAAATTTGAATAATTTGTTTTAGTCCAGCAGAGAAGAAAGTATACATTTACCTTAAATAAGATTACCCTCGGCCAAATAATATTTTTAGATGCACCACTTTTGGGAGAGATATGATATATTTCAACAAAAACAATATTGATGCTCAAATATTCATAATATACAAATACTATATTTTGTAATTATCATATTTTTATCATAAATTTTGATGAAAAATTGATTTTTTCTTTTTTGATATATTTGAATCGAAAATAATAGTCTTGTTTGAAGAAGGGTTGTTGTCATTTATAAATGATGGAAAATGTTTCGTTGTTTCTTTGAAAAAAATCCCTATATACAATCCTCTATCTCAATAATTTTTATGTTCCTCATAATGCGGGGAATTATTGAAAGAATGAACTACACTTGTTTATATTCAGTTTATGGAAAATAGAATATATTATAATATAGTCCTTCGATAAAAAATGTGTGTCTTGAAATTCGTGTGAGGTATAAATTTTGATAAGTATGTCGGTTTATTTGTGAACATCATATAAAAATGCATGATTCATCTTCCTTACCAATGGAAAATGCCTCCTTAATAAAAATATAATTATGATGGTTGAGACCATACATGGATTCAAAATCCCATGATGATTTTGTGTTTTTTAATATTAGATGGTTCACATATAAACAAATTAATGATGTTTATTACATTGATGATAATTACTATACACTAGATATCTATTTAACTGATGATGATCTCTGGATTCATGGTGAGGCTGTTTGTTTTATTATAAAATATCATAAATTTATTGATTATTCAAATCCATCTACTCAAATAAAAAATTTTCAACAAAATTATTATATTTTATTTTACCATGAATTCAACATTTTAGGTAATCTAACAATATTATCATAGTTATGTAGAATATGAAACTGTTAGAGACAAAGTATGGATAATGATACCTAGGTTAATGTATTGTATTTTATCCAAAAAAAATTCCATCTATTAATGTTTGATGGATTTACCTTATTATATGAGAGATTATATTTGAACTTCACTGTATCTTTTAAAAATGAATTGACGAATATTTATGTGAACTCATATTTTTAGTAATTCGTTACATGAATTATTGAATATGTCTTTTGTATCCAATCCTTAAATTCATATTTGTCACACCATGCCTAGTATTAAAATTAATTTGATTCATACACAAAAAAATACATAATAGTTATTTAATAAATCATTATGAAAATAAATTTTTTTTTTCTATGAATTTAGTTAATGACACAAGTAAATCTAAAATATTATTCAAAAACTGAATACACAGACCTTAAGTCATACAGATAAAATCATGTGTTTTATTGATGTTTGGAAGATTCCTCGGGATAAATATGATACATATATCATTTTCATAATGTATTATGACAATTTGATCACAGTTTCATGGTGTTTAATAAGTGAGTCGTGACATTACCTGAAAACATATTTTTAAACAGGAAATGAACATTATATTTCATATTGACGATACAATGTATAATATTAAGGTGTGCATAATTCCTTCATTTTAGAAATGATATATGGTACTTTGACAAAATTTATTAGTTAAATATAATATTTTTCACAGATATGAGTATGTAACACATTATTTTTTATTAAAATTTACATTTTTAAAACATTGTATCCTCTAAAAAATAAAAAATCCCAATAATGAACATTAAAATATCAATTAAATAAGAAATAAATTATAAATTTAACTAATAGTACATGTGTAAGTAATCTTTATTATTAACATTGTGGATAGTTTCATTCTATGATAATTTTTTTATTTTAATATATCAAAAAGTGGTCAAAGAATTATAATTATTGATGAATTAATTTCATTATTATTTCTATTAAACAGACTAAATATGTATTAGATAAATATTATAGGGTAACTAACTACTAAAATTATATAAAATTATTATTAAATTAACTAAATAGATGTAGGAAGTCCCATATTCATGATGTTTAGATAAATTCTGAGACATTGTTTGTTTCTAAATTTTTTATAAAATATTTTTCTCCACTTTTAGATTCAAGGAATATTGGAAGTCTCTATATTACTACAAAATTCAAAATAAATGATGAATTAATTAATATTTTAAATGAAATTTTCTTTCACATTTGAAATACCTCATCATAAATGTTAGTTTTTTATGGACAACATTATATCTGATATATATGAAAATGTAGTAATAAATATCATAGCAATTAAATTTCTTAGGATTATATAGAATCATTGAGAAAAGGTTATTTTATTTGTTTTATGTTTTGATAGTGACATATTATTTTATATAACCTAATATTTTTTCACATGTAGAATTCAATAGTCTTTTTGTTCTCAAGGACATATTTTATATAATGATTATGATTATAGTTAAACACTAACCTATCATAATTTTTTTCAATTGAAATTACAAAAAAAATTATTACAAGAAGTTAATTTAATTTCTTTTTAATCTAGTTTATTATATTTTCATATACATCATCTCATAATGTTACATTGTTTGTTATCCATTCCTTAAATCCAAAATATAATACTTTAGAGTGTCCAAATATATTTTATTAAAAATATAACTATGAAAAAAATTACTATGTAATGAAAGGATGAAAAATATATTTTATATTATATAATTTAATAGTTTTACCCTTACAAGTTTGGAATTAAGAATATTTTATCATCTGTATGTTTTTTTTCAGATATTATTATAAGTTCTCCAACCATTAATTAATATTATAATTGTACAAAAAACATTTCTTTTGTAGAAGTGATGTGAGGACTAATTGGAAATTTTTTTATTCACAAGGATTTAATTTAAAATAATATAGATATATATTTTAACATGTTGAGGTTTAAGAAAGAAATACTTTGTTCAATAGAATATAGGATACACAACATCAAGCATAAACAATCTAAATATAATTTTTTAAATGTTACCATCATAAACTAGTCATTGGAAAAGAGGGAGTAATTAGTATCAACATAATTAATAAAATATTCTGTGCACATTTTTAAATACGATTCATTGGTTACCAAAATTATTAGAAATGGGAATAAAAAAAATTGATTATAAATGATGTGTTTTTAGGAAAACCAATTTAAAAGTGAATAATAGTTTTTATAACATAATATCACCCTTTATGGATTTTTATTTAATCATAAATTTATGTTTTATATTCAATTTAATGTTTTAAATTAATCTTATATGTTATATATATCATATAAGAATAAATCCTCCTTTTCAGATAAAAAAGTATTTTTTTAAAAATTACAATTCTAAAAACATATGATTGAGAAAAATTATTAAATATATTTTTTGATAATTTCAAAAGTTATATGGGAAATAATAAACTTATTATTTTTAATATGGACTTGAAAATTAACTTTAGTTAACATTTCTTGTATTTTTCTGATGAAATTAATATTTTAAAGAACATTGAAAACAACTTCATTTTAATTCAAAACTGACTTTTTTCATATAATATAATTGTATAGTTATATTTTTCATTTAGTTTTTTAAATGATTAATTACTGTAATATTTTCTAATTTAATATAATTTAGTTTATTTGATGTTATTTCAAATTTTAATTGGACATAAAGACAAGTCAATATTTTGATAAGTTTTATTTCTTAAAAACCAATTTTATGGTTATCAAAAATGGAATTAATTGAAAATTAATTAATTCAAATTTTTGGATTTAAATTTAGAAAAATGGTTTCAATATGTGATATTTATAGGTCCAAATTATCTGAATAGGTAACGTTTATTTTGGGACATTATGACTCGTAAGATTAGTAATTATGTATAGTTTACACTGGATAAATTGTAAATCAAGAGAATAAGGGTAAAAAATAATATTATTATAATATAAAACTATTATAACATGTGTCCTAATACTATTGTATGAGTCTTTTTTGACCAAAATAGTCTGTCTACTGATCTTTTTCCTTACTAAAAGCACTTGGTTGTGAAAATGTCATGTTTAAATAATTAATTAAATGTAGACACAAATATAACATAATCATGTATTTGTTTTATAAAACAACATTAAGGATTAGTTATTTTGTTGATCACATTGATAATAAATAGTATTTAAATCGATAAAAATACTTCCTACAAAAATATATTTTATTTAAAATTTTATAAATTATATAAATAAATTTTTTATGACACAATGATGTTGTTGTGATTACAATATTAGTGAACAATTCTTGTCAATGATATCATAAATATTAATATAAATGTAATATTAAAATATTGATGCAATCCATGAATTTATTGGATGATTATGCAAATTAATATTTTATTTTATTTATTTTATTTTATTATAATTTATCGAGAATAAAGGACATTATGAAAATCTATTACTAAATAGTGTGAAAATTGACACAAATGAGTTTTAAAAACATATACTATTTTATTAAACGATTAAACAGTCATAAACATATATTATTTGGAAAAATATTTCATATAATGTTAAAAATGATTTTAATGATCCACTTTAGGTTAATTTGACATTTTATTGTAACTATATTACCCATATAGTGTTGAAATACCAATGAAATAGTTAGAGATAATTTATTTAACTAAGGATTAATGCCAAAATATTAGGTAATATTTGTTACCTAACCATTAATAAAAACTATTGGTTGAGATTACTTATACCCATCCTCATGTTATCCTAGAAATATATTTTTTTGGAGCTATTAAAATTCTAAAAGAAATTTAATTTAAAATAATATTACAAGACATTCATAATGTGCCCCTCCTCCCCCTTATAAAAGGCAACTGCCACTACCAACTTACTCACACCCTTCTAGATCCTTGGAACTCCCAAATAATGATAAACTAATCCCACCAAAATACATCCCTTACACCTAGAATCGTTACTTTTTGTATAATACATCTCAAGGTTTCTTTCGAACTGAAATAAAAATAAGTTACCTTATTTAGAGGTAAGGACTTCTCTCAAGATCCTTCTATTTATTTTCATTCTCCAACACCATAAATACATTTTATACAATTATTTTATAAAAAAATTATATTCAATATAATATTATTGTTTTATTTTTAGGGTTATATATACATGTATGCACACCTCTATCTAATGGATATTAACATAATGTTTCTATGTATGGAGAACTACTGCCTCACAAAATGATGATTATTAAATTTTCATCTTCGACCACTAATAGTGGACATTGTATTGGAAAAATATTTATATAAAATATATATTATATTTATATTTTCTCTATTAGTTTATATATTCTTTTATTAAATTAATCTTACTCTATTCATAATATTTAAATATGATAATTTCATTTGAGAAATTTTGTACTACCACCCCCTCAAAGTGGTATTACTCATTCACTACATACAATGAATGTTTAATGGGAGGTGTTAAGGAAATTATATTACATATATAACTCATATATTATACTATAATTATATTATAATAATATGTAATTTAGTTTTCTTTCCATCAATATGAAAAAATAAATGAAATTTGTGTTCATGCGTACAATGGCCTACCATCTCCTTGAACTATGTATTTCATTTCTTATCTAGAAATTTTATGGAATATTATAATTGTAAATATATATATATACTAGATATATATTATATTTAAATCAGGAATATAATTTTATATATGATTTAATTATGTCTAAAATGATAATATTAATTAAATCAACTTCATTTTTACTCAAGTTCTGAGCATAGATTAAACGTCCGATAGGAACTCAACAAATTACCAAATTGTTATAAAATTGGAATAAGTGATATAAAATTAATAATAAAAATTAAAAAAGATTCTGAATAAATTATAAATAATCCTATGTTCAATATTTTGGAACATATAGTTTGTAAGTGGGAGTTGAACTCAAGGTTAGGGAAATCATAACACACCTACCATTTATTATGATAAATATCCATGTCAGTGGGTTTTTTCCGTTAATATTTTTCACTGAACTCTAAATGTTTCACGCAAAATATAACATTCTTTTGGGAATATTTTATATCTATTAGATGTAATTCTGTCATCAATTTATCTTTAATCTTATGATATATTCATTTTAAGAGATTTTTTCTCAATCTCCATTCATTAAGACATTTCATAATGTTGTTCGCCTTTATTGTTATATAAATTGTTTATACAAAACTTTTTACATTACTTATCAATATAATATCTATAATAATGAAACTTAATGTCTTTTAATATGTTCTATATTCATGTGGTATATAATTTAAATGTTCAAAATTATAACGTTCTTTTTATATAAAACAATTTTTTAAATGATTTAATGATTTAAGATCCCAAATCAATCTCTTTAATGTCAATATTTTCAAAATGATTTTAAGGAATTACTTGTATGTACATGATATATTTCATGTGTAAATTACATTTAATTATTTGAAATTGGTATGAGACACATTGATTTTAAAATCATATTTTAAAATGTTTTAATTGTGTTTTAAAATGGGAATGCTTATTTCAATTACTTTAAATGTTTTTATATATACATCATGAATGGAATTACTCACGTTTAGGTCACTATTATGTATTTATGTTTACATTAAATGATTACTATTTTAATTTTAAAACTACATGTCTCTATTTTTCTGTGCATGAATTGTAATGATAAAATGTGATTTAAATATGGAAATGTTATTTTTCCATTATTCTTGTTTTATGTGTTATGATTATGTTATGTTTCATGGGAATTTATTATTTATCTGGGTGGTTCCTTGATAGAATAATGTTGGGTGAGCTCGTGATATCTCTCCAATGAATTGGGTAACATGAGAGAGGAAAATGATATGGTTTCTCTTAAGGGATTTAGGTAATATACTATGATGGGTATTAAAATATAAGAATGAAGGTTACTCCCTATGTAGATGTGAAATCTATAATTAATATATGATATAGATTCCATAAGATAACTTTATGTTTTCTAATTTCTATATTGTTTTTAGGAATATTATGATTACATTTTGTGAGTTATAAAGTTTATGTTTCCAGGGTGAAAAGTGGGATTTTGTGAAAATAATTTAATGTGTTTTAAATATTTATGGACTGATGGTTTTTTCCTTATTTTATATTCCATACTGTTATTTTTATTATCATCAAATGATTTTGAAATTGTTTCCACAAGTTATGATGATGGATAATAGGAATCTAAAATTAAAGACCATTTATATGAAAAAAAATAAATAAATTTTTGCTTGAATGGATTACATTAGTTAAAAGGTGGTACTGAGTGAAACTATCCACATGTAATGTATGGTTCTATTATGTAATAGTAATGGAAAAATTATCTTAAATAGTAAACCTGAAAATTCCACAATGTGATCTCTTGACTTAACTATGTATTTTTTAAAGTTGTAGGATAGAGACTTATTATGGGTATCATAGGTTGGCTATGAAAGGTTTGGATATTAGGATGTATTCTTACGGTTAAGGGATATCCTCATGGGTGCATAATTTTAAGATTAAACTTATGTTCAATGTCTTAAAAACCACTTTTTAGGCTTATGATATAAAATTTCAATGTAATTAACTATATTTTTCAGAGGATTTTTTTCAGTTAGTTATGGGATTGTAATTTTGGGGATAAAAAACTAAAGGTATATAATAACCATTAATACTAAACATTTTATGATTATTTTTGAGTATTTAATAACATTTTTTTATGTTATAACAATTATATTTAAAAAAAGACAACACACATACCATGTGACAACCCTCCATGTGGGACAAGGATGCGGTAATTAAACCCTCAACCGGAGTGTGACAATCCGTTATCACCTACCACAAGCCCACAACAAGTCCCTATCTAGAATGACTTATTCTTTTTTGTTAACTAATGTTATGGATTAATAATTAGTTGATTTTTGGAACATATGTTTTTTCAAAAGGATATCCTTAGTATAGGAAATTGATTTTGTGGTTTTGTGAAATGTTTAATTCTGGAAGACATTCACTAATTTGGCAAAAATATATACATATGTAAATAAAAATACTACTGGATTTCCTTTGAAGAGTAATGGTGGAATTTTATATTGGAAGATTCAACGTTTTTATTGTGGACATATGGAAATTTGGGTTATTTTTTGAATTAATTATCCTATCGTGGAGAATACATGATTAGGTAAATTATATTTATGTATGAGTCTTTAATAGTAGTCAATGATATTTGGAGATAAATGTTATGATTTATTGTGGATGACTATGTGATCAAATCCTTTTGAATTTATTGTTTTAATCTTATTTTGGATTATTTTGATGAATTTAAGGGCTTTTGTTGATGGTCTATTTAGATTATTGTTATTACAATTGATTTTTGGGGATTAAAATTATTCCTTCTCCATATAACATATTATTTGGGGGGGGGATTATTTGATCTTATACTAAAAAAAATTTAAAAAAAATTATAATGACATGGGAGATATATGGTTCATCTTTTGTGGATAATTTTATTGTCTTAAATATTAATCTATTGCTAATGGTGTGAATAATACATCTTGAATACTCATTATTTTTAGAAAAAAATGATTTTTTAGATAAAATTTATAAAATTATGAAATGCTATTTTACATGTAAGTATTTTTTCTGATGTTCTTAGTAAAGCTCAAAAATAAATTCATCATCTTTATGAAATGGATATTAAAACTAAAATGTTTTCCTTTAAATTTTCTTACAAGGAAATCAAATACTATTTAACAAATTATATTTTGTGGTTTTTGGATTTTTAAATTTATCCTAATAATATTTTTTACTAGTTTCCACTAGAACATGACACTTGGGTTTCCTTCTATATCCTTGTTTTTTTTACATGGAACTCTAATATGTGTTATCTCGAGTGACCTTTGTTCTTCAATTTATATCTTTTAATATGGATGTTTTATTAAACCTTTTCTACTATAGGTTTTCAATAATGGTATTTTGAAAAGTCATACCATATTTACTAACCCCAAATACAAATGGGATAAATAAAATTTATTAATTGGGGGAGGATATTACATATCTATATTTAGGAATGAAACACTATATCCAATAGTATACATTATATGTAACATCATGCTTAAAAGAATAACTACATATTTTTATTTAAATGTTACTGTGATAACCACGTTTTTGGAATGTATGGTGTTAAAAATATTGATGGAATTATGATAATATTGTTTACACATGATTAGGTAATGATTCATTGGTCAACAAATTTATTATAAATCGATATAAAAAATAATTGAAGATATATGATGTGTTCTTAAGAAAACTGTTTTAAAATAAAATAATTGTGTTTATAAAATCATATCTCCCTTAATTGATTTTTATTTAATGAAAAATATATTTTATAAATTTAATTTAATGTTTTAAATTCATATTATATGTTATTTATATATGATATAATAACAAATTCAATTATTCGGATAAAAGAAGTATTTTTCAAAACCATACAATTTTACAACATTTGGATATAGAAACCAATTAAAATTTAGTTTAGGACAATTTTATATGTTCTATATTACATAAAAATGTTATTTCATTGATTAGGGAAATAAATATTTCGTTGATTGAATATTCGGTATTTTTCTGACAAAATTCATATTTTAATGAATAGTTAAAATACTACGTTTTTATTCAAAACTGATTTTTCATCAAATTTATTTATATAGTTTGTTAATATTTTTAATTGGTTTTAAAGATTAATTGGATTGTTTTTTATCCCTAAGTCTAATTTTTTATATTGTATTTAATTTCTTATTTATATTTAAAATAAACACATGTCAATATTTTTTTTTAACTTTTTTTAAATCCCATTTTATGGCATTGTGAATAGAAATTAATTTAAAATAAAATACTACAAATTCAATGTTTTAAAATTGGATAAATTTATTCTATATTTGGAATCATATTTCCCTAGTTGTGTTAATAGTTCATTTTAATGGATATTATTAATAGTAACTTTCGTAATAATTTTTATTTAGCATGGTTAATAGGTAAATCAGGTAAATAATGGTTTAAAATAATATTATAATAATATTAAACAACACTAACAGGTTCGCTGATTATATTTTATGATTCATGGGTAAACATAACAATACATAGGACTATATTGTTCAATTTGGGAGCCACTTGGTTGTAAAAATGACATGTTATTATATTTAATTTATAGTTAAGGGAAATATTAAAAAAATATCTTTTATTAAAACAATTTTATGGTGGGGTTATAAAATTGAATAATTTGACTATAAATAATCATTATAAAGAAAAAACATATTCCCTACATATTTTTTAATAATTTTTAGAAATTATATAAATATATTTATTTGTGACACAGTGAGGATTTAGTTATTACATTATTAATATATAATTAAAATAAATGATATTATAAATATTAAAATAAATGTAATATGAATATTTTTATTATATACAGAAATTATCTTGATGATTATGAGAGAGTTATATTTCAGTTAATGTATTTTATTTGAATTAATTATTTTTTCATGACTTTTTAAAAAATCAATTACGTAATAGTTTCAAATGTACATAAATGAGTTTTTAAATAAAATTCTATTTTATTAAATGATATATTAGTAATAAAAATATAACACTTGGAAAAATGACTTTTATAATGTTAAAAATGACATTAAGGATCCAGTTTAGGTCCTCTAGTCATTTTATAGTAAATATAGTAACCATATAGTGTTAAAATACAAGAAGACATGGTAAGAGTTAATTTATTTAACTAAGAATTAAAGCAACAAGATAAAGTTAGATTTATGATTTCAACATGCCTAAAACCTATAAGTTGATATTATTTTGACCCATAATCTTCTTATCCCCAAAATATATCTCTTTGGATGTATTATTATTCTAAAATAAATTTATAATATAATAACATTTCAATACATTCTTAAATTGACCCTCTTCCCTCGTATAAAAGCCACCCACCTCTACCCACTTACTAAGACCTCTAATTCCCCTTGAGTAGCCTAAATTATTCTAAAAAAAAGTCCCCAAAATCCTTAACAAACTATTAGGATCATTACCTGTGATATAATTCAATTCTAGGAATCCATTAATCTCAAATGAAAATAAGTTACCCGATTTTGATGGAACGTATTCTCTTAAACTCATTTCAATTATATTCATTCTCCAACCACCTACACTATTTTTATTGAATTAATTTATAATAAAACACTTATCTAAAATATAATTTTTTTTAGTATAAGGGTTCTACCTACCGATACACACACCTTTATTTATTAGATTCAAATATACTGTGTTTGTGTATGGCGAACTACACTCTCACCAAATGATGATTATTCAATTTTATCCTACTATAGCTAATGGTATAAATTATGATTGAACTGTATTTATATATGAAATATATTATATTAATATTGTCTCTATTCTGAATTTATTATTATTATCTTACTATGATGCTTCCTATAATGTGTAAATATGATAATTTCATTTGTGGAATTGTGGACTACTACCCTCAGAATGTGATATAACTTGTTCAAGCCATTCGTGGAACAAATAATATATGCAGATAATGAAATTATGTAACATTCATAACATATATATTATACTGGATTTAAGGATATACCTATTTATCATTTATTTTTCATTTCTGTAATATGACATAGAAATGAAAGTAGTGTTCAAGTGTACGTACGACCTAACGTTTACTTGAACATCACATTACATTTAATTTATGAAATTGTTATGAACAAATTTAAATACATATAATATATATATATATATATGATACTTAAATAATTACTATCAAACAGGATAAGATTGAATTATTACCACATTGATACTTTTAATCAAAACCTGTTCATTTTTGACACATGTACCAACCATCTTTAAAACATCTGATAAAGAGTCAAATGATTATCTAATAGTAATATCATGGTAATAATTGATATAAAATGAATCATAAAATTCAAAAATGCTCTGAATCAATTAGAAATTATCCTGTGTATATTATTTTAAAACAAAAAGATTGTACATGAGGAGTCAGACTAAAGGTAACAGAAATCATAACTCAGTCTCTATTTATTTAGCTAAATATAAATGTCATGGGTTTTTTTCCAAGAATATGTGTAAATGACCAATGATTTTTTTAAAATAATATACATTTATATTGATTGTATTTTTTATTTTTCACACATAATTAATTCATTGACTTACCCTTAATCTAATGATATGATATTTGTATGTTAATTAGTCTCAATCTCCATTCATTGAGCCATTTCTTGATAAAATTAACCTTCATTCTACTACAAAGTGTATATAAAACCACATTTACATTACATATCGATATAATATCAATACTCATGATATTTAATGTCTTTTAAAATGTTCTACTTTCATTTTTCATATAATTTAAATTTTCAAAATTGTCAATTACCAATTATCTAAAACATCGTTTTAAATGTTTTTTGGATTTAATCTTCTATATCCTTCTCTTTCATTGCCATGTTTTCTAAATGAATTTAAAGAATTATTAATTTTGTCATGCATGTTTTTACGTGTAAATTTCATTAAAAAAATTTAAATTTATATGTGAAACAATGATTCAAAAATTATATTTCAACATGTTTTAGTTATGTTTTAAATGGGGGTTGATTATTTCAATAACATCTAATGTTTTTTATATATACATATTGATTGTCATTTCTCTATTTTTTCACAATTATGTATTTATTTTTACATTACATTTTATCATTTCATTTTAAAATAACATGTTTTCATTTATGAGTGTCTGACTTGTAATGATAAACTATGTTTTCAAAGTGAAAATGTTAAATTTCCATCATGATTGGTTTATCTGTCATGATTGAGCTATGGTTCTTGGGAAATGCTTAATTATACATATATTTTTGTGATAAATCTTCTGCCGGTGAGCCCGAGAAATCTCTCCAATTCATTGGGTAATGTCATATAGGTAAACATTATGGTTTCTCTTAATAGATATGGGGAATATACTATTATAGCTATTACAAATAGAACCATGAATGTTACATTCAATGTTCCTATGAAATCAACAATGTAATTATGATATGGATGTTATAGGATACAATTATAGTTTAAGATTTCGATAAAAATTTTTCGGAAACATATGATTATATGATGTAGGCTAATTATTTTATGTTTTTTGTGTGAAAATTATATCTTTGAGAAAAATATTTCATTGGTTTTAAATATTTATAGAATAAGAGTTTAATTCCTTTTTTTATATTTCATTATGATATTTTTTGGCTCGTCCAGGGTTTTTGAAACTTTTTTCATAGGGTATAATGATGAGTAATAAAAAGGATGAATCCATGAAGATTTTTTTGAATAAAAAGAAATAATTTTAAAGGTATTCATTTGGTGGAAAAAGTGGATACTGAGTGTAACTATCCACATGTAACGTCAGGGTATTTTTTGTAATAATTATGGAAAAATTATCTAAATTACTAAACCTGAAGTATCATAAATGTGAATTCTATACATAAAACAAGATTATGAATTATTTAATGAGAGGGAATTAATATATTCCTAAAAAATAAGAATATAATTTTACTATAATTAACATATCAGATCAAATATTGGAAAAAAATTATGAAAACACGCCTCATATATAAATTTACAAGAGAGACACGTAGACATTCATGAATAATGTTTTAATAAAAATTTCCAAGACCATGAAACTCTGTAATTTATATTATATACATATGTTATAAAAAATAAATTATGTTTTTATCAATATTTATGAATGTTGTATCAACATGAACAGGTAATGTTAATAAGTTTTGAAGTTTAATTGGGTGGGTAAATGTAATCTCTTAATATATTAGGGATAGATTGGTTGTTCGATAAGTTTGTTTCATTCAAAAAGAAATTTCACCCACATCCCTCTCTCCATCTGTAATAACATTCAACAGTTCTAATATTTTTACAATAATTGTTAATGTTTTTGAATAAATAATAAACTAGAATGGAATAAATTATTTTAGACATCTATTTTTACAACACCATATATCCATGCTATGAATATTTAAATGGAATGAATGACTATATGATCATCCAAATCATAAATCATAATATATTTCTCTGTTATTATATAATGAGAAACTTGAATCCTCACTCTCATAGAACGATTTGGGATATTATTATGTGTAGAATATCTCTTAGAGTATCGTATAGTAAAACCCTTACAACTAGAATATGGGTAGGTTTTGATAGATACAAATAAAAATCATTTACACATTATATTATATATATATATAGAAAAGAAATCATTTTCATCTTTATTCATATTTCATAGAATTATTTTTCAAAATTTTCAATACCTATGGTAACATAGATCTTTGAGGGGAATAGCTTTCCTGAAAACTAGTAGAGAGAGGGGTATATATGTAGTGGTTTCTATTATGTTTTTTGATACCATTGATTTCATCCAAAAACAATATCTACAAAATCTGACTACAAATTATTTATTTCTTCTAGAGCACCTATCTTTGTCTTTATTTTTTCATTAAATTATCTTTATGTAGTTATGCCTTTCTTTTCCAAAAATATGTTCTTGGTGAGACCCCAAATGTATAACAACAAATGTGGATATATTTTCTATGATACATTAAGGTCACTAATAATTGTAATTCATCAGGTAATGTTGATGATGAATAACTTTAGTAAATCAAATTAAAAAAGTTAAAAAATAAGTAATTATTCATATATAATACTGACTTAAAAAGTAATTTTTATGTCATAATTAGAAAAGTTCCTCAAACATTCTAGGTTTTTAACATATTAATGTCAAGTATTTATTAACGTAGACTGTTTAAATAATACGTGACATACAATAGATATGGATTTGGAATTTAATTCATTAATATGTATTAAAAAAATGGAACAAATGTTTTTGTTGTTTTATTCAACATAAAAGTACTACTGGAGATTTAAAAAATATAACATTTTCACTTAGTGTGTATATAATTATAAATTTATTTTAGGGTTAATTTTATATAGATGATTATTATTCTCAAAACTCAGTTATTGTTTCATAAATTATTAATTCATAATAAACCAGAATAAAACATGAATTCTCAAATAATATATTACAAATAAAAATATACATGAAAATATGTCACCTCAGAAAGAACAATAAATTCATTCCGTGTATCGTTTTAGTAGGTATTCATACATATGTGGTGGATAGGATTTTAGATTAAATTTATAATCCAAGGGATGATCCTTCAAATAAATTGACTGAAATCCATTATGAGCCTTTCTATCAAGCATTAATAAACATTTCATTCAAGAATCATCTAGTAAAAACTAACACATATTGGGTTAATGAAATGTAAATTAATATTTAATTTTCTTGTTTTCAAGTAAAATAATTAATGTGAATCATAATTTAACACTAATCTCATTTAAAATATATTCCTTAAGATTAAGAACAACATTGTTCCATGTATCATCATCTACCAACATTCACATGGGACTGGTGATAAAAATGTAACTAAAAAATTGAATTTTTTTATTAGTAATCTTTCCACAAGAATTATATGAAACCATTGAATTTAATCATCTACATCAAACCTAAAATTTTTATGTTAACCCCATCATCACAAAAAACTCTAGTATTTTCAAGCACATCACGTGTTCTCCATTTACTATTTCCTTAACATCTACATAATCAATACATTGTAATATGAAATTTCATTTATTAGAATGTTTAGAAACATGTAGTTACTCTGAAATGGAAGAAAAACATACTTAGAAACCATGTGATCTTTAGGATTAGGATCATTATAATGTATATTTATTTATTCTGATGCCTTCAGTGAATGTGCATGTTGAGAAACTTATTTTTTTACAATATTGTGTGAATTGGAATGTTTATAAACGACTATCTACGAAAATTATTTAATATTAAATTAATATTACGTATATTCAGTAGTGGATAAATAATAATATAAGGTAACATGGTTTATATTAAAAAAATCTAACAAAATATTGAATTAAATTTTTCTATAAAAGGATAAAATTATTTGACACCCATATTAAGGATCCAAATCCTATCATTACAGAATATTATAACATACAAGACCAATTTTATGTTGGAACATACATTGACTTTTGGAACCATACCAATGAATGTGTCTCTATTAATTGATTTTAAAAATGACCCATCAGTTGTTTTGGTTGATTATAGAAAAATTGTCCACTTATTGTATGGAGGATGTCAAACATGGAGTACCTTTACTACAAGTGATTCCATTTTAATGCTTCGTCTATGTACCTATCCTTTTTTAAATTCTCATTCAGATATCATAATTAATAAATTTTTATTACAATATGTTTATCAACCCACTTTCCCAATAATATCAGGACATGGAATCTTGTATAATCCAACTCCGACGTTTTCTGATGATACTAATGTATAGATATATTAAAAAATATTGGATTTCATCCCATCGAACTAGATACATGGATTTCATCATCCATAAATGTTTCTCAACTTGTTTTCATGGTAATTAATTCATCTAGTTCCCTTGTATTTAACCTATTACAATTATTTATTATAAAAAAATAAATGAACAGTTGGTAATCTTGCAAAACAATAAATACCTTATAAAATTGAATTTGGATTTTTAGCTATCACTGTAAATTATTGTTCTCAAAAAAATCTGCTATACAATCGATTATGTCTATTTGATATTCAATTTTCATCACTTGATAGCTTCAAATCCCTAAGAATTACATTTTGGGATTTAAAATATTGTGAATCCTCTAAAATATCATGAAGAATGTAATTCTGAACATTCTCCCACTATTTAATAGTAATTGGGAGAACATCTATTTTGATAAGTCCATTCCCCACATTTCATTGGGTGTGATGAGATTTTCGTATATCAATTCTTCCCACATAATACATATATTCAGTTTAGAATTCAATGAATTTGTTAACAATATATATCTATGCAATACAACCTTCTAAAAATACATCATTATATAACACACAATTTCAAAGTCATAAATTTCATTTCAATGGGATAGATCTATATATAATGTGTTTTACAACATAACTAAATTACTAAAACCACAATAACCATTATATAAACCTTCATATGAAATAATGACATTGCGAATAACATATCCAATTAAAATTATACTACAAGAACTAATTTGTTCATCGGTGATAATTTCATCATCCCAATTATTTTGATACAGATAAAATCCATAAAATTATATCTTCGTTAATATTCGATGGGAATTATTAGGCAATATGAAATGTAAATATACTTTCATTAGAACATGAATCAAAGAGATAAAATAATTTAATTTCAGGACATTAAACATTAAATTATTTATTGGATTGTTATTCTTGAATGTATTTGAATACCTTATAGGAAACAGTACATCATTCACAGAGATTCATAACATATTCCTCTCTTTCATGGAAAGAGTATAAGATAGCCATGAAAGAAATGTCTATCATTCACCCTTCACAAGAACCAAATATTCATGTATCCCTTGTTAATCATTTCAATCCAGGTCTTAATATCATACATTTTTTCTATGTGTATTTATTGTTGTTCTAATTACAATATCTCATATATATATTTCATCATTCATGACATCAATAAAATTAAGAACGTATAGAAAAATAAATTATTGTAATTCAAAAAGAATTATTTTTCAAAATAGTTATTCAGATGGATTGTTAAATATGTATTAACAAAATTAGTATCCATATTTTTTACATTCAAAAATGTAGTATAAAATGTTTCTATTGAAAATGATATAACTTCATCCACAAATTCATTGAATGATTTCATCCAATATTGATATTTTTTCATCATTGTTGAAATCAATGATGTCTCATAAACATAGTCTTTGATGAATTTGTTAGCCTTAATAAGTCTGTATCTAGTTCACAAATTTGACATTATTGAGTTACTCTAATGAAATATTATGAAATTTTCTATAATAAAGTAAATCATCTATTATCACATTTAAAATATCCCTCAACAAGATAAATTCATTTTTGTATGAATCATACAATGTAAAAACTAATTTCCACATTTACATTAAATTTTAAATCAATAGATCAAAATAAATATCATAATCAAGTCCAATTTTTTTACCTCTCATAAAAAAAATAACATAATGTGCTTTTTCTTCATGCTTATCCATAGTGGAATGTAATAATATATAAACATAACTTGAAAATAATGTGAGTAATACTTTGAAAAATAGAATGATAAAACCTATGAATATATATAATATTGTGATCGTTTCTCTACTTCTTTCTACATTTAGGATACTCATGATTATTTTTTTGAAGAGAGTATACTAGGTAAAAATGTTTCCCATAATTTTATATTGCATTTTCATGCCATGCCAATTTTCATACAATCTCTTCACTTAAATATCAGTTCCAAATACATAGATTGATTTGAATATACCCTAAAACATTTGATGGATTTGATTAATTATTTTTTTATTGAGATACAACATACATTAATAATTTTATATGTGACTCATAGTCATTTAAAAATTGTATAAATTTAGATAAAATATAATACATTACTTCAAAGATCATACCCATTAAACAAAGATTTTTTTTATTTTGGTATGTTTGGTGAGGAAGCATATTCTCTTCTGGGATGATATCATTCAAGGGAGAATGTAGTTTAGCAAATTTGGTGTCACTCCACACTTTTCCATATTTTACACTGTATAACTTCAATATGATAGAAAATGATGTTTATTTATTTCATCAAGTAAAAATTTGTCTCTTTGCTAATCTATTTAACATGTATAAAATTTCTAGGAAATGGAAAAGTTAATATTCAATTGTTATTTATTTCCTCAATTTGATAAATTCAATCTTTCAAACTTATAAAAATATCCTCAATACAATAATCATCATTGTTGACACATTTAATCATATCAAATGAATCATAAAATTTAGTGTTATCCTAATCACTAGAAATATTCAGTTTCTACCTCTGTTTAGTCTCCAATTTATAACATCAATCTATTCAAGGATAGATCAAGTGTTCTTACAATACATCTTGACTAATAAGTCTGGAATAATAACATTGTAATCATAGAAAAATTTATTGAAAAGTGTCATATGCATAATATTTTTTAAATTTAATTAACCACATTCTAAAAATATTTATTCATATCATTTATAAGCATTAATTTTGGATTCAAATAAATCCCCATTGAATAAATTATATTAATATTAACTGAAATATATAAATACATAGAAGGTATGAACATATAACCCAGAAATATTATAATTAAGTAATTATTTATTCTGTAGAAATTAATTTTTCTAATACAATAAGAGATAAATGATGGGTATTAAGACTATTTTGTAGTGTTTTAAACCATTTAATGATGATAATTTTTGATATATATAATGTTTCAAAAAATATGATTATATTATCATCTATTCAAAAACAATGGGATATAGTATGATTTTTGTATCTCATATAAGTGAGATTAAATCAAGAGGGAGGAGTTGATGTTCATACAATTCTTCACGTGGTAGGTTGTGGGACTAGTAGTGTTTCAGTGATAGGATACATCAGGTCTAAATATAACCTTTTATTAGATGATTAAAATTTTTCTTGGTCCATATCACCTAGTCTTGATAACCTCAAATTTAATGTAACTCATGCAGTAAATTGGGGTTTTATAAATAAATTTTGGGTTTTGACTCAATGGGATGAACTGATAATGTTAAATAAAAAATAAGATCAAAATAATTTCATAAACAAACAAATTGTGATTTTAATGAATTCATGTGGTCCCATATAAAAAAATAAAAATAAAGACCAATATTCTAGTTAAAGATGAGGATGGAATGAATGTAGAATGAATCCTAAATGGGGACATCTGGGGGATGAAAGTAAAATGAGTAAGAATTTACAGGCCCCATCCAATTATGGAATGGAATTTAGTTGATGATAATCCCATTATTTTAATTCTTACTACTCGCCATCATCATTTGGAAAAATTCAATTTAGTCCGAAAATACAATATTTTTATTGTCAAACTGGTATGTTAAAATTTCATATCTAATTATATAATTTTTAAAAAAATATCGGGCATTTAAATAAGTTATCAATGATCAGAAATTAATATTGATATCAACCTGGAAAGGATGTTCTCTAGTTAAACAAGATTCGCTCCAGTGCTACAAGAAGGGGAAATTAAGTAATCTCCTTCCCCCCATACTCTCTCTGTCAATAATGTATAGTGACCATACATATAAGGGGATGAAAATGGATAGAATATCGATAACCAGTAAGACAATTTAATGGACTCCTCATGCTAATTAATTATAAAAAATTAATAATGAAAATAAATTTGGATTACATTTTGAATTTTTTTCATGCTCTCTCAAGGGAGAACATGAATCTAGTGCATAAGGCATGGGATTCTGTAACTGGTGGATCTGAAAAAATCTTGGAGTGATCTCTTGGAAGATGGGATAATGCGAACTATATGATAAGGTTCTAGAATGTAACACCCCGTGATTTGGAAATAAATTTAATATTGAATGCATGAGACACTGAGTCTCTACAAAACATCAATATGTTATAACCTACCTAGTAAACATAATATTCCCACCTTTGTGAATTAAATTTCAAAAAACAGACATATAGGGTTGTGTTCAGTAAGATGTTTAGAGTCTGATATGAGTATGAATAGTTATTCTTCTCTTATAGATAGAAATTAATAATAAATCATTCAAAAAAATAGAATCATCACTAATGAATTTATAAATTGAATTTTGACATCTTATATGTGAAAATATAATTATAATGTAGGTATTGGTATTTGTTTTTGTTATAAATATTTTAATTAAAATTTTAGGATTAATTTATTAACTATAAATAGATATATTATTTCATAATATATAATCCTAATTTTTTACATTATATTATTATGGTTAGAAGATTATTTTTTGGGACCTTGATTAATTTAATAACTTTTTATAAAATGAGTTATAGTATTAAGGTTAATTTTTTGGAAATATTTATTTTATACTAAATAATTAAATAAAAAATATTTAGAAAATATTTTTCAAAAAATGTATTACATTTTTTAATTATAAAAATTAAAAAATTGTTTGGGTGAGCTTTTTGATTTTTCTAATATACTTGAATTTTTTTTAATAGTAAAAAATACAGTTTTCAGTTCTCGGTATGATTAATGTAATCATATTGATGTAATGATTAATATTAAATTATGGCCTAGTTTTGTACATTAAAATATGATACAAATTGTCCCTAGTTCCTAATTCCATGTTCAAATACCATTGGAAAGCCCATGGATTTGAAAAATCCACAAATGTGGTGTCCTTTGAAATTAATTAAATAGTCCATCTTATTAACTATAAATAACCACAAATTATATCAATTTATTTCATTTCAAAATCATCATCCTAGAATATTTGGTACTTTTAACTCTATATATTTCCTGCCTCAGTGTTCTCAGGACACCAATATCCCAACATTTATATTTTAGGAGTTACTCTACATGGTATGTGAATCTACCACCCTTCTGTTTTTAAATAACTCCTTTTTATGTAACTCTCTTTTAATTTATTATGGACAATTTTGGGATATGTAATTTCATATCCCCTTAATTTTATATATAATTAATGAATTATGAGATACCCATTTTCACTTATCAAATTATTTTTTTTAATATTTATGTGATGTTGTTAGAGTATTAAATTTTCGTAAAAGATTTTTCAACTTTTCTTTTATTTAAAGTTCATTCCTTTTCTTTTTCATTCCTCAAAAAAATTAATCAAAATTAAATGATTACTATAGTAAATTACATGTACTAAAAATTATTTGTGATAATTTAATAATTCATCATCATCTCTAATTTCTCAACCATTTATAAAAAAATGAAAACACCATCTGAGATGTGTTAATCTATCATATTCAAGTATTCCAGGTTTTCATTTTCTATTACCATCTTCATTTATGGCCATGAAAACTTCATTATGGTTGAAATAGAATATAATATTTGTATTATGTCTCATCTATGGTTCAAGAATCTCTTTGTACACATGGTATTTATTTATAATCAAAAATGAGTTTTTTGTGTTATAATTCTCCAACAAAACCCAACTATTATCATTAAATAATTTATATAAGAGATAATCTTCACTCAAAGTATAAAAAATAAAAACTAAAACCTTTTAACATTATATATGTTCACAAATAATATATAACATCCTTTCTGGAAAACCATCCTCATTTCACATGATTCCTCATTCTTGTATAAAGTTTTACCGATCATGAAACAAATAGACCTGAACAATGAAATTGAACCTCATGATCCATCAAAATATCCATGAATGAATATATTAAGGATTAAATAAATCAATTAAATGTATAGTAGGTTCTATAAATTTTAAAAAATTAACCAAATTCAATTAAATAGGTCATTAAGATCAAGTGAAGAACACCATTTGACATATAGTAAGGGTTTTCCTCATCTCACTTCCTTTTTTGTGATATATTCCATAGTCAATACTATTAAATGGGTATGGTGTACTTACACTACCCATTGACTTATCATATATATATAACATCTTCATGTTCATGGCATTTAATGTATAATATTAGGATTAAAAATTTTGGGGCATACAAACAAATTGATTACAAGATGTCAAGGGATTTCTTCCTGAATATCTATTTTCTATCTGGTTAATATTTTTCTCTACATAAATAAATGAAATTATTACTTATTATTATTTACTCCACATAAATTAGGTTTGAATGTTCCTTATATTTTTAAAAACCATATTCCTTTTTTATTTTATGGGTATTTTCATGTTTTAACGGATTATTCAAAATTTTATCCTGATAAACAAACCTGGTTAAAGGGACCTTCTCGAATTCTTTTCCATTTTCTTGTACACAAAATAAAAGAATATAATCCATAATTATTTTTATAAAACCACTATTTTTATCTAGAAAAAATATATAATATCATTTCATGATATATAAGAACATACATTCCTTTCCACTTTAATATTCACTTTAATACATTACTTAAAATTCTATAAAATGTTTTTTTTCTAATGATTTATAAGAACTATTTTGAATTATTTAACATCTACGGGACATCCAAAATGCATCTAATATAATTTCATCTTTTGGCACTTTTTTCTCAGTTATACGTGTTTAAACTTAGATTCCATGGAAAACAAAATTTGATTCTCCCAATGGTCACTTCATTCAAATCTAAAAATGATTTTTCTCATCTAACATTAAAATTTATGAAACATATTCCCTTTTCACAACACATTACAATAATGTGGTGTGTGTACTTCCCATTGGTATATAATATCATTATTCTCTTTATTCATGAGATATTCTAAGGGCTTATGATTTTATTGTTTCAAGGTGGTATGTGACACATTGGAATGTTTGAGGATAATTTCCTTACAAAAAATTTAACTGTCTTATCTAAAAGTACATTCATCTATGAAAAAATCCCTTGTTGAATCTTGTAAATGGTTTAGCTAAAAATCTTATGATATCATCTAAAATATTTTGTTGAATAGTTTCTGATTAGATTTATTCTGGATGTGCAATTTTGATATTATTAACCATATTACTTAAAATGGTTTGTGTTTATGTTAAATGATTTGGGAATGTCATTTATGGTTCTTATATTAGTTTAAATATGAATTTATATGTTGATTATGATCACCCCATTAATTTTAGTAATTCATTCGACCTATTATGTGAGGGGTGGGGCCCACTATAACATCTCAATGAAACGTTAGGTCTCATGAAAAAAATAAACATGGACTTGGCTGAGGCCTCGCCCATTTTTTAGATATGGTTTTGGCCAAGCCCTTATTCATTTCTAGATGTCATGGATGATTCCTTAATGGTATGTTTCGGAATGTTTGAAATATTCATTTCTCTCATTATGAATCTTGTAATTTAATGTTCATGTGGTTATTCGACTATATAATACCAATGATTATGCTTTATTATGTAATTACCTATTCAACTCTTATTCCTACCATAATGTGATCACTTATACTTTTAAAGGCATGTGTTTTAGTTATTCACCATGCCTAATGTTTATAGTTTTGATATCTTCTACAGTATTTCATACCCTTACACTACATATAAGCTCCACCTTTTTTATGTTTTATTTTCAATGTAAATTATCAGGTTTATTATGAATGACCTATATGTATATTCATAGGGTTGTGGATGTTCACAATAAAACATAGATGTTTTTTTTAAGTTGTGTTTTGAAACCTATGTATGAATCCAATTTTCCAAATCTACTAAAAAAATATGTCGATAATGATACAAAATTATTGTAAAAATTTTAATGTTTTTAATTAATGGACCAGATCCGAGAAACTGTGGTTCGACCATTGTAGTTGGTATCAGAAAATGTTTTGTGGAAATCATGGAAACAATAATTACAAAAGGTAGAATAGGGGAAAACACTAAAATATATTTTTAGGATATATATTAATGAAAGTCTTGAAATATCGATAAGGAATAGATTATGTGGATATTTTTATGAAATACATCCTTGTTTGGATACTACAAGAGGATGTGGTTCTGGCATAGATGTACCTAGGAGTAACAACTCTGACAAGGAGTTTTAAACAAAACCATGGGAATCCTGGTACACAATAATAGAGCTTATTGAACACCTTGTTTGACACTCTTCGAGGGTATTAATTTCATAATTCACATTTTCATTACCCACAATTATGATGGATTTATTCATTCAATGCAACCAATGTATATCACTATAATATTTATGATACATATATTTAATCTATGTGGAATAAAATGTTTAGGTTTATAAAGAGTTTTTAATTTTATGATCTTACATTTAATATGGAATTGAATAGAAATTGAACCTAGATGAGGGAATGGAAACATCGCCAATGTAGATGATTCAAACTGTAAGACGGATCATATCTCTTGTAGTCTTAAGCCAAAATTTCAATAGAAGATTTTCCCCCAAGTATCCCCATCATATGAAAAAATAGTATTATGTGGTAAAAATTTATCTAAATAATTTAGTGAATTATTTGGCTTTGGTGGGAAGAAAAATAAAGAGAGGATAGTAGAGAAAAATATGGATAAACGTATGAAGGAAAAGAAGGGATTTCTCTAATGTGATAATTGTGCAATGAATCCCACTCATAAATGCATGAAGGAAATGGGATATTGTTATATGTTTGAATAAATGGGACACCATGTTCCTGATTTCAAGGGTAAGATAAAGGATTCCAATGTACAATGCTTCAACTATAAGGATGTGGGACACTATTTGAATCAATGTCCAATGAATCAAATGAATATACAACTAATTATGTCACTGAATAATGATCAAGTTATGATGTATCCATATATTAAGTAGAATGATTAATATTCCTTGTAAGTAATTGTGTCATTTGAATATTTTATCAACAATTTACTTGTTATAAGAGTTATGTAATATATGATATTTTTACTGTAGTACTATTTGATTAAGTATTTTAGGATGTATTATTAATTGTACTAAGGAAAAGTTACTCAATAATAATTTACACTTTTTGGAAAAGTATACTGCTGATTTAATGATAACCACGAATATATTCATAATTATTAATATAATTATGAATAATGGATTGATTTGGATATGTACTGACAATATCAAAACTAATTAATGGCTTGTGGAAAAGTGGTCTGTGCTATCCTTGATAGAGTCTACAACATTTTTGGATATAAGGAATATATCAAATAGCATGTGTAAGTATGAATTCATGATTTCGATAAGATTTTATGGAAATTTCACATATTAAATTATTACAAGAGGACACATGATAATGATATTCACATGTTGGGATTGATAAAACTTTGGTCTACATAATGTAGATTAATGGAAAAAAGAAGTAGCATATGTATTTATTAGGATAAATCACAGAGTCCTAAAACAAATAAGGATTACCAGGGACCCTGTGTACTTGGATTTAGAAAGGATGGATATGTAAATTATTATAAATTATTGTTTCATGATATTTTTGAAAGTTAAAACATTTAAAAAATGGCATAATTTGATCTTTATATGGGGTTTTAGAGATTAATGTCAACACATGATTCAACCAGTGCTTAGAGAAGATATATTGATTGTTGAAGGGATAAACAAAGGATAATATTGTTTTTAGGAAATAGAAATGTAAATTTATACTCATATAGAGTGGAATAATTCCTTAACTCTGGGAAAATTGACGTAACTAATTTTTTTCATATTTTCACACACACACACACATATATATATATATATATGTTCAGGATATCAATAAATATTTTCATAATTGTATTTTATTTTTTTGGTAATTAGCTTTGTCCTCTGTATGTTATTTATTAGTTTCCATAAAAACATGATGGTTTTATTATTCTTCTTGAACTACATTTTCCAATTATAATGCATAGTTTTTTAGTAACCAATTAATTTCCATTTCCTTGTTATTAAAACGATATATAAAGACCTGGAATTTCCATAAAAATTTTATTTTAATTTTTTTGGGATTATTACTGGCCTTTGAAAATTCACGGCACATGATTTTGATGCCCAAATTGCCCAGAATATAATTTTGAATTTTTTTATGGTACATTCAGTAAATGTTGAGCTGTTATTTCTATCTTTTGAATTAGTGATTGGAATAAAAATTTGAGGGTAGTGTAGAATTTTCAATTTCAGGATTCGCATAAGGTAAGTTTAACATTTCTTGAATAAAATTCGAATGAAAATATTAATTTTTGGACATAACAAAAAATTAATGGTTATTTTATTTTCATTTTGAATCCTTTGAGAAATGGTGGTGGGACCATAGTACAATGTCCCAAATTTATTAAGATAATTTTAAATTTCTTAATCCTATCATTTATTTGGTTTTGTAATGAAGAATTTTGTTTGTTTAATTGACTTGTCAATTATTGTAAAATAATGAATCCTAAGGTTAAACACAGCATGAGAGATTATTCTCCAATTTAATCAATGAATGGGAATGGGTTTTGGTAGAGGTATGTGATGATGCTCTGTTGAAACTTAGATGAATTTTCACTCCCATGATGAATGGTGATTCATCAACAGTCGTTGGAGGTATCGATAGGTGATGGCAAATGTTGACCTACAACATCGGACATAGAACCTCATCCTTATCTGCAGCATCTTGCAAAAAATTCAAGGTAGGGAATTTTCATGATTTATTTCTATACTTTTTATTAATTTATCTTCTCTGGATGATGTTTGATCTTCCCTCGATATTATAATGCTAATGCGGAGGGTGCGGCCCGCACCAAAATATGCTCAGACCCTCCTAAAATGTTTTATTGTTTGAATTTTTCTTGGACAACTGACTAATATGGTGTCATGAAGAATCTAGTGGCCACAAAATGATGGTAACACCCAGGTAGTCCAATTAGAACAGTCAGAATTGAAAACTGACCTTCGGATCTTTCCCCAAGTCTCACAGAAGCCCTACTGGTTTGGCAGCCGGCTGATGCCGGCTGCGTTACTGGTGGTGGCGTGCCACGACAGCACACCGTGGAGGAGGGTCGCAGCTCCTAGCAGCGGAAGAGGGTATACTTGTGCCCCATGGGTCCCACTGATGATTCTTCCATGTGAAGCTACTTGGTGGGCTGGTGCCAACTATCATCGCTAATGGGGGAAACCAAATGTACAACAGCCCATTAGGGATGGGAGTCGACACTGTTGTCCAAATGGTGAGATGCTCCTAACAACTAGGCCCTTTTAGTGCATCGCCCCTGCATGCAGCGCCTAGCCGGGCAGGCCAGGATGATCCTACATCCCAAAACTGTTTGGATGGGCAATGCCGAGACACTTCAGGTTTTGCCCAGCAAGATGGGGGGGTTCTGTCTGACCGGGTCGGATCACACCATGGCCAACATACATCCTAGTTTCATGTATTGGGATATGTTTCATATACCAGACATTATTTTAATAAACCATATATGGTGATAGAACACATAGGATGAGGTGGTCCTTTTGAGATACTCTACATGGGTTTTGGAGAAAGTTGGTGTTCAAATGGGTAGGTTTCGACTTGAAACCAACTGAGAACCTGGCACCAAAATGCCTATAACATTGAGAATGATTATATGATTGGCACACTATTTGTTGCACTGGAACCCTTATGAAAGGGAATTTCATCATGTTACATCATCGTTGGACTTCGTGGTGGTTGAGTTACAACCAATGGATTGAGGAGATGATCCTACCTGAATCATTCGTGTTTAGTGCGAGAATCCATGGGCTAGTTGTGACGAGATGAAGGGATAGCAATCCTCAATGGGTCTTCACTTATTGATCCTCCATGGATCTGAACATAGTGATACAATGTGGGTTATCACATAGAGATCTTCTATTGGTCAGCACTGAGTGATCCTTGGTGCGTCAGCACTCAATGATCCTTTTTGGGTCATCACATAGTGATCATTTGTAGGTCATCACAAAGTGATGCTATGTCGGTCAGCACGCAATGATCCTTCATGGGATAGCATGTAGAGATCCAAAATGGTTCCACATATAGAAATCATATGTTGGTCAACACCTAGAGATCCATTGTGGGTCAACACTTAGCGATCCTTCGTGGGTCATCACCTAGCGATATATTCTAGTTCATCACCTTGTGATCCTTTGTGGTCCAACACCTAGTGACCATGTGCATTATAGCATTAAAATCTGCTTGACTGAATAAGAGGATATAACTTTATGAATAATCATCATTATTCAAGCTCATAACGTTTTATACCTAGTTTGAGCTAATTCATTCCTTTTACATTGGTATTAAGATCATGCATTGTGGTTTTCCCTTTGTGGGATTTTGGGATTCCTTAGGGAAGTCTCAGGGTCTCAACTAGTTTTTTTGTACTCACCCCTGCACGAGAATCTATTACACATTTTAGTGTCTTGTGCAGATTAAAAAAATATCTGCTCGATTTTTGGGATCCTGGACTAGATAGTGCTCGGAAGTGATCGGTTGACAAGGAGAGAAACAATGATGAGCTGTATCTACCCTGCCAATAGGATCCTTGGCGGATGACACAATATAGAATTTTCACCAAATACCTTTCTTTTAATTTATTTGGGATTTTATACTTTCCTATTTATCTTTTGTTCATAATTTTTTATTTAGGGGTTATACTATGTGGTTTTTCCTTGTTGTGTACCTGGTCTGTGAGTTTATTGGTTTAAAAGAAATGCCTTCCCATTTTTAGGTATATTGCTTTCCAGTACTAGTAGACAACGCCTGGCCTATGGAAGGAGAGCATTGGGTTGTCAATGTATGGGCCCTAAGAGATTGGTCATGACAATGTGGAATCAGATGATTCAGATATATCAAGGAACTAAGACTCTGATCTTTTCAATGGGGAAATAGTGTCATGTGTTTTGAGTACGGTTTTTTGTTAGGGGATTCCTCTGTCTGTGCGGTGGAATAAATATCCATACACCAGGACCTTGAGTTCTGATTTGTGTCTTGATACATTAAAACATTGATTACTTGTGTTTTGTAATGTTTTTATTTTGATATCCATTGATTCAGCTCACCAGGTTTAACTTATTGACCTTGGAACATATGTTTCGTAACAAAATGTTGTATCGTAGACTGATATCCATGATCCCAAAGAGATTTTTCGATGATGACCCACTAAGTGATGAGGCTTCAATATAGGGCCCTCTTTCGGTGATGGTACCTTCAAGTGGTGTACCAGCATCACCACTACCCATAGGGCAGTAGTTTCCAGCTGCCTCACTAGTGGACAGTGCATTCCAACCTTGTGAGTTGCAAGAGTTCCAGCGGTAGAGGCCCCTAACGGTTTGAGGCAAGACTGATCCCTCGGCAGCTAAGGACTGGCTAGAAGTTGTGGCTAGATTTTTCCATCTAGTTGTGACACTTGCAGACCAGATGTTGATACAAGATGCTAGCCTCTTATAGGGAACAACATAGGGATTTTGTAGCCTGGCGCTCTAGAAACATGATTATGCGACCATCACCAAGTTGGACTTCGAGAGACTCTTCAGAGAAGTGCTCGTTCCAGGGATATTATGCTCTGTGCGTATTTAAGAGCTATTGTACTTACAGAAGGGTTGCATGTCAATGGCCCAGTACTCGGCGAGATTTACTAACATCTCTCGAAACTCCACTAACATGGTATCAGACCATTTTTTAGGAACTATACCATTGAGAAGGGTCACCAACGGGAGACTAGAGCATCGATGATATCACTCAACATCAAGACGAAGGCTAGATTTCTTGATCGAGTGCTACGGGTGGAGTGTTTCCTCAATGCGTAAGAAATGATGGTGACAGACACCACAAGATGGCCAATAACAGAGCCATCTACAGTAGGTAGTAGGAATATTACACAAAGGTCCATGTGGGCCAGACCTTCTGGAGAAAAACCTTAGGACGCAGGGTCGGTGGTGTGAAGATCATGAGGCAGAGGAGTTCAGCTAAAGACAAGTGTTTTTTCTCATTCAGGGTATAGGTGCACATGGATTTCGGATATCCTAATTCACACATGGATGATCAATAGATGGTTGGGGTACCTCTGAGATATTGATAGTGGAATGAGGGAGGAGGTCCATAGGGCCACAGACGAGGCCAAGGAGCTATCCGAGTATCTAGCAGTGGGTGGTGATTTGAGGTTCTGCCACAACCACCTCTAAGAGTTCTACCCTGACCTCATAGAGCATTTGGACAGGGATGATCATAGCTTCAAGAAGCTATTTCCTATGGAGAAGGTTCTCCAAAGATGGCTTGAGGTGTGATCTTTGTCTATTCCACAATAGTTGTAGTACTTATAGACACAGGTTCCAGTCACTCTTTTATTTCACTGACTCTTGTTCGGAGCTCAGAGATTCTGGTAGATCCATTCGCTCAATCCTTATGATTAAAGACTCCTATGGGAGAGGATTTGATTATTACAAACTGGTTCTGGCAGTGTGAGCTTACTGTAGGAGGAGAAGGCTTCTGCTGGGATCTTCTAGTAGCAGAGTCGAAGTCTTAAAATATCATCTTTTTTAGGGACTAGATATCCATGATCCATGCTCATATTCAGTATTTTATGTGCAATGTGTTGTATGATTGTGATAATGGGCCATGTTTTCCTTCACCGGTGAGATCGGAACCTTTGCAGCCTGGGATGAGATTTTTAAGAGGAGGGTGAAGCTGATAAGTCATTATTTTTATATCATTACCCACGGAGAAAATAATGAGGGTATTCCAAGTTATCCTATAATGGTAGACAATTACACTGATATATTTCGTAATGATGTTCTAGGACTACCTCTTCATAGAGTGGTAGACTTTTACATTGACCTTTACCTAGGGACAATACTTATATCTACACCATCATATTGGATGGTTCCCATGATGCTTTGTGAGTTGAGGGTACAACTAGAGGACATACATAGTGACGTGTTTAAAAGGAAACATGTTTCTCCAAAGGCAGCCCCAATTTTACTCACCAATAATGTAGATGGACGTTTGAGGCTTGGCGTGGACTATTGGTACCTGAACCATGTTACTGTGAAGAACATGAATCCTATCCAAAGGATTTATGATCTCTTAAATTAGTTGATTAGATCATGGTTGATTATGATATATCTCAGGCCAGGATATCATTAGCTCAGGGTACGAGATGTGTACATATGGAAGACAACCTTCAGATGTCGGTATGTTGACAAAATATTCATAGTGATTCCATTCGTCGGGTACAACAATCTGAAAGTGTTCATGGGTCTCATGAACCAAATATTCTAGCATTACCTAAATTTCTTCATGGTGTTTTTCATTGAAGACATATTGAAATACTCAGTGTCAGATGAGGAGTACACTACGTATCTGCATATAGTTCTGGATACAATCCATGAGAACAAACTATATGGAAATCTCTCAATTTTCCAGTTCTGGATACGGAAGGTTCACATTCTAGGAAATGTTATATCATAGGCTATATTTTTAGTGGATCCATTAATGATAGAGGTAGTTCTTGCTTGGGAGACACCTAGGACTGTGACTGAGGTGCAGAGTTTCCTAGGTTTGGATAGGTACTACAAGATATTCATACGTGGATTTTCCAGAGAAGCAGCACACTTTTCAGCTTAGTCAAATAGAAAAAAACCATTCTTGTGGATAATGTGATTCCATAAGATTTTCTAGGATCTGAGGTGGTGACTAAAAAGTTTTTCAATTTTCGGCTACTAGAAGTTGGGATTGGGTATGTAGTCAATTGCGATGCAGAAGAGACCAGACTGGGATGCATCCTAATGGAAGTGTAATCAGTGATCGCCTATGGCTCAAGATATCTAATGAAATTCCAAAATAACTATAAGACCCAGGACATTGAGTTAGAAGTAGTGATCTTTTCTTTGAATATTTAGTTTCCCTTCTTGATGGGATAATGGTTTATTATCTACTCTCAACACTAGAGTCTCATGTAAATCTTCTCACAGAAGGTCTGGAACCAATGATTTTCATGATGGCAAGAGTTCCTCTCATACAATGACATTGAGATAGTCTACACTTCTAGGAAGGGGTATGTGGTGGTATACGCACTCAGTAGGAAGTCTTGACTACAATTGTTGAGTTAGGATACTGAGCAACTAGCCATGTTGCAGATATCCTATGTGGATAGAGATGGAGCATATTACCTCCAATCTATTACTATCACTTGCCCATACCGTCATTGGTTTTAAGAGGCATAGCTTTTGGACATGCACTGTGAGGCTTGACGTGATGAGATATCCTTAGGACAGGCTCTTGGAGGATTTTATTATGGTGGGTAGCAAGTCAACTTTTTCAAATGTAACACTCTAATACCAATGATGATTTGGGTGGAGGTGTTGAGGTATTTCCATACATCCCCATTTCCAGTACATCCTGGAGTGGTGAAGATGTACCAGGACATCCAGCATATGTACCAGTGGACAGGTATAGAAGAAAGTAGTTGTAGAGTTTGTTTCATGATTCTTCACCTTTCAGCAATTGAAAGCTGAGCACCAGGTTCCAACTGGCTTGATAGAACCACTTGAGGTGCCAAAGTGGAAGTGGGATGGCATGCCTATGGACTTTGGGAAAGAGATACCACATATATCTAGGGGATAATATTTCTTCTGGGTAATCGTTGACATAATTTTTTAGTCATCCCACATCCTACTCATCCGATAGTAGGGATTAGTAAGGGGCTTGAGACTCCTCTACATATAATAGATTGTATGGATTCACGGGGTACCATCATTGATCTTCTCAGATCATGACACTCATTTTACATCCTGGTTCATGAAGAGATTACTAGAGGCATTCGAAACTCAGCTACGATTGAGCACCTCCATTCAACCTTAGATAGGTGGTCGAACAGAGCAGACCATACAGATTCTTGAGGACATGCATGGTGTTTTCATCCTTGATTTTTTCTATAGTTGGGAGGACCACCTATCACTAGTGGAGTTCTTATACTACAACAGTAATAACTCCACCATCGGAATGGAATTGTTTGGGGCCTTTTAAGAACATCCTTGAAAATCACCTCTATGCTAGACAGACCTAGGGTATTCAGCACTTATGTGTCAAGGGTTGGTACCAGTATTCACTAAGAAGGTACAGTTCATCCAAGAGTGAATGATGACTACACAGAGCTGGTATATGGATTATGCCGATATGAGACAGACACCCTTGGATTTCGATGAGGGGGACTATGTATACCTATGGGTCCCACCACAAAGATGATTTAAACGATTTTTCTAGAGAGAAAAACTATCTAAGATGTTTATCAGACTTTTCCTAATCCTCAGCAAAGTAGGTGAAGTTGCAAACCACCTAGTTTGTCCCCCAAAAATGCACCAGGTGCATAATGCTTTCCATGTGTCACTGATAAGGAGGTATGTGCCTGATCTTTCTCATGTTATTGACTGGGGCCAGCTAGACATTGATGACGGGGAAACATTCCCGGAGTTCCCAGTGTAGATAGATAATCGACATGAGTGGGTCCTTTGTGGCTGGTCGATTCTTCGGATGTGAGTTCGGTGGAAGAACGAGATCCTCCATGAGATCACATCAGAGTGGGAGGATCTTATTTGTTCTCATTACCCCCATTGGTTTCAATTGTTCTATTATAGATTTTGTGGAAAAATTCCAAAGGACGGGAAAATTTAAAGACATGCAATTTCCAAAAATAATTTTTATGATATTTGGGATTTTAACGAGTATACAAAAATATATAGAATATTATTCAATGTCTCGGAAATACATTAATGTAATTTTTAATTTTTTTAAGGTATTTTCCAAAAATGTGTGTGTGATAATTTCAATCATTTGAACTAGTCCTCGAATTAAAAATCTATGGGAACCATTGAATTAGTAGTGCAGAGATTCTCTTGGGGGATGCTTAATATTATCTTGAAAAAAGATGGAAGAAAAGGAAAATTTTTGGACATTACAAAATAAATAATAAAATAACTAAAGATTATTTTTGTTTTATTTTTGAAACTGTTGAGAAAATGTGGGGGACCGCAGTGCAACATCAGTCATTAATTAATAGAATTTTTTATGTCTTAATCCTCTCTTTTCATTGGTTTTGTAATTATGACATTTGTGTGTTTAATTCACTAATTAATAATTGTAAATTTATGAACCAAACTGTTAATCACAATGTGGGAGATTATTCTATTATATAATCAATGTGTGGTCATGGGTTTTTGTAGAGCTATGAGGTGAGGCTCTGATGAAACTCCATCAATTTTCCTCTCCAGCAAATAACAATGATAGTGTGATGATCATTGGTGAAGTCGATAGGTGACGACGAATGTCGACGAACACCTTCGAACGCAGACCCTTCTTCCCTAACTGTAGCACCATACAAATAATTAAACGTAGTGATTTGTATTGATTTATTTATAATAGTTTTACGAAATCATAATCAATGGATGTTGTATGAAAATCCCTCATTATTATAATGATATCGTAGAGGGCACGGGACGAACCAAAGAAGGTCAAGGCCCTTCGACAATGTTTATATTACTGTGTTCTTCATGTACTACCATCTAGTATGGTGGAAATATGAAACCAAGGGGATATATAGTGAGGGCAGTGCCCTGGGAGGCCCATATGTGTAGTTGGAAAAGAACATTGGCCACTAGAGCATTAATAAAGGGTCGTAGAAGCCCCTTCGACGTGGTAGCACTGGCAACCAGAGGAGGCGGTGGCTGGCTCCCACCAACAATGATGCGACGGAATCTCCTGAAGGCATTGTATTAGATAGGGGCATTGGGATGATGCCGACAGAGTTTATGGCAACAATGCACAACCGAGGAGGGTCATGGATGCAAGCCACGACGGAGGGTGGAGCCGAGCCCCATGCGTCCCACTGCTGAATGGTCAAGGAGGACAGGATAGGTTGAGTGGCGCCAACTAGAGACACTAATGGGGAATACCGAAAGGACAATGGTCTGTTTGGGAGGGGAGTCGACCCCTACACCTAGCTTGTGATCCATGCCCAGCCATCCGGCCGAGTTGGACCACTAGCCTAGAGGGATGCACCCAGTGGTGTGGCTCAGGCTGAGCCGATGGCCCAGCAGGCCTAGCCCATAGCCTAGCGGTCCAAGACCATGTCCTGGTTGGCCAAGCCCACATCCCAGCCCCTTCTGGAAGGGCCACGCTAAACAGGGTCTGGCTATGTGGTTTGGGGGGTCAGTCAATCTTGATCAAACTGGACCCAGACCCACTTATGGCCCATTTTCTCTTAATGGGGTCTATCATAAATATCATACGTCCATTTGAAAAACCATCAACATTTCAGGAAAAATTAGGATAAGGTGGTCCTTTTAAGATACTCCACTTTTGTTATGGAGAATGTTGGGGTTCGACGGAGTTGGATTTGACTGGAAACCAACCAGACCCTCGACACTAAAATGCATATAACTTAAAGACCTGACGTATGATTGATGTTCCATCTTTGGTGTTAGAACCATTATGACATGGTGGTTCATGGGGTTACTTCATTGTGGGATTTTATAGAGGTTTAGGTATGACCGATGTCTTGAGAAGTGAATCATCTAAGAATCAATGTGCTTAGTGTGGGAATCCAGTGGAATGCTTTGACCAGATGAAAGAAAAACGATCCTTAGTGGTTCAGCAGTTATAAATCCTCTATGGATAGGCACCTAGCAATCCTCCTATGGTTAGATCAATGAAATTTTATGTGGGTTATTAATGAGTGATCCTATCAGGTTCAACACTCAGCAATCCTCCATGGTTCATCACTAAGAGATCCTATTTGGGTTAGCACTAAGTGACCCATGGTTGGTCATCGTGTATCGATCTGTCATCGTTCATCACCTCGTGATCCTCTCTGGGTCTGGAACTAGAGATCCTCTGTGGGTCAGCATATACTGATCCTCAGTGGGTCTGCACCTAATGATTCTCTGTGGGTCAGCTCCTAGAAATCCTCTTTGGGTTAGCACCTACAGACAATTTGTGGCCTATCTATAAAAGGATCTTGATATAATAAGATAATCTAGCATTATGAATAATCATGTTTACTCATGTTCATAATTTTATATAATTTTTTTGAACTATGTCTTTCCTTGTGCGTTGTGATTGATAGCATGCTTTGTGGTTTCTCACTGGGGTATTCTAGAAGTTCTTTGGGAGGTCTTGGGGTCCCTACTAGAGACTGTTTTACTCACCCAAGCATGACCATCACCCACGCCTTGTTGTGTCTTGTGCAGACGAGGGAAAAATTTGATAGTGTTTTGGGTGCCATGACTGGATGGTACACGAAGGTGAGCGATTGACATGGAGAGATATAGTGATGAGATGTACCTACCAATTAGGTAGGATCATTGACATATGACCTCATGTTTTTTAAACATTTTCTAGGTTTTATTTTATTAGGGTTTTTATACTGGCACATTCACCTTCCATTCACACTATTACTTTTAGAAGTTATACTACGTGGTTTCATCTTGTTGTGTCCCCAGTGTGTGTGTTTTCTACTTTAACAAAAATTCCTTCCCATTTTTAGGGATATTCCATTTCAGTTATTGTCACCAACTTATGGCCTATTGAAGAATGACTTATGATAGTCACGACATGGGCCCTAGGGGATGGGTCGTGACATTATATTTTAACTGTATTACTAATGTGGGATTACCATAAATAAAATATTCATGTATCAAACATTGACATTCTATGATCAATTTCAAATTTTGAGGAATCATTTTTACAAATATGGGACAATTTAACACCCCATGAATCAGCAAATAAATTTAATATTTAATGTATGAAACACTATGTCTCTATAAAACACAACTTTGTTATAACCGATCATGTAAACATAATTTTTTCACCCATGTGATTTGAATTTCAAAAAACTAAAAGACACGGTTTCATAAAAAAAATTAGAGTCTCATAAGAAAAATATAATTTCTAATGATGAGTAACATAACCTTAAGAATAGTAATTTTACTCAAATAATTAGTAATGAAATCTAAATTAGAAAAAAATAAAAACATCACACATGAATGTATAAATACTATTTAGACGTCTTATATGTGAGAAAACAATCATAGTATAAGTATTGGTATTTTTGTACGTCAAAAATATTTTAATTAAAATTTTATGATTATTTTTTTAATTTAAAATACAAATGTATTTTTATAAAATGTAATCATAAATATTTATATTATTTATTTATGGTTATAAGAAAATTTTATTGAACAATGATTAATTTTTCCTGGTGTTATAAAAGGAGATATAGTTTTAATGTTGTTTTTTGAATAAAATAATATTCTATTTAAAAATTAAATTAAAAATATTCAGAATTTTTTTCATAAAATCAAATATATTTTTTAATTATACACATTGAAAAATTATTGGGGTGATTTTTTTTTATTTTTCGAATATATTTAATATTTGGGAGTAATAATAATATAGTTTAGAGTTTTCTGAATGATTAATGACATTATAATGATGTAAAAATTTATATAAAATTTTTGTCGACTTTTTTACATTAAAATATGATATGAGGTGTCCCATGTGGGTAATTCCATGTGAAAAAACCATGTTCAAGGACATGGTATCACAAAAACCAATAATAATTTGTCCGTTAAAATTTATAAAAAAATCCCTCTCATTTAATATAAATACTCACTCATTTCATCATATTCTTCAATTACAAACCCATAATACTTAAATAACATATTTTTGTACCACCCTATAAATCCTCCCATTGTTTTCTCAAGCCCCTAGGGTAACACATTCATGTTTTAGGTGTTACTCTACAAGGTAAGGGAATCTACCACACTTTTCTTTTTCAAGAATTATCATTTTTATTTTATTTTATTTTATTTCATATTTTGTTGGAATTTGAGATTACATATCCCCCTTAATGTCCATACTATTTTTGAATGATTTGATTCATGTTATCTCTCACCAAAATGTTTTATGATTTTTTATTATATGCCATTAGGCTACAAAATTTTCATAATTTATTTCATAACTTTTATTTTATTTCATGTTTCTATTATTATTTTTCTTTCCCCACCACCATTTATTGAAATGATATGATAAATATGGTACATTACATGTACTATAATTTTTTTGATAAATAAAATAATTCCACATTATATATCCAATCCCATTCTATCTTACTAAATATTAAAATACCATTCGATATGTGCGAATGTGGCACATTCAAGGACGACAGGTTTTTGATTTCTATTACTATCTTCAATTCTGGTAGTGAAAATATTATTATGGTGGAAGAAGAATATAATATATGTATAAGATTTCATATATGGTTTTGGAATATTTTTGAATGCCTGGTTTTTATTTATAATGAAATTTTAGTTCGTTGTGTTCAAAATCCACCAAATAACCCAAAAAGTTATCATTAAATAAATTATTTAATGTATCATCATAAATCCAAGTATCCAAATGGAATTTAAAAAAATGTAACCTTTTATATGTTCACTAATAACATACAACTTCAATTCTATACAACCATCTTGGTTTTAAATGATTCTCAGTTCATGTATATTAGTATTCAGATCGTGAATCAAACGGACGATATCATTAAAATTGAACCTTTTAACCCAACAAAATGTAAATGAAGAAATAAATAAGGTTATAAGAAATAAATTACATATATATGATCTTATGGAATTATTAATTATTTATCCTATGTATTATTATTCTGGTCATTAAGATCATGTGAGGAACACCATTAGACTTAATGTACGGGGTCTCCTCATCTCACATCCATTTTTGTGACATATTCTTTATTCAATACTATTATGTTTGCATGATGTTTTTATAAATCCCATTGATTTATCATATCAAGAATATCTTTATTTTCCTGGAATTAAATGTATCATTTTATGATTATTATATTTGGGGCATACGTACTGATTGATTACAACGAGGTAAGGGATTTCTACCTGAACCTCGATTTTCATTCGGGTTACCATTTTTCTTTGAATACCTCAATTAAATTATAATTTATTCTTAATTAATACACATAAATTTTATTTTAATTTTCTATGTATTTTTAATAATTATAATAATTCTTTAATTTTAGGGTATATACATGTTTTAGAAGGGTCATTCAAAATATTATCTCGATAAATAAACCTTATTAAAGGGAGATTCTAGAATTCTTACTGGTTTTCAAATTCACTCCAAAATATATTTTATTCCATCATTATTTTTTATAAATAAACTATCATTTTCTTTAAAATGTTTTTTGATAATTTCTACATTTATGGGGATAATCTTACTCTTCCATATTAAAATTCTCTTTAATACTACCCTTAAAATGATCTGAAATGTTTTATTTCTAATGATTCCTATGAAATATTTTAACATGATTTCACTTAAATGGGATATAAAATATTCCTAAAATATAATTCAAATGTTTTAAACTTCTATTTTCATAGGTATACATATTTAAAATAGGAATTTCATGGAAAATACAAATGATTTTTCTGCAAATGAGATATTCTTTCAAATATAAAATAGATTCTTCTTGTCTAACTTTAACATTTATGAAATATACTCCTTATTCACCAATAATTCCATGAATATATCCCTTTGGTATATAATATCAAGTGTCTCCTAATTCACATGATATTTTAAGATAATTTGATTTTAATGTTTCAATGTGGTATGTTACACTTTAGAATTTTTATGGATTATTTCCTTAAAAAAATTTCAACAGTCTCATCTAAATGTATCTTCATCTAAGAAAAAATACCTTGTTGAATCTTGTACGTCATTGATCATTATAAATTATGATATCATCTAAAAAATGTTGTTTATGGTATTATTATTAAATTTATTGTGGATGTTCTATCATGATACCATTCCCCATATTACTCTGAATGGTTAGTGTTTATGTTAAATTATTGGTTAAGGTTATTTATATTTCGTATGAAAGTTTCAATGTGAATTTATATGTTGATAATGTTGACAAAATTCATATGAAGAATTCATTTGACTTATAAAGTTATTGGTGGGGCCCACTATATCCAATTTATGTATCTGTAGGTCTCAAGTTTCAAATAGAAATGGACTTGGTCGAGGACTTTACCATTATTAGATATGATTTTCTAAGGAATTAATCACTTTTTCAGGTCTTGGTAGAAGACATGAAAATATATTTCAGAATGTCCAATATATCAATTTATCAATTTATAAAACATGTAGATGAATTTTCATTTGGTTATTTGACTAGTAGACTACCCCTGATTGTACTTTTTATGTAATTATTTATTCAGATCTTATTCCAAGAATAATGTGTTCATGTTTTCAAAAGAAATGTGTTATAGTAATTTACCATTCCTAATTTTAATGTTTATCATAGGTTCTGATTAATTGAATTATCTTACTCAACATCTGAGGTAACCCCTTTTTTATTTTCATTTTTTCAGGACCGAAATATTCTTATTATGAATGACATGTTGGGGTAAACATAGAGTTATGGATGTACCAAAAAAAATATATATGTTGTATTTCATTTCAACATTTAATGCCGAACCTGTGCATGTATATGGTTTTCTGGAACTACTAACCATCTTGGTCCTTCTATATAAAACTTTCTTGTAAGCAGGAAAAGTTAATTAAATAATGTACTCGTTTTGGGTAACTATGGTTGGGGAAATACACAAAAGACCCAATACTATAGAACATATTTTAGAGAAAGCCACATCCACATTTTTGTTACTCACATTGGATTCTAGGTGAGGGGGAACATATCAATGTGAGAAGTTGAAAATGGGACATGAAGCAAAATCTCATTACGCATCCAAAACACTGATCAACGTGTAGCATGCTCAGTCAAAAAGGATCTCGGTTTTGAAATATTGTTAAAAATCATGTAATATCTTCTCACACATATATTCCAACCCATGTAACATAGGTTTTAAACATTATCTATATTGAGGGATGACATGTAAATAAAAAATGTAGACACAAAACAATTCTTCATCACAATAATTGTATCTACATTTGGGTTATTTTGATGTCTTATTATCTTGTCACCTTGGATGTTGAAAATTTCATGAATAAAATATTTTATTTCACTAATGTGTAAGTGTATGAAATTGTCCTATTTAATAGAATGTACAATTAGGAACTCATTTAAAATGAGGATTCCCATTAAATACATCGATGAGGATGGTCAGACCATTGTCGGGACTGCCAGGTTGCATAGGAATTATTATAAATCATCATTCCCTATTATCTACATTCTTAGGGCCAATGAATACCTACATTTCACCATGTAGCATCCTAATGATTAATTATTATAAAAATGTGTTTCCTCATCCCTATAATTCATGAATGGTATACATAGAATAACTAACTAATACCTTTCACTAAAATAATTAACCAGTTTATCAGAACACCATTTTTACTAGAATCATTAAAACATGAGAAAATTGAAGAATACTCCAAATATGAAACTATTGGAGATGTATCAATAATCCATAATTTATATATTATCACTCAGACCCTCTGAATAAGGACTATTTCTCCATCTATAGTCTAAAAAGGGTCTATTTCAAAGAAGATAACCTAATCCCCCCAGAATCCTATAGAAATAGTAGGGGTGGGGGCAAAGGGTTTCATCACAAAAGATCATATGGGGTAATACTTTGATTCAATGATTTGAGTTCATTGGGAACCAGACTTTTGAATCAGGATTCATCCTTGATTTTCCAAAAGAGTAATATTGATCATGTACATGTATCGAATGCCCATACCACTACATGGTTTAGTGATGAATATATTATCTAAATCCAATCGAAAAATGTTGTTTTCTTCTATCTTTCATACCCCACCAGAACATGGAATGGTGATAGTGAATTTGTTCAATCAAAATGACAAGTATCACAAATAAATTCATAATATATATTGTAATCTATTGATCCAAATACTTTATAAGTGCATCATTTCCTACATTTGATTCCATTATAAAATTATATCACTATTTTTTTGTCTGAAATATCCATGATGATTTAGAAAAACACCATTGTAAATTGGAAAAAAATTATCAGGAGCCGAAGATATTTGTAATGATTATAAACCACCTAAATACTTATGGTTATGTAAACATCTTACTTTATAAAAGTATTATCACCCAATATGATGCAAATTTTTGATTTGGAATAATCAAAAAAAATTCCAGATTCATTCTAAATATTGTGGTAAAATTGGGAAATATATATTTTTTAATAAATAGAGTCCCCTGATAAAAGTAATTATAGAATTAGAAAAAAAAGAGATAGGAATTATGGGGAATACATCTTTATACTGTTCCCCCATGAATGTTTTTGTATTTATTATCGACAGAAATTTAAATGGAAAAAAATCCAGCCACCCTGACAAAAATGAATAGGGTCTGTCGGACACTCTATTCAATCCCCCTTGTATAGGTGAAGCCTTGAGAGAGAGTAACATTAATATTTATCCTAAAAGAAACTCAATTTTTTTATTTTCATTCATTGAATAATTATATTGTATTTATATATTAATTTTAATATATAGGTATTGAGTTACAATTTGGAATTTTACATTTCCAAAAAATTTATTAAAATAGAAATGATTTACAATATTATAATGTAATTTATTTTGACCAATTGATATGATTTTGTAGATTAGGTTGTTATTTATTGGGACTTATTATACTAAGAAAGTGATTCATCAAGTCTCACTTGTGATATCATTTAAAAATATTCATGGAAGAGTAAAAAAATTTAAAAATATTGATTCATAAAAAATTACCTTCATAAACCATTTATAAATCATGAAAAAAGAAACTTAATAAACCACAAATGATCATGTAAATCCATGTTTTTGATGTATAAAAACTAGTAAAATATGTAACATGAGATTATAACATGTACCATATAATTTTAGGGGTATGATTCATCTGATATGTTCTAGTGGGAATAGCAAAAGAGATCAAATTACAAAACAGATCTAGAATATAGAAAATAAGTGAGTTCCCTTAGTGATGAATGATTTATAATTATCCTGAAAATGATGAAATTGAATTCTTTTTTTATAAACATGATATATACATATTTTCTAATGATTTTATGTTTTCAAGGAGATGATACTATTTCATGCGTTTTTTTCATGTGGGGACAATTTATTTCCTCTACTTGCAAATTTTTTTTCTACTAGAATGATAATTTTCCATAATTGTATTATGGTTGAATATGTATTATTTATTATGGTAGTTTTAATATATTTGGATACACCAAAATATTCTTGTTTGGATTTAACATCATCCATGTTTCCCCCTCTGTACCAATTCCATGACCCCATGTGCACCACCCATTATTCCTGCCTTTTGTTTAGTGAACACTACATGGGATCATACTCATCCATGGGGATTTCAACAAATATTTATCCCATACAACCTGATTCTCCACTAACATCCCATAATTATTCTACTTGTTCAATTGGATTTATTTGAACCCTTCCCTTCTAAATGTGGTTTTTTCTTCTAGATCACTGAGACAATTCTCATTGTATGGTTCTGATGATACATATGGGATTTCTCATTGGAGAAAAAGTGGAATGTTGGTGGTTTATCCACCCTCACACCCCTACATTGATTTATATCCTCTTCCTATAACTAGAGTACTGATTTTGTGGGGATTTAGGTTATATTTTCTGATTCATGGTTCTTGGATTACTACACTGCGAAGTAGATTCATAATCATTACAATTTTCATTTTAACCAGGTTCCATATTTTGATTCATTTATTTGTATAATAATTTTTACTTCATTAATTTTAGAAATATATCATTTTTGGGTGTATGTGGGTCTATTTCCAATATAGGATTATGTTATCTCTATGTTACGGGATTCCACAACACCAAATATTTCAACAGGGACAACATCCTTAGAAACATTCTTTGGTCAACATAATTATGGTCCGTGTATGTAATGATATTATTTATATTATCTTAGTAATAAAACAGCAGACCTGGGTGGTGTTTTCATTATGAACACATGATCACATTGTTCCAAATAAAATTATATTTAATGTTTTCTCTTTATTATTATTTAAATTTCTTTGATGTTCCAGTATCACATTTGAATAAGAAATATTTTTTTGAATTATTGTCTCAAACAATATAATTATATCATAATAAATATGTAACTTGTTAATATTTATTATTGGGTCATATATGTTCTATGTGTGAACATATTAACCTAAAAAAGTGGTATTAGATCCCAATAAAATTTATATAATGGGATATACCAAACATTATACTGATATGTTTGATGTACAAAATAATATAAAACATTAGACGATGAAAATGATTTCCCGACACGATCAAAATGACTAAATAAAATCCCTTGCACTAACTGAAATTAATGTAGCCATAATTTCCCTAGATGGGTAGAATTCTATTACATATTTGGATTTATCGGATAAAACTGTTAAGAAAGGCCTTATCATAACTGGTTTATCATTAAGAGATAATGTTCCTATAGAGGCTACATATGAGTCTTTTTCAGCATGTATATTTTCTATAATTGACTACCTTTACATGAATAAGTCACATGTTGGTATATTATACAAAAACATTTTAAAATATAATTTCCAAATGAATCCAAGAAAAATAGTCAGGATACACATAATTGAGTTTAATAAATTCTTGTTAGATGTATCCAAAATAGTCATTAAACAAGACAATGTAGATAAGACATAATAACATTAACCTCATTATATTATACATTTATTTCTGATAAATATTCTAGGGCATATAAAAAAACACATGGTCTTGATGAATTTAAATATTCTGCACTATCCAAATACCATCAATAAAGGAGTATTTCCATAACGAAGAAATAGGTTTTACATGTTATGGATATATGTAAATCTAAGGTTATAAGAGAGTCTAGGTATAGGAGGGTGTAAAGGGGCTAGTACAAGAACAAAAGTTTCTTATATAAAACCAATTTAACCATGTGATAGAATGTAAAAAATCAAGTCACATTAAGTGGAATTTCTATAATAAGAAAGGTGACTCTATATATAATATTAATGAATATTCTATAAATTTTAACTATATTTTGACACTGGAAATGTGTTAAATGTTTCTAAAGTTATAATATTTGATGAATTGATCCTTGACTCCATGTTTTCTTTATATATGATTCACATGATTTTATTCATCATGATTTGAGTGAAATTAATACTCAATAGGTGTTTTTATGAAATAATAAGAGGTTTCATAATATGGAAAGAGGTTCATTTTATATAGATAATAATGATAGGACTATTAGAACTCTTGAGGAGGTTAGGAGGGAACCAGAATTGAAATAAAACATCTTCTCCCATGGAATCATAGATAAGAAGGGGTGCAATTTTAATTGAAACTCTTGGAGTCCTAGGATCGGCTGAGGATCCCTCATTTTAATGAAAGGAAACCTTCATAATGGAATTTTTTATATTTTGTATAATGGTTAATATAATACATTAAAACACATATTTTGATTCATAAATTTATAGAACCAACAAATGGAATATAATACTAGTGATAGTCCATGAAAATAGTCATGCAGAATGTAGAATATGGGGAAAATTGTGCTATGTCAGTCATACCATTAATCCATTTATGGGAATATTTTGTACATGGAAAATATAGAAGAGTATGTTTTATAAGGTCTATGTATAAGTCTAAATAACTCGTTATGTGTGTCTACCCTACTTTGTGGGGTCCAAATAGGGTCACCTCCGATGGTGGAATATTTTAATTTGTGACCATTATTAATGACAACTATAAGAATTTATGGATTCAAATAACCAAACATAAGTCTGAGGCATTTTAGAATTTAAGGAAATTGAATTTTGGGGTAGAAAGTGAGTTTGGTATGCAACTCAAATCCTTAAGAACTTGTAGTGTTTTATAATATACGTCCAATGAATTCATTGGATTTTATGAATCTATGGAAATTAAATGAGACCAGACTGTTATTTAATAATCGAAGTAAAATGCATTAGAAGAAAGACATAATATTATTGTCCTAATAAATATTATGTGCATGACATCCCACTCTAAACTCCACACGTAAATCTAGGAAGAGGATGCCTTAATAGCTATATACATGATTAATCATTGCCTATTTTCATCTAATTAATTTATGCCACATGAATATATCTGCAAAGGCTCACCCATGAATCAATCACACCTTAGGTTTTTTTGGATCTATAGTTGATTCTCATACATCTAAAATAAGTTATCTCCTTTGGATATGAAATAAATATTACTGGCTTATCCAGAGGGTGTATGGGGTCTTAAGTGGATAGATAATATGGATTATAAATAATGCATAGTTTCTCGTGATTTTGTGCTTCACGTGTCTTGTCTCAATAATGGTAATGGAAATTCAACATTAGGGTAATCTGAAAGTAATGTTGAATCAACTAGAGTACTAACCCCCATCAGAATTGATGATCATTTAGAGTAAATAGTCCAATCCAAATCCCAAATTGGGCCCTGTTCTACTCTGTCAATTCTTCAAAATCATGGTGAATATGATTATGATTTATATTATAAACCTAAAAGTGATGATAAAGATAATACATTAAATTTTTTATGTACCCTAGATAGATATTGAAGAGTTTTTAGGCCTTAATCCCTCATTTTTTATGTAGATAATGATTCTTATGTTCTTAATGTTTCAGAAGGTCTGATTAATGGTATGCTTCAATATTATAATCAATCCATTTTTTCTAAGGAACCTTTGATGTGGATAGGTACTATGAAATATGAGAAGAATTAACTATTTAATAATAACACTTGTTTTTTTGTTTCAAAACCTAATAACCATAATATTATAGGTGTCATGTGGATATATAAGAAGAAGTAATACGTTGTTGGAGAAAATAAAATAAATCTCAAATTATGAATTTTTTCTAAACACTTTTTTCAATGTCAAAGAATTTATTATAGTCTGATATTATCCCTTATTTTTAATCAGTCATTTACAAATGTTCTTCATGATATTGCATTAATGGTAGATTTTCATGATGAGAAATTGGATGTAAAAAGTTCTTTTTTAATGGTACCCTTGATGGAAATATTTATATAACTTCTCCCAAATTATTTTCAAATCTATCTAAATATAACTATGTTTTTAATCATTATATGTAATTATATGGGCTTAATCAATCATATTAATATCGGTCTAATAGTTTTTATTATTTAATGATTTGAAATCATTTTTCCATAAGTATGGTTGATGCATGTTTATACTATTAAATAGTTAGACATGGATTCTTATATCTATTATGATATGATGATGAAATGATTGTAATATATGAAAATGTGAGAATTTATTTTTCAATAAAGAACCTATAACAATATGTTTTTGAAATGTAGAGAATATGAATTGCTAATCAGACCTTGGGTAAAAAAATTTGACATATGAAAGCCAAAACGTTTCACTATTCTTAGTTTGATTATGTGAAGAAATTATTAAAATGGAACTTCAATGAGAACATCAATACTATAAATATTATTTTTGGAAAAAATTAAAAATGTTATTTTAAAAATAAACCTCATAATCAGGATGAGAATTTCATCATGATTATGATTCCATACGGTAATATGGTAGGTTGTGTAATGATACTATGGTCTATTATAGAGCAGATAGAGAATCGGTTGCTTGCACTTAGAGATGGTTTATGGTAAAACAATGTAAAAAACCCTGTCATTCTAGGTAGTGGAACCTCAGGTATGTTTTGATGTTAAATAAATTTTCAATTTGAAATAGATTAAATAGTAGTTTTTGTGATGAAATTATAGGATTTATGGACTTGGATTATCATATAAATGTTGACACCTGAAAATCAATTACTGGTATTGTGTTTCTTGAATATGGAGGACATAACTATTGGAAATAAAACAATAAATTAGAGGATTGTCTCTACACTTCTCGGTAGGGTATATTGACTTGAAAAAATACATTAACGATGCTATATCATGGAAATGTTTTCTTTCAGAGTTTTATTTATATACAGATAGTGTAGTACTCGGCTACAATAGCTAAATTACATTTCATGTTTCTAAAAAATATGCATTCCAAGGTAGATAGATTCAAATTAATATTATACTTCATTTGTTTAGGGAATTAATAGAATATGGGATAGTGAGTTTCACTATGATATCCCATGGGGAATTTGTAGCCAATTGTTTGATTAAGGTCATGCCGCTGTTAAAATTTCTCAACTAACTTAAATTAATGCACACAGTCCAAATTCTATATATCAAGTTGTTATAACGCCATTTTTAATTTATTTTATTTCCCAGAGGATATTTTTTCCCCCTACATATGTCCTAAAATAAATTCTTTTTTATTCATATTGGCTTAGCAGTTTATCTTTTCTTGGTGATGTTACTGTTTCATGGGAGTTTTTCATGTGGGATACTAGTGTTATCTCTATTTCGATTATTATTAGTACTAGAATAACAATTTTTATTACATTTATTGATGTTTAATGGGAAACATTGATTAAGGAGGATCCAATGGATGTGGATAAACCTGACTACACATTATTGGATCGACCTTGATTATAGATTCTTCCTCAGTGACAACTGTGAAATGCTATCTGTCCCTCCTATTGTGCAGCTTTATGTTTAGTCATCCATCTGTTGGATTATATCTATCCACAATGCTATCATCCAATATTTTTTCCTACACCACATAATACTCTACATTATTTCAATCATTACTTCACATGGTCACTTATATTCAGTTGATATTTTTCCTTCCACGGATAGTTAATTCATACGGTTCACCAAGATTTTTCCAAATTTAGGATTGGCGTCAACTTATGGGGTATTATGGAGGATAAGATGGTTTATTAATGCATTCAAAAAAACATAACTCCCCTATGATGAGTTTTTTACACCTCTTATAACAGTAGTACAATTCTGGAAGAGATTCAGTTTATGTAGACATGATCAGGTCTCTAGGATGATTAGACAACAAAAGACGTTGTCAGTCATGACTTGTTTTCATCGTAACCAGGTTTCATATGTAGATTCATGGATGTGTAATGATTTATTTATTTATAAGAATTTTTGAACTATATCTTTTTTTTGTGTGTGCATTTTTCTGACTATTCGTTGATGGTTCTCACATTATGTGATGATGTTCATAACCACCACCTAGTTCAATAAGGTCGCCATGCCCATATAGTTTATCTAGTCATCATCATTATGGTTCGAGTGTTTATTTCTATTCCTTACATTTTATAGTAATACAATAAATGGCATAAGTGGTGTTCTCACCATTAACATTGGATCATGTTGACCTAAATCACATTATATTAGATATGATTTAGTTTCTATTATCTTTGTTTCCTTGTGCTTCTGGTAGCTAGTTTGAATAAGAAATCTGTTTCAGTTTCATGTCTCAACGATTCTAATTATATCATACCAAATATTTAACCTATTAACACCCATTAGTTGATCGTGGAAGTTATACTAGATAATAGCTTAACCCGAATATTGAATTTATATGTCATGGGAGGCCCTATCATTACTTTCATAAAAGTGTTGACAATGATGAGTTTTATCAGCACTAAATTAACAACCACTATAAATATATTTTTTATCAATGATAAATATGTCACTGATAAAACCTATATTTATCAGAGATATAATTATACTAGGAAAAACATATTATTATCATCATTAATATTATAATGCGGATATATATAGGTTTTATGAGCGTTTTTTAATAGATAGAAAATATTTTAAATAAAATTCAAAAAATAATAAACGATTATATATTAAAAATGATTTCATTTTATAATTTTAAAAAATTGCCTTTATAAATGAATATATATTCATAAATTAATTATTATAAAAAATGAGTGATATTAAATAATAAAAATTTCATGGAATCGAAAAAAATTTAAAAATGGACATGTTTTATTCAATATATAAATTATTAGTAAAATGTTAAATGAATATATTTTAAAATGAAGATGAATTCATAGGGGAAATTTTTTTATATTTTTAGACACATAAATAAATGAATTCATATGATTAATTACATTAACTTTGAACATGTACAAAAAAATGATGAAAATAAAAATATAATTTCTATAAATTAATTATAAATATTTCGAAAATTTTAAATATATTAATATGTAGTTAATAAAATGGAATTGAAATTAATATTTTTATATTAAGAACATAATATTAGTATTAAAACATAGTTTATAATTAGGTATGATTTGAATGATTAATTAAATTTGCTGTAAAAACAAACAAAAATGCAGGGAATGTTAGAATTCTTTTTAATAAATTAATTTTTTAAATTTTAAAAATTTTAAAAAAAATATACATTAATAGTTGAAATTATATAAATATTATTCTTATAAAAAACCATCCAATATTATCAAAACCTGGTAAATAATTATGTATAAATAAATATTTAAAAATGAATAAATACAAAAGTTCTTTAAAAAGTTAAAACATTAAAAATATATAATTAGTATTTAGCGAAATTGTAGTAAAAATGAATAAATAAAATATAATCTGTTGTAAAAATGAAACACTGAATTTTATCATTTTTTACATCAATAAAATTCACCTAAAACTAGGGTTCAAATTCAGGCTTCCACTAGGAGATTTATGTCACAGGTAGTGATGCAAGCATGATGTGAGTAGGGAGTGATGTGGGCCAGTAGGGACATGGGCATGAAGTGTTTCTACGATGATGTAGGCATGATTCAGGCCTTATGTAACATCCTTGACCTAGTGGCCTCTATCCAATGCCACGATCCAGGTCATCCCATTAACTCAGGAACACCTCTCCATATGTCAGTGGCTTTTTACTTACATAATGTGTCTATGTATTAACGTTGTGGAGACTATATATTCATTTCTAAGTAATACACAACAATAAAAAATCAATATATATAATAACCCTGAAAAACAAGTAAATAGACATCCTGAATCTTTTCCAACTAGTAACTATAATTCTCACAAAAAGTAGATAAATAATATACATGTCAGACAATCGTCAAATTATAAGTCAAAAAAGGTACAAAAATATCCTAAACACAGAGCTTATTTTCTCCAATTTCCTAATACACCAAGCACCAACCAAACGGCCCATGGATGAACCATGCATTAGGTCCATGTCCTGAACTGATACCAGAGTTATGTAACATCTTCTTGTGTATCCAACTACCATGATAGCCCATGTAGGGTGTGAGTATAACTCAGCAGTCCACCACCAATGGTGTATAAAGAAATAACTAGACTAAACAATAATATGTAAAGATAACTAGGTGCAATATGTAAATGAAGAAACAAGCTAAATATTTAATTAATATTTCAACATTTGTTTTATCCTCTTAGTCCTCTAGGTTCTACCAGTCAACAATAGTAAATTTTGTTCACATTGTAGTTATAATACTTAGAAAAATCAAATACACACAATTTTAACCATATGGAATTACTAATCCCAACCCATCACACACCAATTAAATAAAATATTCACTTAATCCATTTTTGTCCTTATTTCCCTTTCATCAGTTATACCATATATATAACATGTTTCTTGGGTTAGACATTTACAATATTTACATCACTACCTAATCCCATATATTACCATGCATAAGGGATAAATTAATTCCCTATCTCATTGGAGATAATCATAACACAAAAAGGCAGACATTCCTCACCTCGACGCCTCAGTCTGGGTGGAATGTAATTGTTGGGAGAATAGAGATTCATTCCCTTCCCATCAAAATGAATTGTGGGTGGAGTTTTGAACCCAGGTATAACTAAACCCATTGGTTTATAACATTAGTCAATACCCCACAAAACTAGGAATTTTTCACATGAATATTTATCCATCCACCACATATACCACATCACAAAGCATATACCATATTAACCTCACAATAACATGGTAATTAATATCATTCTATAACACATTATCCCATTTACCATTCACATTACATAGACCATTCATCCCAAATTCCCTTTCTCATTCCCTAAAACATTTGGAACATTCAATCACTCAAATATAAACTCATTTAATGTATTCACCAATTACCTTATGAGAATACCTTTAGATTATTTCTAATTTTACAATCCAATAACAATTTACTATAAAACATCAACTTTTCTTTCTTGGGGACTTCAATATATTTCATAAACCATTTGTCCCATCCACACATTATCCTAATTAATCTATTTTCAAACCATACCTAACAAACCCTTAAACACATCATGTTATTAAAAATGATTCCAAATACTCATTTGAAATCACCTTGATGTCTCCCTTAAAAAAATTTGTCTTCCGATGTCAAACCCAGAACACCCCCCCCCCCAGGATTGGTTTCCATTATAAACCATTGAAACCAATATAATACATTTTCACAAGGAAGGGGACACGCCGAAATTTCAAATAATCATTTGAAATTAATTAATATAATATATTGTTAAATAAAATGTGGTTAACAACTCATTTAAAAAAGTTCATGTTTCTGAAATTGATTTCTCAATCGAAAACCATGGTCATGAAAAAACCACAAAACCCATCCTCAGAACCATTATAATATCCCATTGGGGACATCACAAATATAAAAAAAATTAAAAAAACACACCCTTTAACCCAGAAACATACCGAAATACAATTTCCAATACATTAACAATCATATTTTTCGTATATTAATGTTAACCAATTTATATCATTGTTTCAAGGGATCAACACATACCATGGGTAACCCTTGGTTGGATCTCACATTATCAAAGGACCCAACATGGTATGTGAAGTGTTTCACAGCTCAATAAAATGTCCTACTCACATTCACTAACCAATGAAAATGGAACATAGCAAGAAAAGACATTCTCACTACTACATACACATGTAAAACCTCAAGACTATGAGGGAATGATTAAAGAAAACCTACCTTATGTCTTAAGTTTATTACTACCCAAAACACATCCCTTGATTCCAACTCAAACACTCATTAATACCACAATGATGAATATTTCCATAAAATGTGGGTTTCATTGCTTTTAAATAAGAGGAAGGATTCTACAAGACATATTCCAAAATGTAGATCAAGGGAAAGTTTTATAATCACACATATATTTTATTAAAACCAAATGACACAACAGATGGATTATAATAAATGGATAATCATCTTTTATAAGCCGTAGTGGTTTTGTTTAATCAAACATTAATTTGATGGGAAAATTGGGTGAAAATAAATGGATATGGATATTATATTTTTAGGGACACATTAGAAATTAGACCTTTTTATAGGCCTATCAATTTTCAATTTGATCACCAACCGTGTGGCTCACTCTATCCAAGAGGGTCCAAGATACGTGGTTTCCTAGAGTCTTATGCATGGTTGTTAACTATACAGTTAACATGCACTATCTACTAACCAAAATTGTCTCTAAAAACACTTTTTTCTAGGCCAAGAACATTTTTTGAAATAACCATGAAACAAACATAATATTAACACTGTTTGGACTATTATCCACTCTTTTTGGGTGTCAAACCACTTAGGAAACCTTTAATGCTCCCCATACATCTTTGAACCATTACATTATCCAAATAAATGGATGAATAGCAAAATTTAAACAAGGATGTACCCTCTTGAAGGGTCTAAATCTTACCACCTCCCACCTATCATCTTCCATTTTCTCTGATTTCTCCCAAACATTACGATACCATCATCATACTCTGACATATAATACAATTCTTCCATGAAACATTCTCCCAACATGATCATAAATCTAATTCTAGTGCTTCTCAAGGATTCATCCACCACATTTAAATTATACCAGCATAACATATGTGGTGGTATGATAATATCACTGAAACACTACAAGTAGTATATTGGCAGAGAATTACATTTTATAGGAAGAGGTAATCGGGAAAACCTCCGTCTAATCCTTCGCACAATTTATGGCCCAAGGCACTTAGTTCCATCACCCCCTGTTTCAAAAAATTTACAAGTGACCCAAACAAGGATTAAATGAATGAAATATGATGATTCCAAAAACATTCCTGACCTACATCAGTCCAAAAATCGAGGGCCAATGTCCTCAACCAAATTTTGATCATCATATGTACACCCCAGCATATCCTTTTATTTTTGCACTCAACCAGTCAAAACCAATGTTTATTCTCCTCACCACATCACTTCACTATGAATTCTATTACAAAATTCAATCTAACTAGTTCTTCCACTCATATTATCAACAAGTCACATTCCCACTATGGTGATCTACACCATACAATTTTTCACCCCACCATGATCAATGGGGTGACCCATAGAACCTCAACTCAACTATTGAAACATACCCAATGATTTTTTATAAATAACCATGTTAAAAAATCCATGGAAACTCTACCCAACCTTGGCATTCGTCCTTCCCGTTGAGAACATGAAGATTAAACACAGAATAGTCATTCCTATGTCGTTACAGAATACTTGATTCTTCCTAAAAAATCATTACCTTAACTGAAGTGTCGTTATCAAAACATAATCCTACATGAAAAATGGGGGTTCAAAACCCATTGGGTGCAGGTACTGTATCAGTACTGTAGCAGCACTGTAGCAGCGGCGCCACTGTTCATCAGCGGGTACTGTAGTAGTGGCAGGACACTGTAGCGGCGGCGGTATTGTGCGGGTACTGTAGCAGGCGGGTTACTATTCACAGAATGTGAATTGGGCCATATATTTGGGCCTATGGGCTATGTAATTTGCTACAAGCCCACTGGGCCTTCGGTCTATGTAATGGGTCCCTCTACCCAGTTAAAAGAGGTCATGGCTTTGATTTAATAATAAAAATGAGGCTTCGACCCCAACCTTTAAAAAAAATCATTAGTTGAAGTGGTCTTACTAAAAATTAAATTCATTTACCTTTACCTATCTAAGTAATTCTATCATATTTGACTCACATTGATGATTCCCCACATCTACTATAATCTCATCATTCACTACCTAGACATGATTCCTTCACGATTAAGGCATGTCTCGTTATCGGCACTCATTTATTGGAGTCTATTTCGGTCCTATAGTTAATCAATAACCCCATATAATTCACTACTTTGTGAACCATTTCTGGCTCTGCAACACCCACAAGCATGACTTCGAGGAAAACACTCATATCACATCTAAAAACTACAAATTTCTTGAAGACGTTTCACAACTCGAACTTCAACTACATCGATGGCCTACCAGTAACCCAAGGAACAGAAACATACCCTTACAATCATACCATTGGAATCCCAATTCCATCACATCTGTTCCATGGTCTTCCCTAAACAGCCATGACTATAATATCACTATCCACCATGGGAGATATTTTATCACCACTTTTCTCAATCCATTCATGTAACCAAGGCTCATGCTTCGATATTATGTAGAATCTCAATCATGGATGTGGTATTCTTTCATTCCCGAATACAATGAAATTGAATATATCGATACCCGTTCAGGGTTTTTGAGATCCACATCCATGACATTTTTCATCATTGAGTCCATTCCAATGACCTCACCCAAATTTTGTCAATAGTGTACTCCCCACCACATGACTCTATATGTGTCCCCCAAAGAGAATAAATGCTAAGGTGTCCCATTTCCAACAATAACATATTCATGTAACTAGGTGTAATAATATATCGTTATAAACATACCTATGATAATGTCAAGATATTGTACATGATCTTCACTAACAAAAGGTATGCCATGAAGTGGTCGACAAACGCCACCACAAACTACCCATCACTAATATCACCTCACACAATGGGGACTTTGTATCCTTCCACGAGACTTTGTCTTCCCAAATTTCCACCAAGTTGTCCACATTCAAGTGATACATCCCAAAAGGGGTCTTCATATAAAAAATAACCATTAATTCACATCCTTTTGACAATACTTCACAATCCAACATGTCCCTTGGAACCACTTCTATATGACACTAAAGTACATCCAGGATGACCCGGGTGACCTTTTTGAAACTCCTGAACCACCACATGATCCTCAACTGAACTACCTCAAACATATCCAATGACACACACAATAAGCTCATTGAATTAAGAATTTTTCTTATGCTAAAACATGTGTTCACACTTTCCAATGAGATGGTTCATTTCTAATGCATTTAAACAAATTTAACATCCTTGAAGCTCTTGAGGTCTCAGACCTTCGTCTAGCCACACACTAAACCCTACTCTTGATAACAAAGATCACAAATCACCCTTACTAGACCCAATACCTGATCAATCGTCTGACCATGCCTCTTGGTCTGTTGGCCTCATTCAACTAAATACATTCTCAACATTTTCATTCATCCAACTGATCAAACACTATAAAAACACACACAATTGTCTGAACACCACCACCCTCTAGGTGTTTTATCCACACCAGATGTTCCAATCAATAATTCTGACACCATGATATTTCTTTTCAAATATCAACATCAATTCCCTCATAATAAATCATCATTGCTAAAGGTAGAGTCTCCCGGAAACCTTTCATCTCTCCCAAATGACCATGAAACAAACTACAATCACCCTAATACCTTATGGGAAATAAACTAAATCATAACCATGAACATATACATACTCTACATCAAAACCATTCACTGATTCCACAACCAAATAAACCAATCACACGTTGCATATTAAGAACCCGTCAATAGAGGGCCAACCATTCTTTAGGATTCCATTGATCTCAAAAAACTGTCTACTCATTATGCAAACTTGAGTCACATTTCTAGAAGATTATGTATTCCAATTATCTATAAATGATATCATTCACTAGGAAACCCACTTTGTTTACAACATAAATTATCGAAAATGACTTATTGTATCATAAATACTAGTGGATAGTAACAACCAATATGACCTCTCTCACAAGTTATTATCGATGATTGAATGGTTCCAACCACCTAAAATGGTGTCACATAATTAAAATTTCATTGGCTATCTCTCCATAGGCCACATACATCAAACCTCATCCCACATTATGCTCACGGTGGTGCTTTTTTCCCACTCAAGAACACAGTACATATAATGTACCCTATTGTACATTTATTTGAAAAATTTTACTATGAATATCTACCCACATACATCGACACCACAAGCCAAACATCCACACTAGTGTCTATCACACAATGTGTATGATCACAACCCACAAGGTTTATCACATCCAATTTAAATAGTGACATCTCTCAACCCCTGTTGAAAGCTCCACCATAGGCATAATAAGTACATCCCATTTACCCTCATGACACAACCCAAAAAAATCATAAAGACCAAATACTATGTTTTCAGAATTGTGTAATATTAGTACCCAAACCACCGACACTAAAAGTCTGATAACAAAACATGGGACACCCATTAAATTACCCTTACAAATTATATCATGTTTCATCTTCCATTTTGATAAAACATACAAATTAAAACCAATAGTTTCACATTTCAAAATACATTATATTTTCCAATGACCAAATGTTTTTCATTTTTAGAAACCATTTCATTAATAAATTTTTTAAAACCCTTGGATTATTCAAATTATATTTTCAAAGATATTTCCATTAACTAAATTTTAAAAGAAAACCCAAGAGAAAAAATTGTCAGATTAAAGTTTCAATATCATCTTATGTATCCCAATATATTATGAATCATAGTAAACATATTGATGACCTATAATTCCTACGTGCCAAGCATGATGAATTCACTCATACTCACACTTCTTGATATACTAGGACAAGATATAAACATCATAAATCTCTAAAATCACATCCAAGTGCACTACATGAGGTGGAAATAAATATAAAATAATGACACAAAACTAAAAATCAATCCCCCCACATGGAAATTGAATTTTCCCTCAGATGATTCTATACATTAACCCAATAACAAGTTCATTACTTGGCCCAAATAAGATCCTAGTCTCTTATCTACCATGCTCCAAATAGTAAGGCAAAGGCGTGATCTAATACCACTTTGTAACATCCCTAACCCAGTTTCCACTATCTGGTTCCACATGATTGGTTTTCACAAGACCTCAAGTGTGCCTCCTTGTGCACTAGAGCATGGGACTATCAGTGAATGTCTATGAAGGAACATTAGAGATATTATACACTCTTTTTAGTGTAATCCACAATAGAAAAAATATCACTAGATATAATAATTAGTGTACATAGATAAAAAGACATATTGGGACCTTGAATATAAGTAACCCGGTAGAAATTTCAACAATTATAAGAAGAACAATGTACATGTCATATAATCATACAATTGAAGATAAAAAAACTAAAACAAGAACCCAAAAAAAGATCTCAATACATACTCGGTCCTCACGTCCCATGCTACTAAAAACACATCCCATACATGAACCTCATATTAGGTCCATATTCTAGAAATGTACATAAAACACATAGCATCTTATTGGGTACCCAAGTGTCATGGTCGTCCAATCCAGGTGGGAGTACTACTCAGTAGTCAACCACCAAGGGTGTCTAAGAGGATAACAAGATTGAGCTACAGTTTTTGAATATAACCATGTGAAGCAGGTAAACAAATAAACAACGTAAATATTTATGTAATTATATAATATTTCGGTATACATTTCTTCCTCTATGGACAAAAAATTAAAAAACTAATTTTAGGTCACATTAGGATTCCAATCCATGGAACACAAAAACATAAAAAATTTAAACCAAATGGGATTACTAATCCCATATCATCATAAAACCATTAGTAATAATATTCACATAACCCATTTTAATCATTACTTCCATTTCAAAACTTATACCATCTCTATCACATGTTCCAAGGGTTAGGAATTTACATCATTTACAACACACCCTATGATCGTAAATTACCATGCATATGGGAATATGTCATGTCTATATATCTCTAAGGATAATAAAATCACAAATGTCACATAATCCTCACCTGAAAGCCTTAGCATGGGATGAATGAATACATTAAGGGTATATGGCTCCATCCCCGTCCATAACAAGTTTATGGTGGTGTGGAGTTTATAACATCAATATAAATCCAACGGTGGGTGTATAACTATTCTCAACACCCTACACTACAATAATTTGTGCATAAGAATTTTTATCCATCCATTACATATACCACATGAAAAAATATCCTATATTACACATCACAAACACATGGGAATTAATATCATTTCATAACCCATTAACACATTGACTATTCACATTACATATCCCATTATGCCCAAATTCCCATTCTAATGTTCTAAAAAATCAGCCACAATTAATCACTTCCTTATTAACCAATTTATCATATTTATCAATTCCCTTATGAAAACACAATTATCCAATTTCAAATTTCACAATAAAATTCAAATTTACCATTTCTTATCTAATATACCTCTTAGGCACTTAAATATATTTATTATGCCATTTCAGAAAACCCCACATTAACAATGTTACCCTATTTCCACACCCTAGAAAACAACCCCTTAGTTACATCATTTTATAAAAAACAATTAAAAATATTTATTTGAATTCACCATGAAGTCTCCCTTTAAAATAGAAGTCTTCCACAATGAAAACATGTACAACCCCGAAGGCATCGTTTCAATTTCAAACAATTAAAACAATCATTAATCTTATTCACAGGGAAGGGGACCAAAAACCCATTTCAAATCATCAAATGAAATTAATTATTAAAAAACCTTTTTATATTTATTGAGGTTGACACCACTTTTCATAACATTCCCCACTTTCAAACACCAATATCTTCCTTGAATACCATGGTTGGGTAAAAACCCCATAATACATCTATAAATACTTTTAAAAATACCCTTGGGAACATTACAACTGTAGCAACATAAAAAAATTTACCCCATAACCAATACACATAAAAAATATAATTTACATCACATTTGATCTCTTATTTACCATATCTTAATGTTTAAAAATTTATTTCACTTTTTCAAGGGTTAAACTCATCCCGTGGGATACCCAAGGATCGGTCCCAAATTGTCAACAGACCCAACAATGGATGTGAAGGGATTAACAATGTAATATAATGTATGACAAACTTTCCCTAACCAATGATATGTGAAAAAACAAGGAAACACATTGAAACAACCTCATACTCATGTAAAACATAAAAAATTTGGCCGAAGAATAAATACAACCTACCTCATGCTTAATTATGATTACATGCAAAAATTATTACCTTGACTCGAAATTAAATACCCATTAAGTAACCAAAATATAATCTACTTGAAATTTAGGTTTTTATGGATTTGTATGAATATGAGAGATTCTAAATTCCATATTACAGAAAATATAGTCATGGGTAGTGTTAGAGTCACATATATCACTGATTAACACCAAAAGACACTTTTATTTCCTTATATTAGAAAGAGAATAATTTATTGGATGACACTGAGGGTTTGTTTCATCACTAATTATATAAGAGTCAAAATGGGGAGAAACATTTTTAGAGGAGGATGTAAGATTTGGGGTAAAAAAATTAGACTTTCTCGGTTTTTAAACGCCACATGGTTTGGCCTCATGTTTTTTAAACCTTACACCAACTGTGTGGATCCCCTGATCAATGAGGGTCCAAGTAAAATGGTTTTTAGGAGGGACCCTCATGATTGGAGAACCCTTATGGTGACCATGAACTAGACACTTTGAAAATGTGTTTCCAAGCTGCAATGTTTCATGGTCTAGGAATGCAGTTTGATCTAATCATGCACTAACCATGCTCTCACACTATTTTTCATATTCTCCATTCATTATTGTCTTGAACCTCCAAGGATGCCACTAAAACTCATCATACATATAAGGAACATTGAACTAGAGATAGATGTTTATCCAAAATTAAAAAAAAAGGTTTTACCTTCATGAAGGGTCATAATCCTACATCATGTGGTGCTAGAAGGATAATTCATGAATGATTCTACATTGAACTATTGCTCCACGTTCTGGGGACACGTCATCTTGGGACTATGATCTATGTAATCAAACTCCCTCTATCTAGATAGAAAGTAGAATTTTCTTTCTTACAAAATAAGGAATAATACATAAACAAAATAATAGAAAATGTGAATAAATTGATAATATATTTATATTTTAGGTACTCATGGTTACAAATAAAATGAAAAACACACTAAACACAACCATTGTCTAATGGGATATAGATAAAAAAACAATGGACAACCCACCAATATTCAATAGGCTTGCGAACCACCATTTTTTTAAAAATGGGACTGAATACCCTAACGATTTATTCCCATAATATAATGGCTCATAGAACCTAACCTTATCATGCCCCACAATAGGATTTCTCCCAATCGATTCTGCCTCCCTTATAATCTAGAGATGGACATTCTTGGATCCAAATTATGCGATTTAAAAATTTTGTGAGCCATCATGGGACATTTCCAATGATGGATGTCGGACCACCGCTACAACCATTAAGTCATTGTTCACTTATCCCAATTGTCAGTCAACAAAACCTACCAACACATCAGTGCTCAGAGCATCACAAACACATCACCCATGAATCCAATAATTTTTACCGACTGTATAAGAGAGGATATTTCAATTACATGAATCCATCATCAATGATATAGTGATACCTTCATCGCTCAAGGGTCCACTATCAAGATATGCACACAATATCAATGATGAAGAGATTACGCCATTCATACACCCACCATCATTCCATCATACATGATTACAACCGTCCATGAAACCAATCGCCTTTGTCTTGTTGTGATCCCTATGCCAACAAAACCATCCAAAAAACATCATCATTTTAATGGAAAACAATATTGAGAATGCAATGCATAACATACGATGACCCTCTCTGTCATTATACTTCACCATGAGAACCATTCCCATCAACTGAATTTGTCTACTTAAACACATAAATGGAATTTGGGATGGCCTATGTCAGGTTTAATTTCTTCCAAAAATGGTGTTGGTATGAAATGGCCATATATGAATAAATTAACTTGATTTCAAACATATTAAAACTCGAAAAAAAATTGAAATGATTAAATTTAAATCATATTAATTATTAAAATTTGAAAATTATTGTAGCATAGTACATTAATATATATTAAATTCAAAATTATTAATTTCAATGAATTTTGAAAATCCTTATATAAAAATTTGTAAAATGTATTTAATGAAATAATATTCAAAACAAATAAGTAAAATTTAATATATTACAAAATATATGATGATGCTAATTAATAACATTAATTATATTAATTGGAAATATATAATAATGAATTAAATTAAATATATATGTTATTACTATACCTAATTATTCAAGTATGCAGTGTAGTGATTGAATATAAAAAATGTAATAATTTATTAACGATTATAATTTCTAATAAATGATAAAATTTTATTACATAATAGATATATAAATATTAAAACATATATAAATATATATAAAAATTGAAAATATTATAGAAATATTAAGTGAATATATATTAAAAATGAATAAATTATAGAAAATAATAAAAATGTAATGATTCAAAACAAATATATATTATTAAATTAATAAACATACTTATATATAACAAATAAATCTGAATAGACATAAATACAGAAACATATACACATACACATATAAACATTCACATACACATGAACACATACATATACATAATGATGCATATGAATACTTAAATGCACATACATGTATATGTATATGAATTATTTCTGATGCTTTAGTCAGAGCGTGCGCGTCTGTCTCGTTGGGGGATGAAAACGCTGTTTTTTTTGCCCCACATTCCCGCTTTCCAAAGGAAGGTGGAATATGTTCCTTTTTCAGGGATGTTTTCTCCTTGAACGAAACGCGATAATGGGATATTGATTCATCCTTCTGAAGATTCCTACTTGGAAATTTTCACCTATTCCGGGTCTCCCTTATATATTGAAGATGTTTTTGAAACTCCTCATAGTTCCATATTTTCATAGACACAAGTAAAGTAAAATTCTTCTATCGAGACATTTTAAAGGTTCCGGTCAAGGAAGTAACATTCAGTCAGAGGAGTAGTCACGTTGGACATCACTACTGTGTATGGATGCAGGGACACCGAAACGTCATGGTTTCATCGCCTTATTTTAGGGATTCTTGAGGGTGTGGAAACCTGAGGCATCCCCCATCAAATGCAAGGAATCATATTCCATATGCATGTATCTGAGGTTTTCCATAGCTTCATGTGTTTAACACAGGGTATGTCGTAGGTTTAACATCCTTCGAAGACTAATCGGACTGATTAGAACACTGATTAATATGGATCTTATGGGTGCAACCTCTGGAGGTAACACCGATGATGGGTCCAACTTGTGGTTAGAAACCATATTGTTGTTGAGGGGAATGGGGAATGAGGTGGAATGATCTCCCAAGGAAGTGGCGGCCTAGGTAAAAATCAGGATAGATGTTGTTGGCTTTAATGCAGTAGGTGGAGAATGACATGGGGTCGACCCAAGGATGACAGAGATGTTGGTCTTGCGTCTCAAAGAGACCACTTGTGTTTCCTCGTGGTGGTGAATCAAAGTACGCATAGTTCGGTCTGATGAAATATTACCATCAATTGGGGATTTCATCGGCTTACCACTGGGTGGTGGATCATAATGGCTTACCTCTGGCTGGGGTCTTAATGGCTTACCGCTAGACGTGGTCGCAACGACTTACCGCTGGATGGGGTCGAACCTCAAGAGGCTTCCTATGTACCATATCTAGAAGACAAGGATCAATACAATGTAGTTACAACATATGGGGGGTCGGTAAACTGACATGGAGGAGGACCTGGGGTTCAATGGTTGTTGGGCATGAACATCAGGGAACCTTCCTATGTACCTTTCCGTGGTTGGGATCAAAGTCCTTGTAGTTTGTGGTGGATTTGGTGAACCGCCATGAAGATGGTTGGGAACAATGGTTGTAGGGATTTACCTCAGGGAGGCATCCTACATAACCCTCCTTGGAAAGGATAAAAGACCTCATAGTTCAGGTGGTGTGGGCATACCGACGTGAAGGGGGTCAGAACGACCAGGTGTTGGGCTTGAACCTTAGGGAGGCTTCTTTCGTACCTAGTTTTGGAAAGGATCAAATTCCTCATAGTTCAGGATGGAGTGGGTGAACCAACAAGAAGGAGGTAAGAGTGACTAGGTGTTGGTCTTGAACTTCGGGAAGGCTTTATATATATCTTTCTATGGAAAGGATCAAAGTCCTCATAGTTCGGGATGGAGTGGGAGAACCGACGTGAAGGAGGTCGGAGCGACTGTTTGTTGGGATTGAACCTCAGGTAGGCTTCTAATGTACCTTTCCTAGGCAATGATCAAATTCCTCTTAGTTCAGGATGGGGTTGTGGGGCTTACACTCTAGTCTGTTTGGATAGGATCTCATTGTCGACGATTTCTCGAAGCCCACATGAGTCATGCTCGGTGTGAAAAACAAGAGACAACAAAGACATGATGATCATGTCACGAATGCTGCGTCCAAGGGAATTTGACTAGGGCCACACATGGTTGGCGTCTCAAAGAGGAAATAGGGGCTTATGTGTCATTAGCTGCCCAAGTGATAGTGATTGGGACTTACTCCAGGAGGGAGCCCCGGGTGGTGACAATGCCTAGCATGAGAGGGATTTGTCACACAAGAACAGAGGAGTAGGAGTACTGCCTCTTGTGAGGAATTCTCGAGGCTTACACCAGGGTGGTTTCCCTTTCCATGTAGACAAAAGCTTCTCCAATTAAGAGGATTTCATTCCATGTGGGGAATGATTTCACTCTTGTGGATATAAATTGGCATAGAGAATATCTGATATGGGACACCCCGCAAGAGAGGAATGGGGCAAGGACACAGTTTAACGTCATGTGCTGAGGATGAAGGTGCTTGGTAGTTTAACATCATGCAGATCAGATGGTGCGGATTCACTCTGCACCCATAGGACTTACATAACCGACACACTATACACCTTGGTGAAGAGAATGGACAGGCAACACCGTAGTTAGGTGGTGTCTTGTAGTGATCCCACTGGGGGTCCAAATTAGCGTGGCTATGAGAAGAAACAGTAGATGTTAGCATTCTTATGAAAAGAAGCATTAGATGAAGCAATGTAATGGGTAGTATCATCCAAGGGACATTGAAATTGCTTTGTGCAAACCTCATGGTCTGCACCGGAAAAGGAGTTGTAGAGCAGAGGGGTTCATATGTCAAAGCCTTGTGAAGCACTGGTTCTCCATGATGTGGAAGTGCATCAATAATGGTATTTTCATCGGGAAGTGAAGTCTTCTAGCCTAGTCATATAGCATAGGTGCATGTGGTATGATCTTCCCGAAGTGGAATAGCATTCATGAAGCAATGTCTCCTGAAGCAACAGTGCCTCACGAGGTAAGGTATTGTGAAGAAATATGCTTCGCAAAGCATAGATACCCTGCCTTAGCATGTGGTTCATGTGTGCATGGAGGGTGTTTCACGAAGCATAAACACTTCATGATGACCTGAGTCCCTGTGAGGATGTCTTTCCATCGCGAAGGCCTGTGGTCTTCGTGAAAGATATCCCTCTCAGAAGACAGGTTTGATTAATACAATGTGGGGGCACTACGCAAAGAAAAAGTAACTTGAGGAGCTAATGGTTCGTAGAGAAAGAGGTGATTCTCTATTTGAGAGCTCAAAAGGTGAATGTTTGGATGATACATTATTTGGGCTTGAGTAGATCCATGTATTTATAGGAAAGAGGCACTACAAAGCAGAGGTCACTCATCATGAAGTCATAGGTCTCTCCGTGGAGGGTTTGCGAACATCAAAGTGGTTCACGGGGTGTTCTGATGCATTACTCAGCAGTGGGCTCGTGAACGCCAACTCGTATCACGGAGGCTCCCGCCTCATTGCTCCATGCCATGTACAGGGCCATGGGGCTCCGTGAAAGTTCATTGCGAGGTAGCCCTAGAGACTTATCTCTAGTTCTTCTTTCTCCCTTCTTTTGGTGTCAACAAATCCCCCCCCCCCACTCAAACATGTAGCTGAGGAGAAATCAATGTTCAATGTCTGATGGTCCATTTCCAAAATCCCTCGGCCGACCGTGAAGCTGTTTCGCAAAGAGGGCTTGTGAGGTAGATAGGTGATGTGCAGGCTGAGCGCGCTACGTTGCTCGACACTATTTGGACGTGTTGTGAAGTTTCAAAGGTCGTTGACTATAAATAGTGGAGATGAAATCTCTTTTTCTGATTCCTCCGTGACTTTGTCATGTATCACGTAACACCCCATGATTTCATAGTGTGTTATTTCTTCAAAATAATTCTATAACTTGCACTACACACAACACCGAGTTCAAGCGCACCATGACATACTAAAAAAGCCGTTCAAAAGAGGTTATGAATAGTATTAACTAAATTTTAAACATTATATAATCCTTATAATTTTAGAATCCATATTATGAGTTTCTTAGACATAATGTAAGAACAAATTCATTTTCAGTATTGCACTTTTACAAACATTTAATAGTGAACCCTTTTTAAATCCAATATTTTAAACTTTTATATATTCAATTTGACTAAATAAATTTACAATTTAGAATGGGGACATTAAAAATTTACAATGAAACATCCCAATATTCCATGGTATGTTTCCCTTTGAATAATGAAATGGCGTGCATTGTACGCAACTTCGAGATTCTAACACACCACAACCAATCAAACAAGCCGTTATGAATAGTAATAACTACTTTTTGAAATTTTATAAATTTTATCTTTCTAAATGGACGTCATTTTTGAATTCATGATATCGAAATTATCTTAGGGTGAAATTTTGGTACTTTTCGGATAACTTTCATATATTAATGAATAGTGAAAATTACAAAATTTTAATTAAAAACACCTTTTTTAATTGAAATAATTAATCGTGATAAATTATTAATTTGAGTGGTTTTAAAGTGTATTTAGAATATATTTTTACCATTTAATACAATTTTGGTCATTGGATGTAATTTCACATTTAAACCAGACGTAAACAAGTGTCAATCTTTTGATAGTTATTATCTCTTAAAAACACGCTATTTCTTTTAACGACGGGAATTAATTTTTAAATTAATTAATGAAACTGATATGTTCTGAATATGGTAAAATAGACATAATTTTTGAATTCATAATATCAAATATTGATTAGTCCTAATTTTTGGTCTTTTTTGGAAACATTCATTTTTTGATGAATAGTGAAACCACTAAGTGGTAGTTAAAAAACCGAATTTTTCATAAAACTGAATTTTACCGCTTCTATGAGTGGAATTTCAAAAAATCCGAGAGACACGGTTAATATCAAGGAGTAAATGTTGTTCAATGAGATGAAAATAATTTTTTCTGAATAGTAACTTTTTATTTTTATTTACCACGGTTAAAAGTAAATAGGGTAATTAAGGGTAAAAATGATATTATTATTACCCTAACACATGTCATAATTCTATTATACAAGTTTATTTCGACCAAAAAAAATATTAGGAGTAAAATATTATCATTTAGGTCCACTTGTATTAGATTAGGATATTAATTATTATTTAATTCAAAGAAGAGTTAAAAGAGTTAAAATCAATGTATATTTACTAAAACATTTTAAATATAGGGTTCTACATAAGATAAATTCGATAGTAAATATTCATTAGAAATATAAAATTATTTCCTACATAATGGTATTTTATTTATAATTTTTAAAAATTAAATAATTTCATTTATTTACGACACAATGGTGATGCAGTAATTACCTAATTAATGAAAAATTGGAATAATTGATATTATAAATACCCAAATAAATGTAATTTGAGACTTTTTATAAATAAAATTAATTTTCTAGGTTAAAATTACATGTTAGGATTGATTTAATTAACTTTTTTCTAATTAATCATTCTGTTATTGTTTTTACAAAAATCAATTATTGAATAGTGTCAAAATTGACATAAAAGAGTTTTTAAAACAAATATTATATTATTAATTGATATTAAATTCCATAAAATCTAATTTTCAGCCGAGGGAATTATATCATGATAGGTGTATCATTAATGGACCACTTGGGGGTCACATGGATGTATATAGTATTTTTATTAACCATATAATATAAAAATACAAAGAGACATTGTAAAAGTGAAACTAATTAACTAAGAGTTAATACTTAAAGATAAGGTTAATATAATGACCCAAACCTGTCTAAATTCTATTGGATGAGTGGCTTTCGACCCATACCCACCTTAACCTATAAATAATACACTTTGGAGTTATTAAAAACCTAATATGAATTTATTATAAAATAATATTTTTAGCTTTTCCAAAGGTGCCTCTCACCCCTCTTATAAAAGGGCACTCCCCCTTCTCACTAATTAACACATTCAAAGCCCTTTGTCTCGGCCAGACCCGGCCCAAATACTCTCTAAACTTCTTTAAATAAATCCTAGAGGCCATAGTTTGATCATAAAGCCAACCGATGGATCCCTTTTGATCAAATCAAAAGGATGAACTGAAAGAAGAGGTAATGTTTTCACCACCCTTTTTCAAATTCATTTCTTCTTCAACTTCCTCTTTCTTGGTTATTCCCATTCTAAAATAATGAATCAATTATTTCATATATACTATAATATTATTATAAATATGGTACAACCATATTCAGTATTTTATCCATCCTTTGAATGAAATGTCACCATACGTGTGTACGTACGACTTACCGTCTCCACGTCATGGTGTAATTGTTATTCAATATATTTTTATTTGGATGGGTATAATAATGATTTTTAATTAATGTAACTAGTAAATATAACATGATAATGATTCTTTATATATGACATACCAACCAATTATTTATTATTTTAATATCAAAACGATGATATTGTCGCTCGTTCGTACGTACGGACTACCGTCTCCATGAACATGATGAGATTCAATCTCCATCGTATCCATTAAAGTCTAATTCTCATTTTATGATTAATAATAATATCTAAGGACTTGATATCATTCTGGATATGATTAAGATACAACCTATCCATGAAAAACATGGCTTACATAACAAAACATATAAAAGAAAACAAGTAATTTAACACCTGAAACAACGATAATACTAAGATATTATTAACAATTCAATATTAAAAGATCATATAACATATCATATTAATGTATATGATTCTTGTATAATTTAATAATAATTATTTCACCATTATATAGGAGGTTAAACTACTCCCATCCAAGTAAACGTACAATGTAAGGGTTTATTTCATAATCTCTTCATTATCCGAGGTTGTTTATATGTAATAATCTACTGAGATCTCTTTATCATCTACATCCATGTTTCTTGAATGTGTATTTTAAAACATTCTTACTATTATACAGAATATGGGATAAAGTCATTTATACCCTTGTTTTACTTTTTATAAGATTTTTATAAAGGAATCTTTCTGTCGTTTTCCGAACAATGTCCTTTTTAACCTTTTCGACAGAATTAAGGTAAGAATGTTTTTTAACTTATACGGCAGGTGTGGCTATTTTTAGACCTTATAAAATTTTCAAAGCTTCCCTTACAAGCATATAAGAATATTTTCAAAGTAAATGTTTTATTTTATAATTATGTGACTTTTAAATGATTTCAAAATGAATATTTTAAGAATTTATGAAAGGCACTATTTATCAAAATCAGAATTTTAAATGTTTTAAAGATTTATCTTTCTAAATATTTTTTATTAATTTCCATGATTTCAAAATGATTTTAAAGATTTATTTATGTGGAAATGAATGTTTCGAAATGATATTTCTTTTTAAAAGTTTTGAAGTGGTATGGGACACATTGATTCAAAAATCTCTTTTAAATTACATACTTAATAAATGTGTGACTTTTAATTTATTTAAAAAAAAGAGATATTTCTCTCAAATAGTTTTGATTTAATATATGTCAACATCCGTTGATGGATTTTAAGTTTATTTGAAGTTGATTTATTATGATACAAAACATCCATATTTTTTGAAGTTTTTGTGATGTGTTTGACTGTGGATGTGTTATTCTTATACCATTCGTGGTTTATGGATGAAGTATTTACATTTCGTATGCTAGTTTTAATACGATTGTTTATGTTATGTTTGAACCTTTTCATATGGGAATGCATTGGACTTAATGTGTGATGGGTGGGGCCCGCTATAACTCCTCGATGCATCGGTAGTTCTCAGGAGACAAACTAGTGTCTTGGCACAAAGCCTTGGAAAAATCTTATTTGTAGTCTTAGCACGAGGCCTTAGTTATGTGGTTATGATAGTCTAGCATTATGCATTCCATTATTATGAATGGGGTTATTGTTATTGCATGTTATTATTCGATTAGTATAATATCCATGTGAATAAGTAAATGGCATTATTTCATCTTATTTTTTCCATACAATGTTGAAGTTCAAGTTTAAAAGGCTTTTGTTTTAGTTATACATTGCCTTAAATGTTTATTCCTATTTATGAAAGTTTCTGATAAATTGTTATCCTTACCGGGCATTTGTGCTCACCCCTTTTTCTATGTTTTATTTTTCCCAGGATGTGAATAAGTATTTTATGAATGACCTACCGGGATAGTATGAGGGGATATGAAGACAATATATTGTTGTAGTTTTTCACTTATTGATGTAATGTAAACTTTATGAATATATCTAGTGTTTCCTAAGCTACTAAACTAATCGGTCATTCGAGACTTGATCTTTCTTGTTATCATGCCAATGTTACGTAATAATGCACTGACTCTGGGTATCTAGGGTCGGGGCGTTATAGTTGGTATCAGAGGAAGTTTAGTACAGACCTTGGAATCTAGATTTAGATCAACTCTGATTAGAGCACGTATGCCTAAGATGAACATTGAGGATTAGTATAGAAGACTTCCAAGAATTTTGGTATTATAGAGATTTTGTGAGTTTTACGAACAATACATCCCTGTCTGGATACGAGCAGGTAGAGGCGGCTCTGAAACAGATGTACCTAGGGGTAAAACCCGAAAACACCACTTTGAGCTAGAATCAAACGGGAACTGGTGCATGACAACGGGCCTTGCTCCACTCTTGGTTACAACACTCCCAAGAGATATGCTTAGGATAATTCTCATTTTCTTTACAAACCATTATGAAGGGTTTATGAGTATATACTTCCTCAAAGGAGACATTTTTATGATTATGGATTATATCCATAAACTATTTAATTTATGTTATGTGTTTTACAAGTTTGGGATTAGGTATTGATATTCATAAAATAATCTAGTGTATGCCACTGTTTAGAAATGGCGCCCAGTAGAAGGAATGAGAACCCTAGCAATGCACATGATCAAAAGAAAAAGAAGGATCATATCTTTCATGGTCTTAAGCCAGAATTTATAAGAGAAATAGTCTACCATGTATTATCATCATATGAAGAATAATATCATGTGTTGATAAGATAAGTAAAGAGTTTACTGATTCCTATGGATTTGAAGGGAATCATGAGAAGAAAAAGATGTAAGAGGGAAAGATGGATAAAGGGAAGTGGGAAAGGAATAATTTTCCCATATGTGGTAACTATGGGAAGAAACACCCTGGAACATGCCTGAAAGGAATGGAATTTTGTTATAAGTGTGGAGGAAAAGGGCACAAAGTATGTGACTACAAGGGTAAGAAAATGGTTTCAAATGTACAATGCTTCATTTGCAAGGAGTTTGGACACTACACGAACCTATGTCCCAGTCATCATACTATGCCTCAAATGATGCTATTGGATAATAATCAAGTTATGATACTACCACAGATGAAGAGTAATGATTAGAGTTCTTATGTTGATTATGTCATTTGAGTGTTGTATCAACAATGTACTTGTTATAATAATTATGGAGTATATAAGGATTGTACTGCAGTACTATTTCATTAAGGAATTGAGATTGTGTGGAACAAAGAAAAGTGACTCAATAGTAGGTTAAATTTTTGGAAAATATATGGTTGAGAGAAAGATAAACCATAATATGGTTCAGATACCGAGGTAGTGATTTTAGAATAATACATGATTGATTTGGATAAATTATATTGGATATTCTTGAATACCTCGAAACTGATTAATGATTTGTATATTCTATCATTGTTTGGGTTTACAACATTTTTCTATTGAAGGAGTATATATATTATTCTTTAAGGAATAAGGGATCATGAATGTAATCAATAAGGTTTTATGGTAATTCAGGATGTTGCAATGTTTTAAAAGAATACATGATGAAGGTGTTCACATGTTATTACGCAGCAAAAAGGATCTTCATTATGTTTACCTTCCTTATAAATTTTGGACTAAAGTATTTTGGATAGTTCTAGTTTGGATTATTTTGGATTGTCATACAAGGACAACCCAGAGGTCGGGCGGCAACCAGTCGCATCTGGCAAGGCCGCAAGACTTGAACCCACAACTGAAGGGAGACAAGGGTGTATCACCTACCACTGACCCACGTGATGTCCTAGTTTGAATAATGTCGGTTTTTATGGTTCTTCTAGATGAATTATAAATTCATTTTTTTAACCCTATACGAATAGGATAAAGAGAATATTATTTTTTAAGTTCTATTATCTTTTAGAGTGAAAGATGAGTTTGTGGTAGAACCTAGTTAAAGTTTGAGACTCTACTTGTAAAGTATATATTTTTCTCCTTCTCTTATTCAATGAAGAAATTAATTCTTATAATGTAGTGAAGGGATCATAAAACAAAAAATGTGTTATCTGAATACCATATGTTTTGCTGAACCGATGGTATCTTAAATCATCATAGATTGATGAATTTAAGGCCCTCAATTTTACACTTGTTTGTGATTGATAACCTCAATAACTACCTATAAATATTTATGTTTTTCCTCCGATTATATGTCTATAATTTCCACCAATTTTCTCTGAATATAGATCATAATTTGGTGAGGACCCTTTCATTTCTCTTTTCCTCTTATTAAGACTAACTTTTATTAACCCAATTTCCAATGTGGGTTTTCCCATAAAGATATTTTCTATATTCAACCTTTTATTTTATAAGAAGAAATTCAAATTTTGAGGATGCAATTTATTGAAGGAGGAGATAATTTAACACCCCAAGATTTCATAGTGTGTTATTTCTTCAAAATAATTCAATAACTTGCACTACACGCAACACCGAGTTCAAGCGCACCATGACTTACTAAACAAGCCGTTCAAAAGAGGTTATGAATAATATTAAATAAATTTTAAACTTTATATAATCCTTATAATATTAGAATCCATATTATGAGTTTCTTAGACATAATGTGAGAACAAATTCATTTTCAGTATTGCACTTTTACAAACTTTTAATAGTGAACCCTTTTTAAATCCATTATTTTAAACTTTTATATATTCAATTTGACTAAATAAATTTACTTTTTAGAATGGGGACATCAAAAATTTACAAAGAAACATCCCATGCTTCCACGGTACATTTCCCTTTTAATAATGCAATGGCGTGCATTGTACGCAACTTCGAGATTCTAACACACCACAACCAATCAAACTATTCGTTATGAATAGTAATTCCTACTTTTTGAAATTTTATAAATTTTATCATTCTAAATGGACATAATTTTTGGATTCATGATATCAAAATTAGCTTAGGGTGAAATTTTGGTACTTTTCGGATAACTTTCATATTTTGATGAATAGTGAAAATTGCAAAATTTTAATTAAAAACATCTTTTTTAATTGAAATAATTATTCATGATAAATTATTAATTTGAGGGGATTTAAAGTTTATTTAGAATATATTTTTACCATTTAATACAATTTTGGTCATTGGATGTAATTTCACATTTAAACCAGACATAAACAAGTGTCAATCTTTTGATAGTTATTATCACTTAAAAACACGCTATTTGTTTTGACGACGAGAATTAATTTTTAAATTAATTAATGCAAATGATATGTTATGAATTTGGTAAAATATACATCATTTTTTAATTCATAATATCAAATATATCTTAGGCCTAATATTTGGTATTTTTCTGGAAACTTTCATTTTTTGATGAATATTGAAACCACTAAGTGGTAGTTAAAAAACCAAATTTTTCATAAAACTGAATTTTACCGCATCTGTGAGTGGAATTTCAAAAAATCCGAGAGACACGGTTAATATAAAAGATTAAAATGTGGTTCAATGAGATGAAAATAATTTATGGTGAATAGTAACTTTTTACTTTTATTTACCACGGTTAAAAGTAAATAGGGTAATTAATGGTAAAAATGATATTAATATTACCGTAAAACATGTCCTAATTCTATTTTAACAGTGTATCTCAACCAAAAACAATTTTATGAGTAAAATACTATCATTTAGGTCCACTTGTATTAGATTAGGACATTAATTATTATTTAATTCAAAGAACAGTTAAAAGAGTTAAAATCAATGTTTGTTTTCTAAAACATTTTTAATATAGGGTTATACATAAGATAAATTCGATGGTAAATATTCGTTAGAAAGATAAAACGATTTCCTACATTAATTAATTTTATTTATAATTTTTAGACATTAAATAATTTAATTTATTTATGACATAATGGTGATGTATTAATTACCTAATCAATGAAAAATTCGAATAATTGATATTATAAATACCCAAATAAATGTATTTTGAGACTTTTTATAAATACAAATAATTTTCTATGATAATATGACATGATTTGATTTCTTTAATTATATTTTTTCGAGGTAATCATTCTGTTATGCTTTTTACAAAAATCAATTATTGAATAGTGTCAAAATTGACATAAAAGAGTTTTTAAAACAAATATTATATTATTAATTGATATTAAATTCCAAAAAATCTAATGATCGGCCAAGAGACTTATATCATTATATTTGTATCATTAATGGACCACTTGGGGGTCTCTTGGATGTATATAGTACGTTTATTAACCATATAATATAAAAATACAAAGAGACATTGTAAAAGTGAAACCAATTAACTAAGAGTTAATACTTAAAGATAAGGTTAATATAATGACCCAAACCTATCTAAATTATATTGGTTGAGTGTTTCCTGACCCATAACCACCTTAACTTTTAAATAATACACTTTGTATCCATTAGAAACAGAATTTTAATTTATTATAAAATAATATTTGTTGTTTTTCCAAAGGTGCCCCTCACCCCTCTTATAAAAGGGCACTTGCCCTTATCACTAATTCACACATTCAAAGCCCTTTGGCTCGGCCAAAACCTGCCCAAATACTCTATAAACTTCTCTCACTACAACCTAGAGGCCATATTTTGATCATAAAGCCAACCTATGGATCCATTTTCATCAAATCAAAAGGAAGAACCTGAAGAAGAGGTAATGTTTTCACCACCCTTTTTCAAATTCATTTCTTCATCAACTTATTCATTCATTGTTATTACCATTATAAAATAATGAATCCAGTATATCCTATATACTGTAATTTTATTATAAATATGGTACAACCATATTCAGTATTTTATCCATCTTTTGAATGACATTTCACCATACGTGCGTACGTACGGCTTACCGTCTCCACGTCGTAGTGTAATTGATATTCAATATATTATTATTTGTATGGGTATAATAATGATTTTTAATTCATGTAAATAATAAATATAACATGATAATGATTCTGTATATATGATATACCATCCAATTATATATTATTTTAATATCAAAACAATGATATTGTCGCTCGTGCGTACGTACGGACTACCGTCTCCACGAACGTGATGAGATTCATTCTTCGTCGTATCCATTCAAGTATAATTATCATTTGATGATTAATAATAGTATCTAAGGACTTGATATCATTCTGTATATGATTATGATACAACCTATCCATGACAAACATGGCTTACGTAACAAAACATATAAAATAAAATGAGTAAGTTAACACCTGAAACAACGATAATACTAAGATATTATTAACAAATCAATATTAAAAGATCCTATATGATATCATATTAAGGTATATGATTCTTGTATAATTTACTAACAATTATTTCACCATTATAAAGGAGGTTAATCTACCCCCATCCAACGAAAAGTACAAGTTAAGGGTTTATTTCACAATCTCTTCATTATCTGAGGTTGTTTATACATAATAATCTACTGGGATCTCTTTATCATCCACATCCAAGTTTCTTGAAAGTGTATTTCAAAACATTCTTACTATTTTACAGAATATGGGTTAAAGTCATTTATACCCTTGTTTTACTTTTTATAAGATGTTTATAAAGGAATTTTTCCATTGTTTTCCAAACAAGGTCCTTTTTAACCTTTTCGACAGAATTAAGGTAAGAATGTTTTTTTATCTTATATGGAGGGTGTGGCTATTTTCAACTGTTATAAAATTTTCAATGCTTCCCTTACAAGCATATAAGGATATTTTCAATTTAAATGTTTTAATTTATAATTATGAGACTTTTAAATGATTTCAAATTGAATATTTTTATAATTTCTGAAAGGTACTCTTTATCAAAATCAGAATTTTAAATGTTTTAAAGATTTATCTTTCTAAATATTTTTAATTAATTTCCATGTTTTCAAAATGATTTTAAGGATTTATTTATGTGGACATGAATTTTTTGAAATGATATTTCTTTTCAAAAGTTTTGAAGTGGTATGGGACACTTTGATTCAAAAATCTATTTTAAATTACTTCCTTAATAAATGTGTGACTTTTAAATGATTTCAAAAAAAGTGATATTTCTCTCAAATACTTTTTATTTCATCTATGTCAACATCCTTTAATGTATTAAAGTTGATTTATTATGATACAAAACTTCCTTATTATTTTGATGTTATTGTGATGTGTTTGACTGTGGATGTGTTTTTATTATACCATTCTTGGTTTATGGATGAAGTATTTACATTTCGTATGCTAGTTTTAATACGAATGTTTATGTTATGTTTGAACCTTTTCATATGGGAATGCATTGGACTTAATATGTGATTGGTGGAGCCCGCTATTGCTCCTCGATGCATCGATAGTTCTCATGAGACAAACTAGTGTCTTGGCACAAGGCCTTGGAAAAATCTTATTTGTAGTCTTGGAATGAGGCCTTGGCTATGTGGTTATGATATTATGGAATTATACATTCCATTATTATGAAAGGGGTTATTGATATTGCATTTGATTATTCGATTAGTAGAATATCCATGTGAATAAGTAAATGGAATTATTTCATCTTATGTTTGCCATACTATGTTGAATTTAACGTTTAAAAGGCTTTTGTTTTAGTTATACATTTCCTTAAATGTTTATTCTTATTTATGAATGTTTATGCAATATTGTTGTCCTTACTAGGCATTTTAGCTCACCCCTTTTTCTATGTTTTATTTTTTCCAGGATGTGGAGAGGTATTTCATGAATGACCTACAGGGATAGTATGAGGGGACATGAAGACAATATATTGTTGTAGTTTTTCACTTATTGATGTAATGTAAACATTATGAATATATCCAGTGTTTCCAAGCCTACCAAACTAATCGGTCTTTCAAGACTTGATATTTCTTGTGATCCTGCCAATTTTATGTAATAATGCACCGACTCAAGCTATCTAGGGTTGGGGTGTTACATAGTGCTCTCGATTCAAAAATCGTTTCATTCTCCGCACTTGCTCTCCATGAATTGGCGCCTCTGCTTCGTGGCGCACAGCGAGTCTTTGACTCTGCGACAGTGCTTAGAAAATTTCTTTTGATTATCAAAGTTGGGCTCCGTGAACATTCATTGTGAACAGGCTCTATGACATTGCTCCGCAATAGGTCTTCGCGAACCCCAAAAGAGGAAACACCCAACACATAAAACTGAATGGCTCATCAAGAGGCTTCAAGGGGGTCCTCACGGATTCTGCTCAAAGGGAGGATATGGCGAACATCTTGGGCATAAGGGAGATAATACAGAGCCAATAAAACCATGATTCATTGGAGGAGCTTCTAATAGAGAGCCATATTAACTATCTGTTGTGATAGATTTTGCCTTTGTACGGCTTTAGGCTGAAGGATGACGTCTTTATTCCAGAAGCTAGTAGGGATGAGCCAGCTTTCTGGTTCAGGAGTACAATGAGTCAACGCCAATGGTTTAGGGAAGATTAAGGCCATTCTCGATAAGACTATACGTTCATCAATGCTGACTACCTATATAACTACCTGAACAACATGGATGGGAAGGAATTGTATCCAGAGACATCCCCCCCTCTATACCAAACTATCGTTAAGGGAGCCTTGAGGAACCCAAGGAAGGGATGTTCTGAGGAGAGGTCATGTGCCATGGAAGAAATTTCATAGATGATTGGACATGTGCTTACAAAGTAGGTCCTTCATGTGAAGATTTTGGGGTTGAGATGAGGAGAGTGAGTCTGTATGTGGTGGCATGGGCCTCCCAGTTTCACATCTATCAGCCGAAGTAGCTGATGCCATATTTGGTGAGTAGGTTGTCATCGAGGACCAATACTCTCCACCTACACCACTGGGAGGTTGGTACCAGCTTTTGGGATGTGCACCAGATCTCAGGGGTCCCAATATTGGGGGCGATGTAGGATGAATTCATCCATGTCATGTGTGTGTGGGAGGATCCAGAGAAAATGTCACAGCTGGTGATGGCATTGTTGGAGATGGTGCTGGGAGATGACAAAGAAGCAGTAAGGGATGTCAATATTAGGTGGTGGATCGAGCTTTTTTTGATTATCCTGAAATACAGGTAGTTTCCGGTGAGTCCACGTACTTACTTGAATGGGGCTCAACGAGGAAAGGAGAACTCGTTTTCGCGGCTCATCGAGGACAGCTAGTGGAAACCTTTTTGATTTAGCTTCAGCACTGAGTATCAGCCGATAATCAGGTGGGCGACAATCATCATGGCTCTCATCTGCGGTTGGATCTAGCCTGTGCGGGATAAAAACATGGGTGTGTGACCCAACACATTTATCATGGCATCCATGTTGGCGAAAGGAAGTTGAGTCAACCTCGGGATTTAGATGCTTGCAAAGATATACAAGATGTTGTGGAACATTAGTGAGGGGAAGAGGCCATATAGGATATACAGGCCATTCCACCACCTGTATGGGTAGATAGTGGCGTTTTTTAGGGTTTTTTATGAGTAACTGATCCCCATATCGGTTCTGGGGTCGAACATCCACCCCTCTATTCTGAACACCACAGGAAGCATTCCGACCAATATGACCACACCATTTGTTCTGAACCGGGTGTGGAAGGTAGGTAATTCTTCTTTCACCCATTTGTGTTGCCAACGGGTTATTTTATAAATTACTACCATGTAACAGAAGAGCTATGGTCTTATCTCTTAACCTTCTAAGGTGGATTCCTAGTGGAAAGGGTGGACTGTGAGCCCCCCTACAAGCCATACACCCCGCACCGATTTTCCCGGCAATTTCGGGGTAAGCCGCAACTGACCCCGCGGGTCACTCTAGTGGTGAACCATGAGTAAAACCCATTGTTTTATGAGAAATATGTGGCTCATGTTCACAGGGGAAGATAGGAAGTTTCAAATGAACTTTTTCCACCTATTGGGGTCTTTGGGTTGGTATATGAGTTTTCCCAAAGCTCGGAGGCGCCCTACCCAGGGTAGATGCTGAAGCATCCAACCATTCGGGTCTGTGATAGTGAGCCTCCCCAATCCCAAGGTCGAGGTGTGGAATGTGGCAAGGGAATCTCGTGGTGGTGGAGCTGCCAAGGTGGCGAGACCCGCACCAGTTGAGGGTGAGGCAGTAGCAATAGATCCAAATGTGGTACTTGACTCAACAATTCCAGAAGAACATAGTTATCCATAGTTGATTCCACTGAGAGGATTCTGTAGGATACCCACCTAGGCTCCGGGGAAGTAGTTGTGTTATATAGACATGTCGGAGAATGTTGTCTTTCCATAGGCCTAGGACAATTGGGATGTGAACTTGAAATTCCTCAGCTCGTCTAATATTTTGCAATACTCGAACAGTATCAAGAATGATTTCCTAGGAATATTCCCTATATGGGATAGCTTTGCGGTGTCCCAAGAGGAGGCAGAGAAATACCCAGGTGGGATGGATGTCTTTTTGCATTCCTGAGGTTCTCCTCATCCAATGACATATCATTTCATGGTGTTTCTGGATCATACAATCCCACCACATTTTTTTCCACTGAACTGAGAGAGTGCTTCCCTCTACTGGAAAAATCAGGCGAGGCCCCCTAGTAGGACGAGGCCAGTAGAGGGAGCCCGTTGGAGGAGTGCGAAGTCGGCAATCAAGACTCAGACCTTGAATAATTTTCAGAGGCCCTTGATGTAAAATCCAAAGCCCCATTCTTTAGGTCTTCTCATAGCTCCTTCTAGACTCCTTCCTAATACTTGAACTGTGAAGGAGAGTCTCATACACATAACTGTTCTCACCCCACATAGGATGAAGATGTGGGGACTTCAATATCCACACTTGTGGCAGCATCAATTGGTGCATCGATCGGGGCTAGGACACCTAAGGTGACCCCTCTAGAGCACTTAGAACTTCTGAAAATATATTGATGGCCACACCTCGGGGTCCCCACGACGTCAACCCAAGAATGAGACCATGAATTCGTTCACTGTAAGTCTCCTCTACCAAATTCATGATTGTCACCCACTGACCAGGTCATCCGATGTCCAAGACCTTTTTAGTGAAAATTGTTCTTCAAATGGCATGGGCTGCATTGGCGAGGATAGTCGGGGATTTTGGCGGCGTCTTTCCCAGAGGAATGTCAGTGATCGTGGAGGAGGATATCGATAAAAACCGAAATGTAGTGTTCGTGATTGCTAGTGGGACCGCCAGTGGGGCTGTGCTTGAGATTATTGCGACGGGATCCGATTATGAGGATCTATCAGATATTCCAGGTCACGTCGTGCCAGATCAAACGCCAGATCTAGACCCTACTGATGAGTTCCTGATGGCGTTCTCCTCATATGAGCCTACCAACCGCGTTTACTGGGATGAGATGACCTTTGTAGAAGAGGACAGAAAAATAGTTTGTCACTGATCATGGATTTTGATCAAGTTCTTCATTGATGACCCTCCCCAATCACTATGGCGAGATTTGATGGATAGAATTTGTTCGCGACTACGTGAACTATGTGTTGCGGGAGTGGATGCCCAACTTCCCCACATGCTCATCCGAGATCTTATGGCGGAGAAGATTTAGTAGTATCACTATGGCCTTGGTGTCGAATGGATGTGGAGGAAAGTAGTGAACATCAAGAAATTCTGGGACGATTATAACAAAGCTACGCTGATGTAGTTCTGGGCAGATTAGCACTCAGCCACCCTAACCGAGAAATCATTGTTGATATTGCGATTGAAGGCCCATCTAGTAGAGGCTGAAGGGGGCATGAGGCGATTCTTTGATAAGATGAACATTATCCAGACCGATGTAGGCTGGGCCCCTATTGCAGCCGAGGAATTGTGCCATATCACTACCGAGGAGGATCAGGAACTGAACTGGCGACAGGAAATCTAGGACACCTCATGCCAGTGGGTGGCGGGGCTACAACATTCATTTCACAGGATTATCCCTTCCATGGGAGGGATAGACCTTCGGGTTCTGTAGATATCCCAAACCCTCTAACATACTTTCATGCATTGATTATTTGATGCCATATCATGCACAAGTCCTATTATTAGTGTTGGTCTCACATGCATCTACAATATTAGTGAAACACCTAGTGATCAATCACCAAGATCATGTGGGTCGAGCCCAATGTGATATACAAGGGATGATCACCATGTTATTCCTTCAAAACATAAGGGTTCCGACCAAACTTTGGGCATCTAGGTATTGAACAACCAATCTGCATTTCTGGGAGGAAATGAGAGAGGCCCAATTGGAGGATGAGGACCTTAGGAAAATCGACATAAACTCCTTCCAAATGTTCTCTAATGCATGACTGTTGAGACACCAGGGGAGTTGGAATTAATCCAATCATAGGAAAGTGGAACTTGTGAATCATGATACCCAAAATTTGTAACACTGTAGGGATGGCATGACAATGAAGGATAATTGCAGACAATGTTTGAAACACAGTATCCTAGTTGTGTTAGCCTGAAATGGGTAAAACAAATGAGGGTCTACCATTGACCATGTTCGAAACGTGGGGCCTGACACGAAATGTTATCCATTATTCTTACTGATCATTAGCCTAGGATAGTAGGTGAGCCTTAGGCTAAGTATCCATATTGTTAGTGGGATACTTCAAACGTAAAAGGGAACAAGAATCCAAAGAAATGGCACACAGAGCGTGTAGGGGTGAGTGATGTGTTCTTCGAATGGATTCCAAAACACTTGAATTTATGCCACCATGTTAGAAATGCATTAGGTGGGAATATATGTTCGATCATGGATCAGACATGCTTCTGAACAAGACATCTTTGGTACAGACCTGGAAGTACGTGTTGTTTTACATCATACTGTAAAGACTGTGCATATATTTTAAAGGTCATAACCCCTAGATCATGAATGGACCCAAGGGACCAGGAGAGTTAAGGACCCTAAGGTTGTGCCCAAGGCAAGATGCCTGGACATCCCTACGTATCCCATAAGCATGAGAATCAAGCCAAACGTAGTTCCATGGGCACCGTGTGGTTAGAGACCAACACTGGTAGGGAGAATCCTCTCTCGAGGGGAAACTGACACATCTAATGATTAACATAGGGAATCATAAATATGTTCAGAATAGAACCACATTTTAGTGTCATGCATTTAGGACATATAGAAACACACAGTTTAACATCATACGATAGGACTTTCAGTGAAAGGGAAGATCGTAGGAAGGGAGTATGTGCTACGGTAGCTACAAACTCGACGTGAAAGAGCATATGGGGTCCGGATCATACCACGTTTCCCCAGAGGAAGATATTCATGTCAAGGGACTAAAAGTGAAAAATAGAGTGGGCCCAAAGCATAGTGGTCGGGGGTTCCAACGTACCCCATGATGATGGAAATCAAGCCATACGTAGTTTTGAGATTGCAGTTTAACGTAATGCGGGATGAGGAAAAGTATGTGTGGTGTGCCTGAAGTAGTACACTTCCTACCTGAACTACTATGCCCACTTGAGACATGCTCAATGTGAGAAATGAGGAGTAGTTATTGGACATACCAAGCACAGGAAGGAACCCGTTAGGGATGATGGGACACTGTGTGAATGGTTTCCCAATGATGTTGACCCACATATATAGCGCACCTAGATGCGGGAATGAGTAAAGCCTAGTATGTTGGAATTACTCTTGATCATAAGATACTAGAAATATATGAATCATTATGCTCATGATACAGACCAAAATGATGGTGGCATGATGATAGGGGTAGCTGTTGACCGTGTTTGAAACACAGTATCCATATTATGTTAGCAAGGAGAGGGGACATACGAATGAGAGTCGACCACTGACCTTGTTCGAAACCCGAGACCTAAAAATATTGTCATCTGAGGTCTTGAGGGATGTTGTCCTGAGATGGTAGGTGAGTCGAGGCAGCATGAAACCAAGTTGTGAAGGTGTTCCCCTACGACAAGGATGAGGATTAGGATCCAACTGAAAGGCTTAGGAAGCTTGGATATGGCACGAGTGGAATGTACCCATGAAAACCCCACAATTCAGGTTCTTTTTCGAAATGCATCTAGATACAACTATAGGACATATCAGATTTAGGGAGTTGATTCCTTTTCCATGTAAAAGTGTTCTAGGATCACACACTTTCAAAATAAGGTCCTATGGTGGTCCATTATGGGAGGCTTAATTTAATGGACTGTGTGCAGGTTGGCGAAATAGATAATTGCAATGTGTCGTTTCCATAGGTAGATCTTAGTTTTCAGTCCTAGAAATCTTTCCATAGAGGGTAGGAAATTAGAGACACACAGTGATGTAATCACAAGACCCGATCACAAGACCCGACGTGAATGAGGACCTGGTCTAGATCACCGTGCATTTCTTGGGGTGGATTCAGGTCCAGGGACCGAAAATGAAAGTTTGGTTGAGCCCGAGTAAAAGTGCACGGACACTCATACACACCCCATAAGAATGGATATCAATATGTACATAGTTTTATGGATAGTTCTGTAGGATACCAGTTCTAGGGATAATAAGGTTGTGTGGATCTGGCCCTTACACCAATAGAATGATATTTGATATATCTGGTTTGTCCTTTAAGATGAATGAATTTTTTTTTGTGAAGCAATGTACCTTGAGTGGAGGGTCTAGGTATCACCACATGAATCAAGCCACATATAGGTGTTGTAAAATGGTATGGTGTGTAACTGATACCAAACATGACCTTCCCTTAGGTGAGGACATCAAAATGCAGTGTAGTTTTTTCGTCGTGCGGCCAGGAATATAATGACATATTTTAGGGTCATCTGATGGGACCAACCATGCATATTTAACATCGTGTAGGATAGACACAATAGATTAATGTAATTTGGGACTAAGAATCATAGTTTAAATTCATATGTCTTGGATATATATAGAAGAGATAAGGATCAATAGGGGATGTGCACGACGTGATAAAGAATAACTGACTTGAATGAGGACAAGGTCCAAGACATACCCTGTGCAATTCTGAGGAGGAAACTCCAGGTCGATGTGCCAGGAATGAATAGAGGATAAGGGGTAGGAGAAACTAGCTTCCAATTGAACTGAACCCAAATAAGAGATGTCCATGTGTTTCTACGTATCGCTTGAGAATGGGAATCAAGCCACACATAGTTCTTAAATGTGGCTTTTAACATCATGCAGGACAACAAATATTTTAATGTCATGTGGGACATGATATAGGGGGATAACTACTAGAATGGTGCCTAAATGGTGCTACTACTTCAAACCCGACATGAATTAGAACATAATTTCACACCACGCCACGCAGTCCCATAAGAGTTAAAGCCTCGAAGGTAGAACAAAAGAGATAAGTTAGTGTAACTCGAGATGGTCCCAAAGACAAGATGTCTATGTGTTCCTACATATCCCAAGGGAATGGGAACCAAGATATACATAGTTCTAAAAGAGATCTTATTTTATGGTCTTAGTTCTCATACCATAGAGGAGAAAAAACCTTCCAAGTCAGTGCAGACCTCAACCTGATCCCTATGCCCACGTGAGTCAAACTATGTGTGGGAAACAATGGCAGAAGGGGTTTTGGAAATACCTGGATTTCATGAATAGGGAATTTACAACAGATCCTTGAATGACGCCTTTACCACGGCTTTTGTCCTCCTAACGTGCTAATGTGCACTGAGGGATTTTGCCAGAAGGGTCAAAATTCCATTTGGACATGATCTGGTGTAAAATATTTTGAACCATGTAACCAAAATTAGATTCATAGAGGGGATATCATGATGGTGGAGGATAACTGTTGACCGTGGTCGAAACATGACATCCATATCGCATTATCTTGAAATGGGGACAAACAAATGAGCATTGACTGCTGACCATATTCTCTACGTGGGACTTTTATTGATATGTTTTCTTAAACCCACTAGAATGTTACCCAATAATTGTAGGAGAGACCTTGGGCCTAGAATCCATGCCATTTGGGGGTCCCTCTAGGTGTGAAAGGTTATGTAAGACCAAATAAAGGGGAACACGAATCCTGGAATGTGTGATGGAACATGTCCATGTAATATTCGACACACTAGATGCTGAACCATAGTACTCTTTGGAATATTGGTGAATCGCCAAAGAGGGTCGAGGGGATGAACCTAAGAGTGGCCAATTTGAGAAGATGAATATAGAACAAGATGATAGAGAACTCTTAGGAGAAATGGGTCATGGTGTGGTTAGTACAAACCCAATGTGAATGAGTAGATAATCCCATACCACACCACATATTCCTCTCCCTAGAAAGGAGCATGTCAAGGGGCCATGAGGAAATGGTTATTTCTAAGAGATGGGGCTGGACCCAATGTATAGAAGTTTGGGCGGTCCTACATATCCCATGAGGATGGGAATTAATCAACCTGTAGTTCTAGAAGTGGTTAATGTGAAGTTTATTTTCATGTAATATGGACGCAAATGGGTAAGATACCCCCATAAAAATGAGTTGTATGGTGCGGTGAGTAACCTGATGTGAATGAGTACATAATCCCATACCACACAGTATAATCCTAAGTGAAGACATGGGATGGGGGCCAAAAACGGCCAAGGGGACTGAGGCTAGGTCTCAGACAGAAATTCCAGTCCAGTTTACAGTTTAACATCTTATAGTAAGGACAAAGGCAGGGGTAAGGTATCTCATCCAGGGATGTGTACGACATGGTGAGTAACCTAACGTGAATGGGGACATAATCCCACACCACACCACACAACCCTATGTGTGAACTTGGGCTAGGGGCCCGAAAAGGCCAATGAGCCTGAGACTGGGACTCGGACTGGATGTCTTGTTAAGTCAAAAGTCATCTTTTTGACTTCTATATCATTTTTTGGAAATCACAAATGCATTCTATCATATTATGGAATTTACAATTGTCTTCTATTTTGTTTATCGTATCGTACAATGGTGATTGTACTATATATATCGTATCATACGATACTAATCAAACTGATCGTACTGATCATGCTGATCGTACTGATCATGCTGATCGTACTGATCATACTGATCGTACTAACCATATCGTATAGTACAATACTGATCGTACTAACCATATCGTATCGTACAATACTAATCGTACTTACCATGAAAATCATACAATGCTGATCATACTAAATATGAAAATTGTATTGATTCTGTTACTCATAACTTGTGTTACATTCTTGTTTCAATACTTAGTAAAAAACACATATTGTATATGAATCGTACTCATGTTTTTCATTTCTATATATATCTTATCCTAAAAAAACGATGTCGTTGAGTTAGTTATAGACTAATCAAAACGATGTCGTGCTTTCTGTTTCAATATGATCGTTGGATGCAATATGACCGTTGGAACCCGAGGCCTATAAATAGGAGGTCATTTGAAGCTGAGAGGACAACGATGAACAAAGAGAACGAATGAAGAGACTCTGTGAACTACCAAGATTCTAGAGAGAGACAATGTGACTTCTCTCATCCGCCTTGTGCGTCCGATCATTGTGTCGAGGGCTTTCACGTAATTGAAAGACAGAGGTACCGATTACCTACAAAATCGAGGGCTGCCAGGGATAGGCAGACAGACGTGCCGATCATCGTATCGAGGGCTGTCGGGGATAGGCAGACAGACGTGCCGATCATCGTATCGAGGGCTGCCAGGGATAGGTAGACAGATGTGTCGATCATCGTATCGAGGGCTCACCTAGGTGTTGGTGAGACAGACCATTTATCCTAGGTGAAAGGATAACCCTTCTCTTTGGGTTACAAGAATTGTAATACTTTTACATTTCCGTTGTTACTTGTATCAGAAAGGGATTTGTATTATTTCCTTTCTCCTTTACATATTCAATTGTAATTGTTTCAATTACAATCATTCTATTACATTTTGTATTGATTGATTCTATACGCTTTAAGGTAGAATCATTCATCTTTGTATTACTCTGATTATTGTGTTCACCTTGAATACAATTGTTTTATATTACATTAGTATTACAATACATCATACCTTTTATATTCAATGCAATTGTGGGTATTTGTATTTGCATTAGTTTAAGATCATTTAAACTAATCTCTTTGTTTCTAAAACTCAAAGGTTTTTAAACCTACAATTCACCCCCCTCTTGTATTGTTCCATCTAATAGACTTATATCTACATATTTGATCCAACAATTGGTATCAGAGGAGGTTTTCCACTGATTTATATTACTAGCTTTATTTCTTATTACTATCTTGAATACTTACTACACTATCGTGTGGAGTGTAAAAGTTGTTTTTGTCGTATTAGATGGCAGGAATGAATATTGGATCAATAGATAATCTGAATCCTTCTAGACCACCAATCTTTGATGGGAATGATTATGAGTATTGGAGAGATCGTATGAATACTTTCGTTATCAATACTGGTGTAGACCATTTTATTATGCTTACTGGGGTTACAAAATCCCTGACAAAGAAGTTAGTACTTTCAGCAACCAGGAGAAGCAAGAATATCAACTGGATTACAAGGTACGCAATACTTTATTATGATCTATGACCAGGAATATATATAGTCAGATATCTTCATGTGAAGCAGGCAACTGTATTTGGAAGAAATTAGAAGTTACTCATTTTGGTACATCCAAGGTTATAGAAACAAGGAGAGAAATGCTTCGAGCAGATTATCATGGATTTGTTTTTCCTTATGGAGAGCCAGTATGTAAAGTGCAACAAAGGTTTATGAAAATTGTCAACAACTTACAATCTATGGGATAAAAGGCCTTGATGATGAAGCTCTTGTTGATAAGATTATAGATATAATGCCAAATGAATGGGAGTCAAAAACAACATCTATTGATGAAAATAGAAAAGTTTCTCAGATTACTCTTGATGAACTCTTTGGAACTCTTCTACAGCATGAGACAAGAATGAAGAGAGATACTGATTTCAATAAGAAGAATAATGGGAATGGAAGTGTAGCTTTTGCATCTAATGCTAGAACACCTGAAAGGCTTACAAGTTCTAAATCCATGAAAGTTGTTGTATCTTATTCAAGTGATTGTAATCATTCGGATAATGAGTTAGCCAATCTTGCTCGAAGAATGAAAAAGATCGTGGGAAAGAAATATTTTCAATATAGATTCAAAAAGAATGACAGGAAATAAAGGAAAGATTCAGAGGTAACTTGTTATGAATGCAAGAAAGCAGGACATATAAGGCCTGATTGTCCTTTATTGAAGAGGAAAGATAGAAAAGAGAAACACTCTGAAAGAAACAAGAAAAGGTTTTATAAGACAAACAATGTCTTAAAATCAAATGATACGTGGAGTGCAAGTGGTAGTGATTCCTCAGATGATTCTTCAGAATATGAGACATCAGGACAAAGAAATATTGGACTTCTAGCCAGACTACCAATTGAAGATCATTGTCTCATGTCTAAGGTACATAATGCTGAAGCTATTACAAATGTCTCTTTAAATGAAAATTATATTGATAATAGATATTATGAATCTTCAAATGATGAATCTTCATCTTCAGAAGATGATACATTACCTTCTTTTGAAGAGGTCTCTAGATTTGCTATGTTACTTGAAAATGAGAATTCAAAGCTCAAAAAGAGATTTAAAAAAGAAAATTCTATAATTTCAATCTTGACTAAAGAAGTATCAGATCTTTCTAAATATCTTTATGTGAAAACTTCTGATTTTGAAAGCATTTTAAAAACACTTGAGAAAGTTAAATCTGATAAGGATAAACTTTCTAAGGATCTTGAAACTGTAATTTCAAAGAAACATTTTTTAGAGTCTAACTCTAGTTCAAATTCAAATGTTTTGGAAAATAAGAATTTGGTTTTAAAACTAAAGTCATAGATTTTATCCTTGAAAAAGTGTTTGTCAAACTTTACTCATGGAAAAGAAAACTTTGACAGGATGTATTCTCAAATTAGACCTTTGAGAAATCATTCTGGTCATGGTTATACTTATTCCAAACCTGTTTTTAGCAATAACTATTTCGTTCCTCAAAAAACCATTTTCTGTTCTAAGTGTCAATGTGGTGGACACTGGAGAAGAGATTGTTCTCTTAAAAAAACTCAATCTTTAGGATTTCATAAAGCTCAACAAATGTGGATTCCTAAAATTCTTTTATCTAACCCTTCTGGATCCAAACAGGTTTGGATTCCGAAAAACTAATTGTTTGTTTTTCAGGAAAACGAGAAGTGTATAAATAAGAACATTTGTTACATGGATAGTGGTTGTTCTCGACACATCACTGGAAACAAAGATCTCTTTGAAAAGGTTATCAAAACAAAAGGTGGAAAAGTTACCTTCGGAGATAATGCTCAAGGAAAGATTTTTGGTATAGGTAATATTGTTTTTCTTGGAAAAGTTATTATTTAAAATATTTTTTTGTTAAAGGTCTTAGGCACAATCTCATCAGCATAAGTCAATTATGTGATGAAGGTTACCTTGTGAATTTTAGAAACGATAAGTCTCTTGTTCACAATTCCAACGATGAGTTCATTCTATCTGCCCATAGGCAAGAGAATGTTTACACTATTAACATAGAAGACCTTAGGAACCAAAACTTACCTTGTTTAAGTGTAATAGATGACCAATCGTGGTTATGGAATAGGAGACTAGGACACTGTAATATGAGAAACCTAAGAAAACTCTCAAAGAAAGGACTTATAAAAGGGCTACCAGATCTTAGATATGATTCTTCAAAGGTCTGTGATCCTTGTCAATTTGGCAAGAAACATAAAACTAGCTTTAAATCAATTAATGAAGTTTCAACTTCTAATGCATTACATCTTGTGCATATGGATCTTTTTGGTCCATCACAATCTGGAAGCATTGGAGGAAAATACTATGTATTTGTTTTAGTAGATGACTTTACTAGATTTACATGGGGCTACTTTCTCAAAAAGAAATCTGAAGCCTTTTCCTATTTCAAAACTTTTAGAGCCCAAGTTAAAAATGAGAAAAACCTACCATTTATAACTATTCACAGTGATAATGGTGGTGAATTTCAAAATTCAGATTTTGAATCCTTTTGTAGTAAGAAAGGTATTACTGACAATTTCTCAGCACCAAGAACTCCTCAGAAAAATGGTGTTGTTGAAAGAATAAATCACATTCTTCAGGAAATGACTAAAACCATGTTGAGTGAATACTCAATTGCTAAGAACTTTTGGGCTGAATATGTTAGTACTGCCTGTTATACTATAAATCGTGTTTTAACTAGACCATTTCCTAATAAACACCTTATGAGTTATGGACTGGCCGAAAACCTAAAGTTTCATACTTCAATGTTTTTGGATGCAAAGTATTCATTCTGAATACAAAAGATAATCTACATAAATTCGCACCAAAATCTGATGAAGGAATCCTTCTAGGCTATTCTACAACTTCTAAGGCTTATAGAGTTTTCAATAAGAACACTTGTATTGTTGAGGAAATAGTACATGTAAAATTCAATGAAACTTATCCTTTTGTTTTCAACCAACCCAATCCTACATCCTCGGATGTGTTTTCAAAAAATGCTTATCAACCATTAGTAGAAGATCACTCTGAAAAGGAAAATGTTCAAGAAAGTATTCCTGAAAAATTTACCACAGAATACATCCTACCATATGTTGATGAACAAGTTTTACAAAACCCAAATCAATTGTTTCTTATAAATCATCCTTGTGATAACATCATTGGTGATATAAATCAACCTGTAAGGACCAGAAATTCCTTAAGAAATGAAATAGAACATCTTTCTTTTCATTCCCAATTTGAACCTAAAAGTCCAAGTGAGGCTTTAGGTGATGAAGATTGGATCAAAGCAATGCAAGATGAACTAAATGAATTTGAAAGGAATCAAATCTGGACTTTAGTTGATAGACCTAAAGAAACAACTGTGATTGGTGTAAAATGGGTTTTCAGAAACAAGTGTGATGAAAATGGAATCATTGTAAGAAATAAAGCAAGACTTGTTGCAAAGGCTATAATCAACAAGAAGGAATAGACTATGAAGAAACATATGCTCCTGTAGCTAGACTTGAATCTATTCGTATTCTATTAGCCTTCGCAGCTTATTTCAATTTCAAACTATTTCAAATGGATGTCAAATGTGATTTTCTAAATGGTTTTGTTCAAGAAGAAGTTTTTGTAGAACAACCTCCTGGTTTTCAAGACCCAAAACATCCTGGTCATGTTTTTAAACTTACCAAGGCTCTATATGGTCTTAAACAAGCCCCTAGAGCATGGTATGATAGACATATAGGATTTATTTTACAAAACAATTATACAAAAGGTATAGCAGATCCAACTCTTTTTATCAAAATGGAAAACAAAAATGTTTTGATTGTCCAAATCTATGTTGATGACATCATATTTGGATCAACTCAGAAATATTTAACTGATTCTTTTGCAAATTTAATGAAATCTGAGTTTGAAATGAGTATGATGGGTGAGCTAACATTCTTTCTAGGTTTTCAAATTTCTCAAAAACCAGAAGGAACTTATATATCTCAACATAATTATATTAAAGACTTACTCAAAAAGTATGGATTTGACAAAACGAAAAGTATTAGCACCCCAATTGGTACCTCAAATACTCTTTATCTTGATGAAACTGGGAAACCAGTAGATCAAACAAATTTTAGAGGTATGATAGGGTGTTTGCTGTACTTGACAGCTAGTTGACCCGACTTGATGTTTTCTGTATGCTTATGTGCAAGATATCAATCTAATCCAAAAGAGTCTCACTTAAAAGCCGTAAAGAGAATCTTTCTGTATTTAAAAGACACTATGGATTTAGGTCATTTCTACTCTTCTGGAAATGATTTTGTTTTAAAAAGTTTTTCAGATGCTGACTTTGGTGGTTGTAGAATGGATAGAAAAAGTACATCTGGAAAATGTCATTTCTTAGGAGACTCTTTGGTTTCTTGGTCCTGCAAGAAACAACACTCAGTAGCACTATCCACTGCTGAAGCTGAATATGTAGCAGCTGGAAGTTGCTGTGCTCAAGTATTGTGGATGCAGCACACACTCACTGACTATGGTTTGAGTTTCTCCAAAACTCAAATTCTTTGTGATAATACAATTGCCATAGCTCTTAGTAAGAACCCAGCACATCACTCTCGTGCAAAACACATAGATGTTAGGGATCACACACAAAAATGAGATATTGTTTTACAATTCATCGGAACGCAATAACAACTTGCTGACATTTTTACAAAACCCTTACCTTCTGATAGATTTGAATATATAAAACAGAAGCCAGGAATGATTACATTAAAATAATCATTCATATCTACTTCCTATTTTACATCTCTCCTAATAGTAAGAAACTCCTCGTAGAAAGGGGGAGGACTTTTCATTCTATGTCTTTATGTTTCTTTTTATCTTATGATCTTTAACTATTTACTCTCTCAATATGTGTATCTTTTTCTGTTTATCGTATTGAAAATTTTATCGTTTCATTAATTTTTTTATTCTATTTATCATATTGAAAGTTTTATATTATCATTCATTTTTTTGTTCATCATATCGACCGATGATGGTAAACAAATTCTTTTCCATCGTATCGACCGATGATGGTAATAAAATTCTTTTCCATCGTATCGACCGATGATGGTTTGGAATTTCTTTTCCATCGTATCGACTGATGATTGTAATCAAATTCTTTTCCATCGTATCGACCGATGATGTTAATCAAATTCTTTTCCATCGTATCGACCGATGATGGTATTGAATTTCTTTTCCATCGTATCGACCGATGATGGTAATAAAATTCTTTTCCATCGTATCAATCAATCTTGGTATTGAATCGAACGATGATGGTATTGAAATTCTTTTCCATCGTATCAATCAATCTTGGTATTGAATCGACCGATGATGGTATTGAAATTATTTTCCATCATATCAATCAATCATGGTATTGAATCGACCAATGATGGTATTGAAATTCTTTTCAATCGTATCAATCAATCTTGGTATTGAATCGACTGATGATGGTATTAAATTTCTTTTCCATCGTATCAATCAATCTTGGTATTCAATCGACTGATGATGGTATTGAAATTCTTTTCCATCGTATCAATCAATCATGATATTGAATCGGCCGATGATAGTATTGAATTTGTTTTCCATCGGCATGTCGTCTAATAATTCTATTTTACTTTATTTCATACGTTTGTTTTTTCTTTTGAAATATATCAAAACCAACAATTACCTTACATTCTCCGACAGGTATTTTTTTCATTTTTTTAAAAAAAATTATTTGTTTTAATCCTAACCATTGATCTGGTTTTCTCTAATATTGACCGAAGAAGATCAATGATCATCCTTTTTCGACCGTAGAAGATCAACAGTCACTCCTTTATCGCCTATAAATAGCCCCCCTCCCTTCCCCAAACCCACATTGAATTTTCAGGATTTGAGGCGAAGCTCTCCTCCACCAGCTATAAATCATCGTATGATCTTCTCATCGGCAGAACCTCTATGTCTCAATCCTCTGCTAATACTCCCGCCGAAATGTCTTCAAAGACTTTTACAGAGAAAGACTTTAATAGAGAAAGGTTAGTATCTCGAGACTTTTTCGATACGTACAATTCTACAATCAGGAGGATCATTTTGTTTCAAGGATGGGAACGTCTGTGTGTTGAAAAGCCTGATTCTCAAGATCCGGTTCTTTTTGATGAAGTTTGTCAGTTTTATAAAACCATTTCTTTCGACAAAGACATGACTATAAACATTGCTGTGTACGATAGAAAATTGTCTATGTCTGTGAAACAAGCGGCACATTTTCAGAATGTTTTTGTAGAAGGGGATTCTTTCTGTCCATCACACAAACTACCAGAGGAAGTTGGTACGTTTAATAGATAAAGTGCTGAAAAGACTTTGTTTGATATTAATGAAGAAAAGAGAAAAGTGTCTCATCTTCCTCCAGACAATCTTTTTGTCACTTTATGGATGCAAGGTTTTCTTATCCCAAGGAAAGGGGATAGAGAAACTCTGAAAGTTTCTGATATATTCATGCTTGACTATCTTGTGAATATGAGAAAAGTAAATCTCATGGGGTATGTTTTTGAAACAATTAAGAATGTCAAGACAGGAGGGATTAAGTCCCAGATGATTATGTATCCAGCTATCCTTACGAAGTTCATTCTTGAAAGTATGAAGTTTTGTAACATTCCATTGAAAGGAAACCCCAGGGATTTGAAGCCCTCATGGATCAGTAAGAGTACGATGAAAAATCTGAATGTTTATTTTGATCCAAATTCAAAAAATTTTGTCAGAGATGTAGAAGCTGAATTGGCTCAGAATCAATCGGCACCTATGCCAGCCAAAGACATTCAATCTACCGGTGTTACTCAAAAGTCTGATCCGCAAACTAGTTCAAAGCCGAAGAAGAAGCCAAGGTACAGTAAGGAGGTTATAGCAAAATGGAGAAAGGATAAGGAACAGAGAAAGGAAGGTGATCCGAAGTTTGGTCTTGATCCTGCTGAGGCTTTTGCAAAAAGATTAAGGGTAGAAGAAACCCTTCAGGCTGAAAAGAAGAAGAAAGTTCTTTTGAAAAGAAAGGCTAAGGACTTTTATGTCTCTAAAGTCTTGAAAGTGGTTGAGGATGCTAGTGCCCAACTAATAGAAGAAGTGAACCAAGAGCCCATAGAACAGAGTTTCCCTGAGAAAGGAAAACGAAAATAAGTGATGGAAGAGATAGAAGAAGTGGAAGAATAATAAGGAGACTTTCTTTTAGAATTTCTTCAAAGTTCAAAGAAGAGTAGAGAGGAAACGGTTCAAAAGCTTTGTGATGGTGTTCAACAAACTCCTCATGCTGATCAAGCTCGATCTACAGACATAATTTCATCTCAAGAAAAGCAAGGTGCTCAATCTTCTCATTCTGATAAAGTTGTTGTCATTAGTGACAATGTGGAAGAAGAAAGAAAGCAGAAAGAAAAAGAAAAAAAAATAGCCAGTTGTTGACTCAAGCAGATCGTATGAACTAGCATCGTATGATGAAGATACTAATTCAGAGCATACAATCTCTTTCAAGAAGAGTGATTACATTGTTCATGTTTTAAGAAGGGTTGAAAAGAATATTCCTTACTTCCCGAGGCTGGAAGGGAAGATTGATTTTATTACTGATAATCAAAAGAAGAATTTTGGCTCTGTAGAAGAATTAAGGAAGAATGTTTTGTCAGTAGAAGCCGATTTGAAAGTTCTTTCAGAAAGCTCGGTTGCTCATAAGGTGGCATGCAATAAGATGACCAAGTGGTCGTACAAAACAGAGAGCTCAATCAATGATCATGAAATAGCTATTGATGATATAAGAAGGTTATGAAATGATCTTGCAATTGCTTTCAACAAGCTTGACAGAGAAACGGTTGAAATGTTGAATATTTTATCTTCTCAAAGAGCTGATGTTCCTTCAGTTAAATATTTGCAAGAGAGAATGAATGTTTTTCAATCTGAATTCTCAAAGGTTTCATCTTTCAAAGATGAAATGGTTTTGCTGAAAAATCAAAATTCTGTGTTATCCAAAGATAACAAGAATTTGCAAAACAGAATTGATACCCTTGAAGATGTAATCAGAGTCCAGGAGGAGACTATCAGAAATCAAGATCAGATTTTTGCGGACCAACAACAGCTTCTCAAAACTCAGGGTGAATCAATTTCTGAAGACAAGAAGGAGATCAAGAAGTTGAAAGTTGTTCTTCATGAGCTTATAAAGAAGGATAAGGAAAGAGAACACAAAGGATTGTTGTATTTGTGTTCTTTTGGAACTTGTCTTTGTTTTGTAATGACTTTTATAATACTTTTCTTTTATCCATTATCTTGTATTGCTTTACTAACTCTTTCAGACAATTCAAGATTACTCCTTTCATTTTGTAAATCACAATGGGGGAGAATATTTACAAAGGGGGAGAATGTTTACAAAGGGGATAATGTTTTATAAAGGGGTAGAATGCTTTACAATGCTCGTAAGGAAAATCTATGAATACAATCCTTAGGAAAGTCCATACCTAAGGGGGAGTTAGTTGTATTCAATTTCTTATTCAGAAGAGTTTTCAATAACTCAGGGGGAGATAAGTATTTCTTGTTACATTTACTTTGTCTGTTGTGCTTTCCAAAAAGGGGGAGATTGTTAAGTCAAAAGTCTTCTTTTTGACTTCTATATCATGTTTTGGAAATCACAAATGCATTCTATCATATTATGGAATTTATAATTGTCTTCTATTTTGTTTATCGTATCTTACAATGGTGATCCTACTATCCATATCGTATCGTATGATACTAATCAAACTGATCGTACTGATCATGCTGATCATTCTGATCATGCTGATTGTACTGATCATACTGATTGTACTAACCATATCGTATCGTACAATACTGATCGTACTGACCATATTGTATTGTACAATACTGATCGTACTTACCATGCAAATCTTACAATGCTGATCATACTAAATATGAAAATTGTATTGATTCTGTTACTCATAACTTGTGTTACATTCTTGTTTCAATACATAGTAAAAAACACTTATTGTATATGAATCGTACTCATGTTTTTCATTTCTATATGTCTCTTGTCCTAACAAAACGATGTCATTGAGTTAGTTACAGACTAATCAAAACGTTGTCGTGCTTTCTGTTTTAATATGACTGTTGGAGGCAATATGACCGATGGAACGCGAGGCCTATAAATAGGAGGTCATTTGAAGCTGAGAGGACAACGATGAACAAAGAGAACGAATGAAGAGACTCTGTGAACTACCAAGATTCTAGAGAGAGACACTGTGACTTCTCTCATCCGCCTTGTGTGTCCGATTATCGTATCGAGGGCTTTCATGTAATTGAAAGACAGAGGTACCGATTACCTACAAAATCGAGGGCTGCCAGGGATAGTCAGACAGACGTGCCGATCATCGTATCGAGGGATGCCGGGGATAGGCAGACAGACGTGTCGATCATCGTATTGAGGGCTACCAGGGATAGGCAGACAGACGTGCCGATCATCGTATCGAGGGCTCACCTAGGTGTTGGTGAGACAGACCTTTTATCCTAGGTGAAAGGATAACCCTTCTCTTTGGGTTAAAAGAATTGTAATACTTTTACATTTCCGCAGATACTTGTATCAGAAAGGGATTTGTATTATTTCGTTTCTCCTTTACATATTCAATTGTAATTGTTTCAATTACAATCATTCTATTACATTTTGTATTGATTGATTCTATACGCTTTAAGGTAGAATCATTCATCTTCATATTACTCTGATTATTGTGTTCACCTTGAATACAATTGTTTTATATTACATTAGTATTACAATACATCATACCTTTTATATTCAATAAAATTTTGGGTATTTGTATTTTCATTAGTTTAAGATCATTTAAACTAATCTCTTTGTTTCTAAAACTCAAAGGTTTTTAAACCTACAATTCACCCCCCCCCCTCTTGTATTGTTCCATCTAATAGACTTATATCTACATATTCGATCCAACAGTCCTGGCCAGTTTGTAGTTTAAAGTCATGTTGTGAGGATGATGTTGATATTAGGTTAGGGTCATAGAGCTCAGACTATATATGCCTAGTTTAATTTCATATGTGTGGGACAGAATGAGTGATCATTGTGATAATGGAAGACCATAACGAGGGAACTATGATTTGATGACAATTATTGACCAGGTTCGTAACATAATATCCACTCTTTTGTGACCGAAGGATGGGTAAAACAATTGAGCATCAACCACTGACCATATTCACAACATGAGATTTATATCAATTTATCCCTTGTGATCATCGAGTGTGTTTTCTCATAACAGTAGGAGAGAAAGTGGGTCGAGCATCCATTCCATTCAGGGGCCCTTCTAGATATAGAGGTTCACAGAATCCCAAATGACGGGTCATACCAAGCACGGCACGACCTGTGATCACTGAACAGATGATAAATGAAGGAATGGATATCTCATTGGGATATGTGTTGCATGGAGAAATATCATGATGTGAATGAGGACATGAGTCCGTATCGGACAACACAATCCTAAATGTGAACATGGGCTAGGGGACCGAAGGGGTCGATGGAACAGAGGCTGGGCATCCTGGAAAACTGTATCCATATGACCTATTGTGAGATTACTTCCTCATCACATATCTTAATCCCACGTGTGTAGAGATCATTGTGGGAAATAAGGAGTCGGAATCGGATTTCCCTATCATATAAGGGTATGATAGCTGGCATCACCTAAAGGGAGTCACAACTCGAAGATATAGAAGGGAGGATGAACAACCACATTCAATGTTTGGGATCTATGGGGGTGGTGACAATGACAAAAGATAGCCACTGACCATGTTCGAAACACAACTTTCTTATAGTGTGACTTGAAATGGGAACAAAAAATGAGCATCAAGTGCTGACCATATTTTCAATGTGGGTCTTATATCCATTTGTTGCTCAACATCCTCAAGGGCATTGGCCCGAAGTGGTAGGAGAGCCCTTGGCCTGAGCATCCATACAAGTCTTGGGTCCTTTTGGATGTGAAAGATAATGGACTCACAATCAAAGGAGTCGGTGAATCATAGATGTGCCCATGCGTTATAATGTCAAGCTGGGTGGGGAGAGTGATGGACATCTCTAGGTAGTGGGATGTATGGAGGGATTGAGATGAACATGATGTGAATTTGGGAAAAATCATGTACCACCATTTTTCCCAACCCACGGGGGAATTTGGATGTTCCGGTTGGGCCAACAGACCAAATGTCTGGGCCTTCTTACATATCCCATGAGGATGGTAATCAATCCATACATAGTTCTTAAAATCCACACACTTTAATATAATTCGGTGTATATGTGGGAGGATAGATGAATGGTGAGGGGATCATGGTGCGACCATCATAATCCTAACCTGAGTGGGGCTAAAAAAGCCTACACTAAACCATGCATGGACTATCTGAGAGAACCATACCCAATGTGGATAGTCAAAGAGAAGAGTCTGGGGGCTGTACTTAGGACCAAGAATCTCAACGATTCTACGTATCCCATGCGAATTTGAATCAAGCCGTACATTTTTCTAAGGGTTCAGTTTAATGTCATGCAGGATGACATACAATTTAACGTTATGTGAGATGCTTTATAGTTTAAATTCATGTAGTACTGGGTAGTTTAGGGTCATGTGGTACCAAACTATTTATGGTCATGCCAGACAAGATAGTTTAGGGACATGCCAGATCAGCTTGGTCAAGAAATGGTTTTCATGAGAAACATGGCATTAGTGGGAGGAGTTATATTCTAACCATCCATGGTCACTAGTGAGTATAAACCATTGTGTTAAACCATGTGCATTTTGTATGTTCTTTCCCATTTGGGCTCCAACATGGGTGGTTTCTTGCTAGGAATCATTGGTGTCTAGAGGGAAAATACCAAGTTTTCATGCAATAAGAAGTGTATGTGAACATTCTTGTTGAAATCTCTGGCTATCTTATTTTGATGCCTTTCCAGATTGTGCAGGGCATGAAGCGTATTCTCGACAAGTGCTTCCAATTCAGCCAGGCGAATTTCTGCTACCGTATCGGGAGCCTACTGGTGATATAACTCTATGTGTAACAAAGGAAACTAAATCTAGATGGGTAGGACCACCTCAGTTGCATACACCATGAAATATGGGGTCACCTTGTTGGAATTTCGAGTCATTGTCTGATAATCCCAGAGGGTGTTGGGGAGATTGTCAGGCCGGCTCTTCATATTCTGACCAACCATTTTCTATAAAATGTTAGAGGGGGTTTTGTAAAACGCCTTGATCTGTCCATTTTTCAAGCACATGATTGTGGGAGGTATGGTTAGAACGAATGTTGTACTTAGAATACAATATCTTCTACTCAAACACTTGGATGTTTTTTCCATTATCGTTGAGGACGGTGTGAGGGACTCCAAACCGGTATATGATATTGAAGCACACAAATTCAATGATATAATGGGCATTGACCTCCTTTACTTGAACTGCCTCTTAACACTTGGAAAATAAATCTGTAGTAGTTGGGATGAACCGACATTGGCGAGCTGTCGCCAGTGGATATTGACCCACGACATCGAGTCCCCAGACTTCAAGGGGAAATGAATACAAGTTAGTTTGGAGAGGCTCTGGTGGATGATGCATAATGTTAACATGAATTTGGCATTCATGACATCTTTTGGAGAACTCAATGAAATCATGGATCATGGATGGCCAAAAGTACCCCAGTCACTGAATCGGGTGAGATAGCTTCAGCCCAGTCTGGTGGGTGCCTCATTAACTAACATGATCATCCTGCATTACCTGAGAAATCATGACTCCATGGACACAATGGAAAATAACACCATCGAACCCGCACTTGTAGAGGATATGATCAACAATTGGACTATCCTGGAGAGTAAACTACAGCGCGCGGCGTCAGATTCTCTCGTGCTCGGCCTAATCTTCCAGGTGATTACTTTGTTGGAGTTATTCAACAAAATTTATCCTCCAATTAGGAACTACCTCAATCACCACATCTGAGGGACCTGGGGGTCCTAACGTGGAGGCGTCTGCGGTGAGATGCCTCACCTGTAGGTTGTCATCATCAACTGGGGAGACAAGAGCAATGACTCTCTAATGTGTCATATGGAAAATCAAGTCATCTTTCTCAGGCTTAGTAAGTGATACAGCCATTCCGGCCAGGGAATCTGCTCGACCGTTTGGAGATCGAGGGACATGAGTAACTTCTAGACAAGATGGGAACTTGGCCATTAGCTGGAGAGTGTGCTCCAACAACGGTACGAGCTCTGGATTTTTGAAGATGTACTCATCGTTGAAATTCTTTATGACTAGTTTGGAATCCACATTCACATGTAAATGGGGAACATCAATCTCACGGGCCAGCTTGAGGCCAATGATAAGAGTTAGATACTCTACCTCATTGTTGGTGCAACCTTCTGACAACAGGAATGAGTATGGAAGAATGTCATGTGCTGGGGTAATAATGACGATACCCAAGCCTGCCCTGTTGAGCCTGGGGTCATTGAACCACCTCCCGGTGGAGATTTTTGAAGAACCATTGAAGTGCATCTTCCCACAAGACATGTATTGGTCTACTAAGAGGATCGCCTCATCGGGGAAATCAAGATGAAAGGACTTGTAAGCAGGAGATGGATGGGAAACAAGGAAATTGGCCAATGCATGCACCTAAATTTCATTCTGAGTGAAAACACTGAGATCACGCTACTAGAGAATGACTTCCCAAGCAGTGAGATGACCTATCAACATGGGGTAGTTCAAAATGTACTTCAGTTGGTTTTCCCGAGACACCAGTTGTACCTCGTGGTGTTGCATGTAATGTTACAATTTCTGTACTGTGAATACCAGTGCAAGGCATCTCTTTTCGATGGGGGGGGGGGTTCTAGTCTCCATATTGAGGAGAATGTGGCTGAGGTATGAAAGGCTATTCTTCATCCCTTCATTTTTCTTATAGGCGATAAGGTTGAAAAGAGATTGTTCCTTAGCAGTCATGTAAATGATCACTGGTTTTCTGGAGATGGTTGGAATCAAGACCAAAGGCTGGAGTAGATACTGCATGATTTCCTCGATCACAGTATGACACTTTTCGTCCCATTCATATGCAGTGCCTTTCTTAATGAGCCGAGAAATGGTCTTACACTTGTCGGCTAGATTCAAAATTAATCGATGTCTGTAGATTAAGTGGCCGTGAAAAACTCAACGCTCCTGAATATTGCTCGAGGGAGGAATCTGGCTAAGGTCCTTGATCTTTTCTGGATAGATCTCGGTGCCCCAATATCTGACAATGAAGCCAAGAAATTTTTCTAAGGTTACCACGAAGGCACATTTTAATGAGTTTATCTTTTAGTGGAAGGAACGTAGGAAGACGAAAACATTCTCAAGGACTTTGAGATGGTGTTAGTGCCAATGATATTTGATCACCAGATCGTCCATGTAGCATTCCACCAATTTCCAGAGGATCTGATTGAATATGTGATACATGGCTTGCTGATAGGTGGCACCTTAATTCTTTAGGCCGAAGGGATGACTTAATTAAAAAATATACCTTATGGTTCCGTAAAGGCTGTAGACTCCTCATCCTCGGGGGCCATCCAGATCTGATTGTATCTGGAGTAACCATCCATGATATAGAGGTCTTGGAACCCAGCTGTAACATCGATCAACAATTCCATCACAGGAAGGGGAAATTCATCCTTCGGACAGTGACAATGATCATCCCAAAAGTCGACGCAAACTCTTATCTACCCATTCTATTTCCTGACGGTCATAATGTTGGCCATCCCTCTGGGGTAATGGACCTCCATAACAAAATTTTATCTTATAATCTCATCAAATATTGCCTCTACCATTGCACCAAGAGAAGGGTGCATGTTCATGGGAGGTTGTTTGAACCTGTGATGATACAGGGAGAGCAAGGAGGTGGATGGATACCTTTGGATCTAGTCCGGGAATCTCGTCATATCATCAGGTGAATACATCACGATGTATTTTTAGGATGATTACATACTTCTCTTTCTCCTTGAGGGACATGGAGGCACTGATTAACGTAGGCCTTGGATCTTCCTTGCTACTGAGGATTACCTGTACAAACTCATCAACTGCCGTGGTAACTCCCTCTTCAATGGATGGGGGAGCATCCTACAAATCCTCTTCTTCAAATTTGGAGGCGGGATCCTTAGCTGTAGGATCTTCCTATGAGTTGATAGTTCTTGAGGAGAGGCTGGTACCATCCTGAGCGGCAGTGGTCCCTGCATCGGGAGATTCTGCTACTGTTGAAACCCAAGTAATGAAGGCAGTCGATCTGATCTCATCTAGTCTTTGGTCCAAGGGGAAACACTTGATGATATCAAAGCAATAGTGGCATGTAGGTTTGAGTTGGTTAATTCTGGCTAGGCACAACATGTATGTATGACGTATTTTTGTTTCCATGGGGAAGACATCCCGATACCTTATGGGGGTATGAGGCTCCGGGATAACCTCAGCTTGATTTTCATAGGAGTACGAAGTGATCTCTCGATATCAGTTGGACTTTAGAATATACTTCCCCCATGATCCAGAGACAAGAAATCATTTCCTCATATCTGGGGTCATGGCCTCTAATCGATTGATCGAGAAGACGTAGGCATCACCCAGTCTTACCCAGGTGTCTGTTGCAACCGCAATGGGTTCAACCTCACTCGCCTGAATCTGCTGGTCCTTACTCTTGTAATAGTTAACATCCTCGTAGTGTTCATAACAAGAGGCAAAAGGTTATGTTTCACCTTGAGGCACACCCACTCAACAATTGATGGAGTACATGAGGAACTGGTGATAAGATGAGGGAACGGTCGCGTGCAGGTGGAGCCATGGTCTTCCCATAAAATCATTGCACACAATTTCTTAGCAGAAAACCATAAACTTGGTACTGGAAACTAGGCCACTGAACTAGGTCTTCTAGCGGATCTTGCCGACCGGGTTCTCCTCTGTCCTATTGTATCCATGGATTTTCATGTTGGAGTTGGTCAAGTCATTTTCAGATTACCCCAGCTTCCGCAGTGTCTGTGTCGGGATAAGGTTAATTCTGGAGACAGTTTCTACAAGAATGTGGTGAAATTTCATGCCATTGAATTGGGAGGTGATGTAAAGTGGGAGAATATGTCCCTTTATTGGGGAACCTTTATCATCTCTAGAGAGTGGGATAATGTCTTGGAATTTAGTATTCTCTATCCCTTCCACATGAAAGTTGTAGGTGGTTTCTACCTCTGTCTCAAATTGGAGGTGGATTCATAAAGCCTTGGTGAGGGCCTCACGCATATTTTCTGACTATAACAGGGCCCCGATGATGTCAAGCCTTGCTGGGATGCATGCATGGTTCTTGATAACAACATAAATCCTTACCAGGAAAGAACTTCTGCTTGCATGAGTGACTTCTGTGACAGGAGGTATGGTGGCCCCTGCAGGCTGGACCAGCATCTGACTAGTGTCGGGCATGTCCCATTGATCACTAGACGGAGCCTACAGAGTGGAAACTGGATGATGGTCGGATGACTGAGATCGTCCTGTAGTAGGGTGTGGGGGGTCGTGACTAGGTCATGTTGGCTCTTATAGATCCAGTAGCACAAATGGAAGTAGAGGCGGGCATGATGACACAAGATGAAGAGGTTGTGCATGGTGAGCTCTGCGCTGGGCCTACTTTCTGTTCATAGTGAAATGCACAGCTTGGCTGGAAGTTCCAAATGATATTCCTCGATGACCCATATGGTCGTGGCTCTTCTGATGTTTGTGTCGGATTGGGACATTGGGGAGATCCACCTTATGCTCCATGTCATCGAGAATGATGATGGGGTTGACCAACTCCACAGTGTTAACCGAAGCATATTGTTGACTATCACTCAAAGATTCATCCACTTCTGGGTGTATTCTAGGAGGAATATTCCACTCAGAGGGCATGAAGTCACCGAGTGTAGGGGATGACGATGGTATCAACGTGGGAAATTTCTTTCCCTTGCTCCGCTGATGTTTACACATCTCGGAAGAGGTCGGTTGAGACGATGATGTAGAAGTCGTGGTTGTGGCTTCTAAAGGATCTAGCCAATTAAGGCATGCATAAATGAATCCATGGGAATAGGGGACTAGTTGGCGAGCCATCCAATCATCATTTGTCTAGGACCCACGGTTAGAAACCTATTTCCACTCACCTTTGTTGTCGATGTTCCTATCTGGCCTTACGAAAATACATGCCACTTGTGCAAGAGATGGGCCCAACCTGACTTTGTTTTTATTGACCCGGTCATGATGATAATATTTCAACACATATCACTACTTGAGGGTGTTCCCCATGAACCAGTGATAGGGGAAGTAGTTGGGGAGATCAGTGAGATTGCCTCTTCTGGCCTTCTGCACTCAGGAAAACGCACAATCCCTTGTTCCAAGGCACTTCGGTAATAGTGAGGGGCCTGATTCTCTTAGAATGATTAGGTCTAGATTCTTCTATCCAGAATGGGGGCCAATGGAGCCTAACCTTGACGGGGGGAAGAAGGAGCCTGTTGAGGAGGTGGGTCCTGATTATCCCCACTTGGTGGTCACGATGCATTATGTCAGGGCACATGCTGATTCTGAGGGGGCAGTCGTTGGGCTTGAGGGTATGCCTATGGGGGAGGGAATATGTGAGGTTATGGAGGTAGCTCAAATGGTAACAATTCTAGATGTATTGGATCCTCTATTTGGGCCACTGTGGCGTGACCAGTTCTGACATCCCTTATCACAGGAATTGCAAGAGGCGATGAATGTGCCTGGACGACATGTTACAGGGTTTCTTCCAAGCGCTGGGTCTTATCATAGAAGTCTCAAAATCCTCCAATATAGTTCTGGGTGATAAAATTGGGAACTGGTTCCTTCATAACATTTCTTACACACATCATCAGTAATTTCTCTTTGTACATTGGCATGTCAAGGGAGTAGGTGAGTCCTTTCCACCGGGCGACAAAGTCGATGATGAGCTCTTCAGGCCTCTTCATTCACTTGAAGAGGTCTGCGATACTCTTCTTCCATGTTGTGGAGTGGAACTGGTAAAGTAATTTCCTATGGAGGTCCTCCCAGCTTGATACTGATCCGATGGGGATCTGGTTGTACCAGACAAATGCAGGCCCCTCCAATGTCTTCCCAAAACATCGGAGCTTGGCGGCCTCCTACTGCGCTGTAGTCCCTGACATGGTCCCACACCATGAGGTGAAGTGGTAAAGATTTTGTGGCAGGTCACTTGTCCCACTAAAGGGGAAAATGGTGGGATTCCCACACCTAGAGGTGTCAGCATATTATCCACCCAAGCTGGGTATGGGTTGCCATCTGGTGGGATTTCCACCTGTCACGTTTCCAACCACTCAAGGTGGGCAATGAGTACTGCCATTGGATCATCTGGGTGGGGTTACCAGTCTTGATGGGGATCTCTAAGAACAAGAGCAATGGAAGGTTTTCAACATGGTAATAAGGCCTAGCGGCTCATGGAGGGGCTGGTGGCATGACAATCGGGGCAGTTGGGGGAACAAGAGTTGGGTCCCTTAGACTGTAATGTTGTTTTGGAGGGTTTGGCATGACATACCACACCCTCTTGTCATATGTTGTAGCTTTAACCCTGTCTGTAGGGGTAGGATAGTCAGGGTCACCTGGAGGTAGCTCGTCGAGGGGAAGTACTCCCTACCCCTACTTCCCTGGCCTACGATTGCTGTAGTCTTGACGTTGTTCCGCAACATGTTCAGCTATGAGGTCATCAACAAAAATTTTATATTTGGAAAGTTGTTGGCGCAACACGTCCTTCCTAGGGTCCTCCTTCATATTTTACACTAAGGTGAACAGTTTTGAGGTTTTGGCAGCTCTAAGATTCTCTTTACACTTACTATGATTTCACCAAAGGACCAATGCCTCGGTGGGTGCAGGGAGACCTAGCGGGCTCCTCTGTTGACTAGTAACACTCCACGTGTGGTCTAGTATTTGTGGAATTCCTTTAGGTGGAGGTCACTGTCTAGGAGATCCAGAACGTTTTTATCTTGCAATAGGATGGCCTTGTTGATCGTAACTCTACCTGGGTGGATGTCCTCGATATTGCCTAGCGAGTCGGGTTGTCGTTAGATAATACTAATGAGGAGGGCAGCATACTTCCCCAAGACTCAAATTTTCACGTGTTGGGAAGCCTCCTTTATAATATTGTAGAGTACCTTGAAACTCTGACTGCATTGTTGTGGAAGTGCCTTACAGTGGCTTGGTGACTCAGGGTGCTTGGTCACAGGTAGTTCGGCCAAATCATCTATATGACATTGCTTTCCATTGCCTTCAAAATGAATTTGGCTCCAGGATAAACCACTTGTTGTTGATGAAGGAGGTTGTACATCGCCCAGAGGGTTTTTCTGAAACAGTCATCTTCTTCTAGGGTGAGGGATTCCGGTGCGCAGAAATTCGGTGCTGCCACGGGCAAGAACATCTCGGTGAAGTGGCTTGCTACAAGGATATTCCATAAGCTCCACAGCATGGATTTTGGGTCTGGCCCTTCATTACCCCACTCATCAATTGGAGGCAGCTGAGGAACTGGATGTGGTACTGTGGCAGACTGTTGGCACGACAAGCTGAGAGGTGGGGAATATGGCCAATGGGCTGACTGGCCGCCGAATCTCGGGCTATCCTCCAATGAGTGTAGCGACTTAGAAACAACAACATGGTTGGATGGGATGATGGTTGTAGTTCCTGGCGTAGGGGATGGGGCTACTAACAATAGGCTTTAGTGAAGATCTCCCTCCATTGGTCCCCAGAATAGCTCTCTGTGAACTCTAGTCAAAGTAGAGAGTGATTCTGGTGATGATGGTAGTCATTTCACGACTGTAACCTATGTGGTTGACCTATTTTATTCTTCCTGGATATAACTATAGATGGTGGAGGGAATCTAATGGACCTCACATTTTGAAAGTACTTGGATGATTCATATCGTTCTAGCCTTATCCCTTGACTTGGAGGAGCGAGGGGAGTGTTCCCACGATGAGTTGTATTCCACATCAGAGTCTGAGAAGCAGGCTGATTTGATCTCTGTCCAGACCTTCCTCAAAATCTTCTTATGGTGGCAATGACCCACCTTCCTGCCCACGGATAGCTCGTTGGGACAGGGAATATTCCTTACACGAGGAGTTACTTCTTTCATACTGGTGCTGGGGTGGGGAGGGTTACGACCTTAGTAAGCTGGGGTGCGAGGAGCACTGGGAATAATATCAAAGGGGACACCAGGAGGACCTCTGTGGGAAGTGTTGGAGCGAGTAACACCTCGCCTTGAACTGGTAGAAGCATGGGGGGACCTCCATGCTTGTTTTCCCTGGTGACATCAGACTGAGTAATGACCCCATACTATTCAATCTTAACACGGGTAGGACCTTCGTGCTAGGCGCTGGTGAGGTGAAGCCAGCCCCCACTCCTCTGATTTCAAGGGTGATGAGGTCCTTCTCCAACTACTACATGGACACAAGGAGGGTCCCCACCTTGAAGAGTGACTGGATGTGCAACGTCCCCATACCAACAATAAGTTATGGGAGGAATGAATCCATATATACTTTGGTGGGCACGGGAGAGACGTCTGTACCGAGCGTCACTGTTATAGGTAGGTTCCTCATTTAGACTAAAGGAGGCATGGGATGGACCTCCATACTGATCATGGAATAAGGTAATTTCTACATTCTCCATGGTAGTGGAATGTGGAGGACCTCCGTACAGGGATTCGTTGCCACATGCTAGTCTGCGGCGGCCACTGCCTGTGTCGGAGACCCAGAGATTCGACATAGCCTACCCGTGGGGTGGTTGGGGCCCCGATCTAGGCCGAGCGTTTGAATGTCCCTATTCAGCACACACAGGGAGTTGGTGGTATGCGTCATTGGTGGCTCGGGCCATATTAGCCGCTGACGTTGACACCCTATGGCGGGAATCCACTTAGGCTTGTGCTTGATGCAGGCGTCATGTTAGACGGACTAGAGCTGGTGCTACACGTACATGGATTACCTGCTCCTCGGCCAGTATGACATGGTGGTAGTGCTGATGTGGCTTGGTTGGATCCCTTTCTGGGTGCCCCTAGAAGGGGATCTAGGCTGGGCTAACCCAAATATCCCTTTCCTCGCTGGCATATGGCAAGGATTCGTCGAAGTGTTCAGGGGAAAATCTAATGAAATTTTTAAATGTTGGAGTGGTGAGAATTGGCTTCCTATTCCTCCCTTGGGGGTGGTGTTGACGATGTGGCATAGATGCCTCTAAATCAAGGCTTTCAATATCTTGAGTCGAGATAATACCCTCCTCCTCATACCTGTTTATGTGGTCATTGATCACCCTCCATTAAACAAACTTCGATGGGGAGATGGGGCATGGGAGCCCCATGTTCATTGGTGTTGAGGATGTTGTTAAAGAGGTGGAGCCACATGGGACTGCCACGTCGGCACTTCGCCTTCCCCTTCATTGGTGGTCAGGTGGTGATCAAGTTCCGGGTGTAGCATCTTGGTTTCTGAAAACAGGGAGATTAAGACATCAGTGCTGAATGAAAAAAGAACCAATGACTAGTGAGACAGTGCCATCCCATACTCCATTATCGGTAAGAGGGGTACACAATGACAATATCGCAGATCATGATGTACAACCATTTATTCCCCCAACTTCTGGTGAGTTTCACGCCATGCCCGCTATTTTCTTAGTAGGACCTGGTGCCGGATAGCTGGATCTGATGAAATCCTAATCCAATAATGTCTTGAACACACCTAATATCCATCCTGGGGATATGAAACTCACATCGGCTTCACTATTTCTATTTCTTATGCTTTGGTCAGGGTGTGCGCGTTCGTCTCATTGGGGGATGGTGGCACTGTTTTGTCACCCTGCATTCCCACTTTCTGATGGTGGGCGGAAACCATTCCTTGTTTAGGGATGTCTGCTCCATGATCGAAATTGGATTATGGGATGTCGTTTCTTCCTTTCGTGGATTCATCCTCGTAAATCATCAACAAGTCTGATCGTCCCTTATATATTTAAGAAGTTTTTCGTGATACTCCTCCCAGTTTCATATCATCATGGACACCAATTAATAAAACATCATCAGTCAGGACATTCCAAAGGTTCCGGTCCGGGATGAAACTTTTGGTCAGGGGAGTAGTCATGCTGGACATCACTAGTGTGTCTTCACGCTAGGAAACTATAGCATCTGGGTATCTTCCCTTATTATAGGAGTTATCAAGGGGGCAGAAGCCTGAGGCATCCCATGTCGAACACGAGGAATCATATTCCATAGGCATGTATCTGAGTTTTTACTCAGATTCCCGTGTTTATCATAGGGTATCCTAGAGGATTAACATCTATCGGAGACGAATCAGACTAATCGGAACACTAGTTAATGTGGATCAGATGGGTGCAACCTATAATGGGAACACTGATGTTGGGGACTACGTGCGGTTAGATTTTTGATAGTTGTTGAGGAAAATGGGGAATAAGGTGGCATGATCCCACTGGGATATGGTATCCAAGGTAAGAATTAGGATGAATGCTGGAGGGTTTCATGAAGTAGGTGGATAATGAGATGGGGTTGACTTGTGGAAAAAGGTGATGTAGGGTTTCAGCCTTGAAGATGCCTCATATCTATCCCCATGGTAGAGAATCATTGTCTATGTAGTTCAATCTAATGACAACTTATTTCCAATTGGGGATTTCTGCGGCTTACCACTGGATGGTAGATCACAACAGCTTACTGCTGGCTGTGGTGACAATGGCTTACCGCTGGACGGGGTGACAACGAATTACCACAGAACGGGGTCGAACCTCAAGGAGGCTTCTTATGTACCTTATCAATGATTCAAGGATCAAACCCATGTAGTTACCATGGGATGGGGGTCGTTTAACTGACGTGGAGGAGGTCCTGTGATCCAATGGTTGTTGGTCTTGAACCTCTGTGAGGATTCTTACCTACCATGCCTTAGCAAGGATAAATGTCCCCTAGTTCAGGATGGGTTTGATGAACCGACGTGAAGATGGTCGGGTCCAGTGGTTGTTGGGATTGAATCTCTAGGATTCTTCCTACATACCCCTCCTTGGCAATGATCAAATACCTCATAGTTTAGGTGGAGTGTGAAAGTGGCATGAAGGGAGTCACAATGATTGTGTGTTGGACTTGAACCTCAAGGACGCTTCCTATATACATTCTCTTAGCATGGATAAAAGTCCCCGTAGTTCGGGATGAAGTGGGTGAACCTACATGAAGGAGGTAGGAGCAACCGGATGTTGGGCTTGAACCTTAGAGAGGATTCCTACGTACCTTTCTATGGTAAGGATGAAAGTCCTTGTCGTTCAGGATGGAGTGGGTGAGCCGATGTGAAGGGGGTTGGAGCCACCAGGTGTTGGGCTTGAATCTCAGGAAGGATTCCTATGTACCTTTCATTTCTGTGGATCAATGTCCTCATAGTTCGGGATAGGGTTGTGGGCATACACTCAAGGCTTCCTAGATAGGATGTCAGGGCCGATGCTTTCTCTAAGCCCACACGAGTCATGCTCGATGTCAGAAACAAGAGATAGAAAATAAATGATTATCACATCGAGAAAGGTGCGTTTTTTGTATGTATACTCGGGCCACACATGGTTGCCGGCCAAAATGGGAAACCGGGGCTATGTGTTGTTAGCAGCCCAAGTGATGGAGATTGGGACTTACTCCAGGAGGGAGGCCCTGGTGGTGAAAAATCCTAGAGGGGGAGGGATTTTTCACCAAAGAAAAGAGGAGTATGAGGGGTGATACCTTCTGCAAGGAATGCTAGGGGCTTTGATTCATGCTCAAATTTACCCAAAAGAAGAAGGTCGGACGGTCCTTGTAGTCTACTTTGGGTTGTCGAATCCTCAAAGACCTAAGAAGTACCAATAGACACGTGCATTCTAAGGATTGTTTTGGGATATGTAGTGGCCCAATTAGGTTGATTTAAGATGGGTTTAAAATATCACTAATAGATTTAAGTTAATTCAAATTAAGGTAATGAGTTTATCCAAGGTTATCACTTAGGGTGGATTGGATGAATTCCTTTTTTAATGATTTCAAATTCTTATAAATGAGATGGATTCATTTAAGAATATCAAACGAAATAATCACTTACTGGTTTAATGCCTACACACCCTAATACTAATCACTGATACACTGGAAGGATCAAATTTTTGAGCACTCCAAGGTAGAGGTTCGTATTAACACTTGAAACGTGTGACATTAAATTCAATAAGGATGAAGTGGTTTTAAAATCATCAAATAAAAATCTCATTTAAATGAAATGATTAGCCATTAATGGGGTGATAAATAAAATCCAATCCAGCCCCTTACTACTCCGTTGGATAAACCCATAAAAGAGTTAGCCCTCCATTGATGACATGTCTTCGAAGGAAGCGGGAATTATACTTACAAGGGTGGAATTATAGAAGTAAAAACAACAACAAAAATCAATCACTCTTCCGTTGTGTGATAAATATCACAAGGTATGGTGTGAATAAATTAAAACCTCGAACCAATGGTATTAACTTGATAAGTAGGAGAACATAATAAGAGTAAAGAATGAACTTTTATTATGAATTTAAGGTGAATTAAACAACTTACATGAGAAATAAATGTGATTACAAACACAAAGCGGCAGCATAACACTACAATGAAACCAATCACCAAATATCCTTCAATCCTAAAACACCACTACGTTTAATAGGAATTTTTGATACCTTGGTTCGAGCCTCCAATAGTCCATGTCTCCTCAATTAATTTTTGTAGGCCACAGGTGACTGGAAAGTAAGGGAGGGTTGATTTTTCCACCCTTGACCCGAGGTGGCAGCCATCTTTATTTCACCGAACAGACGTGCTGGTACGAATTTATAGATGGCCGAATCAGAGTGGCCCATAGAAGGAGAAAATGGATCACCGGATGTCTTCTAACCGCCTCTAAAATTTGGTCACATTTGGAGTTTTGGATTCCGATATATGATCATATTAATCGGCTGTTTTTCTGGGACGCAGAATCTGGCCCAAAATTTTATCTCTAACATGGGATGCCTAAATAGACACAGTGGAGTCATAATTTGCATTGGATCCTGCAGTTTTATATGTTCCTATACATGTATTCTAGCATGCTATGAAATTTGGGACTAATTGGTCCTATATGTTGGGCCCTACATTCTCATCAGTGGGCTGGTGTCAAATCTTCCTTCTTTAGAATTGCTTCCTTTCATTGCCAAATATCTCCATCATCCTTTATGAATCATTCATTAATCCTTTAATGAAAAGGTTTCATATTTAAGTGAATATACATTTCAAAAGAATATAAAATTAAAATATATATATTTATATTCTTTAAATTAGATGAATCATTTGGTACTTCAAATGATGTAAAAAAATGTAACACATAATAGTGAATTTTAAGGTAATATAATCATAATGTGAAATGATGTTCAAATTGTAAAATTCACTAAATTGGAGTTTATGAATGAAAAAGAACATGAATATTATGTATATTGACAATGAATATTAGCCTCATTTACTGGCTAATCACACCACACAACTTGAGTTTTTCTAGTCCCTAGCAAAATATATGACAATAATATGAAATTTGAATTCCCTTTTCCAAAAATATTTTAATACACAATGATCAACAGAAACCCATATACCAAAAAATCATGAAACCCATCAATATATTTTAATACAAGATAGTTTCATAAGCATATCTCAATCAGAAGACCATTTTTTTGTTCAAATTCATCGCCATATTTCATCCAATATCAATTAAGTATGAGGATGTGTTGTGCATCACAATAGACATGGGGGGTTCATATTTATTCAAGGGGGAAATGAAGGAAGCACTAGGTGGAATCACATTTCATTATTAAGACGAGTATTCAATTTTTTTAACAGTATTATTTTTTCTTTGATTTTTTTTGCAATTTTTCCAAGGTAATTGAAATTGCACCCAATAGAGTCAACCCTTGTAGCGAGACTTTGCCGATGACTCCTAGGATCAAGGACCTTAGGGAACCAAGTGAATCCCAAATAATTGGTCATCATCTTGAGTAAACTCAGTCAAAAACAAATTCAAATAACCAAAAATAGATATAAAATTATTAACTATGGGCCAGACAACTATGGAGTCACGATCCCACTCATTAGGTCATTTCATTGCTCTACGCGCATTTTTTTTTTGAATACTCATATTAAACTAAAATGATCACCATAACTATGCTATTTATTTAGGGGACCCCATGAAATCAAACTAATACACCACTATCCAAAGGATGTGCATTGTGATCTTTTTTTTGATGAAAATATAAACGATGAAATATAACATTGGACAACCACACTTTCCAAAATCTATGCTCATGAAATAATGAAAGGATTAAAATCAGAATCGGGGCATGCTAAATTATTTGATATTCAATTTCAAATTGTGTAATGTGTATTACCATGTTCAATGTTAATTGAATTTTTCCTTCAATTTACACTTTTTTTTTCAAATCATTCATTTTTTCGACCCAAAATCATTTTTTTATTTTATCCCCCCCCCAACATAAAACAACACTGTCCATAATGCTTAAGGAAAAGAAAATTTAAAAGGGGGTATAGGTAGAGAATGAAAGTTAAAAATGGAAATTGAAAATGAGGATCATGGAATGAAGTCACCTGGTGGTTGAAGTTGAAATTCTTGCGGCTCCCTTTTATTCCTTTGATATCCATGTCACTTGTAGAGTTCCCTAGTTGAAAAAAACAAAACAAAACAAAACAAAACAATATATATATTTTTATATTTATATATTTATAAAATAAAGAAAGTAAAATATAAGAATATATATAAAAATTATAGAATAAGGAATCAAAAAAAGTCGTGGGTCAGTGGTAAGCACACTCCCCTGTCTCCCTTCGATCCCGAGTTCAAATTCATGCAGCTTCGCCGGTTGTGACGGGGTTTTCCCCACAACCCCCAACGTGTCCCTTTTTATTATTATTATTATATTTTTATTTTATTTTATTTTTGTATTTTTATTTTAACCTACAAACACATTAAATAACAAACTGATTATACATTTTATTCTTTTAAATTTTTGGATAAGGCATTACTCAAGGATGACACCACGTGACACAGATGAGTATGGTGCTCCCCATTCATACCCTTCTATACTCATAATAGAAAAACAGGTCAACATTCTATTTCTTTTAAATATAAAAAAAAGTTTAATTATTCTTATTTAAAACATAAAGTTGTTTAAAACAACAAAATGATAGGAAACTTGAAAACCATGGGTTGCCACCCATGAAGTGCTTTGTTTAATGTCGTTAGCCCGACATGGATCCTAAATCTATCAATTTTTTCATGGTTCATAGATTGGCTCAATTAACTCAACCTCTATTTCCTGTTTATTGAATGATTCAATGAATGGTTTTAACCTTTGACCATTGACCTTGAAAATGTAATAACTTGTGGGATCTTGAATCTCTACTGCCCCATGGGGGTACACATGATGCACTATGAATGGTCCTGACCATCTAGACCTTACCTTTCTCGGGTGTAAATGATGTTTTGAACTATACAAGAGAACAAGTTTTCCCGGTTGAAAATGTTTGACCTTGATATTCCTAGATTTTTAGGCTTTAACTCTTGCTTTATTGATCCTTGAATTTTCATAAGCCTCCATCCTTAATTCCTCCAGTTCATGGGGATCTAATTTCCTTTTTTGTTCTGCCCAATTAGAGGTCATAATCCATTTTCTTAATTTCCCAAAAGTCCTTGTGCTCAATTTCTAAAGGTAAATGGCATTCTTTTCCATAAACCAAGCTATATGGTGACATTCATAGGATGGTTTTGAATGTTGTTCAATAACCCAAAGGGCATGCAAGAGTTTCCCAGACAACTCTTTCCTAGAAGGATTGACAGTTTTCTCAAGAATTTGTTTGATTTCACGATTGGCTAACTCAGCTTGACCATTGGTCTGTGGGTGGTAAGCAGTGGACACTTTGTGAAAAATTCCATATTTTTCCATGAGTGGTGAGAATGGATGATTGAAAAAATGAGTTCCAAGATCACTAATGATAGCCCTAGGAATTCCAAATCTAGAGAATATGTTTTCCTTGAGAAATCTAATCACAGTTTGATGATCATTGGATTTTGTAGGAATGGACTCAACCCATTTGGAGACATAATCGATAGCTAAGAGAATCTAAAGATATCGCCTAGATTTTGGGATGGGACCCATGAAATAAATTCTCCAACTGTCAAATATTTCAACCACTACGATGGGAGTGAGTGGCATTTTATTCCTTTTCGTGATGGACCCTAATTGTTGACACCTAGGAAATCTTTGAAAAAATGTGTAGGAGTCCCTTGAGAGGGTGGGCCAGAAAATAACACATTGAAGAATCTTAGAAGATGTTTTATTAGAGGAAAAGTGACCTCCACATGCCTCACTATGATAGAATTTAAGGATAGACTCTTGTTCAGATTCTAGGACACACCTTCTAATGACTTGGTCAGGGCAGAACTTATAGAGGTATGGATCATCAAACACCTAGTGCCTAACATCAAAAAGGAATTTCCTTCGAGCTTGAGTCCCTATGAATTTTGGAATTACTCCTGTAACTAAGAAATTGGCTATGTCATCATACCAAGGCAGTCACTCATAGAGTATAGGTGTTCATCAGGAAATGAATTATACATAGAACGGTGATTAGAGTTGTCTTTGAATTCCATCCCAGAGAGGTGATCATCTACAAAATTTTCAATTCCCTTTTTATCCTTGATTGTGAGCTAAAATTCTTGTAATAGAAGGACCCACCTAATCAATCTAGCCTTAGCATCTTGTTTTTGGAAGATGTATTTTAGTGCGGGATGGATTGTGAAAGCATAGATGGGGGATCCTAAAAGGTAGTACATAAACTTCTCTAAGGAAAACACAATAGCATGTAACTCCTTTTCAGTGGTGGTGTGGTTGATTTGGGCATCATTTAAGGTTTTTCTTGCATAATAAATGACATAAAGAGTTTTATCACAACGTTGTCCTAACAATGCTCCGACAGAAAACTCACAATCATCACAAATAATTTCGAAAGGAAGGTTCCAATTTGGAGATTTCATAATGGGATGAGAGGTGAGAGAGGATATTAGGGTTGAGAATGAACCCTCATATCTTTCTGTCCAAACAAATGGAGAATCCTTTACTAGGAGATCACAAAGGGGATCTGAGATTGATCTAATGTCCTTGATGAATCTTCTATAAAAACGAGCATGTTCTAAGAAACACCTCACTTCCTTGATAGTTTTGGGTGATTGAAGGTGAAAAATGATGTCAACCATGGCATTAACAACTTCAATCCCCCTACCTGAGACCAGATGGCCTAGAACTAGTCCCTATTTAAACATGAAATGGAATTTTTCCTAGTTTAGGACTAGATTTTTTTCTTCACATCTTGACAAGACACTTTCTACATTCCAGACATCCCTCAAAAGTATCCCCAAACATAGAGAAGTCATCCATGAAGAACTCTAGAAAATCCCCTACTATGTTTGGGAAGATTCCCATTATGCACCACTGGAAGGTTCCAGGGGCATTGCATAAACCAAAGGGCATGCGTTTGAAGGTAAATATACCAAATGGACATGTGAATGTAGTCTTCCATTGATCCTATAGGGAGACCTCAATTTGATTGTACCCCGAGTACCCATCTATGAAACAGTAGAAGACATGGCCCACCACTCTCTCAAGGACATGGTCAATGAATGGTAAGGGGAAATGGTCCTTCTTGGTGAATGAGTTTAGATTCCTATAGTTGATGTAGACCCTCCATCCACTACTCTCCCTTGTAAGAAGAATCTCTCCATCCTCATTGGTTATCACTGTGATTCTAGCCTTTTTTGGAACCACTTGGATTCGGCTCACCCACTCACTCTCATCTATGGGATAGATGATACTAGCTTCTAACAATTTTAGAAGTTCTTTCCTTACTACATCCATCAGATTAGGATTGATTCATCATTGAGGTTGACGACATGGATTTGAATAAGATTATAGAACTATCCTATGATTCCCAACAAGTGGGATAACCCTTGTAATATCAGATAGGGTCAAACCAATTGCTTTCTAATGTTTATTAAAGGCATCTAGAAGCATCCACTCCTGATTTGATTCAAGGGAAGAAAAAATTACAATAGTATTTGTTTGATTTTCCCCTAGGAAGGCATACTTTAGTGCAACATGGAGTTCCTTCAATTCAAGATTAGGATGGTTCATAAATTCAGCAGAAGATTGGGACATTGGATCAAGATAAATTTTATTTCCTTATGTTTTAGATAGTATTGATTCCCCACATGTATAATTTTCATCTACTAGATTGGACTGATCCTATTTAGGGAAGGAAGTTGGAGTGGTCTCCATGAAAGTGGTTTCCCGAAAGGTTTCATTGATTGTTTGACATAAGAATTATCATAAGATCAATTTGAAAATGATTCAAGCCAAGGAGATAAAATTACTTCATGTGAACAAAGGAAATCAATCTCATCCTGACTTAAACATTCATCAAATATTCCTTGATGTTCTATGGATTCATTTTCAATGCTTCCTATCATTTTTACTTCATTAATTTTCTCGGCATCCCCTATTTCCAATGACAGATGTGGGTTGGAGCTCTTCTAGACCTAACTAGCAGTACACAACATATGGAATGAGATTTACACTAGAACCTAGGTCACACAAGTCCTTGATAACTTTATCTCTCCTAGTTCAACATTGATGTAAGGGAAACCTGGGTCTTTCAACTTAGAAGGAATGGTCCCTTGAATGGTGGTACTCACATTATCAGCTAAAAGGACTTGGTTTTCCTGTGAAAATTTTCTTTTAAAAGTGCACAATTCCTTAAGGTATATTGATTAGGAAGGTATGTTTTTGATGGCATCACAGAGGGGAATGTTCAACTTGACTTGTGAGAAGATTTCCCTCAATGTTTCACTCAGTTCAGGCTTGGTTTTCCCTCTGATTCTTTGAGGAAATAGTGCAGGATGTGGGGTTGTTTGTTAAAGAGTTGTTTCTTTGAAAATGTTATCATGTTTTTCAATTTGATCATTTGGTTCATTTGAATTTTCATCCAGGTTTGAATCTTCATGGGGGTTTTGAATTAGTTGTTCAAGTTTCTCAATTGATTTCCCACTTCTTAAAATAGTCACAACCTTTAGTTGTTCATGAGTTGTTTGAGTACAACTTGACTCTACCCTTGAATTTGAGGATGGCACGGCCTGAGTAGGCATGGGTTCCTTTCCAGTTTTGATGGTTTTAAGTTCTTGTTTTAGGGATGAGACTTACGAGTTCATCCTTTCCATTTTTTTCACAGTTGTACTAGTAGGGTTTTTGCAACAGTTTGGGTTGGTGCCTGAGAAGATTGGTTTATCCCAGGGGGATATTTTGGAGGTGGGATGGTTTGTTGAAAATGGATCGGTGGTAGCTGGTATTGGATAGGTTGGGTTTGGAACTAGTTATGGGTTTGGTAGTTCAGATGGGGGTAAGGATTTTTTTTTCCCTGTGGTTGGCAAGGTTTTTGGTTATCTTTCCAGCGGAAGCCTGAGTGGTCATTATACCTTGGATTGAAGTTGTTTTGGTATTGAGGTTTTTAAAAGTTCAAAGAATTTACTTCCACTTGGAATCTTCCTAAAACAACATATTTGATGGATGTAATGGTTGGGCAGTTTTCTCTCTTATGGTAATGTTTGTCACAAATTGTGCAAACAGGGTCAACGGTTTGGATTTCATGGACTTTCCTAAGGTCTATCTCTTCAGCCTTCCTATAGAATGCTGAGAGTTTATCCCTAAGTCTTTCCTCTTCTCTAATTGTTTGAATTCTAGTATTTCTTTGTGGACATTCAGAATAAGGTGAAGTTCCCCATGTTTGGTTTTGTTCAAAAAGGATTTCTAGATACTCATAAGCATCATTTGGGTCTTTTTTTAAAGGTTCCATTAGACATCATGTCAATGAATTGTTTGTTCCCCAGACCCAACCCTTCATATAAAATTCTCACTTTTTCAGGAATAGAAAAACCATGGTGTAGAACCATGTTTAGAGTGTGTTTGAAACATTCCCATGTTTCACAGAATGACTCTGCCTCTTTTTCAAAAAAGGTTGGTATACTCTTTTTAAGTGCAATTATTTTGTGGTGGGGAAAGTATTTCTTGTAGAATTATCTTTATAGTTGGTCCCAAAAGTTTATGGATGATGGTCTCAAATTGTTTAGCCAATTTTTAGCTCGAGCCTTTATAGAAAATGGAAATATTCTCCTCTTATCTGATTCTTGTTGATGTGGGGGACACGTGGTTTCTACGATGTCATTGAACTCCTTAATGTGAAGGTAGGGCATCTCGGACTCCATTCCATGGAATGTGGGAAGATGGTTTAGGACATGGGGTTTAAAGATGTAGATTAAATCTCCTAGTGAATTTTTTCTAATGCATGAGGGTGCATTGGTCCAGGAAGGTGGGAGGTAGTCATTCATGGTTTGATCAGTTGCATTCCCCAAGTTTGGGGATACCTCATTTGGGTTTCTATTTTCTTTTCCACCCGGGTTTATGAGTTGGTTTCTTTGAAGACATTCCATTGAAATTGGCCAAATTTTGGAATCTAGAGTATTCGGAAGATTAAGATCTAATGGAATGTGTTCCATTGGTGTACTTGAATCCCCAACCCCAGGACTACCCACCCTAACTAGACGGTTTGATTGATCGCGGGTGTAGGCGGACATGCGCCAAAAGAAAAAAAAACAAGAAATGGAAAAGATAAGAGAATTTGGATTAGAAAATAAGAAATGGGGGAGAATAGAATGGGTGTTTAGAATACATACTTGGGTCCCCAGAAATGACAACAAAATTTGATTAATGCTCAAATTTACCCAAAAGAAGAAGGTAGGACAGTCCTTGTAGTCTAGTTTGGGTTGTCGAATCCTCAGAAACCTAAGAAGAACCTACAGAAACGTGCATTCTATGGATTTTTTTGTCTATGAAGTGGCCAAATTAGGTTGATTTAATATGGTTTTAAAGGATAACTAACAGATATAAGTTAATTCAAATTAAGGTAATGAGTTGATCCTAGGTTATCGTTGAGGGTGGATTGGATGAATTCCTTTTTTAATGATTTTAATTTCTTATAATTGAGATGGATTAATTTAAGAAGATCAAAAAAAAAATCATCACTTACTTGATTCATACCTACACAACCTAATACTAACCACCTATACATTTGATGGATTAATGTTTTGTGCACTCCAAGGTAGAGGTTCGTATTAGCACTTGAAATGTGTGACCATAAATTCAGTAAGGATGAATAGGTTTTAAAATCATCAAACAAAAATATCATTTAAGAGAAGTGATTAGCCATTAATGGAGTGATAAATAACATCAAATCCTGCCCATTGCTACTCCCTTGGATCAACCCATAAAATAGTTATCCCTCCATTGATGACATGTCTTCAAAGGAAGCGGGAAGTAGACTTACGAGGGTGGAATTAAAGAAGTAGAAACAACAACAAAATTTGATCAATCCTACGTTGTATGATAAATATCACAAGGTATGGTGTGAATAAATTCACACCTTGAACCAAAGTTATCAACGTGATAAGTATTAGAATAGAATAAGAGTAAAGGATGAACTTTTATTAAGAAACTAAGGTGAATTAATCAACTTACATGAGAAAGAAATGTGATTACAAACACAAAGCGGCAGCATAACACTACAATGAAACCAAGCACCAAAGATCCTTCAATCCTCAAACACCACTAACTTAAATAGGAATATTGAGCCCTTGGGTCGATTTGTCTCCTCAATTAATTTTGTCAGGCCATAGGTGGGAGGAATGTAAGGGAGATTTGATTTTTCCACCCTTGACCCGAGGTGGCAGCCAGCTTTACTTTACTGAACAGACGCATTTGGAAGTCCTTCTATATGTCCAAATAAGAGTGGGACATAGATATATACAATGCATCCCAGGATGTCCTCTAACCTCTGGTAAAATTTGGGCCCATTTTGAGTTGTGGATTCCGAGATATGATCATATTAGTGGGCTGTTTTTATAGGCCACAGAATCTGGCCCAGAATTTTATCTCTATATTGGGACGCACAAATGGACCCCATGGAGGACGAATTATCATTAGATCCTGAAGATTTATTTGTTCCTATACACGTCTTATAGAATCCCACGAAATTTGGGATTCATTGGGACTGTACGTTGGGCTCCACATTCTCATCAGTGGGCTGGTGTCCAATCTGACTTCTCCAGAATTGATTCCTTTCACTGCCAAATATCTCCATCAGCCTTTATGAATCTTTCATTGATCCTTTAATGAAAAATGTTCATATTTAAGTGAATATATAGTTCATAAAAATATAAATTTTTAATATTTATAATTAGATTCCTGAAAATTAGATGAATCATTGTGTACTTCAAATGATGTTAAAAAATGTACCGCATAATAGTGCATTTTAAGAAGGTATTATAATCATAATGTGAAATGATGTTCAAAGTGTAAAATGAACTAAAATAGTGTTTATGAATATAAAATAACATGATTATTATGTATATTAACAATGAATATTATCCTCATTTAGTGGCTAATCAGGCTTACAACAGGGTGGGTTCCCTTTCCCCGTGGATGAATGCCGCTCCGATATAGAGGATGTCATTCCAAGTGAGTAATGATTTCACTCTTTTGGAGATTAGTGGGCGTAGATAATGTCAGAGATGGGGAACCCCACATGCGAGGCATGGGGAGAGTTCACAATTTAATGTCTTTTGATGAGGACAAAGGTTATTGGCAGTTTAATGTCCTGCTACTCCGATGAGGCGGGTTCACTCCTTACCCCTGTGACTTACACAACCTGAACCCTCTACACCATGGGGATGATAAGGGATAGCCAATTCCATGGTCAGAGGGTGTCGTGAGGTTATCCCACTGGGGGTCCAGGTAAGAGTGGAAATCTGAAGAATCAATAGGCGTTAGCGTGGCTCTATGAAGAAAAATAAGGCTAAGCCACACAATGGGTAGTATTGTCCAAGGGACATTAAAATTGCTTTGTGAAAACCTAAAGGGATGCATGGTAAAAGGAGTTTTGGAGAGGAGGGTTTGATATGTAGAATCCTTATGAAGCTCTGGCACTCCATAAAGTGGAAGGGCTTCATAAAGGGATGATCTTAGTGAAGTTAAGTCTCCTAGCCTTGGCATATGGCATATGTGCATATGGGAGGAGCTTCGTGAAGTGGAACGGCATTCATGAAGAAATGCCCTGTGAAGCAAGGGTGCCTCACGAGGTAAGGTATTGTGAACCAATATGATTCCCAATGAATAGTGACCCTACATTAGCATATGGGTCATGTGTGTGTAGGGTGTTTTGCGAAGGATAACCGCATCGTGATGACCCGAGTCCCCGTTGGGATCTCCTTACATCGAGAAGAACGGTGGGATTCATGAAAGGAATCCCTCTCGGAAGAGGGGATAGAATAAAGAAAAGGGGGAAGCAGTTCAAAAATCCAATGTACCTTGAGGTGCTCATGGTTCGTAGAGCAAGATGTGCAATGCGAACGTCAAAGGGTTTCACGGGTCGTCTCGCCTCATTGCACCATGTCGGGCACGATGACATGGGGCTCCGCAAAAGATCTTCACGAGGCATCCCTAGAGACTTCCCTCTTGTTCTTCATCCTCCAAACTTCTGGCATCGACATACATATACACATAGATATACATAGGCATATAATTGTACACAGACACATACACATGTATATTGATATGCATACACATACATTTACATATTCATAAAGGGACATAAAAACATGTCTAACATAAACATATATACAAAAACATAGTACATAAAAAATACATATACACATACACATAGTACATAAAAATACATATACACATACACATACACATGTACATTCACATACACATCCATTTTAAATCAAATATAAATTCATATGCATATACATACACAACCATAATATTAAATAAAAATGCATGTGTATAAATACACATCGTCACATACGAATATATACTCACATAATACTAATAAATTCACATATACTCTTATTAAGGTAAATACAATGGTACATTATCATGAACATTTACATACAAATATTCATTCATGAACACATACATAGTAATAAACATATAAATTTACACAATTGAATTATAAGTCTCCAACCTCTAAGAACTATCATCCATTTACTTCATCCTAGGTTTTCATCTCTTCTGGGGTAGCTGATTAGGGTTGGCCCATAAATATGAATTATTATGATTCTTGGGTCTGTGTTTCTCTATGATAACTTCATTTCTTTCTGTGGGAGTTGTGTTATACTACATACTTATGGTATAGTGCTTCCATCATTAAAATATCATTAATAAATGATTGGAAATCATTTTATCTTAATGAGAAGAAATGATTATCGGTCGCGACTAATGATGGATTGGATGAAATGATTTGGCATCATATGTTCCTAATTTCGTTGGGTAAATTGATAATAAAGAAACTGGAAAACTTTAATGCCTTATGATACATGTTCTAGATATTATAAAAAATTGATAATGCAATTTATTTCTGGGAAGTGGTGTATTGAGTTCATATACACATATATTTTAGTTTATGATATAAAAACATGATTCTAGATGGATGACCATAGTCCTTTGATAAGAACCTAATGGTTTTCTTCCATCTATAAAGAGATGAGGAGGGATCCAAAATAGATCTCTCAAGGTCCAATTTCTATATATGGATTAAAGGATTACCATTTATTAAATATCATAAAATTTAATGTCATGGACCGATAATGAAATAAGAAAATTCATTGAATGTAATTTGTAAAATCCAATTTTCTGGGTAACCATAATAAGGGATAATGCACTGATTAATATTGATCAACTATTTCTTCATGGTACATTAATTAAGGAAAAATATTGTTTTTTATTGGTTTTTATTTGAATTTGAGAGGCTCCCTTCACTCTTTTTCTTCTTTTGTGGAAATAAGTTACACTTATAATGGAGTTTTTAACCCTTTAAAATAAAACCATCGTGAATTGTTGGTTTTAAGTATAGACTACAGATTGAAGAAAAAGGTGTCGGGGACCCCTAAATCCCAGATGTTGAGAACTGATTGACCATGAAATGATGGAAAATCCATATAATGAGGAATTTTTTTCTCATTAAATGAAATTTGATGTCATCTTCTAAGTACCTCTAATTATTGGATCTATGATGTTTTTTTAATGAATGTCAGCATTGAGGTTGGAGAGCTTCCAGAAACTCATGGTGTTGAGGTGGTGGTTAACGTAGAAATATTTTTGTACTAGACTCGTAGTAAAAGCATGTTACCTAGGGTTTCGACATATTAAACACCTATTAAATAAGATATCTCAGATTATTGTGCTTGTATAGATTCATTCATAAAGGGCCCATGTAATACAATGTTCATGGATACAGTTTCTAATTTGGAAACCCCCCTTTTTGTAATAATAGTTAGTTACGAAGAAGAAGAGCCTTCATATTTTACTCCTAGAGAACCACATTAAGAAGGATCGATATCCACATACAGGACAGATATCAACCATTTATGACATGTATGGTATAGAAGAGGGTAGCGAGAGTATATAACTCTTTTGATGTTTTTAAGGTGATAACATTAACAAAATGTACTCTCATGAAGAGCAATCTTAATTGGATTTTCCTTATATATAAAAAATTATAATGGATTAAAATGGATTGTTTACTACATTAGAGATGAATGATAGTATATCATAGTCCCCCTCATGGAATTGAATATATTTTGTTGGAACTGTAGGGGGCATGGAAATCTCAAAATAGTTTGCACACTCCTTCTCAAGAGCACAAAATACTGCTCTGGCATAGTATTTGTATGGGGGAGTATTTTGGAAAACAAAGATTCCTACATTTTGGGGTTGAAATTTGGTTTTATTAATTTCATTCTGGTTAGAAGACAAGGCTATTTCATGTGGATTTACCTATTCGTGAAGGTGGATCATGATGTCATGAATGCATAATTCTCTAGAAATCAAATTACAACTTCAATTAATGTTTCTGGAACTCCATCATGGACCTTTGTTGGGTTTTATTGATGGATAGGAAATCAAGAATTAATGAATTCATTGAATATTTTGAGGCTACTGTGTGTGTCTATCCTATTTCATTACTTTATTAGTAATGATTTTATTGAGGTCTACTCTTATCATGATAAAGAAGTTGGTTGTTTATGGAGTGGGGCAACCATAGTGTCCCTTGATGATTATATTCTTGGTATTTTTCATAATGATCATAGATTTTATGGGAATTGAAACTCTTTGAATATGGGGATATGGAGTGATGGATGTATTTTTTAATTATTAGAAATTTGTTTTCAGTTTAGATGACTATAACTATATATTCTAAGAATTTTCAATCATTCATATGACCACATTTTCAACTATTCAATTCCCTGTCATCTTTCCTACTATTCCTCACGGGTAGAGGAGGATGAAATCCAAACATTTCACTGTTAATTTTTTTGGATTCAATATAAAGTTAGTGAGGATGTGGTTTGTTCCACCATGATGGATCAAGACCATGGCATTATCACTAATGTCTATAGTGTTGTATTTGGTTTATAGAAGAGGAGATACATATTTTTTAGTGATTTTGATTGACGCATAAAACATTATGAGAATATTTTGATGAGAATATTCTCCCTCCAAAATAGTGATTCCATACATATGGATATATCCTCTGTGGAGAGGTTATTGAATATGGATTTAAGGGAGAGTGAATGTTATTGGTATTTATCTTCTAGGGAATCACATATTAGATATGGTGATAATAAAACTATTTTATATCCAAAAAAAGTGTTCTTCTGTAGGAGGAACAATAAAATATTAAAATTATAATGGACCATTATTGTTCCAAATGTGGTGTATCTAATCATGGAGTTGTGGGATCAAAGATCCTCCATGGATTCTATCAATGTCAATATTATTATCCTCTTCTTTAAGAATTGTTGTTTCTTCATAATATTTTACTTTTTATCATAATTCACTTCATTGTCATGTACAAGATATTTTACATGATTTTGGTTGCCTGGTTAGGAGGATTCCACCAATATATTGTGTCTGAATATTAATGATTGTTTATTTATAATAGACCTGTCATTGATGATGTAGATATTTATTATGGTGTGTTCCATTATGTGATGAAATTATTGTATGAATATATTGTTTCATTATCATTTAATCACTAGTGGAGTGGGATCATTATAGAATATTTTTCTTGTTTAATGAGGGATATCACCATTTTAACCTCATTATCCCTCTGACTCCTGATATATGAATTTATCATATCTATGGGAATTTAATGTGTTCCATTGTTTTTTAAATATGATTTGGATATAATATGTTGGTTTTTGGGGCCACAGGTGGCCTTCGTTGTATCTGCTAGAATGATATTTGATTCCACATTGCACTGTTCCAGGTTGTTTTTTTATTTGTAGGTTTTCACTTGTCTGCTTTGGACCAGTGAGTTCATTAACGGTTGTAATAACACCATTAATAATATATGGCCCATGTGTATTCAGCAAGTTGAATAATTTGTTCATTCTATTCTAATTTTTACAAAGGTTGGATGGATTGTGGAACATGTGGGACTCAAACATCATGTATTTTATTGATTATCCACTGACCTAGCTCATAATATCCATATTTGGGTCCACTCCCTTGATCCGATGGTGGAGGGAATTATTTTCACTATTTCATGATTGGTTTAGATGAGAATAAATGTGTGAAGTTTTCATCATAAGCCCACACAAGATCACATTGGGTTTGAAAGGTCTTTGGAGTGGATGATTCTGTGGGATGGGATTGACGCTTGCCCCTATCAGGTTCGTATACAATTTTTCACTTAGGGTTTGTTCCCTCCCCCAGAATGAATTATCAAAATTTACATAGATTCATCCATTTCTACTAGTTCTGTTTTTTAAATTAGGATAATTTCATGCTAATGTGGTGATTAGATTCTGGAAGCCAACAGCATGGCTTTTCCAGCCTATTGTGATCAGAATGTGTATATAGAATCCACTATTCTCCAAGTTACACTTATGTATTGATCAAAAGGATGGATCAATGATTTGATCAAATTTATTTTTCATTTTCTGATTAATTCTTTGTAAAATATAAGAGAGGTATCACAACATTATGGTCTCATCATCAAGAAGATATAGTATTTAGTTGAAGATTTATTCTATTGAAAATTTTCATTCATTATATGAGGAGATAATATTTCTTGTCACATTTTTTCATTCTTTTGGAACAATCAGGGTGAAAATTTTTGGATTGAATCTTTTCCAAATTTCCATTGTAATGTGGTACTGATTGAAAAATAATATATTTCCTCTTTAAAAACTAGCACTGAGACACGAGTTTTAACTCTCTATGCATTTTTTGTAGCACTGATAAAACTCCACCCTTTTATGAGTGTTTTTTGTTTGGCATTGATAAATTTCACATTGAATAATTTAATATATATAAAAATACATATAAAATAATTATTTTAAAATATGTATATATATATATATGTAAATATTATATTTAAAAAAATATTTATATTAATTTTAATAAAAATCAAATTTTATTTTAAAAATTATATATAGAAAAAAAGATGTATATTTTCCAAAAAAAATATATATTAGTTGATTTATATACATTATTAAAAAATGATAAAATGTTAAATTTTATATGATATATTAATATTTTATTGAAACAATTAAGTAATATATAAATGAATAAATATATTTAAAAATATGATTCCTAAATGAATTTATGTATTTATATTCATATTAAATAATTCAAAAATTCATTTACTTTTTTTTTGTGTTTTATACATGCATGTGTATGTGTGTATGTATGTGCACCTTTATGTAGGTGTTCTATATGCACACATGTGTTGTGTTGTGTGCGTGTTCGTGTTTATGTACGTTTATTGTATATAGGTGTGAATATGAATATGTGAATAGAAGTGTATGTAATTATAATTTTATGTGTATACATATGTGTATGTGTATGTGTATGTGTGTGTATATGTATGTGTGTGTGTATTTACATGAATTTGTTGGTATCTATATTTTTATTTTATGAACACGTATGTGTACATATGTATGTATGTGTGTATGTGTAAATGTATATATTTGTGTTTGATTATGTATATTCGAATGTTCATGTATGTGTATGAGAATGTGTCTAAGCATGTTTATGTGTATGTATATTTGTGTTTCTGTATGTTCAAGTGAATTTCTGTTTTTGTTTATATATGAGCTAATGAGAATGTACATGTGTAAAATCATGAAAATTTGTATGTTAATGTAGTTTGTTTATGTAGATATGCATGAGTATATATCTGTATGTATATACCTGTGCTTTTATGTAATTGTATGTATGTTTATGTGTATATACTAGTATGTGTCTATTAATGCATATGCATATGAATGTGTATGCATGTACATGTGTATGTATATGTACGAGTGTATGTATATGTGTATATGCATGTGTATTTGTTAGGTTGTTTGTGCATTTATAAATGAGTATGTATAGATATGTATATATGTATGATCCTATGATCCTTATAAGTGTTCCCCCTCATCCCTTGAAGGGGGGGTTATCAAAAATCAATAAAAAAATTAAGGCCTTCAGGACATTCAGGCTTTGTATGTGTACATACATGTGAGTGTATGTATATTCATTGGCATGTGTTTGGGTATTTAGATGTTTATATACCTATGTGAAAATGAATATTTATGTATGTATTTGTACATGTATGTGCATGTAAGTATTCATAAGCATGTTTTTTCATTTGTATCTTTGTATGTGTTTATGTATATTCATTAGTAACACTATATGTGTATGTGTGTACGAGTGTATATATTTGTACAAGTATATATACATATGTATTTTTTTACATGTATGTCTATTTATTGATTTAATATTATTTAGTGGTTTTAAATGTCACTATATTTTTAGTATTTTCAATAATTTAATCATTTTTAATATATATTCATTTAATATTCATTGTAATATATTATATTATGATTTTTATTTAAACATGTTTAAATATGTATGTATTTAGTTATATAATATTTCAAAAAAAATTAAAAATTCAATAAGATAATATTTTATTTTATTTTCTATTTAGATGAAGTACATTTCTTAGATTTGTAATTATTAATAATAAAAATATCGATTTTTCAATTTTTATATGATTGATATTATCGTATTTAATTTTGTAAAATATTTTTTTAAATAAAATATATGTAAGTTTTTAATGTAATTTAATCATTTTTCATATAAACTCTAATTTTTTCATTTTTTATATTTATTAATATTCAATATTTTAGGAAATCAATAATTTCTTAAAATATATAGAAATTTATTTACTATGATTCGATATTTTCTACATCTGGGTAATATATATGATAGTATTTATTCATTTTTAATATGTCATTATATTTCTAATATGTTTTAAATCTATATAATCCATACCTATAAGACCATCTCCACCCCACACCATCTTGGCATGAAATGAAGCCTAATGTACACAATCCCTGACAAAATTTAGGATTTTATACATCTAATTATGCATTTATATTAAATACATATATCTATTTTATGAAAAGTAATTATTATTTAACTATTTTTTGTAAAGACCTGGAATTTCTATTTAAATGTTTTAAATATATGGGTATTTTATGAGTCCACAAAAATTGACGGCGCATGATTATGAGGCCCGTTGTGCCCGGAATGACGTTTTGGACTTTTTTTGTGTACGTTCTGTAAACGTATGAGTTGGTTTTTGTAACTTCTGAACCGCTGCATAGAATTGAAATCTGTGGGAACTATTGAACTCGCAGTGCTGATATTCGCATAAGGATACCTTTACATCGATCACAGTGGGTCGAGAGTCAAAGATATATTTGTTGCTTTTTGTGAAATAATAAAATAAAATGAAAATGTCTAACATTTTTATTTATGAAACCCCTCAACATGGGTTATGGTGGTGGGGACCACCCGAGCCTAAAACTCCCACGTGAATATTATAAAGGTGGGGACCACTAGATTTTAAACCTTCCAAATTTAAATTAATTACGAAGACCACCCAAACCCTCTTAATGGGGGAGAAACGACTCAAATCCCCAATAATTATTTTCTTCCATTAATTTGAGACAATTAAATTGATACAATTAAATATTCCAACACCCCATTAAATTGTTAGAGCCAACCAACAATTAATGAAATGTATCAGCATTTTTTTAATTGTCCCAACATTATTAATCTAATCATTTTAATTTAATAAGTTGGCTATTTCTCATTTTGGTGGAATTGGGGAAATTGTTGGAAAAGGGGGAAGCTTTGGGGAATCAAGGAGACACTCATCCTCCAACGAAGAAAGATCTATCCAATGAGGAATGTCTTAATCTAATATTAACCGACGAATGAGCCCGAGATTGGAGGCGTGTGGCTGGAACGACGAACATTGACATCTTTGAATTATTTCTCACTCCAACATCAATGAGCTTTCGAGGTAGGATGGTTTTTTGAATTTCTTCTCCATACGCGTTCTTGATATTTCATCATAAAATCAGGAATATATTATAGCCACTTTCTACCACAATAACATGGAGAGTGTGGGCCAAAAAACAATGATTGACCTCTCTGAAAATCTTGTGTCTAATTATTGTGTTCTTTGTGATGGAGGAGGATGGCATCCTAGCTCAGTGGGGCATGAAAATGGTGGTCGGCACAACCATCGGCCGCAATGATGATGAAGGTGCAACAGAACCGCCCCATAGCCCCTATGCCGCAAGCTGCCTCCGCCTTCCATAGCCTCTACCGCCAGCAGCATCTGTCGCCAGCAGCATCTGCTGCCCCGCGGCCTCCGCCGGTCGCGGCTTCCATCGCCCTGCGGCCTCACGGCATTCGTGGCCTCCACTGCCCCACGGTCATGTGCCGCAAGAGGCACTCTGTGGCCACACAACCTCGCCTCAATATAGCCATCCACGGCCCTAGTGGCCTTGGCCGCCCCGTGAACCTCCACATCCCCCACGACCTCATCGACCCGCAACTTTGTGGCAGCCACAGCCTCGTCGTCCCGCAACGCTCCATGCCCCCCCATCCCATCGTTTCCCTCACGGCCTCCGCACTGCCCTCACCACCTCGCGCCGCTCTGTGACCCCCCATGTATCCCAGTGTGGGTCAGGCCAGACCTAGCAATCCTGGTAGACCCGAACCGGGTCGGGACAGCCCAGGCCGGGTAGGGGTGGGTCAGTTAGACAGGGTCGGACCAGACCCGGACCAGCTACAATCATTTCGCTCTATCTGCCATAACATTGGAACCAATAACCCATTTGAAAAACCATCAATGGAACTTTAAAACATGGAGTGTGATTTTCCCTCTGGTATACCCCACTTGAGATTTGGATAATGCTGGGCTACGGTAAGGTTGGATCGAGCACAAATCTATTCGGGCCATCAGGAACAAAATTCTAATAACATACAGACCGAGCATCTGATAGAACCACTGTCTATTGCGTTGAGACTAAAATGATGTTACTATAATTTGGGATACATTTTTGTGGGACTTTGTGGAAGTTTTAGTATCAGACATTTGCCTGGGGAGTGGACCCTCTCGGAGCTGAGAAAGCACAGTACAGGAAACCAGAATCTGGCTGTGATGCGAATAATGAATAGAAATCCCATGTGGGTCATGACCTGCCAATCCAATGTGGGTCAGCACCGAGTGATGTTGTGTCGGTTAGCACCGAGCGATTCTGTGTGGCTCAGCATCGAGAGATCCTATGTGGGTAGCACCTAGTGATCCTGTGTGGGTCAGCACCGAGAGATCTTGTGGGGGTTATCACTGAGAAATCCTATGTGGGTCAGCACCTAGTGATCATCTGTGGGTGAGCACTGAGCGATTCTGTTTGGGACATCACCGAGAGATCCTATGTATGTTACCATCTTGAGATCCTTTCTCGGTCAACATGGAGTGATCTTGTGCGGGTCAGTAGCAGAGCCTCTTAATTGAGTAAAATGATTCAGCAGTTACGTCTAATCATTTGTAATTATATACCCAAGTTATACCATGTGTGAGATGAGTCATTAAATTTGTGGGATTCTTCTGTGGGGCGTACCTATGTGGTAAATTCTTTCATGGTGTTCCTTCCATTGTGGAACAAATGATCATTGGGATTTTGAGTTAGACTCTGTGTTTCCACTTTATCGAGATGGGTATACTTGATAACTTAGGAATATGTATGGGAACAAACCTAAGTAGGGATGTAACTAGTTTACATGATTTTTGGTTAATATTTGGTGGATTTTGTGAGACCAAGAGGGTATTAGGGTCCTTATTGTGTATCATTATACGCAACCCATGCATGGGCTATACCCGCACCTCATTGTATTTGGTGCAGACGATGGACAGCGCTGACTAAAGATGAGTGTACCAGGACTGGAGGTAGGTTGGAGGTGGAACATTGATGAGGCATACCGCAGAGACGACCGCTAGAGTGTTGTACATACCCATACAGTAGGATATTTGGCAGGAGATCAGAAGAGCTGTTCCATTTTATTTTTACTTTCAGTTTCTTGTAATTTCCTGTTGGGCTCGTATTCTGGCCCCTTTTGATTTATGCAGTCACTCTATTTACTATTCAGTTTTCTTGAGTTCATATCTTGTTGTGTGCTTGGTTGCATGTGTTTACATGTTATAAAGACAATGCCTTCCCTATTATAGGGAATAATCCTTCGGTGCTAGTTGCCAACCCCTAGCCTATGGAAGGTGGGCCTGGGGTAGTCACGGCACGAGCCTTGGTGGATGGGTCGTGACAAATTAGTATCAAAGGAGTCAGTTCTACCATAGAACATTGGACTATGAACTTTTTTTAACGGCATAATTATTAAGTGTAGTGAGTGTGGTGATCAGTTTAGGGAAACCTGTGTTGGGCAAGCGGCTGATATATCCATTCACCAGGACCCTAACGTCTGATTTCCAACTAAGTGTATGAAAACACTAATTTCGTGTGTCTTTCCAGGATTTTACATTGTGATCCCTTTGAGTCATCTCACCAGTTATAACATTATTATCGTGGTGCACCTGTTTCTTTTCAGGATTCCACTACGCAGACACTAGCTAAGGTTCCAGATATAGTACGCACTGACAGCCCACCGAGTATTGAGGACTCGGTGCAGGGCCCTCATTCAGTAGAGGCATCATCGGAGGCACAAACGGTACCATTACCCATTGGGCCACTGATGCCACCAACCCCCATAATAGAGGGTGCACATTTCTTGAGTGTGTTTCACGAGTTCCAGCACCAAAGGCCTCCCAGGTTCAGGGGAGAGACGGACCCACAGGCAGCTGAGGATTTTCAAGGGGCCATGGTGAGAGTCTTCTAGTTGATAGGGACACAAGATGATCTCATTGTGATCCTTGCCGCCAATCTTCTACATGATGCAGCAGGAAGATGGTGGGGCATGATGCTCCGGATTCACGATGAGGTGACGCTTCACTGGGATGACTTCGAGAGCCTGTTTTGAGCAGAGTTTGTTCATGCAAATCTATGCGCAGTTCATGTCAAAACCTGTCCCCAGGGGCCCACATTGTGACTACCCCAATCCCTCTTTCCATAGGCCAGGGGGTGGGGACTAGCACCAAAGGCGTAATTCCCAAAAACTGGGAAGGCGATGCCTTTATAAATCGTAAACACACGCAACCAGAGTACAAGTAGAATCAATAACTAGGTAAAAGCTGTAAAAAATGTGTACTGAATGTAAAGGGGGCTAGAATACAAGCCCAACTATAAAGTATAAATAAAACTGAAAGCATGTACAACTAAAAAGGGACAAACAACTGAATGGTGAAAGCAGCTCATGGATCGTCCTTCGGGGTTCCTACCTGAAGGGTTGGTACAGATGGCCTCCTCAGAACTCCATGTCCATAAGAATCCACCACGTACTGATACGTCGTATGGTCCTCCTTCGGTTACCATCTAGTCCTGGCACTCTCGACCTCCTTTAGCGCAGTCTGTCGTCTGCATCCAACACAACAAGGTGCAGGCATAACCCGTGTAGGGGTGAGTATAACCATACTCAGTAGGGACCCTGAGACCCTCAAGGTATCACAGAATCCAACAAGGATAAACCAAAAAGTATGATTTAAAGGATAACCATTACTTAGGTATATGCACGTACATATACCTATGATATCAAGTAACCCATCTCAATCATGAGGAAAACAAAAAGGCCATTGACTCATCTCAAACCAGGATTTTCATTATCGAAACCACGACTTCTGAATAACTCCTTGTATGTTGAGTACAATGGCCATGTCACGACTCTGAGTCACTACTCACTAAACATTGAATTCTGAGGTACTCCTCCTATCATTTACCACATGTCTGCTTCCAAACGGGCCGCTCTATCAGTTGTGGGTCTGCCGCCAAACTAGGTCCTCCCCCTAATATCCGTCAGAGGTACTCCTACTGTTGAGTACTATGGGTCTACTTTCAAACCAGGCGCTTCGTCCTCCATGGGTCTGCCGCCAAACTGGGTGCTCCGTCCACTGGGAATTTTGAATCACTTTGAGTCATATCGGTTAACCAGTCTTCTCATCTACAGCTTCTAGGTCTCTGCACTCCGTATGCTCGTCACCAAAAAGGATCTGTTCCCCGAGCTACTGGTTGATGCTCCAGGTGTCAAGAAGTTTCTGGTGGAAGTATCTCAACGGACCTCTATTTTAATGGGGTTTCAATGCAACTGATGACACGTCAATCAGACGCCCAGTCTATGACTTATTAGAATTTTCATCTGGGGGGGGGCAGGTTGGATTCGTGTACGAACCAACCTAACTGTGACTCAACTATACCCCGAACTCCAGTGGGGTATACTCAATGGGAAGACTATGCTCTAAGAATAATGGATCCGCAGACGGTTCATCAAACGGATGTCTGGTGCCAAAGCTATAGCCAAATAAGACAAAGGGTCAGTAATGGGCCCGGGTCCGGTCTGTCCCGGTCGGAATACCTCGGCCCAACCCAGTCTGGGCCGAACCAGTCTAGGTCAACCCAGTTAGACTTGCTGGGTCTGACCCGGCCCATTGGGTGGGTCAACCTGCTATGTTTTGACCCAGTCCGTTGGGCCCGGGCTAGCAGACCGCGAGGGCAGTTTGACCCAATAGTCGCCATGTAGGTGGCACATCCCAGAATACCGGGTCGGTTCAGCCAGTGACACCGTGGGGGAATTGCGAGTCAGCTTAGCAGGCCGGTGGCCAGGAATCCATAAGACCGGCCGCATGGGGTGCGGGCGGGCCAGCTGGAATCCGAGCAGGCCGTGGTTGTACCTGGAAGGCCGCAGTAGGAGCCGGGCAGCACGCCGGTAGGGGGCGTGGGGCGCCGGAAGCTTTCCAGCAGGGGAGTGTGGCACCTGGAGTGTGCCAGTAGGGGCACGGGGTTCTGGGATCATGTCGGCTAGGGCGTGGGGTGCCGGGAGTGCACTGGAAGGGGGCGCGAGGTGCTGGGAGCGCGCCGGCAGGGGGCGCGGGGTGTCGGAAGCATGTTGTGGGCACCGAGCGGTCCATGGAGGGGCCAGCTAATGCACCAGAGGGGCGCCAGGGTAACCAGAAACGCATGGAACATGTCGTGGGTAGTGCGGTGGTGATCATTCCGGGGCGTCGGTGCGCTATGGGTGCGGCGCGATTCTCGGAGGACGCGGGTAGATCGGCCTTCGTTGTTGCCTCCTTCGTCATCATCGCTTCTTCGCCAAGCTCTAAGGCATCACAAGAAATTTGAATGATGGAGGATGTTGGGCCATGTTAGGTTGGCCCGCATCCTACACGTTTAGATGAGAAATCAAATGGCTCAATGAGATAAGCAGTTGATTAAAACATGCCCAAAACAAACCCTTTCTATCCGATGAATGGAATAAGATAAGTATAACAACTTCATGAAATAAAAAACCCTACCTTTGATTCGTCGGTAGACTTTTTCTAACGTCGCAGAAATATGGTCGTCATTTCAAGGTAGGTGATCACGTCTCATGTCAAAGAAGCTATAGGGAGTAGGTCGAAGGTGAAGAAAGTCATCGATGCTCTTCATGTTCTTCATTGGATGTCTTCTCCAGAGCACCTCTCAAAAGCTCTCACCAAAGAGAATTATGACAATAGAATAATAAGAGTTTCATATTGTTTTAATGTTGGAACAAAATTCAAATTAGTGAATTAAAACATGACTCCACCAATTTAATTCATATTCGGTGGCACATTTATTGGTGAGGAAGTCAAAAGGCTCTCTCCCATTAATCAGGGAGAGTTGTGAGGTTTTATCCTCATCCATTAATAGGGGTTAGGTTATCCCCACCCCTACTATTTAATGTAGAGTTTATGCTCAGGTGGTTCCAGCCATAATTATCCTCCCATGGGAGGTTATGTGCGGGTGGGCCCCACCACCATATCCTCTCATGGGAGGTTATGGTGTGGTGGCCCCCACCTCCAACCACCACTTGGTGCTTTTAACCTCCACTAAATAAAATAATGTTTACACTTTTTTTATTCAATTTAAATAAAAGAACCTTCCAAAAACCATCTTCCACTCACATCAGAACGCAACTTCGGTGAAGGTCTCACTAAGAAATCACTGGCGCTGCAAGTTCAATGGTGCCCTCAGATTCTATTATGGGCACTGATTCCGAAGTTATAAAATCATGCATTTAAATTTAATGAACGTACCCAAAAAAAACAACATAAATTGATTCCAGTCACACCGGGCCACGGAATCAGGAACCATCAGAAACTGAGGACTCATAAAATTCCCATGTATTTAAAGAAAATTCCACGTGAATTTCGGGTCTTTACAATTTTCCCATCTCAGGGATTTACATCCCTATAAGCTACAAATCACACTAAGGGAACAAAAGGGTGTACTTTGCACACATCTGAGCCTCCTACTTCTATGTGCTCTCTCGGATGTTCCTGTGCTGCCAGCGAACACGCACCAGATGAATCGACTGTCCACATAGGACCCGCTCCTTTCGATCATCAATATCCACTAGAACATCGATGAAATTTTCCCCGTCATCGATGTCCACCTCTCCGGGGTTGATGATGTGGGATGGGTCATGAACGTATCTCCTCAGTTAAGATACGTGAAAGACATCGTGCACCCGATGCAACAGAGGTGGAAGAGCCAAGCAGTAATCCACCTCGCCTACTCTGCTAAAGACCGGGAATGGTCCAATGAAATGTGGAGACAACTTGTCACCTCTTCCAAATATCTGTAGACCTCTTCGAGGTGAGTCCCATAGAAAGACTTGGTCGCCATTCTCAAACTCTAGAGGTCTCCATCTCTTATCCTCATATTACTTTTATCAACATTGTGTACTCTTCATCCACTTCTGGATGATCTGCACCTTCTCCATTGTAGCATGTATCACCTATGGTCCGACTAGTGCTGACTCCCCTGGGTTTGTCTAGCATAGTGGAGATCTGAATGATCGGACATACAAGGCCTAAAATGGTGACATCCCTATGGTGGAGTGATAGCTTTTGTTGTAGGAAAACTCCACCAAGGGTAGGTGGTCCTACCAACTATGAAAGAAGTTGAGGATATATGCTCGGAGCATGTCCTCGAGGGTCTGGATGGTCCTCTTGGTCTGACCATCAGTCTGAGGATAAAAGGTGGTGCTCAAGTGAAGTTGTGTCCTGAATGATTCCTGCAACCCCTTCCATATATAGGAAGTGAAGTGTTCATCATGGTCGGAGACAATAGAAGAAGTTACTCCATGAAAATGCACAATCTCTTGCACGTAGAGGCATCACAAGCTGTTAAATTAGCCCTGATCTCTAATTGGTAGGAAGTGGGATGACTTGGTGAGTTGGTCTAGGATCACCCAAATCACGTCGTGACCCTTACATGTATGTGGAGGACCCATAAAAAAGTCCATGGATATCTCATCCCACTTCCACTTCGGGACCTCTAAGGGTTGAACCAAGGATGGTGGTACCTTGTGCACTGCCTTCACTTGGTGAGAAGTGAGGCTCTATGAGACAAACTCTGCTAACGCCTTCTTCATATGTGGCCACCAATGTTGTCATCAAAGGTCCTGGTACATCTTCGCCATTCCTGGATGTACTGCTAGAGGGGCAGTGTGGAACTCCCTCAATACCTCCTCCTGAAGTGCAACTGGTGTCATGGTACATTCCTCTGAAGAGGATGACGTGCTCCCCACCTTCAGAAAATCCATCAGGTGCCTTACCTGTGGATATCTGAGCACGTCACATCTCACAGTCAGCGTACCCAAGCTGCATCTCCCTGACTCGCTGAAGAAGTGGGGGGAGCGATTGTAAGATATTGTAGATAGGTTGCTCCATCCCTATCCACAAAGGATATCTACAATGCGGCCAGCTGCTCCGTCGCATCACCTAGCAGCTTAATGCCTGATCTCCTACTTAGTGCACCTGCTACTATGTTCCCCTTCCCAGGATTATAGACTATCTCGAAGTCATATTCCTATAGGAACTCAAGGCAGTGCCGCTATCTTAGGTTCTTGTCATTTGAAGAGAAGATATACCTGAGACTCTTGTGATCAAAGTACACAGTAAAATGTTCTCCCATAAGATAGTGCTGCCACATATTCAAGGAAAACACCATGCTGCTAACTCCATTTCATGGGTAGCGTAGTTCTGCTCATGTTGTCTCAGCTGCTGAGAACCATATCTGATCACTGCTCACTCCTGCATCAGGACACACCTTAGTCCGGTCCCTGATGCATCACAGTAGACTACATACCCTATGACATCCTCTGGAATCCTCAATATGGGGCACTAATCAACCTCTACCTCAGCTCCTGAATCCTCTTCTGGCATCTCTCCATCCACACAAATGGTTTCCCCTTCTTCATCAAAAATGCAAGTAGTGTTGCAACTCTTGTGAAGCTAGGAATGAATCTCCGATAGTAGTAATCCAAACCCATAAAACTCCATACCTCCATCACACTCCTGGGTGGATCCCACTCAGGTATCACCCCGATATTTGTTGGATCCACTAAAAATCCAGCCTCCAAGATGATGTGTCCCATGAAGTGAACCTCACGATTCCAAAAATGGCACTTTGAGAGCTTACCATAATGCTGGTGCTCTCGAAGTGTGTCTGGTACTACCTGCAAATGGTTGGTATGCTCTACCACTATTGGATAAGTTGGACTCTCCACATATACTACCCCAAGGATAAGGAAATCCAACTGGTGAGTGATTGGTTGTACCATGCTCTGAGTAAGTCCCTCCTGTGCTGCAAAGGTTCCCTTCTAGTCAGTGAAGATGAACCGGGGCCCCTCTGCACGGACACACTATAGTTTTTGCCTAATACAGTCAATCTAAGCGTGGACTATAGATAATCAGTCCATACCAAAGATGAATTCGTAAGGAATCAACGACACTATGAGGAGATCCTAGATGAAGTTATCGCCTCCTAGAGTGAGCTCACACTGTCGACACTAGTGCTTAATCGTCGAGTCTACTCCCGTAGGAGTCTCTTGCCATAAGAATTGAGCCAACGACTTCGTCAGAGTCTCTGAGCTCCAAACAAGGGAAGTGGCTATGAAAGTGTGACTGGAACCTATGTCTATAAGAACTGCAGCTAGGGTGGAATAGACACAGATCGTACCTCGAATCAACTTCGGACCGTTGTGATCATAGGCCTCAACTGCCTGAAGCTGTGCTATGCCATGTCCACCCGCTGCCTGTGGTCGGGGTGGACCTCCTGGTGGTGGTGGTGTCAACACCTTAAAACATCGTCCACTACTAGTGGCACAACCAGCTCATCTTCCACGTCCACCTACGCCCTGTGGACCACCTCGATCAAACCGTTTCACTTGCCTGGGAGGCCCCTCAACTGACCATTGATCGTCTGTACGGTGGGTCAGACAGTCACAGGCCATGTGACCATGCACACCTTAGGATTAACATTGTCCGCTCCTGGTATGCCTGAATCTATCTTCACTTTGGGTTCCATGTACAACAGATCCTGAGTCATGCGGTCGACCACCTATAGGTCTAGTCCTCTTGGACCTCTACGTCATCTATCTACTGCAAGCTGCAGAAGACTCTACTGCATGTCCGCTAGTGGTGGGTCTTGCTGCTGGAGACTGATCATCAAGGAAACTCTCCACTATGAGGGATCGCTCCAACAACCCCATCTGCGTCAGTATGCTGTGAGATATAATTGAAGCTCTGATCTCTCACCCGAGTACCAACACAAAGGTTCGGGCACTGAAGAACGGGTCATGTACCATATTAGTGGAGTAGTGTGAGAGGTCAGAGAACCTCGTTTTGTACTGCGCCACCGCTATGCTACCCTGTTGTAGATGCAGTAGCTCTTGTATCTACACCACTCGAAGGGTGGCTGGTACAAAATCTACCCGGAATAGGTTCTTGAAGTCCTCCCATAGAATTCACGCCTCATCATGCATCTGGAGCATTAGGATCCACCGTCTACCTGTTATTGCCAGAAGGTGGCTGGAAGCAAGGATCACCATGTAGTCTGCTGGCACCCCGACTAGCCTGAAGACTCTCACCATAGCCTCTAGCCAATCCTTAGCCGCATGTGCGTCTATCTATCCCCCGAACCTGGGTGGCCTATGGAATCGTAACTCATGAAACACACCCAAGGGGCATTCATCGTCTGCTGCTGGGGAGGGTGGCATCGGTGGCCCAACAGAAAGTAGTACTGATGGTGCCTCCGTTGTTGCATCAACTGGAAGAGGGCCATGTATTGAGGCTTCTTAGCTCGGCAGGCAGTTAGTACATATAACTCTTGGGGCTCTAGATGGTCTTCTGTGGGTAGGCATCCTGAAAGAGACAGATGTGACACGGTTAGAAGACTACACCTGGTGAGATGACCAGGTTTGAGATAACTTCAAGAAAACTTTTAAAAACACACATGCAATCAGTGTTTTCATTCACTTAGTCAGAAATCAGATATCAGGGTCCTGGTGTATGGATACGTCGGCCGCCTGCACCAACACTGGACTCCCTGAACTGAAAACCACATTTAGTACCATTAACACTATTTCTTCACAGAAAAAAAAATATCAGAGTCCTAAGTTCTTCGGTAGAACCGATGTCCTCTAATACCAATTTTTCACGACCCATCCCTCGGGGTCCATATCGTCACTACCCCGAGCCCGTCTTCCATAGGCTATGGGTTGGAAACTAGCACCAAAGGTGAAATTCCTTAAAACAGGGAAGGCGTTGCCTTTAAAAATCATAAACACACACAACAAGAGTAATGGTGGAAGAAAACACTAAGTAAAAGCTGTATAAAAATTGTAATGAAAGTAAAGTGGTCTAGAATATAAGCCCAATTATAAAGTAAAAATACAACTAAAAGCAAGTACAATGAAAAAGTGACAAACAGCTGAATGGTGAAAGCACCTCTAGGATCATCTTCTGGGGTTCCTACCTGAAGGGTAGGTACAGATGGCCTCCTCAGCACTCCACGTCCATCAGACTCCACCATGTACTGATACGTCATAAGATCCTCTTCTGGGTATCATCCAGTCCTGGCACTCTTGGCCTCCGTCAGCAGTGTTTGTCGTCTGCATCCTACAAAACGAGTTGCGGGCATAACCCCTGTAGGGGTGAGTATAATGATACTCAGTAGGGACCCTGAGACCCTCAAGGTCTCACAAAATCCAACAAGGATAAACCAAAAATTATGATTTCCATGGATAACCATTACTTTGGTATATTCCCATTCATACACCTAAGTTATCAGTTAACCCATCTCAATCATGAGGGAAACACAAAGTTCATTGACTCAGCTCAAACCAGGTTTTTCATTATAGAAACCATGGCTGTTGGAGAACTCCTCCTATGTCGAGTACAGTGGCCCTGTAGTGACTCTGAGGAACTACTCACTAACCTTAGACTGCTGAGTTAGTCCTCCTGTCGAGTACCGTAGGTCTGCTTCCAAACCGGGCGCTCCATCTGATGTGGGTATGTCGCCAAACCGGGCGCTCCACCTAATAACCGTTAGAGGTACTCCTCCTGTTGAGTATCGCGGGTCTGCTGCCAAGCCAGGTGCTCCATCCTCTGTGGGTCTGCCTCTATACCGAGTGCTTCATCCACTGGGCTAGTCGAATCACTCCGAGTCGAATCAGTCATCAGGTCTACATCTACAAGGTCTCTACACTCTGTATGCTCGTCACCGAGAGGATCCGTTCCACGAGCTACTGGTTGATACTCCATGTGTCCTTAAGTCTTCGGTGGAATTATCTTAAAGTATTGTCATGTCAAAGGGGTATCAACGCCATAGACGACACGTCAATCGGACTCCCGGTCTGTGAGTTATTAGCATGTTAGTCTTGGGGGGCCTTGTTCAATTTGTGTACAAACCATCCAGACCGTGACTCAGCTATACCCGAAACTCCAGTGGGGTATACTCAAACGGACGTCTGGTGCCAATGTTATGGCCCAAGATGATAAACGGTCAGCAATGGACCCAGGTCCGGTCTTTCACGGTCAGACCAAGTCGGCCAAACCTAGTTTTGGCCGACACGGTCTGGTCGAACCGGTTAGATTCACAGGGTCTGACCCGTTCCATTGGGTGGGTCAGCCCGCTATGGTTTGACCCAGTCCACTGGGCCCGACCCAGCGGACCGTCGGGCGGTTTAGCCCGATAGTCGCCATGTAGGCGACTCGGTAACAAGGCCTGGAAGACCGGGATGGTTCATCCAGTGACATTGTGGGGGCGCCGCGGGTTGGCTCAGCAGGACAGTGATTGGGAGGCCAGCGGGCCGGCCACGGGGGGCATAGGCGGGCTGGTGGGACTCCGGGAAGGCCGCGAGTGCACTAGCAAAGCCGCGACAGGAGCCGGGCAGCATGCCGGTAGGGGGCACGGGGCACTAGAACCACGCCGGCAGGGGCGCGGGGCACCGGGAGGGTGCCAGCAGGGGCGCGGGGCACCGGGAGCACGCCGGTAGGGGAACGGGGCACCGGGAGCACGCTAGCAGGGGTGCGGGGCTCCAAGAGCACACCGGTAGGGGGCGCGTGGCGCCGAGAGCGCGCCGACAGGGGTGTGAGGGGTGCTGGAAGAGTGCGGAAGAAGGCACAGGTAGCGCAGCAGTGATCGGCCCAGGGCATCGGTGTGCCGTGGGTGCGGCACGATTCTCGGAGGTCGCGGGTTGCTCATCCTTCATTGTTGTCGCCCTCTTCACCGTTTCTTCATTTCCATGTCGTAGGGAGTCATAAGAAAGTTGAATGATAGAGGATGTAGGGAAATGTTAGGTTGGCCCGCATCCTCCGTATTTATAGATGAAATCAAAAGGCTCGTCGAGATAAGAAGTTGATTAAAACAAGCCCAAAACAAACCCTTTCTATCTGATAAATTGAATAAGAAATGTATAAAAACTTCATGAAATAAAAACCCATACCTTTGATTCACCGGTATACATTAATTGACATCACGGAAATATGGTCATCGTGTTGAGGTAGAAATTAGGTCCCACGTCGAAGAAGCCCGAGGCAGTAGATTGGAAGAGAAGAGTGTCGCCGACGTTCTTCATGTTTTTCACGTTCTTCATTAGATATCTTCTCCCAAGCTCCTCTCAAAAGCTCTCACCAAAGAGAATTATTCCATCAGAATAATAAGTGTTTTTTATTGAATTAATGATGGCACGAAATTAAAATTAGTGAATTAATACCCGGCTCCACCAATTTAATTCATGTGCGGTGGCACATAAATTGGTGAGGAAGTCAAGAGGCTCTCCTTCACTAATGATGGTGGGTTGGGAGGTTTTATCCTCCTCCGTTAATTGGGGTCGGGTGGTCCCCACCCATACTATTAAATGGAGAGGTTATTCTCGGGTGGTCCCCGCCATAATTATCCTCCCAAGGGTGGTTATGCATGGGAGGGCCTCACCACCATAACCAATCATGGGAGGTTATGGTGTGGTGGCCCCCACCTCCAACAACAACATGGATGTTTTTACCTCCACCAAATAAAACAAAGTTTACAATTTTTTTATTCAATTTAAAAAAAGAACCTTCCAAAAACCATCTTCGACTCACATCAGAATTAAACTACAGTGAAGGTCTCACTAAGAAGTCACTGGCGCTATGAGTTCAACGATTCCCTCAATATTCGATTCCGGGAACCATTTCAATAGTTAAAAAATCATGCACATACGTTTACTGAACATACTCTAACAAAACATCAGATTGATTCGAAGCACACCGGGCCTCGGAATCAGGCGCCGTCAGAATCTGCAGACTCGTAAAATTCCCATGTATTTAAAAAAAATCCAAGAGAATTATGGGGCTTTACAGTGTGCATACAGGAGCTTCTTCATCTGTAGCAGGGCAGCCTGATAGTGGCTCATTACTCAGTGAGGTTCACTGACCTCTCAAGCTACTCCACTGGTATTGTGCGGGACCCATTCTTCAGGGACCAGACAATAAATCAAGGGCTCAGGAAAGAGATCTATGATTCGATGATTTCCCTTAGCATCACGATGATGGTGGGGTGTTTAGAGTGAGCCCTCTTAGTAGAGAGTTTCCATGCTGAGCAGTCACCATTTGTGAGAACCACCACCAGACGTCATGTAGTGGAGTCTTTTACAGCTGGTAGCAGACAGATGTCACAGAGGTCCAAGAGGACCAGACATATAGGTGGACAACAGTAGGATTTAGGTTCGGTTGTGTGGAGAAATTGAGGCAGAGCCAGTCATGCGAGGAACATGCAGTGTTACGCATGCGGCGGGTATGGTGACATGGCTCGTGGATATTTGAAATGTCGTACAGATGATCATAAGACAGTCAAAGGACCGCCCGGGCAGAGACATGGGTTCAACCAAGCAGATCATGTGGGAGAAGGCAGACGTGGCAGAGGAGTTGGCCATGCAGATCGTGGTGGGATACAATTCGAGATGTTACTGCCACTACCACCAAGTGGTCCACCCTGACCATAGGGAGCAGGAGGACATAGGGGAGTTCAGTTCCGGGCAATTGAGGCATACTATAGAATATTCGACGATTACACACTAGTGCAAGAAGTGTGAGCATACATGAAGAGGAAAGAGCTTTACTTGGGATCTCCTAGTAGTGGCGTCGAGTCCTTACAATGTCATCTTGAGTATGGACTGGTTATCTACATTTCATGCTAAAATTGACATTATTAGGCACAAAGTGCGTTGTATCTGCAGAGATGGTACATGGTTTACCTTGACCAGTGAGAAGGGAGCCTTTGCAGCACATGATGGATTTACCCATAGGAGTGTGCAGATGATCACTCATAAGTTGGCTAGACTTAACCTCAGAGAAGTTGATGTGGAGAGTCCGGGTTATCCTGTAGTTGTGGTCCCACACATGGATGTCTTCCCTATTAATGTTTCGGGTCGACCTCCTCCCAGATAGGTGGACTTTAACATTGAATGGTACCCTGGGACGACACCGATATCTACCCCAGCATATCGGATTGCTCCCACTGAGATTTGTGAGCTATAGGTACAGTTGGAGGACTTACAGGGGAAAGGGTTCATTCGGCCCAATGTTTCTTCTTGGGAAACCCTTATTTTATTCACCAAGAAGGTGGATAGGAGCATGATATTTTGTGTTGACTATCAGTGCCTGATCCAGGTGACTGTGAAGAACAAGTACCCACTCCGGATGATCGATGACCTCTTTGATCAGTTTAAGGGAACCCAATGGTTATCAAAGACAGACCTCATATCAGGTTATCACTGGCTTAGTGTATGAGACAAGGATGAGTAGAAGATGACTATCAGATGTCGGTACAACCACTACGAGTTCATGGATATTTTATTCAGCATGACCAATGATCGGATAGAGTTCATTGGACTCATGAACATGATCTTTCATCCATACCATGATCCCTTTATAGTAGTCTTAGTTGATGAAATTCTGATCTACTTGCCTATTGAGGAGGAGAATGCCTATCATTTTCATGTAGTACTGGACACACTCCGAGGGCACTAGCTTTATGGAATGTTCTCGAAGTGCCAGTTCTGGATTAGAGAGGTTCAAATTTTGAGACATGACATATCGAAGGCTGTAGTTGCAGTAGATCTAGTGAATATTGAGGCAATACTTGATTAGGAGCCTCCAAAGTTTGTGACGGAGGTTCGGAGTTTCCTAGGATTAGCCGGATAGTACCGTAGATTTGTTCCAGATTTCTCCATAGTTGCAACACAAGTATAAGAATTGATGAATAATGGGAAACCCTTCATGAGTTCAGAGAGATCCCAGCAGAGTTTTCAGGAGCTGATGTAGAGGATGACTAGTGCTTCCATCTTTAAGCTAGCGGAGGAGGGCGTAGGTTAAGTAGTTTACTGCGACACATTAGGGACTAGGATTGGATGTGTCTTGATGTAGGAGTTAGTGTGATCGCATATGGTTCTTGACAGCTGAGACAACATGAGAAGAACTACGCTACCATTGACCTAGAGTTAGAAGTAGTGGACTTCGCCATGAAGATGTGTCAACATTACATGATGGCGAGTGTTTTACAGTATACTCGAATCACAAGAGTCTCAGTTATATCTTCCCTCAGAACAACATGAACCTGAGATAGTGATGATTCCATGAGTTCCTCCAGGACTATGACTTCTTGATGTTTTATACTCTTGGGAAGGGGAACGTTGTAGCAGATACACTCAGTAGAAGTTCTAGGATATAGCTACTAGGAGAGGCAAGGAAGCAGCTAGCCGCTTTTCAGATATACTTTGTGGATCGAGATGGATCAGCTTTCCTTAAGTCTGTTACAGTCACTGCCCCATATATTCAGCGAGTTAGTGAGGCCCAGCACAGGGACACTGACTGCGAGATTTTATGTGCTCAGATATCCATGAGACAAACACCTAATGGATTTTCTGAAGGTGGGGAGCACGTCATCCTCTTAATAGGACGTACCATGGTACCATTGTCCCTTTGTGATGATGTGTTGAGGAATTTCCACACATACTCTCTAGCAGTACATCCAGGAGTGGAAATGATGTAACATGATCTCCGATGACAGCACTGTTGGCAAGGAATGAAGAAAGCAGTAACATAGTTTGTCTCTTGGCGCCTCATTTTTCAGCAAGTGAAGGTAGAGCATCAGTTACTGGATTTTTCTGTTCAGACTTTAGCGGTTCTAGAGTGGAAGTGGGATGGGATATCCATGGAATTCATGACCGGACATCCACGTACATCCATATGTCATGATTCTATCTGGGTGATCATCATCTGACTCACGAAGTCAGCCCAATTCCTACTGATCATTGAGAAGGGTTTAATAGAGAGAATGGGACGCCTCTATGACCAATAGATTTTGCGGATACTTGGAGTACCCTCGACGATTGTCTCTAATCGTGATGCTTGTTTTACTTCCATGCTATGGAAGGGTTTGTAAGAGAATTTAAGGACATAGCTTCATTTGAGAACCACCTTCCATCCTCAGATGGATGGTCATACTGAGCAGACCATTCAGACCCTCGAGGACACGATGCATGCTTGCGTCTTTGACTTTGGTTGCAGATAGGAGGATCACTTGACTTTAATGGAGTTTTCATACAACAACAACAATCACTCCACCATTGGGATGACACCTTTTGAGACGTTGTACCGGCGACCATGAATATCAACATTGTGATGGACTGAACTAGGGGAGTCAGCACTAGTGGGACTAGAGATGGTACATGCTACCATAGAGGAAGTACAGATCATCAACGAGTGTATGAAGACTGCACAGAGACGGAAGAAGTCTTATGCTGATAGGAAACTGAGACCTCTGGAGTTCGAGGATGGCGACCACATTTTTCTATGGGTCTCACCCCGACGAGTTTTACGAAGATATTTCTGAGGCGTTAAGTTATCTATAAGTTTTATTGGACCTTTTCAGGTCCTCAGTAGAGTTGGCAAGGTGGCTTATCTCTTAGATCTTCCCCCTCATTTTCACCGAGTGCACGACGCATTCCATGTATCCTAGCTGAGGAGATACCAGCACGACCCATCCCACTTCATCGACCATGACGAGCTGGACATCGACGATGGGGAAATGTTTTTGGTGGATCTTGTTGAGATTGAGGATTGACAGGAGTGTGTCCTACGTGGGCGGTTGATAACCCTTGTGCATGTTCGTTGGTAGCATGGTAACCTCCAGGAGAGAAAATTGAGTGGGAGGATCAGATACGTGCTCAGTACCCCCACTTTTTTTCCATGTTTTGTGATGTGGATTTCGGGGACACAGACCCCTGAGATGGGGAGAATGTAAAGACCATGAATTTCCATGTAATTGTTTTTAAATATATATAAATTCTACAAGTCTGTGAAAATTTATGGTGCATTATTCTGAGGCCCAGTGTGCCTGGAATGAATCTTTTACCTTTCTTCACATAGGTTCATTAAACATGCGAGCGAGTTTTTGAAACATTTGAAATGGTTCTCAGAATTGAAACTTGAGGGCACCGTTGAACTCACAGTGACATTATTCTCTTATGGAGACCTTCACCTTGATCGTAGTGGGTTGAGAGTGAATGATAATTTTTGTTCTTTTCTTGAATGAATAAAAAAAAT